>CM048755.1:400004922-402977422 GCA_026315105.1 Locusta migratoria | reverse complement strand
TAATGGAGTTATGGCTAATGAAAGATTTTGCCTGGCATTTTGCAATGTCACTGATATGAAGCCATCACAAACCTGTACAAGGTCAAAATAAAACATGATTTCCATTTATTTTATTGCTGTTGATATGGCGAATCTAATAAAACATGGCTCAGATGTGTATCTGCAGTAGTCTTCCAGAAATTTCAGATTATACAAGTGAATTTGTTTACTCTCCATTAAGGAGGTTGGCACCATTAGTGAGTGGTTTCAGTCATTTCCTATCCTTGAAATGAGTTACTTTTCTGTATTTTTTGATGAAATAACATAATTATAACAGTGTATTAAGTGAAACCACATAGTAACTGTTGTACTTTGTAGATAATTTATGCAATAGGGATGCCTTCCATATTTATGACAGAGAAAATTAAATTCCCTACAACTTCTGTTGAAAAATTTGTGAGATGGCTGTAATTTAAAAAAAAAAAAAAAAAAAAAAAAAAAAAAAAAAACGGACCAAGTAGTTAAAAAATTTCAAATCTCCCCTAATTATTTCTTTGCTTTTCTTGAACTTCTGGAAACTACCACATATGCACATCTGGCCCATGTTTTATTGGATTCACCAAATCAATAACCAGATAAATGGAAATAGTACTTTAACATAGTAAAGTTTTACAATGGCTTCATGTTAGCAAGGTTGCTAAATTTCATGTAAAAACAACTTTTATTATCCAAAAATTAGACACAGCAGAAGCAATTTTGATTGTGACCCCTGTCGAGTCTGATGCCAGTCTGGTATCAGTCCATCAATTTTGCTACCAGATGAGCTACATTGGGTCAATATGCCAAGAAAAAAAAGCTAGCAAAAAGAGTGGACTCATTTTAGAGACCACCCGTACAATTATTTCACTCAGCATAGAAGGAATTTCAAACTCCAAACAAGATTGTCACACCCAAGATACAATATGCACACAGTCCTTTTAGGGAACTTTAACTGTCACAGCATAAAGTGGGGCTATAGTGAATCTAATGAAGATGGTGACATACTCAAGCAATGGGCAGAGAACAACAACGTGTACTTGATAGATGATCCCAAGTGACCACTGTCATTTAACAGTGGATGATGGAGAAAGGGGTACAATCCTGATCTAATTTTTGTAAGCAAAGATCTTTAAGTCACAATCAAGTTCTGAATACCATTCCAAGATCTCAACACAGGCCAATTAAACTGGAAATAAGACCTGTTGTCCAGCCTGTGGAAATACCATTCAGAAGAAGATTTAACTTCAGAATAGCAAAATGGGAGGATTTCAGAAATAAACTTGATGATTCACTGAAACTGATTGAAAGCCAGAGCACTATGATAATTTTGTGCAAGCTATTAAGGACACATCTTTTAAGATAATCTTAAGAGGATGCAAGACAGAGAATATACCGAGGTTTACAGATAAAAATAAGGTTGCATAAGAAAGGTATTGTGATCTCTACAATAAGAACCTCCTTGCTGAAGAAGCAATTGAGTGTGGGAGGGAATTACTAGTAGCACTAAGTGACCAAAGGCGCCAGATCTGGTTGAAGTCAGTCAGTAGCATGGACATGACCCATAGTAGTAGTAAAGCATAGCATGGTGACTTATTCAAAACCTGTCAAATGATCCCACTATAGGAACTCTGCACATAGATATAACACCTAACCAAATAGCCAACCAGATTTTATTAAATGGCAAAGTTGAGAGAGAGAAAATGCTGCCACATCTAGCCTGAAAGTAAAAAGGCAAAGAAAAGTAATGTATCAGATGTAGATTTTTCAGTGGAACAACTAGACGAGGACATAAGATATCTGAAAATAGGAAACACTGTGGGACTTGCTGACATCAGGAATGAAATAATTAAAAATGTCTCTGAAAATGCCAAAATGTGGTTACTGAACATTTCAGTTGCTGCTGAAGGGCAGCAAAAATTCCCAGAATATGGAGACATATAAAGGTCATCATGGATCTTAAGCCTGGGAAGGACCCAAACGACCCTAAGAGTTATCAACCAATGTCATTGCTGTGTTTTCTCCTGAAACTTTTTGAAAGGTTGATAATGAACAGACTAGGTGGATACATTGACAGCTGTCTAATTGATGAACAGGCAAGTTTCCACCCAAGGAAATCCTGCACAGCCCAGGCTCTCAAGTTGACTCAATTTATTTAAAACAGATTTGAGAGAGGTCTTCCAACAGGAGTAGTGCTCATTGACCTAACTGCAGCAGATGGCACTGTAAACCTGAGAGCCCTCATCTCCAAAGTACATTGAATGACCAACAGTCACAGATTGGTAGAAATTCTTAGGACACTGTTCTTTAATAGAAGATTCTTCATTGATTTCCAACAGTAGAAAAGAGTAGATGGAGAAATCAGAAGAATGGTTTGGCATAAGGTAGTCTGATGTTGCCACTGCTGTTTAACATATATACCAACGATGAACCTATAGGGAAAAAGATCATATCTTTTAATTGCGCAGGTGACAGGACAATTGCATGCCAAGCAAAATCTTCTAATGAAATGGAAACAATCTTCAGTGAAGACCTCACAATACGGACAAAGTGCTGCAGACCTAGCCACCTGAAACCAAGCACCAGTAAAACACAAGTCTGTCTCTTTCACCTCAACAACCAGGAGGCAGGAAAGGAACTTGATATCATTTGGAATGGTATGTATTTGAACAATTTTTCTCATTCTACCTATTTGGGCATCACTCTCGACAGAACCCTAACGTATAAGAAACATAGTGAAAAACAAAAGCTAAAGTACAAACATATAAAAGTATACTGAACAAACTGACATCTGCAAAGTGAGATGCCAATGCAGAAGAACTTTGTTCAACAGCACTAGCTGCACGCTTTTCCATTGGTGAATATGGATCCCCAGTTTTCGAAAGATCTCATCACACCAGAAAACTAGATTCGGTCCAAAACAACACCTTATGAAGATAACTGGCTGCCTGAAACCTATTAATGTTGACTACTTATATTCCTTGTTGGGTATCACTCCACCAAATGTTAGAAGATCATTGCTGAGCTTGATAGAAAGGAATAAACAGGCGAACAACCACCGTCACCCCCTATACAACCAACAACATGTGCCCAAAAGGCTTAAACATAAACAAAGATTTATATACTCAGTGGAATTAACTGTAGCTTCCATAAAATCAGTATGACAGAAACAATAGCCTGAAGCCCTTATCACAGAGGAAGTTTTACACCAGGGCTCCCACCTAGACTGGCAACACTGGAAAACACTGAACAGACTTCGTGTAGGCATGGGGTGATCAAAACAACTTATGAAAAGGTGGAGCTACACAGGCAATGGCAAGTGTGAGTGTGGTAACATAGAGATGATGGAAAATCTTCTAAAATGCCCTTTAGTGGAAGCATCTAGAGAGCACACCCAAGAAGGCCTCCTAAAATACACTGTGACAGCCGCAGCTTACACCAAATTCTGGATGAGCGAAATATGATTCACTTGTATTATATCTTGTATTTTTATCTCTGTATCTTATATTTTTATCCCTGCAATTGACAAGTGTGTTTTGTGTAAAAGCACTTACTTTATAATTTAAATTATGTGCTGGCTTCTTTAAGTTGTTACATTTGTGATGTAGTTCATAAATAAATAACTCCATAAGTAAACTTTTGAAGACCTATGTTTATATGAACTTTTTCTTTAATTTTAATTGTAGAATAACATACGAAAATATCTGCATATTTTCATGAATCACCCTGTATATGAGCAACTGTATACGTTAATAGATGGAACATTACATTACAAACAGGTTAAACACTGTGCTAAGGAAAATGTGGAATTTTATGGACCTTCTTTTTAACTTTGTATTGGAAAGACATTCTAAACTACAAATAACCAGCTGAATTGCAACTATTAAAATGCAGAATAAAGAACATCAATTTAACAACATTTCATAAAACTGTACTAAAATCTTTCAAATTCAGACTTGGGGATTAAAGCAGTTGGTCCCAAACCCTTTGTTGATGTGTGGCCAGGCCAGGAAGTAGGGGTTGGAGACAGCAGTGTTCTCTGGGCAGGGGAGTAAATAATTAATTATTCTGTGTGTGTGTGGGGGGGGGGGGGGAGGAGGGGTTGAACTGTCTACTGGGTTGGGGAAGTAAGTTCTCAGTTTAAGTCAGGTCAGTATCCAAAATATCTGCAGCAGAAATGTTAAGCCATTTCAACATTTAAAATTGAAACACAAGTAAATAAATAAAAAGTTATATATGTGTGGTGTCTGTTCTTTTGAACATATCCAGAAGAAGAGACATCCTGCAGTTATTTTCTATTCATATTCACAGAATGTATGATATTAACAGCAAATGGGTAAAGTTGAAAATGTGTACCTAGCCAGGATTCAAACCTGGGTCTCCTGTTTTATAGGCAGTTGCAATGACCCCTAAACCACTGGGAACACAGTGATCACCACACCTGCACTGATTACTCAAGCACACCTGTAAGATACAAATTCTCAACTTTACCCTGTCCACTGTTACTCAAACGCATAGTTTTTGTAAACCGATTTCCATAAGAGTACGGGCCAACAAGTGTCTCTGCACTGAAGGAAGGATCATTACCCATCATTGGCATAGTGTGTGTGTGTGTGTGTGTGTGTGTGTGTGTGTGTGGTGTCTGTTCTTTCAAACATGTCAGAAGGAACAGACATCACTTTTGGTACCACAGTTATTATCTATTCATATCATAGGGATTTATGACAATTGTGACTGGGTAAAGTTGAAAAGTTCACCCATCCAGGATTCAGACCTGGGTCTCCTCATTTCCAGGTTGTTGTGCTAACCCCTAAAGCACTGGGTCACTGCGATCACCACACCTGCACCAACTACTCAAGTGCGCCTCCTATCAGATACAAACCCAGCTGGGTACACATTTTCAACTTTACTCATTCGCATTTAATGTCACACATTCCACGAATATAAATGAATAAAAGCTCCATAGACGACTTTTTGGGGGTGAGAGCAGGTTGTTAGACACCCTGTTCCCCCCACCTCACTCCAGTTATCTGTGCCCTTGTAGCTTGAGTGTGGGGGAGGATGGTTGTATGTGAGGCAGGCAAGCAATGGTTAGAGGAGGGGTGAACTAGAGCAAGGGAAACAGTTTGGTGACACCACTATGACTGCACTTTTTAGGGATAGGAGGTGCAGGGGGAATGGGCTACTTCTTCTAGACCACTGTGCTTGGTGGTGAGTGGGGAACACATTTGCTTTATGACAGGATGCATTGAGGTGAGAGAAGAGTCATGGCAAGATCTCACCTGGAGACTGTGAAAACTGGGCCTGTTTGGCTGTGGTATGTTACCTGTACCAAAACAAATTTATGTTGTAGTCAATCTTTGTGATATAATGCAGCAAAATTACAACATAGAACTTCTGGTGAGGGCAGTCTGACTGCAGGTAATATTTTTCAAGCATTTGCCAAACCCGTCTCCTTCCATCAGATTACTACAGGGTATACAGTAGTTCGTCACTCATTTCCAATCAGCTGCTGTCCAGTGGTGTTGATATTTATATTACATGAAGTATTGCTTAGCATGGCCTACAGAAACACGTGACTTATGAAGAGCTATTGAGCCCCTGCACATCATTATTTTTAACTCCCAGTGCACATTGTGTTAGCTGGATTGCTGGTAGCACTTTGGAACTTACTGATTTGTTCAATTGTTTTATATAATTTTTTATAGCCAGTCTACCTGATATTTGATGGTTCCTGTTCATCAGTACATGAAACTGTTGTTTAGCTTTAGTTGTTCCTTTAGGTTTTCACACCATTCTCATGTCACCAACAGTTAACAGTTGACTTTGGCAACCTTAGGACTGCCATATTCCTAATGTATATGTCAGACTGGTTACATCCAATGATTAGTGCATATTCAAAGACAATGGGCTCTCCTCTGTAAGCTGTTCTGCTGCTACTTCTCTGCTGGCAACACTTTGCTACTCAATTCCTTTTATATTCGTGGGTTCACTTGTCATGACACTTAGTTGTAAATTTTGCCCTACATAGAGGTTCAAATGTTTGTAAAGCTAAGGGACTTAACTACATTGATCATCAGTCCCTAGGCTTACAAACTACTTACACTACCTTAAAGTAACTTATGCTAACGACAACACAAACACTCATGTCCAAGGGAACCCCTGCCAGGGAACAATCATATGCACTACAGTAAGGTGCCTTAGTGCTCATGGCTATTCTGTCGTGGCTACATGGAGGTGTCCAGATACTTTTGATCAGTTGGTGTAAAACTAAATATTAATTATTTCAGTAAATAACTATCATATTCACAGCTATATACTATGGCAAAGAAAATACAATAGCACAAACTCAACCGTTTACACATATTCTGAGAAGTGAATAAAAGAACATACGTATCTGCAATTTTTTGATCTTTTTGTCTCTGCATAACAGTACACTTATATGAAGATGATAATGATTTACTGAAATTTGGTAATTCAGTATTGTATAGCTTAATTAAAACTGACATATAGAGTATGATTATATTATTTATTTTCTGTGTCTTTAATAGTTTTGACTAGTTCACATTGACAAATAGGATGTAAATTTTTAAACTCATTGTCATCATGACTAGTGTATATCATTAAATGTAATAGGAATTGTTAACCACATTGTCTAACTATACAGTAATTACAGGATATGATTTCTCAGGTTTCCTTGGTGTGATTTATTTGAGGCTCCCTTTCAATAGCAACCAACAGGTTAATCACTGTCTTGCAATCTTCGACTTTGACTCAGTTTATGTGCTTTGTGCCTCCATGTTATTGTATTTGTTCAGTGCACAGTGTTTGCTCTAATGAAAGTTCAATTTTCAGTCAATTTGTTGGATTTTGTGCTCAGTATAAGTACGCCTCGGTTGCACAGTGGTAGAGTGCCAGATTACAAATCCAAAGGTCGCGGGTTCGATCCCCGCCAGGTCCTAGGATTTTTATCTGTCACTTTCCACTTCTTTCACCTCTGGCAGTATTGCTCATGTGAAAAATACCGAGCAGCACCGTGGCTTGGAACCCACGTTAAACTGTAGGTCCCCCTATAACTGGCTGGGTAAGTCAGTTCGAAGGTCGGAGGAAGGCAACGGCATACCACCTCCAAACAGGACCATGCCTAGTAAAGCACTTTGGTGTTCAAACCAATCTTCGGATTGTTGACTGATTTACCTTTTTACTCATCCATTGACATGATTTTCACACATTAATATTGAGCTTTTGAGTGTTCTTCTGAGTTGTTATTCACTTCAATATAAGTGGAACAATATCTTTTACAGATTAATTTTTTAGGAAGAAGAAAGATAAATTAATGTCCTTTTGAAATCATACACAAAAACACAAGCTGATATATGAAAAAGATATGAATGTAAATTGGCTGTTTCCTTTACAAATGATTTATCATAGCATTCAGCTTAGTTAATTTAGAGAAAGTACATAAGACCAAAATATTGAGGGTCAGGTGGGGATCTGAACTAGAAATTTTTCATATACATTAAAATTTGTCATTATCAACTTCACTATAAAAATAAGGTGATTTTATATATGTCAGCAATACTGGTCATATGGACCCAATACTTATTGCCCAATTGCAGAGTAATATAATATTCAGCCAGTCACAGTTATGATCATAAAAGATTTGTCCTATTTACACACTGACTTAACACGTTTAAAAAATTAAATGATAACATAAAACCAGTTGTGATTTACTTAAAATTATCTGAGAAATTTGAATAAATCATGAGATCCTGTATTAAATATAAGTTTTTGTCAAATAAGATGTTTAGCAAACACCTATTTTAAGAAAAAATATCAAAAAATCTATACAATGCTATTTAGTTATTTTATAGTGTCTTTGTGGACAGGAATTGTGATTATTATACAGGATATGGTCCTCTACAATTTTTGCTAGAGGTGATTTATCTATATTTATTTTTTTATTTGACTAGGGAAGCAAACTTAGGTCCTTTGCTGTTGATAAAAGATTGTACTAAATCAATGACTTTTAATGGAAATTATTTATTTGTAATTTGTAAACTATTTTGACAACTGTTTCACTACCAACTCAGTCACATAAAGAATGATAACAGCAATACTACAACTGATAAATATAGTGTTAGTAGACACTACCTGTATTTTTTTTTATTCTGAGGAAAAATATTGCTAAAGATAAGAAAGTAATTGAGAATGAAAATGTGAAATACATATTGATAAACTATTACGTTTATGAATACTAGTATATTTCAGATTTTAGTAGAGTTGTCTATTCAGTACTAAGCTCCTAAACAATTTGGATAAATTTTAACAGTGTATAAGGAAAGCAGTGTATTCTAAATCATTACTTACAATCAGTACTTAATTTAGAAGATGCTAATACTTAAATAAATAAAAATACCTTTACAAGTTACATACATTATAGAGAAGTCACTTTTGCCTCCATTCAAGAGCAATGTGTGTGATTTGACTGAAGTTAATTAAGTTGCCAGCTGTGCCATCATTCTGTGACCTCTGCCACATGATAAATAGATGAGATATGGATGGACAAGTTCCACACTCCTTCCAAGGACAGTACATTCTTTCTACTGTTGGCACAGCTTACTGGGAAGTAAGCTCATTAAAATTCATTCTTAACACATTCTGTGCACTTTGAAACCCTATACTTTTTAAAATAAAGTTCTCAAAATATTTGTTTTACTTCAGCATTAAACTATTGCTTTTTGGCTTAAATGTTGACATGTTTAAATATAGCTTGCACTTTATAATTTTAACTACCAGTTTCTTAATGTTTATATTTAGTAGAATAGTGCAACAACTTTTGTTATATATTACTTAATGCTCCTTACAAACTGATTCACTGTGTATCTACATACTTCTACATAGGTGTGTTAATACAAAGTGAAACAGTAACCAAGTGGAGCATGAGGAATGGTATTTAATAATTTGTTGCAATAATCTAGCATCCATTTTATATTATTTGTGAAAAAAAAACTTGTATTTGTAATTTAGACACAAATACTTGATTTTAACTTTGCAGTTATCAAACTGATAACTCTTCAGGATTAAGGAGGTTTATCTTAAGCAGAACATTTTATATGAAACACTTGAGTTTATTCAGGAGACACTGTCTGAATTACAGTTCACTGATGGTTAAATTAAAATTTCCCAAATGATAATTTTATGTGAAGTGTTTAATTATACTATGCACTAAATAATTGAGGAACACATCTGAAAAAAAAGAGTTCAGTTATTTATAAACAATTGCCTGCTGACATGTATATAACAATGTTTAAAAGCAAAGTAATTGTGGCAATTAATTAAATGGTACCATTAGTACTCTTTTCTCTTAAAGCTACATGACAGTTTCCCTATAAGGTTTCAGTTACTTAAAAATAATCTGCTACATTTAATAAATGTTGTACACATTACATTACATATTAACTTGTAATGTCAATATAGACTTTCCTGGAATATACTGTTAGTGAAAAGATCTCAGGTTCACAGTCAGGTGGCAGTATTAAAATATGATGAGATTTTAGAGAGTGTCATACTTATTATATTCTGTAAAAGTTGAAGAATATGACACTCTTCAAAATGTCACATTAACACTGCCACTCAATATAGAAACCCAAGAGATTGTAATTAACCTTTTTCTTTCAGTCCTGTACCAGTATTAATATTATAATTTAACATTCCACTGATATTAAGAGCATTAATAGTAAAAGTACTGAGATGCTAGCATGTCAGTTATGTTATAGTTGATGACAAGCTCTGAAGTACTATCTCTTCATTAATCCCAAAAACCATAATATCATTGATTCTATCTGCTGTATTCTGAATGTATGTAATATTCCATCTTTTGATAATGAATGCCTTTATACAATAATTATGAATAAACTGCACATTTTTGTTTTGCAAAAGTGACAGCAAATAGAGTATTTGTGCTATTAATGTCAAGCATTTAGCTCAGTGCCTGAACAAGTAGAATGTTATAAAATATTATAAAGCTATATAAATTATAAATATAAATGTTATAAAATTCATAAGTATTGTACATATACTTTAATAATGGAGAGTCCAGGTTGGAATTAATAATATAGTAATAAGGACAGTTTACAACTCACCGCAAAGACATGACGACAGGCTGTGACAGGCACATAAAAAGGATACATACGTACAACACTTCAGCTATCGGCTATGGCTAGAAAATAGAACAGTCATGCAATCACACAGGCACACAACACAGTCACATAACTGTAAGCTCCAGACAAATATACATAATTATAATGTTACATCACTGTTATACACTTATCAAAAAATATTTCAGGCCCGGTGGTCTTGGGGTAAAGCGCTCGCCTTGAAACCAAAAGGTCGCTGGGTCGAAACCCAGTCGGACTTCAGATTTTTCAGTCTGTACTTCAACCCATCCTTCACCTCTCAATGATGTGAGGAGTTACCAGAAACAACACGTGGTTCAGATTCCATGTTAAGCTGTAGGTCCCCATTCCCCGCTTGGATGACTGGGGTAGGCTAGGGACACGCAAGTCACTGATGTGACGTCCAATTGAAAGACTTGCACCCGGCCAATGAGCTACATGAAATTATTATTATTATTATTATTATCAAAAAATATTATGCTAATATAATTATTTTGAGCTGTTTGGAGAGTGATAGCCTTCTCTACATAAAGCAAAATAGATCCTGCAAACAGAGATCTTATGACATTCAGCATGTTGTTTATGAACATGTGGAACGCTATAAACAACATAACCTATGGTGGTATTATTTTCTTTTATTTCTTGAAGACATTCAGTACAGTTACACAGTGTACATGAAGAAAGATGAGCACCCTAGACTGGTGACTAATACTCAGAATAATTTGAACAGTATTTTGTATATGATCTCCATAGTAGATTAATTGCATTTTATGAATACTGTTTTAATGAACTTGAGTCTAACACCACCTAGTTTCATGCACAGGAAGTCCAAGATATAGAGAGGGTGTCAAAGTTTCAGAATTGTGTAGAAAGAGATCATTGCTCCACATAATACAAATATAAAAAGACATATTATTGATGAAATAATAATCTAATATATCAAAATTAATGTTTATTTGTTAGTATGTTTGTATTTTATGCACTGCTGTACTATTCATCTGATTGCACATTTGATCTTCAAAACAAGAGGAAAGTCATTGTCTACATAAAATTTTCTATGGTGCATGGCAAAGAGTGCTTCACATATGAACATCAACAAAATCTACAATTTCATTCTGATCATGATAAAAATTTTCACGCTTATCCTTCAAAAGAATAGGAACATCACTATCTACACACAGTTTTATATGACACATGGTGGAGGGCACCTTGCAATAAACTTAGACACCATTTCACTAATCAACATGAAAGTTAACAAAGACATATAATTTTTTATGGGTGTAGGAACAATGGACTGAGGAGGTGGAAAAGGAGTTCAACAAAAAGATGAGGAAGTGATTGTCAGAGGAAGGAGAAGGTGGAGGTGGGCAGAGAGAGAAAGATGAGGAGATGAACAGGAAGGGGGGAGGGGGGGAGTGAAGGAGATTGAGAGGGAGAAGGAAAGAGGGAGAAAAGGGAAGGAGAGATGGACTAAATTAAGACTGGAATAAATAAGTACCCAGATGACACCAGGTTTTCACCTAATAATAATAGTAGTAGTAGTAGTAGTAGTAGTAATAGTAATAGTAGTAATAATGCTACCAATAGATGGTACTCTAAGCATTTGAATGTGAATTTTCCCATTACAAATGTCACCTGAATCACAGATTGAGGTGTTGACCATTATGCCATTCATACTGTCAATATGCAAGATTTCACAAAACCAAGTCAACAGTTGTGGCACTGTAAGTTACTTTGGTGTAACTTTCCCAATGCTTCTTATTAATGAAGGGGATGAAAAGTTTTCCAGATGGTGGCCATTATTATTCAGCACTTTTGACTTCTGCTCTTCTGTGGAGTGCTCAATCAATCTCCATACTAGCATATCCATGTTTCCTGAAGGTTGACCATAAGTGATTTAATTCATCCAGCAAATAAGCCAGATAAAGATGGTGGTTTGATTTCTTGTGGAGGTCTCAATAAGTTTCCATGTGTGCTTTCTGTATACCTTATAGCCCATAGTCCCATCTACCCATTTAATTACCAGTAGACCAGAAAATTAAGTTGATATTTACTCTCTTTCTCCATAATAAACTGTATCTTTAGATTAACCCTGTGATGCATGATTTACTAACAAATGATGGCAAAATATTGAAAAGCTATTTATATAGTGAAGAATAATGTCTAGTATTGTAACATAGAAAAATTTATTTCAATTTACCTCCTAGACAGGAAAATACAGTGATGTCCATTAAAGTGGATGCTGTACACATGACACTTCCAGAGTCATTTCTGTGATTTTCCCCCCTTCTTCTACCGAAATTTTTGAATATATTTAGACCTAGAGGATCCTTGCATTTTGTGGAAATTTCCGTTGGCTCTCCTTTGTGAAATGCATTTTGAAACCTCTCACCGCCGCTCCACGGCAGCCGCCTTGACACGCTACTGGTTTCGGGTGAAAAAACTGACACTTGTTAGTTCATCTGGCAACACCTACAGTGCAGCACCTAGCCGAAGGGTCCCATGGAATCAGTGATGTTACATTAGGTGGGAGAAGAGTAGCAAATATGTTTCCAGAAACTAACTCAGCTTCAGGCAGACGTGCTTTACAGTTGTCCAAAAGAAGGATGGCTTTGCTGTCTTCTGGTGGACCAAGGTTTTTGAAGCTTTCTTTTACTTGTGCCACAAAATGGTGAAAAAACCAGTCTCTGAAAAGAGTGGCGGTCATCCACGCATTTTGTTGTGCACAATAATGAACTGGTAAGTTTGTAACATTTTTAAAGGTTCGAGGTTTTCTAGATGTCCTAATCACAAAAGGAGTTCATCATTGGCTTCCAGATGCATTAGCAGATAGCAAAACTGTCACTCTGTCTTTTTTAATAAATAAATAAAAATTTTAAAAAAGCCCTTTAGCTGCCTTTTCCCCTCCACCAGCTACAGTAGATATTGGTAAGCACTGGCATAGTAGGCCTGTTTCATCAGCATTGTATGATCAGATGTTAGATTGTTATCTGCAATTACTTCTTCAAAGTCATGTTTGTATGTTTCTGCTGAGTCTTGGCTTGCTGAAAGTGTTTCTCAGTTACATTAAGTCTTCGAATTCCATGCCAAAACTGAACCAACCATCAGAAAAATTGCATTCACTTTCTTCAACACCTAAATCTTGTGCAAATTTCTTTGCCTTTTCTATAACCATTTGGCTCTGTCACCAGTTTCCCTTCGTAGTGCACGGCACTGAACCATTTTTACAACACCCTATCTAATTTTTCCAGTTTTTATAATGATTGTCTGGAAGCCAATTTTTCAGTCATTGCCAATTGAGAAGCAACTTTCATTACTTCATGCTTTTGTTTCTTTATATCATAAATGGTTGATGAACCAATATTAAATTCAGTCATCAAAATCTTTCTGCTTTCACCTTCCTCCAAGAGTTTGATGATTTCTAGTTGCTGGATGATTGTCAGAGTTATGTGCTTATACCTCACTCCTGATTTAGAGCTTGAAGAAGGTTTGGGTTTTGAGAACATTGTCAGTACTTAATAAAACTTCTGCAGATCACTATGATATGACAGATGCCACTGTTATAATACTGAAAAATGCTGGCAACCAAACAATGAAAGGAACATCTGTACAGTACAGTAACAGCTGAGTTATGCCGAGTAAGGTCTGAATTCTTCCAGTCCCTACAATGGAGTCTGTGTCATTGACCACTGCTAGCGGAACACTGTTGTGACCGGCCATGGGACTATGAGGCATTCCGGACTATCAGACGTCTACTGAACATCAATATTGCCAACAATATCCTTCACTACCACACTGGTGTCATCAGAAAAAAGGAATATCTTGGAATTAACTGCTGTAGAAGAAGGCATATCATTTATGTAAATGAGAAACATTTGGCCCCAGAACAGAATACTGTGGCACCCCTGACTTAACTGATCCCCACTGTGAGTGCATACCACAGCCATTTTCAACACTGCAGAGAATCACCTTCTCATGTCCATTATTAAAGCAAGAGGTGAACCAATTTTGAGCTACTCCCCTTAATCCATATTCCAACTTCTGAAACAATTTCTTGTAACACAGTCAAATACTTTTGTTAAATCAAACTATACACCTAGAGTTTTTTTTTTTTTTTTTTTTTTTTTTTTTTTTTTTTTTTTTTTTGTATAATCCATCACATACCTAAGAGAAAAAAAAGAATGTATCATTTTCAGTTGTTAAACTACTTCTGAAACCAAACTGAATATTTGACAGCTAATTAAGGGAACAGAAATTTTCAATTTACCTTGAATAAATGGCCTTTTCAGTAACTTTAGCAAAACAGGCAGTATAGAAATAGCTCTAAAATTGTCTACATTATCCCTTTGTCCCTTTTTATTAGGTTGTTTCACTAATAAGTACTTTATCAGGAAACTGACTATGACAAAAGGAAAAAGTATTGGGCCAACAGAGGTGGAACAATAATTAAGTATTCTGTTAGATTCTGCATCATATCCATAAGAGTACTTCGTCTTTAGTGATTTTGTTATTGACTCGGTCTTCCTTTGTCAAAATCAAGGACAACTATTTCAGGTAACAATCTTGGAATGATATTTTCTAAGAGATATAAATGATTACCTGTAGGAGCTAAGTTTCTGTTTAACTTACCTGCTATATTCAGAAAGTGGTTATTAAATGCACTACATGTATCTGGGCCAATGGCAGTGCCGCAGGGGATACACTGATTGCCCTTAGATCACAAAAGTTAAGCTGTTAAGCTGTTTACGTTGAGTGTTTGCGACCGCCTGCTTTCTCACTTTCGTTGCTTTTTGCAGTTGTACTGTAAGTACAATGAATTATGATACTAGTGAAGAGCGAGAAAATAATGTGCAGTGTGAGTTCGATAAAAGCGTTGTACAGCCATCGCCTTATGTAATTCACCGTTGGTTGCTCGAAGACTGTCATTTAACGTCAGACGATATTCTCGGCATTCAACTTGATACTTTCTTCAACACTATGTTCTTAAAGCTTCAAACCTCCGGACTTTGTGACTTTCTTGTTAATGTACCCAATGGTGTACGTAACTTTAGGCACCTCGACGGAAGAATCAGTAATGTAAACATTTTCCATGCAGGCTTTGGCATGCAGCAAGTTCATGTTTTTAATTTACCGTTTGAGGTTCAGAATGAGACTGTTGCTCAAATGTTGCCCTAGGTCTAGGTTCTGAGACTGTCGCTTCCAGAGTTACTGCTCCTGTTACAGAAGCTTCCATGGCCAAGGTGTGCGAACCCACCCCCGAGTTTCAAACTCCCACTGCACCTGCAACAGTTCCCGTAGAGGACCCGAACACCGTGCCAAAGCCACATTGTGAACTTTACGTCTTGCGCCGTAGCTACTGCACTCTTTGAAGATCTTGCTATTAATAATGATGAGCTTCATAGTTTTTTACAATCTATTCCACATGTCCTCAACTACCTCAACCGGGCTCACCTGAATGCAGCATTTACAGTTGATGAATTGGCAGATGCCATTCATCGGAGTCCGAAAGGGAAGTCTCCCGGACCCTATGGGATTCCTTCAGAATTTTATTTAACATTTTTTAACCTTTTTAATGGTATCTTCATTGAAATGATTATTGCCATTCAAAATGGTGCTACGATTCCGCATGAGTTTGAGGAGCGGTGCATTATCCTATTACCAAAATCGACTACGACATCTAGTGTAGATAATATCCGCCCAGTAACATTGCTCAATGCAGACTATAAGGGCATAACACATTGTGTGGCACACAGGCTCAAGAGTGTCCTGCCTATAGTTCTTAGTGAGAATCACACTTGTGCTATATGCGACAGGAGCATTTTTGATGCTCTCTTGACATACAGAGACTGTATCGGCTACGTCAAAAGTGTGCGAATTTGAACGGCAGCCATACTGATGTTAGACTTTAAAAATGCCTTTGATTGAATCAGTCAAGTGTGCTTATGTAAGGTGCTGGTCAAGATGGGCTTTGGTTCTAAGTTTACTACAAAGGTGCGCAATCTATTCCGTCGTGCAACATCCAAAGTGTCTGTCAATGGCCATCTCAGTCCGGGTTTTCGTATTGGCCGTTCAGTGTGACAGGGGTGCCTGTCAATGGCATTGTATGCAATCGCACTTAGATTTAGATTAGTTATTTGTTTCATAGATCCTGTTGAGGGGATCCTCGTGGATGTGGAACATGTCAAGAAACAAAATTTACAAGTTGAATAATAGATAATACTAATAATATAAATACAAATACATACACTTATAATATAAATACAGATACATAAATTTTTTAAGGTTTTTTTTGTTTTTGTTTTTATTATTATTATTTCCTAATATAATATGAGTGCATGCATCATTTGGTACAATTTAGAAATTCACTAATGGAGTAGAAGGACTTGGCCACTAGAAAGTCTTTAAGGTTCCTCTTAAACTGATCTTTATTTGTAGCTAAATTTTTTATACTTGATGGTAAATTATTGAAAATGTGTGTTCCTGAGTAGTGGACCCCTTTTTGAACTAAAGTAAGTGCTTTTAAGTCCTTGTGTAGATCATTTTTATTTCTAGTATTGTATGTATGAACTGAGCTGTTTGTTGGGAAAAGGGATATATTATTTATGACAAATTTCATTAAGGAATACATATACTGAGAGGCAGTAGTTAATATACCCAGTTCTTTGAAGAGGCTTCTACAAGACATACGTGAATTTACTCCACAAATAATACGTATTACACGTTTTTGGACTCTGACTTGAAGAGTTACCCCAAAATATTATACCATATGACATTAATGAATGAAAGTAAGCAAAGTATGCAAGCTTTGATATTTTTATGTCTCCTATGTCTGATAACACTCGTATTGAAAATACAGATTTGGTGAGTCGTTTTTGCAGTTCTGTGATGTGCTCCTCCCAACTAAATTTATTATCAAGCTGTAATCCCATGAATTTAATACTGTCAACCTCTTCTATCTGCTCTTCTTCATACTTAATGTATATGCTGTCAGGAAATCTCTTACATGTTCTGAGTTACATGTAGTGCGTCTTTTCAAAGTTTAATGACAATGAGTTGGCTTTAAACCATTTATTAATGTTCATGAAAATATCATTAGCAGACCTTTCTATCACTATGCTTGACATACTTTTTATTGCAATACTTGTATCATCTGCAAACAAAACGAACTCTGCTTCTGGTAGTGTAACTGATGAGAGATCATTAATGTATACAAGAAAAAGCAATGGCCCTAAGATGGATCCTTGTGGGACACCACATGTAATTTCTTCCCAATCTGATGATGACTGTTGGCCTAATTCACTAGTCACTCGCACTGACACCCTTTGTTTCCTGTTAGTGAGGTACGACTTGAACCATTTTGCAGCATTTCACGTGGCCCCATACAATTCTAATTTACTTAAAAGGATGTTATGGTTCACACAATCAAATGCCTTTGACAAATCACAGAAAATACCTGCTGCTTGCAATTTATTATCTAATGAATTAAGTACATTCTCACTGTAAGTGTAAATAACCTTCTCGATATCGGAACCTATCAGAAATCCAAACTGTGTTCTAGAGAATATGCCATTTGTGGTAAAGTGGTTGAGAAACTGCTTGTACATTACCTTTTCTATAATTTTTGAGAATGCTGGCAAAAGTGAAATGGGTCTGCAGTTTGATGGTATCTCTTTATCCCCCTTCTTGAAGAGAGGTTCAATATCTGCATATTTTAGCCAATCAGGAAATGTTCCCATTATAATAGACTGGTTACACAAATAACCTAAGATTGTGCTAAGTTCACAAGAACATGCTTTAATTAACTTTGTTGATATTTCATCGTAACCACTGGAATTCTTTGTTTTTAAAGATTTTATTATGAAAGATATTTCTTGTGGTGAAGTGACTGACATATTCATGTGTGTGAAGTTATTTGTAAATGCTAGTTTCAAATATTTAATGGCATTATTTACTGACCCAGACAATCCCATACTATTAGTAATGGATATAAAGTACTTGTTAAATAGATTTGCCACACTATGCCCATCAGTTACTAATGTCTCAGCTACTCTTAATCCTACCTGCTCTTGTTCCTTTCTGGTTCTACCAGTCTTTTTGGTTTCCTGATGTTGCTATCTTCTTTTCATAGTGCATTTGTTTAGATACCTGAATAACTTTATTTAATATTTTACAGTATTCCTTATATTTAGTTAAATCATCATCATTGCAATTACTGTTGGCTGAGAGATACATTTTCCTTTTTGTCTGACATGAAATCTTTATTCCTTGTGTAATCCAAGGTTTTATTATAGACTTCCGTTTAATTCACATTACTTATAGAGGAAAATAGTTTTCAAATATGATACTAACATTATTAATGAATACGTTATATTTTTCATTCATGCCATTAGCACTATATGCATCTTTCCAGTTCATGTCTTTGAAGAGATTTCTAAAATTTTCAATTTTTGGTGGGTTGACTACTCTCCTGTATTTACATTTTGCAGTCTTCATTATCTGTTTAGAATCTATACCTAAAACAAGGAGCTGCATATCATGATCTGACAGGCCATTTATTATTGGTTTTATGATATAATTTTGTTCCTTTGATTTGTCTTTAAAAATATTATCAATTGCTGTCCTAGAGGTTTTAGTTATCCCAGTTGGAAAGTTTACGGTACGACCCGTCGACCCGTCGCTTCGATGCATTCATTGGGACTGACAGGGCATCCAGGCGGGAGTCAATCAAATTGTTTGCAAACCTTATGCAGATGACTTTCGAGTGTTTCTTGCACAGACCGAAGACATAGGCACATTGCACTGCACCCTGCGACGGTTCGAACAGGTGACTGGTGCTCGGCACTCCTCCCACTTACAACCTCAAGCGTCAGCGTGGCATTGGGACTGGTTTTGTTCTGTGGAACAGCACAAGACGTTAGGTGTTAAACTTACCTAGAAGCCCCAGCAGATAGAGGCGCTTAACTGGCGGCCTACGTTGCATAAAATACGCGCTGTTGCCAAAATATATGCAGCTAGAAATCTCGTGCTGAAGGAGAAGGCGGCTCTCATTAATACCCATATTCTGGTGAAAGCGTGGCACTTAGCACAAGTTCTCCCTGTACCTAAGGAAATTGAACGTTCGATTAAACAGGCGGTCTACTGGCTATTGTGGAAAGGTGAAATCTTTAAAGTCCCCTGTAGTGTCTGCACCTTGGGCCCTCTGGAGGGAGGACTTAATTTGGTAGACTTTGGTACCAAGTGTACAGCACTTATTCTGAGGCGGACTACTGCCGTGCTCGAGAAGGATCCCTGAAGCCTGACAGCGATCCTCTTCCGTCGCTACCGCCCACACTCAGTGACAGCCCTAGTCAACATTTCTCACATTCCCTTTATGTTAAACTATGTCCACCGCTATTACTTACATACCAGCTATCTGGAGCTCGCACGCCCACGCAGCCACAAAGTCAGCGATATCATCGCTGCTCTATGAGGCTCACAGTGACGCTCCAAATGGGAGTATCAACTGCGCCAACATGAGTGGCCGGTCGTATGGAGAAACCTGGCTTCTATGATTTGTCCTGCTAATGTACACACTGTTTCATTCAAAGTGGTCCATCGTACTATCCTTACTAACTGTACACTGCACTCCATTAATCTTGTCCCATCAAGTGCATGTGATCATTTTGACACGGAAGATACTCTTGAACATCGTTTTGTGTGCTTACACTTCTGTCGTATCTGGAATGTAGTGTGACATGATACGGCTCATCAACAGGGTGGATACAAGATTTGACAGTAACTGATGCCTTGATTCCACAGTGCACTGCGTATCCTGTTACCAAACGGAATGCCACCCTGTGGATTCTAGGACACACGATTTTTGCCATTTTCTTGCTCAAATTGACGACCAGCCTGGACTTTTTAGCTTATCTATGGAATGAACATAACAAGACGTGGACCCAGTCGAAGTACGCAGCTACCTTTGCTAAGTTCTTGCATGTTGTGCTTGTACATGCATTCACCAAATTGAGTTTACAATTCTGAATGTGACGATCATACCGGACGTCTGACTTTCATTAGTTAACCGTCCTCTCATGTCAAACACAGAACGAAAATGAATGGAAATGTGTGTTTGTGTTTCATTATTCAATTTATGTCATTGCCAAGGAGTGGCATGTTTTGTTATTTTCGTGAAGCTTGCTTTTGTTTGACTACAAGGACAAGTTTCTTCCCCCTCCCTTCTATATTGCGGAGACACTTACATTTCATTATATTTTTTTCTTTATCTAAGGCCTTCCATGACCACCCACTGGCCATTTATGTTGGCTTCCGTTGCTTTTGTACCATTCCATAAATTTTCTTTCCACTTTGGAAGAAGTTACATCAAGAAATGTACTTCTGATTGCCTTTGTAGAAGAAGATTTTTTTTTTTTTTTTTTTTTTTTTTTTTTTTTTTTTTTTTTTTTTTTTTTTGTGAAGTCAACAGTAATAGATTCAGGAAGAAGGCAATATCATTAAAGTACAGCAGAGAAGCTCACCAAAGAAGGCATTATTGGTGAGAGGAAGGTTATAAATAAATAAATAAAAGTCTGCCCCTCCCTATTGGCATGTCCTCTCAGTCCCCATGAGGTCAAATGACAAGCTACTTGATTGAGAAGTTGCAGCTCCAGTCTTGAAAACCAACACACTGCTGGAAGTGTGAGATGCTGACCACGTCCCCCTCCATACTTGCCCTGAGGCCTGTGTGGGATGAAGAGTACAGAACAATTTCCATTAGGGAATGATTTTATATCCCTAACACTGTGCTGCTGACCAGATACTTCCTATACAACAGACCATATGGTTTTAATTTTATCCCAATAATTAGCTATTCTTTTTTTTTGTATACCACATACTTTGTGCTTTCATGACATTTTTCAAAACCTCACAATACTGTTTGCAATGGGCCACTGCAGCTTGATTCTGACCATGTCTAATATTCTGATATAATTCCTGCTAATTGAAAGTTATGTTCCAGTCCAATGGACCACTCCTACACAACACTCAAATATCTTATCAGTGTTGTGTTTAGAAACACCAATAGACTCAACTGTAATACCATTTTTCAAATACGTAGGACTGATACACAGCATTATGGCACCTGATAGAATTTTAAAGTGGCCTTGTGGGGGTCTTCCATCTGTATGGCTGGTCAAATTGTGCAACACATAGATTACACATTTACTCAATATCAGATTGCCTGTGAAAGTAAGAGCAAGCATACTCATTATCAAGTTCCTAGTTGACCATGTCTGACACAGTACGGCAAACACCAAATTGGAACTTTCAATCTACAGCGGAGTGTGGACTGATATGAAACTTTGTGGCAGATTAAAATTTGTGCCAGAATTGGGATTCGAACCTGGGAACTATGCCTTTTGTGGGCAAGAGCTCTACCAATTTAGTTATCCTGGCACACTTTACGGTCCGTCCTCACAACATTACTGCACCTCCTACTTTCCAAACTTCACACAAATTCTCCTGTGAACCTTTCAGAACTAGCACTCCTGGAAGAAAGGATACGGTTGAGACATTGCTTAGCCACAGCCTAGGGGGCATTTCCAGAATGAAACCTTCACTCTGCACCGATATGAAACTTCTTGGCAGATCAAAATTGTGTGCCACTACTGGGATTCGAATCTGGGACCTTCGCCTTTTGCGGGCAAGCACTCTACCAACTGAGCTATCCCGGTACACTTCTTTGTCCATCCTCACAACTTTACTTCCACCATTACCTCACCTAATTCTGGAAACATCCCTTAGGCTGTGGCTAAGCCATATCTCCACCATATTCTTTCTTCTAGGAGTGCTAATTGTGCAAGGTTCACAGAAGAACTTCTTTGAAGTTTGTAAAGTAGGAGGTGAGGTATTGGTAGAAGCAAAGTTCTGAGGTAGGACGTCAGCAAAATCTGTAGAACATGTCCCTGATACACATGTGGAACCAGCTGATATGTCAACTGTCCTGTTGTCAGTATGCGGGTGATAAGAACCCACTACAACAGTTGTGGATCAGGTGACAATACAAACAGCTTTATGTTTGTATTTATTCAATTGTGAATTTTGTCTTATAGGCCAAGAGTAGTGCAGTGTCTTACTTGTCATTTGGCTCATAGTGTCATGTTCTAAATGTTACACTATTCTGTAATCACTGAAATAACATCACATACACTTTCAATCCACAAGGCTCCATTATGTTTTGTCTTTGCTTCAACTGTTTTGGCACACACTGCACTTCCATTTTGTTATATTATCTGCTAATACCCAGTCATTTAGCTTTGCATGAGTAGCAAACAAAATAAATGTCATTTCAGACATATCTGAATTTGGGCCACACGGAAGGCATGCTAGCATAGTCCATGTAGTTGTGGTGATCTGTGTCTGGGTGGCATAGTAATTAGTGTGACTGCCTAATAACCAGGAGAACCGAGTTCAAAACCCGGCCTTGCACAAGTTTTGAACTTTCACCATTGTTTTATTTGAAAGCCAATGTTGTATTATTATTATTATTATTATTATTATTTATTGTTTTTTTTTCTGTTCCATAGGTCCTAATTGAGAAGTGTGACTCCATGGTCATAGAACAAGTCAATACATTGTTACACATGAATGGTAAGAGAAAATTTATAAGTAGTCCTTTGCACACAACAATCTTAAGGCAAAGTGAAAAGAATCAATAAAGGAAAAAAATGAATTAGCTTAATTGTTTAACTTTTCTAGGAGTTCCTCGACAGAATAGAAGGAGTGAGCCATGAGGTAACTCTTCAATTTAGATTTGAAAGCATGTGGATTAGTGCTTATATACTTAAGTTCTTGTGGCAGCTTATTGAAAATGGATGCCGCAGAATACTGTACTCCTTTCTGCACAAGTGTCAGATATTGCTCGAACCGCCCGTTTTTGAGCCAGAAATATCCTTTTTGCATCAGGCGAGTTACCCCAAAAAACAATGCCGTACGTCATAAGTGAGTGAAAGTATGCGTGATAGACTACTTTTCGTGTTGAAAAATCACTTATTTCAGATATTTTTCTAATGGTAAATATAGCAGAATTTAGTTTTGGAACAAGATCCTGAACATGGGCTTTCCATGACAGCTTTCTGTCTATATGAACACCTTGAAATTTGATCTGTCCAGTCTCACTTATCATATGCCCATTATGTGTAATCAAAGTGCCAGCTTTCATCAAATTATGGGTTAGAAATTGTAAAAACTGAGTTTTACTGTGATTTAACATCAAATTGTTTTCTACAAGCCATGAACTTATCTCTTGAACTGCATTATTTAATACTGTGTCAATATTACAAGCAACATCCTTCACTACCAAGCTGGTATCATCAGCAAACAAAAATATTTTACAGTCATCAGTTATACTCGAAGGCATATCTATATCTATAAATGTGAATGTCTGTTCGGTGTACGTTTATCACGTCTGAACCACAAGACACAAAGAGCTAAAAATTTGTACAGTTACTAATGTCTACCTGTGGAAGGCTTTAGGCACGGTTTTATGGCGATCGGATAGCTATTTATCTATATATATTAATGTGAATGTCTGTTCGGTGTACGCTTATCACGTGCGAATGACAAGACGCAGAGACTTAAATATTTGTACAGTTACCAGTTTATATGTGATGAAGGTTTTAGGCATGGTTTTATAGCAATCTGATAGATATTTAGTAATTTGAAGACTATAACGTGAAATGCGGAACAGAAATTACTCTTTGAAAATGGTTTTATTGGTTGCATTGTTGCTTGAGGGTTGATAATGATAAAAGGGTGAAGTATATTGGGATGGAAAGTTATCTGTGTATATAAAATTCTACCTGTGTTTGTGTGTGTTAATATTTCGCTCTGCAGCGAAAACTACAGAACACAAATGGTCTGTGTGTAATTGTTGTCCCAAGTCTGTCGTCGTACACCAGCAGTTCCATGCCGATAGCTATAAGGGGGTGGAAGATATGGTGGTTGAAAGTCGTCAAATTATTAGAAAAATTTGGACTGAAGGCCAGCAATAATGTTTGTGACTCTATAGCAAGGAGGTTACATACAGCGAAACCTGATGCTAGAGATCATATCTTTGGTCTATGCGTGCTACAATGTTTTCAGCTCTTTCTCTGTAATGATAAGCATACAAATTAAGAATAAATAAAGCACTAAAAATAATCTAATAGAGCTATTTAAAAAAAAAATCAATTTGATGTTTCGCACATTATCTATCAGAATCAACCAACACGCGAGCGGAGCAGCGGGTTTAAGATAGTCATTTATATAAATAAGAAACAGCAATGGTCCCAAAACAGACCCCTGGGGCACCCCACACTTAATTGTGCCCCATTGGCATTGTACGTCACAGCCATTTTCTACACTGGGAGACTTACTTTCTGTTTTCTATTATTAAAGTAAGAGGTGAACCAGTTGTGAGCTACTCCCCATATTCCACAATGTTCCAACTTCTGCAACAATATTTTGTGATCAACACAATCAAATGCTTTTGTTAAATCAAAGAATATGCCTAATGTCCATAGCCTCTTATTTAACCCATCAAGTGCCTCACAGAGAAACGATTAAACCACTTCTAAAACCAAACTGTATGTTTGACAACAAATTATGTGAACTGAAATGATCAATTAATCTTGAATATACAGCCTTTTCAATAACTTTAGAAAAAACGGATGGCATAGAAACAGGTCTATAGTTGTCTACATTATCCCTTTCTCCTTTTTTATAAAGTGGTTTCACTACTGAGTACTTTAATCTGTCAGGAAACTGACCATTCTGAAAGGAAAAATTACAAATATGGCTTAGTACTGGGCTGACATATAGCGAACAGTACTTTAAAATTCTGCTAGATACCCCATCATATCCACAAGAGTCCTTAGTCTTTAGTGATTTAATTATTGACTAAATCTCCCCTATGAAGGACCATTTCAGGTAACAGCCTCGGAAAGGCATTTTCTAAAAACGTTGTCAGTGGCAGAAACATTTCTACTATGCACTGACATTATATCTTCTAACTGCTGCTGATGACCAGACACTTCATTCACGACTGACCTGATAGTTTTAATTTTATCCCGAGAGTTTGCTATTCTTTTTGCATACCACAAACGTTTTGCATTCTTAATGACATTTTTCAGAACCTGACAGTACTGTTTATAATGAGGTACTGCATCTTCATTTTGACTGCTTCTAACATTTTGATACAATTCCCACTTTGTTCTACATGATACTCTTATCCCCTTTGTCAGCCACCCTGGCTGCCTGTTACTGGAAGTACCCTGTTTTGAGCATTCTATCGGAAAACAACTTTCAAACAGCATAAGAAATGTGTTCAGAAAAGCATTATATTTATCACCTGCATTATCAGCACTATAAACACCCTGCCATTCTTGTTCCTTAATTAGGCTTCAAAAGGTCTAAATTGCAACTAGATTAACTTTTCTGAGGAGTTGATATTTAACATTTGTTTGAAAACAATTACTTTTTAGAATTAAAATTTGAGCATCGGGGTCTGATAGGCCATTTACTATTCTGCTGACAGAGTGCCCCTCTAATAATGAAGAGTGAACAAAAATATTGTCAATGGTAGAACTGCTATTTCCTTACACTCTCGTTGGAAACAAAATACTGTTCACATCATGTTATAGGAATTAAATAGATCTAACAGCTGACTTTTTCTTGAGCTATCACCTACACAATTAATATTGAAATCTCCACACACAATTAAATTTTTATACTTGCTATACAGTGAACCCAGAACCAATTCCAGCTTGGGCAGAAACATTTTAAAATCTGAGTCAGGGGACCTATAAATGACAACTATTACTAGTTTAGTTCCATTAACATTAACAACTCCTGCACAACATTCAAATATCTTTTCTGTGCAGAGTTTAGAAAAATTTATCGACTCCGGTGAAAAATAATTTTTTACATACACGGCCACTCCCCCACACTGCAAGGAACTCGTAGAGTAGAAGGCAGCTAACCTGTATCCTGGCAAAGGAAGTCTTTGAATTGTCACATCACTTAAAAAGTGCTCTGAAATACCAATAATGTCAGAATCAATATCAATAAGCAGTTCATTAACTTTATCTCTGATACCCTGTATATTTTGATGAAAAATAGTAATTCCCTTATTACTTAGATTCTTAGACTTTGTCAAAGGTGGTTCCTTTCTTAGAGGGACTTCCTTTAAGCAGGAATACCTATCAGCTGTCTTCAGTCTAAAAAAAGGTACAGCCCTAACACCAAATACTACAGGAATTTTTCCATGAGTGACACCCCCACCCCCTACTACACTGTCACCTATGATCTTTGCCAACCTCCCCTCCCCATTCTTATTGAGGTGCAGACCTGCCTAGAAAAATCCGACCTTTGGATAGTCTCAACTGGCACCACTGCAATGTGATCCGTGCCCTCCGTCATCAGCGCCTCCTCAAGCCCCATGTTAACATGCCTGGCAGCTGTATTAAGATGAGGCCTATCATGATGCTGAAACAGTTGCACAAAATGCACATTTGTGCCACCAGTTTGAGTTGCTATCCTTTCTAGATCAGCACCTATATCATATTCCCCGTTCCTATCAAGACTATTCCCGGCCCCACCCACTATAACTACCTGATCCTCTTTTGAGAAATTCCTACATAAGTCCCCTAAGTTACAAGTGACCTGAGCTAGCTCTGCACTAGGCTTCACTATGCTGGTGACCTGGTACTCACTCCCAAGTACTTCCTGCAACTGTTGGCCAACACCTCTGCCATGAGAACTGCCTAACAGCAGAACCTTCTTCTTCCTAAGAGACCTGTCTACATATTTCGGCTTCCTAACAGCTGAGGTCTTCTGCGTACTTCCTAATCCTACAGCTACAGGAGGTTCATCTCCACTAACTCTGACAGTTGGTCAAACTTGTTTGTAACTGCAACATGAAGCTATCTGAATACCTCCTCCTAGCTATCTTCTTGCTAACTGCCAGTTCCCATTCCCCAGTCCCCCTTCCCCTCCTCAACCTACGTAGTTCCTCTTCAGCGTTTTTCAACTGCACCTGAAGGGTGCAGATCAAACGCTCCTGCTCCTCTATCATCTTATTCCTGCTGCAAATCCTACAATTCCAGGAGAGAACCACACCACAATACCCACTGGCTTCCCCACTGCATTCCCCCTCATGAAAATACTTACTAGAAATCCCACACTGCAGCCCAAAGTCTTTGTATCATGGTTCACCTTGTTAATTACATTTTATTAGACTGGTATTACATCGTAATGTGTATGACAACTATGATTTTGCTTACATAAATTTTCAAATTCCAGTCCTAGTTACTCAATACTTTACTGTAAATGTTGTGTTACAGGTGTTTACCTTATTTTATACTATCTTGAAATCTCATGTTCAGTGACTTTGGTATTATGGTAGTGATTGCTGTCCAGGAAAATCAAGGCGCCCTGTGTATTGTTCACGAGCAGCTCAGTTTATGTTTTATGTATAGTATGTTGTCTAAGTAACTTATTTTAGATTATGTTGTCACATTCTGTCATATTTACATCTGATACAGCAAGTAGATAATGGCCAATGCCATAACATACCACAATGTTCTGAAAACATCTCAAGATGCTTTGAAAATGAGTCAATCTGCTTCTTTTTTCCGGTGATGGTAGGACGACTCTCTAAAATACTGGTCAGGTGAACTACAGCAAAAAAATACAATTTATGTTCAAGGCACAAGACCCCATAAACCAATAAAAAGTTCAGGAAATAATGAAAAGTTTCTCGAGTCTAAGAAACCATTCCACCATGTCATCATAAATATGGGACTTTTAGTATATACTGCACACAGTAACCTTCCACAAAGACAGAGTCCAATGCAGAAGCGATTCCAAATAATACCTAGACACATTTTCTAAACAATCTCAAACACAATAATTGCTTTACATTCATGCTCGTGCTGGCTTTTGAATTATCCAGAGCTAGTAATATTGCATCTGATCATGTCCAAATCCTGTGCTGGCACCACTCATGTGGTAATTTTTTATTATTATCAATGTGTAAAGGAAGGTCTGAATGTGGCTTCCACTTTTATACCCAGCTGCTGCCATTCAATGGCTGGATTATGTCATGGTGTCACAACAGAAATTGTGCTTACTGTGGGTTTCAGTGATTTGGAGAAATACTGGAAATTAGACTCTGTATTATTAGTCTCAATTCAGACAATGGTTATACACTTAACAATGAGTTGAAGAGGAAAACTGGGAAAGAAGAAACAAAGATGAAGAACTTCTCAGAGCTTCACTCATAAGAAGAGTAATGACACTGCTATCATCTCTGGATAGAGTACACAAATACTATCTATCCACATAAAGTAAGCTACTTTGGCACATGCCATTTCTGTAATACCACTATGATATAAACTACCAAATCGGATGCTTGGGTATAAAAGTGGCTTACTCACTAGTTTCATGACAGTCAGACATAGTCCCTGACAATGGCAACAGAGGCAGTCATTGAAAGATGGGATTTTTATCCAAACAGCATGTTTACCAAAAACATTTCATCCCATTCCTTAACCGCCTTAGCCTGGGTTCAAAAACATGCATACACAATTAACAATGACAACTATAAAACCCGTTTTCAAATGTGGATAGAAACATTGCACAAAGTTTTTGTTTACAGAAAAGGTGTACTACACTGCCTGGATGCTTTGTGTTAATATACATCAACAGAACAAACAGCTCCACTAAATATGAGGGTTAGAACTTAAATAGTGGCAACTATTTATTCACAACCGATACAAAAGCATTAAATGTTTTGCACCTGTTGCTGTCCTTCGAAGTAGTCACCAGCATTCTGTAGAGCCCATTGTCAATTATGTGGAAGGCATAGCATCCCTTTCAACCCAAGGTTGATATGGGATTAATGTAGAGGGACATTTAAGATACAAAATACATACAGTAATTCATTACAAGAAAGAAAAGAAAATTCATTTTCAAAAATTTTGTACCCAAACAATTATCTGGTTTGGGACTTCACTACAAATTTTTATGACCTGCATAGTCTTACAGTAACATGCCTTTTGAAAGAAATCACATTACATCACAGAATCGTATAAAATCAAATGGCTGTCAGAAATGATAGCTTCACATGTCAAAACAAGGATATCAACTCCTTGTCAACAAGCCTGTCTTACTGCCATTGCAAGTGTACTGTACGTTTGCCGACTGCTGTTCTGTTGATGATGCGAGTGAAGTGGTCTACTGCCTGTTGAATCTCTGGAACAGTTCTGAATTGAATGCCATGAAATGGTTCCTCCTTCTTTGGAATAAAATCCATTTCTGCATTTCCATCAATTCATGCAGAACCCATCATGATGTAATTTTTCGAATGCCCAGGCATTCCTACAGGATGTTAAGCACAGTTCATATCCACTAATCCACTTTCGTGAGCAAGCTCACTGGCGTCGATCACTGTTCATTAACGTGGCAACAGTATGCGTTCTTCTTCTTCAGGGACACTAGGACAACCTGCCCGATGCATGTCTGCCACAGTTTGTCTACATTCGTTTAAGGCTTTTACCCAATGTGCCACTGTCCTGCACGGCAATGCCGATTCCCCACATACCTCTTGAAGACCTTAATGACATTTGTGCTATACGAGCTCTGTCACATTCAATCTTGATCCAACTCCAGTGTTCGTTTTGAAAACACAATGACAACGTTACGTTAGACCGTTCGCTCACAAGTGACTGTGGTGCCCTAAACTGTGCGCACACTGGTGACTTGGGAGGGACAAGTCCATTTGCTCGAAAGTAAGGTAGGTATGTCAACAACATATGCTATCAGCGACAATAGTAGATTCCATTGCACAGTGAATGTTCCAACCCTCGTATCTCCATGTGTGATCAAATTTCAAGTAAGATTAGTTGGCAGCATTACCTTGAATGCAGAGAAGTATTGTGTAACTCAACATTAGGGCCAGAGGTGGTTTTTACATATCTGTTTTGCTATTATTACTGTGAGAGACATACATGTGCAATTCAATGAAGTGATAAACATATAGCATGTTTAACTAAAGAACATTATGTAGCAGTGTTATAGATACACTGCTGAATATGATGATATAATATTTATTATTTTGAATAAACAATAACCAGCATATCTTTGTTTAAACATTACAGTAGCAATATCATAGTCTTGAGAACTAATAAATCAAACACAAATAAAATTAGAAAAAAAGTTGGTATTCATGGGTTAGGTAGATCAGTAACTGCCAAAACCTGATCATTAAAGAGATCCAGTTTTATGTTCAATTAAATGAATTACATGACAGCCTTTTGTGCTGGACATGTTTTAACACAATATTTTACATTAGCACCACAATTACACGGTGATAGCTTCACAGCTGTAATACTGGAAACATTTACAAAGGCTGTGAGAATGCAGTAAGACCATTCTCATATCAAACTACGAGGCTAATAGTTGGAAAATATCACATTTTGTCAACAACCATCTAATTTTGTTTGTGCTGCATCAGTAGACATTCTTATATAGCGTTTAGATGAAGATTGCAGTCCATTTTGTTGTACAGGCTTCAATGGGAATATATTACAATGTTTTTCAATCACTTGGAAAATTTGGCATACTTATACTTGCAATACTGCTCTAGACAACACTCCACTCTTCATCTCCTTGGCTATTAGATCAATATATAGTAGTACTGCATTCAAGAATGCCACATAAAAGGGATACTTAGGGCACTAAAGTTTGCTCTGATAGAAATAATTTTTAACACAGTGAACTTTATCAATGGCATACATCAAAAGGTTGTAAGATGAAAGTAACAGTCAACCACATGTGGAAATACACGTTTATTATTACTAGATCACAGTTTATAAATTTGAATCTGCTAGGATATAGAACCTATTGAAAATATAACAAGTAATCACTTCTAGAATCACATGTAACCATCACCAGAAAAAGAAGGCAAAAAAGCTCCTGTTTGTTCTTAGTGCATATGATCAGCTGAAACACACAATTACAAATAAGAACCCTTATAACTTTGAACTCGACATTTAAAAAAAAAAATCGTATGCTATACACACTTAAAATGACTTGTATGGGGCAGGTGATCTTCACCAACTACAGTGGTCAAAAAATTAGGGAATCAGTCGAGATATGTACATTGCGAAGCATTGTCATCAGCAGAATGAACTAAAATGGTTTGATGTCTTTGTCAGTTCCATGGAGTGGAGAGAACAACATTACGGTACCGAAATAATGGTAATAACGAAGTTGCTGCTGAGAGGGTTTGTGTTGACTTGTGTTTACTCTAGGAAACTAATTCCACAATCAGGTGAATTCAGATAATGTAGAGAGCAGATAGTGCAATGCAACAACAAAGTGATTTACCTGAAGCTATGGTATGCACAGCCATGGGAAGGATGGGAACGGGGCTGGCACAGAGGGAGGTAGGTGGCTGCATTCCGAGAGTCCAAAAGTGAAATTTACAGAACCTGGATGTTATTCCAGGTAACAGGAACGGTTAAAAGAAGGCAAGGTCAAAGTCGTTGACAGGTATAGTCAGCAAAAGATGATCGTTATCTCCAGTTAACAGCCCATCGAGACAGGAGGCTGAATGCAACTCGGCTGCTCTTCACAGGTGAGTCAAGATTCTGTGTCAGCAGGACAATTGTCATTCCCTCATGTGAAGAGAACGTAGAACTCTTTAACAATCCTGTATATGTGCACGAAACATCACCCTATCATGATTGTGGATGAATGGTGTGCGCAGGATTCAGTATTGGCAAGGACCTTTTGTTGTGTCCAACATTAAGCCATACAGATGGGTTCCTTCTGGTGGATAATAATGCTCGTCCTCACAAATCTGCAATGGTGGACAACATGTTTGAAGCTAAGGGGATCTAATGATTAAGTTCTGTGAACAAGCTGGTTACTCTAAACCTGATTGTGGTATGCACTTGGCAGAAGCATTGCAGCCACACCAGCACTTCTCTAAATGGCTGTAGAGTTGGATATCACACTTGCAGAAGAATGGCCAAATATACCTCAAAAGCTGATAACCTCATACTGTCCATGCCATGCAGGTGTGCAACTGCACTGACCATCCTAGGCAATCTCACACCATATGCGAGGGCAACTTAAATGGTAGCCCCAGGGTGCCTCACTCTTAAGTAAATGGCACGTAAAACTTGAGTAAAGAGTTGAGATGACAAAATATCTTTGTGTATCACACAAAAATTACAATTGTAACCACAATCTGAATAAAATACGTAACCATATGCATATTCTGTGTATCATCTCACCTGAGCCCCTAATCATTTTGAACAGTGTACACTGTAGGAATACTGACCAAAGGTGAAGTAGTGAACTGGGCTATAAGACAAACAGGTTTTGTGTACAGCTGCACTGAGCATGTGCATGAAAAGAGAGAAAATAAAAAAGGAGTGGGGAAGTCTTGTGCATTATCTAGTACCAAATACACCACTCTCTTGAATTTTCTCAAGTTCATCTCTTGTTCTTCATTCCTACCCCCATTCTATCCCACAATTCTTTGATACTTCATGTATTCTTTCTGGTGAATTTCACCCACTCCTTGTGTGATTTTGCATGTTCCCTAGATCCAATTACATGAGACTCATTTGTATTGCTTTATGTTATGCCATTAATTATTGGGGTTATTACTTTTGTTTATTTTAACTTACAACACCAATATAGCATATGCATTAAAACTGTAATAAGGTGGTTTTAATTTTTCTGGTGTTTCATCAGATTCTTCAGGAAGTACATTGTTTCTTTGATGCTTGTAATTCTAACGATTGTTTCATTGTTGTTCTTACATGTTCTACAATATACCTGTCTTACAATCTAATATTTTCAATATGCTGTATGTCCTGAAGAAGGAAAATTGCAGAAACCTTAATTTAGGGTGGCTAGTGGTGGATTTGAACTGTCATTGATCCAAATATGACTCCCGTGAGTTGATCAATACACAACCTCACTTGATGGAGGAGGGTAAAGTGGACAAAGTGGTTACACTAGCATTTCAAGTTCAGTAAAGCATTAGCTACTATTACTCAAATTATTATTGTTATTACTATTATGGTTTTTACAATTACATTTTTCCAGCACCTATTTTACATTGCATTAAATTACTAATCATTGTTTTCAATTATTCTATATTTTTTCCATGAATCTCCTGGAATGTTGTTGTTCCTTATTGTTGTTTGAACTGCCGCGGTGGAGTAGCTGAGCGGTCTATTGCTCGCTGTGGAGGTTCGAGTCCTCCCTGGTGTGTGTGTGTGTGTGTGTGTGTGTGTGTGTGTGTGTGTGTGTGTGTGTGTGTTCCTTAGGTTAGTTTATCTAGGTTTAAGTAGTTTGTAAGCTACGGACTGATCCCACGCAGTTTGGTCTGATAGATTTACAAACATTTGAACATTTATTTGCTTTACCTACCTGTATCCATGTATTCGCTGGTCTACCCATTTTTTCTTCTTCCATTCTTCTGACATGTGCATACCATTTTAGTTTGTGTTTTTTTTGTTTTCTTGATATGCTTCCTGAATGCCTCCAAAAATCTATTTCTGTTGCTAGTAATTTTGATTTCAGTTGCAGTTTTGTTGACCATACTTATGAAACATATGTTCCAATACTCTTAACTAATGTTTTAAATATCCTTATTTTGTTATCAGTTGTTATGTTTTTGTCCCAGAGAATTCCATCTAATAAAGAAATTTTTTTTCTTTCCTGCATTTATTCTAGATCTAATTTCTTTGTCTTGTTTCCCATCATTCGTAATTTTTACACCTAAATATGTATATTCCTCCGTAGTTATTGTCCTCATCCCTTCTATGAATAATAAATTGTCTAAAAATAAATAATTATTAAAAAAAGACACACAAATATGTACTTGTCTTCTGAAACTTCAGAGGTAATTGTGAATAACCACACACAGGTACCACAAAACGGGCTGAGAAGAAAATATATGTAATGAAATTACTTCATTGTTCTGCTCTGAAAGATTTCTGTAATTGATTATAAAAACATTTCAGAAACAATTAACTGCTATGATTAATCAGCATATTACTCACTAAAAAAATGAAAAAACTTAAAAGTTATTACTGTTACAAATGAGAAAGGCACTGCCCATCCAGCTAGATTACTTCTCATACCTTAAGAAATGAAAGGTAAACATAATGAATGAGAGGAGAGTCAAGGAAGTATCTGCTAACAGTCAACTTGCCCCTAAATTTAACAACTTGTTTATTTCATTTTCTCTGTACATCTTCAATTTTACTTTAACCACTTGAAGCTAGAGGAAGCAAGCCTCAGTTTTTGTTCCCTGTAAATATACTTCAGTAAACATAATGGCATACTATTAAAATTTCATATGCGTAGGTGGCTGTTTTTACACTAACTTTACCTGCTCAAAAATGAATGTTATTCATCCTTGTACAAATAAACTGGTACCGAATCATCAATTTTTTGAGCAAAAGCCGACAATACTGAAAACAAGATTCCACACTTCTCAATAAACCAAGTACTTTTACACCTTTAAGTACATGCTCTTTTCGCAAACAATTTATGCATTTATTGGTACAAGAAAAGGCTTGAAAATACATAAAAGATCTTTAGGAACTTAATCAGAAACTTTAATTTTTGAACTAAGCACATAATTATAAATTCTTATAATGTCATTTATAAATGTTTACAGATGCATATATGTACATTTAATGTGCACGCACGCGCGCGCACGCACACACGCACACACGCACGCACGCGCGCGTGCAGAACCAACTGCTTCTCAGTATAATGGGACATTTTAATGCAGTTCATCATATTTGTAACATGAAACTTCCTTATGTACAGCTACATGCAAAAGGCCCCAATGGCTGCCTGATGAAGTGTTGTAAAAACTGGTATTTATTCATAAAATACATTACTCACTTCATGATCTACATTATTGAGGGATTTATTTATGGATTTTTCATTTAATTAAAATTTTATTAGTTATGCTAAAAAAATAAGTTTTCTTTTAGATTTCTAGTTAGTCTGGTTGAAGTCTTACTGATCTGCAATTAACTTAAACAATAAGTTTCTCTATACAGCATAATGAAAACACAAAATCCAGTTTCCACTGTAACAAAGTTTGCATGGCTCATACAAAATGAGTGTACCTATGGTAGTAATTACATTATTTTGCAGATACATGTTAATTATTAGAGGGAAACTTCATTAATAAATTCAATGTACAAACTGTACACTGTACAAAGAGAAATTTGGCACAAGAACAATCATATAAATTACATTTTCAAGTAATTACATAGTTTTTATGTATATTTTATTACTTATCATTTACGCACTAGCCATAAAATACGTTGCATATCACAGCTGTAAGTGGCACACTCATCAGTTTTCACACTCCTCCACATGGAAAACACATCTTGTTCCCTATGGAAAACAGCAAATTATTTTTCGTTTTTTAAATAATTTGTTTTTCACTTTCCCAATAAATCACAATCATAAAAAACATACTAATGAGCAATTACTTTACATTTGATAGGTCTTATGGAATCTTCCATTTTCCTCTCTACATATATCAAGGTGACTTCATAAATAACTACATCAACTTAATCTCCTGGTATTACAAAAAATTTTAACATGAAACAATGTCTTTTTCCTAAGACATTTTAATATTTAAAAAAAGTGTTAAGTTGATTGTAAACTGCTTGTCTGGAATTTTTATTTTACCTACACAGAATGTTACCCAACATCACAATTAAAAATTTCCATTTCAATTTTGATACAAAATAATATGCAATATTCACAAAAATACTTCAGCAAACAACTGTAGAAACACACAAAACAACAAGCCTTACACAAATCAATTCACAATAAAGTACTTTAAAAAATTAGAAAATAAATTGTCATCAGTCAATACAAAACACTAATGTTTAATATTAAACACAGTACTTTATCAATGGATTTTGCTTAATCAGCAACAACACACAGTTGGTATTTGATGACTACAATGTCTTAAATTAATCAAAACCACAACAAAGCCTTCTGACAACATGATTTTAACTTTATAATTTTAATAATGTATAGCACTTATTTACCATTGAAAGAAATAAAACCAACTAATTATCAACAAAAAATATAATTTCCTCCATATTCTAGACACAAGAAAGTGCATCAGACAATAATCAGTCACAAGAAAGAAATAACTTAAACTGGAGATGACGCAGTCCTGACCATTTATCTAACGTCAGCTGTGCCATCATTTCTTACACAACTACCCACAGGCTCCTGACCACCTTTGCTCTCAGTCACAGGACAGAAAGAATTTTCACTATTTGACAAATGTAGACAAATAGCTTAATACTTAGTGCTTAAATGATAAAATCATGGAACATTATCAAGGCTGGGGCTTTCATGTGCAATATGAGAGTGAATTAATTTACAAAAATTAGACTGTAGGTACGATTCAAGAGACATACACAGTCGGTTATCCAAAAATAGCCTAAGACGACCTACATTGATTTAAATACAAAGTACTTAACAGGAGGAGACAATAATAAGTCAATATTGGAGATAAATGGTTACATTAACTTTACTTTTTTATTATAAATCCTTTTCATTTCTTTAGCAATAATACTAGCAAAAACATGTCATTTTTACTTTTAAAATATGGAACTTCTAAGTTGAGTAACTAGAGATTGCTCTTAAAGACACTTCACTTACACCTTATAAAATGAAATGTAACTTGGGTCTGTCAGTATCATCAACTTACAGTTACTATTTGCTGGAAAGATATGGTATCGGTGAATTTCATCTGCAAATACTACACAGAGGATAATTAAGCAAGATGGCAGAACAAACAATATCCACATGAATGAATGCAATGTTGAAATTAATTTTTCACATATTGTGACAGTGTTTTCGTGCTCTTCACTGATGTCCTAGGCGACAGCAAGCCATGTATAAAATTGTAAATGATGGTAGTAAGAATACTATCTCACTAGGTGAACTGGTCAAATGTAAAAGCAATGACATTGTTTTACCGCAATTACTCGTCAATTTCTGGGTGTACTATTTCTTGTTATGATGATGCCCTTTGTTTGCTTTTCAGATTGTGTGCAAACAACTGGCTTATTTTATCCTTACAGCAGCACAATTGACATGTTCCACTTATTTTGCATAGTTGGACTGCAACAAACATGTCTGAAGAAGAAACTGCAGATTTTCTTAAGAGATCATACAACTAAAATAAAACAGCTCGAGTTGATACTCCAACAGTATATTAATTCAACACTAAGACACCCAAATATTCAAAAATTAAGGTGTATTATGCCAATGAGATTTTTATACATGATTTCCTAACCATCTGCTTTGGCCAACACCATGAGTAAAATTCCAGACATCAGTACCAGTGACTCATTGCATATAATCTAGATTCTGGTGTTTTCAATAGCTACTGAAACGAAATTTCAACACTTAGGGTAATGAGACAAATCTTCCAGTTAGTGTTATTAATTACTCAGTGGGAAAAGCATATAGACCTGCCACTGTTATTTCTTTGTAAATTTAATTAGTAAAGTATTAACATACTATCAAATTTGGGTAAAATTTTTATAGTAATGTACATCTTTTTTTACATTTAAGGTTCGTAGATTGTTAACAATAATACGTAGATAGGGAACAACTCACCGTAAAGACTAACACTGAGCTGCCGACACACACACACACACACACACACACACACACACACACACACACACACACACAGAGAGAGAGAGAGAGAGAGAGAGAGAGAGAGAGAGAGAGAGAGAGAGAGAGGACAGTGTTCCTCCTCTCCCCCCAAACCCCCACTTTTTACCTTACAAAACATCTTTTAAACTATTGCTTACTTCAAGCTAAGTCAGGACTAAAGAGTTGTTTGTTTTACATAATATCACTATTATTTTGCAAAGGATGGAAAATCTAAGAAACTTCATACCTGAATGAGGTGGTTCTTTTAAAATATGAAAATTTAAAGGAAAGGGAGACATTAAAGATATTTTGTTATCTCACTTTTTTAAAAGTATTTGTACTACATTTTACATTATAATTACTTTCATATTTTGACATTTAACTTCCCACATAAATGACCAACTTAATACTATTATTCTCATCATAAATGGTATAAATTGAACATGAAATCGAATACTAAATTTGTCCATAATTATTTTTTTAACACCATGTCACTACTAAAAACTTATCCTCAGCATTGCCTTACTATTCCTGGCAAAACTATATCTTTCTTGGATTTCCATTTGTGGAATGTTTCCAATAACTTTACCAGGAAATATCTTTTGGAAACTTTTTTTTTTTTATTCTGCTGCAATAAGTACTACTGTTTCTCATCTTTTGAGAAGTTTATAGTGAAGGCTTAAAATTTTCAATATTCTTTGATCTTCATGCAACTTCTTTTCATGATACAGTAGGAAATTATCTGCCAATGTAAATATTGCATGTTAAGTTGATTGTAATTTTTGCTGTTGCTGAAGATGTTTTCATGTACCTAGTGTTTAAGAAACTGATGTATTACTTTTAACATCTGTTGAGGCTAAACCTACTCCTAATGCCAAAAACAATGTGGAATGACCACCACAACACATTTTTAAGTACGAGACAGTAATTCAAATTCAGCTCCTTTACAATGTTTATCACCTCAGAAGTTGTGCTGTTTGGAAGGAACAAGCAAATGTGAACTACATTACAAATTTCATCTATGAAGATGTTAAATAGTTTTGTATTAATTCATGGTAAACCCTACTTATTGATTGGATTTTATTATAAGTTAAATCATTCAAATGAATAAAAAAAATAGTATTTAAAGTATGTTTCGATTGTAAGTTTTCTTGTGTTGTTTTCCTATTCATTCGCTTTTCAGCAGTCAGTACAGAACTTTACACAGAACATCTTATCACTGCCAGTATTTTAAAAAATTACAAGTGTAACAGGCTTTTACAAACATTATGTACAGGGAAAGAATCTGCAACAAGCTGTTTACAATTCAAAAAAGACTGTCGACTTCACAGACAATATTTCCATTCACAGTTTATATCCACAAATAATATTTTATGCTTTGCCAAGGCTATTGACCCTGAAGACCAGAATACACATATGCGACAGTTTGAATCATTGGAATAGTAGACCCAGCAGAAATGTTTATCTAGAATCTGAATACGAAGTCTACATTCATTACATATTAAAAGACGCTCCTCAATTGAAGAAATTAGATCAAAAAATTATATTTTAGATTATCTGTCTCTGAAATGCGTATATCACCTACTTATGTAGCTTTAGAAATTGCTAAGTTTTCACTTAGTACAAGTACAGGGCAAGTAGTATTACCAGTGCAACTAGTACCTGCCTCTTATGTGAAAGTAAGCTATTGAGATTAGCTGGAAGAAGCATTGCTTGCAGGGGAAGAAGAAACTAAAATACTCTTCTCTTTTCAGGACCATCACCAAATGCATAAACAACAATTAGTTAATGATATTAACTGTCCGTGCACCTCGGTTGCACAGTGGTAGAGTGCCAGACTACAAATCCAAAGGTCGCGGGTTCGATCCCTGCCAGGTCCTAGGATTTTTATCTGTCACTTTCCACTTCTTTCACCTCTGACTGTATTGCTCATGTGAAAAATACTGAGTAGCACCGTGATTCGGAACCCACGTTAAACTGTAGGTCCCCCTATAACTGGCTGGGTAAGTCAGTTCGAAGGTCGGAGGAAGGCAATGGCATACCACTTCCAAACAGGACCATTCCTAGTAAAGCACTGTGGTGTTCAAACCAATCTTCGGATTGTTGACTGCTTCACCTTTTTTTATTAACTGTCCACACTTACTAATGATTCTCTTGCTGAGTAACATCAAACAGAAAGAAGGTGACTGATTACATTGCTGGTGTCAGAGTTGTTTGTGTACATTAATCCCAAACACTACAAGATAATCGGCCAACTACTTTAAAATGCAAATTTCATAGTTTCTGATGACACACTTATCAAACAGAGAGGGGGAAAAAAAGGCAACTTGTTACTGTCCTGTAAACCTCAGCTAAACTCAAACTAAAACTACTTTATGACTGACTTTTCAGTGAACAGAGTGGTAGGGGCTGTGTGTTGGCCACTCACAGATGTTTCCCTGGCTCCATGTGTTTGCTGTGTTGTCTGCTCTGCTAGTACAAGCCTTGCCATGTGAAATGGCCTGGAAGGTTTAGGAAGGCAGAGAGCACTGGCCACATGGCCGGTAAGTTGAAGGGCAGGAACATCAAATAAGTGGCGATTTCTGCCTCTTCTTTTGTACTATTACCAAAATGCTGTTATGTAACTGGCTGAAGACTTCAGTTCTTTCACATTATATAGTATCACATCAAAGCTTGCCTTCAGTGGGCATAGGTGTTATGTTTTGAAATTGAGAAATATAGTACATTTAATTCAGAGTGCTTACAGTGGAAAAGTTGTATTTTATCTATATGCCCAGTGTACTTTGGATCCACATTACTGGGCATACATTACTATATGAAAAATGCAGCAATCAAAATGGATTTTTTGAGTGTCAATGGAGAACCAAATCTCAGTGTAAAGTAGAATAAATATAATTTACATAATTGCAGAACACAGCTGTCCACCACAGTCTAAACCTCCCTGCATACTGTGACAAATTCATTTGTGTTTCTGTTTCTTATGCAATGTATGAAACGAATTACACCCACACTTCATTTAATGTACTGTAACATGGTTGAATTAAAACTGTGTGTGTCACAAATTAGTGAATAAGTGAAGCTCTAAGACTCTTACATTAAAGGTTGTGAGCTGAACCACAAATTCACACCTTTCTTTAAGCTAACAAAAATTTGCACAGTAATGCGATCCTACAATTAATGTATCATTTGATGTTAGAGCATGAAAGTAAATATCTGAAAGTTTATATCTACTTATTCCTTATTTTAGATGTTGATCTGTGTATTAAAATGCTATGGAAGTTTGTCTCAGCTAGAAGCAAACAGAACTGGAAGCTGTATCTTAATGTAGCTCTTGTAGATATCATACAAACATACCTCCCTCCCAAATACCGAAAGATACATTCGCAAAAGCTGTTCAGTAGATGACTTTTTTCTTTTGTGATATTTGCACATTGCAGAGAGCAGCTGGAGACTATGACACGTTGACTACCATCCGTCAATCACAAAACAATTTTAATTAGAATATAGTGAAATATTCAAGAACAGGTGGTTAAAGGCAAATGGATTAGCACTTAATTTTGCCAAGAGACATTACACACACTGCAATCCATTACTCGCAGTTTTTGATTCTGTATTTCACTGTTTGAGACGGCAATATATAGCTAGTCGATGGACCACAATCTCAACTACAAAACCTACTGTGAGAGTTGATGAAGTGCCATAGTTCAACTTTTACAGTATATAACCATTGTTGTAAGCAGTGTAACACTGACTTCCTCAGGCTTAGTGATGGGTGTCCCATCTCCAGGCCATGGACAGAGCATTGAATGTGTTGTTATGCTGTGGCTGTAGATGGCCACAGCCATCAATGTGTTAGAAATGAGGAAACTACTTTATTCTGCATACTTTCCTTCGCTGATGAATTATATAACCATTTCTTGGGAAAACTCAACTCACAGGGTCACAAGTTTTAAGAATATACAATGTGTTGTAAGAACAGGCTTCAGAAGGGCCAATTATAGACATAGCCAGATGCCATATCATAATCTGTCCGTGCAATATCGAGGGTCATCTGGTCAGCACAGAGCTCTCCCGGCCATTGTCCATTTTCATGACTAGCATCACTATTTCTCAGTAAAGCAGCTCTTTAGCTGGCTAAATGACCGAGTGCCCCTTGCATACCAGCAGCACTTGGCAGACCCAACAATGACACACGCATGCCCAAACAGTGCTTAAATTGGGTGATCTGATGTGAACCAGTGTATTCACTGTGTCATGTCCATTGTTGATAAAAGGAATCTACGTCTGGTTTTAATTCTAGAACACCCCACACACACCTCTAAAATGATATTTGAGAACTACTTGACAATATAAATAGGGTGATTCAGAATTTATATAACAGGCTTCTTAGGAAATGTTGAGAAAACTGAATAGGTAAAATTTTGACAGGAACCTATGTCTAAACATGTACAGTTTGCATATAAAATAAGTTTGAAATTCAGATCACTTGGCCTTGCATACTTTTTCAAGAGTACGTTCTGTATCACCATTACTAACAGTTCCAATCTAAACACATTCTTTCACCAAAAACCATCTTAACTATGACAAGTTTCTCATGAAATCTTCATGCGTGTTAATAAAATTACTACATTTAGAACAAAATGTACGTTTATTGTCTTTTTGTTTCAAAGACCCAGCATTAATAATTACATTAAACAATACAGCATTCAAGGGCATGTTTCACCAACAATTGGTCACTGTTATCCTGACAACTGCCTTCATATTCTCAAGAATATTTCTAAAGTTTTACTTCTTTTTGACTTGAGTATGTGTTTTCATTCTTCATAATTAGAAGATAGTCCATAACAGAAACTGAAAAAATGGGTATTTTACAGAAATACACTGGCAAAACATACCTGCATATTTATTTTGTACAAAATTATGATATGATTTAATGCAACTGATTTCTGAGTAACAGAAGATGGTATGGATCCCATGACATTAAATTTCAAGCACCCATGATAACTGTAATAATTCTTCTTGTAATGAAAGGCAGTTAATCAGTGGACAGAACTACCTGTCAACATTACATGCATTCAGCTGACATTGTCATTTACCACACCATAATTTGTGACTTCTCAAAACATTTGAGGTGCATGGTTATTTACATAAATCACAAGCAACTTGGTACAGGTTGATTTTAACTGGGTAATACATTCAGACACGCATTCAAATGTTCCATGTCCATTAAAACTCTTTACAAACAACGATTGTTTTAGAAATTCACAGGAAAATCTCTAAAATCATGTAACCTTTAAACAACAACACTGTACAAAACTACACACATTTATATATCACTTTTGGACAGCAAAGAACATTTATACAGATCAACGAACAACTTAGAATCCATAAAGCAGGTACTGTACACTTACAGTAATCCATGAAAAACAGTAAATAAATTAATGATGTTATGCTACCACTTGACATTTTGTGCCAAAAAAAGTTCTACGGGTGTACAGGAGATGAAAGCCTCGGAGGTGTAGCGGCAGTGCGTGCAGCTCTCAACTGTTGTTCTCGCTTACATTCTTCCGACTGCTTTTCTAGCTGTTCCTTTAATACCAGTAGTTCACGTGTTCGCTGGCAAACGGGATCCTACATACAATAATTTAAACAGTTATCAGTCACAAACAATGTTTTTGTAAACACAAAGCACAGTTATAACAAAATGTGAGTAAGAGAACTATCTACAGCAAAGGATTATCTCATGGAAATGCTCATCCTAAAGCATAAAATATGTATCACACATGACAATCGATAACCACTAAAGATATTTGTCTTTAGTGTAACATCGTGTTGAAATGAAGCAAGCTTTTTTTGGTATGAACAGAAAGCTTTCAAATTTGATGCTAAATAATATTTCTACATCTACATACATACTCCACAATCCATCAAAAGGATCATGGCGGAGGGTACAAAGTCCCACTACTAGTGACTTTCTTTCCTGTTCCACTGCCATAAAAATGAGGGGAAAATGCATTAGAGTTCACAAATCATTTCGATAATACTTGTGCATTTATCGAACCTACCAGTTACAAACCTAGCCCGAGCCTCTGGATTGCTTGTATGTCTTCCTTTAAACCGATCTGGTGGGAATCCCAAATACTTGAGCAATACTCAAGACATGATTTTATATGCGGCCTCCTTTAAAGATGAATCATGTCTCCAGAAAATTCTCAAGAATATAGAGAAGACGACCATCCACCTTCCCCATTACTCTCCTTATATGCTCGTTCCATTTCATATCACCGCATGGCGTTACACCTAGATATTAAATTGATGTGACTAGCAGCACACAACTAATACTGTATTTGAACCTTATGGGACCATTTTGCCAACTCATCTGCATCACCTTTTATTTTTATATATCTAGACCTAGCTGCCATTCCTCACATCACCTAGAAATTTGGTCAAAGTCATCCTGCATCCTACTACAGTCATTCAATGATTACACCTTTCTGTACATCTCAGTATCATCAACAAACAACTGCAGATTGCAACTCGCACTGTTCATCAGATCACTTATAAAGATAGAAAATAATAGTGCTCTTATCACACTTGCATATCTAGTGGGGGGAAAGGGCCAAAGGCCTGAGAATGTGTCCCACCAAGCTATCCCTTCTGAGTCAGGATGTACCAGAAACTCCTTTTCTCTCCAATTATGTTAAGCACCTAATTAGTTAGGTGATCTACCCATCTAATCTTCTTCATTCGCCTGCAGCACCACATTTCTAAAGCTATCATCTTTTTGTCCATGTTTCACTTCCATACAATGCTACACCCCAGACAAATGCTTTCAGAAATGACAGCCTAACATTTGGTGGCACATTATGAGACAGTTTTCATTGTTTATGGCATCTTATCTCCTGTACTGTGCATTGTGGGTGGTTTTTACCACCAGTGCAATTGTTCCATAATGTTAAATAATGTTTGTATTAAGTTTAACATTAATAACTCCAGACTCCAATTCAACAATTTCATGAGGATAGTTGGCAAATCACCCCCAAAAAGATGTTTGTCAAGCTGTGACACACACACACACACACACACACACACACACACACGAAAAGACCCTTTTGCACACATTTCAAATATTTTTGCCACAACCTTCATAAAAAAGAAACACACACACACGAGTCACATTTCCAGCTCTGAACACAGTAGCTCAGAATGCAGCAATGATAGTTGTGTGAAGTGTGCCGTGTGATTTTATGAATCAAAGATTGTCTCATTCTGACCAAGGCTGTGGCTGGAAGCTAAGTTATGTCTGTACTCTTGTGTATTTTTATGTGCCTGGCACAGCTTGATGAACATTTTTATGGCGAGCTGCAAACTATTCTTTGTGCTAAGTTTCACTGAAACTGAGGCATTATTTTAGGAGGAGATACGAAACATTGCAGCACGATGTAGTGTTTTTCACGGATTTCACTGTTTATGATGTCGTATGTGAGACGTTGCTCTGGCTCCATTCATATTGTCCATTGTAACTGTGGTTACTAGCATCTTAACTGGACTCTGTGGCACTAGCAGCGCATTTCGTCACCCGCACCAGTGTGTCCTGAATGGCTCTTCCCCCTCCTGCCTGAGCTGGCACCTAGAGACAATGGACCACTCGGGTGATAGGCTGGCTCATCGGCATGAGGAATGTCGGCAAATCTGTCTCGGCATTTGAGAGTTACGTTCAAGTCCACCCGTTTGTTCCCTGTGCCACGGTTGTACCAGTGGTTGTCGTTTTGCATTAAGCTTGCAATTCAATTGGTACCGACGTGTGCTAAAAAACTTTTTTTCTCTCTCTCTCTCTCTCTCTCTCTCTCTCTCTCTCTCTCTCTCTCTCTCTCTCTCTCTCTCCTTTTAACGGTGGCATTGTGCCCTTTCGCATTCCGGTTGCTGTTCAGCAGGTGCAGTCATATACTTTTATGGTTCAGCATTTTCCCCTCTGGCTGAGTTACATGTATGCAAACATGTTAATTTTTTTTCACCATATTATCTATATTTCCTTTTGGTGCATTTTGCTATTTATCATTGCTTTTGAATGGGCTGGTTAATGTTGTGAAGTTTCTGTAGAGTAAACTGTGCAATCTTATCACCCGCATCGGTCCTCTTGTTGGACACCTGTTAAAATTTCGAGAGATTTGGACTTACTTGGCCCTTGACAGTGTGCTATCCTTGGTATCTGTCTTGCAAGGGATGTACAAAGACTAATAGTGCAATTTGTTAGAGCTATGGACAAGCCAGCCCTGAGCTAATGGTATATTTAAGAGAGACTGTAATCCATATGTTTAAATTTGAATGCTGTGTTACATTTTGAATGCCGGTTTACCATAAGTTATCATGTCAGCCCAGTCAAAACGCAGTCTTTCATTTCTTATCATTTTAAGAATTTATTGCTCGTCTGTTATATACCTATCAGGTTCAGGTTCACGAGCTAAATTGTGCTTCTGTTTGAAGTTTTAATTTTACCTTCCTGCTTGAAAGACTATCAAGTATTTGTTAAAATATTATTCTCGATTTAAAATTGGGTCTATCTGGATTGATAGTTATTGTTTTAAGCTGGGTCCGTTCAGCCTTTAAGATTACCTGGCCTTTCACTTGACGAGTTATGTTACCTTAATGCAGGGGTCTTTAGATAGTCGCCTGATTTCATGACAATTTTTGTTCTATTTAGTGGAAAGTTCATTTTGGGCATCCTTATTGTTTTAATTGCAATCTTTGGGGTCTAATTATGTTTTATTTATTACGTTAAATGATTAGCCACGTAGAATACTTTTTGTACCTGTCAAAAATTACTTGTATTTTCGGTGCTATAAAATGTGGCTACTTACCTTCGCATAATCTGTACTTTTTAAATTGCTGTAAATTTTCACATGCTCATTCTGTAACTTTAACAACCTTAATTACTGTAAAGTTATTTTTTGGACTGTGCCACTAAGACCTTCAGGTTTTTGTCTTTACTTATCCTTAATTTGATGAACATGTTTTTACTATTGCAACAATAGTAAGTATTGATTACCAAGTTTTATCTAATATCCAAGTTTTTACCTAGTAAAGCCACCAGCCTTGATACATGTGTTCTGTTAAATAAAAGTCCACATTTGCTGATCTTTAAATTGCTGCCTGGAAAAATCTATTCCTGAATTCCACTTCTTGTTCTTTCCACGAATTTCTCAGGAGAACCTAATCATACCTGAACATTGAGGTACCAGTATCTCCTGATCAAAATGGCGGTAGGTAGGTACCACTTAACCCAACAGTGATTGTTGTGTGATAGTATGGAGTGTGTGTGTGTGTGTGTGTGTGTGTGTGTGTGTGTGTGTGTGTGTGTGTGTGTAGCACATTTGGTTTACAATGGCCAGTAGCAGAAGATGTGGAACATTCATTCACAACTTTTTATAATGTGTTCATAAGGGATGGGTCGAACACCAATTTTACCTAATCGAATCCGAATACAGAATCTTAAATAAAACATGTGCTGAATCCTGAACTTTCTTCACTCTATTACAAAATGTTTTGTTTTGTTAAATAAAAAATAATCGCAGAATGAAGTCTTAAAAAGGAAAGGATTACAATTATTTTTTCCCTTCAAATGGGAAGAGAAAATAATACCTGAAAAGATGAGTACATATTTTGGAAGTTAAAAAAATAGATTCTTAAAACATAAGATGTGTAAATGTTAAATAATTTTATAGTGACATATCAGGCATTCTGCGAGTGACGGACAGGACATTCAGAATAGAGAAATCCCCGTTTATTCGATATTTGTGTACTTGTTATTGCCACAAAGACATTTCAGAACTGAAAAGTACTTAACGTGCAGCTTGCGCATTCCGGAGGTATTTTGTAGATTTATTTATTCTTTCAAACATTTAAGATTGCGTAACTTGTCTGCATGGAATTTTTATTCCTAGAAGAATTAAAAATCAGCATTAGAAATCAGTTTCCATGCTTCATTTTGAACTATTCCCATCCAGCATTACAATAATACATATGTAAACATTAACACGGCTACGTATATTCTCCCGCGTTTGCCTTTCTCTTTCGGGTTTGTTAGGCAGACAATTTAAATGTGGTAACTGCTAACACTGAAGATTATATGGCGTAATGTTTATGTTTGTATTATTCTTATGGCGAAAAGAGTATGGAAATTACGAATCACGATTAATAGGAACATCCCTTGCCCCTAATAGAAAAACACTTAAGTTTTAGCATGAAGGCAGTGGTTGTAGCGTCAGGCATATGGACGCAACACGTTTGCCAGTCGGCTTTACGTAGTAGCTTTTAGTTAAAACTTCAAATGTATGGCTATTGTGAAACTAAATGCGGAAGTATATTTAAAAAAAAAATTTATTACACTTACAATACAAATTTTACGAAACGTTTATAATAGCAATTAGATACTGGTACAGTAACTCTGAATCACTATCATTTGATTCCTTGTTACACAGTTCCTTCGTACTACAGAGCATCATCCCTCGTACAATCTAGTGCATTCGATATCTAACATTTTTAAATGCCTGTTACGCAATCTGATTAAGAACCCACTTGCACGTATCATCATTCCACTGGCACACTTGTGCATTTTACACGACCTGTTGATGTCAGTTGTGTATAAATTTTCGAAAGGCAAAAGGTTTACTTCTGTTTAAGCTTGACCTTTAATATGTTACTGAAACAGACAAGTGGTTGCTGAATTGACGTCATCCTACCTGGACGACGCACGATTAGAACTTCCTTCCCACATAATAAATTAATTTCTTCTTGAAATGCCACGGCGGAGCGGCCGAGTGTATTGAGGCGCAATGCTAAGATGTGCAAGGCCATTGCCCGTCAGGGGTTCTAATCTACGCAAGAGCTCTTAACGCGCCAATCTCCAGTTCAGAAAAATTTGCTTATTCCATATTGATTCGGAACACATAGTTTGGAGGTCGAAGCCACGCTATGCAGCACATCTGCAATATTACCCTGATAAAATATACATCATGGAGGAAGGATTTACGAAAATCCAGTTTTGTGCAGTTTTTTTTTGTTTTTTTTTTTTTTTTGTTTTTTGTTAACTTCGCGGTTTAAAAAAAAGTGTGGCATGCATTCGGGTAAATACGGTAATTTGTGGGTTGTCTTATAGACCAGATATATGCTTAAACTATACAATTTCAATGAAAATTTTTACTTTGTCTTATTTGAAGGTCGTCTTATCTGCGAAAATATACAGTAAAGGTTTGTAAATCTAAGGGACTTTACTACATTGATCGTCAGTCCCTAGGGTCACAAATTACTTAACAAAGGCCACTTGCAACAGTGGCCAAAACATCTGATTTTATAAACTGACAATGTGGCCAGAAACCCTGAAGAATGTTATTGACAGTGACAATGGCTATAGAAGCCTTCATTTACATTTACATACTTAAAATGACTTAAAGTAACTTCTGCTAAGGACAACACAAACATCCATGCCCGAGGAAAGACTCGTACCTAAGACAGCGAGCAATGGTGCCCTCTATGGTAAGGCATCTGAACACTGTCACTCCACCATGGCAAAAAGCCATCCCCAACATATCCATTACATTATCTATTCCAGTTGAATTACAAGTCATACAGGTTGACAATAGCAACCTGCTTTTGTCTGGAGGCATACACACAGCAGATTTTGGGAAGAACCAAAGCAAAGGAGGGAGGCAGTGTGGGAGGTTGCATAGCCTTGTAGTCTTTTTGCCTAAATATATGGGATGCACTATGTTTATAATTCCTGTATCTTGCATTCCTCGAGTTTTTTTTTTTTTTTTTCTCTTTTCTTTTTTTCTTTTTTGTGATTTTAGGGCGCACAACTGCTAAGGTCATTAGCGCCCAGATAAGACCGGAGATTTGTTAAATCTCGAAAAAATTAGTAACTACCAGATAGAGTATCAAAAGAAGGCTAAAAACAAAGAGAAAAAAATTAAAAGTGTTAAATATCTTTTGATAGATGAGCCATGTTGATGAAACGCAAAACTTGAGCAGCTGCTCATGTGTCATCAGCTAAAAGTTCCTCCAGAGTAGACGGAAAGTGAAGAGCTACACGGAGACGATTAATATTGGGACAAGACAGTAAAACATGTCGCACCGTCAGCAATTCACCGCAGGAGCACAGCGGTGCAGGGTCGGCGGTTAGCAAATGACGGTGGCTGAAACAGCAGTGACTGATCCGCAACCGGGCCAGGATGACCTCTCGCCGAGAGGAGCGTGAGGAGGTCCTCCAAGCAATCGGGATCAGTTTTAAAGTTCTCAATTTATGGTCATGGAGCGAGAACCACACACTGTGCCAGGACGACACGATACTCCGGCGAAGAGCCCATTGAACATCGTCCGATGGGACGCAAAAAGTTGCCATGCGAGGCAAAAGAGCTGCTGCCTTGGCTGCTATGTCGGCGGTCTCATTCCCGGGCACACCCACGTGGCCAGGGACCCACAGAAAAGAAACATGACATCTGTCATCTGCTACCAACTGGAGAGAGCGTTGGATCCGATACACGAGAGGATGGGTCGAGAGAGGGTCCTTAAGACTCTGCAGGGCATTAAGGGAGGTATATAAAACAGCCTGGTGGAGAGCAAAAAGCTCAGCCGTGAAATTCGAGCATCGGTCGGGGAGCTTGTATTGGAAACGGTTGTCCCCGACGACGAAGGCAGATCCAACACCGTCAGTGCTCCTGGAACCATCAGTGTAAATAAATATGGCATTATCGAACCGCGAACGGAGTTCGACAAGCCTCGAGCGGTATACCAAATCCGGGGTGCTCTCCTTGGGCAGCGAACTAAGTTCAAGGTGGTTGTGAACCTGGGCCTGATGCCATGGTGGCAATGGGCTCCTTCAACCTAACGGGTAAAATTGAGCCGCTGAAGCAGGGGGCAAAACCAAACTCCCGGTGGAAGCAAGGCTATCGCAGACACATGATATTGGCGATCGAGTGAGTCGTCAAAAAATAATCTGTAAGATGGATGGTTGGGCATCGACCGCAAGCGGCATGCATACCAACACAAGAGTACATCACGCCGAGTGGTCAAGGGTAATACAGCAGCCTCGGCATACAGACTTTCAACAGGGCTGGTATAAAATGCACCGGTTGCCAGGCGTAATCACCGATGGTGAATAGAGTTGAGACGGCGGAGAATCGACGGCCGTGCAGAAGAGTATGCAAGGCTTCCGTAGTCTAGCTTCAACTAAACAATGGCCTGGTAAAGGTGAAGCAGGACGGTACGATCCGCTCCCCATGATGTGCCACTGAGGACACGGCGAACATTTAGGGATCGGGCACAATGGGCAGCCAGGTAAGACACGTATGAGGACCAGCAAAGTTTACGATCCAGCACGAGTCCCAAGAATTTCGTTGTCTCCACGAAAGTGAGAGCTACGGGGCCGAGACGTAGAGATGGTGGTTGGTTGGTTGGTTTGATGTTTTAGGGGGACAAAACTGCGGAGGTCATCAGTCCCCCATTCCATCACAGAGCTAGAGAAGTGTGGAAACCCTGAAATGTCCGCCCAGAGTTAAAACTGTTACGGGAGGAAAACCCCACTCAATCAATAAAATGTAAACAAATTTGACAAAGGACTACAAGGCGGGAGACAACATGATAGGACACAATCACACGGAAACAGCAAACAAGTGTGGAAATGAAATGACAAAGTCAAAGTTCGTGGTTGACCGACCATGAGAATAAAATAGGAAGGGTCAGCCACGGGGCAACACAAACTTCATATAGATTTGTAAAAACCGCTGTTACGAATAAAACCTAAAACAGAATCAGCCATATTGGCATCGTTACATAAAACGTCAGATAAAATTGCAGGAAGATTAAAATCCCGCCGCAGGGCGGCTAAAAGACGACAGTCCGTTAAAATGTGGGACACTGTCAAGGGAGAACCACAACGACAACGAGGCGGGTCCTCACCGCGCAGGAGATGGCCGTGGGTCAGCCAAGTATGGCCAATGCGGAGCCGGCACAGGACTACTGAGTCCCGGCGAGAGGCCCGCATTGAGGAGCGCCACGCAGCCATGGTCTCCTTGACAACCCGAAGCTTGTTGGGCGTGCTCAGGTTGCGGCATTCAGCATCCCAAAGTCGAAGTACCCGACGGCGCAACAAGGTACGGATATCTGAAACTGGGAGGCCGATCTGTAAGACAGAGGCAGTAACCGCCTGTTTGGCAAGCCCATCGGCACGTTCGTTGCCTGGGATGCCGATGTGACCCGGAGACCAAAGGAACACCACTGATCTGCCAGACTGAACAAGGGCAGAAACAGCCACTCGGATGGCCATCACCAATGGCGAACGCGGATAACACTGTTCCAGAGCACGTAAACTACTCAGGGAGTCACTACAAAGAAGGAAAGACTCACCTAAGCAGGAACGCATATGCTCGAGGGCACGGAAGATGGCCACCAGTTCTGCAGTAAGAACACTGCAGCCTTCTGGCAGAGACAGCTGCTCAACATGGTCACCATGTACGTAGGCAAGGCCAATGCGGCCGTTTACCATCGAGCCGTCCGTATAAACAATGTCGTAGCCGGGGTGCTCAGCAACGACAGCAAGGAACTGGCGACGGAGAGCCTCAGGGGGAAGCGAGTCCTTGCACCCGTGGGCCAAGTCTAAACGAAGACATGGCCGTGGCAGGCACCATGGAGGTGTGCGTGAATGGGCCCGAAATGGAGGTGGTAGAGGATAGGACTCAAGCTCCCCCAGCAGGGACTGCACGCGGACGGCTATTGTGTGTCCTGACTTGGGGCGCTGCTGCTGGTGACGAACAGCCACAGTAGAAAAAAGGAGGCGGTAGTTGGGATGTCCTTTGGAACTATAGACGCGGGCTGCATACGCTGTCAACAGTTGCTGGCGGCGGACCCATAGTGGGGGTACCCAGGCCTCCGCTAGAAGACTGGCTACAGGGCTGGTTCGGAAGGCTCCCGTGGCAATTCGAACCCCACAGTGGTGAATAGGGTCCAATAGGCGCAACGCTGAAGGTGCTGCAGAGCCATAAGCGAGGCACCCATAATCTATACGCGACTGCACCAAGGCTGTATAGAGCCGCAGCAGGGTGGAGCGGTCAGCTCCCCATGCGGTATGGCCCAAACATCGAAGGGCGTTAAGATGTCGCCCGCACTCCCGTTTCAGAAAACGAATATGAGGGAGCCAGGTCAGTCGGGCATCAAAAATCAGGCCGAGGAATCGGTGGGTGTCCACAACAGGAAGCAGTTGGTCGTCAAGATAGAGTTCAGGGTGGGGGTGCACCGTCCGACGCCGACAAAAGTGCATTACACGTGTTTTGCTGGCGGAAAACTGGAAGCCATGATGCTGAGCCCACATGTGTGCCTGGCGGATGGCCGCCTGGAGTCGGCGTTCAGCAGCACTTGTTGTGGTGGAGCAGAAAGATATGCAAAAATCATCGGCGTACAGGGAAGGAGACACCGATAAACCCACAGCTGCAGCCAGGCCATTAATGGCCACCAAAAACAGTGAGACACTCAGCACAGACCCCTGTGGGACCCCATTTTCCTGGATATGGGGCGAACTATAGGCAACACCGACTCGGACCCGAAACGTGCGGAGTCGGAGGAAATTTGCAATGAAGATGGGAAGTGACCCCCGAAGGCCCCACTCATGCAGCGTAGCGAGGATGTGACGCCGCCATGTAGTATCGTAGGCCTTCTGAAGGTCAAAGAAAACTGCAATGAGGTGCTGACGACGGGAAAAAGCTGTCCGAACCGCTGACTCCAAGCACACCAGATTATCCGTCGTTGAACGACCCTGGCGGAATCCACCCTGCGATGGCGCCAGAAGGCCCCGTGACTCGAGCACCCAAGTCAAGCGACGTGCGACCATACGTTCGAGCAACTTGCAGAGAACGTTGGTCAGGCAGATGGGACGATAACTGTCAACCTCCAGTGGGTCCCTGCCAGGCTTCAGCACCGGTATGACGACGGCTTCCCGCCACTGGGACGGAAACTCGCCACCACCCCAAATGCGGTTGAATATCTCGAGTACATGGCGCTGAGAATCCCGCGAGAGGTGTTTGAGCATCTGTGCATGGACACGGTCGGGACCGGGAGCCGTATCTGGGCAATTGGCCAAGGCACTAAGCAGCTCACTTTCTGTAAACGGGGCGTTGTAGGACTCCCGACGGCGTGTCGCAAAGGAGAGGCGCTGTCGCTCCACACGCTCCATGCGGGAGCGAAATGCTGTACTGTAGTTAGCAGATGCAGAGCACCTAGCGAAGTGATGAGCAAGATGTTCAGCGATCACAGTCGGGTCTGTACACATAGCCCCATTGATAGAAAGCCCACGGACGCTAACAGGAGGCTGGTGGCCATAGAGGCGCCTGATCTTAGTCCACACCTGAGATGGAGGGACACGAGAACCTAAGGAAGAGACATACCTCTCCCAACATTCTTGTTTGGCTCGTTTGATGAGTTGCCGAGCCTTGGCACGAAGTCGCTTGAAAGCGATGAGGTTGGCCACTGATGGGTGCCGTTTGTGACGCTGAAGAGCTCGCCTACGGTCTCTGATTGCGGCAGCGATTTCCGGCGACCACCAGGGCACGGACCTCTGCCGGGACGAACCAGAAGAAGACGGGATTGCAGACTGAGCTGCAGAGACAATGACGTCTGTTAAAGTATCGACCACCACATCAATGTTAGTGTCCGGCAAATATCGAACAGTGGCAGCAGTTGTAAATGCATCCCAGTCAGCTTTGTTAAGAGCCCAACGGGGCAAACGGCTAGGGCAATGACGATGGGGCAGTGACAAAAAAATCGGAAAGTGATCACTGCCACACAAGTCGTCGTGCACTCTCCAATGAAGAGATGGTACAAGGCCAGGGGTGCAAATAGAGAGGTCGATGGCCGAGTAGGTGCCGTGTGCCACACTGAAATGCGTGGGAGCACCTGTATTTAAAATACAAAGATCGAGCTGGGAGACAAGATGTTCAACCTCCCTACCTCGGCCAGTAGTCATGTCGCCACCCCACAAAGGGTTATGGGCGTTGAAATCGCCCATGATGAGGAAGGGTGGGGGGAGCTGAGCAATCAGTGCAGCTAACATGTGGCAGGGGATTGCACCATCAGGTGGAAGATAAACACTGCAGACGGTTATAGCTAGTGGTGTCCTGATCCGAACAGCCACTGCCTCCAAAGGTGTTTGAAGGGGCACAGCTTCACTGTAGGCAGAGTTGATGACATGAATAGAGACGCCACCAGATGCTCTGTCATACACAAGACGATTCGTGTAAAACCCACGATAGCCACGAAGGGCTGGGGTTCGCGTTGCCGGAAGCCAGGTTTCCTGGAGGGCAACGCACAGTACATGAGAAGAGCTTAAAAGTTGTTTCAGCTCTGCTAGGTGGGAAAAATAACCGCCGCAATTCCACTGGAGGAAAGTGCTGCCTAAGGACTGGGGAGGCATGAAAGTGATTAAGAGACGCGGTGCGCCTCAGTGTCACTTGCCGCCACCCGCTGAGGGTCTATGGTGTCCATATCCATTGCGTCTAGGGTGTCTGTAAGAGCGAGATCCTCTTTAGACGCAAGGATTTCGACCTCATTGTCTGAGTCAGAACTGGTAGCGGACGTCATCGAGGAAGCCGCCTTTGCCGCCAGCTCTTTCTCTTGAGGGACATCCTTTTTTCTCGCCCGCTCCCGCTTGGGTTTGGGCTTCGGTGCTCGAGCGGGCTTCCCAGAAGTGGCGTCGGATGTCGACGCAGATGGGGAGGCCCGGCTACCAGCGGGTACCTGGACTTTGAGCCACTGGCTGACGTTTGGCTGCGACGAAACTGGCGTTTCGGAGACCTCAAGAGACCCTTTCCGTGCATCTATAGGTCGACTGACATCCAGGGTGTCAGACACAGTGGGAACTGCAGGAGGTGGTGGAAGGGGCTCGTCAGGCCCTTTCCCTGAAGGAAGAGCCGGAGAAGGAAGACATTTCTCCGGCAGAGGGACGGGGTTCAAAGACCCCGTTGAAGGGGGAGGCAAAAGCCTCGCAGACGAAGATGCTCCCCCTGGCGTCTGGGGAGCGGAGATTAACTGATGGCCCAAAGGGCCCACAGAAGGTGTGATAGGGGGTCGGGAAACCGCCCTCGATGGAGGTGATGACACTGTGGCAGCAGCATATGTAGTCATCATGGATACCGGGTGGAGTTTCTCATACTTGCGGCGGGCCTCAGAGTAACTTACGCGATCGAGGGTCTTATACTCTACGATCTTGCGCTCCCTTTGGTAAGCGGGACAGTCCGGTGAGCAAGGCGAGTGATGGCCGCTGCAGTTGACACAAGAAGGTGGCGGGGTACAAGGTGCATCGGCGTGTACAGGACGGCCACAGTCACGACAAATAGGGGCTGCGTCGCAACGGGAAGACATGTGTCCAAACCGCCAGCACTTGAAACAGCGCATGGGTGGAGGGATGTACGGTCGGACATCACATCTGTATACCATCACCTTGACCTTCTCGGGCAAGGTATCGCCGTCGAAGGCCAAGATGAAGGCCCCGGTTGCCACCCTATTGTCTTTCGAACCCCGAAAGACACGGCGGACAAAATGGACACCGCGTCGTTGCAGGTTTTCGCGCAACTCCTCATCAGACTGCAGCAAGAGGTCACAGTGGAAAATGACTCCCTGCACCATATTCAAAGTCTTATGCGCCGTTACAGACACTGGCACGTCGCCAAGCGTAGTGCACGTGAGCAAAGCACGAGACTGTGCAGGGGACTCTGCCTGTATAAGAATCGATCCGTCTCGCATCTTAGAAATTCCCGCAACCTCACCGAACTTGTCCTCAATATGTTCAACAAAGAACATGGGCTTAGTTGCCTGGAAGGATCCCCCATCTGTCCTAGTACAGACCAGAAACTTCGGGACATATGATTCAGTCTGTCGACCCCCACGTTCCCGCCAAGAAGAAGTCAGGGAAGGAAACGATGAGGGATCATAAGTCGCTGCATTATACTTTCCACGCTTCGAGACACCTGTTACGCCAGGATTTTGATGGTTGGATTTGTTTCGCTTCATTGCGAATCATCCGCCCCGATGCCACCCACTCCGAACAGGGGCTCTCCTCATGGGCGCCACCCAGCCACAGCAACGTCACCTGGCAGGATGACCGTTGCCGGGAGTCCCGATGCTTCACGACGACAAGCATCTACTCCTAGGCCTGCATGAGGAGCTTACAGCTCTGGCATCGGTAGAGCGATCCCTGCGTTGTCAGGGGGCTACAGCCAAGAGGGTACATGACGACCCCACCACAACGGACTGGCTACCGTGCTGGCTTTCTGGTGCTACGTGAACCATCATAATGGAGGGTGCTGGGATATCCGTGCACAATGGACGCGACGTGCATGGAAAAAGAAATGGCATGCCCGATGGCAGCATAGAAGCTGCAGTCGCAAGTCCATTCCATGATGGGTGCATAAGATGACATAGCACGAGAAGTACATGTTGCACCACATAAGGTGTCCTTCCCCAAATGGTTCGCTCTTCGGAAAAAATTTTGAAAAATGGAGGGTCAAACCCAAATAGGGGACCACAGATAGAAAGGCGAAAAGTATGAAGACTCCTTTTAGTCGCCTCTTACGACAGGCAGGAATACCGCGGGCCTATTCTTACCCCCGAACCCGCAGGGGGGAGAGATGGTGGAAGAAATTCCTTGTATCTCCAGAAGTTTATACACACCGTTTTCTCAGTGGAGAAGCAGAAGCCGTTCGCAATGCTCCAGGAATAAAGCCGGTCAAGACAGCGCTGAAGAGAACGCTCCAAGAGAGATGTCCGCTGGGAGCTACAATAAAATGCAAAATCATCTACAAAAAGGGATCTGGAAATGTCGGCTGAAAGGCAGTCCACGATCGGATTGATTGCAATGGCAAAAAGAGCCATCTCAAAATGGAGCCTTGTGGCACCCCATTCTCCTAGCGAAAGATATCTGACAAAACAGAGCCCACCCGTACCCGGAACTTGCGATCCGCCAAAAACGCTTGAATAAAGAGAGGGAGGCAGCCACGAAGGCCCCATGTGTGCAATGTGCGGAGAATGCCCGCCCTCTAACAGGTATCATAAGCTTTCTCTAAGTCTAAGAACACTGCTACATTTGACGCTTCCTTGAAGACCAACCGAGCATTAACCATGCGTTCCATTACTTTACAGACGCAGCTAGTAAGAGAAATAGGGCGATAACTTGATGGATGATGTTTGTCCTTCCCTGGTTTGGGGATGGGGACAACAATGGCTTCACGCCAACTTGTGGGAACCTAACCTTCAGTCCATACGCGATTATAGGTGCTAAGTAGGAAACACTTGCCCGCAGGAGAAAGGTTCTTCAGCATCTCAATATGGATGGAACCGGGCCCGGGTGCAGAAGATGGGTACAGGGCGAGAGCACTGTTTAGCTCCTGCATAGATAAGGAGACGTTATAACTTTCACGATTAAAAGAGTGGAAAGAAGGCGGCCGTGCCTCCTCTACCTGTTTGCGAAGGAGGAAGGCAGGGTGGTAACGGGCAGAGCTCTAAGCCTCCGCAAAGAAACGGCCCAATGCGTTGGAAACATCAGCGGGGTCCACAAGGACTGGCCAGAAATCGGGGAGTGGACCTTTATGCCGGACAAACGGCGTAAGCCACCCCAGACAGCCGAGGTGAGAGTCAAGCGGTTAAAAGAACTAGTAAAAGCAATCTAGCAAGCTTTTTTGCTGTCTTTTATAACACGACAACATTGCGCTCGCAGTCATTTATAGTTGATACTGTTCAACGTTGGGTGGTGGCGGCGGAAGGTGCGTAAAGCAGAGCGCCGGGCTCTAAGAGCATCACGGGAGGCTGCAGTCCACCAGGGGACCGGGATGCGACTTTGAGAACAGGATGTACGAGGTATGGAATGTTCAGCAGCTGTGAGAATAACCTCTGTAGGTATTCGACCTGACTGTCACAGCTGGAAAAGTTCTGATCATGAAAAACTGCCATGGATGAATAATGCCCCCAGTCGGCTTTAGAAATGTTCCAACTGGTGGGATGAGGAGCTGGGGAATGATGCAGGAAGTGGATGACACAAGGAAAATGGTCACTTGAGTAAGTGTCAGAAAGTGCATACCACTCAAACCGACCGGCAAGCTGAGGAGTGCATATCACAAGGTCTATATGGAAATAAGTATGTGTTGTGTCTGAAAGGAAGGTCGGTGCACTGGTCTTGAGGCAGACAAGATTGAGGTGTTGGAGAAGGTCCACCAAAAGTGAGCCTCTCTGACAAGGTGCTGGAGAGCCCCATAGGGGGTGGTGGGCATTGAAGTCGCCTACCAACACGAAAGGTGAAGGGAGCTGGTCAATGAGGTGTAGCACATCTGCCCTAGTAAGGGCAGATGACGATGGCGAATAGATATTACAGAGGGAAAAGGAAAAGGCGGAGAGAGTGATGCGGACGGCAACTGCCTGTAGGTGAGTATGCAATGAAATAGGATGGTGATAGATGTCATCCCGAATGAGCATCAGAACCCCTCCATGGGCTGGGGTACCTTCCACAGGTGGCAGGTCGAAATGCACAGAGGTGTAGTGTGAAAAGTCTGCACGATCACTTTGACGTAACTTAGTTACCTGGAGACAAACTAGAAGCAGGCAGTGCAATCGCAGGAGAAGTTTTAATTTCTCCCGATTGGAACGAAAGCCGCGAATATTCCTTTGAAGGAGTGCCATGATAAAAATTAAGAGAAAAGAGGAAGATAAGAAGGAACAAGCAGGTGGGGTCACCTCGACAGCCGCTGAGAACCGGATTTCGAGGGAGCACTACTGTTGCCATCTAAAGGCAGACAGTCATGTTCCATAGGTTCAACCGATACATCTGTTACCTTCCCGAGTTTATCAGGAGGGGCAGCTTCCGCCGCCGGTAAAATGCCGGTTGCCCGGCTGACAGTAGTGCGTCCCGGTGAGACAGAAGAAGATTGGGGCCGAATACTGTTGGGCGGCGTGACGGATAGGTCACGCCTCGGCGGGGAAGGAGAGGAACACACTTTTTGTTGGCTCTTCTGGAAGAGTGACGGTGAGAAGAGGCAGTTGACGGTTGGGAAGCCTGAGTTCGCAGAAAATATTCACGGACGGGTTCCTTTTTCAAAGTCCGGGCATCTTGTTTAGGTGCCCGCAGTTTATTAGAGGTTGACGGAGACTGTACCTTAGAAGCAGCAGGAGGAAGTGGGGATGTGGAACGGGCAATCTTCGGGCTGGCGGATCGCACAACTGTGTCAGCGGAAGTGAAGTCACAGGTCTGGGTACCTGAATCCTTAATAGATCGAGTGGAGGTGAGGACCTTACTGTATGTGCCCGCTGGGAGGACAGTGGGCTTTCGACTCGCCAACTACTTTCGAGCGGCAGACGTTGATACCTTTTCCGTAACCCAAATTTGCTGAATGACCTTTTCATCCTTATTTATATACAGGGCAGTCCCAAGAGGAAGCCACATGGTCACCGTTGCAATTAAGGCAGTGAGGGGACAGAGGTGGGCAATCCCCCCTCATGGGCGTCCCTGCCACAAGTGACACATTTTGCTGTATTAGGGCAAGATTGTTGGGTGTGGTTGTATCTGTGGCATTGGAAACAGCGTGTTGGGTTTGGTACATAAGGGCAGACGGAGATAACTTCATACCCTGCTATGACCTTTGACGGGAGTTCAACTCTGTCTAAAGTCAAAAACACAGTACGAGTTGGTGTCAGCTGGTTATCGACCTTTTTCAGCACCCTATGCACGGCTGTTACAACCTGATCGGACATGTAGATTTGAATTTCTTCATCAGACAACCCGTCCAGGGATCTCGTGAAGACTACCCCCGTGAAGAGTTGAGTGTGCGATGCGCTTCTACCTTGACAGGAAACGTGTGTAACAACGTAGTCCGGATTAGTTTTTGGGCCTGGGAGACACTGTCCGCTTTCAGCAACAATGTGCCATTGCGCTGACGCGAACAGGTTTTAACAGGGCCAGCAATTGCATCAACACCTTTCTGAATGACGGAAGGATTTACAGACGTGAAATCTTTACCGTCGGTTCGAGAGACAACAAGGAATTTTGGAAGATTAAGCAGAGTTTTCTTTTGCTGAGGCGAATCTTTCGTTTCTGGGTCAACGTCACAGAAGAAAAGGAAGTCATTGCGGAAGTGTCCCCCGTGATTACTGGTGTCTCCAATGGCGCGCTCCTTCCTAGTGGGGGCCCCTCTTTAGGTGATTGTTCACACCTCAGGTCACACCTCCCAAGAACTGATGGACAGATCAGTCGGCATGTTCGGAAGGTACCAGCTCAGGTAATCACCCCTCCCGGGGCCTGGCCTTTACCAGGGGGTACGTATGTGCCCTCCTTGTCTACCTGGGGTGGGAATTACGCGTTACCCCGTCACCTGCTAAGCATGGGGATGCGTGGGTCGGCCTTCAGACACGCACAGGAAGGAAAGAAGAAGAATAGAGGAAGCGAAGAGAAAGAAGTGTCTCAAACGCCGAAGAGGAGGCTAATGAGGAGGAGAGAAAGGCTAGAAGAGTATAAGGAGAGAAAGACAGAAGTAAAGGTTAGGAAAGGAAGAAACCAAGGAAATAGAAAGACTAGGATAAGAAACCACATTGACACACAAAAGACACCTGTCTCCGGGCGAAGGCATGAACCGGGAGGGAAAGTGAAGCAGCCTGGGGCAGAAAAAAGGCTGCCTCAGCTCGTCAAATTTTAGTTTATGTATATTATGGCTTTTGACATTTTACTTATTGTATTTTAGCACTGATAATGTCTTGTTACTAGCTGGAATCTTTATCTACTACGTAATACTGTTGTAAAAGCCTGATAACCACTGGATGACTATCAATGGCTGCTGCAGACTAGTTTTGATGTTATACTACAGTCATAGACGTACTACTACTTTCTGTATGGAATGTAATTTGTCATCTGATGTAATTTTATTTATTATAATTCAGAAAGCCTAGAACTGTGTCATTCAATATTAGATAATTCAACTCTTACAGTTACCAATTTTTTATGATTAGAGAGACTACTGAAGAATTTTTTTGCAATATTTCACAAACAGTAAGTTAAGTGATGGTTTGCATGCACATTGTTTTCTAGACATTGAAATGCGGCATTTTACATTATAACCTCTGAAAGACAATTATTGTGCCAAGCTTTACCAGCCTCAATTTTTATCAACTGCATTTGTTCTCCATAAGCAGTATTTAATAAATCACATAAAAATTGCAGATCTGTGGAAGCAAAAAACAGTATGAATGTTTAAAATTTGACAGGACCAATAAATTATGCTGTAAATGGTGGGAAAATGTCAATTCTTTAAATGAAAAAAATATTTCTTGAAGTCAATAAGTAATTAGATTCCCTCAGTATTGTCTTCATATTTAACAATTCCCAAATCCTTCCTAAACTTTCTATAAAATTACCTTGCTTTGAGAATTTGATTTTCCAGAACATTTTGTACTCTGGACAATACTCAACTCCAGGCTCATCATTAAAACAATAAACAGAGTACACCAACTAATCAAAACTACAAAACACAAACACAGAATCTCAGTACACGAAGTTAAATGGTTTATTTCCATCTTATACATATTGACACAAACAAAAACTCAATTTTCAAATTATGATGGGCACTAAGATCAGTTTCACATACTATTCAAGGCAGCATCCATGTTACCTTATATACTACAATCTATTTAGACTATGAACAGTTTAATGTCAGACAACAGTGTCCTATTTCAATAGCTTTTGCACAGAACAGCACTGAATTCACTTTGACTGTTAAAAGTTACAGCAGAGTGAGTAAGTTGGGGGCAAGAACTATATTTAAATAGTACCTAAAATTTCTCCCCAGTATTCATAAATTAAATGAGAGCAGCTTTTTATTACATCTGTACAGCAACAAGTACTGGCACCGACACTTAAAATGTATACGTGTACTCACACCTACGACTCACCTGTGGCCGCATGCTAGGATTCCAGCGACAATAATGACCCTTCCACAGCTGGATGTGCCGCATACTAGCAACAGGCATAATTACTATTTGCTGCTGATTATCTGCCCAGTACAGTGGATTCTTGTAATCACTCAGATTTGAGTTGGTGTAAGACCACAGTGACACAGTTCGTTGCTTCACGCCCTCCGCTACTCGTTCGCGGTCACTATCAATAAAAACGCCTATGTTAATAATAGGTCAGATATTACACTACTAAAAGTGACCGGACGAAAACAAAACTTATTAAATTAGCGAACTGTAAGTATTAGTATACCAGAGATTCAAATGTAACTCTACACCTGCTGGGGGAAAAGAAATTTTCTAAACAAATATACTAAAATTAGTAAAAGTTAAAGGTGCACGTCGAGGTAAAATAAGTACACACTAACTACTGTTAATCTATGGGAAACATTAGTTGTGAGTTCTTCACACTGTTTCAATAACGACCACAACAGAAGCTAGTTTGTCATAAAGAGAACTGAAAGTGCCATTTTTTAAATTACACATATGCTTAAATTTAGACAATATCACCATCACAGAATCATCATGCATCTCATGAATAACTCCTACAAATCAAACAATGAGTGGCTGGCAGTAGCGTATCACGAGGCTCTTATGTTTGCTACCCTGTACGCGACTGGTAGGGGGGTGGGGGGAATCTCACTGACTTGTTTTACGGCCCACTTCAGATTTGTAGTTTTATAAGTTTTTTCAAACATTTTGGCCCAAAATAATCTAAATAATTGAAAATTAATAAGAGTGTCTGAAACCCTTTTAGGGAGGAAGGAAAAAAAAAAAAAAAAAAAAAAAAAAATTAGACAGTGACAAGTTCTGAACCACTGACCTTCAGCGTCACAGTCCAATGCATTGCCCACTATGCTATGGCTAACAGAAGTTGTGTTCTTTAACCTCATACTATTGATGGCCGTTGTTAACTGATGCTAATATGGCATTTGTAGATACTAGATCATCATTTATCATACGAAGAACAACGTGTTATTGTTAATTTTTCAGTGCGCCATTGCTTTGAAATAATGTAAGTTACAGTGAGAAAAATCATCAAATACGCAATGCAAGATGGCGTATGCCAAAGAGTTCTGCACGAGGAATGTCATGTGACTTCTGTGAACGGCTGGTTTTCATTAATTCAGTGGAAGGTGTCAAAACTCCGTTATTTTTGCAAATATCTCTCAAACGATACGAGATATGAAAAAAACATAAGGGAACAAAGTTATAGAGAATTTTCTTCTCTACAAATTTGGTTTTCCAAATTTTCGTATCAGATGAATGGTTAAGCCGTTCTTTTCGTTTAAATTTCAAGCTGTCAAAAGACGATCGCAAAGGCCCACTTTTAGTGTTACTACCGTAACCTAAAGTGGGCCAATTATGTCTGGAAGGCAACAGCCAATCAGCAACTAGCATCCAGGGAGTAGTGGTTCCTGCCGTGAACATTCAGGCTGTGCGTCAGCTGTTCTGTGGCCACTGTTTATACCCCAGAGCTCGGGTCAAGTGGAGCCGCTGGCTCGCGCACACGCGCGGTCCGCTGGGCAGGGATTGCCGGCAGCCATGTTGACGTTAACTTTTAGCCATCCTCCCTATTCATGTTGTTAGGTCATTTAATTATTTCAATGGCTTCTCTTATTTTACATAGTTGCATCCACGGTTTCCGGACAAGCCCGCAATGTTCTCTGAAGTTACTAGTACCGCCACATTCCTTCTGGTGTTCTGCCACAGCCGACTTGTCCCAATCGTATGTAACGTTTCACCAACATAAACTCAGTCGCACTCGCATTGGAGTTTATACACACCTGCAGTGTGGAGGGAATTTATGGGATCCTTCGTGGGCCTCAACAGATCACGAATCTTGTGGTCACTCTCTCAAACCGGTTTGATTCCTTCTCGGATAAGGACCTTGCCTATACGTTTGCTGACGCCTCACACAAAAGGCGGACAAGCTATAGGAAGAGTTTCTTCTTCAACATTATCTATTATTTTGTCTTCCTTGTATGTCATAGCTCATTGTATGGCCCTGTTGCTGTATTGATTCACATGAAATAATGTCTTCAGGCGACATTTTTTCTTTTAAGTTGTCAGCGTCACTAATCCTGTGAGTGTGTTGTCAGTGTACATAATGCGGCCAGAATTGTTTTATTCAAAACAACATTGTTTACTTACTAGTATGGTTTTGTCAATTATCAAGTAAGTAAAATCGTTAATTAACCTCCGCAGAGATGATGTGCATCCAAGAAACGTCACCAGGCACCAATGAAGAAGCAACCGAGAGCGCCCCAAATTTCTTAATGCAAGCACCATGGCATGTTTTTTAAATACCACTACAAGAGCAACTGGATGACAGTGCTGTTTTAGCCTGTGTGAAGTAACCAGTCTAGTAGTTCGACATTTGCAATCACAGGACACAATGGGGAAGCCCTGACATACATCTCCGGGCTAGTATACTGAGTGCGCATGGACACTGATGGCCACGTGTGTCACAGCGGCTATAAACATTCCGAGCCTGTAGTGGTGAAGGTGCACCAAAGTTCAGCTCTGTTTAATTCTGTGTGTACAGGTTGCATTTTCATTTAATTTCACAAGTACGTCACACCACAGCTAAGTGGGGCTAAAGGTAAGTTTATGTTTAAGAAAGTGTTCTCATCAAACGATTGATAGACATATTTTAGTAGGTGTGCCTGAAGTGGATACAAGTAGTACATTAGATTTCCATAAACATACATCAAATCATCAATACTGTGTAGCAATTAAAGATACAAAGAGCAGAAGCTAGTAGCTTCTATATTATTGCTTAAAACAATGGAAAGTCAAGAAATTCTACAATAGTCATGCTGAAAACGCAGGTGGTTTGAAATTCAAATATTGGGTCATTTGTAGAGCGTAACACTTGACACTTAGAACAGGTTTATTCTTAATGCAAGAGTACACTCTTAACAGACAACCTCCTAATTTAAATACTCCACTATTTATACAAGGAAAGAATTTTGTGGAACTTACAAGAACATAAAAGAATCACATATAACATTCCAGAAGTAAGAAATACAAAGATTTATTTATTTATTTATTTATTTCCGCCAGTAGTGGAATTTGAAGTGGGGACTGCCAGTACAGCAATCTGTGATGCTAAACACTGCACCATGTGTTCTGTCAGAAGACTCGCGGCGATATAATGAGGATAGTTTGCAACAGATTTATATCGAGCTCCAACAGGTACATAGAAGTGACACTCTTTTACACAAAACTTCAGCTTTCGCCATTATCTTTTGTCGGATCCCATTCACACAATCCCACAGACATACTTCACATACATACAATCATCTCCAGCACTGTGTCCAAATTTGCAGATGCTAGGAGCGTGACGAAAGGAGTAAATTCTTCCACTCACAGGAGAACAATGTCATCCAGAAGTGGGGTCTGAGGCCCCCTATGGTGTAAGAGACAGGCAATCTATGTTTTTATCAAGTGCAGTACCTGTGGGAGCACTGAATCAAATGATGCAAAAGAGGAGCAACTGGGTTGGGGGTCATGGAGAGCTGCAACAGAGCATCAGATTTCACACGAATAAATGTAATAATTCTAGCAGGGCATGAACACAGACCAATTCTGAAGACAATGGGTGATCTTGTCCAGCAAGTGAGCCGACAGTCTGCCAAAGATTACAATGGTTTAAGGTCTGTGATAAATCAAATACAGGAACATGTGACTTTTTTTTAATAAACAGTTAAGAGGAAGATAAGCTTTTACCAGAAGATATCAATTTCTGTTGGCTCGGCACAAAAAGGATAAGTGCATATAAAACTGCAAAAAAAAAAAAAAAAAATTTAAATAAATAAATAAATGGTTTTTTTTCCTCAAATGGCCCTGGGTTTCCGACTCTATACTTATATATTTCCTAGTACTGTGTAATCTAAACAGCCACAAGGACCAACACTGTTCTGAATTGTAAAGATTTTCACGAATGGCATTGGCTCTGCAGTGTAGTGTGAAACATTTTGCTTTTGTAGTTTTCTGAAGGTAACTGACATATGGACCAATCTGTCCAATCTTAATTCCAAAAGGCCAACAAAAATGGTCTCACACACACTCACTCTCCCTGTATTTTACTATTGTATCAAAACTCAAGCATTTCTTTGCAGACCTGCTGAATCCTACTCCGAGAGTGTCTTTCTGCCACCCACCTAACCTCCGTAACCTCTTAGTCTATCCCTATGAAATCCCGAAATCTCCTTCCCTAACCTCTGGCTCCTACCCATGTAACCGCCCCCAGTGTAAAACCTGTCTTATGCATCCTCCTACCACCACTTATTCCAGTCCTGTAACCCAGAAGGTTTACAGTATTAAGGGCAGAGCCACTTCCAACAGCACCCATGTGATTTACCAGCTGACATGCCTGCACTGTGAAGCATTCTATGTGGGAATGACCAGCAACAAACTGTCCATTTGCATGAATCGACACAGTGTTTGTTGGTAATGAGGAGCACCCTGTGGCTAAACATGCCTTGGTGCACGGCCAGCACATCTTGGCACAGTGTTACACTGTCCGGATTATATGGTTACTTCCCACTGACACCAACCATTCAGAACTCCGGAGATGGGAACTTGCCTTTCAACATATTCTGTCATGCTGTTGCCCACCAGGTCTCAACCTTTGTTAGTTTGAAATTCCTGCCCAAATTCTACAACATCTCTGACTCCAATCCCTGGACAGAGCCTGTGCCTTGATCGGCATCTTTGTCCAACCATTGGAATGACTCCACATCCACTTCCTTAAAACCCGCATCCTTCCCTTTTTCCCCGTCCTTCCTTCCTCTTTTCCTGATAAGCGGCCAATGGTTGCAAAAGCTTGAATGTTTGTGTGTGTTTTTGGTAAGTTACTCTATCTCCATTTTATACATGAGATGATTTACTTACCACATGAAAATGCACACACACACTGCGGGTTTTAAGGGAGTGAGTGAGTAGGCATTCAAGTCCCGGGAGAGGAAAGACTTACCTTGGGGAAAAAAAGGATAGGTAAAAAACACATGCACATGTCATCAATTTCTGAATCATTGAGAGAGTGTGTTCTTTTGGAGAGAAGGGTATGCAATCACCACTCCTGCACAAAAAAGAACGATACAATATTCCCTTTAAAACCATAAAGGACCTGTATTTATCCATTTGAAATGAATGCTATAGGTTTTGAATGCCAACTGCTTTCCTATACTGTATTACTTTGTTTCTGATATTTTGTATTTTTTTCATCCCCTGAAATGTTCCATTTCACTTTGTACTTCAGCTGTATGAGGGATATTCACACACAAGAACAAGGGATTCCAAATTATGTACTTTATCTCTGAAATGTTCTTTAGTCTTCTGTTTAATTCTGCCACTTGATATTAATATTGCTCACAATATCACTTTTGTACATGTCTTGTGCAATAATTCAATTACTGTAAGTGAGTGTTGCAATTTATTTATTTTGAAGATGTGTGGCTAATGAAGTCTAAGAATGATCATACGCATGTAAGTACGTTGAACATGCAATATTTGTTAACAAGGGCAATTTCATTTACAATCTGTGGCAGTTAAATTAGCACATTTGTTATTTTGTAAGTATTTATTTTGAATTCTTGATTTCTGACATGTTTTACATCCAATAGGATCTCATCACTATGAATCAATAGAAGTCAAAAGTATATCTACTCAATTTGATCAGAATCCGTAAAACTGATAATTGAACAGAATAATAAAAAGAAATTGCCATTATTGTAAAAGTTCAAATTTAAGTAACATGTTTCAGAAACTTTATTATCAAGACCATAATATGAAATATTAAGTATGGGCAGAACAGGACTCCAATCCATTTTGTAAAAACGTGACAATGAAATCCATGGAAGAAAAAAACGATATTTTGTTGAAATAGACAATCCAAATATGCTATTAAGAACTTAGAGAGAGAATATTCTCAGCTGTACTTAGTGGCATAGGCAGTGAAAGCAACAACACTGGTCTTTGAAAAAATCTCCAGGTTAAGAAGTTTACTGTTATGTGCATATGACAATCTACCATAGTAATCCCATGGGAATATGCAACTGAAAGTAACTTTCTTATATACACAAATTTCGTGAACAATTGCAAAAGTTTGCATGTAAGTCGACAGTAAACCAGGATGTGTGATAAGCAGTATGCTTTTCCTAACAAGATTATGATTACTGACTATTAATGCATGAAATTATTCACTATGGGTAGATTTTTAATTTTTTCCATTATTAAAGAAAACCGACAATAAAAGGGTCTCCTAAAATTATTGCCTGTCATAACACTATGCTACTAGTCTAAAATGAATTGCAAACCTGGAGATAAGTGCCTACATATTGTGGTCCAACAAGCATATCCACATTACGCAGACACTGATCATATACCACCGTTTCCTGATTAATGTTCCCTTTTTTAATTTATTGAACAATTTTGTTTACCCCTCATACTTTCAGAAAGTGTCTGGTAACTTTAGATACAACTGCCATGAAGGAAGAAGTATTATTTGCTTGAGGCCAAGAATTTCTTTTCTCAAAGCATTTATAAAGCAGCACTCATGACAACTATCTAAGTTACACAAAAAGTCTGAACAATAAAATTTGTAAATTTTGCAGCAAGTGACCTGAAACTCATTGGAAGTTCTGATATAATGTGACAAAGTTATTACTTAATTTTCTTGTTACAAAGTAAGAGGTTAAATAGCAACTGACATTTTAGAAATTTTACAAAAATTGTTATGAAATAAGTATGTCAGAAAGATCGCAACAATTTGTTAATTACAAGAAATATAAGGAAATATTGAAATGCTTCTACAGTTGGCATCTAAACATTTAAACCGCTAAAAATCGGGAAATCTTTTGTCCTGCCAAACATTTAAAATCCAACACAACTTAGAGTCACAAAAGAGTACCTTTAATTAATTTTAGCTCTGTTGACTGTATAAGGCCAGATGGACTTTTTCCCATACTGTAAAGTACATTAAGTAATTTCTAAATCATTGCTTTGTAAACAAATGTACAATATGGTACATAATGTCTGCATTCTGACTGGTGGTAATTTAATTTTGTTCACATTTTTATCTTATATACAGGTAATTTCCCAGTTATTTACTACATGTTAGCCCCTTTCATAACCAAAGTCACAGAGACATGGTATTCAGACAGAGTTCAAAGTATGGTTAACCCACTGATTCCTGGTAGTGTAAGAAATTTTCATCTCATGTGCTTTTGATTATGTAATCAGAGATGTGATGACCCAAGGTTGTGTACCCATGTCTTGGGTGTCTTGACATATCACAGTACAGTGACAATTTCGGAATTTATGCATATTTGGTGTATGGATATCTACCATATCTTAACATGGAAACTGCCAAATAGCAATGTTCCAACTGATCATTTTTAATAAATCTCATATTTGCGACGGGGCGGAACATGCTTTTCCCACTTTCTGGTGGAAAACTGTTTTGTGGTCGTTTAGGGGATGATATTAAATGATTCCCGCTTTGGTGCTGTTCCGTCCACGTGCGCCTTAATACATTTTTCAATTGATAAACAAAAGTACATACCAATTATACAGACTTATGGGCGTACAGGGCGAGTTGCGAAAAAATAATGTTCATCACACAGATGTTGTTTTAAATACGTTTAATTTTTCTATGCACGTGTTTAAATTTATAAAGATGTTTTTTGTGACTCGAGCCCCCACGCAACTTCGCACTTTGACCCACACACCAGAATCGTTTAACTCAAAAGGCATACGAAAAAACGGTACTTCAGCCGCGAAAAGCTATCCCACGTTTTTACAGAAAAATGCCGCGACGAGCAAACCACGCTCCGCCGCCCTCGGCAGTCCACGCGACTCTCTCCTCCTCCGCGCTACTCGGCTTCCGTTTTCCAGCCCCGCGGAAAAACCCCTACGTCACAAACTTCCCGAAGCTCGTATTTCCCGCGCGCGCGCGATTTAAATATGCCGATGTGTGTGGCTCTATAAAATAGAAGTGCGCGGCATCAGCCTGGGGGCACTGTCATGTCATATCTTGAGGCTCAAGGGTGTGTATCCAGTCATGAGATGTGCACAGATTTAACTTCTTTTCAGATATGTATGACATAGTAAGGAGCTGACCTATAGAGTCATTTGTTTGTGCATTTAGGTTGTAGGACCACTGATTTGATACAACTTATCAAAGTACAATACATCATTATGATTTCTTATGAAATTTGTTAAAAACACACACACACACACACACACACACACACACACACACACTCTCCCATCATGCAGTTTTTAGGAAGTCTGTACAGGCAAATTAGTAAAGACAACAGTTTGTGCATTTAACTATTTAGTCCTTATAAAAAGTCCAAATAATTATAAAATTCATTTCACATTGTGGCCAATAGTTTTTACTCTCGAAAGTGACAGCAAAAAATTGATAGCTTCAGACCTGGCAGGGCAGGTAGACAGTCCAATATTAGACTTTCTTGCTGAAATGTTTACATAACTGGTGGCAATTACATAACTAATGCAATTAAAATTCCACCCAGTCATACTAGCCACAATGAACACTACAGGGAAATAAATAAAACTGTATATATTTCAGGAGAAAAAGAAGGCTAAATACAAAAAGAAATAAGACAAAAAATATATATAAAATGTACAGGAACAGGCCTCGCCACACCCAACAAAAAAAAAAGTTTTCATCTAAAACTGACTATTCTAGTTGGCACCTAGAGAAGCAATTATTCAATGTCATAAACTGCTATTTAATTAGTTACCCACCAACAGTTATTTTAACTGTATCAATATTTAACATCTTTATTTCTGTAAAAATATGACAACTTGGTAATCACACTGGAACATGATGACATAAGAATAATCTGCTAAACTGCAATTGTTAAGCAGTTTTAAACAGTGTACTGATGGACACTGGTTCTAACCGTATTCACAGTCAAACATATGTGGCACTTTTGAGAGTAAGAAATCTGGGTGGATAACATAAGGTTAATAAATACTTTTAAACTATTTATGTTCAAAAGTTGTGTTACAGTGTGACAAGTCATTGTATTTATTATAGAAATAAATGTGTCTAATAATGATATGGTCGTTACGAACTTTGGGTAGTAACTAATTAGATTACAATTTATGACAAAGTTGACGAAGTAGTGATTTCATAGGTGCTAACTAAATTGACTTGGTTTAATGTGACATCTTACAATTTTTTGTGTTCTAAGGAATGCACCACGAGACTCATTTCTGTAAATTTTATGTTTTTTATGGAATATATTTTAAAACTCACCACTTTCCTGTTTCCATCTTTTTTGTTTTCTATTCTTTGTAGATCTTTTTTTTCTACTTACTATCATTCCAAACTTTGCATTTTATTTCAAAACAAGCATGGTACCTTCTAACAAAACCACTCCAGGATTTTCCAAGTGAATTAAATTCACACGATAGTGATCATTGTATCTATGTCAAATTTGCTTATGCTATGAATGCTGAATCAGTATCTGCTTCTTATTTAAGCACAGTGTTTGTATGTATCAAGTTTTAACTAAAATTTATGTAGAAGTACAAGGGGTGAAACTGCAATACCACCAAATTAACATACCTGTTATACAAAAATGTGCCAAATCTGCAGGAGTATAAGTGATCCAGTATAGTTAGAAGAAAATGATCATTGAACTCAAATGCATTCGGGAATTGTGTTGTTATCTGCCATACACAATCAATGAATTGCAGAAACACAGGTGATCTATCAGCATCAGAATGATGATCATCACCATGGCCAATTCTCTGCAAAAAGAAATTTGTTGAAGTCAATTGTTACATTGTTCATAAAAATCAAATACAAAATTAATTTATTTTGTACATTTAAGTAATGTAGAATGTAGACCTCAAAGTCTATTACTCCAAGTGGCACCTACACCCAAACCCCCAACAAAACAACCAGCACCATAATGCACCTCAACAACAGAGAAGCACATACAAAATTACAGCTCACTATGAACGGTCAGCAGATTAGACACGAGAACAAGCCTAAATACTTGGGTGTGAAATTAGATCGCACTATCATATAACGCAAATTTAGAGGACACAAAACAAAAATTAAAATCCCGTGATGCTATCCTATATAAACTAGCGGGAATGACTTGGGGATGTGGAGTGAGTACTTTGAGCACATCAGGACTAGCTCTTGTCTACAGCGTAGCTGAATATTGCTCGCCAGTCTGGATGAGAAGCGCACATGTAGCTAAGGTGGACGTCCAGCTGAGGGAGACTGTGTGAATAATCTGAGGTACACTCAGGGCCACCCCCTGTGCTTGGCTCCCTGTCCTTGCTAACATAGATCCCCCTGAGATCAGGCAATCACAGCTAGCCATAAGAACCCAACAAAAAATCCTAGGCAACCTGGACCTACCTATCCATGAAGATCTAAGAGCTACAGACAGGCTTAAATCCAGGACAGCTTTTTGGAAAATCAGCTTCAAGAGTTCAACTCAAAAACATCCTGGAAAGAACTGTGGGCTACAAGTGCACCCAAGAACAGCAATTTGGTGGATGACACCAACAAAAAGATCGAAGGGTTCAGTCTTACAAGAAAACTGGACAACTTTGAACCGTATGAGAACAGGTGTTGGCAGACGTAAGCAATTAATGAAGAAATGAGGCCTGACAGACAGTTCTGAATGTGAGTGTGGTGAAACCCAGACAATAGACCATTTATTCGAGTGTGAAGTGTACGGTTATAATGGTGACTTGAAAGACAGACTCTGTGACTCCGCCTTAAAGTGGCTTGACAAAATTTGTAATGTAGTTTAGTACTGTAAGAGCCTTGTATTATTAGAATAGCTGTATAAGAACAATGTAATTAACTAAAGAATATTTGCCTTTGTATATGCCGAATGAGTAAATAAATAACTAACTATCTTCATGATGTGGAGCAAGTGAAGAAATAATCTAAGTAATTTAAGCCAATAATGCAATTGCAGAAATGTTTTAATATTGTATCAAAATTTTTTAATCTAGTACTAACTGACCATAGCATTCTATATAAATGAAGCCTAAAAACTTTTCTGCAGTGTAATTTCTACATAATACATTTTAAGATGTATGGCAACATACATCGAATAGACATTATGTGCAAAACCCTGAACATCAAATCAGAAACAACAAAACTGGAGACTCTATATTACATATGCTAATAAAAGATATAATAGGAGGCACTAAATAATAGTGCATGTTGACTGTAGTTTGTAATTTTTCTGGGTTATCAAAACACACACAAGCAAATGATGCTTCAATCACAGTTTCAGGTAACCTACAGGCTTTCATTCAGGGTAGTGTCACAAGCAGAGTTAAGCTTGCTTTAATGGTAATGCAGAAGAAGCGAAAGTAATAGTACTGATTCACAAACTTGCCACTATTTTTCCAAAATTCAATCACAAAAAATTAAGATGCAGTTTAATATAGGTTTGGAGTGGGTTGTTGTTTTTATTACAGAAGCCCAAACAGTGTTAAGAAATGACAAATTCAGTTGGTGGAGCATTTGTTACTGTTAGTAGTAGTACTTTATCACATAATGAACCTGAAGTACGTAATTTGAGTGAATTATTGTGGTCATTGGTTATACTCAACAATCAAACATATTTAATAATTGGCTCCTTTTTGTGACCCCTTGACTTAGCTTATATAGTTGCTAAATGGCTCTAAGAAAACTTTAGTCACATTACATCTACCCATCCCAAACAATTATAGTAGGTGGAAACTTCAATTTACCTTCAATCTGTTGGTGAAAATACATGTTCAAAGCCAGCAGTAATATATAATAATCCCATAATTGTGCTAAATGTCTTATCTAGAATTTATTTTTATCGATAAGATCATGCTCACTAATACTCAAACTTGTGGTTTTTGCCACTCATTCCCATAATATGAAGGGCCTACTGAATGCCTCCACACTGAAAAGCTCATTGTCCATCATTGTCTGTTGTGATCGCTGTGCCCTAGTGGTGTATGGGTCAAAGCGTTGCCTAGCATGCAGGAGACCCAGGTTCAAATCCCAACTAGTTACCCATTTTCAATTTTTGTCATCCACAGTTAACATTGTAAATTCCATGAATATGGATTTATCGTAAGTCATCAGATCATCAACACCAATTAAATGATCTCGACTAGATATCTATACGGAAAAAAATGTGGCCACCTACCAGGAACATGATTTTTGTACCAAAGAACAAGTCCGCAATTGCCAGGAACTCTTGACAGAGATAGGTTGGTGAAACTGAGGATTTTGAATCGCATGACAAATCCATACAATGTTGGAAGTGTGGAACTGACCAAGGAGGGGCATGGGAAGAGTAAAGTGCGAGGGATGGGAGTGGACTCAAGTGACAAAAGGAGGGAACAAACCCGGTCAGCGATCGGGAGGCCCAACATCGGGTGTCGAGGAGGGGAGAAGAGAGTAGCAGCTCGAAAGAGAAGCCTGCGATTAGGGTGGTGTGGCAAAGCATGAACACGGGCAACACATGTAGCTAGCAGCTGTTGCCGGCGGAATGGCAGGGGAGGGACCCAGCTTCACCAAGGAGGCTTGTCGCCAGACACTTATGGAAAGCCCCCCCCCCCCCCCCCTAAATCACTAAATGGACACCACTCTGAAGAAATGGATCAAGAATCTGCACCACTGAAGGTGCTGCAGAATCATACACCAAGCTCCCAAAGTCAAGGATTGTTTGATTACGGCCTTATAAAGGTAGGGGAGAGGTGATTGTGCGGTTCTACCGACAGTTTGGCCGAGGCAGCAAGGAATATGTAGATATCGCTAGCATTTTTTGTTTCAGATGACAGGTCGGGCACCCAAGTGAGCCGGGCTTGAAAGAGCATACCTAAGAAGTGAAAGAGTTTTTCAGGTATAGCTCTGGGTGCAGATGAACTACCCAACGGCAATGGAAGTGTATTATTGGGATTTTCAGTGCATACAATTGGAAACCATGGGCAAAGGCCCAAGACTGGGCCTTTAGGGTGAACATGTCAAAATTCATTTTTGGTTATCCACAAATTACTTTTCTGGGCTACCTTATTTCCTCAGAAGGGTCTCTGCTGCTACCATACAAGGGGTCACAGCCATTCTTAATATTCCACAACCAACTACCACCAAAGAACTGCAAAGATTTCTTGGAATTTTGAATTTCTATCATCAACATTAACATCATGCAGCCGAATTGCAAGAACCACTCACTGCGTCATTATCTAGGCCGTAAGTCAAAGGTAACACTGGTGCAGTACCAGTAACACTGTGGATTTCATCAAACTGCTTGCACAAGCTCCGAACACAGACGAAGAACTTAGTGACTATCAAAATATCCACGGGTGTACTGCCGGTCTATAGTGCCCGTTTGACACTATAGACCGGCAGTACACCCGTGGATATTTTGATTATCAAATACACCGGGAGAAACTGAAGAATCACAACTTAGTGACTGTTTACAAAATACTGCAGCTCATAAAAATTCCAGCTGTATTTTGATGCTTAGTGTGGGAAAACTCTTCCGTTTGTTTCTGCAACATTGTGATGCCAAATTTTTGAATGTTTGCATAATTTTTGCCACTCTGGCACGAGAGCAACAACAAAACTAATAACTAATCATTACGTTCTATCAAGCATACAGAAAGACTGTCATACATGGGCTCGCGAGTGCATTCAATGTCAAGGCTGTCAAATATCACCCCACATTCACACATCAGTAGATTTCACTGAGACAATGGCATGTTTTGCACATGTTAATGTGGACATTGTCAGACCATTACCACCTTAAGATGTTCAGTGTTACCTTTTAACATTTATCGATAGATTTACTCAATGTCCAGATGCGATACCTGCGGAAAATCTTACAACAAAGACACTAGCCAACACACTTATTTCTAATTGGTCGGCCCATTTCAATTATCTGATTCACATTACAACCGACAGAGGACTGCAATTTCAATCAGAATTGTTCGCCCACTTCACTAAATTTTGTAGCACAATACACCACAGTACAACAAGCTATCACCCATCGAGCAATGGTATGGTGGAATGGTGCCATTGAACCCTTAAAGCTGTGCTAATGTGTCAAGTGGTGCAATGGACTACTCAATATGTGTGTAAGCCCACCTTGATGCCTCCCCAGCATAACTAGTGTACGGAGAAGCTCTAAGAGTAGCTACTGAATTCTTAGATGTGTTTGAAGGTTTCACAAATGAACCAAACACACCAGAATTCATCACACAATTACGACAGTGGATAGCAAAAATTTGGCTAAAGCAAACTTCACGCCACAATTCTTGTAGAACCTTCATACACCATGAACTATCAAACTGCACACACGTTATGTTGAGGAGAGACGGTGTTGAAGTTGGTTGAACACCACCGTACACTGGTCCTCAATGTGTGAAACTGAAATAAGAAGACTATGGGCATTCTCATAAATGGAAAAAACACAGTATCCACTGACAGGGTGAAACCCATTTCCATATCACAAGACGCCTTGCAACTTTGTCTTCCACTTCGTCAACCAAATCCCCATTCACTCCAGGCTCCAGTAAAACGCCAGACAAGATCCGGTTGACGATTACATTTCCCATCAAGATTTTTGGATAGCTAATCAGGTTTCACCGCAGGACACTGCTCCCACGAAGACGGCTGTGTAGCGGTGGACGACGCGCTATCAGCTGATCGAATTCGCCCACAGGACACCAGGGGTGCTGTGGCAACTGTCATTACTCCTTGCAGCAGCGCAAACTCCGTGTCTAAAGACTTGCATAGTGTTCATTTGTTTTAATGACTGTTATTGTCTTTGCTTAGTGACAAATCTTAATGTGCCTTCCTTTGCAATGTGTAGTCATGTTTGTAGCGAGTGTTATATTTATGCAAATACTTCAAAGTGTTCAAATTACAGTAGAACCTCGTTTTTACACTTTTAAGGGGACTTCAGTGAAATGGTGTAAAATGCAGGAAAATGTAAAATGCAGGAAATAATGTTTTAAATGGTAAAATATGCTTACTGGATCAGCCTTGCATTTTCATAGTTTATGTGTGATATATGTACATAATAGACATCTAAATACTCGCCAGGGAGTTGATTATACAATAAAGGTTATCCAAATTTTTACTATTTTAAGCGCCAGGAAAAACTGGTAATTTTATGGGAAGTGAAATTAAGTCAAAGATTTCTATTCATTATAATAGAGGACGCCCCTATTTTAAGTGCCAGCCAGAACTGGTAATTTTATGGGAAGTGGAAATTTTTGACATAATTTCAGTCATTATAATCGAGGATGCCGCTATTTTGAGTGCCAGGCAAACTGGTAATTTTATGGGAAGTAGAAATTTTTTACGTAATTTCATTCATTATAATCGAGGACGCCACTGCTGGGCTATAACACATCTTCAAAATTACCTGAACCGCTTCGATAGATATTGTTTGGAAGCCGCTGCTAGGCTATGTAACATCTTCAAAATTACTGCCTTTTACCGGAATTAATTATTTACCTAGTAAAACTCCTACAGTTCCGTTAGTTTTGTATTTTTCGATGTTTCACTCAACAATATTCAAGAATTTATTCGCGTTCTCGAGTACAAACATATGCATAAGTATTTTAGTGACGTTTGCATCGGATCGGCATCTCTCACTATTATCGCTTTTTTGAGGTTGTGGGTATTATGATTCCCAACTGTGACAGATAAAGTTCTTTATTAACCAGAAATATGTATCACAAAAACAACAACTATTTATTCTCACTTCAACAAAGCAACTGGTTCTGATTGAGTACTGTACTCGCCAGCCGCTCTGGCAAAGAAGCTAGCGGAAAGACGAACTACACCACCACAAATCAGCGTTATTCTCTCGTTAACAAACTGTTCTGTTTGTCTGAGTACATGCCACGCGCTCTGCTAAAGAAGCTGGTGAAAAGAAGAACTACATTGCCACAAATCGGCGCGTCTTTAAATCAACAATGAAACGCGAAATATACGTTTGAATAAACGCCAAGTGTCAAGAAACTCGAATGCGAATAATTTTTAAGTGCTATACTTTAAGGGGAAAGCCATGCTAGTGTTAATGTATGTACATTACGTCATTTTTCTTCACGAACATGCTTTCAAAAAGTGTAAAATGGGGGAAAAGCGTAAATATGTTAATGCAAAAACGAGGGTGAATTAACATTGTAAACATAGGAAATTTTATGGGACCGACAAAAAATGGTGTAAATGGCGGGAAAACGTAAAAACCGAGAATTTAAAAACGAGGTTTTACTGTATATATTTGCTCGCACTTAATTCAGAAGATGCAACACTATAATAATTTTGTAAGGCCACAACTTTCTACGCATTTATGACAGCTTAATTACACATCACAGGAGGATTTACACAGCTTTTGGAGTGTTCTGTAAAGGTTTTCTTGAGTTTCATGCAAAATGTAACACTCATGTATTGCTCCTCTAACTCTTCCATCTCAAAATTTGCAAACTGTGTGACGATGCTCTACTCGATACAGCATTGGACAATAACTACCAGACATACCATAATGAAAGTTCTGGCTGTTACACTTTTAACAGAGGTGTGTGTGTGTGTGTGTGTGTGTGTGTGTGTGTGTGTGTGTGTGTGTGTGTGGGGGGGGGGGGGGGGGGGTCAGTTTGTGCATGCATGTGAATGGCAATCATATTTCACTCCAACACCCCACTGGTGTTTGGGAATTTTAGAACAGAGCTTGTATATAAGAAATTACATAGGAATTATAATTAGTGCCCCTGCACTTTGATAAAAAAAATCTTCCACTGTGATGCAGCTTCCATGAAAATACAGCTAAGTGTGGAAAGCACTGGTACAGTGTAAAGTACTGGTAGAGCAGAAATTACATCCCTGTCCAAAACAATGTGTACAAGCAATGGGGCTAACGTATAATGCTGTAATGCATGTAAAGATGCAAAATTATTGCCAATAATCATTTACCACACTTTTAACATGATTTCTGTTAAATGTTAGTGTAGAGTTTAAGGGATCACTGTTTCTTTTGGCTTATACAAAACTGAAGCTAATACTGTGTTATTTACAGCAGTATGTTGTCACCCAAAGATCTCATTTTGAAATTAGATTCTTACTTTAACAGGAACCATCTTCTTCAGTAATGAACTTGTAAATGATCTTCACAAGGCACAGCATTAACGTAAAAGAATTTCGATTCACAAGTAAATAACTTTGCATTTTTATCGTGCATCGAGTTATAGTTTTAAAAGAGCTTTAGGAAAAAGTGAAAGTCAATTTTACACTGACCTGCTGGAATTTATGTCCAAAGCTGAGCCACTCTTTTTCAATAAGAACCTCAAAGCCTTTGATTGTACGGTAATATGGATCCAGCATCAGCATAGCTAATGCCGTAAGCTGTAAAATAATAACAATAATAATAATAATAACAATAACAATAATAATGATAACGATAACAACAACAAAACAACAACAACAGTAACCCAAACCTATATAATTTTTAGGGTAAACCTGCCATAAAACTCGTGAAACGTATGTCAATATTTCGTACTGCCTTCTATATTCATAAGAGTTTAGCAGATAAGGTTACAGAATTCTAATCCACTTCAGAAAGGCTCTCTTCTCACTGTGAAATGCAAAAAAACATACTTTTGTTACTTGACATGCTCCAGTTAACGACGACAATAAGAAAACTGAGAAAAGTAGAAGCATTCTGGGAACCTTTGGAAGAAATATCAAAATTCCAAAATCAAATTTTGTGATACTTCTGGGGGATCTTGATGCACAAATAGAGAGGGGGAAACCTTTTTGAAGAATATCTAGCCCATAACAGAATGAACAAATGACATAAGCATAATTAACATTTTTAAACACATTTAAGATTAAGTTTATGTCAACATTTTTCCAAAAATTACCAAGAATAACAGAAACTGATATTTCGAATGAATGGTGGAATGAAACCTGTGAAGAAAGAGTTTCAGAAAGAACAAATTGGTGGAAAAAATTTAAATGTTCTGGGAACACAACATCTTTAACAACATTAAATGCAAAGGAAACAAGCAGAAAGAATAACAAGAGTGCTAAACAATCCTAAGGAGTCACAACTTCTTAACATACAAAACAGTTTTGTTAAAATTAACACTCAGAATTTCTATCAGATTTAAAATCATCTATGAGGCTACAAAGCTCCAAGTAGTTGCTTCAGAAATGAAAATGGTAATACACACCTAAGCAATACTGAGCATTGTTAAATGCTTAGAAAGTACTTTGAAAAACTCTTTAACTATAGAGAACCAAATTGTTAGCTAGAATTTCCCGATCTTCATGAAAACACACAAGCATGTCCACAATCTACAGCTAAAAAATTATAAAGCAGTAACTATCCTTAGAAACAAGAAAACCAGAGAAGACTACTGCAGCTGAACTCAAAATTGTCTCCAACAAAAATTATAACTAGCCTTCAGATCATGTTAAAAAAAAAAAAAAAAAAAAAAAAAAAAAAAAAAAAAAAAAAAAAAAACCATCTCACTGACTTGTTTTACGGCCCACTTTAGATTTTTAGTTTTTTAAACGTTTTTGCAAACAATGTTTGTTGTCTAATCTTTCATGCTGTTAAGGTGGAAGGCAGGAAACAAAAAGTTATCTTCAAACTTCTCCCAACATTAAGACAATTTGCTTGTAGAAATTGTTTTTTGATTATATAAGAATAATAAATAAAAATAAAATAGACAGGATATGCTGAGAAATTTAGTAGTGTGGCAATCTTTTATTCTGAGCTAAGCAGTAGAGATTGTAGTATCAGAGGCAGAAAAAAAATTGAGCATTATGTAGATTTGAACCCCAAAATGAAATGAGCATATGGCTTTCTTGGCCAGGAAACTCTTGACACCATACTCAACCACACTACCACTGAACCACAATCAATTAAGGTACCGTAAAAATGAGGTGAATCTGACCACATAGTGTCAATGTGATCATTTACCAGTTTTTCTATGTTTTGATAACAGTGTGTAGCATTTTAACAATTTCATTGTAGCTGACCATTGGCATGAATTCTTGGCTGATCTATGAACAACAAAAAGAGGGGGGAGGGGTGAGTGCGCGCAACAGGCAAACCGCATTGTCAGTAGGTGTACAATTCTTGTGTTACACTCTTAGTCAACACAACAGTGTGAAAACTGTCTGCTGGTGCCTGTTACTCTTGAGGTGTAACTCTTAAGTTGCAGTATTATTTGCTTCCTTGTGGATGTCTTAAGTAATACAGTTTCCTTTCCTCCCCCCCCCCCCTTCCCTCCCCTATCAATGAAAGTACTGCGAGGTCACTATGCAGCCTTAATTACAAAACTGCATTTTTGTAGGGTGAATCCTATCTCAAAAGTACACCAAAAACTTCTGGGACCATCATGGAAATTTAACTACAAACCAGAATTTCTTCCAAATGCAGTGAAAGCTATCAAGTCAGGAAAATTAAGCATATGTAAAGCTTCAGAGCAATACACAGTTCGCTAAACCGTGTTAAATGACAAAGTCAAGAAAAGGTACAAATACTAAATAGGTGGCCAAACAGCATTAACCAATAGTGTGAGAGAGAGAGAGAGAGAGAGAGAAAGCCTGTTTGAAGGATTGTGTTGTGCGAAGTGGGGATTTCCATTGAGGAATAGTGATGTTAGGGACATTTTACAGAAAAGCTGCACCAAAGAAAGCATTTAGAATTAACTCCAGGAAAAGGAATTATCAGCAACTATAAAAATGATAGCGACAGGGCTGAAAACAGTGAGTCTCTATCCGGAACATCTAACAGTGATCTAGAACAACACGAGTCAAATGAAAATTAAGAACTGGCCAAGGACAACGATAAAGATTTGCAAGATTTTCTTTAAATCATTTCACCATAGTAAAATTTCCTATGACAAATTCATCAAGTCATGAAGTGTAAACAGAACTGCATTTCTAAGAAATAGCATGATGTATTTAAGGGCAGGAGTTTATTTAGTAGTCTATGTATCATTTTTAAGACTGAAGAGGTTACAGCAACAATCTTGAAGAAACAAAGTCAGTGAGATTACATTTATAAAATCCGAACTATACAAGTAAATAGCAGCAAACTGACCTGGGCTGTGCGATCCCAACCATCTGAACAGTGGACTAGAACAGAGGTTTTGTGGTTCTCTACTTTATCAACAATCCTCACAGCACCAGCTAAAATGCATTTTATATGCTTCAGCCAGTATGTTGATTCAATACCTGACAGCCATCTTGATTCTTCTATGGTTGGGAAACAAAGTTCTGAAACAAATCATCATCATCATCATCATCATCATCATCATCATCATCATCTACCACTACTACTACTACTACTACTACTACTACAGCTACAGCATTATTTTTACTTTTATTTTATCGTCTGTCTACAACGGTCTACCAAGACTGACCATTATGTTAATTTAGTAGATGAAGCTGTGTAACAAACCACTTGTGCAATTATTTGCAACAATAAAATATGAAGTGCCCTGTGTTTGCATGCTTGTACACCACCACACGGACTATGTTATGAAGGATAATTTGTAGGCAGCAATACTAAATTTGCTTGAAGTAACCTGTTCCATTTTTAACCACAAAAATCTTCCAATAAAGTCTACATTAAGCCCTAAAGAAATGGAGAGCCAGATATTTTTTACTCTTTGCACAGAACAACTATTTTTTCATATTATTGAATTTGACTTAAAAGATATGACTTCTGCTTTAAAAACACCGTATCATTTCTGAACAGCACCATCTCCTAATATTTCATATATCCGAAGTTATGATGATACATACAGGATGGGACAAATTAAAGTGGCCCAGATCAGCGACTATGACATTGCCAAGAGTTTCTGACGAAAAGCCTGATGCAGTGGTTAGCATTGCAGGTCACTGTGCTTGTCGGACCCAGTTTGAATACCGCCATGGGCAGAAAAAAAATTGTATTTACTATTTCTAGAATGTTCTAGATGTTTTATGTCTGATGTACTAATAAGTTCCAAAAATTTCTTTCTACATATAAATAATGGAACACACCACAAAATAGTCAGTCTGTACCGAGTGTATACTTGCGTTAGCAATAAACATGATTTAAGCTTAACGTGTTTTGGTCTATTAATGACCAGCCCTCCAACTTTGGAGCACCTGCAGTTTGCAATATGACAATATTGAAACTATTTGAGGCAGCAATAGAGGAGGAGAAAAATAACATTTACTTCCAACAGGATGGATGGAGCACATTTATACCATATTAACTTCTGACAGTAGTTACTCTAGTCACAGCCCCAGCTAGCCATTTAGGTCACCTGATCTGGACCATTGCAGTCTTTAAGATATGCAGCACACAATTTCAGATGAGTTGGCACCAATTCAAGCAGTCCAGCTTTGACTTATTTTCATCAACTTGCTGACTGGGGACCAAAAGTGCCAAGAAATGAAAGGTGGTCACATTAAAAAATTTGTAATAGTCAGGTTATTACTTTATTTCCTTTCCTCTTCTGTGTTATTTCGTACTATGCAACTCCGTTCTCTGGGCTAATTTTATTTGCCCCACCCTGTACAACTTCAGACTATTACTGCAGCTTTCTGCCCTTACCAATAATTTTCATCCCATATAACACTTCTTATTTCATCCAACTTAAAAAAAATATTTCTGATGTTATGAAATATTAATAAGTTAATCATCATGTAGAAACAATTTTCAAATTAACCCTTTCCTGCCTAAATTTTATTAATTTAGGAACAAAGGTATTCATTTGTATATTTTTGTACATAATTGAAATAGTCTGTCTGTCTGTGTGTGTGTGTGTGTGTGTGTGTGTGTGTGTGTGTGTGTGTGTGTGTGTTCCTTAGTGTAAGTTAAAGTATCCAGAATGAAACTTCACTCTGCAGCGGAGTGTGCGCTGATATGAAACTTCCTGGCAGATTAAAATTGTTTGCGAAAGACGAAGTTCCCAGGTTCGAGTCCCGGTTCCGGCACACAATTTTAATCTGCCAGGAAGTTTCATATCAGCGCACACTCCGCTGCAGAGTGAAGTTTCATTCTGGAAACATCCCTTAGGCTGTGGCTAAGCCATGTCTCCACCATATCCTTTCTTCCAGGAGTGCTAGTCTTGCGTGTTTGCAGGAGAGCTTCTGTGAAGTTTGGAAAGTAGGAGACGAGGTACTGGCGGAAGTAAAGTTGTGAGGCGGCATCGTGAGTCGTGTCGGGGTAGCACAGTCGGTAGTGCGCTTGCTTGCGAAAGGCAAAGGTCCCAGGTTCAAGTCCCGGTTCCGGCACACAATTTTAATCTGCTAAGTTAAAGTAGTTTCCAAGTCTAGGGACTGACGACCATAGCAGTTTAGTCCAACATTTTTAGTTTTTGTAGGGAAATTTCAGACGGCTCCATTTGGCATCATTGGGCAGGATATGTTAACTTTACCATTCCTAACATTTCCAAACTGTTTACTACTAATTCAATGAAATCTTCAAATTACTTTGTTTGCTTTACCTTGATATAATATTTTGAAAGTTTTGCTCTGTGTACTATAACATCAAAAAACAATACATATTTTGTCAATGCATTGCAGCCTAATGCTCTCTTTCCTTGAACTACTGGCAGCCAAACTGAACGTAATGAATTTCAGAAAGTCCTGCCATTTTGTTTATAATCTTTGGTCAAATTGCTGGGCCTAGAGGAACAGGTAAAGATGCCATATGGCACCATTATGCTGGAAAGGATTAATTAAAAATGCCTAATGAAGTTTCACATGGCTAATAACTTGCAGTAATTGACAAGAATCTGATTCCATATCTCAAAGCAGCGTATAGATTTGATAAGCTGTGCCAAGGTTCGCTAAATGAAGTTATAGGAAATTCCTATCTGAAGATGAAACTGATGCCAATAGATTGGGAGTGCAGTATGCACAAACTTCTAGGACATCCTTCGCAATACACTGACGAGTATGACGAACTAACTCCTTAGAGGCATGTCGATCCTCCCTCCCCCCCCCCCCCCCCCCTTTCCATGTTGCTCCTGTGTGGTATTGTATTGCTACCTAAAATACAAGGCTGATGTCAGGCAAACAACCTTCACCCTATCACTCTGCTAAATGCAGACTACAAGCTGCTGGCTAGATGTGTGGCTGGAAAAAATCAAGGCGGTCATCAACAATGTCCTCGCAGCCCCCTACAAAGCATGTGGTGCCACCTGCCGCAATATCTTCTATGTGGCTGCAACATGTCGCAATGTGGTCTGCCATGCTGGGGTGACTGGAGAGCCGGCAAGCATCCTTTCACTTGATTTCGCAAATGTATTATCGCATCAGTCACACACACTTGCTCCAAGTCATGAGGCGATTAGGTTTTGGACAGCAGTTCCTAGTGGTCATCCATAACATTCTCACTGGTGCGACATTTGTTGTGTGTCAATGGGTTCCCTGACACAGCCCATCCCAATCGGAAAGTCTGTTCGTCAAGGGTGCCCATTGTCCACTTTTTTGTTTGTCATAGCCCTGGATCCATTATTGTGAGCATTGGGTGCAAGCATTCCCGGTGTGTGAGTGCATACTGCCTACGTGCAGTGTGTGTCATACGCCGATGATGCTGCTTTGTTTCTGTCTAGGGCCTCTGATATCGACATTGTCCAGGCAACCTTCCTGCTCTATGAACATACCTCGGGATCTGTTATCAATTCCACGAAAATGGTGCTGATTCTGGTTGTTGAAAGAGGCACTGATTTTCCCAGCCCATTTTATCGTGTTGTAGAGGCACAGAGGCTATGAAACAATGTAGGAACAAGTGGGTATAGGTAGGGGACGAATTTAGCCTTTGAACAGATTAAGAACTCTGGAGTGGTTACATTATAATGTACAATAAAAACATGTAGACATTTACCAACAGGTCAGAACCTATTCTATAGTATTAACTGCCTTGTTTTATACCACATGAACAACCACATTATTATAACAACTCTACTACTTATCTCAGTGGTACACTGTTGAAAATCAGGATGCATTGTATACCTGACTATGTACTTGCAACATAACATTACTGCATTACAGTGTGCCAGATTGGGATACATTTTCAAATAACTGGTACCAGAACTTTTACTGAAAAAGATATTAGTCATTTTTCTCTCATACTTTCAGCAAATGTTTCGCAAATTCTTATTTCCACTTGGTTGAGAGTTTCATATAACTTTTGTGTAACTTTCTGACCAAGAATTCATGTTTATGATGCAAAACTGCCTTTCACATACCATTCTAGTCTATTTGTCACATCAATAGTCCTGGGGTGCAGAATTAACGTGTGTTCACCATACAAGATTTGTATGCAACAGGAACAACATGCTTAAAAATTAAAAACAAGTTAGTGATGAGATCAGTAAAGTAATTAAAATATACTAAAATGTGATGAAAAAACATTGTCCAATAACAACAGTTAACTGATACTACTATGCAAAATGATGAAGGAATGTAGTCTTCATTGTGAAAATTCTTGAGATGTTCAACATTTTCAATTGCAATTTAAGTAATGTAATATTTTCCATAATGAAATTCCATACAGGGAACTGTGTGTGTGTGTGTGTGTGTGTGTGTGTGTGTGTGTGTGTGTGTGTAAGGATAACTGGAAACCATTAACAATGTATACCATTATGTACTACTGTCCTAGGGAGTGAGGGAGATTAAGGGTTAACGTTCCATCAAACACACGGTCATTAGACACAGGGCACAAGCTGTGATTTCCATGAAGGATGGGAAGGGAAATCAGCCATGTCCTCTTAAAGAAACCATCTTAAAATTTGACTGAAGCAATTAAGGAAAATAACAGACAACCAAATCTGGATGGCTGGAGGCAGGTTTGAACCTCAGTTCTCCCATGTGTGAGGCCACTGGGATGACCACTGTGCCACTTCATGGGGTAATGTGAAACAGTCCAGTGTGCTAACCACTGTCCCATCTGCATCAGTTGTGCACTGGGTTGACATGGGGAACAAGAGTTTTCTGAAGTCAATTCTCATCTAAAGAAAAAAGGAAATGCTGACTGATGTGCTCTGAAACCATATGTCTGCACTTGCATTGTACATATTGTCATATCTGTCACAGTTCACTGTTTAGCCTTCTTTACAAAGAAAGCAAGCCTGAAACCTTATTCTGTGATGAGGTGTAGGAATGTAATACCACACATTACCACTCATTATGGAGAACATATTGGACCTCTTGTACAAGTCTTAAGAATACAAGATTGAAAACCACACAGACTTACACCACACGATTCCTTCAAATGATCGCTATTACAAAGGTACAATTTTTTTATACAGTGATCTGACAAATCCGTTTGCACCATTAGATCAGTGTTAAATTTTTTTGTTAAAAAACAATGAAAATTTTTATGATCCATGGTTGGTCCTTAAGTCAAAGTTTGAACACTATGAATTTATGTTTTTCAATTGAGTGATTTTTTATTTCCATGGTTCATGTACAAATAATATATCAGTTTTATTATATTTTGTCTCCTCTTACCAGTACTATTCATGTATTGAGTTTTTGTATCTCTGCCAGAATTTCAATTATTGGCAAATATATCAATATCCACATAACAAAAGAAATGTACACAGAAAATGAATGACGTTATTCTGAAATCTTGTGTGGGATCTGTAGTAATTGTTGCCATTATTAAGGTATTCATTTTTTATATGACCATTTTAATTAATAAGTCAATTTAAATATCTCTTACGGCACAAGAATTTTTTCTGAACATGTAACTAGTTCTGTCAATGAGCCTTTACAAGAGCTGCAAAATGTGTGCGTTTGATCACCAAAGTACGATCAATACTTAGCAAGTTATGAATTATTTATTAAATGTATTACATTCAATTCCATTTGTTTCAGTACCTCTGGGCACTTAATTTAACTATCTTGTATTTGTCACCATGAACGTTTTCATACACAGCATAGCTGATAAAGTATTAATCGTAAAACAGTGTGTTTTGAATTTTAATGGCTACTGATGTCACAGGTGGTCAATGCAATTGGCTGCTCATATCCAGTCTGGTCCAACCTTAGTAGCGTAAAATCTGTTGCTCCACCCCACGCACATTTATTTAGAATGTAGCCCTCTACTGTACAGCAATGCACAGATATGTTACAAATCACAGGAATACTGCACAGATCTGAGGTTAGAGAATTTCCCCAGTATCATGCATCACATTCAAGGTTCACCAAAAGTTAATGTATTCTATGCAGTCTCACAGTTTAAAATTAATGTTTTCTGTTTCTTCTGTAGAAAGTTTGATACAGAATGTGCTGGAAAGTGAGCTCATGTCACAACTGGAGACTGGCAGTGTGGCCTTCATCTACCGAAAGGATGGTTGTACACCTCACTTCAAAATGATGATCCTGAAATCGGGAACAGAAAAATTAGAATACAATGGACCGGTCATGGTGGAATTGATGAGACACACACACACACACACACACACACACACACACACACACACACACACAGAGAGAGAGAGAGGATTCAACAGACTGTGCAGCAAACTGACTAAGCCAACATCCAGTGAAAATGGTCACAAGCCCATTTCAGATGTAGTTGCCGATGACATGATGTCAATGTAAGCGTGTGCATGGTTCATCAGGTGTGGAGGCCCATTGTTAAGAGCATTGGTTTCACCATGTCTTTAGACACACTTGCACTCTGCCCAGCATTGAAGTCTGATGTTAGTTCCACCACAGTTCACTGTCTGTCCTGTTTTACTAGCCTGCCCAGCCTACAACCTCTATCTATGATGAGGGCTGGCTGCCCAACCCTTCGAAGTTGGAACATGGTCAAGTTTGTTTCACCACTTGTCACAGGCACGCACTACAGCACTCCTCCAACATCCTAAATGTCAGTTACCAAAATGCTTGCCCTTGGTCAAAAGCAAGTAGATCGCGTGCCTTTCTCATTCTACACATGTGCAGCACACTCACCGATACTACAGGCACTATCACTATACCTGTTCCTTACTAGCACTAATTCCTAATGAGGTAACACGGTATCATCTGGAAGTAGTTAAATTGATAGCAGGGAGTCAATGTTCTGGCTGAACAGTGTTTAAGGTATCAGGTTCCTTGTGTTGAACAATGTACTGTAATTTATACTGTATTAAAAAAAGTCTTTTGAATTCTACCATACGAAACAGTTTTTATTCCATAGTGGAATGATGTTGCAATTCATTTTCAGTGGCACAATAGGACTAAAAACTGAGCCTGATTTTTGAAGTTACTCTAACAATGGCTCAACCAACAGCTTACTGATATGAAGTCCCTATTTAATACTTCACAATGTGCGAATTGATCAGGTGTACATTGACTTTTCTTTCTTAAATTTATCTCTAAAATAAAATTACCATCAAATTGTGCTCTGGGGTTCACAATATTAAATATTCTAACGAATATGAAATCTGGCAAGAAACCTTACCTTTAAGTTTGCGAAGAGACTCTCTCATAACATGGATATTGTGGATATCCAGAAATACTAATTCTGCATTTTGATATGCATCTTCAGATTCATAGCCACCACCTTTAGCCTTGTTAGCAATTGCATTAGCACTGCAATAAATACAGAATATCAATCTCAAGGAAAACAACAGATATCTTACTGTAATATAAATTAAAAATGTATAATCAATACACAATTACTACTCCACTGAAAGTAAAATCACATGTGATGAAAAATAGATCCTTGTTTCTTTCACACATACAATACCTACAATTCAAGTACACATTAAAACTTTTTTACTTTTATTAGTGTACAAGTTCATCCAACAACAACATTAATAATACTTATAAGAAATAAATGCCATTGGCAGCAAAAACAAATCTGTAACACGTACAAAACTGGAAAGCAATTTTACTGCTTGCAACTTTTGTATTTAATAAATTGCGAGAACAGAAACTGCAAATTGTGTACTAAAAGTCAGCTACCTTTCTCAAAGAATTAGCTTGAGATTCACTGCCTATTTTTAATATCTTACTGGATTTGCTCTATAAGCAAATGTATACAATGTGTAAAGTTTACATCTTAGGACGGTACTGGTGTCATGGATAAACACGTTGTGCACGTAATTTTGTATGTTCTTTTTCCCTTCTCCACCTCTTCCTTCCCCCCTTCTTCCTTTTCTTTTGGTCCCAGCAAAATATCTGCACTGAGCATAATTTTTCTTCTTTTTTGTGTCTGCTTGTTAACACACTGCTACGGATGGAAGTCCTGGAGGAGGAGGCGGCGGCGGCATGTAGCAGCAGTTTTATGCACAAATAAAGTTGCAACTCGGTGGGGCTTCTTATGGGAACAACCATAAATGGAAAATGCTTTTGCACTTGTTCTCACCAGCTGCTGTGCTAGTATACCTGTTTTGTGTTGTCAACAAGACGATTACATTGTCACGAGCACGAATAGCTAACTAAGAATTTTCTGTTTTACACGCTTTAGATTGTTTTATATGTTGACATATATGCAAAAACAGACATCACAGGATCCATATGTTATACAAAAATAGGAAGTCTGAAATTTTTATGGTCAGGTGGGGATAGCCATATGAAAGGTTAGTACTGGGTGTAGCAGTCATTTGTTTTCTGCAGAGCCAATGCTACTTGGTCAAGGTCATTAGTACTACCTTATCTTGAGACTAGTCTTATTAGATACCCAAGCCTGTCAACCCAAAGTTTGGTATAGATTTATTGATGACATCTTCATGATCTGGACTCACAGTGAAGAACTCTAGAATTTCCTCTCCAATCTCAACTCCTTTGGTTCCTTCAGGTTCACCTGGTCCTATTCCAAATCCCATGCCACTTTCCTCAATGTCGACCTCCATCTGCCCAATGGCCAGCTTCACACATCCGTGCCCATCAAACCCATACCTCCATTATGACAGCTGCCATCCATTCCATATTAAACAGTCCCTTCCCTACAGCTTAGGTCTTCGTGGCAAACAAATCTGCTCCAGTCCTGAATCCCTGAACGAGTACACCGATAACCTGATAACAGCTTTTACACCCCACAGCTACCCTCCTAATCTAGTACAGAATCAAATTGCCAGGGCCACTTCCTCATCCCCCCAAACCCAGAACCTATCCCAAAAGTGCCCCCTCATGTCACCACATACATTCCGGAACTGGATTGGAATCAATGTGGCTCTCCTGCCCAAAAATGAGATCCATCCTTCATGAAACCCTTCCCACTCCAAGAGTTTTTCCGCCACCCACCTAACCTTCATAACCTTGTTCATTCCTATGAAACCTCCAAGCCACCTTCCTTACACTCCCACTCCTACCCCTGCAGCCACTCCTGGTGTAAAACCTGTCCTATGCATCCTTCCACCACTTATTCCAGTTCTGTAACTCATAATTTGTACACTATTTAAGGGCAGAGCAACTTGCAACAGCACTCACATGATTTACTAACTGACATTCCTGCACCATGAAGCTTTCTATGTGGGAATGACCAGCAACAAACTGTCCATTTGCATGAACGGACACAGGCAGACAGTGTTTGTTGGTAATGAGGACCACCCTGTGGCTAAGCTTGCCTTAGTGCACAACCAGCACATCTTGGCACTGTATTACATGGTCCGGGTTATGTGGATACTTGCCACAAACACCAACCTTTCACAACTCCAGAGATGAGACTTTGCCCTTCAGCAAATTCTCTCTTCTCACTGCCCACCAGGTCTCAACCTACATTAATTTCAAATTCCCACCCACCATTCAATAACATCTTTGCCTCTGAACTCTGGACAGAGCCTCCGCCTCGACTGGCGGTTTGTGTGTGTGTGTGTGTGTGTGTGTGTGTGTGTGTGTTGTGGTTTTAGGATGCACAACTTCTCAGGTCATTAGCACCCAGATCAGAACAGATTCGCTCTATCTCGAAAAAAAAAAAAAAAAAAAAAAAAAAAAAAAAAAAAAAAAAATTGATAACTGCCAGAAAGGAGAGTATCAAGAGAAAGCTAAACAGAAGGATAAAAAATATCAAATAGAAAGGTTAAATAGCCTTAGATAAATTAGCCATGTTGATAAAACGCAAAACTATCAGCTGCTCATGTGTCATCAGCTATAAGTTCCTCCAGAGTAGACGGCAAATTAAGGGCTACACGGAGATGGTTAAAATTAGGACAAGACAGTAAAACATATCGCACTATCAGCAATTCACCACAGGAGCACAGTGGTGCAGGGTCAGTGGTTAGCAAATGACGGTGGCTGAATCGGCAGTGACCAATCCACAACCGGGCCAGGATGACCTCTCGCCGGGAGGGGCGTGAGGTCCTCCAAGCAGTCGGGATCGGCTTTACGGTTCTCAGGTTATTGTTGTGGAGTAAGAACCACGAGCTGTGCCAGGACGACACAATACACCGGCGAAGTGCCTGTTGAATATCTTCTGATGGTACGCAAAAGGTAGCCACGCGAGGCAAAAGAGCTGCTGCCTTGGCCGAAATGTCAGCAGCCTCATTCCCGTGCACACCCACATGGCCAGGGACCCACAGAAAACAAACTTAACAGCCATTATCTGCTAGCAACTGAAGGGAGCGTTGGATTCGGTACAGGACAGGTTGGGTCAAGAAAGGGTCCCTAAGACTCCGCAGGGCACTAGGAGTCAGAGCAGATGGCATAAAGGGGATGACGGCAACGGAGGATGTACAAAACGGCATGGTGGAGGGCAAAAAGCTCAGTCGTTCAATTCGAGCAATCGTCAGGGAGCTTGTATTGGAACAGGTCGTCCCTGACGACGAAGGCAGATCCGACACCATCAGTGCTCTTGGAACCATCAGTGTGGATAAATAAGGCATTATCGAACCGCGAACGGAGTTCGACAAGCCTCGAGTGATATACCAAATCCGGAGTGCTCTCCTTGGGGAGCAAACTAAGTTCAAGGTGGGTGTGAACCTGGGCCTGATGCCATGGTGGCAATGTGCCCTCGCTCAACCAAAAGGTGGAAGTAAGGGTGAAATCTAGTTGCTGAAGCAGGTGGTGAAACCAAACCCCAGGTGGAACCAAGGCTATCGCAGACAACCGATATTGGCGATCGAGGAGATAGTCAAAGAATAATGGGTACTAGGGAAGGTTGGGCATCAACAGCAGTTGGCATGCGTATAGACAGAAGAGTGTCACACCGAGAGGTCAAGGGTAATACAGCAGCTTTGGCATACAGACTTTCAACAGGGCTGTTATAAAATGCACCAGTCGCCAAGCGTAATCCCTGACAGTGAATGGAGTTGAGACGGCAGAGAAGGCAGAGAAGGCAGAGAAAGGATGGCCGTGCAGAAGAGTATACAAAGCTTCCGTAGTCCAGCTTCGACTGAACAATGGCCCGGTAAAGGTGAAGCAGGACGGTTCAATCTGCTCCCCACGATGTGCCGCTAAGGACACAAAGAACATTAAGGGTTCGGGCACAGCGGGCAGCCACGTAGGACACTTGTAGGGACCAGCAAAGTGTCCGATCCAACATTAGCCCCAAGAATTTTGTCGTCTCCACGAACGGGAGAGCAACGGGGCAGAGATGTAAGAGATGGTGGAAGAAATTCCTTGTATATCCAGAAGTTTACATATACCGTTTTCTCAGTGGAGAAGCGGAAGCTATTCGCAATGCACCAGGAATATAGGTGGTCAAGACAGCGTTGAAGACACGAAGGCCCCATGTGTGCAACATATGGAGAATGCCCGCCCTCCAACAGGTATCTTAAGACTTCTCCAAGTCGAAGAATACTTCTACGGTTTGACGCTTCCTTAGGAAGTTATTCATAATGAAAGTCGACAAGATAACAAGGTGATCAGCAGCAGAGCGGTGTCTACGAAAACTACACTGAACATTAGTCAAGAGGCCTCGAGATTCGAGGAGTCAGACCAACCGAGCGTTGATCATGCGTTCCATCACCTTATAGATGCAGCTCTTTGAGAGAGATGGGGCAATAACTGGAAGGAAGATGTTTATCCTTCCCTGGTTTGGGGATGGGGACAACAATGGCTTCACGGCAACTTGTGGGGACCTGACCTTTAGTCCACATGCGATTATAGGTGCGGAGGAGGAAACACTTGCCGCAAGAGAAAGGTTCTTCAGCATCACTATGTGAATGGAACCAGGCCAAGGAGCAGAAGATGGGGACAGGGTGACAGCACGGTCTAGCTCCTGCATGGTGAAGGTGATATCTTAACTTTCATGATTAAAAGAGTGGAAAGAAGGCAGCTGTGCCTCCTCTGCCTGTTTGTGAGGGAATAAGGCAGGGTGGTAATGGGCAGAGCTTGAAACCTCCGCAAAGGAGTGGCCCAATGCGTTGGGATCATCAGCGGGGTCCACAAGCACTGCGTTCTCGACGGTTAAGTCAGCAGTCTTGAAGTGGACCTTTATGCCGGATAAACGGCGTAGGGCACCCCAGATAGCAGAGGAGGGAGTAAATCTGTTGAAAGAACTGGTAAAACCAGTCCAGCAAGCTTTTTTTTTTTAGAACAGAACGACATTGCACTCGCAGTCGTTTATAATTTATACAATTCTCCAACATTGGGTGGCGGTGGAAGGTGCGTAAAGCACGTTGCCAGGCTCTAAGAGCATCGCAGCAGGCTGCGGTCCACCAAGGGACCGGGACGCGATGTGCATAAGAGGATGTATGAGGTATGGAATGTTCGGCAGCGGTGAGGATAACCCCTGTGAGGTATTTGACCTGACTGACACAGCTGGGAAAATTCTGATTGTGAAAAACAGCCATGGAAGAATAAAGCCCCCCGGTCGGCTTTGGAAATGTTACAACTGGTGGAACGAGGAGATGGGGTATGATGCAGGAGGTGGATGACAAGGGAAATGATCACTCGAGTACGTGTCAAAGTGCGTACCACGCACAAGCTGAGGAGTGCATACCGCGAGGTCTAAGGGGGAATAAGTATGTCTTGTGTAGGAAAGGAAGGTCGGTGCACCAGTGTTGAGGCAGACAAGATTGAGGAGTTGGAAAAGGGCCACTAAAAGGGGGCCTCTCTGACAAGGTGCTGAGAACCCCATAGGGGGTGGTGGGCATTGAAGTTGCCTACCATTACGAAAGGTAAAGGGATCTGGTCAACGAGGTAGTACATCTGCCCTACTAAGGGCAGACGACGATGGTGAATAGATATTACAGAGGGAAAAGGAAGAGGTGGAGAGAGTGATGCGGATGTCAACTGTCTGTAGGGGAGTATGCAATGAGATGGGATGGTAATAGACATCGTCCCGAATGAGCATCAGAACCCCTCCATGGGCTGGAGTACCTTCCACAGGGGACAGGCCGAAACGGACAGAGGTGTATTGGGGGGGGGGGGGGGGGAAGCATGCATGATCACATGGACATAACAGTTTCTTGGAGACAAACTAGAAGCGGGCAGTGCAATAGAAGGACTAGTTTTAATTCCTCCCGATTGGAACAAATGCCGCGAATATTCCATTGAAGGAGGGCCATGATAAAAAAATGGGAGAAGAAAAACAAGAAGTGGTGTCACCTTGACAGCTGCTGAGGAACAGACTTCAAGGGAGCACTGCTATCGCTATCTAGAGGCAGATAATTGTGGTCCATGGGTTCGACCGATGTGTCTGCCACCTCCCCGAGTTGATCAGGAGGGGCAGCTTCAACCGCCAGTAAAGGGCTGGGTGCCCGGCTGACAGAGCGTCCCGGTGAAACAGAAGACGGCTGAGGCCAGGAACTGTTGGATGGCGTGACCGAAGAGTCACGCCGCGGCGGGGAAGGGGGGGGGGGAGGCTGTTCTTTTTGTGAGCCTTCTTAGAGGTATGACGGGTAGAAGAAGCGGTTTACGATTGAGAAGACCGAGTCTTGAGGAAATCATGAACGGGTTCATTTTTGAACTCCGGGCAGCGGATTTAGGTGCCCGGGATGTGTGGGAACTGGACGACGAAGGCACTGTAGAACGGGCAGAAGGGATTGGAGAGATGGAATGAGTAATTTTCAGGCTAGCCGATCTGACAGTGTCACAGAAGGTGAAATTGCAGGTCTGAGTGGCTACCTCCTCAGATGGTCGGGGGGAGGTGAGGACCTGGCTGGAAGTACGTGATGGGAGCACAGCGGGCTTCCTACTAGCTAATAACTTCTGAGCGGCATAGGTTGAGACCTTTTCCTTGACGCGAATCTCCTGGATGACCCGCTCTTCTTTATGGACGGGCAGTCGCGTGAAGAAGCAGCATGGTCACCTATGCAATTAATGCAGCGAGGGGATGGAGGTGGACATTCACCCTCATGGACGTCCCTGCCACAGGTGGCGCACTTTGCTGCATTAGGACAAGATTTACTAGTAAGATTAAATCTCTGGCAATGGTAGCAGCACATAGGATTGGGTATATACGGGCGAATGGAGATGACTTCATAACCTGCTTTCACCTTAGATGGTAGGTCAACCGTGCCAAAAGTCAAGAAGACAGTACGAGTTGGCACAAGATCATTGTTAACTTTTTTCAATACGCGATGAACAGCCATAACTCCCTGATCGGACATACTTTAGTATATCCTCATCTGATAACCCATCCAGGGATCTTGTGAAGACTACTACCCCCCGCGAAGAGTTGAGGGTGCGGTGAGCATCCACTTTCACAGGAAAGATATGCACTAGCACAGCCCGGAGTAATTTCTGTGCCTGAAAGGCATTCTCAATTTCAAGCAACAAGGTCCCATTGCGCTGTCTGGAACAGGTCTTCAAGGGACCTGCGATCACATCGACTCCCTTCTGAATAAGGAAAGGAGTCACAGAAGAAAAATCCTGATTATCAGTACGAGATACTACGAGGAACTTGGGAATATTAGGTAAGACTTTCTTGGGCTCAGATTCCACAGGTTTTCTTTTTTGGGTCAGGGTCAGAAGCGATTTGGAAGGTTTCATAGCGGAAGTGTCCCCCATGATTACCGGCGTCTCCAATGGCGCGCTCCTTCCTTGTGGGGGCCCCTCACTGAGGGTGCACCAGCCTTATGTGACTGTTCACACCTCAGGTCACACTTCCCGAGAACGGACGGAGAGACCAATCGGCATGTTCGGAAGGTACCAGCTCGGGTACTAACTCCTCCCTGTGCCCGGTCATTACCTGGGGGGGGGGGGGGGGGGGGAGGTTACATACTTGCCCTACATGTCTACCCGGGGCAGGGAGTTACGCCTTACCCCGTCACCGGCTACGCAGAGCGTGGGTTGACCTTCAGACACGCACAGGGAGGAAAGAAGAGAGGAAGGAGAGAAAGGGATCTCCAATGCCAAAGCGGAGATTAAAAGGGTGGGTTGAGGACAAGGAGAAAGGAGAAAGTGGGGGAGGCGAAAGAACAGGAAAGGAAGAGGACCAAGAAAAGGAGAAGTCTTACAGGAAGAGAAAAAGAAACCTTTGACTGACTGAAAACATGCGTCTCCGGGCGAAGGCACAAACCAGGGGGAAAGAGGGAAGCAGCCTGGGACAGAAGAAAAGCTATTTCGGTTCGGGGCCCTGTGCACGCCACACACGTACCCACAAAAGAGCTGTGGGCGCCGTGTGTGTGTGTGTGTGTGTGTGTGTGTGTGTGTGTGTGACCAGTGCATTTTTTGCCTGGTAAGTTACACCATCAGAATAGCAATTACCTTCCTCAATATGAGATTCTGCTTTATCTCCGATTGCTTTCTAATGATCAATCCTATTCTTCCCTCTTAAGTCTTGGTAAGTACACACACACACACACACACACACACACACACACACACACCTATATAAATTATTATTATTACTGCTTACGAACCTTGGCCTGGCATCCATGATGAACAGCTTGTGTGACTGAGCATTTGCATCCATGATAAGCTGAATGTATCGTTCATCTTCACGTGAACGTTTACCACCGACACCCACCAATGGTTGCGAGCATCGTGTTATGGTAGCTTGGCTCTCTGGATGTATCCACGACAGTACTGGCACTCTGCCTCTGCTTCGAAATGCGGCCACTGCTCTCAGGTCGTCGTCTGTAGCTTGTGCAGGAACAGCCCACACTGCTGGGTAACTGTCACATATCTCGTAGTTTTCATTTAGCTTGCAGATTTTCCAAGTGTCATTAGGAACTGACTGAAAAATACGACCCAAAAGAAAAATCAACACACACTGATCACCAATACCACCTAATGAGCTACTTTGTTGTTAACAATTAGCTTGCATCATGTTTTCCTTCTGTTATGTGTCTCAAATTCTTATGTATTTTTTTTTTTTTTGGGGGGGGGGGGGGGTGTGCAATGACATGAGGAAACTATGGAGCACTAACAACACTAGTGGGCATAATTATTAAGGTTGAGCTTTTTTACCAAGCCGATTCTTAATATTCCATGCATGCTGAATTCAGAAATGCAGCTAATTTTTGAGGAAGGTAAGTTTTATTGCTATTTACCCTTTTTAACATATCGTGAAAAAATTTTTTTAAATACTAATCTATTAATATTGTAAAAAAGTTGTGTATGTGCACACGAGCGCATTCTCTACACATCTCTTCCTGAACTACCAAACATTGTACACATACTCCTGTCAGAACAGTTGTCATGGAAACCATTTATATTTATAGTTCAGGAGCGTCATACACAATGCGTATATGAAGGAACTCCCACATCATGAAACACATTATTAATGATACCATTTATCCACTATTTGAGAATGAGAGCACTTAACATACTGAAAAAATCTTCTTTTACAAAGATTCCAAATCTTTATAAAACTTTCTCCTGACAAACCCCAATGCAGTTATTAAAGTAAAGACGCTTTTACTTTTCCACTAGTCATGCAGTATAACTACAGCATTCAGCATGATGATACAATTTATTACTTTCACACTACTAATTGTATTTGTGAGGCTTTTGCGAATATACCGTGAATGTACCTTTGAAATTATAGCACAGTACTGCACACAGTTCAGGAAATGTTATATCATGAAGAGTAAGCTGCATGAATACAAAACTGAATGGATACAGTGGGGTGGAAGGCAATGACCAGCAAGGAAAGAAAATTATTCCGACTGGCACAGTCAGAGGATCACTTGTATGATGGTATGGCAGGCCATGGTCTCCAGTGATGAAGCAGATTCTGCCAGCAAGCAAGTGATAATCAGATGCATATATGACAGACCTGGCAAGTGCTGTTCCGTAGAGTGCATTTGTCCAAGACACACAGGCCCCGAATCAGGCTTTACAGTTTCGGGTACAATAAGCTACAACTGTCTTTCACCTTTGGTGTTTGTGGAGGTAGCACTGACCAGTGCTCGCCATGTGCATGGCATTATAAGACCCATTCTTTTGCCGTTCTAGCCACAGGAAGGTGATGTGTTGCTCGAACAGGCTAATGCCCATCTACACACTGTTTGTGAAACTATGTTCTTTGCATGACATGCAGCAACATCTCTGGCCACCACAATCTAGTTTTGTTTCCAATAGAGATATATGGGAAATGATGGTATTACAAAGCTTGAGTAAATCTGAAAACTAAGGTGTACTAATTCCCCCCCCCCCTCAGATAATGCACAACGAACCATGATTCCTGTGAAGCTACTGTTAATTACAATGAAGGATGTTTTAGCTGATTATTGTGAGAATTTAATTACATTCGTTTGAAAAGTTGAAAATTTGTGCCCAGACCAGACATAGAATCCAGGTCTTCTGCTTACGCTTACTAGGCAGATGCTCTATTCACTATGCCACGATCAATGTCACAGCTGCAGAAACTACCCTAGTAAGCTCTCAGCCAGATACATATTCATAACTTAGGACTTAAACTACTTACTGCAGTTTCTCTTGCGCATTATTCTCATTTACTCATATCCATAATTAGCCCATTCCCCAAAAGAGATCAAGCCTTGTGTACATCATAACTGACACAGTTCTGTCATTTACTTAAGATACATACTTCATGGTACAACAGCACAACTTCATAGTCAGTTTGTTAGTTAACCGTAGTTGTCCATGTTGTGTGTGAATGTGATCCGAGTTGGTGACACTTTGTTACCACCTTAAGGCAGTGTCAGCTTCAGTTATGGAGCTTGACTATTGTCAATGGGAATCGGTGTGGGTAGATTGTAGGAAACAGACAGACATTAAGCACAACCCATGTCCACTAATCAACACATGGCTGTTGTCAGCCCAGGTACTGTTTGCTTCGAGGTTGATAATCTACACACATTTGACTGGGAGGTTGCCTCACAGCATGGCAGACAGCAAAAGACTTTGCAAGGGCAGATCGTAAGGTCTCCCTAGTTCTTATTACCAATGAGTGAGGACCTATTTGATGGACAGTGTTCCTAAACCAGTGGTATCACTTGTATTGAGGTCACTTCTCAGCCTACAAAATCCAAGCAGTCATCGAGTGTGGACTTCTTTTAGTTGGAAACTCTAATGTTAGCCATAAACTGGGGTTCCTGAAGGATATGGGTGCTGGGTAGGGAAGACGTCCCATGTGCACTGTGTGCATATCTGGTGGAGTCATTCCAGATGAGGAATGGTTCATTCTGGATGCCATGAACAGCACAGGGTGCAGCCAAATGAATGTAGTGGCTCATGTCAATTATGTGACATGAGTCACTTTAGATCATGAGACATTCTCTCTTGTTCTAGGCAGCAATCTAAAGTGGTTGAGGCTGCCAGTTTTGCTTGCAAGAGGAAGGCAGCATAGCTGACAGATCTGATTGCAGACCTTTGGTATAGTGCTAAGTGGAGGGCCTGAATCAGATGTTCAGATGGTTCTGTGACCATGTAGGCTGCAGATTCCTCTACAAGCAGCATGGGTTAATGGGTTTCTATGTTCCATTACATAGGCCAGGCATCCTTAACATACATAGAGTGGTTACACAGGTCAAAGTGGCTGTGGGGGCATGTACTGAGTAGTGTTTTAGGTTAGAGGGTTTTGGGAACACACAAAAATGGTTTCAGTTTTAAAATATGCAGTTCACACATGGGACAAATACAAATCTAGGAACAAGTACTGAAGCACAATTTATTGTAGGTAGTAAGAGATGGCTACAGCCAGAAGTAGCTTCAGGGCAATTATTTTTACAAAGGATCAAATGGGGTTCAGAAAGGATAGATTGAATATAGGTGGTGGTGGAGGTGATGTGTTTATTGCTATTATTACAAGCGGTTTGCCCTGTAGTGGAATTCAAGTAGCTTGTTCCTACCAGTCTGTATGAGTAGAGGTATACCTGACAACTGCAAAATTAATAACTGCCTCTTTTTACCAACCCCCTCACTCAATACAACTGCTGGCATGTTCGTAGAAAATTTGAATTAAATTTCCAACAAATACCCAAATTATAGTATTATAATTGATGGTGACCAATGTAGCACAAAAATTCACATTGAAATCTGGAGGCACACATGAAACCTCATTTGAAATTTTGCTGATCCAGTTTTATGAATATTATTTCAGATATCATGAAGCCATTACAATAGTAAGAGTGTGTGTGTGTGTGTGTGTGTGTGTGTGTGTGTGTGTGTGTGTGTGTATGTGTGTGTGTGTGTACACAGAGCATCAAGACTGATAGTGTGTTTAATAAACAGAGTTCTCATAGTGAAACTCAATATTTAAATTCCCATATCTAGCAATATTGGATGAAGATGTAGCTATATAAAAAAAAGAGGAGGAAAGCAGATAATCCATTTTATGCTTTCCCAAGTGAGAGTCTCCACACTCTCAAAATGAACAATGTGAGTAGATGAGGTGACCGAAATTGAAGACATTAATATTGACAGCAAGTGAGAGATTTATACCAAGAAATTAACAGAAGAGGAGGCTACCTCCTGTGGTACATGTCTGAAAGACAGGTGATCCTTTACATAAATTCAAAATTTATTGCTGACTTCCACGGGACAAGCTTACAATGGTTTCCATAACACAACCTTATCTCACAATTTGGTAGAAAATCCAAAGCTATTCTGGTTATGTGTGAATTACTCTAGCAGAAGGGCAGAGTCAATACTTTCATTGTGTGATAGGAATGGTGATGCAGCCTATGACAGAGCTGCGAAAGCAGAATTGCTAAAACACAGCTTTCCGAAATTTCTTCACCAAGAAGAGTGAGGAAATATATTGCAAATCAAGAATAGCTGCCACCACACTCAACTTAGAAGTAGATATCCTTTTAGTAGCAAAGCAGCAGGTGGGAGTGACAGTTCAGAGAAGAGTAACTTCTATTATAGCAATTCAGGTCAGAGATTGTCATAGAAATTATGCAAGAGTTGGAGTGAAAAACCATTACAAGAAAGGTTTTATTTGCTGTGGCAAGATCTATTGACGAAATTTAGTTCACTGACTTTCTCCTCCAAATTATATTTTATTGGAAGCCACTCACATGGGAAGATATCATCAAAACAAAATAAGATAAATCAGATGTAACCCCGAAGGATTTGGGTTTCTTTCTCCCCCCATCCACTATTCAAGAATGGTACAGTAGAAGAATAGTCAAAAAGTGGTTCTATTATCCCTCTGCCAGGCACTTACATGTGAACTGCAGAGAAGCTATGTAGATGTAAAAGTAATTTTTGTGTTGCATGCCTTGCCAATTACATTGTTACTCTCACTGTCACATCAAAGTTAGTTCATTTCACATGTCTTATCTTAAACTTACCGAAGTTTTGAGAAAACTGGAGTCAAAATGCAATTTTACCATTTAATAGTTATTGAAAAGTAATATTAATGAAGTATCATCCTGAGATTTAAATTTTTGTAAGAGAAATTACAAATTTCACTAAATCTCTTAATCAGCAATTCCAAATTTCTCTCTTAAAGCTGCTATCCTTTAATAATTTTTTAAGTTATTTTTTAAAATTTATCCTAGTCTCTCTAATCACACCCACTCATCTCAATTAATTGCTTTTATAACTATGACGGACAAAATGCCTCTTTAGAATGGTGAATATATTTCTCATTTCTTACCAGGCGTTTCAGCTCCGCTATTGGTTCATGTACAGTCCATCCATTCTCTGGAAACGTTTCTGAATACTCAAAAGCAAAAAGCGGCAATTTGTGAGATAATGGGAATGCATAATGCTGTAATTTTTCAAAAACATTTCTTCTTGAATGGTTTTCCTGTAAAACATTACATCAGTGACAACAACAATACTTGGTATTGACATGAGTAACAAGATTAAAAGGTTACAAGAATGTCACAAATTAGCAACTGTCAAATAGAGCTTGGGCAAGAAGTCATAGCCAGTGTGCAGGAACACATACTTGTCTTGTGCACTGGGTCAGTAAATTCCTTTGTTTTCAAGCAGTGGTCTCAGTTGCATTTTGCTTGCCAAGCCATACACTTTGTCATCTGTCAACTGCACTTCGGCTGCCAGCTATTGAGCAGCAGGCTAAGTGCTACTGAGATGACTGCCCCACCCAAACAAAGGAATGGACTGTCCCAGTACACACGCCACGACTTCTTGCACAACCTCTAAAGATGTTCTGCAGTTGAAACTGCTTATTTCAAAAAGTTTATCAGGAATTGCAAATACCAAATTAAAAATATGATTAGTTATAGAGCCATTGGAACCGAGACATTTCAGTCAATGTACACACAAATAGTGAAATATATTTCAAAACGAAAATTATTATCTAAAACTAGCTGTAAACCTGGTGTTGTACGGGTATTCATTTATTCTACTCTCTTAGTCATCTCCTCTCCCCTCCCCTCCTCTTTCTCCATCCATCTCTTCCTCTCCTATCTCTATGTTTATCACCTCCTTTTCCTCTATGCCATTTCTTCCACTCCCCCTGCTCTGTTTATCCCCTCCCCTGCAATCTAGGAAAACTTGGTGCACCACAAAAACATATTACAATAAAATACATGATCATAATGGAGTCAAAGTACCAGATGAATCATCATGTAGACAGGGAACTTCCTCTTGGGTTAAGTGAAGTACCCTCTGCCATGTATCGTACGAAAATTTATGGAGACAGCAAACTTCAGGATTTTATTGCAATCTGATATGCATGGCAGCACATAAAATTAGAATGTAATCCAAAGTAGTAATGTCTGTACAAAACCACCATTTTCAAATGTTTCAATATCCCCCCCCCCCCCATCATCTATCAGGCTCAAACATGAATCTAAAGCATCCAGAGCCCCCACTCAAACATGCATGCACAAACAATTTCATCAAAATTGGTCCAAAAATTTACGAGTTCATTGTAATACACGTATAGAAGTGAATGGATAAAAGGAAAACGGTTTCATTTTTCTGTATAATTTCTCTTCATGAGAGATTTCTGTGGATTCAATTAGCATTAAAAAAATTTGCCGAATTGGTCCAATCATTTTCGAGTTATGCACTTACCAACCCTTTCATTTCTATTTATGAGAAAGTGAGAAGTGTTTCAAATTGTGTAGTGATCAATCTGTGCTGCTCAATGCGTTTAAGAGTTGTGTGTCAAAGGTGCTTGTTACTGACTGCAGTGAGTCACTAACATTATTATGAAGCTATCAAATATTTTTACATCAGCCACCAAATATGCTGTGTTTTGTTTATTCCCAAGTACTATGTTATTCTTTAGTCTTCTCTGTATGTAACTAGTAACAAGGATTAAGAAAAATTTAGTTTCCATGATAAAAATGTAACACATTGACAAGCTTAAATTTGAATTTAGTAACTAATTACACACATCAGAAACTAAATGCTTGAGCACTGAGCAATGGCTCACCAAACTCTTGACAGTGACTAAAGAACAGTCTACAAAGTGACATAGTTGCAGCCAGGAACTATAGCTTTGGTCTTCCAACTTCCAGTACACCTGCCACCCTTCTGGCTTCACAACCATGAGTTTTGACAAACTGGTGGAGTCCAGGTTCCACTATGCAGGGATTATGGCAAACTAATAAGTTTGAATTTGTGATAAGCTAGTTAGATTACAGTTGAACTACAGAGATAAAAGATTTTATGACCTTACCACCCACTATGGAAGCCTACAATAAATTGAAGACTATGTTGGTTTGCTGAGTCCCACATAATACGAGAAAAGGATAAGGTTAAGTACTTTGTCAAGATAATATTGGTGACAGGTGGGCATCACAATAATTGGAAATACTGTGCAGTAAACAGAATCCCAGCACAGTACCGTACAGCTTTCTGTGCTTTCTGCGAAGGGCGCAGCTGCCTTCTGCTACATGTGAAAGCTATTATCACCACCTAAAACACTATTTTGGAAGAAGCAGCAGAATTATTTAACAAGATGTTTGATACATTAACACCCCTTCAATGACAGCTGTGGTAGCATCGTGCAGCAGTCAGTCTACATTCATGAACACGTCTCACTGCAAATTCTCTCACTGCTCAGGTACAAATTCTCTCACTGCTCAGGTACAAATTCTCTCACTGCTCAGGTACAAATTCTCTCACTGCTCAGGTACAAATTCTCTCACTGCTCAGGTACAAATTCTCTCACTGCTCAGGTACAAATTCTCTCACTGCTCAGGTACAAATTCTCTCACTGCTCAGGTACAAATTCTCTCACTGCTCAGGTACAAATTCTCTCACTGCTCAGGTACAAATTCTCTCACTGCTCAGGTACAAATTCTCTCACTGCTCAGGTACAAATTCTCTCACTGCTCAGGTACAAATTCTCTCACTGCTCAGGTACAAATTCTCTCACTGCTCAGGTACAAATTCTCTCACTGCTCAGGTACAAATTCTCTCACTGCTCAGGTACAAATTCTCTCACTGCTCAGGTACAAATTCTCTCACTGCTCAGGTACAAATTCTCTCACTGCTCAGGTACACTTGCTGACTAGAGTAGATTGGTGAGATGTAGATTTGATGAGAGCCCAGCTGAGACACACGGTTTCCCAAGAAGATCAAGAAGCATTCATCAGCGATGTCCTCTGTGTCAGAATCAAGCCAGTCATCAATACAGTGGCACCATTGATAATTCGGGGACCAAGCACATAAATATACCTCACTAGACACCTACTCTAGTGGAAAGCTGGTGTACGCACATCCTTTGATTGCCACTGTGTACCTTGTCACCAGTTTGTCAGCACAACCAGCTGGTGGATATACAATGCCATGCAGGAAAATAGTACACCTGGAAAGAATGTTTATTTTGGTCCAATGACATCACATGCCACCTGGGAGACAGTAGAGGAACTGATAACGGTTTCAACATTGTCTGCCAACAGATGGCACTCTGGCAGCTATGTCACGAGGCTATCTATGTGAACACTCTAATTGGGGATGTTTACAGCCGTAAGGTTCAGTGTGATATCAACATGAGAGCAAAATATTGCCATGCCAAGGGAACACACTCTTGCTTTATACAGCCAACAGAGTTTTAAAGGGGTAAATTGTGTCCTTGTGTGTGGTGAGATGGTTCTCTAAAAGAACTGCCACACAAGGACATGCTGCATCAGTTGTGCAACAAAGCCGGCTGCAATAATTGTGTCAACATTCTCACACCTGTGGACAAGATTCTTTATTTCTACACAGCACAGATGTCTGCCAAGATCGACATGTTGGAGCAGCAGTGGCAGATCGTACAGCACAGGGGACATTCCTGCGTCAGTAATTTTAGGTCTTCTAGATGTGTCCTGAACCCATTTAAGTTCCACAGTAATATGGGAGCCATGAATTATGGAGGTTGCACCTTCACTCTTTCCTTCTGCCAATTTGGGGATACTGAATGTTTTGCCTCTGATTTTCCAGTAGTTTTTTTTATCCTTGGGTTGTTTTGTAGGGGCTGCGGCAATGGACGGGTGGACAGGTTCTGCATAAGAAGATAGTTAGGGGCTCTGCAAAGCTGGCAAATGTTCATTTGTCAGATGTCTTTGCGAAGACGGGGGGGGGGGGGGGGGGGGGGGGGGGGACGACGACACTTCCAGTGCTGACGATTCTGCTGCCTGATGTGCACTGAGAGGTGCAAGTGTTCGTGCCTACAGTAACAACCTCTGTTTGTGTGGAGGCGTCAGCTCTGGCAAAATGCTTTTGCAGGGCTGATGGGAAGGAGTTAGCACACGGACGAGGTTGCATTGCCTTAGAGGTCTTTCTGGCTTCAGCATAGGAGATATGCTTAATTGTTTTGACCTCTTATCTTTTTCTCCTAATGATGAACAATATAGTCCCTGCTCCAGACTGGATGATCCCATGAGCAATTAATCCACTTTCCAGGTGGCATGCAGTCAACCCCATCGTGTGCAGCTTTGCCACATTTGCCCCTGCATCCTAAGGTGGTGTGCCCACACTTTAAACAGCGCATCGCTTAGAGACGTTGGGCTGTACACGTAAATGCAGAAAACGTACCATCACATACTCTGGACAAATTCTCCACCGACCCTTTTCTTAATGTTCTTAACATCAACTATACTTTTTGCAGCCCATTCTTGCTTTAGTTCATCAACTGGAATGTTAACTAAATCTCTACAAAAGACTACACCCTTACTGTAGTTCAGGGTACTAGATAGCTCTGTTTCAATATTATATTCCCCAAGGCATTTAGCAGTTTGAAGTTTTAACACACATCAGGAATTAGATGTGTCCACCAACACGGTATCAGTCCATACCGTTTACCAATTTAAGGTTACGTGCAATTCCTTCTACAGCCTTGTTTATGTAAAAGGGTGAAAACTTTCTCGAACGAACCTTTCTTTTTATGACAAGATTTGCAGCCTGTGTTCTGTCACTCAGCATAAAATTTTTTTGGCAGCTCCTAAGTTCGGACAACTGGGAACCCAAGCCCTCTTTTTGATTGGGTGTTGGTACCCCTAGTGGTACACCCATCCCACTAAGAGGTTAAAAATTACTTTATAGAACCCAAATGCCTAGGTGAGCCTTCTAAAACTGACGTGTGGCAGTATTCGCAGAGGTTGCTTGCTAGTGACTGTTCCATCTCAACAGCCATGCATCCCATCAGCACATGGCACACTTTAGGATTGAGGTTTGTTTTTTCTTTTTTATAGAGGTATTTCCTTCCTCACGACCTGCGCGTTCAAGCCAACAACCCTATTCCCTGGTACACACAGCATTCCACCGCCATGCCACACAGTGGTCGCTGAAGTGTGCCCAGAGGGTTACACAGTCAGACCGAGTGGTGTGTGTTGAAGGTTAGTTCAAGTATATGGAGCAATGACCAGAGCAGTTCGGTTCCTTTGTTACACAAATTTTCAATTTATGCGCATTAGTTGCGTTTAAACTCAAAAATGGCTCACCAATTTCAAAAATATTTTTTTCTGTTTAGTTCACAGGTGTGTTTTAGGGGGGGGGGGTGGGGGGGGGGGGGGAAATGATGAAAACCCAAGGAACAGCTGAAAAATTTAAACTGGTAATTTTGTAAGTGGGACATCGCCACTTCAGATTAGATTCCGATTTTATACGCTACAGTTCTTCCGAATGCAATAAAATTTTGTCCACTTCAGCATCATAACAAGATAAACAGCACAGTCTCCACAATAATACACAGTGCATGGCCGAGGGCAATTTTCAACTGACTGACACCAATCTATAATTTCATTCCTATCTGGATGAAATTTTGCACTCTTAACCTTCAAAACAAGAAAAATATCACTGCCTACACTAGATTTCGTATGGTGCACGGCACAGGGTATGTTAGTCCAGCCCACCCATCCAAGTGCTAGACAAGCCCAAAACAGTGCTCTACTTCATTGGTTCAGTGCAAACTGATGACCGCTGCATGCACTGGGGCATGGCCATGTTCATTCCTACTGAACTCCGAAACTGTTGACCTGATCTTAATGCTATTTTTCACACTCTTCCAACCAGCCACAGGGACCAGCTGCAAAAGAGCAACATCCTATTCACCTAACATCATGAAAGACTAGAAAAACATTGATTTCTTTCTCTGGGCTTCAGCAACTTAACATTATGACAGAAAACAAAAAATACCTTACAAAAACCACACACACACACACACACACACACACACACACACACACACACACACACACACACACACACACTTCCCAAGTGGTATTCCAACATCTACACAATGTACATAATATCCTAGTTCATCCCTTTAACACCAACTCTGAGCTTCCTAGACAATGGGTCAATGCCCCTGTGGAGGACCTAGGTGAAAGACTTGTGAGATACATCCATCCAACCAATCTTACATTGTGTCACAAGCATATTCTATCATATTAAAATATTAAATACATAACCACCTGGAAACCAGTCAAATCATATACGAGTTCTATACAGACATGACCAACCAGGTATTTAATTTAAGGGCATTCTCAGATTTCAATGAAGAGCAACTTGCCACCTAGTGTACAAACATGCAGCTGAGAACAACATTCTCTTTGTTGAAGGCTAAGAGCAACTGTCTAAGTTCTGTAGATGGAAATTGTCCTTTTAACATTCTTTGATCCTGTAATCCTCCTGGCTTCATTTTCTGAAAACCCAGAACCAGTGACAACCTTTACTCACCCTGCACTTGCACCCTCTCATCTAAAGGCAACCATTCCTGTGTTCCATTACCCCTCCAGATCAATCTTAACATTATTATGTGCTGTATACCATACACCCCTGCTTACAGCCAATATGAGCACACCTGTACCACATTCCTATCTTGAGTGCCTTCTGCCTCTCCCTCCAGCCTTCAACCACTTCTCCCCCACCCTTCCCATTCTCAAATTCCATCCCCCTCACCCCTTTCTCTCTAAACAATCCATCTTAATTGAACTACAGTACTGCCACAATGTAAAACTCAGTCTGGTTTGTCTCTAAGACTTGGCTCCACAACTCTTCAGTTAGCTGTTACATTACTGCTTACATTATTATCATTGTATTTATTTAACATACAACAAACAAGAAAGTAGTGTTAGCACTCAACGACATGTTTTGAGAGTCACAGTAACATCAGTTGGATATCTGTGTTTATATCACCACACTGACATACTGTCTAGTTTTTCATAGCAGACTTTAAAAACAATAATTTACATGGATAAAATGTTCAGAATAACTTTGATTTGCCCATTTCATCCCATCACAAAATTTATGAAATTACATTTTTAGGATGTCATGTATTTTGTCTTTACTAGAAAAAGATCAATGTCCTAAAAATCAAGTGATGTGACAACTAATTAACATGAGAGCTTACACTGACAAAATGGAAGCACTCACCATTAGGTGGAACAGGTTAACATTCAAGTTTTCAGAAAAGCTACATCGATAATTTAAATCATTTGTAATTACTTGAAACACAGATAACCAGATATGACTAAATTTGTAACTGTGTTTGTTAATACTGAGCAAATCAATGTTTGAAACTAAATATTACAGTATAATGATTGATTTAACAGGTAAAAAAAATCCCCACATAAAAACTATTGAAACCTTAGAGGTTCCATATAAATCTAATTAGCACTTACAAAATATGATTACTTCATGAATAAAGAAAAAAATTTGACCCGGTTCATTCCAACTGTACTGACCCTGTAACAAACAGGATTACTGAAATTCATAAGAAGAGGAGAATATTCACACTGTGCAAACAATGTTGACATTGAAGATTTATATGAGAGCATAAAATAGTTAAAGCACTTTTTGTTAACATGTGTTACAAATAACATACAACAAGGTACACCCCACCAATTACATTGCCTCTGTTCACATTATCAATACCACATATCAAATGTTAAACAACACAGAAAATACCAGTTGTAATAACATTTACATGCAAAATAGTGAAAATAGGATTAACATTAATATACCCCACACCTCATTACTCGCGAAGTTGCATCAACAAGTTTAAATTAATATTAAAGTAATAGAATTGTAGAAGCAGTCCATATAAGCATAAGCATGCAGGCCCATAACGTCTACTCATTTAAAATGATGGCAAGCACATTAATGTGGCACCTATATTACACTCAGCATGCAAGCACGTGACATGCATCACACAATACATAATGAAATAATCATGTACAGTTAAATGAAGTATGATGAACAAAGCAAAGCAGTACCACAGAGTGCGTTCCTTCACCGTCTTCCTGAGGCTCCTGTGCTGGAGGACTATCTTGTGGTTTAATGTTCTTTGTTGCACTATCACCTCCTTGAAGTATTGCCAGGTTTGCCAGAAGGCGAAGCTTTAGAGGACTCACTTTCTTACAGATGTTAATTGGAAATGGATTTGGAAGGATATGTTTAATAGGAGGTAACTAAAAACAGAAACCACAAGACTCAACCAAATTAAATGTTAAAAACATACAGTAGAAAGAAGACACTGAAACAAAAAACAGAACATAAATAACTATGAAATTTGTACTCTAGAGACAGTAATATGAAGAGTATCACCCAACATCAGTGCATTCACACAAATTACACTTCACTCTCCCGATAAAACACACAAACATGTAAAATTTGCATTCCTTCAGCAACTGTTTACGAATTCAAATAATAGTAAAACAGCCCTCGGTCACAAAGACAAAATGTATTTACCAGGTTTTGGCAACTGCTACGAGTGCCTTCAGCAGAAGAATAAAAAAATGCATGTCACATGATAAAATAATGTGTACGTGATAAAGCTTAAGTCTCATTTTTTAAACTAATGAGACTTAAGTTTTATCACTTACATATTATTTTATCATGTGATATGCATTCATCATTAATCTGATGAAGGCACTCTTAGCAGTTGACGAAACCTGGTAAATATATTTTCTCTCTGCGACCAACAGCTGTTTTACTACCATTTGAACAAAAATGTGTACTGTCACAGCAGAAAAGTTTTCCATCTGTTTCCCAATAGATCGGGTAAGTATAATTTGTGAACTAAAATTAGGAAGTTAATAAATTAATACTTAATCCAGCTAATGCCAAAACTGAAATATTAGTTAGATTTAATGTTCATAACATTCTTAATCATGATCAGCCAGTATAGTTGTCCAAGAAGCAAAATACCGATTGTCTCCCGAAGTAGCTCATCTACATTAGAGAGATAACATTTTTGTTCCTTGAATCCTTGTAAACAAGCATTCGAAAAATTTATACATGAACCTAATAATAAATTTTCTGTTCAAATACAGAATAAAGCTACCGTTGGTAAAAATGATCATTTTTATATTGGGAGACTATGATGTACAGGTACCCTCATTTAAATCACATGGTGAAGGAAAGCAATCACCAAACTTTTAAAATGTAACAGTGTTGCTGCTGCTCCGCCCATACCCATGCACCTACACCCACCCACACCGACACACACAAGAAATACAGGGGGTGGACCAAAGTATGGAAACACCAAAAAACACAACACATTACCATGCGCTTAATACAGTGGAGGAAAACTATTGACATTCAAAACTGCTTCCACTTATCTCAGAAAGAATAAAACATGTCCTGTGAGCTTACCATTGGTCCTGCAAAATAGTGACAAGTTCGGCTAATGGTGATGGAGATGGATAGTCATCTCACATCCTTCTCTCCAAAAAAGACCACAAATCTGCAATAATACTAAAGTCTGATGCTCACTAAACAAGTCCTGGACAATAAGAGATTTGTCAAGAAGTGTCCTACTGTCCTCAAACACGGCACCACCACCACAGGGGAGCAAACATTGTATCAACGGATAAACTTGCTCAGCAAAATGATCATAAAATCCTTGGCAGTAATGCAGCTCGAGAAATACCATGGTAACAGCTGTCTACATCTTCAAATGATCTGAATGTTTCACTCTTTGAACAAAATTGTCCAGAATACTGAAATAGTGTCCAACAAGAGTCATCTGACCACGATGACTCATTGGTTCTTTAGTCTAGCTTTATTGCTTTGGCATCTCATTTTCCTGATACAAGTAATTTCAATACTAACTAGTAATTTTCGAATTCTGGCTTTCCTTGCAATTTCCTGCTTATGGAACGCAAACTGTGTTGTCTTGCCAATTGGGTTCGTCCATGTAGCATTAAATGTACACTTTTGTAGGTGTCGTCCTCTACTTAACAATAAAAGCTTCTTCAAGTAGCTGTAATGATCAATCTATTAACACTGATCTGTATTGCGACTTGGAAAGATGTTTCTCCACTTTCTTTTTGATATTATTACCCTTGAAACTCTGACCACTGAATATCTTTGTTAACCAAGCACCCATCATATAAGCACCAACAATTTTCCCACCTTCACGTTCACTTAGCATCGACATAATGCACTCACCACTACATGAAACACTGTTCTGATCGTGACTGGCACTTTCAAGTACATTACACAGCAGCCATTTTGTGGCCAAATGCAACAGCAAAATCTGCAAGCTCGGCTAGCATCTGCATGTTGAGGCATGCCTTTCTCGCAGTGTTTCCATATTTTTGGCCACCCCCTGTATGTAAGGAAAGAATGTCCAATTAAAAATGAAACATAAGTGACAAGAAAATTGGAAAATTCTGGAAAAATCACCTAGTATTTACATGCACGTATTCAAATTAAAAGTCGCTAGAAATGGGAACATGCACTGGAATCAGGCAAGAACCCCAATACAAGTCTGCTAATATCTCCATTTGCATTTTAAAAAGAGAAAATTACACTTTTCATAATTAGTGTGTAGGTATGGTGACAATGTGGTGAAAAGAGGGATTCAGTTCCTATTACTTTCTTATTTGAGTCATGAATCTCATGTTTTACAGACATACAACATATGACAATTATTTCATATGTTTCGAACAAGATATAAAATGGAATTTTATGTATAGTCACACTGCATATGTAGTATTCCAAGAAGTTATTTTTTTAAGCATTATATTTTGTGATATAGAGGATGAAGTCCTATATACAAAGCAAATCTGTCTTCAGATAGCAATGAACTAAATAAAATTGCTTTCAAAAGCATTTCTTTTACATCATTTCTGGGATTAATATTTTTTGTTTCAAACTGATACACATAGACAGTTGGTTTCCCAATCATTCATGGCTTCCACTCAATCTCTAGCTAACAAAATAACATTTTCTTTATCTTGTATATAATCATTGCTCATTTCTCAATTTGTTAATAATATTTTATAATAAGGTTTGTGGTTTATCGTACTGGTAATCTCGTCATTTTTATTAGACACCATTTCCAACAGCACAAAATGCGGATGTGAATTTGTGCATGGAATGCAGAGAGAATGAGTATGATCTGGCCCTTGTGGAAACTATAGAGCCCATATTCATGGAATGTTTGTAAATTTCTGAATTCTCTGTTTAACACTGTTTCAAGAAACTTTGGAACTAAGAATTGTCAGGAAATTAGAATTTACCTTCATATGTCTACTGGTTCAGCTTTGTCAGCACCTCCACAACACACTTTCCTAGATCAAACAAATGTGAACATTTGGGCTGCTGTTCATTGATTACATTAAATTATCCCCGTTATCCTGCACAGAATGGGTCCCACACATTTTAGAAGTATTCTAGTTCAGATTATCTGAGTATTACATAAGAAATTTCCTTTGAAGATTGCATGCATTTTCGCAGTATCTTGCCAATGAATCACAGGCTGCCCTCTGTTTCACCGATTTTTACTGTGTGATAATTCCATGTCATAACCTACATTTTTTTCCAATCTCTCAGGAGAATTTCCATCAGATTAATCAAGTTTTTAGTGTTTTTATTACATGACAATTCTGAATATATTGAAAAGATTGTCAAACTTCTGAGCATTTTTTATCTGTAGTGATCTCTCTGAACTGTCTACTAACATTCCCACGAATTTTGTCTCTTTATTTACCATCAATTTTCAAATGTTCCATGTGGACAGAATGGTTTCTGGATAGATAAATCTTTTTTAACTCTTGTGCTTTGTTTGACAGTTATTCTTATGCAGCTAGGACAGGAGTCTGTCGGTGTTCTTAATCTTACAAATCAACAGAATAGATTGGAAGAGCATATTTGTGTCTTAATAGACAGATGAAACAAGAGAAATATCTGATGTTTAGTGGAATGTTATTAAGGAAAGGAATGGTACAAAAATGAGACTTCTGGGAATTCGCAACTTATTAGGAATTTAACTGCTGATTCCCACCCCCCCCCCCCCCCCCCCACCTCCAGTGCCATTTAATTCTAACTTCTTTGAAAGTAATGAATGATTTTTTTAAGCCTTGCTTAGAACAGTGAAAAGTCTGAAAGAAAAAGTCCTTTTAATTGAAGACATTAAATCTTATCAAACTGAATAGTCCAGTATTAAGTCTTTTTTCTAAAAATCCAAATGTTTTGGATCAAGAAAAATGCTGTTCTACTCCAGATGAACTTTTGAGCTATTTTATAGCTGAAAATATCAAAATTAGACTTTTTATTATGGCTGTCTATTTTTGAAGATTGGTATTACTTATAAGGTACCTCAAGTGTTTATAATATTAGACAATGTCGTGACAACATCTACAGTAAAGTTCTTTAATAAATAATCTAGGATAGCATGAACTTTGCATGATTAAGATGATTATGAGACTACTATTACTATTTCTTGCTCAATTATCAGGATCAGGAAAATTGTCTCCCTGAGAGTTTCTTGAGACTCTGAATGTGCAGCTATTCTTGACACCATTTAGCAACAGTTGTTTAAGAAATGTAATTAAATACTTACCACACAATTTGTATCGAAATTTTTTGTTGAATTTCAATGGAGATATTCAGCCAGAACACACTTTGCTCCAATTCCTATGGTACACTGAAAACTTGCCAGAGAACTGTACATTATGTAAGTTTACAATACAGTGAGGGCAGGAGACCTTTGTTATTAATAACTTTAATCTTTTTCAAGTTTTCAAAATATCCTTCAAAAATTAGCTAACTGTTTTCCTTACTACACGAAGCCCTCCCCACCCTCCTCCCGAAGAGTATTTTCCTCTCGAGAGAAATGGCAGTGTTAGAATAATGACACATTAGACCAGTATGACACTATCAAATTTATTTAACAAAGCCATTGGATCAAAAATTCGTCACCTCCTCCTCCTGCACACAAATGAATAATGGACTGCTATTGATGGAGTGGCTTGCACACAACAATCATGCAGATGGCTGTATCTTAGGTGCAAACCAAATGGAGATGTACCTGTCAAGAGGCCAAATAAACATGTAATTCCTGAACAGAACAGGCTCTTCAGTAGTTTTAGGGGCGACAGCCTAGATGACTTATCTGGCCTTTTAACATAGCACTGACATACAAGTACTGAGAATGGCTGAAAGCAAGAGGAAGCTAGAACATAATTTTTCCGGAGGATACAATGTTCTACTCTATGATTAAATGAAGGTGACATTATCAGTGAAATATCATAGAGTTAAACATTCCTGATTTGGATCTCCAGACAGGGAATACTCATAAGGATATCATCAGGAAAAAATAAACCTGCTATCTACAGGTTTAAGTGTGGAATGTCAAATCCCTTGACCATGCAGGTAGGTTAAGAAATTTAAAAAGTGATATGGATAGGTCAAATTTAGTTATGCAATGGGTATTAGTTTTGTTTTAGGATGAACAGGACTGGCACACAGGGCTGTACTTACAAAATCATTGTGGGTAATGCATTAAAAAAAATATCTATTTTAGAGCTCCGTGGCTATGGATTACATTTCTCACTGGCTAGTTGCTGAATCTATTAAAATAATAAAATATCTATCTATTAGTAAGGGGTTGGCCCACTATTGGCTTTGAGCAGAGCTGCAACTATTCAACAGAAAGATTGGTACAGTGTTGCAGTTTCCAACTGAATGTTATCCATTCGTGCAACAAAACATTTACCAGATATTTACAATGATATTAGAACTATAAATTTGGTCTTCACTCTCTGCTCCCCACAAATGATGCAAACACATTCAGACATGACGATTGTCCTCTTCAGAGGAGATGTTTGGTAATTTTCTTGTGCTGTAAAATGCACACCTGAAACTTTTTGGCTCTGTGTGTGGTTGCATTATCAGTATGTAATATTGCAGTGTTTGTTAGCAATATGTTAGTCATAGTATGCTGTTTGTTGTAAATGATGGTGAGATCTTCAATTATCAGACCAGGGAGGGTAATGATAGAAGCAGTTTAACACCATGATATAGATGCCCAAATCTTAATGGAACGTCCCCCACACTTGACTGTAGGAGGCAAACATACCATATCATAAGCTGCTTTTAGGGTTTCTGATACATCCTGGTTGTGTCAAGGAATCAATGTAAATTCTGATTCATCAGACCACCCCACACTTGTAGTCAGCAAGTATACTGGTTTTATCATCGTGGCACTTTTTCCCTAGCAGCTTTGTGTTGGCTTACAATATTAAGGGTTTAACAACTGCATCATTTCAATGAATATCAAACTGCAGCCATATTTTACTTATCACAACAGTATTACCAATGTGATTGTTGAGTTTTGCAGTTGCTTCTGCTATGGTAGTGGTTTTTGATAGGCCACAATCAGCTTTCGGCTGTTGTCAGTTAACTTTAGGTTTCACCATCTATTACTCATCACCAATGTTTTCACCTTGTTTTGTGTACGTGGTCATTACTGAAGATACAGTTGGTAGTAAAAAGTTAAACAGTGCAATAGTTTTCATCACAGATGGATCCACTAACTGCACACCATTGAGTTTGCTTCTTTGGGAGTCTAAGATATCATGCACTTGTGTTGACTGTTTCAGAACAAAACTCAATGTATTGCTAGATAACATTGACGAATTTGTACCTTAGTTGTCCACTGCAGGCGACTAAGTGTTAATATGTATGAAGTGGTGCCAACTTGCAACAAGATGTATACTGCATGGTTACAGATTTTATTATTTTGTCTACCCTAGTCAGATGACAAAAGTTTTCTGGTTGTTTTACCGCGTCGTGATGTAGGAACGCTATTACTGAACCAGAAAACTTATGTCAACACAAAATAGATGTACCGACTCATTAATACTTTTCAAAAAAAAATTCTCTTAGGTTATTTCTAAATGACCTACAATTTATGAAGGAGTTGGGATAGTATACTATTCTTGAGTAACACTGGAACACAAGCACTAGCTATATACATTATGGTGCTGAAAGCTAAGGCATTAAATGGCAGTGAAGCCAAGGCATTAAATAAAAGTCATCCAATACCTATAACTCAATTGCCTGTGTTACACACACACACACACACACACACACACACACACACACTTGAATATTTACAATCTGCCATTACAGTGCAAATAGCAGCCAACATTTGACTTGCACAACCAAATTAGAGTGTCCATAGAAAGGTGATGTTTGATTCTTTATTACTTCCCAGAGTCATCAGACATAGGCAAATGCCCTAAAGTGAGCACAGGCGCTCTTGAGCACTCACACTGCTTGTCAACATGAAGCACCAACAAAGTGCCCCCCCCCCTTTCCAACTTCCTGCTAACATAGCTGGCGCAGGCATGGCAAGACAGTCCTTTCACTTATCATTAGAATAGGCCTGCTTGGCATTTGTGGTAGGAAAAAAATCACAGAGAGGAAAGAATAATATGAGCTTCCCTCCATAAGAGGCAGCAACTGTTTAAAATAGTTCCTTGAGTGTACAGTATGTTTGGAACTAAATATTTGTGTGAAACTGGTTCCCCACAACATATAGATTAAATTAAGAAAATTGAAGGTCAGGAGTAATTTTACTAACATTCAAGTGACTGGATCAATGCAGTTGATGACCACTAATCTCGAGACCATCGAGACGCTAATAATCATTTAAACATAATTAGAAATTGATAAATACACTTTTAATAAGTACTAGGTTAGTTCTGAACATAACACTTCCCAGTAGTATGTATTATGTTAACAGATATTAAATAAAAATGCATGTATTCTTCGTGCTTGTGACCAGAAAATTAAATTGATGGAAATTATTGTTTATTCTCCTTTATTGACTTATTAGTCTCCCTCACTCCCCCTCCTCACTTAAGATCTTAACAGAATTTTGAACATAAAATTGCTGTCAACCTATACAACATATTTTGCAACTCTGATTTCTTCCTTTGACGATGTGTTGTGCTTTCATCTGATAGAATCCATGGCACCTTTGTACAACACAAGATTGGTCTTTAAGGAAACTTCCTCAAATACTATGCAAATGTTATTTCATTGGAAGTAATCGTTACATTTTCATACTGTAGTAATTATGACAGTGCAAAGAATACTTCAAATGAGACCCTGCTCGCAGGGCACACGCACTCAAAGTACATGAATGAACAGTGTCAAACTAGCACATTATTTTGGAAAGTGACCATGTTGCCATCATAACCTGCACTGATGAATTGAGTTCCTAGGAGCAAGTGCACTCCTTTTATCTCCTTATTCCTTATCGCTTTCCACTTGAGTCCACACGATCTTGAGTGTTCCAATTTTCTCTTTTTTCCGACCTCAGTTCTCTGATACGATTCCAACCGAAATGCAATGATTGTGCTGGTGACGAACAGGGCCTGAACTATCATTGCATGTTGGTTAGAAGCCTACCAGAATGACGTCGGGTTAAAGTAAAATCCGAACTGACACAAAAGTATGGGTTCAGATGGAAATGGTTATAAAGCTCCACCAGCCTTTCACCCACAATGATGTACACAGATGGCATCTCTGCTGTTGCTCTGCTAATACCTAATGTCTTTTTGTTGTGGCTAATCCCTTTCTCCTCTTGATTATGCAAAGTGATTGTTTACACATCTCACCAAGTATGTGAACATTAACATGATTTATTACCATTCCCTTTCTTGGATCTTTATGGATCCTCCAACTACACACACACACACACACACACACACACACACACACACACACACACACACACTTATGTTGGGCAGTGTGAGTTACAAGAATGCTAAGTTTCTGACCCAGACAGTCCTGCTTCAGAAATGAGAAGTTAAGGGACCCCTCAAGATTAGATTAATGGAACTGCATTTAATCGTGATAATGGCTACATACTCACTGAGGTCTGGAAACCAGCACTTAGCATGATCAACAGAAGATTACTCACAACAAACTGATGTCGTGACTTGGTGCAGCAAAGTGGAGATGTCACCTTTGTGCACTGCTGGGGAAAGATGGCTGAAAATATGCCATGGCCAATGAGGATAAAAATGGAGCACACCTGCTCCTAGGCATTCTGTTCATCAAAGTAGCTAATGATGACAATGTGGGCACGTGACAAAATAATGAGCTAGTCTGACAGGGATCCGTCCATATATCAATAATATTTGTCATCCAGTTTATGTTTGAGAGGTACATAAATAAATAAAATTTAATATTCTTGCATCACCTGGCTTCTTTAAATCAACTGAAGTTAGTGTGGTTACCGAGAAATGATAAATCAGCTCAAAAATCTCTTTTTAAACAAGATTCTGAGGGGTCACCATTTTGGAAATGGTGGTGAAATGGTTCACCACTTGGTAACTGATCTGGTTAAACCAAGAAACATCATCTCTAAACATAGAAAATGTTTATTTATAAAATGTAACATTGCTCAAAAACACACACACTGTGACAGGCTGAATCTGTCATACTGATATTCATTACAGCAGGAAAAAAAGGTGCACAAAAATACTGTATGAATCATGTCCATGGTTGGATAAACATATTCTTGGGAGTCACTTGTTTTTACAAGGAAAAGAATAAAAACACAAACTATATTTACTGAGTGTCATAATGAAGGTTATCTCCTGTAATAACTTGGCAAACACTTTGAAGCACTGCTAGAAACAAAATTTCTCATTGTTTAAACCCAATAAATCTATTCAATTTATATCTGAAAAGCTTATTTCTTGTTTGTTTTCTTAACTTCCCATTTCTCCACCATGCAAGTCTCTAAGTTTTAGCAGCTCACAATCTGCTTCCATAGTCCGGTGGACCGCATGGTAGAGCCCGGGATTGATTCCTGGTTGGGTTGGAAATTTTTCCCACTCGGGGGGGGGGGGGGGGGGGGGGGGAGGGGGGCTGGGTGGTGTCACCGCCACACCACCACAAGTCGCCTAAGTGGTGTCTCACCTTCAAAAGCTTGCACCAGGCACACCGAACACCATGCCACCTGGTGTCTAACAGCAAAAACTTTCACACAATCATCATCAGTGGCTAACAGTATAAAGTTGATGATTATGCAAGGCAGGACAGTCAGATCAGAAGACTAGGCAATCGCCATACCATGTGTCAACCCATTTGATTGTTCACATGGATAGAGAATATGTGCAAAGCAGGGAGTACTTCACAGCTCAGCAGTTGTTTCTTGGTTTAATCAGATGAATTATCACCACCTCTAAACTTGGAAACTGCTGGTACTAACAGCTTAAGGAAAGTTTTGCCAGAACTTTTGGAAACTGATACCTGCAATACTCTTTCTTGAAAATATTTTGCCACAATATTTTTGAATAAGTGCAGTATCTAACTTTTCTCCCACTATTCGTTTTTCCACACTGGACTACGTAGTTTACAAATCCCAAAGCCAGTAATCTTATGTAGCAGCAGGAAGTGACAAAAACCTAACAATATACAAAGTTATTTTTTTCTATATAAACTTAAAAAAGCTCAGGGCAGTCTATGGCTTAAATAAATGTAGTTCCTTACTGTCAAATTATTATACCTAGGAAGAAAAGTGGTGAAATTGCTTCACATCAAATGTGTTTCATTATTAACACTAATTTCTCAGTAACTGCCTAATAAACTACTGCCCCTGCCATTATTCCACATAACACATCTTTATTAAAGTTAAAAAAAAGGGGGATAATTTAACATTTTGAATTTTAATGGCTTATCAAACAAAGCCAATGGAATTAAATTAGGGATATAAAATATTATATGTTTCCAATCTGAAAATTAAAAATGGACTACAGCAAAAGTAAGGCAGGAACATAACTCTTTAAACTCGTCACTGATTAAGTGATTAAGGGTCAAGACCAAGCTAAAATAGGACTAAACATGGGGAAAAACTGGGCTATGTTGTTTACAAAAACCATCCTGGCATTTTCCAAAACAGAGAAGCCACAGAAAACCTATGCTTAGTTGGCCACATAAGGATTTAAGCTTTGAGGCGGCATGCATATTTGTCATCTACCGAGCACAATGTGTGAGAATTTTGTTAAGAATTTATGTGCATTCATTATTGAAGCAAAATTTTTTTTTCACAAGCAGCACTGAGATAAGACAAGCATAATGAAAAGTAAAGCATCCAGTGCAGTACAGGATGGGACATACCTGTTTGTGGGCAAACCTTAAATTCCTCATATCTTTGCAGAAAACTTCTATTCCATATGAATTTTCACCCCGACTAGAAGCTCCCCCAACCTTTTCAATGCGGCTGACCTGTAATTTAACATACATAGATAACACAGAACTGTTCCAATGTCATTTTAGTATATTTCAATTGCACATATTGTCACATCAAACTGCAGGTAGTCCGGAATTCAAAGGCTGGTTGTCAATAAAGCACAACACTTTACACTTATAGCATGTGTATCGCTAACACAAGCATATACTCTATAACTTACAGCAAACAAACATGTAGAACATTCTATAAACAGCAAATACAAAAAAAAATTTTTCTGCCTGTGGCAGGATTTGAACTGGGGACCACAAGCACAGCGATCTGCGATGCTAACCACTCCACTATGTATTCCATCAGAAGACACGTGGCAATATGTAACAACATAATAGAACTTATACTGACTTACACCTGTCGTAGAGGAAGCACGTGGGTCACCTTCGTAAGAAAGTCAATACATATATGTATTAGTAACATACGTCTCAACCTTCCTGGACCATAACATCTGAAGGCACATACATTTTGGACTGAAATGTGCATCTTCAAGCGTGGTATTGAGATCATGGATTGGTCACTGGCAGTCTATACTGACTGGCTATTTACACAATGAAACAAGGCAATATGAGAAAGAGAAGTCATTAAGAGAAATATTTCCAGAAAATGTAAGATACATCCTGTAGGCAGACATATACTGCAGACATTACCAACTCTGTAAACAAACTGAACACTTCCACAACAGAGGACTATGGATTTAATAACTATGATGCAAATTATATAATTACATAATTATGGTTCCTCTGTTCTAGCTCAAATAAAATTCTTGATGATGGCAATTTTCCTTATTGTCTTAAAATCACACTTATGCTTCCAATATTCAGAAAGATCAGTATCAGTTGTCCCTACAATATGTAATAATCATAGTGAGCTATAAACTTAAAGTATTTTGATGACAACATTTGATAACATGTTACCACTCCCATCGGACTTCTTAACACCTTACAACATACCATACCGTACCATACCTTAACCTGTGCATTTAAGATATGTGTTTCCAATTTAATAATACCACAAGCATAAATACAAAATTACCAAATATGACACAAGATAATTGAAACTGTTAAATGGAGGATGCACTACTGTACACGACATGTCAGCTTATCAGCCAAACAGCAGCACATTTACAACGTGCAAACACAAACGACAAAAACCACTGAACATGAAACAAATATCATCATCATCATCATCATCATCATCATCGATTGGGCCTTTTGGTCCAGCCCATCTCCTTCAAAATTGGTCAAGCATCTCTTCATAAGCCTTCCTGAAAATCTTTTGGCTCTTTGTGCTAGATAAATGAATTTTTAAAGCTTGTGAGGCAATACAATGATCTGTGTGTTCTTTCCATCTCAGCTGATACTGTTATTATGGTAATCATGTTCTGCATATTCCAATTCAGTTTGGATGTCATTTCTACTTTTATCCATTAAAATATCTTCAGACACACACCTAATGAAAATCATTTCACAAGCTTTTATTCTCTTATCTGTCTTCTTAAGGGCCCAGTTTTTCAAACCACAGCAGTGCTGGTATAGCCATAACATTGAACTGTAGTAAGAGTATCTCTATGGACTTACCACATTAAAGATCTCTTCAAAAAGCCTAATTTGTAGTACACAAATTGTAAAAGAGAGAACCCAATTTATGGTTATTAAGATTTTATCCAATTGTGCTGTACTACAGCAAAAGAAAAGGAAATATGTGCTGTTTCTCCTAAGAAAAATCTTGATAGTGGCAAAAATGATGAAAACTGAGCAGGGCACACCAGTCAAAGCTGCACAATATTATCTCCAAAAAATACCAGATGTTTATGATAAAGCTTTATCCATGTTTACTTTGAATATGTATGTTTATGGAAAGTTTCACTGAAATTGATGATGGTGAAGAAGTAACCCACACACAACATTGCATAGAATAACCCATGTGCAAACCTATCATGCTCTAGTATTCTTAGATTAAAATGAATGGATTCCAATAGTCTATCAACTCTAAAATGACAAGTCTCCCTTATCATAACATTTAAATAAAAGTAATAATTCACCGCAGGAGCACAGCGGTGCAGGGTCGGCGGACAGCAAGTGACGGTGGCTGAAACGGCAGTGACCGAACCGCAACCGGGCCAGGATGACCTCCTCCCGCCGAGAGGGGCGTGAGGAGGTCCTCCAAGCAGTCGGGATCGGTTTTACAGTTCACAATTTATTGTCGGACATTGAAAACCACGCACTGTGCCATTGCGACACGATACTACGGCGGAGAGCCCGTTGAACATCGTCCGGTGGGATGCAAAAGGTAGCCATGCGAGGCAAAAGAGCTGCGGCCTTGGCCACTATGTCGGCGGTCTCATTCCCGGGCACACCTACGTGGCCAGGAACCCACAGGAAAGAAACGTGACAGCTGTCATCTGCTAGCAACTGGAGGGAGCGTTGGATCCGATACACGAGAGGATGGTTCGAGAAAGGGTCCTTAAGACTCTGCAGGGCACTAGGGGAGTCCGAACATATGGCATAGAAAGATCAGCGGTGGCGGCAGGTGTACAAAACGGCCTGGTGGAGAGCAAAAAGCTCAGCCGTGAAGTTCGAGCACCGGTCAGGGAGCTTGTATTGGAAACTGTTGTCCCCGACGACGAAGGCAGATCCGACACCGGCAGTGCTCTTGGAACCATCAGTGTAAATAAATATGGCGTTATCGAACCGCGAACGGAGTTAGACAAGCCTCGAGCGGTATACCAAATCCGGAGTGCTCTCCTTGGGGAGCGAAGTAAGTTCAAAGTGAGTGTGAACCTGGGCGTGATGCCACGGTGGCAATGGGCTTTCGCTCAACTGAAAGGTGGAAGGAAGGGTAAAATCGAGCCGCTGTAGTAGGCGGCGAAACCGAACTCTAGGTGGAAGTAAGGCAATCGCAGACAACTGATATTGGCGATCGAGTAAGTTGTCAAAAAATAATCGGTAAGATGGATGGTTGGGCATCGACCGCAAGCGGCATGCATACCGACACAGGAGTATGTCACGTCGAGTGGTCAAAGGTAATACAGCAGCCTAGGCATACAGACTTTCAACAGGACTGGTATAAAATGCACCGGTCGCCAGACGTAATCCCCGATGGTGGATAGAGTTGAGACGGCAGAGAATCGACGGCCGTGCTGAAGAGTATACAAGGCTTCTGTAGTCGAGCTTCAACTGAACAATTGCCTGGTAAAGGTGAAGCAGGACGGTACGATCCACTACCCATGACGTGCCACTGAGGACACAAAGAACGTTAAGGGATCGGGCACAACGGGCGGCCAGGTAGGACACGTGTGTGGAGCAGCAAAGTTTACGATCCAACATGAGTCCCAAGAATTTCATAGTCTCCACAAAAGGGAGAGCAACAGGGCCGAGATGTAGAGAAAGTGGAAGAAATTCCTTGTATCTCCATAAGTTTACACACACAGTTTTCTCAGTGGAGAATCTGAAGCCGTTTGCGATGCTCCAGGAATATAGACGGTCAAGACAGCATTGAAGAGAACGCTCCAAGAGACACGTCCGCTGGGCGCTGCAATAAATTGCGAAATCGTCAACAAAAAGATCCGGAGATGTCGGCTGAAAGGCAATCTACGATCGGATTGATTGCAATGGCAAAGAGCGCCACACTCAAGACGGAGCCCTGTGGTACCCCATTCTCCTGGCAAAAAGGTATCTGACAAAACAGAGCCCACCCGTACCCGGAACTTGCGATCCGCCAAAAACGCTTGAATGAAAAGAGGAAGGCGGCCCCGAAGGCCCCATGTTCGCAATGTGCAGAGAATGCCCGCTCTCCAACAGGTATCGTATGCGAAGAACACTGCTACTGTTTGACGCTTCTTTAGAAAGTTATTCATAACGAAGGTCGACAACGTAATTAGGTGATCAGCAGCAGAGCGGTGTCGACGAAAACCACATTGGATATTAGTCAGGAGGCGGCGAGATTCGAGGAGCCAGACCAACCGAGCGTTAACCATGCGTTCCATCATCTTACAGACGCAGCTCGTCAGAGAAATGGGGCGATAACTGGAAGGAAGGTGTTTGTCTTTCCCTGGTTTGGGGATGGGGACAACAATGGCTTCACGCCAACTTGTGGGAACATGACCTTCAGTCCATATGCGATTGTAGGTACTAAGAAGAAAACACTTGCCAGCAGGAGAGAGGTTCTTCAGCATTTCAATATGAACGGAATCGGGCCCGGGAGCAGAAGATCAGGACAGGGCGAGAGCACGGTCTAGCTCCTGCATGGTGAAGGCGACATTATAATTTTCACAATTAAAAGAGTGGAAAGAAGGCGGCCGTGCCTCCTCTACCTGTTTGCGAGGGAGAAGGGCAGGGTGGTAATGGGCAGAGCTCGAAACCTCCGCAAAGAAACGGCCCAATGCGTTGGAAACGTCAGAGGGGTCCACAAGGACTACGTTCTCCACAGTCAGGCCAGGAATCGGGGAGTGGACCTTGATGCCGGATATACGGCGTAGGACACACCAAACAAATGTGGAGGGAGTAAAATGGTTAAAAGAACTAGTAAAAGCGGTCCAGCAAGCTTTCTTGCTGTCGTTTATGATACGACGACATTGCGCTCTCATACGTTTATAATGTATGCAATTATCCAAAGTCGGGTGGCAGCGGAAGGTGCGTAAAGCTCGGCGCCGGGCTCTAAGCGCGTCGCGGCACGCTGCAGTCCACCAAGGGACCTGGACACGACGTGGAGAACAGGATGTACGAGGTATGGAACGTTCAGCAGCGGTGAGAATAACCTCTGTGAGGTAGTCGACCTGACTGTTACAGGTGGGAAAATTCCGATTGTGAAAAACAGCCATGGAAGAATAAAGTCCCCAGTCGGCTTTAGAAATGTTCCAACTGGTGGGACGAGGAGATGGGGAATGATGCAGAAAGTGGATGATACAGGGGAAATGGTCACTCGAGTACGTGTCAGAAAGTGCATACCACTGAAACCGACTGGCAAGCTGAGGAGTGCGTATTGCGAGATCTATATGGGAATAAGTGTGTCGAATAAATATTACAGAGGGAAAAAGTAAATGTGGATAGGGTGATGCGGACGGCAACTGCCTGTAGGTGAGTATGCAATGAAATGGGATGGAAATAGACATAGTCTCGAAGGAGCATCAGAACCCCTCCATGGGCTGGGATACCTTGCACGATTGGCAGGTCGAACCGCACAGAGGTGTAGTGTGAAAAGTCTGCACGATCACTTGGACGCTACTTAGTTTCTTGGAGGCAGACGACAAGCGGGCAGTGCAATCGAAGGAGTAGTTTTAATTTCTCCCAATTGTAACGAATGCCGCGAATATTCCATTGAAGGAGCGCCATGATAAAAAAAGGTGAGAGAAGAAAAGAAGATAAAAAGGAATAAGCAGATGGGGTCACCTCGACGGCCGCTGAGGACCGGACTTCGAGGGAGCACTGCTATCTCCATCTAGTGGCAAAGGGTCATGTTCCATTGGTTCGATCGACGCGTCTGCCACCTCTCTGAGTTTATCAGGAGGGGCAGCTTCCACCGCCAGTAAACGGCCGGGTGCCCGACAGACGGAGCGTCCCGGTGAAACAGAAGACGGCCGAGGCCGGCAACTGTTGGATGGCGTGACCGAAGAGTCACGCCTCGGCGGGGAAGGGGGGGGGGCTGTTTTTTCTGGAAGCCTTCTAATAGTATGATGGGTGGAAGATGCGGTTGACGATTGAGAAGTTCGAGTCTTGAGAAAATCTTCACGGACTGGTTCCCTTTTTGAACTCCGGGCAGCAGATTTGGGTGCCCGGGATGTGTGTGAACTGGTCGATGAATTCGCTGTAGAACGGGCAGAAGGGATCGGAGAGGTGGAACGAGCAATTTTCGGGCTAGCCGACCTGACGACAGTGTCACAGAACGTTAGATCGCAAGTCTGGATGCCTACCTCCTTAGTTGGTCGAGGGGAGGCGAGGACCTGGGTGAAGGTACCTGATGGGAGTACAGCGGGCTTCCTACTAGCTAATAATTTCCGAGCGGCATAGGTGGAGACCTTTTCCTTCACACGAATCTTTTGGATGACCCGCTCTTCTTTATAAACGGGGCAGTCCCGTGAAGAAGCAGCATGGTCACCCATGCAATTAATGCAGCGAGGGGATGGAGGTTGACATTCACCCTCATGAGGTCTCTGCCACAGGTGGCGCACTTTGCTGCATTTGGACAAGATTTACTTGTATGGTTGTACCTTTGGCAATGGAAGCAGCGTGTGGGATTTGGTATGTACGGGCGAACGGAAATTACTTCGTAGCCCGCTTTCACTTTAGATGGTAGGTCAACACTGTCAAAAGTTAAGAAGACAGTACGGGTTGGCACGAGGTCATTGTTGACCTTTTTCATCATGCGATGAACAGCTGTGACTCCCTGATCTGACGTATAGTTCAATATCTCCTCGTCTGATAACACATCCAGCGATCTAGAGAAAACACTACCCCCCCCCCCCCCCCCCCGTGAAGAGTTGATGGTGCGGTGAGCCTCCACTTTCACAGGGAAAGTATGTACAAGTGTGGCCCGAAGTAACTTCTGCACCTGGAATGCATTCTCTATTTCGAGTAACAAGGTCCCGTTGCGCTGCCTAGAGCAGGTCTTGAAGGGACCTGCGATCACATCGACACCCTTCTGAATGATAAACGGATTGACTGAAGAAAAATCCTTATCGTCGGTACGTGATACCACCAGGAACTTTGGAATGTTAGGCAATGCTTTCTGCGGCTGAGAATCATGTTTCCACTTATGGGTCAGGGTTATAGTTGATGTGGAAGGTTTCATGGCGGAGGTGTCCCCCATGATTACAGGCGTCTCCGATGGCGCGCTCCTTCCTTGTGGGGGCCCTCATTGAGGGCGCACCCGCTTTAGGTGACTGTTCGCACCTCAGGTCACACCTCCCGAGAACGGACGGAGGGACCAATTGGCATGGTCGGAAGGTATCAGCTCGGGTAATCACCCCTCCCTGGGCCCGGCCTTTACCGGGGGGTACGTACGTGCCCTACATGTCTACCCGGGGGCGGGGAGTTACGCCTTTCCCCGTCACCGGCTACGCAGAGCGTGGGTCGACCTTCAGACACGCACAGGGAGGAAAGAAAGGAGGAAGGAGAGAAAGGGATGAAGGAGGAGGAAGAATCTCAAACGCTGAGGCGGAGATTAAAGGGCGAGTCGAGAACAAGGAGAAAGGAAAAAGAGGGGAAGGCTGAAGAACAGGAAACGAAGAGGACCAAGAAGAGAAGACAGAGGAAGCGAAAAAGAAACCATGGACTGATGGAAAAAAAAAAAAAACGCCCGTCTCCGGGCGAAGGCACAAACCGGGGGGAAAGAGGGAAGCGGCCTGGGACGGAAGAAAGGTCGCTTCGGCTCGGGCCCCCGTGCGCGCCACACACGTACCCACAAAAGAGCTGTGGGCCCCCTGGGGGGATTTAAACAGCTGAAAATATATACTACAGAGATTCTCTTCACTGCTCCTTGCTATTCAACATGGAGCTGACATTCACACTGTGGCACAAAGACACAGGACGGCAAGGAAGCCTGAAGTGAGAGTTGCAAAAATAAATAAATAATCTTTAAGCTTGGCTTGGCAAAGAGGGGTTGATACAGTTTGGCTTAGTGAGGCCAAGTCGATTTTTCATTCTGTTTTACAGAATTAGAGAGAGAGAGAGAGAGAGAGAGAGAGAGAGAGAGAGAGAGAGAGAGAGAGAGAGAGAGCACTGAGAATTCCAGAAACAATGCTGATGGGTAGTCGCACAGGATGAACAAAACCCATGGGGGAAGCATCAAGGTGAACAAAACCCATGGGGGAAGCATCAAGGTGAATAAAATGCAAGCAAATACATCTGCCGAGCAGTGAAATTGCTATATTTCCGGAACAAAAAACTTCAAGTTTTCCCTGCTTTCTGGGACACTTAACACCTGTCTTAGTATGCAAGCGAAGTTACTTATATAATGACCATTATTATATTAGTAAAAAACAGGATGTATATACAGAATACCATTAACATCATGCCGAATTAAATAATAGCATATGTTAAAATCCAAAAACAATCCAATATGTATACATTTTGCCACTGCCTCGTATAAAAGGTCTTAACTGTAAGAATCTATCTACATACAACATCTGTCATGTTATGTACATCATTAATTACATTACACATACTGTTCCCAATACCAACATTTGTAACACAAATCACATCAAACCATTACTTGTGTACACCATCTGCAAGAAAAAACATGATCATGTCAGAAGATGTTTAGAGACAGACGTGCTCAAGTACAGTATAAGTAGTGTGCCCCCCCCCCCTTTTGCATTTCTACAATGACTATGACACACACACACACACACACACACACACACACACACACACACACACACACACACACAAATGTAAATCCCACACAAATATTAATAATAATATTAATAATAATAATAATAATAATAATAATAATAATTAAAAAAAAACAGCAGTTACTGTTTCTATACTAACCACTCCCAGTGGCACATCAACCACATATGGCGTCTCTCGATCCATGCTGCGGAAATACAACTTGTAATTTGTAACAGAAAGCACCCCTCTTGCAGGTCCACTGTAAGGACATAAATATGTCACTTCCCTCGCCACTCCCTGAACTTTCTCTCCAGGCAATAATGGAGGATCATCAGGGCGAGAGGGTGGTCCTGTTTCAGCTACATTCACCTATAACAGAAAGTAACAATTATTCTATCTACAGAATAAACAACAACCACAAATGTTGTGTTTTGTGTCCACATACGACCACACATTACAGTTACATTACGCATTCCAAACAGCTTACACCTAACCAGTAAAATAAGAATCAATGGTTTGCTTGAGACACTCAGTGTGAAAGGAACAAATCTACGAGTTATGTACAATTTCAGTCATAAACTTGTTTCAATATAAATTTTAACGGCTGTGGACAGAGCACTATTCCACTGGCAAAACACCACCATCTAAAAGGGATGTCTTGCATGACATTTTAGCAGCAAGCCTGTGGGAAGGGGGTGGGGGAATCAATTTTTCACTGTACGATCACAACATTGTATCAAATATACAGGGTGCAACAACTAAGTTGTTCACTCAATTATTTCTGGAACCATTAAAGATATTGTCAATTCTGTTTTCACCCAGATGAATTTTAAGAAAGTCTTCGCTAAACAATGTATGGTATCTTAATTATATTAATTACATAGGTATTGATATCAATTTTTTTTCAAATGGAATCTGCTACTAGCACCCTAGATCTGAAAGATCTAATTCAATTATGTTTCACACACAAAAATCGGTTAAATACTTAAGGAAAAATTATAATATTTCAAACCCAAAATTTATGTTTTGAACATCAAACCAATTGCTGTCTTATAGGAAGTCCATGTTATCATAAGGTACTGTCATTTCTGACTGATTGGGCACTCTTGCTTGACACAGCAAAGAGTGTCATTACGATTTTGTAATAGTTGAGAAAAGGAATTGGCACATGCCCCCCCCCCCCAGACGGCCTGACGAAGAGAGAGAGAGAGAGAGAGAGAGAGAGAGAGAGAGAGAGAGAGAGAGAGAGAGAGAGAGAGGAGGGGGGGGCAGGGAAGGGATCTTAGCATTAGAATAATTAACTTTAATTATGAGCAGCACATAATTGTGAGTTAAAACATGCAAGATCCCTGTCATTAACATAATGTAATTTGACGTTTTTGCGCCATGCTTCCATTTAATTACTTCTCTTTTTCGTCAGTAATTTACAATAAAAATAAATAAAATTTGTTTATTGTTTCGCGATTACTTGGTAGATAAATGAGCTATTGTGTATGTTTTACTCAAACGTAAATAAAGTATTTAATTATGTAAAAACACAAATTCAAGGGCTGTGTTCAGGCTGGTGCATTCAGATGTTTCCGATAAATTGTTTATCTTATTCTTTTCCTAGACCCTAAGTAATGGTACTCCCACCCATTATAAATAGTTTTATTTGAAGCTACACATTTCAATTTTCCAGTTATTGGAGCAAATTAAAATTTCAATGGCATTTTTCCACACACATCAGATATAAACGATTTTCATGGTAGTAAACCTTCTTGCAACACAGTCAATTATAATTTTCAAAATCAAATTTCACTCTGCAGCTGAGTGTCGCTGATATGTAGCTTCCTGGTAGATTAAAACAGTGTGCTGTACCTGAGATTTGAACCTGTGACCTTTGACTTCTGCGGACAGTGCTCTACCATCTGAACTATCCCAACACACTTCACAGTGTCTTCACAACTTCACTTCTGCCTGCTCCTCACCTACTTTCCAAACTTCATGAAAGTCCTCCTGCGAACCTTGCAGGACTAGCACTCCTGGAAGAAAGGTTGTGGTGGAGACATGGCTTGGCCACAGCCTAAGGGATGTTTCCAGAATGAGGCATGCTAGTCCTGAAAGGTTCACAGGAGAACTTCCGCAAAGTTGGAAAGTAGGAGGCGAGGTACTGGCAGAAGTAAAGTTTTGTGGACAGACCGTGAAGCATGCCAGGATAGCTCAGATGATAGAGTGCTTGCCAGCAGAAAGCAAATGTCCCAGGTTCGAATCCCATTTCTGGCCCACAATTTTAATCTGCCAGGAAGTTTCAAGTGTAATTTTTAGGATCACCAAAGCTTTCTTGAAAACATCTCGTTTTGCATAACAACTTTACAAAGAATGAAGAAGAAATTGATCCAGAACAACGCAACCACAGGAAAACGATTTTGGGTTTTGAGGGAATATCAAACTTAGCATGACATAACTCTTATTTACTGGCTGTCTGTTTCTGACCCGTAATTGGGTGACCTTTTAGGATAAGCCGTTTTTCCGATTTGTGCACTGTTTGGTAATGACACAGCTACTCCGGTTACTGTACTGTTCATCCACGGTAAGTTGACCATTCGTGCACTGGCTGTTGGCAGCGGCAGGAGGCGTGTACCACGGCTGCCTGGAGGCGAGGAGCAGTGAGCTGAAGGCAGCGTCGCAATGTTGGAAACGTTACTCTTAACAATGTGTGCAGTGATATTTCATGACTAGGGGCAGCGTAACGTTGGCAGCAATCCAAAATAAATGCATGTCCAAGTAGTGCAGATGTTTTGTGCTGCTGGCTTCACCAGGTAAAGTCATGTTCACTTGTCAACGTAACACACGTCCGTCTAAATACCAATGCACTACTAGTTTCGACGCACTATGACTTCATTCTCAGGTTCCTATGATTAAAAAAATATTGTAATGATTCAGCCACATTAAACATTGAAAAGTTTAATAATTTATCAAAACATGTGCACCGCATGGGAATGGCCATGTGATCTGGGGCACAACATCGTGCAGTACGCAGCCACTCCCACCAGAGGTTCGAGTCCTCCCTCAGGCATGGGTGTGCCTGTTGTCCTTAGAATAAGTTAAAGTAATGGTAAGATTATGGACCAATGACCTTATCACTTTGGTCCCTTTGGATTACAAACATTTGAACTTTTTTTTAAAAAAAAATATGTCCTATGTTTTTCTACCATCACCATTAAGTCATTTGGCTCAATGTGTGCAAAACATTTGTACAATTTTTTGAATTTTCAAGTTGTCAGTCTTATTCAGGGTTGTAGTCCAAATATTCTAAAGTTGTAAATAGGTAGAGAAAGCTATGTCAATTTCGCAGGCTTCCTCTGTGTAGGTATTCGCGTGTACCCACCTGGAGAAGCTCAAAATCAGTTTCATATTGAATTAAATTCAATTCAGAGCCTGAATGCCCAGCAATCAGCTGTTGGCAAGCGTTTCATCCTTATGATGGTGAAGGATGAAGCAAGTGTGCCCACAACTGAACACAGGACATTCACGCTTTAAATTCTCTCTTTTTTTTTTGTGGGAAATTTAGAAAGTTTACACTGTATAATGTGATCAAATCATTGTAATATTTTTGTGATCACAGGCATTTGAAAATGATGGCATAGTGCACAGAAACTAATAGTGTATTGGTAGTTAGATTAAAGAAAATAAAAGTTTCTTCTAAGAAGCGACTGTGGCTGTGTGTGTGTGTGTGTGTGTGTGTGTGTGTGTGTGTGTGTGTGTAAAATTAGTCTCACGAACCCCTTAAGGATGTGTTCACCCTCCACACCAAATGTTCATAGTCCATTGCATCTGATATTCGACCTGCCTCAGCCAATGCCGAGTCTCAGCAGCCCAATAATGCTTATTTTTTATATTCAGCTTTCCACGATTTGTAAATGTTGCTTATCAGTAAAAGGAATTCTTCGAGGAAAGAACCTACTGTCCTGATACTGAGAAACAGAATTCCATGTCTTCTGAAATATCACCGGTTAATCTGCTGGTGAAGTGGGATCTATTTGAATGCACAATGCAAACAACGCTCAACTGAATTATTCCAGAGGCACTCGCAACAACGTGCAGATTGTGAGAAACATCAGCCAGAACGTCTAATTCATTCACACTGCTTGTTGCAAGTTTGCAACCTTAACCTCTATGTAGTATTCCAATGCCCTTCGAATAAAAATTTTTTTTGAACATTCAATAACTTGTTATTCTTGTTGACATGTATCAAGATACCTTTGCAGGTATAACTAAACTCTTCTCTTTGCATTCCTTCTGAATTCTCTGTAAAGAATTAGAATATCTAATTTCTCTTGGTCTGTGGAAGACCTATTATTTCTAAGCTACCCTGCACTTCTCACATGTGAACTGTATGTGACAAGCTCCTTATCCTCTCTGACACTTCTGTTCCATCATGGCAGTGCAACATTGTTTCCTCCTTACCCGATCTGATGTATTTCCCTATTTGGTTACAAAATCACAAATTTCCACATATGACAGCAATGAGCTTGATGTATAAGACATTTAATTCTTGTTTTCTAAATATTGTAATTTCTCCTAAACTACTAACTGGATTTTGATGGGTGTAATGCCATTGAATTTGTCTCTTTGGGCTCTATGATATTAGCAGCAGAAATTACTATAGTTCCTGTTGAAAAAACAAAGTTGATACCGATATGTATGTAGTAACACAGCTATGACAAGAAACATTATTTTGTAACACACACACACACACACACACACACACACACACACACACACACAGAGAGAGAGAGAGAGAGAGAGAGAGAGAGAGAGAGAGAGAGAGAGAGAGAGAGAGAGAGAGAGAGAGAGAGAGAGAGAGAGAGAGTTGACATTCATCTGTTATCAGACATATGCAGCAGTCATCAATGAAGAGACCATTGTGACATTTCCATAGCCCACCTGAACAACCAAGCATAGTTTCAGGTTTAGGAGTAGGGCCTCTCATGGCCATTTAAAATTCAGAGAGTTGTTGGCAGAGTTGTTTCAGTGTATTGTTTGACACTTGCCTCCTGATGAGCCTCACAAAGTCATCATTTACCTTGGTGGAAGTCTGGTCTGGGTTCCTTTGGGCGAAAAGTCATTTGTCACAATTGTTCCCCAGGTCCACTAGCAGGAACCAAGTCAAACCATAGTTTTATTACAATTCCAGGTTCTTACCACATCACTCGACTATTTGCCTCTTAACTTCCCTTGACCAAAGTCTTTGTTGGCATTAAGCAGCAATCTGTGTGGGGTTAAACAATGATGTTCTCATTTATGCTATTGAAGAACATTCATACAATGTATACAAATATCCCATACTGTTTCTACGCTATGTTGAATGAAGGTACAAATGTCACTGCCTCACCTACATTCAACGAAATAGGTATCCTTGCAATAGATTGTCTCTATAGGCAAGAGTGTCTACATTTGTTTGACAGTTCTGAATCATGTCAACATAGGTCCAGGAGGAATGTGCTTATGGCATACACAGGTGATGCCAACCACTCCAGATGTGGTCAAAGTAATATGAGTGTGTTCCAGTAATTTTAAAACAGGTAAAAAAATTGTAAATTGTAGCTTGAGTAGAACTGTCTTAAAACTTTGAGGAGACATCTGTTCTTGTCTTTCATATGATTAACATCGATCAACTGATTACATACTTGCCAACCTTCAAACCTTAAGGGAAAAAAACGGAGATCCACTAGAGATTCAATAATCAGATATCTTTTATAAAAACTGTGGTGCACTTTACTATAAACCTGAAGACTGAATTTTGCCTTTTCCTATCATCTCACAACACTACGTAATGGTTACAAATAACACTTGCATTAACCAAAATGTTGAATACATCCTTATTTGTAGCCAATCAAAGTAAAGTGATTTATTTTTTGATTGTTGTTGTTGTTGTTGTTGTTGTTGTTTTCAGTCCGGAGACAGCTCTCCACCTACTCTATCCTGAGCAATCCTCTTCATCTACTCATAAGAACGCCAACCTACATGCATTTTAATTTGCTTACTATATTCATCTATGTCCCTCTGATTTTTATCCCACACACTTCCCTCCAATGCTAAATTCACAATTCCTTGATGTCTAAGCATGTGTCCTGCCAATCAATCCCTTCTTTTAGTCAAGGCATGCCAGAAATTCCTCTTCTTCAATTCTGTTCAGTACCTCAGTTACACGATCCACCCACCTAATCTACAGCATCCTTCTGTAGCACCAAATTTCGAAAGCCTCTATCCTCTTCCTGACTGTACTGTTTATCGTCCATGTTTCACTCCCATACAATGCAACACTACACACAAATGCCTTCCGAAAAGACTTTTTTTACACTTAAATTAATATTTGCGGTTACCAAATTTCTCTTTTTCAAAAACACTTTTCTTCCCATTGCCATTCTGCAGTTTATATTCTCTGTACTACAACCATCACATGTTATTTTACTGCCCAAGTAACAAAACTCATTTACCACCTTTACTGTTTCGTTACCTAATCTAATTCCTGCAGCATCACCTGATTTTCTAAGACTGCATTACATTAACCTTGTTTTGCTCTTGTTAAAGTTATATGCTCCATTAAACACCCTGTCCAGTCTGTTCAATTGCTCCTCCAGGTCCTTTGCTGTCTCTGACAGAATTACGTCATCAGCAAAATGCAACATTTTTATTTGTCCATCTTTAACTTTAATTCCTTCTCTAAATTTCTCCTTGCTTTCCTTGATTTTAATAAATTCACAACTGTATTTTTGTGCCATACTGCTACCTGAGAACATTTTATGGAACAAGTGACCCACATGGTCATCGGATTTAGTTGGTAAACCGTACTCTAAAACAATGTAAATAAGCACTCTGCATGTATCACATGATCACTTTCACTTTTCTCAGCAATTTCACTCATCTATTGTGACACACACCCTTTTCATTCTCTCTGCACATATTCTGGTACATCCCTTTTTCCACCATGTGATGTAGAAATATCACATTGACAAAGAGTACAAAATACAGATATGTTCTGAAAGTTGCTTGAAAAGGGGATTATATTTTTTTGCCATACTGGAACACACACCACAGAATTGAAATCTCACTGTCACGTAAAATAGCTGTTTACACAAAAGTTGCCTCTCTGAAATTTGTGTATGAAACTGATGCTCATAACTATCCACTCTAAAGGTGATTTCACTTGTGCACAATGACAAAACTTTGTTTTGTCAACATCTTTTAATATAATTAAAAACTGAATTTCTTATATTGTTCCTACATATTTTAACAATCTGAACAGTATTGAGTGTGTTGGAACCAGACCTAACTGTAAATATTTTGAGCATATTATTGTATTCCAGATATATATATTTTATCTACTAGTTTGCACAATGATAAGTGTGCTGAACAATAATGTTATTTGGGTAACAATGATACATTATATACAGAGTCCTATGTGGTATGTTGTTACAGTTATAGTTGGTGTCATGTAAGTAGGCACTTCCGCACAGAGAGGCGGAGCGGTAGGGGAAACGTTGACAAGAGACGGCCGATCGCCAACTGAGCCTGCTGGAAAAATATTGCATAACTCGCGGCCAGCTACATACCTAGAGAATGACTATTACTGGCTGCCACTGCAGTAATGGAGGGGGATGCGCTCAATGGCTGAAAACTTGGCCGCCTTCATATGTGACGCCGACTGTAGTAAAACAGTACTATTATGCCCTTTCGTTTTTATTTAACAAGAAAGAAAAATGTACTTTAGAAAAGTATCACTGACAATAAAAACCATACAATCATCCACCTGCACTACTTTGAGACACTGGCTAATAACAATGGTCAGGCTACTATCATACTTCCCCAGTAGGTCACAAAAGGTAGCCCCGACTAACAAGTTTCACATGGAGGCCCTTGTTCAGTTCCACCTGCAAAAACTGCATTCATCAAGTAGTGCCGCATTTTGGAAGCATTAATTGATTAAGAAAAACTCTCTTCCTGGACAGTGCATCAAATTTTCTGTCAAATTTTTAGTACTTATAAAATTACTAAGAATATGCTTCTTACACACCACCACCACCACCACCACCACCACCACCACCACCACCCTAATGAAGTCTTGTGGATACCAGTTTCTACCATTAACCATTATTAATTTTATTTTACTTATGATTATAATGGATGCTTGCTGATACGAGAAGCAGAGGTGACTACATCCCTTTTTCTGTGTCTCACAAAAACGATGTACCATATCTGCAATACATAATATGAAAACTGCATGGGAGAACATCAACCTGGCACTACAATGTAAGACTTCTAGTGTCAATGTTGTTGTCGATACCTGATTCATAGCCTGTTGGGGAAAATGAGATAGTGATTCATAAACTTTTGGCTCATCTGTCAAAGGTATATTCTTCCAAACAAGGGAAAATTGTGCAATAATAGCAGACAAGATAACAGGACTGAGGCACTACCAGAGCAATACACACAAATTGTGCCCCCTTAAAATATCTTAGTTGATTATGAACAATATATATGTTCCTGAGTTAATACTTAGGTGAAGTTAACTATTGTTCCAAGTAAATTAATCCAATTTATGTAAACACCGGAAGACAAACTGCATTAATGAAGGTAACTAATACCTACAATATGCCACATAATACTACGAGGCCACAATAATGACAATACTACACTTCAAAATTTCTTATACTACCTAAACTTATCTGACAGTGGGCTAGAATGGTTTCAGGGACTATCTTAAGTATTCTCTGGAGTGCCACATGTGTCAATTTAGGAACCATTACAATTGTTCTTATACATACCAATAACATTCAATTAGTTCTGCCCTGAAAATAATATTCCTATACCAATGATCTATAACTTTACCCATCTCCCTGTTGTTGTGGTCTTCAATGCAGAGATGGTTTGATGCAGTTCTCCACCCTACTCTACCACAAGCAAGCCTCTTAATCGTCTCATAAGAACAGCAATGCTAATCTTTTTGAATCTGCTTACTGTATTTGTCTGTCACCCTTGCGATTTTTACTCTACACACTTCCCTGCAATGCTAAATTCCAATCTCCCTAATGCATCCCAAACATGCGCTCTGGGATTCAAACAGCGAAATCGAGCAGGCTACACCAGGCACGCAATATCTTCCATTTCCAGCAGAACTATCAACTACCTGTGCACTGTTATGTCCGAGCCCAAACCATGTCAATTACACTATCCACCGAGATCTCCATCACAATACCTGATGGCAATTAAACCTTGGCAATAATCACCATGTAATTTCAAGAAGAGATTTTCAAATGGTCAATATAATCCTCACCCACATAATTAGGGACCCTCTCTTCAAATTGGCCCCTTACCACCATGTTTGCGTCCTGCAATTTTATTCCACGTTCTCTCCAGATATAAAGCTATCAGTTTTATTCTGTAGATCAAATTAGGATTCATCTGTCTCACTATTCGATTAACCAGGTGGCATGTTGACAATTGTATTCAAGAAGTTCCCTTCTGTGAAGGCACATCAGGGGGACTCTTATAGAAGATCTCCACTCTACAAAAGCTGTCCATACATAGTTTGCCTTAATAGAACTCTTGCAGTAGGTGCTGTGAGGTAAGATGCGCGTTGCTGTACAGTATAGTACTACAGCAGTACCAATGTGTCTACAGCCAAGTAGTAGTCCTCTTTATGATGTGATGGCCCTGATTAACTAGCAGCTTCTAGGAGCAACAAACAATTTGATTAGCAATATTTTGAGAAGTTATTTACTAAATTAAAAATGATAATATCAAAGTCTACATAATTAAGAGGTATAACCTTGTGGTAACAGTTTAAGACAAGAACTTCAGCACAAAACAGTGTGTATCTGAAAATAATATTACTGACAGCAAGCCCAGACTTAATTCATTTTGTATTTGAGAAAGACAGCACATATCTACTTCCAGGAAATTGAATGTATAATCTAGAAACACTTCGGAAATTCCTCACAAGATAATGGAAAAAAAGGAGGGGTATTATAAATTACTACTAGCAATTTCTTGAAGTTGGGTGCAAATTATCAATGATATTGCCGCGAGTCTTTCGACAGAACGCGTGGAACAATGGTTAGCAACGCAGATTGCTGTGCTTGCAGTCCCCAGTTCGAATCCCGCAACGAGCAGAAAAAATGTATTTCTTTGTGTTTACTATTTATAGAATTTTCTATATGTTTGACGTAAGTACCCAAAAATTCTTTCTCTGTATAAATAGTGGAGCACTCCAAGCAAGAGTCAGTCTGTACTGAGTGTATGCTTGTGTTAGCAATAAATGTGTTTTAAGTGTATAGTGTTGTGCTCTATTAATGACCTGCCTTCGAATTTCGGACTACCTGCAGTTTTCAATGTGACACTTTCTGGTGGAGGCGTTGGGTGACCTGCAATACATCTGCATCATTGGGGCTCCAATCAGGCAGCATAAGAGCCATCACTTGCATGGACAAGAACTGGAATACAAAGGGTATACTGACTACCTCCATCTGAAGGTTGGAGTCATATGGCAAAACACTGGTAAGCCAGCTACACATCAGACACCCATTGGCGTTCTCAGGAGACGCTGGACAAGACCCAAATAAATAGCTGAAAGGATTCAACAGTCGCCAAATATAATAGGTGGGATCACATTATGTGCTTGGCAAACTTTCATTTCTACCTGGATAGCACAGCCCAGCAGTGGTTTGAAAATAACGAGGACAAGCTCAATAGCTAGGAAAAATTCCAGACAGAATTAAAGACGACGTTTGCAGACCGCCAGCAGCAAGTCCATTTACCAGAAAAGCAATTGAAGAACAGGGCCCAACAGCATGGGGAGTCAACACAGTATATACTGAGTGTTGACCTTATGTCACATAGTTAACCCATATATGACAGGTCTACAAAGTTTCACACCTGATGAAAGGCATTGTGGAAGACAAGTATCAAGCTCTTCTGTTAAGATGTTTCAATGAAAGAAGAGTTTATCCATTGGTGTCAGAAAATTGAAGAGATGCAATAAAGGAAGGAGGTAGAAGTATGACAGACTCCGAATGATGTCCCTATGGCCACTGTGGAAGACCAGCATGACTTTGCTTCTCTCATACAACAAATTGAGAGACAAGAATTACGACAGTTTATAACAGCTGGGACTGTTGGACCAAGTAACCAGAAAATTATGTGCATTGATGTCAGTCCTGTGTCATGAGGAAGTCTATGCTGCTGAGGAAAAGGTATTTCAAACATTAGCGTCTGTCAGTCCTGCCAGTTGCACCCCGAGGTGAAGAATGGCCTCGCCCTACTATGACTAACGCCACAACTGCCCAACAGCTGCTTAGGAACCAACCGACACGACCACAACCAAGTCCTCCAGAAAGTGTGAAGCCTTTCAGAAGGAAGTATCTTTAGGACAGAAGACAACACCACTGTTTTCACTGTGACCTTCCCGGACATGTCTTATGATAAGGTAGGGAGAGAAGATGAGTAATTGACAATTATTATGCTGCAAGATGCCAACCATCTGAGTAGTCCTTTCAACGGCAGTCAACATAAGATGATTACTGTCAATCTACAGGATGAAGCCCATCACCATGTCCTGGATGTGGTCGATCTCTAACATGCCGCCACCATTCACCATTGCCTTACAAAGATATCAGCCGCTCGCCTAGCTGCCGTGTTCAGGAAAACTAGGCGAGGCAACCATCTACAGAGGCGACGCCACCGCACATGAAAATCTTCCATGGACGACAGTCGCTAAGATGTCAGGAAATCTCACTGACGTCATTGACGGCCAACCTGTCTGGGCCGTAGTCTATTCAGGAGCTTCCTTTTCTATATTGTGGAATGACTACTGCCACAAATTAAAGAAGATAATTTTCTGTGATACAAGAGGAAATGTGCTGGAGGTCGCAAATGGAAAATATGTCCAGCTGGCAGGAACATGTATCACAAGAATAACGATCAACAGGGTGCAGCCTTTTAAATTTGTTGTTTTAAAATAATGTAGCCATAACACCATCCTGAGATGGGACTTCCTTCAGGCATCCCAGGCTGTCACTGACTGTGGAAGATCTGAGCTACAAATTGAGGAAGCTGTTCTGGCAAGTACACGTAACATGTACTTCCCTGGGTGGTTGTTTGCTACCAAGAATGCTGAGATCCCTAAGTTAACAATGAGGGGTTTCAGTCAGCAGCCGAGATGACCAGCTGAACAGTTAAGTGCTTGTTGATTGAAAAAAGCTAATCAGTATAACCAAGGAAACCTACATACCAGCTGCTATCATATGCATTATAGGTGGTGGAGGAGAACTTTGGATCACTAATTTTCTATGAGCAATCTCAACTCCTTCATAGAGGAATGAGTGTTGGAAAAGCTGAACCAGTCCTGGACGGTGAGCTCAATGACATCGACAAAGTCTCACGCCCTGCTGTTCCTGCAGACAACGCACTAGAGGAGACTACTATGGCATTTCATATAGGGCTTGGTCTGACACAGGAACAATGTCAGCAGGTGTTAACCATACTACACCAATTTTCAGATGTATTCCAGGCCAGGCAGGAGAAGAGCCAGATGAAACTGCCTACAATGAAACACCGAATCAATACTGGAGACCACAAGCACAGCTATCTGCGATGCTAACCACTGCGCCACGCATTCTGTCTGAAGATGTGCAGCAATATTTCATGCCAGCTTTTATTATGAAAAGTTCTCAGTGACCTCAGGTGAACTTTGAGCACAATTTTAACCTTTCCTACGTCTTTTTCTCACATCATTACAGTCAAATATTTACTGCATTAATCATTTGTTAAGTAATTAGACGTTTAAAGACTCATGCTTCCATGAAAGAGCTTCAAAGAACGAGAGGGGGTTACTAATAATCAACTAAATAAAATTTAGAGAGTTTGTATTTCTTTTAATATGGTTGCTTCAGCTTCCTCCCGGAGAAAACTTAAAAAACAAAAACTAGAATTATTGATTTACTTTTGAGAAGAAGGCTAATGCTTTACCACTATACTAACAATTTAAGCAAGCATCAGGACCTAATACTCACTTTGCTTAGTAATTGGATATAAAACTAACTTGTCATTCTAATAATTTCAAAGTTCAAAATACATATAACTAAATCTGAACAGAACTTAAATTTTTAATTATTATTAATTAAAATTATATTATAATAAATTATATTATTAATTTAACAACCAATATTTAAACAGCTTTGTCATTCTTCATGAACCACCTGTTCAAGGACACACTCCATACTCAAAATACAGTATACATAAAGACAGTCCCTAAAATAATAAAGAATGTTAAGCAGCCTAAACATTTCACTACAACTACATAAGCTACAATTTTCATGCAACACAAGTACTCTAAATTTCTGCACTGGGAGTACAGAAAAATGTAACTACAATTTCACACACACAGAACTGTATTTACTGAAACACATACATAAATATCCCAACATGTAGATAGAAAAAGACATACAAAAAAATTAAGGTAAGTTAAATCTTGCTGCAGTAGGGTAAGTTTTGTGGCTAGTATTGGTATCAGCTAACATGTACACTACCTTGTGACACAGCACCCCATTTCAATCAATACCTGTGGTCTATTACATGTGGTTCATATGTTCCGATATTTATTTTTACTCCTCTGATATTCATTGCCATGAGAACTTTTTTTTTTAAGCATTGGACACATTTATAGGAAGGTCCTGGGTTTTGAACATATTGTTATATAAACTAAAGAAAAACAAATCCAAGCAAATTTTACACTTTCTCCATGTGTCAATCAGCATAAACCAGTACATATGGGCTATTTCATAATTACTACTGGCTCCAAGGCTTGTAAAGGGTAGTTAATAAAGTTCTGCTAATGAATAAAAGTTTAATGTGCAATGAAGATGAAATTTTCAAATCTCATACTTCACGGTATATACACAGTACAGACAATGAAATCTGATCTGTGTGACCAACCGGAAGTACTCCGCACAGTGACAATGTCTACTGCATGAAGTATCAGAGTTGCTGCCCCCCCCCCCCCACCACACACACACACACACACACACACACACACACACACACACACACACACACACACACACACACAAATGCTGTAGCACAAGTAAGGCACACCAAAGTTAACCCTCTTAATAGTTAAGATTACTACAGCGTCTCTGAACCATTGCAGTAATTGGACAGAACTGGTATGCAATGGAATAAGGGAACCTGGAAAATATTTGCAATATATTCATTGTGTATCTCTACCATTACATACTGTACCATGAAGTGGGAGATATGAAAGCAATCTCATTTCCTTACTTAGTTTATACCCAACTGGTACATTTCTGGAGACAGATTCCTTACTTAAATGTAATCTATTAGCCCCCTTCCCCAACACCAATAAGCTTTTAATATGACGTTTATAATGTATTCTTTCTCCCTGTATGCTGTTAGAACAGTTAGATTCTTCAGTTTAGCTTTTTTGATGTTATGCCATTGTCAAGTGATATGTATAAACAAATGTGTAATTTTTTATAAATATTTTGTATTGTGGTAGTCAATTGTGTTGGATAAAACTGTAATTTTCCATGTTAGTTGTTACATATAGAATCTGTATTTGTCATGCATCCAAGTATTCTCCCATACCAAGCACATGATTACGTTACAAAATATTCAAATGTTTGTAAAGCTATGGGACCAAACCAAATTACAGTAACAACAACACATACAACCATGCCCAAAGGAGGACTCTTACTTCTGAGAGGGAACAGCATCACACTGCAGTATGGCACCTTAGCACGCATGGCCACATGCGTGCAGCAAGATTATGTTAATTATTTTGCATAATGAATAGAGGGCTAAAATTGCATGGAACGATCTTATTGTTTGTGTCTAAATTACATTTTGACAGTCTGAGATACTATATGTTTACAAACAAACAAACTTTGACAACACATTCAAAGATGCACTACATCTTAATCAAATATAGCAAAAAATTGCGACTCCAACAACTTTGTAAACATACAGAATCTTAGAAATTGTCAAAACATAATGTAACATCAAAATTATCTGACAATTTTGGTATAGCAAAATACTTGACAAATACAAAAGCTATACTGTACGTAGCATCAAAAACCAAAATGTACATATTTTATCCCACACAATTCTCCTTTACTACCGTAATTCCAAAATGTAATTAGGCTTTGATATCAACCACAATGACCTCTTGACTTTTCAAGATTACTTTTTGACGATATGTTGTAACAGTTAATGATGAAAATTATCGTGAATATTTTCTATGTCCATATGTGTGTACCAAACAAAAACTAAGAACTGTATTCCTTGTTAACAAGGTCATTCCTACAAGGCATATTTCTGGAACAAGATTTTGAAATGTATTAATAAAGGAAAGAAATACTTGGAAACATGATATTTGTAAAAGTAATGAGCAAGCATTTGCTCCTCTTGTAATGTCTTTGAAGCTTTAAAAATTTTTAAAAGTTGACAAAATCCTGCTTTTTTTCGCAATGCATATTTTGCTGTGCTGCAAATAGCAACCTAAAATTGCAGGAAAGCACACCAAAACATGTCAGATTACTAAGCGAAGTATGAAAGGCTGCAAGGGTCAAGAAAAATTACACGGTCAAGGGTTACAGTGGCATAACATAGAAACTGCTGTAGCAAAGAAAATTAAACTGTTCTAGCAACAAGAGAGAAAATTCATTTTAAACAACTTATCAAGATGTATACCATGCTGATGGCCATGCAACAAAAAAATTAGGAATTGTTAAACACCCTATCCACATTTTTCAGGTTCTGAAAAGGGACAACACCCAAACCACAAAAATGCATCTCCCATTACAAAACTACCTTGTCCATACTACATCTGTTTAAAATTATTTTAGGATTGATACCTCTGAAGGAGCATGTGGTGGTTCAAGTTGCCTCATCCAACATGGAAACCGCATGTAATATCACATTTCATTCAACTCTCTCAAACATGCAAACTATTCTCTACATAAATATGGAACTTGCAACTATGTATTCTGGAAGAACTTCACTATATATTTTCATTTAGTTTTATATCAGCCAGCAGATTATTAAGACAATAAACTGATAATTTCCAAATATGCATATTCTGACAATGTTACCGAATTTTCGACATATTCAAAACTTCTCTCTCAATGAAGTTAGGTGGGCACATTAACCAAACGAAATGTGAAGACACTTTTTCCTACTCCAAACTGGAACTCGTTTCGAGTTTTTCCAACACTAGATAATTTCAGTTAAATATGGTGCAACATGGCCCACTTGCACTTCAAGTACTGAGCAGTTGAATGTGGTATTTCATGACAAGAAAATGTTTGACATTTTTTTTCCTCCAGCTATTTACCACTTTAAGTTGCTCACAACGTGCAGCCAAATCCTCTTTTACTTAATTTATACTGACGTAATTGAATGTAACTTTTTTATTGAAATAATCACCCCCAATTTCCAAAGTGAAATCCTCTGTGACCTGTGTGTCACCCTTGGTAAAGGTCTAATTCTTTAACGGTGACCAATCTATACTCCGACTTCCTTTTCTGTGACAACAATCTCACACAAGGACAAATTGCATCCTCAGCAAACTAAATAATATTGGTGAACCACTTACCCATACTTGCCGCCACCCCCCCCCCCCCCACTTACCCCCGCCCCAACATTATCCGCTTTTGACATTTTTTCTTTAATATCTTTAATATGCACAATGATGTTTTTATTTATGTTCAAAGCTGTAGCATTTATATCACATAGTTAATGAAGAGCAGTGGGCTAAGTAGGCACAAGATGAGAAAACCTTTTCTATCGACTGAAGTGACATTCGCATAACAGCAGCAACATATGTTATGATGTAACACATACAAAATATGTTAACAGCCAGGGATAATCAAGTGCTAGAAACCCACTTAGTAGCAACAAGTTTTATGCACATGAAGATGCATCTTCTGGTTATTGAATACAAGTATACTTGCTATGTCATTGTCTAGTGTTGGCACAGTGAGCCGACCAATCATGATGCAGATGGAGACAGTCAATTATTAGCCCATAACAGATGTTTTATCATTACAAATAATGTTATTTTCTTACAGTTTAAAATAAAACATGGTATGCAGACAGATCTATAATTTATTTCGTTTTTGTTACTATGAAGACAAACATGAATAGGGAATTTTTATGAGCATGAAATAAAAAATTATGTTTCTCTCTATGTTGACAGGTTCTTGTATGTACCCTTGTCCAATCAGTGACTTAAATAATTGGAACTGGAATATTTCCTAACATCCTCTTGAAGCACGGTCATTAGCGACAGAGCTAACACGGATTTTTGGGTAAGGATGACGAAAGAAATTGGCCATGCCCTTTGAAAGACACTATTCTGGCATTTGCTCGATATGATTTAGGGAAATCAAGAAATGTAAAACTGGATGGCTGGAGACTGGTTTGATCACCGTCCTCCCGAATGCGAGTCCAGTGTGTTACCGCTGCACTACCACGCTTGGTATTTTGTAACAAAACATTTGCATTGAAGTGACAACATTGACATAAAAGGTGCAAGTTAAGTTGAATAAGTAAGTACCAGTACAAGAAAAATTTGTAGAAACGTCAAACTTTATTCAGGATTATATAGCCTCTGTAAAGCTTCCATGAACTATGAAAACAAATCATTTGTATCATGTCATCTTCTCCACACCAACTCTAGAAGGTACGAATTTAACATGTTACATTTATTTGGTCCACAGAAAGACCACTTAATAATGGACCTTGTGTTCTATATTGAGTTTGTATGAACACCTGTACTCATATCTTTAAAATGAATACTGTGGTTTACTGCCAAATTCACAAAACCCTTCATAAGATAAACATTCGTAGGACTAAACAGTCTGAAATTACAGTGGTCGCCGGAATCACTTTTTCGGAGCACTTTTGAGAAGAATGTTCCTTTCTTTTCGAAACAACTTTAAAAAAATTACTTGCAACTCTCATCAACACCAATATGCCAACTTCTTTCTTCTGCCTGTGATACTTCCTGTTTCCAAATAAAGACTTTTCTACTGCAACAACAATGCAGTACACACACTTCTCTCAAAACCTGCATCAGTCAGCGACAGTACCTCTGTGTTATTCTGAGGAAATGAAGTCATTGGTGCACTAGTTCACACCAAAGTCGTTTTTAAAATGTCTTTTTGCTTCCAGCAATTACGTTTTATTTCTGATAATCTGCCAGAACAAATTTCCATTTCCCTTGTAAATCCATTGCACTCCATCTTGTGCATCTTTCCTTGATCCCAACTTCACAGGAGAACCTCATAATTTACAAGATACAGATCTAGCAATTACTCTGTGCTTCAAAATCCAATTCACACTTTCACATTGTAATAAACCAAGACCATTGAAAAATGGAAGAAAATCTTTAAACACCTGTAATATATTCTGACAAAAATACCAGAACCATGGAATTCTTCATTTTCTCCCGGTGTATTCGTTGTGCTATTAGTCCAAGGGTGTACTGCCGGTTCATAGTGTCCAACAGGCACAATATTTCGGTGATTGCACCTTACAAAATGTCTAATGACAAACTGAGGTCCTGAGGGCAGGCAGCCGTCTTACACCCTGGCCCCCAAGGGGCATTAATGCTACGAGCATGCTTCAGCTGTTGTTTAGATGCTGGTGTCAGCATCTATGCACTTTCTTCATCTCTCAGTTTGTTTTCTTTGCTCAGTGTCCTCTTTAATTAGACTCAGTGCTGACTCCCAAGCTTTGCTCAAATTGTAACCACAGTCTCGATTGAAAAGCTCTTCCATAGTATGGATCTCAATGGTGTCTAACAACACTGTCCCAGTACCTCTAAGTCTGTGCCAAGATCCTGGTACATTCGTAATCCATCTTGTGGTTTTCGGACGAAGAGTGCTCTGCAACCACCGACTTGTTGGGAATCTTAAATCGAGTGTGCCTCTGACGTTCAAGGCAATGATCCTCGGTGGTGTGCACTGTTTGTGCAATATACGTCTTTCCACACTGGCAAATAACCTGGTATGTGCTGGCATTCCGCAAATTGAGATCAACTCTGACACTTCCTAATAAGTGTCTGTTTTATTGGGCAGGCAAGAGAGATTTTACTCAGTGTTTCTTTAATATACATCATACTTTCCCTGATAGTGGGCCAGTGTGCAGTATAACGGATGTGGCTAACTCTTGCACCATGACTTCTTCATTCTCCACGTCTCCACAGGCTTTACTGTAGTGGTGGGATGGAGAATGTGTAATCTGCCATTCTAAGTACCCATTTTCATGTAATACTGTTATGATTATTTCTGAGGTACTTGTTTTCACAGAATACTGTTCCGAGATACTCAGAATGGCAGATTAGACACACTATGCCATACCACTACAGTAAAGTCAGTGGAGAAGGAAGAAGTTACAGACGAAGAGGTAGCCATGGCCTTTATACTATATACTGGCTCACTATTGGGAAAAATATGATGTATATTAAAGAAACAATAAGTATAAACTGTCTTGCCCACCCAATAAAACACGAACCTCATTGGTAAGTGTCAAAGACAATCTCAGTTATCGGAAGGCCGGCCTATACCAGATTCCGTAATGGTGTGGGAAGTAGAGCTGGCTACCGAGTTGATGTTTTGACTCGGTGAATCGAGACAGCGAACTGTTCGACTGAGTCAACACTTTAATCAGCACTGTTTCGAAACAGCAGATCTTGTCATTCGTGTATCGGATGCTAGGTACCGGTAACGTGTGTTTTGCTGTCCATCTGCCTGGATGTGTGATACAGCGGCCAGGTGTGCAAGGGGTTTGAATTATGCTACCAGTACCCTTCAGCTGTTTGAAAACTGGGATACCACCGAGAAAAGTTGTGAAGTCCTTCGGTGTTTTTAGGTAGTTTCGAGTGTACTAAGTGTTGTTATGCATTGTTCCTTCATCTGTGCCAGGTGAACACATCTTTACGAAGCAAGGGCTAACAATTTTGCCACACTATGACATGTAAACTTTAGCCAGTAATGTTATAGTAATTATAACATAGTGAAAATATTTTCACTGAGTCCCAGCGTTTGTTATTCCCGCATTGAAAACAATAACCCACATGTGGTGTCAAAATAGATTAAAAATAAACTGTACTTTAGCTGTTGGCCAACATGCACCTTGCATGATTAAGTCACAATCCTGAATATGCAGGTAAATCATTTGCCAAACTTTTAGAATGGTGTCTCAAATTAAATAGTGCATTTGAATATAAGTTGTTATACTGCTTTAGTAGGCAGTTAACATTAAGTGTTGAAAGTGGTGTCGACTTTTGATGAATAGAACATAGGGGTGCGAACTTTCAGCACTTACTATATCCGATTTATTCATGCCGGAAAGTTATTTTTAGTCACACCTTTGTATTTTTACTTTTTTATTTTACCCATGAAGTTTTCATTGCCTTGCATTCAAGTTCATCCACGTGGAAATGAATCACTGTGCTAGATACAAAAGTATTAGATTTGGTCACCTGCCATTGCCAATAATGTTATCCAATCTCTATTTATGACAAATGACAGTAAAACAAACCTTTACTACAAAATTTTACTCCTCCGAAATTCACATTGCGAGTGTGAATGTAACCTGCCACAAGTCATTATGTAAGAGCCACAAATTCTGTCATCTCTACAGTATTTTTCTTATAGCAAAAGACATCAGCGGAGCAGTAATACTGGAAATGATACCCCCATGCAATAAGATGGAGATAGTGTTAGAAATGATGATTGGTGACAAGAAGGGTTTAGCATTCTGTCAGCGTTGAGGTTATTAGAGCACAAGCTGGGACCATGACGAGGACAGAGAGGAAAATTGGCCATGCTGTTCCCAAAGGAATATCCCAGCCTTTTTCCTAGAGTGATTTGGAGAATAATGGAAAACCTAAATCTGAATGGCTGGATGTAAATCCAAACAACTGAACACAATGAAGTAATTAGGGACCAAACACCATTCTACAGTGGTGATTTCACATATACAAATATGCTCATTAATCTTATGTCCCTGGGCAATGAGTAGACAAGGCAATCTGCCAACTACAGATATCTTTGTTATGCTGTCATATGACAATTTTTCTGTATCTACAAAATTTTCTAACAATTCAAGGTAAGTGATTACCACAATATCAGTCACATCTGCACAGATTTTATTACTATATTCACATTAAGAGATTCATGTCCACATCTCAATATCACCTTGTGGTACAAATTTACAGTAATTTGTTAACCTGTCTGACCCTATAGTTCATCAGAACTACACATTTTCCATTTCAATATCCCCACACAACTGGCCTCACTCTCAAGCTGAGTGCGAGGAGTGGGTGTTTTCCAATTGCATTACTATCTTTTCATTCTTACTTATTTGCACTGTGAGGTCACACAGTAGTAAGACACTCAACTTTCAATTGGGATGACAGCAGTTTGAACGCCTGTCCAGTAATCCATATTTACAATTTCCATGAAGCACCTAACAAATGCCAGGAAAGTTCCTTTGAAAATGAGATATCGAGTATCCTTTCCTAAGCTTATGCTCCTCTTTAATGACCTCACTAATAATGATACATTATATTTTTAAGGTTACAGTTTGTAACAAATAAAGAAACTCAATGTTTTTGTATGATTCTAAGAATTTCTTGAGAATGTTGCACTTTTGGTACATTTTTATTCCACAACAAACAGTTTGTTAACAACAGTCTGATGACTTACAAGGGGAGGGGGAGAGTGGAAGAAAACCACATATAATGGTACACAACTATTCAATAAAAGTATAGGGCCACACCGGTAAAAAGTTATGGCCTCGGTGCTGTAGTGTGCTGATGATGGCAATGACCTTTGAATGCTCTTTGAGAACTCAAACACACAGAATGACAAACTAATTTTGTGTGTTGACCATGAAAAAATTAATGCTGTTCCCTGCCCTATGGTGAACAGGCTTTTATATACTCTTATCCGGTAAGTAAATTAATTATCCTCATAAAGCAAATATTTTGTCGTCAACATTAGTATACTATGGTGCCAATGTGGTAAGTAGAATTTAACTACCATACATGTGCTTACCTTGAAGTCTAAAGGCAACATAAATCATGGGGCTATGGATGTTTGTGTGTGGACATTTAAGTTCTATACCAGTTAATACAATCTATTTGCCAATATTTGCATACCATCAACCACAATTATTTCGGATGCTTGGGGGAGGGGGGGGGGGGAGGGATTTTGGGCATTACAGTTTATCTTCTCTTTCCCACTGCCTATCAACAAAGGGTCATAAATTTTGACCTCCCCACACTGGTTATTTTATGCACAAGAGTATATTTCCTGTGTTATATGACTTGTATTTAGGGTAGATTGTTTAACAATGGAATAATCTGATGAATCATTATCAGAAGTTCATGCTGTACTATGGAGCAGATACTTTACATTGTTGCAACCAGTGGAACGTATTCTATCATCAGTTGCCAATGTGATCAGTAGGCTTTGGCAGTGTGAAAAGTTATACAGAAGCTTTTATAGAGTTTTGTGTGAAATTGGAGAATAATGAAGATTTTTATATAATTGTGTACTGTTTGGGGCGATTTTGGATGTCAAAATGTGTAAAAGCACAATAGGTTCTAAATTTTGGCATAATTACAGCCCAGGACTTTTAAAGCAGTTTGTGATATTTAGAGTGGTAAATTAACATACAGAAAAACGAGCGATTTGTATGGTGTACCAAGGTCGACCTTACAAAATAAAGTGCAAAAAACACACAAAAAAACGTTCGGGGGGGGGGGGGGGGGCGCAGCGTGCGCAATCGGTGCTAAATGAGCAAGAAGAAATGTTAAAGGTAGGTATCTTTAGGACTGCACATTGGGGATTTCCTTTCAGTAAATTGAGCACTAGACATTTAGTGAAAGGCCACCTTGACAAAAGTAGCCAAAAGAGGAAATTTCCTAACAATTTACCAGGACAAGACTGGACACTTATTTCTCAAGTGGCATTCAAAAGATCTTTCCGTCCACCTAAGAGAAAATATTAAAAGATCTTGCACGGAAGTGAACAAAGATATAATAAATGACTAAAATTTCTTATGTCAATCCTTATTCCTTATTTGTAATGGTAGACACTGAAATGGATAAAATAAAGTAGAACAAATACCTATGAAAGTTACATGGTAAAAATAATCTCAAAACAGTACTGCAAACAAAAGCAGTGTCCTAATGTAGCCCGATATAAACTTTAGCCAATTACTTAACATGGCAAAATTACAAATAACTTTTCTAAGACAGATGGTTTTCAATATAAACTGCCGATATTATCCATCATGTACTCTGAGAAAATTTAAATAGGATAAATGAGAATGTGAAAAGTTTTTGTCCTACATATACACCTATATTTCTCAGAATGGCTGAAGACCAAAATTTAAAGAAATTCAGAGGAAGCTGCAAAACATTCTGTTTATACCGATATTTGTTATATATTACTTCAGTGCTGGCTTAGCAAGCTAATATTGGCAACAAAATATTTAATTTAAGAGGGTAATTTACTGGCCCACAAGAGTGCAAACAAGAACCTGCCTACCATAGTGCAGGAACAGCATTCATTATTTATTTCATGATGAACACAGAAGAATATTCCCCTCATTCTATGTGGTACATCATCACAGATCATTCAATGGTCATTGTCAACATCAATACACTATACAGCCACTACTGTGTAAAATTTTTTACCCCGGAAGTCAAGTGGTATGACAATTTATTAACATAAGGCGTGACCGTTTCACTATCTGCTATTATTTTCAAACTGCCTGTGTTCGCAGGTACAGATAGCCTTAATTCATCTGAAGGCAATTACTGTAATGGAATCCCAATTTGCGTAAGGTTAGTGAAACACAAAAGTGAAAGCATTGTTTACTACAACCTCAACAGGAAATAATAATACTGAAAATATATTTTTGACACATAAAAGAACTGGAAAACATGCAAACAAAAATGCCCTGCCACAAAATCTGTCAAAGCTATGCTGGTTATATTAGTTCTGTGTAAAGCTTTAAACATTCACAGAACAAAATGCCTTTTGACATTTGAGCCCCATTACATCTGCATGCCATTAAATACAAAAAACTAACACTGCCAGAAATATCATTCCAACCTTTCAAACTCTTTACTAACATGACTACTTACTTTGGTCTTAAATTTGCTTTCAAGGGTTGAGACTACATTTTCAGTTGAAGTAGAACTGGATGAGCAGTAGCTCTTAGAAGGAGAGCCTTTGTCTGAACTTGCCTACAGATAACAGACAGGTTTTACTAGATATTTGCAAAAGGAATGCTGCTGCTACAGTCAATCTCTTACCTATTACCATGCTTTGAAAAGTTTGAAGTGATACTTACCGAATCTTGTCCCAATTTTGAATTTAAGGAACTAGATTTTGAATCCGAACCCAAAGAATCGGAGCTAGCATTCTTTGAATTCACTGCTTCATCAGAATTTGAACTAATTACAGATAACAGTTCAGAACTATCCTTCTTATCCATAGTTAAAGCTGAAGATATCACAATCTCAGGTTATGTACGCCAAGTGCTTACACCACAAACTGCACCATACACCTGCAAAACCACAATAAAAAGAATATTTGTGCATTACAGTCTTTATATATTAAAGATGCAAAAGGGGTGAGGGAGATTAGGGTTTAATGTCATGTCACATTAGAGACAGCACACTTTGATTTTATGCAAATGATCTGAAAAGAAATTGGCCACGGCCTTAGATTAGATTAGTTTTTCGTTCCGTAGATCCACGTTGAGGAAATCCTCGTGGATGTGGAACATGTCAAAAAAGGCACCATCCCGGTGTTTGCCTGGAATGATTTAGAGAAATCAGAATGGACAGAGGCAGGTTTGAACTGACTTCCTCCTAAATGAGAAACCAGTGTGTTACCACTGCACCATCTCACTTGGTAAGGATGCAGAAAAATTCTGGTAGGATGTAAATAATTTAGTACTAAGGGAGACTACTCACTGAATAACAGAAACACTAAGTTGTTGAGAGGCGGACACAAAAGTTAAAGGAAACTTAATAGCTTTTGGAATAAATCCTTTGACAAGCTAGAATACAAATTTGCCTGTAAACTTTCCCTGCATAATACATCTTTTTAGTCTCTTCAGATTTTCTGCCGGATACTAAAATCTAACTGATTCAATATTTTGACAGTACAACTGTCACCTCCAGGAACCATCCCTGCTGCTGAATCCCACTGAATACTTATGCTAAAATGAATTTCTACTGCCTATATAGGCGTCAGTCACATTCAAGGTGCATGCTGCCTCCTAGACTGGGCTGGTGGTGCCACATCTAATTAAACATGGCACAATTATATGTTGCACTTTTTGTTAATCATTGGTGCTGGAATCCTAACTGAACATTGCAATTTGATTTTATTAAATGGTGGATGCCATATCCTAAGAGGAAACCCAACGCATCTAAGCTATTTAATTAAGTCTTTACCAACCTGATTCCAATAACTTCTCTGTAAAAAAATGTTCCAAAACACTGAGGTATTTGCTACTATGAGTGTCTCGTATCTTATTGCCCCCTCCTATAAACAGTAAACAGTGTTCTGCCACAGTCGATTTTTCCGGTTGCAATAGTCTCGTGTAGCGGCACTGTTCCGTGCATCTATCTTGGACAGTGCGAATTGTATGGCAGATGTATGCCTTGCCACATAGACATGGTATTTCATAAACACTGGGTTTCCCAAGTCCCAGGTCACCTTTGACGAAGCCCAGCAGTGCCCTAATCTTAGAAAGCCATCATAATTTTTATAAATCATCACATACAAAAATAAAAGTTTCTCATCACTTTCTACCTCCAGAGTAAATCTTAATGTTTTGATGAAGGTAGTTAAAAATGGTCCAAAAATCAATCTAGCTTATCACGTCCATGAGGTCAAATCAAAAAGGTGTTGTCAACGTAGATTCAAAAACATATTGGTTGCAAAGCTGAAGTTCTCACGGTTCTGACCTCCAATCCCTCCATAAATAAATTAGCGACTGTGTGATAAAGGGCTGCCCATAGCCACTCCGTCCTTTTGCTCAAAGAAGTTTCAATATAATAAAAATGTGGACATCTGCACATGACAGAGCTTCACCACCTCTCCATCCAGTTGTTGGTTGTTTTGAGGGGACTAAACAGCTAGGTTATCAGTCCCCTGTTCCTAGCTGAGAGTCAACTGTCAATAAAGATAAAACAATGCCCTGAAAGTGACATCGCATAAAAGGGCAGGTTAAGAATGGACGAGCCACTGACAATACAAAACGAAGACACACAGAATTAGTAAAAGAAAGTCACGAATAAAACTGGATAGCAGAGTACCTTGGCTGGCTGATCACAAAGAAAAAAACAGGATGAGCCAGCCACACTGCACACAATAAGAACTCCTAAGGACGTGAAAAGGTAAAAAGCTGTGTTGCTGGTGGCCTAAGATATCAGGCCTCAACACCCACGGTTAGATAAATGCATAATAACCAGAAGCGCGGATAAAACTTAAAACTTTGTTAGCCATAGAGGCATCGTCACTTAAAACTAAGGGTAGTGCGTCTGGGAGATTAAAAGAATGCCGCAGATTGACTAAAAGCGAACAGTCCATCAAGAGATGGGCCACTGTCATTGCGGCACCACAGCGACACACGGGTGGGGACTCACGGCGAAGGAGATACCCATGGGTCAACCACGTGTGCCCAATACGGAGGCGGCAGAGGACAACCGCCTCTCGGCGGATCGGCCGCAGTGAAGACTTCCACAGGGTTGTGGATAGCTTCACTGCTCGGAGCTTGTTTGTTGCACTCGTGGTAGACCATTCGGCACTCCAAGCATCACGCACCTTCTTGTGCAATGATGTCCTGAGGTCTGATTCCATGACGCCAATGGTGAAGGGTGACGCAGTGGCGGCCTGTTTGGCCAACCGGTCAACACGTTCATTCCCCAAAATGCCGACGTGGCCAGGGGTCCATAGGAAGACCACACATCGGCCAGATTTGCCAATAGAGTAAGTAGTGTCTTGAATGGACTGCACTAACGGGTGACTAGGGAAGAACTGGTCGAGTGCCTGCAAGCCACTCAGGGAGTCACTACAAATGACAAATGACCCCCTGGGGCAGGCTCGGAGGTGTTCTAGAGCCTTGAGGATAGCGACCAGCTCTGCAGTAAAGACACTACTTTCACGGGGCAATGAATGTTGTTCGACATGGTCACCATGGAGACATGCATACCCAGCACGACCATCAGCTAGGGACCCATCAGTATAGATGGCTTCAGCACCACGGAAAGAGTTGAAGAGATCCAGGAACTGGTGTCGGAGTTGCATTGGAGAAACGGAGTCCTTTGATCTATTGGCCAGATCCAGACAAAGCTGCAAACGAGGAATGGACCAAGGAGGGGTTTGAAAGGAATAGTGGAAAGTGGCAGGGAGTGGTTGGGATTCGAGGGACGAAAGTAGAGAACGAATGCGGACTGATAATGGGTAACCCGACCGAGGTCGTCTTGGAAGGATAGGGAGTGCAGCACTTGGAAAAAGAAGCCGGTGGTTCGGATGGTGTGGCGAGGCCTTAACATGGGCAATGTACGAAGCCAGCAGGTGCTGCCGGCGGAACCGCAGAGGAATGACCCCAGCTTCAACTAGTAGGCTTGTCACAGGGCTCGTGCGGAAAGCCCCTGTCGCCAAACGAACTCCAGAATGTATAACTGGGTCTAATGTTTGCAGTGCTGAAGGTGCAGCCGAATCGTATACAACGCAGCCATAGTCTAGGCGCGACTGGATGAGCGCCTTATAAAGTTGCAGGAGCGTTGGGCGTGACGCTCCACAAACAGTATGGCTTAGACAGCGTAGAATATTAAGGTGTCGCCAGCACTTTTGTTTGAGCTGGCGAAGGTGTGGCACCCAGGTGAGACGGTTGTCGAATAACATTCCTAAAAAACGGTGCGTCTCTTCGACACGCAGCAGGTCATCAGCGAGATACAGTTCGGGTTCCGGGTGTACTGCCCGACGTCGACAAAAATGCATCACACGGGTTTTGGATGCAGAAAATTGAAAACCGTGGGCAAACGCCCACGACTGTGCCTTTCGAATTGCGATCTGCAACCGCCGTTCAGCTACGCTGATGCTGGAGGAGCTGTAATACATGCAGAAGTCATCGGCATACAAGGAAGTGGAAACCGATGACCCCGCAGCCGCAGCAAGGCCGTTTATGGCGATTAAGAACAAAGGAACACTAAGAACGGAACCTTGTGGGACTCCGTTCTCTTGACAATGAGGTGAGCTGAAACAAGAACCAACACGAACACGAAAAGAACACAATGCCAGGAAGTTCTTAATGAATGTAGGAAGTGGACCCCGTAAGCCCCAATCGTACAGCGTAGACAGAATATGATAGCGCCAGGTGGTGTCGTACGCTTTCCGCAGGTCAAAGAAGACGGCAATCAGGTGTTCACGGCGAGAAAATGCTGTACGAATGGCCGACTCTAGTGACACGAGATTGTCGATAGCAGAGCGGCCTTGACGGAATCCATCCTGTTGAGGCGCCAAGAGTCCTCGGTCCTCGAGGATCCACATGAGCCTCCGACTCACCATCCGTTCGAGGAGTTTACACGGAACGTTGGTGAGGCTGATGGGGCGGTAACTATCAGCCACCTGTGGATCAGCCCCCGGCTTCATAACTGGGATGATGATGCTATCCCTCCATTGAGACGGGAAGACACCCTCAACCCAGAGACGATTCAGCAAGGAGAGAAGTTGGCGTTTAGAGTCTGATGACAGATGTCGGAGGAACTGACTATGAATGCGGTCGGGTCCAGATGACGTGGCTGGGCATGCGGCAAGGGCGCTTTCGAACTCCCATTCGCTGAAAGGGATGTTATAGATTTCCTGGCGTCGCGTTTGAAAGGATATCTGTTTTCGCTCGGTGCGCTCTTTAAGGGCGCGGAAATCCACATCATATGCAGCGGTCGCTGAGGTGCGAGCATAGTGGTGTGCCAAATGCTCAGCTATTGTGACAGGGTCAGTGCAAATTGTACCCTGAATGCGGAGGCACGGAATTCCCACTGGAGGGCGGTGGCCAAAGAGGCGTCGAACTTGCGACCATACCCGTGAAGGTGATGCTCGGGATCCAATGGCTTTTTTTTTTTTTTTTTTTTTTTTTTTTTTTGTGGTTTTAGGGCGCACAACATCTATGGTCATTAGCGCCCAGCCAAGAACATAGATTCGCTATGATCTAAAAAAATGTAGACTGTCAGAACATCAACAATAGGCTAAAACCGAAAGATAAAAGACAATTAAAAGAGTTAAATATCCTTGGATAAGTTGGCCAAATTGATAAAACGCAAAACTCGAGCAGCTGCTCGTGTGTCATCAGCTAAGATTTCCTCCAGAGTAGACGGAAAGTGAAGGGCTACACGGAGATGATTAAAATTAACACAAGTCAGTAAAACATGTCGCACTGTCAGCAGTTCACCGCAGGAGCATAGCGGTGCAGGTTCGGCGGATAGCAAGTGACGGTGGCTGAAACGGCAATGACCGATCCGCAACCGAGCCAGGATGACCTCCTCCCGCCGAGAGGGGCGTGAGGATGTCCTCCAAGCGGTCGGGATCGGTTTGACAGTTCGCAATTTATTGTTGTGCAGTGAAAGCCACACACTGTGCCATTGCGACACGATACTCCGGCGAAGAGCCCGTTGAACATCGTCCGATGGGACGCAAAAGGTAACCATGCGAGGCAAAAGAGCTGCTGCCTTGGCTGCTGTGTCGGCGGCCTCATTCCCGGGCACACCCACATGGCCAGGGACCCACAGGAAAGAAACGTGACAGCTGTCATCCGCCAGCAACTGGAGGGAGCGTTGGATCCGATACACGAGAGGATGGTTCGAGAAAGGGTCCTTAAGACTCTGCAGGGCACTAAGGGAGTCAGAACATATGGCATATAAAGGGTGGCGGTGGCGGCAGGTATACAAAACGGCCTGGTGGAGGGCGAAAAGCTCAGCCGTGAAGTTTGAGCACCGGTCAGGGAGCTTGTATTGGAAACGGTTGTCCCCGACGACGAAGGCAGATCCGACACCGGCAGTGCTCTTGGAACCATCAGTGTAAATAAATACGGCATTATCGAACCGCGAACGGAGTTCGACAAGCCTCGAGCGGAATACCAAATCCGGAGTGCTCTCCTTGGGGAGCGAACTAAGTTCGAGGTGTGTGTGAACCTGGGCCTGATGCCACGGTGGCAATGGGCTTTCGCTCAACCGAAGGGTGGAAGGAAGGGTAAAATCGAGCCGTTGTAGCAGACGGCGAAACCGAACTCCCGGTGGAAGCAAGGCAATCGCAGACAACTGATATTGGCGATCGAGTGAGTCGTCAAAAAATAATCTGTAAGATGGATGGTTGGGCATCGACCGTAGGCGGCATGCGTACCGACACAAGAGTATATCACGTCGATTGGTCAAGGGTAATACAGCAGCCTCGGCATACAGACTTTCAACAGGGCTGGTATAAAATGCACCGGTCGCCAGACGTAATCCACGATGGTGGATAGAGTTGAGACGGCGGAGAATCGACGGCCGTGCTGAAGAGTATACAAGGCTTCCATAGTCGAGCTTCGACTGAACAATGGCCTGGTAAAGGTGAAGCAGGACGGTACGATCCGCTCCCCATGACGTGCCACTGAGGACACGAAGAACGTTAAGGGATCGGGCACAACGGGCAGCCAGGTAGGACACGTGCGTGGACCAGCAAAGTTTCCGATCCAACATGAGTCCCAAGAATTTTGTAGTCTCCACGAAAGGGAGAGCAACCGGGCCGAGACGTAGAGAAGGTGGAAGAAATTCCTTGTATCTCCAGAAATTGATACACACAGTTTTCTCAGTGGAGAATCGGAAGCCGTTTGCGATGCTCCAGGAATACAGACGGTCAAGACAGCGTTGGAGAGAACGCTCCAAGAGACACGTCCGCTGGGCGCTACAATAAATTGCGAAATCGTCAACAAAAAGAGATCCGGAGACGTCGGCTGAAAGGCAGTCCACGATCGGATTGATTGCAATGGCAAAGAGCGCCACACTCAAGACGGAGCCCTGTGGTACCCCATTCTGCTGGCAAAAGGTATCTGATAAAACAGAGCCCACCCGCACCCGGAACTTGCGATCCGCCAAAATCGCTTGAATGAAAAGAGGAAGGCGGCCCCGAAGGCCCCATGTGTGCAATGTGCGGAGAATGCCCGCTCTCCAACAGGTATCGTATGCCTTCTCCAAGTCGAAGAAAACGGCTACTGTTTGACGCTTCTTCAGAAAGTTGTTCATAATGAAGGTCGACAACGTAACGAGGTGGTCAGCAGCAGAGCGGTGTCGACGAAAACCGCATTGGATATTAGTCAGGAGGCGGCGAGATTCGAGGAGCCAGACCAACCGAGCGTTAACCATGCGTTCCATCACCTTACAGACGCAGCTCGTCAGAGAAATAGGACGATAACTGGAAGGAAGGTGTTTGTCCTTCCCTGGTTTGGGGATGGGGACAACAATGGCTTCACGCCAACTTGTGGGAACATGACCTTCAGTCCATATGCGATTGTAGGTACTAAGAAGAAAGCACTTGCCCGCTGGAGAGAGGTTCTTCAGCATTTCAATGTGAATGGAATCGGGCCCAGGAGCAGAAGACCGGGACAGGGCGAGAGCACGATCTAGCTCCTGCATGGTGAAGGTGACGTTATAATTTTCCTGATTAAAAGAGCGGAAAGAAGGCGGCCGTGCCTCCTCTACCTGTTTGCGAGGGAGAAAGGCAGGGTGGTAATGGGCAGAGCTCGAAACCTCCGCAAAGAAACGACCCAATGCGTTTGAAACATCAGCTGGGTCCACGAGGACCGCGTTCTCCACGGTCAGGCCAGGAATCGGGGAGTGGACCTTGATGCCGGACAAACGGCGTAGGCCACCCCAGACAACCGTGGAGGGAGTAAAACGGTTAAAAGAACTAGTAAAAGCTGTCCAGCAAGCTTTCTTGCTGTCGTTTATGATACGACGGCACTGCGCCCTCATACGTTTGTAATTGATGCAATTCTCCAAAGTTGGGTGGCGGCGGAAGGTGCGTAAAGCACGGCGCCGGGCTCGAAGCGCGTCGCGGCAGGCTGCAGTCCACCAAGGGACCTGGACACGACGTGGAGTAGAGGATGTACGAGGTATGGAACGTTCAGCAGCAGTGAGGATAACCTCTGTGAGGTATTCGACCTGACTGTCACAGTTGGGAAAATACTGATTGTGAAAAACAGCCATGGAAGAATAAAGCCCCCAGTTGGCTTTAGAAATGTTCCAACTGGTGGGACGTGGAGATGGGGAATGATGTAGGAAGTGGATGATACAAGGGAAATGGTCACTCGAGTACGTGTCAGAAAGTGCATACCACTCAAACCGACCGGCAAGCTGAGGAGTGCATATTGCGAGGTCTATATGGGAGTAAGTGTGTGTTGTGTCAGAAAGGAAGGTCGGTGCACCGGTGTTGAGGCAGACAAGATCGAGGTGGTGGAGAATGTCCACCAAAAGGGAGCCTCTCGGACAAGGTGCCGGAGAGCCCCATAGGGGGTGGTGGGCATTAAAGTCGCCTACCAACACGAAAGGTGAAGGGAGCTGGTCAACAAGGTTTAGCACATCTGTCCTAGTAAGGGCAGATGACGATGGCGAATATATATTACAGAGGGAGAAGGTAAATGTGGATAAGGTGATGCGGACGGCAACTGCCTGTAGGTGAGTGTGCAAGGAAATGGGATGGAAATAGACGTCGTCTCGAAGGAGCATCAGAACCCCTCCATGCGCTGGGACACCTTCCACGGGTGGCAGGTCGAACCGCACAGAGGTGTAGTGTGGAAAGTCTGCACGATCACGTGGACGCAACTTAGTTTCCTGGAGGCAGACTAGAAGCGGGCAGTGCAATCGAAGGAGTAGTTTTAACTCCTCCCGATTAGAACGAAAGCCGCGAATGTTCCATTGAAGGAGCGCCATGATAAAAATGAGAGAAGAAATAAGGATAAAAACCAAGTAGCGAGCGGGGTCACCTCGACGGCCGCTGAGGACCGGATTTCGAGGGAGCACTGCTATCGCTGTCTGGGGGCAAAGGGTCATGTTCCATTGGTTCGCCCGACGCGCCTGCCACCTCCCTGAGTTGATCAGGAGGGGCAGTTTCCACCGCCGGTAAAGGGCCGGGCGCCCGGCAAACGGAGCGTCCCGGTGAAACAGAAGACGGCCGAGGCCGGCAACTGTTGGACGGCGCGACAGATGGGTCACGCCTCGGCGGGGAAGGAGAGGAACTCTTTTTCTTGTCAGCTCTTCTGGAAGAGTGACGGCAGGAAGAGGCAGTTGACGGTTGGGAAGCCTGAGAACGCAGAAAATCCTCACGGACGGGTTCCTTTTTCAAGGTCCGGGCATCTTGCTTAGGTGCCCGCGGTTTACTAGAGTTGGACGAAGACTGTACCCTAGAAGCAGCAAGAGGAAGCGGGGACGTGGAACGGGCAATCTTCGGGCTGGCAGATCGCACAACTGTGTCAGCGAAAGTCAAGTCACATGTCTGGGTACTGGAATCCTTGGTAGGTCGAGTTGAGGTGAGTACCTTACTGTATGTGCCCGCTGGGAGGACAGTGGGCTTTCGACTCGCCAACTACTTTCGAGCGGCAGACGTTGATACCTTTTCCGTAACCCAAATTTGCTGAATGACCTTTTCATCCTTATTTATATACAGGGCAGTCCCAAGAGGAAGCCACATGGTCACCGTTGCAATTAAGGCAGTGAGGGGACGGAGGTGGGCAATCCCCTCATGGGCGTTCCTGCCACAAGTGACATTTTGCTGTATTAGGGCAAGATTGTCGGGTGTGGTTGTATCTGTGGCATTGGAAACAGTGCGTTGGGTTTGGTACATAAGGGCAGACGGAGATAACTTCATACTCTGCTATGACCTTTGACGGGAGTTCAACTCTGTCTAAAGTCAAAAACACAGTACGAGTTGGTGTCAGCTGGTTATCGACCTTTTTCATCACCCTGTGGACGGCTGTCACACCCTGATCGGACATATACGATTGGATGTCTTCATCAGACAACCCATCAAGGGATCTCGTGAAGACTACCCCCCGTGACGAGTTGAGTGTGCGGTGCGCTTCGACCTTAACTGGAAAAGTGTGCAACAACGTAGTACGTATCAGTTTTTGGGCTTGGAAGGCACTTTCCACTTCCAGCAACAATGTGCCATTGCGCTGACGTGAACAGGTTTTAACAGGGCCAGCAATTGCATCTACACCTTTCTGTATAACGAAAGGATTGACAGAATTGAAATCCTTTCCGTCGGTGCGAGAGACAACCAGAAATTTAGGTACATTAGGCAGAGTCTTTTTAGGCTGAGGCGAGTCTAACTTACGTTTGTGGGTCAACGTCATGAAAGAAGATAAGGAGGAAGTCATCGCGGAAGTGTCCCCCGTGATTACCGGCGTCTCCGATGGCGCGCTCCTTCCTAGTGGGGGCCCTCTCCGAGGGCTTACCCGCCTTAGGTGATTGTTCACACCTCAGGTCACACCTCCCGAGAACTGACGGAGGGACCAATCGGCACGTTCGGAAGGTACCAGCTCGGGTAATCACCCCTCCCTGGGCCTGGCCTTTACCAGGGGGTACGTACGTGCCTTACATGTCTACCCGGGGCGGGGAATTACGCGTTACCCCGTCACCTGCTACGCACGATAATGCGTGGGTCGGCCTTCAGACACGCACAGGGAGGAAAGAAGAAGAGGATAGGAAAGGAAGAGAAAGAAGGAAAGAAAAGAAGTGTCTCAAACGCCGAGGCGGAGACTAATGAGGAGAAGAAGGCTAGGAGAGTTCAAGGAGAGAAAGACAGAAAACGAAAGGTAAGAAAGGAAGGAACGAAGGAAGAAAAAGCACAAAAAGAACCACCGTATCTCACGAAATATGCCCGTCTCCGGGCGAAGGCATAAACCGGGAGGGAAAGTGAAGCAGCCTGGGGCAGAAGAAAGGCTGCTCCGGCTCGGGGCCCCGTGCGCGCCACACACGTACCCACAAAAGAACTGTGGGCCCCCTGGGGGGGGGATCCAATGGAGGCGACATAACGCTCCCAGGAGGCTCTCTTGCTGTGCTGGATCAATCGCCGTGCCCGTGCACGGAGACGCTTGAAGGCAACAAGATGTTCGACACAAGGGTGGCGTCGGTGGCGCTGTAGTGCTCGCCGACGTTCCCGGATGGCCTCAGCTATCTCCGGCGTCCACCAGGGCACTAACTTACGGTGGAGTGATCCCAGTGAGACGGGTACGGTTTTCTCAGCAGCAGAAATGATCGAATGAGTGACCTGCTGAACAGCGGTATCTATATCAGCCAGAAGAGGAGAGGGAAGCACAGCAGCTATGGAGTATGCTGGCCAGTCGGCCCTATGGAGGGACCAGCGAGGCAGACGGTCAGCAGGTGGACACTGTGGGAGCGACAGGAAGATAGGGAAATGGTCGCTGCCACACAGGTCGTCGTGGACCCTCCAAGTGAAGTGCGGAAGCAGGCTTGGGCTACAGACAGACAGGTCTATGGCGGAGAATGTACCGTGTGCTATGCTAAAGTGCGTAGCAGCACCAGTATTCAGGAGGCAGATGTTCAGCTGGTTCAGTAGTGTCTCAACATCCCTACCCCGTGCCGAGGTCTGCATGCCACCCCACAAAGTGTGGTGGGCATTGAAGTCCCCCAAAAGAAGGAAGAGTGGGGGAAGTTGGGCGACCAAGGCAGCGAGGTCCACAGGAGAGAGAGCCTCATCTGGTGGGAGATAGATTGAACAGATTGTAACATCTTGCACTGCCCGGAGCCGAACAGCAACCGCCTCTAGGGGCGTTTGAAGGGGCACGGCAGCGCTCGGGACAGTGGCTAGGACATAGATGCAAACTCCACCAGATACTCTGTCATACATAGGCCGATTTTTAAAATAGCCCCTGTAGCCTCGAAGGGCAGGGGACCGCGTCGCTGGGAACCAGGTCTCTTGAAGAGCGATACAAAAAGGCAGGTGTTTGGTTGAGAAGTTGTCGTAGCTCAGGCAGGTGATGGAAAAAGCCGCTACAATTCCACTGGAGGATGATGTTTCCTTCTGGCTGTACCGCCATGACGAATAAAAAGCAGATCACTCCATCGGATCGTCTGCTGCCATGTGCTTGGAATCCACGGAACCAGAGATCTTATTTTCTGGGGAATCGGTAATTGCAAGATCCTCAGGAGATGCGAGGATCTTGACTTCATCCTCCGAAGAGGAGGATGTGGGTGGTTGTGGCTTTGAAGCCACTGAACATTCTTTCTTCTTATGTCTCTTCTTCTTGTCCTCTCGCTGGCCCTTTGGTTTGCAGGGCCGAGGGGGCTTCCCAGAAGTGGCATCCGGGACGGAGGAAGAGCAGGAAGCTCTTCGACCGGCAGGTTGGAGATCCTGAAGACTGCAGCCAGGATCCTCTGGAGCACTCTGGGAAGCTGCAGAAGGGGTTGTCTCTAAGGACCCCTTCCGAGCGAGAGGGGCCGGAGAAGGCTTCTCCTTCCCCGGCTTAGAGGTGGGGACTGGAGTCCCCGGTGTTGTAGCAGGTGATGCTCCCACTGTGAAAAGAGTGGGAGCCACCGAAGATGAGGTGCCCCCTGCTGGTAGGGGGGCCGGGTCAGTCGATTGGGCCTGGGGGCGTGCTAACGTTGACGGAACAGGTGGAACAGCAGGCACAGTGGACGAGGACGATGAGGCTACCGCGGCATAGGTAGTTACCAGGCGGACAGGATGGAGCTTCTGATATTTCCGTTTGGCCTCTGAATAAGTCAGTCGATCTCTGGTCTTGTATTCCACGATTTTCCTTTCTTGCTGCAGGACTGTACACATAGGCGAGCAAGGGGAGTGATTCTGGCCGCAGTTGACACATACTGGAGGCGGCGTGCAAGGGACGTTCGGATGAACTGCACGTCCACACTCCCGACATGTTGGGTTGGCATCACATTGGGAGCTCATATGGCCAAACTTCCAGCATTTAAAACAACGCATAGGGGGAGGAACGTAGGGCTTTACGTCGATCCGGTAAACCATCACCTTGACCTTCTCGGGCAATGAATCACCCTCAAAAGCCAAGATGAAGGCACCGGTCGCGACCCTATTGTCCTTCGGACCCCTATGGACTCGCCGAATAAAATGTACTCCCTGCCGTTCTAGATTGGCACGCAATTCGTCATCTGACTGCAGCAAGAGGTCTTTGTGAAAGATGATACCCTGCACCATATTTAGGGTCTTGTGCGGCGTAATGGTAACGGAAACATCACCCAGCTTGTCACAGGCAAGCAGTGCCCGCGATTGAGCTGGGGATGACGTTATTAATACTGACCCCGACCGCATCTTCGACATGCCTTCCACCTCGCCATACTTGTCCTCAAGGTTCTCAACAAAAAATAGTGGTTTAGTATTCTTAAAAGATTCCCCATCACTACGGCTACAGACCAGATACTTAGGGGCATAAGCCTCACCCTTCTGTCTTCCCTGACGTTCTTCCCAAGGTGTAGCCAGAGAAGGAAACGTTTGGGGATCATAATCTGCAGCATTGTAGTCCCTTTTACCACGCTTAGAGACGGTGGTTGTACGTCCACCAACGTGTTCTTTTGCTTGTTTCATTGTGGTCCCACGAGCAGCTAGGGATCTAAAGGTCCACCCAGGCAGAGCCCCGCTTGCCTGGGTAAGCCTTGTACAACTGAGGTGCGGCAGGTTCCTCAGAGGTTGCTCGCTAGCGGCTGTTCAACCTCAACAGCCATGCATCTCCTCGGCACGTAGCACACCTTGAGATTGAGGTTTTTTTTATAGAGGTTTGTACCATCCTCGCGACCCGGGCGATTAAGCCAAGATCCCCGGGCTCTGAAACGTACAACGTTCCACCGTCGCGCCAAACGATGGTCGTTGAAGCACGCACAGAGCTTACGGTGTAGCGGACTGTTGGCGCGACACAGCCCACAGCTCAGGACCCCGGGTTCGCCAAGCCCGTACTCAGCAAATTAATGCTGAGCCCCTGAGGGGCTCCATCCAGTTTTTCACTAATAAGACTTAAGGAATCTTCCAAAGGTACCCATGCGACTAAGGTTACCACATAAAAAAACTTATTAGAAAATACTAACGACTTTAACTGACTAATAAAATCCATTGAAACGGGGACATTGTGTTCGCACAATATATGGGCTGAGAACAAACACCTAATTAGGAACTATGGGGCATAGTGGCACTCCTTTGTGCACTTTTGGAAAAACCACACAACGTCTGAGAAACAGCAGCACTGGTATAAAGCTTCTTGCTGATTTCTTTTGACAACGTGCTTGTTTTCAAAATTGAAAAGTCCTGTGCTTAATCCTTTCCAGCGTGCAGTCACACTAATTTAACGTATGCTGGGTTGTTGAGAAGAGAATCTCTTAAGGACAATCATCCCATGTCAAAACGACAGTAGCATTCCCCTAGTCAGCTGATAAACCTACATCATTAGTCCTAAGGGAGAGAATAGCTGCTTTTTCTGCAGAAGAGATGTTATCCTGTGGTGGTCGAGCGTGACAAAAAGTGTGGGACACTGTCTTATTTCTTCTGCCGTACACTCGGGGAGGCTATGCACTGCTCGATCTATAGAGCAGATGTCTAACCGGAAGACTCCTTTGGGTGGGACCAAAACTTAGAACTTTTTCCAACAAATTTTGTTGGGACTGAGACTCCAGAAACCCAGTGGTTACAAAATACTAGGTCAGTGTAGCACGGTATTCATCAGCCGTACAATTCGCACTGTACAAGATGTGTGGAACATTCCTGCCACATGAGACTTGCAACAAAAAAATCTGTGGTAGCAGCACACTGTTTAAGGGATGGGGACAAGATTATATACACTACTGGCCATTAAAATTTCTACCCCAAGAAGAAATGTAGATGATAAAAAGGTATTCATTGGACAAATATACTAGAACTGACATGCTATTACATTTTAACACAATTTGAGTGCATAGATCCTGAGAAATCAGTAGCCATAATAACACACACTGGCTGTAATAACGGCCTTGATACGCCTGGACATTGAGTCAAACAGAGCTTGAATGGTGTGTAGAGGTACAGATTCCATGCAGTTTCAACACTATAGCAGAGTTCATCAAGAGTAGTGACTGACGTATTGTGACAAGACAGTTGCTCAGGCACCATTGACCAGATGTTTTCAATTGGCGAGAGATCTGGAGAATTTACTAGCCAGGACAGCAGTCAAACATTTTCCGTATCCAGAAAGGCCCATACAGGACCTGCAAAATGCAGTTGTTGTATTATCCTGCTGAAGTGTAGGGTTTCAGTAGGGATCGAATGAAGGGGAGAGCCACAGGTCTTAACACATCTAAAATGTAACACACTGTTCAAAGTGCCATCAATGTGAACAAGAGATGACCGAGACGTGTAACCAATGGCACCCCATACCATCACGCCGGGTGATACGTCAGTACGGTGACGAATGTGCATTCACTGCAATGTCGCCAAACACGGATGTGACCATCATGATGCTGTAAACAGAACCTGGATTCATCTGGAAAAAAAAAAAAAAGCGAAAGCTTGTATGTGTGTGTGTGTGATTTATTTTATTTGTTTCTATCGACGAGCCGGTCCTTTTGGTAAGTCTTCTACTTCTATTTTTATTTTTATATATATATATATAGCCTTTCGTGCACCCAGGTTCGTCGTTGCGTACACCATCGCAGGCGCTCCTGTCTGATGCAGCGTCAAGCGTAACCGCAGCCATGGTCTCCGAGCTGATAGTCCATGCTGCTGCAAACGTCAAACTGTTCGTGCAGATAGTAGTTGTCTTGCAAACGTCCCCATTTGTTGACTCAGGGATCGAGACGTGGCTGCACAATCCGTTAAAGTTATGCAGATAAGATGCCTGTCATCTCTATTGTTAGTGATACGAGGCCGTCGGTAACCAGCACTGCGTTCCATATTGCCCTCCTGAACCCACCGATTCCATATTCTGCTAATAGTCATTGGATCGCGACCAACGCGAGCAGCAATGTCGCGATATGATAAACCGCAATCGCGATATGCTACAATCCGACCTTTGTCAAAGGCGCAAATGTGATGGTACGCATTTCTCCTCCTTACACGAGGCATCACAACAATGTTTCACCAGGCAAAGCCGGTCACCTGCTGTTTGTATATGAGAAATTGGTTGGAAACTTTCCTCATGGCAGCACATAGGTGGCGTCACCAGCGGCAACCTTGTGTGAATGCTCTCAAAAGCTAATCATTTGCATATCACAGAATCTTTTTTCTGTCGGTTAAATTTCGTGTCTGTTACAAGTCATCTTCATGGTGTAGCAATTTTGATGGCCAGGAGTGCGAGACCCGCATAGTAGGCAATACCTTCAAGTTTTGGAACAGTGTTTACAGAGAAACTATTGAAATAAGGTTGATGAACAAATAAACAGACACATGGGGCCCCTCTTAGTAGGACATGGAATCCGCTATTTAAAAAAAATCAAACTGCAACGTTCAACTACGATTCCAGCACCAATGATTGATTAATGGAAGGTGTCATGTTCCACTAGGGGAGGGAGCGAAGTTTACGGTCGCCAGCTCGCCAATGTCTACCAAAAATTGGCAGATGGCAAGTTAGGCTTAAATGTAAAGTATTTTATTTTCTGAAAACATTAGAGTAGGTCCAGAATTTACATTCATAAGCCTGAAGAGGTAAGCGATAATTTTACTGGTTAATATGGCAAGCCTAAATTTCCAGGTAGGTGTATTAATATTTTTAATTTTTTTGACATCCTTTCTCTGTCTTACTGTTAAACATCTCATTAGGTTCGTTCAGGCAGCTGCCAGCGAGTTCACGCCCATGCGCCTAGCAGAAAGTGTGTGTAAAAAGTGCTTTGTCCTGCTTCTAGCTATTCTAAGTGTGGCTGCTTGGTGCATAAGCAATGACAGGAAGCAACCAGACTGGCTGACTCAGCATGGATTTCCCCCACCCCCCTTCTTCTGTCATTTCTAAACTGCAGATTCATGCATGCACAGAACTGCAAGTGTAGTTGGGGGTACACTCAATTTTTTTTATTATTATTTATTTTATTATTTGTGGCAGGTTCTTCAAAGTTTTGAAAGCTATTACTGTTCCATTGTTCAAATATTGTCATTAGTTGTAAACTAAACATTTTATTTAATCCTTCAAAAACACTTGGACAGATGGACAGAATACAAACTTTATCTCCCCCCCCCCCCAAGTGACACCGAATAAGGCACTTCAGAAGATCTACATTGAATTTTTTTCCCACTAGATTCCAATCTACATCTACATACATACTCCGCAATTCACCGTAAGGTGCGTGGCGAAGGGTACATTGTACCACTACTAGGCATTTCCTTTCCTATTCCACTCCCAAATTGAACGAGGAAAAAAAGAATTCCTATATGCCTCCGTACAAGCCCTAATTTCTCTTATCTTGCCTTTGTGATCTTTACACAAAATGTAAGTGGGCGGCAGCAAGATCGTACTACACTCAGCTTCAAATTCCGGCCCTCTAAATTTACTTAACAGAAATTCACGAAAAGAACGTCGTCTTTCTTCCAGCGATCCCCAATTGAATTGCCGGAGCATTTCCGTGACACTCACGCATTGGTCGAACCTACCGGTAACAAATCTAGCTGCTCGTCTCTGAACCGCCTCTATGCCTTCCTTTAAACTGATCTACTGCGGGTCCCAAACACTTAAGCAATACTCAAGACGTGGTCGTACAAGCGTTTTATACGCGGTCTCCTTTACAGGTGAAGTACATCTTCCCAAAATTCTCCCAATAAACCGAAGTCGGCTGTCTGCCCTACTCACAACTGTCCTTACATGCTCGTTCCATTTCATATCGCTCTGCAATGTTACGCCTAGATATTTGAACGACGCGACAGCATCAAGAAGCTCACAACTAATGCTGTATTCTGCTTTAGGTACTCACATTTCTTACTCTCCTACCACTGAGCACAGCTTCATGTGAGACATTTCAACTGTCATAACAGGCTAAAAACCACATACAGAAAGACTTGGCTGATGACGGATTCACTGGAGGATTTGTTCATAATATCTGAATGGACCTTCTCTGCCCGAGTTTGACAGAAGAGCTGCCACTGATAAGTGGTATGTTGCCACAAAAAGGCAACACTACTTAGAAAGGAAGTGTCAAACCTATAGGCTATGGTACTGGTATGTGCTTTTGCTTCCTGTCCTTATATTGAAACTTCTATTAAACAATTTGGTATGGTGTTTGTAAAAAAGTGTTTGATCAATTTGTTTGTCATGCTAATTTCATAAAGACAGGCATAGTGAGGGAAGTATTTTCATATTTTCACGTTTAAATGGAAGCAGGCTTGACTTCAAAGGCAACTAAACACAGCACTTATACTGAAAGCACGTTTATTACGAACTTAACATACATGCAGCACTGACTGCCTCTCGGGTAGAGCGCTCTGCTACTTATATAAAGACAGGATATACCACAAATTAAAAGAACAGTTAACATAATAAACAAGTAGAATTTACAAGTGAACATAAGATAGATTTAGAACATTCTGGACTTGTTAATTACAAAGAAATAAATTTTTCCCGGTTGGCAGGATTGAACCGGTGACTTCAGCACTGCAGTCGGTGCCGCTATCCCCTGCCTCATGCCGGCAGTCCGTTTACATGGTGTCCCGTGGCATTACTCCCCATCCTGGAAAAACAGCGACCCGCTGTCATGTTCCCTGTGGAGCCAGCTGCAATGTCCTGGATCTTTACCTTGTCATGTGTCCTCTATATGGCAGAGAATCCTTCCCTTCTCCACGATTATCGGCGACAGACGTTCCTGTCGTGGCTTCATCAGTAACATTACCATCCTTAGAGTCCTTGAACAAGAAGCCATTGTCGCCTATGTGCTCTTCAGGATTGTAGTAAGGCTTCATGCGCAGGACATGAAAAATGTCTTCGTTTTTGTCGTTTCGACAACAGCTCACAATCCTCTCCTTCGTATGTGACGTCTGACAGGCGGCGTACGACACGATACGGACCAAAGTATCGGTTCAATAACTTTTCTGACAGTCCAACCTTCCGTACAGGGGTAAAAATCCATACCAGATCTCCTGCACTGTACACAACAGGTCGGTGCCTGTCATCATACTGCGGACGGTCCTCCTCCTGGGCGTCCAAAGTCCGTATGCAAGCCAGCTGTCTTGCTTCTTCAACCCTGGTGATGAGCTGTTAAACATAGTCATCTTGAGTGTCATCCGGTTAGAACAGGAACAGCGTATCCATTGTCATCTCAGCTTCATGGCCAAGGAGCAGGAAAAACAGCATGAAGCCTGTGGTGCCTTGTCTTGCAGTATTTTAAGCAAATGTCACGACTGGCAGAATTGTATCCCAATCCTTCTGCTCAACATCGACGTACATCAACAGCATATCTGCTAACGTCTCTGAGGATGGTATGCAGTTTTCTTTCTGCGGACAATGTCACACCGTGACATTACCTTCAATACTAGTTTTGACGAATACCTTTCCATGATCAGATATCATGACACGTGATGCTCCATGCTTCAAAATAATTTCTTCTACAAGGAATTTTGCGATCTCTGGAGTTTCTGCAGTCTGCGCAGGTTTGGTTACAGCGTAACGTGTGAGGTAGTCATTGCAGACTATTATCCATTGCTTGCCGGTTGTCGACTTCGGGAAGCTCCCTAAAAGAGCTATCCCTACTCAGTGGAATGGAGCTGCCGGTGGGCGGGATTGAACCGGCGACCTTCAGCACCACAGTCGGTGACGCTATTCCCTGCGCCACGCCGGCAGTCTGTTTACATCTACATCCATACTCCGCAAACCACCCTACGGTATGTGGCGGAGGGTACCTTGAGTACCACTGTCTGTTCTCCCTCCTATTCCAGTCGCGTATTGTTTGCGGAAAGAAAGATTGTCGGTATGCCTCTGTGTGGACTCTAATCTCTCCGATTTTATTTTCGTGATCTCTTTGTGATATACACATAGGAGCAAGCAATATACTGCTAGACTCCACGGTAAAGTTATGTTCTTGAAACTTCGACAAAAGCCCGTACCGAGCGACAGTGTCTCTCCTGCAGAGTCTTCTACTGGAGTTTATTGATCATCTCCCTAATGCTTTCTTGATTACTAAATGATCCTGTAACGAAGCGCGCTGCTCTCCATTGGATCTTAGTTCCTTTATCAACCGCACCTGTTATGGATCCCACACCGGCGAGCAATATTCAAGCTGTGGGCGAACAAGTGTACTGTAACCTACTTCCTTTGTTTTCGGACTGCATTTCCTTAGGCTTCTTCCAATGAATCTAAGTCTGGCATCTGCTTTACTGACGATTGGTTTTATATGGTCGTTCCATTTTAAATCACTCCTAATGCCTACTCCCAGATAATTTAAGGAATTAACTGCTTCCAGTTGCTGACCTGCTATAGTGTAGCTAAATGATACAGGATCTTTCTATGTATTCACAGCACATTACACTTGTCTACATTGAGATTCAATTGCCATTCCCTGCACCTTGCGTCAATTTGATGCAGATCCTCCTGTCTTTAAAAACAATTTTCCATTGTTACAACCTCTCTATATACTACAGCATCATCTGCAAAAAGCCTCTGTGAACTTCCGATGTTAACTGCAAGGTCATTTATATATATCGTGAACAGCGACGGACCCATGACTCTCCCCTGTGGCACACCCGACAACATTCTTTCTTCAGAAGACTTCTCTCCATTGAGAATGGCATGCTGCATTCTGCTATCTAGGAACTCCTCAATCCAGTCACACAATAGGTCTGATAGACCATATGCTCTTTGTTCATTAAACGTCTGTGGGGAACTGTATTAAACGCCTTGCAGAAGTCAAGAAACACAGCATCTACCTGAGAACCCGTGTATATTACCTTCCAAGTCTCGTGGACGAATAGCACAAGCTGGGTATCCACAATCGCCTTTTTTCGAAACCCATCCTGATTCCTTCGGAGCAGATTACTAGTCTCCAGAAATGTCATTATACTCTAACATAATATGTGTTCCAAAATTCTACAACTGACCGATGTTAGAGATATAGGCCTAAAGTTCTGCAAATCTCTTCGATGTCCCTTCTTAAAAACGGGGATGACCTGCACCATTTTCCAATCTTTTGGAACACTACGCTCTTTTAGAGACCTATGGTACACCACTGCAAGAAGTGGGGCAAGCTCCTTCGCATACTCTGAGTAAAAACGAACTAGTACCCCATCTGGTCCTGTGGCCTTTCGTCTTTTGAGCGATTGCAATTGTTTTTCTATCCCTCAGTCTATTTGAAAATCTGCCATTTTGCAATTTGTGCGGCAATCTAGAGAAGGAACTACAGTGCAGTCCATCTGTAAAACAGCTTTGGAAAAAATAATTTAGTAATTCAGCCTTTTGAGTATCATCCTCAGTTTCAATGCCATTTTCGTCACAGAGTGTCTGGAGATTTTGTTTTGATCCACCTACCGCTTTGACATAAGACCGAAACTTCTTAGGATTTTCAACGAAGTCAGTACATAGAACTTTACTTTTTAACTTATTGAACGCCTCTCACATAGCCCTCCTCACGCTACTTTTCGCTTTGTTTAACTTTTGTTTGTCTACAAGGCTTTGGCTATGTTTATGTTTGCAGTGAAGTATCCTTTGCTTCCGTAGCAGTTTTCTAATTTGGTTGTTGCACCATGGTGGGTCCTTTCCATCTCTTATGAGCTTGCTTCGTACATACTCTTCTAATGCATATTGTATGATGGCTTTGAACTTTGACCACTGTTCCTCAACACTATCTGTACTTGAGGCACGACTTTTGTGTTGAGCCATGAAGTATTCTGAAATTCGCTTTTAGTCCCTTTTTCCGAACACAAAACTCTTCTTACATTTTTAATATTCCTATTTATGGCTGAAATTATTGATGCTGTAACCGCTTTATGATCTCAGATACACTGTTCTGTGTTAAATGTATTGAGTAGTTCAGGTCTGTTTGTCACCAGAAGGTTTAATATGTTGTCGCGATGAGTCGATTCTGTGTTTAACTGCTCACGGTAATTTTCAGATAATGCACTCAAAACAATTTCACTGGATTCTTTGTCCCTGCCACCCATCAGAAACGTTTGGGTCTCCCACTCTATATCAGGTAAATTAAAATCTCCTCCCAAAACTATAACGTGATTGGGAAATCTACTCTAAATATTTTCCAAATTTTCCTTCGGGTGTTCTGCCCCAACAGCTGCTGAGCCAGAAGGCCTATAGAAATATCCAATTACCATATTCAAACCTGCTTTAATCTTGACCTTTACCCAAATTATTTCACACTCTCTGTGGTATACATTCCAGTCTGAGTTTAAAATCTCATTACTGTTTACATCTGGTTTTCAGCCAACTTCCCGTCCCTGGTACTATGTGGGCATAGTGACTTTATTAACGAGAGCAGTTCTGGGACCTTTCTGTCAACACTCCTGCAGTTAACTACTACTACATTGATCTTTTCATATCTTGTTGTGCTCTGCCTACTGTTACCTTGTTGCGACTCTGGAGGCATCTTGTCGGGCCTAGGGAGGGAATTCTCTACCCTTGTAGCCGCTTCCTGTGTGTAGTGCACGCCTGACCTATTCTGGGGAACCCTGCATTTCTCCACCCGATAGCGGAGGTTGAGAAATTTGCACCCTAAATCTCTGCAGAATTGTCTGAGCCTCTGGTTTAAGCCTTCCACTAGGCTCCAAACCAGAGGACCACTATCGGTTCTGGGAATGACACTACAAATAGTTAGCTCAGATTCCACCCTGCGACCAAGGCTTTCAGCCTTCACCAGCTCTGCCAACTGCCTGTATGAACTAAGGATGACCTCTGAACCCAGCCGGCAGAAGTCATTGGTGCAGACATGTGCAGCAATTTGCAGTCGGGTGCACCCAGTGCTCTCTACTGCCACCGGAAGGGCCTCCTCCACATCTCGGATGAGATCCCCTGACAAGCAAACAGAGTGCACAATGGCCTTCTTCCCTGACCTTTCCGCTATTTCCCTAAGGGACTCCAATCACCCATGTAACATTGGAGCTCCCAATCACTTGTCAAAATATTAGGAGCTGTGTAGCATGAAAAATGGAACATACTGGCTTTGATTGTTTTTAATTTATTACTCCACACATACTTCACATGTAATTTCTCAAAACTCAAAAGACACAGGACAAACATGATACAGACTCTTTTCAGTTAGACAGCCAACAGAACAAACAACAGTAACATTGGTTCATTAGAAAGATGATCAATTTGTTTATGATAGTGATGTAATATTTTAAACACAACATGGTGAGAAAATTACTTTTCCTATACATTATCTACATCTACAACCATACTCCGCAAGCCACCTGACGGTGTCGATTTTCCCTCCTATTCCAGTCACGTATTGTTCACGGAAAGAAGGATTGTCGGTATGCCTCTGTGTGGGCTCTAATCTCTCCTATTTTATCCTCACGGTCTCTTCGCGAGATATACGTAGGAGGGAGCAATATACTGCTAGACTCCTCGGTAAAGGTTGTTGAAACTTACATGGTGTCTCGTGGCAATATTCTGATACAGGGGTTGTGGCGATCAAAGTTTTTCAACTGGCTAGTGGCTTAAAAACTGAAGTTTCACACCGTGCACTAGGTGCAGTGCTACCAGGAGGCAGCAAATCTGACAGGCGGCGCAAGCACCGGGCACGCAGCTGACGCCTATACAGGACACGGAACATCCATTTTTCCATCAGTTCTCAGCAGCAGCGAAGGTTCCTCAAGACGACTGACAGTTGTACCCCTAATATTTCAGCCAGCGACACTTTTGCTCGATGACTTTGCCAATGGAAGCACTCGCCCACACCGTGCCAGCATTCCACTAGCCCGAGGGCAGGAAGCACCCAAACTTTCACCTTCGCTAATGGCCGTCGCGCCATATTCTGCCACTCCAGTGGGCAGCGTGACGAATTGCTGTGGCTTTCTCACTAGAATTTACATAGCAAAACAAGCCCGACATTTAGAAGCATGCAAATAAATGGCGACAGCGAACGCAGGGTAGAGAGACCCTTACAACGAAATGCAAACAATAGCGTGTGTGCAGAGAAAGCTCTTTTCTGCAGATGCCAGAGAAGTTGTCTCCTAAAAATCGAGGGAATCACAGATAACCCATGGACCCTGAAGATTGGAAGAATCAACTAAATACCTGCAGTGAAAGAGTGAGAGAGAGCCTTGCTTGCAGTAAAGATCAAGTGGTTCCACCAAAACTTGTTTCTGGCCTGGAAGAAAGACCCTAATAAATGTCATACCAGACAGAACTAACACAGATAGCTGCCACAAACAGTTTTGTTTTTTAGCCAAAAAGGAATGCAAAAGATAAAAACAACACACTTGAAATGGGGGGGGGGGGGGGGAAGACGCCAGTGCGCAAGTCTCAGCGCACACAAAATTTCCACCGGGACTGAGACGCATGCTCATGAAAAAGGCGATCAGCTATTTGATGACATTGTAAAACCCACCCACCAATCACAGAGCCAAAGAGACGCAAAATTCGAGGAGAAGCTGTAGCTGGAGAGGGAATGGCACTTTGTGAGATAACACAAGGTGACACTTGATCCGACACCAGAGAAGCGAGAAGACAAAGGCAGCTCCCACTTTGTGACACCTTCACTCGGGGGTTGCACCACATCACGCAGCTGCAGAGCAGGCGTGGGATAAGCTGCCGCGGCCGCCGCCACCGCTGACACACCAGCACACTGCACCGCCCTGACACTTGATGCCCATGTCAAGTTAATGTTGGTGAGGTAGGAAATTACCTCTCCTGTCCCCATTCATATCCGAGTCTCGTCTACACCCAGTCGAATCAGCCTCGAGAGATTCGTTTTTGAAATCTTAATAAAAGAATATAAATTGTATGAGGTAATCCTGCAAGTAAACTGTTCTGTTGTCAAATCAATCTGTTGAATCCAATTTCCCTAGCAGCCTAGTTCCATAATTTGTCATATTTTACATTTTACTGTAGAGAGGGGGTTATGCGGGGAGAGGTTTGATTCACCACATACTGTTGAAAAACTGAATCAGACTTTGGTATCCAGCAGAAAACTCGAAGACATTATGTAAAATACAAGTGTCCACAAAACACACACCTCTTCCCATACCGAGGGTCTGGCTGGCATAATGCACAGGCACAGGTGTGTGAGGAGGCACAATTGTGCGAGTATCCACATGCACCAGTGTGCATATTTGTGATATAGTCAACCAAAGGTTTAATTCCAAAAGCTATAACATTTTCCTTCCCTTTCATGTACGGTACAACTCTTGAGAAGCTAACATGTTATTTTCTCAGAGGCCTTTATTTCTAAAATGTATACCACGTTACAGATATGGTCTTTGAGGGGGTGAGAAGTACATTAATTATGCTAAGTCACCACAATATACAAGTGAACCATTATTTGTCTAACAAGGAGACTAAATGTGTATCTGGCTTTACTTACAAAAAATTTTAAAATCAATCAACACACACAAATTTCAAATTCTTGTGAAAATTGAAGTTTTGCAAGTACCAATAATTATATCAGTTACAGCATCTGTCAGTGTAGCTCAGGTGGTGGCGTTTTTCAAATTCAGTTATATACAACATTTTGTTATCTCTAATTCCACATGTTGTGGAAGTTTTTGTTTATGTGCATGTAGACGAGCTGCTCTGTGAGCCATTAGTAGCTTGGAGATGACGTTCCAAAAACAGCATTGTAGCCCTTCACCAACTGAACAAACTAAGACTATGTTGTCAACTAATAGTGCAGCCAATACTAAAAAAAGCCTTGTGTATTTTGATTGAAACCATCATTGTTAACAGCCTTTTATAAAATATAGAAAATTACGAATAAAAAGTGCAGTTTTCATACACAATGAAACAAATAATGAATAAAGAAATCAATAAAAACTGTCATGGCAGGAGTCTAACAATCGACCTTATGGTTACAGGGCCTGAACGCTACCAATACCACCTGAACTATATTAACAGATTAACAGATACTGCAACCAACTTAATCATTTATACTTACATGTGCTTCCAAAACTTCAAAGTCTATTTTCTCGAGAATCAGAGTTTCATCGAATGGCTTCAGCTGATTTTTATTCAAGTTCTTACTTCACCTACCCTAAATATAGGTAAATTGTAAAATCCGATACCCATGTGGTCTCCTTGTAAGAGTGCATCAGAGCATGGGGATGATTGGTAACCACATTGAGGAAAAAGAGGATATAACAGCTTACTTTTGATGTAGTCTTAATTTTCTGACAACAATGATTCACGTTGACAGTTTTGACATTTACCTGAATTGGTCTATGAAACTGTGCTGATCAGAACTACTGAACGATTTAAATTTTTTGATGTTATGAACTCAAAATTACCAAATCAAGTAAAGAAAACTGAATATAGTATTGTACAAGGGAGCTGTAAAGCACATCCAATGAAATGTTTCTTGAGCAAATTTTCAGTGCTAACTCCCCATGTTAATTTTCTTTCGATAACTTGGAAGAACGCTTCCAAGCGATAGGTATATCGAATGTGCGTCTGTCATTGAGCCAAATAACACACGAGCACTGAAGCTGTACTCTAAGGATCCTGCCTAACAACATCCTTTTAAATCACGATGTTCGTAAAAATTCTGTTCAGTACTTTTGTCAATCACAATAGATATCTATGAAGTGTATTGGGTAATATAGCCCAATATCAGTTATTCGTTGGAAACAGGAAAGTACTTTTGACAAGCTACATTGTAGATGTTCATTCTGATTGATAAAAGTAGGCCTACTTTACTATTTCTTTTACATTCTCATAATATACAAAATCCATGTGTATCCCTACTTCGATATATATTGTTTGCCAGCATTCTTCCAAATTACCACTCTTTAACAGAACAGAATGGAGTGCAGTGTAAGAAAATCAGGTGATGCTGAAAGAATTAGACTAGGTAACGAAACAATAAAGGAGGTAGATGAGTTTTGTTACTTGGGCAGTAAAATAACAAATGATGGTCGCAGTACAGATTATATAAAATGCAGAATGGCAATGGGTAGAAAGGCGTTTTTGAAAAAGAGAAATTTGTTAACATCTAATATTGATTTAAGCCTAAGGAAGTCCTTTCTGAAGGCATTTGTATGGAGTGTTGCTTTGTATGGGAGTGAAACATGGACGATAAGCAGTGTGGACAGAAAGAGGATAGAGGCTTTTGAAATGTGGTGCTACAGAAGAATGCTGAAGATTAGGTGGGTGGATCACGTAACTAATGAGGAGGTACTGAACCGAATTGGGGAGAAAAGAAATTTCTGGCATACCTTGACTAAAAGAAGGGATAGATTGGTAGGACACATTCTTAGACATCAAGGAATTGTGAATTTAGCGTTGGAGGGAAGTGTGTGGGGTAAAAATCGCAGAGGGAGACCAAGAGACGCGTATAGTAAGCAGATTCAAGTGGATGTGGGTTGTCGTTCTTATGAGGAGATGAAAAGGCTTGCTCAGGATAGAGTAGGGTGGAGAGCTGCATCAAACCAGTCTCTGGACTGAAGACCACAACAACAACAACAGAACACTAAAGATGGCACTTACTGAAACAGGAAAACAAAAGTATCAACCAGTAACAACAGTATTTAACAGTAGCTGAAGTTCCACATTCCCTAGTACTTAAATCTCAAATACCAAATGTAACAAGTGGATGACTGTTTCAGGAAAAGAATAAAATTTTGACCTGTAAATTGCTGCCTGCAACACAAGTACTACATAACAGAAGCCATGACAAATTTTATCAGGTACTGAGGTTACAATACTGTTACTAAAAGGTACTCAAGAATTGACAATACTGAATGACCTGATAACATTCATATGCTTTGACCCATGTCGTCATGGATGGCGACATACGAAAAAGAAAATACGGAAAACAACATTCTGAAGCACAAAACTCTTAAAATTAAACTTTCCATTACACACAAAGAAACTTTCCTTGCTACAGGGTTCTGCCAAACAATTGCCATTGTGAACAAAGTTTCAAGTGATTAGTGTCACTAGATGAAAACATGGGGCATGGGTAGGTGGATGGTTGAATGTAAATACATCAGTTTGTAATGTATAAAGTAATAACAGTCAGACAAAATGATAAATGTTTTGAGTCTTACAACAACACACTGACGTCAAGGTTCAAAGCCCATAGTTGGTATCGAGTGCTTTTGTTAACTGCATGAATCACAAAACTCACATGAAAAATTGGCACCAGAGTAAGCAACTACAATATACGCATGACAGAGATAACATGTACCTATATATGAACATCCATGAATGAAATTGTGTACTAATAATTTCCAGCTTCAAATAATTTTTACTATTTGTCCAAGGTAACTTATTGGTTTTATTAGTACTGCCAAAAGCAGTGAACATTTGAACTAGTTGAAGACATTTATTTATATCACCACACCTTAATGTTATGGGTAATGGTTCCAGCACTGCAAGACATCTATGTCGCCTTCTCCTCTTCCCCACTCCACTCACCTAGGTGGCCCAGATGAGGGACATGGCACACCTCTTACAACATCTACATAACCACACTGCAAATCACGTAGGTGCACCCCTTTCATATTTCTCTGCCATTCCATTCTCTAATAGCATGTGATAAGAAGAAACACCTAAATCATTTTGTCTTCTAACTTTTTAATCTCATTTTTTGTCTCCCTTTGTAGGTGGTGCCAACAAAATATGTTCACATTCAGAGGAAAAAAATTTCACAAATGGGTCCTGTTGCACAACAAATAATGCCTTTCTTTTAATGATTTCCACTTCAATTTGTGCATTATTTCTGTGACAACTGTATCACGATAAATGTGGTTCTCCTCTGCACTTACTACCTTCCATCAGTCCCACTTTATGGAGATCCCACAATGTGCAGCAATTGTCCAACAAATTTTCTGTCAATGAAATTTAGCCTTCAGTTCACCTCAATTGAAGTTGTTCACAATTGTAATTCATAAGTATTTAATTGAATTTATGGCTTTTTACATTTTACTGATTGATCATGTACACAAAGGAAAACCGATTTCTCTTAGTACTCATGGACAACTTGACACTTTATTATTTACATTTTTTAAACCATGCCATTTTCTTTTCTTCTTTTTTTTCACCATGCACATACCTAAATCATTTTGCATTTGCCTCTGATCTTATGATTTTACTAACAAACAAATGACAGCATCAGCCACAAACAGTCTAAGAGAGCTGCTCACAATGTCTTCCAAATTGTTTATAAATATAAGGAACAGTAAGGGCCTTATAACACTTCCCCCAGGAAACTCTACATATCCCATCTGTTTCACTTTATGACTTTTCCATCAGTTAGTATGTACTCTGTCCTTTCTAGCAGGAAACCATGAATCCAATCATAGAACTGTAGCAATGTTCCAAAAGCATCCAATTTTATTAGACATGATGGTTCATAACATGCACAACTACGGGTTGTTCAAGTAGCCTAGTTTATAATGTTTGAGGAAAATATATGTTCTAAAATCCTACAGCAAACTGAAGTCAATGACAGAAGTCTGTAATTTCACCAATCACTCCTACTGTCCTCCCTGAATATTGGCACAGCCTGTACAACTTTCCAGTCTTTGTGTATTGATCTTTCGCACAGCAAGCTGTTTTACACGATAGCTAGGTATGGCGCTATTGTATCAGCATAGGGTGACCCAGCCAGTAGTTGATCACCACCCGGTAGTTGATCAGTATAACTTTAATCTTTAAATTTTAAGAGTTGGTAGCACTGAAACTTTTAAAAATGTAGCAGAATGTAAAGAACAATTTTTGTTAAATCTGATTCACCCATTTTTAAAACATTTGGAGGGAACTGATAAATGTGAGAAAATCTTTCCTTTTGTGTTGTGCTGAGAAGTGGAGAATCAGAGCACCCAGACTAGTTGTACAGTAGGTTGCAGTGATACAAATATTTATTGACACAAGTACTAAATACTGATATATCATGAAATATTTTAATAGATAACTCATTGTGAATGATTGATGATCTTATTTATCATAAAAGAAGTGTAAATTATTGGTTCATTGATTTATAAGGGGGGATATTAATTACTGGAATGCATAAAAGCATGTTTTCCAGTGGTTGATCATGATGATCAATTACTGGTACTTTGTGAATACATTCCAGAAAGAGTTGCTTTTAAGCATGGACTACGTATGGATTTCTTTCTTCAGACCCATACTGATGGAAATGTGAAATTCATATGGCTCCCAGTAGTTGATCGATGGTGATCATCTACTAGTTTTCGTCTCCCCGTAGTCCACATTTTGCTAATCATATTACCTGGCCTACTCAATCCCCATAAAAGCTGGAAGGAAACGAGAGTACATATCATATGCTACAACATCCAAACAGTGGGTAGACTGGAACAAATCGAAAGACCTAAAAGCCAATGCAGAAACAGCCAAATGAGCTAGAATAGAAAAACATAAAATAGTCAACCAGAGAGAGAGAGAGAGAGAGAGAGAGAGAGAGAGAGAGAGAGAGAGAGAGAGAGAGAGAGAGAGAGAGAGAGAGAGAGAGAGAGAGAGGGGGGGGGGGGGAGTAATGGAACTGTTTCCAGAGGCTGAGGAGGAGAAACCACCAAAAAGAAACCTGTAAGGAAAGACAATCCAGAGTCCGAATACAGCAGTGATGAATGGAGTCCTATTAAAGACACATCAGAAAATGACTTGACGCTAATGAAAACTTTGCTACAACTGAGAAGATACTTGATGGAAGGGCTACATTTAAAGAAAACGATTTTCTTTGGTCTTCTTTCCAGGCCAGAAAAAGAATAATAAGTATACATTTGCATGAATTGTTCAAAGAGTACCATAACTACAAAAGATGAGATTGAGCTAATGGGTTTGAAAAGCTGTGACAAGACACTGTTTAAAACTGATGATGATGTAAGCACTGTTCAGTCTTCACAAATTTTAACAATACCTCCAGAACCCTCAATTATCTCTACAGGAGGCAGGCTGCATTACAAGTTTCAATGCCGTGTTGATATTGAAAAAATGAAATGAAACTGAGCAGTTTGTGAAATTCGTTGTTATGTTTACTGTATTATATTATTTTATTTTATTGAAAAAATTGTTTAATATGTTGATGATTCATGTAAGTGCTTTAAAATTAATTTGCAGCTGTAACTACCAATTTAATTTCACTTTATTTATTACTTAATGATCAACTACTGGACTATGGGTGATCATTTTGTGGAACTGTATGATCAACTACTGGTAATTTTTGTCCTCAGTAACTGGAATTCAGAAAATGTAGGGAATAATCATTTTAATGTTAATTGTAGGTAGGCTATTTCAAACTTCACAGGAAACCTTTCTCTGTGATATGTGTACTTACCAACTTAGTCCCTCAAGTAGATGTTCTATAAATATTATAAACATAAAACCAAATTTTTAATTGATCAACTACTGGTCGTGTCACCCTACTTTAAAACAACCTAACTGGTATATGTAATTGCTCCCAATGAAACCCATTGGGGATAAACAGTAGCTCTGTATATACGGAGTACATAAATTACTGAAACTTCTTCATATAATTTAAATAAGAAATACAGCACCTACTACAGCACGTAGAAATAAATAATTACAATAGATTCGTAAAATGTAAATATGTGTAATTATAAGTGAAACTGTAATAATATGTACATATTGTAAATTTATGTTTGTAAAAAGATAAATGTAAATGGCGAAGCCAATTGCATGGTAAACATGCTGAATGGCTAACAAATAAACATATTTCCTTAATTTCTGAATGTCAGTCTATTTCTCCAGAAGAAAGCTCCAATATTTTGCTGTTCATACAAAGTAGAACAACTGTTATGCTAAGTGTAATATTCGACAATCATCTAAGCTGCATGACAACCACAAAAATACTCCTCAAAAGTATAGTAGACTTATTAAGGCATTTAGTAGTCATTATACTAGTTTTCCAATCTAATTTTTATGTGACATTAGTACCATGATAGAGAGTGGCTGTGGTGACAGAAGAAATGTCCCACAGAGGTCTAGGTCAAGTTGGGATGTGATAATCCAGTGAATATGAAAACCAAATAATGAATGAGTCAACTGACATCATGTGTGGCCCACCGTTCCTATTTGCACCATACATAACTCACTAAGCTGTAATTACTGTATCTTCCATACTACATACCAAAACTTAGTGGTAAATTCAGAAAATTTAAATTAGTCCCAGAGAATTTTGATGTGTATCATGTGCATGTATTATATGCAAATATGAACCATAACTTGGTCCGCCATCCCCCCACCCACAACAAACATTTCAGGTGTGTTGAGATCTGACATACTGTAGTCTATACTAAAATGTAAAAGACCTACTCAATATATACTCCAAGTCTTAACAGCTCTTACCATTTGTATCAGATATAGTGCTACACAAACGTTATACCCTCATAACAATTTCAAGATTCGGTTTAATAGAAATAATACACAAAGGAAGATACCATGAATGGTCACAGGTTCGTTTCATCCATGAGAGTCACAAATTTGCTGAATAAAGAAGAACTAAAAGACAGTTGAGGGCAGACAACTGTCACGTCGAAGATTAGCTATGCATACTTACAAAGTTTCGAAAAACAGTAGAAAGTGAGGAATTTAGGTATGAAATACACCTACGTATCGCTCTCGTATGGAGCGCAAAGTTAGGATTAGACTAGTGACAGCGAGTACGGAGGCAATAGCCATCATTTGTAAGGTGGCCCATACTCTTAACAAAATAATAGGAAAAGCCGTAACAAGAAGAACAATTAGGTACGGTATCATCTCCCAGGCACTTCTCGGTGGTTTCCAAAACGCAAGTTAAGACTCTGTGCAAAGAAAAGTAAGAAAGGAAAAATGTAAGTAAAACAAAATGTACACATATGTAAACATTTACAGAATCACGGAAGATACTTTATAAATACAAAATCGAAACGCGCTAGGTGAGAAAAAAAGTCTTAATTGAATTTAGCATTAGACGGAAACCTGTAACAAGTCTTAAACATACATATCGCAGCGATAGTCATTACACATTGAATGCAATACAAAATAACAACAAAAGGAGGAAAAGCAATTACGATTTACACATGATACACGGGTTACATGATTATTTGACAGATGACCACTCCTACCTTGCAACAGAATCAGCACAACATACCAAATGTCACTACTACAACTATATGTATTTATACGAATAAAAAAAGGCGTGGCATCCCGGCAAATACTGTAAACACAGCAATGAAGTAAGACCGATAGACGAAGACAAACTTGCGTATCACATACAATAAACTGTAAAATTACTTACCACACACTACATAACACCTGACACCGACATGTCATTATCCCTCACACAGCGTCTAGCTACATCTTCCAACACACACACACAAACACGACAACGCTATCCAGCAGTGAATTTCAAACTACAGTCACATACCAGATCCCACACATAATTTTGTAAATCAACAAACCACAGATAAAATAAGTATGAGAGTATCTATAATCGATATTGATTCTACTACAATCGACACAATCGAAACTAAAGTAAGTTTGTACAAAAGCCAGTTCGTAATATTGTCAAAACATTTGCCAATGCATCCCATATGACAGATTTGACAGAAGCTGTCAACCATGGTTCATGTCAGTCGGTGTTTGTCAGACAAAAGGTCTGATGGAACCGTAGTCAGCAAACATCGAAGTTAACCTCTTCTCTTTTGTAATAGAGTTACTACTGTTGTGTGTCATTAATGTCTATATTTTATTTTATTGTGTATTGTGTTCGTAACAAACTGAGATTTTTACATGACAATTTGGATACTTCAGATATACTTGGAGGTTGCAATATGGCGCCAGAGCGGCTGCACACGCGCGAGTCGAGCTCCCGGTTTTCAAGAGTTTTGATCGATATTAAATACGAGAAATGTTCTAGAGTAGTAAAAAATGGAATTATGTGTGATTATTGTGATAAATGGTATCACTTTTTGAAGTACTCCAACGTAAGTGAAAATGATATTCCAACGGAAAGTTGGAAGTGCTGTGGCTGTGCCGAGTCACATGACGATAATAGTGTACTAGCTAATGACGACCAAGATCACGATTACCTCAAGAAGGAAATAGCCACGAAAGATGAAATCATAAGACTACTAAAAGAAGACATTATTAAACTCACGGAAGAGAACAAGAAACTCAGGGAACAACATGAAACAGAAGAAATATCTTGGTCAAGGGTTGTTAAAGGGGCCGGTAAGCGATTTTCTAGGCCTAAAACACCAGCGAGAGATGTTATGCCGGAAATTACGCTTTCAAACTCCTACAAAGTTCTGGAAGAAAAGGTAGAAACTGCAGATGACTACACACCCATGCAACAGAAAGTAGTTAGGGAAGAAAGAAGACAGAAGAGGACGAAGAAAATCAAGACAAGGAAGGCGCTTATTTATTCAGACAGTCATGGACGTGGAGTAGCAGCGGAAGTTTACGGCAGGAATTCCGAAATAGCCGTCTCTTCGATGGTCAAGCCAGGCGCCCCTATAGCTCAAGTTACAAAGGGTTTGAAAGGTGAGGGTGCATCATTATCATCAAACGATTTTGTGATTATTATTGGTGGTGCAAACGACGTTTATAGAAATGAAGGTGAAAAAGTAAAAGACACACTGAAAGACTCATTGTCCTCACTCACCCATACTAATGTAATTGTAGTAAATATACCACATCGCCATGACCTGATGGACTTGTAAGCACTTTAAAAATGTTCATGTTGTAGATATTTCTAATCTTGAAAGGGGAATGCACACTAGACATGGACTTCATTTAAATCAGGCAGGGAAAAGTTTTTTGGGTAGAAAAATAAGTAAAATTGTTGAATCTAAATATAAGAATATTAGCAAAAAGTTGCGTTTAGAATATTTTTCCAGCTCAGCTAGTCAGAAAAGCAATCCTTTTTTAGACTAGAGATTGACACCTCTAAAACTGGCACTGGGAATTCCATTCAAAGTAATTCTGATATTAATTCCCAAGTACATAATCCTCAAAAATGCTCACTGAAATCAGGGAACCTTTCTGTAGATAAGGATATTTTGACTGTATTTCACATCAATATACAATGTCTGAGAAACAAGCTACATGATCTGGAGATTTTGCTGGAAAACTCCCCATGTGATGTTCTATGTATTAATGATCATTGGCTCTCAGAGGTTGAAGGAACTCTTTATGTTCCATTTGGGTATGAATTAAAGACAGGATTTTACAGACAGATGCTTGTTCATGGAGGTGTCTCGATTTTTCTAAGAAGTAACAACCAGCTAGATCATCAAGTACTGAATCTTGAAAGTTTTTGTTCAGAAAAATTCTTTGAGGTGGCAGGCATCCTTTACCCAGAGATTAAAGTGATACTAATCTCCCTTTATCGAACCCCAGAGGCAGACATAAATATATTTATAACAAACTGGGAACAATTGACAGTACACTTACAGAAATATAGGAATTTCAATATAATGTATGTAGGAGACATTAATATTGATGTTTTAACTCAATCTAATGCTAAGACCCAAATATATAATATTTTAAGATCATATAACTTCTATCTTATTAATGACCAGCCAACAAGGAAGGACTCGTGCCTAGATAACATTCTCACCAATATAAATAAAAATTCCTTTTCATATGGGGTTGAAGACCCACTTATCTCTGACCACAGTGGGTTATGGATTAAATTCCCAGTAGCAAGAGTCCCAAAAGAGTGAACATAAAACATTTAGGATGCTGGGAGAAGGGAATATAGAAAACCTAAGATTGTTTTTAAGGGAGGTGGATTGGGAGAATAAAGTTTTAAACTGTAATAATGTTAATGAAGCCTTTTCAAACTTTCTGTCCATAATTAGCTTTAACATTAATAAATACTGCCCACAGATTACTAAGGTACTAAATAACCAAAATAAGTTGAAAAATAAAAACATCTGCAAATGGTTCACCCGTGAACTTGCAGCTCTTAGGAAAGTTACAAATGTTCTTCATAAGAAAGCCAAACAAGGAAACCAAGAAGATAAAATAGGTATAGCACGGCAAAGCAAATATATAGAAAGGAAATTAAAGCAGCAAAGATTAGAGCTAATGAAAATTTCATAAACACATCTAAAAATAAATGTAAAGCTGCTTGGATAGTAATAAATAATGAATCGGGGAGAAAAGTAAGGAAGGAACCAGTGCCTATAGCACCAAACATACTTAATTAGTTCTTTGTAAATAGTGTTAAAAACATCACTCCCACTTACACTCTGAAATCAACATATATGGACAATATAAGCAACTATACCTCAAATATAACTAAGAGATTAAACGTCAGTTGGGTACAAGTCACCCCTAGGGAAGTGTCTAAAATAATAACAGAATTGAGTAACTCCAAAACTGAAGATTATTATGGTTTCTCCAATGCTATACTAAAACATATTTCAGATACAATATTACTAACTTTAACTTATCTCATAAAGTGCATTTTTAAGGAGGGAATCTTTCCAGATTGTTTAAAAATGACTATCATAATTCCCATCCATAAGAAAGGAGATAGAGACTGCCCAAATAATTACAGACCAGTTTCAATTGTCCCAATTCTTTCAAAAGTCATTGAATACTGCATGAAAACACAACTATTAAAGTACTTTGAAACAAATAAATTATTTAATCATGTTCAGTTCGGATTTAGGACAGGAAAATCAACAGTCAAAGCTGTAGACACAGTTATCACTGAGATTATCACCAATTTTGAATTACACTTAATTACTGGCATTACACTCTTGGACCTCAGTACAGCTTTTGACACAATTTCCCATAAGATTTTATTTTCTAAGCTACAACAGTACGGAATAAAGGGCTCAACACTATCACTAATAAAATCGTTCCTTGACAATAGAAGCCAAATGGTTACAATTGAGAACCAACTATCCGACATACTCAAAATTGAAACCGGAGTCATACAAGGCTCGGTAATCGGCCCATTTCTTTTTCTAGTGTATATCAATGATATCCCCCATAACTTGCCAAACAAATCCGTTCTATATGCCGATGACATAACTTTAATAACATCGGACAAAAATCTGGAAACTGTACAAGAGAAAAATACAGATATGGTAGAAAAGCCTCTACTTGGCTCAACAGCAATAAACTGGTCTTAAATGGCAATAAAACTGACACAATATATTTTCATCTGAGTAACCTGAAACCCGAAGGGTTAGCAAACACATCTGTTAAGCTACTAGGAATGTACATAGATAACAAACTGAACTGGAGTGAACACATGCAACAACTATGTAAGAAACTATCCAGGGTAATTTTCTTACTGCGTAAACTTAGGACTTGTGTGAGTGATAGCCAACTGAGAGAGGCATACTATGCCTTTTTCCACTCACATCTGGTTTATGGTGTAATACTCTGGGGAAACTCCGCAGGGGCGCAGGAAGTTTTTAAGTGGCAGAAGAGGGCAGTCAGACTTATAAGGGGATTACCCAGCAATGAGTCATGTAGGCCGGTATTCAGGGAACTGAAAATAATGACACTTGCTGCACTATTCATATACCATTGCCTCATTAGCACAAAACAAAACCAGAGTAATTTCACAGTAAGGGGGGAGGTACACTTACACAATACAAGAAATAAAGATTATATTGACATACCCCAGGTAATGGTAAAGGAAACCCAAGACTACCATAACTACACAGGAATTAAATTATTTAATAAACTACCTAAAACACTGAAGGAAATCCCAATACAGCAACTAGGGAAGAAGTTAAAAAAACTGGTTGATCCAGAATACAGCCTACAGTGTTGCGGAATTCGAAGAAAACTTGAGATGCCTCCAGTAGGAATGCTGAGTATAGCAAGTAGATGCATAAATATTTCTGACAAACTTTAAATCAATAATCAATGTATAACTAAATTTTTTCATTTCTTTTATTTGTGTATAAATTCAACTAATGTGTTTCTACAAATATATACCCATCAGAGGCATAGCTGTAAATATTTATGAAAATCTGGTAATCAGTCAGATGTATAACTGTAAACTGTATAACTGTAAATATTTACTTTTCATTTCTTTCATTTTTGTATAAATTCATCCAATGTCTATGTACAAACTATGTATAGCTTTGACATTGTCTATTACAACACAAAGTTGTTTAATGACAATAAAACTTGATTTGATTTGATTTGATAGCTGAAATTGACAAATGTATATAGATTTTACATCAACAGAGCTGACGCTCATGTTGTACGAAGAAAGAACATTTGTCGATAAAACAGTTTCCATTTAAACATATCGTACTAAAGAAATGTTAGCTTTACAATTTTTGACATTATCAGTTATGTAAAAATAAACGTAATGGGGAAGGAAAACAGGTGTAATTTTTCCCCTTAGCTAATTCTACTGTCCGTCACATCACATTCGGTATAAAATAAAAACTTCCAAATTGTATGTTTGACACTACCTGTTATCGGTCCGTCACGTGAAGTGAGATTTTCTCGGGAAGAAAGTTTTCAAAATTGTTCAAATGTTTGTAAACCTAAGAGAGTTAGCTTCTGGGGTTATTAATCCCTAGACTTACAAACTACTTAAACTAACTTATAGTAAGGACAACACACAGAAACATACGTGAGCGAAGACTCAAACCTCCGACGGCGAGCAACGCTCCACAGAAAGGCCCCTTACAAAATGTTCAAATGTTTGTGGCTTAAGGGACTTATGAACTACCTTATACTAAAGACGACACAAGCCTGAGGGGGGATTCGAACCCCCGACAGAGGACTGCCGCGCGCACTGCAACACGCCCCTCCAGCACGCACGCCTACTCCGCCGCGGCGGCGCTTTACAGCACTCTGTCACTTTTCAACAGAAATTGCTGTATATACTTTCTACAATGAAATATGAAATGCTCTTAATAACCGGACATCACCTGTTGGGATTTTTTGTGATCTCTCCAAGGCTTTTGACTGTGTAAATAATGGAATTCTTTTAGATAAACTAAACTATTGTGGTATGAATGGGAAAGTGTACAAATGGTTTAAATCATACCTAACAGGAACAGTGTAGAAAGTTGACATACGTAATTCACATAATATGCACACAAAAAAAAAAAAAAAAAAAAAAAAAAAAACAGCTGATTCCTCAAACTGGGGAAGAATCAAAAATGGGGTGCCACAAGGTTCGGTCTTGGGCCCTTTGCTGTTCTTAATACATATTAATGACTTGCCATTCTATATTCATGAAGATGCAGAACTGGTTCTTTTTGCTGATGATACAAGTATAGTTATCACACTGGACAGACAAGAACTAACTGAAGAAATTGTAAACGACGTCCCTCTCTCAGAAAATCATTAAGTGGTTCTCAGCAAATGGACTATCATTAAATTTTGATAAAACACAGTACATACAGTTCCATACAGTAAATGGAATTACACCATTAATAAATATAGACTTTGATCAGAAATCTGTAGCAAAAATAGACTATTCGAAATTTTTAGGTGTATGCATTGATGAGGGATTTAAATGGAAAAAAAACACATTGCATATCTGCTGAAACGTTTTAGTTCAGCTACTTATGCTATTAGCGTAATTGCAAATTTTAATGATATACATCTCAGTAAATTAGCTTACTATGCATATTTTCATTCTCTACTTTCGTATGGCATCATTTTCTAGGGTAAATCTTTATTGAGTAGAAAAGTATTCACTGCACAAAAGCGTTTAATCAGAATAATTGCTGGAGCCCATCCTGCAGACACTTATTTAAAGAGCTAGGGATCTTCACAGTAGCGTCACAGTATATATATTCACGTATTACAAATCCCAGCGAATGCAAAAGCAATAGCAGTGTACATAACTACAACATAAGGAGAGAGAATGATCTCCACTATTCAAGGTTAAATCTAGCTTTGGCACAGAAAGGGGTGAATTATGCTGCCACAAAAGTCTTTGGTCACCTACCAAACAGCCTCAAAAGCCTGACAGATAGGCAACTAGCATTTAAAAATAAATTAAAAGAATTTCTGAATGGCAACTCCTTCTACACTATAGATGAATTTTTAGATATAAATTAGTAAATCTGAAAAAAATAAAAACGTAACAAAAAATTAATTAAAAAATAATAATAGAAATATTGTGTTATGAAATATTTAGTACAAAGTAATAATTTGTAAAGACACCTTTCAATAACCTGACACATTCCACATCATTACGAAGTGTCGTATTCATGATCTATGGAACAAGTACTAATCTAATCTAATTATAAAGCAGGATATGTTGAGTATGTACAAACATTTTATGTTGTTTAAAAAGTGGCCTGCAGTGCTCACATATTTTTGAAAAGAGAGTATCCTTACTGTTTGCTTCTGTATTTTAAATACACTATTGGATTCTGAGCTGTTCCCCCATAAAATTAGACCATAGCCCATCATGGATTCAAATGAAGTGTGGTATACAAGCTTCATAGTAGGTGCAGAGGTAGTATCTCTTATTGATTTTAGTAAGAAGCAGAGTTTGCTGAGCTGCTTAGAGACCATGTCTGTGTCTAGTTTCCATCTAAGTGTGTCAGTTCTATGTATTCCAAGAAATCTGGTGTCATTGACAGTTTTTACATTGATTCTTTCAATCTGTATATTAGGGTATGAGGGAGTGGTGTTTTGTATATTGTGAAAGCTGATGTTGAGTGTTATTTGGACATTAATAAGTAAATTGTTAGTGTCGAACCAATACTGCAGATAAGAGGTATTTTCTTGAACTGATTGTTGTATTGTGTCTTTGTTATTTGATATCAGTATATTTGTGTGATCTGCATACAAGAATGTTTTAGTCTCGGGAATGTGTTGTGGAATGTCATTTATAAAAAGTTTAAATAGGATAGGAGCGAGAATAGAGCCTTGTGTGGTACCATAGATTGGACTGAGTATATCGGACCTGAAGGATGCTCCATGCTTCCAGTTCCTAACTTCAACAAATTGTCTTCCTTTATCTAGATAGCCCTTAAACACGTTTTGGGCCACTGCTCGAATTCTATATTGCTCAAGCTTTTTTTAGGGCATTACCATGTCAAATGCTTTTGATTAGTCTAGAAAAATGCCTATTGTTCGTTGTTTATGACCAATTAGGCCTGACAGCTGCCAAGAAAGTCATATAGGGCATCGACAATGGACCTATTTTTTGGAACCCATATTGGGAGGATAAAATAATATTATTCATGTTTAGAAATTTTTCCAGTCTGATAACAATAGCATATTAAATACCTTGAAGAATGCTGATAGTATTTCAATTGGTCCATAGTTTCCCAGTCTGTTTTATCACATTTCTTAAATATGGGGACAATTTTTGCAACTTTTAGGAGGTCAGAATATGTCCCCTCGACAAATGATTTTTATGTTATGGGAAAGAGTATTACTGATGTTGTGTGAGCATTTTCAATAGAAATTAATAGATTATATCGTGACCAGTGGACTTTATATATTTTTTACCCTTTTTTGTATGAAATTTTCAATTTCTTGTGCTGTTGTTGGCAGGAGGAAAAAGGAATTTTTGGGAGCAGTTGTGGTGGGAAGTGTGGTTGTAGAGTTCTTGCTATTGTGTAATAGATTTTGTGCAATTAATGTGAAATATGCATAAAATTCATTTGCTATTTTATCTTTACTGTCTTTGACCTCCACATCTATATTTAACACCATACTGTCTTTAATTATTTTCTTTCTTGTGGATTGTTTATTTATAATGTTCCATATTGTCTTGCTTTTGTTGGAGAAATTGCTAATCAATGTGCCATTTTAAATATTATTTGCAGCTTTTATGACTTTCCTGTGAATAAATTTGTAGTTCCTAAAATATTATTTAAATGACTATGTGTTTCCTATGTCAAGTTTGCCAATTCTGTGCAGCAGTCTCGTCTTTTGTGATGAACGTTTGATGCCCTTTGTAATCCATGAATTTTTCTTATTGTGGTTAAGAGATTTTTACTTTCCCTTGGAAGTGGATATTGAAACAATATTGAAAAGTCCTCATGAAATTGTCAAATATTTCATTTACTGTTGAGGAGCTGAACACACTGTTCCAGTCTTCTTTTTGAAGGTCAGAGGTAAAGTCCTAACTCTTCAGGCTTTCCCTGCAATCTAGTGACATGATGGGTAGTCGGGTGTTCAAAATGTTCAAATGTTTGTATAGTCTATGGGACTTAACTACGGGGTCATCAGTCCCTAAACTTACAAACTACTTATGAACTAACTAAGACTAAGGACAGCACAAATATCCATGCCAGAGGGGGGATTCGAACCCCCGACCGTAGTGGCCGTGCAGACCGTGACTGATGCGCCTCAGTCCCCGCGGCCGGCAGTCGGGTGTTCTGCCGGCTGTCAGTGTCTACTCTGCACAATATTTTGGCTACGTAACTCGTAACCTTCATCAGGTGCGACCTGAGACTGCTTTCCGAGTGGACCTGGTCCAGTATTTATATCTGTGGCCTTCCCCCTCCACTGGAGGTTGTAGGTGCTCCCTCTATGGTCCGCGCCGGCCCCCGACCGTGTCTTTTGCCGTCTAGTGTTCCATCTGCGGTCCGCGCCCGCTCGCTGAACTTCTGCGCTCTGGTGTTCTGGGGCGCCGATGTCAGCAGCGACACTGGGTGCTCCATCTGTGGTCCGCGCCCGACATACTCGCCTCCGATCGTACCATCCGCGGTCTGGCGTTCCTTTGGCGGTCCGCTCCCGCTCGTTGAGGTGTTCTGGGGCGCTGATGTTCTGTTTTCCGTCCGTTGCAGCTCTGGGTGCTCTCTCTGTGGTCCACGCCCATCGTACCCGTCTCTGAGAGCTTCATCTTCGGTTTGGCGCTCACTCTAGAATCAATCAACACCATTATTTTTGTGATTTTCACATTGTTGATTACTAAGAAATAACCTAGAGTATTCATTTCACAACATAAGTTTGTGTTGAAAACATTTCTTTACGTTTTATTCTGTCTCATAGTACATAGTTTCATTCCCATGAAAGTTGTTTTTCAATATCTATCGTAGTTTCAGGGATACTTATAGTGAAAACGTTAAGTGGGTGATCATAAATATATGCACTCTTCACCAGAGTTCAACGCTGTTTACTGCTCTAATTATCACACACACACACCTCTCTTCTCACGTTTTCACATACTGCTTTCTCACATCCATAGGAAACAGTAGAAGTTCGATTTCCTTTGTAAAAGGTACGAAATTTACACTTCGCTCTATTTCTTGCCTACTTGAGTCTGTCTCTTGCGTTTTTTTAAAATGATTTTCCGGTGCAAGCACCTCTTGATTGGGTTGGTGATCTAGAGATAGAATTTACAGCATCAGTAGACATGCTGGATATGTAAGCTTCATTTTCCTTACAATTGATGGAAAACTATCCTGGACTGTATTTATATAATCATATATAATCACTTTATTACAAAATTCACTAGCTTCATCTGTGAACTCTGGAACTACTACACTTTAATCACTGCCCCGATTGCTGTTAGAAAACTCAAGTTCTTCATCTTAGCTTTTCCCTTATATTTTCTTAGTTCTTCTAGCATTTCACCATCTGTTAGACGTTCCTTCATACAGCTAATGACTTTGGATGTGTATCAGGTTCCATCGCAGCAGATAATAACTGAAACCTTTCCTACTACTAACCAACAATTTTGTATATTTTAATAACAATTGGACAACAGTTGACATGGTTTCACAGACACTACTAGAAAGAAGTAGCTAAAAACACAAGGAAATGTGAGGGGCTCCAAATACCACACCCCCTCAGCCAGTACTACAAGGTTGTTAGCTACTTATTTCATAATCTAATACTTTTGTGGTGTCGTCATGCACCACAACGCCGGTGGCCTACACAATGCGCTGTATGACTTCAGGAAGACACGATAATTTGCTCTATGCCACTTCGGCCCTCAGGGGCGTCCATAGTATCGGTAGCTGTTTGCTCAGCTCTCACTCCGGTCAATAGGAAGAAAGAGGCTCACCTAGATACGCCAGCACATGACAGAAACGATGGACAGTATGAGAGATCCTGTCAGTGCGAAGTAGCCCCGGGAATAATACACATCCAGAGGTTCAACAGAGGAGAGCCCACAATCGTAGCACAAGCTGGAACAATTTCTATTGCATTGCAGAACTGCATATTGGAATGAATTGTAGCATCACAAGCACATCAAAAGTTAAGTATTCTTTTCATCTGTAATGAAAGCTCTTGTGAACTAATCAATTCTTTTAGTTGCAGACCCATGTCCACATCCTTCTTCATCACGTCCACCTCTCGAATCCGCTAGAAAGCAGAGACACAACAAATACAAGTAGACAACTCTGGAAACTGGTAGTCAATTTTGATAGAAATTAGCAGTAGAGAACTGGACAGCGAGTGTACAGCAAGAACTCGCTGTGGTGACATTAGGTCACATAGAAAGTAAACAGCCGTACATATCGGCAGACTTAGCAACTACATCACTGTTGAAAGAGCATGTGGAAATTTGCAAATCAAAAGCACACACATCGCAATATTTGGCACGGACTGGAACAAGGGGCTTGGGACACTTTCAAACGAACCTCTGAGCACGTAGGAAAATAGATTGTGGTGCAGTTGACATTAAGATTAGATTAGATAAGTTTTTTGTACCATAGATCCATGTTGAGGAGATCTTCTTCGATGTGGAACAGGTCAAGAAACAAAATTTACAAGCTGAATAATGAATAATACTAATAATATAAAACAGATAATACATGTTTTTACTTTTTTTTGAGCTGATAATATAATAATACTAATATGGTATGAATACCGATACATGGATCATTTGGTACAATTTAGAAATTCACTAATGGAGTAGAAGGAGTTGACCACTAGAAAGTCTTTTAGGCTCCTCTTGAAATGATATTTATTTCTGGCTAATTTTTTTTATAATTGATGGTAAATTATTGAAAATGTGTGTTCCTGAGTGGTGGACCCCTTTTTGAACTAAAGTAAACGCTTTTAAGTCCTTGTGTAGATCATTTTTGTTCCTAGTATTGTATGTATGAACTGAGCTGTTTGTTGGAAAAAGCGATATATTATTTATGACAAATTTCATTAAGGAATAAATATACTTAGAGGCAGTAGTTAAAGGGAGAGAGAATACGGGAACCAGAAGAATACATGGTCTACCTCTCAGGAGTTGGAGCAGAAAGAGCACAGTGAGGTGTAGGGCTCTACACCGGTAAAAAATTAAACCCAGCATAATTGCAGTAAGGTATGTAAACGAATGACTGATTTAGATAGATTTGGCAGTTTCCAGCAAGAAAACTAGGATTGTGCCAGTCTGTTCGCCCAGTGAAGGGAAAGATCAAGATGAGACAGGCAGATCCTATGACGCACTTAGTAATGTAGTTGTTAGAGTGAAGGACAAGGATAGTGTTTTCCTCATGGGTGCCAAGATAGGAAACCGAATAAAAAGGTATGAAAATATTATGGGTAAGTTTGGAGAGGATATGGAGTCCAGCAGGAACTGAAAAATGACCACATGGTCTAAGGCACCATTCTACGGACTGGGCGGCCGTTCTTGCCGGAGGTTCGAGTCCTCTCTCGGGCATGGGTATGTGTGTTGTCCTTAGTGTGAGTTAGTTTAAGTAGTCTGTAAGTCTAGGGGCTGAAGACCATAGCTATTTGGTCCAAAAGGTTTACAAACATTTGAACAGTTTTGAATTATCACAGACTCTTTTCTTAATCATAAGAACATTGACCGGCATACTTGGGAAGGCAAGGGAACCATCATCATTGCAGTACATGACATTCTAATATTTAGGGCACTGTCAATCATTGGGAAAAGAGTGGTGGTCTGATGGAAATGGTGATGGCTCAATTAGTTGGTAACTGATGTTTGTATCTGTTCTTAATGAAATTTTTCACATTGTGTGTAATCTTTTGTAACTTAAAAGATAGAATAGTTTTGATCTCGGTCAATAACGTCAATATTTTTATTGTACATTTAGTATTGTTTTCTACATACGGTAAGTTTGTTTTTGATGGTAGAGTGCATCGACCCAAAGTCTGGGCTAGCGGTAAAGTGATCGACTTGACCGGCGCGATGGCTCAGAGTGTCTTGTGGGAATGCTGGATGACTTCTAAAAGGAAAAATAAAACTGAGCCCAGAATAGAACTAAGGGACAAGCACGATACCAAGGCCGCAAGAAACCGAGCTACAGAAGGGGGGAAAAACCTAGAAGACGAGCGGGCACGGGTTAAAACCCGCTGGATCACGAATTTCTTTACTCTGAGTTTTATTCTAGCTTCAACTCGCAACAATGTGAGGAATCACCAGAAACGACATATGATTTGGATTCTACGTTAAATTGTAGGTCCCCTTTTCCACCGTTAGATAAGCGGAGTCAAATTGAAAGTCCACCTTGCCACTGAGCCACAAGATATTGTCAGTATGTTTTATTTTAAACGTTTCCTTGATGGTAAAAATTATTTCACGTTACACGTCGTTTCCAGTTTTACAAAAGACATAACCGTGTTTTTTTAATTTTTTTTCAGTTGTTTTTATTTTATTTGTGCCAAATATTATTTTCAGTAAAATGCTGCGAGAAAAAGCTAACCTGAATAATGCAAGTAGCAACGAGGCACGACACAAACGTGTTGAAAGAATCGTGTGTATGTCACTGAAGTATTTCGAAACTGCTGGACCGATTTGGATGAAGTTTTGTGTGTCGGTCCCTGGATCATTTCCAGTTATAAGTCGACCCGATAGGTGGCGCTAAAAATCGAAAAAAATGTAAATTGGTAATATTGATAACTTTGGATTCGATTCGTATTTTATGCTTTGCCATACCGTTCATCCGACTGCGACAAAATTTTACACACTTGTCCTACAAAACAAGACGAACGGCACTGCCTACATTAAATTTCTTATATTGCATGGCAGAGGGTACCTTATACGGACTTCGACCTTGTTTCAGCGATCAGCATGAATTAGGCGGATATCTATATCTATAAATGTGAATGTCTGTTCGGTGTACGTTTATCACGTCTGAACCACAATACATAAAGAGCTAAAAATTTGTACAGTTCCTGATGTCTACCCGGGGAAGGCTTTAGGCACGGTTTTATGGCGATCGGATAGCTATTTATCTATATATATTAATGTGAATGTCTGTTCGGTGTACGCTCATCACGTCCGAACGACAAGACGCAGAGACGTAAATATTTGTACAGTTACTAATTTATACCTGAGAAAGGTTTTAGGCACGGTTTTATAGCGATCTGATAGATATTTAGTAATTTGAAGAATTAACGCGAAATGCGGAACAATAATTACTCTTTGAAAATTATTTTTAATCTTTGAAAATGGTTTTATTGCTTGCATTGTTGCTTGAGGGTTGATAATGATAAAAGGGTGGAGTATATTGGGATGGAAAGTTATCGGTGTATATAAAATTCTACGTGTGTGTGTGTTAATATTTCGCTCTGCAGCGAAAACAACAGAACGCAAACGAATGGTCTGTGTGTAATTCTTGTCCGAAGTCTCCCGTTGTACACCATAGCAGTTTCATGCAGATAGCTATAAGGGAGTCGAAGATATTGTGGTTGAAAGTCGTCAAATTATTAAAAAAATTCGGGCTGAAGGCCAGCTATGACGTTTGCGACTCTATAGCAAGGAGGTTATATACAGCGAAACGTGATGCCACAGACCATATCTTTGGTCTTCAGCTCTTTCTCTGTAAGGATAAGCATACGAATAAGGAAATATAGGAATAAATAAATAAAGATTTGACGTATCGCGCATTATCTATCATAATCAACCAACACGCGAGCGGAGCCGCGGGTTTAAGCTAGTGTGTTATACTTCATGAGATGATCAGAGAGAGGGGACGGGGGGAGAATGGCAAAGATCGGGGGGACGTGATGACAGAAATATGGGGATGGGCGGTGGATAGAAGGGGGTAGGAGGGGGAGTAGATAAAGGAGACTGAGAAGGTGATGGCGGTTGAAGAGGAGGGCGAGGAGATAAAGACAGATAGAGGGGAGGGGGAGAATGTGGGAATAAATAAATACCTGAACAGTTCAGCTAGCTAACACAGAGAGGACAAGGTAAATGGCGAGACATAGGCATAAATATCTAGTAAGTGATGATCCGAGATATTGTTGGGGACTGTAGCACGAGTATGCAATTCCCACCCATTTGTAGCAATTGTGAAGCATTGCCGTGTTCGCTAGTTGACTATATAATAACAGATTAGAAAGTCAGGAAGGCAGTCAAGGAAACATGTATATTCAGAAGATTGTTTGATCACACTGATTATTATCTAATCTGCAGCGAAACTGGTTTTGTGAGGCCAAAAGTGCAGGAAGGCAGGTGCATATGTAGGAGGATAAGAGTAGAGAAACTTCAGGATATGGAAATCATTTACAAATACATAGCAGTGATCTCATTAGGGTTCAAATGTTTGTAGATCTATGGGGCTTAACTACTGTGGTTATTCCTAGGCTAACAAACTACTTAAACTAACCCAAGGACAACACACCCCACACACTCATACCCATCCCCGAGGGAGACCTCCAACGGCCGGCCGCGGTGGCCGAGGGGACTAAGGCGCTCCAGTCACGGTCTGCACGGCTACTACGGTCGGGGGTTCGAATCCCCCCTCGGGCATGGATATTTGTGCCGTCCTAGTTCGTAAGTAGTTCATATGTAGTTTGTAAGTTTAGGGAGTGATGACGCCGTAGTTAAGTCCCATAAAAAAAAAAAAGACCTCCAACCTCTGACGGCGAGCAACCGCGCCTTTCGCAGCATGGCGCCTTAGAGGGCACAGCCATTCCACCGCGGCTCTCACGAAGCTACCAGTTAGTTGAATGCAGTTATTTTCAGTCACTGGAAAAATAATGGACACTCTACTAGAATAGGTAGAGAACGTCTTGGAACAATAGTGTGTAAAGGCAGGAATAAGCAGAGAGCTTGGAGGAATGATACAGTCAAGGCAGGTTGTAAAAGGAGAAAGAAACGTTTAAAAATGGCTTTATACTACATCTCACCGAGACAGTAAAACTTATTTTAGAGAAAGAAACACATGGAGGGAATATTACTAAGAGATCAATATCGGTGAAACGTTCAGTAAAGTTTCAGATATCGATGTATAATAGGATAGAAATGATGATGGCAACCTCAAGATCACATCTGAGGAAGTGGAGAGAGTAGTCAATAGATTGCAGTGCAATAAAGCGGTTGGGGTAGATGAAATTAAGTCGGACCTCAGCAGACCAGAATAAAATATAATACTGATGGAGAAAATTGTGAAAGTGTTTTCCAACAGAGAAGTTTCATAATTCGTATAATCATGTACAACACCTATTTTAAACAAGAAACCAAAGTGTCTAATAACATGCTCAGGGCAGCCGTGGGAGTTGTTCGTAATTGCGATGTGGCAACGCAAAGTCATAATTGCGTTATGGAAACGTAACGCCTTGTCCCCTTTCATTTGTGACTAACCCTTTTTCTCAACTAAGTGACCATATATCTACGTCTATTGCTACTGTAAATATATGGTGAGCTCATACAATAAATCCTATTAATCCAATTGATAATATTGCATAAATTATACCGATTGTTCCAAATGATTCAAATTTTCCTCTTTCTTGACAAACGATATGTGAAATAATACCAAATCCTGGTAGAATTAAAATATAAACTTCTGGGTGAGCAAAGAATCAGAATAAGTGTTGATAAAGAATTGGATCACCCCTTCCTGCTGGGTCAAAGAATGATGTATTAAGATTTCGATCAGTTAATAGTGTAGTAATTGCTCCAGCTAGTACTGGTAATGATAATAATAATAATAGAGCTGTAATTGCTACTGATCAAACAAATAATGGTGTTTGATCAACAGTTATATTATTTGATCGTATATTAATTGCTGTTGTAATGAAATTCAAAAAATGTTCAAATGTTTGTATAGCTTATGGGACTTAACTACGGGGTCATCAGTCCCTAAACTTACATACTACTTATGAACTAGCTTACACTAAGGACGGCACAAATATCCATGCCCGAGGGGGGATTCGAACCCCCGACTGTAATGAAATTAATTGCTCCTAAAATAGATGAAACACCTGCTAGATGTAATAAAAAACTTGCTAAATCTACAGAAGCTCCTCTGTGTGCAATGACTCTGGCTAGTGGTGATTTGATTTAAACAATCCCTGACTGAAGTTATGCGTCATTTGCTTGTTGTTTAGTGTGTGCAAGCTTATTTATAGTGGCAATTTGTTTAATTTTATGCTGTATTTTTTTAAAATCCGAACTTGAAAAAGGTGACCGAGCGATATGGTGCATTGGTAAGACGCTGGACTCGCATTCGGGAGGACGGTGGTTCAAATCCACCTCCGACCAAAATTTTGAAATGTTTGTAGAGTTTATGGGATTTAACTAAGGGGTCATCAGTCCCTAAACTTACAAACTGCTTATGAAATAGCTTATACTAAAGACGCCACAAACACCCATGCCCGAGGGGGGATTCGAACCCCCGACCGCAGCGGCTGTGCAGTCCGTGACTGGCACACCGCAGACCGCTCGGCCACTGCAGCTGACCCCACCTCCGACCATCCAGATTTAGGTTTTCCGTAATTTCCCTAAATCACTACAGGCAACTTTCGGGATGGTTCCTTTGAAAGGGCACGGCCGATTTCTTTCTACGTCCTTATTCCAAAAATCTGAGCACCAGCTCCGTCTGTAATGACCACACTGCCGACGGGACGATAAGAACTAAGCTTCCTTCCTTCCTTCCTTATAAAGGTTGAAAAATATCAGCTTTGAAAAAGACTGCCTCTTTCAAGTATCATGAAAAATTTCTTTAAATAACTCAAGATTAATGCCATTTGCGTCAAAATAAAGGGAGTATCGCGTCTTGCAAATATAGTTTTGAAGTAATTACTGGAATTCTGAAATACCTACTGTATCGCTACCCCCGACCCCGTGTTATGATTGCGGTACCTCTAACGATTGCGATACCCTGCGTTAGCCGTTACTGTGTAAAGCAACACATGGACCTTTCCCTTTCTATAATAATAATATGCAAAGGGATTAATTTTGTATGATGAAACTACTGAAAGTTTCCATTCAGGTAACAGTACAAAATACAGCCAACTACGGCCCGATTTAACAGTGAATAAATATTATTCTGTGATGACCTGTGCTTAAGAGGCAAGTGAAAGTGTACAACATTTGCAACGGATACCGCTGAAGGCGTTGCCGTGAGATAAAAACCATTCAGTACATAAGGGGGGTGATGTTATTTTAGATTCCATGAATATTAATAATTTTCCTTCCAGTATTCTTATTTAACCAAAGAGTGCAAAGAACAACAAACTAATTGTCTAACCAAACACATATGACTTGATATTACCGTGTTACACATGCACAAAAACACAAATAAAAGAATTCAAGGAATTATGACTCAAATGACGTGTGACTTCATTTCTTTTTCATCATTAATACTGCCGCTCACTGAATGATAACAATTAGACATTACTGAGCTCAGTGCTCCTCCTCTGAAACAATAAATCCTAGCGACAATATGCATCCTAAGGGTAAGGTAAAGCAGTCAACAATCCGAAGATTGGTTTGAACACCACAGTGCTTTACTAGGCATGGTCCTGTTTGGAGCTGGTATGCCGTTGCCTTCCTCCGACCTTCGAACTGACTTACCCAGCCAGTTATAGGGGGACCTACAGTTTAACGTGGGTTCCGAACCACGGTGCTACTCGGTATTTTTCACATGAGCAATACTGCCAGAGGTGAAAGAAGTGGAAAGTGACGGATAAAAATCCTAGGACCTGGCGGGGATCGAACCCGCGACCATTGGATTTGTAGTCTGGCACTCTACCACTGTGCAACCGAGGCGCACATATACATCCTATGAGTACATATTTTATTATAAACGCACTTGCTAAGAACCAATATATTGCATTAAAATTGGCCTCCTACCACACGCCTCACGCTGTGAGGATTAGGCCTTTACTGGTATTCTCATTCTCTTATGCAACTGTTTAAAACACACTTATTCCCCTTAACTATCCATTAACTACTCTGCTGTTGTCTGCCAACCACTGCGGCGAGTGTGGAGGGTGGGTGGTAAATACGCGAAAATACAAGAAAAAGTATTGTTGTTACTTGAATAAAATAAAACAGGCATCACATTGTTCAGAGCAGCAGTAACCCTTACGCAGCACGAAAAGCAATGGCTTCTCTACCAATTAAATACACGTGGCTCAACAAAGCAGAAAATATCCTCACTGTGAAAACACCAGATTCCAAACTAGGACTGAATGAACAGCAGAGATGACGCTATTAGAGCAAATAGGCTTAGATGGTGGTATCAAGTGACACGTATGGGTGAAGAAAGGTTGCCTAAGAGATCCATGGGTTTGGCAATAGATGGTAGGAGGGGTGGAGGTAGACCAAGGAGAAAGTGTGGCACTTTGATTCGGTCAAGAATGTTCTTCAAGTATCAGGCTTAACATCATACGAAGCTTCAATAATAAAGGACCAAAGCTGCTCTGAACACAGTACAGAGTTTCCAGATGTCCTCCCTTCTCTTCGGCCACCTGGGCACCGATGTGCCCATGCAGCAATGACGTCATCAAGATGGCGTCACTTCCGGTTACAGAACGAAACAGCCGACAGGGAAAACCCAGGACACGCCCCCCTCCTCCCCCTATTGCGTAAAGCAAGTTGGCATCTACCGAGAACTTTGAATTTAATTCAGCATGATTGGCCATCACCCAAAGTTTTTTGTTTAGAAAAACTTACAATTTTCCCCACTTCATGTCAGCATTACAACTGTGTGACACCTCTCTTTCACAATGCATCGTATGATTAAGCAGTACTGAACTCAGTATTTTGCAGTGGGATACTCCGACTTCGTGGGATACTCCGACTTCGACATCTCCAAAGCACAATACCAAGAGGATTGTGCATTCAACAGCTTTCTCGACACTACATCAAGCAACCCCCCCCCCCCCCTTCCCCCATGCTGACAGCGCCATTATGCTCCATATACTTCACTTTTTTCTTTTTTTCCGAACATCGGAATGCTTCTAAGCACACCGATCCTGCGAGGAATTTGTCCTTTCCGATTAATTCTATTAACCTTCGGCTCCCACTAACCCTTTTTCTCTTGTTTCGAATATTTTTAACAGTTCTTGTTTCCTGAAAGATTTTTGAAACCTTTTCTTAGCAGCCAAACCGGCACTTGAAACAGCGATCTCTGTTTTTAGAAAATATAACTTCTCAAAGAAGAAGAAATGCGGTGCACTGCTGTGACAGATAAAACAACATCACCACTTTTTTGGTCCATCAATCAGCTGACCTGAGAACATTAGCGATATATCCCTGTCTTGAAACCGTTAACTACCTGATGTGTATTCACACCCAGTACATGAAAAACTGGATTGGTTACCCTAACACGTCAGGATACATTTAATACAACATATACCGAATACTTACTTTCCATGTCCGGAACTAGACTTCTAACTTCCAGAAATTAGCAGCCGATATGGCTTTGTCGTTAGCTTCCCATAAGTCTTCCATTGTACACGGCTTTTCTAAATATGGACAGATAAGCAGGTGTTGAGGATCCTGTACAGCACCACAAAAACACAGAGTGTTCTCATTATCTTTTAGGAAGCCCTATCGCTGCATGTTTGTCTTGCACTTTGGCACTTCTACCCTCATACGGTTCAGGGTTCTCCAGACTGTGTATGGCAGGTCTCCACCAGGTGCCATTTCTTCTCTCGCTGCTTTATGGGGGCTTCTCAAATCCATTTCCCACCTAGCAATACGGTTCTCTGCGGCCGACCCTTCCAGTGCTCGGGTACATGACAGGAAGCTCTTCCTCGAACGAAGCCGTCGGTCAGCAGGCTGGTGTCCATATAGAGGGTGACGCATGTCCTTTTCTTGCTTCGTTTTGTCAGCTTCGGCAGCAATGTCACGTCGTATGTTGGGCGTCGCGATCCCCATAATTAAGTACATCTTGTGTACTGGTGTTGGTTTCAGGCATCCAGTCACAATCCGTGCCATTTCATTCACCGCGATGTCAACTTTTGTCGCGTGTGTTGACGAACTCCATACTGGAGCGGCGTATTCCGCAGCTGATACACTATGAGCAAGGGCTGAGGTTCTCAGGACTTTTGGGTTTGCATCCCAGGACCCGTTAGTTAATTTCCTGATGATGTTGTTTCTCGCTGAGACTTTCTCCCTTGTGGCATTGCAATGATGTTTATAGGTCAGTGTGCGATCCAGTGTGACACCGAGATATTTGGGCGTCGGACAATGCGCGAGTCGTTCACCTCTCCATGTAACATTCAATTCCCTATTTGCCTCCGCGTTCTTTAAATGGAAAGCACAGACCTGCGTCTTGGAAGGGTTCGGCCGTAGGTGGTTTGCCTCATAATACTGGGAGAGGAATTCCAAGGTACTGGATAATTTCTCCTCTACATCCAGAAAATTCGTACCTTGTGCTGCAGCTGCAGTGTCATCGGCATACATAAATTGGCGCGTGGTGTTTGGCACTGGTTGGTCATTTGTGTATATATTATACAGAGCTGGAGCGAGGACGCTTCCCCGAGGCAGGCCGTTCCTCTGATTTCTCCACCTGCTCTTCTTACCCTGGAGACAGACAAAAAATCTCCTATTTTGCAGGAAAGTAGCAATCAGTGATGTTAAATGGTGGTCTTTTGTTACATCATATACTTTCCTGAGGAGCCTCCGATGGTTTACAGTATCGTTTGCAGCTGTAAGGTCTATGAAAGCCACTCCTGTGATCTTATGATTTTTATCTAATACAACTTCCTTCACTTGTAGCAGAGTTATTGATGGGAAAAATACTGATTTCTACCGTGGTTCGTTAAACTGTAGGACCCCTACAACAAGGTGAGAACGTCATTCCAAAGGACGTAGAAAGGTAATAGCATACAACCAAACCTGGTAAAATACTGAGGTGTTCAACTCACATGTGTGAGTTTCTATAGAAATGGAACATCAGGAAACTTTAAGTAGAAGTTCTTCAAAAGATTTCTCCATTTACTATGTATAATTATAGACCAATAACTAAACATGTCCGCATTTCATTTCATCATTGCAGTAAAGACAACAAAACCTCAGAGCCGGCCGCGGTGGCCGAGGTGACTGAGGCGCTCCAGTCACGGTCAGCACGGCCACTACGGTCGGGGGTTCGAATCCCCACTCGGGCATGGATATTTGTGCCGTCCTAGTTCGTAAGTAGTTCATAAGTAGTTTGTAAGTTTAGGGACTGATGACCCCGTAGTTAAGTCCCTTAAGCTTAACAAACATTTGAAAACCTCAGACATTAGAGCCGCGGTGGAGTGGCCGAGCGTTCCAAGGCGCCTAGCTGCTCGCTGTCGGAGGTTCCAGTCCTCACTCGGGCATGGTTGTATTTGTTGCCGTGATCATAAGTTAGTTTAAGTAGTTTGTAAGCCTAGGGACTGTTGACTGGAGTAGTTAAGTTCTATAGATTTTCGAATATTTGAACATTTTCACACAGCAAAAACACCGCATCTACAATTGGATAGCACGAAAACGCACTTGAAAGTGGGATTTATTTCCAGAAACGCGTCGTGATAAAAAACGCACTGTCGTGTTTTACGGCCCACTTTAGATTTGTAGTTTTATAAGTTTTTGCAAACATTTTGGACCGAAATAATAATCTAAATTAAAAAAAAATTAATAAGAGTGTCTGAAATCCTTTTAGGAAAAAAGAATTTAGGTAGTGACGGGATTTGAACCACCGACCTTTATTAACAGAGTCTAACACCTTGCCCATTATGCTACGACTATCAATCAGGAGACGAGTCCTATAATCTCATACTATTGATGGCCGCTGTTAACTGATACTAATATGGCATTTGTAGACACTAGATTATCATTTATCGTATGAAGAACGATGTGTTTTTGTTAATTCTTCAGTGCGCCATTGCTTTGAAATGACAACGTGTAAGTTACAATAAGAAAATCATCAAATACGCGCAAGATGGCGTATGCCACAGTTCGGGGCGAGGAATGTCACGTGACATCTGCGAACGGCTGGTTTTCTTAATTCAATGGAGGGTGTCAAATCTCCTTTATTTTTGCAAATAACGATACAAGATATGAAAAAAAAAACATAAGGGAGCTAAATTGTAGAGAATTTTCTCCTCTACCAATTAGGTTATTCAATTTTCGAATCAGATGAACGGTTCGTGTGCAGTTACAATTATATTACAAACGGCTTTTTTAGGTATTACTACCGTATTTTTTGTCCGAAAAATTTGAAAAAGGGAGGTTCTGGTCTCTGGCGGCCTAAAATCATGTCTGTAAAATTTGGTGCTGATCGCTTGAACGGTTCGTCTTAAAAACAGGGAACACGTTACGGACAGACAGACAGACATACATCCCGAAATCGCCGTTATTTTTGCAAATACCTTTGAAACGCTACGAGATATGAAAAAAACATAACAGAGCAAAGTTGTAGAGAATTTTCTCCTCTACAAATTAGGTTATTCAATTTTCGTGTCAGATGTATAGTTAAGCCGTTATTTTCATTTAAATTTCGAGCTGTCAAAAGACGATCGCAAAGGCCCACTTTTTGTGTTACTACCGTAACCTAAAGTGGGCCAAAATTATCACTGGTAGCAGATTTGTTATTTATAAACAAACCCGTTGATATCGCAGTTGCAGGTTTTCAACATCGATTTACAAGTGGGTAAAATCAAGTTGATCTCCGAGTGTGATAGGACCGCTATTATTTTCTATCTATATAAATGATCTGATGGACAGAGTAAGTTGTAATTTGCGGCTGTTTGCTGATGATGCTGTGGTGTATGGGAGGGTGTCGTCTGTAACTGACTGTAATAGCATACAGGTTGACTTAGACAAAATTTCTAGTTGGTGCGAAGAATGGCAGCTAGCTCTCAATGTAGAAAAATGTAAGGTGATGCGCATGAGTAGAAAAAACAATCCTATAATGTTCGAATACAGCATCAGTAGTGAGCTTCTTGATGCTGTCGCGTCGTTCAAATATCTAGGCGTAACATTTGCAGAGCGATATGAAATGGAACGAGCATGTAAGGACAGTTGTGAGTAAGGCAGACAGCCGACTTCGGTTTATTGGGAGAATTTTGGGAAGATGTACTTCACCTGTAAAGGAGACCACGTATAAAACGCTTGTACGACCACGTCTTGAGTATTGCTCAAGTGTTTGGGACCCGCAGCAGATCGGTTTGAAGGAAGACATAGAGGCGGTTCAGAGGCGAGCAGCTAGATTTGTTACCGGTAGGTTCGACCAATGCGCGAGTGTCACGGAAATGCTCCGGCAACTCAATTGGGGATCGCTGGAAGAAAGACGACGTTCTTTTCGTGAATTTCTGTTAAGTAAATTTAGAGGGCCGGAATTTGAAGCTGAGTGTAGTACGATCTTGCTGCCGCCTACTTACATTTCGCGTAAAGATCACAAAGACAAGATAAGAGAAATTAGGGCTCGTACGGAGGCATATAGGCATTCTTTTTTTCCTCGTTCAATTTGGGAGTGGAATAGGAAAGGAAATGCCTAGTAGTGGTACAGTGTACCCTCCGCCACGCACCTTACGGTGAATTGCGGAGTATGTATGTAGATGTATCCCTTCCTTACTCGGTTGTTACATACTGTCAGAGTGCTGAAACAAAGTCAAACTTGAATTCGTGTAAAAAAAAAAAAAAAAAAAAAAAGCTTCCAACAGTGAGAGTAATAAAACAAAGCACAAACCCTACAGGACTGCGGGCAGGCGTACGACTGTTGCCCTCGTGTGCCTGACCTCCAGACGGAGACGCATGTGTGACCTTGCATCTGTGAGCAGCAGTCGCATGCACATGGCGCGCGCGCAGGCTCAGGAAGGCGCGTAGTATTGTGACCAGGAAGCAGGCTTAACGCCGATTGTCTGCTACTGGTCCCTCTTCGCAACGGTCACGGGTGATACTCTCGCGGCTGATAACATTGTGGTTCCCCGCGCGGTTTCCGTTCCGCGACCTGCGATGAGTCTGGCAAGCGGCGCAGACTTTCCGCCAGGGCCGGCGCAAGGCACGTGCGAAACGTGCGGCCGCACGGGGCGGCACTTTCCGGGGGGCGGCAAATCTACCCCGCCCCCCTTCTTTTCTGTAGGACAAACTCAACATTCATTCCCAAGAGGGGATTCAAACCTTGGAGGGAGCGTCTTCGGGAACTGTGGCATGGCGCCTCGACTACCTTCCGGCCGCCCCTGTTGAACAAGGGGAGGGAGGAGGACTGATTTCTTCCTCGACTCTGAGGTAGTACTGTCGTGTTTACGCCGTAGGAACAGAGGGAAGTAGTCTGGCGCACACGCCAGTATTCTTATGAGTGTAGTGCTGCCAGTCTGTTACGCGCCGTGCGTTTACTCACAACTAATTTGGAAATTCCAATGCAATGTTCGATACTGCGGTTACATGTTAAGCCTGAAGTAATTTTGCTAAGTTCTTCAATGGCAGTTGAGTGTTTTATTTTTCCCGCGCTATGGAGAAAAAAAATCGTTGAACATTACTACAGTCAAACATGTCCAACACCTACAATGGCTAGAAGTATTGGGAATGGGTAAATACGCTGCGAGTAATTACAAGGGATGAAGACATTGCTAGTAAGCCTGGCATAAGTTGGGTTTCGACATATTTTTGAAAATGTTTGCTATCCGTTTCTGAGTGATAGTCAGACGTTTTGGTTTTTAAGCCCTGAAACACCTGTTTCCGCATGCATGCACACAATTAAACTCTGACCAGCACTTTTGTGTGACAATACTAATCGCACACTATCACTTTGCCAACATTTATTTACTGCATAATGCGCGTGAATCCATGTTTCGTCTCAGTAAACTACTGGTCGCTTTGATTCTGATGAAAACTGAGAAAGTATAGTCTTTTGGCAACAATGCCGTTTCGTCCGCAGCTCATTTCTGTTTGGCAAAAGTTGTGCAGTTTTCGCAAAGTTCATATTTCTTTCCATTGACCGTCATGCCACAGAAATTGGTGTCTGATAATACATTTATCCATATCATCGGTCACATACTTATTGAGAGCTTCTTGCTTGTTCTTCTTGGGTGCTAGTTTAACCGTAGCCTCGTTGTACCTCGTCATGTGACTTAGTTCCTGGCATTGCCACGTTACCACTTCGCCTTTCCAGACAATAGGTTCAAAATGTTCAAATGTTTGTATAGTTTATGGGACTTAACTACGGGGTCATCAGTCCCTAAACTTACAAACTACTTATGAACAAACTAAGACTAAGGACGGCACAAATATCCATGCCTGAGGAGGGATTCGAACCCCCGACCGTAGTGGCCGTGCAGACCGTGACTGGAGCGCCTCAGTTCCCTCGGCCACCGCGGCCGGCGGACAATAGGTATTGATGCGTTCTCTACAACGAAAACTACAGAAATCGTTTCGATAGTTGGCCGAGACAGTCAAGATTGGTCATAAGCACTTTCATTGCGTTTCACAGGAACAGAAGAATTGGTGCGTCCGAATTTCTTGCACTTGGGATGTAATAGGTAAGTGCTTTTCATATAACGTATAATTAGTATTGCGCATGCACGTTACTCATTAAGTTACAATTTTTCTCCTTCAAGAATGCAGGATAGGAAAATTTGTTTTTCTTATGATCCGTTTCTTAAGAAATTGGCAACTCAGCAAATAAGCAGGCGTCACCCCAATAGCTAGAATGAAAATAAAGCGCAGGAAAGTGACGTGATACGGCGAAGACTAATTTGTTACCCCTTATTCCATAATCAGACACGACAGAACTGACACATGCAAATTATGATAGATGGCGATGGTCAGTTCTTTGAAATGAATAACCGCAGTGCAGTCAGTTTATAATGTTCGACTAACATCAGTACCCGTAGATTCCTGAGTGTGTATTTACTGTATTATGTCACTCCATCTCCTTATTCTTCCTCTCTCCATTGTCTTCCGCCCCAATCTTTGGCCGTTTCAACTGTTTTTATTTTCCAGAGCTTTATAGATTTCTGGCGCAGAGTGGCTATTCTCAGTGCTTTATGTTTACATGTATACCGTCGTGCTGAAAGTAAGTGTCAACATGACGGTTTAGATGTAAGCACATATTAAAAGCTTTGAAATTGGCCACACAGTGATCGAAACCGAGATAGATCTGAAAAGTAAAAACAAAAACTGCGATTGATTGCTGATTTTTCCTACAGATTTATTTGAATAAAATTTCACAAACGTTTTGGGGAATAAATGCGGTGGTTGTGGTGGTGGTGGGGAGGGGGCGGCAATTTGGCAGCTCGCACGGGGCGGCACTTGGGCTTGCGCCCGCCGGCCTCGGTGGCCGAGGAGACTGAGGCGCTTCAGTCACGGTCTGCTCGGTCACTGCGGTCGGGGGTTCGAATCCCCCCTCGGGCATGGATATTTGTGCCGTCCTTGTTCGTAAGTAGTCCATAAGTAGTTTGTAAGCTTAGGGACTGATGACCACGTGGTTAAGTCCCATAAGCTTTACAAACATTTGAACGCTTGCGCCGGCTCTGCTTTCCGCCTTGCGTGGACGGCTCTGTCTAGCGACAGTACACACGAGGCTGTTCGGACCATAGACTTACAGATCTCGCACTGAAACGTGGCCCCTGAGCGGAGAATGTTGGGAGCTGAAGCTTGTATTCACCTCGTTGCGCATTGGCTGTTAGAACAAGCCCCGCCTCTTTCTCTCAGTGCTGCCAGCTTATGGCCTATAGCTTACAGGTTTTAAAAGAAACATGTACGGACTTAAATCGTCACAAATGGAACACGAAATTATCACTTTAATGTTTGAGTAATAGAAAAATGGAACGTTTATTTTTATGGGACTTATTAAACAGGTGTAGTAGTGCTTTCTGCCTATTAGTATTGTCGCAAATGAATAACAATCGGATTTAACATTCCTCACACCTCTTTCAAGAACGGCGTTCCTTTTTGTAAAAGAAGTCGTCTGGGTATGTGGACTTATTTTAGTAAATAACAAAGTGGAAGACAATAATCAATACCAAGTACAAATCAACAAAACATTGACGATGTCTACGGTGTACAATGCTGTTAAGAGGTAAGTTTGGTAGAGAGCGTAAACATTCCGTAGACACACGAACTCAGCCGACATCCGCCGATCACAGAGGGGCCACGAAACAGTGCGCTAAATAAAAACTAGACCGCTCGCCGGCGCTAGCGTCGCGTCCCCACGTTGAACGTGACAGATGCCGCCATTTGCAGGGCAGTCGTCCATAAGAATGGTTCGTTCGTGTGACGGTTTTAATTGTAACAGTGAGAACGGAAGCAAAGACGAAGACAGGAACAATGTTATATTAGTCATTACTCGTATACCGTGTAGTAATTTCACGGAGAAACAAGAAATCGTGAGCGTTTGTTTTTGTTTATGGTTTCCTCTTACAAATGATTCTCTAAATCTGAGAAACGTAGTTTGGTGCATGTCAAGTAGTTATATTTTATTTGTATATAAATTACTTAAAATACTAATTTGAGCTGAATGAATAACTGGGCGTATAAGAGGTATTTATCACATATAAGTATGATGCAGAAGTAGGTCGAATAATTGTTTCTAGACACATAACAGGTGGTAATTGTACTTCGTAAATGGTAATCATCTTTTGATGCTGCTGTTCTTGTTTCTTCCGTGCTTGCTTGAATAAATGGTTTGGATTTCCCGCCGTATGCAAGACACCTGATTTTTTAATTGTTCCCAAACATGTTTCAGCACATTTTGTGCTACCATCAGTGGGATGGTTTATTTTTGTCCTGAAATTATGTTTACTGTACAATAACTGTTTGTTATGTTTGCAGATGACAAGTTTGTACCAAAACAACAAATAAGTAGGCTACTTAAGGAGTTTTATGTAGCCTAATGTAAAAGGTATGTAAGAAATGTGATACGCGTATATCTAGGCCTAATATTCACTAAACTGAAATAGTTATATAGTCAGATAACCTAAGTAAAAATTTAAAAACGAATGAACCTAGAAGTAACTGAAAAGACTATTGTACAGTAAACATAATTTCAGGACAAAAATAAACCATCCCACTGATGATAGCAAAAAATGTGCTGAAACATGTTTGGGAACAATAAAAAAATCAGGTGTCTTACATATGGTGGAAAATCCAAACCATTCGTAAATGGTCATAACTAGATCGAATGGTGCATACTCAACCACTTTGAGAAGTACTATCTCTGTTAAAAAGTAATGCGCGAATGAAATGTGTATTTAAAATTTTATGAGTTATTAAAATTATTCATACCCAAATTCGAAGAAGTTGAAAGAAAAATTCTATGTAATATGGGAAGGAATGTAGACAAAAATGTGATGTACAAAAATCAGCGTGCAAAACGTACAGAGTAGTCGGCGAAAAGTAAGCAGGACCTGACAGAAAATTACGTGAATTAAAAAATAATCTCACTCTCTGCTACTTTACAAGTTTCATGGAATCATCTTATGCAAATATCTCGATGAAAAGTCGCTCCACCATATCAGACAAGAGCCTACATTCTTAAATTTCGTGTCTCTTTGCAGACGTTATTTCGAAAATTAGGAAACTTCATTCATTTAAGAATACTTTTTAAACAGACAGCAATAATCAGTATTTTTTTAAACAAACATGCGTTTATTTGGTGCTTTATTTCGCTCTTCTTGCGTCTCAAACACTTCAAATAACCAATAAGCAGTAGGACTCTTCCCTGGTGGCCGAGGTGACTGAGGCGCTCCAGTCAAGGTCAGCACGGCCACTACGGTCGGGGGTTCGAATCCCCCCTCGGGCATGGATATTTGTGCCGTCCTAGTTCGTAAGTAGTTCATCATTAGTTTGTAAGTTTAGGGACTGATGACCCCGTAGTTAAGTCCCATAAGCTTAACAAACATTTGAACATTTTTTTGATTCTTCCCTGCAAATGGCGGCAATCAGCTGCTTCAATTCGGGGACAGTTGCGTCGATTTTCCGATACGGTGGGTTATAGGGTCTTGGTTCGGACGTTTAGCTGCCTGAAGTTTACGTCACGTGACTGTCCATATGTAAACACAAGGCTGCAGTCCTGCTCCTAACGGAATTTGTTGTTGAAACTATTTCAGTTTAATGTGAGCTGTGTAATTCCCACCTCATATTGTAGTCGTCCATCTACAATAAACAAAACGGGGTAAAAGTTAAGCACTAAGCCGTCATTGCAATTTTCTTAGTTTATATTACATGTTCAGAGGATGCCCAAAATACTCAACGGAAACGTGATTGTTTTCTTTTTCCCTGTGATTATCTGGAACTTTTAATTCTTGTAATGAAATGTGATTAACATTTCAAAATAAATAAATAAATAAATGTGGCGAGAACGTTGACACTGTCCTACACTGCAGATCAGCTTACCGCCACGACTAATTTCGCATGCACATTTGTTGGCTTCGCCATCTCAAACATTACCTGCACTATGGATGACTGTCAATAAAGTCACGATTTCAGGTGTAAGCTGTGCACTGTCACATTTGGCCAAAACAGGCAATATCTTTAAATGATTAAGAAGTACTCGATTAACTTTTTTCAGTTATGCCGAAAATGGGTAAATTCGTACACGTAGTTACTGAACTTAATGAAGTATAGCAATTTATCTTCTGAATACACAATCGGGCATAACTGAAGATTGGGATACCATCCGTCAGCTTTGACCCATGACGTCATCAACATGTCGGAAAACCGGTATACAGGATATCTTAAAACTTCTGTATTGTAGGTTGGATAATAAATAATCTGTAGTTATCCCCGTAAATAATTTTGCTGTGTGTGTGTGTGTTCTAAGTAATTCGACATAACAAACGTGACAGTTAAACACTGAAAATATCAGACTATTTCGTTTTTACACGGAAATTCCGTAGCATGACATAATCGTCCAATTTTTTGTATTTGGTTCTCAATGCACTGCAGTAAAAACATGACAGAAATTACATTACTTTATTTATCATCTTTTATTCATTCAAATACTGTACCAAAACTATCTACAATAATGGCAGTATTTCGTTGTCCAGTACGTTTCATGTCAAGTAAATAGATGTCATAGAATTACAGGGTAGGTCGTTACTAGAATGGAGCATAGTGAGCTAACATTTTATTTGATGGAACTGCATCTTGATAATGCAATTCCACATTATGGACACTTCCTTTTCCATTTTTCGACACACGAATGTTCTCAGATAAATGAACTTTATAGTTAGTGTAGAGCAGTGGCGGCTCGTACAAAATTTGACCAGTGTGCTATAATATTACAAAAATAAACAGGAAACAAAATATACTAAAATAAAAAGCGTGACTGACAATGGAAATAACGGAGCTTAGCAATACCCCCACTACGTCATCTACTTTCTACACAAGAGACCAATGAAACTGCTTGGCTGAAAAGCGCAGTTTTACTCGCATGTTGGGTATACATTACTAATGTTGTTTGTGATTAAAGTTTTATTTACAGAAATTAAAAAAATTGACTCAGAGGTATTTGAATACCAGCCTCACACAAGTAAGTTTGAGAGACAACGCGCAAGATGCCTGAGTCAGCGCGCATTTTACTCTATATGCCGCAATATTCGTCATATACTATTCTTCCGCAACCGTTACACTCAGTGCGAAGACAAATATTGATCTGGTGCTGCAGTCGGTCTCAGCACACATGAGTCGCCAGGCCTGACGTCACGTCTGCACATGCGCACTAGCGAACAGACGACTGCGCCGCCTCTCCGCGCACGTACCAGCGTGGCTTAATCCCACTTCAGCACACCGAGCTGGTTTCCAGCTATCGCGGCGAGAGCGCTCCAAAATGCATTTTCATCCTTATTACTAGCATTGTAATACGTATTGGAAGGGAATTGGCATAATTTTATTGTGATATCTGGTTCGCATTCCAAGAGAAAGGATGTAATTTCACAGCGCTTTCTCGCTTGCTTTCGAAGAGAAATGGCATAATTTTAGTAGTATATTTACAGTGTGCTGCAGCACATTAGCACATTATCAGCCGCCACTGGTGTAGAGGTTCCAACGCATATTGAACTCGAAACTGCATTCCTCACACTTTTGGAACGTTTTGTGCGAATCACTCATGTTCACCAAAAGACAGCAATAACGAAATAACAGAAAACACCAACAACGAAATAAATAATCAGTAACGAAGTTAAAACGGAGCGCTGAGTGTGGCAGAAAAGAGCAGAATGAAATAGGAAGACATCTTGAATCAAATTGACTGATCACGTGAAGTAAACTTCCGACAGCTGAACATTCGAACAGCCAAGTGCGTACTGCCGCGAGACAGTCCCTTGCGTGGACTGGCCAGTGTTGCCAACTATCAGTAAGAGAAAATAGCAAAATAGTCCAACAAAAAATGGCAAAAAATGGCAAAAAATGGCAAATGGCAAAATTATGTTTTATATGTTTTATGCATAAAAATTAAAATGTGAAAAACACTCACCTAGCAAAAGTAAATATCATCGTCCTCGTCGTCATCCTCATTTTCTTTGCTACTGCTGCTGCAGATGTCACTGGTCTCCGTCGTGTATGTAGCATTCGTACCAACAAGCTTCAGTATTTCTTCTCGTATTTCATATGAAAACGCGTCTAAATCCATATCTTACACTCAGAATAGCAGAGAGTGTATTCGTTTTAAGCCTGTTTCTGAGTTTGTTTTTCACCAATTTCACTTGGCTAAAATTCTCTCGACTTGTCTGTCGAAACTGGCTGTGCCCGTTCCTTGAAGTCAGACATATTTTCCCATTCCTTCCCGTAACTTTGTGTATATTGTCGTTTCGGCATGGTTAGATAATTAACTATCAGAGTCACAAAACACTGGTACAGCACACGGTATTCTTCCAACACTCAATGTTAACACACGTTAAAAAAGATACACTTCACACCACACTGTTGTAACTTGTACAGCGTTTCTAAGCAAATGCAACTAAATAGTGTTGGCCATTGTTTGTATGTTTCAAAACAATTAATCGATATGCGGAACTGGTTCATTGTCTCGATACTTCCAGGTATCACTATTTCGATACAGTGGTGTTTCATTTGTCGTACTTTGGAGGAACGTTAAAAATAATAAATCAATAAATACATTTCTATTCATAATAAAAACTTCAGAGTTTTGCATTTTTGTTGTGAAAATTATCGAATAATAAAAATGGCTAGAAATGGCTATACAATATAACCAAAATGGCTAGGAATGCCAGCAGTAGCTATTTTCAAAAACAGTGGCTAGACGCCACTTCAAAATGGCCATATCTAGCCATAAAATGGCTAAGTTGACATCTCTGGGACTGGCGCATCTCCTGGTGGCAACAGCATCTAGCGCGCAGCTGCCTCTCTGTAAACATGGCAGTCGGCAGTGGCAGCGTGGGCCTATAGAGGAGGGCAGTTATTTTTTTTGCGTGCCAGATGTCGGTGCAGCGGCTAACGGTCGCGGCGAAGGCCGCGGAGAGGACACGACCGCATTCCGCATGCCGCCTCGTTCACGGCCCATTTCCCACCCACAGCTCTTGTTTCCCTGTTCAGGATCGCCGCGCGGAACTAATGCTTTGAAATTACCTTTAGGGTACATTTAATAAACTCTCTTACCTAACAGAACCATCAAAACGGTGGAGATTCTTTTTGGCGTACGAAAAATATCAGTACGTTTGTTAAAAAAGAACCCCTACGATACAAAATATACAAAGTGAAACACGAGTCACCGCGGTGGAGTGGCCGAACGCTCTAAGGCCCCTTGCAGCGGAGCGCGTGGTTGCTCTCAGTTGAAAGTTCGAGTCCTCTCTCGGGGATGGTGCGAAGAATGGCAGCTAGCTCTCAATGTAGAAAAATGTTAGGTGATGCGCATGAGTAGAAAAAACAATCCTATAATGTTCGAATACAGCATTAGTAGTGAGCTTCTTGATGCTGTCGCGTCGTTCAAATATCTAGGCGTAACATTGCAGAGCGATATGAAATGGAACGAACACGTAAGGACAGTTGTGGGTAAGGCGGACAGCTGGCTTCGGTTTATTGGGAGAATTTTGGGAAGATGTACTTCACCTGTAAAAGAGACCGCGTATAAAACGCTTGTACGACCAATTCTTGAGTATTGCTCAAGTGTTTGGGACCCGCAGCAGATCAGTTGCCGGCCGCGGTGGCCGAGGTGACTGAGGCGCTCCAGTCACGGTCTGCACGGCCACTACGGTCGGGGGTTCGAATCCCCCCTCGGGCATGGATATTTGTGCCGTCCTTAGTATTAGCTAGTTGATAAGTAGTTTGTAAGTTTAGGGACTGATGACTCCGTAGTTAAGTCCCATAAGCTATACAAACATTTGAACATTTAGATAATGGAAAAAATAAAGTATGTACCTGACCAGCTACGCTATGTATTAAAGAGTTAAGAAAAGGTGGAAACTGTCAGCAGTGAGAAAAACTGCCTGATTTAACTATCGTGTGATAGGCTATGTTACCTGAAACGTCGTCAACTATTAGCAAGACAGTGCGCGAAGCTTCCAATAACTACTGCAGGCCGCCGTGGTGCAACAGCGGCGCGCTCTAAGGCGCCTTGCTGCGGTGCGCGTGGTTGCTCCCCGTCGGAGGTTCGAGTCATCCCTCTGGAATGGGCGTGTGTGTGTTTTCCTTAGGTTGGTTTAAGTCGTTTGTAAGCCTGGGAACTGATAACCGCAGTAGTTAAGAGGCATGGATTTACAAACATTTGATTTTTCTACTGCAGGCCGTGTCTCAAACCACAAAACGCACTGAGGTGACAAAGGTTGCGGCATATCTCTTAGTATCGTGTCGGACATCTTCTTTCACGACAAAGTGTAGCAACTCGTGACAGGGACATCAATAGTCGTTGGAAGTCCCCTGCAAGACTATTAAGTCGTGCTGCCTCTATAGCCACCCATAATTGCTAAATGTGGCCCAGGAACCGAACTCTTGATTATGTCCCATAAATGTTCGATGGGATTCTTGTCGGGCGATCTGGGTGGCCAAATCGTTCGATGGAAATGCCCAGAAATTCTTCAAATCAATCGCGAACTATTTTGACATCTATGAAAATTCCATCGTCGTTTGCATGAATTAAAACGGTCTCCAAGAAGCTGAACATAACCATTTTCAGCCAGTGATCGATTGACTTGCACCAGAGGAGCCATGGGAAAACAGTCGACACCATTATGGAGACACCAGCAGCTCGCACAGTGGCGCATTGACAACTTTGGTCAGTGGCTTCGTTTGGGCTGCATAACACTAGGCTCCTACCAGAAGCTCTTACCAAATGAAAGTGGAACTCATGCCCCGGCTTTCCAGTCAAAAAATGTTCAAATGTTTGTAGAACTTATAGGACTTAACTACGGGATCAACAGTCCCTAAGCTTACAAACTACTTATGAACTAAGGACGGCACAAATATCCATGCCCGAAGGGGGATTCGAACCCCCTACCGTAGTGGCCGTGCAGACCGTGACTGGAGCGCCTTAATCCCCTCGGCCACCGCGGCCGGCGCTTTCCAGTCGTCTAGGGTCCAATCCAATATCGTTATCACCGTAGGAGAGGCATTGCTGACGACGTTGTACTGTTAGCCGAGACGCTTGGGTCGGTCATCTGCTTTCCTAGCCCATTAAGGGAACCTGGAAGTGAAAATGACTGAAAAAAATGCCTCCATCTGAAATACAAATTTCTCCCGTTTCCAAAAATATATGGTTTATTTACTTTTAAATAGTTATTATAGTTCTAAACGCTCTTTGAACAAATGTCTGAACAATGGCCACACTGATGGGTAGTCGGGTATTCTGCCGGGTGTCAGTGCCTACTCTGCACAATATTTCAGCTACGTAACTCGTAACCTTCATCAGGTGCGACCTCAGACTGCTTTATGAGTGGACCGGGTCCAGTATTTATGCCTGGACTTTAGAGCTACTTAGATTTTCTCCTAAATCGTTTATGTAAATAAGGAACAGCAGAGGACCAATAACACTACACTGTGGAACGCCCGATATCACCTCTGTTTTAGTCGATGCCTTACCATCGATTACTACGAACTGTGCCCTCTCTGACAGAAAATCTCCTATCCAATCGCAAATTTGGGGCGATATACCATAACCACGCAATTTGATTAAAAGATATTTGTGAGGTACGGTGTCAAAAGCCTTCTGGAATTCAAGAAATACGGAATCAATTTGCGAACCCTTGTCGATAGCACCCACCACTTCGTGTGAGTAAAGAGCTAGTTGTGTTTCGCATGAACGATATTTTCTAACTCCGTGTTGACCTTGGGCCAATATATCATTCTAAAAATGTTCAAATGTTTGTAGAACTTATGAGACTTGACTACGGGGTCATCAGTCCCTAAACTAACAAACTACTTACGAACTAGCTAATACCAAGGACGGCACAAATATACATGCTCGAGGGGGGATTCGAACCCCCGACCGTTGTGGCCTTGCAGAACGTGACTGGTGCGCCGCTGACCGCTCGGCCACCGGGGCCGGCTAGATCATTCTGTTCGAGATAATTCATAATATTTGAATACAGGATATGTTCCAAAACCCTGCTGCAAATTGACGTCAATGAAATAGGCCTGTAGTTTAATGGGTTACTCCTACTACCTTTCTTGAATATAGGTATGACCTGTGAAACTTTCCAATCTTTTGGTACAGATCCTTCTATGAGAGAGCGGTTGTATATGGCTGTTAAATAAGGAGCTATTGCTTCAGCATAATCAGATAGAAATCTAATGGGTATACATTCCGGACCAGAACACTTGTTCTTGTTAAGTGATTTTAGTTGCTTTACTACTCCGATGATATCTACTTCTGCGTTACTCATTACGGCCTCTGTTGGTAATTCGAAGTCTGGAATATTGGTTTCGTCTTCTTTGGTGATGAGTTTCTAAAAGCTATGTTTTGTAACTCTGCTTTAGTAGCGCTGTCATCGACAGGATCGCCATTACTATCACGTAGTGAGGGTATTGTTTGTGTTTTGCCCCTCTTAGGGTTTTCAGTCAAATTTCGAGAGAGAGTTCCGTTGTGCCGACCGCGGTGGCCGCGGCGACTGAGGAGCTTTAGTTAAAAAATGTTCAAATGTTTGTAAGGCTTATGGGACTTAACTACGGGGTCATCAGTCCCTAAACTTACAAACTACTTATGAACTACTTACGAACTAAGACGACACAAACATCCATGCCCGAGGGGGGATTCGAACCCCCGACCGTAGTGGTCGCGCAGACCGTGACTGAAGCGCCTCAGTCCCCGCGGCCACCGCGGCCGGCGGCGCTTTAGTCACGGTCTGCACGGCCACTACGGTCGGGGGTTCGAATCCCCCCTCGGGCATGGATATTTGTGCCGTCCTAGTTCGTAAGTAGTTTGTAAGTTTAGGGACTGATGACCCCATAGTTAAGTCCCATAGACTATACAAACATTTGAGTTCCGTTGTGATAAGTATTATAGGCACCTCGTATTGAAATCCTCGCTAAATTTTGAGCTTCTGTGTAGCATCGCCATTCCTTGAGAAAAATCGTTTTAACTGTTTTTATCATTTGCAGTACAATAAAACTTTTAGTGATTTTTGTAAACTACACATACATCATTAGACTGTCGTCTATTTGTCTATTCACTTTAAATTTTACTACTTTTGTCACTTCTATTAAAAATTCGCAAGCACAAATTTTCAGAAGAATTTGTGTCGGGTTAGGAATCTATTTGCAATATGCATTTTTCAGTTAGGTTTCAAAACGTGTCATATTAGAAAGTTTTTATTTTAATTTTAGTACCTTATTTAAAGTTCGCGTCGTTTATGAACCATAAAACAAGAATCACGCTTAACATAGGCATTATGGCAGCGAAGGCAGATTGGAACACTTCTGAATAATTGCAGCGATATCTTTCACTGTCAGCCGAGATCAATAACACAATGATCTCTTTAATCTATTAATACGGTTTCAGAATATATCTCTGTCTTATACAACAGTTATATTGGGAACATAGGTATTTATTCACATTAATTGGTGTCACATAAAAGCATGGGCACAGAAGCGTTTTTTTTTCGATTTTCAAGACATTTTTCACGGACAGACCATTAATAGTTACATTACATCTATATATTCGGTACAATTTCGTAAGCGACTAATATTTTACCACACGAGACAAGAATATTTGAAACCCTACCTACTTCTTAATTGTAAAACAATAGGCTTACAATGAGTGTATCGTAATATGGAGGTCAGACATTATATGTGAAGTGCAGACAAAATACGCCTTACAAATAACACACGACCGTACGGAGAACAATTAACGTAAATTAGTAACAATCGTCTAAGGAACAACTAATAAAGTTAAAAATTCAATGTTGTTGTTATGGTCTTCAGTCCGGAGACTGGTTTGATGCAGCTCTCCACCCTACTCTATCCTGAGCAAGCCTTTTCATCTCCTCATAAGAACGGCAACCCACATCCACTTGAATCTGCTTACTATACGCGTCTCTTGGTCTCCCTCTGCGATTTTTACCCCACACACTTCCCTCCAATGCTAAATTTACGATTCCCCGATGCCTAAGAATGTGTCCTGCCAAGCGATCCCTTCTTTTAGTCAGGGTATGCCAAAAATTCCTTTTCTCACCAATTCTGTTCCGTAAAAAAAAAAAAAAAAAAAAAAAAAAAATAAAAAAAAATAAAATATGAACACAATTCAATACTTGACGTACAGGGTGGTCAGAAACATCTGAAATGCTTTTCAATTCTTCAATTTACACGCGCAACAATCTGATTGGCTAACTTCAATGACCAATAAATCGGTAAAGACGTGTAAAGGTTTAACGTGTCGACATTTTTTTCTCATTTAGTTCGCAATAGAACCTCCATACACCATGAGCATGTAGGGCTTTCCCTCATTCCTAAATCCAATCGTCCGCTCAGAACTTACTTCTTGGATTGCGACACACTAATTGATTAAGTCTCAATACATTCAAGGAACACACAAACATGATGTAAGCAAACATAACATCGTACCTCTCAATTACGCATGTTACATGGGGCAAATAAGTGTCACTCCAGAAACAAAAAAAATATTTGTTAAGCTTATAGGACTTAACTACGGGGTCATCAGTCCCTAAACTTACAAACTACTTATCAACTACCTTATTCTAAGGACGGCACAAATATCCATGCCCTAGGGGGGATTCGAACCCCCGACCGTAGTGGCTGTGCAGACCGTCACTGAAGCGCCTCAGTCTAGCTCGTCTAGTAAAATCATCTGACGATCAAAACCAAATGCAGAACCATCTGAATAAGATATCTCTATGGTGTAAAAGTTGGCAATTGACTCTAAATAATGATAAGTGTGAAGTTGTCCACATGAGTACGAAAAGAAATCCGTTAAACTTTGTTTACAAGATAAATCAATCAAAAGTGAAGGCCGTAAACTCCACAAAATACCTAGGAATTACTATTACCTCAGACTTAATCTGGAAAGAACACGTAGATAATGTCGTGGAAAAGGCGAACCAGAGACTGCGTTTTATTGGCAGAACCCTTAAAGGATGCAACAGAACTACAAAAGAAACTGCATACACTACGCTTGTCCGTCCATTTTTGGAGTATTGCTGCCCAGTGTGGGATCCTTATCAGGTGGGTTTGACGGAGAACATGGAAAGAGTCCAAAGAAGGGCAGCTTGTTTTGTATTTTCACGATACAGGGGAGACAGCGTTACGGAAATGATACAGGATCTGGGATGGGAATCATTACAACAACGACGCTTATCGCTGCGGTGTGGGATACTTACGAAACTCCAATCGCCAACTTTCTCCTCCAAATGCGAAAATATATTGTTGACTCCCACCCACATAGGTAGAAATGATCATCAGAATAAAATACGAGAAATCAGAGCTCGAACGGAGAGATTCAGGTGTTCTTTCTTCCCGCGCGCTATTCGAGAATGGAATGGGAGATAAATAGTATAACGGTGGTTCGATGAACCCTATGCAAGGCCCCTAAATGTGATTTACAGAATATCCCATGTAGATTTAGATGTAGTTGTAGCTACTCTCTACACTCATTATTATCTATTCCATGCCCCCCACGTTTTCCGTTTAAATTTTTAAGTATTGTCACAGCTATTGAAAACTCTCAAGCAAAAATTTTCAAGAAAATCAGTTTCGGGTAAGATACCTTTTGGAGACAGGGGGAAATTACTTTTACTTTTAAGTCCGTTTTAAAAACATGTTATATTAAAAACAATATTTAAAATTATTGTCTGCTTTTTATTTTGGTAGGTGCAAAATGTTTCAGACTATGACAGACATGTTGTAAATTTCAGTTTCACTTAACTGAGCCAGCCAATATGTCGCTTCCTCCTTCGTACATCTCGCATTTGGTTTGTATCCCATGTAACTGACTGTATAATAGAGAGACGGTTCACACGGAAGCTTACAAGGATTCGTTCTTACCGCGAACTACACGTGACTGGAACAGAATGGAGAAATACCTTTAGAACACAAAATACATTCCACCCTGCCCCAGATAAGAAAACCAAGCAATACTGCATTGACATTGAATTCTAAGCTATTTTGAAAGTTTCAAGTCACTTCCTCATCAAATTTGTACCACAGGCAAAAAACAAAGTACTTTTCTACAAACCAGACACGAAATAGGGTTAACATCGCATTGTCATCATGTTCTGAGCCATACTGAAAGTTTCAAATCTGTAGCTCACAGAGAAGTTAGTTTGAAATCAATTTAAAACATTTTACCGAATCGACAGGCACTAAGACGATGCACCCTCTGCCACATACCAGACACGAAAACGTGTTAATATTACACTATAATCCAGTTCTGACCTATTTTGAGAGTTTCAAGTCTTTTGCTATTCGGAAAGTTAGTTTAAAATCAGTTGCAAAGTTTGTACGAACAGACAAACGAACAAGAGACGACTTGATAAACATGTCTTAAAAAGACAATTTATAAGCAAACTCTTAGAAATCGACGTGTATTGTGTTACTGCACCGCGGTCACTCGGTTTATTTAGTGCGGAATATCAGACAACTATAATTTTATGCTTGCCAGTGCGAGAGCAGCATTTTGCTGAAGGTGCGCTACGAATCACCTGTGGTCACAGTATACCGAGTAAACTATCGAATATAAACTGTTCTTATCTTTACGCAGCCACGAGATCTTGTTCGCAAATGTTTTGGAACGTTGTTGTTGTTACGGGAGGGTTACAAAGTTAATCATACTTATCGCCGAAGTTCCACGACACTTATAGGAACTGTTCAAACAATTCCGGAACTTTGACCCCGAAAATTTATACGCTAACTTTCTACTTATTGTGGGTTGTATCCTTCGAAATACTCCCCGCTGCACCTGATACACCGCTCCCAACGCAGTTTCCACTTCCAGAAGCAGTCTTGGTAATGCCTCTTGCTGGATGGTGCAGAGCGCTGTCTGTGAATTGTCTTTTCTCTCGTCTATCGTTGCAAATCTTCATCCTTACCGCGGGGTTTTCGAATTTGGAAACACAAAGTAGTCCGCAGGAGCCAGGCTCTCATTTGCGCGATTCACAAGTTTTTCACAGATCGCGAGGGGATGGTTTTTCTGGTCACGACCTTTGACCCGTGGGATGAACTTGGCGACAACGAGATACGTCATCAGATGCTGTGTGAGGATTTTCTGACATGATCTAACTGAAATGTTACTGTGGTGTCGCACAAGTCCAAAGTGCGCGCCACCTACTTTCACCGCGCGCCGCCATGCACGCACGGCGCGGCGTTCTTACGACGACAGCCACGAGCGCCCTCTGCTGCAACTCCGCTCGTGGTCACCACTGAACGACATCGTTCACTTGGGACTGAGATAGGAACCAGTCAACACTTCGGAATCAGATAGGCACCAGTGAAGACTTTGCTATCGAATAGGCACTAGGCAGCCCTGTGGCTCAACTATGTATCAGCATTCTGCCGTACTGAACTATGTAAAAGTTAAGTATTGTATACATTCTGTACAATATATATCTCGTTCTAATTTACTCTAGTGTTTCTAGTTTCTGCTGTCCCACTGGCTGCTCACCTCCGTACCTGCACAAGCGTGCTACCTTTGTTCCTGTGTCGGTCTTCCTACTCGGCCACCGACACCTACGACGGAAACAAGACACAAAAGCGGCGACGAGGATGGGACACCAAAGTTACATTGTTCTGTAATCTATGAGGCAGACAGTCTCGGTTGTCAGGCACAGTTTCATTGACATTGATGACACGAGCATCGTCGGTAGACGTTCAAGGGCGTGATGTATTCCAAGCAACTAACCACTGTAACCTTCCTGCATACTTTGGTGTGTCTCTATAAAGGTTAACTAGAATTTTAGGTAAAATTTATTGCAGATGCATTGCTCCTGTAACTTTGCTCTCTCCAAATCCGCGAACTGTGCGACGCAACTTTCTGCTCAATACGATGCTGAATAACTAACAGACGTACAATAATGAAACTTCAGACATTTACGCATTCAACACAGACGTGTGCAGGAATGAAAACCGCATTTCGCTTCAAGACTCCATTGGCGTGAAATTACGAATGTTCCGGGATTTTTTGAACAGACCACGTATAGGAAACAGACAAAAAAATCGCACTGACGTGTTTTATGGCCCACTTTAGATTTGTAGTTTTATAAGTTTTTGCAAACATTTTGGACCAAAATAATAATCTAAATAATAAAAAATTAATAAGTGTGTCTGAAACCCTTGTAGGGAAAAAAATTAGGTACTGGCGGGTTCCGAACCACTGACCTTCAGCGTCACAGTCCAAGCCATTGCCCACTACGCTATTTTTTTTTTTTTTTTTTTTTTTTTTTTTTTTTTTTTTTTTTTAATAGCTAACAAACAGTAAGGAATCACGTTCTTGAAACTCATGCTATTGATGGCCATTGTTAACTTATGCTAGACACTAGATTATCTTTTATCGTACGAAGAACGACGTCTTTTTGTTAATTTTTCAGCGCACCATTTTTTGAAATGACAACGTATAAGCTCCAATAAGAAAATCATCAAATACGCAACGCAAGATGGCGTATGCCAGAGACAGTTCTGGGCGAGGAATGTCACGCGACATCTGCAAACGGCTGGTTTTCGTTAATTTAATGGAAGGTGTCAAAACTCCGTTACTTTTGCAAATATCTCTCAAACGATAGGAGATATGAAAAAAAAAACATAAGGGAACAAAGCTGTAGAGAATTTTCTCCTCTACAAATTCGTTTATTCAATTTTCGCGTCAGATGAACGGTTTATTTGCATTTAAAATTAAATTACAAACGGCTTTTTTGGTATTACTAACGTATTTCTTGTCCGAAATATTTCGAAAAGCGAGGTTCTGGTCTCTGGAAGCCAACAATTATGTCTGTAAAATTTGGTGCTGATCGGTTGAACGGTTCGTCTTAAAAACAGGAAACACGTTACGGACAGACAGACATCCCAAAATCGCCGTTATTTTTGCAAATATTTCTGAAACGATACGAGATATTAAAAAAACATAAGAGAGCAAAGTTGCAGAGAATTTTCTCCTCTACAAAGTAGGTTATTCAATTTTCGTGTCAGATGCATGGTTAAGCTGTTATTTTCATTTAAATTTCGAGCTGTCAAAAGACGATCGCAAAGGCCCACTTTTAGAGTTACTACGGTAACCTAAAGTGGGCCAAAATGGTGTAAAACATTAAGGAATGAATAAACATGTGTGTGTGTGTGTGTGTGTGTGTGTGCTTGTGTTTGTGTGCCGGCCGCGGTGGCCGAGGTGACTGAGGAGCTCCAGTCACGGTCGGCACGGCCACTACGGTCGGGGGTTCGAATCCCCCCTCGGGCATGGATATTTGTGCCGTCCTAGTTAGTAAGTAGTTCATAAGTAGTTTGTAAGTTTAGGGACTGATGACCCCGTAGTTAAGTCCCATAAGCTTAACAAACATTTGAACATTTTGAACATTTGTGTTTGTGTAAGGACGGAAGCAGCATCCTACTCCTCCTTCAGAGCCCCACCGAACACTCTTGAAGCGAGGTGGGACGTCGAGGTGTGGTTTGCGGTTGGGGAACTGAGAGTGAATGAGTGTAGTGTACCGTACGCGTTCCCGGAACGCAATGTATCTGTGACAGCGGCCCCGTTCCTTTGCCAAGCAGGTCATCGGTGGCTGGCCGCCGGCTGCTCACTTCTGGCACGCTTCCTCTCCCTCTCCCTCACTCGCAGCCTCCGCTATGCGGTTTCATACCCGTTTGCCTGTATTACAAATATGTTAGTAAATCCCTCCATTCCAAAAAGAATCGAATTCTCATGTACAGAACTTATTCAAACGTCTGATTATCTGATTACCTTTCACAAACACACGTACACATACTGAAGAGCCAAAGAAACTGATACACCAGCCTAATATTGTGTAGAGCCCCCGCGAGCACGCAGAGGTCCCACAGCATGACGTGGTATGGACTCGACTAATATCTCAACATGCCGACAGATTAGCCAGGATGGGGGCAGAGTCTCCATTTATTGGACCGGAACCTGTCCTGACAATCACCAAGGCAATGATCAAATTGGAGCTACGTAACTGGCTCAGAAGACAGCATGTAGAATATTGGAGCTAGGGGAAAACAATAGAGTAAACCTATTGTGGGCCCCTGGCCACGCGGGGATCAGTGGCAACGAACATGCCGACAGATTAGCCAGGATGGGGGCATAGTCTCCATTTATTGGACCGGAACCTGTCCTGACAATCACCAAGGCAATGATCAAATTGGAGCTACGTAACTGGCTCAGAAGACAGCGCATAGAATATTGGACCAAAGTCCATCAACAAAAACGTGGCAAGGTAATGATGCCAAAGCCATGTTTTAAAAGAAGCTCTGCAATCCTGGGCCTGAACAGGAGAGAGATTAGACTCATGGTTGGATTGCTGACAGGCCATGGGAATTACAAAAAACACCTACATACAATGGGAATAACAGAAGAGGACCCTAAATGTAGGATCTGTGATGACGGTGATGAAACTGCATCACATTGGAGAGTAAAAGGCACAGAACATTTGGGACAACCAGACCCGAAGAAATTGTGTCTAATAAAGAACTGATAAAGGGACTACTTGCACTGTTCAAGGGCATTGGTTGGCTTTACTAGATATACAGGGAGCGATACCGGACAATAAACTTAGTTTCGGTGCGGGCAGTGGCGGGTTGGACCAAGACTGTTTTGGCTTCCCTGGAAAAATCAAATCAAATCAATATCTCAAGTAGTGCTGGAGGGAATGCAGGGTTGTCCATAAATCCATAAGAGTATTATGGGGTGGAGATCTCTTCTGAACCGCACTTTACAAGCAATCACAGATATTCTCGGTAATGTTCATGTCTGGGTAGTTTGGTGGCCAGCGGAGGTGTTTAAACTCAGAAAAGTGTTCCTGGAGCATCTCTGTAGCAATTCTGGACGTGTGGGGGTTGTGGCAGTATCTTGTTGGAATTGCCCAAGTTTGTCTGAATGCACAATGGACATGAATGGATGCAGGGGATTAGCCAGGATGCGTACGTACGTATATCTCATTTGTTAGAGTTGTATCAGAGATACCATTTCACTCCAATTGCACACGCCCCACACCATTACAGAGTCTGCACCAGCTTGAACAGTCCTCTTTTGAAATGAAGGGTCCACGGATTCATGATGTTTTCTTCATACCCTTACACATCCATCGCCGCGGTGGCGTAGCCGAGCGGTCTAAGACGTCTCGCTGCGGAGCGCGCGGTTGCTCGCCGTCGGAGGTTCGAGTCCTCCCTGGGGCATGGGTGTGTTGTGTTGTGCTTAGGTTAGTTGACCTAGTTTTCCATTCATTTACAAATTATTCTGTGTCAATGTTTGAAAATTTACGAACGTGAAGTACCGTTACTTCCTGTAAATTCAACTGCTGCGCCGGCCACTGTGGCCGAGGGGACTGAGACGCTTCAGTCACGGTCTGCACGGCCACTACCGTCGGGGGTTCGAATCCACCCTCGAGCATGAATATTTGTGCCGTCCTAGTTTGTAAGTAGTTCATAAGTAGTTTGTAAGTTTAGGGACTGATGACCCCGTAGTTAAGTCCCATAAGCTGTACAAACACTTGAACATTTGATGTCAACTGCTGCTTTGAGTGTTTGTGTTTAGCCACATTGTCTTGCGTTTAGTTCATCACATCAGGAATACGTTATACTGTCCATATTCATTGTAGGATAACGCTGTTTGTGAAATTGTTCATCCAGTTTGTTAGTCTGCATTATATCGACAAAATTTGTGAAACAGGGTCATATTCGAGAAGTCTGTGTTCCAGGTTCTTTACTGATTGTTTACACAAAATACTTTCTTGTGGGCAACAGCTTCAGAACGTCAAGGGAATTTCTAATAATCATAGCGTAATACATCCAGAAATTGAAACGATGTACACGTTCTTTGGATAACACACAATATCAAGGGCGATCATTTATATTTTGTAATTCAGGTATTCTAAATTCTCCAAACTCAGCCTCAGATGTAACCGAAAACTGCAGCGCGGTGGAGTAGCCGAGCGGTCTAAAGCGTCTCGCTGCGGAGCGCGCGGTTGCTCGCCGTGGAGGTTCGAGTCCTCCCTGGGGCATGGGTGTGTGTGTTTGTCTGTAGGTTAGTTTGGATATGTGACAAAAGCACCCAGTGACATTTGCACCCAACCCCAAATCTGCGACATTTGCACCCAGTCTGACCTGTTTACTACGTCACGACCTACCTGCAGCCCGTAAGCCGTCCCTGTTTTCGCGGTAATGCCACGCTGCCCAGTCCTCGCTCACCGGAAACGCTCTCTCGACACAGTCTGCCTGCAGTCCCGAGGTCCTTCTCCACCTCAGCGGATGACTGCTGTCAGTACGATTATAAAGATCGTAGTGTTCGGTTCGTGTAATTTGTGTATTTGTGCCAGCTGGCTTTGCCCATTCGCAGTTGTCATATATTCTGTGAATATGTTTTTTTTTTATTTTATTTATTTATTTATTTTTTTGTAACGTAACCACACATTCGAAAATTATCACTTTTTCGGAAATAAAACCCAAATATTTGTTTCTTCCTTTCTTTTCTAAACGTAACATACAATACTGTAGAACATCCTTTTCATATACAGTAAAAAGGCTTAGAACCAGAATTTAACGGTGTTGATAGTTTTCGACTTCTATCGCCGATACATAGGCATATATCGATGTTCAAACCATCGCTGTTAACATCGATGTTTTGGGGCAAAACGTCGATGTTTTCAAAACGTAGATTTATCGTTTGCATCCCTAGTCATCAGTCTCCTGACTGCTTTGATGTGACCTGCCACCAAATCCTTAGCCAATCGTTTCATTTCAGAGTACCATTGCAACCTACATCCTCAATTATTTGCTTGATGTTTCCATTCTGTTTTTCCCCTAGTGATGTAAAATGCCTCGACATTTGCAAGTTGGGGCAAATGCCTAGAATGAATGCTTGGGCAAATGCCCAAAATTCATAAATACCCAGGCATTTATGGCTTTAAAACATAAACTTAAAAGCAGTACCTACAAAAAAATTACGTGATATTTTGTACAACTCTATAAACTACATATCAAATGCTTGAATTCTCTTCTGTTCTCACTGCAAACTTATGTTCTGCGAAATTTCTGCCTAAAGTCCAGGGCGATGTTTGACAGCAGTAGATTTCTCTTTACCGTGAATGCCCTCATTGCCTGTGCTAATCTACTTTTTATGTCCCTCTTGCTTCTTCCGTCGTGAGTTAGTTTACTGCAAAGGTAGCAGAATTCCTTGTCTTGGTGTACATTGTGATCAAATTCAAATGTTTGTAGAGCTTATGGGACTTAACTAAGGGGTCATCAGTCCCTAAACTTACAAACTACTTATGAACTAGCTTATACTAAAGACGACACAAACATCCATGCCCGAGGGGGCATTCGAACCCCCGACCGCAGCGGCCGTGAAGACCGTGACTGGCACGCCGCAGACCACTCGGCCACTACGGCCGGCTACAGCACTACATTGTGATCACCAATTCGGATGTTATTTTCTCGCTACTTTTATTTCTGTTACTTCTTATGACTTTCATCTTTCCTTGGTTTACCTTCAGTCCATGGTCTGTGCTCATTAGTATTTTCATTCTATTCAACAGACCCTGTAATTTTCCGACACTTTCATAGAAGATAGCAATGTCATCAGCAAATCTTATCACTGATATCCTTTTACCCAGAACTTTTATCAGAGCCTTGAACATCTTCTTTATTTTCTAGATTAAGTCTCTTCATTGTGCAAGTTGAACAGTGATGGCCACAGTCCACTACCTTTTCTTACCCCCTTTTTAATCTGAGCACTTCGTTCTTGACTTTCGACGCTTATTGTATCGACTTCGTTCTTATACAAACTATGTATTTTCCGCCTTTCCCTACAAGCTTACTCGAATTTTTCTCAGAATTGCGAACATCATCCAGCACCTTACATTTTCGAAGACTTTTTGCAGGTCACAAATCTTATTAATATGTCTTGGTTGTTCTTTAGTCTCGCTTCCATTATACATTGCAGCAATGCTATTGCGGCCACGCATAGCCGTAAAGCACGGCCCGTGTCAATGCGCCCTCACAGCCCTGGCTGGCTCTTCTACCTGCCGGGCAGAGACCGGACGGGGGGATTAGCGGCCCGTCCCTCGATCAGAACGGGGTTGGAACACTTGCGCGGAGTGACACTTGCGCGGAACCCGGGGCCCTTGGGGCGGCTAATCGCTTTTCCTGGGTACAGGCCCACCAAGAAGTCTAGCACTGCTGTTGTCAAGTTTCCACACTGTCAACATAACACGAAAATCAGTGAAATTGCACAACCCTTTGCAAGCTGAAGAGCAATATAGTGACTTGTTCTAACTACATATTAATCCGTTGAGTGTTCCTCCTGTAAACAAAAAGGTATTTTAATAGTGATAATGTTTTTGAGAGTTAGTCTCTGCTACTACAAGACTATGACTTTCCACAGTCATACCTCCTAAAAGCATATTATTCAGAACACTAAGCATATCAAGACACCTGCACAAGCAATAAATATATTAGGCATCCTGCACAGATACGTTGATGTAATTGACCGCTATGTAGTTAACCCCACTATCACGCAACCTCCATCTCTTTAAAAATAGCTACTATGCTTTTTAATAGGAGATGCAACCTTAAACCTTCAATTAAAAAAACGTTACTAATAAGTCAATGAGTATTTTACATACTTAAAGCGTTTATTCGTAGACCCCAGAACGATTTGGCTGTATTCGAATTACAAATACATCTAAGAAATATATGAAATACGGAATGTGTAAGGGAATGTCACACACCGAAAAATGCTAAAGATAAATTATATTTTCCATCACCGTCATATAGAACCATTTTTACTCCGAACTTGGCATAAACCAACAGGGAGAAACAAGTTGCAAGACTTCCAGGAAAAATGAAGCGAAATTGGCAGCCAATAGTTGGTTATAAATTACATTGCCTGTTTACTGTATAAATATAAATTACGGAATACGTGGAATTCCTGTTCAGTACAGTCAAGAAGGTCTAAGGTAGTAGGCAGTGGTTTACAATCAGATATCCGTATCACTCTCCTCCTCAAGAAGTCTGTATGAAGATTTATATTCAGAACATTCAAGAAAAAGGTGTTGAAACTATAAGAAGCAGCTCATTTACTCAGGAAGGGAAAACGTTATGGTGCCCGTAAATTTGAATGGCTGTATCTCTTGTAGTAACATTTAATTTTTGATAAAATGTTAAAATCCAACAAACCAGAATTTTGTTTTTCTAAACTCAGTGCCAACTTTTTTTGTCGAAATTTTTGCAGGAAGTAGTCTTGACGTGATTTCATACTTCTATGCATTAATATTATCAAACATGTAATTTATGTCACAAATTGCGCGACCGGTCTGGTCGGAGGTTCGAGTCCTTCCTCGGACATAGGTATGTTTGTTTGTACTTTGCCTAAGTTATTTTAAGTGAGATTAAGTAGTGTGTAAGTCTAGCGACCAATGATCTAAGTAGTTTGGCCGCATGAGACTACACATATACACGTAATTTATTTATTTCATAACCACATTTAAGTACTAATAATTAAAGAAACTTAAAAGAGAAATTTGAAGTAAATACTGAAAACAAATGATTGATATTTCTCATGAGATGAATGCACACAACCGTTGTCTTATGTCTTGTGAATGTACCTACAAATTCTGCCATATGAAAATTGTAGTGTGAGTCCCAAATATGTTTTTCTGTAATAACATTAAAAACATATTAAAAATTCAGAACTCGAAAATCAGTGAAGTTTTGGACTTGAAGCGTTTTGTGTTGCTACATCATTACATAGTAGACACGATTTTAAAATTTGGTTGCTATCGCCAAAGTAGACGAAACGTTAAATTTTTTGGTGTAATCTTCGCTGTGTAGACTGTATGTTGTAGAAGTCTACGTCGAACCTAATCATACCTCTGAGGAGAGAACGTTGTTTGCACTTCTCTTGCGTTTCCAGTCGGCTGTGCTGTGCTACGTAACGACATCGTACCGTTCCACTTTACCGAGAGCTATATATGTGTTGGTGTGATATCTGTTCTTTCGAAATAAGACATCACACCAATATATGTATCATTTAGACGCAAAGATTCAGGGTTCTGGTTTCATCGCTAACGCGATTAACAACGTGTAAACAAAATGTTCAAATGTTTGTATAGTCTATGGGACTTAACTACGGGATCATCAGTCCCTAAACTTACAAACTACTTATGAACTACTTATGAACTACTTACGAACTAGGACGGCACAAATATCCATGCCCGAGGGGGGATTCGAACCCCCGACCGTAGTGGCCGTGCAGACCGTGACTGGAGCGCCTTAGTCTCCTCGGCCACCGCGGCCGGCGTGTGTAAACACTTAAAGGTTATGAGTGCCACTGGAAAAATGCATAAGTAACACCTGTTGTTTGAGACTTGAAGATGACCTGAAATTAGCCGAAATCGATATCTCATAATAAACATAAGGTGTAGCTGTCTATATTTCATAATGCTGTTCCTAACATATTTAAAAGCTGCTCAAAACCACCTACAAAAAACCTTTATAATGAGATTGTATATGATTCCACGATCAAATTATGTTTTAATTATTTGTAGTAATACACCCAAAGATCTGCCCTTGCTTTTAGTGCCTTGATCAGCTGTTTATTTTTAGAGGTATTACTAGGGACAGGAAAAATTCGCATTTGCGATAAATGCGAATATAGATGCGAATTCTGACTCAAAATGCAGTAAATCCGAAATTGTAGTTAGCAACAGTTGCGCTCAATTCCGATTTCATCACATTCCTCTTCACATGGTGCTGTATTGTAAATCGAGTGATATTTGTATGACGTGCTATCTCCCTGTTGAATGAGGCTGTGATATCTCCGGGCCGTTACTACTGCTCCACCTCGCTCGGTGGGCCTTTCCCTGAGTACGGCACAGGTAGCGGCTGGAGGGCGAGGAGTAGGGGTGGTGTATCCCTACTTCTGGAACACCCTGTTCACTACCTGCAGCGTCCGGGTCTCCGCGCAAGTGTCTACAAAATCCCTTTCCGCGCAAGTGTCACTCCGCGCAAGTGTCACAAACTCATCAGAACTGGGTGCTAATGTCACTGGGTGCTTTTGTCAGGACACCGGTTAGTTTACCTAGGTTTAAGTAGTTTGTAAGCTACGGACTGATGACCACGCAGTTTGGTCCGATAGATTTACAAACATTTGAACGTTTTGAACACGTCGATCCGCTCGATATAACTGGAAACGAGACTCGTCAGCCAGGAAAAATATTTCCAGTCATCAGCAGTCCAGTTGAGGGCTCACGCGAGGCGTAAAGTTTTGTGTCGGGCAGTCATCAAGCGTACACGAGTAGGTCTTCTGCTCTGAAAGCCCACATCGATGAAATTTCGGTGAATGGTTCCCACGATAACACTTGTTGACGACTTAGCATCGAGATCCGCGGCAGTTTGTGGAAGGGTTGCACTTCCGCAACGTCGAGCGATTCTCTTCAGCCGTCGTCGGTCCCGTTCTTGCAGGATGTTTTCCGACCCCAGCGATGTCGCAGATCTGATGTTTTACTGTGATATTCAGTGTGCACTCGTGAAATGGTCGACCGGAAAATCGTGCCTCATCGCTAGCTCAGAGATGTTGTATCCCATCTCTCGTGCGCCGATTTTAACAATTTCAAACTCACTCAAGTCGCGATAACCTGGCGTTGTAGGAGCAATAACCGATCTATCGCTAGACACCCGTTGCCTTTTATAGGCGTTGTCGACCGCAGCGCCGTCCTCTTAGAGTTTGCATTTTTCTGTGTTTGCATACGCATGCCATTAATAAATGGTTTAAATCCAACTCATTGTCATTAAACTTAGAAAAGACGCACTACATGCAGTTCAGAACATGTAAGAGATTTCCTGACAGCATATGCATTAAGTATGAAGAAGAGCAGATAGAAGAGGTTGACAGTATTAAATTCCTGGGATTACAGCTTGATAATAAATTTAGTTGGGAGGAGCACACCACAGAACTGCAGAAACGACTCAACAAATCTGTATTTTCAATACGAGTGTTATCAGACATAGGAGACATAAAAATAACAAAGCTTGCATACTTTGCTTGCTTTCATTCCTTAATGTCATATGGTATAATATTTTGGGGTAACTCTTCAAGTCAGTCAAAAGTCTTCAGAGTCCAAAAACGTGTAATACGTATTATTTGTGGAGTAAATTCACGGACGTCTTGTAGAAGCCTCTTCAAAGAACTGGGTATATTAACTACTGCCTCTCAGTATATTTATTCCTTAATGAAATTTGTCATAAATAATATATCCCTTTTCCCAACAAACAGCTCAGTTCATACATACAATACTAGAAATAAAAATGATCTACACAAGGATTTAAAAGCACTTACTTTAGTTCAAAAAGGGGTCCACTACTCAGGAACACACATTTTCAATAATTTACCATCAAGTATAAAAAATTTAGCTACAAATAAAGATCAGTTTAAGAGGAACGTAAAAGACTTTCTAGTGGCCAACTCCCTCTACTCCATTAGTGAATTTCTAAATTGTACCAAATGATGCATGCACTCATACTATATTAGTATTATTATATTATCAGCAAAAAAAAAAAAAAACCTTAAAAACTTAAAAATTTAAGTATCTGTATTTGTATTTATATTATTAGTACTATCTGTTATTCAACTTGTAAATTTTGTTTTTTGACATGTTCCATATCCACGAGGATCCCCTCAATATGGATCTACGGAACAAATAACTAATCTAATCTAATCTATACCAGTTTCTTTCGCTCGTCAGTGTAGATAGATAGAAATAAAACACACATCAGAGAGGTTTCTAAGTCTGCCGCCCTCTCTCGCATCCCAATTTGCATCGTTTACGGTTGTTCCAGTATCTTTCATTAAGACCTCTCGCCGCTAGTGCTTCGGTGTCATCATCTTTCCAGCATCTCACAGGTCTTCCACGCCTTCTTCTTTGATGTGGAGGCAGTTGCCATATTCGTTTTGGCCATCTTGTGTCTGGCATACGTTGTAAGTGACCATACCAGAGTGGGAGCTTCCTTTCTATGCAGTTTACAATTGTGCTTTCCACTTTCATAATCTCTTCTGCTCCTGTTATTTCTAACGTCATCCAGCTCGGATTATTCACAGCTCCATCTCCAGAAATCCATAGCGACAGCCAGCAGGCGGTCTTTTCGCCTTTCAGTTAATTCCCACAACTCTGTTCGTTACGTCGTCATACTTTCAATATTTGAATGATAGATGATATTAAAGATAAACACGAAGCAATTAATTAAAATTTTTGGTGCGTCCGGGAATCGAACCCTGACCTACTTGCCAGACGTCTTACTGTTAGACCACCGCACCTCTTACGACTAAGGCGCCTAAGTCTAAGTACGACTTCCCACCACGTCTGCTTAGTAAGCATGGAGGTCCTGCTTCGATTCCCGGCCACACCACAAATTTTAATTCATTGCTTCATGTTTATCTTTAATGTCTTGGACATATCCGAGACGAAAAACCGTCTTTGGGTTTTCAATCTATATTTAAATTAGATAGATGATATGTTTTGTTTTGCGCATTATGCTGTTGTTCCAGAGAATACTATGTAGTTGTTTAATGGCTCGCTTGCCGTGAGCAGTTTAATAGTTTATATCATCCATACTGCTACCGTTCGACTGAATTGTCACTCCAAATTACTTGACAGTATCAGCATGGAGTTTCACGTCATTAACAATATTTCTACCACCCTCACATCTTCTGTTTTAGATACGTTTATGGAGTTAAAGTGCTAACTATTTGAATATAAACATGAAATGGTAAAACATTTTAGTACTGGCTTGTGTATAAAGCTTGTCGGAAGTCACTAATTACGCTCATTATCAAACACACGATGAATATAAGGTAATTTGCACTCTATTATAGGTGAAAAAAATGTTTTTCCCGCTTGCTAAAGTTTATGACTTCTTTCTCCTGAACTATGTGTAATTTTGCAGGTCAATTCAGTGAAGTATGTTTATAATTCTTCATTTTGTGTCCAGGACGTCCTTAGTTGCTTTAGAATATGAAGGTTATTTTTGTACGACGATACAACTACAGTATAATGCGATATTTTTTCACCAGATACGTTTAATTTTATTAAATGTAAAACATCACCAGTGGTGACAAACGTCCCATGTTATTGCAGTTGCATAGACGGACAAAAATCCTTTCATAATATATGAACAACGCCTGCAAAATATAAAGAAACGATGAATTAAAACGTCACGCGTTATGCTCAAATTGTACTGCACGTCACTGAAAGCAGAATGTATTTTTAGCCGTCTAAATGTATATCATGTCATACTCCTAAATTATATGCTGTACACTGATTTTACAGGTGAAAAGTGGGTTGCGAGTGGAATCAGTAGTTAAAAAGTAATCAATTAAAACGCCATAGCAAATGCTGAAGATTGACGATAAGGTATGGTGAATTTGTCAGCAATCTAAAGATTGAGTTGAACACCTCAGTATTTTACCAGGTTTGGTTGTATGCTATTACCTTTCTACGTCCTTTGGAATGACGTTCTCACCTAGTTGTAGGGGACCTACAGTTTAACGAACCACGGTAGAAATAAGTATTTTTCACATCAATAACTTTGCTACAAGTGAAAGAAGTTGTATTAGATAAATATCATAAGATCGATCGGGGATCGAACCCGCGAGAGTAGTATTTGTAGTCTGGCACAAAAAAAATGAAAATGATATAAGCGATGTTCATCATTTCGTAGGGAATGTCAACGACAAAAAGTTATCTAACGATTTGAAATTATATGTGAATTTTTTTGGAAGTAGCTAAGTGTTATCTTTCTCTAGTAATAAGTGAAGTTTGAATCTTTGAATGATTAAGTACCATCAGTTTCCAGTCACAAAGTTACTTGTAATACTTGTCCTATGTTTTAAACCTCTTATCAGAAAATACCTCCTAAAATTTTCTAATTCGATCGAAAATTTTGCGAATTATTGACAGTCGATACGTTGTTCGTTCTGGCAGCCGTTAGACAGGTGGCGTGAAGCACGTGTTAACCTTGGCCGCCGCGGCGGATTAGCCGCGCGTACTGGAGCGCCGTGTTGCGGTGCACGCGACCGTCCACCGTCGGGGGTTCGAATCCCCCCTCGGGCATGGATGTTTGTGTCGTCTTTAGTATAAGCACAGACAAATATATACAGACGGGAAACCTCCGTAAGGGCCCGGTCCTACGCTCCGGGGTGCGGGGAGGGAGTTATTCCAGCAGTTCCGTAAGATGTCCCATGATGCCACTGCAGTCAGAAGCAGCCCTTTAAACTGGTCAGAGCAGGCGGCAGGTAGCGGCTGCCCCCACCACCACCTCCCCTCAAACGCCGGACACAGCCGTGGCCTCGTGGCAGGCGGCACGAGCTCTCCCCTCAGCCTCCCCTCCACGCTACCCTCTGACGTGCGAGAGGCACCCTAAGCCAGCGAACCGCCTGACACCTGCTAGCATCTTACGGAACTACGAGGGGAGCATAGGACAGTGGTTTAGGGTGGGCTGCTTCTCTGTATATGTTACTCTGTGGTATAAGGTAGTTCATAAGTAGTTTGTAAGTTTCGGGACTGATGACCCCGGAGTTAAGTCCCTTAAGCTTTACAAACATTTGAACCATGGCCGAGGCTTAGCCTTTTTAGTGATACAGAAATCTGAACAGATGCGAGGCCGCGACCAATTCGTACTGTACCGAGAGTTGTAAACTAAAATATGGAGTCTGGAAATTTTTGGAGTCAATTTCCTCAATCAAAACCATTATTTCCTTAGTTTTATTGCGCATTCACTTGAAAAAAATGTACTTTTAGGAATTTCTGATCCTTACGAGTGCTCTTTGTAACATATTCCGTAGAAAATTGTGAAATACAGTTGTATATATTGTAAAGTATGACAGCAATTACTTTTTAAAAATTGTTATCATCTTGTTCTACATCTATATACATACTCCGCAATCCACCCAAAGGTGTGTGGCGGAGGGAACTCAATACCACTACTTCTTACTCGCTTTCCTGTTCAACTCCAACGTGGAACGAGGGAAAAACAAATATTTGTATGCATCCGTACGAGCCCTAATCTCTCTGATATTATTCTTGTGGTATTTACGCGAAATGTAGGTTGGCGGCAGTAGAATTGTTTTGCAGTCCTCCTCAAATTCCGGCCCACTAAATTCCTTCAACAGTGACTCAATGTTTAAGGCAATAAATCCATATTTTTCCATTCATTTACAAATTATTCTGTGTCAATGTTTGAAAATTTACGAACGTGAAGTACCGTTACTTCCTGTAAATTCAACTGCTGCGTTGAGTGTTTGTGTTTAGCCACATTGTCTTGCGTTTAGTTCATCACATCAGGAATACGTTATACTGTCCATATTCATTGTAGGATAACGCTTTTTGTGAAATTGTTCATCCAGTTTTTTAGTCTGCAACAATTCGTACTGTACCGAGAGTTGTAAACTAAAATATGGAGTCTGGAAATTTTTGGAGTCAATTTCCTCAAATGTTCAAATGTTTGTATAGTCTATGGGACTTAACTACGGGGCTACCAGTCCCTAAACTTACAAACTACTTATGAACTAACTAAGACTAAGGACGGCACAAATATCCATGCCCGAGGGGGGATTCGAACCCCCAACCACTGGCCGTGCAGACCGTGACTGGAGCGCCTCAGTCTCCTCGGCCACCGAGGCCGGCTCAATTTCCTCAATCAAAACCATTAGTTCCTTAGTTTTATTGCGCATTCACTTGAAAAAACTGTACTTTTAGGAATTTTAGGAATTTTTAGACCTTGTTGCAGGAGCTGCCAGTGATCTCAGGGCTGCCTGGCTGTCTGAATAGATATAGATGCTACGATCTTTGTGGCACCTACGCAAATTCTCCTCCACACACGCTCTGATGGCAGTGTTTTCGGCCTGGAATACTGAGGCCAGTTTTACTAGAGAGATGACACCCTCCAGTCGTGGCTGCACCCCGTATACCACGGCCCCAACACCTTGGTCTGATTTTGACCCATCAGTGAACCAGACAATATCCCCCGTACGGTGTCGAACTATTTTCTCCCACTGCTTCCTACTTCCAATTGTTATATTGAAAGGCTTGTTGAAGCAGTATGGGTTTATATCGACAAAATTTGTGGAACAGGGTCATATTCGAGAAGTCTGTGTTCCAGGTTCTTCACTGATTGTTTACACAAAATACTTTCTTGTGGGCAACAGCTTCAGATCGTCAATGGAACTTCTAATAATCATAGCGTAATACATCCAGAAATTGAAACGATGTACACGTTCTTTGGATAACACACAATATCAAGGGCGATCATTTATATTTTGTAATTCAGGTTTTCTAAATTCTCCAGACTCAGCCTCAGATGTAACCGAAAACTGCAGCGCGGTGGAGTAGCCGAGCGGTCTAAAGCGTCTCGCTGCGGAGCGCGCGGTTGCTGGCCGTGGAGGTTCGAGTCCTCCCTGGGGCATGGGTGTGTGTGTTTGTCCTTAGGTTAGTTTACCTAGGTTTAAGTAGTTTGTAAGCTACGGACTGATGACCACGCAGTTTGGCCCAATAGATTTACAAACATATGAACATTCGAAAACTGCAGAGAAATCTCATTTTGCAAGTTCATCTGTTACCCATTCACACTGTAAGCTGTGGAGGAGACCTCCATCACCCCACTATCAACTGCAATGTACTGATTGCAGTTCCTTAAGTTGCTTAGTGATGAGCCATCATTTGAACCATTGCTAAATGTCTTGTGTGAAAATCACCTGGACGAGATAGTTCAGGAGCTCACTCACGATGGAAATGTATTAGACTTAATGGCAAGAAGCAGAGTTGATCCCCTTGATGATTTCGAAATTTAAACTGATATCTGTCACCTAGAGACATTCATATTAGCCGCGCAGAATTGCTGCGTGGTCTAAGGCGTCACGCTACGGACTAATAATAATAATAATAATAAAAAAAAAAGGATAAAGCAGTCAACAATCCGAAGATTGGTTTGAACACCGAGGCGCACACCTAAGACTAAGGACGGCACAAATATCCATGCCCGCGGGGGGATTCGAACCCCCGACCGTAATGGCCGTGTGGACCGTGACTGGCTCGCCGCAGAGCGCTCGGCCACCGCGGCCGGCTATGAAATGGTTCTCAACAGGACTAAAGAGTGTACAAACGTTCATGGATGTGACAGAGACTGAGATACGCGGGAGCAAAGAAAAAACAGAAATGCCTTATACATGACACGTTCCGCAGAACTCAGTTGAGGACCAGCAGACACACACACACACACACACACACACACACACACACGCGTGAGCGAGGGAGGACTCGAACCTCTAGCGGGAGCGGCCTTGCAGTCCGTGACATGGCGCCTCAGTCCGCGAAACCATTTCCGTATGGAAGAAACAGTACACAATATTTTACAAAAGAGTAATGGTAGCTCAAATGAAACGTATAAGAACCCTATGCATACAACAAACCATAATTTTAAGTGAACATAATCAACAACATAATACATGAATTACCTTAATTTTTCCAGAACTTCTTCGACAGAATAGAAAGAGTGAAGCATATGAAGTGTAGACTTGACAGCAGGTGAAGTACTGCTAAGATTTTTGAATTCTTGTGGCAGCTTATTGTAAATGGATGCAACAGAATACTGCACCCTTTCTGCAAAAGTGTCAAGGAGTTGTGATCACTATGCAGACTAGATTTCTGCCTAGTATGACCTAAGAGAAAGATGATAACTCTTGGGAATAAGCTGACATTGTTAACAACAAAATCCATTAAAGGAAGTAAGTATTGAGAGCCCAGCGTCAGAATTCCCAGTCTACTGAGCAGGTTCGCGAGATTACGCCATATTTCGCTCTAACCGCCAGTTATTGAGACAAAAATACCCGTTTTCAATCAGAAGAGTTACCCCAAAAAAAAAAAAAAAATAACATAACACTCACAAGCGAATAACTAAATAACTTTTCGTGTAGAAGGTATCACTTACTCACATATTGTTCTGATGGTAAATAAAGCAGCATTTATTTTTGGAACAAAAGCCTGAACATGCAAGTACCACGACAATGCACTGTCTATTTGAACGCCTGGAAATTTGAACTGTTCAGTCTTACTAATCATATGTCCATTCTGTGTAATAAAACTGTCATTTTTGTTGAATTGTGTATTAGGAACTGTGAAACTCCGTTTTCAAACTTTCGTTCGCTACGGAAGACATAGATTTCCTGCACAAGTTTACTGCTCGCAGCAGATGAGTAATAAACTTATAGATATTAGTGTAGTGGCACCGAGAAACAGATGAAAGTGTGAAATTAAACTAGGCTCGAGGGTCCGATAAAACCCATGCCATATTCTACTCTAAACTTGCGTTTACCATCTTTCTAAAAGAATAACGTACCATATGTCACTTTAACTAAAAACTATTCGCAGTGGCCGGCCGCGGTAGCCGAGGAGACTGAGGCGCTTCAGTCACGATCTGCAGGGCCACTACAGTCGGGGGTTCGAATCCCCCCTCGGGCATGGATATTTGTGTCGTCCTAGTTCGTAAGTAGTTCGTAAGTAGTTAGCCGGCCGCGGTGGCCGAGGGGACTGAGGCGCTCCAGTCACGGTCTGCACGGCCACTACGGTCGGCGGTTTGAATCCCCCCTCGGGCATGGATATTTGTGCCGTCCTTAGTCTTAGCTAGTTCATAAGTAGTTTGTAAGCTTAGGGACTGATGACCCCGTAGTTAAGCCCCATAAGCTTAACAAACATTTGAACATTTTCGTAAGTAGTTCATAAGTAGTTTGTAAGTTTAGGGACTGTTGACCCCGTAGTTAAGTCCCATAGACTATACAAACATTTGAACACTTTTTGTTGGCAGTGGCTTTGAAAATGCACAGGTCCCTAGAACAGAGGCAGCAGACGTAAGCCACAGAATTACCAAAGAGCTGACTCAGTCTCTAACTCGGCGGGCAGAATGTTTGCAAGCAGTCGCGGAAATGAGTCACAGCGTGTGGGTGCCGCTGTCAAACGTAGAGGTACACACAGCGTCTGATAACAGAAGCGAGCCAAGTGGGAGCAGCATAAAACGTTATCTGCTGAAACCAATCTACTCCGCTTCCTGTCGTCTCGTTTCAGTTTTGTTCCTGACCGACCTGCAGTCGGTGTTAAGTGCCATCGACAAGGGATCTCAAATCGATTCCATATTTCTGGATTACAGGAAGGCTTTTGATACTGTACCCCTATCAGAAAGGACACAGTTCGTTGTAATTGACGGTAAGTCATCGGGTAAAACAGAAGTGATATCTGGCGATCCACAGGGAAGCGTTATAGGTCCCCTACTCTTCCTCGTGTTTATAAACGATTTAGGAGACAATCTGAATAGCTCCCTTAGACTGTTCGCGGATGATGCTGTCGTTTATCGGTTAGTGAAGTCAATTGAGGATCAAAAGCAACTGCAAAGCGATTTAGACAAAACTTCTGCATGGTGCGAAAATTGGCAATTGACACTAAATAAAGAAAAGTGTGAAGTAATACACATGACCACTAAAATAAATCCGCTGAACTTCAATTACGCAATAAATCAGTCAAACCTTAAGATCGTAAATTCTACCAAATACCTAGGAGTTACAATTACGAATAACTTAGACTGGAGAGAACACATAGAAAATATTGTAGGGAAGGCGAACCAAAGATTACGTTTCATCGGCAGAACGCCTCGAAGATGCACCAGCTCCACCAAAGAGACTGGCTACATCACACTTGTGCGTCCTCTCCTGGAGTACTGTTGCCCCTTGTGGGACCCTCACCAGGTGGGACTGACGGAAGACATTGAGAAGGTTCAGAGAAGGGCAGCTCGTTTTGTTCTATCACGTTACGGGGGACAAAGCGTCACGGAAATGTTGCAAGAATTGGGGTGGAAATCATTAAAAGAAAGACGTTATTCATTGCGGCGTGATCTGTTTGTGAAGTTTCAATCACCGACTTTTAGTTCTGAATGTGAAAATATTTTGCTAGCACCCACCTACTTAGGGAGACATGACCATCCCAATAAAATAAGAGAAATCAGATCGAAAACGGAACGATTTAGGTGTTCTTTCTTCCCGCGCGCTATTAGAGAATGGAACAGTAGAGAAAAGTTATGAAAGTGGTTAATGAACCCTCTGCCAGGCACTTGAATGTGATTTGCAGAGTATCTATGTAGATGTAGATGGTTGGTAATGGATTCTTTTATTTCAGCAAATTTTTAAGTCACCTTGTAAGAAACAATAAATAATTTGTTAATGATTAACTACCGCTAAGTTAGAAAGTCAGTGATCTCTCTCTTTTTTTTTTTTTTTTTTTTTTTTTTTTTTTTTTTTTTTTTTTTTTTTTTTTTTTTTTTTTTGCGAAGGAAAGATGGTTGTGGTTTAACGGTTCGTTGACAGAGTGGCCTTTGGAAGGCCTGGAGGGCTTTAGGGAAATCAGGGAAAACCTAGTTCTGAGTGGCCGGAGGCGGTTTTGAACTACCGTCCTCCCGAATGCAAGTCCAGTGTGCAAAACACTGCTCTACTTCAATCATTTTTTTTATCTTTGTAGAATCTTTTCTTTAATGGGTTAATGATAAACCCATTCATTAGGTGATGAATCTATTTTGACATTCAGCTCTAAACGATAGTTAAATAATAATCTCATAATTTTGGGTACTGCATCTGCAATCGAAAAATTTGAATAATTAAGTGAGTCAACTGCAGGAATGTAATTAAAGTGCATTATGCTTGTTGTTACTTCCACAGTCATATGTTTACAATTAGATAACATGAATGCAACGCAGTACAGTATTATTTGGAACTAAACCACACTAAATAAATTTGGAATCTGATTTTTACTGCTTTGTCTCATTCATCAACCAAGGAATCTGCTGATTATTGTTGCTGACAGTAATGTGTAAAGTAGAAAGATAGAGAAACGGTACGAAGAATTTTGTGAATGTAAGTCGAAACATAAGGTAGGAATATAAGTTATCAAATCTGTTGGTATTTTAATTACGAGAAGAGAACTGTGAGAGTCCTGTCATTGGCAGGTTCTTAAAAGAACGAAATTATAAATATTTTTTAAAAAGTAACTTTTTCGTAGATTAAAACTTTGAACCACACCGGTACTCTGATATTTGCATGTCGGAAGCAAATGTCCTACTGGATGAGCTATATGATAAGGTAGGCGTTTCAACTGTCCATTTTGTGCGTAAACATAAATAAAAGATCAGACGGTTTACCGACTCTACAGCATGCGAAATACAATTACCCTCAAGGGAAATACTCGTTTTCTACATTCCGTCCATCTATTTACCATTCCCTCTGTCCATCCATCGCCTCCTTCTCTCTCCGTCTACGTTAAAATCTTCGTTCTCTCTGTCATTACTTCTTGACTGTGTCGGAACTATTGAAAACTAAGAAATTAAAAATTAGGAACGTACTTCAAATTTTGTAGTTTCTCTTATAGAAAACCAAGTGAAACAATGATACCAATAAATAACGTCATTTGCAGACTAGGTTCTACGATCTTTTGATTTCCCGTGCCAACATAATCGACCTATAAACTGAACTGTGGCAATGTGTCTTCCCGAAATACGTGTGTTACGTTAATAAGCTATTGGAACATTGACGCCCCTGGAATGCAATTTCACGAAACGTTGCTACTTTTGTGGGTCATCTCTACCATATCACTTGCTCGGCACGCAGTCAGGTTGTAGCAATTCGATGTTTACGAGTAATTATGATTGAAGTTGTTATGACAATCGGTGATTTTAACGCGTGTTAGAGAAGGTATCATCAGAAGTATAGATTTGAAAAATCAAAAGTTTTAAAGCTATGAAACCAACTGGCAGCGGTCATCAGTCCCTAGACTTACAAACTACTTAAACTAACTTATGCTAAGGACGACACACACACCCATGCCCGAGGGAGGGCTGCAATCTCCGACGGGGAGCAGGCGCACAATCCTCAACAAGGCGCCTCAGGGCGCACGGCCACTTCCGCTCGGCAGATATGAAAATATATGCGTCTTTTTAGCACTCTTAATGACTACGTTTACACTTTATTTTTGTTTTGTGCTCGTCTATGGCACAGCGCATTCCTCATTATGTAAGTTTCATTGGCCTCCTTTTTTAATGAATAATAAAAATCGATACTTCAATTTTCGTGTTCATTTATTACAATTATGGTTTCTAACTGATTTTAAAAACTTAAACTGCTATCATATTCTACTCATTAAGAGGTATAATCTTACTTTACAACGGTATAACACACAGTTAACAACTGTTCAAATGTCTGTAAATCTATCGGTCTCAACTGCTGGGTTATTATTCCGTAGCTTATAAACTATTTCAACTAAGGTAGACTAACCTAAGGACAACACAGATACCCATGCCCGAGGGGTGGCTGGAACTCCCGACAGCGAACGGCCGCGCGCACTACAGCACGGCGCCCCAGTGAACACGGCTAATCCGCCGTGGCCAGAAAGACTTCACACACACCTCTCATACCAGTGAACGTATTAATAGCATATCACGTTAACAAACTGTATCTTTCTCTTGACGCATCGTCTCCAAGGCGCGCAAATACACAACTTTTTGATCCCGTATTTGAGAATAAGAGCTTTTAGTGACTTCATACGAACTCTACTCACTATTTGAAATCTTTTCGAAAATTTCCCCCCCTGAAATCACCATAAAATCGTAAAAGGGATAAAAATTACTGCTTACTACGTTTTCGCTGTTTATACGGCAAAACTTTAAAATCAGAAAGGCTTTTTTTAATTTACTACTTTTGTAAAAGAAGGCACTATTAGCAACACATGCTTCTCTGAATCTATCTGGAAAATATCATGGTATGACACGTACTTCAGGAGATATAACCTCATAAACATTAAAATGCATGAATTCAATTTTTTAACTAAAATGAAGCGTAGATTACATTGTATTCATCCATTGTTTCAATACGAGAGCAATTAGTAATTTAGAAACGCTTTAACACAATTTCAAACCATTTATAAACTTTTTCTCGATTACATGCTTAAAGTCAAATACTTAGCATGTTGAACCATTTATTAGCTAACCAGACTTCGAAGCAGTTCTATACATGAAAATTCAATTCTTTATGGAATCGGGGTTTTTGAGATGTTTGGCATGGCGGGAAACGTTAACCCCAGTTTGATAGATATCGTGGGTTTGCAAGAACACTGATGGCCACCCAAAACACAACACCCCGAAGAAGCCCTTTTCTCCACGTAGATGCCAGATTTGCTGACCTTTGGGAGACGGAGATGGAGAGTTGACCATTTATTCATATATTTATCACTAAAGAGAAAGTAAATTGGGCCGGCCGCTGTGGCCGAGGGGTCCAGTCGCGGTCTGCACGGTCACTACGGTCGGGGGTTCGAATCCCCCCTCGGGCATGGATATTTGTGCCGTCATTAGTGTTAGCTAGTTCATAAGTAGTTTGTAAGCTTAGGGACTGATGACCCCGTAGTTAAGTCCCATAAGTTCTACAAACATTTGAACATTTTGAAAGTAAATTGGAACATTGTCGCCGTTTATAGGGTTTAGACAACTGGCGACCCGTGCTTAAAACGCAGAGGGAACGTTGATCGCTGGAGGCTGATTTTCATAAAGGTCACGACCTCGGTCCACGTAGCGGATTTATGGTATGGATCTCTTCCGGGCAGCATATGACACTTCTCCGGAGGCGATGTGGAGTGTCCGTGTTTAACTATGTAACAAAAGCAAATGTCTGAGGAACATGCATGTCTGAAGGACATTTGAATTGGTTACATCGTTAAATTACATAATGGAATTTACGAACACTTACGACGGGCGTTTGAAAAGTCCGTGTAAAAATAAAAACAGTTAACATGTTTGGAGAAAACCATTTTTTATTATTCGACATAGTCTCCTTTTAGACTTATAGACTTCGTGCAATGCTGTTCTAATTTGTTGTTCCCTTTCGAATAAAAGGAATTGTCCAAGCCTGCAAAATAGCTATTAGTTTCTGCAATCACCTCCTCGTTTGAATGAAATCTTCGTCCCGCCAGCCATATCTTCAAATTGGGGAACAAATAGTAGTCTGGGGGAGCCAAGTTTGGAGAATAGGAGGAATGTGAAACGAGTTGGAACCCTATTTGCAATAATTTTGCGACCACAACTGCTGAAGTGTGTGCTGGTGCATTGTCGTGATGGAAAAGGACTTTTTGGGGGGGGGGGGGGGGGCAATCTATGGCGTTTTTCTTGCAGCTTGGTTTTCATACGCTCCAATAACGATGAATAATATGCACCTGTAATAGTTTTACCCTGTTCCAGATAGTCGATGAGGATTATCCCTTGCGAATACCAAAAGACCGTCGCCATAACCTTTCCGGCCGAAGGACCGGTCTTCGCCTTTTTTGATGCAGATTCTCCCTTGGTAACCCATTGTTTAGATTGTTCTTTGGTCTCGGGAGTATAGTAATGTATCTATGTTTCAACCACAGTGACGAAATCACTCTTAAAGTCCTGCAGATTCTTCCTAACAGTTGCAAACCTTCTTCAACAGTTCACACGATTCCGTTTTTGGTCAAGCGTGAGCAATCGCGGCACCCATCTTGTAGATAGCTTTCTCATGTCCAAATGTTTGCGCAAAATATTATGTACCAGTTGATTCTAGATGTCAACAGCAATAGCAATCTCATGCACCTTAACTCTTCTGTCACCCATCACCATATCATAGATTTCATGAATGATTTCTGGAGCCGTAACCTTCAGAGAGCGTCCAGAACGTTCAGCTTCTCTTGTGTCCATATGGCCAATCTGAAAATTTTGAAACCACTTATAAACTGTTCTAATCGAATTTTATTTATTTATATTTTAATACGTAGTCTCTAATCGAAGGTGCAGACATCCCAAAATGTTTGTCAAGCTTCTCTTTAGTCTCCTGAGGCGTTTTGCCTTTCGTAAAGTAATGTTTCATCACTACACGAAATTCTTTTTCGTCCATTCTTTGACAATCACTCGACTTCCTTGATTCACACGAATGCCAAACACAAACAAATAGACCAATATCGCTGAAAGTTGGTGTGCGCAACCTCCTTGGGTGAGCGTTCTTTCGAAAGATGCTACTAACTAAACATGAACTCGATACGCTCCGGTGGTGTCATCTGTCGGACGTTGCACGGACTTTTCAAACGCCCCTCGTATGGACTGTAGGCAATGTGTGGAGTATGTACGTTTCTGTCGGTCCGAGAGGCGAGCACAGATAACGTAATGATTAACACGACTGCTCGCGAAAAGCAGGAAATCCGTGTTCGAATCCTGGTCCAGAACAAATTTTCATATGTCATCAATAAATTGTACCAGTGATGCTGATTCGTATTCGAAAATTGGAATACATTTCTGGTACTCTCTAGAGAAGACGTTACAGCATCCACCGAGCGAGGTATCGCTGTGGTAAGACACTGAACCACTCCCATGAACCACAGACATTGCCGAGGTGGGGTGGCTTGCGTGCCTCAACGATACAGATAGCCGTACCGTAGGTGCAACCACAGCGGAGGGGTATCTGTGGAGAGGCCAGACAAACGTGTGGTTTCTGAAGAGGGGCAGCAGCCTTTTCAGTAGTTACAGGGGCAACAGTCTGGATGATTGACTGAGCTGGCCTTGTAACATCAGCTAATGTGGCTTTGCCACACAGCTACTGCGAACGGCTGAAAGCAAGGGGAAACTACAGCCGCTATTTTTCCCGAGGACATGCAGCTCTACTGTATGAACATATGATGATGGCATCCTCTCGGGTAAAATATTCCGGAGGTAAAATAGTCCCCCATTCGAATCTCCGGGCGGGGACTACTCAGGAGGATGTGATCATCAGGAAAGACAATACTGGCACTCTACGGGTCGGAGCGTGGAATGTTAGATCCCTTAATAGAGTAGGAAAATTAGAAAATTTAAAAAGGGAAATGGATAGTTTGAAGTTAGATATAGTGGGGATTAGTGAAGTTCGGTGGCAGGATGAACAGGATTTCTGGTCAGGTGAGTACAGGATTATAAATACAAAATCAGTTGGGGGTATCACAGGAGTAGGATTGATAATGAATAAGAAAATAGGAATGCGGGTAAACTACTATGACCAGCACAGCGATCGCATTGTCATTGTCAAGATAGATACGAAGCCAACACCGACAACAGTAGTACAGGTTTATATGCCAACTAGCTCTGCCAATGATGAGGAGATAGAAGAAATATATGAGGAGCTAAAGGAAATTATTCAGACAATTAAGGGAGAGGAAAACTTAATTGTGATGGGAGACTGGAATTCGGTAGTAGGACAAGGAAGGGAAGGGAAGATAGTGGGTGAATATGGTCTGGGCAAAAGGAATGAAAGAGGAAGCCGCCTGGTAGAATTTTGCACGGAACATAATTTAGTTATAACAAACACCTGGTTTAAGAATCACAAAAGAAGGTTGTATACGTGGAAGAGACCAGGAGACACCGGGAGATACCAGATAGATTTTATAATGGTAAGACATAGATTTCGGAACCAGGTTTTGAAGTGTAGGACATACCCAGGGGCAGACATAGACTCTGACCATAACTTGTTGGTTATGAACTGTAGGCTGAAACTGAAGAAACTACAAAAAGGTAGGAAAATAAGGAGATGGGACCTAGATAAATTGAAGGAACCTGAAGTTCTTAAAAATTTCAGAGGGAGCTTCAGGCAACAATTGACAGAAACAGGGGAAAATAAAACAGTTGAGGAGGAATGGGTAAAATTGAGAGATGAAATAGTGAAGGCAGCAGAGGACAAAATAGGTAGGAAGGCAAGACCTACAAAGAATCCTTGGATATCACAGGAGATACTAAATTTAATCGATGAAAGGAGAAAGTATAAAAATGCAGTAAATGAAACAGGTAAAATGGAGTACAGACGACTAAGAAATGAGATTGACAGGAAGTGCAAAATGGCTAAGCAGGAATGGCTAGAAGGCAAATGCAAGGATGTAGAAGAATGTATAAATAGGGGAAAATAAAAGAAACATTTGGTGATAAGAAAAACAGCTCTATGAATATCAAGGACACTGATGGAAAACCAGTTCTCAGCAAAGAAGGGAAAGCTGAAAGGTGGTAAGAGTATATAGAGGGACTCTACAAAGGAAATGAACTTCGAAACACTACTGTAGGAAGGGAAGAGGATGTAGATGAAGATGAAATAGGAGATACTGTACTGAGAGTTGAATTTGACAGAGCACTGAAAGATCTAAGTCGAAACAAGGCCCCTGGAGTAGATGATATCCCGTCAGAGCTACTGAAGTCTCTGGGAGAACCAGCCATGACAAAATTGTTTCACATTGTGTGTAAGATGTATGAGACAGGTGAAGTACCCTCAGACTTTAAGAAAAATGTTATAATCCCCATTCCAAAGAAAGCGGGTGCAGACAGGTGTGAAAACTACAGAACCATCAGTTTAATAAGTCATGGTTGCAAAATATTAACACGAATTATACACAGAAGGATGGAAAAGCTGGTAGAAGCCGACCTCGGGGAAGATCAGTTTGGGTTCAGGAGAAATGTAGGAACACGGGAGGCAATACTCACTTTACGGCTTATCCTAGAAGATAGGTTAAGAAAAGGCAAACCAACATTTCTAGCTTTTGTAGATTTGGAGAAGGCTTTTGACAATGTTGATTGGAATAAACTCTTTCAAGTTCTGAAGCAAGCAGGAGTAAAATATAGGGAGCGTAAGGTTATTTACAATTTGTATAAAAACCAGACAGCGGTTGTCAGAGTTGAAGGGCATGAAAGGGATGCAGTGGTTGGAAAGGGAGTAAGACAGGGTTGTAGCCTTTCCCCAATGTTGTTCAATTTGTACATTGAGCAAGCTATAAAGGAAATCAAGGAGAAATTTGGAGAAGGAATTAAAGTTCAGGGTGAAGAATTAAAAACATTGCGTTTTGCCGACGACATAGTAATTCTGTCAGATACAGCAAATGACCTGGAAGAGCAATTGAACGGAATGGACAGTGTGCTGAAAGGTGCATATAAGATGAACATTAACAAGAGTAAAACTAGGGTAATGGAGTGCAGTGTAAGAAAATCAGGTGATGCTGAAGGAATTAGATTGGGAAACGAAGCAATAAAGGAGGTAGATGAGTTTTGTTACTTGGGCAGTAAAATAACAAATGATGGTCGCAGTACAGATGATATAAAATGCAGAATGGCAATGGGTAGAAAGGCGTTTTTGAAAAAGAGAAATTTGTTAACATCGAATATTGATTTAAGCCTAAGGAAGTCCTTTCTGAAGGCATTTGTATGGAGTGTTGCCTTGTATGGGAGTGAAACATGGACAATAAGCAGTGTGGACAGAAAGAGGATAGAGGCTTTTGAAATATGGTGCTACAGAAGAATGCTGAAGATTAGGTGGGTGGATCGCGTAACTAATGAGGAGGTACTGAACCGAATTGGGGAGAAAAGAAATTTCTGGCATACCTTGACTAAAAGAAGGGATAGATTGGCAGGACACATTCTTAGACATCAAGGAATTGTGAATTTAGCGTTGGAGGGAAGTGTGTGGGGTAAAAATCGCAGAGGGAGACCAAGAGACGCGTATAGTAAGCAGATTCAAGTGGATGTCGGTTGTCGTTCTTATGAGGACATGAAAAGGCTTGCTCAGGATAGAGTAGGTTGGAGAGCTGCATCAAACCAGTCTCTGGACTGAAGACCACAACAACACAACAAGACACTGAATTCATATTCTGCACGTCGGTGGTTCAAATCCTCGTCCGGCCATCCGACGTTCCTTCGTTCGTAGTGTCGTTCGGTACTTCCTTTTTGACCCACTTTAGATTACGGTAGTAACACTGAAAGTGGGCCTTTGCGATCGTCTTTTGACAGCTTGAAATTTAAATGAAAATAACGGCTTAACCATTCATCTGACACGATAATTGAATAACCGTCTTCGTAGAGGAGAAAATTCTCTGCAACTTTGCTCTCTTATGTTTTTTTTTTTTTTTTTTTTTCATATCTTGTATCGTTTCAGAAATATTTGCAAAAAGAACGGCGATTTTGGGATGTCTGTCTGTCCGTAACGTGTTCCCTGTTTTTAAGACGAACCGTTCAACCGATCAGCACCAAATTTTACAGACATGATTGTAGGCTGCCAGAGACCAGAACCTCCCTTTTTCAAATTTTTCGGACAAAAAATACGGCAGTAATACAAAAAGAGCCATTTGTAATATAATTGTAATTGCAAACGAACCGTTCATCTGACACGAAAATTGAATAACCGACTTCGTAGAGGAGAAAATTCTCTGCAACTTTGCTCTCTTATGTTTTTTTTTTTTTTTTTTTCATATCTTGTATCGTTTCAGAAATATTTGCAAAAAGAACGGCGATTTTGGGATGTCTGTCTATCCGTAACGTGTTCCCTGTTTTTAAGACGAACCGTTCAACCGATCAGCACCAAATTTTACAGACATGATTGTAGGCTGCCAGAGACCAGAACCTCCCTTTTTCAAATTTTTCGGACAAAAAATACGGCAGTAATACAAAAAGAGCCATTTGTAATATAATTGTAATTGCAAACGAACCGTTCATCTGACACGAAAATTGAATAACCGACTTCGTAGAGGAGAAAATTCTCTGCAACTTTGCTCTCTTATGTTTTTTTTTTTTTTTTTTTTTTTTTCATATCTTGTATCGTTTCAGAAATATTTGCAAAAAGAACGGCGATTTTGGGATGTCTGTCTATCCGTAACGTGTTCCCTGTTTTTAAGACGAACCGTTCAACCGATCAGCACCAAATTTTACAGACATGATTGTAGGCTGCCAGAGACCAGAACCTCCCTTTTTCAAATTTTTCGGACAAAAAATACGGCAGTAATACAAAAAGAGCCATTTGTAATATAATTGTAATTGCAAACGAACCGTTCATCTGACACGAAAATTGAATAACCGACTTCGTAGAGGAGAAAATTCTCTGCAACTTTGCTCTCTTATGTTGTTTTTTTTTCATATCTTGTATCGTTTCAGAAATATTTGCAAAAAGAACGGCGATTTTGGGATGTCTGTCTGTCCGTAACGTGTTCCCTGTTTTTAAGACGAACCGTTCAACCGATCAGCACCAAATTTTACAGACATGATTGTAGGCTGCCAGAGACCAGAACCTCCCTTTTTCAAATTTTTCGGACAAAAAATACGGCAGTAATACAAAAAGAGCCATTTGTAATATAATTGTAATTGCAAACGAACCGTTCATCTGACACGAAAATTGAATAACCTAATTGTTAGAGGGGAAAATTCTCTACAACTCCGCTTTATTATGTTTTTTTAAATATCTTGCAACGTTGCAGAGATATTTGCAAAAATAACGGCGATTTGATGATGTCTGTCTGTATGTAACGTGCTCCCACTTTTTAGGTCGAAACGTTCAACCGAACGGCACCAAATTTTACAGACATAATTGTTGGTTACCAGAGACCAGAACCTCGTTTTCTGAAATATTTCGGACAAGAAATACGTTAGTAATACCAAAAAAGCCGTTTGTAATGTAATTTTATTGCAAATAAACCGTTCATCTGACGCGAAAATTGAATAAACGAATTTGTAGAGGAGAAAATTCTGTACAGCTTTGTTCCTTTATGTTATTTTAAATCGCGTATCGTTTGAGAGATATTTGCAAAAATAAGGAGTGTTGACACCCTCCATTGAATTAACGAAAACCAGCCGTTCGCAGATGTCACGTGACATTCCTCGCCCAGAACTCTCACTGGCATACGCCATTTTGGGTTACGTATTTGATGATTTCCTTATTGTAACTTACACGTTGTCATTTCAAAGCAATGGCGCACTGAAGAATTAACAAAAACACATCGTTCTTCGTACGATAAATACTAATCTAGTGTCTACAAATGCCATATTAGCATCAATCAACAACGGCCATCAATAGTATCGGATTAAGATACCCGTAGCGTACTGTGCAGTGCGTTGGGCTGTGACGCTAGAGGTAAGTGATTCGGAACCCGTCATGACCTGAAATTATTTTTTCCTAAAAGGGTTTCAGACACTCTTATTAATCATCATCATCATCACTAGGGACTGATTATGCCTTTCAGCGTTGAGTCTGTAACATAGTACCTCTAATAAAATTCCTCCATGATCCCCTATTCAATGCTAACATTAATGCCTCGTCTGATGTTATGCCTTTTTCTTAAATATCATTCTGCACCGAATCTAAGTACTTTCTTCTTGGTCTACATCGACTCCTCTTACCCTCCACTGCCGGGCTCATGAGTCTCTTAGGTAACCTTGCTTCTCCCATGCGTGTAACATGACAACACCATCTCAGTCTGTTCGTTTTAACTGCTTCATCTATGGTGTTCATACCCAGTTTTTCCTTGATTTCCTCATTATGGACGCCCTCCTGCCATTGTTCCCATCTATTAGTGCCTGCAATCATTCTTGCTACTTTCATATCTGTAACCTCTACCTTGTGAATAAGGTAACCTGTATCCACCCAGCTTTCACTCCCATACAACAAAGTTGGTCGAAAGATAGAGCGGTGCACTGCTAACTTAGTCTTGATACTGACTTCCTTCTTGCAGAAGAGAGTAGATCTTAGCTGAGCACTCACTGCATTAGCTTTGCTGCACCTCGATTCCAGTTCTTTCACTATGTTGCCATCCTGTGAGAAAATACGTCTCAGGTACTTGAAACTGTCTACCTGTTCTAACTTTGTTCCTCCTATTTGGCACTCAATCTGTTTAAATCTCTTACCCATTGACATTACTTTCGTTTTGGAGATGCTGATCTTCATATCATAATCCTTGTTTTGTGTCCCAGCCTCGTCGCCGCTTTTGTCTCGTTTCCGTCGTAGGTGTCGGTGGCCGAGTAGAATGAGACCGACACAGGAATGAAGGATGCACGCTTGTGCAGGTACGAAGGTGAGCAGCCAGTGGGACAGCAGAAACTAGAAACACTAGAGTAAATTAGAACGAGATATATATTGCACAGAATTTATACAATACTTAACTTTTACATAGTTCAGTACTGCAGAATGCTGATACATAGTTGAGCTAGAGGCCTGCCTAGTGCCTATCCGATACCCATGTCTTCACTGGTACCTATCCGATTCTGAAGTGTTAACTGGTTCCTATCTCAGTCCCAAGTGAACGATGTCGTTCAGTGGTGGCCACGAGCGGAGATGTAGTAGAGGCCGCTCGTGGCTGTCGTCGTAAGAACGCCGCGCCGTGCGTGCATGGCGGCGCGCGGCGAAAGTAGGTGGCGCGCACTTTGGACTTGCACCTTGCACCTCTGATCGAGCTCTGAAATATTAGTTTGCAACCTTTCAATTGAATCGGCCATTACAACTAAGTCATCCGCATATGTTCAAATGTTCAAATGTTTGTAAAGCTTATGGGACTTAACTACGGGTCATCAGTCCCTACACTTACAAACTACTTACAAACTAGCTAATACTAAGGACGGCACAAATATCCATGCCCGAGGTGGGATTCGAACCCCCGACCGTAGTTCAAATGTTCAAATGTTCGTTAAGCTTATGGGACTTAACGACGGGGTTATCAGTCCCTAAACTTACAAACTACTTATCAACTAGCTTATCCTAAGGACGGCACAAATATCCATGCCCGAGGGGGGATTCGAACCCCCGACCGCAGTGGCCGTGCAGACCGTGACTGAAGCGCCTCAGTCCCCTCGGCCACCGCGGCCGGCCCGACCGTAGTGGCCGTGCAGACCGTGACTGGAGCGCCTCAGTCCCCTCGGCCACAGCGGCCGGCCATCCGCATATGCGAGACTGCTTATTTTGTTTTCACCTATTTTAATCTCGCCCTGCTAGTCTTATTAATTAATTTTTTTTATTATTTAGATTATTATTTTGGTCCAAAATGTTTGCAAAAACTTATAAAACTACAAATCTGAAGTCAGTGCGATTTTTTTTACCGTGACATCACATGCCTACATCGATAATATAGATCTGGTACGTAAAAATAGCTAGCAAAGTGAGAGAGAGTGGTGATGGTCTGTGTAGTGCAGCGAGATGTTTGTGGGCTGAGGCAACGCCACCTAGATACACGGCCTGTGCGCTGCCTGCCAAGAGTAGTCATAACACAAGCAAACTATTTGTATTATGTAGCGTTGTGACGAAATTGGAAATACGTACACGCTGCACACTGAGTTTCAGAATGTTCTTAATATTATTTATGTGATTCAGAGACAATTTCGTTGTGGTATAAGATGTTTATGAACTTTTAGTAAGATATCTTACCGATAATGATAATTCATATTAGGCGTTTTGTCTGCACGGAGAATCGCATAAATAGCACGAAAAACATTCTTAAACACAGTGTGCAACATGTACGTATTCCCAATCTCGTCACAACGCTACATAAGACAAATAGTTCCTTGTGTTATGACTACTGTTGGCAGGCAGTGCACAGGCCTTGTATCTAGGTGGCGTTGGCTGAGGTGGGCGGCAGTGGAGAAGGCAGCAGCGGAGGCAGTAAGTCAGAGGGCAGTCACGCCACCGCGAGGTCAGAGGTGCGCCAGCCGGCTGCATGCACAGTTCACTGAACCCCGGAAAAACGCCCACAGTCCAAAACACTACTGTGTATTTTAGCTGCCTTCTTACGAGGGAATGGTCAGACTTGTCATGTCGAAACCTGTGTTGCTATTTTTACCACTGTGAGTCAACATTGAAGGAAGTATGTATGCAGCCTATTAGCTGCTGACATGACCTGGAAGTCTGTAAAAACTTTTATCAAGTATGGCATTATTGTCGCATGGTTTTCGCGCTTATAACTGCCTGTTGTACAACCCTGACCTCTCTCGCTACGTTATACCAGCGCCATCTTTATCACAAGATGACGTTAGCTACGCGCCGCTCTCCTGCCACAGCAGTGAGAGAGCTGATTCGCCCAGTGTAAGCGATCGTACGATAATTATTAAATACGATAATAATAAATTTCTTTGACAAATGTAGCTGATATGTTATCTACAACATTCTTTCCAAATAGCTTTTATTTCTTATAATTACCGCAAAAATGCGAAATATTGATACAATGTTCAAAACACAGGTTTTTTTGTGCACCGAGAACATACAAGCAAAGACGACATATGACAACCCTGTTAGACGTCCGTAAACAAAACTCGGCCGGTGTTAGGAAAGAATCAGGCCTAATATCAGTATATTTCGAGGCGTGCCACGCATATTTAATCACATTTTGAAACCGTTGGGAGGAAAACTGATAATGCACGACTGATTGCAACTTGAAAATATTGTCACGGTGATAGGAAATTGCAGTGATTTGCACACAATAATTTTCTCTGTTAGTTTTCTCTAAAATGCCTTCCACTGGCGGAAAAATTCTCTGTCTAACGGTTGAATTACGTTCGCCGTGGCGGGTGGAATTTGAAGTATCTCTACTTCTTTGACAGGGTGAGCTCTAAATACAGCTTTCAATGAATCAGAACTTTTATGACCTGACCACGAATATAAAAGGGGAAGAGATTTGTTCCCGCAGAACGGAAGAAAAGCATGACGCATGAAAAGTGTAACGTTATCATTTCCCATTTTTCCAGACTTCGATGCGTCTACCACAAGATTGTCTGCGTAGAACATTGTTTGTTTTTCACGTGGTCCAAAACGTCCAGTTGGTTCTTGAAGACACACATGTAGTTTAGCCAACAACGAATCATCCACACTAGTTATGGGCATTATAGTGTATGAATGAGTGAGTGCAGTCGTGGACTGCGCAATTGCCTCAATATGTTTTTCCCCTTTGAATGACAATCTTCTTTTCGCACTCATTTCTTTTTGAAAATCTGACTGAACTGCATTGTAAACGTAAAATTCACTAAAACTGGCGATCTTATTTTTCGTAGTCGTAAGAAAAGCTTCTATCATTTCCATTTGAGTCACTTCATTTTCCGACCTGTTTCTCGATACAAATTTTGTTATTTTTCGTGCCACAATTTTATGTTATCTTTTGAAGCGACTAATCCAACTTTGAGAAGGGGTAAATTCTTTAGCGCCTATCGCGTTGGCAATCTCTAACGCCCAATCACGCAAAGTTTTGTCGCTGACACTCAATGACTGTCGTATGGCATCGGTAAATTTCTCAAAAAGTCGCGCATTTATCTCCGTTGCAATTTCCAGTCGACTCTTACGTCGTCCAGCGACTCCCTTTTTCACACATGTTCACATGTTTTTAGAACTTATGGGACTTAACTACGGGGTTATCAGTCCCTAAACTTACAAACCACTTATCAACTAGCTTATCCTAAGGACGGCACAAATATCCATGCCCGAGGGGGGATTCGAACCCCCGACCCTAGTGGCCGTGCAGACCGTAACTGGAGCGTCTCAGTCCCCTCGGCCACCGCGGCCGGCTCTTCCTTTTTTTCCATTTATACAATTCACTTTCAGAACGGACAAAGAGATACCTTTTTTTCAACAGTACTGACACCTAGGCGTTTCTTACCACTTTCTTTCAACCAATACTTCACCGCTTTTTCTTTTTCTGATAATGTAATTGTAGTTGGTGGCGTTGCTTTCGGAGATAATTGATGATGGTACGTGGAACGTGGGACTATCACTCGAAGAGTCTTCATGTGTGCAACTATCTTCCGTTTCTTCGCCGTCTGTAGATTCACAGTCTGCAATATCGAGTGTTTCAGTCGTTTCTAGCCACATGCCTGCCGATATTTACATGCTCGTCTAGACGTTTAACTACCATGTCGCACATTACATAGTCTTCAAGCGTGTTTTCTTTTGATTGCTTCATTTGGCGTCTATGTTACTTCTCTATGGCAAGCAGCAAAACATTTACAGGGTTTGCCATCACTTGTGAGGGGAGACTGAATGTTCACCGTAAAGTGGCTTGCGGAGTATAGATGTAGATGTACAGAATCTTTCACACCTCTAACCAGTTTCAGAACGGTATGTTTCGAAATACGTACCAGAAATGAAAAGGAAGTGCATGCCACAGAAACGAATATTCGTTTCCCCCTTCCACCAAGCCGGCCGAGGGGACTGAGGCGCTCCAGTCACGGTCTGCACGGCCACTACGGTCGGGGGTTCGAATCCCCCCTCGGGCATGGATACTTGTGCCGTCCTTAGTGTTAGCTAGTTCGTAAGTAGTTTGTAAGCTTAGGGACTGATGACCCCGTAGTTAAGTCCCGCAAGTTCTACAAACATTTGAACATTTTGAACCTTCCACCAAAACCGTGCAACGATATTCCTCTTTAGTGAACGCCACGATAAGACGGTCGCACCTCCCGACCATGCGCACAACGCTCACCATAACAACAGCTCGCGACTCGCCATGTCCAGGGGTAGCCAGCCATCATCGCAAGCGGCAAGCAGGAAACACAGCCATTTTCGTGATTTTTTTTAGGTGACTTCCAGGTCATGTCGGCTGCCAACATTCTGCATACAGACTTCCTTCAATGATAACTAACGGCGCTTAAAAAATCAATACATGTTTCGGCATGACAAGACTGACCATTCCCTTGTTAGTTTCATTCTCGTGTTAGATAACGTTTAATCGTACATTTTCAAAGAATAGTAAAATCTGTGAGAAACGTTTCAGTCGTCCAGAGAGCATATATATGTGCAATAGCATTGCCCAGTGACTACTGAGGTTGAGATTCTCTCCGGAACTTGATGAGTCAGACTCTTATCGCTCCTTCGTAAGGGAGGGGCAAGGGAAAACGTCGGTAGAAACATACACGTTTGCACTGGGCAAGGCACCAGCTTCTACGCTACTTGTACTCTGACGGAAACGCAGAAATTGGCTCGAATTCAAGACAACGTAGCTACTTCCTGCACCTTACCTTGCGCATGCGTAAGGCCTCCCTGAAAGCAATATCCGCGCCTGAAAGTTGTCTTTGGCGAATTGAAAATTTACCAAAAACACGTCATATTTTGTAAAATTTCTTATAACTAAATGTTAAATAATGACGCATCTTCTGTAAAACCCTTCAGAAGATCCTAAAATTAATAATAATAATAATAATACTAATAATAATGTTATTAATCACAAACTGTGAGACTGGCCGTGTGACTAAAGACATCATGTTGCGATATATATATAACAGGATTCTCGTCCAGCTGCAAGCTCTATTTTATTCCCATCAACGTGTTTATAAGAGATTCTGAAACCAGAAATAACTTTTTTATTGATCCTTGACACAAATGTTTGGACGTCCTTTTCGTACATGTCGCGATTTCGATGGTCAATGTCGATCATCATCTTCCAACCCATTTAGGTAATCTGACAAAAAGGAACAAACTTCGTTTGGCCCTTAGTTGGCTATTCCTTGATTCAAGAGTAGAAGACACCCCTATTCAATTTGAGATCATGGATGCAAAATTCATTTATCCATAATTGCCTATAATGAAAATTTTCCTGAATAGAAGGGGCAGATTTTGAATTTAAGCAGCATGTAATAGCAGTGAAAGCTTCACGAGTGAACAGTTCCTTTACTTCATGAAATATAAGATAAAAAAAATTTCGTACGTCATCTATGCACCATAAATTCAGGTGTAACATTATGTTTAAAAAATGTTTAAATGTTTGTAAACCTATGGACCAACTGCTGAGATCATCGGTCAGTAGAATTAAAACCTACTTAAACTAATTTATGCCGAGGGCAACACAGACACCCGCGCCCGAGAGAGAACTCGAACCTCCGAAGGGAGGTGCCACGTAATCCGCAACATGACGCCTCAGACCGCGCGGCCATTCTCGCACAACTAGATTACGTTTAGCATTACCAGATATTTGGTAAAAAAAATAGAGACTAACGGGTTTCGATCTCATTGAACCTATTATCTAAAAAGGTAAATTGAATGTTGTTGCAGTAAAACTGGTGAAACCAGAGTCATTTTAGGCGCCAGTCAGCACTGCCAGATGCCTTGCTTTGCTGCCTTACCTTCCACGGTCCTACACGTGATAGTGTTACATATACATAAATACTCTGCAAATCACATTGAAATCATCATTGAAATCATCGAACTGCTTTTATGATAATTCACTACAGTTCCAAAAAAATGTTTTTTAAGCTTAAGGGACTTAACTGCGAGGTCATCAGTCCCTAAGCTTACAAACTAATTATGAACTACCTTATACTAAAGGCGATACAAACATCCATGCCCGAGGGGCGATTCGAACACCCGATGGGGAACGGCCTCGCGCATCGGAGCATAGTGCCTCAATGGGCGTGGCCACTCCACCGCGGCATTACAGTTCCATTTTCTAATAGTGCGTTGGAAAAGGAACACAGAACTCCATAACGTTTCTATGCCAGATACATCATCGATTGAATTCACAATGAATACAGTACAACATTTACTTCCTTACCTAATCTTACGATCAGCTCTGTGGTGATAAGCAACAGGTGGTTGCCTGAAGAAGTCGTTATGGCGAGTGGCATTTACCACTGAAGGACTACATGCCGCCGCGGTGCAGTAGTTCAAATGTTCAAATGTTTGTATAGCTTATGGGACTTAACTACGGGGTTATCAGTCCCTAAACTTACAAACTACTTAAGAACTAGCTACTACTAAGGACGGCACAAATATCCATGCCCGAGGGGGATTCGAACCCCCGACCGTAGTGGCCGTGCAGACCGTGACTGAAGCGCCTCAATCCCCTCGGCCACCGCGGCCGGCGCGGTGCAGTAGCCGAGCGGTCTAAAGCGTCTCGCTGCGGAGGTTCGAGTCCTCCCTGGGGCATGGGTGTGTGTGTTGTCCTTAGGTTAGTTTACCTAGGTTTAAGTAGTTTGTAAGCTACGGACTGATGACCACGCAGTTTGGTCCGATAAATTTACAAACATTTGAACATTTTTTAATTAGTTTGTAAGCTACGGACTGATGACCACGCAGTTTGGTCCGATAGATTTACAAACATTTGAATTTGATTTGACTGCATGCCGGGCTTGCAGTACTTATATGGAGTAGTACTTGTACGCAGCCTGGGATTTAACTCGGATAAGTAGCTTTTCACGTGTACAGGCACATGAATGCAAATATGAAACGCAGTGGAATGTACCCTATTTGAAACTTTGTGGCAGATTAAATTTGTGTTGAAGCGAGTTTCGAACTTAGGACCTATGTCTTCCGCGGGCAGGTGCTCTACCGACTGAGATAACCTGGCAGGAGTGGCAACCTCTCCTCATAGCTTTACTTCCGCCAGTACCTCGTCTCCTGTCTTCGCAACTTCATAGATGTTCCACTACGTACTAGGAGAAACAGGAGAATTACTGTGAAGCTTGGAAGTTAGGATACGTAATAATGGTGAAATTAAAGCCAGGGCATCGTGAGTTGTGCATAGTTAGCTCATTTGATTGGGCAGATGGCTGCTATAGGCAAAGGTCCCGACTTCATGTTCCGGTTTGACACTCAGTTTTAATTTTCTAGGACGTTTGGGCTGTATACACGTAGTTGCATATCACTTGCCTGCATTTACGATGCAACGATTTTGTATTCGGTGTCAACCCATACAGATTTTGATTCTAAGCGACCCTCAATTGGAATTCCACAATTATATCATGGAAGAAGCATAGCATTCTCGATCTTCATCATCAAATATTTTACAAATTGTGACAGACATTTATCCGAATTTGCGTCGTTTACATGGTGAAACCCCATTAACTTATTAACGAGTTTGTCAATGAGTATGACGTGTATTAAACTAATTTTGATGTCTATATTATTTCCAGTGGTTGTGGCGTTTTCTTCTTCTCTACATAGGGGCATAGAAGCCAGAAACTGTTACCATAAATTTGCAGTATTTGTAACGCTTTTGCAGTAGTCTCGCTCATGTTATTTGCTGAATAGTTTTTTTAATTTTCGGTTAAATATTTAAAATAAACCAGGAAAACAGGTGACTGTGGAATTATGAGTATTCTCAGAGATTTTTTTTGACTAATAATATTTGTAATTGTCTTTCGGTTCCAACTTTCCCAGACGTTATTACAACGGTGCTATCTATATCTATATATTTACTCTGCAAATAACATTTTAGGGCCGGGCAGTTTTGTTTGTATAGCTTATGGGACTTAACTACGGGGTCATCAGTCCCTAAACTTACAAACTACTTATGAACTAATTACGAACTAGGACGGCACAAATATCCATGCCCGAGGGGGGATTCGAACCCCCGACCGTAGTGGCCGTGCAGACCGTGACTGGAGCGCCTCAGTCTCCTCGGCCACCCCGGCCGGCGGCCGGGCAGTTCTGCGTATCTCTAGGAACTGGTAAAAATAGTCATAGCACTCCCTAAACTATTGGTTTTTGTACGTGCACTGTAGAATAGACAGCTAACTATCGTAAAATATTTTCACTGACCAATACGTTACATATGAACATTTTGTTGTACAGGGTGTTACAAAAACTTTCAGGAAACATTCCTCACACACAAAGAAAGAAAATATGTTATGTGGACATGTGTCCGGAAACGCTTAATTTCCATGTTAGAGCTCATTTTATTACTTCTCTTCAACTCACATTAATCATGGAATGGAAACCCACAGCAATAGAACGCCGGCCGCGGTGACCGAGGTGACTGAGGCGCTCTAGTCACTCCAGTTTTACTCCACTTTTGAGGCATTATCGTTCCTTTATTTATTTATTTTGATCTATGCTTCTGTACCTTTTGGAATTAGAGATTTGCTACCGACTTGCTATATATTTTACTACACTTTTGGGACGACTGAAAAACGGAAAGCCGCGGCGGAGTGCGTTGAGGCGCTATGTTACGATGCGCGAGGCCGTTCTCCGTCGGGGGTTCGAATCCCCCCTAGGGCATGGATGCTTGTGTCGTCTTTAGTATAAGCTAGTTCATAAGTAGATAAGTAGTTTGTAAGTTTAGAGTTTAGGGACTGATGACCCCTTAGTTAAGTCACACATGCTTAAAAAAAAAAAAAAGACGGAAGTGGTTGTTGCTAAGCCTGGTAATGATTACATTTATCTGGATATTTCTTCGGAGTAGATGTCTTTCCTACGCAATCTTGGACATTAGGTACAGGGGTCAGTTAATAGCTCAAATAACTGGTAACTTCAGGGATGGATTATCAAGTATTTTTTTAACTACCCTCACAAGACCTGATTGCACCTTGTCCCCCAACAACGCGCAAGTCAGTTCAATACTGTGACCATCCAAACGATAGCGAAGGGCAACAGTACAGAGGTGTGACAATTATTAGACTCAAGGTTATTTTTTCTTAAGGTGAACATTTTACAGTTTAGGATAATTTATTCGCCGAATTAGAATACATTAGTACTTTGTGTGCATGGTTTTGTTCTTAATGAGCAGTTCAACACGTGTTGGCATATTTATATGAGTCTGGAGCATGAATTTTTGACATCTTCAACATGGTGCCCTGTTTGTAGGAGTTTTTCCATGAGCTGCAACATTGTTGTAATGTTGATGTTCCTCAACGTTTGCTTAACAACTGCCCACAGATTCTCTATAGGGTTTTTGTCAAGACTGTTCCAAGGCCATAGCATCATTTCTACCTCATTTTCAGCTAAGAACTGCACAATTTATTTAGCTTTATGACACGGTGCACCATTCTGCATGAACACAGTCACTGACAGGAGACCATTCCTTCACCTGAGGTAAAAGCCTCTTTTCCAAAACTTTCCTCTACGGATTGTGATTCATAGTGCCTTCCACAATGTAAAGTCAGCCAGTACCCTTTGCTGACATGGCACTCCACAGCATAATAGATGTGGGATGTTTTACCGTTTGCGCTACACAAAGCGCAGAAAACTCTTTGGCAACCGTTCTTCGGACATACTGGCTACTTTCTTCACGTATAGAGAATATTGACTCATCAGAAAAGCAGACCTGAAGGGAATAAAACATTTTAGTCATAAGAAGTCGATGATTTCAGATATTATATTCTCATATGAACCGTACTGTAATAAAGGAAATTTCTTCATGTCTTCATGGAATATTTTCTTGAAAACAAATATTCATTTTTTTTCAAAAGAAATCATCACATACAGATTCTCAACTGCTTTAAATAAAGTTTATTTACCTTGCTCGAGTCGTCCCCAAACTTATTTCTAACTTCATGAACCTATTACAGGCTCTTTGAACTCATTGCAGGGTAAGTTTTGCTTTTTAGCGTGGACAACAACCTGGAAGCCCTGCACTGATAAGCTTTCTGAGGACTGTAGAGGTACAAACATCGATTCCACAGTTCTCCAGAGCATTCTTCAAATCCTGACTGGTAGCTCTTCTGTTATCTTTCGCCATCTGGACTAGTTTCCGTTCAGTTCTAGGTGACAGTTTGCTCTTGGGTCCACTCTTTCCTCGACGTGCATGTCTGAAATCAATGCCATTTTTCTCTGCCTGTCAAATGCGACTTACAGATTTCTGTGAAATCTGTAACCTGTTTGCTGTTTCTCGCTGTGAATACTGTTTTTCTTCGAGTAGCAGTTTTATAGTCACAAAAGGTCATTTTTCCGACCAATAACGAACAAATATCTGACAAACAAAAGAATTATTTATAATACTAAAATATTAAGATTTTGTGGCTAGCCGCGGTGGAGTAGCCGAGTGGTCTAAGGCGCCTCGCTGCAGAGCGCGCGGTTGCTCGCCGTGGAGGTTCGACTCCTCCCTGGGGCATGGGTGTGTGTGTTGTCCTTAGGTTAGTTTACCTAGGTTTAAGTAGTTTGTAAGCTACGGACTGATGACCACGCAGTTTAGTCCGATAGATTTACAAACATTTGAACATTTTTGATTTTGTGGCTAAAAGTGCAAGTAGAAGTACTCATTAATTATTGTTTCATGATACATTAAACATAAAACCAACCTTAAGAACATCCCAGCTGAATCAAACTTTTTCCAAAACAGCTGCAACCATACAGTCTTTGTCTCAAGAATAACAATTGACTGCTTAGGGAGTGCAGCCAACATTATTATTATTAGCGTGGTATGCCAATAGCAAAGGTAAATGTACTCATATGGATGTCAGTGAGTGAAAATGCAAATATCACACGACTGTATAAATCTAGAGTGAGAGAAACTATAAAATATCAATATTTTATTTTTGAGTCTAATAATTTTCACACCTCTGTACTGTGCCGTACTGTAATGGCCGCGCGGTTCTAGGCTGTACGTCAAGAACTGGGCAGCTGCTCACGTCTGAAGTTCATTTTGAACAACACTGCTGAACTTCTGTGACCTTACGGGAACCTGAGTATTCACTTCGTCAGTCCGTTAGCACATAATAGTAACACTGTACATGAGTTTTTTAGAAAAAAAAAAGAACGTCGTCTGCAGGGAAAGAGATAGAATGTAAAATGCTTTCAGTAAGATTGTTCAAATGTTCAAACGTTTGTAAATCAAATCAAATGTTTGTAAATCTATGGGACTTAACTACGCTGGTCATCAATCCCTAAGCTTACAAACTACATACCCTAACTTATGCTAAGGACAACAAATATACCCATGCTCGAGGGAGGACTTTAACCTCCCACGGCGACCATCCGCGCTCTCCGAAGCTAGCCGCCTTGGAACGCTCGGCCACTCCACCGCGGCTCAATAATATCGAAATATTGATTTAAGCCACGGCGGATTCGCCGTGCGCACTGGAGCGCCGTGCTGCGGTGCGCGCGGTCGTTCGCCGTCGAGGGTTAGAGTCCCCTCTCGGGCACGGGTGTTCGTGTTGTCCTTAGCTTAGTTTACCTTAGTTTAAATAGTTTGTAAGCTACGGACTAATAACCAAGCAGCTGAGTGCGATAGCTGTACGAACATTTGAACATCACATTATTGATTTAATGTGTTGTGTAAAAAGGCTATTCGCTTAAAACAATAAATAAAATCGTCTGCTCCATTAAATTTTTGTCGTATTGCTGCATAAATTCCAGTAAATTTGACTATTTACGATCAGGCCACCAGTAGAGTCGAGTAACGCCAGCATGATTCGTATGGTGCGTGAATTATGATTTTTTTTTAATGTTTGTTAAGCTTATGGGACTTAACTACGGGGTTATCAGTACCTAAACTTACAAACTACTTATCAACTAGCTTATCCTAAGGACGGCACAAATATCCATGCCCGACGGGGGATTCGAACCCCCGACCGTAGTGGACGTGCAGACCGTGACTGAAGCGCCTCAGCCCCCTCGGCCACCGCGGCCGGCGTGAATTATGAGACTGTTACATAAGTCGAAATCGGCCAATAATGAATAAAATTTTATGTGATTCATTTTTTAACCAAATTTTATCAATGATGGCTGCTCCACCTGTGGACAATTCTGCCCGAATTCATAAATTCCTCTACTTCAGATTTTCTGGCGTGCATTTTTTGTCCATTAGAAGAAGTACAATTTGTGCGGCTGTTCGCAATGGAGCACTCACAACGCTGCGGAAACATGAATATGTACAAATGTAATAGAATTACACATTACTGGTCATACAGTATGCTTCTGCAACAAAAGAACCGAAACGCATTTGGTGAAACCTAAAATCAAAAAAAAAAAAAAAAAAAAAAAAAAAAAAAAAAAAAAAAAAAAAAAAAAAAAAAAAATGTTCAAATGTTTGTTAAGCTTATGGGACTTAACTACGGGGTCAGCAGTCCCTAATCTTACAAACTACTTATCAACTAGCTTATCCTAAGGACGGCACAAATATCCATGCCCGAGGGGGGGATTCGAACCCCCGACCGTAGTGGCCGTGCAGACCGTGACTGAAGCGCCTCAGTCCCATCGGCCACCGCGGCCGGCCACCTAAAAAAATCGCCCTTCCGTTAAGCGCAGAGACGATCCTCACGAAGAAAAAAAAAACAAAAAAAAAACGCAATGTACAATTAAGTAAATGAAATCAACTCAACACCATGTAGGAGGAGCCTCATTGTGAACTAGTTGCGGTGCTTGGTTGTGTGTTAGGTGAGGCCGAAACGAGGGTGAGTGTGCGGCGGGAACTGGCTCTCCCACGTGGGGAGCTGAGCCACCGCCACAGTGGGCTGCCAGCCAACCAGTCCACTGCCTCCCGCCTTCCGGATCTCCTGTGACCTTGCGCCTGCTCTCATGTGTGTCACTAGTTTGTTGACGCGCCCGTCTGCTCGCTAAATACCGCACCTGCAGGCCAACAGCTGCCACAAGCAGCCTTTACTCTTCACAAACGAAAATGTTCACATGTTTGTATAGCTTATAGGACTTAACTACGGTGCCATCAGTCCCTAAACTTACAAACTATTTATGAAGTAGCTAATACTAAGGACGGCACAAATATCCATGCCCGAGGGGGGATTCGAACCCCCGACCGTAGTGGCCGTGCAGACCGTGACTGGAGCGCCTTAGTCGCCTCGGCCACCGCGGCCGGCCGTAGTTAAGTCCCATAGATTTACAAACGTTTGAAAATTTGAACAATCTTACTGAAAGCATCTTACATTCTGTTTCCCTGCAGACGACGTTCTGAATTTATTCAAATCAAATGTTCTAATGTTTGTTAAGCTTATGGGACTTAACTACGGGGTCATCAGTCCCTAAACTTACAAACTACTTATGAACGACTTACGAACTAGGACGGCACAAATATCCATGCCCGAGGGGGGATTCGAACCCCCGACCGTAGTGGCCGAGCTGACCGTGACCGGAGCGCCTCAGTCACCTCGGCCACCGCGGCCGGCGAATTTTATTCCTAAATAAACTCATGTACAATGTTACCATCATGTGCTAACGGCACTGACGAAGTGAATACTCATGTTCCCATAAGGTCACAGAAGTTCGGCAGTGGTGTTCAAAATGTTCAAATGTTTGTAATCCTATGGAACCAAACCACAATGGCCATCGGTCTCCAGACTTACAAACCACTTTAACTTACGTTAAGAACAACAGATACACCCATAATTTGATGTACTAAGTTTTTCAGAACAAAATTGCCGTTTTCAGCCATACAATAGCCATCCTCAAAATGTATAAAATAAGTAAAATAAAAAAACTGTCTACCATATTAGAAGATTAAAAATAAAAATTATAACATACATATAACACTCAGTCCGTGGCACTGCAGCATGTCATAACCATGTAAAAGTAACAAGAGTCGAAAGTGCTATCCATGCTCAAAGTTGAGACGTATATATCAAAAAATGTTCAAATGTTTGTAGAAATTATGGGATTTAACTACGTGGTCATCAGTCCCTAAGCTTACAAACTACTTATGAACTAGCTAATCCTAAGGACGGCACAAATATCCATGCCCGAGGGGGAGATTCGAACCCCCGACCGTAGTGGCCGTTATGACCGTGACTGGAGCGTCTCAGTCCCCTCGGCCAAAGTATATATCCTACAGATAATTATGTAAATTAGTTCAACGAAATTTTAAAAAAATGATCAGAGTCTAAATTACCATACATCAGATATATATACAGGATGCTAGCTATCCTCCAGGGAGTTGACACACAAAAAACAAATACTACAAAATGTTCACATGTTTGTAGAGCTTATGGGACTTAACTACGGGGTCATCAGTCCCTAAGATTACAAACTACTTATGAACTAGCTAAGACTAAGGACGGCACAAATATCCATGCCCGAGGGGGGATTCGAACCCCCGACCGTAGTGCCCGTGCAGACCGTGACTGACGCGCCGCAGTCCCCTCGGCCACCGTGGCCGGCTCTTCACAAACGACCATTAGTGTGGCCCTAAGCTCTAAAACTTCTTGCTGTGGAGTGCGCGGTTGTTCCCCGTCGGAGGTTAGAGTCCTCCTTCGGCCATGGGTGTGCGTTTTTTTCCTTAGCGTAAGCTAGTCTAGGGACTGATGACCACTGCAGTTTGGTCCCATAGCTTTACCAACATTTGACTTTTTGAATATCAGTGTTTAAGCTCTCGCCGCCGACCAGGTCGTGATAAATGGAGCGCGTGATACGCGCAAAGGAATTTACATTAGCGGCCAGTGGGGACTGAATTAAATTAATGAGCCTGTTCTACGTACCGACGAACTCACAAAAAAAGAAAAAAAATCACTCTGCTGTCCGTAGAACAATTTCTATCCCTTTATCCTCTGAAAACTTACAAGCCGAACTGAATCTCACTAAAACTATTGCGGTTAATAATTGCTATGAAGCAAATATAGTATACGATGTTTTCATACAAAAAACCAATTGCAGAATTACCACCCTTGGCACTACAAGTAAAGAGCATAATGTTTCCTTACCTGTATCCTACAGATTACAACGTCTTCTTAAAAACAAATACGACTGCAATATAGTATTTTCTACTAATAACCGTCTGAAAGATTACCTTATCCATAACTTAAAATCAAGCCATTCGCCTTTGCAAAACTCAGGCTTCTATAAAGTCACATGTGATACTTTCCCAGCCTATTAAATAGGACAGACTGGACGAGCCTTTTCTGTCAGATATAAAGGGCATATTTTAGGGAAAAAGGGTACAAACATACTTAATTCGTACTTTGCCGACCATATTTTAATTACAGGTCACAAACCTAAAGAGGTTCATGACCTCGTTATCTTGCACACGGAAAAGAAAGGCTTCACACTTGATATGCTTGAACACTCGGAATTTTTCAAATACTTTTCGCGTAATGACTATTTCATTCTTAATGAGCAATTGCAATTACGCGATAAAAACTTTTTTGATGGCGTAAAGCCCTTACTTAGAATCACTTAATGTGAAACATTCGCACAATGTTTCCTGTACTGTAGTCTCAGACATTGTTTTCTCTATCCCTTTTCTTCATATTATATATTATCAAATTGGCTCAATTTTCAATTCTTTTTTCGTCTTTGACGTATTGTATCCAACATACTATGTACCTCTATCAATTTAATAACAGCTGTCACTTTCATTTGTAGTTAAATTACTACTGTTTAATACCAGACGGTGCGATATATCGTGTCTACATCACAGCATCGACGGCGTTTTTGCCTGTCAGTCAGATGCCACCCACAGTGCCGACTACACACGCGACTCATAGCGGCGCGTTTTAGTTACATGAATTATGTTCTGTTTTTTAATCCTGACGCATGTAATTTTTTCGTTTGTAACTTGAACGTGAGCCCTTTTGCTCGAGAACCAGTGTCCATCTCATGTAAGACAAATTTCTTTATTTACATCTTAAAATATGGAATTTATAATATTATTGATTTTATTTATAGGTAACTAAAAAATTTTACTTCTGATGAAGGCTTCCTTAGTTGAAATCAAAACCGTGGTTAAGTAATCAACCTACAGCTTTGCAACCGATGAGCTGTATTTTTTGAATGTCAATTAATTAGGAGAGTTAAAAATTTGTGCCTGGCCGAGAATCAAAGTACTTTAACTCGTGCCTCCTGCTTACTAGGTTGTTGCGCTGTCCACTACGCCACTCGGACATAACTGTCACCACATCCGCCAGAGACAAAGTTTCAACTTATCACTTCCACTGATGTTGTGCTCCTGCCCTCTTTATTGATTTATTTCTCTTATTTCAAATCCAAATGTTCAAATGTTTGTAAATCTATGGGACTTAACTGCTTGATTATTAGACCCTAGCTTACCAACTACTTAAACTAAGTTAAACTAACATAAGAACAACACATACACCCATGCCCGAGGGAGGACTCCAACCTCCGCCGACGAACGGCCGCGCGCACCGCAGCACGGCGCCCCAGTGCGCACAGCTTTTCCGCCGTGGCTTTCTCTTATTTAGTATATGTTGCGACTACAATATAGTATGGTACATGAAGTAATTTTCTTAGAACTAGGCTTTACTACAAGTTTGTAAACATCACTGTGTAAACCGCGCCTAGACGTAAAATTACGGATACATGGAATAAATTATTTAAGATAAAGCATTACAATAAAAACTCCACATCAGTTAATTACATGTATGTCGTGTTGAATCGGAGAACAATTATGGGACACGCAGGTCAAATATTTCTATCAAATAGATTAATCTTATTTTCATAGTTGCACATCAAGTGAACTTAACCAACTGTCACGCCTTAACACCAAGACACCAAAAGAGGGATTTTATTTAAATCAAATCAAATGTTTGTAAAGTTATGGAACCTAACTGCAGTGGTCATCGCATACCTAAACTTAAAAAAATCTTGAACTACGTCATCCTAAGAACAACGCACACACACACACACACACACACACACACACACACGAGGAAGGAGTCGAACCTCCGACGGCGAACGGCCACGCGCACTGCAGATCAAGGCGCCTTAGCGAGCACGGTTATTCCCCCGGGGCAGGCTTTCATTAAAGCCACCTATAACGATAATCTCCATAAACACTGAAGGGCTTTCACCAGAGAAAGAGGTACAACTTGCTGAAACATGTAAAACATACAATTGCGATCTCTTATTAATGCAAGAGACCCACAGTGGCTCCACCAACAGAAGACCGAAGATTCGGGAAATGAAATTAGTAATTCAAAGATCACATGCACAATACGGTAGCGCAGTCTTCGCCGAAAGAAAAAAATGTTCAGATGTTTGTAAATCTATCGGATCAAACTACGTGATCATCAGTCCGTAGCTTACAAACTACTGAAACTAAGGTAAACTAACTTAAGGACAACACACACACCGATGCCCTAGGGAGGACTCGAACCTCCGACAGCGAGCAACCGTGCGCTCCGCAGCGAGACGTCTTACCAAGATGCGGCTCCTGTTCGGCGACTCGGGAAATTCATGACGAAAATAAAATTTCCGATTTTCTTCCTGTAAAAAATACTGCTTGTTAAGGAAGCAAAGCTACATCAGTTCCCACATTTAGTTTTTCGTTACAGATTCTCGTTTTCCTTTAAAAAATTAAAAAGCGCTACTTTCAGTTGTGCGTGTTTTTTCACTTTTTATTACATCTCTGTCGAGTTTGAGGAAACTACGGCGCAAAAAAATTTGGTTTTTGCATATCTTGTAGTATCATACCCCAGCTTGATAACGAAGTGTCTATTTTCTCAAAATTCCTCATAGTTATTCAGATACTTAATTTTCAACTAACCTATTGCATTAAACTTGAAGTGTTTACATCGAAAAATGTAGTCGCTGGCTACTTTGCGTATGGTTCATTTTAGGTCATACATTGTTGCGGATGAAATGAAGCCAATAATTTGAAATTATTTTTAAAGTTGAGAGCAGGAAGATACCTGTCTCCGTTTTAGAGATATTGGCTCGTATATCTACGGTACGGGAGCGTCGCAACTAGCGCGCCAGTTCTCTCCACATGCAACCTGAATTGTGCGGAGATAACAATCATCACATCTTATAAGCAGTTGAAGATGTTGAACCCTTTTTTTAAATGATAGCCTGGGAAGGAATTTATGTTTTATACAATCATTAATACTCAAAGCTTTTCTTATCTACAGGTATACAGAAATAACTATAGTTTTTTTTACGAAGAAACGAGGTATTAATTAAACAGTATTTAATATTTATGGATGTTTATTTCCGTCTATTGCAACTAAATGAAAGGGGTCTCGCTTCTTTATTTGTGAGCCATCATCAATGGCAGTTTTTTAGTGTTAATTCTATGTGCGACTTCATGAAGCTATGTGTGGATTCTCCAAAGGGATGAAAGTTTTGGTTCTTTAATTCATCAGGCTTTTTTTTTTTTCATTTTAACTGATTGGATTCACCTTCTGTATTGCCTTTCAAATAAGTCCCAGTGTTGGAAACGTACAGTTGAATTTTTTTCCAAGGGAGATCAAAAATAGCAAACACATAACAAAGATTTTTCTGCAGCTTGTTAAATGTATCAACAATAGTTGTAAGACTGTTCGCTGTTTTGTTATAATTTATTTCATTCTGACCGGTTTCTGTCCTAAACCATCTTCCAGCGAATATGGAAAACAAAAAGATTTTAAAATATCGGAGATGTCATCCATACCGTATACGAGCCATTTGAATCTAAATGGTACACCACAACATTTATCTTTGTTCATATAAACTAAGATAATTTTTGCGGCGCGCCACAAAACGGACTGTATTGGTATGAATCAAATTATTGAAAATATTACATTAACGTTGTCATGCATTTCCTTACACCTGTGGGATCACCTAAACAAACAAAAAAATTGTTACCACCGGTCATATTTTTTATTTCCAAAACCCTAGAGGCCAATACAGCTCCTTTTCCAACCTTCATTTCTCCTTTATTTCTCCGAATATTTTCAGTCTACTCTTATATATGTCACTAAATTGCCATGAAATCTAAATCTGTTCAACATACAAAGGCATTAGCTTAATGGCGAGACGAGCACATCTTTTGAGTGGTTCATGTCCGTTTTTGTTCGGTCCGCTTGGCTCGACATCTTTCTGCCGCTGCCTTGAGTCGTCCGACTCCCATCGCAACACTGCTCACTGGTGCAGTCTTGCGATTGTCGCCGCGTCAGCCGCGCGCCGCACTCCAAACTCAAAGTGCGCATGCGCGAGCAGCCAGCCTCTGACGTCACGAGCCGATCCATCGCAGCCGCAGGCAGCAATCGCGCCTTGGACAACCCACCTTTAGACCACACGGCTACTCCACCGCAGCTTCGCCGAAAGAGCTTAGGTATTATATCTGCAGAACTGACATTTCATGACGATATAGAAATCCTGGCTGTAGAGATACAATCCTGCACAATGACAGGTGTACAGGGTGAATCACCCAACATTTGCACCGCAAATATTGCGGACACGGAAAGTACGATTGATGTGCGGTTTTCACAGAATGGATTGGTAGTCAATGACTCGTTTTGTTAGCCAATAAACATATTGTAAAAATACCTAGCAAGTGTATTTATTATGCAAACATACAATTTTTCAAATGGAACAATGGTTGTTTCTATCATGCACTGGAATTTTTGACACCGGTTGTGTTCAAAAAATTTTGAATGACATTTTTATCACGTTTAGTTTGACAGCTACAACCATTCAAAGTTTCGGGGGCGGAGGCTACGACAGCGTGACTGACTGGCTGGTGGCCAGGGGCTAGCCACTCGGCCAGTTAGCTACGCTATCGCAGCCTCCGCCCCCGAAACTTTGAACGATTGTAGCTGCCAAACTAAACGTGATAAAAATGTCATTCAAAATTCTTTATACACAGCTGGTGTTAAAAAATTCCAGTGCATGATAAAAACAAATATTGTTCCATTTCAAAAACTGTATGTTTGCATACAAAATACACTTTCTAAGTAATATTACAACCTCTTTGTTGGCTAAAAATACGAGCCCCTGACTACCAATCCATTTTGTGAAAACGGCACATCAATCGCAGATTCCGTTTCCGGTGTAAGTGTTAGGTGATTCACCCTGTATATAAGTCAACGAACAGTGAGTTCCGAGCCGCGGTGGAGTAGCCGAGCGGTCTAAAGCACCTCGCTGCGGAGCGCGCGGTTGCTCGCCGTGGAGGTTCGAGTCCTCCCTGGGGCATGGGCGTGTGTGTTTGTCCGTAGGTTAGTTTACCTAGGTTGAAGTAGTTTGTAAGCTACGGACTGATGACCACGCAGTTTGGTCCGATAGATTTACAGACATTTGACATTTTTGAACTGTGAGTTCCGATTCAATGTACCACCGAACTTTGCTTCACAATCAACAAAACTGGTAATGGGTGACTTCAACTGCCATGGTTCAGCCTGGGGATGCAAACACAAGGATAAAAGCGGAGAAGACCTTGAAACCTGGGCAGATTCAATAGGCATGAAACTAATACACGACCATAAACTTCCATAGTTCTTCAACACAAGTAGGTGACACCGTGGATACAACTCAGATAATACCATCGCCAGTGAACATATTGCACACCAAACCAGGAAGGATGTGGGGGAACCACTCCAACGTACACAACATCGAGATATTAATATGTTAGCTTGGAGTCGACCTTAAACCAGCTACCACCCATTTTAAAAGATTTCTTAATTTTAAACGCATCCAGTGGGACAAATTCTAGAAATAATTTGACAAAGAGGTGCAGAAACTTGATGTGAGACCCGAAAAATGTTACGTTTACTGAATTATTTGAAACTGTCTCACGTAAAAATATTCCCAGAGGTTATAAAACTATGTATATTCCTGCCCTCAACGAAAATTCAGAGGGTCTGCTGGAACATTAGCAACAGTTCTTCGAAAAAATCCATTTTCAGAAGAAACAGCTGAGGCGAGAGAAGAACTCCTCAAGGCTATATTAGCCTCAAAAACATTGAAATGGTGCAATTTAATCACGAGGTTAGACCTGAAACAGAATAGCCGGAAGGCATGGCAACTTCTTAAGAACTTCAATAATGATCCCTCAACTAACACTCAAAATTTGTATACGGTGCCACCAAATCAAATAGCTCAACAATCCTACTTAATGGCAAAAACAACACCAAACATGCACGAAAGAAATTACAGCATTCACTGAAGAGCCGGCCGCGGTGGCCGAGTGGACTGCGGCGCGCCAGTCACGGTCGGGGGTTCGAATCCCCCCTCGGGCATGGATATTTGTGCCGTCCTTAGTGTTAGCTAGTTAATAAGTAGTTTGTAAGTTTAGGGACTGATGACCCCGTAGATACGTCCCACAACCTATATAAACATTTAATTTAATTTAATTCACTCAAGAGGAAGACCATCTAGACATCCCCTTTACTCTGCAAGACTTAGAAGATTCCATCTCCCTAATGAAAAATAATGAAGCCGCTGGACTAGACGAAATAAATAAGCTCAGAACAAAAAGAAAAAAAATGTTCGCACAAGTCACCAAACAGTGGTTACTAACTATGATGAACAAATGTGTCCTTGAACTGACGATCTCGAAGATCTCTCGGAAGGCAAAGATAATAGCTATACCAAAGACTAGGAAGAGTCACACAGACCCTAAAATCGCATCTCCGAACTGGTAGAGAAGAACATAATTAAAGATCAAGCAGGATTCCGCTCTGGAAGGTCATGTTGTGGACAAATCTTGAACCTCGCACACACATAGAAGACAGACACGAGCGGAAACAAATCACGGGTGCAGCGTTTATCCACCTTACAGCGGCTTATGACACCATTACCCCACAATAAGCCAATATTAAAAATATATAACACCACCAAAGATTTCCAACAGGCGCAATTCATCCAGTGCTTGCTACAGAACAGACTCTATTTTGTAACACTGCAGACAAAGAAGAGCCGACAGTGGATCCAGAAAAACAGACTACTTAAAGGTAGTGTTCTCGCTCCATTGTTGTAGAATATCTATACCAAGAACCAGGTGATCTGTACAGACACTCTTTCCTGCATCTATTCAGATGATACAGTAGTTGCTGCTCATGGCAGAACTTGTGAAGAGGTTGAAAGAAAATTAACATTAGAGCTTGAGGTCCTAGCAGTCTATTATGAAAATAACCACCTCAAGCCAAATCCAGCAAAAACCCAGGTCTGCGCTTTTTTAAGTACGCAATAGGGAGGTCAGAAGGAAACTCAACATAAGCTGGAGGGGACAGTGCCTCACTCATTGCGACACACCAAAATATCTTGGATTTAAACTCGACCGTGCTCTCATATACAGTGAACACTGTGTGGACACAAAACCAAAAGTGAGTGCCAGGAACAACACCATCCGCAAGCTCACGAATAAGACATAGGGAGCACAACACACAGTTCTCCGTACGTCAGCTGTAGCGTTAAGTTTCTCTGCGGCGGAGTATTCGCCATCTGTCTGGCAAAGATCTACCCACGAGGAACAAATAAATATAGCCCTGAATTAGACAAGGCGCATCATAACAGGATGTCTCCGCCCGACTCCCACAAATCATCTGTACCAACTCATGGTCATAGCCCCTCCAGACATCAGAAGGAAAACAGCTTCAGAAATCGTAAAGCTTAAACAGGAAACAGATCCCAAGCATCCAATGTTTGGTCATAGCCTCCAACCTTCAAAATGTTCAAATGTTTGTAAATCTATCGGACCAAACTGCGTGGTCATCAGTCCGTAGCTTACAAACTACTTAAACCTAGGTAAACTAACCTAAGGACAACACACACACACACATGCCCCAGGGAGGACTCGAACCTCCACGGCGAGCAACCGCGCGCTCCGCAGCGAGACGCTTTAGACCGTTCGGCTACTCCACCGCGGCTCCAACCTTCTAGGCTTAAATCAAGGAAGAGTTTCCTACAAACAACCAAATCAACCGTCTATCACCTTAAGCATGACGAGAAGAACTGTGGCAAACTTGGAACCAGGAAGATCTGGGATGATCCCCAGAGAGAACCTGCAGCCGCTTTCGAACTTCCATATATGATCTGGAAAGCATTGAATTGACTACGAACGGGAGTATCACGGTACACAGTAAATCTGAAGAAATGGGGCTACACCAGTGCTGGCAAGCCCTACTCGTCTGCAGGAAGCTGGATGAACCTTGTACGATGGAGGCCGGCCGCGGTGGCCGCGGGGACTGAGGAGCTTCAGTCACGGTCTGCACGGCCACTACGGTCGGGGGTTCGAATCCCCCCTCGGGCATGCATATTTGTGCCGTCCTAGTTCGTAAGTAGTTCATAAGTAGTTTGTAAGTTTAGGGACTGATGACCCCATAGTTAAGTCCCATAAGCTTAACAAACATTTGAACATTTGTACGATGGAGTATTTACTCGCAGCAAATAACAAAGCCATTCAAGCTGCAGCGTATTAGGCTCCACGTGGAAAATTAATTTTGCTCAAAAATTTTCAAATGTTTGTAAAACTTAAGGGACTCAACTGCGGGGTCATCAGTCCCTAATTAATTTTGTAATCCGGGATAGAATTACATCAGCTCTTTTTAATGTTTTCTTGTCTTCTGTTTTTCTTTCACTTTTTCGATATCATGGTATTTTCACTTCTCTAATATTATGTACGAGGTTTGGAACTTAAATAGTGGTGGCAGCTATTTATTCACAAACGATACAAAACTGTTACATGTTTTGAACCTGTTACTGTTCTTCAAAGTAGTCACCAGCGTTGTGTAGAACCTGTTGCCAGCGATGTGGAAGGCGTTGTATATCGTCAGCAAAGCCTGTTCTGTCGAAGGTGGGAATGTAGCGGTATACTGCCTGTCTAATCTGTGGAACAGTTCTGAAGCGAATGCCACGAAATGGTTCCTTCATCTTGGAATCAAATCAAAGTCACAAGGACTTAAGTCTGGGAGGTGTGGTGGATGGTACACTACTTCCCAGTTCCAGCTGTATGCGCCCGTGCATTGTCGTTCAATGATGGATACGTTGCGCAGAATGTGTTGCCGCTTCTTTCGCGGCAACAGTTTACACTTCTTCTTCTTCAGAGACACTAGGACGACCTGCCCGATGCATGTCTGCCACAGTTTGCCGACCGTCGTTGAGGGCTTTTTCCCAACGTGCCACTGTTCTGTTCGACAATGCCGATTCCCCGCACGCCTCTTGAAGACCTTGATGACACTGTCGTACTGTACGACTTCTGGCACATGCAATCTTGATCCAACTCCGTTGTTCCTGTTTCGAAAACCCAGTGACACCGTCACGTTAGATCGCTCGTACATAACTGACTGTTTTTCCCTCGACTGTGCACAGACCGGTGACGTGGGACGAGCGAGTCCATTTGCTCGGAAGTAAGGTAGGTATGTCATCAACGTGTGCTATCAGCAACAATAGTAGATTTCATTCCATATTGCCTCCACAACACTGTTGCCACTACAACCTTCGTATTATAACTGGTTTAAAAAGGTAAAGCAGTCAACAATCCGAAGATTGGTTTGAACACCACAGTGCTTTACTAGGCATGGTCCTGTTTGGAGGTGGTATGCCGTTGCCTTCCTCCGACCTTCGAACTGACTTACCCAGCCAGTTATAGGGGGACATAAAGTTTAACGTGGGTTCCGAACCACGGTGCTACTCAGAATTTTTCACATGAGCAATACGGCCAGAGGTGAAAGAAGTGGAAAGTGACAGACAAAAATCCCAGGACCTGGCGGGGATCGAACCCAGGACCTTTGGATTATGTAGTATGGCACTCTACCACTGTGCAATCGAGGCGCACCATCCCTTCTCTTGTAAGTTAATTATTGTATTGCACTGTTGTAAGTGATGTCTCGGATACGATAAATAAATACATACTGGTGAAGCATCGACAAAATCCTTCACGATTCCTTCAGACTGTCTCGTTGGGCATTCGTGTGTTATGTGGTTTAGAATCTGTATTGTGATCCACAATCGCACTGGGGATCGTCAGCTATTTTCCATCTATACAGAGTTCCCTCGGTTCTGATTCGATATAGAGCACTCATGTTTCTTGGGAGGTTCATTCCTGGAGGGTGTACAGTGAGCCACATTTGTGTTGCCACTTGTTAGAGCACGTGATAGCAGTTGCATTGCTTTGCGCCTCGGTTGCACAGTGGTAGAGTGCCAGACTACAAATCCAAAGGTCGCGGGTTCGATCCCCGCCAGGTCCTATGATTTTTTATCTGTCACTTTCCACTTTTTCATCTCGGGCAGTATTGCTCATGTGAAAAATACCGAGTAGCACCGTGGTTCGGAACCCACGTTAAACAGTAGGTCCACCTATAACTGGCTGGGTAAGTCAGTTCGAAGGTCGGAGGAAGGCAACGGCATACCACCTCCAAACAGGACCATGCCTAGTAAAGCACTGTGGTGTTCAAACCAATCTTCGGATTGTTGACTGCTTTACCTTTTTTTTATTGTAGGTTGAAGACCGCCGCCTGTATGCCTGTTGTGCCTGCCCACACTGATTTCCGAGATTTTAATCGAGTTCGTGGAAGTGGCTCATCTACTTTGCACGGAAACGCCGCGGTGGAGTAGCCGAGCGGTCTAAAGCACCTCGCTGCGGAGCGCGCGGTTGCTCGCCGTGGAGGTTCGAGACCTCCCTGGGGCATGGGTGTGTGTGTGTTTGTCCGTAGGTTAGTTTACCTAGGTTTAAGTAGTTTGTAAGTTACGAACTGATGACCACGCAGTTTGGTCCGATAGATTTACAGACATTTCAACTTATGCGGAAACGGCCCGCGGCAGCGTTCGAAGCTGTGCTGCACGCAGAGGATGCTACGCTAGGCGCGCGGCTGCCGTGGTCCGGCGTGCCACGCAGCCAACGACCTATATAAACAACATACACTGGCTAAGGTGCTGCCATACTTGAAGCAAATTGAAAGCTCGGCCGCCATGTTTTACAACGTCACGTAGGCATAACCAGTCGTCTGCTATAGCACTAAATCATATCACTTTCACTTTTTGCAATGACTTAACAAATCATTCTCTAGCTCATTATTGTCATTTATATAGCCAAGCTAATATGGATAAAGGATAAATGATAGACAACAACTGTGTGGCAGACAAATCGGAAAGTTCAATTACCAGTATCACATACACTGTATCGACTAAACATCGTCTCATTCATACAAAAAAACATGCCTTTTCACTGTCCTTTAAACAATATTAATTTCGTGTACATTTGCCTAATCTGCTTACCTCTTTCCTCCGCAGATTCTACAACTGTTGTAATGTTTTTGTGGTGTCGCACAAGTACAAAGTGCGCGCCAGCTACTTTCGCCGCGCGCCGCCATGCACGCACGGCGCGGCGTTCTTACGACGTCAGCCACGAGCGCCCTCTGCTACAACTCCGCTCGTGGCCACCACTGAACGAGATCGTTCACGTGGGACTGAGATAGGAACCAGTTAACACTTCGGAATCAGATAGGCACCAGCGAAGACTTGGCTATCGGATAGGCACTGGGCAGGCCTCTAGCTCAACTATGTATCAGCATTCTGCCGTACTGAGCTATGTAAAAGTTAAGTATTGTATAAATTATGTGCAATATAAATCTTGTTCTAATTTACTCTAATGTTTCTAGTTTCTGCTGTCCAACTGGCTGGTCACCTCCTACCTGCACAAGCGTGCATCCTTTATTCCTGTGTCGGTTTCTTTCTACTCGGCCACCGACACCTACGACGGAAACGAGACACAAAAGCGGCGACGAGGCTGGGACACAAAAGTTTTAATAACAGATTTATTAGGCTGGATAATGAGATTCCTCCTAAAAGTCCGAGGATGCCATTAAGTACTCGTAGTTGGTAGATAAAGCTGGTCTGTTTCCCAACATTCTAAATCATACATTCGCAAAAGAAATTTTTTGTCCTCTAATGAAAGCGTTTATGTAGTTTGAAGATGTTGAGGGAACGAAAATATCGTTGGAATCGCATTAGCAGAAGCAGCTTTGTATCATTTGTTGCATACATGATTTCTCCTCAAAATGCGAAGAACAAATAGAATTGTATGCAGTAGGTTTCCTATTATCTCGCCTTATATTGGCTAACCATCGTTTTTCAAAGGAAAACTGAAAAATATAATTACAGCTTACTTTAGTTACAGTTAAACACATACACAACCCATAGGACAAATGTATGCAGAAATGTGGTAAGTACAAAATATGCTAGTTCACGAAATTTTAGAAACTTAATGAAAATACGATATTCAAACAGTCTTATTACTGCGAATTGTACTGTTATATGCTGCGCATGCACTCGGAATGATTTCAACTTAATAAATAACCTTTCGAGCTCACTACGATACATAAAATGTGAAACCAAGCCGGCCGCGGTGGCCGAGGTGACTGAGGCGCTCCAGTCACGGTCAGCACGGCCACTACGGTCGGGGGTTCGAATCCCCCCTCGGGCATGGATATTTGTACCGTCCTAGTTCGTAAGTAGTTCATAAGTAGTTTATAAGTTTAGGGACTGATAACCCCGTAGTTAAGTCCCATAAGCTTAACAAACATTTGAACATTTGGGAAACCAAAACACGTAAATAGCGTCGGTCTAACTCTCGTATTCGGCGCACTAGACGTTGAAAAAAATGGCTGCCACAGTTCCTGATTGCTGCCACAAGGAGCGCTGTTAACCCAGAGATAGCCTCTCTATGTAGTTTATATAGCTCGTTGCACGCAGCCAACCCAAGCGGAACGGTCGGTCGGCCTCAGCGTGCTCTGTTGTTGCTGTCGAGGTGGTAGCCCTGCTGCTCGGACGTGGAAAAGATGGAGGACTAGGCGTGGCTTGCCCTGACAGAGGTACAACAGTCAAAAGAAGTATTGTGCAATCCAATAAACGAGGCTTATTTAACGAAAAATACATATGAAGACGCATGAAAAGAAATTGGTAGCTACCAAGTCAGGAATTGAGAAAGAAAATGATATCTTCACTGACATACTACAGACGAGCAAAGTCTCGAATGAAGAAACATCACACAGCACGTTATGGGATGTGCACATCTACAAAATTTATACAGTATATACAGCTTGTTTAATTTGTAATTTGTGATTTCATGCCGCGATGGAGTAGCCGAGCTTTCTAAAGCGTCTCGCTGCGGAGCGCGCGGTTGCTCGCCGTGGAGGTTCGAGTCCTTCCTGGGGCATGGGTGTGTGTCTTTGTCCTTAGGTTAGTTTACCTAGGTTTAAGTAGTTTGTAAGCTACGGACTGATGACCACGCAGTTTGGTCCGATAGATTTACAAACATTTGATTTGATTTGTGATTTCATAACTCTGGGAATTCTTTCTTTCTTTTTGGTCTTGTTCCCGCATGCAGGGTCGGATTTGTTAAATCCGGATTTGGCGTGTTAATATTTACCGGATGGCCGGATACCCTTTCTGACGCCTCTCCATGCCCCCCGGAAGGAACTGTGTACCCCAAATGTCTCCGTATAGTGTTATACGTGTGAAAGTGTAAAGTGTTACGAAATGTTTGCGAATTGTGCAACTGAGGCGGGACTTGGGGACCAGCCCGGTATTCACCTAGGGGATGTGGAAAACCGTATGTAACTGTGGGAATACAGTGAGAAATACAATTGTAAATTCTGGTAATGTAGTGGTTACAAACTGTATAATGAATTTATACAGTAGTTACAGAAACCACAGCCACACAAATTGAAGTTTTTTTTATAGCTGCAGAAAGTGGTTATGTTTCCAAGTGGTTTGCTTTCCACAAGTTAGAGTTTATGGCATTCAAAAATAATCCCAATCAATGCGCAGATCAGGTACAAATGTCCAAATTTTGTAATCTATGGGACCGGTCATTGGTCCCTAGAGTCACAAACTGCTTAAACTAGCTACGGAAAACAAATACACCCTTGCCCGAGGGAGGACACGAACCTCAGATGGCGATCAGCGGCGCGCTCAGTAGCTAGGCGCTTTAGAACGCTCGGCCACTCCACCGCGGCTACGCAGATACATTGCAGTATACTCGTGTTTTTAGTAAACCCTAGAGTAAAATGTATTTTTGTGATTATAATTTGTACTTTCACTTATCATTGTATAGTCTTCAGGTCCTCGATAAACATCAGGCACTAAGTAATTGCGTACCTTTCCCCGGAAGTAAACGCTTCTCGAAAGTGAGGGTTTAATTTTCTTATTTTTGTCTCGATTATCACTTTTAATTCTTCCAAATCCTGTACCGGTTTATTTATTTTTACGGTATCTTCCACCGATTCGAAAGCCGTGTCTTGCAACAGTGTGTTTCCATACAATATTCTTTTCATCGTGCATAGAGCATTATTTCGTAATTGCAACACACTTTTCGACCCGTTTTCCTGTTGTTTTCCATGTTATATATCAGTATGAAGGCAGCCGCTGTACGTATCGTATTCCGGTAAACTCGCACACACTGACACGGAGGCCACGTAGCTATCTGAATTTTGTATTTAAATAAAATACTGCTGCTACGCGAAGTTCAGAGGTGAAATAGCAATTGGCCAAAGCCTTTCGATACAACTTTCAAAAATTCTCGAGAAAAGCCGGCCGCGATGGCCGAGGGGACTGAGGAGCTCAGTCATGGTCTGCACGGCCACTACGGTCGGGAGTTCGAATCCCCCTTCGGGGATGGATATTTGTGCCGTCCTTAGGATTAGCTAGTTCATAAGTAGTTTGTAAGTTTAGGGACTAATGACCCCGTAGTTAAGTCCCATAACCTATTGAAACATTTGAATTTTTCTCGAGAAAATCAACTTCGACGTTTTCGAGGATATTCAATTACCTTTAGGAGAATTTTCCGGCGGTTGGCTTGGCTCAGTCAGTAGCGTGATAAATCTACATCCAAGTAATCGTAGAATCGGTAGCTTAAACCCCACCATACTACACCATATGTGTATTTTTAGCATCAAGTGAAAAACTGCATTAAACGTCTGAAAAACTGCGTCTACTTTATCTAACAAGGGCGAGAAATTTGTGACAGAAAAGTTACACAAATCTTCATTTAACTGTTCGCCACCACGTCTTCTCCGATCTTAAGTAAATGATCAGGTATTGATTCTAAACTTTGCGATCAGTGAGAAATCTTAATACTTTAGAGTTGATGTATGATAAAAAATTTCTACTGTAAAAATGCAGTCTTGTAACCCATCTCGATATTCTGAAACGTATTGTTTTCCGCGTTTATTTCTCCTCGTAAGTAACAAACATCAACCAATTGTAAACACGTACCACGGTGTGATGAATTACAATTAGCGATCAGTAACGAATACCTTCCACGAAGTCAAACGGCGTATTCATCAATCGCGGCCGCCGCACAATGATATGCAATACGGAAAACCTGGCCAAAAGTCGAAAAAAATTCTCTAGGGAGTTTTAGAGGTTGGAATAGTTGAAGTGGTACAACTAGTAGGCATTATGACTGTAAAAAAAGGAGACTCGTCCCTATCTGCCTCAGGAACGCGTTCCGTTCATGAGTATCGGACCTGCCGCATTATTTTCTCGTCGCCTGTCAAAAGTAAGACAAAGTTCAAATACCTGTAGAATCGCGAAATTTGACGAATTTGGATTCTGGAGAATAAATTTTCATCCCGAATATAAGTACAATTTAAAATTGTTCCTGGAAATTATTTTTGATTGTGAGTGAAATAGTAAATCATTTATAAAAAATAGTGCTATTTTTGAAACTTCCTGGCAGATTAGAATTGTGTGCCGGAACCGGGACTCGAACCTGGGACCTTTGCCTCTCGCGGGCAAGCGCCCTACCGACTGTGCTATCCCGACACGTCTCACGATGCCGCCTCACAAATTTACTTCCGCCAGTACCTCGCCTCCTACTTTCCAAACTTCACAGAAGCTCTCCTGCGAACCATGCAAGACCAGCACTCCTGGAAGAAAGGATATGGTGGAGACATGGCTTAGCCACAGTCTAAGGGATGTTTCCAGAATGAAACTTTCATTCTGCAGCGGAGTTTCATTCTGGAAACATCCCTTAGCTGTGGCTAAGCCATGTCTCCACCATATCCTTTCTTCCAGGAGTGCTGGTCTTGCATGGTTCGCAGGAGAGCTTCTGTGAAGTTTGGAAAGTAGGAGGCGAGGTACTGGCGGAAGTAAAGTTGTGAGGCGGCATCGTGAGTCGTGTCGGGATAGCACAGTGGGTAGTGCGCTTGCCCGCGAGAGGCAAAGGTCCCAGGTTCGAGTTCCGGTTCCGGCACACAATTCTAATCTGCCAGGAAGTTTCATATCAGCGCACACTCCGCTGCAGAGTGAAAGTTTCATTCTGGAGTGCTATTTTTCTTCGTCACGTTCTGAGAAGTCCTATTAAAGAGAACTATAGGTCAAAATCCTTGCAGCCCCGGTTCTTAAACCGAATGGAAAGTTTCTTTCTTTTTTTTTTTTTTTTTTTTTTTTTTTAACATTTCTTCAAAACATGTACAAAATGAGCTGCAACTTTGTTTTGGTTATAATTTTTCTGCGGTAATGTGCCCTCTCTTTGCAATTTTTTTTTTCTAATTTTTGAGTTTTAAATATTGTTTATAGGAAACTGGTCAGGATAATTGTCCTATTAACGTTAGTTTCCTATGTACTCCAGTACCGAAGAAATTTCTATCACGAGGGAGGAAATTTTCAAATTTGTGAAGTTGGTATTTAACGACCAACGTGGTAGTCACTTACGTTGTAGAGACGGATGTATATTTAAAAAAAAAAAAAAAAAAAAAAAAAAAAAAAAAAAAAAAAAAAAAAAAAATAACTGAAGCATCCATACATTCTACCGCAAAGTCCGAAAGATGTCAGTCTACTCCCAAACTTTTTGGAAAAATATTTCACCGTATCTTATAGGCCATTTTGTTTCTCCAAATTTTGACTTCGGATTCATAATCAGCGATCCTGAAAACTCTTGATTCAGATTTATATAATATTTTCGACTTTTGGCCAGCTTTTCGGATTTCAGAGCATTGGGCGCCACGTGCAAATCTACATCTACATAAATACTCCACTAATCATGGCAGAGGGTTCATCAAACAGCTTTTATAGTATTTCTCTACCGTTCCATTATCCAACAGCGCGCGGAAAAAAGGAACATCTAAATCTTTCCGTTTGCGATACGATTTCTCTTATTTTATTATGATGCATGTTTCCCTATGTATGTGGGTGCTAACAAAATATGTTTGCATTCGTTAGAGAAAAACGACGAAAGAAATTTAGCAAGTAAAACTCGCCGTAACGAATGACGCCTTTCTTTAATGATTTCCAACCCATCTCGTGCATCATTTCTGTGACACTATCTACATCGCGATAATACAAAACGAGCTGCCCTTGCCTCAACTTTCTCTATATCATCTGGGAGGGATCGTACCATGCGCAACAGTACTCCATAATAGGGCGCACTATTGTAGTGTAGGCAGTTTCCTTAGTAGAACTGTTGCATCTTCTAAGCGTTTTGCCAATGGAACGTAGCCTTAGGTTCGCCTTCTCTACAATATTTTCTGTCTTCTTTCCAATTTAAGTTGCTCGTAATTGTTAGTCCTAGGTATTTAGTTGAATTTAGGGCTTGTATATTTGGCTGATTTATGGTTTAAATGGAGTTTAAAGGATTCATTTTAGTGCTCATATGGATCACTTCACACTTGTCATTATTTAGGATCAATTGCCCATTTTGCACCATGGAAATATCTTATCTTAATCATTTTGTAATTGCTTCTGATATTCTTGTGATTTTACTAACTGATAAATAACAGCATCAACCGCGAATTGTGTAAGAGAGCTGCTCACATTGTGTCTTAAATCGTTTATAAAGGACCGGCAGCGGTGGCCGAGGGGACTGAGGCGCTTCAGTCACGGTCTGCCCCGTAGTTAAGTCCCTTAAGCTTAACAAACATTTGAACATTTTTGTTTATGAAGGTAACGAACAGTAGGGGCCCTATAGCAGACTTACGTGCACGAGCTATTACACGCTGCAATCGACACATGGTTGTACGTTACTGTTTCGCAGAGTGGTGAGTAGTTTGGGAAAGTTGGATCGTTTAATTTCTGCAATTCATGAAATGTAACCTGCTGGCTGCGGAGAGAAGGAAGTGCTACATTTGTGACAACGTGGAGCCATGGTAATGTGTTTATTTCGGAGTTCTAAACATAATCTCATCTTTTTTTTGGAATGATTAATGTTGCAGCAGTCACTATTTATAAATATTTTGGCAGCACGCTGCCATCATCGGGTGCATTTTTACAGTTACTGGTTACATTCTTGACGTATTATGTTTTGTATTATGGATGCCAGTGAGGTTATGTTTGTACAGTTTTAACCTGTTCAGGAAGATATAGCTATTTATAGTATTATGTTTCATCATTATAGTTTTTGGATTATTGTAGTGTTGTATTTACTTACAGTTTTGATAGTCTTGATAAGCTTGTTGTCTGGCACACGCAACACAAGAACATAGTTACATATACACTTACAGCACATGTGGACATTTTGTATTTGAAGGTTACTGTACAAAGATCCTTAAAAGCTAAGATAAACTACTTACATCAGTATTTATAGTGAATATGCCATAAAAAGTGCATATGTAGCTGCATGAGTTGAAACAGAAGTTGCTACATTTTAAAGAATTAATCAATCAGTGTTACATTATTAATTTTACTTTTATTAATTTTATATTTTAATGAAAAATGCATTCAATACTGGAGAATTTTTTAAAGAAATTAGTATTGTTGCTTTCCAGTTTATCATTTAGTAGAAGGTCACCATGTATTTTCTCATGGATGAAGATTTCTAGTTCTTCATAGAGGTCCATTATGTGTCCCTTGTCCATTTTATGCAGTATGTGAAGATCACTCTTGATATTCTGGAACGGATGTCCTGTGTTCTTTATATGGGTAGCTACTGCTGATTTATTAAAGTTATTGGTGTGGTTGGCATTTATGTGTTCATTGTATCTTGTTTTGAATTCTCTTCCTGTTTGGCCTACATACAGGGCATCACAGGTGTTGCATACTATTTTGTAGATGCCTGAGTGTGTGTGTTTATCTGTTAGTATGTTTACATTGTGTCTCAGTGAGTGTTGTAATTTATTGTTTGTTTTGAAGGCTATGTTGATGTTGTGTGGTCTGAAAATGTTTGCTGTTTTGTAGGATAGTTTGCCAATGAAAGGGATACATGCTGTGGCTTTATTTTTTGATTTCTGTGTGGGGATTGGTTTCTTTTTGGTTTTGCTTTTTTGTGTAAGGTTGTCAACCAGTGTGTCGTCATAACCATTTGCTGTGGCTATTTGTTTGATGATATTGAATTCTTCAAGTTTTGTATTGTTCTCCATTGGTGTGTTGTTGGCTCTGTTAACAAATGCTCTGTATGCAGCATGTTTGTGTGTTGTCGGATGGCAGGATGAGTTATGTATGGTGGAATCTGCTGTTGTTGGTTGTCTGTAGACTTTGAAGGTGTGTGCATTGTTTACTTTACTAATAGTTAGGTCTAGAAAGTTGATACTGCCATTGTTTTCATGTTCCACTGTGAATTTTATATTTTGGTCCCGGTTGTTTAGTGTATTGAGGATATTATTGATATCATTATGGTCACCATCTATCAAGAGCAAGGTATCGTCCACATATCGTTTATAATAAATGATTTTATCCATGGCATTGGATTTCATGGCAAGAGTTTTTTGCTCTAGGTGGTTGATATATATATGTTGGCAATGGTACCAGCTATACTTGAGCCCATTACAAGACCTCTAAGTTGCTTGTACATTTTATTGTTGAAAGTGAAGTAGTTGTGGTTAAGCACAAGTTGTAGAAGATCTATGAATTCAATGATTTCAGCCATTGATAGTTTTTTATATTTTATGAGGTTTGATCTGATGATTTTTAGTGTTTCTGGGATAGGTATATTTGTGTATAGGTTTGTGATGTCAAATGATACTAGTTGGGCAGAATGAGGAATTTTAATGTTCTTAATTTCTTCTATTAGCTGTTTGCTGTTTTTTATTAATTAATTTGTTGGGTATGTGTACATCTCAGTTAAAATGTGATTTAGTTTATTAGTAATTTTGTACCCTTGGCTATTTCGTGAATCTACTATAGGGCGTATCGGGCAATTTATTTTGTGTATCTTTGGTTGTGATTTTAGTTTTGGTGCTTGTGGATTCATGGCTGTACAATATTTCTTTTCCCATTCAGTTAGGAGGAAGTGTGTGTTTTTTAATTGTAGTTTAAGCTTTGCGTGGAATGCTTTTGTGGGGTCCTTTTGAATTTCACTAATGCCATTTTCAGTGAAGAACTCTAATGTTTTATTAATGTATTTTTCCTCTTTCATTACACAAGGTGCTGCCTTTATCTACTTTGGTGATTATGGCTTCCTGGTTCTGTAGCTTCTTATTTATATCTCTGAGTGTTTTCCTGTCATTTTGCTGGGTGTTATAGCTCTTATGTTGTTTATGTAGTTCAGTGTTTATGGCTTTCATTGCTTTCTGGGCTATAACTGTCTTTTCATTGTTTCCTAACTTTGCTATATCTGTGGCAGTTTTTGTTGCAATTATAATATCTTTAATGATTTTGGGGCTTAGGTCAGGTTGTATATTATATTTTACACCTTTGTTTAGTAGGCTACTTTCTTTGTCAGTAAATATGATATCAGTTTGGTTGATTACTCTGTTATAAAATTTGTGTGTCGGTGTGGTGATATTACTTTTGTTTTGATGGTGTAGCTGCTCATTTTTTAGTTTTTTGATTTTTTGGTACTGGTTCTGAGTGATCTTCATATATGCATTGACTACAGGTGTAGAGATCTCATCTAAAACCGTTAGTAAGCTGTAGTTATTGAAGTAATTAGCTAACTCGAAATGTATATTTAAAAGTTTCCTATTGAGCAGGTCTTTCTTTCTGTGTAGTAGTTTTATTTCAGAATCCAGCCAGTACTTCTCAGCTTTTCGTCTAGCTTTTTGGCCTGATTTGGAGTTGTTATTTCCAATGTTAATCTTGATGTATCTGGGCTTGATGTTCAGGTGTTTGCATTCCTTGTTGAAATGTATATTAGCTATGGTTTTTAGAAGCTTCATTTTATGGTTTTTGTAACTGTAAATTAACCTCCTTGCCTCACTTGGCATGTTAAACATAAATTTGTCCATGTTATTTGGATTTTTATGAGGTCTGCGACTGTATTATAATGTTTTTTGGAATGATTAATCATTCCAAAAAAGATTATAATTATAATAGAATGATTAATCATTCCAAAAAAGATTATAATACAGTCGCAGACCTCAGAAAAATCCAAATAACATGGATAAATTTATGATAATCTCATCATTTCGTTCAAGTGAACATCGATCATGTTCAGCCACGGCGGAGCGGCCGAGCGCTTTGAGGCGCTATGCTCTGATGCGCGAGGCCGTTCCCCGTCAGGGGTTCGAATCCCCCTCGGGCATGGATGTTTGTGCTGTCTTTAGTATAAGCTAGCTCATAAGTAGCTTGTAAGATTAGGGACTGATGAACCCGCAGTTAAGTCCCACAAGCTTTACAAACATTTGAACATTGTTTTGATCATGTTGCTTCTGCTCCACACAGAACAAAATTACTTAACAACCGGGTAAACAAGTGATTGTGCGGACGTTCTTACTGTGTCTCCATATGCTCCCCAAGATGTGTCGATTAACTTCCTAATTATACTGTTCCTGTTTTTTAATTGTTGTCCCTTGACCTCCAGTAGTTTTGTGTATGTCGGCGACCTACCCAGGGTTATTCCCAAATATCTGGAGAAGCGGTTGTGCCACAGCCTCCTTTCGCCGATCACTACATTTAACTCCCTGTTTGCTAGGCGGGTAGTGATATGGATTGTACTGACTTCAGATTTACAATAGTTCAGAAAGAATCCCTACTTACTCTTCTAAGTTCTATAGGTCACCAAGACTCCTAATTGCTGACCGCATTTCGCCGATTTCCCTGAGAGTTCGAGCGCGGTGTGCATTCGCAATGAAGAGGGGGAACATGTCCGATAGAACAGACACCACATATGTAATTTATGAAAAGGTCGGACGGTGATCGTTTCTTCATGCTCAAACTCTTACCAAGAATCGGCGAAAATGTAGCGAGGAATGGGTCAAATCGGCAGGGAAAGTACGAGATCTCCAAGTACGACAGCGCATGCTCTACAACATGCTACCATGCTGGTAAGAAGCCCTTGAAATACGTCCAATTGCTCAAATCAAAATCAAATGTTTGTAAACCTAACGGATCAAACTGCTAAGGTCATCGGTCACTAGACTTACAAACTGTTGTTGTTGTTGTGGTCTTCAGTCCGGAGACTGGTTTGATGCAGCTCTCCACAATACCCTATCCTGAGCAAGCTTCTTCATCTCCACATAAGAACGGCAACCTACATCTGTCTGAATCTGCTTACTGTATCCATCTCTTGGTCTTCCTCTGCAGTTTTTACCACACACTCTTCCCTCCAACGCTAAATTCACAATTCCTTGATGTCTAAGAATGTGTCCTACCAATCTATCCCTTCTTTTAGTCAAGGTATGCCAGAAATTTCTTTTCTCCCCAATTCTGTTCAGTGCCTTCTCATTAGTTACGCGATCCACCCACTTATTCTTCTGCAGCACCACATTTCAAAAGCCTCTATCCTCTTTCTGTCCACACTGTTTATCGTCCATGTTTCACTCCCATACAAGGCAATACTCCATACAAATGCCTTCAGAAAGGAGTTCCTTACGCTTAAATCAATATTCGCTGTTAACAAACATCTCTTTTTCAAGAACGCCTTTCTACCCATTGCCATTCTGCATTTTATATCCTCTGTACTGCGACCATCATTTGTTATTTTACTGCCCAAGTAACAAAACTTATCTACCTCCTTTATTGTTTCGCTACCTAATCTAATTCCTTCAGCATCACCTGATTTTCTTACACTGCACTCCATTACCCTAGTTTTGCTCTTGTTAATGTTCATCTTATATGCACCTTTCAGCACACTTTCCATTCCGTTCAATTGCTCTTCCAGGTCCTTTCCTGTATCTGACAGAATTACTATGTCGTCGGCAAAACTACTGAAAGTAATTTATGTTAAAGACCACACACACACACACACACACACACACACACACACACACACACACACACAGACACCATGCCCAAGGGAGGACTCGATCCTCCGATGGGAGTGGCCGCTTGTTGAGTCACATGGCGCTCTATACTGCGTGCCCATTACCGCGTGGCAAATTTATATCGAACATTTTCTGTGAATTTGAAACGTACTAGATGAAAACAGTAGTGCTAACTATGCTCACATTACCAAGGTAGTGAAGGTAGTGCTGGATAGTCGTCGGTACATTTGGGCATGCTGAAATACGTCTCCCCAACTCGTCCCACAAGTTTTTGATGGTAGTTGCCAAGTGGTCAGGTCTTATCATCCATAAAATGATGGCTAATTGGTTAGTATAATGTTTAAAACGACCAAACTACTAGGCCATCAACCTCTCTTGCGCGGAATATCCAGAGATGATCCAAATACAAAGGAAATTGAAAGTTCGTGATTAAAGACAAACAGTAACACTTTAAAACTTTTCAAAAAATTTTAGGTCATTACCAGGTAGAGTACGTTAAAGAATCAATACTTCATACTTCATTGTCTGTGAGACTCGTGTTAATCGACTCTTACGACAGGCAAGGAAAACGAGAGTTTGAATTCTATCTCCCGAACCTGCAGGGTGGAGGAGGAGATGCCGGGGAAGGAAGAAGGACAGGAAGAGAGGGACAGGGGAAGTGTACTGCAGCACTGGAGAGGGAGTAAGTTTGGAAATTATTTATTAAGGGGGGAACGGAAGAAGGAAAAGGAAGGAAAGAATTGACATTAGCTGAATTGGGGCATTGAAGTTATACAATGCCGACACGTGAAAATATGAGCCGTGCCGGGAGTCGAACCCGGGTCGCCCGCTTCTGGGCAACAGTCGCCTTAAACACTTGGCTACCCCCACTCGCCTCCCATCCGTCTCAGACTTCCACAAGTCGCACGCTAGGCGGTAGCCTCCCCATCGTCCACACCCTCTTACACTCGCCATTACAGATTCTCGTGCGAGGTCGAACGTATGACCTCATCTGCGGCGAAGTAAATGAACAAATGCAGTCTTAGGACTTGACCGAAAGAACAGACACCACACTAGTCTATAATCAGTAGCCGGCCGCGGTGGCCGAGGGGACTGAGGCGCTCCAGTCACGGTCTGCACGGCCACTACGGTCGGGGGTTCGAATCCCCCCTCGGGGCCGGCCGCGGTGGCCGAGGAGACTAAGGCGCTCCAGTCATGGTCTGCACGGCCACTACGGTCGGGGGTTCGAATCCCCCCTAGGGCATGGATATTTGTGCCGTCCTAGTTCGTAAGTGGTTCATAAGTAGTTTGTAAGTTCAGGGACTGATGACCCCGTAGTTAAGTCCCATAGACTATACAAACAAACAAACCCCCTTCGGGCATGGATATTTGTGCCGTCCTTAGTATAAGGTAGTTGATAAGTAGTTTGTAAGTTTAGGGACTGATGGCCCCGTAGTTAAGTCCCATAAGCTTAACAAACATTTGAACTTTTTTTTTTATGCTGGTAGCGTAGTTACTTGTTATTGTCTCAATGAGAATAACACCCGCCGCACGGGAATGACCGCGCGATCTAAGGCGTCATCATAGGGACTGCGCGGAATAACAGCTCAAGGCTTTCTCAAACCCACAGCCGTAGGCCATCCCAGATTATTGCCTAGGGGGAAGGGAGGCATCCTTATTATTGTAGAATTGCTAGTTTAATAACTGATCGGTGAATCTTCCCACCGCATCGGGTGGCTCACGTAAGAAGTGGGGATTGATGGACGGCATTCACACTCGTACATAGATTTAATGTGCCTCCCTACCCCAAACGTTCTAGTTTTACTCCACTTTTGAGGCATTATCGTTCCTTTATTCATTTATTTTGATCTATGCTTCTGTACCTTCTGGAATTAGAGATTTGCTACCGACTTGCTATATATTTTACTACACTTTTGGGAGCCGGCCGCAGTGGCCGAGGGGACTGAGGCGCTCCAGTTACGGTCTGAACGGCCACTACGGTCGGGGGTTCGAATCCCCTCTCGGGCATGGATATTTGTGCCGTCCTTAGTATAAGGTAGTAAATAAGTAGTTTGTAAGTTTAGGGACTGATGACCCTGTAGTTAAGTCCCATAAGCTTAACAAACATTTGAACATTTGATATAATCAGTATTTACATGCGAAGACGTCATTCATTTACTTCACCGCAGATGGGGTCATACGGTCTACTTTGTACGGGAATCCATAAAAGCGAGTATAAGAAGACGGAACTCATCACCAATATCAAGCAGGCTTCCTCTACAATCCCACTAGGACACAATAATATCTGTAAAGTTCCTGCAGTCAAGTACTTGGGAGAATGGATTTCAGCAAGTGAGAGCGAAACCTTGGCCATAGACGCCAGGTGCACCAAGTTAGAGAGAGCCTATCATTCATGTAAGAATATCTATACCTCCAAGTACCTATCCAAGAACTTAAAACTGAAGCACTACAGCTCAGTAGTAAGACCCTCTGCACTCTATGCCTGCGACTGCCTCTTGATGAATCGAAAGGGTCCACTCAGGAAACTAGAACTTAAAGAGAGGAAGATTCTGAGGAGAATATTAGGACCCATAAGAGAGGAAGACGGTACTTACAGAATAAGGCACAATAACGAACTGTATGAACACCAGGAAGACATAGTCACATGTATGAGGAAAAGGCGACTGACCTTCTACGGGCACATCACTCGCCTGAATCACTCAAGGCTAACCAAGAAGATCCTCACAGTGACAAGCAGGGGAAAGGCGTCCAAAGCTAAGTGGTTCATCTCAGTTAGATCAGACTTAGAGGAATTGCAGATCCCATTACAGAAAACAGAGAACCGAACTCAATACCGTCAGGCCATTCTACATGGAGTCTTCCCACTATCTCTCACAAGCAAGAAGTGTACAGGCATTACTAGACCTAAATGGACGGATGAGAGGAAGCAGGCTCACAGCCAGAAGATGAAGGCGTACTGGGCCAAGAAAAAGCAGAAGACCCTGGCTAAGAGTTAAGACGAGCCTCGTGGTCCCTAGTAGGCCGAAACGAACTAAAAAAAAAAAAAAAAAAAAAAAAAAAAAAAAAACCGGGGGTGCTACAGCCGTAGCGTGGGACGTGTGGAGGTAAAGGGACTAAATGGCTATGGTTATCAGTCCCAAGCTAAGGGGTTAAGGCGACCGCTGGCCCGAAGCAGGAGACCGGGGTACAATATCCGGCCCGGATCACATTTTCACTTGCCATTGTACAATTTCAATACCCCATTGCAGCTAATGTCAATCTTTTCCTTCCTAATTCTTCTTCCTTCCCCCTCTTTAGTAAGTAATTTTTAAATGAAATATGGCTGCGAACGATGTGTGCTGTCTGTTCTTTCGAACATGTCCAAAATAACAGACAACTCACCAATCTATAACGAGGAACTAATTGCCGCGATGTATTGCAGCCCTGCCCTCGTCACGCCGTACTAACGGAAGAGTCGTGACCGCCGTAGGCGTCCGTAAAGATCAGAAGAAAGGCAGGAAGATTAGAGTTTAACGTCCTGTCATAAAAAAGAAGTCACGGCCAAATGCGTTCCTTAAAAGACGCAACTGCGGGAGGAGTACAGTGTTACAGTAACGTTGGCTGCCGTGGGTACCATTTTCAGATTTGGACGCCGCTACGCCCGTGCAATAACATGTCTCCACACATAATAACAACAGGACCGTAAAAACGATCATGTCAACTGTGAGTGGCACAGCATATGAAAGTTCGTTATGCACGCACGCACGTACACACACACACACACACACACACACACACACACACACGCAACATGTACTGCTGAAAAACAAGTTTACAGCAGGAAACGGAAAATGTATTATTATACAATAACGACAATGCCACCTGGGAAAAGTAAATATACTGAAAGAGATTTCGTCGGCCGCCAAGAGAGATCGTGGAGGTCTAAGGCTCCTCGCTGCGGAGCGCGCGGTTGCTCGCCGTCGGAGGTTCGAGTCCTCCCTGGGGCATGGGTGTGTATGTTGTCCTTAGGTTAGTTTACCTTAGTTTAAGTAGTTTGTAAGATACGAACTGATGACCAGGCAGTTTGGTCCGATAGGTTTACAAATATTTGAACATTTGAGAGATCGTGGAGACAGAGCTGCTAGAACCCTTTAATAGCGAATGTTTACAGTCATAAGGCCCAGTGGGATATCAACGTGGAATGTAAAGAGGTGCCAACCCACGGAGATGCACTCGTGCTTCCTACAGCCAACTGACTTACATCTACATATATACTCTGAAATCAACCGTAAGGTGCGTGGCGGAGGGTACACTGTACTACTACTACTAAGCATTTCCTTTGCTATTCCACTCCCAAATAGAACGAGGAAAACAGAATGTCTATATGCCTCCGTACAAGGCATAATATCTCTTATCTTGTCTTTGGGTTCATTTCTTTTCTGAAATCTGTCTGGCTGTGAATATGGCATCTATGGTTGATCTTCCAGGTCGAAATCCTTGATGTTCCTCTCTTAAATGTGCCTCTGTTTTGTTCTGGATTTTCTTTAGAATTATCTTTTCGTATATCTTGAAAGACGGCTTTCTGCCGTCTTCCCTAGGTTTTTAACCTTGTAAATTATCTAAGCTCACTAGATGGCCTTTTTTGCTAAACGAGAACCCCTCTCGTTTGGAGGCATGAGGAATAGCATTTCATTTCATGTTTTTAAATGTTAGTTTCTGAAATATTGCTGGGATTTTATTGCGCTAATAATTTATCACTGTGTTTATGTTTTCAAATGTTAGTTTCTGTAATATTGTGCTAATATTGCTGGGATTTTATTATGCTAATAATTTATCATTGTGTCTATGAATGTGGCAAGATGAACGGTTTCTCTGTGACGCCACTGTCCCTGTGAGAATGTGTACTTGTTTTATTCTGCATGTGCATGTATGAGAATCTTCGAGCATGGGAGTCTGTGTGTATGTATGAGAATTTTCGTTGTCGGCTGCTGGCTGGTCGCTACTAGTGTTCTCTGGCTTTGTATCGATAGGTAGTCGTTACCAACCTCTGCTTTTGCTGCTAGCAAAGAGGTTCCTCCACCCTTTGGTTTCACATTGGATTGGCAATGCCCAGTTAGCGAACCTCGGCAAGACGCGCGAGTTTCAGCTCTTCCTCACCACCTTGTTTTCCTGGGTTTTGCCGATTTCCGGTGCAATTTCCGGTGGTGGAGGGGACTGGGTGGCCGATCTGAACATTCTGTGGCTGCGCTTCGACCTGGTAAGATGTTCTGACTCTCTTTCCTCCCTTGACATGGTAGCGATTCGTTGTCGGTTTGTTAGACTTCAGATCTTAGGTTCATTTTTCGGGATAAGTTTCTCCGATCATGTACGGAAATGTATTCAATTTCATTTAGGTGATTTTGCATAGGTAAACACGGTCAATATGCAACTAATTCGGTTTGATAACGGCTGGGAATCGGTAACCTGTGTGAGACTAGCTGGCGATGTATGAATTCTGTTTAATTTGACATAAAAGTTTTCTGTGTGTTGTACCGCGTCATGATGTAAGAAGGCTATTACTTAAATAACCGACGTTTCAGCCAACGTTACAGTGGCATTCATCTGGGTACAACACCCAGAGCCGGCCGCGGTGGCCGAGGTGACTGAGGCGCTCCAGTCACGGTCAGCATGGCCACTACGGTCGGGGGTTCGAATCCCCCCTCGGGCATGGATATTTGTGCCGTCCTAGTTCGTAAGTAGTTCATAAGTAGTTTGTAAGTTTAGGAACTGATGGCCCCGTAGTTAAGTCCCATAAGCTTAACAAACATTTGAACATTTGAACAACACCCAGAAAACTTTTATGTTATCTGACTCTGGCCGCGGAAGCCTACGTAATTATATCTGTTTAATTTCTTTCTAGCTTTGTCGAACGCAAATAATGTGCGGGAATATTTTTATTCTTTGTAGTGCATGTGAAATATTCTTTTCCGTTTTCTCCTTCCGTGAGTGATATGTACTCCACGTGCTGTGTTCTTAGAACGAAGCCTTCAGCTATTCCTGTGTCTGCTCCTACGCCCTTCAGGCTAGAAATTACTATATATCTTTCTGATTTCCATTAGTACATCGCGCTCCCCTTCCGTCTTTTTTAAATTGCTGTTTAGTTTCCAAACTTGTACTTTGCCTTCGGACTCCCCCAGTAAATTATCTTCTAGCCTTGTAAAACCCCCTTTATTAGCTTGCTTACGAAATACTACGTATTTCTAGGGGCTGCATGCCGTATTTCTTAGTTGATTTACCCCGAATTAATTCCACTTTTCTGATTTTTTAAGTTCCCAATCGCGTCTAACTGTTTTTCTTTACCTTCCTCATGATATCCTACGCATTTCTAAGGGTTGCATGCCGTAGCTATTTTTCTTTATTTTTCGGAAATTGAATTTTTACTGGTTTTCGGAACCACGTGGCTCCGAACTCCGACTTCAAGGGTCTATAGCTAGTCACTTGAGTGCTCGCCACTACTCACACACCAGTGCCCTCTTATTGTGTATTATTGCTTCGTTATCTGTGAGTCCGTTGGTTTTTGTTGAAATGAATACAATCTTTAAGCACTTCGCCTTCAGTGGAGTGCGAATATGTAATGTAGAAGATACGTGCCGTGTGTCTCAATAATTCTGCATGCTCACGGTTTGATTTGAAGGAAATTAATCACCCTATTATCGCCTACCATCTCAAGCAAAGGAAAACAGACCGCCGGCCGCGGTGGCCGAGGAGACTGAGGCGCTCCAGTCACGGTCTGCACGGCCACTGAGGTCGGAGGTTCGAATCCCCCCTCGGGCATGGATATTTGTGCCGTCTTTAGTATAAGGTAGTTCATAAGAATTTTGTAAGCTTAGGGACTGATGACTCCGTAGTTAAGTTGTTGTTGTTGTTGTTGGTTGTTTTAAGGGGACTAAACAGCTAGGTTATCAGTCCCCGTAGTTAAGTCCCATAAGCTTAACAAACATTTAAACATTTGAAAAAAGACCAGAGCTACTACGAAGTTTATTTTTTCTTGTGTTGTGTGGTACCTCCTGGTTCGCTGAATTTCGCCTGCGATTGCGGCGCCTGCTTCTGCTTCATATCAGCACACTGAGTTGGGTGAGCTTCGCTTTGCTTTGCGCGTGTGAGTGGCTGAATGCTTGTTGATTGTAAATCCCTCCTCCGATGATGTTCAGTTATTTTACTTTAAAATTTATTTAAAATGGGATGCATTTTTATTGTTTAACAAAATGGGTTCGCCCATTTGCTCATGTTTGAAGTGAATAAATAATTTATTGTCAGTGAAATTTTATCCTTCTTATAAATATTAGTTTAGGAATACCCTCCCTTTTTATTTAATGTTGTTTTTCACCAGTGATGAGAACAAATTCAGATGCATATTATCATATTTTTAATTCCGTTGCGCCATAAATGTTCTCTCAGCCACCTTCACGAAATTGTTTAGTTCGCGGTGGCTTGTATATTAATAATTTTGTGTAAATCTCGTGAGCTACGACGTATGCTGGCCACCGTCTCTTTGTCTTCCTGCTGCTAAAGTAAAGTTTGAGTCAGTTCTAAATTCTGGGCCAGGGAACATTATTCTGTTGCAGGAAGTAGTCATAGTTCTTCACGCGAATGCTTTAGCTGGTTTTACGGCCAGAGTTATATGTTTAAAGTAAGCTTTTAACTGGCTCCCTCCAGATAGAGTTAATTTTACAATTAACGGTGGTCTTTCAGTCTTCATGCAGTGACACAATAGTGCTGTTCCTCTGTAATTCTCACAAAGCGCCTTGTTTCCCTTCTTAAAGATAGGTACAATAATTGCCTATGTCCAGCCTTCAGGAATCTTTCCGTTTGTCCACACTATCCTCATTATTCTATACAGCCACTGAATCCCGAATGGATCTGCAGCTTTGATCATTTCCATTGTGACGTCGTCTATTCCAGGAGCTTTGCCGTTTTTCATCTCTAATACAGCTTTATCTACACCCAACATTTACAGTTCTTCTGTTTCTGTTTCCTCTGTTTGTTGTTTGTTAAGCTTATGGGACTTAACTACGGGGTCATCCGTCCCTAAACTTACAAACTACTTATGAACTACTTACGAACTAGGACGGCACAAATATCCATGCCCGAGGGGGGATTCGAACCCCCGACTGTAGTGGCCGTGCAGACCGTGACTGGAGCGCCTCAGTCCCCTCGGCCACCGCGGCCGGCTGTTTCCTCTGTGATGTTGTTGCTCGTTTCTGCTTCCTCTGTCTCAGCACATGTATTTGTTACATCCTGCCCTTCATATAGTTTTTGGAAGTAATCTTTCCATACAGGGTTTCCTTCATTGTTGATGACTTTTGAGGTATTTTCTTTTTGCTTTCTTCTATTACCCAATAAGGGATATAATATTTTCCTGTCATTTTAAAAATTTTCTTCTATTTCTTTTGCGAATTTCTCCCAAGTAATCTTTTTGGCCAACGCAATCATTGTCTTTGCTGCTCTGCTTAGTCCTTTCCTTTTGTATCTGTTAAATTCTATTCTGTTTATGAACCATTCTCGCCATGCATTGTTCTTCCTCTTGATGGTTTCTGCAATTCTATCATTCCACATGGAATTTCTTTGTGTCTGACTTTTCCTGACGTCCTTCCACAAGTTTCTTCTGTTGCCTTGACTAGAACCTGTTTGAATCTCTTCCACTCTTGTTCTTTGTCCTTCCCCTCATCTTTAGGAAGCTGTGTCTTGATCTTATCCCTGTAGAAGGTAGTACACAAGCAACTACTGAAGTTCCTAAATAACAACAACATATTAACAACTGTCCAGTCTGGATTCCGAGCCGGGCATTCAACAGAAACTGCTCTACAATGTATCATTTCTAAATTGAAGGAGCAGATGGATCGTGGACAAAGTGTAGTGGGAGTTTTCCTGGACCTGAAGAGAGCCTTTGAGACTATCGACAGACTGCAACTACTTCGGAAACTGGAAGCCTATGGTATACGTTGTGTTGTGTTAAAATGGTTTGAAAGCTACTTGACGGGGAGGAAGCAGTGTGTGAAATGTGATCAGGTTGTGTCCAAAATAATAGCAAATGAGCTAGCTGTGCCACAGGGCAGTGTTCTTGGCCCATTACTGTTTATACTTTACATTAATGAAATCCCAAAAGGGCTAAAGGATTGTGAGATACACCTATTTGCAGATGACACACTTCTGTATGCTTCAGGTACAAATATTGGTTGCCTTATAGACAATTTGAACAGCAATCTAGCCTGTGTCAATCATTGGATAAATGGAAATAAATTAAAGGTTAACACAAAGAAGACAAAGTGCATGCTTCTTACACTAAAATCAAAGGTAGGTGATCTGAACAGTGACATAGTTATTGATGGTGAAAAAATTGAATGGGTTAGCTCTTATAAATACTTGGGAGTGATTGTAGATAGTAAGTTAAAACTGGATGAGCGTATAAATTATATAACCAAGAAGATAGGTAAAAAATAGGATTCCTTAGTAGGATTAGGAAAATATTAACAGAAAAAAGCAGAATGACAGTGTACAACACCATCATAATGCCTCACTTTTCATATGCTGGATCAATACTGTACCTGTGTAACATGACATTAGTGAGTAGGCTACAGATATTACAAAACAGATGCATGAGATTAATACTGAATTGTGAGATGTACACTAGAATAGAATATATGTTGGCAACATTAAATTGGTTGTCTGTCAAACAGTTCATCACACTACAAGCAATGATTTTTATTCATAAGATTAAATTAGGAATGTGTCCAGACTATTTAGGCAATAAACTAACTTTAGTGAAAGAGGTCCATAAATATAATACAAGAAGTAGCAACAACTACTACTTGGAGTGTAAAAATAAAAAAAAAAAAAGGTCAAAACTGCATATTTTTCAAAGGTATTAGCCAGTACAACAGTTTACCAAAAGAACTAAAAGACTGTCACTCATTGTCTTTATTCAAAAAAAAGGCTGGAGAAATATATAGGTCTACAACAGAGAAACCTGTGATATATAATGTGTAAATTTATAATACCATTTATGTTTATTGTATAAACCTGTAATGCTGAAACACACAATAGTAAATCAATGTAGTTGTATTTCAATAAGTGTATGTAAAATATCAGCCTGAGTGCTGAAACAAACCAAACTAAATAAATATCTCTTGTGTTTCCATATCTTTCGGTTTTCAGCACTTGACTTTTGCCTGTCTTCCCTCCCCCCCCCCCCCCCCCAATATGTGTCTTTTCTAAATTTCTTCAGTGTCCCTACCAATAGTCTATGGTCTCCGTCAAGATTAATACTTGGTATAATGGGTTCCTCATTAAGCAAAACTGGCGCATCATGGGACTGAGAACCCTCATTACGCGATCGGAAAGTTACTTCATCCACAACAGATGGCTGTGCGGTTTGCAACGTCCAGTCACAGAATAATCAGTGCTTTATTCCTTGATGGCACGGTGACTACCAAACGGCAGGCGTACGCGAAGTTGTTAGAACATGGTTTCATCCTCATTGTTCAAAGTGACCCAGAGTTTGAGAAGATGTGGTTCATGAAAGACGGAGGGAGAGCTCGAACCTCCGACGGAGAGGAGCAGCGCACTCCGGAGAAAGGCCTCTGAAGTGTACGGTCATTCTCGTCCGGCAAGGATATCAGTTGTAGGGTACGGCCATAGTGAACGGCTGCCCGCTAGTTGCTCGGTCGCTTAACTCGCAGCGGTCGGGCCGCGCGCGCTGCAACGGCGCGATGGCAGCTGGTGGCGGCCACAGTGCGCAGCCAACCGCGCGCCGGCTGATGCCAATACATGGCCAAAATTACTTTTCCATTTTCTTGCTGCAAAAAATACTGCATGTGTATGAAACAAAGCTACATCGCATTCCGGTGTCAGTTTTTCGATAAAAATTCTCCTTCTGCTGTAAAGAAATAAAAACCACCTCTCCCGGTTTTGTGCGTTTTCCTTGACGTAGGATACTTCTCACTCGATTCTGAGGAAACTAATTTTCGTACCTCACTGAGTTTTGCACATCTTGCAGGCTAACATAACAGCTTCATAACGGAGTGTCTGTTTTTCCGGTATTCGCCATAGTTATTACGATACTTAATTTCCAGTTAACCTATCGCATAACATTTGAAGCTTTTGCAGTGAAAAATATAGTCGCAGACTACTTTTCGTTTGGTTAATTTTAGGTTATACATTACTCCGAACGAAATGTAGCCAACATTGTGAAATTGTTTTTAAATCTGAATAGAAAGCGATACATCGCTCCAGTATAGCGAACTGGGTGTTGAAATTTGAGGGCGTTAGCGCCGCGCGCTCTCCTTCGGCGTGCCATGTGCACAACTACTGAGCCTCTAGCCTGCAGCTCAGTCAGTCAACCTTCGTAATAAAGCACATGCCCGAGCCAACAGAAAATGACTTTAAAAATAGCAAAGTTTACCTGGGACAGAAGCCAGTTCTCTAACTCGTTTTAAAATATTGGTGGCATACAAGTCCAGATAAAAAAAAAAGACAGTAAATCTAGTTCTGTGGTGTCGCACAAGTACAAAGTGCGCGCCACCTACTTTCGCCGCGCGCCGCCATGCATGCATGGCGCGGCGTTCTTCCGACGACAGCCACGAGCGCCCTCTGGTACAACGCCGCTCGTGGCCACCACTGAAGGACATCGGCCACTTCGCACTTCGCACTTCGGACTGAGATAGCCACGAGTTAGGACCTTCGTAATCAGATAGTTTCTGGCTGCTCCCCTCCGTACCTGCACCAGCGTGTCGGTCTCGTTCCACTCGGCCACCGACACCTACGACGAGGCTGGGACACGAAAGCGGCGACGAAGTCGGAACACAAAAGTGGCGACGAGGATGGGATAGAACCTTGGACCAGCCCGCTAGCAGCAGCCAGACAGCAGCAGTCGGAGCACGCAAAAATTGCTCCCGCCCACCCACCCTTATTATAAGATTTTTGGGGGAAGATATTTTGTTACGTGTTTTGTGGACTTTTTTGTTGCAGAGCGTCCTCATTTATCTTGCATTTGTGTTTTGTACTAATTTACTTGTATACGCGGCGCCTAATCGGTCAGCATGGCCACTACCCCGAACCTAAACTTAATGGAAATTATTCAGTTACAGACGGCGCAAATTACCCAGCTTCTCCAGGCCGTGTCGCAGTTGACGACACAGGCTGCTCACCAACAACAACAGCCGTCGCATCAGCAGCCCACACCTGCCGCCGCACCGCTTCCGACGTTCCGCCAGTACAACGAAAGTGAGGAAGAATGGAGCGACTATTTCGCACAGTTTCAAGAACTCGTCGCGGCTCATCAACTTACAGGTCAGACTGTTAAGCATCTTTTATTGTCTGTGGTGGGCCCCAAAACTTTCGTGTTACTGCAGAAACTATTCCCGCAAGCATCTCCTCGTGATGTAGACTTTGAACAAATAGTAGAGGCACTAAATGCTCATTATGAGAGAAAAGTTCTTGTAGCCGCTGCACGGTATCGATTTTTCAGACTTAAAAAATTACCGCAGCAGTCACACCAAGAGTGGATTACGGAATTGAAGGGCTTAACCCGCCAATGTAAATTTACTTGCTCTTGTGGACTTTCGTATAGTGACGTGATGTTGAGGGATGCGATTACGCAGAATATTCAGGACCCCAGAATTAGAGCAGCAATTCTGAAACAGTCTGACCCCTCCTTAGACAGTGTACTGCAGCTTATAGAAGCGCATGATACTTTTGACTTAGCTGATGTAGAAATGCAAAGCCATAGTGTAAATTCAGTGCGCCGTAACGGACGCTTTCCTAGCCGTAGTTCTCAGTATAGCACTAGTGATTCTTTAAATTCTACAGGCCATGCTGAACAGACAGTGAACAGTAGCCAGTGTAAAAGTGCGACGCAAAGGTCGCCCCGTAGTGTTAGACACAGTAATTTGAATAACGGGCGCCAACGCTCATTTAAGAAAAATGTACGTAAATCTTGCCCCCAGTGTGTGTCTCGCCACAAGCGTGCTCATTGCCCTAGTCGCAACGCAACCTGTTATCAATGTGGCAAATCGGGACATGTGCAGTCTGTGTGTATGCAAATTAAAAACTCAAAGAACAGTAACGTTAGGATCAGTGCTTCGCGGAGTGCGAGAACAGTTCATTCTGTAAATGTTATACGGGCTGTGGAATTGAACACTGCTTTCCTTGGATCTCAATTGCAAGAAAGTAGTTCTGCGCCTATGGCAAAACTATATAGTGCACCACGTAGCAAGCGCCAACGAGCGCGTAAAACAGTGCAACGGAAAAGGGTTCGGGACAAGCAAAATGACTATGAACAATGCATTCCTGTAGTGAAAATAGTGCCTTCTGCAACTGCTCCTTGTAATAGTGCCCAGTACTGTGTAGCTAGTGACAGTAGAATTGGTGTAGCTACTCAAAGTAATTTTAGTGCAGTAGCCTCGCATTGTGCGGACGCCGATCCGGCGGTAGTGTCATCTAGTGACAGTGTGGTTAATCCGCTGTGTGCCGAGTATGCGCCGCTTCCTACCGCACGCAACCCGCGCAAGCGCAGAAAACAATATGTATTAGACGTTGCCCACATTCGCGCACCGGTCGTGCGCCAGAAGCACAAGCTGTTTGTTACTCTCTCTATAGAAAATAAGACTGTGCAATTTCAGCTTGATACTGGTTCCGCTGTTACATTAATAAATAAAGACACATATGAACTTCTGGGTTCGCCAAAATTGTCGCCGTCACAGCAAGTGTTAACAGCTTATACAGGTGAAAATATTCCCGTGCTAGGAACGTGTAGCCTGCCTGCCTCTTTTCAAGGTGTTACGAAAACAGTTGCTTTTGTTGTTCTTCAGGCCAAATCGACACAGAACATTTTTGGACTAGATGCTTTTGACTTGTTTGGTTTGTCAATTCAAAGAGATGTGCTTCAAATTTCGTCAGTAGTGCCTCAGGATAAAATCAATGCATTGTGTGACAAATACAGTGACTTGTTTTCACCGGAACTAGGTTGTGCGAAAGACTTCGTGGCACATGTGACTTTAAAAGAATCTGCAGTTCCAAAGTTTCGTAAAGCTAGACCAGTGCCTATCGCCTTGCGTGATACAGTTGCCGAAGAACTTAAACGTTGGCAAGATAGTGGGGTGATTTCTCCTGTTTCTGCGAGTCAGTGGGCCTCGCCTATAGTAATTATACCCAAGCCATCAGGAAAACTTCGTCTCTGTGCGGACTTCAAATCAACTGTCAACAGTCAAACAATTGTAGACACTTACCCCCTGCCCAGACCTGAGGAACTGATGGACAAATTAGGACAGTCTCGCTTCTTTTCCAAGATTGATTTAGCAGAGGCATACTTACAGATTCCACTTGATGACGAGTCAAAAAAGTTTTCCGTCATTAATACTCACATGGGCCTTTTTCAATTTCAACGCTTACCCTTTGGCAGTTCTTCCGCTCCCGCTATTTTTCAGCGTTTCTTGGAACAGCTGACAGTTTCTGTACCGTGTTGCTCGAACTATTTAGATGACATTGTGGTATCCGGACGTACAGTTGAAGAACATTTAGCAAACCTGGAGTGCCTTTTCAAAGTTTTGACGGCAGCAGGTCTACGTTGTAATAAAGCAAAGTGTTCAGTTTTTTTCAAACTGAGATAGAGTACCTAGGCCATGTGATTAATGCCCAAGGAATTCATCCCTTAGTCACATCTTCGAGCAATCAAAGACTTGCCTCCTCCTAAGAATGTGCACGAATTGCAAGCAGTGATGGGAAAGCTTAATTATTATTTCAGGTTTATTCCCAATGCCTCTCAGATTGCAGCTCCACTGCATCATTTACGTAGGAAGAATGTTCCTTTTGTATGGTCCAAAGATTGTCAGGTTGCCTTTGACAAATTAAAGTCTGCACTACTCAGTGATGCATGTTTGATTCCCTTTGACCCACAGAAGCCTGTAGTGTTAGCAGTTGACGCCTCATCGTACGGTGTCGGCGCAGTTCTGTCACATCGTATTGGATGTCATGATCGTCCTATTGCCTTTGCATCCAAGCTACTGACGCCGACGCAACAGAATTACAGTCAGATAGAAAAGGAGGCCTTATCAATCATTTACGGCGTCACAAAGTTTCATCATTATCTGTATGGCAGAAAATTCTATTTGTTGACAGACCACAAGCCTCTCACGTCGTTGTTCTCACCCACAAAGCCGATTCCGCCACGTACGGCACAAAAGCTTCAGAGATGGTCCTTGATATTGTCTAATTATCAGTATGAGATTTTGTACCGACCTACCACTAAACACGCCAACGCGGACACACTTTCCCGACTTCCGGTTGGCCAGGATGTATCATTTGATTCTTCAGAAATGGCATGTTGTCAGATAGACTCCAGAGATGCTTCCGCTGTCGCAGACTTTCCTTTAAACTCTCGTCGGGTTGCACAGGAAACAGCTGCGGATGCAGACTTAAGTGTGGTAGCACGTTTTGTTCGCTTTGGTTGGCCTGCCAGAGCCAAAGACATTGATCGGCCTCTGGTTCGACGTTATTTTGCACACCGTCATGCATTATCTTTAAGTCAGGGTGTACTGTTGTTACATACGGACAACGACCAAGCAAGAGTGATTGTTCCTCGTTCCCTGCAACGAGAAGTGTTACGCCTCCTGCATCAAGGACATTGGGGCATTGTTAGGACAAAGCAATTGGCCAGACGTCATTGTACCTGGGTTGGTATGGACGCTCAGATAGAGAGCATGACATCACAGTGTACAGTTTGTGCGGAGCATCAGGCGGCTCCTCCGCAACGTTTCTCGGATTGGCCACGCCCCAAGGGACCATGGCAACGTTTACACATTGACTTTGCCGGACCTTTCTGGAACACGCGCTGGTTAATTGTTGTAGACGCTTTCAGCAAGTTTCCTTTTGTGATTGCCATGAACTCAACGACAGCTTCTAGTACAATCAGTGCCTTAACATCAGTGTTTTGCATCGAAGGCTTGCCTGAAACTATCGTCAGTGACAATGGACCTCAGTTTGTTAGTGCGGAATTTCAACAGTTTTGTCGTGTGAATGGCATTCAGCATATTACCACTGCACCTTTTCACCCTCAGTCCAATGGTGAAGCAGAACGTTTCGTTCGAACATTCAAGTCTCACATGGAGAAGATGAAAGGTCAGCACTCCAGGCAGCAAGCACTTCAAATTTTCCTGTCTACGTATCGGTGCATGCCACGTGACGGCCCGTCTCCTGCCGAGCTGCTACACGGCCGCCGTCACCGCACTCTCCTTCACCTGCTGCAGCCTCCCACGCACCGAGTCGGTTCGTATGGCGCTACGCGTTTTCAGGTTTCCACGCCGGTGCTGTACAGGGTGTTTGCTGGAAACAAGAAGACATGGTTGCCGGGCACCATTCAACGCGTGCTTGGGCGCAATATGTTTGTTGTACGTTCTTGCACAGGGTCGGAGCTGCGGCGCCACGCAAACCAATTGCGCCTGCACAGACCGCGCGATCCTGTCTCCGGTTTCTTGATTCCAGACCCAGTTCACCGCCAGGGAGCACAACCACATCGTTCGTCCCCGGACTACGAGATCCCTATGGACGTCGACGTACATCCGACGCAGTCGTCGCCGCCGCTGTCGCCGCCGCAGATGACAGCGTCACCGAGAGGGACTCCGGGACCGTGCGGACCCCCCCAGCTTGGGCCACGCACCTCAGAAGAAGATGACCTGCTCCCTCTGGGCGGGGGCGGGCGCCCTTCCCCAGGTTTCGGCGGGTTCCCTGGAGGATCGCAAGGCGGATGCCGGGGCGCGGACGGCGTCTCGATCCCGGCCTCAGCTACGACGCCCGTCCCACCAGTAACGCCCCCGCTCAGGCCCTCCTCCCAGTGCCGTCGCCGTGGCCCTCAGCCCTACGCCACGACGGCGCGGCGGTTTGGGGGGGAGGGGTGTGGTGTCGCACAAGTACAAAGTGCGCGCCACCTACTTTCGCCGCGCGCCGCCATGCATGCATGGCGCGGCGTTCTTCCGACGACAGCCACGAGCGCCCTCTGGTACAACGCCGCTCGTGGCCACCACTGAAGGACATCGGCCACTTCGCACTTCGCACTTCGGACTGAGATAGCCACGAGTTAGGACCTTCGTAATCAGATAGTTTCTGGCTGCTCCCCTCCGTACCTGCACCAGCGTGTCGGTCTCGTTCCACTCGGCCACCGACACCTACGACGAGGCTGGGACACGAAAGCGGCGACGAAGTTGGGACACAAAAAGTTCTATGTCTTAAAGTTACAAATATTGGATTGCTAGCTGTCACTGACGGAAAATTGCAAGTTCATAATGGTGACTGTAGGCTTCTAAGGAAAAGAGAATGCTAGTGTTTGTGTTTAATGTTCCTTCCGACATGCAATAGAAATGGGAAGACTAAAATTACCTGAAGAATTTTTGACAGGATCCAATAGCAAGCGTCTAAATGTTATCCAAGGCGCTGCAGCATTTTTCCTCTGAATCAATATTTAATTAGACTTTCTCCACAAAAAAAAAAAAAAAACAAGACCGGGGGACATTAAAGATGTTTTCAACGGCACTGTTAAGTTGGAATATGCAGTTCATATGTGCAGCTTAAGTTGAGTTTAATGCAAGTAAATCAGTGGTGCTATAATGTAACTGCTGTTATAACTTGGCACCATCCACGGATGATGATGACGAAAAAAAAATGTTCTTATCGCAAATTGCATAAAATGCGAAAACTGGACTCACTAGTTGCTGGCATGGGGTAGTAACTGTTAGATCATGACAGGGAAAAAGTTGCAACTGCTATCCTATAACCTCAATATACATACGAAGTAACTATATAAGGCTTTCTATAGTCCATGGTGTGGCTGATACAGCAACCTGTCAAATTTTAATTTCAAGTAAAAACAGTCTTGGTGGCAAAGTGGTTTTATTAATTACCAATTACGTGTTTCGCCCTCACAGCAGGGTATCATCACATTATCTGCATGGCAAACGTTACGCAATTGCTACAACAGCCCCTGTTTCACTACTTTAAATGTTGTAGTAATTCTTGTTTAACATTTGTCATGCAGGAAAGATGATGGCCTGCTGTGATGGGGAAACGCGTCATTTGTAATTAATAACACCACTTTGCAACCAAGACTGTTTTTACTTGAAATTACCCTGTAACTGACAGTGTACCGTCTGTCACAGTGTATGTATTTTGAGATTATAGTAGGACAGCAGTTACAATTATTTCACTGTCAAAGTTCCTAATCACATACCGACATTTTATACTGTTCACCAACAAAAAAAAATTGGTAAGGTAAATTGACATGGAATGGCAGCAAAGTAATTGAGAATGAAGTAGCAACGTGTTAGTGGCTCACAAAAAAACCAATTCACGTGAAACCTTTTGCAAAGAAGTAACCATTTCATATTATGAGCTAAATAACCTATCTACACGTAAATTATCTTGAATGTCGATTTTTTTTGCTATATTAAAGTACTGGTATTCTTGCACCAATATGAACAACAAGATGCAATTAAAGACATTGCAAAACCGGTTGTACGAGTCTACAAAGTTCAATAAAATTCAGCTACAGTGAATTAACGGCATTTCATTCAACACTTTTGAGATAAACGCGTCTTTATCAGCTCCCATTAAACGCGACGCGCAGCGCACAGCGTTGAAACCTCGGGACCCACGAGCTGAGAGCGGCACAAGAAACATAAATTCTTTGTTGCACGCGCCTGTGAAAGCGACGTGAGCGAGCTGAGGCGGCCGCGCGGGTGCATTATGGCCACCCAAATGGGATCACACACTGGGTTTTCCAACTGCCTCCCTGCCGGCGGGAAGCAGGAAGTGTGGAGCGGCTCACTATGGCCGTACCCTAGGAACCATGTGCTACATAACTTCAGTCCGTGTTAAATGACCTCTAGTGCGGGACAGTATGCAGTCGCAAATAAGTAACAATGGTCAAAAACTTGGTATCACGCTGCCACTTACCCACAACAACACACAACCCACACCAGGAGACTATAACGCAGGCTAAAGATGTGTCCCTCTGAGAGGGTTTAGAAATGACCGCTATAAATCCCAACAGATAATACTATCGGCCTTTTTGACTTCTTCACCTAAGGCAAAAGATGCAAACGGACATAGACAGATCCTACAGCGGCAAATTTCAAGTAAAATACTGTAATAACCCAACAAAATTATGGTCGTTAGCCTAATTAGGCATAAATCAACTGTAAACCTATACTGATCACTGATACGACATCACTAATTGACTAGTCTCTTTGGTTTGATAAAATACAAGTAACATATAAACACTAAAAATACAAAGATTGTCTACATGAATAATCTACCGTACAAATTACTAATAAACAAACATGCAGTCTCCTTTGATGATGACAGACACAGCCCACAATAATGGTACACACCCTAATGCTGTTGTAGGAACCATGGAATATTTTGAATAATCTTGGTAACTTTACCTACGGCAGTGAGATTGTAAATGTAAAAGATTTTTGTTTCCCAATAAAGCAAGATTACTGTTGTTGTTGTGGTCTTCAGTCGACAGAATGGTTTACTGCAGCTATCCATACTACCCTGTCCTGTGTAAGCCTCTTCATCTGAAAATACATACGGCAACCTATATCATTTTGAATCTGCTTACTGTATTCGTCCCTCGATCTCCCTCTACGATTTTCACCCCACACACTTACTTCTAATTATAAGTTGACGATTCCTTGATGTCTCAGAATGTGTCCCACCAACATGTCCCTTTTCTTCGGATATACCAGAAACTCATTTTCTCTCCAAGATTACTAACAAAATCTATTTATCGCTTTCAATCCACTGTAAAACTGGTTGGTGCTTGATGTACATTTAATCTTTTTACTCTACTACCTATCACTATTCAGTTCCGCTCAAAATCAAAATACTTGTTTAGCACCGAAAAAATTTTATCGTAAAATTAGAGATTTACACTGTGTTTCATTTTTTATTTCTGTTATTGTTTTAACTACCTAACTCTTTCTTTAAGCTTTGCTCAAATTACAAATGGTGGCCCTTACCATCCTTTAACCAAAATTCCAGAAAACTATGAACTTATTAATTTGATTGAGAAAAGTCTTTTAATCTGTAAATAAATAAGTAACTCAATTTTTATAACTGTTATACATAAGCCACCACAGAAAAAATCTGGAAGTTACATAGTCATAAATATTAGTGTTCCAGGCGTACGTGAAGTTGTTAGAAGATGATTTCATTCGCATTGTTCAATGTGACCCAGAGTTTGAGAAGATGTGGTTCATGCAAGACGGAGCTCGACCCCACCGAGTGTTTGATATCCTAGAGGAGCACTGTGGGGTCCGCATTCTGGCTCTGGGATACCCACAAGTCACTGGCAAGGTCCGCGATGGGCCGCCATAATATCCGGACCTGAACACATGCCACTCCTTTTGTGGTACTATACTGAACATAACGTGTACAGCAACAAGTCCAAAACCATTGCTTATAAACAGTCATCGATGACCCGACACTTCAGCGGCTCATGCAGAATTTCGCTATTCGTCTGCGCTACATCATCGCCACGGAAGGCAAGTACATCAACGAGCTTAAATTTCATAGAGTGGCTAACACACGAGCTACAGTACTCTTTTCGGCAAACTGTGAAAACTCGGCCGCCATATTTTTGGTGGTCAGTACACTTGAGAGAAGTCTATTTTACGTTTCCAGAATGAAACTTTCACTCGGCAGCGGAGTGTGCGCTGATATGAAACTTGCGCTAGTCTTGCATGGTTCGCAGGAAAGCTTCTGTGAAGTTTGGAAAGTAGGCGGCGAGGTACTGGCGGAAGTAAAGTTGTGAGGCGGCATCGTGAGTCGTGTCGGGATAGCACAGTCGGTAGTGCGCTTGCCCGCGAAAGGCAAAGGTCCCAGGTTCGAGTCCCGGTTCCGGCACACAATTTTAATCTGCCAGGAAGTTTCTATTTTACGTTGTTGTTGAGCTTGCAGTGTTGTATTTAGTATATTTTATTTAGTGTGTATTCCCTGTACAATTTTTGCAGCTGAAATATGCGTAAAGAGTGTTCAGCATTTAAATGCACAAATCTAAGTGATAAAACAAGTACTTCGTGCAAGAACATTAAATGTTTTGCCTTGTTTGATCTCAGTTTGTCTATACTCAAAATTCCTGACTATTAGCACTTAGCTGCCCCAAGAGTGGAAGTATACACCATAAAAAAAAAAAATAAAAAAAATAAAAAATGTTCAGTTTTCTATCTAGTGTTGGCGTGTATTTGAGGTATTTCTTCTTCTGTCGCTTCTGTGGCTGACGAAACCAAACTTTTGTGTGTCTACACCTTTTTAAAACATATTTTCATTTGTTGTTCACAATACTTGATGAAGCATGGTTCACATGCAACTAGTGTAAAGTGTGGAAGCAATTGAGACCACCAGAATTTTTTCACTTGTATGTGTTTGTGTTCTGTGAAACAAATATGTACTTATTTCAGCGTGGCAACAACGAAAGTTATTAATGCTACGTTATTTCGGTGTGGAATGCTTTTGTAGCAGTTGACACAGGCTCATTTTTATTGCAATATTCTGTTGTCACTTTCGTCTTTGTACTCAAATTTCACATACCAAACGTTACTTGTTTCAGCATGGCAACAAGGAAAGTTATTAACAACACCTTATCTAGACGTGGAATGCTTTTGTGGAAGATGACCTAGGCGCATTTTTAACGGCAGTATTTTGTTGTCACTTTCGTCTTAGTACTCGAATTTCTTTCACCAAAGTTGTTTTAACAGCAATTTTAGAAGTTTGTAGACTTAAGACCACTGGGACGACCAAGAAAAAGATGGATGGACGGGATAAGAGAAGACCTGCAAAAAACTTGAGGCCTGGAAGAACTGGAAACAGACAGCGAAGAATCGCAGCGAATGGAGAGTCCTGATTATATCATCGCGCGGTCCACTGGACCTGATCGCGTAAATTAAATTTAAGTAAAGTAAGTAGTAAGTAGATTTAATAGGTTTAGCAAACACAAGATAAGTGTATACTGGACTTTATGAACATTAACAGCATATGAAAATCCATGCTCATGATTGCTCGTTATAACTATTACTGTTCACTGTATGTTTCGCAGCTCGTATCGACAAAATAATTAAAATCAAAACTTTAGTTGTCATTGCAAAACTAAGCCAACTGTTGCACTTCGATCTGGAACTGTAATGCTGCCAAGTTCGTGATATTTCATTACCGCATTTTTAGGAAATTTACTGCCAGGCCCGTCAATTCGCAGCTTCGAAAAACTCTGACGGAACTTGATGCGCATCCGTATTCAATAGTCAATCTTTATTTAAAACGTGGAATTGTAAATAGATTAAAAATTCGCGAGTGGATGTGGCATACCCAAAGACCTTTAAAAAAAAAAACTAGACTCCCTAACGGCGCTGCTGTCGCGGGATAATTTGAACCTTCGGCCAGCCGCCATGGTAGTGGCAAGCGTCACATAAATACGGGTGTTGTTGGGAGATAAATCGTATGTTATATAGCTCCTGTGGTATTTATACTCAGTTGGTAGTCACGTCTGTACTGTTTGACTATTGCAGTATATATGAAGCACGATGGTGAAGAGCTGCTCAGCATTTAACTGCACAAATTGAATTAAGAAAGGAATAAAAAGAAGGAATACCGTCTTCCCATTTATATTTCTCAGGAATACAAGTAGCTCAAATGTTCAAATGTTTGTATAGATTATGGGACCTAACTACGGGGTCATCAGTCCCTAAACTTACAAACTACTGATGAACTACTTACGAACTAGGACGGCACAAATATCCATGTCCGAGGGGGGATTCGAACCCCCGGCCGTAGTGGCCGTGCAGACCGTGACTGGAGCGCCTCGGCCACCGCGGCCGGCATACAAGTTGCCCTACTATTTGTGTTTACAGATATTTACTCTTGCTTAACAGGCTGTTAGTCAAGACAATACAAGATTGAATGCAATAAATAACAGGCTTTTACGCCGGCCGCGGTGGCCGAGGGGACTAAGGCGCTCCAGTCACGGTCAGCACGGCCACTACGGTCGGGGATTCGAATCCCCCCTCGGGCATGGATATTTGTGTCGTCCTAGTTCGTAAGTAGTTCATAAGTAGTTTGTAAGTTTAGGGACTGATAACCCCGTAGTTAAGTCCCATAAGCTTAAGAAACATTTGAACAGGCTTTTACAATACAGGTAGCTCTTAAAAACGAGCTTCTTTAGGCAGTACTTGTGGACAGGAAGTTCAAAAAGTTTCATTTTATCATTGTGTAAAATAACTATTGAGGACACGAGATCAGTTGCCTCACTGCATTTCGAAATTTTGTTCATGACATTAATATTAGGAACTTGTAACGAAGAATTTAAAGGTCATCTGCTTTAGATACCGGTATAACAAGTGAAAGAGGTTTGCAAAACTGTGTATAATTCAATATATCAATGACACATAACCACATTGGATGTATATTGTGAAGTTGAATCCTATGACGATAGTTGCTGGTTTTTTAGCAATTCACACTACTGTATAGTATTTTGCTTACAGCATTAAAAATACTAATATTCACACTAAATACTCTAATGCTAATGTTATATGCACTTAGGAAAAAGTTATTGCATACTTTGTGTTCTTAAAATAATTTGATAGTGACTGGTTGCTGTATTTACCAAAAAAAAATGTTCAAATGTTTGTATAGTCTATGGGACTTAAATACGGGGTCATCAGTCCCTAAACTTACAAACTACATATGAACTACTTACGAACTACGACGGCACAAATATCCATGCCCGAGGGGGGATTCGAACCCCCGACCGTAGTGGCCGTGCAGACCGTGACTGGAGCGCCTTAGTCTCCTCGGCCACCGCGGCCGGCGCTGTATTTACCAGGTAAGACGCTGTTTTACAGTTACGTCTCTGATGAGACATTTCATTTTCACAGTCGATTTTTAACATTAGCCGTTCAAGACTGCCCTGTTTTATTTTTTGATGCTATAACATATCTACATATTGGAGAATACAGTAGGTACTCAAGCAAAGACATGTTGTGAAACGCCGGCCGCGGTGTCCGAGGGGACTGAGGCGCTCCAGTCACGGTCTGCACGGCCACTACGGTTGGGGGTTCGAATCCCCCGTCGGGCATGGATATTTGTGCCGTCCTAGTTCGTAAGTAGTTCATAAGTAGTTTGTAAGTTTAGGGACTGATGAACCCGTAGTTAAGTCCCATAAGCATAACAAACATTTGAACATTGTTTTGTTGTGAAACTCTTCCGAAATTAATGTTTGTACAAAAGTTTTACCACTGTAGAATATCTGAGAAAGTCCCAAAAATCGTTTCTGACGATAAATTTCGTTCATTTGCCGCACTTAGAACACTAAAAACCTAAAAATTATAGTTCGGTTTATTAACCCTTTCAGACCTGATTTTTTTCTCTAGCAAGGAAATTATTTTTAATGCTGTAATACACATCAGTTAAATTTTCAATGATTTTGAAGCAAGATTTATGCAGTTGTATGCACCCATTTTCATACTACAACACTGCGTATACATAAAAACATACCCTTTTTAACGTACTAAATAAATTAATTTTGTAGTACCAACTGTTGTACTAAATAAACTGATCGTTCAATAACTACATCGCAAAATAACAACTTCTACTTTCAGTTATACAGTGGAATACAAGTAACCCACAATTTCCGTGTCCTTTGAAGTTCGCAAACTGCTGCGCAGTGCAACTCTCGCTTCTTAATATTTTTATAGTGATCTTCCGCAGGTGGCAGTAATTGTGCATGATGAAATGATTGAACACTCAGGTGTCGTACACACGTTCTTTCCACTGAGAAAAAATGCTTCTGAACCATCTTAGACACCGCAGAAGATATGTACACATTTGTAGCCAGAGGGTCCGAAAGGGTTAAGGAAGAAGAAACGCCGTTGGCCTATTTCTTCAGTGTATGTGTAATAAATTTACACACAACCGATAGTTGATGTATATGGAAAGAGTCTGAAGCTGTTTTCTAGTTATATTTTTATACAAGACATTGTTTTCGTGACTTGAATGAATACACACTCTGATCAAAAGAGTCTTACGCATATTTAAAGTTCGCGCAGAAGTTTACCACCATAATGGCCGCCGAGGCGCTGTTCAATTTGCCCGCTGTTCGCTGTCGGCCGCTTACGGAATTGTGGAGCCTTGGGCATACCAGCTGTCAGCCGATACCCCAAATAACGTGCCGGACGCCAGTTCAATTTGCCTCAAACATGGCGGATCTATCGCCACTCTACGAAATATGAGCTCGTTGAAGCACATCGAACACGTCATAACTTGAAACCGAATATCTACATCTACATCTATATAGATACTCTGCAAATCACATTTAACTGCCTGGCAGAGGGTTAATTAACCACTTTCATAACTTTTCTCTACCGTTCCATTCTCTAAAAGCGTGCGGGAAGAAAGAACACCTAAATCGTTCCGTTTTCGATCTGATTTCTCTTATTTTATTGGGATGGTCATGTCTCCCTAAGTAGGTGGATACTGGTAAAATATTTTCACATTCAAAAGTAAAAGTCGGTGGCCGAGGGGACTAAGGCGCTCCAGTCACGGTCTACACGGCCACCACGGTCGGGGTTCGAATCCCCCCTCGGGCATGGATATTTGTGCCGTCCTTCGTATTAGTTAGTTCATAAGTAGTTTGTAAGTTTAGGGCCTGATGACCGCGTATTTAAGTCCCATAAACTATACAAACATTTGAATATTTCATATTTCGCAAACAGATCACGCCGCAATGAATAACGTCTTTCTTTTAATGATTTCCGCCCCAATTCGTGCAACAATTCCGTGGCGCTCCCCCCTCCCCCTCCCGTAACGTAATAAAACAATACGAGCTGCCCTTCTCTGAACCTTCTCAATACCTTCCGTCAGTCCCACCTGGTGAGGGTCCCACAATGGGCAACAGTACTCCAGGAGAGGACACACAAGTGTGATGTAGGCAGTCTCTTTGGTGGAGCTGGTGCATCTTCGAAGCATTCTGCCAATGAAACGTAATCTTTGGTTCGCCTTCCCCACAATATGTTCTCTGCAGTCTAAGTTGTTCGTAATTGTAACTCCTAGGTATTTGGTAGAATTTACGACTTAAGGTTTGACTGATTTATCGCGTAATTGAAGTTCAGCGGATTTATCATATAGAAATTTTGTCTAAAATGCTTTGCAGTTGCTTTTGATCCTCTGTTGACTTCACTAACCGATAAACGACAGCAGCATCCGCGAACAGTCTAAGGGAGCTATTCAGATTGTCTTCTAAATCGTATATAAACACAAGGAAGAGTAAGGGACCTATAACGCTTCCCTGGGGAACGCCAGATATCACTTCTGTTTTACTCGATGACTTACCGTCAATTACTACGAACTGTGTCCTTTCTTGACATAATGTGAAAGGATTGTCCAAACACAGTAATTAATTATTTATTTATCTATCACACAAGATATCTTTCGGCATTTCATTCCATCGTCAGGTGTTTTTGCAAAAACATTTTCTTATATGAGTATGTATCCAAATGAAACATCAATAAATTTTCGTAAATAACATTTTACAAATTTCACTTAGAAAGTGTGGAGTACGTACCGTATTTAGAGGTTGTAAACAACAACCTACATCATAAAATCAAGTTTACCATAGAACTAGAATCGAATAACAAAATTATTTTTTTGGATCTATGCATACAAAAAGTACAAAATAGACACAGGTTTGAAATTTACAGGAAAGCAACAACTTCAAGTAACATTATCCATGCCCATTCATGTCATCCCCGATCAAACAAACTAGCATTTTTCCATTCAATGGTTAACAGACTTGTCAGCCTACCACTAGATGAGATGGCCATACAAAAAGAATTAAGTATACTTCAGTACATTGCCCAACAAAATGAATACAACCCCAACATCGTAATAAAGCTTTACAATAAAAAAAAACAGTCATAATCCACTAACAACATGTACAGGAATCACATTACAAAGAGAAAGACCTCAAGGAAAAAAATTAACGTATATCAGTACAACATATCTAGGAAAAACCACAAATGAAATGAAAAAAAAAATTAGAAATACTAACATAACTTTTTCGTACCAAAAAAGACACATCATAAGAAGCAAAATCATCACACAGACATGATAGAATCTTCTAAATTTCTAAATACTGGTATATACAAAATCTCTTGCAACTTATGTAATAAATACTATATAGGCCAAACTGGACGTAATTTCACCATTCGTTATGAAGAACACACTAGGGAGAGTGAGAAAAACCCATCTACTTTTTACCAGCACTTGCAATCGGAAAATCACTCAGTAGGCACTATAGAAAACGCACTCAAAATTTTACATGTAGTACAAAAGGGATATGAAATGAATATTCTAGAAGAAATTGAAGTATGTATCCATGCAACTAGCGACCCAAGCAATTTTTTAAACGGTCAAACCGATTTTAAACACAAAAATTACATCGATAATTTTATTGATCAATTAATGGTGGATAAAGGGTAACGGAGCTTACATAAATCAGATATCGTACTATAATGTTAAAATTAACCGAAGTCCAAATAAAGACAACCATGTCAAATATAAATGTATAATCTATTATATACTCCAAAATTTCTAATAAAATTTTTAAACCATAATTGCTAATAACTACATAGACGACAGAAATAATAAAGAAAATAATGCCATATCTATTAACTTATAAGCTTCTCTCTAAAAGAAAAAATTGTAAATATTTGTAAACGTATAGTATTCTGAGGTATTGACAGATGCTGTAACTGGCTACAATACAGAAATTAAATACAAATCATCACCTAATAAATAGTCAGTTGAAGCATATAAAACCTCTAAATACAGTACGTACTGCACACTTTCTAAGTGAAATTTGTAAAATGTTATTTACGAAAATTTATTGATGTTGCATTTGGATACATACTCATATAAGAAAATGTTTTTGCAGAAACACCTGACGATGGCATTAAATGCCGAAAGATATCTTGTGTGATAGACAAATAAATAATTCATCTACATCTACATCTACATCTACATCTACATAGATACTCTGCAAATCACATTTAAGTGCCTGGCAGAGGGTTCATTAACCACTTTCATAACTTTTCTCTACCGTTCCATTCTCTAATAGCGCGCGGGAAGAAAGAAAACCTAAATCGTTCCGTTTTCGATCTTATTTCTCTTATTTTATTGGGATGGTCATGTCTCCCTAAGTAGGTGGGTACTAGCAAAATATTTTCTCATTCAGAAGTAAAAGTCGGTGATTGAAACTTCGCAAACAGATCAAGCCGCAATGAATAACGTCTTTCTTATAATGATTTCCACCCCAGTTCGTGCAACATTTCCGTGACACTTTCCCCCCGTAACGTGATAAAACAAAACGAGCTGCCCTTCTCTGAACCTTCTCAATATCTTCCGTCAGTCCCACCTGGTGAGGGTCCCAAAAGGGGCAGCAGTACTCCAGGAGAGGACGCACAAGTGTGATGTAGGCAGTCTCTTTGGTGGAGGTGGTGCATCTTCGAAGCGTTCTGCCGATGAAACGTAACCTTTGGTTCGCCTTCCCCACAATATTTATTATGTGTTCTCTCCAGTCAAAGTTGTTTGTAATTGTAACTCCTAGGTATTTGGTAGAATTTACGACCTTAAGGTTTGACTGATTTATCGTGCAATTGAAGTTCAGCGGATTTCTTTTAGTTGTCATGTGCATTACTTCACACTTTTCATTATTTAGTGTTAATTGTCAATTTTCACACCATGTAGAAATTTTCGGTTTGCAGTTGCTTTTGATCCTCTGTTGACTTCACTAACCGATAAACGACAGCGTCATCCGTGAACAGTCTAAGGGGGCTGTGGCTAAGCCATGTCTCCATCATATCCTTTCTTCCAAGGAGTGCTAGTGTTGCAAGTTTCGCAGGAGAGTTTCTGCGAAGTTTGGAAAGTAGGAGGCGAGGTACTGGCGGAAGTAAAGTTGTGAGGCGGCATCGTGAGTCGTGTCGGGATAGCACAGTCGGTAGTGCGCTTGCCCGCGAAAGGCAAAGGTCCCATGTTCGAGTCCCGGCACACAATTTTAATCTGGCAGGAAGTTTCATACCAGCGCACACTCCGCTGCAGAGTGAAAGTTTCATTCCAGTCTAAGGGAGCTATTCAGATTGTCTCCTAAATAATGTCTCCGCGACATTGGGATTTGTAGTCTGGCACTCTACCACTGTGCAACCGAGGCGCACCGTTCAATATTAATAATGATTCAAATGTTCAAATGTTTGTTATTCTATCGGACCAAACTGCGTGGTCATCAGTCCGTAGCTTACAAACTACTTAAACCTAGGTAAACTAACCTAAGGACAAACACACACACCCATGCCCCAGGGAGGACTCGAACCTCCACGGCGAGCAACCGCGCACTCCGCAGCGAGACGCTTTAGACCGCTCGGCTACTCCACCGCGGCTCTCCTAAATCGTTTATAAACACAAGGAAGAGTAGTGGACCTATAACGCTTCCCTGGGGAACGCCTGTTATCACTTCTGTTTTACTCGACGACTTACCGACAATTACAACGAACTGTGTCCTTTCTGCTACGAAATCGTGAATCCAATCGCACAATTGGGGATATATTCCATAAGCACGTAATTTCATTAGTGACGTTTACGTGTCGAATAACGGGTGCGCATGCGGTAGTTTGTAATTAATTTAGGTTTGTATCATAGAGTTGAGCAGTCTGTAATGTGGTTACTGCGGTGAGGCGGTGAGGCGGCGCTGGAGCTGTTCCGCAGGCTGGCTAGCGGGACGCCGGCACACTGACCCGCAGCCGCCTCGCCCACGCCCGCGCCTTCCCACAACAATATGTCGGCCGGCTTCTCGCATCCCAGACAACCGGCCTAACGGGGCGGACACGCGACACAGGTTGCGTAGCCCACTCGACCGCACTTCTCATGACCTGCGCTCTCGTTCTCACCTTGACAGGGAGCGACCTAGACGCCGAGCTCCGCCCACAACATCTGCCCGGCTAAGGAGACTGTCATCCAACTGGAGGAACACACTGCACCAAATTTACACGGTTAGACCGTCACATTTTTACTGTCGCGGACCTAGGTGAAATTATTAAATCGGTAAAAGTGAGGGGGAAGAGAAAGGGAGTTATAAATAGGCGCCGCGGCGGAGTAGCCGAGCGCAATGAGGCGCTATGCTCCGATGCGCGAGGCCGGAGGTTCGAATCCTCCCTCGAGCATGTAAATAAATAAATGTTTGTTAAGCTTAAGGCACTTAACTGCGGGGTCATCGGTCCCGAAACTTACAAATTACTTGTGAAATAAAAGGTAAAGCAGTCCACAATCCGAAGATTGGTTTGAACACCACAGTGCTTTACTAGGCATGGTCCTGTTTGGAGGTGGTATGCCGTTGCATTCCTCCGACCTTCGAACGGACTTACGCAGCCAGTTATAGGGGGACCTACAGTTTAGCGTGGGTTCAAAATGATCAAATGTATGTTAAGATTATGGGACTTAACTACGGGGTCATCAGTCCCTAAACTTACATACTACTTATGAACTACTTACGAACTAGGACGGCACAAATATCCATGCCCGAGGGGGGATTCGAACCCTCGACCGTAGTGGCCGTGCGGACCGTGACTGGAGCGCCTCAGTCCCATCGGCCACGGTGCTACTCGGTATTTTTCACATGAGAAATACTGCCAGAGGTGAAAGAAGTGGAAAGTGACAGATAAAAATCCTAGGACCTGGCGGGGATCGAACCCGCGATCTTCGGATTTGTAGTCCGGCACTCTACCACTGTGCAACCGAGGCGCAAATTATGGACGTTTGTGTCGTCTTTAGTATAAGGTACTTATGAACTAGCATATACTAAAGACGACACAAACATCCATGCCCGAGGGGGGATTGGAACCCCCGAACGCAGCGGCCGTGCAGACTGTGTCTGGCGCGCCGCAGACCTCTCGGCCACTGCGGCCGGCCCTCGAACATGGATGTTTGTATTTAAACATGTGGCGTCTAGTCCAAAAGAACAGACGTCACTTCTGATCCTGCAGTTGTTTATGTTTTCATATCCACAGAATATATGACATCAACTGCGAATGGGCAAAGTTGAAAATGTGTACTCAGCCGGGGTTCGAACCGGGGTCTCCTGCTTGCTAGGCAGTTGCGCTGACCCCTACACCACTTTTTTTTTTTTTCGTAAAAAGCAACTGTTTAAAAAATCTAGGAATAAACAGCAATATCCATTGCAAAACAGAAACAAAAGGTTCTTCTTTAAAATGTAAGTGAAACTATTGCTTCTTTAAATGGCGACAGTTGCAGTAATTACAGTCCCAAAACAAAAAAGTTTATCCTATTCCAGCTTTTTCAAATGCTATATTTAGCATGTTGCTAAACTGTTTTTTCTCATCAATACCACTGGGGACACAGTGATAAGCGCACCTGCAAGGACTACCTAAGCACGCCTTCCGTCAGCTTTACCGTGCCCACAGTACTCAAACTCGTAGTCACTATGTACTAATTCCCGTAAGAATAAGGGCTTTAAACATGCCCGCCCCTCCCCACTAACGAAAGGATCATTGCCCGTCGCTGGCATATATATATATATATATATATATATATATATATATATATATATATATATATATAGTCCTTGTTCCTGCTTCTTCTTAACGCATCTCATTGATAATTGACGGCAGATTTAAAACTCAAAGAAGAAAACTAAGAACAAAAATAGAGAAATAGGAGACGAAAATTTCAGGACCAATATCGAATCTCGATTAAAAATGAATTTTACAAGTGATATAATAAAATTATTGATGATATACTATTTTGTGACCAGTTGCGTAGAGAAATTCGCAAAGAAAGTTCTGAGTATCGCCTTGTCAATGGAAAAATCGCAATTACTTGCTTACAGAAATTAGAAAATTCAAAATAAATTGACCTCCATAAAAGCGTTATTTCAAATGGAGCACTTTCCAGTGACCTTAACCCAGACGATCCTGACGTCTTTCCAAAAGGTGGTGTTTCGTTTTTCTAAACATTTAATGTAAAAGGTTTCCTTTTGGCACTAAACACTTTCTCCAACATCAGACTTTCATTTGAATGTGGATCACTGACATGAAAATACTAACAATCATTGTTTTACCACGTTATTCTATGTTATTCACCTTTAAAAGATAGGGATTCAGAAGCATCGTATGAGTTACCAGAATGAAACTTCCACTCTGCAGCGGAGTGTGCGCTGATATGAAACTTCCTGGCAGATTAAAATTGTGTGCCGGAACCGGGACTCGAACCTGGGACCTTTGCCTTTCGCGGGCAAGGGCGAAAGGCACAGTTCCCAGGTTCGAGTCCCAGTTACGGCACACAATTTTAATCTGCCAGGAAGTTTCAACGTATGAGTTAACTCATGATTTTGGGTGTGTAAGTACTTAAACATGTATTTTATTTTTATTATTTAAAAACATATGGATGGCTTTACAATTAAAATCTCATATCTGATATATAATATTAGTATTTCTATTTTTACTTCGTTCTAGAAGCATGGCCTATTATGCTGAAACTAAGGGTGCAATTCGTGTAAAATCAATGTTGCAACAATTAAACGGTCTATAACAGATGTAATAACCTATCTTTTAAACTAGAAGTAACAAAAAAAAAATTCAAGAACATATGGGTTAACCACGAAAACTGAACAGGTTATCAGTCTATGCAACAGAACACATTATGACAGAACAACATAAAAACGCCGAGTAAATGGAGGAAAAAGATAAAGTGTACAAAAGTTCTTCCTCAGATGGGTGCAAAGTATAAAAAACTAAACGTTAATGACAAACAAATGGATAAGTCACTTCTCAATACACATTTATTGTTGTCATAATCTCGGAGTGCTTATCTTTGGCAATTCTGGCTCACTTTGTTTAGATTTTTGAAGTTACTTGCACAGTTTAGTACCTTACACAAGTCCTACCGTTCTAATCAAGGACGTCATCACTCTTGTAAATGCTGTCATTAGCATTATCAGTTACACTATCGTAATTACGTGACTAGCCATGACGACCCACTCTGCCCCTTTTTTCGCTCTCACCTTTCAGAAAATCTTACTGTAGTACTAAAATAGGGCAGCCAGTCACCACGTAAGTTTCAGTTGAAATGGCACCATGTCCGAAGATATTTGTCTCTGCGTTGCATAAATTGGCAACGTCACACACACACACCTGAATTTTGCACATGTTCATATAACTATTGGTCTGAAAGTTTGGGGGCATTTTCAAAAAAGTTTAAATAGGTCTACGCGATCTTTGCCGTTAGTATTTCTCTTTCTTTCCCTCTCACATATATCACACATGCGATCACAAAAATGCTATGGGTCTAACTGGAGCTGCTTGTTGGAGAGTGAGAGTGAGAAGAGAGACCTTGAACGAGAGGGGAGATGGGTAAATAGATAGATAGAGAGAGAGAGAAGGATAGCGAAAGCTCCTTGTGTATCAGTGGTGCAGGACTTTTATAGTATACCCAGCCTGCCACAAAGAAAGACGACACGTTACAACTCTGCTAATGTTACGTCAATCTCTCTCTCTATAAATGCAGTTCTTACTTGAATGACACACTGAGAATCCAATATATTGTAGAGGTTCAAATGTTTGTAGAGCTTATGGGACTTAACTACGGGGTCATCAGTCCCTAAACATACAAACTACTTATGAACTAGCTTATAATAAAGACGGCTGAAACAGCCATGCCGGAGGGAGGATTCGAACCCCCGACGGGGAACGGCCTCGCATATTGTAGCTTAGCGCCTCAATGCGCTCGGCCGCTCCGCCGCGGCTATTGTAGAGGAATATGGGGGGAAAAGGTGCAAAAATACTTTACAAATGAAATTAATTTCTCTTTCTCTCTTTCGCCGAGCTAGGTGGCGTAGTGATTAGCACACTGGACTCGAGGGAAGAGCTCAGACCTTTTGCAATAATCTCAGTCTGATGTCTTAGTTAACTTATTAAAAGTCCCCGAAGCTCTGGGCTGTCTAATCGGTGGGAAGACGTCATCAATTAGCCGCCAAATGAAGATGTAGAATAATTTTTGAATGGCTATAAACTCGCACAGAATTAACACAAAAGGTCATTTTTGCACCATATTAGAGGGAAAGTTGAAAAATGTTTACATAGCAATATATAATATATATCTGAAATATCGTCCGGGTTATAGGAAGCAAAAGTGAGAAAATATTTTTTCAACTTTTATTTTTTTATATTTTTTTATTTTTATTTTTTTTTTAATCTGTGAATAACTAGATTTTTTCATTAGTCATGTAACACCTTCCTAGAGCTTGAAGAAATATTACCAATATGTTTTCCCTATCATCAATTATAAGGGAGATATCTGAATTACTTTAACGTAAGGAGTAATTATTCACTATTCAGACTGCATGTTAGCATTTTAAGGAGACTCTTCTAAATTCAAATGTTTGTATAGCTTATGGGACTTAACTACGGGGTCATTAGTCCCTATACTTACAAACTACTTATCAACTAGCTTATCCTAAGGACGGCACAAATATCCATGCCCGAGGGGGGATTCGAACCCCCGACCGTAGTGGCCGTGCAGACCGTGACTGGAGCGCCTCAGTCCCCTCGGCCACCGCGGCCGGCACGTTTGTGACGATGCAGTTAATATAAGAAAAGTTGTAGCGGGACGAATTATAGTGAAACCTTTAATGGATGTCCATTTACATCGAAATGACAAGGTGTGAATATTAGCATATATGACTAGTTTTGCCAAGATCAATGATAAGCACCATGGAGTTATTCTTCAGAGTAAATTATGTTGCTAAAACTGATGAGAACCGCAGAAATGTTTAAACAATGAACTAACAACTCAATCCTTATCTTGATTTGATGATTATTACATGCTAAAAACACCAAAATCCTTATTGTATGATATCTTATTCATAAGCGGCTTAAGTGTATGTCAGTTTGTCTCCGATAAACTACGCATGCGCAAAGCTGTTGTCAGGGCGTATGCACAAAAATGTTCAAATGTTTGTTCAGCTTATGGGACTTAACTACGGGGTCATCAGTCCCTAAACTTACAAACTACTTATGAACTACTTACGAACTAGGACGGCACAAATATCCATGCCCGAGGGGGGATTCGAACCCCCGACCGTAGTAGCCGTGCTGACCGTGACTGGAGCGCCTGTCACCTCGGCCACCGCGGCCGGCGCGTATGCACACTTTTGCAGCTTACTTATATATTAGTTTGTTTTCGTGAAGTAACTGCGAGAGAGTAATGCTTTGTGCTAAGCAAAGGGTTGTCCTCACCGCCTGCCCTGGGTAATTCAGTTTGAATTAGCAGACACCTTTGCACAGATATTCATAATCACAATTCATAATATCTAGAACAGCAGTCAATTCTGTTAGTCGTGAGCAGCCCAGGCCGTTTGCACTTGATGGACTAGCGTAGGCTACGGAGTGTCTCACAATACACGTAACTGTTAATGGTTTCTCCGTGCTAGAGGAATGACTATCGACTTCGGACGTCGAAAAAGGTGAGCGTCACCTTGCCTGCTGAGGGCACAGCTTTGAATTTTGTAAAGGGAAGTGACGACGCATGCTTCGCGTGCCTAGATGTCGCACTACATTATCCCAAAGCGGCATATTCAAATTTCAACCGGTTTGGTTATTAAGACGTTTCGTACCTTTTCATTTGTACACCTCTCGTAGGTTATTGTAAAATGTTTCATCTCTCCTCTATTTTTGTCTGTTTATGCATTCTGTTTTTGCATAAAGTTATCGGACTAAAATTTCGGAACGTTCCTTTGAAATGGTACACACCCGATTTCCTTCCTCATTCTAACAATTCGAGCTTGTTCTCCGTCTCCAATGACCACACTGTCAACTGGACTTTAAACTCCCTTCCTTCCTTCTCTCTCTCTCTCTCTCTCTCTCTCTCTCTCTCTCTCTCTCTCAAACACACAAATCTGATTACAAAACTGTTACGGGTGTCATTGCTGGAGAGAGAGAGATTGATTGATTGAGTGAGTGAGTGAGTGAGAGAGAAAGAAAGAAAGAAAGAGAGAGAGAGAGAGAGAGAGAGAGAGAGAGAGAGAGAGCTGTTGCAGAAATGGGAAGCAGGACAGATTGCAAGAAAGAGAGAAGGATAGCGATAGTTCCTTGTTTCTCACTGTTGCAGTACTGTCATAATACTGTATATCCAGTCTGGCGCTAAGAAAGACAACTCATTACAACTCCGCTAATGCAATGTCAGATTCAATATATCTCTCTCGTCTTCCACTACTTCAAAAAAATGTTCAAATGTTTGTGTAGTTTATGGGACTTAACTACGGGGTCATCAGTCCCTGAACTTACAAACTACTTATGAACTACTTACGAACTAGGACGGCACAAACATCCATGCGCGAGGGGGGATTCGAACCCCCGACCGTAGTGGCCGTGCAGACCGTGACTGGAGCGCCTCAGTCCCCTCGGCCACCGCGGCCGACCCACTACTTCACTACTTCTTCTTTTCTCTCTCTCTCTCTCTCTCTCTGTGCGTGTGTGTGTGTGTGTGTGTGTGTGTGTGTGTATGTGTGTGTGCGCGTGTGTGTCTATGTTATTCTTACTTGCAGTGAAGTACAGGCAATTCACTGTATTGTAGAGGGATATTGGATGAAAAAAATATAAAGATCTAAAATTACTTACAGAAAGTTAAAATTGATTAAAACAGCCTGGTTCATAATTATGTTTTTATTGATGACCGGTTTCAATATTTTACGAGATCATCCTCAGACAATGCTGGAGCAGGCGACGCTGTTAATGCGATGCATTTGACCAATACATTTTAAGTCCACCTACTCTAGCATGGTCTAAGATGATTTCATAAATTAAATTTTAATTATTTCAAAAAAATCTTTGTATAGCATATGGGACTTAACTACGGGGTTATCAGTCCCTAAACTTACAAACTACTTATGAACTAACTAATACTACGGACGGCACAAATATCCTATGCCCGAGGGGGGATTCGAACCCCCGACCGTAGTGGCCGTGCAGACCGTGACTGGAGCGCCTCAGTCCCCTCGACCACCGCGGCCGGCCTTTAATTATTTACCAGAGATCGCTGATTCTCCACAAATCTTTCTAAAAAATAAAAAAAAGTGCTGCATTACAACGATAAGATAGACACTCACATACACTGAAGAGCCAAATAAACAGACAACTGTGAAGAGGCCCCGCAAGCACGTAGCAACACGATGTGATGTGGACTTGACTCTTATCTGAACGAGGAGACTAAGGCGCTCCAGTCACGGTCTGCACGGCCACTGCGGTCGGGGGTTCGAATCCCCCCTCGGGCATGGATATTTGTGCCCTCCTTAGTATAAGGTAGTAGACAAATAGTTTGTAAGTTTAGGGACTGATGACCCCATAGTTAAGTCCCGTAAGCTTAACAAACATTTGAACATTTTTTTCTTATCTGAAGCAGTATTCGAAGGGCTGTCCATAAACCCGAAAGAGTACGAGGGAGTGGACATCTCTTATTATCAACACGTTGCAACACTTTCATCTACATCTACATACATACTGCGCAATCCACCGTAAGGTGCGTGGCGGAGGGTACACTGTACCACTTCTAGGCATTTCGTTTCCTTTTCCACTCCCAAATAGAACGAGGAAAAGAAGAATGCTTATATGCCTCCGTACGAGCCCTAATTTCTCTTATCTTGTATTTGTGATCACTACGCGAAATATAAGTAGGCGGCAGCAAGATCGTACTACACTCAGCTTTAAATTCCGGCCCTCGAAATTTCCTCAAGAGAAATTCGCGAAAGTACGTCGTCTTTCCTCCAGCGATCCCCAATTGAGTTGCCGGAGCATTTCCGTGACACTCGCTCATTGGTCGAACCTACCGGTAACAAACCTAGCTGCTCTCCTCTGAACTGCTTCTATGTCTTCCTTTAAACTGATCTGCTGCGGGTCCCAAACACTTGAGCAATACTCAAGACGTGGTCGTACAAGCGTCTTATACGCGGTCTCCTTTACAGGTGAAGTACATCTTCCCAAAATTCTCCCAATAAACCGAAGTCGGCTGTCCGCCTTACAACTGTCCTTACATGTTCGTTCCATTTCATATCGTTCTGCAATGTTACGCCTAGATATTTGAACGACGCGACATCAAGAATCTCATTACTAATGCTGTATTAGAACATCATGGGATTGCTTTTCCTACTCATGCGCATCACCTTACATTTTTCTACATTGAGAGCTAGCTGCCATTCTTCGCACCAACTAGAAATTTTGTCTAAGTCATCCTGTATTCTATTACATTCAGTAAAAGACGACACCCTTCCATACACCACAGCATCATCAGCAAACAGCCGCAAATTACAACTTACTCTGTCCATCAGATCATTTATATAGATAGAAAATAATAGCGGTCCTATCACACTCCCCTGGGGCACGCCTGACGATACACTCGTCTCTGATGAACACTCGCCGTCGAGAACAACGTACTGCGTTCTATTACTTAGGAAGTCTTCCAGCCAGACACACATCTGTGAACCTATTCCATAAGCTCGTATCTTCGTTAGCAGTCTGCAGTGTGGCACCGCGTCGAACGCCTTTTTGAAGTCGAGAAAAACAATCCGCCTATTGCCCTTCATCCATGGCTCGCAAGATGTCATGTGAGAAAAGGGCAAGCTGAGTTTCACATGAACGATGTTTCCTAAACCCGTGCTGATTCATGGAAAGAAGCTTTTCCGATTCAAGGAAATGTACTATATTCGAACTGAGAATATGCTCTAAAATTCTACATGAAACTGATGTCAACGATATTGGCCTGTAATTGTGTGGATCAGTTCCCCTTCCTTTCTTATAAACGGGAGTCACCTGCGCTTTTTTCCAATCACTAGGAACTTTGCGCTGAGTTAAAGATTCGCGATAAATGCAAGCTAAGTAGGGGCCAATGCCGCTGAATATTCTTTGTAAAACCGAACTGGTATTCCATCCGGACCAGCAGACTTTTTCGTCACAAATCTGTGAACCTTTCTAGGTATGCTCAATAATCTTCCTGTCTGGGAAGTTTGGTTGTCATTAGAGGTGCCTATTTAAGAAGAGCGTTCATGGAAACACTGTGTGGGGTTGTCGCAATATCCTGTTGGAATTTCCCAAGTCCGTCGGACTGCACAATGGACATGAATGGATGCAGGTGATCAGCCAGAAGTGCTTACGTGCGTGTCACCTGTCAGAGTCATATCTAGACGTATCAAGAGTCCCGTATCACTCCACCTGAACTCGCCCCACACCATTACAGAGCTTCCGCCAGCTTGAGCAGTCCTCTGCTGATATGCAGGGTCCATAAATTCATGAGGTTGTCTCAATACCGGTACACGTCCATCCGTCCGGTGCTACTGCAAACGAGACCCGTCAGATTAGGCAATTTGTTTCCTGTTATTAACACCCCACTGTCGCTGTTGACGGGCCCAGGCGAGGCGTGAAGCTTTGTGTCGTACAGTCAGCAAGGATACACTGGGCCTTCGACTCCGGAAGGCGACATCGACGATATTTCGTTGAATCGGTCGCTGATGTCACAGCATTGGACACAGTTCGTTGTAATAGACGGTAGGTAAGTCATCGAGTAAAACAGAAGTGATATCTGGCGTTCCACAGGGAAGCGTTATAGGTCCCCTATTCTTCTTAGTGTTTATAAACGATTTAGGAGACAATCTGAATAGCTCCCTTAGATTGTTCGTGGATGATACTGTCGTTTATCGGTTAGTGAAGTCAACAGAGGATTAAAAGCAACTGCAAAGCGATTTAGACAAAATTTCTGCATGGTGCGAAAATTGGCAGTTGACACTAAATAAAGAAACGTGTGAAGTAATACACATGACCACTAAAAACTAAAAGAAATCCGCTGAACTTCAATTACACGATAAATCAGTCAAACCTTAAGGTCGTAAATTCTACCAAATACCTAGGAGTTACAATTACGAACAACTTTGACTGGAGAGAACACATAGAAAATATTGTAGGGAAGGCGGATCAAAGGTTACGTTTCATCGTCAGAACGCTTCGAAAATGCACCAGCTCCACCAAGGAGACTGGCTACATCACACTTGTGCGTCCTCTCCTGGAGTACTGTTGCCCCTTGTGGGACCCTCACCAGGTGGGACTGACGGAAGACATTGAGAAGGTTCAGAGAAGGGCAGCTCGTTTTGTTCTATCACGTTACGGGAGGGAAAGCGTCACGGAAATGTTGCACGAATTGGGGTGGAAATCATTAAAAGAAAGACGTTATTCATTGCGGCGTGATCTGTTTGCGAAGTTTCAATCACCGAATTTTAGTTCTGAATTTGAAAATATTTTGCTAGCACCCACCTACTTAGGGAGACATGACCATCCCAATAAAATATGAGAAATCAGATCGAAAACGGTAAGATTTAGGTGTTCTTTCTTCCCGCGCGCTATTAGAGAATGGAACGGTAGAGAAAAGTTATGAAAGTGGTTAATAAACCCTCTGCCAGGCGCTTGAATGTGATTTGCAGAGTATCTATGTACATGTAGATGAACAGCATTGAAATACGCAGCAATTTGCGGAAGGGTTGCACTTCTGCCACATTCGACGATTCTCTGCAGTCGTCGTTGGTTCCGTTCTTCCACGAACTTTTCGTGTCGGCAGGAATGTCAGAGTTGTGATGTTTTACCGGATTTGCGTTCCACGCTCAGACTCACTTAAATCGTGATAACCTGCCATTGTAGCAGCGACGACCGATCTGACGCCTTCGCCAGACCCCTATTGTCTTACATAGGCATTGGCGACCACAGCACCATCCTCTAGGTGTTTACATATCTGTGTTTGCATACGTATGTTTGTACCAGTGTCTATGGCTCCTCATTATACATGTACACCGTTCAAAGGAGCCTATTACATTCAATGTGGCTACGAATAGGAATAATCAGAGCTTAAATTGTACACTTGTTATCTATTTTTCACACATACGCTGCCTGAGCAATTATGATTGATTATTCCAAAGCCCAAATATATGTGAACGAATTACATAATTTTTTTTCGAAATATGTAGATCATTATTTAAATACGTGATCAGCAAAACTGAAGTTTCTATTTTTAATACCAATTCTACAAAGAAGTCAGTGGAACTTATACGAAGCGTGTTTTGCCACAGATGTGCACAAAATAAAAATCACGTGTGCCCGTTGTCATTAGGAGCGGTACAGGGAAGCATATATATTCATATCTACAACGCTGATGTTACGGTTGTATCACGCATGAAAATCTCCAACTGTTGTAATAACAGAACATCGAAAATTGAAATGTTACGAAAGTACGCCGCCGCGCGAAAATGGCCGTGCCGTCTAAGGAACCTTACTATGAATTTCGCGACCGCTTCCCGTCGCAATTTCGAGTCCTCCTTGGGGCATGTGTGTGTGTGTGTGTGTGTGTGTGTGTGTGTGTATGTGTGTTATTCTTAATATAAGTTAGTTTAGATAATTGAAGTAATTTGTAGTCGGCCGCGGTGGCCGAGGAGACTGAGGCGCTCCAGTCACGGTCTGCACGGCCACTACGGTCAGGAGTTCGAATCCCCCCTCGGGCATGGATATTTGTGCCGCCCTAGTTCCTAAGTAGTTTGTACGTTTAGGGACTGATGACCCCGTAGTTAAGTCCCATAAGCTTTACAAACATTTGAACATTTGAGTAATTTTGAAGCCTAGAGACCGATGACCGATGACTAAAACAGACCGCGGCGGAGCGGCCGAGCGCATTGAGGCGCTATGCTACGATGCGCGAGGCCTTTCCCCATCGGGGGTTCGAATCCTCCCTCGGGCATGGACGTTTGTGCCGTCTTTAGTACAAGCTAGTTCATAAGTAGTTTGTAAGTTTAGGGATTGATGACCCCACAGTTAAGTCCCATAAGATTCACAAACATTTGAACTAAAACAGAGGTGATATCGGGCGTTCCGCAGGGCAGGGCAGTGTTATTGGTCCTCTGCTGTTCCTTATTTACATAAACGATTTGGGAGAAAATCTGAGCAGCTCTCTTAGGTTGTTTGCAGATGTCGCCATCATTTACCGTCTAGTAAAATCATCTGAAGATAATAACCAACTGCAGAACGATATAAATAAGATATCACTATGGTGTAAAAGTTGGAAATTTACTCTAAATAATGAGTAGTGTGAAGTCGTCCACATGAGTACGAAAAGAAATCCGTTCAACTTTGATTACAAGTTAAATCAATCAAAAGTGAAGGCCGTAAACTCCACAAAATACCTAGGAATTACTATTACTTCAGACTTAAACTGGAAAGAACACGTAGATAATGTCGTGGGAAAGGCGAGACAGAGACTGCGTTTTATTGGCAGAACTCTTAAAAGATACAACAGAACTACTAAAGAGACTGCATACACTTCGCTTGTCCGTCCTTTTTTGGAGTATTGCTGCCCAGTGTGGGATCCTTATCAGGTGGGTCTGACGGAGGACACCGAAAGAGTCCAAAGAAGGGCAGCTCGTTTTGCATTGTCACGATACAGGGGAGACAGCGTTATGGAAATGCTACAGGATCTGGGATGGGAATCATTACAACAACGGCGCTTATCGCTGCTGTGTGGGCTACTTAGAAACTCCAATCGCCATCATTTTCCTCCGAATGCGAAAATATATTGTTGACTCCCACTGACATAGGTAGAAACGATCATCAGAATAAAATTCGAGAAATCAGAGTTCGAACTGAGAGATTCAGGTGTTCTTTCTCCCCGCGCGCTATTGGGGAATGGAATGGGGGATAAATAGTATGAATGGGGTTCGATGAACCTTCTGCCAGGACTTAAATGTGATTTGCAGAGTATACAATGTAGATGTAGATGCAGATACAAACATTTGAAGAAATTCGGCGCAGCTTACGGAGAAGTCCTATGGTAACAGTGGCACAGGTAAGTAACAACGTTTTGTGAAATAGTATTTTAGGGACGTTCATGTTTAAATGGATCGTTCCTACATATCGGGTTGCTAAAATGCCACATCTACCAGGCTGTCAGAAGTGGAAAACGAATCATGTTATTAATGTAGTCTGTAAATAACATAGTTGTTGGTATCGTTATTTCGTTTACTTTTTAGTAGGAGTAATTACGTGGATATTTTCCGCCATTAATTCAAAATTTGATGAAAGTTGCTGATTTTTTCCTTGATTTTGTATAGGTACAACTACAGAAATTAATTGAGAGATGGAAAGGAGATGGAAAAAGACAGAAGGAATGAGGAAATGGAAGAGAGAATGAAGGGCAAGGGGTGATGGACAGAGGAAGTGCATGGACAGAAGGAGGAGGAGGAGTAGGGTCAAACTGTTTATGCAGAAAACGGACGAACAAAAAATGTTACCGTAAATAATGATTTTCTGAGAAAAACATTTTCTCACTTTCCTTTTATTCTACATAGACACGACTGAAAGCAAGGGGAAACTACAGCCGTTATTTTTCCCGAGGACATGCAGCTCTACTGTATGAACATATGATGATGGCATCATCCCGGGTAAAATGTCAGATACAGCAAAGGACCTGGAAGAGCAATTGAACGGAATGGACAGTGTGCTGAAAGGTGCATATAAGATGAACATTAACAAGAGCAAAACTAGGATAATGGAGTGCAGTGTAAGAAAATCAGGTGATGCTGAAAGAATTAGATTGGGAAACGAAGCAATAAAGGAGATAGATGAGTTTTGTTACTTGGGCAGTAAAATAACAAATGATGGTCGCAGTACAGAGGATATAAAATGCAGAATGGCAATGGGTAGAAGAGCGTTCTTGAAAAAGAGAAATTTGTTAACATCGAATATTGATTTAAGCCTAAGGAAGTCCTTTCTGAGGGCATTTGTATGGATTGTTGCCTTGTATGGGAGTGAGACATGGACGATAAACAGTGCAGACAGGAAGAGGATTGAGGCTTTTGAAATATGGTGCTACAGAAGAATGCTGAAGATTAGGTGGGTGGATCGCGTAACTAATGAGGAGGTACTGAACAGAATTGGGGAGAAAAGAAATTTCTGGCATACCTTGACTAAAAGAAGGGATAGATTGGTAGGGCACATTCTTAGACATCAAGGAATGGTGAATTTAGCGTTGGAGGGAAGTGTGTGGGGTAAAAATCGCAGAGGAAGACCAAGAGATGAATACAGTAAGCAGATTCAGACAGATGTAGGTTGCCGTTCTTATGTGGAGATGAAGAGGCTTGCTCAGGATAGGGTATTGTGGAAAGCTGCATCAAACCGGTCTCCGGACTGAAGACCACAACAACAACAGACACAGGACCGCAAAACAAGGAATATATACACATATATAAAATGATATCGTCAAACTTGGCGGGGTGGTAGAGGATGGCTTGAGGAACAAAAAGGCGCTACCGAGTGTAGGTACTGGCGCATGCCGCTAGGCCACCCCTCGGGCGGCGAACGCGTCCGTTGTATGCACACACAGACTGCGGGCACGTCTGTAATATGTGGTTGTTTTATATTCGGGGTTTGCGAGTGATTGCAACGATTGCCGATGGAGAAGATGGAGCTAGCAGCTGTACGGGCATGCCCAGTTTCGCATGCAAGAGAGCATCGCACCTATAATTTTGATGCTCGGTAACGCCGTTGGGGCCGGCCGCGGTGGCCGAGGAGACTGAAGCGCTTCAGTCACGGTCTGCACGGCCACTACGGTCGGAGGTTCGAATCCCCCCTCGGGCATGGATATTTGTGCCGTATTTAGTTTAAGGTAGTTCATAAGTAGTTTGTAAGTTTAGGGACTGATGACCCTGCAGCTAAGTCCCATATGGTTAACAAACATTTGAACAGTTGAACGCCGTTGGGTGACGTTTCCGGACACGGGTTGCCTACCTCATTTTGTTCCTCAAGCCATCCTCTACCACCACACAAAGTTTGTCGGTATCATTTAAATACATCCTGTATATATACAAGCCCAAGTCGAGAAAAGAGGAGGGAGAGGAGTAACATCTCGTTAAAAACCTTGGTTCACCTGGCCAGGTAATAGTACCTTGTGCGGCATTGAAGACGGAAATGAAGATAATCGGTACTTCGGAACTGGCGTCTCTTCTGGGATTCAGTGTCTGTAAACCTAGTTGGTGCAGCTTGATTTGATTTGATTTTTTCGGGGAAGCCAAAACAGTGTTTGTCCAACCCGCCACTGCCCGCACCGAAAGTAAGTTTATTGTGCGGTATCGCTCCCTGTATGTCTAGTAAAGCCAACCAATGCCCTTGAACAGTGCAAGGAGTCCCTTTACCAGTTCTTTATTAGACACAATTTCTTCGGGTCTGGTTGTCCCAAATGTTCTGTGCCTTTTACTCTCCAATGCAATGCATTCGAAGATTAGATGTGATGCAGTTTCATCACCGTCATCACAGATCCTACATTTAGGGTCCTCTTCTGTTATTCCCATTGTATGTAGGTGTATTTTGAAATTCCCATGGCCTGTCAGCAATCCAACCATGAGTCTAATCTCTCTCCTGTTCAGACCCAGGATTGCAGAGCTTCTTTTAAAACATGGCTTTGGCATCATTACCTTGCCATGTTTTTGATGAGGGACTTTGGTCCAATATTCTACGTGCTGTCTTCTGAGCCAGTTACGTAGCTCCAATTTGATCGTTGCCTTGGTGATTGTCAGGACAGGTTCCGGTCCAATAAATGGAGTCTCTGCCCCCATCCTGGCTAATCTGTCGGCATGTTCGTTGCCACTGATCCCCGAGTGGCCAGGGACCCACAATAGGTTTACTCTATTGCTTTACCCTAGCTCCACTTGAACCCTGTGACATTCTCCAACAATTTTAGACCTTGTTGCAGGAGCTGCCAGTGATCTCAGGGCTGCTGGCTGTCTGCTTATAAATGCTCTTATTGATCTCGACGATCACAGAAGACTACCACAAAACGAGATTCAACTTGAATAAGCATGAAGGAACAACAGGTAAAGGATACAGTTAACCCAGGTATCAGTTTCAAGACTGAATTTTCCTGGTCTTCGGATTCTGGGGGGACCACGAACGTCATGCGGAGATGAGTCGAAGATTCTCAAATTCTCTAAGATCAGAAAAATTATCAGCAGACTGAATTCGACAAAGAAGCTGTCTCAATTCTAAACTTCAAACAAGATGATGTTTGATAATTCACTTCCATCTTTACCCCACATCTAATGAGGATAACACCATGACAGCTAACAGCTATTGTAACATGGACGGACATGTACAGGCTCCGAGAAAAGGACTGAAACTGCTTCTCTCCACGAAGCGGCCAATTGTGCAGATGTCCATATCAAATTAAAAAGCTCGAGCAGGATTTCTTTGCTGCTCCTGCGAGGAATTGTAACATACTTATAAGAGACTCTACTGTGTCGAGATGATGTGTCACGATGCACAGACAACGTGTAATCAAGTTCCCATACACAGAAGGGGCAGTTATACGCTTTATCGTGCGTGGAACAGTGCCATTCAGCGGCAATTCAGTGACGCTGAAAAGCTGGCTGCTGACTAGCGGTGGTTATTACCCTTGCGAAAAATACCGCAGCCATCTTCTTTATATTCGTAACATTCGTCTGGAGGTCACAGACCCTCTCGTTACAACTGTAATTGGGCTCCTCACACATCTCCAAGAAGTCATCTTAATGGACACTCATACCATTGTACTGTTCATGAAACAGTCTTTAGAGTTCAGGAACTGTTGACATAGCTACTTTATCAATATTATACATCTTTATTTCTGTAATAAATATAATGACTTGGCAATCGCATAACAACATAAAATAATATTTAAAATAATTTATGCATATGTGAGTGTCCTTCATTATTTTGTGATTACGTTTGGTTACATAATGGAATATAAATTATTGTTATGTCATTATGTCGATGTGCAATTGCCAGATGATTATATATTCTGATGTCATTATATTATGGTGATATTGTCAAGTCATTATATTTGTTATAGAAATAAAGGTCTATAATATTGATAAGTCGCTATAAATGTTGTTTGATAACTAATTACATAACAAATACGACAATGTGTTGAATAGGTGGAGCCATGAACACTAACTAAAATAATCGAATTGATTTCACATGACAACTCACAGCTTTTTACGGTGAACGGAATTCGTTGGGAGACTTGCATTTTTGTACATTTCTTGGTTTCAGTCAAATATACTGTTCTGGTGAGTACTCGGTGTAGAACAGAGAGTGTTGCGTTTGTACTAAAGAACGAAAAGTTCGTAAGCGATAGGAGACGAGCAGAATCCCATATGGTGATTCTAAAAATACATTTTAGGTATTGTAGCATCAAGTATTTGTCAATTGTTTTATGACAGCCCTTAAGACGTTAATTGCGAAAAGTTATACATCAACACGAAATCAAACATTAGAGTCAAACACAAACACATGTTCCTGTGCCGGCCGCGGTGGGCGAGGTGACTGAGGCGCTTCAGTCACGGATAATACAAAATATTAAAAATGCGCGGTAGTATGATTTTTAACACAAACATATTTTTTTTTTAAATTGGGAACCGTTATTACACTACTGTCCATTACAATTTATACACCAAGAAGAAATGCAGATGATAAACGGGTATTCATTGGACAAATATATTATACTAGAACTGACATGTGATGACATTTTTACGCAATTTGGGTGCATAGATTCTGAGAAATCAGTACCCAGAACAACCACCCTGGCCGTAATAACGGCCTTGATACGCCTGGGCATTTAGTCAGAGCTTGGATGGCGTGTACAGGTACAGATGCCCATGCAGCTTCAATACAATACCACAGTTCATCAAGAGTAGTGACTGGCGTATTGTGACAAGCCAGTTGCTCGGTCATCATTTACAAGTCGTTTTCAATTGGTGAGAGATCTGGAGAATGTGCTGGCCAGGGCAGCAGTCGAATATTTTCCGTATCCAGAAAGGCACCTACAGGACCTGCAACATGCGGTCGTGCATTATCCTGCTGAAATGTAGGGCCGGCCGCAGTGGCCGAGCGGTCTGCGGCGCGCCAGTCACAGTCTGCACGGCCGCTACGGTCGGGGGTTCGAATCCCCCCTCGGGCATGGATGTTTGTGTCGTCTTTAGTGTAAGGTAATTCATAAGTAGTTTGTAAGTTTAGGGACAGATGACCCCGCAGTTAAGTCCCTTAAGCTCTACAAGCATTTGAACATTTGAAATGTAGGGTTTCGCAGGGATCGAATGAAGGGTAGAGCCACGGGTCGTAATACATCTGAAATGTAACGGCCACTGTTAAAAGTGCCGTCAATGCGAACAACAGGTGACCGAGACGTGTAAACAATGGCACCGCATACCATCACGCCGGGTGATATGACAGTATGGCGATAACGAATACACACTTCCATTGTGCATTCAACGCGATGTCACCAAACACGGATGCGACCATCATGATGCTGTAAAGAGAACAGCGATTTTTTATCACTTGTGCTTAAGGGACGTAACTGCGGGGTCATTGGTCGCTAAACTTACAAACTACTTATGAACTACCTTATACCACAGACAAATATATACAGACGGGAAACCTCCGTAAGGTCCCAGTCCTACGCTCAGGGGTGCGGGGAGGGAGGGTTTCCAGCAGTTCCGTAAGATGTCCCATGATGGCGCTGCGGTCAGAAGCAGCACTTTAAACTGACCAGAGCAGGCGGCAGGTAGCGGCTGTCCCCATCACCACCTCCCCTCAAACGCCAGCAATCCGGACACAGCCGAGGTCTCGTGGCAGGCGGCACGAGCTCTCCCCTCAGCCTCCCCTCCATGCTACCCTCTGACGTGCGAGAGGCACCCTAAGCCAGCGAACCGCCTGACACCTGCTTGCATCTTACGGAACTACGAGGGGAGCGTAGGAAGTGGTTTAGGTAGGGCTGCTTCTCTGTATATGTTACTCTGTGCTTATACTAAAGACGACACAAATATCCATACCCAACGAGGGATTCGAACCCCCGATCGTAGCGGCCGTGCAGACTGTGACTGGCGCGCCGCAGACCGCTCGGCCACTGCGGCCGGCTGGATAAGATGCCTGTCATCTCGACTGGTAGTGATACGAAGCTGTTGGGATCCAGCAAGGCGTTCCGTATTGCCCTCCTGAACCCATCGATTCCATATTCTGCTAACAGTCATTGGATCGCGACCAACGCGAGCAGCATTGTCGTGGTACGATAAACCGCAATTGCGATAGACTACAATCCGACCTTTATCAAAGTCGGAAACGTGATGGTATGCATTTCTTCTCCTTACACGAGGCATCACAACAACGTTTCACCAGGGAACGCCGGTCAACTGCTGTTTGTGTACGAGAAATCGGTGGGAAACTTTCCTCATGTCAGCACGTTGTAGGTGTCGCCACTGGCGCCAACCTTGTGTGAATGCTCTGAAAAGCTAATCATTTGCATATCACAGCATCTTCTTCCTGTTGGTTAAATTTCGCATCTGTAGCACGTCATCTTCGTGGTGTAGCAATTTTAATGGCCAGGAGTGTCTTTTTAGCACAACTGAAAATAGAAAATAATCAATGTCGTTCGTTGCATTGTAAAATGTTAAAAACATCCAGATTTATTGAAACCTAAAGTTGACAGTTGTAACGTCAGACGTTCAGTCACGTTTTGTAACAAACAAGATCCATGATTAACGGTCAGTATTTGAACTGGTATGTTTACGAAGAAATGTGAAAATAGTCTATTCTAACACTGAAAATGCAGAGGTGATACTTATCTATGGCGTAATTGGCGACCATATTAAGGGCCCTAACTTCATTGAAAGCACCCGAACAGCTACAAAATATATCGTTTTTCTACAAAATGATTTGCCAACTTTGCTAGAAAATATCGCGTATACGTAGACGTATGTAGTGTCCCTGCACATTATTTAGTTAACACAAGGCTGACCCTTCACAGAATGTTCGATTGTCGTTTAATAAGATGTGGCCGACGCATAAATTGGCCAGCCTTTTCTCCTTATCTTACAATTTTTTACTTCTTTCTGTGGATCACGTTAAAAGACAACTATACTGTGATGTTCCTACAACCCCAAAGGATATGAGACATCGTACTGAAGCAGCCTGTGACAACATACACTGCGTCGTGTAAGACATTCATTACACGGTAAACTGCAAATGCGTGCAGCAAATTATGATCATCACTTTGAACGTTTACTTGCCTGAAATGTCAGGACATAATTTTTTACATTCTATAATTGAAAACAAAAAGAAAATTTGTAATTTTACTAAATTTTGATGTTAATGTACATTTTCTTAAGAGAAAAGACTAGCATGTGGACGTAGTGTGCTGTTCGAATCTCGTCTATGCCTACGTTACATCACTGTTATTTTTGTATTCCTAATTAATTCTGTTCTCTCCGATACACATGACTGGACTGCTGAGGAACTACTCAAACGTCGACTTAAGGTTACAATAACTCTGGATGTAATTAACATTTTACACTGTAACAAACGCCATTGATTAAGATTTTTTCTATTTTCAGTTGTGCTAAAATAATAACAGGTTTCCATAAAAAAATAGGTTTGTGTTAAAAATCATACTTACGTTCATTATTAATGGTTTGTATTAACCAATTACACCAACCCCTCTCCTCACTGTAGTATTCATTATTTGTTGTGGTTTACGAAATATTTCCAGTGCTAAGGTTAGGTGACTCACTCTGTATACGGCTGCAGAGCCTTTGCCTTCTCTCTCCAGTAATAGAAGACTGTGTTCATTAGAAAGTAGCCGGAGATTTGAATTCCAGTACCCACTTTGCAACGTGGGTCCATCTAATGGTCGCAGAGAAGTCACAAAAATGAATGTTTAAAAGGGCCAATTGGACATTGCAGAGTGCAAGAGCCAAATTACAGGATCACCAGGCCTTAGATGCTGGAAGTTTCAGATCAATAAAATTCTTGTCAGAGGTTAGAGAACGCCAGCCAAAATGGCAATTGGTGTATTTGTCTATGATCTAAAAGAAACGACCAAACAAATAACAAAGGAAAGGTACAATACTGTACGTCGGCCAAAAACAACAGAATGCCCTCCCCTCCCGGGTGTGCCAAGAGGTGATAAGCAATTCTTCATCGTACGACTAGCAGGGTTACAATAATCACAAGAGACTATCTAATCAGATAGTTATGTCAAACAAATGACTGAAGTGAATAAAACAGGACTCTTAGAATAAATGACGCAGAACGTAGAATGATACATAGATTAAATTGGGGTGAGGCCAATACACCGGTTACGAACAGAGTTCTTCCTGGGCTGATACTACAATGAGAGGAGGTCAGCCACCACTCACCAGGGGATGGCAAGGCCAAATTGTTCGAAAGTGTCAGATAAACCACGTACAGAAGACTTGTGTGAACCATTCTCGAGTACTGCTCGACTGTCTGGGATCACCAACACGCCGCAATAAAGCGAGATGTCAAAGAAATTCAGTGTCGTGCTGCTAGATTTGGTGCTAGTAAGTTTTCACAAAACGCGAGAATTACTCATGGGATCCATAAATTCAAATGGGTAACCTCAGAAGGAAAAAGACGTTATTGTCACGAAACAACATCAATAAATTTTAGAGAAAAGACATCCGCGACAGACTACAAAACGATCCTACTCCTGCCAACATAACACGGAGGTAACCAAAGTCTTGCGATACCTCCTAACGAAGCCCAGCGAAATGCAGCAACTCAGCTTGGGATGGACCCAATAAATTGTTTCAAGTTCCCTGCAGAAGTGTAGAGCTATATTGTCTCGATAGCCGTTCATATTTACTTCACATTGACAGTTGTGTATGAACGATATCTCTATTGTGTTCAATAAACGTTCGGTGAAATTCGTGTCAGTTGATCTGGGTGATAAAAGAATTCACTGGAATTGTCCAGAATTATCTTAAAAACCAGTCGCGAACTATAGCTCGGTGACATGGCGCATTGCTAAAGCTGTTGAAACGTTTGTAATGCTAAAGGATACAACGGGTAAGGTCATCGGTCCCTAGACTTACAAACTACTTGAAGTGATACTAAGGACGACACACACACACACACACACACACACACACACACACACACATATGCCCAAGAGAGGGCTCGAACCACCGGCGGGAGCGGCTGCGCAATCCGCGACGTGGAGCTCCATACCACCTGGCCATTTGCGCACGGTATGGCGCATTGCCATTCATAAAAATCCATTATTTGTTTGGAATATAAAGTCCATGAAATGGTCTCCAAGTAGCCGAAACAGTAAAAGATCGGTTCAGCTGGACCAGTCCACACCATTATGACGTCACCACCAACATGCACATGCCTTTTCGACAATGAATCCATAGTTTCATGGTGTCTGGGAGATATCATATTTTAGAAGCTCAAATCGGGATTCATCTAACCAAGCCACAGTTTTCCAGGTACTTAGAGTCCAATAGATACGGGCAAGAGCGCAGGAGAGGCACTTCAAGCTATGTCGTGCTGATAGCAAAGACACTCCTTTAGGTCATCCACTACCATGGCCCATAACACCAAATTGCACAGCACTGTTCTAACGGATACATTCGTCATACACTGTTACTTACCTGTTTACACTGGCAACTGTACGCAAACGCCATTGCTCTCAGTAATTTAAGTGTAGGCCGTCCGTCGGCCACTGCGTTGACCGTGGTGAGAGGTAATGCCTGAAGTTTGAGATTCTCGTCACAGTTTTGACTCTGTAGATCTGAAAATACTGAATTTCCTCTCGAGTTCCGAAATAAAATTTCCCATGGATGTAGCCCCCGCTACCATTTCGCGTTCAAAGTCTGTTAATTCCTGTCATGCTACTATGATCAGGTCAGAAATGTTTTCACACAAATCACTGGAGTGCAAACGACAGCTCGGCCAGTGCACTCAATGCGTTGTATATATACATGATACTACAGCAATCTGTATCGGTGCATGCCACTATCCGATGACTATTGGTACCTCAGTACACATTTCGCGTAAGTAGTATACTGCGATCCTACAATACGAAGGGCAAGCGCTCCACCATACGTCGGTCAGCCGGCCGCCGCTGAATGCTAGCTCCCGGCCATTAAGACGAGCCGACAGGACAATACTCCCAGCTGCCAACGCCGCCTAGCGACAGGCCTCATCTACATCTACATCCACACTCCGCAAGCCACCTGACGGTGTGTGGCGGAGTGTACCTTGAGGACCACTATCGGTTCTTTTCAAATGTTCAAATGTTTGTGAAGCTGAAGGGACTTAACTACGGGGTCATCAGTCCCTAAACTTACAAACTACTTATGAACTACCTACGACTAAGGACGGCACAAATATCCATGCCCGAGGGGGGATTCGAACCCCCGACCGTAGTGGCCGTACAGACCGTGACTGAAGCGCCTCAGTCCCCTCGGCCACCGCGGCCGGCTATCGGTTCTCTCTCCTATTCCACTGTCGTATTGTTCGTGGAAAGAAAGATTGTCGGTATGCCTCTGTGAGGGCTCTAATCTCCCTGATTTTATCCTCATGATGTATCCGCGAGATACTCGTAGGAAGGAGCAATATGCTGCTTGACTCCTCGGTAAAGGTATGTTCTCGACAGTTCGACAAAAGCCTGCACCGAGCGACAGAGCCTCTCTCATGCAGAGTCTTCCACTGGAGTTTATCGATCATCTTCGTAACGCTTTCACGGTTACTAAATGATCCTGTAGCGAAACGCGCTGCTCTCAGTTTGACCTTCTCTACCTCCTCTATCAACCCCATCTGGTATGGTTCCCACACCGATGAGCGGTATTCAAGCAGTGGGCGGACATATGTACAGTAACTTACTTAATTTTCGGACTGCATTTCCTTAGGATTCTTCCAATGAATCTCAATATGGCATCTGCTTTACCGACGATTAATTTTGTATGGTCGTTCCATTTTGAATCACTCCTAATGCCTACTCCCAGATAATTTATGGAATTAACTGCTTCCAGTTGCTGACCTGCTACAGTATAGCTAAATGATAAAGGATCTTTCTTTCTATGAATTCGTAGCACATTAAACTTAGATTCAATTGCCATTCCCTGCACCATGCGTCAATTCGTTGCACATCCTCCTGCATTTCAGTACAACTTTCCACTGTTACAACCTCTCGATATACTACAGCATCATCCGCAAAAAGCCTCAGTAAACTTCCGATGTTGTCCAGAATGTCATTTATATAAAAGGTAAAGCAGTCAACAATCCGAAGATTGGTTTGAACACCACAGTGCTTTACTAGGCATGGTCCTGTTTGGAGGTGGTATGCCGTTGCCTTCCTCCGACCTTCGAACTGACTTACCCAGCCAGTTATAGGGGAACCTAAGGTTTAACGTGGGTTCCGAACCACGGTGCTACTCGGTATTATTCACCTGAGCAATATTGCCAGAGGTGAAAGAAGTGGAAAGTGCCATATAAAAATCCTAGGACCTGGCGGGGATCGAACCCGTGACCTTTGGATTTGTAGTCTGGCACACTCTACCACTGTGCAACCGAGGCGCACGTCATATATATATATATATATATATATATATATATATATATATATATATATAACGGTCCCACGACACTCCCCTGTGGCTCACCTGACATCACCGACGTTTGAGGCGGGTTTATGGAGCTGTGTCGTCACTTCATGCTAGGCCTTCATTGGAGTCATTAATGTGCATTATACGCTGTTTGCTGTGCCCTGTTACACAAGTTACGTAAGAGTGTTTGTTTCTGTCTTCAAGTGTCACTAATTATTGCAGTGCTTCACAACGCGGTCTGTCTTGGGAAGCCGTCCTCTAGATGTGTGGGTTCCTGTCGCTGCTTCTTGTTAATGACGGGATACCACAAACAACCACGAAGACAGGATAAGAGAAATCAAGGCTTGCATGCACGTAAACCAGCGGTCGTCAACTGGCGGACCAAAAACTGGACCGCCAAAACTATTTTGAAACTGTAAGTTACATACTCTAATTATTTTTAAAAACTTTTTCCTGTGGATAACAATTCGTATGAGAGCCACCATTATAGTTTTTCCAGAATTTTACAGTTATCTGCTGAATAATTAGAATCGTTAATGATAATTATAGGTAGATTAAATAAATGGTTGCGACGATGTGCGACGCTGGAAAGTACACTGACAAGCGGCGGCAAAAGGGAGCAAGCTGGCCGGGGATCCGCATAAAAGCCCTGTACACCAGAACAAGGAAATTCCATAAACAGACTTCATACTCTGTCTCTGAAAACTCTATATAAACGGTCAGGGCATATCCATTTAAACACCAGTTTTGTGCTCTTAAAAATCACCTTTTGAGGTTTCTCCAGCAACAGAACTGACGGTTGTGTCTGCGAAGTTGTTCCACCTTTCAAAGCCTTTACTCCAAATGGAGATAGACTGGCAGCACAAAATTTCTTGCAAACATATAAAAATGAATCCACTGACAAATTGTGGAGAGAACATGTCCCGGATAAATATGAAAATTGCAAAACATTACGCATCTACCTGGCTACTGTGTTTGGCTCCACATATATTTGTCAAATTTCATTGAAAAACTAATTTGTCGAAGAATAAGTATCGCTCAAGATTAACGGCAGTCCACTTTGGAGTCACTATTCGCATAAGCTGCTGTGCATGTGAACCTAACTTTAAGAAACAGGCTGAAGACCGCAAATATAATATCTTGCAATCATTTTTTTAACACAAATATGTACAGTTCGTAGTATTTCGTAATTTTTGTGTGAAAATTAAGCAAAAAATAGTATGTTTAATGTATGATTTTTCAGTAGAAGTTTGACTACACATTTTATTTAATACTTTCTGTGAGTAAAAATAAAAATAAATAAATGACAAATAATATAAGTTTTACTGGATTATTATACATTTTTATTTCGCATCTTTTGTATTTCATACTAGTTTGAGACTGAAAATTAAAATGTTTTACTTTTGGACCTCGATAAAAATTTTCGAAAGTATCCGGACCCCATGCAAGATTACTTGCCGACCTCTGACGTAGACAGTCGTTTTCCTTTCCGTGACAGAGCAATAAGATGAACAGTTGCATGTAGCACATTGGGAGCCGAAATGAAGCAGTTGAGGATGCAATGACCACTACAATGAGTGGGTGAGGGTGGAGGAGGAGGAGGGAGAGACGTTCTTCTAGTTATGAGGAGAGTTAAGGGCTCTCCCACTCTGGGCACTGTGGCCTCGATATGGCTTGGTAAGGGCTACGGGGGTATTTTGGAGCTGGGGGTGGCTCCAGCAAGCCAGACGGCGTGCTTGTTGACTCGTTATTAGGCCTTACTTCTACAAGCGACAGAAATTACAGATGTGCATCCTGGTGGACTCTTAGGCTTAAGGCCCCTACACACACTCCGATTCATCATACGACCAACAAGATGTCCAACGAACCAACCAGTTGGTAGCAGCCTACACACGTTCCGACCAACTGCAGGCGGCTCCACCCTGTTCTGGTGTCTGTCTGTCGAACTGTTTTTGTTTTTGCGTGTTCGCTGTGCAGACGACCGCAGGCATGGAAGTTGGTCGGGAAGCGCTATACACGGTGCAGTTTGTCGGGTGAAGTGGTGGGGGAATCGGAGATCGGGTGGTCAGGCACAACCAACCGGCCGACAAGGAAAGTTGGTCGGGTAGCGCCTGAAACGGCCCAATTTATCGGGTGTCCAACGAATTGGTCCAATAAATCGCATCGTATGTAGGTCCCTTTAATGTTGGAAGGGAGAGGCCAGCCGTCGGTCTCGCGGGCCACAGCGTGTAGTCTGCGCGGCAGCGTTATATCTCGGCGGCGGCTGATGGCCGTGACCCCCGCTGCTAACAATAAGTCCGCAGCGCTGACAGCACGCCCAGGCTAGGCTTCTCAACGTGGAGGGGGCGGCGGCTGGCAGCACGGCGGCTGCTGGCTCCATCTAGACGGTTTACTTCTAATCACTGACTGCTTCTGCAAACTATATACACACACCCTATGAACAGACACTTGGCTAACTGGTATATGCTGCTACATATTCACCCGTGCCCTTACATCGAGACTTAAGGCAAATATAGCACATATAACACAGTCCATGATACTCACTTTGCCATTCAGCAACAGGCTTGAATCATCTCGTAAAGATAGGAGCGTGGGGATCCGAGAGGCACCCTACGACATTACAGAATTCAATACGCACTATTCGTCGTGTACTCTGCTCCTTTAGTCCTATAATTAACCTAAACACGTAAAACTGATCCTAAAACTAGTCGTGAGGATTTGCAAAATGATCTGTTATAATACACATCCACAACGCCTCTGTACCAAACGAAATTAAACAAACTGAGTTTGCACTACAACCCTTACGTTATTACAAATTGTCCGTAACGACACTCCTCAACTACAAGTTGTTTAAACTAATGGAACTAATTAATTGCTTATGTATTTTAACTATAGCAAAAGATTCCGTTTTACGCATACACAAGTCTCTTGCGTATATATTCTTGTACATAATAAACCGGATGAACTTGTAATAACTATAAAAACTAAAAATATTTTCCGTTGTTCACTTTAAAGCAATAAAAAGGACCGACTGAAGATGCTTCAGCTGTAGCGAAACATGTATGGGCGTACAAAAAAAAAAAAAGTGTTTTGCTCAAGGCAGATCCTTATCCAAAAACAACTAAGTTCAATATTTATATAGCAAACACAGACCAAAAACGGGGTTTAATCATGAAGATGATTCTTGCATGAAGTATGTCATCACCTTGAGGTTTATTTACACTTCTAATTTTACTCTACTAATAATCATCATTTTTCTAAATAACAAATAATTACGTTACACTAGTAATATTACGCAGTTTTAATTTGGTACATAGGAAGTTGACGATGACCACTTAATAGAAACTGTTTGTGTAAATAAATCATTTTACTGAGCAGCTCAGGACGGTAACGTGATACTTTTCAAATATGTACGAGCTGTAGGGCAACAACTCTCGCTTAAATGCAACACCTTTTGTGATCTGGATCACTATATTCGTAAATTCATTCATGAGTGGATCTCTTATTTACATAAACGAGTTAGGGAAAAATCTAAGTAGCTCTCTTAGGTTGTTTGCAGATGACGCCGTCATTTACGCGTTTAGTAAAATCATCTGAAGATCAAAACCAACTGCAGAACGATTTGAATAAGATATCAGTATGGTGTAAAAATTGGCAGTTGACTCTAAATAATGAGTACGAAAAGAAATCCGTTAAATTTTGTTTACATGATAAATCAATCAAATGTGAAGGCAGTAAACTCCACAAAATACCTAGGAATTACAATTACTTCTGACTTAAATTGAAAAGAACACGTAGATAATGTCGTGGGAAAGGCGAACCAGAGACTGCGTTTTATTGGTAGAACCCTTAAAAGATGCAACAGAACTACTAAAGAAACTGCATACACTACACTTGTCCGTCCTTTTTTGGAGTGTTGTTGCCCATTATGGGATCCTTATCAGGTGAGTTTGACGGAGGACATCGAAAGAGTCCAAAGAATGGCAGCTCGTTTCGTATTGTCACGATACAGGGGAGACAGCGTTACGGAAATGATACAGGATCTGGGATGGGCATCATTACAACAACGGCGCCTATCTCTGCGGCGTGCGCAACTTACGAAACTACAATCGCCAACATTCTCCTCCGAATGCGAAAATATAGTATGGACTCCCACTTACATAGGTAGAAATGATCATCAGAATAAAATACGAGAAATTAGAGCCCGAAGAGAGAGATTAAGGTGTTCATTTTTCCCGCACGCTATTCGAGAATGGAATGGGAGATAAAATAGTATAACGGTGGTTCGATGAACCCTCTGCCAGGCACTTAAATGTGATTTGCAGAGTATTTCATGTAGATGTAGATACCGTAACGTATACGCACACATTTCTTGAGACGATAGGGTCACTACAGGTGGGTTAATGACATTCATTAGAGCCGGAGAACTTTCACGTAAGCCTTAAATTGCATCTTTCACTCCGAGAGACCCGTTCAGTATATTGTGCTTCATGTACTCTGCCTTATTTAACCAAAGACGATTTCCTAACACCGCCCATGATACAGCATAACACATACTAGTACCGAATATTTTCTCCCTTACACTGATTCCAGAAGTTAACCTACGCCTACTATCTGCTGTCATGTTTCTGTTTCTTGTCTGGAAACTTTTAATTGACGAAGTCAGGTCCAATGACATACACTTAATTTCCGACATATTTAACACAAAGAAGGCAAAAAAAGGACGGATAGAAAAATATGCGAAATAAAAACAAGGACTCTAAGAGCGGTTAATAAAGTTATGCTGATACTTGAGCTGCTGCCGACTACAGAGCCTTTAGCAGTCACACTGCTGCACTATAATGTGCTGCAAGCTGGACGGTCGCAGGCACCCCGTGTGGCACCAAACAGCAGCTTCATCACAATTACGTCCTTATTCTATACTCGGTGATGTCGTTATGGGCCGGCCGCGGTGGCCGAGGGGACTAAGGCGCTCCAGTCACGGTCTGCACAGCCACTGCGGTCGGGGGTTCGAATCCCCCCTCGGGGATGGATATTTGTGCCGTCCTAGTTCGTACGTAGTTCATAAGTAGTTTGTAAGTTTAGGGGCTGATGACATCGTAGTTAAGTCCCATAGACTATACAAACATATGATTTTGTCGTTATGGTGTTACAAACTTTGACGGATGATGGAGAATGTGAAATGTATTAATTTAAGGGAAGGAACTCTGACCGGAAAAGAAATGAGTCGAATATTATAAGCGGAAATCGTTCTAATACATCCGACGGTGGCGAATTGTATATACCGGTGCTTCTATTCCTAGATTACTGTAATATACCGAACTTGTTATTCGTCAACGGGTGTGGTTAGAACTTGATAGAAACCCATCTCACACTGATCAAGGGGTTTATGAACCTTCAGTCCAGGCATCCCCTGGAAAGTGGAAAGGCCGGCCGCGGTGGCCGAGGGGACTGAGGCGCTCCAGTCACGGTCTGCACGGCCACTACGGTCGGGGGTTCGAATCCCCCGTTGGGCTTGGATATTTTTGCCGTCCTTAGGATTAGCTAGTTCATATGTAGTTTGTAAGTTTAGGGACTTATGACCCCGTAGTTAAGTCCCATAGACTATACAAACATTTGAACATTTGAAAGTGGAAAGAAAGAGTGGTCCAGTTTCGTGGCCAGCACGTTCACCTGATCTCACCCCCACTGGATTTCTTATTATGGGCGCCGTGTGGAAAGTCTTGTGTAAGGGACGACAGAAAAGTCGGAAGATGATCTTCTAGCAACAATTCTCATTGTCTGCGACGCTAGCGATATTGCAGACTAGCTGCAAGTACCCGGCTTTGCCCGGGTTTAAAATAAGTAAAGTACTCTCCCCCATGCACCGAACGAAATTTTATGTAGACAGCTACCTTCATCTTGTTTTCAAGGTGAAGTGTACAAAATTCCATCAAGATCGGAGCAAAACTGTGGATTTTGGCGAAATCCATAAGTACCCTCCACCATGCACTGAACGAAATTTTATGTAGACAGTGCCCTACCTCTTGTTTTGAAGGTCAATTGTGCAAAATTTCATCAAGATCAGTGCAAAGATATAGATTTACACGGACACATTGGAAACGCACTTTCACTTTTTCTCAAATTTTCCGGTTGGTTTTCCAAAAAAATGGAACGAAACCTGTTTAAGAACCTTCCCCGGTTCGATTCGCCTGGCGGTTTAATGACGCGATTCGAAATGCCGGCCGACCTGGTTGCGGTTTTTAGGCAGTTTTCCACAAAAATTTTCAAATGTTTGTGAAGTTATGGGACCTAACTGAAAGGCCGCGCGCACCGCAGCAAGGCGTCTCAGTGCGCACGGCTATTCCGCCGCAGCAGGTTTCCAGATTCCAGTAGGTACATATCGGGCTGGTACCCCAGTTCCGCCACGGTTACACAATTCACAAACATTTAGAAAAAGTTTCGCACACTTTCACATATAAAACGCTACACGCAGACAGTTGGGGCGCACATATCTCCCGTGAGGAGGAGAGAATGGGGTAATTAGCTGGCGACAGGAAGGACATCCGGCTATCCCTTAAAATACCCACACCGAGTCAGTACCTAACCACGCGATCTCACGCGAGTAGCAAAAGCGTTAGAAAAAGAAGATTATCCAGAAGGAATTTTGTACACTGTGATCGGGGTTCTGAAGCTTGTGCTCTTCGTTTGAATTCTGTGTGAGGTTAAGGTGGGAGATTAGTAAATTTTCGGTTGTTTTTTCCGTGGAGATAGTTAACAGATAAATCAGTTGCGAGTTGTAGTCGTGGCAGAGTGGTATTAAAGTTACGAATTAAATTTACTGAACAGACGTAAATTTCTATCGACTGACAAGTGTCGTTACAGCTATACGCTTATTCGTATATTCTTACATCATGTAACAAGTATCTATCTTACCTTCTGAAGAAGATACTTTTAAAAGTGGCTTTTCAAAAAGCCTTTTTACCATTCGGAACTGATTGGCTGTCGACTTTATTTCTGAACATTCCATATCTACACTTGCAGTGTCTAGCTATGTTTAAGATTTTAGAATTATATTTTCGTTTATAATTTCGAGCCGCCGTGGTGGCCGAGGGGACTGAGGCGCTTCAGTCACGGTCGGCACGGCCACTACGATCGGGGGTTCAAAATGTTCAAATGTTTGTTAAGCTTATGGGATTTAACTACCGGGTCATCAGTCCCTAACCTTACAAACTACTTATTTACTACCTTATATTAAGGACGGCACAAATATCCATGCGCGAGGGGGGATTCGAACCCCCGACCGTAGTGGCCGTGCAGACCGTGACTGGAACGCCTCAGTCCCCTCGGCCACCGCGCCCGGCAGTCGGGGGTTCGAATCCCCCCTCGGGCATGGATATTTGTGCCGTCCTTAGTCTTAGCTAGTTCATAAGTAGTTTGTAAGCTTAGGGACTGATGACCCCGTAGTTAAGTCCCATAAGTTCTACAAGCATTTGAACATTATAATTTCGACCCGGTTGTTTCACGACCAGACCGAGTGAAGTGGCGCAATGGTAACACACTGGGCTCTCATTCTGGAGGATGGTGCTTCAAATCCACTCCAGCCATCCGGATTTAGGTTCTCCTTGATTTCCCTGAACCACTCCAGCTAAATGCCGGGACGATTCTTTTGAAGGGGCACACCAAATTTTTTTCCGTCTCTACTAACAACCATAACAAGATGTTAAACCCTAAGTTCAAATCAAATGTTTGTAAATCTTATGGGACTTAACTACGGGGTCATCAGTCCCTAAACTTACAAACTACTTATGAACTACTTACGAACTAGGACGGCACAAATATCCATGCCGGAGGGGGGATTCGAACCTCCGACCGTAGTGGCCGTGCAGACCGTGACTGGAGCGCCTCAGTCCCCTCGGCCACCGCGGCCGGCAAACCCTAAGTTTTCCTTACTTCAGGTTGATGTATTTACTCTTCTTGACCGATCCTGAAAGTTTGTAACATCTTTACAGTATGATCCTGTATTTTCACATATTTAAGGAGAGACGACTTCAATTTTATCGTATGGACATATTGTCTACGTTTTTATGCATTTACTGAAAATTACCTATCGGCGTTATGCAGCGTAAGTGAAAAATTCATTATTTCTGATCACACTATGTAATACGTCGTTTATGTATGTAGACAGTTTTAACAGTCCAACTAAGCTTTCTTGGGGCGCACACAACAGGGCGTTGAACATTCACCTTACAGGATAATGTGCAGATAATGAATGACATCTGTAAATCTGAGAATGTTTCATCGAAGATATGCAGCTTCAGTGGAAAAAATAAACAACATAAGCTGCTCTTATTATTTTTTTCTCGCCAGAGCCAGAAGAGTGTTTGGGTATCTAACCAACTGTCAGTTGCAGAGGAAACAATATTTTATGTACAGCGGTTTCCACAATAATATTACTGTATGCATAATAGACTCAAGGTTAAAAGATGAGGAAATAATTTCATGTATACCTCGATTTTTGTTATGGGTACAATAACAGAAACGGAAGTTTATTTGTATCATGACACTGACATATGAGTAGACTTAATCTAGTCTACTGATTTTATCGAGAATCTAAACAAGAATATGGTTTTCTACAAACCACTTGCGGCTGTGTCTGCAATAATGTAATATAATTTGAATGGAGTCATGCCTCAAAGTGTGCAGATATACGTTTAAGTTAATACAGTTTAATCTTATTGTAACATTTCCACATACTGGAATTAACTATCATTTGATATAAAAAAAATAATAGACAGTTAAATTGAAGGGTCTATATTGATATCATTTGTTATTTCTGAGATATTATTTACCGGTATGCGACCTTCCTAGCCGGCCGCGGTGGCCGAGGGGACTGAGGCGCTCCAGTCATGGTCTGCACGGCCACTACGGTCGGGGGTTCGAATCCCCCCTCGGGCATGGATATTTGTGCCGTCCTTAGTATTAGTTAGTTCATAAGTAGTTTGTAAGTTTAGGGACTGGTGACCCCGTACTCAAGTCCCATAAGCTATAAAAACATGTGAAACATTTTTTTTGTTACTGATAAACACTGCGTATCAATAATTGTAAATATAAGTCTTATAATGTTATTGTTATAGTACTGAAATTTGCCGACTTTTTATCTGTAAGGAATACTGAAGTTGTAATTACGGCGTTTGATTCTCACAAGTCTCCTGAATCCATTCATATAATTATATTTGCCGTATGATCATTCCCTGATTTTATATGGACTTTTAGAATAATATGTGTGGCTATATTGTACTTCAGTTGCAATCTGGGAGAGCCGCCCTCGCTCAGCCAAGAGCGTTGTTTCCTGTTACCGAGCAGATTACGAAAATCCTAACTACCTGTATTCCATTAATTAGGTTCAAACTGTTAGCCGGATGGCTGGGGAACCCAACAGCCTGGCAAAACCCGACTTTTACATGGAAACAATCAGCTTCTCCCTGTATCTGTAATGACACATGAATCTGTGACGTTCAAAATATGTTAAAAGTTTTCTGAATTAAAGGGCCAAAGTGTTAGTGTCATTGGTCTCTAGACTTACAAACTCCTTAAACTAACTCATACTAAGGAGAAAACACACACACACGCACGCACACACACACACACACACACACACACACACACACACACACACACACATGCCCGAAGGAGCATATATATAATCTTAAGGGACTTAACTACTGGGTCATCAGTCCCTAAACTTACAAACTACTTATGAACCACCTACAACTAAGGACGGCACAAATATCCATGCCCGAGGGCGGATTCGAACCCCCGACCGTAGAGGCCATGATGACCGTGACTGGAGCGCCTCAGTCCCCTCGGCTACCGCGGCCGGCGGGGTCGGAGTGCCGGCCAGCCTAGATGTAACTTTTAGGCAGTTTTCCACATCCTACTAGGCGAATACTGGGCGGTCCCCAAGTCCCGCCTCAGTTACACGATTCGCAAACATTTCGAAACAGTTCACACGCCGCGGCGGGATAGCCGTACGCACTGAGGCGCCGTGCTGCTGTGCGCGCGGTCGTTCGCCGTCGGAGGTTCGAGTCCTCCCTCGGGCGTGGATGTATGTGTTGTCGTTAGCTTAGTTCAACTTAGTTTAAGTAGCTTGTAAACTAGGGACTTACAAACAGGTAAGTTACTTAGATTTACAAACAACTGAACATTTTTGATCACTTTACACTTTCACACATATAAGAAATGCTCAAATGTTTGTTAAGCTTGACGAACTTAACTGCGGGGTGATCAGTCCCTAAACTTACAAACTACTTATGAACTATCTTATACTAAAGACGACACAAACATCCATGCCCGAGGGGGGATTCGAACCCCCTACCGTAGCGGCCGTGCAGACTGTGTCTTGCGCGCTGCAGACCGCTCGGCCACTGCGGCCGGCTACACATATAACACTATTCGCAGAAATATGGGGTACACATTTCCTCCCGGGGGACATGGGGTGGCGGCAGGAAAGGCATTCGGCCACCCCGTAAATATTAACATGCCAATATTAACAAAATGTTCAAATGTTTGTTAAGCTTATGGGACTTAACTACGGGGTCATCAGTCCCTAAACTTACAAACTACTTATGAACTACCTTCTACTAAGGACGGCACAAATATCCATGCCCGAGGGGGGATTCGAACCCCCGACCGTAGTGGCCGTGCAGATCGTGACTGGAGCGCCTCAGTCCCCTCGGCCACCGCGGCCGGCTAACAATATTAACACACCAAGTCGGATTTAACGAAGTCGATCCTACATGTGCGGGATCATGGCCAAACAGAAGTAGTATTATTGTGGAAACCATTGCACAAACAATATTATTTTTTCTGTATTAGTTACCAATGGCCGGCCGCGGTGGCCGAGGAGACAGGCGCTCCAGTCACGGTCTGCACGGCTACTACGGTCGGGGGTTCGAATTCCCCCTCGGGCATGGATATTTGTGCCCTCCTAGTTCGTAAGTAGTTCATAAGTAGTTTGTAAGTTTAGGGACTGTTGACCCCGTAGTTAAGTCCCATAGACTATACAAACATTTGAAACATTTGAGTTACCAATGATGATCTGTTAGATAACGGAACATCGGTATGCCCACCAAAAAATTTTTTTTTAAGAGCAGCGAATGGTGTTTATAGAAGATGTGATTCATTAATTACGTAAAAGATGCAGAACACCAGGCATTATATGTGCCAAATATTTTTGGGGATAATAACACGCCGCGGTGGAGTAGCCGAGCGGTCTAAAGCGTCTCTCTGCAGAGCGCGCGGTTGCTCGCCGTGGAGGTTCGAGTAAGTTCAAATGTTTGTATAGCTTATGGGACTTAACTACGGGGTTATCAGTCCCTAAACTTACAAACTACTTAATAACTAGCTAACACTAAGGACAACACAAATATCCATGCCCGAGGGGGGATTCGAACCCCCGACCGTAGTGCCCGTGCAGACCGTGATGGGCGCGCCTCAGTCCCCTCGGCCACCGCGGCCGGCTTCGAGTAATTACAGGTCTGCTAAGTGTATTAGGTATAAGATAGTCCAAAGGACGTTTCGAGGGATACAAAGGGCATTGTTGATAAAATTTTGAATGACGTCGGAAAGGCATCTGCTGCAAAACAACTTCTAATTGGAACAGTCTCCGGCTGGTGTACTGGTTTTGTAACAATGAAAGTTGGAAAAGCGGCAGCTGTTGCAGTTGGAGGTGGCATTATATTCCTACAGATTGCAAACCATGAAGGTTATTTGAAAATTAACTGGGAGAAAGAAGTTCATAAAGAAGTAGATAAACTTGCTGATAAAGTAGAAGAAAAATCTACAGGAGAGGGCCCGAAGTTCTTGGACAAGATGGAACGATTGGTTGATCGAAATATTGACAAGGCTGAAGCGTTATTGAAACGAAAACAACGCAAAGCATATTGGTGATGAAGACTATTTCCAGGTTCAAGAAATTCATATTTTTCTTGCCTTATTTGTTTTGGGTTTTTCAGTTGGAATTGTAACAGGCTCCTGAATGAAAAGGAAGAATACTATAATTTAAGACATTTTACTAAACTTCATTTATTTATTTCTTCTGTAATGCACAGGATGTAGGAAGTAGAACTGAATTTTTCAAAACTGAAAAGAGCTTTAAGTCAAACTGTAGAATCTCACTATGGATTTGTCAGGCTATTTCATCTATCCATGTGATATTGCTGATGTTTACTAAGGAAGTCCTTTCTGAAGGCATTTGTATGGAGTGTTGTCTTGTATGGGAGTGAAACATGGACGATAAGCAGTGTGGACAGAAAGAGGATAGAGGCTTTTGAAATGTGGTGCTACAGAAGAATGCTGAAGATTAGGTGGGTGGATCGCGTAACTCATGAGGAGGTACTGAACCGAATTGGGGAGAAAAGAAATTTCTGGCATACCTTGACTAAAAGAAGGGATAGATTGGTAGGACACATTCTTAGACATCAAGGAATTGTGAATTTAGCGTTGGAGGGAAGTGTGTGGGGTAAAAATCGCAGAGGGAGACCAAGAGACGCGTATAGTAAGCAGATTCAAGTGGATGTGGGTTGTCGTTCTTATGAGGAGATGAAAAGAGTAGAGGATAGAGTAGGGTGGATAGAGTAGGGTGGAGAGCTGCATCAAACTAGTCTCTGGACTGAAGACCACAACAACAACAATACTTTGTGTAATTTATTTCAAAATAATATACCTAATTTTTTCACATTATAAATTGTTACATATTAAAGGTAAGGTACTTAAGAACTTCCCTGTGACTGATAATTTGTAAAGTATTAACCATTTACATTATTGACATGTGATACAGTAGAGATTGTATGTAATACACATTGTGTAGTAATAAATAATACTGTGTTATAAAAAAAAAGAAAAGTCCTTCCTGGGGCATGGGTGTGTGTGTGTCGTCCTTAGGTTAGTTTACCTAGGTTTAAGTAGTTTGTAAGCTACGGACTGATGACCACGCAGTTTGGTCCGATTTACAAACATTTGAACATTTTTTTGATAATAACATATTTGTGAATGCGATTAATTTTATCAGTCGACAATCTGGTGCGGCGTTGGAAGCTATAAGGAGATACTGTATAAGAAGGCGGAAATGACCAGCTGAACGCGGTTCTTCTATTTGAAAAGATATTGAAGATAAAAAAAAGGAAAAAGGATCGAGAATGCCCTTCAAGAAATAACTTCTGACCGTCCTAATTGGCGTCGGAGAAATGAAAAGAAAGTTCCACCGGGGACCGGTGGGCGTCTTCTGGAAGCGGCGTCTGTACCTTCCGGTGCGAGATGCGAATAAGCACGGCCCGGAATGTTTTCATCTGCAGGAAGCCATTAAATGCGAATCAGAGGGGCAGCGGGCACCGTTAGGGCGATCGTGTGGGCGGAAATGAGGGGCGCGTATGGCTCGGTGATTCAGCCGGGGTCCTTGACCGTAATCCGCGTCACGCTTTTTCGTGCGCTCGCGCCACCAATCGCAGCCACCGACCGTGCAGACGCGCGGCCGTCGCCCCTGCTTTCGGTTATTGATGGGGATTAACGGGAAGCCTGTCTCATTCCGCTGGCATTCCTTTGCGGCTGTCTGAAGCAACAGTGCGCCTCCTGAACATGTGCTAGCTCAAAGCACACTAAATAAAGAAAAGTGTGAAGTAATACACATGACCACTAAAAGAAATCCGCTGAACTTCAATTACGCGATAAATCAGTCAAACCTTAAGGTCGTAAATTCTACCAAATACCTAGGAGTTACAATTACGAACAACTTTGACTGGAGAGAACACGTAGAAAATATTGTGAGGGAGGCGAACCAAAGGTTAAGTTTCATTGTCAGAACGCTTCGGAGATGCACCAGCTCCACCAAAGAGACTGCCTACATCACAATTGTGCGTCCTCTCCTGGAGTACTGTTGCCCCTTGTGGGACCCTCACCAGGTGGGACTGACGGAAGACATTGAGAAGGTTCAGAGAAGGGCAGCTCGTTTTGTTCTATCACGTTACGGGGGGAAAGCGTCAGGGAAATGTTGCACGACTTGGGGTGGAAATCATTAAAAGAAAGACGTTATTCATTGCGGCGTGATCTGTTTGCGAAGTTTCAATCACCGACTTTTAGTTTTGAATGTGAAAATATTTTGCTAGCACCCACCTACTTAGCGAGACATGACCATCCCAATAAAATAAGAGAAATCAGATCGAAAACGGAACGATTTAGGTGTTCTTTCTTCCCGCGCGCTATTAGAGAATGGAATGGTAGAGAAAAGTTATGAAAGTGGTTAATGAACCCTCTGCCAGGCACTTGAATGTGATTTGCAGAGTATCTATGTAGATGTAGTATCTATTTAGATGTATCCGTGTCCTGTGTCATGGGGCCGTTGTTTAATAACACTTTTATAGCACTTCCGGATTACGAATGAAAAGACACACCATCTTCAGTACTCCTTTAAGGTAAAAAAAAAAAGGTAAAGCAGTCAACAATCCGAAGACTGGTTTGAATACCACAGTGCTCATACGTGAAGTACACTAGCGGCAAAACACAAACAATACCTTCACTACGCGATAGCAATGGTAACACTACCGACGACAGTACTGCTAAGGCAGAATTACTAAACACAGCTTTCCGAAATTCGTTCACCAAAGAAGACGAAGTGAACACTCCAGTATTCAATCCAAGAACAGCTGCCAGCATGCGAAACTTAGAAGTAGATGTTCCTGGAGTAGTAAAACAACTTAAGTCACTAAACAAAAATAAGTCTTCCGGGCCAGATTGTAAACCAACTAGATTCCTCTCAGAGTATGCTGATGCAATAGCTCCGTACTTAGCTATAATTTACAACCGATCACTCAGCGAAAGATCCGTACCCAAAGACTGGAAAGTTGCCCAAGTTACTCCAATATTCAAGAAAGGCAATAGGAGTGATTCCCAAAATTACAGGCCAATCTCATTGACGTCGATTTGCAATAGGATTTTGGAACATATACTTTGTTCGAATATTATGAACTACCTCGAAGAGAACGACCTATTAACCAATAGTCAGCACGGATTCAGAAAGTATCGCTCTTGCGAAACACAGCTTGCCCTTTATTCACATGAAGTGTTAAATGCCATCGACAAGGGATCTCAAATCGATTCCATATTTCTGGATTTCCGGAAGGCTTTTGACACTGTACCCCACAAGCGGCTTCTAATGAAATTGCGTGCTTATGGAATATCTCCCCAACTGTGCGATTGGATTCACGATTTCCTATCAGAAATGACACAGTTCGTTGTAATTGACGGTGAGTCATCGAGTAAAACAGAAGTGATATCTGGCGTTCCACAGGGAAGCGTTATAGGTCCCCTACTTGCACAACAAGCTTGTTTCAGCATATTGCCATTTTAAAGTGCGTCTGCAGATGTTAATTCATTGCTTATTATTTACGTCTTAAGAAACAATATGAGAAGGTATAATATAATTACAAATTACAGTATTACTTACGGCAAGGTGTTAATGACATACACTTAGCATCTGGTAGACATCTGTCAACTGTATGTTCTTATATAATAATTTTATTAACCAGTTTTTCAGTGGCTCGTTGAAATTTGCCTTACTTTCGTATTTTGACAGTTGGAGCACAGATGCTTAATGTTTCCGTGACATCCAAAGACATAATAATGTAAACATTAAGCATCTGTGCTCCAACTGTCAAAATACGAAAGTACGTCAAATTTTAACGAATTATTGAAAAATTCGTTAGTGAAATTATTATATAAGAACAGACAGTTGACTATCAGATGTCATATGTATGGCCGGCCGCGGTGGCCGAGGGGACTGCGGCGCCACTACGAGTGCACGGCCACTACGGTCTGGGGTTCGAATCCCCCCTCGGGCATAGGTATTTGTGCCGTCTTTAGTATTAGCTAGTTCATAAGTAGTTTGTACGTTTAGGGACTGATGACCCTGTAGTTAAGTCTCATAAGCTATACAAACATTTGAACATGTTTTGCTATATGTACCGGTATGGGACTAACACCTGACGTAAGTAACATTGTACTTGTATTATACCTTCTTATATTATTTCTTAAGACGTAAATAATAAGCAATGTATTAACATCTACAGACACAGTTTTAAATGACAGTATGCTGAAACAAGCTCGTTGTGCAAATTCGTAAAAAACAAGCAAAATAAAACATAATTGCAGCTACCTGGAAATGTAACAAATTTACAAATGTTTGTAAATCTATCGGACCAAACTGCGTGGTCATCAGTCCGTAGCTTACAAACTACTTAAAACTAGGTAAAATAACCTAAGGACAAACACACACACCCATGCCCCAGGGAGGACTGGAACCTCCACGGCGAGACGCTTTGGACCGCTCGGCTACACGACCGCGGCAACTGATTAAGAGCAGGTCACATGAATAGTAATAACACGGAACATTTGTTAAAAGTAATTTCCTCTGACAGCTGTGATTTCTATTTCACTGACGAGGACAACAGTTCATAGGTCGATACTAATAGATTGTATTAAATATATTGGTCAAAACAATTATGGGATCAGTTGAGATATCCAGGGTCTGAAGTATTGTCATCGACGGAATGGACTAAAATGGTTCGACGTCTTTCTGTCGGTTCTACGGAGTGGAGACAACAACGTTACGACAACCGAGATAGTGGTAATAACTGAATGTTGCTGCAGATGGGATTGTTGTTGACTTGTTTTCACTCTACCAAACGAATTACACAAGTAGTTGGGTTCAGATAGTGTAGTGAGCAGTTAGTGCAATGCAACAACAATGTGACTTATCCGAAGGAATGGCATGGAGAGCCATAGGTATGTTGGATGAGGGATAGACACAGGGCCGGCCGCGGTGGCCGAGGAGACTGAGGCGCTCCAGTCACGGTCTGCACGGCCACTACGGTCGGGGATTCGAATCCCCCCTCGGGCATGGATATTTGTGCCGTCTTTAGTCTTAGCTAGTACATAAGTAGTTTGTAAGCTTAGGGACTGATGACCCCGTAGTTAAGTCCCATAAGTTCTACAAACATTTGATTTTTGATAGACACAGGGAGGTGGCTGCAGCTATTGTCAAAAAAAAAAAAAAAAAAAAAAAAAAAAAAAAAAAAAAAAAAAAAAAAAAAAAAGTTCAAATGTTTGTAGAACTTATTGGACTTAACTACGGGGTCATCAGTCCCTAAGCTTACAAACTACTTATGAACTCGCTAAGACTGAGGACTGCACAAATATCCATGCCCGAGGGGGGATTCGAACCCCCGACCGTAGTGGCCGTGCCGGCCGCGGTGGCCGAGGGGACTAAGGCGCTCCAGTCACGGTCTGCACGGCCACTACGGTCGGGGGTTCGAATCCCCCCTCGGGCATGGATATTTGTGCCGTCCTAGTTCGTAAGTAGTTCATAAGTAGTTTGTATGTTTAGGGACTGATGACCCCGTAGCTAAGTCCCATAGACTATACAAACATTTTTTTTTGTAGTGGCGGTACAAACCGTGACTGGAGCGCCTCAGTCCCCTCGGCCACCGCGGCCGGAGCAGCTAGTGTCCCAAAGTGTAATTTGCAAGACTTGGATGCGATTTCAGACACCAGGAACCGGTAAAAGAAGGTAAGGCTAAGGTCGTCCACAGTTAACATCAGGGAGAAATGACCGTTATCTCCGGTTAACAGCCTGTCGAGACAGGCGGCTGAATGCAACGCACCCTCCTGGCAGCAAGAGGACGCACAGTGCCAACACAAACAATACGAAACAGCCTCTACGCACGGAGGCCTATGGTAGGTCACCCATTAAAACCATGACACCGTTGAGCTCGCAGAAACTGGTCGGAGGAACATCAAGACTGAAGTCGTAACGAATGGCGGCGGGTTCTGTTCATAGATAAATCAAGATTTTGTGTTCAGCCGGGCAATCGTCGTTCTCTCACCAGGAGAGAACGTGGAACTCGGAACAGTCCTGCTTATGTGCAGGAAACATCACCATATCATGGTGGTGGACGAATGGTGTGGGCAGGAGTTAGTATTGGCGGAAGTACGGATCTCTATGTCGTCAGAATGGCGCTTTGACTGTTGAGAGATATAGAGACGAGATCCTTCGACGTTTATTGTGCTCTACGCTGGTCACATAGGAAATGGGTTCCTTCTGGTGCACGATAACGCTCTTCTCCACAGAGCTGCACTGGTTGACAACGTGCTTGGACCTGTGGGAATTGAACGAACGGAGTGGCCAGCTTGTTCACCAGACTTAAACCAGATTGAGAATGTCCGGAACGTACTTGGCAGACGCATTGCAGCCACACCAGCACCTCCAACCGTGGTTGCAGAGCTGGATACTGCACTCATGGAAGAATGGCCAAATATCCCTCAAGAGATGATTGATAACCTTATACTGTCCATGCCATGCAGGTGTAGAACTGTACTGGCCGTCCGAGATGATACACACCATATTAGAAGGGTATGAGAACAATTACACTGTTCAATATTTTTAACAATTAGGACTATTTTTCTCTTAGTGTCCTCCTAAAGGAACAATCCTGGCATTTTCCTGAAGGCACATAGGAAAATCATGAGCCGGCCGCGGTGGCCGAGGAGACTGAGGCGCTTCAGTCACGGTCTGCACGGCCACTACGGTCGGGGATTCGAATCCCCTCTCGGGCATGGATATTTGTGACGTCCTTAGTCTTAGTTAGTTCATAAGTAGTTTGTAAGTTTAGGGACTGATGACACCGTAGTTAAGTCCCATAGACTTTACAAACATTTGAACATTTTTTGAAAATCATGAACCGCCGTCCTCCGAATGAGACTTCAGTGTGATAACACTGCGCCACCTCGCTCGGGCATTGCAGGATGCATATGTAATTTCTGCCGCCTTTTTCTAAATAAAACTGTAAAATTGTATGTTTTCTAAACAAACTTTGTATCTTTCCTTATGCTTGATTACGGATATATAGGGCGGTCTATTGATAGTGACCAGGCCAAATATCTCACGAAATAAGCATCAAACGAAAAAACTACAAAGAACAAAACTCTTCTAGCTTGAAGGGGGAAAACAGATGGCGCTATGGTTGGCCCGCTAGATGGCGTTGCCGTAGGTCAAACGGATATCAACTGCAATTCTTAATAGGTACCCCAATTTTTATTACATATTCGTCTAGCACGTAAATAAATAGGAATGTTTTATTTGGAACACTATTTTCGCTTTGTGACAGATAGCGCTGTAATAGTCACAAACGTGTAAGTACATGGTATCGCGTACCATTTCGCCAGTACAGACGGTATTTGCTTCGTGATGCATTACTCGTGTTAAAACGGACCGTTTACCAATTGCAGAAAAGGTCGATGTGGTATTTATGTAAGGCTACCGTGATAAAATGAGCAACGGGCATGGCCCCCACATTGGATTGCGGGCCCTGCACCCAACATCAGAGACGGGCCCTTTCTAACCCCACCCCCTTATTTTACAGTCGCGTGGTACATTAAAATATCATGGTTATTTGTTACCAAAACTGTGCTTAGAATGTAATTTAACTAGAAAATACAGGGTATAGTTACAGTAACTATTTTATTAGTTCATACTAGACTTTATTTATACAGCAAGTAAATTTATTTATCTGACGAATATTAAAATGTTGTTTCTGCTGTTGTCGTTGTTGAGGTCTTCAGTCCGGAGACTGGTTTGATGCAGCTCTCCACAATACCCTATCCTGAGCAAGTCTCTTCAACTTGTGACGATACTGCTGGCCCTCTCACCTCAATGCTATTGTACGATACCGTCTGCGTTGGACCCGGAATCGTGTGGTTTAATAGTGATATATGTGGCGTGTGAAGTCACATCCAAAATAGCCAGTCTAGGAATCAGTATAGGACAGTGTCCCGGTGATACTGTGATAAAATAAGTGATAGATTTCATTAATTAAGAGATTTGTTTAGATGCTTTCCAGACAGTTCTATAAACAATAGTTTTGTCATTGTACATTATTTCAAGAATTAGAAAGAAAGTGCATCAAAAACTTTATGTAAATTAAAATAAATAGCATTGTATATATGTTAGGCTCATAAACAAGTTGTGTTGGCCAGCTAATTGTGTTAATTAATGTAATAGTCGAGATTTGAATATTGTTATTCTTTTTATATATTGACTGACGTGAGATTTTGAGTATATTTTGTGAATGGCCATGAGATTTGATAGTTCAATATATGTTAGGACCATGTATGATGTATTCATTAACTAATTAATTGACATTTAACATCGCACTTTGTTGTAAAAGAAAAAGGTCTGAGATTTCAACTTAAAAAGATTTATGACATGTAAAATTATTGTATGTATAGTTTTCATTTTATATTGTGATTATTTTTGTGTACATGAAATGTTTTCCTTGTGTGTTTGGTAATTGTAAATTAGTATATTCAATTGTTAGAACAATGCATGATGTAATGCCATTATTGTCAATGTTATATATTTGCCTCGCCGCCTTGTGTGTGTGTGTGTGTGGGTGGGTGGGTGGGGGGGGGGTTCGAGTTAGAGTTTTGGCTTTTCTAAAGTGCCCTGGAAGCTATGTCAGTCTGTTGACTCAAAATGGAAGTTATGTCAGCTAAGGTCTGTTGCTTTGTATATGTTTTAAAGTTGTAATATTTTGGTGGAGAAGCAGTTTGATTCAAATTAAAGAAGAAGTGAAAAATTGTACCTACGAGTATTTATTTCTACCACGACGCTCCAGGAGAATAATTTTGCAGCGAGCAGAACCCCCATACATCGTAATGTTGAAAAGCTAAGTGTTTTGTTTGGAAGTGGTAGAATGAATTGTAATTACTTAAGAATCCATAAAAACATTTTAAACTCCACATAAGAACGGCAACCTACATCTGTCTACTATATATAGTTACAAAAAACTACAATTACAATCAATGTCACCCGTAGACACTGGCTACAGAAAAAGAATACTTAATAATAGCCTTGCGTGCTTTCTTCTGACTAAACTGATCGATTACGTCGAAAGAGTCGACAGTTTTGGCCAGCTCAATCTCACCCGATAAAATTGCTAAACGATTAAGAGGACTTTGGCCTGTTGTACTCCTTTGCCAAGTTTTTAGAGTTCGCCAGTTTACTAAACGATCTTTCAGCCTTAGACACTGTCACTGCAGTGGTACAGAAAAGTCTAATTGCAGTACATAGGTTAAAAAAAATGCTTCAAGGTTTTTCTCGTATATGGTATTCAGAAGTCTCATCGGGTTGCTTTCTGATTGAAGACTGTACTATGGACTCTCTTCATGAGTAGAATTTCTTCAACTAAGCTGTCTGAATCTGAGGAGTCTGAAGAATATTTTGAGACAAGATTGGTGGTTTTAATTTGCAGTTCATCATTTTCTAAGTCCATGAAATCTAAAACTGGTGAAAACAGATCACAAATTTGTTCACAGCTCGTAAAAAGTATTGTCAAGTCTGTCATGATGAAATGCAAAACAGTAAGGAAAGCAAATAGGCCAATTGGAACTCATTTGATGCTTCCAGCTGAAGTTGTCCAGGCGTCTTTTCATCTCCACTGGCTGTACTTTTGATGTTCAAATGTTCGTATAGCTTATGAGACTTAACTGCGGGGTCATCAATCCCTAAACATACAAACTACTTATGAACTACCTTATACTAAAGACGGCACAAACGTCCATGCCCGAGAGGGGATTCGAACCCCTGACGGGGAACAGCCTCGCGTATCGTAGCATAGCGCCTGAATGCACTCGGCCGCTCCGCCGCGGCGTGAACATCACCAACTGAGTATTTTCGCCTTCGAAAGCTAAACCTCTACTACTCAAGAATAAAGTTGTGTTCCGAATTCTTTTTAATAAACTTTCCACCTTGTTGCTTCACAACTGATCATCTGTTGAAGATTACAGTCGACACCATGGTCTTTCAGTGATAACTGAAGGGTTTTCCATTCTGGGTAAAGTTTTCGATGCTCAGAGCTTTCTTCATGCATCGGTAACAACGTGTAAAGTCTTTTGTAGGGAGATTTTTTGTGGAGAGAATCCTTCTTTAGCAAGTTTGCTTTGTTTTAAAAATACTGCAAGGGAAACAATGAATACTGTTTTTCAACTCGCTCCACATTAACCATTCACGTGGAAATGGTTTATTTGTCCTGTTAGCTGTTTCCATGTACAACAAAGTCTCATCAAAGCGTTTCCCTTTTTTTATCAGGTTTCAAAAGCTGAAAAACCAACATAATAAGACGCTATTTCCTGTCGCAGTTTATCACTCGTGGCCAAGTACTAGGATCGTCCAAAATACGACCATTGCTTTCATCAGTTTTCATACCAAGGTCTAGATTACCACATTGTTCATTACATGGGAAATATGTGTTATTTTTTGTTTGCCCCGCTTTAATCAGATGTTCATATATCACAGTACCTTGTTGTGGTGCGATTTCTTATACATCTTTTTGGGCTCAAACCGAATGAACTATAGAACACGAAGGTCCGTTGTCTGGTGCTGTTGTTGGTTCTGAAATAGCATGAAGCTGGACTTCTTGCAACTCTCCTGTATCATGATATTTCAAAAACTTTTGTAATAGTCTGGCGACCTTTAGCTACTTTTTCAAATTTGTCTCTTTGTAGTTTTCTTTTTAAAGCTCCAGATTTATGTTTGTAGCTCAACATCTTAAATTGTTGCGTTATGTCATCTGAAACGAAAAAATACGGTAATGGCATCACGGGGCAAGTGCCATCCTTCTTTGGATTACGACCCGAATACTCTATTTTTATTAGTTGCAACATTTTGTAAGAGTAATCTAATTTCTAAATGTTTCAGAGAATCGTCATCACTACGTAAGTAATACAAAAAAGTCAAACATTTTGATAGAATGACTGAAACATCAACTCGAAACACTCCGCTCTTAAGATAACAAACGAATTACGAATAATACTGTAGTAGCTACTCCGACATGGACGACTTGTAGAGTGTCAGGAACCTGTTCTCCATGATGTTTCAAGTTATTTTTAATTATACCGATCAGAAATAATAACTTCATTGCGGTCCCTCCACAACTATTAACACACCTGTAACTTTTCCTTGGTCAGTCCCATCAGTGCACATCGTAGAAGAACAGCATATTTAAGCTAAAGACTGCTATTTGCATTTTATTATGAAATTTACTAAATGGTAAATTACTATCTGAAATGCTCTATCCGACAGAGGGTTGAAGAAAAAGTCACAAAAAGAAAGGAGATATGAGTGGCCTAATAAAAGACCCGGACATCTGACCCCCAGGTCAAAATTTAGTTATTAACGGATTCTAATAGGAATTTTCTGGCATTTGCATTGGAGAAGTCCGTTTGTCTCCTTAACGGACTCAAGTATGATAAACACTGTTCGCTTCAAAACCAGATGTTTGGTATCAAATACGGAAATCTGCTGAATAAAGCAATCTGCACCAATGGTAACAGCGTGTATGATCAAATGACCCGGAAAAATTGTCGTCGCAACAGTCTGTCCCGGATATTAAGAAACGCTAGCCGGTACTTCAGTTTTTGAATCATTTTTACAGGATTGTTACTAATAACTAACTTTTAAGTAAGTGCAATGAAACGAAATATTTCACTAGGCACAAAAGGCAAAGCTAGGAAGAGATTTCGACAGCCTGAAAAGTGGAAAAGACAAAATGCAAAGAAACAAGTGTAAGACTCTCTTGTAAATGTGTGTGTTGCACAAAATTATCAATTGTCGGAGAGAATTTCGATGTCAGAAATAATGTAACGGTGCATAGAAAACAATCTGACGACAGATTTAACTGGCCTTACGCTAAAAATTTTAGAGATACAAGGTGATGAAATGCAGTAATATTACTTTCTGAAAAATTGACAAATTATTAATCATTACTGATTGTGTCTGCCATTCTGGTGATAGAAACTGAGGTTACGGATTGCATTGTTGGCTAGAGGGGCATAGGGGACGGTGTGAGCGATTCTACTGTACACACCAAAGTAACATAAAAATAAATATTAAAATGCTATACTGGAAACAAAAAAGGAAAAGTGTTTACAAGCTCTTTCACTTACGTCGCCTGGGGAAAGACAGCTGCACGCACTTCTCACGAGGTGCACAGCGATGAATCTTTCGTGTAAATGCAAGTTGACAATCCACATAATGACGATGATGATGCTGACATTGGTGATTGTGAAGTCGTGTCCAGTAATAAGCTAGCTGTACGGATTTCGACAGTCTCTCACTCTTTTTTTTTTTTTTTTTTTTTTTTTTTTTTTTTTTTTTTTTTTTTTATGACAGCCTCGCCGTGTGTGTACAATGTGTACAAGATGAAGAAATTATTGATGATATGTGACAACAACGCAGCGATGATCGAGAAGGTAAGTGAGAGTGATGGAGATGGCATTAATATTGAAACATCTGAACGGAGTGATGTGTTTAGTGCAATCGATGTGTGCAGACGTTATATTAATGCAAAAAATTTTCGTGAAAAATATCTGAAATGATTAAAAAATTCGCAAAATGATGTGTATGCATTTAATGCATGGAAGTTGAAATAAGCCAAATATTTTAATCCCTTTAAAACACGATAAAGTTCAAAATAACATTTTGTTAAAGCAGTGCGAAGTGCCAGATTACATATTGTATCTAATTTTTTTGAACAGGACAAAATGAAAAGATTTTATTTAAATACAGTATTCTATCTTCACCATTTCTAAATTTTATAAATATAGCACCACTCTATCCTCTATTTTCACTAAAAAAATGAAATAATGGTATGGCGTTATTGGCTGGGAGATCCCGTCTGAATTATTTGGCCACCTAGTGATAGTGTTTTTACTCGACGCCACTTGGGCGACTTGTGTGTCGATGATGATGAAAATGATGATAAAGACAAACACGATAGCCAGCTCCCGGCGGGGAATCGAATCCGGGCCCCTGCGTGGTAGTCAGCGGTGCTGTCGACTGAGCTCATAAATAATGATATCTGTGTCTGATATTCTGAGTTACAAGTAATCCTTTCCCTTTGACACACGTATAAATTAGGTTCTGCTTTACTTAAATTGTTTCTCAATTACTGTTTGTTTCACCCTATTTTATAAATTAATCAGAACATAGGTGAAGTCAGCAGGGCTAAAATACAGGGAAAGGAGAATTATTTACAACTTGTACAAAAGCCAGACCGCAGTTATTAGACTCGAAGGGCATGAAAGGGAAGCATCAGTTGGGAAGGGAGTAAGACAGGGTTGTAGCCTTTCTCCAATGTTGTTCAATTTATACATCGAGCAAGCGGTGAAGGAAAGCAAGGAAAAATTTGGAACAGGGATTAAAGTCCAGGGGGAAGAATTAAAAACATTGCGTTTTTCCGACGACATAGTAATTCTGTCAGATACAGCAAAGGACCTGGAAGAGCAGTTGAACGGAATGGACAATGTGCTGAAAGGTATTTATAAGATGAACATTAACAATAGCAAAACTAGGGTAATGGAGTGCAATCTAATAAAATCGGGTGATGCTGAGGGAATTAGATTAGGTAACGAAGCAATAAAGGAAGTAGATGAGTTTTGTTACTTGGGCAGTAAAATAACAAATGACGGTCGCAGTACAGAGGATATAAAATGCAGAATGGCAATGGGAAGAAAAGCATTTTTGAGAAAGAGAAATTTGCTAACATCGAATATTAATTTAAGAGTAAGGAAGTCTTTTTTGAAGGCATTTGTGTGGAGTGTTGCCTTGTATGGGAGTGAAACATGGACGATAAGCTGTGCGGACAGGAAGAGGATAGAGGCTTTTGAAATGTGGTGCTATAGAAGAATGCTGAAGATTAGGTGGGTAGATCGCATAACTAATGAAGAGGTACTGAACAGAACTGGCGAGAAAAGGAATTTTTGGCATACCCTGACTAAAAGAAGGGATCGCTTGGTAGGACACATTATTAGACATCGAGGAATCGTAAATTTAGCATTGGAGGGAAGTGTGTGGGGTAAAAATCGCAGAGGGAGACCAAGAGACGCGTATAGTAAACAGATTCAAGTGGATGTGGGTTGTCGTTCTTATGAGGAGATGAAAAGGCTTGCTCGGGATAGGGTATTGTGGAGAGCTGCATCAAACCAGTCTCCGGACTGAAGACCATAACAACAACAGGTGCAAATATTATTTACAGGTATATAACAAACTAAACGTTTGTTAATATTTTTGTTTACAATAAGTTTTTGAGAAGATAGGCAACGGACTTAAAAACTGGCCCTCCGTAAGAGAAATCCTGGATCCGCGCCTGAATATACCGTTAATCTACGTCTTTCGAATTGGATTGTTAGTAATGGTTTCTCTTACCTTACGTTGTTCAAGAATGTTATCCTTAGTAGCAAAACGAAGTACTTTCTGTAATGTATCTTTACATCAAACTTAACCAAATGACGTAATTCACTTTCGTAGCAGGAGAGAAAAATGTCAAATTCCGTACACATCACAGGAATTTGACAGGTGCACTGCATGCGCCTGGTGATCAATGCAAGCGGCTTGAATGTCCGGTACGCTTGCCGTGGCGCAGATGGTCAGCTGTCGGTGGAGAACAGCAGTCAAATGCGCCAACAGCTGCCGCAGGAGTCTGACGCAACTCCAGCCTGTCGTCAGCGGCACGCCGCGCCGCAACGTCACACGACATACGCAGTGACTAACTGCTAGCACCAGTTTCCTAAAACTGTTACAATAAACGGTTTGTCATAAATATCTATTTTAAACATTTGTCTTTTAGTTTAAACAATATGCTAACATTCAACTGTATACAAATATAAGGTTCGTTCCTGCAGCTGCCAGACTGCTTGACGCGCATGCGCAACCATGAAATTGTGTTCCAGCAGCGCCTTCTCCTGCTTCTGGCTACTTGGAATGTGGCTGTTTGGTGTTCCAGCAGTTGCCGCAAGCAGCCAGACCTTAGCCTCCAAATAATACAAAGCCTACTCACTAGGAGTAAACTCTTGTCGCCGCTCTCGCTGAAACAGCAGCCACTAGAGGCGCCACATAACAACCACACACGCGCGAAACTTGACTGAAGTGCGTTCTGCTACAGTGCGTTGTAATGCACATTGTGCATCCCAAAAGAGTGTAACTTACTGTTTTTACGTGAAAATTCACAACTGTTTAAGTGTTTGTGTAAAATTGTATATTGTTGTGTGCCATTTTGCAATCAGGGCTCCCGAAATAAAGCTCCTGGAGTTAGTTTTCACGCATTCCCGAGGAACGAATCCACGAGACAACTATGGATAAAAACAATAAGTAGACAAGGTATGTGCATTTCTAAGTGATCAGTGCTGATATAATTTATTTTATTGTTGCCTAAATATTTCATTTTTATCTCTTACGTAGGTGATACAAAGGATAAGTTATGGCAGCCCAGTGAGCATTCTGTGGTATGCAGTAACCATTTTCTTAGCTCAGACTATAAATCCGGCCTGAAGATAAAGAAATTGAATCCTGATGCAGTTCCCAGTGTTTACGAAATGTATCCACCAAGCAAACGAATTAAGATTCAGATAAAAGAACCGAGAAGAGAAATTGAAAGATGTGGGACAAAATCTTTGAAACAGAAGATCGACAAAATCGCTACAGACAACTGAAATGTAAGCTAGGGGTCAATTATTCTTCCTCCCATAATACCACACCATACACTAACCCGCCAAGATCGCTGATGTTCCACTTGTCGCAGCCATCGTAGACTTTCCGTTGCCCAATAGTGCATATTATGCCGGTTTACGTTACCTCTGTTTGTGAATGACGCTTCGTCACTAAACAGAACGCGTGAAAAAAATCTGTTCTCGGCCCGTAATTTATTTTGTGTCCATTGGCAAAACTGTACACGTCGTTCAAAGTCTTCGCCATGCAAATCTTGGTGCATAGAAATATGGTACGGGTGAAATTTATGTTGATGTAGAATTCTCGACGCTGACGCTTTTGAGATTTCCGATTCTCGCTCAGATTGTCTGCTACTGATGTGCGGATTAGCCGCAACTGAAGCTATAACACTTACTTGAGCATCATCATTTGTTGCTGGTCGTGTTTGACGATTCACTTGTGGCTGAACACTTCCTGTGTCTTTCAATAACGTAACTATCCGACGAAAGGTCCGGACATTTGGATGATGTCTTCCAGGATAACGATCAACATACATCGCACAGGCCCGTTGGCATGGCCCCCACAAGGGTGGGGCTGGGTGGACCTCTGGGTCCAGGACCCGGACCTGAAGGGGGCCCGGGAACGCTCACATGCGGTATAATTTTTTAATTATGTTGTTTCAAACTGGAAATATAGGTTCGTTCCAGCAGCTGCCAGACGGCTAATTTCAAGCGCTAAGAAACAGATATTATTGCGCATGCGCAGCTACTGTGGCGTAAAAACCCTTGTTTGATACTTGCACTGCTGGAACGCTTTTTGCACTGTTTCTGGCCGGAGACGAAGGTGAGTTCAAAGGAATAATTAAAATACTTTCCTTCCTAATAACGAAGAAGTGTAAACGAGAAATTTCTGATCTCAAGTGGAATTGCAGTGACTTCGAAATAATAAAAGAACACGCTATAAACATACACGTATCACGTGATGGCTACCCCCTCTCTAACTCAGACCTTTCTGCGCATGCGCAAATTGGCAGCTTGATCGCGCCTGAAATAATTTTCCAGGTAGCATCTGGCCTTAGCCTCCAAATAATACAAAGCCTACTCACTAGGAGCTTACCTCTGATGAGCAGTGTCGCCGCTGTAGTTCACACTTATTCCGCTGTTGGCGCCACAAGCCAACCTCATTCCGTGTAGATTCTTATGGAACCGAATAGGAAATAAAGCTTAAAAAATATGTCCATATTTCATTTGGTCACTGATGGCGAGAACAAATATTGAAGTTCGTGTTACTGTCTTTATTTTTAAAAAAATTGGGTTCCTATTTTAAAAAAATGCATTTGATATCCGTTTGACCTATGGCAGCGCCTTCTAGTGGGCCAACCATAGCGCCATCTGTTTTCCCCCTTCAAGCTAGAAAAGTTTTGTTCTTTGTAGGTTTTTCGTTTGATGCTTATTTCATGAGATATTTGGCCCGGTCTCTATCAATGTACCACCCTGTATATGAATTTTACACTAAAATTCCGTTACTCCTTTCGTAATGCTGCAGAAGATGATTTCCGTTGTTGACTGCTTATTTCATACAATTTTGTTTTATATTTCATAATTATGTCTTGTTGCTATCATATGGAAAATAACAGTACGTGGTGAAATGGGCTCTACGTGAACCCAAATAAAGTAACATAAAAGTAAGAAAGCACATTAAAAAGAAAGAAGAAAGATTAGGGTTTAATGTCCCATCAGCGTTATGGCTGTTAGAGACGGATTACAGATTGCTTTTATTAGGGATTATAAATGTAATTGGCCCTACTCGTACACAGAAATTATCGGTGCATTTGCCTGGAGCGATTTACGTGAAATCAAGGAAAATCCAAATCTGGATGTGCGGAATCAAGTTTAAACCTCCGTCCCCCGCGTGCTAAACTCTGCACCATTTCGTTCTTTGTTGAACATCGCAATGTTTCATAAGAGAGAGAAAGAGAGAGATTGGTAGCAGTGGCGTATGCAGAATTATTTTCTCGGGAGGGCAAAATCCTGAGGAGGGTTAACATGTCTTTAAGGGCTTTGTGAGACTAATTTTAAAATACACACTATATATAGTTATTGTCACGTATAGCTGCTATAGAAAAAACACAATATGTTCCAAAGCCACAATCGCTTTCTAGAAAGAAACTTTTTAATTTACTAATAGTTTCTGCGCACTATGGCGTCATTTTCAAATGCCTATGATTACAAAAATATTACAATGATTCAATCACATTAAACAGTTTCAAATTTCTAAATTAAAAAAAAAAAAAAAAAAAAAAAAAAAAAAGAAACCCAGAGAATTTAAAGCGTGAATGTCCTGTGTTCACCTGTGGGTACACTTGTTTCATTGCACGGCCACTACGGTCGGGGGTTCGAATCCCCCCCCTCGGGCATGGATATTTGTGTCGTCCTTAGACTTAGGTAGTTCATAAGTAGTTTGTAAGTTTAGGGACTGATGACCCCGTAGTTAAGTCCCATAAGTTGTACAAACATTTGATTTGATTTGGTTGTTACTGCGTGATTACCTGTAAGTACCTCATGACTTCAATAAATGCTCAAAATGATGTCCTGTAGTGAAACATCGTGTAGTAAAATCGGTTGGACATTACGTAAGAAATCAGCATACATTTTACAATTTAGATTGCCATCGATAAAATAGGGGTCAATTATTCTTCCTCCCATAATGCCACACCATAAAATAACCTGCCAAGGTCCCATAATAAAAAAATAAATAAATAAATAAATAAAAATAAAAAAAACTTGTTTCATCCTTCACCATCATTAGGATGAAACACTTGCCAACAGCTGAACGCTAGGCATTCAGGCTCTGAATTTAATTCAATATGGAACTGATTGTGAGCTTCTCCAGGTGGGTACATGCGAATCCCTATACAGAGAAAGCCGTGCGAATTTGGCATAGGTTACTCTACATATTTACAACTTTTGAATAATTGGACTATAACAATGGATAAGACTGACCACTTGAAAATTCAAACAATTGTACAATATGGTCGAAAAATGTTGTGTACATGTTAAATGAGCCAAATGACTTGATGGTGACTGTATAAAAACGTAGGACATATTGTTTCAAAAATAAAGTTCGTATGTTTGTAATCCGAAGGGACCAAAGTGCTTAGGTCATTGGTCCCTAGTCTTACAATTTACTTTTACTTATTCTAAGGACAACAGGCACATCCATGCCCGAGGGAGGAATCAAACCTCTGATGGGAGCGGCTGCGTACTCCACGACGTTGCGCCCCAGATCGCACGGCCATTCCCGTGCGGCGCACATGGTTTGATAAATGATTAAACTTTTCACTGTTTATTGTGGTTGAATCATTGCAATTTTTTTTTTTTTTTTTTTTTTTTTTTTTTTTTTAATCATAGGAACTTGAAAATGACACCGCCGGCCGCGGTGGCCGAGGGGACTGAGGCGCTTCAGTCACGGTCTGCACGGTCACTACGGTCGGGGGTTCGAATCCCCCCTCGGGCGTGGATATTTGTGCCGTCCTTAGTCGTAAGTAGTTCATAAGTAGTTTGTAAGTTTAGGGACTGATGACCCTGTAGTTAAGTCCCTTAAGCTTAACAAACATTTGAACGTTTGAAAATGACACCATAGTGCGTCGAAACTAGCAGTGCATTGGAATTTAGATGGAAGTATATTAATTTGACAAATGAAGACGATTTTACTTGGTGATGCCAGCAGCACAAAACTTCTGCACTACTTGAAGGACAGCCATTTATTTCGGATTGCTGCCAACGTTACACTGCCCCTAGAAGCGAAATATTACTGCACACACTGTTACGGGTGAAGTTTCCAACACTGCGACGCTGCCTTGCTGATGCTCGAACGGCAGCCATAGTACACGCCTCCTGCCACTGCCAATAGCTAGCGTACGAATCGTCAACTTACCGTGGTTGAACAGTACAGTAACCGGAGTAACTATGTCATTACCAAACAATGCAGAAATTGCGTATCCTAAAAGGTCGCCCAATTACGCGTCAGAAACAAACAGCCAGTAAATACGAGTATGTCGCGCTAAGTTTGATATTCCCTCAAAACCCAAAATCAGCCTTCTTGTGTTTGCGTTGTACTGGATCAATTTCTTCTTCATTCTTTGTAAAGTTGCTATGCAAAACGAGATGAGGTTTCAAGAAAGCTTTCGCGATCAACAAAATTACACTTGAAACTTCCTTGCAGATTAAAATTGTGGGCCAGAAACGGGATTCGAACCTGGGACCTTGGCCTTTCGCTGGCAAGCGCTCTACCATCTGAGCTATTCTGGCACGCCTCAGGGTCCGTCTACAAAACTTTATTTCTGCCAATACCTCGCCTCCCACTTTACAAACTTCGCAGAAGTTCTCCTGTGAACCTTTTAGGACTAGCACTCCTCATACTGGAAACATCCCTTAGGCTGTGGCTAAGCCATGTCTCCACCACATCCTTTCTTCCAGGAGTGCTAGTCCTGCAAGGTTCGTGGTAGGACTTGTGTGAAGTTTCGAAAATAGGAGGTGAGGAGCAGGCAGAAGTAAAGTTGTGACGACGGACTATGAAGCGTGTCGGGATAGTTCAGACGGTAGAGCGCTTGCCCACGAAAATCAATAGTCGCAGGTTCGAATCCCGGGTACAGCACACAATTGTAATCTGCCAAGAAGTTACATATCAGCGCACACTCCGCTGCTGTGTGAAAATATGACTGAAAATTACAATTGACTGTGTTTCAAGAAGAATTTCTACTACCATGAGAATCCTTTGTTAAGTGACGTGTGGAAAAATTGCCGTTGAAATTTCTAATTTGCTCCAGTAACTGGAAAATCGCTTCAAATAAAACTGTTTATAATGGCTGGGAGTACCGTTTCTTAGTGTCTAGGAAAAGAATAAGATAAACCGTTTATCGAAAACATAAGTATGCACCAGCCCTTGAAATTCACAGTTTTTTTACATAGTTAAATCCTTTAAATTTATTTACATATGAGTAAAACACACACAATAGCTCATTTATCTCCCTAGCAATCACGAAACAATAAATAACTTTTATTTATTTTTATCGTAAATTACTGACAAAAAGAGTAAGAAACAATTAAATGGAATAATAACACAAAAAGTCAAATTTCGTTATGTTAATTACAGGGATTTTGCATTTTTAAACTCACAATTACATGCTACCCGCAAGCAAAAGTTAATTATTCTAATGCTAAAATTCTTTCCCTCCCTCCCTTCCTCACAATCTCTCTCTCTCTCTCTCTCTCTCTCTCTCTCTCTCTCTCTCTCTCTCTCTCTTTTCTCTCTCTCATTTTTCGTCGGCCGTCTGGGAGGGGGGGGGGGGGCAGGTGCCCCTGTGCCACCTCCCCCCCTCCCCCGATATATCCGCCTTTGATTGGTAGCTGGCCTTGAAAGTAACGTATTTATTCGACATTTGCGCTGTGGGAGGCACCGAAATCACAGTCACGTGATAGCGCTAAGACGCTGTAATGTAATGAACATCGTCCATTTATACCTCCGTTTGGAAGTTCCTAGTCACACTGTAATTTTCTTTTACCACTTAAAATAGACAAAAAATTACTTTTTCGGTGCTTTCACAATTTTCCTTTCACAGAAAAGCGTCACTGCTAATCTCTGTTTCATATTTTTCATTTATTGCTCACCATGAACGAAAATATTCGCAAAACAATAAAACGAGGTCAGTTTCACTGCAAGATCGTGTCGTCATAAAATACGAAAGTGTACACAACGCAGATTACGACGACCAATCTGCCGTATTCTCGCATATTCTAGCTCTTAAAAAAAAATTTATCCCGTCTCCCTTATTGTCCACCTGTTTCTCCCGTATAATTTGCCAGTGGTCGCTATTACAACCCTGAATCCGCGAGGTACCGTTAATAGTTTAAAACCTCTCATCGATATATCTCGAAATTTTTTATAATAATTGGAATGAATGGGACAGCGAGGAAAATGTTTGTTTGTTTTTTGGTCGATACTGCTAACTACAGCATATGCTCGCGTCGTGCCGATCAGCAGTTAACGTCGTTATATCAGAATAACACTGACAAAAGCAGGTTAAATAGAGTTAATGTTTAAAGTTATCTTTAGTCAGGCAGTTGTCAGTATATGTAACACAGATGAAAAAATTGAAACCTTTCATGTTCACAGAATTGATACTACGTCACAGGAAAACACAAATGCGCACTTCTATGTTGATCATACATAATGTACTAAATTACTTCACTATTCTAAGCAAGTAATCTCTACAGTTTCTATTGAGCGAGTCATTATAGACGGAGTTGAACAAAAAGTGTCTCAGACTTTTTTTTACTATCTGACTAAGGTAAGTGATTTAATGTCTCCTCTACATTGGTTTTATTCTTAGTGTTGATAGGTGTACTGAGATCTTAGCTGGGAAAAGAGACTTATTTAAAAATTTTAATATACACTGTAGAGCAGCAGTTAGTGTATCTTGTTCTTATAACAGGGTTTCGCACACTTTTCTTGAATTTAGTTCACAAATGAGTGTTATTAATGCCATTACACTCTTAAAAACGTTCTCTCTGCTTTTAGAGCTACCGTAAAATATGATAGGAGTAAAAGTAGGGTAAGCAAACTCTGATTTTATATTTAAACCCCCTTGTCATCCATTACAACGGAATGCGTGCAGTTCTGCAGTTGAAATTTACTGTGAAAAATCTCCCTTAATCTCCCTTATAATCATGGCCAGATTCTGGTCATCTCCCTTCAAACCGTGATCAAAAGTTGGGGGTCGTAACGCAGATGTGCCAAAAATGATACGCATTGCACCGTTTTATCATTTTCTTCTTCGTCACTAACATCAAATTCACGGGGATTCAGCGTAGCTTATTGGACTTTTGCTCTTCAACTCTATGTAAGGGAAAACCAAATGAAAAGCACACGATCACGTATCACTTACACTCGTTTCAGCACGCAGTGTACTATTACTGTATACAAAAAAGGCAACTTGAGGTATCTGATGCTCTGGGTCGTTACTTCGTTTGCCGCAGCGGAGAAAAACAACATCGTGACTGACGTCGTCTAGCATTGCAGCCAAAGCAGAAAATCAGGATGTCTCACGTTGGAGCGGAAAATCATCATGTCTCACACTGGAGTGGAAAGGGTTAAATTGATTTTCGTTCACGATAAATTTGAGACCAGTGTAAATGCAAGCAATGTAAACAGTTGTGAAAGGTGAATGGACATCTTTTTTTTTTTTAAGATGTGCGTCTGCGGTCCCTCTGTGTCAGGACGTTTTTAAGATCGCAATTTCGAACTCGCAATTCGTGGCCATGAGTATTACATCACTGCTTTCAACATGCTGAACAACCTGTCCTGAAAAGCAACTTCACACAGCGGTATGGCCGTGGGCCAGCCAAATACGAATGCCACTGTTTGCTACTCTGCTACGACCTTACTTACGTGCAGTGTCCGTTTGAAACAAAAATGTCGCACTGATCACTACTCCCTATGCTCAGCTAGAGGATGTGGAGTCGCGGTTGAGTCTTCGACCATAGATATTGGAGACTGGGCATGGCAGTTTCATGGCACCAACATCACTACAGAAATAGCACATGACTCTTGGCAAACAATGGTTGTGTCCAGCCATGATTATGTCTATCCAGAGCTTTTTATGGAGGGGAGTAACATTAAAGTATCTCGTGTAGGCCCTAAGTATTGCTAGATTAAAACAGTGCCATTTCGCGAAAACTGCTAAGCTGTTGTTTGTATCCGGCTAATGTTTGCCAACAGTCACATGACTTTATGTTTCCACCATGCCATGTCTACAGCTCCTCAACTGTTTGCCCAGTCTACTAATATCTATGGCTTTGCCGTCTGTAAGGGTTTGAAGATTCTTCTATGCGTACGCAATGGGGAGTCTAATTTCTGTATGGTGTGTTTATATTCGCTAAAGTAATTTGTCATAAATGATGACTCACAAGTTGTGTAGAACTGTGATATCCATACGCACAATTAAAAAAAAAAAAAAAAGAGAGAGAGAGAGAGAGAGAGAGAGAGAGAGAGAGAGAGAGAGAGAGAGAGCGAGAGAGAGAGAGAGAGAAATAAGGTGGCGCAGTGGTAAAACACTAGACTCGCATTCGGAAGGACGGTGGTTCAAATCCACCTTCGGCCATCCAGATTTAGGTTTTCCGTGATTTCCCTAAATCACTCCAGGCAAATGCCGGGATTATTCCTTTGAAAGGGCACGGCCAATTTCCTTCCACATCCTTTCCCAAACACTCCGAACGTAAGCTACTTCTCTAATGACCACGGTGTCGTCGGGATGTTAAACTCCAAGCTTCCTTCCTCCTAAACAAAAACATTTTTAAAAAAATAAAACGATTTTAAATTGGGCTAGAATGTGTAAAATAATTTCTTCTGGCCCCATACCAATTCCCAAACCGAAACACACAGTTCTTATGAAAATTCGTAATTGTGAATTTTTAATAGCCATGAAAATATTTGTGTGATTTATAAGGAAGAATGTGGGTGCGTGCAATATGTATTTGAGACATGAGTAGTTGGCCTTCTTCCCAAACCGAAACACATAGTTCTTATGAAAATTCGTAACTGTGAATTTTTAATACCCATGAAAATATTTGTGTGATTTATAAGGAAGAATATGGGTGCGTACAATATGTATTTGAGACATGAGTAGTTTGCCTTCTTATCAGCTATTGCATGTGTTTTTAAGTTGTCGCTATAAATCTTACAAGTTTAGGAAAAGGCATAATGTAGACAACTTTAGACTTATTCGCTAATGTTATGGAAAAGGCTGTATATTCAAGGTTAAATGATAATTTCAGATCATATAATTGGCTGTAAACGTACAGTTTGGTTTTAGAAGTGGTTTAACAACTGAAAATGTGATATTCTCTCTTCTCTGTGAGATAGTGAATGGATTAAATCAGGGCTGGCCATGGAGGGCTAAAATGCCCGTGCGTCAGCTGTTCAGGCGGGCCAAGGGATGCTCCAGCTGTCTCAAGTTTGTTCGGCACTCCTTGGAAGTACTCGCTGCGGCGCAACATTTCATATTGCTCTGCGATGGGGCTCTTTTCCTTTCCGGTTTATGGTGTGAAATTTTTCCAACTGCCACCTCCATTTCCCTAAGTTGTCTGGTGCCAAGAAAATGCAAATTTTGTAAAACTCATTTCAGTTTTACAAGAAATGCAGGAATAGCTTTCCAATCGGTTTCGGGATACTGACAAAATAGTATATCATTTTGAAAGGTTTTCAAGACCGTTTCCTGCATGATTTGACAGTCCTGTGACCATGTTCAGATGGAACTGATAAATTTGTAGTGTTATTTTCGTTTGTAATACAAATTATAATAAGTTAAAAGTGTTTAGGAGTTTTACGAAAAGTTTCCCTGAGGAGAGTTTCCACATCTTCGTAATGAGACTGCAAACGTTATTTCCATATTAAGCTCAACGATGAAGGACTTTTTCAGTAATGAAATTAAATAAGTGACGATTACATGGCAGCTTGAGCAACGGCAATATAATAAACTGCCTCCGCCTGCCAATGTGCCGACAGTTTGTACCAAATTTAAATTTTATTTCATATTCAGTGAATGGAAAGTAATTAAGTAATTTTTGTTTCTTTGTGGTATAGTTTGTTTAGAACTGTAGACAAGACACTATCGGTAGAGAAAAGCTAGTTAGTACTTTAGTTGCATTAATTTGTTAAATCACTGATATTCTGTAGAGACTACTATTTTTGGCCCTCTTTCCATACCTAAATTCTATTTCTTTTATATTTTGTACAGTCAATAACGCTGTAATAATTCTCCTTATGTTCTATAGCTCAAAGTCGTTTTTGTCAAAAATTATCCTCTCGCATCGTATACGTCTGTTCCCGCTGCAAGCTAGTTGGCGTGTGTGTAATAAAAAATTGCTAGCTAGCCGTGATGCCAATCTGACGTTGGGCCAGGTCCCTTCACTTCGCCTTCACCTGCGAAATACGAGCGATCGTCACAGGGTCCAAGGAATCGGCATTGGAATGAACACACAACACACAAAAGGGGAGCCGGCCGCGATGCCTGAGGGGACTGAGGCGCGCCAGTCTTGGTCCGCACGGCCACTACGGTCGGGGGTTCGAATCCCCACCTCGAGCATGGATATTTGTGCCGTCCTTAGTGTTAGCTAGTTCATAAGTAGTTTGTAAGTTTAGGGACTGATGACCCCGTAGTTAAGTCCCATAAGCTATACAAACATTTGAAACTTTGAACACAAAAGCGATCTACAGGCTGTCGCTACAGGAAGCCTTCGCCAGTTAGCTACACTGGGTTCTACTGGCTAACTAGTATTTTCATACACGAATGAAATCCGAATCTGAATCACAACTTCATGTCTGTCACGTACGAATCATCTTGTACAATTGATTATGCAATAACCACTTTCTCATTAACTTGTACTAATTCGATGAAGATATTAAAACCAGAAATAAATAATCAGATGAGCAAACGGGTATTTTTCAAGGTAGGTGTTTTTTATTCCCACACTGTTGCGCTGTCATCATGTTTTGAGATATGTTTCAAATTACTAGGCCTTAGTAAGAAGTAAGTTTAAAATCACTTGCAAAATGCCGCGGTGAAGCAGCCGAACAATCTACGGCGCCTTGCTGCGGAGCGCGCGCTTGCTCGCCGTCGGAGGGCCGAGTCCTCCCTGAGGCATGGGTGTGTGTATTTGTCCTTAGATTAGTTTAACTTAGTTTAAGTAGTTTGTAAGCTACGGACTGATGACCACGCAGTTTGTTCCGATAGATTTACAAACATTTGAATGTGAACTTGCAAAATTTGTTCTAACGTAAATATAATTGTGTGATGTGAATAAATAGGCTCTGTCAGATTCTGTCCTAGGAATGGTGCAAAGGACATATTTTCTTCTGATCTGCACGCTGTTTAAACTGTCTTCTGACGGTGAGCTCTTCATCGTAACTGGCGAAGACACCGTAACAATAGCAGCGTGTAATGCAATTCGCCGACGAATACGGTGCTGCTCTCTGGGATTACAAGAGCAGGCGCTTGCGTAACAGGTCCATTAGACGGTGAACCAATTACGGTATCAATGGATGGGTACGGTTAATTTGTGGTCCCCTTCCCTTCCGCTATTAACTTTCGCCCACGGGCCGCAGACTCCACTTGATAGCGTCCTGCGCTCCTACAACGGCTCACCTCTTTCCACATACAGATATTGCCGACGATAAATATGTTGTTCATCAACTTTCTTTTACCATTATCTGATTAGCTTTTGTAGTAGCTCTTTTATTTTACCTGTCGTGCAACATTGTTCTCGCGATATTAAACGCATTAACTTGAACTATTAGAATTTTTTTCTGCGACCTCTGTAAGAATAACGGTCAGCGATTTCGTTAAATCGTACACCACGGTCACTCACTTAACCATTTACCCGTTGTTAGTAAGTCGATCAATACTATGAAGTCAATGAAGCTATGGTAAAATCATTGATCATTCTGACTAACTTTAAAACGAAAAAGTTGTCCTACTCCTGAAGGTTGCTTTCGGCCCACAGTGTTGTACTCGGCAAGGACTTATTCCTTTAGTATGCCCTCGTCTTTCTATGACTGCTGAATTGATCTAAGTTCGTTGTATGGAGGACTGCTGTTTGTGGACTCCGAACTAAAGAAGTTTAGCACTCTCGCATAGACAAATCACTGGCAGAAATTACAGAATCTTTAAATGAGAAAAAAGTTCGAAGGAGCGAATGGGACTTGAGCTCCAGACCTGTAGATTCTTAATGTGACGCATAACAAAGAGACTAACTAACAATTATGACTACTTTTATTTTCTGTAGTTCTCTGTCTTTGAAGAAGGGAGAGAGGAGGAAAGGTCTCTCCCCAAAAAATCGTGTTTGCTATCACGCTGCTAGTAAACAATCAACACAATATGGTTTATCATTACTTTAACTATTGAAGGACTTCAACACTTTTTATGTGGATAGACCTACCCGTACTCGAACAGCGTTCTTCTGTTTTTCCCGGTAGGAGCAGCGTAAGGAGTACTCAAAACATGTACGTGCTCTTAGTCTGTGAATTTTCTTGCGTCTCCTAAAACTCTTTCTTTTGTGTCCCAACTTCGTCGCCGCTTTTGTGTCCCAGCCTCGTCGTAGGTGTCGGTGGCCGAGTGGAATGAGCCCGACACAGGAACAAAAATAGCACGCTGGTGCAGGTACGGAGGGGAGCAGCCAGAAACTATAAACACTCGAGTAAATTAGAAAGAGATATATATTGCACAGAATGTAACAATACTTAACTTTTACATAGTACTGCAGAATGTTGATACATAGTTGTTAGAGGCCTGCCTAGTGCCTGTACAATAGCAAAGTCTTCACTGGTGCCTATCTGATGACGAAGGTCCTAACTCGTTGCTATCTCAGTCCGAAGTGGCCGATGTCCTTCAGTGGTGGCCACGAGCGGCGTTGTCGCAGAGGGCGCTCGTGGCTGTCGTCGTGAGAACGCCGCGCCGTGCGTGCATGGCGGCGCGCGGCGAAAGTAGGTGGCGCGCACTTTGTACTTGTGCGACACCACACTTTCCATTTACTGGGGTTCTTACGGTCGTGTTCAGAGTTTACATAGGAAGAGAGATGTACACTATTGTGATATGACAAGTTATAGCAAACTGGAGCATTCCAATAAAATTGATTATAGAAATTGTGGAATCCACAGCTAAATAAGTCTTTTGTAAGTACATTCTTTGCATAATTAAGAGAGTACCATGAATGTATACTCGATGATAATATTTGCGAGGCAGTATATACAGTTATTGTGTGAATTTTATACGAGGGCGAGCAGGGAAGTAATGCCTCTGGAATTTTATGTGAAAACTCTTACAGTTTTTTTTAAATAAAAGTGATATTTTACGTCTTTATTCCTTATGTCTGCATAATTGTTACCCAACAGTGGCAAGTAACACATCTCTCTCATTAAAAAATTAGTTTGTTCGTGCTGTCACTAGAATGTTTGACCTTGTTAAACGTGACACAACCTCACATCTACTTTCGGCGTTTCACCACTACCAAAGTGAAGTCCTCGAAGTTTTTTTTTAAGTTTTGGAAACAGATGAAAATTGGTACTACATAGAAGATGATCGATGATGGCGAACACAGGGATTCTGATTGTTTGAGGTGTCACAGCGCTCGTGCGTGTTCTGGAGTTGTGCTGAAGGACAGGGTGCTCCACATGTGGAACAACTCTTCGAATTCGTAATTTCATTTTTCTGAGGGTCTCTAAGTTCCTTGAAAATTTTATGGTGGTGACTTTATGCATGAAATACAAATGCACAACGCTTTTGACATAACAGAACACTGTGAGCTGACTTTGGCCTCTGATGGCGTAGAATTAAATATTTCTGATGTCGGTAATCCTTAGTGAAGGTACGCCGTTTATAGTCTCTTGTTTTCCGGATCAAAATGATGATTCTAGAATTCATCACCGGGCCCAATGTAGCGAAGGAGCCCGACGCTCTCATGCTGAATACGCAAACGAAACTGTTTCGTCTCTTCAGTTTCACGATAGTGGCGAGCACACACATTTCTGTACTTTAGCTCTGCATTGATGGCTTGTACACTTTCTCGTTACATCCCACACTTACTCGAGAGCTGTGTCTGTGTTGCCTGACGATTTTACCGGATGAATTCATCAACCTGGTTCTGTTGAGTTTCTAGGTTGCCGTACGCGATGATTCACATGTTCAAATGTTTGTAGAGCTTGTGGGACTTAACTACGTGGTCATCAGTCCCTAAACTTATAAACTACTTATGAACTAGCTTATACTGAAGACGGCACAAACATCCATGCCTGAGGGAGGATTCGAACCACCGACGGGGAACGGCCTCGCGCATCGTAGCATAGGGCCTCAATGCGCTCGCCGCTCCGTCTCGGCGCGATCATCCACTCCGAGCCTTGTCATACACATTGAGGTTAGCCCCACCTTTTTCTGCACCTCGTGCACGAGCAACTCATCTTGGCACATTACTGATGTCGGTACAGCCATCACCGTACACCGATGGCATTCTTCTGTGGATATCATCGGAGGTAAGTTTCTCACACGCCGACATTGTTAAGCTACACAACGCCACGTTCAGGCAACTTCACACTAACAACCAACTCCAACAAACAAAAAGTGAAACTGCTGACAGTATGGCAAACTTAAAACTGTCGTGAGTTTGGTAAACTTACAACTGTTGTCACCAGTTGCAAAGTGTTGACAACAGTTTCAGACTCTCGTAAACATTCGGAGTTTTGCTTTACAAATGTCAGTCGCAATGGAAATTGATTCTGACTGTGAAGATGCATTAGTAGTTTGTGCTACACTTCTTGGTGTAATTGTTATCCACGAAAATCGACCCAAAAAAGGTGCAAGTGGTCTAGAAAGTTCCTGTTAAAAAGAGAAACACACGGAGTTTATCAATCTGTGTTGCAAGAACTCTATATTGAAGACAGGCAAGGTTTAAAAAATTTCGTCAGGGTGACTAGTGGACAATTCGAAGAAATTTTGAGACTAGTAACGCTACATATTCATCGGAAAGACAAAAATTTTAGAGATGGAATATCACCAGCAGTGCAACTTATTGTAACCCTTCGTGACAGTTACACAAGTTTACTTTACTCTCATCGAATATCACTGGCCAGGATTAGTGAAACTATGCCCCGAGTGTGCTGGATTATCGTGAAGATACTCAAGGATTTTGTGAAAGTTAGTGTTGTTATTTTATATGGTTAAATTTTACTTGCGAGAGATTGGCGTAGTGTGCTGATGTTGGCAACGACCGTGAAATGCTATCTGAAAACCCCTTAATATAGAATTATGGGAAAATTCCTTTGTGTTGAACATGAAATAAATAATACTATTCTTTCCCTACAGCTGACAGGTTCTGTAAATTCATTGCCAACTTTAGCTCACCACTCCACTGATGCAAGTAAAAAGTAACCCTATACATTCATAAAATACACAATATGGCACATACTACATAATGAAATCATTCACAATTCCCCCCTCCCCCCACACACCCACACTATTTTCCTTATATCATGTTCAAAATTCAAATGTTTGTTAAGCTTATGGGACTTAACTACGGGGTAATCAGTCCCTAAACTTACAAACTACTTACCAACAACTTACGAACTAGGACGGCACAAATATCCATGCCCGAGGGGGGATTCGAACCCCCGACCGTAGTGGCCATGCTGACCGTGACTGGAGCGCCTCAGTCACCTCGGCCACCGCGGCCGGCCTTATAACATGTTTTCAAGATATTCCCACCTACTATTCCAGAATTTACATTCACTCTGATAGAAATACCTCAAATACTTCTGCATTATTAGGCCTACATGACAAAACCGATAACCTCAGACACCACCACGACACTAACCATAGTGATTTCAGGAAAGAATTTCCTGTTCGTTCTCAGTTAAGGAAAACTAAATGGTCGTCATTAAAGTAAATACTAGTGGCAGCGAAGATAACTTTCGTAAAAACCTGAAATTTTATATGAGGTATACATAAGTCGCAAAGTGTTATTTTCAAGTAATGAATGCGCAAAATTGGAATACCTGAATGCTGACAGCTTCAAGACAAAGACACATTTTCTAATTTTAGTATTTGTCTTATCTTGTTAAGCTTAACATAAAATTTTACCTGTTAAAGAACTACACCATTTTTAATTTTTTAATTCGGTCAATAATTACGCGTAACATTGAAAACGATTGTTTTTGCAATAAAATATTCAAGACACCGAAAATAGCAATTTATATTGTAGGGTTATACTCTGATGAAACGTGTGGCTCGCTTGGAAACAGCTCCGTGCGTTTGCGGCTCCGAAAGGTAACTTAAATGGCCACCCCTGGTCTACACCGTTACTCTGATTTGTGGTGTCCGTCGCCGCACTTACAAGTCATCATGATTAGGATCTCCACCATCGACTGAAAAATCTGCCAATAATACACGCAAGCCTTGAAGGGGACTTTTTAAATTTTATTTTATTTCACATATTCATTTATTTTTGAAGGATTTGGCCACCGTTTGACTGATTGATATTGCTTCATTGTCACGATCCAGATTTTAGCTTTAAAGCATTTTCAAGTGCTATACAGAAAATATTACTAAACGGTATACATTAGAAAATGTAGAGCAAAATAAAGATGACACGAATTATAAGCTACTTACATATGATTAAATTCATTAAACTTGGTAATAACAAATCATTGTCGAAAATGCTGATATACAAATGTGGTGTCGCACGAGTCTAAAGTGCGCGCCACCTACTTTCGCCGCGCGCCGCCATGCACGCACGGCGCGGCGTTCTTACGACGTCAGCCACGACCGCCCTCTGCTACAACTCCGCTACAACACCACTGAACGACATCAGCACTTGGGACTGAGATAGGAACCAGTTAACACTTCGGAATCAGATAGGCACCAGTTAAGACTTGGCTATCGGATAGGCACTAGGCAGGCCTCTAGCTCAACTATGTATCAGCATTCTGCAGTACTGAGCTACGTAAAAGTTAAATATTACTAAGTCTCAAAGAAATATATATCTCGTTCTAATTTACTCTAGTGTTTCTAGTTTCTGCTGTCCCACTGGCTGGTCACCTCCTACCTGCACAAGCGTGCATCCTTTATTCCTGTGTCGGTCTTTCTACTCGGCCACCGACACCTACGACGGAAACGAGACACAAAAGCGGCGACGAGGCTGGGACACAAAAACAAAATCTCGAAAATCCACGTGAAAATATATTCACAATGTAATTACATCTTGTGTACGTGCATGGAAACTAAATAACACAACAGAGTCTTCGTTTGGATTTGGCTGTCGCTGTTGGGTCTGAAGCGTCAGGTTAGGGAACGCGCGGCCGCTCGCTTCGGTGTTCGAGTCCTCCCAGGCGTGTGTCTGTTGTCCTTATTTTAAGTTAGTTTAAGTAGTCTGTACGTCTAGGGACCGATGACTAGAGTAGTTTGGTCCCTTAGAATCCCAAACATTAAATTAAATGCATTTAACTACAAGTCAAATGATGGACATGCATGGAAGCATCGTCAAAGGTTACCTCAAAGATATCACAATCAGTGTAATATGCTCTGTGGTATGTGAGGAAATAAGGTAATAGGAACTGTTTATTCATGGTGATTACATTATCTTTGGAACATGCATAATGTGATAATGTTTACAGTATGAAGTTGTTTCTCCATTATCATATGATGCATGTTCCAAAGATAATGTAACCACCTTGAATAAACAGTACCTCTTACCTTATTTCCTGACACACTACAGAGCATATTATATTGATTGTGATATCTTTGAAATAATCTTTGACGATGCTTCAATGTATGAACCGTCTAGTCATATGCAAACGGAGATTCTGTTGTGGTATTTCCACAAGTGCTATATTACCACGGCGGTACACAAGATTCACTTAGATTGTGTGTATATTCACGCGGATTTCCAAACTTTTTGCCACTGAATTGTTATAACCAAGTCTGACGAATTTAATCATATATAAATAGCTAACACGTAAAGGTGAAATCTGGATCGTGAGAATAAAGCAATATGAATTAGTGAAATGGGGAACAAATCCTTAAAAAATCTACACGACTGAGGCTCCTAAAGAATCTAAAATCGCAAGTTGTTTTATTTTATTTCATTTACACTATGCATCTAAGATGAACATATAGAATTAATATTTATGAATAACCATCGAAAGCTTTCGCCAACATTCGACATTGTGTCACGTTTTTGTCATGTTTTTCAAGAGTGAATCCGGAGTAGTGTATCCTAATTTCTTGATATGTATCGAACATTGTTAGATAAATGAGGATGTCTTTACACAGAATCTACATTACTGCAAAGCAACTCAATTTACAAAATACCACCATGATTAAAAGATATTTTAATTCAATTAAACCCACTTCCTATTAAGATAGTAACAGTGCGTCCTCGTATATAAAAAGAGATACCGAATGGGGTATATCAACATGAATAACTACTACTGAATGTTTGGTGTCGCACAAGTCTAAAGTGCGCGCCACCTACTTTCGCCGCGCGCCGCCATGCACGCACGGCGCGGCGTTCGTACGACATCAGCCACGAGCGCCCTCTGCTGCGATCCCGCTCGTGGCCACCACTGAACGACATCGTTCACTTGGGACTGAGATAGGAACCAGCTAACACTTCGGAATCAGATAGGCACCAGTGAAGACTTGGCTATCGTATAGGCACTAGGCAGGCCTCTAGCTCAACTATGTATCAGCATTCTGCAGTACTGAGCTATGTAAAAGTTAAGTATTACTAAGTCTCTAAGAAATATATATCTCGTTCTAATTTACTCTAGTGTTTCTAGTTTCTGCTGTCCCACTGGCTGGTCACCTCCTACCTGCACAAGCGTGCATCCTTTATTCCTGTGTCGGTCTTTCTACTCGGCCACCGACACCTACGACGGAAACGAGACACAAAAGCGGCGACGAGGCAGGGACACAAAAGAATGTAATAGAAGCTATTAGGTGTGAGCACTTATAATATTCTTTCATAAATGAAAATCTCTTGGGGTGATGCATGCCAATTTCGATCTCAGGTAACTCTTGTTTCGTTTAAGAGTTTTGTTTCTCCCTATACGCATAGGGACTGGGATATAACAACCAACAGTAACAGGTTTTTGCAACTATACTAATCAAACAGTTACATGAATAAAATTAGTTTATCTTTTAAAAATAAAACCACGATACTTCTTGCGCCAAGAGGCAACTCCAGTGTCTTTCATCGTGGAAGCCCTTGTTTTCATACAGAGGGGAGTAGATTTATAGGTTCCGTGCCTTTAAAAATGTTCGAATGTTTGTTAAGCTTAAGGGACTGAACTGCGAGGTCATCAGTCGCTAAATTTACAAACTACTTATGAACTGCCTTATACTAAAACCGACACAAACATCCATGCCCGAGGAGGGATTCGAACCCCCGACCGTAGCGGCCGTGCAGACTGTGACTGGCGCGCCGCAGACCACTCGGCTACTGCGGCCGGCGTCCGTGCATTTAAAATGGCCAAAAAAATCCTTATATGCAATCTGTATTTACCTTATAAATTCTTGTGAGACTGCGAAAGTTTTATATCAGTTGTCCCATACTGAGCTGTAAGGTAACAATTTGGTAACGAGAAGTTGAACTGAGCAAAATTTTGCAAATAACCAGAAGGTATAAATGCATCATTTTTTGTCACTCGAAAGTTCTTCCTGTAAGCGGACGTGATTTGGTGTGTCTAGCAGTGTAGTTTTGTCTAATCTGGTTATATCATTCCTTCGAAGATAAAAAATTAGTTCATTGATTTCCCCACTATCAATTTTTACCAATGTAAGTGTAAGATCCAGTGGTTAGTAACACTTGCACATTTTGAAACATTAAGTTATACATCCTTAAATTGGCCGAAGTTAGGATATACACTGCTGGCCACCCAAAATTCAACACCCAAGCGGGAGCATCCAAATCAGGTGACATTTGATGAGTGCGTTTGCGGCGGAGAGAGTTGAATATGATCAGCATTTCGCCATATAAAGGTGGACATTCTGGAATTCTTTCGTGCAGTTCTTTGGCCTAAGCAGTCACGTTTCGAACTTCGACTAACAAGGAGAGGGGCTGACATAAGGGTCACCGATTTCGATAGAATTTTGCATTTAAGTTCCATATTGAATATAAAGAGACACGTGTTTCGGTTTTTTGTTAGACACTCAGTAGTTTTTTAAAACATCAAGGTCAAAACTGATGATCGAAAATCGCGTTTTCAGTGCTATACATCGAAAAATCGTGTAAAGATGAACGTTTTTACTAATATACAGGAGGTCAAAAGTTAACGACTTTCAAGTTATTAACGTTTTTGTATTTTCATGCTCTAATTTGAGTACTCGTGAACACGAGCATCTTTCAGAGCGCCGTCTCTGGTCGGCCAGAGGACTCGACGCTCTCTTTAATAAAAAAGACTCAGCCAAAAACACGGAACGAATAACCCATAACGAACATGAACAACGACCGCGACGGACAGATCTACCTTAAGAAGGAAAAAAGAGGTGGTTCAGGTCTTGGACTGTCAAACCGTGGATCCCGATTCGAACCTACATAATGGAAATTTTTTGTTAGATTTTTTTTCAATGTACTTGATAATATTCTCATATTTCTAATACCTTTTCTTGACTTATTTTGTAGTAGAACATCGGAAAATGTGATTAAAATTCAATTAATCGTTTTATCTGTAAATAGAGCGGTGTTATTTGTGTCGCACAGTGCAAAAACAATAAAAATAAGAAATAAATAAAATAAAATAAACTCTTAAATATATTATTGCGTAACTGCAAGTACTAGCCGTCTATTCGTCAGTGTTCTCACAGCCAATGTGTGAACCGTATCGTAAAAGCAACCAAAACACAAATAGTTCCCACACCATACAGAACACATACATATTGCCACATTCACATGCTGTCCGAGGTATCGTTCGTGGAAAACATATGTTTTATATTGCTAATGACACGTCTATCAGATATTAATTTCGATGCGTACCAAGTCTATTCTTGAAAGACAGGCGCAGACATCTGATTATGGACCAAAGCCTGCCGCGGTAGCCGCGGGGACTGAGGCGCTCCAGTCACGGTCTGCACGCCCACTACGGTCGGGGGTTCGAATCCCCCCTCGGGCATGGATATTTGTGCCGTCCTTAGTATAAGGTAGTTCGTAAGTAGTTTGTAAGTTTAGGGACTGATGACCCCGTAGTTAAGTCCCATAAGCTTAACAAACATTTGAACTTTTTTTTTTTGAACCAAGGCATGAATTTTAATGGCATCTGCTCTATCATGAATTTATCTGCTCTTGTGTAATGTGGTATGATTTTGAAGTCTTGCAACAAAATTCTTGACCTGTCGAAACAAATAAACGTCACAAGGTTAATAAAGAATCCAATATCAAGCAAAATTTTGTTTTCTGCACATAAGGTTTGAGACCACGATCCAAATATAATTGATACAGTTCGGAAGTCAGCTTTCCAGATTTTGAGCATGTGACGTAAACAACTTTCTTTGTCAACCTTGAGACGTTTACTTGTTTCGACAGGTGAATCACAATACACTTTACGACAGTGTTTTCAACCTTCTCGAATATGCGACCCCGTTCCACATAAAAAATATTATGGCTACCTTCTCCCCCTGCTCTTCACGACCCGTAATAAAACTATGTTATCTCAAATTAAACAAATTTAATCTTCTTTCTTTTGCTTCAGCTGTCTTTTAATTTGTTGGAGGAAGGTTTTTGTGTGTTTTCAGAATGGAACACATTATTCTCTTTTTATATGATTTCAGACGGGAAAATATATTTTGATGAACGAGTGTTTCGCACTTCAGGGAAGACTCAAAAGCGAGTTATGCTCAACACGAGAGATTCCGCTGTTTAGACAATTTGTAAAGAAGTAGATTATTTCGAATTTTTCAGAATTACTTACTGTATCATGTTCTTTACATATCGTTTTGTTCCTGAAAACAGACTTTGTGTTTATTCACAATTAACACACTTTACTATAAAACAATCTATGACCTAAGCAATTCATAATGAATGCTACACGAGGAACTCCATAATTGTAACATGAAATAAATTTCACTTAGGAATACGTTGTTGGATCCCCTAGTTATATTATGTTGCTAATACTTCCTCATGTGACGGCGACCCCCAGAGCTGGTTGATAAACACTGATTTTTAAGTTTCCTGTTTTATTTCATTTATTTCTTATTTTTATTGTTTTTGCATTGCGTGTCACAAATAAAACCGCTGACAACAGGTAATACACTTAATTGAATATTACTCACAATTCCCGATGCTCTACTTCAAAATAAGGCAAGAAAAGGTACTAAAATATGTGAATATTATAAAATACATCGGAAAAATCTAACAAAAATTTGCCATGATGGAGGTACGAATCTGGATCCACAGTTTGAGAAGTATTTTTATTAATTTTTTTTCTTTGGGTAGATCGTTGCTTTGCGGTCGTTTGTTCATGTACGTTCTTGGTCGTAAGTCGAGTATTTGGTTCAGTTTTTTTATTACAGAGGACGTTCAGCGCGCAGAGCCATATTAGCAAAAAATGCTCACCGTCAGACGATCTTTGATGTATAGATGCATAGAAACGCGATTTTCCATCCTCAACTTTGACTTGAGTTTTTCAAAAAATGCTTTCTAGCAAAAAGCCGAAACACGTGTCTTTTTATGTTCAGTATAGAACGTCAGTGTTTGAAGCAGAGTGGACTTTCCGAAAGGCGTCCATTGCTGCGTTTTCACTGACAATGAGCCAACGCCGTAGGTGTTTGTGCCGGAAATTGTGCTATGAAAGATGGTCATGGAGAACCAAATGGAATGACATGGTTCTTACTGGCGAATTCCGTTGCTGCCTGCATCACACAATGGTCGGATTACTTATCATGCCGCCCGTGTTATGGTTTGCAGTGGTTGTTGTTGTTATGGTCTTCAGTCCGGAGACTGGTTTGATGCAGCTCTCCACCCTACTCTATCCTGAGCAAGCCTTTTCATCTCCTCATAAGAACGGCAACCCACATCCATTTGAATCTGCTTACTATACGCGTCTCTTGGTCTCCCTCTGCGATTTTTACCCCACACACTTCCCTCCAATGCTAATTTTACGATTCCCCGATGTCTAAGAATGTGTCCTACTAAGCGATCCCTTCTTTTAGTCAGGATATGCCAAAAATTCCTTTTCTCACCAATTCTGTTCAGTACCTCTTCATTAGTTATGTGATCTACCCACCTAATCTTCAGCATTCTTCTGTAGCACCACATTTCAAAAGCCTCTATTCTTTTCCTGTCCACACTGCTTATCGTCCATGTTTCACTCCCGTACAAGGCAACACTCCACACAAATGCCTTCAGAAAAGATTTCCTTACACTTAAATTAATATTCGATGTTAGCAAATTTCTCTTTTTCAAAAATGCTTTTCTTCCCATTGCCATTCTGCATTTTATATCCTCTGTACTGCGACCATCGCATGTTATTTTACTACCCAAGTAACAAAACTCATCTACCACCTTCATTGTTTCGTTACCTAATCGAATTCCTTCAGAATCGCCTGATTTTCTAAGACCGCATTCCATTATTTTTGTTTTGCTCTTGTTAATGTTCATTTTATACGATAGCTTCAACACACTGTCCATTCCATTCAACTGCTCTTCCAGGTCCTTTGCTGTATCTGACAGAACTACAATGTCATCAGCAAAACTCAATGTTTTTATTTCTTCCCCCTGAACTTTAATCCCTATTCCAAATTTTTCCTTGCTTTCCTCCACCGCCTGCTCGATGTACAAATTGAATAACATCGGAGAAAGGCTACAATCCTGTCTTACTCCCTTCCCAACTGATGCTTCCCTTTCATGCCCTTCGAGTCTAATAACTGCGGTCTGGCTTTTGTACAAGTTGTAAATAACTCTCCTTTCCCTATATTTTACCCCTGCTGACTTCAGAATTTGAAAGAGTGTATTCCAGTCAACATTGTCAAATGCTTTCTCCAAATCTACAATAGCTAGAAATGTAGGTTTGCTTTTCCTTAATGTATCTTCTAAGATGAGCCGTGAAGTGAGTATTGCCTCCCGGGTTCCTATGTTCCTCCTGAATCCAAACTGATCTTCCCCGAGGTCAGCTTCTACCAGCTTTTCCATTCTCCTGTAGATAATTCGTGTTAAAATTTTGCAACCATGACTTATCAAACTGATGGTTCTGTAATTTTCACACCTGTCTGCGCCTGCTTTCTTTGGGATTGGGATTATTACATTTTTCTTAAAGTCTGAGGGTATTTCGCCTGTCTCATACATCCTACACACCAGTTCAAATAGTCTTGTCATGGCTGGCTCTCCCAGAGACTTTAGTAGCTCTGAGGGTATGTCATCTACTCCTGGGGCCTTGTTCCGACCTAGGTCTTTCAAGGCTCTGTCAAATTCATCTCTCAGTATGGTATCTCCTATTTCATCTTGATCCACTTCCTCTTCCCTTCCTACAACATCGTCTCTAAGTTCATTTCCTTTGTAGAGCTGCTCTATGTACTCTTTCCACCTTTCAGCTTTCCCTTCTTTGCTGAGAACTGGCTTCCCATCGGAGTTCTTGATATTCGTAGAGTTGCTTTTCTTGTCCCCAAATGTCTCTTTCATTTTCCTGTAGGCGGTATCCACTTTTTCCCTTCTTATACATTCTTCTACAGATTTGCATTTGGCTTCCAGCCACTCCTGCTTAGCCATTTTGCACTTCCTGTCAATCTCATTTTTTAGTCGTCTGTACTCCATTTTGCCTGTTTCATTTACTGCATTTTTATATTTTCTCCTTTCATCAATTAAATTTAGTATTTCCTGTGATATCCAAGGATTTTTTGTAGGTCTTGCCTCTCTACCTATTTTGTCCTCTGCTGCCTTCACTATTTCATCTCTCAATGCTACCCATTCCTCTTCTACTGTTGTATTTCCCCCTGTTTCTGTCAATTGTTGCCTAAATCTCCCTCTGAAATTCTCCAGAACCTCACTTTCCTTCAACTTATCCAGGTCCCATCTCCTTATTTTCCTACCTTTTTGTAGTTTCTTCAGTTTCAGCCTACAGTTCATGACTAACAAGTTATGGTCAGAGTCTATATCTGCCCCTGGGTATGCCTTACAGTTTATAACCTGGTTCCGGAATCTATGTCTTACCATTATAAAATCTATCTGATACCTTCCGGTGTCTCCTGGTCTCTTCCAGTGGTACCGCAACTCCCTAGTGGGAACTGGTGACACACTAACCAGTCAGCGTTACATCTTTGAAGTGCTGCAGCCTGTTGTTCACCATGCCTGCGGAGCTTGCCGACGTCCACATTGCAACAGAATAAAGGGCGAACGCACGTGGCACGCAAAGTTCAAGACTTATTTGCCGCCTTGAACTCACTGTTCTCCCGATGTATCGTCAGTCGAAAACGTCTGGTCGACTATTGCGGAGCGACTAGTAAGGTATCCACTAGTGTAACTTTGGCAGTATGTGGTAGCAGTATAGACTGCTACAGTCCAGTAACACATCCAGAGCCTTGAATCAATGGTGTAACAGCGGTTACAGTCAGCAGTGGTGGTAATACTCACAAGGATGGTACATGGGCTCGAACAAACATATCTGTATGAACGTTTGGCTACAGGATCTCTACGTACACCTCAATGTGCTGGTGGGTGTCGTTTTTCTGCAAAGCTCTGCAACCATGCTCTAGATAGCACTGTAGATGTAATTGTAGATGCCATACGTAATGCAGATATCTTAACTGTAACTTATGTAATAATCATCGTACTAGTTCTCTAGCTAATTGTCATCAAAAGCCGTGATGATAGATGCAACTTTAACCTTCTTCCCGAAGGACTGTTGGTATTCACTGTCACTGCTTCCATCGCCTCTTCCCTCACTTACCGTAGTACTAACGCTTGCAATGAGTTGTTCGTCATTATCATCCCTGTTATCATTATTATGAGTTTGTAACAACAGTATCTAACTTCTGCTCATATTTCTGTACCATAACAGATACGAGAAAGCATGGAAATGATTCATCTTATACACTAATACCATCTTCACGAAGAAGGGTTCTTCGTAACTTCATCTCAACAAGTCGCAATACATTAGCAGGATTGATTAGCAATCGCCGCCCCATCTGACGCTTCACCACACAAATAACATCACAAAACGCAACTTCGGAGGCACACTGCACCGTCCCTACTGGCGAACCGATAGATCAAAGTGCAATGCGGCAAGACACACGCAGAGGCCTCTAACGGACGGCTGCAGAGTTTTGCAGATGTGGGAGTATCACCAGTGCAATAAGGGATCTTTACAATTTCTCTCATACGATTTTGGGGTATATGTGTTTGTTCGAGCCCAAGTACTTTCCTTGTCAGTGATAATATCGTCATCTACCTTACTTCACATGAAGCTGTATTTTCAGACATGTGACCTTTGTACAACGCGTTATCCCCCAAATAGATTGGGTGTTGCATTTTTGATGCCAGCAGTGTAACAGTACGTATGACAGATATGTAATATACTAACGCAATGTTCTGTTAATGACTGTATCTCATTATAAGTAAACTTTAAATTCAAAGGAATTAAGTGACAATTTCATCATTTATCCGGGTTACATTTAGGCAAATATATTTCTTCGTCCCATATTTCGACTGATAATTTTACATCCACCTTCAAAGCGAGTCGATGGTAGAATCTGAACTATTTGACACAATCCTGGAGCGTAATTGTAAACCCGTGCCCAATGTTGTTTGTGTATTTATTTAAACTCTGCACCCTTGTAAAATCTTTCTTTTTTTTTCTTTCATAAGTGACGCGACAGTGCCCATGCACGCTAAGCTTTATTTATGTCCAGGAAGGGAAAAAAATTCTGTGCGGAAAATATGTGGGTCACGATGGAATAGCCGAGCGGTATAAGGCACCTCGCTGCGGAGTGCGCGTTTGCTCGCCGTCGGAGGTTCGAGTCCTCCAGGGGGCATGGGTGTGTGTGTGTGTGTGTGTGTGTGTGTGTGTTGTCCTCAGTTTATTTTAAATTAGTTTAAGTGGTTAGTAAGCCTAGGGACTAATAACCAAAGCAGTTAAGTTCAAATGTTCAAATGTTTGTAAATCTATCGGAGCAAACTGCGTGGTCATCAGTCCGTAGCTTACAAACTACTTACACTAAGGTAAACTAACCTAAGGACAACACACACACACACACACCCATGCCTCAGGGAGGACTGGAACCTCCGACGGCGAGCAAGTGCGCGCTCCACAGTGACTCCCATAGATTTACAAACATTTAAACATTTGAAAATATGTGTAATATTGACGCATAATTTGCCCTTGTTCCTGAACAGGACAACCGCCCATCACACAAAGTGATGGAACCCGTGATTTCGATGCACACTGGCTGCCACATACCTGTTCCCGAAAATATTAATTGTGTCTGACTCTCAAAATGTCCTTCAAACCCTAGAACACCGGAGATGGAACAAAAAAACCAACAGCTATATTCTGGATGTGATTTCGGCATATATTCGCTGTACAAATACGGGACGGACAGTTAATTTACTGTGGGTGCCTTCACACGCTGGTATCTGCTATAATGAGGAAGTTGATGCATTGGCTATACAAGCGGCATCCTTAGGCACTGTCTTGGACCTACAACTACCATACACGGACTTCTTATCTGCGGTCAAGGAATACGCCAAACAACAGTGGCAACAGATGTGGAACGTTTCCCAAGAAACGAAAGGCGCTTCCTACGCTGTGCTGCAACCTCGGATTTCTTCGCAGCCGTGGTTTATGAGGACTCATCTGGACCGATCCGCGATTGCTACCATTATTCGTCTTCGCTTCAATCACGCCTCTTATCCAAAACATCTACATCGGATCAACGTCTACGATTCGGCGGCATGTGAGTGTGATCCTGAAACGGAAGCTGATGTCAACCACATCCTGTTCAGGTGCCCCAAATTTGACCGAGAACGTTTCAACTTCCTGCAGACATTGGTGAAGATTGGATATCCCCTTCCCCAGTCAGCTTCTTTTCTTTTGTTTACAAAAGACATTCGTGTATATAAAATCATAATTAAGTTTATTAAGATCACTGTACACAATCTATAAGCATAAAGTGTGTTGGTAATATAAGGTTTTGCTTGTGAATATGTGAAAATGTTCCAACAGTATTTAAATTGTAATGTAATGCAGTTTTCGCTTTGCTTCCACTTTCCATTTTGACAAAATGTACTTCTGTTTTGTCTGTTCATTTAAATATATGTACATTTCCACTGTGTGTTGTAGATGGCCATATTGAGTTAACACTCAGAAGGCCAAATAAATAAAAAAACACATTGCCCACATGCCCTACGCCGAGTACTTCATTACGTTTGAGAAAGTGAGAGGTGCAGGTGTGATCACTTGAGTGTAACCCGAAATGGAGCTCAACACAAAACAGCACATCTTCATTCTTGAATTGTATTCCAATTGCAATACGAGGAAAAGATATCTGTAACTTTGTGCAAGGGCTTAAGACTGCAAGTGTTTCGGTAAAACTTCTAGCAACGCTAAACTTACAGCGAGATGGGGTTTATGGCGAATAAAATCCATAACTGTCCGAATACAGTTGGAACAGAAAACAACATTGCTCGAGTGATGTAAACCATGGAAAAAAACCTGAGAAAATTTCAGCGCCGAATATCTGTACAAGTTGGCAAACGTTACAACTTATCTACAGAGCACATAGACCCCCAGTTTGAAAGAGGTTATATACTTACGATGATCATTATTCGAGGTTAGGTAACATACTTTCCGATCTAATAGAAGAACCTTTCGCAACGGCCACGCAACGCTATCCGTGAAACTACCGCATTGTTCTGGAAAAACTGCACTCATTACGCAGTGGAGTACAGTCACGCAATGAGCTGACCCTACTTTCAAGCTACTGTTACGGACCTGTATTACTTTTTCCGTTAGGACGTTCATCAAATTGCAGCTTACGTCACTGAGTCATGACAGGAAAAGATGATCCGACTTTTAGAACGGAAACCGAAGACGTATGTTAACAGGTCTCGGAGCTCCTAGAAATGCACCTTAGTTATTTAATCGTTTTATTATACTTTAGTAAAGTAATGAAATACAATTCAAGCAATAAACACGTACTTAGGTCCTTCTTCTTTGTCCTAAGTGCAAGGTAGACGACAAACAGATTTTACCCTCCAAAATTAGTGTTAGAAATTTTTGTCATACTTTTGCCATTATAAGGTTCTCTTCAAAAAGGCGATATGTTACATTACTGGTGCACTTGTTAATAATGCCACTAGAGAAAAGTAGAGTCCTTTGTGCTTTTCCGTGTGTAGTCACTGGATTTAAGCATATACAGGTAGAAATGAATGTTTGCTTTCGATAAAAGTGCAAAGTGATTTTTTTCTGCTGTACTCTCGATACTTGCATAAGCATCAATTCTTTGGTAATGTGGGGATAGTTAACGTCACTGTTTTCTTACGTTTCAAATTGACGCAAAATATTCGACATACTTGCTACGTGGGAGTGGTCGCGCGGTCTGAGGCGCCATGTCACGGAGTGCTCGGCGCTCCCGTCGGAGGTTCAAGTCTTAAGATTTGCTGTATGTACAGATCAATTAACATAGGGAATAGGTTGCAGCCACGTCTCTCTCCATAACAATTTCTCTCTGCTTTTCGTGCCCGTAGCTCTTTCGGAAGGAAGGAAGGAAGGAAGCTTAGCTTTTAACATCCCGTCGACAGCGTGGTCATTAGAGACGGAGCTTACGCTCGAATTTTTGTGGAAGGTTATGGGAGGAACTCGGCCGTGCCCTTTGAAAGGAACCATCCCGGCATTTGCCAGGAGTGATGTAGGGAAATCACGGGAAACCTAAATTTGGATGGCCGGAGATGGATTTAAACCACCATCCTCCCGAATGCAAGTCCATTGTCTAACCACTGTGCCGCCTCGGTTGGTAGACTCTTTCAGAAATTCAGTCTGGTTTGTAGAAATTGTAGATAAAATTTAGTAACTCAGTACAACACCCTACGTATCGGCTGAGACAATAATTTCAACCTGTACAAAGGTCTGTAACTTTTTTATTTTATTTTACCAGAAATAGAATATGTAGCCGCGGTGGAATGGCCTTGTTGCGGAGCGCACGATTGCTCGTTGTCGCAGGTTCGAGCCCTCCCTTGGGCATGGGTGTGTGTATTGGCCTTTGGTTAGTTTCAGTAATTTGTACGACTAGGGACTGATGACCATAGCAGTTTGGTCCAATAGGTTTACAAACATTTGTACATGCAGAATGTGTAGAAACTCTAGTACATGTAGCAATGGTATAATACCCCGTGCCATTCACTTCACTACGATCTGTTAAATAATCATTATGTTTATTGCTAATGCTTTTCTTCCCTTCTCTTCTGGAGGTAAATTGGTAAAGTCAGCTTCATCCCTGCTGGTTATAAGTTATAAAGTACCGGCAACATCTTGTACAATATAGTCATCGTTCAGTGAATTTCTTCAATGCCTTCTTCATCTTTTATTTCATCTGCATTAGGTGGAATAATCACCAAGTCGACGCCAGCAGCTTCATCTTCACTCACTGAGTCTATCTACAGTTCCTCTAGAATTTCTTCCAGTGTAAGTCCTCGTGGCATGATATTATTCTTTTGGAATCGTTAAAATGCGAACGAGGGAAAATCTCATACAATATAAAGAAACCAAATCTGAAGAATGTAAAAGTATTTTTGTATATAAGACGTAATTACAATAATAGGACACATCGACAAAAGATTGACAGTGGAACATGCCATTGTCCTATTATTGGGACGCATGAGATTACACTTACTTCACGATATCTGAAATATGCTGAATGTTACACGGATATTGTATGTTCGTAACAAACACATCTAGACAACTGAAACACAATTCATTGTTCTACAGGAACTACCAGCAGCCATTCTGTGTATCCAAATGCGAAGACTGAAAATAGGCAAATTAAATCCTGTCCTACCCGAAACTACTTAGAGAAAAATTATTTATTTTGAATTTGCAGGTATTATAAGTCAGTTCTTCCCTTGGGTACAACACTAAAAGCTAAATTTTTCATTGCTTACATATAAATAAATGAAATAGTTGCGACAAAAAAAAATAAATAAAAATAAAAAAAAAATTTAAAAAAAAATTAAAAAAAATAATAATAAATAAAATAAAGACAATGACCATTAATGGGTTAGTGACTGTTTTCAGCACAGCAGCGATTTTGGGGTTATTGCTGTACACCTCGTTTTTAATATAGCTTACAAAAAGGAATCCCATCGAGGCCCATGCCAACGGCCTCTGGTTACCGCAGAGCCAGAATGTCGCCCCCAAAGTGCTCCTCCAGGACATTAACAACTCCCTTGTTGTTCGATTTGTCGAGTTACATCTTGCATGAACCTTATTTTATCGAAATCAAGGTCACTTTGGATAATGGGGGTGACATTACCTGAGAACACCTTCACGTACCGTACGGTAGTCACCGTTCTGTCAAGGAATATCGCACAGCTTAATCCGTGACTTGACATTGCACTCCACACAGTCACCCTTCGAGGGTGAAGAGACTTCCCGATCGAGAAATGTGTATTCTTCATCCCAAAAATGTGCCAAATTTGCTTACTGACAAACCCATACACATGAGAGTGGGTTTCGTCTCATTTCACTAGGCCTCGTGGCCACCCATGCAGTTTGAACGTCCTAATGCAAACCGTTCAGAAGTTATGACTATTTAGTTTCATGCGCTTCACCTTTATTTTTAATGACTTTTACGTTTTCGAGACGCAAAACAGTCTCGCCACGGCGGTGCGGCCGAGCGCATTGAGGCGCTATGCTACGATATCCGAGGCCGTTCCCCGTCGGGGGTTCGAATCCCCTCTCGGGCATAGATGGTTGTGGCGTATTTAGTATAAGCTAGTTCATAAGCAGTTTGTAAGTTTAGGGACTGATGACCCCGCAGTTACGTCCCATAAGCTTTACAAACATTTGAACATTTTTTGTTTAAACTTATGTATTTTTATATTTAGACTAAGTGCTATGTTGCATGTACTATTTAGTCTCCATTTTTTAAATAAGATGACCAACTTGTAAAATCTGATATGACCAGATGATGGTGGGATAGCCCACTGAAACCGGTCGTCATAAAATAAATATTTTACAATCTCGGATTTTCAGTTTTGAAGATTATGCTCCTATTCTTGTTCATAATTGCGAAAGTGCTGCGGGTGTAGGATTTTGAGCATATACTGACCATAAAATTATGTCCCACAAAGGTTCTATGGGATTCGAGTCGTGCAATCTGGTGGCCAAATCGTTTACTGAAATTGTCTAGCTAGAATGTTCTTCGAAACAATCACACAAAGTTGTGGTCCGGTGACATGCTTCACGTGTCATCCACAACATTTCTATCGTTGTTTGGAATTGTGAGACCCATGAATGGCTTCAAATGGTGTCCAAGTAGCCGAATATAACCATTTCCAATCGACGATCCATTCAGTTTGACCGTAGGACGTAATCTATTCCATTTAGAAACAGACCACACAATTATGGAGCCGCCACCAGCTTTTACAGTAGGGGGTCTACGGCTTCATGGGGTCTACGCCTCACTCAAAATTTACTATCAGCTCTTTCCACCTGAAATAAACACTCGGCTTGACATGATTTTCCAGTCGTGCAGGGTTCAATTGGCATGGTTGAAGATTATGCCCCTATACTTGTCCTTAGTATTAGTTAGTTCATAGGTGGTTTGTAAGTTTAGGGACTTATGACCCCGCAGTTAAGTCCCTTAAGCTTAACAAACATTTGAACATTTTTGATTTTATTTTTGTGTTTTGACAATACATTTCGGTGAATAAAGTCAAAACGATGTATAAGGGAACACAGGAGAATCACAACGGTGCACCTGCGTAGCGGCCGGTGTTGACAAGCTGCCCCACGGTATTTCAGCTGAGCAGCGTGTGTGTTGCCTGTTACACCTGTTGGAAGACGTGCTTGTTTAGTGGTTTGGTTCTGAACTGAGAACAGAACAATGAACGAGCAAAGGATCAATTTAAAGTTTTGTTTTAAGCTTGGCAAGATACCTAAAGAAACGCATGCGTTGCTGGTATCTGTTTATGGGGATCGACCACTGTCCATGGAGTGTGTGTAAGAGTGGTTCGCCCGTTAAGAGTGGTTCGCCCGTTTTTGAGCAGGCCTGACCCCGTAGGTAAGTTCAAATGTTCAAATGTTTGTCATCAGTCCCTAAACTTACAAACTACTTATGAACTACTTACGAACTAGGACGGCACAAATATCCATGCCCGAGGGGGGATTCGAACCCCCGACCGTAGTGGCCGTGCAGACCGTGACTAGAGCGCCTAAATCCCCTAGGTCACCGCAGCCGGCTCGGTGTTATTACTCGGACACTGTCTTGTGTCAGCTTGCCGAGAGGGTAAACAAATAAGGAGTACCACTTTCCAAGTAGTAAAATCGACTCTTCCAGTGAAATGATTTGTCTTACATAGAATGTGTTTTTTTTTTTGCCTCATTCGTTTACGGTCGCTGTTGACTGCCATAGTATAGTGTCCGAGTAATATCATCAGACCAGTTTCGACAGCCAGTCTATTGGTCACAGAAGTGACTTTCTTGCGGTTAGAGGACGAAGCCATCTCACACACGTCTGAAATTAACGACACGTAACACGACACGAACAAAATCGGTAACGATGAACACACGACAGATGCTTTGCAGCGACTGAAGCATGCCACCCCGTGCGACCTTGAGTGGCAGGGTGGCAACGCGGCACCGTTACCCTGGCAACGTTTACGAATTCCAGAGCTCAGGTTGGTGCTTGAGTGTCCCCCCACCCGCTGCGGCCCACGTGCGAGAACTGTCAGGGTCGTTCTTTCGGCGGCCCGAATATAAGTCCCATAAGCTCTACAAAAATTTGAACATTTGAAAACAGTCTGAGGGCTTGCAAATTTCCATTTATAATGATATTTAGTTTCACATAGTTCAACAATTGTCACCCTGTATGTGAACGTGTTTGAGAAAACGTGTAACTGAGATGGATCTCGAGTACCAGCCCAGCATGCACCTCGCTGGGTGTGAAACCGCCTAAAAACCGCAACCAGGCTGGCCGACGCTGAAGCGGTGTTCGTTAATCCTCCAGAGGGGCGCCATCTGGGGCCGGTACAGGGAAAGTATGGCCATCCTTTTCCGCGCCGCCTGCGGCTCGTCATTGGCTGAAATCGAGTCACGTGGTTCTTTCCGCCATCTTTGTCCTATATATTGCTTGGCTGCCGTGAGAAGCCTTGTGAATATTCGTGTCTTTGGGTTTGAATAATGCCACAGTGTTGTACTTTTGGGTGTTCCTAAGAAGCGAAGAAGAGGCAAACATTACAGTACTTCCATTAGATATCAGAAATGCAGGAAGGTGAACAGTCTGACTGATGAAAGACGTCAGAGAAAACTAGGAGCCCAGAAGCGAACTTCGGTTCTTGCACTGTGATGATTTTAATTCATAATGTAAATTAATAGATTAAAGATTCACTGACGAATGGATCACGCAGTAGATACCTATATATTTTTAACTTGAATAAATTTGTGAAGAAAATTCCTGCATAATGTCGTGAGGTTTATTATTCACGCGTCGTTTTATCTGCAGATGGTTGCCGAAAACACACGAATTTTGGACATATTAGTGAGTAAACTAGATTCTCGTTTAGATATGAAATTAATATACAGTTCCTGATGCAAGCTTTTCTCATTCTTTTTCATGTGTTAAGTATATCATTACAGGAAACGAATTGAAACAAGACAAATATTAGACATTCAAGTGCAATTGGCTTTGGTCAGGCATATTTAATTTCTGTTTTTGATAAGTCATGTAGTGGGTATCCCCAGCAGTTTTCGTAGTTCATTTAAGATACAAGTACATAATACGAAAAAATACGCATGAAAGACTTATAATAATCTCAATCGTTTTCTTAATTTACACTATGCTCCGATGACGACATGCTCGCGGTCTATTGAAATATTTGGCTACTGTACAGGTTAATCTGAATTTATATGTGAACTCTCTAGATCTGGAGCCACAAACGAAACAGTTTTATTAAAATCGGACGATAAGTACTCAGTGGCGTAGCTAAGTCACCAAGGGCCCCGGGGCAAAAATGACATTGGGGCCCTCTTTACACTAATACTGTACAGATGCAAAACTACTTCATCATCAGCTCCTTACAGCCCACTGGAAGACATAGTAAGGCAAACCTAAATACTACTAAGTAAATTATTATGTGTCACACAGCAGATAATATTTAATCGTACTCTCTAATATAAGGTGAAAGTTTGTTTGTTTGTTACGCAAAAATTACTAGCTGATTTGGACGAAATTTCGCAGAGGGATAGAGGTAGAGTTGGACCTGGGTAGGAGATACAGATGAAAATGCCCCATGGGATATTTTTCGTCAGCGGTGACAGCAGGCGGACTTTTTTCAGTGGCGACAACTCACTGTCGCTAAACTACTGCGCTGTTGGCTCATTTCGTTGACAGCTCAGTCAGAGAAGGAAAATAGGGAAAACATTCGTGTAGGATGGTTTCATCAAAAGTAAGTTGCCAGATTTTGTTAAATGAAACACTTTGGATTGAGCCGTGCCCCTAGCAGACTTCTTGAAGTATATGTTAGTGTCTGGCCAGGAAAAAGTAATAAGTAAAATTATTATCGTGGCAGTGGGGTAGAGGGCAGCGTCTTGATGCACAATTCACTATTGAGACAAAGTATTATTACATGAAACTTCTGATCCGTGAATGTAATTAAACCTTTAAATGGCAGAATAAACAAATTGTGTGCGTGAAGTGCTGAATTCTCACCATTACTTTAAAACACAGTGAAGTTGTTTGTTTTTCACACAGAAGAAATGAGCAGAGTGCGGCGGAGGGTATAGTGTTAGGATGATAGTAAATTGAAGAGCGAATATTGGGAATGCGCCGTTCCCAGAAAAAAGCCACAGAATGCCGAATCCATTTCCTGCCTACCATTGCAAGGTAGTGTGTAGAAAGGTATGTAAATTCTGTTCGGAATTCCTTCCAGTATTAACGTATTTGTAGAAAATAAACATGCCTGTTTCCTGGCGCAACGCATTTGGTAGAAAATGCGCTCTCCAGGTGTGTCTGCGCAGTACGTCATCTGTGATTTATGAGGTGCACTGTGGAAGGGTCTGTATAACTTTGTGAGTGGGGTCTCGCTTTCTCGCTATTCGTTTTGCAGGCGCACAAAGAATGGCAATGCCTGACCATTCTAGCGGTCTGCCCTTTCCCGCACCTTCTGCCCTCCGACCCCCCCCCCCCCCCCTTCCTGCTGTCACCTGTCACATCCCCACAACAAATCATATGCCCAATACTGTTCTACTGTACTTAAATATGCTGTATACATTTAATATTTTGTCTTAGTCCATTCTGTTTAACACTAACTATATTAACATATTGGCTGCCAAAGGTATACTTGGGTTACCGACCCCAGGGGATCATTTACTTTTTTTCCATATTCCATATTAGTTTGCTTGAAGTAAGCTATTTTGAGCACAAATAAGTTAAAAATACTGCAATTTAGTGCCTTAGTTCTTTTTTTTTTTTTTTTTTTTTTTTTTTTTTTTTTTTTTTTTTTTTTTTTTTTGAGTTACATATGACTCACATGGCGCCAGAGTAAAGTGCCAGGTGTGTCATTTGCTATGTCGCTAAGAATTTTGGGTTGGTACTCCTGTAAGTCTTTCATTCCACAACATTATTTGCGTACAGTTCAATTATTGTTTTTCTGCATTATTACTAGAGTCTTTATTCAGTGTTGTTTGCTCCGTAACACAGCGATATTGTAGCAGGAAAAAGTGGTTCGTAGAAGTTACATAGATGAACAAAGGCATGTATGAAGTTATGAACATAAGTGAAAAAGATGAAGATTCTACTGAAATGGAAAAATAAGAGGAATGTGTTGATGCTGAGTACTCTTCATGGAGAGGAAGAAGCTGAAGTTCAAACCAAGAGGGGCACAAAGAAAAAACCAACATAGATAACTGACTATAATCAGTCATTTATAGATCTCTCTCGCCAAATGAAGTCCTATACTGTCTAAGGCGGGGTGTGAAATGGTACAGGAAGCTTGCAGTTGAACTGTTGACAGGGTCAGCTCCGGTAAATGCTCTTGTGATTTACCGATACATCAACAACAAGATCATCTCAATCACAGAATTCAAAGAGGAAGTGACTTTACTCCATACAGAAGATGGCGATGCCCCTGAGAAATCTCTCACCGTAGCCACCGAGCTGCCTGCAGATTGTGCTCTTGTGAACATGGGAGCAGCAAGTCATAGGTGTATGGATGCTACGAAAAAATGAAGAATGAATTTGGATGAGAGAAAGCTGTCAAGAAATGCAAACAAACTACATGGAAATGTAAGAAATTGTGAAGGTCGCGGTGGCCGAGGGAACTGATGCGCGTCAGTCACGTTCTGCTCGGCCACTACGATCGGGGGTTCGAATCCCCCTTCGAGCATGGATATTTGTGCCGTCTTTAGTATTAGCTAGTTTGTAAGGTTAGGGACTGATGACCCCATAGTTAAGTCCCATAAGCTATACATTTTTTTTTTTTTTTTTTTTTTTTTTTTTTTTTTTTTTTTTTTTGTGTGTAGGAAATTGTGACTCATATTTTTGCGAAGAGTGTTTCTTCATAAAGCACAGTGCATGCAGGTGTTAGAGATACAAAGTGGAATTATCTAATTTTTTCAGTCTGTTTCACTGTTGTTGCAATTAGAGTTTGAGAATTTAATTAAAACTGTATGTGCTTTACAATCTACTGTATAAGTAATACGTAGTACCAAATAATAAATTATAAAAAAAGGAAACTCCAATGTGACTGGGGCATGTGAGTTATATATAATTCACGTTTTCAAGTGTCAATAACTACTCTTGAACTCTTGAACTCTGGAGACCGCGAACATGATTTGTTACTGGGGCCACAATGTACTGTAACACCACGTGGCCCGAAAAGAAAACTTCCTATGGCATATTTAACTCACTTCGCAGTCCGGCCTCGGTGGCCGAGGGGACTGAGGCGCTCCAGTCACGGCCACTACGGTTGGGGGTTCAAATCCCCCCTCGGGCAAGGATATTTGTGCCGTCCTTAGTGTTAGCTAGTTCATAAGTAGTTTGTAAGTTTAAGGACTGATGACCCCCTAGTTAAGTCCCATAAGCTATACAAACATTTGAACATTTCACTTGGCAGTCAATGTGTTAAAACATTGTTTTCTAAAAGCTGGGAATTTTTCTATTTCTTGTAACACGAATAGTATTAGTCCTTGAAAAAAATCATAATCATTTTTCGCGCCTCACTGTGCATCGCGAACTTAATGAGTGGCGTTTTTCAAGTCATGGGGATTCGTTCGTGTTTCCTCACGCACCAAAGTCAGAATGAAAGAATACCTACTGGAGTAATACAATGCTTCAAACTATTAGATTGCAGATGTTGCCAAAAATATGATTTCTGATCGGTAATTGTCGGTAAGCGTTTTCGTGACTCCACTACATTATAGTAGTAATATGGGTACACAATTAAAAAGTAGTCAGTTTTATTTTAATAATTATTTTATAATCTTTTCCTGGATTTGGTTTTTACAAAATCATCAGTAAGGTCTGTTAAATTTAGACTTGATGCAGCCTTGTTATCGATTGCTATCAGTGCCAAATGTCCGAGTCAAGCTTGAGCCATACTGCACCTCAGATGCGTTTTGATAATTTTTCATTTGCTGAACGACCTTTCGGCTGCTGCAGAGGAATAAAACTGCGGTAAGTACTTCCGTAACCTCACATTCAAATAATGCATATTTTGTTATAATTTCCCTACATAATTGACGAACTGTCCATGTTGAAGTCAATTTCAGCAGGAGAAATTAAAAGTCGAAATTCCTTCATTCACCTAAAATATTTTATACAGTATAACGTCTATTACCCGAAATAATTTGGGGATATGGATATTCGGAAAACCGGTTTATTCGGATATTCAAACTGTACACTTATATTTGCCAATAAGAAATACTGTAAAGTAAACGTATTTATACTGCATTTGGAGGAGCGCGATCCTTCACATTGCACGCCGCAACACTTGGAAGGCGCAGCTGTTGCTGTGAGCAGCTTTGATGCTGCCGCTACTTCTGCCGACTGAAGTGTGCCGATTGTTGGACACTGACTGGCAGCTTCGCCTGTCGGCAGCGCGTCTTGTGAAGGCCCAATTAGAAGCATTGTTCCGCCAGCCGCCAGCCAGTGGCCCAGTGCAGCTACTGTGGGAAACTCGGTTTGAGGGGAAGCACATATGATGGACGAAAGGAAGTGAGGGGGTTAAAAAACATATATATATATATATATATATATATATATATATATATATTCGACGCTCCACTGAAACTTTTTTTGATCGTCGCTCACGAAGGCCGAGGGGCCCCTGGAGCTCGGGGGCCCCGGGGCACTGCCCCGCCTAGCCCTATGATAGCTACGCCACTGTAAATACTTCGTAGAGCAGCCAGGTCCGCGTGGACACAACTACGTGAAGTTGCCGCATCTGTCCGTGAGATATAACACCTTGTATCTCGAGAACGAAATGAGTTATCGTTCTGCTCTGAATCTTAAATAAAATTTCAATATCTTACCTACATTTCGTCCGCAGCATTGTATGTGCTAAAATCAACCGTACGCAATGTCTACGCAATGCGACGTTTCCTCTGCAAACTCTTCAAAATTTTGCTCAGTAGTTTATTTCATTTCATGTAGCACGGAAACTATAAGTAATAATGAACAGAAAATCAGACCATTATCGAGCTAATATGTCACACTATAACACGTGAAAAAATTAAATTTTTGCGTTGAGTATTTTTCTCAAAATCGGTTGATAAGTATTGTTAAGCGCTGGGAACGTTGTAGCGGTCGGTGCGCAAGCAGCAGCGGAATAGGCCCAGCATGGCTGCCGCTGGCAGGCTGGCCATACTTTCCCTATACACAGCTTTAGCCGGTGCGCCTGCCTCAATCCCGGAAGCGGCGCGTTAACACATGCGGCTATTTGAGCGGCTGACGTATCCTACCAGATGCGGGCCACCGAGAAATACGGGCCCAGTCACACCACAGGTCTGACGACTCACAGCCATCGTCTCCGGCGGCAGGCCAGCTACTTCTTCCGACCCGTTTAATAACTGCTAACTGCATATTTAAATACTTGCAAGCCCTCGATACCGCTTGACACAGTTCAGAAGTTTGGTGGCTTCCTTTCCGTTGGTATACTGATTTCCTGTGTGTGCCACACAGAGAGCCCACAGCTCACAATTTCTGGAGGGCAAGGTAACGAGTGTGACGTCATAAGTTCGTCGCGGGGCCCGTGTTTCAAATGATCCCGGGCAACATGCAACACCCAGCCATTCGTGTTCTTGTGGAGGGGTTATTTGGTAATGTGCGTAGGTACACTTAAACAGAAGGATCCCAAAACTTTAATATCACACGAGGAATTTATTAAAATTAAATTAATACTCAGTTTGGAGTAATCTATATCTATAAATGTGAATGTCTGTTCGGTGTACATTTATCACGTCTGAACCACAAGACATAAAGAGCTAAATATTTATACAGTTACTAATGTCTACCCGGGGAAGGCTTTAGGCACGGTTTGATGGCGATCGGATAGCTATTTATCTATATATATTAATGTGAATATCTGTTCGGTGAACGCTTAACACGTCCGAACGACAAGACGCAGAGACTTAAATATTTGTACAATTACTAATTTACACCTGAGGAAGGTTATAGGCACGGTTTTATAGCAACATTTGAAAAATATATTTACTCTTTGAAAATGGTTTTATTGGTTGCACTGTTGCTTGAGGGTTGATAATGATAAAAAGGTCGAGTGTATTGGGATGGAAAGTTATCGGTGTATATAAAAGTCTACGTGTATGTGTGTATTTTTGTGTGTGTTAATATCTCGCTCAGCAGCGAAAACTACAGAACGCAAACGAATGGTCTGTGCGTAATTGTTGTCCGAAGTCTTCCGTTGTACACCGTAGCAGTTCCTTGCCGATATCTGTAAGGGGGTGGAAGATATAGTGGTTGAAAGTCGTCAAATTATAAAAAAATATCGGACTGAAGGCCAGCGATGACTTCTGCGACTCTATAGCAAGGAGGTTAAATACAGCGAAACGTGATGCCAGAGACCTTGGTCTATGCGTTCTACAATGTCTTCAGCTCTTTCTTTGTAAGGCTAAGCATACGAATAAGGAAATATAAGAATAAACAAATAAAGCAGTAAAAAAGAAATTTCTTTTAATACATCTCTTTAAAAAAAATAGATTTGACGTTTCGCAAATTACATCAAGTGATCGATATGTGATATTATTACAATCATTATTGTTAATTTCGTCATTGGATTCTTCCAAACGAGTGCATTTTTACGTATGATTTGATCTGCACTACCTACTTTCCTGATAATGTTGATTTAAAATGTTTGTTTCTAAAGAAGGTATTGTATTTCATTTCATCCTTCAAAACCAGTCTCATAGCACACTACTGAAAGATAGCTTATCTATCATAATCAACCAACACGCGAGCGGAGCCGCGGGTTTAAGCTAGTCTCTGTATATAAAAATGTAGTGCTGGTTTGTGTGTATTTCAAAATCTCAAACAGTTCTTCACCAATTGAGTTCTTAATTTGTCACAACGTTGCACTGTAACACAGGAAGGTTTTTAGATACCTATCTATATTACACATAACCTATACATATGACAATATTGCGATTTTTGGTAACAACTTCTCCACATTGAAAAATTTATATAAATTAATATATGACATACATTTAGAAATAGGTATGTAAAAACATGCGCATATTCCAGTAGTACGTTGTATCAATATTTCAAAGCATTCGTTCCAAAACTTTCTGACACACTTGATTTTGAACATAACACTAAACGTGGTTCTAAGTTAGAGTTCTAAGACGAGATACAGAAAGGGTAGGCAATGACGAAGAGGGGGAGGGGAGATACACACGTAGTTTTGTAATTGTAACGAAGACTCCAAATACCAACTTTTGTAGTTCAGGCTTCAAAACTGGCTTAATAGGAGCATTTTTCTAAAATGTTTTCCTCCACTATTTCACCCCCTTAATGGCTGATTTTCAGAAAAACCCGAAAGACGCCTTCTTTTAATACTAACAAAGACTCCAGATACCAATTTATGTAGGTGTAGCTTCAAAATTCACTTGATAAAAGCGCATTTTCAAAAGCTTTTCATCCCCTATTCCACTCCCTTGTTGTTGTTATGTTGTTATGGTCTTCAGTCCGGAGACTGGTTTGATGCAGCTCTCCACCCTACTCTATCCTGAGCAAGCCTCTTCATTTCCTCATAAGAACGGCAACCCACATCCACTTGAATCTGCTTACTATACGCGTCTCTTGGTCTCCCTCAGCGATTTTTACCCCCACACACTTCCCTCCAATGCTAAATTTACGATTCCTCGATGTCTAAGAATGTGTCCTACCAAGCGATCCCTTCTTTTGGTCAGGGTATGCCAAAAATTCCTTTTCTCACCAATTCTGTTCAGTACCACCTCATTAGTTACGCGATCTACCCACCTAATCTTCAGCATTCTTCTGTAGCACCACATTTCAAGAGCCTCTATTCTCTTCCTGTTCGCACTGCTTATCGTCCATATTTCACTCCCGTACAAGGAAACACTCTACACAAATGCCTTCAGAAAAGACTTCCTTACACTTAAATTAATATTCGATGTTAGCAAATTTCTCTTTTTCAAAAATGCTTTTCTTCCCATTGCCATTCTGCATTTTATATCCTCTGTACTGCGAGCATCGCATGTTATTATACTACCCAAGTAACAAAACTCATCTACCACCTTCATTGTTTCGTTACCTAATCTAATTCCTTCAGCATCGCCTGATTTTCTAAGACCGCATTCCATTATTTTTGTTTTGCTCTTGTTAATGTTCATTTTATACGCTCTCTTCAACACACTGTCCATTCCATTCAACTGCTCTTCCAGGTCCTTTGCTGTCTCTGACAGAATTACAATGTCATCAGCAAAACGCAATGTTTTTATTTCTTCCCCCTGAACTTTAATCCCTATTCCAAATTTGTCCTTGCTTTCCTTCACCGCCTGCTCGATGTACAAACTGAATAACATCGGAGAAAGGCTGCAACCCTGTCTTACTCCCTTCCCAACTGGTGCTTCCGTTAGGGATGGAATATCGAAAAATTGATTCTTAAACGACACCAACGGTGTGGACGAACGCCCTCTGCAAATTTCAAGTTTTTATATTCAGTGGTTTTCGTCGGGCGATGATAGGTCATACATTTACTCAGTCAGTCACTCGGAACGTTGCCTTTAATATACAGATATTACGCATTACAAGCTGTTATGATCTCTCTCGAAGGTGGTCTATGCAGTGTCTCTGTTATATACTGAGTATTACCAAGCGGAGTGCAGGGGAGTCGCTCACAAAGTTGTTTGGTAACTCGGGTAGTTAGGACGACGACCCTATTACGCAACAAATTGATGCATGATGAACATTGATTTCCTGAATGCCGAACAATAGCCGCCACCGCGCAACGAATCATTGGTGATACTGGATAACAAGCAAGCACAGACTTAATTATGTGTTAAATTGCAAACACAAAAGAATGTTCCCCTCAGCCTATGAGTCTGGATGCTCGGCTAAATTCCACCTACGGCGTCAGCAGCGTACAGTAGTAATGTTGGCAACGAAATGTTCAGTTTACAATGATAATTCATTTATTGATTGGACAGTGGTTCGTACAAGAACGTATTAACGACAGTGCAGGAACTGCATTAAAGGGTTATTTTATGGTCAACAGAACGATTGATTCAAAATATTCAATCTGATAAGAATCTCCTTCGAATTACCACTGTGTTACAGAAAACAATATTCCCGAGTAACGCTCGGGAACCAGATGCTTTTTAAGAATGTTCCCAATTCAAGTAGCCGGGCCTCTAACGATATATATTTAATGTGCGTTTCTAAATCCATGCCGACAAAAGATGGATGTTTACCATCGTAAAAAAAAAAAAACTTGGAAATGAAGGTTTAATTTTACTTACGGCAGCTGCGGCTTTCGGTGTTAATGTAATACGAGGTATGTCCACAAAGTAAGGTCCGATTGGTTATATAAAACAAAACGTGTACAGATACAGAAAAAATATTTATTGTACAAAAATATACAACTATTAATCTACTTTTCTACATAGCTTCCGAAATTTTGTAGGCATTTGTCATGGCGTGGAAGAAGTCTTTGTATGCCTTGTTCGTAGAAGGTTGCCGCCTGTGTATTCAACCATGTGGTAACATGTTCTTTCAGCTCGTCATCATCGCTGAAGTGTTGAGCACCATGGACAGGTTTTAGGTGTAAGAAGAAAGTCGCTAGGAGCGAGACTGTACGGAGGATGATCAAACACGTCCCAGTGAAATTTCCGTAAGAGTTGTTTGGTCACATTCGCCTTGTGAGGTCGGGCGACAACGTGAAGGGAAGAAGAACACTCCTTTTTTTCTCTTCTTACACCTAATATCTGTCCTTGGTGGTCAACACTTCAACGATGATGAGCTGAAAGAAAATGTTTGCCACATGGTTGAATACACAGGTGGCAACCTTCTATGAAGAAGGCACACAAAAACTTGTTCCACGCTATGACAACTGCCTGCAAAATTTCGGAAGTTATGTAGAAACGTAGTTGAACAGTTGCAGATTTTTATACAATAAATATTTTTTCTGTATATGTTCACGTTTGGTTTATATATCCAAACGGAACTTACTTTGTGGACATACCTCGTATTTCAAGTATGTAACTGAGTTTTCAAAGAGAAGTCAGGAGAGTTTTGGCAACATCAGTCGCTGCAGCAAGTGAAATTTTACCGAAATCATTATACAAATAGTTTAACATGAAAAATGACGTATCGATTTTCGATTATAATTCTACAAGAAGACCAATGAAACTTACATAATTCAAAAGGCGCATTGCGATAGATGCGTGCAAAGGAAAATTATGTGTGTACGTAGCCATTAAGAGAGGCAAAAGGAAGCAGATGCTTACATATCTATAGCTCTGATCACGCTTTAATTTCTGTAACCATAGTCCTCCATCTGCCAAATAAGTGAGCGTCGAAAATTGAAGTGGTACCAACATCTGTCTTGTGTACCAGTCAGGTGCTATGGTAAAAATGCGACACTAAAGTAATAACTTGTAGAAACTCATTTTAGGTACCTTTATGTTTAATTGTTAATTTTCAGTAAGATCGATGATGATATTAGCAGTGGAAATCAAAACACCATAGAAACGAATTCTGAACAAAACATTATTTATTGGCGTCGTTATTTCATTTAATTTTATGTAACAGTAACTTTGTGATAGGTTCCATCAGATAACACATAATTTGAAGCAATTCCCTAATTTTTAATCTCTTCATTTTATATGGGTGCGATGAGCGAAAGACAATACGGGCATAGAGCTAGATGGTGGAGAAGGTGGAAGATGGATGAAAGGAAAGGGAGAGAGGAAGGATGAAGAGGTGGATAGCGGAGAAGCAGGAGATAGACATAGCGGATGGAAAGTAGATGGAAAGAATGTGGTAAACAATAGCTTTTTACTAAGGTGAAAAGTACGTCACATGGTCTAAAGTCGGTAAACTGATCTGTATGCTTGTGGAGAAAACAAACGACAGAAATATAATCCAACTTATGGGTTTAAAATAATGAGTATCTGAAAAACTATATTTTTTATAACTTTCGTTTCACATAGCCACAGTAGCCTAACGAACGATATTGATTTGATTGAAGCATTCTCTTGGTGATTCTATGTTCACGCGAATTACGGTCCTTCCTTTTCTATCTATTTGATATGAAAGTGAGCCGCAGCAAAGCGTGGCCGGGTTTAGCTAGTCTATATCTATAAATGTGAATGTCTGTTCGGTGTACGTTTATCACGTCTGAACCACAAGACATAAAGAGCTAAAAATCTGTACAGTTACTAATGTCTACCCGGGGTAGGCTTTAAGCACGGTTTCATGGCGATCGGATATATATATATATATATATATATATATATATATATATATATATATATATATATATATATATATGTGTGTGTGTGTGTGTGTGTGTGTGTGTGTGTGTGTGTGTGTGAATGTCTTTTCGGTGTAGGCTTATCAGGCCCGAACGACAAGACTCAGAGACTTAATATTTGTATAGTTACTAATATATACCCGAGGAAGGTTTTAGATACGGTTTTATAGCGATCTGAGATATTTAGTAATTTGAAGAATATATTGCGAAATGCGGAACAATAATTACGCTTTGAAATTAATATTTAATCTTTCAAAATAGTTTTATTGGTTGTATTGTTGCTTGAAGGTTGATAATGATAAAAGGATGGAGTATATTGGGATGGAAAGTTATCGGTGTATATAAAATTCTACGTGTGTGTGTGTGTGTGTGTGTGTGTGTGTGTGTGTGTGTTAATATTTTGCTCTGCAGCGAAAACTACAGAACACAAACGAGTGGTCTGTGTGTAATGGTTGTCCAAAGTCTCCCGTTGTACACCATAGCAGTTCCATGCCGATAGCTATAAGGGGGTGGAAGATATGGTGGTTTAAAGTCGTCAATTATTAAAAAAAAATCGGACTGAAGGCCAGCGATGACATTTGCGACTCTATAGCAAGGAGGTTACATACAGCGAAACGTGATGTCACAGACCATATCTTTGATCTATGCGTCGTACAATTTCTGTTGCTCTTTCTCTGTAAGGATAAGCATAAGAATAAAGAAATATAAGAATAAATAAATAAAGCAGTAAACAATAAATTTGTTTATAATACATCTCTTTAAAAAAAATCTAATCAACCAACACGCGAGCGGAGCCGCGGGTTTAAGCTAGTATAATAATAATTTCGTGTGGTTCAGTGGCCTGGTGCAAGTCTTTCAACTGGACGCCACTTCGGCGACATGCGTGTCCCTAACGTACCGCAGTTATCCAACCGGGGAAGGGGACCTACAATCAAATGTTCAAATGTTTGTAGGACTTAAGGGACTTAACTACGGGGTAATCAGTCCCTAAGCTTACAAACTACTTATGAACTAGCTACGACTAAGGACCCCACAAATATCCATGCCCGAGGGGGGATTCGAACCCCCGACCGTAGAGGGGACCTACAGCTTAACGCGGAATCTGAAGCACGTGTCGTTTCTGGCGACTCCTCATATTGTTGAGAGGTGAAGGCTGGGTTAAAACGCAGAGTGAAAAAAAATCCGAGGTCTGACATTGTTTCGAATCAAAAATGTTCAAATGTTTGTAGAACTTATGGGACTTAACTACGGGGTCATCAGTCCCTAAGCTTACAAACTACTTATGAACTACCTAAGACTAAGGACGGCACAAATATCCATGCCCGAGGGGGGTTCGAGCCCCCGACAGTAGTGGCCGTGCAGACCGTGACTGGAGCGCCTCAGTCCCCTCGGCCACCGCGGCCGGCTGTTTCGAATCCGCCAGCTTTCGGTATCTATGCGAGCGTTTTACCCAAAGACCACCGTGCACGACAGTTTAGGGACGAAGAAGTAAAATTGTGCTTAACGAAGTTTAAGTCCAATTATCTAGCGTTAATTTATTTATAAAAAAACAGTCTAGAGTGCAATGAATTATTTATTTAGTCAACTAGTTTCGGTGCTTATTTTGGACCATCTTCAGGACTGTAACTCTATTGATGTCATAGAGCTGGGTAAGTGCTTCGGAGTCTTCTAGAGCGTCACTGCTATTAATCCCACAAAGTGAAACAAAAATGTTTCCAGAAATATGTGATCTAGCGTTAAGGTTGACAGTTTGTTTTGCTGTCCGCTATGGCTTCCAAATGTGCATACACAGAGAGATATTGACGCAGTTTCAAAATCTGCTGGATCCTAGCACTGCTAACCCGAAAGACAGACTTGAAAAACTCATTGCAGTCAGGGTGAATGCGAGACGCATTCTCTGTGATCACGAGACAAATTATCTGAAAACTAGGACCATTCTGTATACAGGGCGAATGTGCCGCTTATTTAATTATGCACCAGAAAATCAGGATTCAAGCACGTCATAGAGTTGGTACTGCGCGGCCTCTTGTGGAAATTGATAATCGCGGAATATATGACATTGAACGCGAAAGGGTAAAGTTGGAAATGTATACGCAGCGGGGATTCGAACCCGGGTCTCCTGCTTCCTAGTATGTTGCGCTGACCCCTACACGAGAGGGGTCACAGCGATTGCTGCACGCCCACTGACTACTCAAGTACGCCTCCTGACATATACAAATTCTCAACTTTACCCTACCTACTATTAATCAAACTCGCGGTTTTTTCAAACAGAGTCCCGTAAGAGTATGTTTCTAGTATTGCCTGCGCATTGCAGAAAGGAGAATTGCCCGTCTTCGGCATGTATAACTTATACAATATTATATGTCGATTGTGATATTACTGGCCTGTGGCCACTTCATATTTCTGGCCGCTAACCATTTCTTTGCTAACATTGTACGTGTCTTAAGCGCGGAAGAGAGACAGAAGTGCAGCATATGTTGAAATGTCGGGTGGGGAGCAGTAGCATATGGCACAGTAGGTGCTGGTTCCCGTGGGAAAGCCCGCCTATGTTACTGGTGCTCTCCTCGCATTGGCTGCTGCATTTCACGTCACGTGATTTCTTTAGAAATTAGTTTTGTTTATTATATACTAAATATTAATTATTCAGAGCTGAGAATTTGTAATAAATATCTCTCAAGGACAGGCTAGATTTTGACAGTTTAAAAAGTTTAAGGTGTCTTCTCTTATTGTAACAAGAGAAGAGCGATTTTGCAGAAGGCGCGCGACGGCCCTGTTTTGGCGCGAAATAGAGCGTCAGGTGCCCTCTCGCAACGCGCCACGGTTTCAGTCTCGAGCTGACCACTATACGCGCCGGACCGCGCCGGTCATGAGTTAAGATGTTTGTAATAGTGATAGCAATCGAGGTCTCAACATGAGCTATGGGCAGCATAGGCCGTATCATATTAACAGTAGTTGCTCATTTTTTTATTATTTATTTAATAAATGGCATCCCTGACAATTAAAAATCTCGTGAGTCGCTTCTTATGCTTCCATCATACAGAACTTATTTTAGCCTCACTTGTATGCTGTAGGAGAAACAACGACCTGTGTGCTGTCTTCTGCGCTGGGGACACAGGACACAACTATAGAAGACAACAGGTTAGTCAGAACTCTATGCTTTCCATAAAGGATTGGACAGCAACTACGGCACCTCGTGCGTACTGTAGGGCGGTACAAACGCACACTGCTACGCAACAGCATCCGCAAGGATATGGAGGTTTTAGGGGACTTGTGAGAGGAAGCAGTACTAACTTCTCCGTCCGCAATTAAAACCCTAGGAAGCTTGTACGATGACGGGCAATTATTCTTTCTTCAGTGAGGAGAAACTCCTAGGCCATTACTCTTACAGGAATCAGTTTACAAAACTACAAGTTTGAATAATAGTTGAGAATTTGTAACTGCCAGGAGGCATGCTTGAGTAATGCGTGCGGGTGTTTTGTCTCTGTCAGGTGTTTAGTCGCTGTCTCTCCAGTGGCGTAGTGTGTGGTTCGTCGTGAGTTTTCCGCCTAGCGGGACGGACGTGTGGCGGCCCCGGACTAACGCCTCGCTGTCAACAAGGCTGTTTACGTGCGCTCCAGGTTAGTCGCTGCTGCCAGCGCGCTAACACTATACTATTTGCTTTGTGATTTGAAAGACAACATGAGTACTCAAACTTACCAAAGAAAAGACACAGTGAAATTCATATTTGACCGAAGTTTCATTCGTCCTAAAGCTATGGAGGTTAGAACGTGGCTTTCTGAAAAAGTGGTGATAAATCCAGATGATATTGTAGGTGTACATTTGTCGATTGTGAGTCCTGCTGCTTATGTAAAGCTCTCGAGCTGTGATTTATGTGCGTCAATTGTCGAAAAATGTGGAGGAACAATGAAGTTTCATCATTCTAACGGCGCAATTAGTGACGTTGTCGTATCATTTGCTGGAATGGGAATACGGACCGTTCGTGTATTCGAACTTCCTTTCGAGATACCGGCTGCTGAAATAAACAGAGTCCTTCAGGCGTATGGTAGAATAATATCAAATGTAGAGGAAAAGTGGTCTGAACCACACATGTTTCCGGTTTTGAATGGTGTCCGCCAGATTAAAATAGAGCTGCAGAGACACATTCCATCTTTCGTAAACATTTGTGGGTATAGGGCCCTCGTTATCTATGACGGTCAGCCGAGGACATGCGCGCTGTGTAATTCCACTGAGCACATTCGTGCTGAATGCAGTAGGCGGAGAGTCCCGCAACTATCAAATGCCGAGGGTACCACTACAGGGCCTGTAGTACAGATGAAGTTAACATACGCTGCTGCCGCTTCGCAAAGAAGACCGATGGCTCAGGAACTAGTAGAACAGGGAGACTCATCTGTGGTCCAGGACAGTAGCTCAAGCAACATGGATGTGTGCGATGCTGTGCAGAATCAAACAGTTCCCCCACAGGTCGCAAATACAGTAACTGTAGAACATCATAACGAAAACGAAACTGTTTTCGAAGCAGGCCTATCCACACTCCCGGTAAATGAACCGAATGTTTCCTCTGTTTCTTCTACACAGGTGAAACCTGCAAGCGATAATTTTGGAACATCTGCCCCTCAGTCCACAGTAATTTCCATTCATGAAAAAGAAGGATTAGGAAATGGGAGACACTCAGAAGTTCCAGAGTGTCATTTGAATGACGAAGAACATGATGACAGTAATGCGAACAGCAGCACCATTGACAACCAAATAGCGGACGACAGATGTGACACCCCATCACGTGCTCAAGAGATTAGTACACAAATGGCACAGTGTGCCACAACCGAATTCAGTGATTATACCGAATTAAAGGAAAATCCTCTGGCAGTGGTTTCATCACCGGATTCTTCCGAAAAGTCGCCAGATACATCTCCAGAGCGGTCCAGGTCGCCCAGGAAATCTCGGAAACGCAACAAAAAGCGGAGACTGGCTCATCAAAATGCAGAAACCTTGGCTCCTCCGTTAAGGGAGAGGCTACGTACCATCAGAGCAAACGCAAAGGCGGGTGAGGGAGATTCACTGGAGAGAATCGACGACAGACTGAACGTGGATACCAGAGTACTCGAAGACGCCGACGCGACCAGACAAGGACCAACAGGAACGGACAATTCATCCTTTACTATAGATACTCGTTCTCCCGCATGTCTCTCTTGGGCAGACGACAGGGAACAAGATGATTTCCTTGCGTAAGCAATAAATGAAAAGACCAATTAAAATAGTACAAAGATGGAAGTATGTGACAATTTCAGAGACAAGAGAAACCGGAATAGCAGTACTCCTAGAATATAGCCAGATTGTCACAACCGCTACTTAAAATGCAGCAAACTTATCACATTACGACCTTAAATGTGAACCGGATCCGAAGTAATACCAAAATCGCTGCCCTTAAAGACTTCCTTTACCAATCGGATACAGATGTTGCGTTATTACAGGAAGTACTTTTTACCCGCTTAGACATCGCGGGATACAAAGAAATTTTAAATGTAGCCCCAGAAAGATCATGTGGCACTGCCGTACTAGTCAAGGATGGAATCGAGGTCACCGATACGTGCTTTTTAGACTCCTGGAGAGGCATAAGGTGCAAGATTTTAAATATTACTGTCATCAATGTATACTTACCATCCGGAACCAATGCTCGCCAGGATAGGATCAATTTCTTAAAAAATGATATCGTATGTTTACTGAAAGACAATCCTGCCGAAGTTATCATTGGCGGAGATTGGAACTGTGTCATAAACAGAAAGGATCAACAACCGAATTTCAATGTCTCCAAAGAACTAATGAGCCTCGTGGAGAATTTGCAGTGGAAGGACGTATGGGAATTAAAACACCCAACGTCTGTCAAATTTACGTACTTCAGCAACAAAGCGCAAAGCAGGATTGATCGGATATATGTTTCATCAAATTTTGGGACTAGTATCAGTGCAGTCGAAGTAATACCCACCACATTTTCCAATCATCTAGCGGTGAGGTGTAGCATCGGACTCACGAAGCAGAAGACATACTGGGGCCGGCCTTTATGGAAACTAAACATTGACATGCTTCCCGAAACTGCTTTAGCTGAACAAATAGACGAAGCTTGGCAGACGTCTTTAAGACAAACTAGCAAATATCGGTCCACTATAGATTGGTGGACGCTTTGTGCAAAACGGAAACTAAGATCAACTCTAATGTCATACGGACGCGAAAGAGCTAGGTGGTTTAGAGACACTGTAGAATTTCATTACTCTTGTTTGAGGGATCTCTATGAAATGCCAATGTCAGAGGCAGTCAGAATCAACATCAATAAAGTAAAGGCTACCCTGATCAGTCTCAAAAGGAAACAAATGGAAGGACTTCGAATAAAATCGTGTGTGCGAACTACGGTGGAAGAAGAAACTGCATCGCTTTACCACCTAATTCAACACGAAAAGAATAGAAGGAGAACTTTTATAGAGAAACTCCGCACTGAAGACCATGCGATTTTAGAGCAACAAAAAGATATTTTAAACGAGGCTCACCGATTTTACAACTTGTTATACAGTGAAGACCACTATACACCGTCCGACGCAACGGAATTATTCAGAGACAGTGGCATCGAGAACAGCGTAACTGAGGAACAAAATAGATGTCTCAAAAGTGAAATAACGTCCGACGAGGTTCTAGACATACTCAAAACTGCACCTATCAAAAAATCGCCAGGCCCAGATGGTTTACCCTTAGAGTTTTATCTAACTTATTGGCACATCATAGGCAACAAATTCACAGATGTCATTAATGATGCATTAAATGGAGCGCATGTTCCTGACGAAATGAAAGAGAGCGTTACTGTACTATTGCCTAAAGGAAGGAACAGAGAAGTAAAAGAACTGACACAAATGAGGCCAATTTGTTTAATGAACTCTGATTACAAAATCATAGCTAGGGTAATGAAAGAAAGACTTCGACCTGTCCTGGATAAAATAATTGGACAACATCAAACATGTCTTCCTGGTAGGAGTATTTTTAAGACTGTGTCCGAGTACAGGGACATCATCGGGATTTTTTCTACAACCTTGGCCAGAGCAGGCATAGTTTTTATAGATTTTTCGAAAGCCTTCGACAGGGTGAACCACGAATATTTATTCCAAACAATGAAATACATGGGTTTTCAAGAAAATTACTTGGTTGTTTTACGAAATATTTTGAAAGGAATAAAAACAAAAATTTTAATTAATGGCCATTATAGCAGACCAATAGAGATAAAAAATGGCGTCCCTCAAGGCAGTCCGTTGTCAATGCTATTATACATTGTTGCCCTGTAACCCTTATTACGACGGCTTAACAATGAGCTAGAGGGTATAACTATATTAGGCGAAAGTCGTGCAACTAATGCTTACGCTGATGATGTTGGCGTACTTGTAAGAAGTTCAGAGGATGTAGAAATACTGACGGAACTCGTTCGGCTCTACTGCAGTGCTACAGGAGCCAAAATAAATGAGACAAAGAGCTCGTTCTTAAATCTTAACGGATTTACAAATGTTAGACTAGAGTGGGCGCCATCAGTGGACCATCACACAGCCTTGGGTATCACATTTTACAGAGATCCTTTAAAGACCATAACTATAAATTGGAGGAAGACATCAACAAATATTCGAGGTGCACTAATACTAAACCGAATTAGACATTTAAACCTGATTCAGAAAATTAAAATCATAAACTGTGCTGTTCTCTCGAAGGCAATATACGTGGGACAAATATTCCCCATAACTATAGACATTTCGAAAAATATCATGACTACACTTTGCCGATATATTTGGCAAGGTGAGATCTTTAGGGTGGCCGTTACTACGATAACACTGAAGCCTGAAGATGGAGGCCTAGGACTCACTGACATCCGTCGTAAGGCTACAGCACTTTTCATTAAACGAACTCTTCAGATTATAGAAGCTTATCCAAACAGTGTCAAATCCGGCCTATTTAATGCCGTAAAACCCGAAAGCTTGCAACCACCTGTCAATATAAATAGGATACATTATAAGTTGAAGCACATTCGGTGCTTCTACCAAGAGACAAGTTACCTGCATAGTATCATGGAAGATAAACGTAAACGAACCTGCAAGTACATAATGGACCATCTTAAAACGAAAGAAAATCGAAATAAAATGGAACAAATGAATCCAAATCAAAATTGGAAGTCCATTTGGAAAAACATTCATAATAAAATATTGCCTTCAGATGTGCAGACAGCATGGTATAAGGTCGTAAACAATACCATCTGTACAAATGACAGACTGTGTAATATTGGGAAAACTAATACCAACGTCTGTCAGAAATGTCCAGCAGCAGACACCATAAAACACCGTTTTGTCTGTGCAGGAAACAAAAATATTTGGGATGATGTAAAGAAACAGATTGCCTTTATAAAAGGCACCGATGGTAGAGAAATCACAATAAATGATATACTTATACCACAAAATGTCTCTTCTCCCGAACAGAAGAATAATGCTATTGTATGGCTGACTGGCCATTACATAAATTATGTCATTCACAACAGAGGCGACGATAATATTCTGGAATATGAACAGTATTTACATACAGAATATTACAAAGAACGTAAGAGGAAAAGCCATCAAAAACGCTTTGGAAATAGATTAAAAGCATTGTTTGAGAGACAGGGTGTGGGATAAGGTAAAATAATGAATGCATGCTAAAGTAGGGGACAGCTGCTGAGGGTGAAGTACGGTGGGGATGTCATGGGCCCCGCGGCCGCTACGGTAGCCGTGAAGGCCTCAGCAGAACCCTGAAACGGCAATGCTGCTACCGAAAAACGTGACATAAACACATGACGAGCAACTCAATTTGTCGACAAACTGTCGGATCAAGTATCAGGCTCAGGAAAATACATTAAGATTGAAAGATAAAATATTTGGAAATTAGATATCAGTAGAAATTACTACATTGACATTTGAGGAACTTCTTTTTCTTTTATGAATCAACAGTTGAGAAATTTTGTTTTGTTCCGTTAGCCACTGAAGAGGCATTTCTTTATTTAACATACATATTTGGTAACAAATCATAGCAAAGAAGCTAGCCGAAGAAGGCAAAAAAGGTGAGAGCATGGATGGGCTGTAAGGGGAGAAGGGAGGCCCAAAAAAAAAAAAAAAAAAAAAAAAAAGTGGCGTAGGGGTGAGCGCAACTGCCTCGAAAGCATGATACCCGGCTTCGAATCCAGGCTGGGCAAACGTTTTCAACTTAAACCATCCGCAGTTAATGGCATACATTCCGTAAAAACGAATAGATACTAACTGCAGGATCAGAAGTAGTATCTGTTTTTGCTTAAATATCGGTACTCATTGTCAGTTGTAGCCAACTGCCACTGTTCGCGCCTAACTTTGCCTAACGATATGCAGTACTACACCTAATAGCTGATTCTGTGAGCCACCGATTTTATACTTGTTGAACACTACGATTTTTAGTTTTCTGCCGTACACGATTTTACACTGATGTACAATTCAAACAAGTTTCTAATCTTTACGCCGGCCGCGGTGGCCGAGGGGACTGAGGCGCTTCAGTCACGGTCTGCACGGCCACTACGGTCGAGGGTTCGAATCCCCCCTCGGGCATGGATATTTGTGCCGTCCTTAGTTGTAGGTAGTTCATAAGTAGTTAAGTCCCTTAAGCTTAACAAACATTTGAACATTTAGTCGAGCTGAACACCTTGTCGTCACATAAAACGATGGTTGAGTAGGTTAGCTGCTTGGAGAGCCATTAGTAGCTATGGAAATAACTTTCCAAAAAATAGCGTCGCATCTCTTCACAGCCGGCCGCGGTGGCCGAGGTGACTGAGGCGCCCCAGTCACAGTCAGCACGGCCACTACGGCGGGGGGTTCGAATCCCCCCTCGGGCATGGATATTTGTGCCGTCCTTAGTTGTAGGTAGTTCATAAGTAGTTAAGTCCCTTAAGCTTAACAAACATTTGAACATTTAGTCGAGCTGAACACCTTGTCGTCACATAAAACGATGGTTGAGTAGGTTAGCTGCTTGGAGAGCCATTAGTAGCTATGGAAATAACTTTCCAAAAAATAGCGTCGCATCTCTTCACAGCCGGCCGCGGTGGCCGAGGTGACTGAGGCGCCCCAGTCACAGTCAGCACGGCCACTACGGCGGGGGGTTCGAATCCCCCCTCGGGCATGGATATTTGTGCCGTCCTTAGTTGTAGGTAGTTCATAAGTAGTTAAGTCCCTTAAGCTTAACAAACATTTGAACATTTAGTCGAGCTGAACACCTTGTCGTCACATAAAACGATGGTTGAGTAGGTTAGCTGCTTGGAGAGCCATTAGTAGCTATGGAAATAACTTTCCAAAAAATAGCGTCGCATCTCTTCACAGCCGGCCGCGGTGGCCGAGGTGACTGAGGCGCTCCAGTCACAGTCAGCACGGCCACTACGGCGGGGGGTTCGAATCCCCCCTCGGGCATGGATATTTGTGCCGTCCTAGTTCGTAAGTAGGTCATAAGTAGTTTGTAAGTTTAGGGACTGATGACCCCGTAGTTAGGTCCCTTAAGCTATACAAACATTTGAACATTTTTCTCTTCACAAACTGAACAATCAAAGACCACCGTCGTCAACTAATAATGGAGCCAATAGGTACTGTACAAAAAAGTAACTTAATTTTTTTCGATTGTAACCATAATTATCTTATAAAATTTGGAAAATTACGAATAAACTAGAAACGTGCATTTTTCGTAAATGTTACCATTATATGTTAAAATTGTGTAAGTGTTCCAACACAACGAAAAAAAAAAAAAAATAAAAAAAAATCTGTTACATCAGGATCTGAACCATCGACACTATTGTTGTAAGGCCAGAACGCTACCACTTGTTTTCTGATCCTGTTTGTTTCTTGTGTTCTTGGCTCAGCTTCTTTCATTACAGAGGGCGTTGTTCGGCCCCTCTGACCGGACGCGCTGAGCTACGGCGCCCCGCGTCTGAGCCACACCGACATTTGTTGTACCTGTTGTAGTTATCAGTACTACGGATACTTGGAAAACTTCAAAGTCGATTTTCTCGAGAATTTTTGAGTCGAATGGCTTTCGGTTATTGTTATTTAAGTTCTGAACTTCACGCACCATAAGTATAGAGAAATTCTAAATTCCAGTATCCATGTGGTCTCCTTGTCAGTCAAATTTAATACTTCACGTTGAACTGGGAGATAATTACAGAATTTCGAAAAATCTTTGCACCACTCTGAAAAATTTTTTAAACACCGAATAAATATTTGTGCAGTTTTTTTCAGGCAACACTTTATTACAGATAAATGCGTCATTTGTGAAACCTGAACTTACTGCCGTCAGTCAGGTCATTAATATATGTTTTATGAGAGCGTCCTAAGAAGTAACGACTACAAATTTTCATTCTGTTCTCAATATGAACTGAGGTATTACATGGTATGCGTACCACTCGGTCGACTTTCCTGTGCTGGTGTTACAAATTGCAACACTGTGACGCTAGAAGGCTCAGAAGTGTAGTGTGTAACATCGTGGTGTCTAACGTTTCTTTGGCACGGCATGGGAAACAGAGCGCTATATTAGATTTTCTAACCACAGAAAATATGCTTCCAAATGAAATCCATAGAAGAATGAAACCTGTGCAGATCAATAATTGTATCAGTTATGTGCGACGTTGAGCTGTTGGTGCTGCTAACGTCAACGTGTGAAACAGAGCTTGGAGTGGACGACCATGTTCGGTAACTTAAGAGACTCACTGGACTCAGACGAACTCATCAGAAACAGCCGGATTACACATGTACAGCTCTCAGGTAAGTGCGGCATGTCACGAGAGCGAGTGATGGGTGGCATTGTGTCACAATGGTGACCCCAGAGTTTTTTATTTTATTTTATAGTTATATTCCGCAGTCAACAATCCGAAGATTGGTTTGAACACCACAGCGCTTTACTAGGCAGGGTCCTGTTTGGAGGTGGTATGCCGTTGCCTTCCTCCGACCTTCGAACTGACTTACCCAGCCAGTTTTACATATTCCGCAGGACCGAACTGAACGAATGGAACGAGTCAGTACATCCGACTATAACAAAGGAGTAGTAATGGTTAAAAGTAAAGTAATCGTAAGCACACGATAGGTCTAAACATAAATAAAAGTTGCCACAACGTAACACATAAATTAGCTTATTTTTAATTCTTCCAGGAATTCCTCGATCGAATAGGAAGAGTGAACCATGAGGAATATTTTCAGTTCAGCCTTCGAAGTACTTTGATTGCTACTAACGTCTTTGAATTCTTGTGACAGTTTATTAAAATTGGATGCCGCAGAAAACTGCACACCTTTCTGCACAAGGGTCAGGAAGTTGTGATCCAAATGCAGATTTGATTTCTGCCTATTAGCTGAATGAAAGCTGCTAACTCTTGGGAATATCCAGATATTATTAACAACAAACGACATTAAAGAAATACGTATTTAGAAGCCAATGTCACAGTTCCCAGGCTACTAAATAAGGATCGACAAAATCTCTGCCAAACCATGAAAAGGGGGAGGGGGGGTACTTTAAAACAGACCTCGACATCATCTACAGTTTTAATCAGATGTTGAAGAACTTTTGCACACCTGACCTTGAACACAAGGGAAACATTACTGCCCACATAGCTTTTAGTACGGTGCATGGCGGAGGGTACCTTACTCCAGACTTCGACACCGTCTGACCTATCACCACGAAATCTAGCAGGTATAGGGTATTGTGATACAAATTCGATATGGGTACAATTCCGACCAACGTAAGGTTTCGCGCCATTTGTCAGTCTCGTAGTGTTGGTAGTACTTGCCTTTGTGTGGCGTTGTAGTGTAGCAGGTTTCTACAGCTCCTCCTGTCTTTCCCTAGAATACACCACTTTGTGCTACGGAGATATAATTTTTTCCTGTTAAGAGGTAAGTGAAGCTACTTAGCCTAACGCGCTCTTATAAAATCAGTAGCTGGGGTGACTGTATTCGCTGCCAAGAATACACTGTTTGGTACCACGACGTATGCGTTGGTGCCAGAGGGAAAAAGTGCTTTTTATATAGAAGATGCCAGTCATCAAAATTGTACCAGGAAGTGATCACAATTGAACCTAGTGTGGCACAGTTTCGATTGATTTTTCTCAATTTTGTAACCTTCTTTTGTGTTTATACCAACATTTATAATTGTCTAATATTTGTGTTACATATTCATTATACATTCAAGAACAAGTTCCATAGTGAAAATTATTTCTTTACTCACTATATTTTTTGTTACAATAACATTTGTCTGAAATGAACAGAACTGTACCACCTTACCCTATGTAACTGGTTGTATGCTGGGGAAGGCGGACGTAACAGAGGCAGGACAGGATGAGATTGGCAGAGAGCGGGGAAGGTAATGACAGAAGCAGGGGAACGGATGGGTTAATAACATTTCACACACTTCACATTCGAAACAAGAGGAACTGCAACGTCTACATAATTCATACAGTGCATGACACAGTGTACTTCACAACAGATTTCAACAGGAATCTGCAATTTTATTCTGATCTTCATGAAATTTTGTATATCTGATCTTCAAAATAAGAGGAAGGACACTGGCTACTGTGGTAAATCAAACCTCTCCCTGCATAACTCCCAGCCGCGATGGAATGGCCAAGCGCATTGAGGCGCTATGCTACGATGCGCGAGGATGCTCCCCGTCGGGGGTTCGAATGCCCCCTCGGGCATGGATGTTTGTGCCGTCTTTAGTACGAGGTAGTTCATAAGTAGTTTTATGACTCCGCAGTTAAGTCCCTTAAGCTTAACAAACATTTGAACATTTGATAACTCCCACAATGCAGCAAAAATAAATAAAAATATAATGATTAATTATGGAACTAGACTGGTAAGGACATATGATTCAAGGAATTGATTTGTGAACTAAACAGCTTGTGCAGAGAATTACCACAGGAAATTTAGTTTATTTAGTAAAAGATTTGAAACACAATAAGCTCTCAGGGCCGATTTGAGTGGGCATGGATACGACTCAGATATAAACGGGGAAGTGGAAGGTAATTTCCTGCCTCACACTGCCGCAGTGGAATGGCCAAGCGCATTGAGGCGCTATGCTGCGATGCGCGAGGATGCTCCCCGTCGGGAGTTCGAATCCCCCCTCAGGCATGGATGTTTGTGCCGTCTTTAGTATAAGGTAGTTCATAAGTAGTTTAAAGATCCTGCAGTTAAGTCCCTTAAGCTTAACAAACATTTGAAAATTCCCACAATGCAGCAAAAATAAATAAAAATATAATGATTAATTATGGAACTAGGCTGGTAAGGACATTTGATTCAAGGAATTGATTTGTGAACTAAACAGCTTGTGCAGAGAATTACCACAGGAAATTTAGTTTATTTAGTAAAAGATTTGAAACACAATAAGCTCTCAGGGCCGATTTGACTGGGCAGGGACACGACTCAGATATAAACGGGGAAGTGGAAGGTAATTTGCTGTCTCACACATTAACTTGATGTGGCGCAGTGCGGTGTTGGCTGGGCGGCGGTGGTCGCGGAGGCACAGCACGCGTCTCCGCTCCCCGGCTCTGCGACTGTGCTGTGCGGCACGACCCTCGTGCTAACACATCAAAGCCCCTCGACTACTATGGTGGCAGCTGCCTGCATGGATATGTGACAATTGCTCCCAGGGACATTTGCACACAACAACAAATTTGTGACATTCGCACCCACCCAGTCAGACTGGAAACTTCCTGTTCACTAGGCTGCAGCCCGTACCCCTCGCTAAGCCGCTCCTGTGCCTGCGGTAATTCCACGCCGCCCTCACCCTAGGAGTCCTCGCTCACCGGAAACGCTCTCTCGACAGTCTGCCTGCAGTCACAGACAAATATATACAGACGGGAAACCTCCGTAAGGAGCCGGTCCTATGCTCAGGGGTGCGGGGAGGGAGGGTTTCCAGCAGTTCCGTAAGATGTCCCATGATGGCGCTGCGGTCAGAAGCAGCTCTTTAAACTGGCCAGAGCAGGCGGCAGGTAGCGGCTGCCCCCACCACCACCTCCCCTCAAACGCCGGCAAGCCGGACGCAGCCGTGGCCTCGTGGCAGGCGGCACGAGCTCTCCCCTCACCCTCCCCTCCACGCTACCCTCTGACGTGCGAGAGGCACCCTAAGCAAGCGATCCACCTGACACCTGCTAGCATCTTACGGAACTACGAGGGGAGCGTAGGACAGTGGTTTAGAGGGGGCTGCTTCTCTGTATATGTTACTCTGTGCTGCAGTCCCGAGGTCCTTGTCCACCGCAGCGGATGACTGCTAACTGTCAGTACGATTATTAATATCGTAGTCCGTGCAGCTTGTGTGTTTGTGAGCTTAAATTTTCGATATGGAGATATCGACGACCAACTAGGGTATGCCGTGTGGCCACTATGAAGGCTACTCTTACATCATAAAACGAACCAAAGCAGACGCTATTCAAAACATAGAACAACACACTGTCCAGGAATGTATTCCAATCAGTGCTTCCCTAGTGATGTAAAATTCCTCGACATTTATATGTTGGGGCAAAGGCCCAGAATAAATGCCTGGGCAAATCCCCAAAATTCATAAATATGCAGGCATTTATGTATTTAAAAGATAAACTTACAAGCAGTACCTACAGAAACAACGTGATATATTGTGCTACTCTCTAAAGTACATCTCAAATGCTCTTCTGTTCTTATTTCCCAGCAGTCGCAAGTATATCATGTTGTGCTGCAAACGTTATGTTCTGAGAAATTTGTGCCGCAAGTTCAGGGCGATGTTTTACAGCAGTAGATTTGTATTTCCCATGAATTCCCTCTTTGCTTGTGCTAATCTACTTTTTATGTCTCCTTGCTTCTTCCGTCATAGGTTTGTTTACTGCAAAGGTAGCAGAATTCCTTGTTTTCGTATACATTGTGATGACCAATTCGGATGTTATTTTCTCGCTATTTTCATTTCTGTTAGTTCTCATGACTTTCGTCTTTCTTTGGTTTACCTTCAATCTATGGTCTGTGTTCATTAGTCTTTTCATTTTATTCAACAGATCCTGTAATTTTCCTTCAGTTCCACAGACGATAGCAATGTCATCAGCAAATCTTATCATTGATATTGTTTTACCCAGACCTTTAACACAGCCTTTCACCTCTTCTTTATTTCCGGTATTACGTCATCATTGTGCAAGTTGAATAGTGGTGTCAACAGTCCAGAACCTCTTCTTACCTCATTTTTAATCTTAGCACTTCGTTCTTGACTTTAGACGCTTATTGTATCCACTTGGTGCTTATACAAACAATGTATTCCCTACAGCTTACTTCTATTTTTCTCAGAATTACGAACATCATGCAGCACCTTACATTATCGAAGGCTTTATCCAAGTGACAAATCTTATGAATATGTCTTGGTTCTTCTTTTTTCCCGCTTCCATTATAAACTGCAGCAATGCTATTGCGTCCACGCATTGCCGTAAAGTACGGCCCGTGTCAATGGGACACCAGGTTTCATCCTCAGTGAGAATACGGTTCAAGAAATTAGATGTCGCATCCGTCGTTTCGACGAAATCCTTTGAAGCCTCTAAACGTGGCTGCTTGTGATCGTCAGTCAAATAATGTAGCACAAGACGACAACACGTTTTCCAGTTACAGGGTGTCCCGAAAAGGACTCCCTACTTCAAAATTAAATATCTCCAAAACAAAGATCGATAGAGGAATGCAGTAAACAGTATGTTTATTGTGAAAGCTGTAACCGCAGTTACGCCTGAAAATATCGCCACAGTTTCTGGAATTATTCATCGAAATCCAATGTCATCCGTCTGTAGAATTGCATCTGAGACTGGTTTGAAGCGTTCCAGCACGCAGAAAATACTGAGAAAGAGCCTACACATGTTTCCATTCAAAATTCAAACGCACCAGGCCATACCCGTAGGAGCTGTGCCTTTGCTAATCAGATGCTCACAATGATTGATAGTGAAGGATTTGATGTTGGCTGCATCTGGTTTGCTGATGAAGCACACTTTCACCGGAATGGATACGTGAATAAGCAGAACTGGCGATATTGGGGTTCCAAAAAGCCATATTGGTGTGAAGCGAAACCCCTGTATTCTCCTAAAGTTACTGTGTGGGCTGCAGTATGCAGCAGAGGCATTATTGGCCCATTTTTCATTCGAGAACGGTCACTGGTGCACGTTACGTTGCAATTTTGGAACAATTTGTCGCCACACAGCAAGCGTTAGAGGGTCGACCAGGTACTGAATGGTTTATGTAAGATGGAGCCCGACCACATCGGACCGAACAAGTGTTTCGCTTTCCTGAGGAATACTTCGGGAATCGAGTCATTGCTTTGGAATATCCCAAATTTACTTGTGCAGGCATGGATTGGCCTCCATATTCACCGGATTTGACTCCCTGTGACTTTTTTTTGTGGGGCACAGTGAAAGACATGGTCTACCCGAAGCATCCCGCCACGCTGGACGAGCTTAAATCGGCGATCTCTGTGGCATGTGAATCCATTACGAAATGGGATGGCGAATTTCATTCTTCGTTTGCGCCTCAGTCCCCTCGGCCACCACGGCCGGCAACTGCGGGGTTATCAGTCCCTAAACTTACAAACTACTTATGATCTATTTTATACTAAAGACGACACAAACATCCATGCCTGAGGGGGAATTCGAACCCCCGACCGTAGCGGCCGTGCAGGCTGTGACTGGCGCGCCGAAGGCCGCTCGGCCACTGCGGCCGGCATTTTAAGAAGTTCAACAAATCCGTGATATTTATCACTAAGGCATGTAAAATGATAGTTCTCATCGTTGTCGTCATTCAGAGCTATCATTTGTGAGAGAAAAATAACCTTCCGAATTGTAAATGCTTGTCTAGATAGGATGAGGCGGTGGTGCAGGTCCGCGCTGAGTGGAGGCAACTGTACGGCTGCAGAGAGCCACTCGGGAATTAAGCGACCGTAAAACTCGCTCTTCTGCAGCAACAAACCGCTTCTGCTTGGCCATTACCGTAATTTTAAGCACTTATAAAGTTCCATAATTGGAAAATTATGACATAAATTATCAGCGGAAAATGGCAAGACTCGAGCTTCCAATCTGCCAGAGAAAGAAAATTGATCATTAGTTTTATTGAGAGCTCTGTCGTTATTGTAGATTCCGCTGCTGTTTAGTTTTATTGAGAACATTGACCGACGTATTACTTGCCCCTTTATTAGATCACTTCACATGAAAAAGAGCTCAATACACCACGAACAAAGCCGCGGTGGAGTAGCCGAGCGGTCTAAGGATCCTCGCTGCGGAGCGCGCGGTTGCTCGCCGACGGAGGTTCGAGTCCTCCCTGAGGCATGGTTATGTGTGTTTGTCCTTAGAGTAGTTTACCGTAGTTTAAGTAGTTTGTAAGCTACGGACTGATGACCACGCTGTTTGGTCCTATAGATATACAAACATTTGAACATTTGAACCACGAAGAAAAGCAAAGACAAAGACAAGGTCCGTACGCATGGGGAGTCCAAATTCAAATGTTCAAATGTTTGTAAATCTATGGGACTTAACTGCTTTGGTTATTAGTCCCTACGCTTACAATGTACTTAAACTACGTTAAACTAACCTTAGGACAACAAACACACTCATGCACCAGCATGTCCCTAGGACTACTGGAACCACCGCAGCGGGGCGCCTTAGACCGCTCGGCTTCTCCACCGCGGCCATGGGGTGATCCACAGCGACCGTCCACTTCCGAAATATTTGCTCGAGTACTACAGGTTTTCTAGTATGAAAATTCTTTCTTATGTGAAGCAAAAGGGGTTTCATGAGTAAAGAAGTTAATGAAAACAGCAGAGAATTAATCCAACAAACTATATGAGGCTACAACTCTTGTAAAGCAAAGATGATGATGACCTGTTTCATTACATTTCAAACTACTTAAAACTAACTTATACTATAGAAAGCACAAACATCCATGTCCGAGGGGGATTCGAACCCCAGACGGGGAACGGCATCGCGCACAACCATAACTACGCATGTAATTGACGAGTAGAAGTCAAGCTACAATTCCTGAACGTTACAACTTTATTGTCGAGTTACATTAACAGCTTTGAGCACTTGTTCATATTTGAACTGTGAAACACATCTCTTCTCTTGAACAAGTGTTTTTAGATCTTGAGGTATTCATTTTTAAGTGTTTCTCAAATGTTCAAATGTTTGTAGAACTTATGGGACTTAACTACGGGTCATCAGTCCCTAAACTTACAAACTACCTATGAACTAGCTAATACTAAGGACGGCACAAATATCCATGCCCGAGGGGGGATTCGAGCCCCCGACCGTAGTGGCCGTGCAGACCGTGACTGGAGCGCCTCAGTCCCCTCGGCCACCGCGGCCGGCGCGCAACTATGTAGTAACAGTTTGGGTTTAGATTAATTCTTGTGTATACGGAAACTAATCTTCCGCAGTACTCACTTTTCATATATCGTTACGGATTTTTTTCGTGTTGGTTTGTTACAAAGTAAGTTGTCTAGTTAAATCGGCACTTGAGAGGTTAATGAAGGGTGAAAATAAGAAGAGTAATATTTTGGCTATACGTGACAACATTAAATATTTTTGAATAAAAATAATGGTCGAAGATTTGCGTTGTCTATGTCTGTGAAGTAAGGTTATCACCACAGCCAGTTTTTGTTGCAGCTTCTTGACAGCATAACGGATAGCGTCATGGGTTACAAATCTTGCGTTCCATGTGTAAATCAAGCGGTCTACTACTTTTAGTCTCTTTTACTTGTCGCGGAAGAATGTGGTAATGCGAAACAGAATCGTTTTATTCCCGAAATTAGTCATAATTTCAAACTGCATTCACCAGATGCGCTCAAAAGGCGTTTTTTTAAACAGTTAATTGATTTATCGATCATATATTGAAATACTGCATCAATGATGTAAATATTAAAAATGATAACCAGCATAAAATTTGTACTTTCACAAACTGCATTAGAAAACAACTGTAAATGCAAATCGTTGGCGTATCATATCGTGAACAGTTGTTTTGCAAATGTAAAAATCAGTTTCCTACCAACAGAATAATAATTATCGTATGGAGTTTTTACTTATATCAAAAAGATCCTCGCAAAACCAGATGTAGGTAGTGATCCCTATCTTATTTCGTCTCCTAGAGCAGTGTTTTTCAACCAGTGAGTCGCCACCACAGGAGGATGCACTTGGAACGGGGTCGCATATTCAAAAAGGTCGAAAAACACTGTCTTAGAGCAAGTTTCAACCACGTTCTACTTATTTCTCATTGATTGGAATATGCAAAAACAAATTTCCTGGAGTTTTAAAATGTATTCGTATAGTGCGATTCTACGTAATAGTTCTAGACCATTTTCAGAGACGCGAGTGTCCAAAGAATATATCACCATTAGTGAATAGTAGGAGTAGTATCGTGTCATTGACGTCACAGGCATCACAAGACTTAATTGGAGTGTTTTAGCCGGCTTTAAAATTATTTGAATTTAATATTTTTTTAATTTTTTTACAATATTCTTGCTGCTCACAAGGAAAAAGGCATGTTAAGAGCATAGTATGAGATAATCAGCCATTTAAGACTATTTCCAGAAACCAGTCAAATATTCTATTCCCGTAAATTCTGGGGAGGGGTGTGATGACTTCTGACGTTACGTTCAGTCACATCCCAGAAGTGTTGGACCTGGTAGGTTTGGGCTAGTACATCAATTGCCACCGCCACTGTGTTCCACTAACCGGTCCATCATATTCCTATTCTTGTGACACGGCGCATTATCTTGTTGAAAAATGCCACATCTGTTGGTAATCATGATCATTATATGGCGGCGTACGTGGTCTGCAACCAGTGTACGATTCTTCTTGGCCGTCATGGTGCCTCACACGTGTTCCACTGGATCCATAGATGGCCACGTGAATGTTCTGCAGAAGCCAGCACCAGCCTGCCTCGGTCTCGCAGTAAAGGTATCAAGGAGCTGCTCCAATCGAAGCTGATGGATTCACGCAATCCCAGCAACATGATGAACAAAGAATCGACATTCATCACACCATGCACCGCTCTGCCAACGTCTAGCTACAATGATCACGTGCGTATTTCAATCGTAGTTGCTGATGTCGCGCCGCGGCGGATTAGCCGTGCGCACTGGGGTGCCGTGCTGCGGTGCGCGCGGTCGTTTGCCGTCGGTGGTTCGAGTCCCCCCTAGGGCGTCGGTGTTTGTGTTGTCCTTAGGTTAGTTTATCTTAGTTTATGTAGTGTGTAAGCTACGGACTAATAACCTCGCAGTTGAGTTCGACAAATTTACAAACATTTGAATTTGAACAAGGTGCAACACCCAGGCATTCATATTGTTGTGCGGATGTTATCTGGTAGGCGTGCGTAAGTATACTTTAAGAGAAGGATCCCACAAAGTTAATAACACATGAGAAATTTATTAAAATTAAATTAATACTCACAAGGAAAGTACTCGGGTTCGAACAAACACAAATATACCAAAATGGTGTGAGAGATAATGAAGAGGTCCCTTATGCGCTAGCGTTACTCCCGCATCTGCAAAACTTTACAGTCGGCCATTAGAGGCCTCTGCGTGAGCCACGCCACATTGCACTTTGACCTGCCGGTACGCCAGTCGGGACCAGTAGGGACAGTGCGGAGTGCCTCTGAAGTTGCGTTTTCAAAAATGTTTGTACAGTCTATGGGACTTAACTACGGGGTCATCAGTCCCTAAACTTACAAACTACTTATGAACTACTTACGAACTAGGACGGCACAAATATCCATGCCTGAGGGGGGGGGGATTCAAACCACCGACCGTAGTGGCCGTGCAGACCGTGACTGGAGCGCCTTAGTCCCCTCGGCCACCGCGGCCGGCAGTTGCGTTTTCTGACGTTATTTGTATAGTGAGGCGTCACATGGATCGGCGATTGGCAATCAATCCTGCTGATGTATTGCGATTGATTGAGAAGAAATTACGAAGAGCCCTTCTGCGTGAATACGGTCTTGATGTAGAAGATGAATCATTCACATGTTTTCTGGTATCTACTATAGTGCAGAAATATGAGCATACATTAGAAACACTATTCTAGACACCAGGTAACATGTGAACGATTCATCTTCTACACCAATACCATCTTCACGAAGGTTTCTTCGTAACTTCATCTCAACCAGTCACACTATATTAGCAGGATTGATTACAAATCGCCTATCCATCTGACGCTTCACTACACAAGTAACGTCACAAAACGCAACTTGAGAGGCACACTGCACCGTCACTACTGGTGTACCGGCAGGTCAAGGTGCAGTACGGCGTGGCACACGCAGAGGCCTCTAACGGACAACTGCAGACTTTTGCAGATGCGGGAGTACCGCTCGTGCAATAATAGACCTTTACATTATCAAAATGTTCAAATGTTTGTAAATCTATCGGACCAAACTGCGAGGTCATCAGTCCGTAGGTTACAAACTACTTAAACCTAGGTAAACTAACCTACGGACAAACACACACACCCATGCCCCAGGGAGGACTCGAACCTCCACGGCGAGCAACCGCGCGCTCCGCAGCGAGATGCTTTAGACCGCTCGGCTACTCCACCGCAGCTTTACATTATCTCTCACACGATTTTGGTGTATTTGTATTTGTTGGAGCCCAAGTAATTTCCTTGTCAGTTTTGCTGATGTAGTGGTGTTAACATAGGGGCATGAATGGATCGTCGGCTTTGGAGGCCCGTCGTTAGAATGTGTTTGGTGCACTATGTGTTCAGACACACTTTTATTCTGCCAAGATATAAAGTCTGATGTTAGTTATGTCATAGTTCGTGCTGTCTCTCATGTTTTACCAGTCTACCCAGAGGACGACGTCAGACATGTTTAACGATGCGTGGACGCTCAGCCGCACCAAGTTTGGATATGGTTTCGCTACTTGTTGAAAACACCACAGCACTCCTAGAACACCCGGCAAGTTGTGCAGTTTCCGAATGCCTCGTGCCGAGCCTCCAGACCATCATAGTCTGCCGTCGATCAAACTCACATAGCCGCAGTGGATTGGCCGAGCGTTCTAAGGCGCCTTACTGAGGAGCGCGCGGTTGCTCACCGTCGGAGGTTCGAGTCCTCCTTAGGCCATGTGTGTGTGTGTGTGTGTGTGTGTGTGAGTTTGTCCAGTGTTCGTTTAAGTAGTGTTAAAGCCTAGGGACTGAGAACCAGAGCATTTATTTATTTGTCCCACAGTCTCCACGCATTCGAGAAACAGCAAAGCATGCGTCATTTGTACATGAATTAACTAAGGAGCACCTATGGTTAATAGACAATGTATGGTATATGTAAGTCTGGGTCGGATCTGTCAATTACAACCTTGCCATCAGACGGGCAAAGGAGGCATCCTGGAAGGTATTCTGTGAGGAAGTGGAGGGCACGGCTGCTCAAGCGAGACTTCTTAGATCCTCACTAGGGTACCAACTAATCCAGGAGGAACATTGAGGAAGGAGGATGGGGAGTATACAAAGACAGCACATGAAATGCTGGAACTGTTCCTCAAGACTCACTTTCCTCAATATACTCTGTGGGATAACTCAGACCAGAATGCGATTCCTGAGAGACAACGGTTCTCAGGTATTCGCAAAGAGGACTCGGATTTGGCTAAGGAGTGTGTCGATTTCAGTAAGGTCCGATGGGCGGTGGGAACATTTCAACCGTTCAAGTCACCTGGCCCCAATGGAATATTTCCAGCTCTCCTGCAACAAGCGGGAGAAAATCTTATTATATTCCTATGCAGGTTATTCAGGGTTAGCCTAGCAGCAGGAATCATTCCCAATGCCTGGAGGGCAGTGAAGGTTGTCTTCATTCCAAAACCAGGGAGAATTGATCATACCAAGGCCAAGGATATGAGACCAATCAGCCTGTCCTTCATTCTTAAGACATTGGAAAAGCTGGTTAATGTGCATGTTGGACAAAGGAGGATAAGTAGAGCTCCTCTACATTCAAACCAACTTGCATATCAGCCAGGTAAATCATGTGAGACAGCTCTCCACCATCTCGTTGGGAAGGTGGAGAAAGCACTACACTTTCAGGAAATAGCCCTCTGTATCTTCCTGGATATCGAGGGGGCTATTAGCAACACGACCTTCGATTCCATGGTTAGGGCAGCAGAGGTGCATGACCTAGGGACTACTACATGTAGGTGAACTAGGGCCATGCTCAGTGGAAGAAAGGTAGAGGCTACCATGATGGATGAAAACATGGTAATCAACACCACTAGGGGTTGCCCGCAAGGAGGAGTTCTTTCCCCTTTATTGTGGAATCAAGTGGTGAATGATCTCATTGGAAAATTAAACTCTAGGCAGTACTTTTGCTAAGGATACGCAGATGATCTTGTCACAGTAATACTTGGCAAATTTGCTGACACAGTGAAGAATATGGCACAAGGTGCATTGGACATTGTGCAAGACTGGTGCAGAAAACAGGATCTGGGGGTTAGTCCTAAGAAGACCATTCACAAAGAAGCATATACAACATTCGAGTTGGAATCTAAAGCATTTCAATGAAGCGCTACCTGTGAAGGGGATAGTGAAATATCTAGGTGTTACCTTAGACGAGAAACTGACATGGACCCCTCACATTAGGAATATTTGCTCCAAGGCAAATGGTACTCTAGTATGTACCAGGAAAGCTTGTGGCAAAAATTGGGGCCTGAGCCCCAAGGGTATGCACTGGATATACACCACGGTGATTAGACCCAGGATCACCTATGGGGCGGTCGTGTGCTGGTAGAAGGTAGAACAGCAGGTTGCTGCTAAGGAGCTTGGTAAGGTGCAGAGACTAGCCTGCTTAGCCATAACAGGTGGAATTAGCAGCACACCAACTGCTGGGATTGAAACCATGCTGGATATGCCCCCATTACACCTTTGGGTCAAGATGGAGGCAGCGGCTGGTGCATACAGACTCAAAACTGGCAACAACTGGAACTCTTTGGGATATCCAGAATCACACACTAAAATAGTGAGTGAGGTAAATATAGGAAAGGTTGGGGAAATGCCAGCCGACTATATTATAACCCCATACTGCTTCAACAAGCCTTTCAATATAACAATTGGAAGTAGTGAGCAGTGGGAGAAAATAGTTCGACACCGTACGGGGGATATTGTCTGGTTCACTGACAGGTCAAAATCAGACCAAGGTGTTGGGGCCGGGGTATACGGGGTGCAGCCAAGACTGGAGGGCGTAATCTCTCTAGAGAAACTGGCCTCAGTATTCCAGGCCGAAGTCACTGCCATCAGGGCGAGTGTGGAGGAGAATTTGCGTAGGTGCTACACAGATCGTAGCATCTATATCTATTCGGACAGCCAGGCAGCCCTGAGATCACTGGCAGCTCCTGCAACAAGGTCTAAAATTGTTGCAGAATGTCACAGGGTTCTGGTGGAGCTAGGGGAAAGAAATAGAGTAAACCTATTGTGGGTCCCTGGCCACTCGTGGATCAGTGGCATCGAACATGCCGACAGATTAGCCAGGATGGGGGAAGAAACCTGTCCTGACAATCACCAAGGCAATGATCAAATTCGAGCTACGTAACTGGCTCAGAAGGCAGCATGTAGAATATTGGACCAAAGTCCATCAACAAAAACATGGCAAGGTAATGATGCCAAAGCCATGTTTTAAAAGTAGCTCTGAAATCCTGGGCCTGAACAGGCGAGAGATTAGACTCATGGTTGGATTGCTGACAGGCTATGGGAATTTCAAAAAATACCTACATACAATGGGAATAACAGAAGAGGACCCTAAATGTAGGATCTGTGATGACGGTGATAAAACTGCATCACATCTAATCTTCGAATGCATTGCATTGGAGAGTAAAAGTCACAGAACATTTGGGACAACCAGACCCGAATAAATTGTGTCTAATAAAGAACTGGTAAAGGGACTCCTTGCACTGTTTAAAGGCATTGGTTGGTTTCCCTGAAAAAAAAAATCAAATCAAATGAATCTGGGTCGGATCTGAAGGCATGTTTGGATAGCATACTATGTAACACGAAGGCTCGCGAAAATCGCACAATCCGAGCACGAATTCCGGTCCGCCACAAATTTACATGTGCCACTAATACCTTGTACTATTGAGGTTATAGGATATAGAATAAGTAAGGCTAATGGGGCATTTGCAATGTTGAGACCAATTTGGAAATTAAGGGAACTTAACACATATACAAAACTACTCATCTTCAGTACAAATGTCAAGTCAGTACTCCTCTATGGGTGTGAATCATTGAAAACTAACAACTGATTAGTAAACTTTGTGTACAGACGTTTGAGGAATATCTTGAGGATATGGTGGCCACAAGTAATCTCCAATGAAGAACTATGGAAAAGAACCCATCAAACACCCACTGATATTGAGATACGCCGTAGGAAATGGAAGTGGATTGGGCGTACATTACGGCATGATAATGACAATGTGGCAAGACAAGCCACAAGGTAGCAGGAGAAGCGGGCAGACCAAGGAATACATGGAGGAGGAGTATAATTGCAGAAGGAACTGAGAAAGGAGGGAAGACCTGAAATGAGATCAAGACAGTGGCGCAGAACAGAGACGGTGGCGGAAGTTCATTGATACCCTATGCTCCACTTAGGAGATACAGGAAATAAGTCAAGTCATATCTTGTACAGCTGATGGTTTTATTTATCCGAGTCCACAAGGCACTACTTCACAGTACAATTTTGAATACTAACTTACGATCTAGTATAAATATATTAATAACAACATCAAACTTTGTTGGTCCAGTACTCTGCCACCAGAATGGCATTGTCATTGGCAGCGAACAAGTCTTGCATGTTACAATGTACACTAAGGTTCTTGCTCGCAAGCAAGTGTGTTCAGTCTTGTCTCTCACCACACTCACAAAGTTCATTGTCACTGACACCCCACCTCTTCATATTGCTTTTACACTTTGTCACTCCGGTTCTCAGCCTTTTGAGGGTCTCCCAAGTCGCGTACGGGAGATGGCCTCCTGCTGGTAGCCTCTCTTTTGCTGTCCACAGTCCTGGTGACTTCGCTCTCCACAGTGCATTTCGACGAGCCTTCTGCAGATGTTGGAATTGATGAGGTTGTGAGAAGGAAGCTTTTCCTCGATTTCAACTTTGATGGGAGGGACTGGATTACAAACATTGGGTGCCTCGGATCTTCTTCTTGTTTCTTCTTTTCAGTCTCCGCAGCTACCTGCCTCCTTACATCTGGTGGTGCTATTCCGAAGATTGGGAAATACTACTGACAGGTGTTGGTCTTAAGCATCCTGTGACTATGCGGCCTGTCGCATTTAAGGCCACGTCAACTTGCTTAGCATGTGCAGAGTTACGCCATACTGGGGCAGCGTACTCTGCAGGAGAGAAACACAGGGCGAGAGCAGATGTGCGGAGGACGCTAGGCTGTGCTCCCCACTTGTGTTCGTGAGTTTGCGAATAAGATTGTTCCTAGCGCATACTTTCTCAAAATGTTTGTAGAGCTTATGGGACTTAACTACGGGGTCATCAGTCCCTAAACTTACAAACTACTTATGAACTAGTTGATACTAAGGACGGCACAAATATCCATGCCCGAGGTGGGATTCGAACCCCCGACCGTAGTGGCCGTGCAGACTGTGACTGGCGCGCCTCTGTCCCCTCGGCCACCGCGGCCGGCGCATACTTTCTGTTTGGTGTCCATGCAGTGCTCTTTGAAAGTTAAAGAGCGATCCAGCTTTACTCCCAAGTATGTTGGGTGATCACTGTGATTTAAATTGCGTCCTTTCCAGGTGATGAACAGCTTTTCCTTGCTTCCTTATTGCGCAGATGGAACGCACAAACCACGGTTTTATCAGGATTGGGTTTCAGATAGTTGTCATCGTAGTAGATAGCCAGTTCTTCGAGAGCAGATGTTAGCTTGGATTCTACTACTTCGAATGTTGACCCTTGAGCGGCTATAGCTTTGTCATTTGCGTAGATAAATGACTTGGTGCCTGTGTTGAGTGGCTGATGGTGATTCATATTCGCAATTGCGAATAAATTTCTTTCATAATTAGTATCTGTAGTCTCCACAAACATCTGTATTGGTTACTTTGATAAACACGGACAAGGACAACTTTATTTCATACAAAACCCGAGCCGTTGAGTAATAATATTGCCGCGAGAGACCACGAGCACCAACTGCCGGCGTGGCGCTGGGGGTAGCGTCACAGACTGCGGAGCAGCAGGTCGCCGGTTCGACCCCGCCCACCGGCAAAAATTTATTTCTTTGTAATTTACAATTCCAGATGGTTCTGCATCTTTTTTATGTTCACTTGTAAATTCTACTTGTTTCTTATGTTAACTGTTCTTCTAATTTCTGGTAAATTCTGTCTGTGTATAAATAGCAGAGCACTCTGCCTGGGAGGCAGTCAGTGCTGCGTGTATGTTGAGTTCGTAATAAACGTGCTTTCAGTATAAGTGCTGTGTTTAGTTGCCTTCGAAGTCAAGCCTACTTCCATTGCAACGCGACATTGTTTGGTGGAGGCGCCGGGTACACTGTGCAACAGCTGCATCACCGTGGCTCCGATTAGGCAACGTAAAAGCCGTCGCTTACACGGACTGGAACCGGAATACAAAGGATACACCGAGAACATTCTTCCAAAAGTCCGTATTATCAGAAGAACGATGGAGACGAAACCAGCAACAAGCCAGCTGCACATCAGACACCCGTCGGTGTTCTCTGGAATTGCTGGACAGGACCCCAACAAATGGCTAAAAGGGTTCGACCGAGTCGCCAAGTACAACAGGTGGGATCATACGATGTGCTTGGCCAACGTTTATTTCTACCTGGATGGAACAGCCCAGCAATGGTTCGAAAACAACGAAGACAAGTTGAATAACTGGGAGACGTTCCAGGAGGAACTTAAGAAGACGTTTGCAGACCGCCAGCGACAAATCCGCTCGGCGGAAGAACAACTGAAGAACCGGGCCCAACGATATGGTGAGCCGACAGAATCGTACATACAGAGTGTTTTGGCCCTGTGTAACGTAGTCAATCCGAACATGACTGAAGCGGACAAAATCACACACCTGATGAAGGGAATTGCAGAAGATATGTTCCAAGCTCTTCTGATAAAAGACGTCGCTACGACAGAAGAGTTCATCAAGTGGTGCCAGCGTATTGAAGAGATGCAACAAAGGAGGGTTGGACGCAAGAAGTATGACAGACTCCCTAATGTAGTCCCTATGGCCGTTGTGGAAGACCAGCAGGACTTGGCTTCTCTCATACGACAAATCGTGAGAGAAGAATTACAACAGTGCATGGCAGTCGGGAATATTAGACCGAGCGAGCATCAGATTATGGCCATGGATGTGAGCCCTGTAAGTCACGAGGGAGCCGACGCCGCTGAGGGCGAGGTATGTTAAACATTAGCTCCTGTCTGCCCCGTCAATCGCACCCGACGTGAAGAATGGCGTCACCCTGCTATGACTTACGCCGCAGCCGCCAAACGGCAGCCCATGAACCGACCGACGCGACCACAGCCAACTCCCCCGGTAACTATGACGCCCCGCAGAAGAACAGACGTCTGGAGGACAGAAGACAACACACCGCTGTGTTTCCACTGTGGACGCCCTGGACATGTCGTACGCTACTGCAGAGAGAGAGGAGGCGAGTATTCGATGATTATTTTGCCGCAAGACGTCAGCCGTCGGAGCAGTTCTATCCAAGGCAGTCACCTGCTGATGAGTTCAGTCGACCTATGGGAAGAAGCCCATCGCCGTACCCTAGACGAGGTCGCTCCCCGACGCGCCGCAGCCGTTCACCGTCGCCATACAGAGGTACCAGCCGCTCCCCTAGCCGCCGCGCCCAGGAAAACTAAGCGAGGCGACCATCTACGGAGGTGAGGCCGCCGCAGATGAAAATCCTCCATGGACGACAGTCGCCAAGAGGTCGGGAAATCTCATCGACGTCATAATCGACGGCAAACCTGTCCGGGCACTTGTTGATTCAGGAGCCTCTTTTTCTGTATTATCGGATAATTACTGCCACACTCTGAAGAAGACAATGTTCTGTGATATGGGAGCAACTGTGCTGAAGGTCGCGAATGGAAAGTACGTCCATCCAGCAGGAAGTTGTGTCGCAAGAATAACCATCAACAACATTACGCAGCCGTTTGAATTTGTCGTGTTAACAGAATGTAGTCACAATGTCGTCCTCGGATGGGGCTTCCTTCAGGCATGCCAAGCTATCATTGACTGTCGAAGATCTGAGCTGCAAATTGAAGAAGTTGCTCCGCCGGATGCACGTAATACAGAATTTTCTGGGAAGTTATTCGTCGTTGACAATGTGACGACACCGCCGTTGACAATGAGAGGAGTTGCAGTCACAAACACAGATGACTGGTTAAACTGTGAAGTTCTAGTTGATAGTAAAAAGTTTCTCAGGCTCACAAAAGAAGTTTACATACCAGCGGCTGTAATAAGTATTACCGGTGGTCAAGGAAAGATTTGGATCACAAACTGTCACGAGCAGTCACAACTTATCCCCAAGGGAATGTGTATCGGGACAGCTGAACCAATCCAGGACGGTGAGCTCAACGTCATCAATGAAGACCCATGCCCTGCTGTTAGTACAGACAACACGCCGGAGGAAACAAACGTGGAACTGCCACTATGGCCTGGACTGACTAAGGAACAACGCCAGCAGGTGTTAGGTATACTACGCCAATTTTCGGGTGCATTCACACCTCAGCAGGGGAAAAGTCAGACGAAACGGCCCACGATAAAGCACCGTATCAATACAGGGGATCATCCGCCAATTAGCCAGCGTTCGTATAGAGTGTCGCCATCCGAAAGACGAATAATTCGGGAGGAAGTGGAGAAAATGTTGCGAGATGACATTATTCAACCTTCGGAGAGTCCTTGGTCGTCTCCGGTGGTCCTCGTAAAGAAGAAGGATGGCACGTGGCGATTCTGTGTCGACTATTGGCGGCTGAACAGAATCACAAAGAAAGATGTCTACCCATTGCCGCGTATTGACGACACCTTAGACTGCTTGAAAGGAGCTACATACTTCTCAACTATGGACATGCAGACAGGTTACTGGCAAATCGAGGTTGACGAAGCTGACAGGGAGAAGACGGCTTTTATTACACCTGACGGTCTCTATGAATTTAAAGTAATGCCATTTGGATTATGTAATGCTCCAGCCACATTCGAACGCATGATGGACAACTTGCTTCGACACCTTAAGTGGACGACGTGTCTCTGCTATTTAGATGACATTGTCGTTTTCTCGAAAACATTTGAAGAACATCTGAGTCGCCTGTCAACTGTGTTGAAGTGTGTTCAGGCTGCAGGTCTCCGCCTCAGTCCAAAGAAGTGCCTCTTCGTCGCCAAAGAGATAAAAATCCTGGGGCACCTAGTCAACGGAGATGGTGTCCGTCCTGATCCAGATAAAGTAAGGGCAGTCACAGAATTTCCAACTCCTCAGCACATTCGTGATGTGAGAAGTTTTCTCGGGCTGTGCTCATACTACCGACGTTTCATAAAAGGATTTTGTAACAAGGCACGTCCATTACAAGAACTTCTGCAGGGAGACGCCAAATTTTACTGGGATGAGACAAAAGAAAGAGCTTTCCGAGCACTTAAGGAGGCTCTACCTTCCGCACCAGTGCTAGCCTTGTACGACGAGAATGCAGAAACGGAGCTTCACACAGACGCCAGTGGCTATGGGATTGGTGCAGTGCTTGTACAAGTTCAGGAAGGTGCCGAAAAAGTGATATCCTATGCGTCAAGAGTACTCTCAAAGTCCGAGATAAACTACTCTACAACTGAAAAAGAATGTCTCGCGGTTATCTGGGCTATCAACAAGTTCCGGCCGTATTTATTTGGCAAACCATTCACCGTCGTGACAGACCACCATTCTTTGTGTTGACTGACTAGCTTGAAGGATCCATCAGGTCGACTAGCAAGATGGGCACTAAGACTCCAAGAGTACGATGTCACAGTGGTATTCAAGAACGGGCGCAAACACAAGGATGCCGACTGCCTTTCGAGGAATCCATTAGTGGAACACAACAGTATTAATGAAATTTCAGCTCTCACTGAATTAGATGTCGTTACAGCTGAACAGAGGGAAGATCCAACACTATTAAAAATGATAGAGGCCTTGGAGAAAGGAGAACCGACCAATGGAGAGTTCCAACTTCTAACGGAACATTGTACAAGAGCAACTTCGATCCACTAGGCCCCAAATGGCTACTTGTTGTTCCAGCTCATCTCCAGCCAGCTATTCTAAAATATTTCCATGATGCTCCAATATCCGGTCATCTGGGATTCGTGAAAACCCTAGACAGAATCAGACGCAGGTATTACTGGAAAGGTCTCTACCGATCTGTCAAGCACTATGTGAGTCACTGTAAAGAGTGCCAGCGACGGAAGCATGTGCCGCAGTTACCTCCAGGACATCTCGTACCGATTCCGCCGGCAGCAGCTCCATTCCACCGAGTTGGGATCGATCTTTTAGGGAGGTTCCCGAAGTCGACAAACGGTAACCGTTGGATAATAGTCTGCACTGACTACCTCACACGCTACGCTGTCACCAAACCTGTGCCGACTGCAGAAGCTCCAGAGATCGCAAAATTCCTCGTAGAAGACATTATTTTGAAGCATGGAGCACCACGTGTCATGATATCTGATCGTGGAAAAGTATTCCAGTCAAAACTAGTATCAGAGGTAATGTCACGGTGCAACATTGTCCACAGAATGACAACTGCATACCATCCTCAGACAAATGGTCTTACGGAACGTTTTAACAGAACGTTAGCCGACATGCTGTCGATGTACGTCGATGTTGAGCAGAAGGATTGGGATACAATTCTGCCAGTCGTGACATTTGCTTACAATACCGCAAGACAAGACACCACAGGCTTCACTCCGTTTTTCCTGCTCCATGGCCGTGAAGCTGAGACGACAATGGATACACTGTTCCCGTTCCAACCGGACGACACTCAGGATGACTATGTTAAACAGCTCATCACCAGGGTCGAAGAAGCAAGACAGCTGGCTCGCATACGGACACTGGACGCCCAGGAGAAGGACCGTCAGCGGTACAACGACAAGCACCGAACTGTTGTGTACAGCCCAGGAGATCTGGTATGGATTTTTACCCCTGTACGGAAGGTTGGACTGTCAGAAAAGTTATTGAAGCGATACTTTGGTCCGTATCGTGTCATACGCCGCCTGTCAGACGTCACATACGAAGTTGAGGATTATGAGCCGTCGTCGAAACGTCAAAAACGAAGAGACATTATTTAAGTCCTGCGCATGGAGCCTTACTACGATCCTGAAGAGCAGGTAGACGACAATGGCTTCTTGTTCAAGGACTTTAAGGACGGTAATGTTGCTGATGAAGCCACGACAGGAACGTCTGTCGTCGATAATCGCGGTGAAGGGAAGGATTCTCTTGAACTGTCATACAGAGGACCCATGACACGGTCAAGATCCAGGACATTGCAGCTGGCTCCACAGGGATCATAACAGCGGGTCGCTGTTTCTCCAGGAGAGGGAGCAATGCCGCGAGAGACCACGAACACCAACTGCCGGCGTGGCGCAGGGGATAGCGTCACGGACTGCGGAGCAGAAGGTCGCCGGTTCGATCCCGCCCACCGGTAAAAATTTATTTTTTTGTAATTTACAATTCCAGAAGGTTCTACATCTTTCTTATGTTCACTTGTAAATTCTACTTGTTTCTTATGTTAACTGTTCTTCTAATTTCTGGTAAATTCTGTCTGTGTATAAATAGCAGAGCACTCTGCCTGGGAGGCAGTCAGTGCTGCGTGTATGTTGAGTTCGTAATAAACGTGCTTTCAGTATAAGTGCTGTGTTTACTTGCCTTCGAAGTCAAGCCTACTTCCATTGCAACGCGACAATATCAGTTTTTGCCGTAATTCCACTAACGTGTATCATTGTTAGGAATTATTTTCGCCACGTAGAAATGGCCGCGAGGTCTGGGGCGTCATTTCGTGTATTGCGAGGCCACTCCCTCCGAACATTTGAGTCATCCTTCGGGCATGGGTGTTTGTGTTGTCCTTAACGTAAGTTAGTTTAAGTAATTCGCAAGTCTAGGGACCGATAGTCTTAGCAGTTTGGTTTCTTAGGTTTACAAACAATTGGACATTTTGAGGCGCTCCAGTCACGATCTGCACGGCCACTACGGTCGGGGGTTCGAATCCCCGCTCGGGCATGTATATTTGTGCCGTCCTTAGTCTTAGCTAGTTCGTAAGTAATTTGTAAGCTTAGGGACTGATGACCCCGTAGTTAAGTCCCATAAGTTCTACAAACATTTGAACTATTTTCCCTTTGGCTTTAGCATCTTCTGTCTTAAATATTTGTTAGACACATATACCCAGTGCTTTTGCAATAAGCGCATTCTCGATTACAATTGTCCAATCTCTGTAGTTCTCACTCCCTTTCAACTTCAATACATTGAACAAATGAATCGTTGCCATATTCGTTGAATAAAGCAATTCTTCTTTTTAACAACAGTGTCCTAGAATTAATGACTTCTTGATCTTATATCGGCGGTTTTTTGTACACCTCGGTCCGTCATCTACATACATACTTCGCAAGCCATCAGTCATTTCCTTTCCCGTTCCATTCTCAAACATAGCGAGGAGGCCTCCGCACGAGGCCGAGGGGATTGAAGCGCTCCAGTCACGGTCTGCACGGCCACTACGGTCGGGGGTTCGAATCCCCCCTCGGGCATGGATATTTGTGCCGTCCTTAGTGTTAGCTAGTTCATAAGTAGTTTGTAAGTTTAGGGACTGATGACCCCGTAGTTAAGTGCCATAAGCTATACAAACATTTCAACATTTGAACTTATCGATTTCACCTAGGAGCACAAGGTGTTATCGGATTATCGGCAAGAACTTTTGCTAAGTTATGACGGTGGTGGTTGTTGTAGGACTATGCTTCGCGCAGCCACTTTTTTACTGATGTACAAATCTTTCATAATCCTCACCTGGCCGGCCGTGGTGGCCGAGGGGACTGCGGCGCTCCAGTCACGGTCTGCACGGCCACTACGGTCGGGGCTTCGAATCCCCCCCTCGGGCATGTATATTTGTGCCGTCCTTAGTCTTAGTTAGTTCATAAGTAATTTGTAAGTTTAGGGACTGATGACCACGTAGTTAAGTCCCATAAGCTATACAAACATTTGAACATTTGAATCCTCGCCTATCTTCATTTGTTCCTTCTATTTTGAAGCGACAGTGCAACAGTCTTTTCTTCCTCAATAGTTTCCGAATTATGTTATTAAACCACAACGGGTCTTTTCCGCCTTTAATCTAATTACTCGGCATATACTTCTCCATTGCGCAATTTGCGGTTTGTTTAAACTGTGCCCATAATTACTCTACGCCCGTCATATTAAAACTGAATTATGTCCGTTCATTGTCTACGTGGAATAATACGCTTATCTGCTTTCTAGCAATAATGCTCTTATAGCCTTCCTGACTGATTTTCAAATTTCATAATCACCGATCTATGACTACATTATCACTAATCCAAAAATGTTCAAATGTTTGTAAATCTATCTGACCAGACTACGTGGTCATCAGTCCGTAGCTTACAAACTACTTAAACCTAGGTAAACTAACCTAAGGACAAACACACATACCCATGCCCCAGGGAGGACTCGAACCTCCACGGCGAGCAACCGCACGCTCCGCAGCGAGACGCTTTAGACCGCTCGGCTACTCCACCGCGGCATCACTAATCAGTGCCTCCTCACTGACACCGGTGATAATATCATGCGTGGTTGTAGCTACCAGAACTAAATTATTTCGATTGCGTGTACTCTGTCGATTAGCTGTAATGTGTTACTCTCAGTTATAGGTGCATAATGAACTGCGTACGCAGTAAAAGCCACGGTATGTTAACTGTTGGTATACAGTTAATGCTAAGGAGAGATTGACTGACACCATTCAGTAATAAATTGTTTAGAGTGAATATTACTTATGTGTGTTATGTTTTGTAGAGTCTATGGGACTGAACTACGGGGTCATCAGTCCCTAAACTTACAAACTACTTATGAACTTTTTACAACTAAGGACGGCACAAATATCCATGCCCGAGGGGGGATTCGAACCCCCGACCGTAGTGGCCGTGCAGACCGTGACTGGAGCGCCTTAGTCCCCTCGGCCACCGCGGCCGGCTGAATATTACTTACTTGGTATCCAGTGGTCATATCTACTTATGCGAAATATCACATTACGATCTCAGCTGTTTCTTCGAAATAGCAGGCTTCACGGCGCATATTACTGAAGAGCTCTAAAAAAAGCGCAGAACAAGCACAGTGGTAAGATGCATTATAATGAGGATCTGAGAGAGTTGCGTCCAAGGGCTGTAGCGCGTAGATGAATATTTAGGAAAAGCTGAAGATGGTTAAAAACCAGTGTACACTATCATCTAAAAGCGAGTGTATTAAAAAGAGATTCTTACTAAAAAGAGCAGGAAGCGGTTTCTGTAAGAGTAAGTGCTACCTGCTGTGTGGGAGTTTTGTTGAACGTCTGCAAGGATGGGAATGATAAACAACAACTAATACTTGCGATCAGATAATCTTGAAGTACATAAAAAATTCTAATGCTGTTTGCTTAGAAAGCAGTGACGATATAGGGAACCATAAAGAAGTATGGCGAAATCTTCGGATCCTGCGGATAGGGGTACTACCTAGGGATAGTAAAAATGCCACTATTTATAGGGCTCGATTCAACACTCCTGTTGAATAAGGCGGAGAGTTTGGGTGGTGTACTGGAGGCCAGTGAATTGTTATAGATAAACATCTGATACTTATTGACACCGGCACATTGGTATATCGATGTACAAAAGACATAACTTTAATTAAGTAGTATAAGCGTCAATTGCAATTAAAGGACGCTGGGGTATATCTGAAATTCAGAATTGCTTTTCTAGGTTTCGAAGTGGTTACCTCCTAGTCGAGCAGCGCAATATGTTAGCGAAGTCCAGCTATGAAGATTTGACAGGTATAATAACACGACGTGACAGTAAAAGAGCCACGGAATTACGGTATCTTCTTACGACACACTTATGAACAGAAGTTAAACGTTTCTCTAATTTCCTGTCTTCAAGTGTTGTAAATTGGCTCCCGCGCATCGTGACCTCTTATGAAAGACAGTACTACGAATTCGACTTCTCTAGCTCGGTCTCGTGTGAAAGGAGGAGGTTATCGTCTTGTCGTTATCGAGGTCGCCGGGAGCAGATCAACGCACGCATAGTCCGTGCAGTATGTGGTGATGGGTACATGACGCTTCTTCCTCCCCCTCTCCTCCCTGTATTGCAATATCATTTGTACCGAGCGAGGTGGGGCAGTGCTAAGACGCTGGACTCACATCGGGAGGACGGCGTTTAAACTCGCCTCTGGCCATTCTGATCCAGGTTTCCGTAATTTCTCTAAATTACTCCAGGCAAATACCGGGATGGTTCCTTTCAAAGGGCATGGCCGATTTCCTTCACCATCCTTAACCAAAATAAATCCGAGCATTGCTCCGTCTCTAATGACCACGTTGTCGACGGGACGTTAAACCGCCGCGGCGGACTGGCCGAGCGCACCCTTGTGTCCGACATGTCAATTAGTCGACAGTGATGAACACAGATTCGTCTGCAGTATAAACGCAGGAATATGGGAGTATGCAAGGCAAAAACTGGCAGTCATCACGAGAACCTCGCCACACGCAATATCACCAGCGGATGCCCTCCATCCCGATAACATCCCATTCCCACGGACAAAGAGGAACGCGGTCAACTGGATAATGCGACATACAGTGTACTTTATCTTCAGTACCGAATCAAAGAGAAAGGAAGATTTCATACATTACCTGACAATGCAACATGACATGCTCCGAAGTAAGAAAAAGTACAAGGAACATTACGCTAATTTTTTTGTTTAAAATGATAATGTAATTACAAACAGAACATTAACAAAGAGAAATTTACTCAACATTAATTTACACAGAAGAATTTCAGTTATTCTCATTATGCCTTTTGCCATTTCAGAGGAAGTTTTCCGGGATTATTTGATCGCCGAAGAAGGCATTTATGTTTTTTTTAATGCAGCTAATACGTCCCAGAATGGTGTGGATTACATGTGTGTCTGAAGATTTCTAGGTTTTTTTGCGTCACAAGCTATGAAAGCATATTCAGTTCATTACAGCTAATTTCAATGACTGGAAATTTTTATTTTATTATGATTTTTTTTCTCTTTCAAGTGGGGAAAAACAAGAAGCTACCATTATTTCCAAACTATTCGTTCAATTCGAACTGATTTTTCTTGACGTTAGAAGAGACGATAATAATGCAGAAATGGACATTAACAGTAGTGTGTAGTTACGCAGAAGTGACAACCTCGTTTTATCTTCAAAGAAATATTTTTTTTAAAGGCATAGAAGCCGGGCCGAGAAGGCACCAACTGGCGAGCGGAAGGACGGGTTGAAGGGGAGGAAGGAGACACGAAAAAAAAAAAAGCGCTTTGAGGTGCTACGCTGCGATACGCCTTGCCGTTCCCCGTCGGCGGTTCGAATCCCCCCTCGGCATGGGTGTTTGTGCTGTCTTTAGTATAAGTTAGTTTACAAGTAGTGTGTAAGTTTTTGATGACCCTACAGTTAAGTCCCATAGGCTTAACAAACATTTGATCATTTTGAACTTGTTAATAGCATCCGACTTCCTTATAATGCCACTTGTGGTAGAATGCAACATTTCACAGAAAATGACACGGACCACCGTTTATTTTAATGATGGAGTTTTATTCTGAGAATGTTTTGTATGGTTCCGAGCGTTGGAGGTCAAAGGTGTCCCTTGTAAACATAATTCATAATTGTACGACGCATTGACGTTTGGGACAGTTTTTAATCACCTACCACGCTTTGTTGAGCCAAAGACATGTTATTAGTGCCACATATAGATACAGAATTTGACGGATACGGTTACTGCGTTATATCCAGTGGTCTTTACTAAGCGAATTCAGATAATCTTCTAGTTGACACCCATTTATTTCTGCCTAAAGCTTACGGCCAAATTTTGGAACTGCATAATTGAGGCAATTTTGTGGCACAATTTTAGTTTCTTACATTTATTTTTCGCACTTTCTTATCGTTATGATAACAGTCAATGAGCATCTCGAAAAATGATTTTGTTACATTCCCTATTGTATATAAGACTCAGGCATCAATCTTGCTGGCGGAGATGAAATTTGAACGCCGACTCTCTTTTTTCCGTATATTGTTATTTCATCCCTCCTCATCTGTAGGGGACGGAGAGGGGGAGTGGAAGTAGTATAATCAATCCACACTTAAGCTAAACGACGTTAAAATTAATATGTGGAATAAAACATAAGATCGCGAAAAATTACAAATGATATTAAACATAAGGAGAGGCATTGAATTAAAATTTGTGCTTTGGCGGGGATTCGAACCCGGGATCTCCTACTTACTAAATACGCGCTTTAGACCACTTTTTTTTTTTTTTTTTTTTTTTTTTTTTTTTTTTTTTTGCCACTCTGCTTACACAGCGTTGCAGCCGAAGAGACAACACGGACTCTCTTAAACCACGTCTCCCTTCACACCACATACTTTAATTTTGCTTTACGACAGTCCGTGTAGTCGCTTTGGGTGCAACGCTGTGTTAACTGAGTGATAGCCGCGGCGTTCTTACGACGTCAGCCACGAGCGCCCTCTGCTACAACTCCGCTGGTGGCCACCACTGAACGACATCGTTCACTTGGGACGGAGACAGGAACCAGCTAACACTTCGGAATCAGATAGGCATTAGTTCAAAAATGTTTGTTAAGCTTATGGGACTTAACTACGGGGTCATCAGTCCCTAAACTTACAAACTACTTATCAACTACCTTATACTAAGGACGGCACAAATATCCATGCCCGAGGGGGGATTCGAACCCCCGACCGTAATTGCCGTGCAGACCGTGACTGGAGCGCCTCAGTCCCCTCGGCCACCGCGGCCGGCAGGCATTAGTGAAGACTTGACTATCGGATAGGCACTAGGCAGGCCTCTAGCTCAACTGTGTATCAGCATTCTGCAGTACTGAGCTATGTAAAAGTTAAGTATTACTAAGTCTCTAAGAAATATATATCTCGTTCTAATTTACTCTAGTGTTTCTAGTTTCTGCTATCCCGCTGACTGGTCACCTCCTACCTGCACAAGCGTGCATCCTTTATTCCTGTGTCGGTCTTTCTACTCGGCCACCGACACCTACGACGGAAACGAGACACAAAAGCGGCGACGAGGCTGGGACACAAAAGGAACTAAAAGGGTAGAGGAGGAGAGGTGAGATGGGAAGTAAAAGGGGCAGGTTTGGGTAGATACGGAGGAATACAATATTATAGAATTTAGAGATACGGTATATTTCGGAGCGGAGTTTATGATCAGGGAGGAGACAGTTTTAATTTCATTGGGAGAGGGCATGGAGGGTGCGCAGCTGGAGTGTTGGTGGAGGTGCCGCAGCACACTAAGTTTGGAAACGGGAGGGGGAGGGGGACACAACAGGACTACCGGGATCGAGCTTACGAAGGTTTAGGATATTCTGAGGTGCAAAGCGTGTGTCAGAAGAGGGAATTTGATAAGTGCCAGCCGCGGTGGCCGAGGGGACTGCGGCGCGCCAGTCACGGTCTGCACGGCCACTACGTCGGGGGTTCAAATCCCCCCTCGGGCATGGATATTTTTGTACTTAGTATTAGCTGGTTCATAAGTTGATTGTAAGTTTAGGAACTGATGACCCTGTAGTTAAGTCCCATAAGCTCTACAAACATTTGATTTGCTAAGTCGGTAAATGATCCTTATATGGGAACGTAGTCGGACGCGGAAGGTGAGGAGAGAGCATGGCGTTCAAGGATATAGAGGGACATGAAGAACTTGGGAGAGGTGGAGATCCATGCAACATTTGTGTAGCAAAGGAAGTGGCGGATCAAGTATTTGTATTGACATTGGAGGGGTGCAATCTCCGATTCTGTGGCAACTATGGTCATAACAGCTGCGTTACCTCGGCTGAAGGTGTGGGCAAGGTGACTGACCAGAGGCATTCTCTGGTGCACTATTACATGATACAATGTCCGCCGCACAGTTAGATAGCGGGAATGGCGTCCATGCTAAACTGTAGGCAGCGGCGGCAAATGAGTCCGACAATTTGCCGGTCATAAGCCATAAAGTGGCAGGAAGCTGCGACACGCGGCTTTTCCGCTCACGTTCCCGTTGGTCCGCCGTCACAGGGCGCGCCCTTGCGGTCGCAGCCTGCCGGAACAGGAAGGGAGCCTATCTCTCGCTCTCCTTCCGTCACGTCGCAGCAGCAACAAGAAAAACGTTATTCCTCATTTTCTGGAGGTTTATGACAGCTGCCGCGGATCCACAGAGAGCGAAGTGGCAACTGAGAGATATCGTGCGAGTTGAGACGACGAGACACTCCCTTAGGATGTCATTATAAAAAAAATTGCACTGACGTGTTTTACGGCCCACTTTAGATTTGTAGTTTTATAAGTTTTTGCAAACATTTTGGACCAAAATAATAATCTAAATAATAAAAAATTAAAATTGTGTGTCGGAACCGGAACCTGGCACCTTTGCCTTTCGCGGGCAAGCGTACTACCGACTGTGCTATCCCGACACGACTCACGATGCCGCCTCACAACTTTACTTCCGCCATTACCTCGCCTCCTACTTTCCAAACTTCACAGAAGCTCTCCTGCGAACCATGCAAGACTAGCACTCTTGGAAGAAAGGATATGGTGGACACATGGCTTAGCCACAGCCTAAGGGATGTTTCCAGAATGAAACTTTCACTCTGCAGCGGAGAGTGCGCTGATATGAAACTTCCTGGCAGAATAAAATTGTGTGCCGGAACCGGGACTCGAACCTGGGACCTTTGCCTTTCGCGGGCACTCTCCGCTGCAGAGTGAAAGTTTCATTTTGGAAACATCCCTTAGGCTGTGGCTAAGCCATGTCTCCACCATATCCTTTCTTTCAGGAGTGCTAGTCTTGCATGGTTCGCAGGAGAGCTTCTGTGAAGTTTGGAAAGTAGGAGGCGTGGTACTGGCGGAAGTAAAGTAGTGAGGCGGCATCGTGAGTCGTGTCGGGATAGCACAGTCGGTAGTGCGCTTGCCCGTGAAAGGCAAAGGTCCCAGGTTCGAGTCCCGGTTCCGGCACATAATTTTAATCTGCCAAGAAGTTTCATATCAGCGCACTCTCCGCTGCAGAGTGAAAGTTTCATTCTGGAAATAAAAAATTAATTAATAAGAGTGGCTGAAACCCTATTAGGAAAATAAAATTTAGGTGGTGGTGGGTTCCGAACCACTGACCTTCAGCATCAACAATCCAACGCATTGCCCACTACTTTACGGCTAACGGTTTTTTTTTCTTCTTTTTTGTTAACAGAAATATTTCTTCCATGGTATATCCAAGAACTCAGTGTTGCATTTCCTTTTGCATTGGATAAAAGAGGACTGAAAGACGTACTTCTTTCCAATGAGTTTCTTTGTTGAATAGTACATGTTATAAATTATTTCGGATTTTCTGCACCGAAAATTCAAAGAAAACTTAAATCTGTTTATAAACACAAAACTTTTCCTTGTAATTATATATGAGCCACTTAAGAGGCTTTCACTTTAGTAAAAAAAAAAACGAAAGTAATGAAATAAAATTGTGTAGACATTTACTTATACGTCAGTGTTTTCTTTAGAAAATTCGCATATAAAATTCGATAATCTTTTATTTGTTCTAACTGGTGGTGTTGTATTGTCAAATACATCAAAAAGTCTTCTTTGCTTTTTTCTTCATTTCTAAGAATGTAGAATACCGCATGTCCCATGATCCAGTTCACAGCATTCCTTTTGGCATTTGGGTATGGCACTTCTTCGGGGTGTAATAGTTTCGTTGGTGTTATAGAGTTATCTGATGTTCGTAGTATAAGCGAGAGTACATGCCGAACATAACCCCAAATATCCTTAATTTTGTCACATGTAAATTTGTGCTCGTCTGTGTCTATCAAGTCACACGTGCTGCAATTTGGTGATTCCGCCAAGCGTATGGTATGTAGCCGTAAAGTCGTCGGTATCTTCCTGTTGACTGCTAAATACCAAGTAGATCTTACGTTTGTGGGTAAATTGCGGTCGTGAATATTCTCCCATATCTTCTTCCAGTTAAAATGATTATACTTCTGTTCTATCACGTTTCTCGGTTTTCTGTCTATCAAGTTGTTGTATACTTCTCTTACTTGTTGAATGTGTTTCTGGGGAACTGCCCTGCGAATGTAGCTGTATTCAATGAGAAAATGTTTGAGGTGATACAGCTCGTTCGGGATGTGGCGCACATCTACTGGCGGGTCCATGCTGATTGGGGCTATCTCATCCAGAAGATGAGCTACCAAGTTGTTGGCAGAAACTTTCCATTGTCGGTAGGTCTTGCAGATGTAAAGCGCCTGTGCCTTACTGTAAACATCTATGAGATTAAGGCCGCCATCTTTGTGCATTAGAGTAAGGGTTTCATATTTCACTTTGAAAATCTGACCTTTACTAACGAAGTGGCCGAGCGCTGCGAGCATTCTCTTTCCCATCTCTTTGGGTAATGGCAGAACTTGAGCTACATAGTTCACTTTGGCCGTTATGTATGTATTAACAAGCCGAACTTTTTGTATTTCATCGAGGTTTCGCAGGCTGTGAACTTGTATTCCGGCTCTCATACTCGTCAATATTCTTTTGTAATTGAGGGCAGCCGTTTGTCGTATATTCCGTGTGTAAACTATACCTAGACATTTCAATCTGTCCGTTTCCGTCAGTTGTCCTTCCGCTCTGATGTTATTGCCACTTCCAATGGTCATAATTCGTGACTTTACGTTGCTCAGTTTGGCCGCAGATGCAGGTTCATACTTCTTAATAATGTCAAGAGCGGTTTGGAGCTCCTGTTCACTTCTTACTACAAGTCCTACGTCGTCAGCGTATGATTTGCAGACAATATTTTGTCCATGTATCTGTAATCCCTGCAACACTTGTGTTAGTGTACGTAAGAGAGGCTCGATGGCTATAGCAAATAAAAACACGGACAAGGGGCATCCTTGCCTAACAGAGCTATTGATCTTTATTGGACTGCTTAATAGACCATTTATATTAATTTTTGATGTGCCATTCTTTAATAAATGCCCGATCATCTCGATGAAATGTGAAGGGAAATTCATCGCTCTCATGGTGTTGTAAAGATAATTGTGATTCACTCTGTCAAATGCTTGTTCAAAATCAAGGGACACTATTGCACATCTAATTTTACATGTCTCAGCTATCGCTATTATGTCCCTGTAATCACTTAGCGCGTGAAAAATTCTTCTGTCTTTGCCTACACTTGTTTGATACGGTCCTGTGACAGTGTTTATTACTGCACGGAGACGTTGCATCAGAATTCGCGTGAAGATCTTGTAGTCGCTGTTCAAAAGCGTTATAGGCCTGAGATTGCTGATGGACTTGCCTGCTGTGGTTTTGGGAACGAGAACCACGGTCCCCTCGCAGAATTCTTTGGGAATGTGTGTACTGTGGTTCATAAGTTCATTACATATGCTCGTTAGTTTACTGAGCAGTTTTTGTCTGAACGTTTGATACAATTCTGCCGGGATACCGTCAGGTCCGGGTGATCTATTTTTTGGACTTCTGAGTATCGCGTCTTCTACTTCGTCTTCTGTGATTTCGGCAGTGAGGCTGTTTGCTTCTTCCGGACTGAGTCTTCCTGGTACCCGTGTCGTGAAGTCCTTTTGTGCAGTCTCGTCTGTAGGTTTCGTGGCTAGGAGCTGTGAAAAATGCTTCTGTATCTCTTCCTTTATGTCGCGTTGATTGGTCAATAATCGTCCATCACTGGCCCTCAGCTCGGTAAGAATTTTTCTGCTTTTCCTTTTATGTTCCTGTATGAAATGGTATACAGAAGTCGTTTCGTCTTGGACGGTATTGTGCTGCCGTGACCGTATTTTGCATCCTTCTAGTTGTTTCCTCTTTAAATTGATTATTTTAGCTTGAATTCTCTTAATCTGTACATAATTATTAATTATTGCTGCATCCCGTTTATACAATTCTCGCAGACACTGAAAATAAAATTCTACTGTTGTCTTCTGCCACTCATTCTTCTCCCGTGAGTAATTTTTCATGGTTCTCGTTATTGCAGGTTTAGCGCATTTAATCCACCAACTGATCGGTGAGCTGAACTGAGTGAACCGTTTTTCGCACGCTTCCCACGTAGTGTCAAAAGCTGCACGACATCCTGGATCCGACAAGTGGCTTACGTTAAGTTTCCACTGACCTCGGGCCTTATAGGTCCCTTGTTTCTCCAAATTAATGGTACACATAAAAGCTGCGTGATCTGAGAAGACGGTGGGCCATATTTCCGAATGTAGGATACATTCCTTAAGATCAGCTGATGCGTACATACGATCTAAACGACTTGCCGAGTGATTCGTGACGTGCGTGAAGCCAGGCATGTCACCATGCGTATACTCCCAGGTGTCAACAAGTCCTAACTGATTGACAATGCTTTCAAGCTCAACTGATTTATTATAATTTGGCGTCTGATCCTTTGGGTGTATGACACAATTAAAGTCCCCGGCAAATATTACATGATCATGTCCGGTCCCAAAGAGTGGTACTATTCCGTCTTTGAAAAATTCTTCTCGTTGCCGTCGTTTTCCAGTTCCTGAAGGCGCGTAGACATTGACCATTCTGGTGTTGTTTATCGTACATGCTATTCCTCTGCTGTTAGGTAGTTTCTCTATTCGTCTGACTATAATACCTTCTTTTGTTAAAATGGCTGTTCCGAGTTCAGTAGTATAGCCAGGGTTAGCTATAACATTGTATCCTGTTATTTGATCCAGATCAATTGCATCTGTCACTTCTTGTAACATAACGATGTCTATATCTGCGGCATATATCACGTCCTGGAGAAGTCGCAGTTTGAGTGCGCTCCTTATCTTGTTGATGTTGATTGTGGCTAACCGATATGCTTGTAGTTCGGTCATATTATATTGGTAATGATTTATATTTGATTTAAATTCTAAACTTTCTGTAATTCTATCATTCTTTCTATTTTTCCTTCTATCTTACTACTAACAAATTTCAGTTTAATAAAAGTCTGGGTCATCAGTTACTGCTGTGTCTTTCGCCGGTGAAGGTCTATTGTCGTTGGTTCTGTGTTCTTCAGTCTTCTGTGTCATTTCATCATTCGTCTCCATCAATTCTTGGTCTTGGTTGGCATCTTCATGGTCGTCAGCCCAGTTTTGATGAAGGTTACCTTTCCGTTTTTCCTTTTTCCACTCGGTGAGGTCAGGAGGTTGTTCTTCACAGTCCGCTTTAGTTTTTGTCGTCGTTTTCATCTTCACAGAGTTTCCAGACGTTTCCGTGATGCCGCCGTAAGAGTCTTCCGTTCGTGACTTTTTGACGGTTTTTTGGCTGCTGTCACGCGTTTTCCCCGTTGTGTCGTTCGACTTCTGTCGCAACTGTTTTGCTTTCTCTCGCAGTGCAGGTGCAGTTTTTTCAGCTCCCTGGTGGGCAATCCGACGTTTTTTATTGTCCGTAGATTGTTTATCCGTAGACGATTCACCGGACGTAACTGTTTGGAAGTCGTGCTCCGTCTCCTGCTCATTGTTTAATCCCTCATTCGGGGCTTCTGTATTTGTACTGTCGTGCTCAAGAGCCGCAGACTGACGTTCTTCGTTTTCTGCTGGCAGTTCTACAGCAATTTGCCCATCATTATATTCTGGGGCGTCGGTTTCCATTCCGATTTCCTCAATTTGTTCTTCGATATTAGGTACCGCCAGCTCTGCGGTCGTAGCCGCAGGTGTGGACGCACGAGCTGCCGCAACGTAAGTCAGCGGTAGCTGCGACATCGTGTTCTGAACCACTGCTTCTCCTGTTGGCAGCTGCGCCACTCTCCTTTGCATACATTCAGCACGAACGTGTCCTGTACCACCACATCCTGCACACGTTCTAGGTTGTCCTTCATATATCACAATAGCTCTATGGCCACGGACACTAATATAAGAAGGTATGTGTTTGATCATATCGATTTTGACCTGCCTCACACCATTAAGGACCTTAAATTTGTGAGCACCTGTCCATCTCTCTGCCACATTACTGATAACGGTTCCATAGGGTTTCAGAACAGCATTTATATCGTCAGCGGTAATTTCGAATGGCAGTTCGAAAATGCGTAGTGTTCTAATGCCAAACCCAGCATGACTCACTCTAACTTCGCCGATATTACCGTCTGAGTGTTTAAATTTCAATTTACCTCCACATCTAACAACAATATCATCACACATCTTGGCATTTTTCAACTTAATGAAGACTGTGCTACTACAGATCGATGGGCAAATTCCAATCATGTCATTCTCTGCTATCTTTACAACCTCCTCCATGAAATTCTCTACTTCAAACGAACTAGGTCTAGCAAAGCTTTTGTCAAACATAAATTTCAACGTGTCAACACGTACAGGTTCTGCCATGGTTAGTCTAAGTTGAATACATGAGGAAACGCTCTACGGCGTTAAACTCACCAACACAGCGCTCGGCCAGCCGCAGCTGCGACGTAAACACAACACGTCCTTACCGCTCGCCCGCCGACAGCGGAATTAACGGTTGGGAACTGTGTTCTTTAATCTCATACTATTCATGGCCGTTGTTAACTGAGGTTAATATGCCATTTGTAGACACTAGATTATCATTTATCGTACGGAGAACGACGTGTTTTTGTTAATTCTTCAGTGCGCCATTGCTTTGAAATGACAACGTGTAAGTTACAATAAGAAAATCATCAAATACACAACGCAAGATGGCGTATGCCCCAGAAGGTACTGGGCGAGGAATGTCACGTGACATCTGCGAACGACTGGTTTTCGTTATTTCAATGGAGGGTGTCAAAACTCCGTTATTTTTGCAAATATCTCTAAAACGATACGAGGTATGAAAAAAAAAACATAAGGGAACAAAGATGTAGAGAATTTTCTCCTGCCGGCCGCGGTGGCCGAGGGGACTGAGGTGCTCCAGTCACGGTCTGCACTGCCACTACGGTCGGGGGTTCGAATCCGCCCTCGGGCATGGATATTTGTGCCGTCCTTAGTCTTAGCTAGTTCATAAGTAGTTTGTAAGCTTAGGGACTGATGACCCCGTAGGCAAGACCCATAAGTTCTACAAACATTTGAACATTTGATTTGATTTGAATTTTCTCCTCTACCAATTAGGCTATTTTCGCGTCAGATGAACGGTTTATGTGCAATTAAAATTACATTACAAACGGCTTTTTTTGGTATTACTAACGTATTTATTGTCCGAAATATTTCAAAAAGCGAGGTTCTGGTCTCTGGTAGCCAACAATTATGTCTGTAAAATTTGGTGCCGATCGGTTGAACGGTTCGACCTAAAAAGTGGGAACACGTTACAGCCACACAGACATCGTCAAATCGCCGTTATTTTTGCAAATATCTCTGCAACGATGCAATATATGAAAAAAAAACATAATAGAGCGAAGTTGTAGAGAATTTTCCCGTCTACCAATTAGGTTATTCAATTTTCGTGTCAGATGAACGGTTCTTTTGCAATTAGAATTATATTACAAACGGCTTTTTTTGGTATTACTACCGTATGTTTTGTTACGAAAAATTTTAAAAGGGAGGTTCTTGTCTCTGACGGCCTACAATTATGTCTGTAAAATTTGGTGCTGATCGGTTGAACGGTTCGTCTTTAAAACAGGGAAAACTTTACGGACAGACAGACAGACATACATACATCCCAAAATCGCCGTTATTTTTGCAAATATCTCTGTAACGATACGAGATATGGAAAAAAACACAAGAGAGCAAAGTTGTAGAGAATTTTCTCCTCTTCAAATTCGGTTATTCCTTTTTCGTGTCAGATGAATGGTTAAGCCGTTATTTTCATTTAAATTTCGAGCTGTCAAAAGACGATCGCAAAGGCCCACTTTTAGTGTTACTACCGTAACCTAAAGTGGGCCAAAAGAGTCCTCTGTTCGGTGAAGTAACGCACGACCCTCCACACCTATAAGTCTGTGATCCGTTTCATCCTCTGCTACGCGGCGCAGAGGATACCGTGCTGCTTACTGCAGTTCCTCCAGAGAGAGAGAGAGAGAGAGAGAGAGAGAGAGAGTCGTCCTTTGCAATTTCATCGAGCTGATCTTTACGATAGTAACTCGGGCACCCGGCGTCTTCTTGTCGGGACTTCAGTCGCGCTGACTCAACATCGTCACAGAAAAACGAGGCCCGTCCAGAAAGTAAGTTCCGTTTGGTTATATAAAACGAACGGGTACAGATACAGAAAAAAATATTGTTTGTACAAAAATCTACAACTGTTAAACTACTTTTCTACATAGCTTCCTAAATTTTGTAGGCAATTGTCATAGCATGGCACAAGGTTTTGTGTGCGTTTCTCATAGAATGTTGTCGCCTTGGTATTCAACCATGTAGTAACATGTTCTTTCAGCTCGTCATCATCGTTGAAGTGTTGTCCACCAAGGACAGATTTTAGGTATAAGAAGAGGATTACTGTCAAAAGATTTTTTTTTTCGCGGTAATGCCTGACCTCACACACCGAATGTGACCAAACAATTCTTACGGAAATTTCAATGGGGCCTGTTTGATCATCCTCCATACAGCTCGGACCTCTCTCCTAGCGACTTTCATCTCTTCTTACACCTAAAATCTGTCCTTGGTGGTCAACACTTCAACGATGATAAAGAGCTGTTACCACATGGTTGAATACACAGGCGGCAACCTTCTGTGCAGGATGTATGCAAAAACTTGTGGCACGCTATGACAAGTGCCTAAAAAATTGCGGCAGTTATGTGGAAAAGTAGTTTAAGAGTTGTAGAATTTTGTGCAATAAAATTTTTTCTGTATCTGTGTACAATTTCATTTTATTATCAAACGGAACACACTTTCTGGACGCGCCTCGTATATTTAAATGGTCCCATTCCCCTGTTTCCGGCCAAGGTTTCGGGAGGTTTCCTTTGGTTGTAAGGCATATGCCAGAACTGGCAAGCCTCTCCCACTTATTTCCAACTGGGATCCCCCTTTCTCCCACTATCAGCTTGGCTAAACAGAGCTGCGACTGTTTATGGGGCGGATCTCAAACAGTTAGCTCCACTCCTTAAAGTACTGAATGAAAGTAATAACAACTAGAGAACCCGTGCGAATACTTCGCACCGTTAGTGGCATGAGAAAAAGTTGGGAAAAATGGGAATAAAGTTGAAAGTTCACGCATAGCTTTCTTTAGAATCAATCAATGGAAGTGTTTAAAAGCGCAAATGAAAGAGATTGATCAGCTGAGTGTTGTTAGGTCAAAAAGAACTGCTTACCTTAATTAGAACCAAAGATATCGTAAAACAAAGCGATTACAGTATTCAATGTAAGGACAGAAGGACACCGCGTTTGAATAAAAATAAAGGATGGAGAGACTTAAGTTAATTCTGATACTTGATGACAAATCTGCGAATAATACCTTTCGTTTGAAGCAAAAATGAAGAAAATCGGGCGGATAGAACGGCCCGACCGACTGCCATTAGTTTACAGCAAGGAGAGACCCATAAGAAATATACAGAAGGAAATCGCGTTTGAGTATAGCAAAAGAAAGGCGAAAGTTGTGTAAATTCTGATACTTGATGACAAATCTGTGGATGAATGCCTTTCTTTTAAAACAAAAATGAAGGAAATCTGCCGGGTAGTTTGGTCTGGCCGACTGACTTTAGTTTTCGTAGATTCATTTAATATATAAGATAACTAGCTGCTCCCCGCGGTGTTACCCGCGGTTCAATAGTCAGACATTAAAGTGCCAAGAAATGGCATAAATAACTACATGACTGTTTGCGACATTGTTAGCACGGAATATATAATTGTCTTGGAACGGATGGAGAGCCAAAAATCTATTGCAATACGTCCCTGTAAACGACGTTTCGAGCTCTCGATACACGGGAGCAGCCTACGTAGAGCTGTCCGTGCGAGAAACATGGGGTGGCCACATGAATACCTGCCACTTTTAATGTTTGTCCTTGACTCTTGTTTATAGTAATCGAGAAGGCCACTTTCAATGGGAACTGTAAACGGTTAACTTGGAATGGCAAGTTTGTTGGGATGATGGGAATTCGTAGTATTAATACAGTCTCTCTCTTGGCTCCACCGGTGTTGATGGTGGCCTGCACGATATGCCTTCTCAGGTCCGTGATGCGTAACCTGGTGCCATTGCATAATCGTGGTGCGTCCAAGTTGCATCAATAAAACAGGCACACCCACCTTCAGCTCCAACTTGTGGGATGGCACCCCTGACAGTAAGTAACTACAGTAACAACAATACAGTAATCGAAAACAAATGCCAAGTAAAGGAACAAAATAAACAGCAAACCTAACGGAGAAAAGTAACGAAATAAACAACAAACGTAACGGAGAAAAGTAAAGAGATAAAAAAGACATCTAACGGAGAAACGAACTGTTGAGATCCTACAAATGCAAAGCGAACCAACAAAAGAACTAAATGCAAACGTTCGAATGCTATAAATAATCGAAATCACCACAGAAACTATTATTCATTGAAATCCAAACAGAATACAATTTTAAAGAATTACGATAACATCACAATGTTCGAACATCTATAACGTTTCATATGTTAACTGCAGCGTACCGCCTGCCATCTGTTGAGTGCATTTGCTACTACTTTCGTTGCAGTTTATGTACGCTATTTATAAGTGGCAGTTCGCGCTTTGTACACAAAATAGGGCTTGGTTTCTAGATCCCATTCTACACAAAACGTCAATGTTTTTTCTTGCCATGGTACTTAGAGCATATTTTATTTAAAGTCTTCAATTTATATTCATACTTCCTTCATTTGTTACAACAAATGAAAATGAATGCGGCATAAATGCCAACATGATTTCTTGTATACGTAATTATATATCAGTTAAGCCGTTTTGGCAGTATCCAAGAATCTTTTTTTATATTCGAAAGTGAAAAAGATAACAATAACAAAGAAAAAAAATTTCACTATAGCAAGATCCGAACTATTGCCCAAAATAACGCAACTCTATTACATGACCCGTTAACCCTCGCAGCTAAACACGACATACGCTACAAGGTCCTTCTGGTGTTGTATTAGCAGCCTCATACAACCGTTACGTATTTCTATCGATATATTTCAAATAAATAACTTGTAATAAACATTTTGAAAAGTAGCCTACGTCCTAATCCAAGACATAAGAAATCTCTATATGAAATTTCATCTAAATCAGTGCTGTAGTTTTAGCGTGATGAGGTAACAAACATACAAACTTTCGCATTTATAATATGTATAGGATCCTCTGCTATGCATTTCGGATCCTATTACCCTGCACTACCCGCATCCTCTACCAAATCACAAAACTACCCACCACCCTTGCTACTCTACCCGCAATCTCGCTGTGACCACCCTGTAGTTCCTTCCTCCCCATTAGTATCCACACAATTCTGTTACTCTCCATCATAACATTCCCTCACAACACCTGTATATTCTGCGCCTTCTCCCCTACAAAATGTTAATCGCCATCACCCGGCCATGAGATCTGCCGTAATACACACCTGTCCCGCCGCGGTGGAGTAGCCGAGCGGTCTAAGGCGCCTCGCTGCGGAGCGCGCAGTTTCTCGCCGTCGGAGGTTCGAGTCCTCCCTGGGGCATATGTGTGTGTGTGTGTGTGTGTGTGTGTGTGTGTGCTTGTGCTTGTCCTTAGGTTAGTTTACCTTAGTTTAAGTAGTTTGTAAAAATGTTCAAATGTTTGTATAGTCTATGGGACTTAACTACGGGGTCATCAGTCCCTAAACTTACAAACTACTTATGAACTACTTACGAACTAGGACGGCACAAATATCCATGCCCGAGGGGGGATTCGAACCCCCAACCGTAGTGGCCGTGCAGACCGTGGCGCAGTTTGGTCCGATAGCTTTACAAACAAATGATAATCAACACCTGTCCCACTAGATGTACCAGAACCCACTTCTACTTCCTTTGTTGGGACTCTCTTCCTCATCACCCACATACTTCCATCACCGTTAGGGCTTGTTTCGGAATCGCATCGCTTATCACTCTAACAAATCTCTGCACTAAATACCCACGTACACGCATGCCTTTCTACTACCCGAAATGCTGCACTACCACGAAACCTATGAAACCATTACCCTAGGCAGCTTTCATACACTTACTTCATTCATACCTATGTATACTTAATCAGTCTAAATTAGCTTCGAATATAGAGGGTGCTGCCAAATAGCTTAACAGGACGTAGAGGATGCTCCACTGAACAATTTAGGTAGGGAACCTGTGGGCGGAGAAGCGGCTTAATTAGATATGCAAGTTAACTTGTCTACCGCGTTGTCTCCCATTACTGTTTTCCAGCTTATTTACAACTAACACGAGTAAAAGTTACAGTACTTTGCGGTTATTTCATTCTAGCCATGCGAGAATGACCGTGCGCTCTAAGGCACTTTGCTGCGGACTGCGCGACTGCTCCCCATCGGAGGTTTGAGTCCACCCTCGGGCATGAGTGCGTGTGTTGTCCTTATAAAAAAAAAGTTCAAATGTTTGTAATTATTTGGGACCAAACTACGTTGGTCACCAGTCCCTAGTCTTACAAACTACTTAAACTAAGTTAAACTAACCTAAGGACAAGACAGACATTCATGCCCGATGGAGGAATCGAACCTCCGACGCGGGACGCCGCGCGATCCGCAACGTGGCGCTCCAGACCGCTCGGCTACTCCCGCGCAGCTGTCCATATCATAAGTTAGTTTACGTAATTTGTAAGCTTAGAGATTGGTAACCGTAGTAATTTGGTTCCATAGCTTTACACATTTGAACATTCGACTTTGTGCTTTTTATTTATGTGTACATTATTTATTTCCTGCAAAGAAAAACAATGGCGAGCCTGATAACTAGGAAGTCATTATGCAGGTTTTGCTTACCGTAGTTGTCCATCAGGAAGCTCGTGTGTATCGTATTCACATTGTCCCATGATAGAATGATAGAATGTGCTATGAATCAACGACAGACCCATCCATTAGTCAATGCTTTTCAGAGATGTACAGTGCAAAACGATGGAGTGGCGGCTGTACAGTTTCTCAGAACTCACTGTCATTCGCCTTGTGTCTGGGGAAGTACGTTACCAATGATCTCGCTGCTGAAAAGAGACGATTCTTAATAGGCATCATCCGTCACAACAATTGTTTATTTCTCTCGATCGACAAAATTCAGTGATGGTATTTGCAGTTAACTGTAACTAATGTAAATTTAAGGTTCAAATTAATGTGATTGTATTCAATTATCTCCTTAAGCTGGCTACTCCGACCGCAGGTTCCGTACCTCAAATTTTTCATTGGAGCATCTGCTATGGCCTGTTAAATTTTTACACGCTCTTACAGAAATACCCTGTATAACTCATGCAAATGATCATATGGCTTTCATGTTCTCTAAAACATTAGTTTTTCATTTACCTGTATGTCTACTTTAATTAATCAACAAACCAGCTTTCTATAATGGCCGCGGCCGAGCGCATTGAGGCGCATGTATGTTTGTGTCGTCTTTAGTATAAGGTAGTTCATAAGTAGTTTGTAAGTTTAGGGGCTGATGACCCTGCAGTTGAGGCCCTTAAGCTTAACAAATATTTGATTTGAGTTTTTCTATATGGGGCGATCAAATAGGTCCCATTCTAAGGCCGTACAGTCAAGGATCGGCAAGCCAATCAGGTAATATCTTCGTGAGCTTTGAAGCAATTATCCCAGCAACGCTCCAGAATGAAGATAACCCATTTTGTAAAACACCTTGTCTTCCTGCGTGAAGCAGCCTCAACTGTCTGCTGCACATTCGCGTCCGACAGGAATCGTCGACCCTTCCAGGTAATTTTTTAAGGAACAGAAGGCGTGGTAATGGCGAGGGGAGAGATCACGACTATAGTAGGGATACTGGAGTGTCTTCCAGCAGAGTAACTTCTAGGTTAGACTTTTGCCACCGATGTCGCAGGGCGAATCCCGACCAGCACGGAATTTGGCGCACCATTCCACAATAGTGGTTTTCGACAGACATGCTACCCCATACACACTCCTTATTCTCCGATGGCTGTCTGCGAGTGTTTGTCATTCGGTAGCCAAGGAAAGAAAAGCAGCCTGTTTGTCCTCTTTCGGTGCATTTGATAATAACGACGCAATTGATTACGATTCCGCATTTGCGACACACACGCAGAAAGACACGAGTACTACCCTAATTCCTTAGTTACATATTGTTGTTTATATATCTACAACAGAGTGAAGCTGCCTTGCACATACTCTGCAGTAATTCCCTTAAATGGGAGCTCTTTGATAGTCCCTTATTTCTTTTAAATGCTGCAACTGACGATATGTATTTTATATTGTGCGAAACACTCCTTTTATTCCCTACCACCAAGTATAATTTTTACATGTTTTCAATTTTTAGAGTCACTTGTCTGAAGAGTGGCTGATTGTAAACGCTGATAGGATATCGTTACCTCTCCGCTGGTATTACTGACCTCAGGTGATGATGTATTAACACCCAAAGATATCTCAGAGCTGGAAAGGTCTCACTCTAGAAAGTGTACCACACGAAATAATGGTATGGCAATTTAAGAAATTGTTATTCTAACGGGACATCAGTTTCTCTGATAAAAATATTCGTATTATAAAGTAACTTACTTACAGATATCTCCTGTCGCATCTACGTGTCGCACGAGTCGGATGACATCACACGTTTTGCTGTCTGTGGCATGACAGTCGCGTACAGAATTGGCACATTGCGTCATGTAAGTTCACGTGATACAGGGTACCCGAAGCGTGAGACGCTCTATCTAGCTGGAACAAGTATTGCACTCGCCATCATTTCTAGAGAAGATTTTTGGCGTTATGGGGAGAACACCCGTGACCACATTTCAACAGTCGTGGTCAGCGAGAAAAGTCACTATCAACTATCCGTACTGCGCAGCGAATCACTCAATGGCAAAAAAGAGCTATACCATCGTTAACTGCTATAGGCATTACCCCACACATTAACCTCATCTTACCTTACAGACTAGCATGAACGGAGGATCACTGCTTTTAGGTGCAGCAACAATACTATCCTTCGTCTAGCTATTAAAATAAAGAAGCTCCTTGTGCGTTGGGGCCGGCCGCGGTGGCCGAGGGGACTTAGGCGCTCCAGTCACGGTCTGCACGGCCACTACGGTCGGGGGTTCGAATCCCCCCTCGGGCATGGATATTTGTGCCGTCCTTAGTGTTAGTTAGTTCATAAGTAGTTTGTAAGATTAGGGACTGATGACCCCGTAGTTAAGTCCCATAAGCTAAACAAACAAACCTTGTGCGTTGGACATTCGAAGATGGCCAGGGTGGGTACTGCAAACAACTAACGCTGCTACTTGCAAATCAAAGACACTACAGATTCTCGGGAATAACCTTCCTGAAGGCTAGAATATTGGCACAAGTGGGATTCAACGAGCTGCAAACCTGCTTGCTGATCCTCCATCTTCAACACTAACAATATTCTACGCCACATTAGACACACACACACACACACACACACACACACACACACACACTCACACAGACGCACGCACACATTACTTAACAGACACACTGCTCTCAGATTTCGCGAATGATAGGTACCTGCGGGCGCGAAGGATGTGAAAAACCTTTCCAATTCGGCAGCTGAACCTGTCCTTCGACGTCTCCCAGGTAATAATAGCATACGACTTTTAATTACTTTACGGTTCTTGCGAGGATGGCTAGCAAGAACTACACGTCACATACTGTCCAATAAAGTCATAGAATACAGCGAATTAGAAAAACACATCAATAATTGAATAAGTTCAAATGTTTGTTAAGCTTATGGGACTTAACTACGGGGTCATCAGTCCCTAAACTTACAAACTACTTATGAACTACTTACGAACTAGGACGGCACAAATATCCATGCCCGAGGGGGGACTCGAACCCCCGACCGTAGTGCGCGTGCTGACGGTGACTGGAGCGCCTCAGTCACCTCGGCCACCGCGGCCGGCATTGAATAAGTGTTCTAATGTTTGTAAACCTATTGGCCCAAATTGCTATGGCCATCAGTCAGTAGACTTACAAACTAACAACCTAACTTACACTACGGACAACACACGCACACACCCATACCCGAGGGAGGACTCGAACCTCCGGTGGGAGTGGCCGCCAATTCCTAGCGTTTTAATATGGACAAGGAAACTGGACTTTAATGTGAGGAAATATAAATAAGAATAGCAGACAGAGCAATAGAATTGCGGCCATATGATTGTCTGGCGCTCCTAGGCAGTGCTGGCCTAGAGGAACGGCCATCTTCCCAGGCATCTCCCGCTCTTCCCTGGGAACCGTGGTAAAGTTTACAGCTAGCGGAGACACAGTGGCTTTGACTTTTTCTCATGTAGTCATAACGGACTGAAGACTGTGGAGCGTTATGCCGTCTTGGTAGATTAAATCAGTGTTGAAACAGCTCACAAAACCCAAGACACTTTCCCATCTCTCTTATTACTGTAAAACATAGGTGGATAGAATTACTACTAGCCAGGTGTTGAAACCGGTAGCGTGATGGAGGTACTGACATTTACATTGCTATGATGATGGTTTGCTAAAGGCGTAAATAATGTAGTATACTAAACATTGCTGTATCTGGCGGCATGACTCTAATGTAATTTTTTTTTTTTCGGAAAATTTCTGTTATTACCTGTCGACTGGGCGTGTTGGAGGTTCTGACATTTATATTGCTATGATGATAATTTGCTAAAGGTGTGAATAATGTGATACAATGAACATTGCTGTATGTAATGGCATGCCTCGGTTATAATACAAACTATAATGTAATTGTTATATTATAAGCGGCGGTGGAGTAACAGGTCTTCCACAACATATCATTGTTTTGTTTCGGCTTTCGGTCATTTAAACGCGATAACTGCCTCTCTTTGTAGATGAAGGAGGCTACTACCATTGATCCGTTTCTTATAGTTCTGTCATTCGAGACATCCAACAGAAAATTACCTTTATGAAGGGTATCACTAATAATATGTTAAAACGGACGTGAGGCTTCAAGAATGAAAAATTAATTTTTAAGAAAACTCATATTCTTCATAAAAATTCGTCGAGTTTAGCAGATTAATTACCCCTGTGGTGAGTTTATTCTAAAGATAGTGAAAGCAGGGTCTCTTTCCCTCAAAAATAGAAGATGATATACAAAATATCCAATATTTGTATAATTAGTTTCTTGTCTGTCAGTTGCTGACAGTGGAACATTTATTGCACTACTTGCGGTAGTTTGCGATGTTGCTTGGACGCTTATTTCTTCCTTTCTTATATTAGTCTCACCTCTCCTTCCCTTCCTGTCTATGGCTTTCTGCCCATCAATCTCTCCATTTAAGTTTATTTTCCATGCAGCGTATTTCTTATGACGTCATGTCTACTGAACTACGTGTCCTACAATAACATGATTTTCCAGGTACGTAGAGTGGAATACTAGAAAATAATAGGCGAAATGTGTTGCGAGTGGAGTTGGTAGTACAAACGTAATAAATTACATCATGGGTATTGGCTCAGATTTTCCTGAATTTAAGTGTCTCTGTCGTCATATCTCCTGAACTGTACGTCGCACTTAATCATAATTGTCGCAGTGAAGTGACCAAGCGCTCTAAGGCGCCTTGCTCGTGAGCGCGTAGTTGCTCACTGTCTGAGGTTCGAGTCCTCCCTGGGGAATTGGTGTGTGTGTGTGTGTGTGTGTGTGTGTGTTGTACTTTGGTTAGTTTATGTAAGCCTAGGGACTGGTAACCTCCGAATAGATTTACAAACATTTGAAATATGTCGCGAATAGAGTTACTAGTAAAGAAGTAATAAATCGAAACGTCATTCATGATGAGGTGTTAATTTATGTACCTAATTGTTTATGACTTCATATCTCATTAAGTATGTGTCATAGTGTCATACTATTATATAATTTCGCTGACACATTCAGTGGTGTGTTTTTATAATGTGTGTAAAATGTTTCGCGAATAAAATCAGCAGTGTAGAACTAATAAATTGTAACGACATGTGGAATACCACAGTTTTATTGCGTGAACACCGGCAAAGTAGTAAGCGATAAAATTCTTTCCATCTACATCTACATAGATACTCTGCAAAACACATTTAAGTGCCTGGCAGAGGGTACATTAACCACATTCATAACTTTTCTCTACCGTTCCACTCTCTAATAGCGCTCGGGAAGAAAGAACACCTAAATCGTTCCGTTTTCGATCTGATTTCTCTTATTTTATTGGGATGGTCATGTCTCCCTAAGTAGGTGAGTGCTAGCAAAATATTTTCACATTCAGAAGTAAAAGTCAGTGATTGAAACTTCGCAAACAGATCACGCCGCATTGAATAACGTCTTTCTTTTAATGATTTCCACCCCAATTCGTGCAACATTTCCGTGACGCTTCCCCCCCCCCCCCCCCCCCCCCCCGTAACGTGATAGAACAAAACGAGCTGCCCTTCTCTAAACCTTCTCAATATCTTCCGTCAGTCCCACCTGGTGAGGGTCCCACAAGGGGCAACAGTACTCCAGGGGAGGACGCACAAGTGTGATGTAGGCAGTCTCTTTGGTGGAGCTGGTGCATCTTCGAAGCGTTCTGCCAATGAAACGTAACCTTTGATTCGCCTTTCCTTTGATCATTTTGCTCGGGTTGTTAACGAAAAAAAGTTGCGTAAGGGATAGATATTAAGTGCTCTCAGTCTCAAATAGTGGATGAGTGAAGTCTCGTTATTCGTACATCGCATGACAGGGAAGTTTTCATTGTTTATGAAGTCATACCGTCTGTACCATGTGTAGCATCTGGTTTTACTCCTACAGTGATTGTTTCCTGGTGTTGAAATGTATACTAAGTTTCGTTGAAATCGATCCATTATTTTGGTAGGATTGGGACATTGTCGCATGATGTGGCAGTTTTCACGAATTTAATTGTATATGATGTCATGTCCCACGAACTATATGGCCGGCCGCGGTGGCCGAGGGGACTGAGGCGCTCCAGTCACGGTCTGCACGGCCACTACGGTCGGGGGTTCGAATCCCCCCTCGGGCATGGATATTTGTGCCGTCCTTAGGATAAGCTAGTTGATAAGTAGTTCGTAAGTTTAGGGACTGATGACCCCGTAGTTAAGTCCCATAAGCTATACAAACATTTAAACATTTTACACGAACTACATCTACATCTACATACATACTCCGCCATTCACCGTAAGGTGCGTGGCGGAGGGTACACTGTACCACTACTAGGCATTTCATTTCCTATTCCACTCCCAAATTGAACGAGGAAAAAAAGAATGCCTATATGCCTCCGTACGAGCCCTAATTTCTCTTATCTTGTCTTTGTGATCTTTACGCGAAATGTAAGTAGGCGGCAACAAGATCATACTACACTCAGCTTCAAATTCCGGCCCTCTAAATTTACTTAGCAGAAATTCACGAAAAGAACGTCGTCTTTCTTCCAGCGATCCCCAATTGAGTTGCCGGAGCATTTCCGTGACACTCGTGCATTGGTCGAACCTACCGGTAACAAATCTAGCTGCTCGCCTCTGAACCGCCTCTATGTCTTCCTTCAAACCGATCTGCTGCGGGTCCCAAACACTTGAGCAATACTCAAGACGTGGTCGCACAAGCGTTTTATACGCGGTCTCCTTTACAGGTGAAGTACATCTTCCCAAAATTCTCCCAATAAACCGAAGTCGGCTGTCTGCCTTACTCACAACTGTCCTTACATGCTCGTTCCATTTCATATCGCTCTGCAATGTTACGCCTAGATATTTGAACGACGCGACAGCATCAAGAAGCTCACTACTAATGCTGTATTCGAACATTATAGGATTGTTTTTTCTACTCATGCGCATCACCTTACATTTTTCTACATTGAGAGCCAGCTGCCATTCTTCGCACCAACTAGAAATTTTGTCTAAGACATCCTGTATGCTATTACAGTCAGTTACAGACGACACCCTCCCATACACCACAGCATCATCAGCAAACAGCCGCAAATTACAACTTACTCTGTCTATCAGATCATTTATATAGATAGAAAATAATAGCGGTCCTATCACACTCCCCTGGGGCACGCCTGACGATACACTCGTCTCTGATGAACACTCGGCGTCGAGAATAACGAACTGCGTTCTATTACTTAGGAAGTCTTCCAACCAGTTACAAATCTGTGAACCTGTTCCATAAGCTCGTATCTTCGTTAGCAGTCTGCAGTGTGGCACCGCGTCGAACGCCTTTTTGAAGTCGAGAAAAACACAATCCGCCTGTTGCCCTTCGTCCATGGCTCGCAAGATGTCATGTGAGAAAAGGGCAAGCTGAGTTTCACATGAACGATGTTTCCTAAACCCGTGCTGATTCATGGAAAGAAGCTTTTCCGCTTCAAGGAAATTTACTATATTCGAACTGAGAATATGCTCCAAAATTCTACATGAAACTGATGTCAACGATATTGGCCTGTAATTGTATGGGGCAGTTCTCTTTCCTTTCTTATAAAAGGGAGTCACCTGCGCTTTTTTCCAATCACTAGGAACTTTTCGATGAATTAAAGATTCGCTATAAATGCAAGCTAAGTAACTATATGTCGTAAGTGGTTCTTAGCCCCACACCGATTGTTGTCTGATACAAAGAACACACACACACAAATACATACGTACACGTTTATAATACATACAGATGTGTGTACACTGCATTGCTTTATCAAAGGAAAACTGCTAAATGTTTGAGTCTGTTTAAAGTAACGAGGAGATAGTATAGAGCTGAGAGCCGTGAGCTCCATAGCTGTTCCCCGACAAAGGGCCAACGAACCGGTGCGATGGGAAATGCAGTGTAAGGCGCGGGCGGCCATGTCTCACCGCATGCCTCTTCGTTCCCAGGGTCACGCGCGCTAGACCGCAAGCCAGCCACTTGCCTGCCTCCCATATTCTTAACTCACTCTCACAGACGTTTATCGCCCCTATCCCATCACCGGGTGATACCAATCGCTGCTAATCTTTCTCATAACTAGTAAATTTTAGGGAAGCGCTTACAATATTTTTGTCGTGTGTCGTGTGTTCATAAGGCTGCTACTTGAAATGCACAACAGAAGAAAATAAAGGGGAATTGTTTAGAAACCACGCACTTGTCTCCCATGGTGACGCAGAAGAACGAAATTTGACTCAAAGACGCCTACAAACTTTCTCTGTTGCGGTGCAAATGCTTGGCACTGTGCGACATCACCCTTGGGCTCTGTGAAGCTACAAATAGAAAGGTGTCGACACTTGCGGAAAAGAGGCATCAGTTAGAATTTTATTGGAGGATGAAGGTCGGTTATTGATGTCCCATCAGGCACCAGATTTCACCACAATTCGCCCAACACTACCATCGACTTATCGCACGATGGGAAGATCATCACACCGCCACTTACTCACGTTTCACTCCTGCACCACAGCAAATTGATCGCGGAGGAGTGGCAGAGGGCTCTTATGCGCCTTCCAATACTCTGAGATTTTCAGCTATCAGTCGATCTTTTTAAAAAATCTTTATTCGCAAATCATGATTTCGGCCAGTAACTGGCCATTATCAATGCATGTGTTTAACTGAAGATATTATCAATATGGATAACTCACACCACGCCAAGTATGACAACTGTCCAGTTGTTCAAAGCAAATGTTCAAATGTTTGATAAGCTTATGGGACTTAACTACGGGGTCATCAGTCCCTAAACTTACAAACTACTTATGAACTACTTACGAACTAGGACGGCACAAATATCCATGCCCGAGGGGGGATTCGAACCCCCGACCGTAGTGGCCGCGCAGACCGTGACTGGAGCGCCTCAGTCCCCTCGGCCACCGCGGCCGGCTGTCCAGTTGTCATACTTGGCGTGGTGTGAGTTATCCATATTGATAATATCTTCAGTTACACACATGCATTGATAATGGCCAGTTACTGGCCGAAATCATGATTTGCTAATAAAGATTTTTTAAAAAGATCGACTGATAGGTGAAAATCTCAGGGTATTGGGAACATATCACAGTCGTGGAGCGCAAACCATGGAAAGTCTAAGGCACCTTGCTGCGGAGCGCGCGGTTGCTCACCGTCGTAGGTTCAAAAATGTTCAAATGTTTGTAAATCTGTCGAAGCAAACTGCGTGGTCATCAGTCCGTAGCTTACAAACTACTTAAACCTAGGTAAACTAACCTAAGGACAACACACACACCCATGCCCCAGGGAGGACTCGAACCTCCACGGAGAGCAACCGCGCGCTCCGCAGCGAGACGCTTTAGACCGCTCGGCTACTCCACCGCGGCGTCGTAGGATCAAGTCCTCCTTCAGCCATGGGTGAGTGCGTGTGTTGTCCTTAGCATAAGTTAGTTTAAGTTGTTTGTAAGCCTAGAGACTGATAACCGGAGCAGTTAAGTTACTTAGATTTACAAACATTTGAACATTTTTGAACAGCAAATTGACTGGTAATGCCGTCTGAGAATACACTTCCGACCAACAGGAAACACAGGGAAGCCAAATTCAAAAACTCAAAACACAAAAAAGACCTGCACAGTCCCGCAGGCACAGTTTTATGACCGAACTGACTAATAATGATGACAACTTGGCTATGTTACGGTCACGCAGCTGCCAGAGACATACGTGTACAAAATTTCATAAACACTGGAACAAAACTGTAGATTTGTATGCAATACGTTCACACAAACAAACACACGGACACTCTGCTTTATATAAAACTAGGTGAAAACCTGGCGTTGCCCGGGTATTTATTTATTCCTGCCATTTTTCAGGTATATATTCATTTGTATAATGGCTGCATGTCTGAAAAATCTCTTGGAAATACAGTTAGTAGTAAAGAAGTAATAGATTAAAACTTTGTGCGTGATGAGGCGGTTTTTCATAAACTTTACTGTTTATGTGATCATATCTCATGAACTACGTGTTAAACTATGATACCATATGGAAGGCACACTCAACTATTTGCATATATACAGTCTGTAAAATTTTCTACGGCTACAATTTGTAGTGTATAAATTATAAATTGTAACGTCATACCGAAAGCCGTAGTTCTGGTCTATGAACAGCGGAACGTTACTGTTTATGTGCTCATATCCCATGAACTACCTGTCGTACTGTGATACAATTTGGAAGGTACCTTCAACTATATGTATGTATACTGTCTGTAAAATTTCCTGGTGCTACAATTTGTAGTGTACAAATTATAAATTGTAACATCATACCGAATGCCGTAGTTTTGCTCTATGAACAGATGAAAAGTAGTAAGCGAGAAACTTTTTTCATTTCATCATTTTACTATGGTTGCCAGCGAGAAAAAGTTTAATTAAGGTTTGAAATTATGTTTAAAGTTTGTTGCAAGTCTCTAAGTACTGTCATTCTCATACAGTGTATTTCGAAAGTCTCGCCGCATTATATTTCATTTTTTTGCGATTTCTATTGGTTATGATGTGATATCTTTTGAACCATGTGCCGTATGTGATTCTTAACCATGCAGCGATTGGTACCTCACGGTAAGGAATGTGTGCACCAAATTTGGTTGAAATCGGTACAATGGTTTAGGAGAAAATGAGCAGCATTGTCGCAAAATGCAGCAGTTTTTCGCGCATCTCATTGTTTATGATGCCATATCTCGTGAACTATATATCGTATGTTATTCTTACACTTACGGCGACCGTCCTCATGGATTGAAGCTTACGTGTACAAAATTTCATAAATATTGGAACAAAACTGTAGATTTGTATGCAACACGTACAAACATACGGACACACTGCTTTATATATTAGCAGAAGATGCACCAATGTTGCACGCGCATTTGTTAACACCTCAAGAAGGTGAGAAACTGAAGGCTGAAAAACCATGAATACCATTTTTTGCTTTTGAACGGTCAAAAAATTCAAATGTTTGTAGAACTTATGGGACTTAACTACGGGGTCATCAGTCCCTAAGCTTACAAACTACTTATGATCTAGCTAACACTAAGGACGGCACAAATATCCATGCCCGAGGGAGGATTCGAACCCCCCGACCGTAGTGGTCATGCAGACCGTGACTGGAGCGCCTCAGTCCCCTCGGCCACCGCGGCCGGCTTTGAACGGTCCCTATTGGTTGCGCGCTTCATACCAGACCAAACTGCTGTCGTGCTGCAGACCAAAGGGATGTGATCGCTTTCAGTGAGGCTGCAGTTTGATGCTGTCCTTAGAGAAGAGTTGATTCGTCTGGTCGGTGTTTGCACTGTCGCGCCGGCCGCGGTGGCCGAGGGGACTGAGGCGCTCCAGTCACGGTCTGCACGGCCACTACGGTCGGGGGTTCGAATCCCCCCTCGGGGATGGATATTTGTGCCGTCCTTAGTGTTAGCTAGTTCATAAGTAGTTTGTAAGTTTAGGGACTGATGATCCCGTAGTTAAGTCCCAAAGGCTTTACAAACATTTGCACTGTCGCAGGTTGTCAAACACGTCGTCCTGTTGCTCACTGCACTGCCAACTGTCGTTTTCGACAACGAAATGTGTCGAGATCAACGTTCTAAGATAAAGTAAGCTTTTTATTGTCATCATTATTGCCACCTCCTGATGCCTTTCTGTATCGATTCTTAGCGACGGTGTGCCTGAAATGTTGTCCTCGGCCACTCGTCAGGAAAACGCGTTGTTTTAACGCTAGGTGTGACAGTTGTTATCTGCATTGCAAAAGCGTGAAAAAAAGGTGAAATGTGGGTAGGCAGGGGTATGATGACCTTCCCATCATGCGGTAAGTCGACGGTGGCACTGGGCACGGTGTTGGGGAAATTTGGTACCAATATGACACCATTAAATGAGCTTAAACCTCTCACGAATTCTGAGTTGTGGCCTTTTCTTCTCAAGCGCCGATACCTTACTGCTTGAATCTCAGGCTGTCAAGCCTTTGCACCTTTATAGAGCATGGCCTCTTACTAGGAGACCACATGGGAATCGCATTTTCGAATTTTTTGATGTTTATGGTACGTGAAGCTCAGAACTCAAATAAAAATCAGCCAAAGCCATTCGACGCAACTCTAAAAAATATTCGAGAAAATCGATTTTAAAGTTTTGCAAGTACACGTAAGTACCAATAACTAAAGCTGTTGCGGCATCTGTCGGTGGAGCTCAGGTGGTATTGTTCTATCCTTTCAACCATGGGGTCGGTGGCTCGAATCCCGCAATGGATGAATTTTTTTCCTTTTCAAATTCAGTTGTATAAAACATTTTGGGATCTCTAATTCCACGTGTTGTGTCATTTTCGTTTATGTGTATGTAGTCGAGCTGAACACCTTGTCGTCACGTAAAACGATGGTTGAGTAGGTTAGCTGCTTGGAAAGCCATTAGTAGCTATGGAAATAGCGTCGCATCTCTTCACAAACTGAACAATCAAAAACCACCGTCGTCAACTAATAATGGAGACAATAGGTACTGTAAAAATAAGTAGCTTATGTTGTCTCGAGTGTAAGCATAATTATTTTATAAAATATGGAAAATTACGAATAAACAAGAAACGTGCATTTTTCGTAAAAATTACCATTAGATGTTAAAATTGCGTAACTGTTCCAACACAACGTAAAAAATCAAAAAAAATCTGTCACATCAGGATTTGAACAATCGAGGCAATTGTTGTAAGACGCTTCGGCGCTCCGCGTCTGAGTCACACAGACAGATGCTGTACCTGTTGTAGTTATCGGTACTACGGATACTCGGAAAACTTCAAAGTCGATTTACTCAAGAATTTTTGAGTTGAATGGCTTTGCGTTATTATTATTTAAGTTCTGAACTTCATGCACCATAAGTATAGAGAAATTCTAAATTGCGATACCCATATCAGTCAAATTTAATACTTTACGTTAAACTGGTAGATAATTACAGAATTTCGAAAAAGTGACGCTTTTATTCAGTTGCACGCTATATGCAGCGAGTGGGCAAAATAATATGAACACCATGCCGTACACTATTTCTTGTTTCCTGTTGGCAGCACTGCGTACGTTTTAACACCGTGCCGCGACAGTAGTGCACAATTGACATGGAAAGTCTTCGGCGTTACCTTGAAATATATTGTACGATTTCTTTTGCAACTTTCAACACATACGATCGGCGAATTGAATAATCTCTCAGACTGCCGAAGAGGCCTACTTGATGGCTTCCAGATAATGGGAGCATCTGTGATGAAAACGGTTGCACTGGCGACAGTATCCGCGGCAATGTCAGCGGGCACAAAGCAAGGTAAAGCAGCATTGGCGAAAGGAATTGTCTACATATACATCTACATGGGATACTCTGTAAATTTCATTTAAATGCCTGGCAGAGGTTTCATCGAACCTCCTTTATACTATTTATCTTCCATTCCATTCTCGAATAGCGCGCAGGAAGAAAAAACATCTGAATCTCTCAGTTCGACCTCTGATTTCTCGTATTTTATTCTGATGATAATTTCTAACTATGTAGGTGGCAGTCAACAATATATTCTCGCATTCGGAGGAGCATGTTGGCGATTGGAGTTTCGTAAGTAGACCACGCCGCAGCATGTGGGTAAAACTCGAAGTTAACTGTGGCGTCGCACAAGTCCAAAGTGCGCGCCACCTACTTTCGCCGCGCGCCGCCATGCACGCACGGCGCGGCGTTCTTACGACGTCAGCCACGAGCGCCCTCTGCTAGAACTCCGCTCGTGGCCACCACTGAACGACATCGTTCACTTGGGACTGAGATAGCAACTAGTTAGGACCTTCGTAATCAGATAGGCACCAGTGAAGACTTGGCTATCGTATAGGCACTAGGAAGCAGCACTAGGCACCTCACCTGTGTATCAGCATTCTATGTAAAAGTTAAGTATGGTATAAATTCTGTGCAATATATATCTCGTTCTAATTTACTCTAGTGTTTCTAGTTTCTGGCTGCTCACTTCCGTACCTGCACAAGCGTGCTACCTTTATTCCTGTGACGGTCTCATTCCACTAGGCCACCGACACCTACGACGGAAACGAGACACAAAAGCGGCGACGAGGCTGGGACGAAAAGTGGCGACGAGGAGTAATAGACGAACCTTGGTCCAGCCCTCTTGCAGCAGCCAGACAGCAGCAGTCCGAGCACGCAGAAATTGCTCCCGCCCACCCACCCTTATAATAAGAATTTTGGGGGAAGATATTTTGTTCCGTGTTTTGTGGACTTTTTTTTGTTGCAGAGCGTCCTTTTTCATATTGCATTTGTGTTTTGTTATAATTTACTTGTATGCGCGGCGCCTAATCGCTCAGCATGGCCACTACCCCGAACCCAAACTTAATGGAAATTATTCAGTTACAGACGGCGCAAATCACACAACTCCTGCAAGCGGTGGCCCAGCTGACAGCGCAAGCAGCTAACCAACAACAGCCGCCACTTCAGCAGCCCACACCTGCCGCCGCAACGCTTCCTACGTTTCGCCAGTACAACGAACGTGAGGAAGAATGGAGCGACTACTTCGCACAGTTTCAAGAACTCGTCGCGGCTCATCAAATTACAGGTCAGAAAGTGAAGCATCTGTTATTATCTGTGGTGGGCACCAACACCTACGTGTTACTGAAAAAACTTTTCCCCGACGCATCTCCTCGTGATGTAGACTTTGAACAAATAGTGAAGGCACTAAATGCTCATTATGAGAGAAAAGTTCTCGTAGCTGCGGCACGGTACATATTTTTCAGACTTAAAAAATTACCTGAGCAGTCACACAAAGACTGGATCACAGAGTTGAAGGGCTTAACCCGCAAATGTAAATTTACTTGCTCTTGTGGACTTTCTTATAGTGACGTTATGTTAAGAGATGCGATTACGCAGAATATTCAGGACCCCAAAATTAGGGCAGCAATTCTGAAACAGCCTGACCCTTCATTAGACAGTGTACTGCAGCTTATAGAAGCGCATGATACTTTTGACTTAGCAGATGTAGAAATGCAAAGCCACAGTGTAAATTCAGTGCGCCGCAACGGACGCTTTCCTAGCCGTAGTTCGCAGTATAGCACTAGTGTTTCTTATAATTCTACCGGCCGTGCTGAACAGGCAGTGAACAGTAGCCAGTGTAAAAGTGCGACACAAAGGTCGCCCCGTCGTGTTAGAAACAGTAATTTGAATAACGGGCGCCAACGTTCATTTCAGAAAAATGTTCGTAAATCTTGCCCCCAGTGTGTATCACGCCACAAACGTGCACAGTGCCCTAGTCGCAACGCAACCTGTTATCAATGTGGCAAATCAGGACATGTACAGAAAGTGTGTATGCAAAACAAACTTTCAAAGAACGGTGCCGTTACAAACAGTACTTCGCAAAATGCAAGAACAATTCATTCTGTAAATGTTATACATGCTGTGGACTTGGATGGTGCTTATATTGCTTCTCACATGCAGGAAAGTTCTGCACCTAGTGCAAAACTATGTAGTGAGCCCCGTCGCAAGCGCCGTCGAGCGCGTAATTCTGTGCAACGGAAAAGGGTTTGGGACAAGCAAAATGACTATGTACAGTGCAATCCTGTAGTGAACCTAGTGCCTTCAAATTCTCCTTGTTAAAGTGCCCAGTACTGTGTAGATAGTGACAGTAGACATCAAGTAGCTACTCAGAAGTTTAGTGCAGTAGCCTCGCATTGCGCGGACGCCGATCCGGCGGTAGTGCCATCTAGTGACTGTGATATTAATCTCATGTGTGCCGATCCTGCGCCGCTGCCTTCACTACGTAGCCCGCGCATGCGCAAGTGCAGCAAACAACCGGTGCCAGATGTTGCCCACATTCGCGCACCTGTCGAGCGCCACAAGCAAAAGCTTTTTGTGAATCTTTGCATAGAAAATAAGACTGTGCAATTTCAGCTTGATACTGGTTCCGCTGTCACATTAATGAATAAAGACACTTATGAACTTCTGTGTTCTCCAAAATTGTCGCCGTGTCAACAAGTGCTAACAGCGTACACAGGTCAAAATATTCCCGTGCTAGGAACGTGTAGCCTGCCCGCCTCTTTTCAAGGTGTAACGAAAACAGTTGCTTTTGTAGTTCTTCAGGCCAAATCTACGAATAATATTTTTGGACTAGATGCGTTTGACTTGTTTGGTTTATCTATTCAAAGGGATGTGCTTCAAATTTCATCAGTAGTGCCTCAGGACAAAATCAATGCATTGTGTGACAAATATAGTGACTTGTTTTCGCCGGAACTAGGTTGTGCAAAAGACTTCGTGGCACATGTAACTTTAAAAGAATCTGCAGTTCCAAAATTTCGTAAAGCTAGACCAGTGCCTATCGCAATTCGTGATAAAGTTGCAGACGAACTTAAACGTTGGCAAGATAGTGGGGTGATTTCTCCTGTTTCTGCGAGTCAGTGGGCCTCGCCTTTAGTAATTATACCCAAGCCATCAGGAAAACTTCGTCTCTGTGCGGACTTCAAATCAACAGTGAACAGTCAAACAATTGTAAACACTTATCCCCTGCCCAGACCTGAGGAACTGATGGACAAATTAGGACAGTCTCGCTTCTTTTCCACGATTGATTTAGCAGAGGCATACTTACAGATTCCACTTGATGACGAGTCAAAAAAGGTTTTCGTCATTAATACTCACATGGGCCTTTTTCAATTTCAACGCCTACCCTTTGGCAGTTCTTCCGCCCCCGCTATTTTTCAGCGCTTTTTGGAACAGCTGACGGTGTCTGTACCGTGTTGCTCGAACTATTTAGATGATATTGTGGTATCCGGACGTACAGTTGAAGAACATTTAGCAAACCTGGAGTGCCTTTTCAAAGTGTTGACTGCAGCAGGTCTACGTTGTAATAAAGCAAAGTGTTCGTTTTTCAAACTGAAATAGAGTACCTAGGCCATGTGATTAATGCCCAAGGAATCCATCCCTTACAGTCACATCTTGGAGCAATCAAAGACTTGCCTCCTCCTAAGAATGTGCAGGAATTGCAAGCAGTAATGGGAAAGCTTAACTATTATTTCAGATTTATTCCCAATGCCTCTCAGATTGCAGCTCCATTGCATCACTTACGTAGGAAGAATGTTCCTTTTGTATGGTCTAAAGATTGTCAGGTTGCCTTTGACAAACTAAAATCTGCACTACTCAGTGATGCATGTTTGATTCCCTTTTACCCACAGAAGCCTGTAGTGTTAGCAGTTGATGCCACGTCGTAAGGTGTGAGTGCCGTTTTATCGCATCGTATTGGATGTCACGATCGTCCTATTGCCTTTGCATCCAAGCTACTGACGCCGACGCAACAGAATTACAGTCAGATAGAAAAGGAGGCCTTAGAAAATCATTTACGGCGTCACAAAGTTTCATCATTATCTCTATGGCAGAAAATTCTATTTGTTGACAGACCACAAGCCTCTCACGTCGTTGTTCTCACCCAAAAAGCCAATTCCGCCACGGACGGCACAAAAGCTTCAGAGATGGTCCTTGATATTGTCGAATTATCAGTATGAGATTTTGTACCGACCTACCACTAAACACGCCAACGCGGACACACTTTCCCGACTTCCTGTTGGCCAGGATGTGTCGTTTGATTCTTCGGAAATGGCATGTTGTCAGACTCCAGAGATGCTACCGCTGTCGCAGACTTCCCTTTGAACTCTCGTCGGGTTGCACAGGAAACAGCTGCGGATGCAGACTTAAGTGTGGTAGCACGTTTTGTTCGCTCAGGGTGGCCTGCCAGAGCCAAAGACATTGATCGGCCTCTGGTTCGACGTTATTTTGCACAACGTCATGCATTATCTTTAAGTCAGGGTGTTCTGTTGTTACATACTGACAACGACCAAACAAGAGTGATTGTTCCTCGTTTCCTGCAACGTGAAGTATTACGCCTCCTGCATCAAGGAGATTGGGGTATTGTTAGGACAAAGCAACTGGCCAGACGTCATTGTACCTGGGTTGGTATGGACGCTCAGATAGAGAACATGACGTCACAGTGTACTGTTTGTGCGGAGCATCAGGCGGCTCCTCCGCAACGTTTCTCAGACTGGCCACGCCCCAAGGTACCATGGCAACGTTTACACATTGACTTTGCCGGACCTTTCTGGAATACGCGCTGGTTAATCGTTGTAGACGCTTTCAGCAAGTTTCCTTTTGTGATTGCCATGAACTCAACGACGGCGTCTGGAAACAATCAGTGCCTTAACATCAGTGTTTTGCATCGAAGGTTTGCCTGAAACTATCGTCAGTGACAATGGACCTCAATTTGTTAGTGTGGAATTTCAACAGTTTTGTCGTGTGAATGGCATTCAGCATATAACCACTGCACCTTTTCACCCTCAGTCCAATGGTGAAGCAGAACGTTTCGTTCGAACATTCAAGTCTCACATGGAAAAGATGAAAGGTCAGCACTCCAGGCAGCAAGCTCTTCAAATTTTCCTGTCTATGTATCGGTGCATGCCACGTGACGGCCCGTCTCCTGCCGAGCTGCTACACGGCCGCCGTCACCGCACTCTCCTTCACCTGCTGCAGCCTCCCACGCACAGAGTCGGTTCGTATGGCGCTACGCGTTTTCAGGTTTCGACGCCGGTGCTGTTCAGGGTGTTTGCTGGCAACAAGAAGACATGGTTGCCAGGCATCATTCAGCGCGTGCTCGGTCGCAATATGTATGTTGTACGTTCTTCCACAGGGTCGGAGCTGCGGCGCCACGCAAACCAATTGCGCCTGCACAGGCCGCGCGATCCTGTCTCGGGTTTCTTGATTCCATACCCAGTTAACCGCCAGGGAGCTCAGCCACATCGTTCGTCCCCGGACTACGAGATCCCTATGGACGTCGACGCACCTCCGACACAGTCGTTGCCGCCGCTGTCGCCGCCGCAGATGACAGCGTCACCGAGAGGGACTCCGGGACCGTGCGGGGCCCCCCAGCTTGGGCCACGCACCTCAGAAGAAGATGACCTGCTCAACCTGGGCGGGGGTGTGCGCCCTTCCCCAGGTTTCGACGGGTTTCCTGGTGGATCCCAAGGCGGATGCCGGGGCGCGGACGGCGTCTCGATCCCAGCCTCAGCTACGACGCCCGTCCCACCAATAACGCCCCCGCCCAGGCCCTCCTCCCAGTGCCGTCGCCGTGGCCCTCAGCCCTACGCCACGACGGCGCGGCGGTTTGGGGGGGAGGGGTGTGGTGTCGCACAAGTCCAAAGTGCGCGCCACCTACTTTCGCCGCGCGCCGCCATGCACGCACGGCGCGGCGTTCTTACGACGTCAGCCACGAACGCCCTCTGCTAGAACTCCGCTCGTGGCCACCACTGAACGACATCGTTCACTTGGGACTGAGATAGCAACCAGTTAGGAACTTCGTAATCAGATAGGCACCAGTGAAGACTTGGCTATCGTATAGGCACTAGGAAGCAGCACTAGGCACCTCAACTGTGTATCAGCATTCTATGTAAAAGTTAAGTATGGTATAAATTCTGTGCAATATATATCTCGTTCTAATTTACTCTAGTGTTTCTAGTTTCTGGCTGCTCACTTCCGTACCTGCACAAGCGTGCTACCTTTATTCCTGTGTCGGTCTCATTCCACTCGGCCACCGACACCTACGACGGAAACGAGACACAAAAGCGGCGACGAGGCTGGGACACAAAATTAACTAATGAATTACAACGAGCATTAAGAAAGACTGTGGGCGGACAACATGAAACAATCACGGCCAAACTCAACACTCACTTGAGTGAAGCTGTTTTTTTATAAAAACAGTAAGGCTAGAGAATAACCTTCATGAAAGGATTGCAGTTTATATAACACCTTTAATAAAAGAAACCAACGTAAAGTTGCGAAGGAAGTGGTGCCACGATCATAACAAATGTTCAAATGTTTGTATAGCTTATGGGACTTAACTACGGGATCATCAGTCCCTAAACTTACAAACTACTTATGAACTACCTTACACTAAGGACGGCACAAATATCCATGCCCGAGGGGGGATTCGAACCCCCGACCGTAGTGGCCATGCAGACCGTGACTGGCGCGCCTCAGTCCCCTCGGCCATCGCGGCCAGCGACGCGATCATAACACCTGGACACTTGATGGCCAGAAGTGTGTGGAATCGTCCAATGATTCATCTTTTACATTGATTCCTACAAACAACTGGGTTTATGTATGGAAGCTTTCTACAGTCAACATGGGGGAGGTTTCGTCATGATTCGGGCAACTATATTATGCTATTCAGCTGTTTCTATCATTACCCTCTCTGGTAGGATAACTGTGAATGAATATATCACCATCCTTGACAACAAACTGCTTACTGTGACTAATATATTGCCAATAAACAATGCCACGTTCCAAATTAATAATACGCCCACTCACACAGTAAAAGCATTTGTACAACAAAATAGCCATGTCTTAACATAAGTGAACCGTTATGAGGAGTTTTGTAGTAGAGAATGATTATCATATTTACTTGTATTTTATGATACACCGATCTGAACTCGGAAGAATATTTCTAAAATTCTTGCTGAAAATTATAGCATGGGTTATTTCCTTCTCAGACGAAAAAGTCTGGAAATGTCGGTTTTTAATTATACTTAGCTCTACTTTCACCACCAACATAGGAATATCTTCTCTAACATTATCTATTTGAGCAACTATTCTGTATACATTTGGGTGGCTCTTGTCTACTCGTCTGTCTTTAACTCACGCGGAGAAAAATCTGATCTTCTCTATTCCCTGCAATACTCCTGCTTTCAAGGACATTTAATTTAATATCTGTTTCAGCGTTCCACTTTATTCGTTAGCCGCTGAATTCAGCCTTAAACTCTTCTGCAGCCTCATTACTATCGAGTCCTGGACCCATAGTTACGTTCTGAACGGCTGAAGTAATTTCAGTTTTCACGCGCCCACCGATATCTTTGGCTTTAATATCGATCCACTCGAACATGTCCTCCTCCTATTTCTTAGACTGGTGTAATAAATATTCGTCTATCGTTCTTTTATTTTCGGTTCCCATTTTGTGTAATTTACTAGGACGAATTTTGTACCGTTGCTTCAATATTAGTCTTGTTCGTTTTAGCCTCATCAAGCTCATCTTTTAATTGATTTTCAGATTCGGATAAGCCTTCGTATTTTCTGTTCATTTCAGCTGATTCAGTTCACAGTTATGCTAGCTCCTCAAATAATAATTTAAAAAAATATCCCTTTCATCCGGTTTCCGTTCAAATAAACGATCTCTTTCCTCTTTTTTGTGATCTTTATCTCTTATTTATGATCTCGTTCCTCTTATTTCAATAAAAACGGTTTAGCAGTCTTGTACAAGATATGAAGCTTTTCTACTTGCTCGGTATTTTTATTAACAGTCTCTGATAAATCTGACAGCTTAGTTGCCGATCTTCTTTCACCGTGATCTACGGTAGCTGTAGATTCTCAGGCACCAGTCTGTTCTTTAGTAACAACCTAGTCCTCATTCACGAGGGGAATATTTTCAGTTTCTTAATGTTCTTGCAAATTTCCCATAGATTTGGAATCTGCCATCTTTTATGTGTCTATCTTTCATTTCCTAGTCGCAACGATAAAAAAAAAACGTATTTACTGTCAACTCTGTTAATTTATTTAGCTGATTTATAAAAGAGTATTATAAACTTCTGAGTTAAAATTATTAATCTGTCCTACCATGAAGAGTGTGACACGCAAATTGAAAATCACTGATTTGCCTGAGCATAATGAATTTGCGACATTACAGATAAAGGGGCAAGCTGATTGTTTCCATCTGAAAAGCACGTTTTGGCAAACTGTTGGGTTCCCTAGGAGACCGTCTAACAGTTTGGACCTGGTGAATGGCGTATAGGTCGTTAGGAAAACCCTACTATGCTCGGAAACAGGAAACGGCGGTCTTGGATTAGCGAGGGTGGCTCTCTCAGATTACAACTGAAATACAATATAGCCACACACATTATCCTAAAAATCCATATAAAATCAGGGAATGATCATACGGCAAATGTATTTATATGAATGGATTCAGGAGACATATGAGGATCAAACGCCGTAATTACAATTTCAATATCCCTTACAGATAAAAATCCGACAAATTTCAGTACTATAATAATATTATTATAAGACTTATATTTAAAATTATTTATACGTAGTGTTTATCAGTAGCAGTTTACGTAGCAAATGGGCAGCATTGCACCACGCTATCTATCTTAAAAAACGCACCACGTTATTTCCGTATTCTTTCAATAAACTTTGTTTTACTCTCTTATTCTGCTTTTCGTTGAAGTAGTAATATTCTTTTGTTAGAACATAGATTCCATCACATGACCCCAGCAAAGCGCATTATATTTATATATGTATTTTATTATATTTAATATTATTCTTAGTAATGTTCGTTTTATGTTGTAGACTGTCTCTTAAATATTTCATGGGCAACTAAAAATAGTAGATATCCAGCAGATAATTTACACATAAACAGTTATATGTATTTGTGGACAAGAAGTGAAATACATTTGCATAAAAGTCATGATAAATTAAATATTAATTGTGTAACTATATTTCGACGGTGGCAGTTTATTTGAACAGTGAGACGCCACGCTTAATAGATACCTGAGCAAAGAGCTTCAGTCTCAACCGATTTTAGTATTGTTAAATATATATTTTTTTGTTGAGTGTAAACAACATGTGTAGGGAGTTGGTTAAAGCATTTAATTCTGTTATATTAAAATGTATAATATTTTGGAAGGGAAATTGTATTTTAAAGATGAGACGTTAGAATGAGCGGAAGTATACAATTTTGGGAGTTAGTAGAGCACGCTTTCGAACGCTTGGGAGGGGACTCGTAACTTGGACTCGGCGGTGAGAGGTTTTCACTCTGTGTAGTCTGAAGCCGCGTTACGAACTTGTGATTTGAAGAGATAAGCATACGTGGACTGCAGAACTTAGTGTCCGGTTGAAAAGTGATAAGCTATGAACGGTAGTAGGGCTGTGGAACTGTGATAATTTAGCAATCGTGTACTCCGCAGATGACATACTGTGTTTTATAACAAATACTGCAATTAATTGAGGATTAATTTGGAACTGCAATGTTCGATAGACTTTATTAATTTACGAGTGTTAATTTGGAACTTTGACTCTCGAGTGCGTGTGATACTTATTGTACCTCTAATGAACAGTAGTTGGGGATATATTCAGTTATTTACTGATGTATAAAGTAAGACTACCTCCTCATTTTCATGTCCGAAAGGAGTAGTAAACTCCATTTATAAAAAATTACTTCATTAGTGAATCTCTTCTGAACATTACCTTAGAATCCATTTTATTGGTTATTCAGAGCTTTAATTTATGTTTGTTTAAATATATTTTTCGCGTCATCATCTGCTGATTAATAGGCTGGCTAAACTACAGATTAATTATTGATCTTATTTAAACAGTTTGGGTAGCTGTTTAGGGCATAGAAGCTGACATATGTAACTCACCCCTATGAACAGAGACAACGAGCCATAAACCTTTTATTACCCTGAGTTAGGCATAGCCGAATTCTTATTGGTCAGTACCGATAGGAAGGTCGCACATTTACACATTAAAATCTACCCCACGGTGTTGTCTTGTTTACTCCAATCAGTATATCAAATACTACTAGTTTGCACAACGAATTATCACAGTGCATGTACCTTCACAAGCAAGAAATCGTGAACTCCAATAAGCTTATTGAAATTGTGAAGCACATCAGGTTTTCTTAAAGCCAGTATCAGTACTTCATTCTCCCTCTTTTACCCAGTTGTATCTTATAAGGCTCATATGGTCCACAACGTAGCTACATAATTAAGTACATGAAACAAAACAGAGGTAAGATTAGCTACATGAAAGTCCTCATTCACACACAGATAGTAAATTAATAAAATGTTATTTGTATTCACTGTTCCCCAACAAATAGTTGATCACATTAATTACTATTTTATCTTCTTCTCGTCGTGCCCCACTGTGGACAGGGGCAGTTGTGTTGTCTCCTTTCTGTCTTGCACACGGTTGCAAGATTTCGCTTTGGGATAATATTACATTTTATGATACTTCTGGGGGTTAACGTTTATAAAGAAAAAACTGAACAGGAGACCAACACAATGTCGTCTAGTTCTCTAAACTTATTGAAACTTCGATTTCTAGTGATATCTTGGGAAAAAAAGTCAATGTCCCATAGTTTGTGTACATTGGCCGTAGTATTATGTAAAACATTTACACAGTGAAAACTGCACAACTACACTTCGTTCATAAAGTAACGTTATTTTTCAATACTAATCTCAGATTTAGCTGTATTTTATTAAAATCCAAGCTTTCTATAGTAAATTCCGCTTAGTATGCTGTTATTGTTAATCTGAGATATAGTACTCCGAGAGAAGCAGCTCACTTAAACAATTGAATGTAGTCTTTGCATCGTCGTGTATTATTAAAAATCTGATGGAAATAATATTTTGTTACTTCGGAATTTGAAATGTACAAATGTTTGTAAATCTATGGGATTTAACTACTGTGGTTATCAGCCCCTAGGCTTACAAACTACTTAAACAAACCTAAGGATAACACACACACACACACACACACACACACACACACACACACACACACACACACATGTCCGAGGAAGGACTCAAAGGCGCCTTAGAGCGCTTCTTTTTTTATGAGGGAAGTGGTATTTGGGTTGTAAAAGATATTTTGTAACTTTATTTTTATTCTTCTTAATTTCTATTATTTAATTTTAGTTTGTAATGTTAACCAAGTAAAACCGCCTTTTTAATGAGAAGTAGATAAGTGAAAGAAAAGAGGGAGAAACAACAGCATGCCCGGAGCCTGCCTTTTTTGAGCCTTACTCCACGATGGACGCTTACAAGTCCTTATAGCATGTCTTCTCAAAATATTGAGCAGTTACCGATGATATGTTCAACAACTTTTTTTGTTAATTGATGAAGAAACTAGCTCTCATGAGAAATAAAAGTAATAGTAGTAATGGTATTTACGGGATGATAATAAAATAATATTTGGATATTACATGTGCAACCTTACTGGAAAGAGGAGGGGGGAGAGGGGGGGGGGAAATCTTGAAAATTAAAAATCTTTTTTTCAGTTAAGGGTGGTATGGAATTTCCCTCGTCCGTTGCATGCGTTGTTTCTCCAGCAACGCCATGTAATATGTATGCATTTTTTTCCGTTTGTGGTTCCATGGATTGACAATTCTCGTAAATCAGGGTCTTCTATTTTCCATTGTGACACGCCAAACGTAGTCTGCTCCCCAACTTTGTGGTTGGTTGATGTAAACACTTCGTAAATAATTTGCGAAGAATTTTCGGTACCTTGGCGTGCGTTCGAGGACACTGCGTGGTTTTTTTTTTAGATTGTACCAGTAGTCACGGCATGCCTTCTCTCCGCTGCCGAAGACGCAGTCGATTTCATTGCCTTGATCCATGTAATTGTATGATATTTTGCAGGAGGAAAGTAATTATCGTCCGGGCTAAGCAGGTTTCGCGGTTAAATCATTTCCGGTGTGTCGCGAATATAACAAGCTATGATATTTTGGGTCAGCCTCCAAAGGCCGGACGTCGACGCACAGGTGAGGCGATGTTCGTCGCTGTCCAGGATCTGACAGTCAGATCAGAGTGGGGAGTCTGTTAGTCCGATACGGCAGAGTCGGTGTCACGTCGCATATTTTTTGTTGATTACTTGATACCAAGTTACGCAAGCTTCAGTAGGCAGGGAGTTGTGATGTATCGTTTTTCACACCCATGACCGATGTACAGTTAGATACTTTGTTTCTATCACGTTACGCGGAACAGCCCACAAAAGATTGTGATATAAGTCGTTTGCCTTTGGTGGACGCGTTGTGAGAAGATTTGAGATTGCATAACTATTTTCGAGGATGAAGGTCGATACATGAGAGAGCTGTGCCACGACGTGCTCCACCCGTCGATAAACACATAACGCAGTTACCACAAATCCGTATTATTAAGACGTGGAATCAGTACTAGCCAATTCATACTGGTGTAGAGTGTAAAGGGGTCTTTTTGCATGCCATTTGTACATCTTCAACGCGTTGTTATGTAGTCAGAAGCCCCACGACAGAAGCAGATAGGATTCTTCTGTCACTGTTCCTGTAAGTTCCATCACGTGAATTGCGGGCAGTGTTTAAGCACTATATATACATTGTTCAGCTTTTTACGTTTACCGAAAGTTCCTCTTTATAGGGCAAACAAGTAACAAAGGAAAGAGGTGAGTCATTAAAGTATATTTTAAGCTACATGAAACAAATGTCGCAAAAATGCACCAATAAAAATTCACATTTATGCAAAATATGAAAAGTTTGAGCAAAAATTATGCAAGTTGAAAATTTTACAAATTACTCTAATAATGTCGGTTTCAAAAGCGAAGACGTGCAGAATACCCGCGTGGTATAAGGCGTGTGTATAACTCTGGGGGGTGATGACCATAGCAGTTGTCAACGGCCGTGCTGCACTGGATCACAGAGTAACATATACAGAGGAGTAGCCACCACTAAACCACTCGTAGTTCCGTAAGATGCTAGCAGGTGTCAGGCGGATCGCTGGCTTAGGGTGCCTCTCACACATCAGAGGATAGCGTGGAGGGGAGACTGAGGGGAGAGCTCGTGCCACCTGCCACGAGGCCACGGCTGTGTCCGGCGTGCCGGCGTTTGAGGGGAGGTGGTGGTGGGGACAGCCGCTACCTGCCGCCAGCTCTGGCCAGTTTAAATGGCTGCTTCTGACCGCAGCGCCATCATGGGACATCTTACGGAACTGCTGGAAACCCTCCCTCCCCGCACCCCTCTCTTATGGAGGTTTCCTGTCTGTATATATTTGTCTGTGACTGGATGCACCAGTTTCCGCCAGGTAACCGAAGTTAAGCATCGTCGGGAGTGGCCAGTGCTTGGAACCATCTGGGTACGCCACGTGCTGTTGACAATTTTCCCTTTGCCTTACGGCAGAGGGTCCTGATCACCAGTCTTTGCACCATTGTCCTGGATTAAATTGCAAACCTGTCCGCAGTGTCTCATGGAGTGAGGGAATGGGCCACTATTTTTGGTGATCCGCCCATCGAATGGGGACGTTAAGGCCGTCGGTCCCCTTGGTGCTTTTCGAGAGGAGTAGGCTTTGTGCTGGCACTGGGTTTCACCCTCTCTCTTCTCCCATCATCTCCAAACAAACACCCAACACACGCAGCCATTGCAGTCACCTGCACTTAACACAGACACTTCAGCACACAGTTCTTAGAAGGAAAGGTGCCTGCGGACGCGAAGGATAGGGAAAACCTTTCCAATTAGGCAGCAGAACCTGACCACACCGACAGGCGTTTCCACGGTCCCTGCAGCAATGCAGGAGGCCATGGGGCCGCACATGGAGGTGGACACATCTCCTCCCGGACAGGAAGAGTCCGAAGAAGAGGAGGACGTATGGATTTGGAGCACAACGACCACAGAAACTGTGGTCATGGAGGACGAGCCCCCAGAAACGGAAGAGTGCTTGCCCATGCCGGACAAGCACAGTGTCAAGAAGGTCCTTGACAAGCTCGTCTCCTCCATCCGAGACAGGACTTACCCTCACCTAGATAATCCTTATCCTTTCCTTACGTCCCATCTTAAACACAGTCTCCCTCACAAACCTGTCCGTCTCCCTCAATACCTGTCCTCGATCCTGTCCAACAAGGAGTTCAAACAATTCATATTCTATTACATTAAAATACGTCGGTTTTCAAACGTACTCTACACAATAATTGTCTTTTGAAAATAAGTCATTGCTAGATAACCCTTAATATTATTTAGAAGTTTACTAACTGTTTCTACAGAAAGACGATTTCTGATTTCTGTTTTAATATTGTTAATGGAACTAAACCCTCGCTCGCAATCAATTGTATGCAGAGTAGTAATGGCGGCGTATTCTATAAATAAATAAATAACACGGAATTTTTCACTCATCTTATGAATGAATTCTACCGGCTCTTTGAAATTAATTTAGTTGCATCTACCGTTCAACACCTTAAAAAATGCCCATTACAGTAACAGATCATTTAAATTTATAGATATGGCAGCTTTAATATGTGCATATGTTTCTGTGATTTGCGTATTGCAATACTCGACATGATTTTTATAATTTTAGGAAACAATATATTAAATACTCTTTATCTTATCTAAATCCCATAGTCTCTTATTTATATTTGTCTATATGTAATAATTTGAAAATCATGTACTTAATAACTCTTTATACTTCAGTGTATCTTGTATGGTTTCCACGAAATTAGAACTCACCTTCTTGAAATTCTCGAGATACTTGGTCAAGAAAAGAAATGTAATTTGTACCAGTTTTCAGTTTAACGTCCCCAAGCTTTTGTGTGCACGAGTGCACGTAAATTTTCGTGCACTCTGGATCTAAATTTGACGTTTGATAAGTCAAATTCAATTTGTTAGCAATAAACGTAATATTTATCATAAAGGACAATATTGAAACAAATTTTAGACACATTAAAGTTATAGTGAGCTTGCAATTACTGGTCTTTTAACTTTTTGTAGCTCAGGTAACAAATAATTTCAATTTACGTGCTGTTAATTTACTGCCTCTTTCTATCAGAGCCATTGAATGACAAAAGGCCTAACATTTTTTTCCTTGGCTGCTATTACACTTTCCGCGGTGTTTTTACATAATGCAGCCGAGGCTTAAACAAAATTTTGGTGCCTCTAACGACTTTGTAACTGCGTTACTATGGTCCGCCAAAATGTCATGCCTCCTTAATAGATCACCTTTGACAACATGATAAACTGAATGTAAAAGAAAAATAAGTAACGTTTAATGTCCGTGGATTTATTTATATTTAGCTCAGAACTTAGAACGAGAAGTCAGATGTACTTGTAATATGTGGAATTCAAATTATTTATTAAAAGGTAGTAATGTAGAACTGCTCTATTAAATTAGGCCAGCACTTATAATTTGAAGCGAGAGCGTCTTGTTCTTCAGGCAACATAATTTGAGACAGATGTAAGGAATTATTTTATAATTATCATTTGCGTTGCTGTCTATATTGGTAAACAGTTTTAAACGAGTAAGTTTCTGCATGGTGCGAAAATTGGCAATGGACACTAAATAAAGAAAAGTGTGAAGTAATACACATGACCACTAAAAGAAATCCGCTGAACATCAATTACGCGATAAATCAGTCAACCCTTAAGGTCGTAGATTCTACCAAATACCTAGGAGTTACAATTACGAACAACTTTGACTGGAGAGAACACACAGAAAATATCGTGGGGAAGGCGAACCGAAGGTTACGTTTCATTGGCAGAACGCTTCGAAGATGCACCAGCTCCACCAAAGAGACTGCCTACATCACACTTGTGCGTCCTCTCCTGGAGTACTGTTGCCCCTTGTGGGACCCTCACCGGGTGGGACTGACGGAAGACATTGAGAAGGTTCAGAGAAGGAAAGCTCGTTTTTTTTTTATCACGTTACCGGGGGAAAGCGTCACGGAAATGTTGCACGAATTGGGGTGGAAATCATTAAAAGAAAGACGTTATTCATTGCGGCGTGATCTGTTTGCGATGTTTCAATCACCGACTTTTACTTCTGAATATGAAAATATTTTGCTAGCAGCCACCTACTTAGGAAGACATGACCATCCCAATAAAATAAGAGAAATCAGATAAAAAATGGAACGATTTAGGTGTCCTTTCTTCCCGCGCGCTATTAGAGAATGGAACGGTAGAGAAAAGTTATGAAAGTGGTTAATGAACCCTCTGCCAGGCACTGGAATGTGATTTGCAGAGTAGATGTAGATGTAGATGTAGAAGTTCTCTCGTTTGTTTTGAATGTTAAATCTACAGATTATTTGACGATGACGTCAAGCAGCTCTCTGTTTTTTCTCACTCAAACTACACACTAATGATATAATCTTTCTATAATACTGCACTTTGCATCACTGATATAATACACTCCACTAATCTAATAATTGTTTATTTAGGACGCGTATTTTCATATCAGGTTTTCTTTTGTATGTCAAATTTAAGTGTCATTGGACTGGGATGTCGTTCCATTTTTTCTCCTGAAATTTATTCATCATTTCTTGAAGTACTCAAACAAACACAGTACGTATTAGAAACGTACGAGGAGGAGTTGGAAAATATGGTTCCCCTGTCGACTGTGGGCAAAGTTGTTATGAAAGGAAAATAATAGAATGTGACATTAAAGATAAGACATATCTTTATTTTTCTATATAATTTTCAAGTAAATTGAGGAATTTGTCAAACCACTTTATAAGCTTCAAAAAGGCTTCCAGGGAAATAAAAAAAAAAAAAAAAAAATCAGGGCGCTCCATACGGAAGAAGCGTTGTACGGCTATGGATTGGAAACATCCGTCATCACCTGTCCGAAAGAAGTTCAAAAGCACTCCATCTGCAGATAAAGTGCGACTCACCGTTTTCTGGAACGCCCAAGGAGTTTTGTTGCAAGACTGTTTGGAGGATGCAACTATGACTGCTCCGCGGTACTGTGCCATTTTGTCGAAATTGAAAAAGGGGCTTCGGAAAAATCGGCCTGACCTTTCTGATCTGGCTTCTGAACTTCTTTCTGACAGGTTATGACTGTTTCCACTCCATAGGCGTTAAACGCTTCTTCCGTAGGCAACGATGTGATTTTTTCCTGGAAGTCTTTTTGAAGCTTATAAAGCGGTATGTTCAAATAAAATGTTTGTAGAACTTATGGGACTTAACTACGGGGTCATCAGTCCCTAAGCTTACAAACTACTTATGAACTAGCTAAGACTAAGGACGGCACAAATATCCATGCCCTAGGGGGGATTCGAACCCCCGACCGTAGTGGCCGTGCAGACCGTGACTGGAGCGCCTCAGTCCCCTCGGCCACCGCGGCCGGCAAAGCGGTATGACAAATGTCTCAATGTACTTGTAAATTATGTAGAAAATAAAGGTATATCTTATCTTTAGCCGGTCGCGGTGGCCGCGGGGACTGAGGCGCTTCAGTCACGGTCTGCACGGCCACTAAGGTCGGGGGTTCGAATCCTCCCTCGGGCATGGATATTTGTGCCGTCCTAGTTCGTAAGTAGTTCATAAGTAGTTCAAATGTTTGTTAAGCTTATGGGACTTAACTACGGGGTCATCAGTCCCTAAACTTACAAACTACTTATCAACTAGCTTATCCTAAGGACGGCACAAATATCCATGCCCGAAGGGGGATTCGAACCCCCGACCGTAGTGGCCGTGCAGACCGTGGCTGGAGCGCCTCAGTCTCCTCGGCCACCGCGGCCGGCACTTCATAAGTAGATTGTAAGTTTAGGGACTGATGACCCCGTAGTTAAGTCCCATAGACTATACAAACATTTGAACATTTCTTATCTTTAGTGTCTCAGTCTATTTTTTCCCTTTCATACAACTCTGTCCACAGTCGACGGGGGAAACTAATTTTCCATCTCCCCCTGGTGTAAGTGAACCACAGAGAGCCGATCAGTAATCATCCAGTAGCTGTGAGGGGAAAGCGTCATATTGACTGTTCGAGTGACATATTGTTACGGCCTGTTCAAACCTATATGGTTTCGTTTTTAGCCTCTGTAGTATGATGTCGCATTTTTGCGAATGCTATTTTATAGTTCGTCGTATTCCTCAACCTCGAGTAGTACAAAGCGACAATAGCCCAGTCAATTGGTGTTCAAAACAGCCTGTTTCGTAACAAAATTCCGAAAGTTTTTTTTCTCAACGGTCCTATATGTTTTTGGGGGCGCTGAATTCGAATTTCAAGTTTTCTGCCTAGTAGGAGGTCGGCTTCACAACGAAGAACTCAAAAAACCTCAAACTTTTCCTACTTTTTTCAGTATTTTGCTTATATCTTGAAAACTATGCGTTTCTCGAAGATATTCATTCTGAGCAAAATTAAAGTAGACAAAATTTCCTACAAAATGCACTACTCATGTTTGATTTTCTGACGAGCAGTATAGGCGCTAGAACTCCATGAAAAAGAGCAAATTTTTGGCTCTTCTGCGAAAACGTCAAAAACGCACAACTGCTTCCCTACAACTCGAGAAATATACATGTTATCAACAAAAGCCCTACACCACGGGAAAGTACATTAAATATCCTACAAAGAACGTCCATAACATTCCATTTTCTCGTAATGTGGGGAAGCACCAAAAAGAAAATTACGAGCAATGCTTTCTGCGCCCCACCTGCCTATCTCTCGCTGGCGCTATATTTTCGATGTGTTACACTGAAAAGTGATGTTTTGAATGGATTAAAAAGAAAGTATGTTTAAAAAAATCATTATCAAATTATGTTTAGAACATTTTAGTTACATGACACTGAGCAGAAAAAAATGTCAAATGTCTGTTAAGCTTAAGGGACTTAACTACGGGGTCATCAGTCCCTAAACTTACAAACTATTTATGAACTACCTACAACTAAGGACGGCAGAAATATCCATGCCCGAGGGGGGATTCGAACCCCCGACCGTAGTGGCCGTGCAGACCGTGACTGAAGCGCCTCAGTCCCCTCGGCCACCGCGGCCGGCACTGAGCAGAAAACTGAATATGAAATCAGCATGTGTTATGAAATGAGTGAGTGTCGAGCCCTAGATTGGGTTATCAAATGTTGTAACAAAACCTCATACACCACGTGAAAATACATTAAATGCCCATCAGCTGAGTCAAAGTGGTCGAACCCTGACCCTCCCGGCCGCGGTGGCCGAGCGCTCTGCGGCGCGCCAGTCACGGTCTGCACGGCCACTACCATCGGGGTTCGAATCCCCTCCTCGGGCATGGATATTTGTGCCGTCCTTAGTCGTAGCTAGTTCATAAGTAGTTTGTAAGTTTAGGGACTGATGATCCCGTAGTCAAGTCCCATAAGCTGTACGAACATTTGAACATTTTTTAAACCCTGTCCCCACCCTGTAATGGGACGGTCCTGCCATTCCTTTGTTGGCCACATCCCTGCTAATAGGTTCCCCCTCCACACACTTTCGAGCATCTAGCAGCCCATCTGATCTTGCGGTAGTTTAGTCAGGTCAGAGTTTCCAACATGTTGTGGTCGAATCTTTACTTTCCAGTGTCAAGTTTTTATTGTTTGTGCATGCATAATGTCTCGTGCGGAATTTGTCATTTGTGAGAAACTGTTAGAAGATGGGACATAGAGGAGTGTAGTGAGTGAAAAGATTTGAAATCTTTCATTCAAGCCAGTAAGAAGAGGATGGTAAGTTTCTAATATTTAAGAGGAACACTGAAATTGAGGTTCATGAAAAATGTAGGAAGAATTGCGTGACAGGAAAGTCTATTGCTGCCGGTCGCGGTGGCCGAGGGGACTGAGGCGCTTCAGTCATGGTCTGCACGGTCACTACGGTCGGGGGTTCGAATCCCCCCTCGGGCATGGATATTTGTGCCGTCTTAGTTCGTAAGTAGTTCATAAGTAGTTTGTAAGTGTAGGGACTGATGACCCCATAGTTAAGTCCCATAAGATTTACAAACATTTGAACATTTTTTTTTTGAAATTCTATTGCTACTTATTTAAAGAGGGCTCAAGAAAATCCTGAATCAAAACGCTCAATTACACTTGAGTTTACCTTTAAAACTCACTGTTTCTTATGTGAAGAGGAGGTACCTCTGCACTACGCCAAGATACAAATAAAAAAAAAACTCAAAACGTAATTTGGTATACCCTGTGAGGAAATTAGCCGTTAGAGAAAATGTGATCACATTGGCGAGAAACTGAAATATTGAATATGGGCGCAGTATAGTACGACGTATAGAGCCAGTTACTGATTTGGTAGCAGCTTATGCGCAGTACCATTTCCTGTGCATGAGAACTCTACACCAGGCTCCACCGACACTTCCTGGGGGTGAGGTGAGGTGAGGTGGAAGATGCTATGCAAGCAATTTACAGCTTTCTAGAAAACAACGACGAGGAATGTCAATTCACCATGGAATAACTGATGAAACAGAGTGAATGTGATTCCCGTCCACATCAGAGCACTATCAGAAGACACCTGCTTCAGAAGTATGGCGATGACATTTTAATTACAACAAACAAACCTTACGTTTTATGTTTCAGAGCCACTGGACACAAAATCATAAATGAATTCTGCTATTGAGATATTCAGAGGCTACCAGAGAAAGATTAAAAGCGTACCATAATTGAAGCAGCTGCTGCCATAATTGTGGAAGACATAAGATCGCAAGTATACAATGTGCCTGGATACGCCGCTTCAGAAAGGTTTCTAGAGGAAACTGAAGATGTCATTCCCGAGACTCTTCGAGTTTTAATGGCCTCTGTGTTGCTGAGCAAAAAGCGAGGGGATCTAGAGAAATGGAAGAAAAAATGTTCAAATGTATGTAAAGCTTATGGGACTTAACTACGGGGTCATCAGTCCCTAAACTTACAAACTACTTATGAACTAGGACGGCACAAATATCCATGCCCGAGGGGGGATTCGAACCCCCGACCGTAGTGGCCGTGCTGACCGTGACTGGAGCGCCTCAGTCACCTCGGCCACCGCGGCCGGCATGGAAGAAAAAATCAGCAGCCATTGCACATTGTATAATTAGTGCTGTGTGGCCGGCCGCGGTGGCCGAGGAGACAGAGGCGCTCCAGTCACGGTCTGCACGGCCACTACGGTCGGGGGTTCGAATCCCCCCACGGGTATGGATATTTGTGCCGTCCTAGTTCGTAAGTAGTTCATAAGTAGTTTGTAAGTTTAGGGACTGATGAACCCGTAGTTAAGTCCCATAGACTGTACAAACATTTGAACATTTTGAGTGCTGTACGACCTGCGTCATTCCTCTCACCTCTTCTTCTGCCACTTAATATCTTGCAAATGCAAGACGGATTGCCATGGTCGGTGTGGGTGCAGGCGAGCAGGACTTTTCTGCACGAAACTGTGCAAGCAATGTGAAGGACTGTGCTCGAACATTGACGACACTTTGAATACAGAAGACGAAGAGGACTTGGATGAGCCACTTGCAGCACCACTGTCTGAAGCAGCTGAGATGAAAGAAGGTATTAAATCATGCAATTTTTGCAACATTATGCGTCTTTATTAATCAATTTTTCTCTGCCATAATATTAATCGTTCAATTACACTTTTTCAGTTGAAGATCAGCTACTGACTGTTCAGCCTGGACTCTGCAAAGCCCCTGATAGTTTACCTGGACTTTACGTTGCTCTAGATCCTTTACCTGGACCTTCACGTGACCAAGAAACATTGCCTATGCCGAAAACACCCAAATGGAAACGAATGAAATAACTTTGCATATGACATCAGTACAGGTATTTCTTCATACAAGTATCGCTACACAATTTGTCTTTTGTAACCATATTGTAACACTAAAGGCAGTTTTTATTTTCCAGATGGAAAACCTATAGGAAGAGATGCCCCAATCCTGAACTCGTCATTCACTCATTTCATGATACATGTACATCATGTTACAATGTAACTTCGGCTTTCTGTTCAATGGCATGTACCTAAACGAGATCTAAATATAATTTGATAATGATTTTTTTCAAACATACTTTCTCTTTAATCCATTCAAAAAATCACTTTTCAGTGCAACACATCGAAAATATAGCGCCGGCGAGAGATAGGCAGGTGGGAGGGGGCGTTACACTATAGGGCGCAGAAAGCATTGCTCGTAATTTTCTTTTTGGTGCTTCCCCACATTACGAGAAAATGGAATGTTATGGACGTTCTTTGTAGGATATTTAATGTACTTTCACGTGGTGTAGGGCTTTTGTTGATAACATGTATATTTCTCGAGTTGTAGGGCATGCAGTTGTGCGTTTCTGACGTTTTCGGAGAAGAGCCAAAAATTGGCTCTTTTTCATGGAGTTCTAGCGCCTATACTGCTCGTCAGAAAATCAAACATGAGTAGTGCATTTTGTAGGAAATTTTGTCTACCTTAAGTTTGCTCAGAATGAACATCTTCGAGAAACGCATAGTTTTCAAGATATAAGCAAAATACTGAAAAACATTACGAACATTTTGAGTCTTTTTTTGAGTTTTTCGTTGTGAAGCCGACCTCCTACAAGGCAAAACTTGAAATTCGAATTCGGCGCCGCCAAAAACATAGAGAACCGTTGAGAAAAAACTTTCGGAATTTTGTTACGGAAAAACCACCATTTGACTGGGCTACAAGAGTGACTGCGACTTATGCCTGCATTAAATTGTGAAAACGCATTGTTTCAGGGAACAGTGACTATAATTCCATTCTGGAATGGAACACGAAAAGGCTGCGAAGCATTAGTTGGACTGTGATAGTGCAACTTTTAACTTCCAGTTGCCTCTCGTCCGCTGCCATCAGGCGCAGCTCTTCATATGTATTATCTGTTAAGCATCCCAGTAATGATACCGTACAGAGAGCAATTACACGTGCTGCGGAGGAGAGTCGTGTTTCTGAACATTCCGCTGGACACCTGTGTGGGCAGAACTGTGGGAGCGTCCGTCACAATCAAAGCAGCAGACGCTGGCTGCCACACACTGCAAGACGCACTGTGCCTCAATGTAGTTCTCAATAATTAGGAATTGAAATGAAACTTTCTGGCAGATTAAAATTGTGTGCCGGAACCGGGACTCGAACCTGGGACCTTTGCCTTTCGCGGACAAGCGCACTACCGACTGTGCTATCCCGACACGACTCATGATGCCGCCTCACAACTTTACTTCCGCCAGTACCTCGCCTCCTACTTTCCAAACTTCACAGAAGCTCTCCTGCAAACCATGCAAGACTAGCACTTTGGAAAGTAGGAGGCGAGGTACTGGCGGAAGTAAAGTTGTGAGGCGGCATCCTCGTGTCGGGATAGCACAGTCGGTATTGCGCTTGCCCGCGAAAGGCAAAGGTCCCAGGTTCGAGTCCCGGTTCCGGCACATAATTTTAATCTGCCAGAAAGTTTCATATCAGCGCACACTCCGCTGCAGAGTGAAAGTTTCATTCAAGAATTGAAATGTTTTAAATTTTAGTAGCAATGAATATTTAACAGATTTTCACAGTCACGCGGATTGCAACGTTCTAAACTGTTATGGATTAAAACCTCATTCGTCAAATGAATATTAGCATCTTACTGAAAGCACTGATCTACCGAGCGGCAAATCCCAACAATCCACTGGTCATTGTAGTTGCTTTGTACCATTTGCCTCGTTATTGGCAACTATAAATTTGGTTACTTAATGTCTCTTTATAATCTGACAACGTATATAGGTTGTGTATGTTGCATGCGTGAGCTATCAACGGTTTATTTGTTTTCAAAACTGGATATATCCCTAAGTATTACGTGTGCAAAAAGTCTAATTTATATATGAACAGAGCCCTCGTGAATCAATGGTACAATTTTCAAAAAAAAAAAATGTTCAAATGTTTGTAAAGCTTATGGGACTTAACTGCGGGTTCATCAGTCCCAAAACTTGCAAACTACTTATCAACTAACTTATACTAAAGACAGCACAAACATCCATGCCCGAGGGGGGATTCGAATCCCCGACGGGGAGCGGCCGCGCGCATCGCAGCGTAGCGCCTCAATGCGCTCAGCCGCGGCGTGCAATTTTACGCAATATTTTAGACAGAGATAAAACGGTATGGAGTAAAATCATTTACATCTTCTATAAGAAGTGAAAATAAGTAGGCTGTAGTATAATTTGACAGTGCCATGGCATCTAACCATTGTAAGTACTACGCACGAGTAGGCTTATGAGTGACGTTAGGGGCACAGCAATGCCAGTAAAGAGAATTGCAGGCCGTCAGAATCATCTATTGTCCTGTTAGAAATCTGGAGTCAGCATTCTTTCTCAAAAAATACATGAGAAATTGATTAGAGATAATATTGTCCGTTTAGCGCTCTTATTAAACACTCTCCACGACGTGTTTTATTATAGGACAGTGCATGGTACTAACCCACTACCGAAAATAAAAAGTAATATAACCTCTTCAGTTTTATCAGGCTTAATTCCATTGTGGCTCTTGTGCTCAACGACTGTTTTTTATTTGTAAAAAAAAGTCAGCAATCAGTCGTAAATATTTTGTTTATTCAAATCTAGATTTCGATCACTGTGTGACCATTATCAATGTTTAAAACAAACAGTTAAAACATATAAAACTTTCAGTATGAACGTAACCTCCAACATGGAAGTCGAAAAGTTTTATAATTTCAAGTGTGTGTTTTTAAGCATTGATAATAATCACACAGTGATCGAAATCTAGATCTGAATAAATAAAATATTTACGACTGATTGCTGACAATTTTTTACAAACCTCTTCAGTTTTCCAGTTCACTCTAGATTTATTTTTGAAACAGTGCATATGGAGTAGATGAAGTGAATACATTTACAGATCAGTAGCTGAACCGGTACTGAGGTACCAAGTGTCGATCCATGGTGAAACCCCCATACCAGTATTTGTTGTAACCTCCACTTGTGAGAATGCAGGTGCTGCCTCTTCGGCCAAACACATAGCGAATACTGTCTTGGGATACATAGCTCACAGCCTGGTCGACCTGTTCTTGATGAGTTGCACGTTCCAGTTGTCGTCTCAGCATACCTCACACGTGCTCGATTGGAGACAAGTCCGGAGATACTGTTGGCCACATGGTCTTAGGCGACTAGCCACGGATAGCGCGGCTGCTCCCCCTCGGACATTCAACTCCTCCATCGGGAATGTGTGTGTGTTCGTTATTTTATAGCATAATTTCTTTTAAGTAGTTTCTAAGTCTATGGACCGACGACATCAGCAGTTTCGCCCCTTAGCTTTACACACACTTGAACATTTGAATCGTGCTGGCTAGGGAAGTTGCTGCATGTATTGCAGAGCACATTCATTTTCTCGCACAGTTTGCGGGCGTTATTCTATTGGGGGAAAAACCATGACCTTTCTGTTGCAAGACTGGCAAAACAATAGGTCTTCTGCACTGGTCAGCATCCCCTCCACGAACATCAAAGGTGAACGTGGGTTGTAGCTTATCCCACCTCAGATCGTAAGGCCTGGGTGGGGCCCGTGTGTCTTACAAGACGGTGATTACCAGGTCTACGTCGTACATATATTAATATTAGGAAGCTTGCGATGCCACGACCCGAATATGACGCACAACAGACAGTGGGATGTTGCATATACAAACAGGTTACCATACCAGAGACGCTTTTGCAATTCGTACCCTATCCAAAGAACTATTAATAAATGATTAGGCTTGTCAGAGGTACAAAAACTCATTAATTATACCACATAGTGCAGAGGGACAAAAATAATTTTCGAGATACGAGCTCAGAAAAGATATTAGGGTCACCAACCTAATTAGGGCATTGGTGGATTCTATCAAACGTAGTACAGCTGCATATCATCTTATACGCAGTAGCTCCACTGTAACAAAAACCTATTACAAAGATTTCAACATTTATCTTCCTGATTTCTTAGTTATTTACACGCAATTAAATGAGGAAGGAAAACCTAAAGAACGATCTTTCTTCTTTCCACTGAGGATGATAAAAGGTGTCGTTTATATTTGGGTATCAACAACAACAAAATTCTCACTTTAATTAATTATAAACCTAACCAAACTGTTCAAAAATAGCGCAGATTTGTAAGTCTCAGCCGGCCGCGGTGGCCGAGGGGACTAAGGCGCTCCAGTCACGGTCTGCACGGCCACTACGGTCGGGGGTTCGAATCCCCCCTCGGGCATGGATGTTTGTGCCGTCCTTAGTATAAGGTGGTTGATAAGTAGTTTGTAAGTTTAGGGACTGATGACCCCGTAGTTAAGTCCCATAAGCTTCACAAACATTTGAACATTTGTAAGTCTCGTGCATATCTTGCCGACCACTTGCATAATGGAAATGTAGTAAACATGCACTTTCAGTTCAGCTCAAACCCTTGTCTCTCCAGTTGTAAACATAACAATGGGGCTTGTGTGCCCCACTCTGTCCGTCATTTGAAACACTAGCAGTTTAGATCGATAAGGGTTGTTAGCACGTGAAAGTGCACACCGACTGTCTGACACCACAGCCACTGCATTCCACATTTATCCATTCATCCACTACCTTGAACGGTAGAAGTTCGAAAGTCTGTCTCATAGTTGCTGCACGTGGTAAAAAAAAAAAACCTGACTTATGAACTTACATTAGAAAAAACAGTTCGAAGGAGAATTCAGCAACACTTCACTTTGACTTTTCGTACGTAACTGTAAGGGTCTCGACGACTCAGTACGCAATCTTCTCGACAACATCTGTATGGCCTGTGGGCATCCATTACGAATAACGGCAGAATTCTCCTAGCACCGCAGAGCGCGGCAAAGGCGGGCGAGGGAACACTTGCAATGCAGCCTGGATCACTGGGTCGCGCTATGTTCAACAAGGAATGTAGGATTTGTCCAAAGCTTTATGATCGACGTACAAGGAAGTGGAATCGGTCACGTAGGAAGAAATCATACCAACTGCATCGCCTTTTAAACTACACACTAACAATGCATGGTGAGCCACACGCTGAACAGAATTTGTATTCGTTTGTATCGCTCAGTTGTTCGCGAACAGTTCGACATACTACAGAGAAATTCGATGTGCAGTGGTTCACGTTTATTTTATGAAGCTAGGCTTCTTTACTCTTACAGATATATTTTTATATACAATCTGTACAGCACATAATTATACTTTTAGAGACAATTTAGTACATAAACATGTAAAATCTCCCAAACGTCTATGCAGTAAAAAGTAAATTAAAAGAAAGGTTCGTTTAATGTTTAAATGTTTGTATAGCTTATGGGACTTGACTACGGGGTCATCAGTCCCTAAACCTACAAACTACTTATGAATAACTACGACTAAGGACGGCACAAATATCCATTCCCGAGGGGGGATTCGAACCCCCGACCGTAGTGGCCGTGCAGACCGTGACTGGAGCGCCTCAGTCCCCTCGGCCACCGCGGCCGGCTATTGATTCGTCGTACAAATTGTACCACTACTTCTCTTATATACATGATGTGTACCGCGGCGGTTTAGTCGTGCGCAATGGGGCGCTGTGCTGTGGTGCGTCCGGCCGTTCGACGTCGGGGCTTCAAGTCCCCCCTCGGGTTCAAATGTTTGTACAGTCTATGGGACTTAACTACGGGGTCATCAGTCCCTAAACTTACAAACTACTTATGAACTACTTACGAACTAGGACGGCACAAATATCCATGCCCGAGGGAGGATTCGAACCCCCGACCGTAGCGGCCGCGCAGACCGTGACTGGAGCGCCTTAGTCCCCTCGGCCACCGCGGCCGGCTGTTCGTGTTGTCCTTAGGTTGGTTTACCTTAGTTTAAGTAGTTTGTGAGCTACGGACTGATGACCACGCAGCTGATTCCGATAGATTTACGCCGGCCGCGGTGGCCGCGGGGACTGAGGCGCTTCAGTCACGGTCTGCACGGCCACTACGGACGGGGGTTCGAATACCCCCTCGGGCACGGATATTTGTGCCGTCCTAGTTCGTAAGTAGTTCATAAGTAGTTTGTAAGTTTAGGGACTGATGACCCCGTAGTTAAGTCCCATAGACTATAAAAACATTTGAACATTTCCGATAGATTTACGAAGATTTGAACATGACGTGTCAGCTGCCCTTACCTCCGTTGCATTATGCAACCGGGCTTTGCATGCCGCTACACTGCTTGTACTGCTAATAGATACAAGTACATACTCTGGAATCTGCAGAGATCCTGCTGAAGGCAAATAAACAGTAGTGAATTGGTAAGAGCAGATTGAGCATTGAGTGCGACTTTTGATTCCAGTACGAGGATACCATTAATTTTTTGACCCAAATTTGGTTAGTAACACTAAAATTGGGTAGTTTGTGATGGTATTTTGACAGCTCGAAATTTAATTGCAAATAACTCCTTAACCGTTCACATGAGTCTAAAACTGGATAAATGAATTTGTAGAGAAGATTCCCTACAACTTTACTCTCTCCTCTTTTTTCTGTCTTTAGCTCAAACTGTTTCAAATATATCTGCAAAAATAACAAAGATTTAACACTGTCTGTCTGCCTGTAACCGTTCCCGCTTTTTAGGTCGTACCGTTCAACAGATCTGCACCAAAAATTTACAAACGATTTTTTGGCCTCCAGCGACCAGAACCTGCATCTAGCTGCATAACCGGACGGTGACAGAGGGCTATATTACGCCCTATCTCAGGTATTATTTATCGGATTGAAAAATAATCAAGTAAACGTTCTTGATAATTTAATGTCGAGGAACTTTTGTTTGAATTTATTTTTCGATATGTAGACTCTGAAAGTTGGTGCACACGTCTAGAGATATAATTCATTATATAGCTCCCCTGTCATGTTCTTTTGCTATTAGTCATTTAATAGAGGTTCAAAGAATGAGTTGAGGTTGATATTTCATCTAGGGACGAGTATATCTCAGGAAATTCCCTTTTTAAAACTACATAAAATCATTAAAATATCATTAATCATAATTAATACTATGATTCTTGGTTATTATATTTTTTTTTAAATTTAGGAACGCGACACCCAAATATATGAATTTTTGCTGTAAGTGAATTTCTTTGGAAAGGTCTTCTACAAAGGCCAACAATGAAAACAAATTATAAAAATAAAGATATCAACAGCCCGTTTTTCAGCCAACTGTTGGAAATATTTCAACAAAAAATTATAAAAATCTAAATAATTTAAAAATAAATATATAAAATATTGCATATTATTTTAGCATGTTTATATATTTAATTTTCTATTATTTCGTCAAATATTATATACTGTTATTATTTTATATATTTAGTTTTGTATTATTGTGTTTTTGTTATCTTACGTCGAGATATTTCTAAAAATCATGAAACTATAGGCAAACCTATGCAAATTTTGAATCAATGAAAGAGTTCGTGGACCTAAGAAGAACCGATTTGTCAGCAGGCTGCATAAATACGGAACAGAAATAAGTGGTACAAATCTGAACTTCAGTGTACTAACAGACATTTATGCAGAATGAGCCTCTCAGTTATAAGATTCAATACTGGACTAGGTATGTGGAGGATGTGCTATGTTTGTGGACAGCTACCACGACAAAGCTAAATAAATGATCCCAAAATCTGCATCCACAACACAGTAAAATCAAGTTTTTAATGGAGTTGGGACATGACACTACAAACATTTTGGACCTTGCCATTAACATTAGTGAACATGAAAGGGGTTGGAGACTGAAAGGGAAAGATTCGGTGAATGAATGTCAGTTTTATGACATTAAATATCATCATAGAGGAACTACAGCAGAAAATAAAAGAATCCTGACCTAGTCCTTAATAACCAAACACTATTTAATTATTCACCCTTATTAAACTACTGGCAGCTTGTTAATATCTGTCTCACCATGCGTTATACATGTTCAATACCCATATTCCATAGACTCCTTACTCCCCTCTGCCATTATTTGTCAACCCCACCCCACTTTTTGAATTTTTAGACAAATTCTCCATTTCATCCATACAACATACTAATATGAAGAGTGGAATTGCTAAAGGTGCTAAGTGCCGAAACTGAAATGATTGAGGAAACTAAAAAAACTGCACATCTCTGTGAGAAATAGATATTTATTTCTAACAAAACACATATTAACTCTTTACATAGTTACAAATGTTGACAAAGGTTTTTCTACTTATGTTGAAAAATCAAAAAGTTACGTAGCGTGTTATGAAGAAAGGTGTAAGTTCAATAGGTTTTGTCATAGCTAAGTGCCACGAGACAACATTGACTTTATGGAGGTAACAGCTGTCGGAAAAGTCCTTATTGTTTTCGTCCACGTAATCAATAATAGTGGAAAAATCGTTTTCTTATTTGGTGCCAGTGGAACAGTAGCTGGAAGCTTTATCAGTTCCACAGCTGCAGTGTCTTTCATTGTCTTGACTTTCTTCAGGACATGAAAATTCTCTCAAGCACACTGATCGCAAAAACTTCTTTTGCAGGACACAATACCAGGCTGTCGTTTGCTTATTTTGATCAAAGAAAGTAGTGTCTTTGAAAACTTCAGAACCTGATTTTTTCTTCGTAACAATTGTTTGATTATTTTAGAAGAAACATTAAAGGTCTTTAAAATGTAGCTTTGCATACTCTTTTGAGGTCTCCTGTCCCACCAGGAAGTGTGTAGCAGGGAGTGACTGCCTTTTACCTCTCTGCGTCTTCTTTATAGGTCCCATGGCGTCGTATTTGAGTAAGAAAAACCTCTACAAACCCCATGAGGTAATTGCCTTTTGGTTCAGGTCAAGTTGATGGTATTCTTCAAAGAGCTGAGAACCGAGTTTTCATATCAACTGTACTTACACTTGCAGAACACCTAAACACAAAACAAACGAAAAATATGTACATCAACCTGCTACAACTGGATAATGTAGGCTTGTTTCATATTATAAGTTTACTGTAAAGATGACGGTTGTTTAGCAGCAATTTCCCTCCTTGTTCTGCTTCTTCTGCATGAGGTAAGACGTTCCGCTTAATCATGTCTTATCCTGTTTCTTTTTTAACGTAACGTTCTCAACACTTCCATCGCCACTAAAATCACTGGCGTTAATATTATCGTTATTAACAGGTACATCATTTTAGATAGCAAGCAACAGGTTCAGTAAGCATAACAATAGCCTTGTGGCATAACCTTTACTACAGACTTCTGTTCGGCTCGCGCCAGATGCCTGTGGCACATAGATCCATTAGCAGCGCAGGCCCATCTGGACATAGGACTAGTCCAATGTCTTGGGGTCAGTAGCAACTACAAGGAATGTTGGAGCACATAAATCTATTAGCAGAGTATTGGCGCAATGACATAGATCGGTTAGCAGTGAAAAATCTCGAAAGTAAAAAACTGGCACTTACATCCTTTAGCATTTCCACTCTTCATATGTCCGACTACTCACCTATACTATAAAATTTTATCTCATAAATGCCCAATCTTTTAACAACTATAGTTAAAGTTATATGAGGTTAATTTATAAGCTGCTTTCTATGCGATTTACATTACGCTTGCACCATAACTTACCTGGACGGTATTTAGCTTGTGCTATCACACTGGTTTAATATTTAAATTCAGAGTAACATTAGATGTATTTATTCTGGTATCGATACACAGTCATAAAATAAACATATATTTGGAAAACCATATCTGTATTACTAGGAACTCTCACTGTTGTGAGGAGCCGGCCGCGGTGGCCGAGGTGACTGAGGCGCTGCAGTCACGGTCAGCACGGCCACTACGGTCGGGGGTTCGAATCCCCCCTCGGGCATGGATATTTGTGCCGTCCTAGTTCGTAAGTAGTTCATAAGTAGTTTGTAAATTTAGGGACTGATGACCCCGTAGCTAAGTCCCATAAGCTTAACAAACATTTGAACATTTTGTTGTGAGGGCTTCTGTTCACTATTAAGCTACGTGACGATGGATGAAAATGCCAAAAGCCTGTTCATAACGAACTAACAATTAAATATTATTGGGGAGCGTAAATACAACGTATTCAATTTTTAATAATGGTTCACATTACTTCTTTGCAGTCTTTGTAGATCCATGGTGCAACGTTGTACATACATTCGGTTCATAGTCCCTTGTCATCATTACATCATGTCACACATCAATGTTATTATTTGAAAAAAAAGTAATTCTCACAACTTATGTAATAACCGCATTGTAATCTGACGTAATAGTGACAATAATAACGATATTTTAAAAATAAAATAGTTTCGTACAGAAAGATGATTGAACGCTTTTCTTTTTTACCTCAGGGTTTAATTATCTGTATGAATAGGTATTGCTACCCTAGACGTCATGTTTGTTAACCACCTTTCAAGTTATTACAACCAACCAGCTGGCAAATGGCTTCCACAGATCCTGTGAGAAACGTTGCTTGAACAAGGAATGCTTAACTGTCAGGAGGGTCATATGTCAGGACTGCAACCATACTAAATGTTACTCCAACACTTAAATCTAACTGTTGAATCCACATCTATTTTCAGCAGTATATTCCCACTGAGCAATATTTTGGATATTTATACGTGGTATCTTAAGAGCAATATCTTTTGGAAGAGAGAAAAAAACTGTCCAACCCCCAATAGACAGGGTCAAAAAATGTGAGTAGACATCATAAGTGGAGTACAGGACTCAACGTTTTACCAGAGCTTCTTCCTTGAGTTACGCAAATCTTCTAGATCTCTTTCTTCATTTGGGGTGTGCCTCAGCTCAGAGTGCAGAACGTGTGACATTTATGGCTTTTGAGCCATCATGTCATGCTATAATTTTAACTCCGCAACATGGTTCGCAGGCTATGAAAATTATATGTAGGTAACTAGGCGAGAAATTTCAACATCTCCCGAGTATGACTTCAGTCAAGTACCTTTATCTTCCGTTCCGTATTGGTAGCGTACGTACGGTATTCGTCTGGGAATTGAATTGTTGGTGAAGTTCTCAGTTTGGGTTATCCAAAAGAGTTTATAAACTGGTAGGCTTCTTTGCTAAAATGTTGAAATCACACTTTTTCACACGACAGACGTACGTTTGTACTTGAATTGTAGATATAATTATTGTACTTATGAGTTGGTTAGAATATAGTATGGGAAGTAGTGGTATTACCCAAAGAAATTTAAACGTTACACACTGCTACAGAAATTGAGCAGGACTATTTGCCGGCCGCGGTGGCCGAGGAGACTAAGGCGCTCCAGTCACGGTCTGTACGGCCACTACGGTCGGGGGTTCGAATCCCCCCACGGGCATGAATATTTGTGCGGTCCTAGTTCGTAAGTAGTTCGTAAGTAGTTCATAAGTAGTTTGTAAGTTTAGGGACTGATGACCCCGTAGTTAAGTCCCATAGACTATACAAACATTTGAACATTTTTGAAATTGAGCAGATAGCTTTGTTTTTGTACGTGGCGCATTCTGTATGGTCTATGGTGGGCCGTATACGAATTATAAAACCCAATTTGTTCATGGGCGATTCCAGAGAAAGCCTTGGTTTTTGGACACGGTCGCTGATACACTTTTTCTTCATTGCAAATCATCAAAATTTTCACCATTTGACCTTAAGATGATCATAACAAATGCCTCAAGTTTTAAAGATAAAGTCTATGGTTCGGAACCCACGCTAAACTGTAGGTCCCCCTATAACTGGCTGGGCAAGTCAGGTCGGAGGAAGGTTAACGGCATACCAACTCCAAACAAGACCATGTCTAGTAAAGCACTGTTGTGTTTAAACGAATCTTGGGATTATTGATGGTATTTTTTAGTCTATATAAGTCGAAGTATATAAAGAAATTGATAGATCTTTACTGATCTACAGAATTTGTTTTAGGGTCTACTCTCTGCTGCTGTAGCAAGAAAAAGTAGGGAATTAGCTAACAAATGTCCTTGCAAATTATTGGTGAAGGAGGGGAAGGAAAAGATTGACAGTAACTGCGTTAGGGCATTGAAATTAAGCTATGGAGACAAGTGAAAATTTGAGCCGGACTGGGAATCGAAACCGGGTCTCCCGCTTCGGGCCAGCGGTCGCCTTAACGACTTGGCTACCCATGCTCGCCTCCCGTCCGTCCCACACTTCCAAATGTCGCACGCTATTGCTGTAAACGCCCCTACCGTTCATACCCTCTACACTCGCCATTGCATTTGACCGCACCTGCGGTGAAGTGTGTGAAGCTAACGCCGTCTTCTCGTGTAATTACTTATATAATAGGTGTGGTGTCTGTCGTCCCCCCTCTCCTCCCCCACATACTCTCTCTCCCTCACACACACACACACACACACACACACACACACTTTCTTCCAATACCTGACTGACGATTCCTCAATGTATCAGGAAGGTTCAGAGAAGGGCAGTTCGCTTTTGTTTTATCACGTTACGGGGGGGGGGGGGGGGGGCGTTGGCCCTTTGTCGGGGAACAGCTATGGAGCTCACGGCTCTCAGCTCTATACTATCTCCTCGTTACTTTAAACAGACTCAAACATTTAGCAGTTTTCCTTTGATAAAGCAATGCAGTGTACACACATCTGTATTATAAACGTGTGTGTATGTATTTGTGTGTGTGTGTGTGTATGTGTGTGTGTGTGTGTGTGTGTTCTTTGTATCAGACAACAATCGGTGCGGGGCTAAGAACCACTTACGACATATAGTTCGTGTAAAATGTTTAAATGTTTGTATAGCTAATGGGACTTAACTACGGGGTCATCAGTCCCTAAACTTACAAACTATTTATCAACTAGCTTATCCTAAGGACGGCACAAATATCCATGCCCGAGGGGGGATTCGAACCCCCGACCGTAGTGGCCGTGCAGACCGTGACTGGAGCGCCTCAGTCTCCTCGGCCACCGCGGCCGGCCATATAGTTCGTGGGACATGACATCATATACAATGAAATTCGTGAAAACTGCCACATCATGCGACAATGTCCCAATCCTACCAAAATAATGGATCGATTTCAACGAAACTTTGTATACATTTCAACACCAGGAAACAATCACTGCACATGGTACAGACGGTATGACGTCATAAACAATGAAAACTTCCCTGTCATGCGATGTACGAATAACGAGACTTCACTCATCCACTATTTGAGACTGAGAGCACTTAATATCTATAACATCTATCCCTTACGCAACTTTTTTTCGTTAACAACCCGAGCAAAATGATCAAAGGAAAGGCGAATCAAAGGTTACGTTTCATTGGCAGAACGCTTCGATGATGCACCAGCTCCACCAAAGAGACTGGCTACATCACACTTGTGCGTCCTCTCCTGGAGTATTGTTGCCCCTTGTGGGACCCTCACCAGGTGGGATTGACGGAAGACATTGAGAAAGTTCAGAGAAGGGCAGCTCGTTTTGTTCTATCACGTTACGGTGGGGGGGTGGGGGGGGGAAGCGTCACGGAAATGTTGCACGAATTGGGGTGGATATCATTAAAAGAAATGCGTGATCTGTTTGCGAAGTTTCAATCACCGACTTTAATTTCTGAATGTGAAAATATTTTGCTAGTACCCACCTACTTAGGGAGACATGACCATCCCAATAAAAAAAAAGAGAAATCAGATCGTAAACGGAACGATTTAGGTGTTCTTTCTTCCCGCGCGCTATGAGAGAATGGAACGGCAGAGAAAAGTTATGAAAGTGGTTAATGAACCCTCTGCCAGGCACTTATGTGATTTGCAGAGTATCTATGTAGATGTAGAATCTGCAAATGGTACAGTACCATTACCATGGGAAATTTCGTTAAAATAGTAAGGGTATAATTTGATAGATGGGCGTTAAGTATGTTCAAATGTTTGTAAAGCTTATGAGACTTAACTGCGGTTTCATCAGACCCTAAACATACAAACTCCTTATGAACTAACATATACTAAAGACAACACAAACATCCATGCCCGAGGGAGGATGCGAACCTCCGATGCGGGAGGCTGCGGGGCGCTGAGACCTAGTGCGCGACACGTTCTATTTTCATTGTTCAATAATTTAAAAAAGCTATAATTCAGATTGTATTTTCTGCTAATATTATTAATCTCTCAATAGCAAGCTGTTTTACACTTTTTTAAATGTTTAGTTAGTTACAAAATAATTTAACAAAAGGCAGACAAAGCACTCCAGGAAGTTCACTAGTCGTCAAAATGCGCAGCCGAGGCGGAGTGCTTCCTCTGGAATAGTTGGGCACGGATACCAGTGGAGTACAGTGGACTAGTATAGAGCTGAACGCGGGCATTGATACAATACTCTGTCATTAGTTGACTACTAGCAGATGTACAATGTAAATGTATAAAAAGCGAGTTAAGAACAGGATAGAAATAGATACCGCCCATAAGTCAGTTGAGTAATAAGACGTTTTACTGAATTTTATGTTGTTGTTGTTGTTGTCTTCAGTCCGGAGACTGGTTTGATGCAGCTCTCCACAATACCCTATCCTGAGCAAGCCTCTTCATCTCTACATAAGAACGACAACCTACATCTGTCTGAATCTGCTTACTGTATCCATCTCTTGGTCTTCCCCTGCGATTTTTTCCCCATACACTTCCCTCCAACGCTAAAGTCACAATTCCTTGATGTCTAAGAATGTGTCCTACCAAGCTATCCCTTCTTTTAGTCAAGGTATGTCAGAAATTTCTTTTCTCCCCAATTCTGTTCAGTACCTCCTCATTAGTTACGCGATCCACCCACCTAATCTTCAGCATTCTTCTGTAGCACCATATTTCAAAAGCCTCAATCCTCTTCCTGTCCGCACTCTTTATCGTCCATGTCTCACTCCCATACAAGGCAACACTCCATACAAATGCCTTCAGAAAGGACTTCCTTAGGTTTAAATCAATATTAGATGTTAACAAATTTCTCTTTTTCAAGAACGCTTTTCTACCCATTGCCATTCTGCATTTTATATCCTCTGTACTGCGACCATCATTTGTTATTTTACTGCCCAAGTAACCACACTCATCTACCTCCTTTATTGCTTCGTTTCCCAATCTAATTCCTTCAGCATCACCTGATTTTCTTACACTGCACTCCATTACCCTAGTTTTGCTCTTGTTAATATTCATCTTATATGCACCTTTCAGCACACTGTCCATTCCGTTCAATTGCTCTTCCAGGTCCTTTGCTGTATCTGACAGAAATATTATGTCGTCGGCAAAACGCAATGTTTTTAATTCTTCACCCTGAACCTTAATTCCTTCTCGAAATTTCTCCTTGCTTTCCTTTATAGCTTGCTCAATGTACAAATTGAACAACAATGAAGAAAGACTACAACCCTGTCTTACTCCCTTTCCAACCACTGCATCCCTTTCATGCCCTTCAACTCTGACAACCGCTGTCTGGTTTTTGTACAAGTTGTAAATAACCTTACGTTCCCTTTATTTTACTCCTGCTTGCTTCAGAACTTGAAAGAGTTTATTCCAATCAACATTGTCAAAAGCCTTCTCCAAATCTACAAAAGCTAGAAATGTAGGTTTGCCTTTTCTTAATCTATCTTCTAGGATAAGCCGTAAAGTGAGTATTGCCTCCCGTGTTCCTACATTTCTCCTGAACCCAAACTGATCTTCCCCGAGGTCGGCTTCTACCAGCTTTTCCATCCTTCTGTATATAATTCGCGTTAATATTTTGCAGCCATGACTTATTAAACTGATGGTTCTGTAGTTTTCACACCTGTCTGCATTTTCTTTGGAATGGGGATTATAACATTTTTCGTAAAGTCTGAGGGTACTTCACCTGTCTCATACATCTTACACACCAGGTGAAATAATTTTGTCATGGCTGGTTCTCCCAGAGACTTCAGTAGCTCTGAGGGAATATCGTCTACTCCAGGGGCCTTGTTTCGACTTAGGTCTTTCAGGGCTCTGTCAAATTCTTCTCTCAGTACAGTATCTCCTATTTCATCTTCGTCTACATCCTCTTCCCTTCCTAAAATGTCTCGAAGTTCATTCCCTTCGTAGAGCCCCTCTATATACTCTTTCCACCTTTCAGCTTTCCCTTCTTTGCTGAGAACTGGTTTTCCATCAGTGTCTTTGATATTCATAGAGCTGTTTTTCTTATCTCCAAATGTTTCTTTTATTTTCCTGTAGGCTGTATCTATTTTTCCCCTATTTATACATTCTTCTACATCCTTGCATTTGCCTTCTAGCCACTCCTGCTTAGCCATTTTGCACTTCCTGCCAATCTCATTTCTTAGTCGTCTGCACTCCATTTTGCCTGTTTCATTTACAGCATTTTTATATTTTCTCCTTTCATCGATTAAATTTAGTATCTCCTGTGATATCCAAGGATTTTTTGTAGGTCTTTCCTTCCTACCTATTTTGTCCTCTGCTACCTTCACTATTTCATCTCTCAATTTTACCCATTCCTCCTCTACTGTTTTATTTTCCCCTGTTTCTGTCGATTGTTGCTTAAAGCTCCCTCTGAAATTCTTAAGAACCTCCGGTTCCTTCAATTTATCCAGGTCCCATCTCCTTATTTTCCTACCTTCTTGTAGTTTCTTCAGTTTCAGCCTACAGTTCGTAACCAACAAGTTATGGTCAGAGTCTATATCTGCCCCTGGGTATGTCTTACACTGTAGAACCTGGTTCCGAAATCTATGTCTTACCATTATAAAATCTATCTGGTATCTTCCGGTGTCTCCTGGTCTCTTCCACGTATACAACCTTCTATTGTGATTCTTGAACCAGGTGTTTGTTATAACTAAATTATGTTCTGTGCAAAATTCTACCAGGCGGCTCCCTCTTTCATTCCTTTTGCCCAGACCATATTCACCTACTATCCTCCCTTCCTCTCCTTGTCCTACTACCGAATTCCAGTCTCCCATAACAATTAAGTTTTCCTCTCCCTTAATTGTCTGAATAATTTCCTTTAGCTCCTCATATATTTCTTCGATTTCCTCATCATCGGCAGAGCTAGTTGGCATATAAATCTGTACTACTGTTGTCGGTGTTGGCTTCGTATCTATCTTGACAATGATAATGCGATCACTGTGCTGGTCATAATAGTTTACCCGTATTCCTATTTTCTTATTCATTATCAATACCCCCAATTGATTTTGTATTTATAATCCTGTACTCACCTGACCAGAAATCCTGTTCTTCCTGCCACCGAACTTCACTAATCCCCACTATATCTAACTTCAACCTATCCATTTCCCTTTTTAAATTTTCTAATTTTCCTACTCGATTAAGGGATCTAACATTCTACGCTCCGACCCGTAGAATGCCAGTATTGTCTTTCCTGATGATCACGTCCTCCTGAGTAGTCCCCGCCCGGAGATCCGAATGGGGGACTATTTTACCTCCGGAATATTTTACCCGAGAGGATGCCATCATCATATTTCCATACAGTAGAGCTGCATGTCCTCGGGAAAGGTAACGGCTGTAGTTTCCCCTTGCTTTCAGCCGTTCGCAGTAGCTGTGTGGCAAAGCCACATTAGCTGGTGTTACAAGGCCAGCTCAGTCAATCATCCAGACCGTTGCCCCTGTAACTACTGAAAAGGCTGCTGCCCCTCTTCAGGAACCACACGTTTGTCTGGCCTCTCCACAGATACCCCTCCGCTGTGGTTGCACCTACGGTACGGCTATCTGTTTCGTTGAGGCACGCAAGCCACCCCACCTCGGCAATGTCTGTGGTTCATGGGAGTGGAAATTTTATGTATGACTTTGATATTTCTGCAAGTGTATGTATTTAACGTGTGACGAGTGTCAGACTACGAATGCGAAGGTCGTGGGTCTGATACCCGTCAGGACCTAGGATTTTCATCTCTCACTTTCCACTTCTTTCCCCTCTATAGATGTTGATCATGTCAAAAATATCGAGGTAGCATCGTGGTTCGGAATCTACGTTCAACTGGAGGTCTCCCTATAACTGGCTGAGTAAATCAGTTCGAAGTTCGGAGGAAGGCAACGGCATACCACCTCCAAACAGGACCATGCCTAGTAAAGTACTATGGTATTCAAACCAAACTTCGGATTCTTGACTGCTTTAGTTTACTTTTTGTGTGTTTAACAGAACAAAAGAGAAGAAAATAGCTGACATCCACCAACTAGAGTGACAAATTTATTTGAGTAAATTCGAAAGCCTTGGCCACCATCAATAAATACGATTCTCAGCCTCACTCCAAGACTTACGGACTTACAACCTGAGTGCTAAATCTGCTCTCTGACAACAACATTTAAAGAAGACCTCAGGTTAGAAAAAATTCATAGAGCTGCTGTGATCCACCCTAACGAGGTAGAACACTACTTGGCCCATCACATGTTGTCCTTTCCCAATAGAAACAGGATCACGGGCAAGGATGCTCGTAGTAAAGTAAAGGTAAATTAAGGGGAACGTACGAAGAAATTTAGGCATGGTAAACTGTCAGGAACTAAAGCGACTTCGAGTAACAACCACTTGTAGTGTCTATAAAGTGCGAACAGTCCGGTTATTAATCAGCCTGCCCCCTCACAGTTTTATCAATATTTAAAGACATCTTCCCCTGGAAGAAACTGCCAACTTATACCGCCACATATTAATATAAATCTTTTTTCGTTCCCATCATAAACTGCTTTACAATTAATGGCTGAATACCGTGTGTCATTGACTAGGTCGGGGAGCTCCCTTTGAAAATTGATGAAATAGATCTCGGGTGAACAGCCCTGTGTATGTGTGCATAGGACACAATATTTCGGCCATATACCATGTTGCCATCATCAGGTCGAGTCTCTTCATGCTGCGATGCATCTCCCTTTGAAAATTGCTTGGCAAACATTCAAAAAGGTAGCAGGATCCCAATGTTCCATATTCGTGTAATCAATACGGGATTGCAGGATCCTGCCCTGACCAGTAACCATATTGTGTTTCATGAAGCTGCATGATTTACTGGGTGTTCTAGGTAGGGGAGCAGAAGGACTCCAGCTGCTAGACATACGATGCTGTATAGGTGGACAACTGAAGAAGGAGCACGGCTTGAGACTTGGTTGGGTGGAGGCTGCAGCATGTGACAGTGGTTGGAGCTTTCAATTTAATGCTGACTGAGCTGGTTGCAGCCTCCTGTTTGACGGTCCAGAACGAAGTGATGATGATGAGTATGATGGAAGGTTGGGTTGTGCAGCAGCCTGGCGTGAAGGGAGTCCATCTTGTGGACAGCCCTAGGCCCGCTGGCAGCACCAGGTTCGTCCCTGGTGGCCCCCAATTTTATGATCCTGGTTGGGGTGAGGCCGCTATCCAAGATGAGCAGTGACAATACGTACTGGAGATTATGTATTGCCGGTCGCGGTGGCCGAGGGGACTGAGGCGCTTCAGTCACGGTCTGCACGACTACTACGGCCGGGGGTTCGAATCCCCCCTCGGGCATGGATATTTGTGCCGTCCTTAGTTGTAGGTAGTTCATAAGTAGTTTGTAAGTTTAGGGACTGATGACCCCGTAGTTAAGTCCCTTAAGCTTAACAAACATTTGAAAATTTTGATTATGTATTTTGATTTTTTTACGCCATGTTGCAATAAATACACTGTCATTTTCTAATAGAACTTACAATGAGGTTCATCAACATTCGCCTGAAATGGTGAACATACAGGCACATTACAAGATGACGAAGGGGCCACCCTCGATGGAGGCTGCAGGTTCACAGGGCGCTAGATTGACCTAACAGGCTGAAATTTCAAACAAACAAAAAATAATAATAATAATAATAATTCAAATGTTTGTAGAGCTTATGGGACATAACTACGGGGTCATCAGTCCCTAAACTTACAAACTACTTACGAACTAGCTAATACTAAGGACGGCACAAATATCCATGCCCGAGGGGGGATTCGAACCCCCGGTCGTAGTGGCCGTGCAGACCGTGACTGGAGCGCCGCATTCATCTCGGCCACCCCGGCCGGCCTGAAATTTCATCGATGTCGTCAATAATCCTGTACATACAAAAGCAGTGAGGTTGTTAAGTATTGCGTTAGTAAAGGATACAGTTGCATCGATTACTGTACTTTTTATTTGCGTGTTAATTTATACTTTCTTCCACTTTTGTAGAGCTACACTTGAGTCGTCTAAAACAAAGAAAAAAAACTGTATCCAACAACAACAAAAATGTTAATGAAAGAGGAAGAATCAGGAGTACTATTTCTGCTACTAATACTACCACTGGTAGTCAAGTATCTGTCTCTGAAAATTTGGTGCCATGCTCCATGTGCTCTAACTAGAAAATGGTGACAATACTTGTGGTAAATCATTATCTGAAATAATGTTCATATATCCACGATGGCGACAATGAGCTCTGATTGAACTCGCTTGGACTCATGGCAGAAAATAGTTGATTGCTTAGTGTTGATCATGTTAGCTGTAAGAAAAAAAGTACCTATTGCATGCCAAGACAAGTCATTAATATGCATATAAAATATAAAGGAAACCTGAAAATTTCTTTCAGCTTCCTGCAAATCGGTCAGGAGAAACACCAAGTCGTTATCACCAAAACGCGATGATGGTGTTTTCTCAGCACAAGAGCGACTAGGAACAGTTGTATCATCGTCAATCATGCCGGACTGTTGGTGATTTATATTGTCAGTGATATGATTCCTGTATAGAGCTCGGACAGAAAATGATCAAGCACTGGTAGGCGGCAGTGGCAAAAAACACTCTCAAATTTTCAACATTCGTGTTAGTTGATGTTGCGGTCAGATTACCATGAAAATAATCTGAATCTATGTTCTGAAAAATGTTCAAATGTTTGTAAATCTATCGGACCGAACTGCGTGGTCATCAGTCCGTAGCTTACAACTACTTAAACTAAGGTACCCCCGCCACGCACCCTACGGTGAATTGCGGAGTATGTATGTAGATGTAGATGTAACGTAAGGACAAACACACACACCCATGCCCCAGGGAGGAGTCGAACCTCCGATGGCGAGCAACTGCTCGCTCCGCAGCGAGACGCCTTAGTCCGTTCGGCTACTCCACCGCCGCTCTAGGTTCTGATAACAGCATAATATATATAGCCAGCAGTGAGGGAATGAACCGAGCGAGACATTCTGAAGCATATCAAAATTACCGGTAGCTGAAGTTGCTGTCAGCTTACCGTAAAATAATGTGAAATTGTGTTCTATCAACAGTGTAATGTATGAGAACACGCACAGCTGCAGCTTGCGTTTCTTAGAAGCACAACATTCTCTTATGTCGAAGGTATTTCAAATTTTCAGCTTGTAAGAACACACAGAGCTTCGACTTCTGTTTCTCAGAACAGTGTGGCGTCGCTTATCAATTGCAAGTACGCAGGACGTTAAGCACAGCAAAAATGTTCAAATGTTTGTATAATCTATGGGACGTAACTATGGGGTCATCAGTCCTTAAACTTACAAACTACTTATGAACCACTTACGAACTAGGACGGCACAAATATCCATGCCCGAGGGGGGATTCGAACCCCCGACCGTAGTGGCCGTGCAGACCGTGACTGGAGCGCCTTAGTCCCCTCGGCCACCGCGGCCGGCAGCAAAAATGTTTCTAAATCTGTGGGAATTAACTACTCTGGTCATCAGTCCCTAGGCTTACCAACTAATTAAACTAACTTACGCTAAGGGCAACAAAATACACCTATGTCCGAGGGAGGACTCGAATCTCCGACGGCGAGCAGTGGCGCGCTCCGCAGCTAGGCGCCTTGGAACGCCCGGCCACTCCATTGCGTCCCACACAGGGCGCAGACTGCTTTCGTCACTGCATTTCCCCAAAAATCTCTCCACACCGATTTACATTTTTTGGAGAATGATTTCGACTGCAGAGTATCATGTATTGGAATAATGTAATATCAGGCTGCTGCTGATTGCTTCTGATTTGAACGTCGAATTATCGACAATTCTCGATCCAGTTTTTATTGAACAGCACAGACGTCATATATTAAATACTTACCTGCACATTGTGAGTGGCAATTGAAATTACTCTCATATCATGAACTCCTAAGAGCAAATTGTCTATGTAATGGCTCACAGAGGCAGGAAAAAAGAGCGACTTCCAGCAATGAGCAATATTCTTACCCGCGGGCTGTAAATTGTTGTGGTAGTGGTCATTGCAGTACGAAGTGTTACTCAACAAAAAATACGTTTTTATTTAACAGTAAAAATTATACACTCCAGGCCATTAAAATTGCTACAACACAAATATGATTTCCTACAGACGCGAAATTTAACCGACAGGAAGAAGATGCTGTGATATGTAAATGATTAGCTTTTCAGAGCATTCACACAAGGTTGACGGCGGTGGCAAACCCTACAACGTGCTGACACGAGGAAAGTTTCCATCGGATTTGTCATACACAAACAGCAGTTGACCGTCGTTGCCTAGTGAAACATTATTGTAATGCCTCGTGTAAGGAGGAGAAATGCGTACCATCACGTTTCCGACATTAATAAAGGTCGGATTGTAGCCTATCGCGATTGCGGTTTATGGTATTGCGATATTGCTGCTCGCGTTGGTCGGGATCCAATGACTGTTAGCAGAATATGGAATCGGTGGGTTCACGAAGGCAATACGGAACGCCGTGTTGGATCCCAACGGCCTCGTATCACTAGCAGTCGAGATGACAAGCATCTTATCCGCATGGCTGCAACGGATCGTGCAGCCACGTCTCGATCCCTGAGTCAACAGATGGGGACGTTTGCAAGACAACAACCATCTGCACGAACAGTTCGACGACGTTTGCAGCAGCATGGACTATCAGCTCGGAGACCATGGCTCCGGTTACCCTAGACGCTGCATCACAGACAGGAGCGCCTGCGATGGTGTACGCAACGACGAACCTGGGTGCACGAATGGCAAAACGTCATTTTTTTCGGATGAATCCAGGTTCTGTTTACAGCATCATGATGGTCACATCCGTGTTTGGCGACATCGCGGTGAACGCAAATTGGAAGCGTGTCTTCGCCATCGCCATACTGGCGTATCACCCGGCGTGATGGTATGTGGTGCCGTTGGTTACACATCTTGGTCACCTCTTGTTCGCATCGAGGGTACTTTGAACAGTGGCCGTTACATTTCAGATGTGTTACGATCCTTGGCTCTACATTCGATCCCTGCAAAACCCTGCATTTCACCAGGAAAATCCATGACCGCATGTTGCAGGTCCTGTACGGGCCTTTTTGGATATGGAAAATGTTCGACTGCTGACCTGGACAGCATATTCTCCAGATCTCTCACCAATTGAAAACGTCTGGTCAATGGTCGCCGAGCAACTGGCTCGTCACAATACGCCAGTCACTACTCTTGATGAACTGTGGTATCGTGTTGAAGCTGCATGGGCATCTGTACCTGTACACGCCATCCAAGCTCTGTTCGACTCAATGCCCAGGCGTATCGAGGCCGTTATTACGGCCAGAGGTGGTTGTTCTGGGTACTGAATTTTCAGGATCTATTCATCCAAATCGCGTGAAAATGTAATCACATGTCAGTTCTAGTATAATATATTTGTCCAATGAATACCCTTTATCATCTGCATTTCTTCTTCGTGTAGCAAATGTAATGGCCAGTATTGTATTAGCATTACATCTCATTCTCTTCTACTTCATCAGGCATAGGATATAATTTGTCACGCAGCTTGGATATTTTCATGGTATAAACAGAAATATTAAAAAAAATGTAGGAAGATTTATCTGTTCGGAAAAAGTGACAAAAAGCGAATTTCAGAATACTTCATGGCTCAACACAGAAGTCTTATCTCAAGTACAAATAGTGTTGAGGAACAGTGGTCAAAGTTCAGAGCCATCGTACAATATGCATTGGAAGTGTATGTACCTAGCAAGATCGTAAGAGATGGAAAGGAGCCACCATTGTACAACAACCGAATTAGAAGACTCCTACGGAAGCAAAGGGAACTTCACTGCAAACATAAACATAGCCAAAGCCTTGTAGACAAACAAAAATTACACGAAGCAAAATGTAGCGTGAGGAGGGCTATGCGAAAGGCGTTCAACGAATTCGAAAATAAAGTTCTGTGTACTGAATAGGCTGAAAATCCTAAGAATTTTGGTCTTACGTCAAAGCGGTAAGTGGATCAAAAGAAAAGTCCAGACACTATGTGATGAAAATAGCGTTGAAACAGAGGATGACACTCTAAAGGCTGAATACTAAATGTCTTTTTCCAAAGCTGTTTCACAGAGGAAGAGTGCACTGTAGTTCCTTCTCTAGATTTCCGCACAGATTAAAAAATGGCAGATATCGAAATAATTGTCAGAGGGATAGAAAAACAATTAAAATCACTCAAAAGAGGAAAGGCTGCAGGAGCTGATGGGATACCAGTTCGATTTTACACAGAGTACACGAAGGAACTTGCTCCCATTCTTGCAATGGTGTACTGTAGGTCTCTGAAAGAGAGTAGTGTTCCAAAAGATTGGAAAATGGCGCAGGTCATCCCCGTTTTCTGCTATACCTTTATTCGCAGCGTACATGATGTAATATTCCTTACAGGCGTCCTCTAATGTATTGATTTCCTTATCACCATGCGGTAGACACCTTTTCAATTTCGCGACCGCGGAAATTGTAATCCACGGTGATTTTTCATTAAACCTTTGCTGCACGTACATCCAGCTCATTGTAGGGTACAAACTTTAACCACAAAAAAGTAACTACTGACTTCGTGCACCACCCAACATCCGAAATGTCAACTCCTTTGAGGCGAAGTGATTGTCTACGGTAGCATCTTAAGTGACTTCTCAGAATTTCCAGCTGCCTTATCTGAATTCTTGAAATTTAGAAGTGATACTGCTAAGTATTCCTGCAATGACCTCTGGCTAGGATTCAAGGCCGTCTACTACTTATCGTCAACATGCAGATGTTGACTAACAGTTACTGACGTTGACAATTTGGGCCTGGCCTTCATTCAATGCCTGCAGATTCCCTGTCGGATCTTGAAACAATTTTGATTCACAAATAGTGAGGGGCATCTCTAGTCCCTCTCCGTCAGGATCTTCATAGAAATTCAATTCTGATTTCGTGTTCCGTGCTCACGTGTATTACACGCTACTTATAGACGCATGACAATTTTGAAGTTGTTCCTGCTATACGTGGTATAGAAATCAATTATCGTGTTAATAAATCGGTTTGTTACATGGAACATACTACGTCATGTGATGTAATAAACTGGAGTAAGAAGACCGTATGGTCATGCGAAGTATGCATCAGATAAATCAGATCATTTGTTTACTTTAATCAGGAATAGTTGAACCATTAACCGAGATAGCGCTGACGTCCTTCCAGAAGGACGAGAACGAGAACTTACATTTTTATTCTTGTCTGTAAGAATTCGTGCACAGTATCATATTTTATTTCTTTGAGTAGCCTTCTCGCATAGCAGATCAGTTTTAGCTTGTATTGTCGATTGCAAAGTGATTGGATACAGCTGCAAAGTTGAGGTTCATGTAGAAGATACTGAAGACTTACTCGTAGTTGTGTTCATACTTATTGAACTTTCTTCAGTTTTTGAGACATTTATAAAATTAAATTAAATGTTTGGAGAGCTTATGGGACTTAACTACGTGGTCATCAGTCTCTAAACTTACAAACTACTTATGAACTAGCTACTACTAAGGACGGCACAAATATCCATGCCCTAGGGGTGAGGGGTACGAACCCCCGACCGTAGTGGCCGTGCAGACTGACTGACGCGCCGCAGTACGCAGCAAAAAAATGTTCAAATGTTTGTAGAGCTTATGGGACTTAACTACGGGGTCATTAGTCCCTAAACTTACAAACTACTTATGAACTACTTAATACTAAGGACGACACAAATATCCATGCCCGAGGGGGGATTCGAGCCCCCGACCGTAGTGTCCGTGCAGACCGTGACTGGCGCGCCTCAGTCAGCTCGGCCACCGCGGCCGGCTCAGTACGCAGTTACCGCGGCCAGCGAGACATTTATATATACATATTTCGTCTTAAATGTTGTTTGAATAATAATGGTTCATCAGATAAAAATTATGAAACATTAATTTTGACGCCATTCGAGTAAAAAGGGCAGTATTGGTAAACTAATGACGTGATTGTGAAAAAATCACTTTTAACCATCTTGTGCAGTCATATGAAGGGAATTCATAGCCTCTAAGAAAAAAATTAAACCAAAAATAGTTCCGCGCTATCTGGGTTAAGCAAACAATGAGATAGTTTCTTCTACCATATCTGTGATAAGAATTTTCATAGGACTTTTTTTCTGTAAGATAAAAGGTGATGTGCTATTACTTAAACTCAGTTTGTAGCCGGCCGCGGTGGCCGAGGTGACTGAGGCGCTTCAGTCACGGTCAGCACGGCCACTACGGTCGGGGGTTCGAATCCCCCCTCGGGCATGGATATTTGTGCCGTCCTAGTTTGTAAGTAGTTCATAAGTAGTTTGTAAGTTTAGGGACTGATGACCCCGTAGTTAAGTCCCATAAGCTTAACAAACATAAACAACATAACATAAAACTCAGTTTGTAGTTTCTGGGATTAACAACTGAGCGATCTAACAACCACTGCAGACAATCAGTAAACGTATTTGCAGCATTTTGAGTGACAGAGTTGCAACCAAACGTTTGCCACTTTTTAATAGCAGGCGTACTTTGTATCCCAGTTTATAAATAACACTTCCTTGTCAGTGCTTTTAGTCCACGGTTCATTTCTTGCCGCGCCCCGCTCTTCACTCTGAGATAGCAGAACGGTTACGGTACTCCGGCCGCAGTGTTACGACAAGAGCCTTTGTGAAGGCATGCCTGCTCTGCCTTGTTTTGCATACTCTTACTAGTGGAGTGCAACGACCGGCTACGACTTGGAGATTACGTACCAGCTATGTTTTTGAAACGAATTTTATACAATTGGTAGTGTCCTTATACGTTTTCAGTTTTTATTTGTAGATCATTAAATCCCTCGAACACCGAAATACAGTTTCACTTCCTAGAATTTCTCCGTGTCAAGTATTCGCTATACCCTGACGGATTGCTGTAGAACACAGGTTACATCTACATCTACATAGATATTCTGCAAATCACATTTAAGTGCCTGGCAGAGGGTTTATTAAAAACTTTCATAACTTTTCTCTACCGTTCCATTCTCTAATAGCGCGCGGAAAGAAAGAACACCTACATCGTTCCGTTTTCGATCTAATTTCTCTTATTTTATTGGGATGGTCATGTCTCCCTAAGTAGGTGGGTGCTAGCAAAATATTTTCACATTCAGAACTAAAAGTCGGTGATTGAAACATAGCAAACAGATCAAGCCGCAATGTATAACGTCTTTCTTTTAATGATTTCCACCCCAATACGTGCAACATTTCCGTGACGCTTTCCCCCCCGTAACGTGATAGAACAAAACGAGCTGCCCTTCTCTGAACCTTCTCAATGCCTTCCGTCAATCCCACCTGGTAATGGTCCCACAAGGGGCAACAGTACTCCAGGAGAGGACGCACAAGTGTGATGTAGGCAGTCTCTTTGGTAGAGCTGGTGCATCTTCGAAGCGTTCTGCCGATGAAACGTAACCTTTGGTTCGCCTTCCCCACAATATTTTCTATGTGTTCTCTCCAAAAAGTTGTTCGTAATTGTAACTCCTAGGTATTTGGTAGAATCTACGACCTTAAGGTTTGACTGATTTATCGCGTAATTGAAGTTCAGCGGATTTCTTTTAGTGGTCATGTGTATTACTTCACACTTTTCTTTATTTAGTGTCAATTGCCAATTTTCGCACCATGCAGAAATTTTCTCTAAATCGCTTTGCAGTTGCTTTTGATCCTCTGTTGACTTCACTAACCGATAAACGACAGCGTCATCCGCGAACAATCTAAACAATTACAACTCGGTGTAATGATGATTTATAAAGTACACAAACACACCGCTAGTAAAATGAACTGTAGGGTTTCACTCATACAAATCAGAGAAAGATAAAAAGCTCCTAGTAGAAAATGGAAATTATGGATAAATTAAAAAACACAATTTTATATGTGTTTTACAAGTTTATTTTTGTTAACTTAACCGGTTTTCGGCTTATTAGGCCATCTTCAGAGTATTTACTGCTGTGTCAAAGAGGTTACAATGTTTAGATACAGTATGGGAAGAGATGACAAATGTCTCCACTTAGATCGACATACATAGTATAACACTTCTTTGACATTGTGTTATTACAGTTATCAACTTAAAAACTATACAGTAATAAATGAATATACAATGTGTAAAGGATAAAAAAAGGTATAAATTTGAATATAACCTGGGAACTGAAACTACCTACTATTACAAAAAAACTGATAATGCTGATAAATAAATATATATAATAATGATTATGCAGCCAAGATCGCATTTTTCATTTATTATGTGACCGGTTTCGGCGTACTCGACGCCATCTTCAGACCAGTCGTAATTTACATAATTTCACAACATTTTATATACTAAATTACGACAGGTCTGAAGATGGCATCGAGTACGCCGAAACCGGTCACATAATAAATGAAAAATGCGATCTTGGCTGCATAATCATTATTAAACAATTATAGATCGCCCCACTTAACTATGAGTTCCTTATATAAAATATATATAAGTGCCTTGTTAATAATTCTGCACGATAATTATAGATGGTGTTACATATGATTGTTGTAAGGCCAGGTTTGGAGTGGCATCAAGAACTTAGAATGAATAGTTACTGCATTAGATTAAACTAAAACAAATCTGTCTAATGAAATTAACCATCTAAAAATTCAGGTAGATAAAAATGAATATTATGTTATAAGCTACACTGAGACCGAATTTTCAAAACTTAACAAATCATCGGGACTGTGGGGGATTCCTTGTTTAGCCCCACATTTATTTACATGTCCATTCTTTGTTTCCTGCTAGGAAACGAGGAGGACGAGTCTAATAATTGGGAAATTATGATGGAGGTTTTGTTTACTTTACTTTTCCATCAGATGGTTCTGTTGTACCGTATTTACATTGTTCCATAACAGAACATGCTATGAGTCAACGACAGACTCATTCATTTCCCCAGTGGATACGGATATGGAATTGGTTGTCAGAATTGTAGCTGCTTCTGATGTGATTCGAAACACATAAGGGATATTTGTAAGGGTGCGTCAAAGTTTGTTCGCCATGTTATGCATGCATTGATGTTGGCCGTCAGTTAGCGCAAGTTTTGTGGCACATAGTGCAAATGGTATGTTCGTTGTATCAATAATGGTATTTGCAGTTAACTGTAATTAAGGTAATCAAATACGTACACATTAATATGATTGTATTGCTCTTGTGGTTGTGCTCTTCAGTCCGTAGACTGGTTTGATGCAGCTCTCCAAGCTACACTTTCCTGTGTAAGTCTCTTCATCTGAGAATAAGTTCGGCAACCTACATCCTTTTGAATCTGTTTACTGTATTAGTCCCTCGGTCTCTTCTCTCTAATGCTAAGTTGACGATTCCTTGATGTCTCAGAATGTGTCCCACCAATCTATCCCTCCTCTCAATCAGGATATGCCAGAAACACCTTTTCTCCCCGATTCGGGTAAGCACCTCCTCATTAGTTACGTGATCTATCCATTTAATTTTCTTCATTCGTCTGTAGCACCACATTTCAAAAGCTTCTATCATCTTTTTGTCTGAACCCTCTTCTCAAGACACTGTCCATTCCATTCATTTGCTCTCCCTTAGAGATCTTTTGCGATCGGAGAGTATTTCCCCTGTCTCATACATCTTGCATACCAGGTGGAACAATTTCTTCATGACTGGCTCTTCGAACGATATCAGCAGTTCAGACGGAAATCATCTACTTCCGGGGCCTAGTTTCGACTCAAAGTGCTCTGATTATCTCCTTAAGCTGGTTTCTCCAACCCCAGGTTCCCGACCTCAAATTGTTCAGTGAAGCGTCTTCAGTGTCCTCTTACGGAAATGCCCGGTTTGTGTGGGAAATCGGTATCCCTTGTTTCGAATAGATTCGATATCAACAGTTCAGACGGAAATCATGTACTCCAGGGGCCTTGTTTCGACTCAAATCTTTCAGTGCTCTGATTATCTCCTTAAGCTGGCTTCTCCAACCCCAAATTGTTCAGTGAAGCGTCTTCAGTGTCCTCTTACGGAAATGCCCGGTATGTGTGGGAAATCGGTATCCCTTGTTTCGAACAGATACGAGATTCAACGATAACCAAAAGTGAGGTCACATCTGCTGGCAAACTTTCCCAGCCGCTCTATTTGGCCTGTCGTGTGTCCACCACGACTCGATTTGTCCCCAATCGACTTTTTTTCCTTTTGGGGTATCTGAAGGGCTTTGCGTATGAAACACGCGTCACATAACCGGAGGACCTAGAGGACAGGGTTGCTGTGGCAGCGGGATGTCTTCGAGATAACCAAGTATCTTCCAAAGGGTGAGCCGCACAATACAGCGTCCAAGTGTGTGTCGATGCATCTGGACAAAACTTTGGGCATCCTCTGTGTTGGGCATTCATTTGTAGCACGTGGCTTAATAACTGCAACGCCATTTAGTAGCCCCGGATGGCTTTTGCGGCCCCTGTTCCTATGTGGTTACTGGTCCTTGTTGTATGCCCGATGTTCCATGTAATTTTGTAAACGTTTTCTTGAATCACACTGTAGACCTAATGCTTTCTGTAAATCTTGAATGATCACAAACATGGAAAAAAATGAGAGAAAATTATACAGGTTACATATGAATATTATGTCGTTATTAAAACATCGCAGTACGAATCTACCAAATATAAACCAGTTGTACTGAAATCTATGTCAATTTCTTCAGTGCAGATGTAGAACAGGCCAAAGGTCTTACGGGAATCAAAAAAATTCCGCTAGTAGTGAGTGAAAATGAACGACAGCGTTACGTTAGTAGTGTGTGGATGAGTTGAAAATTTGGGTCTAGCGGGACCATGCTAGCGTAATCCCTGATGTGATGATCTCTGTGTCCCAATGGAGCAGTTGTCAGTGCGACTGGCTAGTAAGCACGAGACTCTGGTTCGAATCCGGACTGGCTACAGACTTGAACTTCTCTTATTGATTTAATTCAGTGTCCACGAGCAGCTAATGTAATTAGCCAGTCTTGCATGGTTCGCAGGAGAACTTCTGTGAAGTTTGGAAAGTAGGAGGCGAGGTACTGGCGGAAGTAGGGTTGTGAGGCGGCATCGTCAGTCGTGTCGGGGTGGCACAGTCGGTAGTGCGCTTGCCCGCGAAAGGCAAAGGTCCCAGGTTCGAGTCCCGGTTCCGGCACACAATTTTAATCTGCCAGGAAGTTTCAGCTAATGTAATTATTTGTACGTATGACAGTACAAGGAAGAAGATTGGGGATACAGAACATCACAAAAGTTTGCTGTTTTGTTACCATATTCGCCTTGTAATGCAGCCATCCGACTGTATGCGAATGTCCGTAAGTTAGTCAGGTGATATGGTTCGTGGACTCCATCAACAGAAAATAGCGACAGTATCGTTAGCGTACAGTCACCACAGTGCCTCAAACGATCTGAACTTTCGATAACAAAGGGTACCCAATACTATACTGCAGAAGCGCCCAAGAAAACTCTATTTATTCAGTGGTGAATTATAGAGTGGAAGCGTAAATTAACACCCTTTCCCCTTCAAAGAAAAATAGTAAAGTAGAAGTTAATTATACTTAAAGAAATAATAATATTATCTAGCACTGCAGTTTTTCTGTAATAAAATTTCATCTCGAGTATAAAAACAACAACAGTTGCGTCATTATGAGGTGTATTCTTCCTCAACTCAAACAATTAATGGCAGAATAATTATTATCACAAATGTCTGTCAGTCGCGAGGCTTAAGGCGGCGCTTTCATCTGCATCTACATACATACTCCGTTAATCGCATTTAACTGCATGGCAGAGGGTTCCTCGGACCGCTTTTGTGATATTTCCCTACCTTTCCATTCTCTTGTATAATCATTCAGTTTTTTATCTGATTTCTCTTATTTTGACGATCATGTCTCCCTATGGAGATGGGTTCTATCAAATATATTCGCATTCGGAAGAGAATGTTGCTGAAAGAAATAAATCTCGCCGCAATGGATAACGACTTTCTTTTAATGATTTCCACCCCAACTCCTGCATAATTCCCATGTCACTTTCTCCCCTGTATCATGACAATACAAAACGAGCGGCCCTTTTCTGAACTTTCTCCATAGTCTCCATCAGTCCTACATGATGGAGCTGGCCGAGGGGACTGAGGCGCTCCAGTCACGGTCTGCACGGCCACTACGGTCGGGGGTTCGAATCCCCCCTCGGGCATGGATATTTGTGCCGTCCCTAGTCGTAGCTAGTTCATAAGTAGTTTGTAAGTTTAGGGACTGATGACCCCGTAGTTAAGTCCCATAAGCTTAACAATACAATACATGATGGAGCTGCCACACTGCGCAGCAGTACTCCAAAATAGGACGCACATGTGTAGTTTAGGCAGTATCTTTAGTAGCCTGTAGCATCTTCTAAGTGTCTGCCAATGAATCGTATCCTTTGGTTCGCCTTTCCCTACAGTATTTACATTGTGTTCTTTCTTATTTGTGTTGTTCTTTATTGTTATTCTTAACTATTTAGTTGAATTTACGACCTATAAATTTGACTGATTTATAATGTGTTTTAAGGTTAATTGCTTTCTTTTAGTGCACATATGAATGACTCCACACTTAGGGTCAATTGCCAATTTTTGCACCATGCAGATATCACTTCCACCCGTCTGTAATTTCCACATTGTCGAGGGGATGTTAAACCTTAAGCTTCCTTCCTTCCCAAGCTCCACCTCAAGTGCACGATCCACAAACATGTAGAAAAAATTTCACACGTATAAAACTACACGCACGCAGTTTGAGATTCACATATTTCTTCTCTGGAGATGAAGGGGTGGTGACAGGAAGGGTATCCGCCCACCCTCTATTACTAACTATATCAGATCCATAGTTAACCGCACTGAACCCGCGCAAGCCAGACAAAGGCACAAGGTAAAGTACAACTACTATCACAAACTTTTACTGTATTGGAGGGCATACGTGCACACAGATTCTTTGATTTGTATGAGTGAAACGCTACACTTCACTTTTAATTAGCGGTGTGTTTGTGTACTTTATAAATCGTCATTACTTTTAGTAACACTAAAAGTGGGCCTTTGCGATCGCCTTTTGACAGCTTGAAATTTAAATGAAAATAACGCCATAACCGTTCATATGACACAGAAACTGAATAAATGAATCTGTAGAGGATAAATTTCTCTACAACTTTGATGGCATATGTTTTTTTCATATCTCGCATCGTTTCAGAGATATTTGCAAAAATAACTGCGATTTTGTGATGTCTGTCTGTCTGTAACGTGTTCCCACTTTTTAGGTCGAACCGTTCAATCAATTGGCACCAAATTTTAAGGACATAATTGTTGACCGCCAGAGACCAGAACCTGGCTTTTTCAAATATTTCGGACAAAAAAATACGTTAGTAACACCAAAAAAAGCCGTTTGTAATATAGTTTTCATTGCAAATAAACCGTTCATCTGACAAGAAAATCGAATAACCGAATTTTTAGTGGAGACAATTCTATACAACTTTGCTCGCTTATGGTTTTTTTTTTTTTCAATTCTCGTATCGTTTGAGAGATATTTGCAAAAATAGCTGCGATTTGACAACGTCCATTCATTTTACGAAAAACAGCCGTTCTGAGATGTCACGTGACATTCCTGGCCCTGTACTCTCTCTGGCGTCCGCCGTCTTGGCGTTGCGTATTTGATGATTTTGTTATTATAACTTAAACGTTGTCATTTCAAAGCAACGGCGCAACATTCTGAGCAACGTTCCGATATTGGTAGTTTCGTGTATAAAGGAAGTCCTAGATTTCTGTGGCAAGTGTAGTTCCTTAATGAAACGGAAGGGAAGTGTATACATTGCAACAAATTACCTTGATTATTTTCTTCTAAGCAATTATTCACTATTTATAGAATATATCCAAAGACATTAATTAGAATCAATGCATCTACTAAAATGTTTCTCTTTTCATAGTTGCTATGGACGCTTTTAACGTTCATCTGACATGTGCGTTTCCTGTTCAGAATGTTCAAATGTTTGTAGAGCTTATGGGACTTAACTACGGGGTCATCAGTCCCCAAACTTACAAACTACTTATGAACTAGCTAATACTACGGACGGCACAAATATCCATGCCCGAGGGGGGATTCGAAACCTCGACCGTAGTGGCCGTGCAGACTGTGATTGACGCGCTGCGTTTCCCGTAGTTCAGATATGATTTCGTTCATGTTACTTTGTTCTGCGCTAAAATAAAGAGCAAATATTCTATTTCAAACCGTGATTACGTTTTCTTTTACAGCTAAAATCACAAGCGGAAGAAGTGTGGTAATACTGAATTCCACATAAATCTAGTACTTAATATATATACAAAGTTAGTACTATCCTTACGTCATTTACAACAGTCATTGTAACAGTATCTCCCGAGATTATGTACATGTTTACAATTCGTTAGTATATATTTCATGGGATGTTCTCGAAACAGAACAAATGCACTTTTCAGAGAAACTGCTGTTACCTTTCAACAACTCGGAATGTTGCAGAATATAGTTGTGTTCAGTTAACAAGTGTGTGCAAAAACCTTTTAGGAAGTAAGAGAGAAAAATTGTCAGTAGTATTCTTCAGGGAGGTCGATGCTTTACGTTCGCTTGTTCATGTTCGTTCTGGGTTGTTCGTTGAGAATTTTATTCAGTTTTTTTTTATTACAGATGGCGTTGAACCAACAATGTCTGAAGAGAAGGCCTATGTACTGCCGTGCCACGTCACGTCATGCAGAGCAGAGTGGGATCGCGTAGCTGACTGGCTGGCTGATGGGACACAGCCCATTACCTCACATTGGCCAGCCAGTGAGATCACGACCTAATCTGCGTAACGTGGCACGGAAGCGCACAGGCCTTCTCTTCGGACGGTGTTGGTTGAACCCTCTTTCTTTTTCTCTCTTTTCAATGGTTCTTCGGTTTCATCGGTACTCTGTGGACGTTGGTTTGTTTCGTTCTATTTTGATCACTTCGTCGATCACTGTTTTCTTGTTACAGAGGGCGTCGAGCTACCACGCCGGCAACCCTCTGACCGAGCGCGCTGAGCCACCGCGCCCTAGCAAGTTACGAGCCACCGTCTAACATGTTCGTACGTCACAACTAATTCCTCGCCCATTACGCTATGGCGAACAGCTGCGACAGTAATATGTAATTCTCGTACCACCGATGGCAGGTGTTAACTAAGTGACTAACATTAGATTATAATGCACTGTCCTTAGAACGACGTGTTTTTGATAATTTTCAGTTTGGTTTGAAACGACAACGCTTGAGGTATAATAAGAAAATCATCAAGTAGAGAAAGCAAAATGGTGTATGCAAAAGAGATTTTCGGGCGTGGGATGTCACTTAACTGATTTATAAACGCAAAATGTAGTATGCTGTGTTCCATCCAGACTTTAGTTACTCGTCCGAACGCCAAATGTAAACTACGTTCGTTCCAGGCTATAGTCATTTGTAACCAGTACAGGCAAAGAAAATAAACTTTGAACAAACTATCAAGGCAAGACAGTTGATAAAATTTTAACGGAAAAATATAATGAAAATGTGGGCGAGATGTTAAAATGATAGTTTAAAGAGGTAAAAGTTCAAAAAAGGGTATGTTTGTCAACGTTAAACTCAAATATCATATGAATTTGGCTGTTTGTTAAAAAACGGCCAGAAAGAATATTAAGTGTTATTATTTATCAGAATAGTAGAATCATAATCCTATCACTATAATTTTATTATTATTTACATTATTACTTTTGTCCGAAATGTTTGCAAAAAATTATAAAACTACAAATCTAAAGTGGGCCGTAAAACAAGCCAGTGCCATTTTTTTCCATGTCTTAGGCATTAATTAATAAGAAACACTTTGGCGAATCGACGTGAATAAGAGAGGTTCATTCCAAGTACCATGACTCAACTTTCTTCCCGTTGTAGCTACTTGATTTGACATTCCTATGGTGGGATAATTTGAAAGTAAGGCGGCGCACATTCTCGACTGCCACTTACCAGTTTGTGCGCCATTAAGTTGCATTACGTATTCAAATCAGAGGACAAGGTCTGCAAAAGTGATGCAGTTTTCTCGTTACAGAGGGCGCTCGAGCTACCTCTGATCGAGCGCGCTGAGACACAAACTAATTCCTCGCCCATTACGCTATGAGGAACAGCTGCGAGAGTAATCCTTAATTCTCGTACCGTCGATGGTAGGTGTTAACTTACTAACTAATGAACGTTATATTATAATTCATGGTCCTAAGAACGACGTGTTTTACATAATTTTCAGTGCGCCATTGCTTTGAAATGACAACGCTTGAGTTATAATAAGAAACTCGTCAAGTAGAGAAAGCAAGATGGTGTACGCAAAAGAGATTTTCGGGCGAGGGATGTCACGTGACCGATTTACGAAAGCCAAATGTACGCTGTGTTTCATCCAGGCTATAGTCACTCGTCCGAACGTCAAATGTACGCAACGTTCGTTCCAGGCTATAGTCATTCGTAACCAGTACAGGCAAAGAAAATAAACCTCGAACAAACTACCAAGGCAAGACAGGTGATGATATTTTAACGGAAAAATACAATGAAAATGTGTGGGAGAGATATTAAAATAATAGTTTAAAGAGGTAAAAGCTAAAAAAAAAAAAAAAAAGAGTATGTTTGTCAAAGCTAAACTCAAATATCATATAAATTTGGCTGTTTGTTAAAATACGGTCAGAAAGAAATGTTCAAATCCAGAATGAATCTTTCACTCTGCAGCGCAGTGTGCGCTGATATGAAACTTCCTGGCAGATTAAAATTGTGTGCCGGAACCGGGACTCGAACCTGGGACCTTAGCCTTTCGCGGGCAAGCGCACTACCGACTGTGCTATCCCGACACGACTCACGATGCCGCCTCACAACTTTCGCGTCCCGGTTCCGGCACACAATTTTAATCTGCAGGAAGTTTCATATCAGCGCACACTCCGCTGCAGAGTGAAAGATTCATTCTGGAAACATCCCTTAGGCTGTGGCTAAGCCATGTCTCCACCATATCCTTTCTTCCAGGAGTGCTAGTCTTGCATGGTTCGCAGGAGAGCTTCTGTGAAGTTTGGAAAGTAGGAGGCGAGGTACTGGCGGAAGTAAAGTTGTGAGGCGGCATCGTGAGTCGTGTCGGGATAGCACAGTCGGTAGTGCGCTTGCCCGCGAAAGGCAAAGGCCCGGCACACAATTTTAATCTGCCAGGAAGTTTCAAATGTTCAAATGTTTGTTAAGCTTAAGGGACTTAACTGCGGGGTCATCAGACCCTAAACTTACAAACTACTTATGAACTACCTTATACTAATGACGACACAAACATCCATGCTCGAGGGGGGGATTCGAACCCTCGACGGGGAACGGCCTCGTGCATCGTAGCGTAGCGCCTCAATGCTCTGCCGCGGCACGGTCAGAAAGAATATTACGTGTTGGGTGCATAGATATTATCACAATAGCAGAGTCGTAATAGTATTACTATAATTTTTTATTATTTAAAAAATTATTTTTCTCCGAAATGTTTGCAAAAAATCATAAAACTACAAATCTAAAGTGGGCCGTAAAACACGTCAGTGGGATGTGTATAGAGGCGAAGGTGGTATTATGAGCTAGTGGTTGCAATATGGGCTAGCTTAATATCTGACTAATAAGCCCACGCATACTAGCGGCAATCTCATCAAATAGTAGTAGCTAGTTCGTACAAACGCCACAGAATGCGCTGCCGCAGTCAGTTACGTGGAATGTTAGTGGTGAGCTGTTTCGTGATTTTTCTCATTTCAAAACATTGAAAGGTAAGAAATTACAGTCATATTAGACGTACTGCCAATGCGTAGTTAGCTGTTAACTTCTTAACTACATATTATTTAAATATTTAGCTCTCTAATGCTCACGAAGTTAGTTTATTAAAGTTTGTTTATAACGGATAGCGACGTTTTACTTTCCAAGAGGGCTAGGGTGGTAATATGGACAATCGCTGTGGTGGTTATATGGGCTACCCCCTATAGTAGCCCATATTACAACATCTACAAATTCTGTTTGGTTTTCTGTTTCAGCCTGATAACACAGAAGGTTTTCCCAAGTCCTCTACTGGTCCACACCATGTGCCAAAGACCTAGCAGAAGCTGGCCCAAGCAGTGCGTCCCACGTTCCAACAGGAAACATTAAGACTTCACCAAAGGACATTTTCCCTGTGCCAAAAAATAAGAAAAAAAAACAAAGGACCTAAGCCAGAAAAGGCATCACCGTACAAAATATATTTGGAAGAAGCTCAAAAAAGTACGAAGAAAAGGAAGCTGATAAAAAAACGAAAATAAAAAGAAATGGGGGAAAAAGTGGACAAAAAAGGAAGATCGAAAGTGACGATGTAACAGGGAATACGAAGAATGTGAGATGTGAGCCAGGTGTTGACAAAAGAAAGAAACAAGGAATAAAAAGCAAAACATCAGTGAAGTGAAAATTGACCATCGACCTACAATCATCAACCGAGAGTTCAGAGGAGGGATCGATAGATTCTGGGGAGTCAGTTCTAGAGCCCAGTGTTGGTGGAGATGACGATGCTACCTGTGAGGAGTTATATCCCCAAGACAGTGAAGGAGAGCTGTGGATCCAGTGGCTGATGTGCGAGATGTGGGCGCACAACGAGTGTGCTGGCTGTGAAACGGAACATTATATTTGTGATTTCTGACAACCCTAAATGAACAACTCATGATAAACATGTCCCAGTATAAAGGGTTTGCTATTTTACAATAACTCTAAAAATGTACAGGAAATATTTACTTTTTTGTGTGTTTATAAAGTAGCCCATATTACCACCACATTTACATTTTTTCACAATATGTCAATTTTGTAAACATGTGTCTATATTAAAGTTGCATAATGATTTAAACTAAAACATACGTGTTTGGCTTTTTTATAACATCATAAAGATTATTTTTTGAGTTTTTCAGCAAATTTCACTGACAATTTTGGAATTTATGGTTCAAAAATAAAGTGGTAGCCCATAATACCACCTTTTCCTCTCTCTCTCTCTCTCTCTCTCTTCCTCATCTTATGCATTGGAATGAAAGACACAAGATAACGGTCAGATATTCTGCAGAATATCTCACAGTTACCTTGTGTGTTTCATTCATAATGTAAAAAATACTCTGTCAAGAACCGACGGAACAGTCAGTGAATATTTTCGGATTTTACATGGTACAGGATATTTCGATCCATGTATGTGATGAATGTAGTTCATATCTTTTGTAAACTGGTTGTCAAATATGCAACACAGTTTGTTTATATTTATTTGTTGTGTACAATTTCAGACTTGTGCATTTGATACGTATTCATATAGTTAACCTTTAGTTGAGTCCATTGGAATCGTGCTTGCAGATGGTAAACTGCTGTAGAAGTCAGCTGGGAAAGAAATGTTCCCTCTGATGAACTGTTGCAGTCCACATCAGGGACATTCTCTTTCCCACCCGATTTCCACAGCATTTCACCTATGCAAGGATACATTATTGTGATCGTCTATAGAAGTCAGCCGTAGTTAAAGGATTACTGCGATGACTTGATTATAAGAACAGATGTATGTTATTTCGACGATGATACATCATTTAGGTAATTCAGACATTTTATGAAATTTCGAATTAGACTTGAGAACGACGATAAAGCCGAAATTATTGTACGAATGAAACAAGTTAATAATAGCATAGTCAAATGGTCGTTTAAGCATTTAATCTCCTTGCAGATAGAGCATATTATTTAAAAATCTGACATATCAAAACAACTTTGGCTTCATTTTATGAAGAAAATGTTCATAAAATGTTTATGAACTTTGGAGCTTGCTGTTAATTTTACCCTCTTCGTTGTGGCAGTTTTTCACTCATACTTTTCACAATAAAATATCATGAACTCGATCTAATACTTTGAGGGAAATAATAAAAACGACTTGCGTGATATTAGTCACAGCAGCTGATCCTTCGTGAAAATTTGGTCCATAATTCTGATAGTATGCACGTCTTTCTGAATGTACAGCTCATAATTTAGCTCGCAACAGCTGTACGTCAATCACTCCTCCCCACTGTAGCAGCCTAATGGGGAGCGCACCTAATGTCGTGTGGGACTTCCTCTGTGGCCTGACGACGTGGAAGTGACTCTACATGTTTCTGGTACTCCTATAGGTGCAGCTGAAAGCAAATTGTTTGCAGAGCGGCAGCCAATCCTCGTCTGTTCGTACGTGCAGGAGCCTGCTTTCCAAGCCACCGCACATATGCTCGATGGGTTTCAAATCTAGCCTCCGAGGTAGCCATTTCCATCTTTCGACCTCCCATGCCTGTTTCTGGAATCATTCGAAGACGGTGGGCTGCGCGCTATCCGCCGAAACCGTCAGGGTGTTGGAAGGTCTAAACTGGTTTGATGTAAGAAACTTCCTGGCAGATTAAAATTGCGTGCCGGAACCGGGACTAGAACCTGGGACCTTTTCCTTTTCGCTGGCAATTTCACTACCGACTGTGCTATCCCGACACGACTCACGATGCCGCCTCACAACTTTACTTCCGCCAGTACCTCGCCTCCTACTTTCCAAACTTCACAGCTCTCCTGCGAACAATGCAAGACTAGGACTCCTGGAAGAAAGGATATGGTGGAGACATGGCTTAGCCACAGCCTAAGGGATGTTTCCAGAATGAAACTTTCACTCTGCAGCGGAGTGTGCGCTGATATGAAACTTCCTGGCAGATTAAAATTGCGTGCCGGAACCGGGACTCGAACCTGGGACCTTGCCTTTTCGCTGGCAATTTCACTACCGACTGTGCTATCCCGACACGACTCACGATGCCGCCTCACAACTTTACTTCCGCCAGTACCTCGCCTCCTACTTTCCAAACTTCACAGAAGCTCTCCTGCGAACAATGCAAGACTAGGACTCCTGGAAGAAAGGATATGGTGGAGACATGGCTTAGCCACAGCCTAAGGGATGTTTCCAGAATGAAACTTTCACTCTGCAGCGGAGTGTGCGCTGATATGAAACTTCCTGGCAGATTAAAATTGCGTGCCGGAACCGGGACTCGAACCTGGGACCTTGCCTTTCGCGGGCAAGCGCACTACCGACTGTGCTATCCCGACACGACTCACGATGCCGCCTCACAACTTTACTTCCGCCAGTACCTCGCCTCCTACTTTCCAAACTTCACAAAAGCTCTCCTGCGAACAATGCAAGACTAGGACTCCTGGAAGAAAGGATATGGTGGAGACATGGCTTAGCCACAGCCTAAGGGATGTTTCCAGAATGAAACTTTCACTCTCCAGCGGAGTGTGCGCTGATATGAAACTTCCTGGCAGATTAAAATTGCGTGCCGGAACCGGGACTAGAACCTGGGACCTTTGCCTTTCGCGGGCAAGCGCACTACCGACTGTGCTATCCCGACACGACTCACGATGCCGCCTCACAACTTTACTTCCGCCAGTACCTCGCCTCCTACTTTCCAAACTTCACAAAAGCTCTCCTGCGAACAATGCAAGACTAGGACTCCTGGAAGAAAGGATATGGTGGAGACATGGCTTAGCCACAGCCTAAGGGATGTTTCCAGAATGAAACTTTCACTCTGCAGCGGAGTGTGCGCTGATATGAAACTTCCTGGCAGATTAAAATTGCGTGCCGGAACCGGGACTAGAACCTGGGACCTTTGCCTTTCGCGGGCAAGCGCACTACCGACTGTGCTATCCCGACACGACTCACGATGCCGCCTCACAACTTTACTTCCGCCAGTACCTCGCCTCCTACTTTCCAAACTTCACAAAAGCTCTCCTGCGAACAATGCAAGACTAGGACTCCTGGAAGAAAGGATATGGTGGAGACATGGCTTAGCCACAGCCTAAGGGATGTTTCCAGAATGAAACTTTCACTCTGCAGCGGAGTGTGCGCTGATATGAAACTTCCTGGCAGATTAAAATTGCGTGCCGGAACCGGGACTAGAACCTGGGACCTTTGCCTTTCGCGGGCAAGCGCACTACCGACTGTGCTATCCCGACACGACTCACGATGCCGCCTCACAACTTTACTTCCGCCAGTACCTCGCCTCCTACTTTCCAAACTTCACAAAAGCTCTCCTGCGAACAATGCAAGACTAGGACTCCTGGAAGAAAGGATATGGTGGAGACATGGCTTAGCCACAGCCTAAGGGATGTTTCCAGAATGAAACTTTCACTCTGCAGCGGAGTGTGCGCTGATATGAAACTTCCTGGCAGATTAAAATTGCGTGCCGGAACCGGGACTAGAACCTGGGACCTTTGCCTTTCGCGGGCAAGCGCACTACCGACTGTGCTATCCCGACACGACTCACGATGCCGCCTCACAACTTTACTTCCGCCAGTACCTCGCCTCCTACTTTCCAAACTTCACAAAAGCTCTCCTGCGAACAATGCAAGACTAGGACTCCTGGAAGAAAGGATATGGTGGAGACATGGCTTAGCCACAGCCTAAGGGATGTTTCCAGAATGAAACTTTCACTCTGCAGCGGAGTGTGCGCTGATATGAAACTTCCTGGCAGATTAAAATTGCGTGCCGGAACCGGGACTAGAACCTGGGACCTTTGCCTTTCGCGGGCAAGCGCACTACCGACTGTGCTATCCCGACACGACTCACGATGCCGCCTCACAACTTTACTTCCGCCAGTACCTCGCCTCCTACTTTCCAAACTTCACAAAAGCTCTCCTGCGAACAATGCAAGACTAGGACTCCTGGAAGAAAGGATATGGTGGAGACATGGCTTAGCCACAGCCTAAGGGATGTTTCCAGAATGAAACTTTCACTCTGCAGCGGAGTGTGCGCTGATATGAAACTTCCTGGCAGATTAAAATTGCGTGCCGGAACCGGGACTAGAACCTGGGACCTTTGCCTTTCGCGGGCAAGCGCACTACCGACTGTGCTATCCCGACACGACTCACGATGGCGCCTCACAACTTTACTTCCGTTTGAAATAGTTTCCGGGCAACTCAGAGTTATCCCGGACCATTCAAAGGTACTTCCAGGACAACTAGGGGGCCCATTCCATACTGTCCATGACTGTCATCGACGATGGCTGGATGGCCGGTGGTTTGTTGTGGACTGTGAACCCTAATTGAACCATTCACGATACGCCCTGTTGTGAGTGTTTTCCTTTGCATAATTTAGTTTAAGTAGTTTGTAAGTATAGAGACTTATGACCACTGCAGTTCGATTCCATAGCTTTAGTAACATTTGACCATTTTGGAAGTTGAAACACTGCTTATAGTTCTTATGCAGCTTATTGTCCATATTTACAGGATAATTTTTCTTGTCTGTTTCCGCATTTTCAACCGCTTCCCCCTACATAAACACACATACACACTTGCCTCCAATATAAACTGAGGATTCCTTGGTGTCTCAGAACATGTCCTACCAATGGATTCCTTCTTTCAGGTTATTTACATAGACGTGCGTGTATGTTGATGCATTTGTCTATAGGAGGTGAAGCGCCAATTTTTTTCACGTATTAGGATTTCATGTACTAGGAAATTGCTGAATCCATTTACAAATCTGATCCGAAACTCATATCTTTTAATTTACAAAAATAAATTAATACAATCAATCAAAATGTTCTCTGAAAGGTATACAAGTATACTTGGGGAAGTTGTCATCCCTGGCACTTACTCATCAATTTTGCACAAACGAGAAAATGATTTACCCTCTCTTTAAGATTAATTTTTCGACGTCATCAGTCTAACCTACCTGATAACGACTGTATACCATGCAGTAACAGCAGAGAGGAGGGTTGCACAGGCGTGTTACATTGTACTCTCTTTTTTGTATGAAATTGTTGCACTTTGAAATGTTGAGGGAAGAAAACACAGTCTTTGCCTCAACGTTCCACGTCAAGTAAACGCTGCTGACATCGCAGTATTTCGTCTCCGTTTGGAGAAACTTTGGGCAATGATGAGTGTAGTACACTCTTATCTGAAGGTAGCAAGGGTAAAATACAGACAACGAAAGATTAATTAAAACTTTAATAGAAACCAGAAGGCAGTCATAACAGTCGATAAGCATGAAAGGGAAGCGGTGAAAACGGAGTCAGCCTGTTCCCAGTATTATTGAATCTGCACTTTCAGCAAGCTGTGAACGAAAGAGAAATCTGGAAAGTAATTGTTTGGAGATAAGACGCTTGCACAGGACTGAATAGTTTGAAGAGCTGCACCAAACCAGTTTTCGAACAGAAAACTACAGCAGCAGCATTCTTCTTGAAGCCCGATAGTATTTAGACTATATTATTATATACCTTGCATGCAAGGTGGAATAGTTTATTCATAACTTGTTCTTCCGAAGGTATGTCGTGTACGCCAGGGACGTCATTTCGACCTATATTTTTCAGTGTTGTATCAAATTCTTCTTGCAATATATCTTCCAACTCATCCTCACATACCTTCCCTTCCTTTTCTATAATACTGTGTTTGAGTTCCTTTCCGATGTGTAGGCATTCTATACATTCCTCCTGATTTCATCCTTCTCTTGTTAGTTTAGCTCTAGCTTGACATCTGAACTCCTGATATTTACTCTTTTCTTTAAATATTTCTTTAATTTCCCTATAGAAAGTATCTATCTTTCCTTATTTATTTATCATTCTATGAATTTCTACTTCTCATCTGGCCGATATTGTTTACTTTCAGTAACTCTTAGTGTTTTAGACGTAAGTAGTCCTCCTGCCTATTTCGGCTACAGCAGTTTAATAATTTCTCGCTTCTTAATTCACTCTCTTGTACTATTGCAAAGGTCTTACTGTAGCATGTGTTTTTATTTCCTTGATCCTCTTATGTCTTCACTATTTTATCTGTCAGCTACCCATTTGTCTTATATTGTACGCTATTGCCCCGTTTGATACATTTATTACCTAATGCTCGCTTTGAAACTCCCATTTTGTAGCTCTCCTTTCAACTTATCGAGTTCCCGTCTGCTTAATTTTCTACCTATCTGCCGTTTGCTAAGTTTTAATCTGAAGTGCATTACCAATCAGTTATTGCGAAAGTACGCATATATCCTTAGAAATAATTTAACCTCTACGGTATACTATGGTGGAAAAAATGGTGTACTGTCTTCAAAGATCAAGAAAGTTAATTATTTGAAAATGTGTATGTGTGTAAGTTTCTAATTTTTTCCCTCCATTCTACCCTCGGTCCTGCTACCAAGACACTTCGTGCCAATGCTCCTGTTTATGATAGACGAAAGCACTGCACGTAAGGGTCCGTATTGTTTCGTAGTTCGTCAGGGTAAAACACAGTCTTCGCCTCAATGTTCCACGTCAAGTAAACGCTGCTGGCATCGCAGTATTTCGTCTCCTTTTTGAGAAACTTCGGGCAATGCTGAGTGTAGTACACTCTTATATGAATGTATCATCATCATCATCATTAGAGACTGATTATGCCTTTCAGAGTTCAGTCTGGAGCGTAGTACCTCTAATAAAATTCCTCCATGATCTCCTATTCAATGCTAACATTGATGCCTCGTCTGATGTTATGCCTTTTATTTCAAATTCATTCTGCACCAAAACCTTCTTCTTGGTCTACCTCGACTCCTCTTACCCTCCGCTGCCGAGCTCATGAGTCTCTTAGGTGACCTTGCTTCTCCCATGCGTGTAACATGACCTCACCATCTCAGTCTGTTCGCTCTAACTGCTTCATCTATGGTGTTCATTCCCAGTTTTTCTTTGATTTCCTCATTATGGACACCCTCCTGCCATTGTTCCCACCTATTAGTACCTGCAATCATTCTTGCTAATCAAATGTTCAAATGTTTGTTAAGCTTATGGGACTTAACTACGGGGTCATCTGTCCCTAAACTTACAAACTACTTATGAACTACTTACGAACCAGGACGGCACAAATATCCATGCCCGAGGGGGGATTCGAACCACCGACCGTAGTGGCCGTGCAGACCGTGACTGAAGCGCCTCAGTCCCCTTGGCCACCGCGGCCGGCCATTCTTGCTACTTTCATATCTGTAACCTCTGCCTTATGAATAAGGTAACCTGTATCCACCCAACTTTCACTCCCATACAACAAAGTTGGTTGAAAGATAGAGCGGTGCACCGCTAACTTAGTCTTCGTACTTACTTCCTTTTTGCAGAAGAGAGTAGATCTTAGCTGAGCACTCAGTGCGTTAGCTTTGCTGCACCTCGATTCCAGTTATTTCACTATGTTACCATCCTGTGAGAAAATACATTCCAGGTACTTGAAACTGTCTACCTGTTCTAACTTTGTTCCTCCTATTTGACACTCAGTCTGTTTAAATCTCTTTGCCACACATATCACTTTTGTTTTGGAGATGCTGATCTTCATATCATAATCCTTGCACCTCTGATCGAGCTCTGAAATATTAGTTTGCAACCTTTTAATCGAAACGGCCATTACAACTAATTCATCCGCATATGCGAGACTGCTTATTTTGTTTTCACCTAATTTAATCCCGCCCTGCCGGTCTACTGTTTTCAACATATGATCCATGAATAGTATGAACAACAGTGGTGACAGGTTACAGCCTTGTCTTACCCCTGAAACTACCCTGAACCATGAGCTTAATTTGCCATCTACTATAACTGCTGCCTGACAGTCTACGTAAAGCCTTTCAATTGCCTGCAGACGTTTGCCTCCTATACCATAATCTTGTAGAACTGACAGTAGCTTCCTCCTAGGAACACGGTCATAAGCCTTTTCTAGATTTATGAAACATAGATACAATTCCATATTCCACTCATAGCACTTTTCCATTACCTGCCATAAGGTAAAGATCTGGTCCTGACAGCCTCTAAGAGCCCTAAACCCACACTGATTTTCATCTAACTTGTCCTCAATTAATACTCGCACTCCCCTTTCAACAATACCTCAGAATATTTTGCCTACAATGCAAATTAAAGAGATATCTCAATATTCATTACAATATTTTCTGTTTCCATGTCTGAAAATTGGCGTGATTACCGCTTTCGTCCAGTTAGACGGAACCTGTCCCGATTCCCACACCTTCTCAATTATCGTGTGTAACCATTTGAGACCTGATATTCCACTGTATTTGACGAGTTCCGGCTTAATTTCATCCACCCCAGCCGCTTTATTGCACTGTAATCTACTGACCATTTTCTCCACTTCCTCAAATGAGATCCTGTTTCCATCGTCGTTCCTATACCATTCTACCTGAAAATCTGGCACATCATTGAACGTTTCACCTATATTGAGCAATTCTCCAAATATTCCCTCCATCTGCTCAAGGCATCCACAGGATTGACTAGCAGCTTTCCTGACCTGTCCAAGACACTTGTTAATTCCTTCTTCCCTCCCTTTCATAGATTGCTAATTACGCTCCAAAATGGTTTTCCTGCGGCTTGACCCAGAGTTTCTAGCTTATTTCCAAAGTCTTCCCATGATTTCTTCTTGGAGTCTGCAATTATCCGTTTGGCTTTGTTTCTTTCTTCAACATAACTTTCTCTGTCTGCCTGATTTCTAGTATGGAGCCATTTTTGAAATGCCTTCTTTTTCTTTTTACAAGCTGCTTTGACTGTGTCATTCCACCAGGCTGTCTGCTTCTCCCTACCTTTTCACTCTACTGTTCCAAGACATTCTCTAGCTGCTTCCAGTAGTGTGTCCCTATACCTTGACCATTCCTCTTCCAGTGACTGTAATTGATTACATTCAACTAACTGGTACCTCTTATCCTTCTACACATGGACCTGACTTTCTGCTCTTTTGGCCTCACAAAACCAATTTCACTGCAGATTAAATAATGATCAGTATCATAAAAGAGCGCCCTGAAAGCACGTGTGTCTTCCTGAATTCCTGGTCTGTTATTATATAGTCAATGACAGATCTGGTTCCCCTTCCCTCCCAAGTATAGCGGTGAATGTCCTTACGCTTAAAGAACGAGTTTGTGATAACTAAGCCCATACTGGAACAGAAATCCAAGAGCTGTTTTCCGTTCCTGTTGGCCTCCATATCCTCTCAAAACTTACCTATAACCTTTTCATAACCTGCAGTTCGATTTCCTATCCTGGCGTTGACATCACCCATGAGTAAAACACTATCCTTATCCTTCACTCTGACAACTACATAACTAAGTGCGTTGTAAAATCTGTCCATCTCATCTTGATCTGTCCCTTCACAGGGTGAATACACTGCCACAATCCTAATTTTCTTGCTGGAGATGGCCGAATCTATCCACATCAGTCGTTCATTTACATACCTTATTGCAATTATGCTGGGTTCGATTGCTTTCCTGATGTAAGACCCTACACCTCACCGTGCTCTTCCTACTTTGACTCCTGACAGGTAGACCTTGTATTCTCCGACTTCGTCCTCTTTCTCTCCCCTTACTCTAACGTCATTAACAGCTAAAACATCTAACCCCATCTTACCTGAAGCCTCCGCCAGCTCTACCTTCTTCCCAGTGTAATCCCCATTGATATTCATAGCTCCCCATCTCATTCCAGATCGTTTGCCAAGTCGTATCGGAGGAGTCCCTGGTCTGTCAATTTGAGGATGGACTCCATCACCTCCAAAGGTCCGAGGCATTTTGCTCTGATTGTTGCCAGCATTATATTGAAGTACCTGGGAAGCAGGTTGCTAGCCTTACTTGCCCAGAGCCCCACTGGGTTTTACCCCTAACGGTTGAGGGACTAACCGCTGGATTTGGTAGTCTTCGCCGTCTGAGCACAAAAGTGGCCACGACTCAGAATATGTCAGAGATGTCCAGCCGTATTGCAGAGTAACTGGTATCCCAACTGTCAGGACCACTTACTTGGCCACTCATACGTTGCCCGTGGTTCAAGTAGGACATTACTACAGGAACCCACACTATGAACCACTATATGAATGTAGAAAGTGTAAAATACAGCCAGCGAAAGATTAATTAAAACTTTAATAGAAACCAGAAGGCAGTTATAACAGTCGAGAAGCATAGCTTAAAATCTCCGCTAATTTACACTCCACACTGTCCATGAATACTCCATTATCGTTATCACTGTTCCTATACAGGAAGCCACAACTGTATGATAGAAATTTACAAATATTTATCAATTTTATATTACAATTGACGCGATTCACGCACTCGATTGACGTATGTGGTATCCGTCTGTGGTCCTTGGCCAACGAAACATTCTAGAGTGTTACGTCTGTCATCTTCCTATCAAACTAATGTTTAATTAACTTTTCTAAACAACAGAAGCATATATTAGCACAGGATAATTACATAATACAAACAGACAAATTTAACTAAATTGCCGTATATCAAATATTAATAAAATTGCTGGAGGTTTTTGGCGGACTGAAACTACAAGTAAGAGCCAATCAGATGTTATATGGAAATATGGGCGGAGTTACCCCGCTGGATACTTGTTCACCGGAACATATGGTCTTTGCTTTACTCACACCACATGTTACGTAATGCTCTTCCCAACATAGTAAAGTATTTTACAGAATAAAAATATGACAAAGCAAGTAAATAGCTATAGATGAGCCCCGTCACAGTACTTAACGATGCAATAGCCATACAATGTGAATGAGACATACGGTAGGTTACCTTTGCGACAATCGTAGCTGAAACTTTCAGCTAATTTACACTCCACACCGTCTATGAATACTCCATTATCGTTATCACCGTTCTCTCAGCGTTGAATACTGCTTCACGTGCTGCATACTGCGCATTTTATATGTTCACTCCTGTAGAACAGAGTTTCAACGGATGCCCCATTTTCCAATGTGTTGAAAGCGTCTGTCCTTCCATATACACACATTTGAGAATCACATAATATAATTTAAACTAGAGGTAAGCCCGGTGTAGCCCTGGTATTGGTTTTTTCCAGTCTTCTGTTAGTCCATCCCCTCTCTCTGTCGTTCTGCCTCCTCTGTCTGTCCATTTCCTCCTACCCCCCCCCTCCCCTCTTCTATCCATCTCCCTCTTTCTATCGACTTCCTTCTCCCCTCCTTCTGATATAATGGGATATACAATTCACAATAACGTTGCTAAATTACACATAATTATAATCTTCCATCCACAGACCTTCTACTTTCCCCATTCTATGTTCACTAGCTGTCATCTCTCTTTAAATCTGCTCATCTATAGTCGAGCCGCCGAAAGAACGACTCTGACAGCTAGCGGCTAAGTTGCCAACACTGCTACGCGGCTGTTTGTTGTTACGCCGAGTCGGTCGCCGGCATACGAATATCACGTTGCTATATACTACTAGAAAATGTTCAAATGTTTGTTAAGCTTATGGGACTTAACTACGGGGTCATCAGTCCCTAAACTTACAAACTACTTATGAACTACTTACGAACTAGGACGGCACAAATATCCATGCCCGAGGGGGGATTCGAACCCCCGACCGTAGTGATACTACTAGAGCGTGAAAGAACGATAACAATCACGAAGTAATGAAAAACACTCTTTTTGTAGTTAAAAAGAAAAGGTTTAGAAATATATGTCGAGTTAAAGTAAAGCTTCATATGTTCTAGTATTCCATTAAATATAATGTATCATTTAGTCTTCAGCCAAAGGTCGCTAGTTGAAGAATTTTGTTTATATATTTCATCTTCTATAACCATTTTCCACAGACTCGCTGTTATTACTCGGACACTGTATTGTGGCAGTCGGCCGAGAGGGTAAACAAATAAGGACTACCACTTTACAAATAGGAAAACCGCCTTTTCGAGTGGAATGATTTGTCTTCTTACATAAAAAGAGAAGTCCTATTTTTTCTTTTTTTGCCTCATTTGTTTACGGTTGCTGTTGACTGCCATAGTATTACTGTCCGTATAATATCATCAGATCAGTTTCGACAGCTAATTTATTGGTCACAGAAGTAGGAATAAAATAACGTAATTATTCAGTAAACGATCTTTGGCTGCGAAACAAACTACTAATTAATTCTTCTACCCGTTCTTCTAGTGCACCTTCTCGTTCCCATGCCTCTTCTAAGATGTGCCACATACGTGTGATAACATTGTTCCATTTGGTAGTAGTAATACTGCCCAATGCATTAAAATGGCAATGATATGGTGGAAGGCGCAACACTACGATCATTTTCTTCAGCAATTGTATCAATTTATTAAATAATTTTTGGCTTTTGTTTCTGTAACACAAGGAGACAAACGATGAACACGCGACAGATGCTTTGCAGCGACTGAAGCATGCCACCCTGCGCGACCTTGAGTGGCAGGGTGGCAACGCGGCACCGTTACCCCGGCAACGTTTACCAATTCCAGAGCTCAGGTTGGTGCTTGAGTTCCCCCCCCCCCCCCTCTGCGGCCAACGTGCGCGAACTATCAGGGTCGTTCTTCCGGCGGCCCAACTATAACTCTTTCATTATTATTACCTCCCTCTCCCCCGGCCCCACTATCCGGCAATCTCTTCTTACCAAGTACCTGTGGGTCTGTGGGTCTGGGCACACTTCGTCCCCCCCCACCCTATCACCTTTTTCTCTCTATCTCTAGCCATCTCCACCCCCCCACCCCCCCGTATATGAAAAATAAAAATCGCAAAAATTGAAAATTGTAGACTAGGTTCCGAAGCCTGTCGTAAGGAACCCTTCACCACGCACCATACGAAATTTTATGTAGACATTGACCTTCCTCTTGTTTTGAAGCTCATATAATGAAAGGTATGGCAGTGCATAAAATAGGAATAAACAAACATTTATTTTTCATAGGCCTATTACTAGATACCAGCTGGTACCCGGCGCGTTGTTGCTGTAGAAGAAATAATTGTGCACATAACGTTTGACATTTGAAAGAGTTAGCTTGTTTAATTACGAAGTCTTATCGCAATCAGGTGAACGTTATGGCAGCGCATAAAACACAAACAAATATATATGAGGTTTCCAATCTTCCATTAGTCCATCTCTCCTTTCCCTTCTCTCTGTCCACCTGATCCTCCCCCACGTCTCCTGCTGTCCCTTTCCCTGTCCATGTCCTCCTCCCCCTCCCTCTGTTCCTCTCCTTTCACCTGTCTGTCACCATCTCCCCTCCGTCATTCTCCTCCCCTCCCCTGTCAGTCCGTCTCTTCCCTCCTCTTTCTGTTTGCCTCCTCATACCTCCTCATACTCCTCTTCTCCCTATACAGGGTGTTACAAAAATGTACGGCCAAACTTTCAGGAAACATTCCTCACACACGAAGGAAGAAAATATGTTACGTGGACATGTGTCCGGAAACGCTTAATTTACATGTTAGAGCTCATTTTATTATTTCTCTTCAAATCACATTAATCATGGAATGGAAACACACAGCAACAGAACGTACCAGCGTGACTTCAAACACTTTGTTACAGGAAATGTTCAAAATGTCCTCCGTTAGCGAGGATACATGCATCCACCCTCCGTCACATGCGCTGATGCAGCCCTGTAGAATGGCGTATTGTATCACAGCCGTCCACAATACGAGCACGAAGAGTCTCTACATTCGGTACCAGGGTTGCGTAGACAACAGCTTTCAAATGCCCCCATAAAAGAAAGTCAAGGAGGGTTGAGGTCAGGAGAGCGTGGACGCCATGGAATTGGTCCGCCTCTACCAATCCATCGGTCACCGAATCTGTTGTTGAGAAGCGTACGAACACGTCGACTGAAATGTGCAGGAGCTCCATCGTGCATGAACCAAATGTTGTGTCGTACTTATAAAGGCACATGTTCTAGCAGCACAGGTAGAGTATCCCGTATGAAATCATGATAACATGCTCCAGTGAGCGTAGGTGGAAGAACATGAGGCCCAATCAAGACATCACCAACGATTCCTGCCCAAACGTTCACACAAAATCTGTGTTGATGACGTGATTGCACAATTGCGTGCGGATTCTCGTCAGCCCACACATGTTGATTGTGAAAATTTACAATTTGATCACGTTGGAATGAAGCCTCATCACATTTAAAGAGAAATACTAAAATGAGTTCTAACATGGAAATTAAGCGTTTCCGGACAGGACACATGTTTACATAAAATATTTTCTTTCTTTATGTGTGAGGAATGTTTTCTGAAAGTTTGAACCAACACGTTGGAGCCACTGTTTGGCAGCGAGCACAAGGGAGTCATCATCCTCAAACATTGTTCCACGAAGAGAGTCTTTGTTTCCCAAAGAGATGATAGTCACATGGAGCCAGGTCAGAAAAATGTTCAAATGTTTGTAAATCTATCGGACCAAACTGCGTGGTCATCAGTCCTTAGCTTACAAACTACTTAAACCTAGGTAAACTAACCTAAGGACAACACACACACCCATGCCCCAGGGAGAACTCGAACCTCCACGGCGAGCAACCGCGCGCTCCGCAGCGAGACGCTTTAGACCGCTCGGCTACTCCACCGCGGCGAGCCGGGTCAGAAGTGTAAGGCGGGTGTTTCAGTGTTTCTTTATGAGCCAATGTCAACATCCTGAGAACCCACCTGGCACAAACCTTTATTAACCCTTTCGTGGTTGTTGGGACATATACGTCCCACTAACTTCGGACCTCATTTGTACCACAAGGTGGCGAGTTGCGTAATTCTGCCGTCTGTTGGTGGCCCTTCAGAACGCGGAAAAAAATTGAGGCACTGAAATTCTTACAGTGTAGAAGGCTGTGACTGTTTATATGGGCTGCCGCGTTAATTTTCACACCGTACCATTGTTTATTGTGCCTTGAATCGGTTTTCGTCGTTTTCTCGCTACCGAAAATGTCCGAAGTAGGTATATTTGCTATTTTATGTTTCTTAGAAGTTTACAAACAACAATTACGCCTTCTAAAACTCATTTTACTTCAAAAGTTTTTTTCTGTGAATTTACAATTAGTGGCACGTATGTCTCCCTCCCTTTTTTTTTTTTTTTTTTTTTTTTTTTTTTTTTTTTTTTTTTTTTTTTTAGGAAAAATGGAATGTGCTAAAATTTTTTGAGTGTCATATTTGTAATCCTGACCCAAATCAGACTCTGTAACACCTGAGATAACTTAAGATATTCTAAAAAATGAGTAAAAACCACGAAAGGGTTAACGCCAACACTTTCAGTATTCTGCAACAGTTCCTTCCATTATCCCAATGTAGCGTGACAATTCGTTCACTGTGATGCGTCTGTCAGCAGTCACCGAATCGTTAACTCTCTGCATATTGTCTGCAGTGTGTGCAGTACAGGGCCTGCCGCTGCGAGGACAATCGTCAATATTGCGGTGCCCGCTTTCATCACGTAACCTGCTTACCACCGACTAACTGTACTGCGATTGACAGCAGCATCTCCATACACCTTTTTCAACCTCTTGTGGATGTCTCCCACTGTCTCTTTTTTACAGCACAGGAATTCAATGGCAGCACGTAGCTATCACATCTGACAAACAGGAATTAACTGATGAAATTGTAAATGATATCTTCCAGAAAGTTATTAAGTGGTTCTCTACAAATGGACTCTCATTAAACTTTGATAAAACCCAGTATATACAGTTTCATACAGTAAATGGCATGACACCATTAATAAATTTAGACTTTGAACATAAATCTGTAGCTACGGTAGAATATTCAAAATTTTTAGGTGTTTGCATTGATGAGGGACTGAATTGGAAGAAATATATTGAAGATCTCCTGAAACGTCTGAGTTCAGCTACTTATGCTATCAGAGTCATTGCAAAATTTGGTGATATAAATCTCAGTAAATTAGCTTACTACGCCTATTTTCATTCACTGCTTTCATATGGGATCATATTCTGGGGCAATTCAACATTGAGTAAAAAAGTATTCATTGCACAAAAGCGTGTAATCAGAATAATTGCTGGAGCCCACCCAAGAGCATCCTACAGACATTTATTTAGGGATCTAGGGATACTCACTGTAGCTTCACAATATATATATATATATATATATATATATATATTCACTCATGAAATTTGTTATTAACAATCCGACCCTATTCAAAAGTAATAGCAGTGTGCATAGCTACAACACTAGGAGAAAGGATGATATTCACTATTCAAGGTTAAATCTAACTTTGGCTCAGAAAGGGGTGAATTATGCTGCCACAAAAGTCTTTGGTCACTTACCAAGTAGCATCAAAAATCTGACAGATAGCCAACTAGTATTTAAAAAGAAATTAAAGGAATTTCTGAATGGCAACTCCTTCTACAATGTAGATGAATTTTTAGATAAAACTTTAAAAAAAATAGAAATAAAAAAAACAAAAAAATCCTTAAAATATTGATTGGCAAGTATAGACAACATTTACTAAACTGACACGTTCCACATCATTACGAAATGTCGCATATATGATCTATGGAACAAATATTAATCTAATCTAATCTAATCTTCTGACGAACGTCAAGTGTAGCAGCCATCTTGAAGAAATGCTGTGACAGCGACACTCACGGGAACAGGTTGAACTAAGATTGAAAACAAGTGGAAAGGTTGTATTCTCACACTGTAAAACTTTCAAAGATGCATTTCATTCAATTCCGTGCAGCCGTTTCAGCGTGAAGAATAACAAACGTGTTAACCCACTGTAAGATACCCTCCCCCATGCAGCGTACGGTGGCTTCCTAAGGTAGCTCATGCGTCAATTTAGGGTATAAGCTATTTGCATTCCATATATCATTCAAATCCGTCCAGATATTTCAATGTGAAGAGAAATAAAAGCATCACCACATCCTAAGATACCCTCCGACACGCATCGTACGGTGGCCTACGAAAGGTAACCCATGTATGAAAGCAGGGTATAAGCTACATCTATTCCAAATTTCTTTCAAATCTGTCCATCCGTGTCAGCATGAAGGAGTAGCAAACATATTAACCGATTGTCACGCACCATACGGTGAATTATGAAAGGCAGCCAGCCCATGTGTTAATCAGGTTCGAAGCTACCACTGTTCCAAATTTCATTCTTCTCCGTCCAGCCATTTCAGCATGAAGGCGTAAGAAACGAATTAACTAATTGTAAAGAACCCCACGCCATGTACCATACGAAGTTAATTTTAGTATCCTGCGCCCTTCTCGCGAGTGCAAGCAATCAACTGACAAAGTTTTATCCCAATCGGATGTACGGTATGGCCGTGCATAAAATACGAACAAAAAGACAAACGAACAAACCAATATTAATTTTTGTATATTACATAAAGATAACCTCAACCTGAAGGTTGATTTTAAACACCGCAATACTTTTGTAGTTAAGGTTCTTTTAATTCTCTCTAATCTTCGAACTGGATTAGCCAGCCAGTTATAGGGAAACTACAGTTTCACGCAAAGTTTGAACCTCAAGGTAAGTTCAAATTCTTTTGTACATGCTCAACACTGCACGAAGTGAGACAGGTCGTAAGTGACGAAAAATTCAAGTCTCGATTTAACATATCTTAGGGCACAACATCTACTCACTCGGCATCCAAGCCATACGACTGGTTTGTCTATAAATACTTTTCCCGCTCTTTTGTACCGAAGGGGATGTCATGACGCATTTATTTCCTTCAATACGTGGTTTGTAGCCAACAAAGCGACACTACAATCATTCACACTGAGTACTTTCGCCTCTCGACGTAATACTTTATCAATTATTTAAATTCGTGAGCAACAATGGTAGTATAAATATCAATTAATACAAATAAACAATCCCAGAGACGGATTTACGTCTCAAATATGTCAAAGACATTATTGATAGATCTGAAGCATTGAATTAAAATTTGTGGTGCGGCCGTGAATCAAACCGGTTTTTTTTTTTTTCTCTATGGGTAGTTCTGTTCATTGCGGACGCTGATCGTATTTGTTCCAAAGATTGTTCCACCATGTCCATTGCTGAGGTGCTATTCCGCTGCATGGAGAGCCTTGGCAGTAGTGGCAATTATCTTTGGAACAAAGAAGCTGAATTAAAGTTTGTGTTGTGGAGAAAAATCGTACTTAGACTATTCCAAGGTGCCTTAATCGTTAGTGGTGTGGTAGTGTAACGGTTAAGACGTCTGCCTAGTAAACTTTGAGGTCCGGCTTCGATTCCCGGCCGCACCATGATGCTGTAAACAGAACCTGAATTCATCCGAAAAAAAAAAAAAAAAATACGTTTTGCCAATCGTGCAGCCAGGCGTTTCTGTCTGTGATGCAGCGTCAAGGGTAACCGCAGCCATGGTCTCCGAGCTGATAGTCCATGCTGCTGCAAACGTCGTCGAACTGTTCGTGCAGATGGTGTTGTCTCGTAAACGTCCCATCTGTTGACTCAGGGATCGAGACGTGTCTGCACGATGCGTTACAGCCATGCGGATAAGATGCCTGTCATCTCGACTGCTAGTGATACGAGGCCGTTGGGATCCAGCATGGCGTTCCGTATTGCCCTCCCGAACCCACCGATTCCATATTCTGCTAACGTCTACAACTACATATATACTCTACAAATCACATTTAAGTGCCTGGCAGAGGGTTCATTAACCACTTTCATAACTTTTCTCTACCGTTCCATTCTCTAATAGCGCGCGGGAAGAAAGAACACCTACATCGTTCAGTTTTCGATCTGATTTCTCTTATTTTATTGGGATGGTCATGTTTCCCTAAGTAGATGGGTGCTAGCAAAATATTTTCACATTCAGAAGTAAAAGTCGGTGATTGAAACTTCGCAAACAGATCACGCCGCAATGAAAAACGTCTTTCTTTTAATGATTTCCACCCCAATTCGTGCAACATTTCCGTGACGCTTTCCCCCCGTAACGTGATAAAACAAAACGAGCTGCCCTTCTCTGAATCTTTTCAATGTCTTCAATATCTTCCGTCAATCCCTCCAGGAGAGGACGCACAAGTGTGATGTAGGCAGTCTCTTTGGTGGAGCTGGTGCATCTTCGAAGCGTTCTGCCAATGAAACGTAACCTTTGATTCACCTTCCCCACAATATTTTCTATGTGTTCTCTCCAGTCAAAGTTGTTCGTAATTGTAACTCCTAGGTATTTGGTAGAATTTACGACCTTAAGGTTTGACTGATTTATCGCGTAATTGAAGTTCAGCGGATTTCTTTTAGTGGTCATGTGTATTACTTCACACTTTTCTTTATTTAGTGTCAATTGCCAATTTTCGCACCAAGTAGATATTTAACAGTTATTGGATCGCGACCAACGCGAGCAGCAATGTCGCGATACGATAAACCGCAACTGCGATAGGCTACAATCCGACCTTTATCGAAGTCGGAAACGTGATGGTAAGCATTTTTATCCTCCTTACACGAGGCATCACAACAACGTTTCATCAGGCAACGCCGGCCACATGCTGTTTGTGTACGAGAAATCGGTTGGAAACTTTCCTGGTGTCAGCACGTTGTAGGTGTCGCCACCGGCGCCAACCTTGTGTGAATGCTGTGAAAAGTTAATCATTTGCATTTCACAGCGTCTTCTTCCTGTCGGTTAAATTTCGTGTCCGTAGCACGTCATCTTCGTGGTGTAGCAATTTTAATGGCCAGGAGTGTATAATGAGGCTTCATCGTAAAGTACGCAAGTCCTTCTGCTGCCTTACTTCCAGTGGCGGCGCTGGGCCTCGCGCCTATGGGGGCCTCGCAAAACATTATTAAAATTTTAGCTTTTTTATATTTGTCGTTTCTCGGCGCTTTTCAACTGCTAGGCTATGTAGCGACGACCTACATCTAACTTAAACTAGCTTAACCCAAGAACGAACATACGTACTCAAGGGTGGGATTCGACCCCCGACGATAGCGATCTCGCTCACCGTGGTATGACGCCTTTGTGCGCTCGGCCATTCCCGGCCGGCAGCTATTTAGTTGTCCGTATTTATTTCCGTGTGAGTGCAGCAGTGACGCAATTTTTATTAAATACTTGCACAACAACTTCTTCAGTAAATTTTAGAAAACAATTTGGAAGAAGTATATCCAAATGTTTATATAACAATCAGAATCTGCTCACAGTTCCACTCAGTACAGCTTCGGCCGAGAGAAGCTTCACAAAGTTAAAATTGATTAAGACTTGCTTGAGAAGCACAATGAGCCAAGAAAGAATCTCTGCGTTGTCAATACTATCAATTGAAACCGAAATAGCGGCTGGTATCAATTAAGATGTGATCTTAAAAGAATTCTGTGAGGCGAAAAGCCAAAATGTTTCTATATTTTAATTTGTGTTTGTTTATTGTAATTTTTTTTTTATTCCAATAATACTTGTATATTATACTAAGAAAATTTTTGTATAATGATAATTGGTGTATAATTCAGCTCACTTTATTTAACATTTCCTCCTTACTGGAAAAATGAAAGGGGCCTCGCAAAGACGAGTTCGCCGACGCCCAGTTTTCGTCTAGCGCCGCCACTGCTTACGCCGGGTCCACACGCTACGATCTGTCTGCGCAAATGTCTGCGCACACCTCGCAAATCGTTGCACATTTGCGCAGATATGAGATGTGCGCAAACCTGGAAATTGCTCAAATCTGTGGGTTCAAATCACATCTGCGCAGACAAGTTGGAACGTGTAGACAGTAGATCGCTGCAAATCTGTCTCAGTGTATACTTTTTTCGTGTGTTTACTATGTTGACAGTGGATGAAAATGGCTGAGAGCTGAAAATTCCGACTGGGAAACAAAGTTAGCCGCAGCGTATTGGCCACATATATAATATAAAGTGAAGTAGGCGTACAGTGTTTCAAACATATCTAAAACTGACAATTTTATTTGTATCTTGTTAGAAGGTAGGCCTACTTTACTTGACTTCATGAAATCATTCTTCCGGACAGCGTAAATAGCTTGACAAGTGTTGGGGATGATTTAACTCAATGCTTGTTTAGAAATTGCTGTTGAAAATTCGAGGTCTTTGTAGGTCCTTCCTGTGGCCAGGAATCTTAATGTAACTGTCAGCCAATCATGTGGAGAAATATATCTCCTCATACAAGTGTCTTTACGTATTATACGAGGAGTTACCAGTGTCAAAAGATAATTATAAGTTTCCACATCCATTCGCAAATAATTAGCCAGTCATCGAGTTTGCACTCCAACTCACGATGTACAATCACATGTGACAACTGCATTCTTTTAAGCAGCCAATGCCTAGACAATTTCTGTTTATTGCGGTTTATTTGCACTTTTTTTCTTTTTTTTTTTTTTTTTTTTTGCAAGACACGTTGCAAATAGTATCCGTAAAAAAATTTCCTCTATCACTGACAAAAATAAACTTCGTAAAAAAGCTTATCGTATTCGTTTTCCAGTCAGATTGCAGTCTGACTGTCTTGAGCAGTTAAACCGGCATCCCACGCCCAATGGAAATATTCTAGACCTTATAGCCACAAACAGGCCTGACCTTATTAAAGATGTGTAGAGACAGGAATTAGTGATCATGATATCGTCATAGCGTCGATGGTGACCAAATTTCATAAACCAATCAAGAAGGCTAGGAGCGTGTTTTTGTTGGGAAGAGCCGATAAGCAAATGTTACGATCGCACTTATAAAATGAATGGGCATCGTTTAATTCTGGGACTATGGATGTAGAGGAATTGTGGACTAAATTTAAGTGCATTGTTAATAAAGGGTTAGAGAAATATGTGCCAGTAAAGACAATTAAGGATGGAAAAGATCCACCGTGGTATAATAATAATGTTAGAAAGCTGCTGAGAAAGGAAAAGCTGTTGCACTCTCGATTCAAAAAAGAACACACAAATGATGACAGGCAAAAGTTAGTAGAGATTCGTGCGTCTATAAAAAGATCGATGCGTGAAGCATACAATAATTATCACAGCCATACCTTAGCAAAAGATCTTTCCGAGAACCCGAAAAAATTCTGGTCCTATGTAAAATCGATAAGCGGGTCAAAGCCCACTGTCCAGTCACTCATTGATCATTCCGGGGCAGTAATAGAAGAAAGCAAACGGAAAGCTGAAGTTCTAAATTTAACCTTTAAGAAATCTTTCACGCAGGAGGACCGCACGAATATACCATCATTTGATCAACGTACTAATTCCGAAATGGGGACATAGCAATAGGTATTTCCGGTGTAGAGAAGCAGCTGAGAGAGCTAAATACGAAAAAGTCTGCTGATCCGGATGGAATACCAGTTCGGTTTTACAAAGACTATTCTGCGGCATTGGCCCCCTACTTAGCTTGCATTTATAGCGAATCTTTAATTCAGCGCAAAGTTCCTAGTGATTGGAAAAAGGCGCAGGTGACTCCCGTGTATAAGAAAGGAAAGAGAACTGACCCATACAATTACAGGCCAATATCGTTGACATCGGTTTCATGTAGAATTTTGGAGCATATTCTCAGTTCGAATATAGTAAATTTCCTTGAAACGGAAAAGCTTCTTTCCATGAATCAGCACGGGTTTACGAAACATCGTTCATGTGAAACTCAGCTTGCCCTTTTCTCACATGACATCTTGCGAGCCATGGACGAAGGGCAACAGGCGGATTGTGTTTTTCTCGACTTCAAAAAGGCGTTCGACGCGGTGCCACACTGCAGACTGCTAACGAAGATACGAGCTTATGGAATAGGTTCACAGATTTGTGACTGGCTGGAAGACTTCCTAAGTAATAGAACGCAGTACGTTGTTCTCGACGGCGAGTGTTCATCAGAGACGAGTGTATCGTCAGGCGTGCCCCAGGGGAGTGTGATAGGACCGCTATTATTTTCTATCTATATAAATGATCTGATGGACAGAGTAAGTTGTAATTTGCGGCTGTTTGCTGATGATGCTGTGGTGTATGGGAGGGTGTCGTCTGTAACTGACTTTAATAGCATACAGGATGACTTAGACAAAATTTCTAGTTGGTGCGAAGAATGGCAGCTAGCTCTCAATGTAGAAAAATGTAAGGTGATGCGCATGAGTAGAAAAAACAATCCCATAATGTTCGAATACAGCATTAGTAGTGAGCTTCTTGATGCTGTCGCGTCGTTCAAATATCTAGGCGTAACATTGCAGAGCGATATGAAATGGAACGAGCATGTAAGGACAGTTGTGAGTAAGGCAGACCGCCGACTTAGGTTTATTGGGAGAATTTTCGGAAGATGTACTTCACCTGTAAAGGAGACAGCGTATAAAACGCTTGTACGACCACGTCTTGAGTATTGCTCAAGTATTTGGGACCCGCAGCAGATCGGTTTGAAGGAAGACATAGAGGCGGTTCAGAGGCGAGCAGCTAGATTTGTCACCGGTAGGTTCGACCAATGCGCGAGTGTCACGGAAATGCTCCGGCAACTCGATTGGGGATCGCTGGAAGAAAGATGACGTTCTTTTCGTGAATTTCTGTTGAGTAAATTTAGAGGGCCGGAATTTGAAGCTGAGTGTAGTACGATCTTGCTGCCGCCTACTTACATTTCGCGTAAAGATCACAAAGACAAGATAAGAGAAATTAGGGCTCGTACGGAGGCATATAGGCATTCTTTCTTTCCTCGTTCAATTTGGGAGTGGAATAGGAAAGGCAATGCCTAGTAGTGGTACAGTGTACCCTCCGCCACGCACCTCACGGTGAATTGCGGAGTATGTATGTAGATGTAGATGTACTTTCTTTTATCACCGAAAGCTGTCGAGCGCGAGAATTTGCAGCTATGTGAACACCCGTCCACACGCAACGATTGGTGTGTGCAGACATTTGCACAGACATTTGCGCAGATAGATCGTTGCGTGTGGACCCGGCTTTACTTCGATAGAAAATGTGAGTGTGGTTCGATGTGGCGTGTTGCCCGCACTTGTACGCAAGCAGCCGGATGGTGTAGCGCCGAACAAATTGCGTTCATTAGGCACTGCGGGGCTTTGTGCGACGAGTAGATGTCTCCGAGATTTGGACACGCGGCAGTGCAGGCACCGTGAGGCGGATGCAGCGAGCAGCGAGCAGCGAGCGGCGAGCAGCGGGTACGTCCCGCGTGGCCGCCAGGGCAATGCTCCTGCTTGCTGGCGACACTTACAGCCTCCGGCCCCCTGTCCAGACTGCTGCTGCCGACCAAACGGAAACTCCAGTGCCCCGCTACACTCCCTCTACTTCATTACAGCAAGTCACGTCCTCTGCACTGCCGTTTTTCTATGCCGGTCGCCATTATATGATCACAAGTACTCGGACATCCCTATTTAATGCGGAAGTGACCACTAGACGTCATAAGAGGCCGACCGCCAGTGTAAAGGAGTATTGTGCTCTCAGTAGAGGAACAGAAAGAGCAGAACGCTTTCGTCAGGAGAGCTCAGCGACTTCAAAGTGGACTAGTCACTGGGACTTCACCTGAGTAACGGATTAGACAGGAACATTTCGCCCCACCTCCTCCAATGTTGCCCAATGAGGATGTTGTTGAGCCGGCCGCGGTGGCCGAGGGGACTGAGGCGCTTCAGTGACGTTGAGGCCGTTCCCCGTCGAGGGTTCGAATCCCCCCTCGGCCATGGATGTTTGTGTCGTCTTTAGTATAAGGTAGTTCATAAGTAGTTTGAAAGTTTAGGGACTGATGACCCCGTAGTTAAGTCCCATAAGCTTAACAAACATTTGAACTTTTTTTTTTTTTTTTTTTTTTTTTTTTTTTTTTTTTTTTGATGTTGTTGATGTGACTGCGAAGTGGAAGCGCGAAGGAAGAACCAGAAATAAAGCTAGATTAGATATTGAATGGAATGGACAGCGTGTTGAAGAGAGCGTGTAAAATGAACATTAACAAGAGCAAAACAAAAATAATGGAATGCAGTCTTAGAAAATCAGGCGATGCTGAAGGAATTAGATTAGGTAACGAAACAATGAAGGTGGTAGATGAGTATTGTTACTTGGGTAGTAAAATAACATGTGATAGTCACAGTACAGAGGATATAAAATGCAGAATGGCAGTGGGAAGAAAGGCATTTTTGAAAAAGAGAAATTTGCTAACATCGAATATGAATTTAAGTGTGAGGAAGTCTTTTCTGAAGGCATTTGTGTGGAGTGTTGCCTTGTACGGGTGCGAAATATGGACGATAAGCAGTGCGGACAGGAAGAGAATAGATGCTTTTGAAATGTGGTGCTACAGAAGAATGCTAAAGATTAGGTGGGTAGATCGCATAACTAATGAAGAGGTACTGAACAGAATTGGTGAGAAAAGGAAGTTTTGGCATACCCTGACTAAAAGAAGGAATCGCTTCGTAGGACACATTCTTAGACATCGGAGAATCGTAAATTTAGCATTGGAGGGAAGTGTGTGGGGCAAAAATCGCAGAGAGAGACCAAGAGACGCGTATAGTAAGCAGATTCAAGTGGATGTGGGTTGCCGTTCTTATGAGGAGATGAAAAGGCTTGCTCAGGATAGAGTAGGGTGGAGAGCTGCATCAAACCAGTCTCCGGACTGAAGACCATAACAACAACAGATATTTCAGAGCTCGATCAGAGGTGCAAGGATTATGATATGAAGATCAGCATCTCCAAAACGAAAGTAATGTCTGTGGGAAATAAATTCAAACAGATTGAGTGCCAAATAGGAGGAACAAAGTTAGACCAGGTAGGTAGTCTCAAGTACCTGGGATGTATTTTCTCACAGGATGGCAACATAGTGAAAGAACTGGAATCGAGGTGCAACAAAGCTAATGCAGTGAGTGCTCAGGTAAGATCTACTCTCCTCTGCAAGAAGGAAGTAAGTACCAAGACTAAGTTAGCAGTGCACCGCTCTATCTTTCGACCAGCTTTGTTGTATGGGAGTGAAAGCTGGGTGGATACAGGTTACCTTATTCATAAGGTAGAGATTACAGGTATGAAAATAGCAAGAATGATTGCAGGTACTAATAGATGGGAACAATGGCAGGAGGGTGTCCATAATCAGGAAATCAAAGAAAAACTGGGAATGAACACCATAGATGAAGCAGTTAGAGCGAACAGACTGAGATGGTGGCGTTATGTTACACGCATGGGAGAAGCAAGGTTACCTAAGAGACTCGTGAGCTCGGCAGCGGAGGGTAAAAGGAGTCGAGGTAGACCAAGAAGAAAGTATTTAGATTCGGTTCAGAATGATTTTGAAGTAAAAGGCATAACATCAGACGAGGCATCAATGTTAGCATTGGATAGGGGATCATTGAGGAATTTTATTAGAGGTACTATGCTCCAGACTGAACGCTGAAAGGCATAATCAGTCTCTAATGATGATGGTGATGATGATGAGATAAAACTCATGTACTAATGGACAGGGATAGTCCAGCACTGCGGAGGCGGGTTATTAAAAAAATAGAAGAAGAAGAAATAAATCACATGTCATCTGATGCGGGCAATAGCAAAGATTACGTCGCTAAAGAGGATAAGGAAGGGGCGTGCCTTTAAACCTTGCACATGATTCGATGTGTGGAACCATAAACACATTTATTACACTTATAATACATTCATGCACCTTAAATCAAACCAAATCATTAATAGTAGGCAGTGTCCCTGGGCGTTTGACAATATTAACTGATATTGTAATAAAGCATTCCTCATAAAATACAGAAACCATCAATGAATAAGTAACAAGTTAAAATTCTTGAAACAATTCTAGGGTGACCGGTCCCCTCCTTAAGCACAAATTTAAACAGAACAACATAACTATACATGCAAACTTACACCCTTGTAATAAGGAAACCTAAATATATATAAGGTTAATTGAACTAAAGGCGTACACGTCGCCTGGGTGCAACAGCTCAGGCTTTTTAACTCCAATACAAATTAATCAGTGCGCCTCGGTTGCACAGTGGTAGCGTGCCAGACTACAAATCCAAAGGTCCCGGGTTCGATCCGCGCCAGGTCCTAGGATTTTTATCTGTCACTTTCCACTTCTTCCACCTCTGGCAGTATTGTTCATGTGAAAAATACCGAGTAGCACCGTGGTTCGGAACCCACGTTAAACTGTAGGTCCCCCTATAACTGGCTGGGTAAGTCAGTTCGAAGGTCGGAGGAAGGCAATGGCATACCACCTCCAAACAGGACCATACCTAGTAAAGCACTGTGGTGTTCAAACCAATCTTCGGATTGTTGACTGCTTTAATTTTATAAATTAATGATCAGTAAATCTTAATAGTTGCATGTGCAGTTCGGAACACCCAGCAGAAACTTACTCCAAAGGAAACCATTAACATCGGTAGCACCAAACACAAGTTAAAAAATCAATCAATAAATTATTAAATAAGTAAATTAATAAATGCCAAGAAAATACGAACTGTCCACACTTAGGCTCACTGACAAGAGGGAATCAGCGTCAGAGCGGACACCTCCTAGAATTTAATTGACGTCAGCATAATAACTAAACAACTTGTACAAACACTTGGCCCACTAGATTCTAGCAAACAAACAAAGAACTTTGCACAAGGCGTCCACCCATAGTTTCAAGTACAGTGAACTTGACACGGGTCTCTTAATACGGCCACTAATTCTAATGTCAGTCAGGGGAATGGGCCGTGCACGGCACGCAAACAAGGTAAAAACATGATCGACACCCGGCTATGGAGTATGCGAGCAACAACAGTTAACACGCTGGTCGTGGGGTGATGGACAGCACAATCGCCGAAGTTTAAATACCAGGAATCTCACCGTCAGTCTGCGTCAGTTTCCATGCACGAAGCGGAATGTCCACACCCCCCCCCCCTCCACTCAACACAGCCAGCATCTCGTGTGCCCGAGGTCTCTCTCTCTGATACACAATCCAGGGGCGTGATACGACTGCGGTGCTGGAAGGAACAAACTTCAGCTCGTGACCCCGTCAGCCGCACTGAATGTAAACAGGAGATGACTCGACACGACGGGCGTGACGTCAATCTTCACATCACACCCTGTCACCTCGCACCACCCGCCAGGCCGACCGTGCACCGCGCCCCCTCCCAGCAAAGATAACAACACCACCAAGACGGAAGGCAAAGTTCTACAGCAAGCCGATTGATCGATCTCGCACAGCCATCCGGCTCAACATCGCTTGAAAAATGTTCAAATATTTGTAGAGTCTAAAAAATATGTTCAAATGTTTGTTAAGCTTAAGGGACTTAACTACGGGGTCATCAGTCCCTAAACTTACAAACTACTTATGAACTACCTACAACTAAGGACGGCACAAATATCCATGCCCGAGGGGGGATTCGAACCCCCGACCGTAGTGGCCGTGCAGACCGTGACTGGAGCGCCTCAGTCCCCTCGGCCACCGCGGCCGACCAACATAGCTTGAATTGGAGTTTGTGACACTTGCGGGGAAAGGTATTGTGTAGACACTTGCGGGGAGACCCGGACGCTGCAGGTAGTGAACAGGGTGTTCCAGAAGTAGGGATACACCACCCCTACTCCACGCTCTCCAGCCGCTACCTGTGCCGTATTCAGGGAATGGCCCACCGAGCGATGTGGAGCAGTTTTCCCTTCCTGAGTAAATGAGCTGTTTCTTGTAGTTTCAACACCACAGTAGGCTTTTTCTTGAATGTTCTGAATATAAATCTTCACACAGACTTCTTGAGGAGGAGAGTGATACGGATATCTGATTGTAAACCACTGCTTATTACCTTTTTGACTGTACTAAACTGAAGTTCCGCGTATTCCGTAATTTATATTTATACAGTTAACGGGCAATGTAATTTATAACCAACTATTGGCTGCAAATTTTGCTTCATTTTTTCTGGAAGTCTTGCAACTTGTTTCTCCCTGTCGACTTATGCCAAGTTCGGAGTAAAAATGGTTCTATATGACGTTGATAGAAAACAGAATTTATCTTTAGCATTTTTCGGTGCGTGACATTCCCTTACACATTCCGTATTTCAACATTTCTTAGATGTATTTGTAATTCGAATACAGCCAAATCGTTTTGGGGTCTACGAATAAACGCTTCAAGTATGTAAAATACTCATTGACCTATTATTAACGTTTTTTAATTGAAGGTTTAAGGTTGCGTCTCCTATTAAAAAGCATACTAGCTACTTTTAAAGAGATGGAAGTTGCGTGATAGTGGGGTTAACTACATAGCGGTCAATTACATCAACGTATCTGTGCAGGATGCCTAATATATTTATTGCTTGCGCAGGTGCCTTGATATGTTTAGTGTTCTGAATAATATGCTTTTAGGAGGTATGACTGTGGAAAGTCATCGTCTTGTAGTAGCAGAGAATGTCTTAATAACTCTCCAAACATTATCACTATTAAAATACCTTTTTGTTTTCAGGAGGAACACTCAACGAATTAATATGTAGTTAGAACAAGTTACTATATTGCTCTTCAGCTTGCAAAGGGTTGTGCAATTTCACTGAGTTTCGTGTTATGTTGACAGCGTGGAAACTTGACAACAGCAGTGATAGACTTCTTGGTGTGCCTGTACCCAGGAAAAGCCATTCGCCGCCCCAAGGGCCCGGGGTTTCCCGCAAGTGTCACTCCCCGCAAGTGTTCCAACCCCCTTGAATTGCGAGCGCTACCAGCAGGCTATGTAGCACAATGACTATGCTTAGGGATTTAAAAAAAAAAGAATGAGGTAGAATGGTGGAAAGACATCTCATAAGCCACTCGTCTGTGCAACCACTGCTAAGCTATGCTTCATGTGCTGTAAAGACTAGCAAGACAGCGGCAACGAGTGATTTGGCGTGATGAATCACACTGTAAACTATGATGGTCCTACGGAAGGATTCGAGTCGTGCGAATACCTCAAGAACGTTTTATACCATTATGTGTAATGCTGACAATGTTCAGTCACGGTCTGCACGGCCACTACGGTCGGGGGTTCGAATCCCCCCTCGGGCATGGATATTTGTGCCGTCCTAGTTCATAAGTAGTTTGTAAGTTTAGGGACTGATGACCCCGTAGTTAAGTCCCATAGACTATACAAACATTTGAACATTTTTGTTGTTGTTGACAATGAACTATAAAGGACGTGTCATAACGCTACTGGCTTGTTTTTCGTGGTCAGAGAGCGAGCCCTTTATTGCTCTACTGCAAAGGTTATATGTGGAAGGATATAAACACATTTCACAGCATTGTGTACTCCAAACGGTAGAGAAACATTTCTTAGACGACGTACTGTTTTGTTAGAATACACCTACATAGGGAGACATAATCGTAATTGTAAGAAAAATCAGACCTAAAACGGAAAAATTTAAGTGTTCCTTTTCCCTCGCGCTATTAGTGAATTGGAACCGTAGACAAATATTAAGAAAGCGCTGTGGAAAACCCACTGACAGACACTTAAATGTGATTTGCAGAGTGTGTATAGTACGTATATATGATAATGCACTTTGTCAGAAATCATCTTATGTGAGGCAATTATTTGTAAACAATAATCTTCCTGAAATCGACTAGGCTGGCCAGAATGCAGACAGAACGTTAGCTTCTCTGCAGACTCCAGAGTCTAACATCACCACCAGAAGTCTGCAGCATGGTGATTTTCATCGCTCGCACTTGTTCAGACACGTCTTTCTCGGCACGGCTTGTTGGAGTATGAATGCTCGGAGCGGGCAATCTGTGCTCGATCCAAACTCACAAGTAAACCTACGCAAGTTTCACTCTCCGATTTTTCTAAACGTTCAAATATTCAAATGTTTGTTAAGCTCAAGGGACTTAACTGCGGGGTTATCAATCCGTAAACTTACAAACTACTTACGAACTACCTTATACTAAAGAAACATCCATGCCCGAGGGGGCATAGCGGCCGTGCAGACTGTGACTGGCGCACCGCAGACCACTCGGCCACTGCGGCCGGCTCAGATTTTTCTGAAATTTCCATGTTATGAAACATGAAAAACTAAGGGACACGTATTTTTTTAGCGACAGTAAAAGATATTTAAAGGGGGAAACAGTCACTCCAAAATTGGGGCTAAAATGGAAAAAAAATGTGGTGACTTTGATAACTTTTGAAGTTTTAATAGACGCTGCTTCGATTTTTGTGGCGAAAAATTAGTTTGTTTCGGGGTAGTTTGCCACCTAATTTTCAATACCGTTTTTCGTCTTTTATCAGAAGTAGCTTTCTTAACAAAAAATAATTAAAATAGCCTCACTAATCTCTAAGTTCAAATGTTCAAATGTTTGTAGAACTTATGGGACTTGACTACGGGGTCATCAGTCCCTAAGCTTACAAACTACTTATGAACTACTTAAGACTAAGGACGGCACAAATATCCATGCCCGAGGGGGGATTCGAACCCCCGACCGTAGAGGCCGTGCAGACCGTGACTGGAGAGCCTCAGTCCCCTCGGCCACAATCTCTAAGTAATCACAATTTTTCCACTTTAGCACCCATTTTGGAGTGGTCGTTCCACGGCTTAAAGATGTTTTAGTGCCGCTAGAAAAAAAAAACGTGTCTCTTAGGTTTTCATGTATTGCAACATATCCAAACTACAGAAAAATCTGAAAGTGACACTTCCGCAAATTTCCTAGCCAGTGTGGCGTGGAAGGTACAGGGCTCCCGGCCTGGCGCGCTCGTTGACAATAGCAAATGCCGCCTAAGAATGGCCGCGTGGTCTAAGGCATCATGTAATGGATTTCGTAGCCGCTCCCTGTCGAAGGTTCGAGTCCTCCAACGGGCACGCGCGCGCGCGCGTGTGTGTGTGTGTGTGTATTGTCCTTAGCGTAAGTTAGTTTGTGTTTGCTTAATTAGTTTGAAAGTCCAGGGACTGATACCTCAACAGTTTGGTTCCTTATGTCTACAAACATTTTGCACATTTGAATGACAATCGCACTGTTCATTTCCGGCCAGGTCCCATGACGTTCCTGTTTCGTAGCCACCTTTTAATCAATTATTATTGCTTTTTGTGGAATCCTGGATTTTAAACAAAGAGTTGTAACCTGATTGGAGTAGTGCTCTGACTCTCTGTAATTTTATCTAGTACTAGCTCAAAACCCGCCGTTTCTCGGGTACTTATTTATTCCTGTCTTAAGTTAACCCATATCTTCTTCCCTTGTCTCTGTCCAACTTCATTTTCCTTCCTGTCAATCTCCGCCTCTAGCCCTTCTCTCTCCTATCCATCCCTCTCCCACCTCCACCTTTCTCTTTCTCTGTAATCACCTCCTCGTCTCTCTGTCCAATTCCTCCTCCACCTCCTCAGTGCATTGCCTGCTATATCTAAGAAAAAATTTATAGCTCTGCATAGTGATCAGTGAAGTGGTGACAAGGTTTATTGCAAGATACCTTCCGCTATGCACCGAATGAAATCTCAGGTATACAGTGCTGTTGTTGGTTTTTAGGGGACTAAACAGCGAGGTCAGCAGTCTACGGTGCTGTTCTTCTTGTTTTATAGGTTAAATGTCCAAAATTTCATCAAGATTGAAATAAAATCATAGACTTTTTCGAAGTTTGTAGGTGAAGTACCTATACGCCGCGGTAGAGTGGCTAAGCACTCTAAGGCGCCTTGCTGCGGAGTTCTCGTTTGCTCTCCGTCGGAGGTTCGCGTCCTCCCTCGGGCATGGGTATGTGTATTGTCCTTAGTATAAGTTAGTTTAAGTCTAGAGACTGATGGTGCAATAGGTTTATAAACATTTGAACATCCTGAACTACGTCTCGTACAGTGATATAATTATGCCTCTAACTTTCGGAAAAGTGCGATCAATACCTTCTGAAAGTTTCATCGCAATCGAAAGAACGGTACGGTGGCACATAAATGCGAACAAATATACAAATAAACATCATTTTTATATGTTAGATTGACACCTGAACATGTAAATTAAAATTTACGACCCGCTTTTACCTGCAATACAGCAATCACAATAGCTGCACTTTTTTTATTCAAAATACAAAAGTTTGGCTGTGGATGCCCTTCGTATAAACCAGGCTCGTCCCAACTGTACCCCTGTGGCGCTAGCGCCCGCGGCCAGCGCCCCGGGCGACTTGGCCTGCTGCTGGCGCGTCGCTTGTACGACGCTTCGTGTGGAAGGCAGTCAACAGACGTGACGCTACAGATGGACTGCCAACAGCAGCAGGTAAAGGAGGAGCGGCGCGTCTGCGTTGTGTAAACGCGAGCGAGAAATTGATTTCTTTTGTACTGCTTTCGAAAATCGTGCCAGATGTTTAATATGTCATAGGAATCTCATTTATTTAAAGAAGTATTCGATTAAGCGGCACTTTAACACCTGTCACAAAGCTCAATTCGAAAATTTGTCGCAAGAAGAACGCCAGTCAAAGCTTGAAGAACTGAAAGAAAATTTCAGGCAGCATTACAATGAATTAAGTATATCCTATCGTATTACTGTTTATTATTTCTAAAGATGATAAATAAAACCCTTGTTTTACAATCTGATATGTCATTTAGCAATATGCTAGTTACAGAACATCACATTCTCAGCGACAAGGAACATTTCCTTTCGGTTAATTTTTATATTTTGGTTGTATTAAATCGCGTCACACAGACACAAGAAAATGTTTCAGGTGCGTTATTTCTGAAAATCCATCACAAATGCTGTATCAGACAGCAAAGTGAGATTAAGAGTCATTCTTTGTTTTTGTGTATTCGTGTTTTGACGGTTGGGAAACATGTGTTGTAGTTTCATCCAAGTTTTCAATTAAAAAGCAAGTATCAGTAGATAAAAATTTATTTTGCGATCTCATTTCAGTGTCCTTGCTAGCGTCCATGATCGCTTATCAGAAGAACTGAAGGAAAACGCAACTGAAACCAACCTTTGTATTTTATTTGGGTTTCAATGAATGAAACAATTTTTGAAATAGGAGTTTTAAAAACAGGAATTTAAACAATTAATTGTACCTTTTTCTGCCGTTGTAGGTACAGGAAACAGGTGTCCGAAGTGTGCGCGCCAGTTACAAAGGCTCGATGAGATTTGCGAAAGCAGGGAAACTGGGAGTCTCATCAAGGATTGCTTGGTCGACTCGGAAGCTTGAATTTGTCCAGCAAACCTCACAGAAAAATTGGATAAAGTAGCTCTTTCACCTTAATATATTCAATCGGGATGTCAACGAAAATCTGCGTGTCACCGAAGAATTTCTCGATCTCGTACCATTAAAAGACAACCACAGGTTTGGATATTTTTCTAGCCGTGAAAAACGTGTTCGAGTCAATGCGTTTAAAATAGGAACGCCTGAGAAGTGTAACAACCAATGGAGTCCTGCGCTACGAGGTCTACGCACTGGATTCCTGAGTTACGTCAGGACAAAAATGGCTGAAGTTGGCTGTTCCTTATTCACGGCAGTTCATTGTCTTATACATCAGGAGGCGGTTTGTGCGAAAATTGTCAATGCAAAACAAGTTATGCGCACAGTTGTTCCAACAGTTAATTATCTGCCATCGCATCGACTCAAACATCGCCAATTGCTTGAGGGACGAAATTAATACATTTTTGGAAATAAAACGACGTCGTCATCTTAATTGGGTGGCGACTTTGGCTTTTTTGAGTAACGTAGCTGGTCATTCAAATACTTTGAACACTACACTCCAAGGCGAAAATCACACTGTTGTTCATTTAGTGCAGACGATTCAAGCATTCAAAAAAAAAAAAAAAAAAAAAAAAAATTATTTTGTGGAAAAAAACAGTTGCGCGAGCAGAATTGTGGACACTTCCCTGCATTAAACAGCATTAAAAATGTGGATTTTTCAGATTATGTACAGATCATTTGTGAATTACAAGAAGAGTTTGAAAACAGTTTTTTGGTGATAAGTGAGCTTCAACCGGCCATAGATGTATTTGTTCGCCCGCTTTCCCTTAGGGCAGAAGACATCTCACAGGTGTTTCAACTAGAGCTGATTGATCAGCAGTGCGATATACGCCCGATGGACCTCCTTCTCATGTGTAAAGCTTTGGAAGACTTATAGCAGTTTTCCATGAGAGAAGTATCCTCTTTTGCACAAGCACGCGGTCAAAGTTCTATCAATGTTTGGTTCCATCTACATTTGTGAGTGCTTTTTCTCTCATTTAAAGCTTGCTAAAACTAAGAACCGTTCACTACTTCGTGAAAAAAATTTACTAATTCTTTGAGGTTAGCGGTCTCCCGGAATATTGTACCAAAAATGGACAAAATCATTTCCTCAAGAAAGAAAAACTTGTAAAATGTTAATTGTATTCTTTAACAATATTGAATGTAAGAATCAAAAGTCTTCATAACCTTAATTCTGTTTTATTGTAATTTTGCAAACTTACACGAAGTAAAACAAACAAACAAAAAACAAACAAAAAAAAAAAAAAAATACTTTTAACTAGTAAGAATGAGACTATATCCCTAATGTAAAACTGTTTCTAAAATTGAATGTTAATGACATGAGTTCATTTCAAACATTGATATATCCTTCAGAAGACACCTACTGTACATATGGCGAGTATGTATGTGCAGTACTAAGGGAATAAATCTGTCGGTCAGAAAACAACCAAATTCTTCCTCGATTCCTTTTTTATATAATTTTTTTTCTGAAGATTTGCGTAGTAGTTCTGTCATGCGAACACTAATTGTTACCGAAAAAGTAAATGGTTTCTTGTTATACCGCTCATTGAGCACATTTACAGCGCTGCGCTTCCTATTCCCCCCCTTTCTGCTGGATGTGACCGCGGAACAGTCCAGCGCAGAGCAGTGCTGTGCGGTCTCACGCAGCTATCTCTCTCTCTCTGTCTCTCTCGCTCCGTTGCCGACACTAGCGACACACGGTCGCGGCCGGGGCGGTCAACTAAACTGCCTTGCGGCCGCGCCCGCCGGGCGAAATTCTTGGTGTAAACTGATACGGTCAAGCAATAGACTCCTTGAGCATTCTGGGTCGTCTGCCAACATTAGACGAAGACAAGCAATAGACGCACTAGGAAATCATCACTCGTGTGGTCTTCCGTTAACACAAACGGCTGCTATTGGAATGGTGCCATGACTCAGAAGTGTGGCTGCTGACAAATCATTGGTGAACGACGTTTCTGCACTGCTCTGGTTAACCATAGTTGGCGAATATGGTAGTGACTCGGGGAGAGCTCCTGTACTTCCTGTAGTAGTGTGGCAACGCCGCTCCAGGTCCACTGAAAAGCGCCCGTCGACGATAGTGTCACGAGGGCCACCTCCACCCCACCGAAAGCCCTAAAGATTGCCGCCCCCACGTGACCCGGTCCAGGCCTCGAAACCACGAACCTAAAAAAATTTTATTTTTACGAAAGTTATTACTTATCGACGTACAGGTTGTATTACACCAACATTGGAAAAAAAGAATCAATTTTTTAATCGCAATGACTTTTTTCAGGAAGAATATTTCTCTCAGAAGTAATGTTTAACAACAATTGTTTATAAACAATTAACAACGACGCCAGGGACCTATGTTTTCTGAGGCGACATTTCGTTTCACAGATCGGGGGGGGGGGGGGGGAGTACGGATTTTCGTAACTTACTTAAACGATAATTTTACATAGAAACAATTCATTTAACTAGTACAATCAACTTTAAACAAATGAAAGTACCATCGACAAAATCCACCGCCCTCGTGCTAGTGGGGGTAAATATTCTTCAGCCGAAAATGGCATTACCAGGCTGGAGGCTACAATATACAAATGTCGGATGCATAGTGTTTTCGACCCTGTGCAAGACTGTTTAAGTGTTTTAAACGAGAACTAACGGTATCTGCAAAGTGTACACCTGTATATTGTGCCGATCTCCTCCATGTGGACGCATTTAACGAATTCCTTAGAGAATAGCTATTGTGTGTTGTTTAATAGTGTTCTGCAATTTGTTTACTGGCGTAATAAGAATGCCCGAAAATTGTCTGGTGTACAGGTAAATCTCCAAGGCACCAAAGACCGAGAAATGATTATACAATATGTTCTATCAGCTTCTTGTTTCAATTGCCTACCTGTAAATTACTTGGAGATTCGTAATACTGGTGCCGGGAAGGAAGATATAAGTATTACAAAGAAGAGCTACATTAAAGCAGGAAAAATATATTTCTCCCAATCCAGAACATTATTCTCCATAATGCCTCCAGATACACATATAGACGAACTTGGTCTGGTAACTGCAAACAACGTCATTCACAACTGCAGCGAAAAAGAGTAATTGCGTCATGTAGGCTCAAACCATTTCCCATTTTGCCATTAAAGAAATTACACCTCTAAGGGCAGTTAATATCTTATGTGTAAGGAAAAGAAAACTGGAAATGGAGGAGATCGAATCTAAGAAAAGGAAACTCGAATATACAGCTATGACCACTGCCTTAAAGGAAGAATACCGGTTGTAACTGGAAAAAGAAGAGGCTACCTACAACTGGAGCTTTTAAGATAATAACATTTACTGTTAATAGTTGTGTTATGCGGTCATATGTTGGAGTACTCGTCGAAGATGGCTTTTCGAGCGTGTATACTATATTAAGGGACACAAATAATGTTTAGAAAGCTCCTTTGCCACCTCGACCAGCTTAAAAAGGATTGTTACATTGTGTCTAATTGTGGTGGAATGGATGTTGCACATTTAGCATTAGAGAAGCCATTTGCAGAGTTTAAGATTTCTGAAATAACTACATATAACGGCCACTCATTTGAAAAAATAGTAAATTTAAAATTCCATACAGAAATTCCACAGGAGTGTGTTCTAGAAGAGCGGATAGAGAGTTTTAACAGTTGTGTTATGCAGGAAATGAAAGGTAAAATTAAAAATTAAACTACCTCAATGCTCTCGACTAGAAGAATTGCCGGAATGTGTGGAACTGGTCATTATAGCCATAAAAGAGGTGGAATACATGAAGAGACGAAGATACATACTGGAATTTGAAAACATATCTTTGCTATACCTGTCGAATTACTGGCTGGAGAAGGAGATTGAAGATTCCGATGTCGATTTAAGTTACAAGTAAAACTTAAGCTGGATGTTATTAACATCACTCCAAACAAACATAAAGAAAGAGTTGTTTTTTGTGTGTAAATGTATATATACAAGGAATTAATAAAAGATTTTTGTTAACGAATATTTGTGTGCTTATTTTCTAACCTGTCAAAAATCCGTTATTTACTGTGATCTATGTTCACAAAGAGTGAACATATTGGGTCTAATACCTAGCTGTACGGAAAAAATGTATCCCTAATGTACTAAACAGGAATCCCTTTGGAGTGTGGTCTAGACTTGCTTTAATAGTCGTGTTATGTAGTAAATAAAAAGTAAAAACCCAGGAATGAGCTCCATTGGAAAAAATGCAAGTAGTTTCTATTACAGCAGTAAAATACGTATTGGATTTCACGATGTACTTACCGATTTAATGTCTGGAGGGTGGGAATGTGAGACATAGATTTAGATTTTTTCTAAAAGTTAAAAACTAAGCTTGATGTTATTAAAATACGCCAAACAAGAACAAAAAATAATTAAGGAAGAAAGAACTAAACTAATACATTATTCTACATGCTTAAATTTAGGGGTGGAAAATTGTGTGTTGTGTAATGTTGGAAGTAGCCGAAAGTAGGTAGCAGTAAGGCACTGCAAGCACTTTTCTTACCTATGTTGTTGTTGTTATGGTCTTCAGTCCGGAGACTGGTTTGATGCAGCTCTCCACCCTACTCTATCCTGAGCACGCCTTTTCATCTCCTCATACGAACTGCAACCCACATCCACTTGAATCTGCTTACTATACGCGTCTCTTGGTCTCCCTCTGCGATTTTTACCCCACACACTTCCCTCCAATGCTAAATTTACGATTCCTCGATGTCTAAGAATGTGTCCTACCAAGCGATCCCTTCTTTTAGTCAGGGTATGGCAAAAATTCCTTTTCTCACCAATTCTGTCCAGTACCTCTTCATTAGTAATGCGATCTACCCACCTAATTTTCAGCATTCTTCTGTAACACCACATTTCGAAAGCCTCTATTCTCTTCCTGTCCGCACTGCTTATCGTCCATGTTTCACTCCCGTACAAGGCAACACTCCACACAAATTTCTTCAGAAAAGACGTCCTTACACTTAAATTAATATTCGATGTTAGCAAATTTGTCTTTTTAAAAAATGGTTTTCTTCCCATTGCCATTCTGCATTTTATATCCTCTGTACTGCGACCGTCATATGTTATTTTACTAGCCAAGTAACAAAACTCATCTACTACCTTCATTGTTTCGTTACCTAATCTAATTCCTTCTGCATCGCCTGATTTTCTAAGACCGCATTCCATTATTTTTGTTTTGCTCTTGTTAATGTTCATTTTAACCGCTCTGTTCAACACACTGTACATTCCATTCAACTGCTCTTTTTGCTGTCTCTGACAGAATTACAATGTTGTCAGCAAAACGCAATGTTTTTATTTCTTCCCCCTGAACTTTAATCCCTATTCCAAATTTTTCCTTGCTTTCCTTCACCGCCTGCTCGATGTACAAATTAAATAACATCGGAGAAAGGCTTATTCCCTTCCCAACTGATGCTTCCCTTTCATGCCCTTCGAGTCTAATAACTGTGGTCTGGCTTTTGTACAAGTTGTAAATAACTCTCCTTTCGCTGTATTTTACCCCCGCTGACTTCATGATATGCAAATTTAATAAAATCAATTGTGGGCGGCACTTGCACAAGTGAGCATTTGTGGGGGGGGGGCGGTGGAGGTGGGGGAAAGTAGCGGTACATAGGCGATCGGGCAAGTGACCGAGGGTGGGGGGGTGTAGCTGGCGTGGATGACACTAACGTCGACGGGCGATCCTCAGTGGGCACGAACTGTCATTACCCTATTACATCCTGTACTTCTGAGAAGCAGCGCAGTGTTACTCCTGGCGTCAGGGGATGAGGAGCCGTTAAGTATAGCTTCAGACACAGACAAATATATACAGACGGGAAACCTCCGTAAGGGCCCGGTCCTACACTCCGGGGTGCGGGGAGGGAGGGTTTCCAGCAGTTCCGTAAGATGTGCCATGATGGCGCTGCGGTCAGAAGCAGCTCTTTAAACTGGCCAGAGCAGGCGGCAGGTAGCGGCTGCCCCCACCACCACCTCCCCTCAAACGCCGGCACGCCGGACACAGCCGTGGCCTCGTGGCAGGCGGCACGAGCTCTCCCCTCAGCCTCCCCTCCACGCTACCTGTGACGTGCGAGAGGCACCCTAAGGGTACGGCCATAGTGGGCCGCTCCACGCTTCCTGCTTCTCGCCGGCAGGGAGGCGGTTGGAAAACCCAGTGGGTGATCCCATTGGGGTGGCCACAGTGCACCCGCGCGGCCGCCTCAGCTCGCTCACGTCGCTTTCACAGGCGCGTGCAAGAAAGAATTTATGTTTCTTGTTCCGCTCTCAGCTAGTGGGTCCCGAGGTTTCAACGCTGTGCGCTGCGCGTCGCGTTTAATGGGAGCTGATAAAGACGCGTTTATCTCAAAAGTGTTGAATGAAAGGCCGTTAATTCACTGTACCTGAATTTTATTGAACTTTTGTAGACTCGCACAACCGGTTTTGCAATGTCTTTAATTGCATCTTGTTGTACATATTGGTGCAAGAATACCAGTACTTCAATATAGCAAACAACTAGACATTCAAGATAATTTACGTGTAGATAGGTTATTTAGCTCATAATATGAAATGGACTTCTATGCTAAAGGTTTCAGGTAAAATTGGCTTTTTAGTGAGCCACTAACACGAGGCTACTTCATTCTTAATTACTTGGCTGCCATTTCATGTCAATTTACCTTACCAAAAATTTTTTTGTTCGTGAACAGTATAAAATGTCGGTATGTGATTAGGAACCTTGACAGTGAAATAATTGTAACTGCTGTCCTGCTATAATCTCAAAATACATACATTGTGACAGACGGTACACTGTCAGTTACAGGGTAATTTCAAGTAAAACCAGTCTTGGTTGGAAAGTGGTGTTATTAATTACCAATGACGCGTTCTGCCCTCACAGCAGGCCATCATCTTACCTGCATGACAAATGTTACACAAGAATTACTACAACATTTAAAGTAGTGAAACAGGGGCTTTTGTAGCAATTTGCGTAACGTTTGTCAAGCAGATAATGTGATGATACCCTGCTCTGAGGGCGAAACGAGTCATTGGTAATTAATAAAACCACTTTGCAACCAAGACTATTTTTAGTTGAAATTAAAATTTCACTGGTTGCTGTATCAGCCACACCTGGACTATAGAAAGCCTTATATAGTTACTTTGTATGTATATTGAGGTTATAGGATAGCAGTTGCAACTTTTTCCCTGTCATGATCTAACAGTTACTACCCCATGCCAGCAACTAGTGAGTCCAGTTTTGGCATTTTATGCAATTTGCGATTTTCGTCATCATAATCTGTGGATGGTGCCAAGTTATAACAGCAGTTACATTGTAGCACCACTGATGTACTTGCATTAAACTCAACTAGAAAGAAGATGCACTTAAGCTGCACATACGAACTTATTATTCCAACTTAACAGTGGCGTTGAAAACATCTTTAATGTCCACCCACTCTTGTTTTTTTGTGGAGAATGTCTAATTAAATATTGATTCAGAGGAAAAATGCTGCAGCGCCTTGGATAACATTTAGGCGCTTGCTATTGGATCCTGTCAAAAATTCTTCTGGTAATTTCTGTTGCATGTCGGAAGGGGCATTCAACACAAACACTAGCATTCTCTTTTCCTTAGAACCCTACAGTCACCATTATGAACTTGCAATTTTCCGTCAGTGACAGCTATCAATCCAATATTTGTAACTTTAAGACATAGAACTAGATTTACTGTCTTTTTTTTATCCGAACTTGTATGCCACCAATATTTTAAAACGAGTTAGAGAACTGGCATCTGTCCCAGATAAACTTTGCTATTTTTTAAAGTCATTTTCTGTTGGCTCGGGCATGTGCTTTATTACGAAGGTTGACTGACTGAGCTGCAGGCTAGAGGCTCAGTAGTTATGCATATGGTGCGCGCCGAAGGAGAGCGTGCGGCGCTAGCGCCCTCAAATTTCAACACACAGTTCGCTATACTGGAGCCATGTATCGCTTTCTATTCAGGTTTGAAAACAATTTCACAATGTTGGCTACATTTCGTACGCAGTAATGTATAACCTAAAGTTAACCAAACGAAAAGTAGTCAGCAACTATATATTTCACTGCAAAAGCTTCAAATGTTATGCGATAGGTTAACTGGAAATTAAGTATCGTAATAACTATGGCGAATACCGGAAAACAGACACTCCGTTATGAAGCTGTTATGTTAGCCTGCAAGATGTGCAAAACTCAGTGAGGTACGACAATTAGTTTCCTCAGAATCGAGTGAGAAGTATCCTACGTCAAGGAAAACGCACAAAACCGGGAGAGGTGGTTTTTATTTTTTTACAGCAGAGGGAGAATTTTTATCGAAAAACTGACACCGGAGTGCGATGTAGCTTTGTTTCATACACATGCGGTATTTTTTTCAGCAAGAAAATGGAAAAGTAATTTTGGTCATGTATTGGCATCAGCCAGCGCGCGGTTGGTTGCGTACTGTGGCCGCCACCAGCTGCCATCGCGCCGTTGCAACGCGCGCGGTCAGACCTCAGCGAGTTAAGCGGCCGAGCAGCTAGCGGGCAGCCGTTCACTATGGCCGTACCCTAAGCCAGGGAACCGCCTGACACCTGCTAGCATCTTACGGAACTACGAGGGGAGCGTAGGACAGTGGTTTAGAGGGGGCTGCTTCTCTGTATATGTTACTCTGTGCTTCAGGTCACGGCTGGTAGTGATTGAGGGAGCTGTGATGGCATAATGGTACGTCACTGACAACCTGCATCCTCAACCGTATCATAAGACACTATCATGGTGTCACTTTTGAACAGGACACTTATCGCCGACGTGTGGAACGCGTCTGTTTGACCTGTCTACGAGGTGGCGAAGTACTCCTTTAGTCAGAATAAATATTCAACATGCATGGAACCAGCTCGGATGTCACCTCCATCTCAGCGCTAGTATACCGACGACCAGTTACAATAGTTGTGGCACAACTTTCTCGAGGAGGGGATACTGCTGCTTCATGACACCCTCCCAACCTAATAATGCATGCAGTGCATTATTGATAAGTGTGTTCACACTCTCAGGTTCTATCCAAATGTGACTCAATATTGTAATCCTAGAAAAAAATTACATGGCTCTCAGCTATTAAAACGTCATCACGATTTCCCCTTATCTTTATTAGAAATTCTCAGGTCTTTGCTTTTGGTTGTTAAAGCGATTTTCGGTATTTTCACGATCTAACGAAAATTACGGCCTTCAGACAGGTATGCTTGTCCCAACGAAACGTATACTGCGGCAACTACAGCTGTAAGGAATATATTAGGAATTTGAGACTCATTAGACATTAGCTAATTAATCTATTAGTGGCATATGAAAAATTGGCCAGAGAATGGCTTGATCCCTCAGTTCCCTCTTTTCAAGACTGATTGCCTTAACCATTATGCTATCCTTTCATGCTAACCAAACCGATCTGAAGTTTGTAACACTACCAATTTCCTAATTTCCATGGTTATCGCCGATATTCGTCTGTGCTCGTTTCTCCAGTAATGCCATGAGTACGGTACACAAGAGTGTAGTGTAGACATTGAGGTTACAAAATCGACTTGCATGCCTTGTGCTAGCAAATCGATGTTATTGATTATTGAAGTTATGGTGGTCTCGGTGTCTAGAAGTCGAGTCTCTCTGAAATGAGGTGTACCAGGTTTTATAGCTACTGGGAATAAAAATGCCAGAAAACGAGTTAATTATTTACGCTGTACAATTATATTCACTTCGTAGTACAAATATAATAACACTCAAACATGTGCCATCTTGGGCAAAGCACATAAGTAAAGAAAACTGTGATATCTGTCTAGTAAGTGCTTTGGTCTCATATATCTGTTTACTAAACACAGCCTAATACGTCCTCTGAATACATCATACTAGCAACTGGGAAAAAGCTAGTTCGTCAAATTTCTTTTATAAGATCGTCAAAAACTGGTCTACCATCTTTGGATTTTTCACTAAACTAACAAATGTAATTACAAAATCATGAAATTATAAGATAAATGTGATATTTCAATTAAATGTTATTACATTAAAAGATAAAGTTATAAACAAGTAGTGAAGTTAAATGTGTGTGTGAAAATGCTCTATTTGGCAAATCGTCAAAATGTTACACTTGATTTATTTTGTACATCCGCTAATATTAATAAAAGTGTAATTACATAAAATTACGTGTGAAATATTTCAAAACAATAATTAAATCAATATGCATCCATCCTAAGTGTCGTAGTTAAATAATAGGTTTTGACAATTTTAATTTATCTGCTCAGATCACATAAGGTATGTAACATCATGTTACTTTCGTATTTTACATTTTACAAGTGTTTACTTAATTTATTCTGTCTCTGAATTACTTTCTAGATCGAAATATAGTGTCTGTAAAACTCTTGACAACTTCACAAAAAGATAAGGTTAGAATGCCTCTTTACTTTATGAAGTAATAATATACCGAAGAATAGCTAATAGACCACTTCCTAACATGGTATCGAACAGTTCAGTTAGCAGTTGAGGTCCTATGGGATGTTTTAAATTCCAAATGCCACATGCATCTGCTGCCTTTGGGTGCTCATACATTAGATCCTGTGTTTTTTGTACAAGCATACACGGGTTTTACAAATGTTGCAGAGCTTTGCTTTTCGCTTGTAATGTGATGTGCAGTGTCCGTATTTTAACGATGTAACCAGCGCCAGACAGGCGTACATGCATGCACAATAAATTACAAACAAATGCCGATCATTTAATTCAAAAAGTCTTACGTGACTAAGGTCATCCACAAAGGAAAAGGTGAATAATAAATGGTTCACGCACGCACCTCTTTAAGGACATGAGCGTTCTACCAGCGTATTTGCAACGTTTAGCTTGTTTGTTCTCCTGACAAGTCCCGCGTGCCCGGGTTCACCTTTAATCTTAATGTGAAAACTCCCCATCTTTATTACATAGGGTAAGTGTACAATTAATCGGCACTGTCCCACCAATTAGCGCTTTAGCGAGTAAATGCGTATTTTATAATTGTAGAACTAAATAGTTCCGTCATCTAGAAATAAAAATTTACGTCTCGTTGGTGATAAATATTACGATTGAGTGCCGATAACACAGTCGATCACTGGTACGAAACGTGCATCCAACAAGTGTAATTATTTTAAGTTGAACTGATTGTCATTACAAGGATCTGCGCATATCCATAGAAATCAAATGGATTTATCTGGCATGTCACAATATGTTACAACCGATATTGTAGTAATAAATAGGATTTACACATGATATTCTATGTAAATCCCCTTAAGATGCCGATAACTGGTACACTTACCCTACTGAGATTCTACGCCAAAAACCATTGTTTTCCATTCCTGGTAGATCCAGCTGTAATCGACAAAATATTAGCCTACATTTCAATGATGAGGTAAATGTAGACCTTTGTGTTCTAACTGTTAAAATTTGTGTTCTATATTTAATTTGGTGTTTCAAATTTGATTATACAGTACAATATGATTAGCTTTCTCGATGTTTGGCTAGTGTGATCCAGGAACAATACCATGGATGTAATAGTTTTTCATTCCAATCGGGGTGATTGATTTCAGTGACTCTCTCTATCACCATTGGTCTGGTTGATTTCAGTGGGTCTCCTTGCTTCTCATCAAAATTATAATTTTTAATTATTGCTCTAATTGACGACCTTCCAGTTCGATATATTTATTAATTCGTAAGTGCGCCTCGGTTGCACAGTGGTAGAGTGCCAGACTACAAATCCAAAGGTCCCGGGTTCGATCCCCGACAGGTCCTAGGATTTTTATCTGTCACTTTCCACTTCTTTCACCTCTGGCAGTATTGCTCATGTGAAAAATACCGAGCAGCACCGTGGTTCGGAACCCAAGTTAAACTGTAGGTCCCCCAATAACTGGCTGGGTAAGTCAGTTCGAAGGTCGGAGGAAGGCAACGGCATACCACCTCCAAACAGGACCATGCCTAGTAAAGCACTGTGGTGTTCAAACCAATCTCCGGATTGTTGACTGCTTTACCTTACCTTTACGTGGAATGCATGTACAAATAATTTAAATGTATATTGGGTGAATGTTTGGGCAAGAATTTCCGATACATTCTACCATGTTCTGTCCACTAGTTGATACTTCTGCATACACTTTGCCCTTCAGGTAACGCCGCAAGAAAACATCCGAGGTCGTAAAAATGTGGGGTGTTCTGCCAGTCCATGTTACCGGACCACCTCTAACGATCCAGCGACTACAGAAATCGCAATTCATTGCATCTTGGAATCCTGCAGAGTAATGTACCGGACAATGACCATGCTGCAGTCACATTTTCTGTCGCAATAAGAGGGTAACGTCCCAGTAGAATGGGTGGTTCATGTTGGAATAACTTAGGGCATTATTCCGCATCCAATGTGCCTTCCACAACAAAGGAAGCGATTAGTTTGTCACCTATCACTTGGCATCATACTTTAACAGACCAAGGACACTGACGATCAACTTCACATACCTATTGCGGGTGTTGCAGACTCCATTAATGTATGTAACGCCGATCAGCTTCGCCATGATTCATAAATGTTGACTCGTCAGAGAAAATTACTTGAGAATAGAAATGCGCGTCTCTTTGTATTTCCAAAACAGCGTCCTATTTAGAAAATAGTTCCCTTGAAGTTCTTGGTGTATGGAAGTGTGGTACGCATGCTATGTAGGATCTCCGGAACACAATTCTAGACTGCTACTATATGTTTCGGTACTTCCATGTGGATTATTACAAAACCGTACGCTTTTAGGGTAGAATCCGAGTATGCAATACAAATGTGAGAGAGGTTCCCAACTGAAAATACAGAGTTGACCACAAGCACGAAGTAGTAGTGGTTAATGTTCAGTTGTGGTGCAAATAGATATCGCCTTCACTAATATCAACTGTGAAACAGGTATCTCGATGTACTTGGAAGTCAAATGTACTATTTATACTAGAAAAATAGTTACCACCTCATCAGTAGATTGATTTATATAAAAATAATCGTACTATATCTACAAAGTGTTAGTATCATGCCGCAGCTTCAAACCCAAATTGGGGTTTGATGAGAATGGATTTATTAAACGTCGCATTAGACATGTTAATAAAAATATTGTACCAATAATTACATGTAATCCACGGAATCCTGTTGCGACAAGCGACTGCAATAGCAAAAGGTGCTTCTTAATATTCATATATTTGTAGTATTGTAAAATATAAACCTGAAACTACTGTAAAGAAAAATCTTTGTGTTGCTTGTGAATGGTTAGATTCTATAATTCTGTGGTGTGCTCATGTAACTGTTACTGCCGAGACGTCAGAATGTTGTGTTATAAAACTTCTAATGTTAATTAAGTAATGAGTTTGGAAAACATAGTATCCTATTGGAAAGTCAGCGAACTGGTATATGTTTCAGAATGAAAATAACAGTCTCGTTCGCAAAATGTTTTTACCATTTATATGATAATGGTGACCGGTTTCGATCTACTCTGAAACCATCATCAGACCGATTAGTTGTTGATGCCGAGGCGAAGAGCGTGCGGCGACTGCGGTCTGATGATGGTCTCCGAGAATATCGAAACCAGTCACCCTTTATCAAATAAATTGTAAAAACATTTTGCGAACGTGACTGTTATTTTCATTCTGAAAGTTAATTAAATAGCTGTTCTGTTAATATTACTTCTTAAATGTTTTTATAAAACATGAGCTTACTTTATAGCTAGAATGTAGGAAGAATATGTTACTCGATTGGAATGCCAGCCGTACGTTACCTTAGTGATTAAACTGCGAGAAAGTAAACTATTTTCTTGGCCTATAACTTTGCTGTCTTACTGCCCATAGAAATCTTTCCTTTTGATAAAATAGTTACTCGTCAGTACCGTGGTAGTGTGTCTGTCAGTTGCACAACAATGACAATATCGTTAATTGTAAATCCAATAGCACGACAGAAAGAACGTATTAAGAGAGTTAGATCCAAAGATCTATAAATTCCACAAAACAAATTGTAATTACTTTAATAAATGCATATTATCAGCCTTCAGCTGTTTAATATAGTTATAACTTGACTGGTTCTAAACCATCTTCAGAAAAGTCTGTTAAATAAAAATGACAAACATGAATTATATACAGGTTAAAATAAAATACATAATCCAGTAATTTCACCCAGAATGTACATACAACCTAAACAGTCTGATTAAGTTGATGCATTATCTGCTACCTTATCCATGTTGACATGCAACTCTTGATGACAAAAAAGAAAATAAATAAATAAATAAAATAAAAACAGTGCTAGACTGTGTTATAGTGAACCAGGGTATATGAACTACATAAGTTTATGTAAAGTTAGCAGAAATCGAAGTATTCATGGTGTGAAAGTAATGTATTGTTGACAACTATCTCAGTATATATCTTTGATAAGGTGTTATGGTGACTGGTACAGAGAGTAGTATGTAAACATTATGTAAATAACAGTTTGGACCATGAAAACAATAAATATGTGACATAACAACCATTATATGTCAAAGTATAAAATAAAGTAAACGAAATATTCATTAAAAACGTAATTTAGGAAATATAGCAGACTGTTATCATATTTCAGAATCGTACAGTTATAAAGTATTACAACAGAGTGGGCATAATATTATAATTCAATTATCCAAAGGTAACATATCATAATCAAGTCTAAAATAACAGTGCATGGAGTAGACATGTAGACTTTGAGCTATGTAGCACAACTGGTAAAGCATAAAGACGAAAGGGTGTGTACAATTATGTACTACAGGGTATATGAAGTTATATTAAATGTGGATACAGCATCCAGTCACACCAAGTAACATACCACAGTTATGTCAAGAACATAAGCAAATGAATTAGGCAGGTACGCCTTGGGTACGTTGTACATTTATTTAAGTGTATATGATAATTATGAATTGGTAATGTGTCAATGAATCTAGTTGTATACAGGAAAAATGATTAGGATAGTATGTACTTAGCCATACCTACATCTACATCTACATAGATAATCTGCAAATCACATTCAAGTGCCTGGCAGAGGGTTTATTAACCACTTTCATAACTTTTCTCTACCGTTCCATTCTCTAATAGCGCGCGGGAAGGAAGAACACCTAAATCGTTCCGTTTTCGATCTGATTTCTCTTATTTTATTGGTATGGTCATGTCTCCCAAAGTAGGTGGGTGCTAGCAAGATATTTTCACATTCAGAACTAAAAGTCGGTGATTGAAACTTCGCAAACAGATCACGCCGCAATGAATAACGTCTTTCTTTTAATGATTTCCATCCCAATTCGTGCAACATTTCCGTGACGCTCCCCCCCCCCCCCCCCCCACCGTAACGTGATAGAACAAAACGGGCTGCCCTTCTCTGAACTTTCTCAATGTCTTCCGTCAATCCCACCTGGTGAGGGTCCCACAAGGGGCAACAGTACTCCAGGAGAGGACGCACAAGTGTGATGTAGCCAGTCTCTTTGGTGGAGCTGGTGCATCTTCGAAGCGTTCTGCCGATGAAACGTAACCTTTGGTTCGCCTTCCCCACAATATGTTCTATGTGTTCTCTCCAGTCAAAGTTGTTCGTAATTGTAACTCCTAGGTATTTGGTAGAATCTACGACCTTAAGGTTTGACTGATTTATCGCGTAATTGAAGTTCAGCGGATTTCTTTTAGTGGTCATGTGTATTACTTCACACTTTTCTTTATTTAGTGTCAATTGCCAATTTTTGCACCATGCAGAAATTTTGTCTAAATCGCTTTGCAGTTGCTTTTAATCCTCTGTTGACTTCACTAACCGATAAACGACAGCATCATCCGCGAACAATCTAAGGGAGCTATTCAGATTGTCTCCTAAATCGTTTATAAACACGAGGAAGAGTAGGGGACCTATAATGCTTCCCTGTGGAACGCTGGATATCACTTCTGTTTTACTCGATGACTTACCGTCAATTACAACGAACTGTGTTCTTTCTGATAGGAAATCTTGAATCCAACCGCACAATTGGGGAGATATTCCATAAGCACGCAATTTCATAAGAAGCCGCTTGTGGCGTACAGTGTCAAAAGCCTTCCTGAAATCCAGAAATATGGAATCGATTTGAGATCCCTTGTCGATGGCACTTAACACTTCATGTGAATAAAGGGCAAGCTGTGTTTCGCAAGAGTGATACTTTCTGAATCCGTGTTGACTACTGGTTAATAGATCGTTCTCTTCGAGGTAGTTCATAATATTCGAACAAAGTATATGTTCCAAAATTCTACTGCAAATCGACGTCAATGAGATAGGCCTGAAATTTTGGGGATCACTCCTATTGCCTTTCTTGAATATTGGAGTAACTTGGGCAACTTTCCAGTCTTTGGGTACGGATCTTTCGCTAAGTTATCGCTTGTAAATGATAGCTAAGTACGGAGCTATTGCATCAGCATACTCTGAGAGGAATCTAGTTGGTATACAATCTTGCCCCGAAGATTTATTTTCGTTTAGTGACTTAAGTTGTTTTACTACTCCAGGAGCATCTACTTCTAAGTTTCGCATGCTGGCAGCTGTTCTTGGATTGAATACTGGAGTGTTCACTTCGTCTTCTTTGGTGAACGAATTACGGAAAGCTGTGTTTAGTAATTCTGCCTTATCAGTACTGTCATCGGTAGTATTACCATTGCTATCGCGTAGTGAAGGTATTGTTTGTGTTTTGCCGCTAGTGTACTTCACATATGACCAGTGTCTCATATGGATGAAGAAGAATCATAATACAAGAATAGAGATGTATTCTGATGTAAACATATAGGCATCTGGTAGTGTCTTAGGCTAATTACATACGTTAAGCATAATGTAAACGATATTTAAACAAAATATGCATATCAATTACTGGTAATTCTCAAAAATATTCTTACAAAACGTGTTCATAAATAAAACTGCCTCCACTACACGGTAGATCAGCCTTCTTATTCAAGACATCTTTACACTGAGACTCTCTGCACCCAACTAAGTCTGGACTGCTACTGATAGCCGCAGGGGGAATTGGGGGACCACGTAGAGGATTGCGCGCCCACTCCTGTCGCAGGTTCGAGCCCTCCTTCTGGCATAGGTGTGTGTGTGTGTGTTGTCGTCAGCATAAGTTAATGTAATTTGTAAATGTAGGGACGGATTATCGTAGCTGCTAGGTCCCTAAGGAACACAAACAATTGAATATTTTGCTACGGGGGGGTTGGAACACTTGCGGGGAGTGACACTTGCGGGGAACCCGGGGCCTTGGGTCGGCTAATGGCTTTTCCTGGGCACAGGTACACCAAGAAGTCTAGCACTGCTGTTGTCAAGTTTCCACACTGTCAACATAACACGAAAATCAGTGAAATTGCACAACCCTTTGCAAGCTGAAGAGCAATATAGTAACTTGTTCTAACTACATATTAATTCGTTGAGTGTTCCTCCTGAAAACAAAAAGGTATTTTAATAGTGATAATGTTTGGAGAGTTATTAAGACATTCTCTGCTACTACAAGAAGATGACTTTCCACAGTCATACCTCCTAAAAGCATATTATTCAGAACACTAAGCAAATCAAGACACCTGCGCAAGCAATAAATGTATTAGGCATCCTGCACAGATACGTTGATGTAATTGACCGCTATGTAGTTAACCCCGCTATCGCGCAACTACCATCTCTTTAAAAATAGATACTATGCTTTTTAATAGGAGATGCAACCATAAACCTTCAATTAAAAAACGTTAATATTAAGTCAATGAGTATTTTACATACTTGAAGCGTTTATTCGTAGACCCCAGAACGATTTGGCTGTATTCGAATTACAAATACATCTAAGAAATGTACGAAATACAGAATGTGTAAGGGGATGTCACACACCGAAAAATGCTAAAGACAAATACTATCAACGTCATATAGAACCATTTTTACTCCGAACTTGGCATAAACCAACAGTGAGAAACAAGTAGCAAGACTTCCAGGAAAAATGAGGCGAAATTGGCAGTCAATAGTTGGTTATAAATTACATTGTCTGTTAACTGTATAAATATAAATTACGGAATACGCGGAACTCCTGCTCAGTACAGTCAAAAAGGTCTAACGTAATAGGCAGTGGTTTACAACCACATATCCATATCACTCTCCTCCTCAAGAAGTCTGTGTGAAGATTTATATTCAGAACATTCAAGGAAAAGGCTACTGTGGAATTGAAAATACAAGAAGCAGCTCATTTACTCAGGAAGGGAAAACGTTATGGTGCCCGTAAATTTGAATGTGTGTATCTCTTGTAGTAACATTCATTGCACAGGTAGCGGCTGGAGGGCGTGGAGTAGGGGTGGTGTATCCCTACTTCTGGAACACCCTGTTCACTACCTGCAGCGTCCGGGTCTCCCCGCAAGTGTCTACACATTCCCTTTCCCCGCAAGTGTCACTCCCCGCAAGTGTCACAAACTCTTGCTGCGGCTACTACTGGAGGATATGTAAATTCTTTGAGCTGCACTCTTTGGAAATAGGAATGAGCTGTCGATGATACACAAAAGAAAGTTACTAACACAAGTATTAGAAATGGAGCCAAAAACTAAATGCGTATTAACTTCTCACCTACAACAATATTTTCGTGTTTCACTATCAAGAAATTTAGGTGTCTCAAGTTAAAACTAACAAACCATTGTTGTCACTAATCGAATTTGTCATAAGCACTTCATCACAGTTTTAGAGGACCAAATAGAAAAGACACGTAAATTAATCCTTTCTAAAGCTGTCAGTTGTTCATAAAAATATAGTATGAAGCCACAAAAACCTTTGATCATGTGCTCAATATCATAAAATTTCGTGTATTTATAGCTAAAAAAAGGAAGTTTATAATTAATCTATTCTGTTTTGTTACTCCAATTTATTCTATTGACAAATGATTTATTGGAAAGTAATCATCAGTGTGCAATCTAGATGGTACGTAATTATACTTTACTAGTAATGTAATGTCGAAGTCTAGAATGAGCGTTTTTATGTTTTTAACCCTTTCCTGCGCATGCTATCCAATATTCGATCACATAATTCAAACTTGGTTGTTTTTCTACCAAAGTGAATAAAAGCACATTATGGTACTCACACATATTTATTTTCCATATTTTATGTAAAAAATATATAACAGAAAAATGGAACTTCAGGGATCCGACAGGATAAAATGTTACTAGTAAACATTATGGAATACTTAGCCATGTTTACATAAGTACTTACAAAAACTGAAATGTTTTTCTTTGGTTATTAGTCCCCAGGTTTACAAACTACTTAAACTAAGTTAAACTGACGTAAGGACAACACACACACCCATGCCTGATGGGTGTGCGTACCTCCTACGGCGAGAAAACGCGCACTCTGATGCACGGCGCCTTAGAACTCTCAGCCACTTCACCGCTGCTGAGTATATACTTGTAACAAACACATTTCACCGCCTTTACGTCGAAATAGTCAAGCTGAATGAGAAAATGCGATAAAAACAAAAGCAAAAAATTTATAGCTATCCCTGAATAGTATTGATATTTGGTATCTCGTAAACCAAAGAAAACGAAGTTACTACCGTTTATTACTGAATACGAGGAACAAAGACAGCCACAAAAGTAACATGCACATTAACGCTGTTGGAAGACGGCCGGGACTAAAAATATCGGATCATATTTTTCAGCCGCGGCGGAGTGGCCAAGCGCATTGAGGCGCTATGCTCCGATGCGCGAGGCAGCTCCCCGTCCGGGGTTCGAATTCTCCCTTGGTCAGGGAAGTTTGTGCTGTCTTTACTATAAGGAAGTTTATAAGTTTAGTGACTGATGATCAAATCAAATGTTTGTATAGATTATGGGACTTAACTACGGGGTCATCAGTTATTAACAGGTCATCAGTTTTATATAAAATATTTTAAAAGAGTTGCTATATATATATATATATATATATATATATATTGTAAGACACTAGTTAGTACACATTTTTACTACCAATTATATATAAACAGTAAACGAGACTCATTAATAAAGAACAGTTTAAAGTTAAAATGCCTACTAAAATTACAATAAAATGTAACTTTTTCTACCATAAATATACATCATATAATTTTGTTATTTATATGAAAGTTTAAAGAGGGCGCCTTAGTCGCAAATGACTCATGCTGACGTCAACTGTGTAAGGATTGTAACAGCTGGGTCAGTACAAACGCAACCTCCAACATGGAGGTCGAAATATTTTAAGTAATTTAATTGGTTTTAAGGTATGTATTTTTATCATTGACGTTAACTGAAACTTGTACAATTGGCTTATGATGTGACATGTTTGTTATTCTAACTGGCCCGTTTGTATTTATTTTAGCATTGATAATGACCACACAGTGGTCGAAATCTGGGTTTGCAAACAAATAAATATTTATATTTTTTTACGACTGATTGCTGAAATAATTACCACAACTTAAATGCGTCAGTTTGATATAAGTGTGAGACATGGGATGACTGCGTTACACACTTTTCCTTGACAGAAGCCTTAGTACCGCGCGGGAGTAGCCGAGCGGTCTGGAGCGCCATGTTGCGGATCGCGCGGCCTCCCGCGTCGGAGGTTCGCATCCTCCCTCGGGCATGGGTGTGTGTGTGTTGTCCTTAGATTAGTTTACCTTAGTTTAAGTAGTTTGTAAGCTAAGGACTAATAACTCAGCAGTTAAGTCCGATAGATTTACAAACATTTGAACATTTTGAAGCCAAGGTGCAATCACGATGTATGTGGGGTGCAGCCTGTGAACTAATGAACAGTAAAAATCGTGAATGAAACTTTCACTCTGCAGCGAAGTGTGCGCTGATATGAAACTTCCTGCCAGATTAAAATTGTGTGCCGGAACCGGTTCTTCCAGGAGTGCTAGTCTTGCAAGGTTCACAGGAGAGCTTCTGTGAAGTTTGGATAGTAGGAGGCGAGGTACTGGCGGAAGTAAAGTTGTGAGGCGGTATAGTGAATCGTGTCGGGATAGCACAGTCGGTAGTGCGCTTGCCCGCGAAAGGCAACGGTCCCAGGTTCGAGTCCCGGTTCCGGCACACAATTTTAATCTGCAAGGAAGTTTCGTATCAGTAAAAAACGTGTATGTGCAGAGGGTACGTTTTCTGTTACCAAGCACTCACATGTAGATGTAGAAGAGAAAATTATGTAAAATGAAAGTCCAGTAGTTCATGAGGACCTTGTTTTTTTTTCATCAGAAGTCTCAAGAGTAGTCACAAGAAAGAGAGAACAAAATGTAATCTAGTTTTCCAAGAGTAAATGATTTCTGCAGTTATGATTTCCACAGTGAAACTCAAGAGGTACCAGAAGAATCTGACACTGAATAAATTAGGCCACAGCTAACACTAAAACGTCCTAAAAATTTCATGACTGTGCAATGTAGTTAATGACTTCAGATACGCCAGAATAATATGGTGAAGCTATGAATTCAAGTAAAAAAGATGACTGAAAATCAGCCATGTATCACGAAATGGCAGCACATCAAGAGAATGGAATTTGGACTTTGGTAGATTTACCTCCTGGAGAAAGATTAACCATTCCTTGTAAATGGATTTACAAGTTGAAGACGAATGCTGATGGATCAGTTGTGAGATTCAAAGCTAGACTGATTATCAAGGGATTTTCTCAAAAGAAAGGGATTGATAACGAACAAACTTTCAGCGCCAGCCGCGGTGGCCGCGGGGACTGAGGCGCTTCAGTCACGGTCTGCACGGCCACTACGGTCGGGGATTCGAATCCCCCCTCGGGCATGGATATTTGTGCCGTCCTAGTTCGTAAGTAGTTCATAAGTAGTTTGTAAGTTTAGGGACTGATGACCCCGTAGTTAAGCCCCATACATTATAAAAACATTTGAACATTTTTTGAAACTTTCATCCTTATGGCAAAGATGTCTACAATTCGAATATTCCTCAGTGTTGCAGTCAAGGAAAATATGAATATTGCACAAATAGTTGTGACTACTGCTCTCTTTATGGAGACCTGAAGGAAATAATATTGATGACACAGCTTGAAGGTTATAGGTTAATGAAAAAACTATAAGGTCTAAAACGGGCACCCCGTTGCTAGAATGAGAGATCACGAATTATATTTTGGAATTAGGATTTAAGAGAAGTGAAGCTGATCCTACTTTATTACCTGGCCGAAAAAAGAAATAATAATAATAAACCGACGGTTAATTTTTTTTTTTTTTTTTTTTTTTTGTTTGCTGGTACACATCTACAATTTTAGTAGGTATTGAATTCGCATCACGACAGTACCGCTGCACGAAGCTGGAGGAAACAAAGGAAATGATGCGACGAAGTATCGTATTGTAATTAGTTTTCGGGATTTGACAGAGAATAACGTCACAACAGTTAATTCTGAGTTGATATAACCACACAGCAACTAGATCACAAGGCACAGATTAGATGGCGCAAACACTTCCAGTGTGGTGTCGACGAAAAAGTTAGGCACTAAGCATCCTCCCTTTTTTCCTTCCAGTGCGGCCACGAAATTCTAAATGACGAAGGACGAAGTGGCAAGTCATGCCTCTGGAGCTCATCATCCACAACAAATTGCAGGTGTCATTAAAAGTCTTTCGATAGAGCTAAACGTATTTGCACAGAGAAAACACTTAAAGCACAATTTAAATATTGGAAGCAAACTTTCTACATCTACATCTACATACATACTCCGCAATTCACCGTAAGGTGCGTGGCGGAGGGTACACTGTACCACTACTAGGCATTTCCTTTCCTATTCCACTCCCAAATTGAACGAGGAAAAAAAGAATTCCTATATATCTCCGTACGAGCCCTAATTTCTCTTATCTCGTCTTTGTGATCTTTACGCGAAATGTAAGTAGGCGGCAGCAAGATCGTACTACACTCAGCTTCAAATTATAGCCCTCTAAATTTCCGCAACAGAATTTCACGAAAAGAACGTCGTCTTTCTTCCAGCGATCCCCAATTGAGTTGCCGGAGCATTTCCGTGACAATCGCGCATTGGTCGAACCTACCGGTAACAAATCTAGCTGCTCGTCTCTGAACCGCCTCTATGTCTTTCTTTAAACTGATCTGCTGCGGGTCCCAAACACTTGAGCAATACTCAAGACGTGGTCGTACAAGCGTTTTATACGCGGTCTCCTTTACAGGTGAAGTACATCTTCCCAAAATTCTCCCAATAAACCGAAGTCGGCTGTCCGCCTTACTCACAATTGTCCTTACATTCTCGTTCCATTTCATATCGCTCTGCAATGTTACGCCTTGATATTTGAACGACGTGACAGCATCAAGAAGCTCACTACTAATGCTGCATTCAAACATTATGGGATTGTTTTTTCTACTCATGCGCATCACCTTACATTTCTCTACATTGAGAGCTAGCTGCCAATCTTCACACCAACTAGAAATTTTGTCTAAGTCATGCTGTATGCTATTACAGTCAGTTACAGACGACACCCTCCCATACACCATAGCATCATCAGCAAACAGCCGCAAATTACAACTTACTCTGTCCATCAGATCATTTATATAGATAGAAAATAATAGCGGTCCTAGCACACTCCCCTGGGGCACGCGTGACGATACACTCGACTCTGATGAACACTCGCCGTCGAGAACAACGTACTGTGTTCTATTACTTAGGAAGGCTTCCAGCCAGTCACAAATCTGTGAACCTATTCCATAAGCTCGTATCTTCGTTAGCAGTCTGTAGTGTGGCACCGCGTCGAACGCCTTTTTGAAGTCGAGAAAAACACAATCCGCCTTTTGCCCTTCGTTCATAGCTCATGTCATGTGAGAAAAGGGCAAGCTGAATTTCACATGAACGATGTTTCCTAAACCCGTGCTGATTCATGGAAAGAAGCTTTTCCGTTTCAAGGAAATTTACTATATTCGAACTGAGAATATGCTCCAAAATTCTACATGAGACTGATGTCAACGATATTGGCCTGTAATTGTATGGGTCAGTTCTCTTTCCTTTCTTATAAACGGGAGTCACCTGCGCTTTTTTCCAATCACTAGGAACTTTGCGCTGAATTAAAGATTCGCGATAAATGCAAGCTAAGTAGGGGGCCAACGACGCAGAATAGTCTTTGTAAAACCGAACTGGTATTCCATCCGGACCAGCAGACTTTTTCGTATTTAGCTCTCTCAGCTGCTTCTCTGCACTGGAAATACCTATTGCTATGTCCCCCATTTCGGAATAAGTACGTTTATCAAATGATGGTACAATTGTGCGGTCCTCCTGCGTGAAAGATTTCTTAAAGGTTAAATTTAGAACTTTCGAGAAAGCTACTCTGGGAACGAAGTAAACAGAATTCTAGGACCAAATAACGGAAGGCCGAAGCACAAGCATCAACAACAACAATGAAAGAGTGCGGTTTCTCTCCTTTTTATTAAAAAATGTAACGGATCAGATCGGAAAGATTTTACAAAAACATGACAATTGAGCGGATTTAGAACAACAAAGAAATTCTGAGAAGGATTATCTCTGCTTATCAAGTGTAACATCAGCCACACCCTTTTTTTAAAGTATCTAAGTCGCTCGTCCGGCCCATAGCCAGCTCCTGAAGGTTGTTCCTCCAAGGAGAGGATCGTCATTTGCAATTTGGTTGAGCTGATCTCTGCGAGTAACTCAGACTCCCAATTTTTGGCTGGTACAACATTCTTAAAGAAATTAAACGTCCCAGAAATAAATTAAAATGGTCCGAATACCTTCCTCCCCTTCTAATACCGACCTAGATTTTCGGGAGGTTTCCCTAATGCATTTGTTGGAACTGGTAAGCGTCTCCCATTTATTCCCATTTTCCTCACTATCACCTTGTATTATCATTGGCTGAATAGAACCTCGCCCGCTCCATGCCTTAGAGTGGAGAATGGAAAGACTAATAACAATAAAAAATTCCGACACATTAGTCGGTAAGACTGAGTGGAGAGGCAGCGCCCATGAAGATGTCCAGCCCAGTTCAGGCAGAAATATTAGGAAGAGAAGAGATTCATTGAGTACGAGACTCACCAGCAGCAATCCCAGCCAGCCGTGAAAGCCTTCAGTCTGTGCTCATGGCCATAGGTGTGGCAGTAAATGTCTGAAAAACTTAATACTGCTACTGTGTTAATAGTTTTATTAACTAGTATAAATATATGAAATTGGCTATGTTATACAAAAGAAAAAAATAGTCTGGGAAAAGTTCCGCACCCCCTCACCCCTCAAGCCCCATGTTAGTAATCGATACATTTTTGTACCATGAATAGCATCAACCTCAGCTGAGTTATTTCCCTTAAGATTACAAAGACTATTACTACTACTAGAGAATATGTAAATTCTTTGTCTTGTTCCGTTTACTATTTAGAAGTAGGAATGAGCTGTCGGTAACATGTTACTAACACCGATATTTGAAATGTAGGTAAAGAGTAGACACCTTTCAACTTCTCACTTATAAACCTGTTTTCGAGCGGTGCGTCGCTATCAAGGTATGCAGTCGTCTCAAGGTAAAACTAACATACCTCTGTAATCGCTAACTGAATTTACCATAAACATTTCATCACAGTTTTAAAGGAATAGCAATGTGAACAGCTACTACACCAACAAAAAATGTCACGTTATTTAATTGTTACCAAAGTGGGCAGTTTGCTAACGCCAATCTCTTTTATAGACAAATTTTCAGTTGAAAAGTAATTATACAGGGTGTCCAGAAAAGGGCTCCCTGATTTCAAAATTAAATATCTCGAAAACAAAGATCGATAGAGGAATGCAGTAAACGGTATGTTTATTGTGAAAGCTGTAAGAAGTTTACACAGCAGTTTGAAATAATAGTTGCAAAAGCTGCTAACAGATGGCGCTGTACGCTGTACAGCTCATATCAGCATACATAAGTGAAATAATCCTATGAAAACACTCTTTGCAAACAATCACATCACAATGTTTTCAAAATGTTCACCATTGGCACTACAGAAGTGGCGCAAACGAAGAATGTAATTCGCCATCACATTTCGTACACATACCACAGAGATCGCCGATTCAAGCTCGTCCAGCGTGGCGCGATGTTTCGGGTAGACCATGTATTTCACTGTGCCCCACAAATAAAAGTCACTGGGAGTCAAATCCGGCGAATATGGAGGCCAATCCATGAATGCACCAGTAAATTTGGGATATTCCAAAGCAATGACTCGATTCTCGAAGTATTCCTCAAGAAAGCGAAACACTTGTTCGGTCCGATGTGGTCGGGCTCCATCTTACATAAACCATTCAGCACCCGGTCGATCCTCTAACGCTTGCTGTGTGACGACAAATTGTTCCAAAATTGCATCGTAACGGGCACCAGTGACCGTTTCTCGAATGAAAAAGGGCCAATAATGCCTCTGCTGCATACTGCAGCCCGCACAGTAACTTTAGGAGAATACAGGGGTTTCGCTTCACACAAATACGGCTTTTTGGAACCCCAAAATCGCCAGTTCTGCTTATTCACGTATCCATTCAGGTAAACCAGATGCAGCCAACATCAAATCCTGCACTATAAATCATTGTGAGCATCTGATTAGCAAAGGCAACCCTTTGTTGCACAGCTCGTACGGGTATGGCCTGGTGCGTTTGAATTTTGAATGGAAACATGTGTAGGCTCTTTCTCAGTATTTTCTGCGTGCTAGAACGCTTCAGACCAGTCTCAGATACAATTCTACTGACGGATGACATTGGATTTCGCTGAATAATTCCAGAAACTGTGACGATATTTTCAGGCGTAACTGCGGTTTGCTTGCGGCCAACATGCCCCACTAGATCATCAGTTACGCTGCCTGTTCGTTGAAATTTTGCGAAGAGCGTACGAATGGTTTTCGCATCGGGTCCTTTTGGAACATTAAATCGTGCTTGAAAACTTCGCCTTGTCGCCGTAGGACTCTCTTCTAACCTGTGGTACTCTAGCAGCAGAAAAACGCGTTGTTCAATGGAGTACATGGTTTTAATCTCTTCCTTCGGTACACTAACCTCCTTTCACGTTTCAATCTGGAACTGATCGCTCTGGGCGTCGGATCACTATTTATACTAGGCATTAAGGCTAGTCTACACGACGACAGTAAATGAATTGCGCGCAACTGGTTTCGTGTATGTCTGTAGACACAGCGCCAATATCATACACTTCAGTTTCGTTGTTTTGTGAGTGCCGTAGTCGCTGTAAAATGAAAGATTTGGTAGCTGTACGAGTTGTGGCGAATCTATTGCTTGTGTGTGTGAAGTCGCTACATAAGACTAAACATAAAAAGAATAAGAACCGTGTTTGGTTTTGTGAGTGGATTAAAAAAAGACGTCAGGTCTGTTGCTCAGCGACCTTGCTGAAAGAAATTGTGATTGAAGACCCTAGAAGTTATTTTATTCAAGTTAGAATGTCACCAGAGCAGTTAACTTTCCTTTTAAACAGAGTTAGTAATGCAATAAAGAAACAAGATACTGTTATGCATGAAGCATTGTTACCAGAACTGAAATTACAAATTGCATTACAGTAGGTTTCTTGTGAAGTAGATTTTTGGCTCTACAGTACTTGTACCGTGTTTCGAAATCCACAGTTGCCATACTTCGTTTATATAGGTATTTCGAATTGGATGTATTTTAGTCTGCAATTCACTAATCGCCAACCCATCAATATTTAATTTCACAAATAATTGCTAGAAGAGCACTAATACGCCGTTAAAATCGCACAAACACCAACGCAACGCATATATGTTCAAAACCCGAATTATTTCTGCCGTTCCCCCCTGTACATTGTATTTTATTCTGTATTGGTAATAACCTAACCTAAAAACACGCGCAATCAGTTTCGCCAAAGTTGGAAGGTGCCGGTACTATTTAGTTTCGCGAACGCCTGCCGCGCATGCGCACTGGCCAGTATCGCAGTTTCATGAAACGTAGTGTCGTCGTGTAAACTAGCCTTTACGTATGACGATTACAGCGCCATCTGTTAGCAGCATTTGTAACTATTATTTCAAACTGCTGTATAAACTTCTTACAGCTTCCACAATAAACATACCGTTTACTGCATTCCTCTATCGATTTTTGTTTTCGAGATATTTAATTTTGGAATCAGGAAGTCCTTTTCTGGACACCCTGTAAATGTGTAATATAGCTGGTATACGTAATTATATTTTACTTGCAACGTAAGCAATGTCGAAGTCTAGCATGAACCTTTTTATAATTTGTATGCATTACATAATTTAGTAACTTATAAACGGCTGTTCTAACTCCGTATAACGAATCAAGGATACGTATCATCTAAGCTGAATTTTAATGTATTTTGATTGTTGTTGTGGTCTTCAGTCCAGAGACTGGTTTGATGCAGCTCTCCACAACACCCTATCCTGAGCAAGCCTCTTCATCTCCACATAAGAACGGCAACCTACATCTGTCTGAATCTGCTTACTGTATCCATCTCTTGGTCTTCCTCTGCGGTTTTTACCCCACACACTTCCCTCCAACGCTAAATTGACAATCCCTTGATGTCTAAGAATGTGCCCTACCAATCTATCCCTTCTTTTAGTCAAGGTATGCCAGAAATTTCTTTTCTCCCCAATTCTGTTCAGTACCTCCTCATTAGTTACGCGATCCACCCACCTAATCTTCAGCATTCTTCTGTAGCACCATATTTCAAAAGCCTCAGTCCTCTTCCTGTCCGCACTGTTTATCGTCCATGTCTCACTCCCATACAAGGCAACACTCCATACAAATGCCTTCAGAAAGGACTTCCTTAGGCTTAAATCAATATGCGATGTTAACAAATTTCTCTTTTTCAAGAACGCTTTTCTACCCATTGCCATTCTGCATTTTATATCCTCTGTACTGCGACCATCATTTGTTATTTTACTGCCCAAGTAACAAAACTCATCTACCTCCTTTATTGCTTCGTTTCCCAATCTAATTCCTTCAGCATCACCTGATTTTCTTACACTGCACTCCATTACCCTAGTTTTGCTCTTGTTAATGTTCATCTTATATGCACCTTTCAGCAAACTGTCCATTCCGTTCAATTGCTCTTCCAGGTCCTTTGCTGTATCTGACAGAATTACTATGTCGTCGGCAAAACGCAATGTTTTTAATTCTTCACCCTGAACTTTAATTCCTTCTCCAAATTTCTCCTTGCTTTCCTTTATAGCTTGCTCAATGTACAAATTGAATAACAATGGAGAAAGACTACAACCCTGTCTCTACGGTGCATACTTCTCCTTGTCACTGGCATAAACCACAGTGCCAATCGCGATGAATGCGGGGCGTACCTCGTGAAATACTGAACAGTCAGAATCGTTTGCGATGCAGAAGATATATCTTCTGTTAGCATTCACTCACGGGCGGAGTTTCTGCGACGAGGGGCAGCTTTTTCTTTTCTTTTCGTTTTCTCGGGAATGGATGAACCAGCGTAGCAGAACGTGATCATCACTGCACGCTTCCTAGAATTGTCAACGTGCCCGGCATATTCTGCCAGCGAGATTCGTGACCCAGCGATTCGTTGTGGGGCTCTCCGCCATGATTGTACAAGAGCGGCGTGCTTCTTTAATAGACGTGCTCGAAATAAGGGAACCCTGCATTAGTGTTCACTTTCTGCTCAATGGGGAGCATTCAGACACAGATATTATGCTCGCTGCATTAACCCCAATAATCCTTAACAAAATTAGGCAGCTGATACAGCCTGCAACAAAAGTATTCATGTAGACGAAGAGTAATAATGAAAAAAAAAAAAAAAACCCTAGATAATGTTAGTTTACACTTCTCTGTGTTTTTGAACACCCATTGTATTTAAGCAGATACCCTCGTCTCTAACCAGGAAACCACACCTCGACGAATTTTGAGATATGAAAGAGTCTCGCAACATCCCATTGAAGAAGCTGATGTATGCAGGCTTCAGACGTTCTTGGAGAAATACCCAGCACAATCAAAATGTTCTAATGTTTGTATGGCTTATGGGATCCAACTGCGGGGTCATCAGTTCCTAAGCTTACAAACTACTTATGAACTACCTTATACTAAAGACTGCACAAACATTCATGCCCGAGGGGGGATTCGAACCCCCGACGGGGAGCGGCCTCGTGCATTGTAGCATAGCGCCTCAATGCGCTCGGACGTTCCGCTGCGGCACAACACATTCAGTTCCACATGAATCTACATCTAGAAAAAACTATTTGTGCAAAATACGAATTAATGTTGTCGATCAAAAGGTCTGGATGTCAATAAAATGTTCAAATGTTTGTAAAGCATATGAGACTTACTGTGGCGTCATCAGTCTTTATACTTACAAACTACTTATGAACTAGCTTATACTAAAGACGGCACAAATATCCATGCCCGAGGTTGGATTTGAACCCCCGACGGGGAACGGCCTCGCGCATCGTAGTATAGCGCCTCAATGCGCTCGGCCGCTCCGCGGCGGCGGGTGTCAATAGACGAAACAATTATGTCGATGCATATTACACTGTATATGGTTTTGTTGGGTGTCCTACAAGTCCTCGGATCTGTCAAAACGTGTTCCTAGCCTGTGAAGGTCTCGATAGAGTAAACAACATTGACGATAGCCTTTGGTTGACAACTCTATAAATCTATTGTACCGGATGGTTTGAACACAGGTAACATTCGCTGGTGTAACAGATGGTGTTTCATAAAAGGCTACAGCAGTTAAGATACTTCCGACTTTCTGCCCCGAACGTTGTACGTCACTTGCCTTGCACATGCACTTCACAGAGATGCAGAAGAGATTACATGAAAATCTATGTGAAAGCCCGCTACGGGTGCAAAAATTCAAGGAAAATAACACTTTTACTGCTCTCCCCCCTCATTCTGTTGATACACCATTGTGTTCTTGGCTTAATGACGCCAAGATGTGAGAGGATAGTTTAAGCGGTAGACGTGCGGCGGTATTGTCAACATTGTTGTGTCACAAATCGCACTAGAGGACCATTTTTAGCCGCACTGTAGGAAAAGTCTTCTCGTGTATATTTATGGAATTAAAATCAGTTAAACATTTATGCTCGTAATACAATAGAGTTACGTGCAGGTAAATTATCCACAATAAATTATTCCAAAGCTGTTTATACACAGAAAAGTTACTTTCCGAAACAAATTCCAACCAGAACTAAATGAAATTGTTCGTGTACTGCGGGTCGTGATTCGCAAATATAATCCCGGAAAACATGATAGGACAGCATGATATTACAAAATGCTACTCAATTCATGTTTACTGTTCGGATAACGGACGTTTCATCCTACCATCAGATGGTTAAAATGGTTTTAAAAGTTTCACCATTGTATATAGTCTTCCATAACACGTTTACAACGCACAAAACGTTCATACAGTCATGCGCAAATGTCAGAAAAAGCCTTTTCTTGAAATATGGACTAGCTGCGCCACTGTAATATTGTTCAACTCGAACGTCACTTTGGCTTCATTATCGGTAATTTCATCAAAGAAGTGACCGTTCTCGTGTTTGTTTGCACTTTGTCGTTTTGTCTTATTTTCTTCTTCGTGACGCCATGTCTTGACACACGTGATGATTTTCTCTAGAAAAGTGCTCGCCACCTTTTGCATTTCAATCAGGGCACTGCGGACACAAACGAGTCATTTTCTTGTGCGGCTAAAGATGGTCCTCTAGAGCGATTTGTGACCCAACAATGGTGACAATACCGCCGCACGTCTACTGCTCAAACTATCCTCTCACATCTTGGCGTCATTAAGCCAAGAACACAATGGTGTATCAACAGAATGAGGGGGGAGAGCAGTAAAAGTGTTTTTTTTTTCCCTTGAATTTTTGCACCCGTAGCGGGCTTTCACATTCTACATACACGAAGATGCTAAGCTAGTACTTTTTGCTGATGATACAAGTATAGCTATCACACCTGACAAACAGGAATTAACTGATGAAATTGTAAATGATATCTTCCAGAAAGTCATTAAGGGGTTCTCTACAAATGGACTCTCATTAAACTTTGATAAAACCCAGTATATACAGTTTCATATGGTAAATGGCATGACACCATTAATAAATTTAGACTTTGAACATAAATCTGTAGCTAAGGTAGAATATTCAAAATTTTTAGGTGTTTGCATTGACGAGGGACTGAACTGGAAGAAACATAATGAAGATCTTCTGAATCGTCTGAGTTCAGCTACTTATGCTATCAGAGTCATTGCAAACTTTGGTGATATAAATCTCAGTAAATTAGCTTACTACGCCTATTTTCATTCACTGCTTTCATATGGGATCATATTCTGGGGCAATTCAACATTGAGTAAAAAAGTATTCATTGCACAAAAGCGTGTAATCTGAATAATTAGTGGAGCCCACCCAAGAGCATCCTGCAGACATTTATTTAGGGATCCAGGGATACTCACTGTAGCTTCACAATATATATATATATATATATATATATATATATATATATATATATATTCACTCATGAAATTTGTAATTAACAATCCGACCCAATTCAAAAGTAATAGCAGTGTGCATAGCTACAACACTAGGAGAAAGGATGATATTCATTATTCAAGGTTAAATCTAACTTTGGCTCAAAAAGGGGTGAATTATGCTGCCACAAAAGTCTTTGGTCACTTACCAAGTAGCATCAAAAGTCTGACACATAGCCAACTAGTATTTAAAAAGAAATTAAAGGAATTTCTGAATGGCAACTCCTTCTGCAATGTAGATGAATTTTTAGATAAAAGTTTAAAAAAAGAGTAAAATAAAAAAAATTAAAAAAAAAAATTTAAAAAATCCTTAAAATATTGATTGTCAAGTATAGACAAAATTTACTAAACTGACACGTTCCACATCATTACGAAATGTCGTATATATGATCTATGGAACAAGTATTAATCTAATCTAAATTTCATGGTACCTCTTCTTCATCTCTGTGAAGTGCATATGCAAGGCAAGTGACGTACAACGTTCGGGGCAGAAAGTCGGAAGTATCTTAACTGCTGTAGCCATTTGTGAAACACCATCTGTTACACCAGCGAATGTTACCTGTGTTCAAACCATCCGGTCACAATAGATTTATAGAGTTGTCAACCAAAGGCTATTGTCAATGTTGTTTACTCTGTCGAGACCTTCACACGCTAGGAACACGTTTCGACAGATCCGAGGACTCGTAGGACACCCATCGACATAATTGTTTCGTCTATTGACAACCGCCGCCGCGGAGCGGCCGAGCGCATTGAGGCGCTATACTACGATGCGCGAAGCCGTTCCCCGTCGGGGGTTCAAATCCAACCTCGGGCATGGATATTTGTGCCGTCTTTAGTATAAGCTAGTTCATAAGTAGTTTGTAAGTATAAAGACTGATGACCCCACAGTAAGTCTCATATGCTTTACGAACATTTGAATATTTTATTGACATCCCGACTTTTTGATCGACAACATTAATTCGTATTTTGCACAAATAGTTTTTTCTAGATGTAGATTCATGTGGAACTGAATGTGTTGTGCCGCAGCGGAACGTCCGAGCGCATTGAGGCGCTATGCTACGATGCGCGAGGCCGCTCCCCGTCGGGGGTTCGAATCCCCCCTCGGGCATGAATGTTTGTGCCGTCTTTAGTATAAGGTAGTTCATAAGTAGTTTGTAAGCTTAGGAACTGATGACCCCGCAGTTGGGTCCCATAAGCCATATAAACATTTGAACATTTTGATTGTACTGGGTATTTCTCCAAGAACGTCTGAAGCCTGCATACATCAGCTTCTTCAATGGGATGTTGCGAGACTCTTTCATATCTCAAAATTCGTCGAGGAGTGGTTTCCTGGTTAGAGACAAGCGTATCTGCTTAAATACAATGGGTGTTCAAATGAAGCAGTACGAAACAACACTATGGGTATAATTGAAGCCTTTATTCAAAAGTAATTACCAGAGTCCTGAGCACAACTATCCCACCGTTTAACAAGCCGAAGGATTCCCCGTTCCCAGAATTCCTGTGGCTGTGACAAGAGCCAAATCTCTACTGTGTGCAGTTCGTCGTCCGAGTTGAAGCACTTCCGACCGGAGAGATGGAAGTCACACGGCGACATAGTTCTCTACTGTGTCTTTCAGTTCGTCGTCCGAGCTGAAGCACTTCCGACCAAAGAGATGGAAGTCGCAGGGCGACATAGTTCTCTACTGTGTCCTTCAGTTCGTCGTCCGAGTTGAAGCACTTCCGACCGGAGAGATGGAAGTCACACGGCGACATAGTTCTCTACTGTGTCTTTCAGTTCGTCGTCCGAGTTGAAGCACTTCCGACCGGAGAGATGGAAGTCACACGGCGACATAGTTCTCTACTGTGTCCTTCAGTTCGTCGTCCGAGTTGAAGCACTTCCGACCAAAGAGATGGAAGTCGCAGAGCGACATAGTTCTCTACTGTGTCTTTCAGTTCGTCGTCCGAGCTGAAGCACTTCCGACCAAAGAGATGGAAGTCGCAGGGCGACATAGTTCTCTACTGTGTCCTTCAGTTCGTCGTCCGAGTTGAAGCACTTCCGACCGGAGAGATGGAAGTCACACGGCGACATAGTTCTCTACTGTGTCCTTCAGTTCGTCGTCCGAGTTGAAGCGCTTCCGACCAAAGAGATGGAAGTCGCAGAGCGACATAGTTCTCTACTGTGTCTTTCAGTTCGTCGTCCGAGCTGAAGCACTTCCGACCAAAGAGATGGAAGTCGCAGAGCGACATAGTTCTCTACTGTGTCCTTCAGTTCGTCGTCCGAGTTGAAGCACTTCCGACCAAAGAGATGGAAGTCGCAGGGCGACATAGTTCTCTACTGTGTCTTTCAGTTCGTCGTCCGAGTTGAAGCACTTCCGACCAACGAGACGGAAGTCGCAGGGCGACATAGTTCTCTACTGTGTCTTTCAGTTCGTCGTCCGAGCTGAAGCACTTCCGACCAAAGAGATGGAAGTCGCAGGGCGACATAGTTCTCTACTGTGTCTTTCAGTTCGTCGTCCGAGTTGAAGCACTTCCGACCGGAGAGATGGAAGTCACACGGCGACATAGTTCTCTACTGTGTCCTTCAGTTCGTCGTCCGAGTTGAAGCACTTCCGACCAAAGAGATGGAAGTCGCAGAGCGACATAGTTCTCTACTGTGTCTTTCAGTTCGTCGTCCGAGCTGAAGCACTTCCGACCAAAGAGATGGAAGTCGCAGGGCGACATAGTTCTCTACTGTGTCCTTCAGTTCGTCGTCCGAGTTGAAGCACTTCCGACCGGAGAGATGGAAGTCACACGGCGACATAGTTCTCTACTGTGTCCTTCAGTTCGTCGTCCGAGTTGAAGCACTTCCGACCAAAGAGATGGAAGTCGCAGAGCGACATAGTTCTCTACTGTGTCTTTCAGTTCGTCGTCCGAGCTGAAGCACTTCCGACCAAAGAGATGGAAGTCGCAGGGCGACATAGTTCTCTACTGTGTCCTTCAGTTCGTCGTCCGAGTTGAAGCACTTCCGACCGGAGAGATGGAAGTCACACGGCGACATAGTTCTCTACTGTGTCCTTCAGTTCGTCGTCCGAGTTGAAGCACTTCCGACCAAAGAGATGGAAGTCGCAGAGCGACATAGTTCTCTACTGTGTCCTTCAGTTCGTTGTTCGAGTTGAGGCACTTTCGACGAAAGATATGGATGTCGCAGGGCGACATAGTTCTCTACTGTGTCTTTCAGTTCGTCGTCCGAGTTGAAGCACTTCCGACCAACGAGACGGAAGTCGCAGAGCGACATAGTTCTCTACTGTGTCTTTCAGTTCGTCGTCCGAGCTGAAGCACTTCCGACCAAAGAGATGGAAGTCGCAGGGCGACATAGTTCTCTACTGTGTCCTTCAGTTCGTCGTCCGAGTTGAAGCACTTCCGACCGGAGAGATGGAAGTCACACGGCGACATAGTTCTCTACTGTGTCCTTCAGTTCGTCGTCCGAGTTGAAGCACTTCCGACCAAAGAGATGGAAGTCGCAGAGCGACATAGTTCTCTACTGTGTCCTTCAGTTCGTTGTTCGAGTTGAGGCACTTTCGACGAAAGATATGGATGTCGCAGGGCGACATAGTTATCTAGTGTCCTTTAGTTCGTCGTCCGAGTTGAAGCACTTCCGACCAACGAGATGGAAGTCGCAGGGCGACATAGTTCTCTACTGTGTCTTTCAGTTCGTCGTCCGAGTTGAAGCACTTCCGACCAACGAGACGGAAGTCGCAGGGCGACATAGTTCTCTACTGTGTCCTTCAGTTCGTCGTCCGAGCTGAAGCACTTCCGACCAACGAGATGGAAGTCGCAGGGCGACATAGTTCTCTACTGTGTCTTTCAGTTCGTCGTCCGAGTTGAAGCACTTCCGACCAACGAGACGGAAGTCGCAGGGCGACATAGTTCTCTACTGTGTCTTTCAGTTCGTCGTCCGAGCTGAAGCACTTCCGACCAAAGAGATGGAAGTCGCAGGGCGACATAGTTCTCTACTGTGTCCTTCAGTTCGTCGTCCGAGTTGAAGCACTTCCTTTCCTATCTTGAGGAAGTGTAAGGGTGCGTTTGTAGCCTACTGCACCGCTTTGTATTGATTGGCGTGTGTGTGTGTCTGTTACTGTTTTCTATATTCTGTGTATGACGTTCTGTAAGTGTGTCTGGTACTTGCCTTGGTTTGACATGATGTTAGTTTAAGGGAGAAGGAATGGGTTTGGGACTGGTTTGAGGGTTTTGCTCTTTGATTTAATAGTGAATGATGGACATAGGGCGTTTGTGCTTGTCACGGGACATGTCATACCGACCTAGGGAGTAGATGAGATCGTTTCCAGCTCTGGAGGAACTATCGTAGAAAGCCCTAGCCAGAACTTGGAAACGATCTTTGAGAAAGGGAACGCCTGCAAGAGTGTGTAAATCTACAGTGGGGAACCTACGGAGAAGGTGAAGGGCCCTCCTGAGGTCACGATTCTGAAAGCTCTGAAGCTTGTCAAGCACTTCTTTGCGGTGTATCCCTATGCTGGGTAGGCATAAATCAAATGTTCAAATGTTTGTTAAGCTTAAGGGACTTAACTACGGGGTCATCAGTCCATAAACTTACAAACTACTTATGAACTACCTACAACTAAGTACGGCACAAATATCCATGCCCGAGGGGGGATTCGAACCCCCGACCGTAGTGGCCTTGCAGACTGTGACTGAAGCGCCTCAGTCCCCTCGGCCACCGCGGCCGGCTGGGTAGGCATATTCCGTTCTTGGGCGCATTAAAGCCATGAAGACGTTGATTCCTACAGAGGGGGATAGAGCTGATTGAATTGAGGATGGGATAATGGTGGGACATTCTGGCGCAGACTTGCATTTTGACCTTGTCTATGTGGGGCTTCCACGTTAGACGTTGGGTCTAGGTCACTCCCAGGTACTTCGCAATTCTGCTTATTTTGGTTCCATGTAGGTGTAGGTTGAGGAAAGAATGCTGGGGGTCTACGTCACCTGTGCCTCGGGGTGATCAATATTGCGTGCGTCTTTTCAGGGTTGATAGTGATGCGCGAGCGCCGGGCGCAAGTGTCTGTATAATCTAAGACCCTTTGTAGCCTATGAACGACCAAGTCCTTGTTGGCGTTTCTTATTACGAAGGCTGTGTCATCCGCATACTGTGCGGTGTGCACCAGAGGGGCTATGGGGATGTCCCCAATGTGCAGGCTATACAATACGAGACCCAGAACCATTCCCTGTGGTACTCCAGTAGGAATACGCCTTTTGGAGGAGGGTGCTCTTTCAACTTTGACAGAGAAAGTCCTATTCGGAAGATAGCTTTTAAATAAGTATATTTCTGGGGAAACTTAAGTATTAGCCTTTTGTGCAATGCTGGGTCGAAGCGTTTGGCTACATAGAGTAGCACTATCCCGCAGTAGCCTCTGCGGTTGTAGCCATCTGTAGCCGCCTCATCTGCTCTCATGATCTGTTGTGGGGCTGAGTGTTTCTGTCGGAATCCGAATTGGAAGTTCATCAGGATATGGGGATCAATAGGAGGCGCGTGTAGATCAGATCTTGCTTGGAGTTGGCAGGAGGCCTTTTTTGGTTGGAGAGACTTGACTACTTTTGCCACACCTTCGGGGGCAAAGAGTGGGATTCGTCCTCTGGGCTCTTAGCAGCATTGACGAAGGCGCACAGCAGATGGCGGATTATGTCCTCGTGTTCCTCATGATGGTGCAGCCGCGATGCTGTGCTACACATCTCTAGATCGTCGACGGCCACTGTCCACTTCTGCAGGAGGGCCAATCGCGAGCCTTCGGAAACGGGTGCCGGGTCGGTGGTGAGGATACGCGACTCAGCCGCTGGTGGAGGCTCACGACGCATCTCTTATGGTTACTTAGAGTCCTGGTCGTTGTCCATTCTATCCGCCAAGCCGCTGCCTTCAGAACAGAGCGTTCCTGTGCTAAGTTGGAAACCGCTATCCCAATTGACCAGATGGTTATGGAGACGTAAAAAATGTTCAAATGTTTGTAGAACTTACATCTACATCTACATGGGATACTCTGCAAATCACATTTAAGTGCCTGGCAGAGGGTTCATCGAACCACAATTATACTATTTATCTCCCATTCCATTCTCGAATAGCGCGCGGGAAGAAAGAACACCTGAATCTCTCTGTTCGAGCTCTGATTTCTCGTATTTTATTCTGATGATCATTTCTACCTATGTAAGTGGGAGTCAACAACATATTTTCGCATTCGGAGGAGAATGGCGATTGGAGTTTCGCAAGTAGCCCACGCCGCAGCGATAAGCGCCGTTGTTGTAATGATTCCCATCCCAGATCCTGTATCACTTCCGTAACGCTGTCTCCCCTGTATCGTGACAATACGAAACGAGCTGCCCTTCTTTGGACTCTTTCGGTGTCCTCCGTGAAACCCACCTGATAAGGATCCCACACTGGGCTGCAATACTCCAAAAATGGACGGACAAGCGCAGTGTATGCAGTTTCTTTAGTAGTTCTGTTGCATCTTTTAAGGGTTCTGCCAATAAAACGCAGTCTCTGGGTCGCGTTTCACACGACATTATCTACGTGTTCTTTCCAATTTAAGTCTGAAGTGATAGTAATAATTCCTAAGTATTTTGTGGAGTTTACGGCCTTCACATTTGATTGATTTATCATGTAAACAAAGTTTAACGGATTTCTTTTCTTACTCATGTGGACGACTTCACACTTCTCATTATTTAGACTCAACTTCCAATTTTTACACCATACTGATATCTTATTCAAATCGTTCTGCAGTTGGTTTTGATCTTCAGATGATTTTACTAGACGATAAATGACGGCGTCATCTGCAAACAACCTAAGAGAGCTACTTAGATTTTCCCCTAAATCGTTTATGTAAATAAGGAATAGCAGAGGACCAATAACACTACCCTGTGGAACGCCCGATATCACCTCTGTTTTAGTCGATGCCTTACCATCGATTACTGCGAACTGTGTCCTCTCTGACAAGAAATCCCCCATCCAATCGCAAATTTGGGGCGATATACCATAACCACGTAATTTGATTAAAAGCCGTTTGTGAGGGACTTATGGGACTTAACTACGGGGTCATCAGTCCCTAAGCTTACAAACTACTTATGAACTAGCTAAGACTACGGATGGCACAAATATCCATGCCCGAGGGGGGATTCGAATCCCCGACCGTAGTGGCTGTGCAGACCGTGACTGGAGCGCCTCAGTCCCCTCGACCACCGCGGCCGGCATGGAGACTTATATCCATTGCTTCCTTGAAGACTGAGCCCCAGTATTGGCACTGCATAGCCTTTTCGTTTCTTCGAAATAGAAGGTGTGCCCCTCGTTGCTATGTTCTGTTACCAAAGACTTGCTTTTTTGTCCCAGGCGTACGTTTTCGACGTGCTGCGAACAGCGATGTGATATACACCGTTGTGTTTCATCGATGTACTGCTTTCCACATTAGAACCCTACAGTACAGATGTCCGGCGCCTGTAATCGTAAAGGATCTTTGCCGAACCAATATGTCCTTCACTATTCGCGTTGGATGGAAGATGGATTTAATACCGTGCTTTTTCAATATCCTTGCGATTTTGGCTGTTGGCGGGTCAGCATAGAGCAGAAACGCCACACTTTTGCTTCGTCTATTTTTGGCTTGTCGTCCAGCAACTTGTCTGTCTGTACACTGTGGCCGTTTTCCCGGAATGTTTCCTGCAGATGCTGCAACTCCTGTGGCAAAATCTCACTGCCGCATAAGGACCTGGCTCTTTGTAGCAAAGTGTTTAGCACCGAGATGCGTTCAGCTACATCTACATAAATACTCTGGAAATCACATGTAAGTGCCTGGCAGAGGGTTCATAACCACTTTCATAACTTTTTTCTACCGTTCCATTCTCTAATACCGCGCGGGAAGAAAGAACACCTAAATCGTTCCGTTTTCGATCTGATTTCTCTTATTTTATTGGGATGGCCGTGTGCCCCTACGTAGGTGGGTGCTAGCAAAATATTTTCACATTCAGAAGTATAAGTCGGTGATTGAAATTTCGCAAATAGATCTCGCCGCAACGAATAACGTCGTTCTTTTAATGATTTCCACCTCAAATCGTGCAAGATTTCCGTGACGCTCCCCCCCCCCCCCCCCGTAACGTGATAAAACAAACGAGTTTCCCTTCTCTGAACCTTCTTACCTTATTAATGACTTCCGTCAGTCCCATCTGGTGAGGGTCCCACACTGGGCAACAGTACTCCAGGAGAGGACGCACATATGTGATGTAGCCAGTCTCTTTGGTGGAGCTGTTGCATCTTCGAAGCGTTCTGCAAATGAAACGTAACCTTTGGTTCGCCTTCCCCACAATATTTTCTGTGTTCTCTCCAGTATAAGTTGTTCGTAATTGTAACTCCTAGGTATTTGGTAGAATTTACGACCTTAAGCTTTGACTGATTAATCGTGTAACTGAAGTTCAGCGGATTTCTTTTAGTGGTCATGTGTATTACTTTACACTTTTCATTATTTAGTGTTAATTGCCAATTTTAGCACCACGTAGAAATTTGGTCTAAATCGCTTTGCAGATGCTTTTGATCCTCTGTTGACTTCACTAACCGGTAAACGACAGGATCATCCGCGAACAGTCTAAGGGAGCTATTCAGATTTTCTCCTAAATCGTTTATAAACACAAGGAAGAATAGGGGACCTATAACGCTTCCCTGGGGAACGCCATATATAACTTCTGTTTTACGCCATGAATTACCGTCAATTACTACTAACTATGTCCTTTTTGATAGGAAATCGTGAATCCAGTCGCACAATTAGGGACGATGTTCCATAGTGACAACTCCCAGATTTAAGGTGAAGGTTCGTGTGCGTCCTCTTCCTGTAGACCGTGTGTTCCAACGTACCGTCCGGATTTTTCTTAATTCAAATGTCCAGGAAGGAAAACCATCCGTTCTCTTCAACTTTCATGGTGACATTGATGCTGTCATACATGCTATGGAGATGACGTGGAAACTATTGTTAGCATTCCTAACCATGTGGCCACAGCACAAAAGTGTCATCTACGTATCAGTATAACACCTTTGGTTTTAAGCGGGCGGTAGTCAGACCTACAGCTGCAATGTGTTCTATGGCGAACCGGAGTTAAGGGGGAGCCCATGACAACCCCGCCTATTTGTTCGTAGAATTTCCCACCATATTTCAAATAGGTGGTGGTAAGCATATGAAGGAAGAGTTTGTGTCTTTATGAAACTTTCCGTCAAGGAAAGCTAAGGAATCGTCCAGCAGCACACGGGTGAACAGGGACGAGACGACGAAGGTGACTAGTACGTCCTTCTCTTCTATGTGCAGTTCTTGGAGTACTTTCACAAATTCTGTCGAGTTCTTGACGTGGTGTGGACGGACAGTAAGTCACAAGTGGTTTTAGCAGCTGCGTTAGATGTGGCTATCCCATATGTTGGTGAGTTTATAGTGTCCAAAATTGGACGTAATGAGACATTTTCCTTATGGGTCTTCGGGAGGCCATGTAGTCGTGGAGGCGACGGTGCCCTTGATAAATGCTTCTGGTGGTATTTTTGTCAAGTCCCGAGTTTTTGAGAAGATTGATGGTTTTGCATGTGACTGAAGTAATCTACATCTACATAGATACTCTGCAAATCACATTAAAGTGCCTGGCAGAGGGTTCAGTAACCACTTTCACAACTTTTCTCTACCGTTCCATTCTCTAATAGCGCGCGGGAAGAAAGAACACCTAAATCGTTCCGTTTTCGATCTGATTTCTCTTATTTTATTGGGATGGTCATGTCTCCCTAAGTAGGTGGGTGTTAGCAAAATATTTCCACATTCATAAGTAAAAGTCGGTGATTGAAACTTCACAAACAGATCACGCCGCAATGAATAACGTCTTTCTTTTAATGATTTCCACCCCAATTCTTGCAACAGTTCCGTGACGCTTTCCCCCCCGTAACGTGATAAAACAAAACGAGCTGCCCTTCTCTGAACCTTCTCAATGTCTTCCGTCAGTCCCACCTGGTGAGGGTCCCACAAGGGGCATCTTTCCTCGTACGTATGCAGATTCTCGCAGAAGAATCTCGATTCTTAGCCTGTAATCTTCTGTCTTCAGTAGCACAGTGACATTTCCTTTATCTGCTGCTAAGACCACTGCCAGCAGTGTCTTGCGTTCTGCTGTCGAGAAATTGCTATTTAACATTTTTGCTCTGTCATACATCGGAAGGAGTCGTATACCAACCTACACCTACACCTACCAACCTGTTTTTGTTTAATGTGGCGTATTGACTGCCCTGTGGCATGGATGTCATCTATGGCGTTGTACCAGATCCCTGACAGTAGTTCTTCCACTTCAGCAAAGAGATCTCACTCACGTTCAAAAATCTCCCATTGGCAGGTCCTGGAAGCAGCAGCGGTACTTTTGCCTTACAGACAGTGGAATATTCTGAGTCCCTCTGATTACCATCTGTTTGCCACAGTGAAAACACCACTGCAAGGGTTCCGGTACAATACCAAAGTCGACATTATCCTAGCTATATGGCGGTCAATACAAGACATCAAATGAATTAGACGCGCATATGGTATACACCTTCCGTATTTTTGAAAAAAAGTCATAAATATCAAGGGCAATGATATTTAAGGCGTGTAACTGTAAGTATCTTTCTCAAAAAAGTCATGTAAGAGAAAAGGGGTATTGCCCCGGTACATTTTATCCAGCTTTTAATATCAGGTACACAATAAGAACTAACACATTGAGACAGTGTTATTTATCTTTTTTTTATTGGTTTTTCTGTTCCATAGGACCCAATTGAAGAGTGAGACTCCATGGCCATGGAACAAGTCAATACATTAATTGTTCCAGAAGAATGATAATAGAAAATTTTTAAGTAGTCCTTTGCACACGACAATCTTAAGACAAAGTGAAAAGAATCAATAAAGAAAAAATGAATTATCTTATTTTTTTAACTTTTCTAGGAGTTCCTCGACAGAATAAAAGGAGTGAGCCATAAGGTAACTCTTCAATTTAGATTTGAAAGCGTGTGGATTAGTGCTAAGATTCTTTAGTTCTTGTGGCAGCTTATTGAAAACTGATGCCGCAGAATATTGTACCCCATTCTGCACAAGTGTTAAGGTGGTGTGATGCAAATGCAGATTCGACTTCTGTCTAGTGTTCACCGAGTGAAAGCCACTAACTCGTGGGAATAAGCTGATATTATTAACAACAAACGACATTAAAGAAAAAACGTATTGTGACGCAAGAGTCAAAATTCCCAAACTACTGAAAAGGGGTCGACATGACGTTCGCGAACATACACCACATATTGCTCGAACCACCCGTTTTTGAGCCAGAAATATGCTTTTTGCATCAGGCGAGTTATCCCAAAAAACAATGCCGTACGTCATAAGTGAGTGAAAGTAAGCGTAATAGACTACTTTTCGTGTTGAAAAATCACTTATCTCAGATATTGTTCTAATGGTAAATATAGCAGAATTTAGTTTTGGAACAAGATTCTGAACATGGGCTTTCCATGACAGCTTACTGTCTATATGAACACCTAGAAAATTGAACTGTTCAGTCTCACTTATCACATGCCCATCATGTGTAATCAGAATGTCAGCTTTCGTCAAATTATGTGTTAGAAATTGTGAAAACTGAGTTTTACTGTGATTTAACATCAACTTGTTTTCTACGAATGACATGTTCGCAGTGAAACAAAATTGTGTATTTAATGTAATAATATGACCCTCACACCGACTGACCACGACACCAAGTAAGCTGTCATTAACAGAAGAATGCGGTGATTAAGGTTAACCGCGCTGGAGTGCCGGGCGTTGTACGACGCATTGCTGCGGAGCACGGGTTGATCGCCGTTAGAGGTTCGAGTCCTCCCTGGGACATGGGTGTGTTGTGTGTGTCCTTAGGATAGTGTAGGTAGTTTTCAAGACCATAGATTTACAAACTTTTGAACATTTGAATTTGATTAAGCTTAATCCCTAGAACGTTTTATCCATAAGTAATTGAGGTCACCAAATCATCGTCTGCATAAAAAAAAATCGAATGACAAGATTCAACTCACTTTTTTCTCAAAACATGAATATTGTTCCGGATTTGCAATGAAGAGAAAAAAAAACTGATATAGGCATGCGTATGGCCGGCCGCGGTGGCCGCGGGGACTGAGGCGCTTCAGTCACGGTCTGCACGGCCACTGCGGTCGGGGGTTCGAATCCCCCCTCGGGCATGGATATTTGTGCCGTCCTAGTTCGTAAGTAGTTCATAAGTAGTTTGTAAGTTTAGGGACTGATGACCCCGTAGTTAAGTCCCATAGACTATACAAACATTTTGCATGCGTATGCAAACAACGGACGGCGCTGCTGTCTGCAACGCCTATATAAGACAACAGATGTCTGGTGCAGGCTTTAGATCGGTTACTGCTGCTACAATGGAAGGTTATCACGATTTAAGTTAGTTTGGGCGTGGTGTTATAGCCGGTGCACGAGAGATGGCATACAGCGTCTCCGAGGTACCGATGAGATGGGGATTTTTCCGTACGGCCTTTTCACGAGTGCAACTTGAATATCGGAAATCGGGTTTAACATCCCATCTCCGACATCGCTGCGGCGGGGAAAAAAAATCCTGCAAGGACATGACCAACGACGACAGAAGAGCATCGTTAAACGTGACAGGAGTGCAACTCTTCTACATCTGTATCTACATGGGATACTCTACAAATCACATTTAAATGCCTGGCAGAGGGTTCATCGAAGCACCGCTACACTATTTATCTCCCATTCCATTCTCGAATAGCGCGCGGGAAAAGATCACCTGAATCGCTCTGTTCGAGCTCGGATTTCTCGTATTTCATTCTGATGATCATTTCTATCTATGTAAGTGGGAGTCAACAATATATTTTCGCATTTCGAGGAGAATGTTGGCGATTGGAGTTTCGTAAGTAGCCCACACCGCAGCGATAAGCGTCGTTGTTGTAATGATTCGCCGGCCGCGGTGGCCGAGGGGACTGAGGTGCTTCAGTCACGGTCTGCACGGCCACTACGGTCGGGGCTTCGAATCCCCCTCGGGCATGCATATTTGTGCCGACCTAGTTCGTAACTAGTTCATAAGTAGTTTGTAAGTTTAGGGACTGATGACCCCGTAGTTAAGTCCCATAAGCTGTACAAACATTTGAACATTGTAATGATTCCCATCCCAGATCCTGTATAATTTCCGTAACGCTGTCTCCCCTGTGTCGTGACAATACGAAACAAGCTGCTCTTCTTTGGACTCTTCTTATGTTCTCCGTCAAACCCACCTGATAAGGATCCCACACTGGGCAGCAATACTGCAAAATAGGACGGACAAGCGCAGTGTATGTAGTTTCTTTAGTAGTTCTGTTGCATCTTTTAAGGGTTCCGCGAATAAAACGCAGTCTTTGGTTCGCCTTTCCCACGACATTATCTACGAGTTCTTTCCAGTTTAAGTCTGAAGTAATAGTAATTCCTAGGTATTTTGTGAAGTTTACGGCCTTCACTTTTGATTGATTTATCTTGTAAACAAAGTTTAACGGATTTCTTTTCTTACTCATGTGGACGACTTCACACTTCTCATTATTTAGAGTCAATTGCAAATTTTTACACCATAGTGATGTCTTATTCAGATCGTTCTGCAGTTGGTTTTGATCTTCAGATGATTTTACTAGTTGGTAAATGACGGCGTCATCTGCAAACAACCTAAGAGAGCTACTTAGATTTCCCCTAAATCGTTTATGTAAATAAGGAACAGCAGAGGACCAATAACACTACCCTGTGGAACGCCCGATATTATCTCTAGTTTAGTCGATGCCTTACCACCGATTACTACGAACTGTGTCCTGTCTGATAGGAAATCCCCTATCCAGTGGCAGATTTGCGGCGATGGACCATAACCACACGCAAATTGCTGTGGACTTCAACGCCGGTTCATCAACAAGTGTCAGCGTGCGGACCGTTCAACGAAACATCATCGATATGGGCTTTCGAAGCCGATGGCGCACGCATGTCCCCTAGCTGAGTGCAGAACACAGAGCTTTATGCCTCACCTGGGCCCGTCAACACCGACATTAGACTGCTGATGACTGGAAACATATTAGCTGAGCTGACGAGTCTCGTTTCCAACTGCACTAATCTGTTGGACGTATACGGTTCTGGAGACAGCCACATGAGTCCATCATACATGCATGTCAGTAGGGGACTGGTGATGGCTCTGTTATAATGTGAGGCGTATTCATTTGGAGTGATATGGGGCCCATTATAAGTCTAGATACAACTCTGACAAGTGACACGCACACCGGTTGATCACCAGCGTCCATTTATGAACATTGTGCATTCCTACGGACTTGGGCAATTCAGCAGGACAACGTGAGACCCCACACGTCCAGAATTGTTACAGACTGTCTCCAGGAACACTCTTCTGAGTTTGAACACCTCCGCTGACCACCAAACTTCCCAGACACGAATATTATTGAACATTTCTGGGAATCCTTGGAATGTGCTGTTCAGAAGAGATCTTCACACCCTCGCACTCTTACAGCTCTGTAGAATGCACAGTGTTAGTTCCCTCCAGCACATTGTTCAGGTCCATGCCATTTCGTGTTGCTGCACTTGTGCGTACTCGCACGTGCCCTACACGATATTAGGCAAGTCTACCAATTCCTTTGGCTCTTCAGTGTATCATCGCAGCCTTAATACAACCAACTGATGTGATCCGTATGATATCTTTGCCTAGATTGAGATAATTGTATCTAAAAGTAGAAAACCTTGATGTTTTCTTTTTCAGTAGACTTAACACTCCGAGTGCCAATCACGTCAATTGACGGGATACGGAAATTTCTGTAGAATGCCAATCACGTCATTTGACGTGATCTTTGTTTTCGTGCTTTTAAAAACAGAATCAAGTTTATTGACTGGCTAGATCTACCTTAAATACCTTACTTGGTAAACCTAGTGTCTAAACCAGCCTATAGATCTTTTATTTAGTTTCTAAATCGCCCGACTGGTCGCATTCATTGTATGAAACGGGGCAGGTAGAAAGTGGTGCCCGCTCACTCAGTAGGTAAATCAACGGACACGGCTTCATGCAAATTATTCTCCCCGGAAGTACTGAGAGGTGACTATGACAGAGGGGTGACACAGAAACATATCGTAGTGATTCTACAGACTGTTTGCGAAGTAGAGAAGTTTTTAGTGGGGCCCTTGGCGTCGGAGTTGTATGTGATTTAGATTCTCTGTGTTCAGTTCTGGATTTATTTCAAAGATCAGACAATTCTTTACGCCAGACTGAAGATAAAGAAACTAAGTGCAGCTGGGGTTACTCCTGCAAGCAGAATGTCTGGCACTCTAAGGGATGGAATGGTTTACATGGCCGACAGTCAAAGTGTGAAGAATGTATTAGGCCTTGACAAAAGCGTTTACTCTATAGGAAGGAGCTCCAAGAAGAAATTATTTTAGATAGAATTAATGGGGATATAAAAAGTCATATGAACTCAGTGGTGGCTAACGCTAATGCCAGTCATTGATTCACTGACAAGACTGTTATGGAAGACAGTACTTGACAAGGAAGGAAAGAAGATCGATGTTTCAAGACCATTCAGCGGCTACGTCAATCGATACAGAGGTAGTGCTTCCGAAGCCTGGTACCACCTGTAATGTAATGATTAGTTCGTGAACTTCACACAAGATATGTTTAACATGTACAAAGAAGCTCTGAATTGATGATAATTTCCCTGAACTAATGTTGTTCTTGGTGTGGTCTTCGTCCACAACCTGGTTTGAAGCAGCTCTCCACGCTACCCTGCCCTGTGCAAGCCTCTTCATCTGAGAATACGTGCGGCAACCTACATCCTTTTGAATCTGCTTACTGTATTTGTCCCTTGGTCTCCCTCTACGATTTTTACCCCACACAGTTCCTTCTAATGCTAAGCTGACGATTCCTTGATGTCTCAGAATGTGTCCCACCAACTCTCCCTTCTCTTAGTCAGTATATGCCAGAAACTCCTTTTCTCACAATTCTGTTGAGCACCTCCTCATTAGTTACGTGATCTACCGATCTAATTTTCATCATTCGTCTGTAGCACCACATTTCGAAAGCTTCTGTCATCTTTTTCTCTGAATTCCTTGTCGTCCACGTTTCACTTCCATACAATGCTACACTCCAGTCAAATGTTTTCGGAAAGGACTTTCTAACATTTAAACTAATATTGGATGTCAACAAATTTCGCTTCTTCAGAAACGCTCTTCTTCCCATAGCCATTCTGAATTTTATATCTTCTTTACTTCAGCCATCAGAAGTTATCTTGCTACCCAAATAACAAAACTCATATACTACTTTTATTGTCTCATTACCTAATCTAATTCCTTCAGTGTCGCCTGATTTTCTGACACTGCATTCCGTTACCATTGTTTTGCTCTTTTTGATGTTCATCTTATACCCTCTTTTCGAGACACTGTTCTTTCCATTCAATTGCTCTTTCAGATCCTTTGCGGTCTCTGACAGAATTAATATATCATCGGCAAACCGCACAGTTTTTATTTCTTCTCCCTGAACTTTAATTCCCTCTCCAAATTTCTCCTTCCATTTCTTCACAGCTTGCTCAATGTACAGATTGAACAACATTGGAGAAAGACTACAACTCTGTCTTACTCCCTTCCCAACCACTGCGACCCTTTCATGCCCTTCGACTCTAATAATTTCTGTCTGTTTTTTGTACAAGTTTAATATAGCTCTATAGCTCTTCGCTCCCTATACTTTACCCCAGCCACCTTCAGAATCTGAAAAAGTGTATTCCAGTCAACACTGTCAAAAGCTTTCTCCAGGTCCACAAATGCTAAAAACGTAGCATTAATCTATTTTCTAAGATAAGTCTTAATGTGGTGTAGGGGTGAGAAAAAACGTACATATGATCTTAAGAAAGAGATGCACAATAAAAGACACTCAATGTATCCTAAAAGTTTTATCACATATTTAATTAGTAAAAGAAATTCATACATGTTGCAAGTAGTGCTTACCTAGCGCACTGTAAAATTAAGATTTAAGCATAGCTTACGGTTATGACGCTCCATCTGAAAAGTAAATGAGAACAGGAAGATGTGTCGTTCTTTTAATCGTAGTCTGTTCCACACACTTCAGTGTGTTTATATTAAGCATAGGCACATGCGTGTATTAAAATAAGACAGCAGTGGCGAGTGACGATGTATGAAGCCGCTTAGTCTCAGAAGACGATCCTCTTTGCTGAGTGTCTCCTTTTCTTTCTCGTTACTTTTTTCTCTCGGTATTGCAGTTTACGGTCGTTACATCCCCCCGGTCTATCAAATCAGACGCCACAGGATGCACTCGTGGATCGTATTTCGCGATTAACCGCTTCCTTCTCCGGCCTGAGGCTGCTGCTCCATCATAGCGGTATTGCTCCGCGGCGTTCTGTGCCGCAAGAGAAGTTCCGGATACTGCAGTATACACTGATGGAGCCGATAACGCAGGCAATATTAGCGGGCGCAGGCATCTCCTGCGGGAGGGACGGCGACCGTTACAAATTAAAATTGCAGATAAGTCACATACGGTGTAGCTTTCCGTAATTGACATGTTTCGTTCGACAGACCCGCGTATCTGTAAAACTATGAGATGACGTGGATGACCGTGAGGTATAGGGCGCCACAAATGTATGTTAAGCTTATACCCGGGCCGCTGAAACATTGCACTTGACGTTTCGCGTTACGGCGAGTTAAGTTGGCTACACTGCTTTAGCGACGTTGCAACACTAGCCTCTATACACACAGCAGATGAAACGGTTTTCAGTTGCATCTCGTAAATGTAAGCTATTGGGCAATAAAAGTGAATATAATAATTCATTCTTCAGCAGCAATTAATTGACGGCATATTAATAAAGACCAGAACACAACAATGCAAAATAACGGAGCAAAGCAATGTAGAAAATAAGCATTGGATCACGACGGATACGAAATAAACAATAATAAAGATAGTAACTTCTCTCTCTACGTTTTATAATCAATGATTATCAGTCACCAATTTACGGCGACAATGGTACAATTACATCCAGCTCCCCATCTTCACTGTTGTCGTCGCAGCCAAAATAATCGTCATCACCAAGACAAATCATTAACTGTTCATTATCCCTTCCATTGTTTGCGCTGCCCGAATCAGTTTTTCAACGTGCTCGACCCTTTCTTTTCCCAAGATGCAGCATCCACATTGGTGACAGCTAAATGCAACAGCTTTTCCACCTCTATTATTGTGAAACACTTACTGTTCCTTAAGTAATTCTTCACGTCACTCCATATCAATTTTATAGGGTTAAAACGGCAGTGAAATGAGGGCAGATTGTGACGCTGCTCCTTTGCGATTTCGTCTACTGCATATGTGGGTGTAATAGGCTTATTTTGTTTCACGAGAGAATATAAAAGAATTTTTGACATTGACATATCTGCAGCAATATTTCTTTCTTGTAACCACTGCACCATAACTTCTTTCCGATTGTTTGAAGCGAGAATGAACTTCCTGCTCAGAGCAAAGCTTCGAAGTTTTTATTCATACGAAATTGAAAATTTATTCAAAAAAAGTCGCTAGACAAACGTCTTTTCGGTGACATTTATCCACTTACTTGAACTCGGAAAGTCAAGTATACCAATCACAGTAAAGCATATCGCAGCGAAAAAAACACACACAACATAAACACGCGATAAACACGATACACAACTTTGTTTACGGTAGCACTGAACAAAGCCGGCAACGCAGGAACGTTGACGTCACGGCACGTGATCACTAGAGGTGTTTATCGCGCTGTGATTGGATCGTTCCAAGCGACTAGCGCCTCGCGCTTCTTGCTCTTCACTTGTTATTTGTAAACGTCAAGTGCAAAGTTTCAGCGGCCCGGGTATAAGGGACTTAACTGCGGGGTCATCAGTCCCTAAACTTAGAAACTACTTATGAACTACCTTATACTAAAGACGACACAAACATCCATGGCCGAGGGGGGATTCGAACCCTCGACGGGGAACGGCCTCACGCGTCGTAGCATAGCGCTTCAAAGCGCTCGGCCGCTCCGTCGCGGCCACGTTACACATCGGGCGGCCGCTCGCGTCGGAGGATCGAGTCCTCTCTCAGGCATGGGTGTGCATGTTTTCTGTAGTATGTTGTTCTTGTTCTCTTCAGTACGGAGACAAATGCCATCTGAAAAGACTTCAAATTTCTCTTTTTCAGAAACGCTTTTCCCCCATTGCCATTGTTCTTTTTATATCCTCTGTACTGCGACCACCATTATGTTATTTTAGTGCCCAAGAAACAAAACCCATCTACCACCTCTATTGTTTCGTTATCCAATCTAATTCCTTCAGCATCGTCTGATTTTCTTAGACTTCATTAAATTACCCTTGCTTTGCTCTTGTTACAGTTCATCTTATACGCTCCTTTCAACACACTATCAATTCCGTTCAGTTGCTATTCCAGGTCCTTTGCTGTTTCTGACAGAATTACAATGTCAACAGTAAAAAGAATAGTTTTTATTCCTTCGCCCTGAACTTAAATTCCTTCTCCAAATTTCTCCTTCCTTTCCTTCACAGCTCGCTCAGTGTACAAATTTAATAACATTGGGGGAAATTTACAACCCTGTCTCACTCCCTTCCCAACCACTGCTTTCCTTTCATGCTGTTCGACTTTAATAACTGCCCTCTAGTTTATGTACAAGTTGTAAATAACCTTCCGGTCCCTATTTTTACCCCTGCTGACTCTACAATTTGAACGAGTGTATTCCAGTCAAAATGTCAAAAGCTTTCTACAAATCTACTAAAGCTAGAAATGTAGGTTTGTCTTTCCTTAATATATCCTTTAGGATGAGACGTAAGGTGAGTATTTCCTCCCGTGTTTCTACATTTCTCCTAAATCCAAACTGATCTCCGTCTAGGTCGCCTTCTACGAGCTTATGCAATCTTCTGTAAATAATTCTTGTTAAAATTTTGCAACCATGACTTATTACACTGATGGTTCTGTAATTTTCATACTTGTCTGCACCTACTTGCTTTATAATGGGGATTATTAAATTTTTCTTAAAATCTGAAGGGTATTTCACCTGTCTCATGTATCTATCTTACAGGTGAAATAGTTTTGTCATGCCTGACTCTCCCAGAGACTTCATGAGCTCTGAGGGAATGTCGTCTACTTCAGGGACCTTGCTTCGACTTAGGTCTTTCGTGCTCTGTCAAATTCTTCTCTCAGTATAGTATCTCCTATTTCATCTTCATCTACTTCCTATTCTCTTCCTACAATATTCTCTCGAAGTTCATTTCCTTTGTAGAGACCCTCTTTATATTCTTTACACCTTTCAGCGTTCTCTTCTTTGCTCAGAATTGGTTTTCCATCCGAGTTCTTGATATTCATACAGCTAATTTTCTTGTCTCAAAATGTCTCTTTTATTTTCCTGTAGACCGTATCTATTTTCCCCCTAGTTATACAGTTTTCTACATACCTGCATTTGCCCTCTAGCCACTCCTCCTTAGCCATTTTACACTTTCTGTGAATTTCATTGTATTCTACATCTACATCCATAGTCCGCAATCCTCCCAAAGGTATGTGGCTGAGGGTACTCAGTACCACTACTAGTGGCAGTGGAATCGTTCTGTAGTCCACCTCCATTTTGCCTGCATCAATTAGTGCCTTTTTATACCGTCTCCTTCCATAAATTAAATTCAATATTTCCTGGGATATCCTAGGATTTTTATAGGATTTGTCCTTCTACCTATTTGGACCTCTGCTGCCTTTACTATTCACTCTTCAAAGCTACCCACTTATCTTCTACTGTGACATTTTCGTCCGTCTCTGTCAATTGTTGCCTAAAGCTTCCTTTGAAACGTTCAACAAACTCATCTTCCTTTAATTTATCCACGTCTCATCCCCTTATTTTCCTACGTTTCTACAGTTTCTTCCGTCTGAGTCTACAGTTCATAACCAACACGATATGGTCATAGTATATGTCTGCCCCTGGATATGGGTTACAGTTTAAAACTTGGTTCAGAAATGTAGCGTCATGTAGCAGCCACATAACCCTTGGAATCACAATGGCACAGAGTGACGAACAGCGCCACCATCTACACGGAAAACGTGCGTAGTGTAACATTGGTTGCATGGTGCAGCACGTATTAGACCCCAGACTCTGTAACAAAGTATGACTGAAAAGATGAATTTTCGGACATACGTTCATTAGTTTTGTGTCTCGTTGCCATCGGTTGTCCTAGGTGTCGGTGGCCGAGTAGAGAGACCGACACAGGGAATAGGATGCACGCGTTTGCGGGTACAGAGTCTGAGGTGATCAGTCAGTGTGACAGCAGAGACTAGAAACACTGAGCTAGATTAGTACAAGATATGTATTTAGCAGAAATAGTACAATACTTAACTTTGTTAACTGAAAACTAATGGAATGCAGATACATAGTTGAACTAGGTAGAGGCCTGCCTACTGATGAGACTGTTCTAGTACCTGTCTTAAAGCCAAGTGACCGATCCAGTTCAGTGGTGGCCACGAGCGGAGTTGCAGCAGAGGGCGCTCGTGGCTGACGTCGTAAGAACGCCGCGCCGTGCTTGCATAGCGGCGCGCGGCGAAAGTACGTGGCGCGCACTTCAGACTTGTGCGACACCACAATTAGACCTTTTTTTGTTCCTCAACGTCTCCTCGATCAATCCCTAGAGTTTTTTGTTGTTGTGGTCTTCAGTCCGCAGGCTGGTTTGATGCAGCTCTCCATGCTACCCTGTTCTGTGCCTCTTCATCTGAAAATATGTACGGCAAGCTACATCCTTTTGAATATGCTTCCTATATTCGTCCCTTGGTCTTCCTCTACAATTTTTACCCCACACACATCCTTGTACTACTATGTTAACGATTCCTTGATGTCTCAGAATGTGTCCCACCAACCCACCCCTTGTCTTAGTCAGGATATGCCAGAAACTCCTTTTCTCCACAATTCTGTTGAGCACCTCATTAGTTACGTGATCTACCCATATAATCATCATTCGTCTGTAGCACCACATTTCAAAAGTTTCTATAATCTTTTTGTCCGAACTCCTTATCGTCCACGTTTCACTCCCTTACAATGCTACACTTTATTGATGACATCCTTCTAAGTAGTTCCCGCCCGTAGATCCGAATGGGGGACTATTTTACCTCCAGAATATTTTACCCGAGAGAATGCCATCAACATATATTCATGAAGTAGAGCTGCGTGTCCTCGGAAAAATTAACGATTGTAGTTTCCCTTTGCTTTCAGCCGTTCGCAGTAATTGCATGGTAAAGCCACGTTAGCTGATGTTAGAAGGCCAGCTCTGTCAATCATCCAGACTGTTGCCCCTGTAACTGCTGAAAAGGCTGCTGCCCCTCTTCAGGAACCACACGTTTGTCTGGCCTCTCCACAGATACCACTCCGCTGTGGTTGCACCTACGGTACGGCTATCTTTATCGTTAAGGCACGCAAGCCACCCCACCTCGGCAATGGCTGTGGTCCATGAGGGTGGATATACTATGTACGATTCATCAATTGTTTCATCAAATCTGTCACGACTCTGTTGCTAGAAACTGCAAGTCTACATGAACAGCGAGAGATTTCCTCTCTGACACCTCGTTCAACAAACGGTAGCTGTTTCATATCAGTTATGAGTTACAGCTCTCCGTAATAATCAGCATATCACCCTACGCTATCTGGGCGAGGTAATGTGATGCGCGGAATCAATTCATATGTACTAACGAAAAGACTGCTTAAGATTTCAAAAACATCAGCAAGGAGTAGAACATTAATTTTCAAATATTAATCTGAGTATTCTCCAAGCGTCTGTTGTTATTTCGCCCATTAACGAACATTTAACTTGTCGATTGAGAGCAGACGATCTTCTAGTAAAAGATATTCATTGGTGACATTCATAAGGAAAAATGCCCTTTTGATTAACAAGACTGAACTCTTGATCATCGAAAGAATATGTCTTCACTATCGCCAGTTCGTCTGGTGATAAGTATGACGCACACTTTTCGAGGGAAGCCGTCAGAAAATTCAATGAATTAATATATCAGAAATTAATGCTGCAGAACCGCACTTTGCGTGTTAGTGGAATACTTTTCGAAAAATATTTATATTTTTCCATGTTCTAAGGAATAATTTAAACAAGATCTGGGTTTAGTTTAATGTTTCCATCTCCCACTGTCACCGTTCGCTCTCGAATGTTTTGGATCGAGCATTGGTCGTAGTTATTACTCAGTGTGAACTGTAAAGTGTGGTCTATAATTTACATTGCAGCCAGGACGTGCTGCTCCTCAGAATGCACCAGTGAAATAAGAATGATCCCTGTGTTTAACACAGACTTCCTCAAAAGCTTATGACAAATCTGTCCCATTTGAATGGCCGATTCTTCAAATGTTTATAAATTTATGGGACCTAACTGCAATGGTCATCGGTCCCTAAACTTACAAACTACTTAAACAAACTTATTCTAAGAACAACACACACACACACACAGACACACATGCCGGAGGGAGGACTAGAACCTCCGACGTGGGAGGGCCGCGCGTGCCACAGCAAGGCGCCCCAGTGCACGCGGCTATACCGCCGCGGCTGCCGATTCTTCGTGAGGGCTTAATACCATAGGTTTATTTTCCAATAGCAAGCGATGCACTGTCTCCGTGATTCCATAGAGCTGTCGGATTAACCATTCCACGAAATCGCTTCAAAATGTTCAAATGTTTGAATAGCTTATGGGACTTAACTACAGGGTCATCAGTCCCTAAACTTACAAACTACTTATGAACTAACTAAGGACGGCACAAATATGCATGCACGAGGGGGGATTCGAATCCCCGACCGTAGTGGCCGTGCAGACCGTGACTGGAGCGCCTCAGTCCCCTCGGCCACCGCGGCCGGCTTCAAAGCGCATTCCGTATCAGCACAAATCACGAAAGGCTGTTTCAATTTATTAAAAATTTTGTATATTTTACAAACTGATTCTTTTCCAGTAGGCACAACACTAGTGACTGGGTTAAACTGTACACAGTCAACCAAATGTGCGTCTAACTTGTCTTTGGTATAAAAGTAGCACATGCATCACTCACATATTAAAATATAGTGATGCAAAGGAGTAATGCTACTCCATGTGAGTCTTGACAAGGTTATTAAGTAATAAAAATGACATTTATTATAATTACTATCAACTTGCAACATTAATAGATTCACATTTCTATAGCGTTGGTATTTAATGAAATGCAGTGATACAACTCTAAATTCTTTGTCTTCCATCTGATTAGCTGCGGTCATAGATTCATAACCTACAGACTGCATGTTGCAGTCGTTCAGAGACACATCTTCATTTTGTTTTTCGAAAACGTGGACATGTTTGGGCTCAGCAGGGAATGGTTTTTGTTGTTATGTCTTCAGTCTGGAAACTGGTTTGATTCAGCACCCCCTCCCCCCCCCAAAACTACTCCATCATCTGCAAGTTTCTTCGTATTTGAAACTGTTCAAACCTATGGGACCAAACTACGTTGGTAATCAGTCCCTAGATTTACAAACTAATTAAACTAAGTTAAACTAACCTAAGGACAAACACACACATCCATACCCGAGGGAGGTTCGAACCTCCGACAGGGGAGGCCGCGCGATCCGCATCGTGGCGCTTCAGACCACTCGGCTACTCCCGCGCGGCTTTCATATTTGAATAAGAACGGCAATCCACATCCTTTTGAATATCCTTACTGTATTCCTCCCTCGGTTTCCCTCTTTTTTACCGCGCACACTTTCCTCAGCAGAGAGTTTTTGTTGTTGTGGCCTTCAGTCGGGAAACTGGATTGATGCAGCCCTCTACCACAGAGTAACATATACAGAGGAGCAGCCATCCCTAAACCACTGTCCTACGCTCCACTTGTAGTTCCGTAAGATGCTAGCAGGCGGATCGCTGGCTTAGGGTGCCTCTCGCATGTCAGAGGGTAGCGTGGAGGGGAGGCTGAGGGGAGAGCTCCTGCCGCCTGCCACGAGGCCACGGCTGTGTCCGGCCTCCCGGCGTTTGAGGGGAGGTGGTGGTGGGGGCAGCCGCTACCTGCCACCTGCTCTGGCCAGTTTAAAGGGCTGCTTCTGACTGCAGTGCCATCATGGGACATCTTACGGAACTGTTGGAAACTCTCCCTCTCCGCACTCCTGAGCGTAGGACCGGGCCCTTATGGAGGTTTCCCGTCTGTATATATTTGTCTGTGCTTCTACCCTACTCCATCTTGTGCAAGCCTCTTCATCTCTGAATATGAAAGGCAACCCACATCCTTTTGAATAAGTTTTTGTATTCGTATCTTTATCTCTCTGTGTTTTTTACCCCACGCACCTCCCTGCAATGACGATTCCATGATGTCTTAGAATGTGCCGCGGTAGAGTAGCCGAGCGGCCCGGTCATGGAGCCGAACGCCATCTGTAATAAAAACCTGAGCCAAATATCCAACGAACAACCATTAACAAACTGAACGAACGACCGGAACACACAGATATACTAAATTAAAAAAAATGCAGTCTAAGGCGCCTCACTGCAGAGCGCTCGGTTGCTCGCCGTCGGAGGTTCGAGTCCTCCCTCAGGATGGGTGTGTGTGTGTGTGTGTGTGTGTGTGTGTGTGTGTGTGCGTGTGTTTTTGTGTAGGTGTGTTGCCCTTAGGTTAGTTTACCTTAGTTGAAGTAGTTTGTAAGCTACGGACTGATAACCACGCAGTTTGGTCTGATAGATTTACAAACATTTGAACATTTTTTCCTAGAATGTATCCTACCAATCGCTTCTCTTAGTCAAGAAACTTATTTTCTCTCCAGTTCTGTTCAGCACCTCCAAATCAGTTACGCAATGTACACATCTGATCTTCAGCATTTGTCTGTAGCACCCCATTTCAAAAATTTCCGTCATCTTTTTCTCTGAACTCCTTATCGTCCACGTTCCACTCCTGTAAAATGCTACGCTCCAGACAAATGTCTTCAGAAAATACTTCCTAACACTTAAACTACTGTTGGATGTCAACAAATTTCGGTTCTTCAGATATGATTTTCTTCCCACAGTCATTCTGGACTTCGTGCCTTCTTTACTTCGACCATCAGAAGTTATTTTGCTTCCCAAATAACAAAACTCATCTAGTACTTTTATTGCCTCGTTACCTAATCTAATTTCTTAAGCATCGCCTGATTTTCTTACACTGCATTCCACTACCATTGCTTTGCTCTTATTAATATTCATCTTATAACATCCTTTCAAGACACTGTCCATTCCGTATGTTTACAAAGGTTAATGCTTTTTCATACTCCATATATTTATATTCACGTTGTGCATGCTTATTTACATGATATAATCTCGCTAGAATTGCCTACTTGAAGCAATCATTATCATCTGACTCAACAATAAAAACAGCATTTCTTTTTATTTTCAATCATATTGGGCAGTTTTGCTTTTAGTCCTGCATTCAAATCTTTGTTCTGATTAACTTTAAATGACACGTGAATGATTTCCTTCTACATCTAAGTGGGATACTCTGCAAATCACATTTAAGTGCCTGGCAGAGGGTTCATCGAACCACAATTATACTATTTATCTCCCATTCCATTCTCGAATAGCGCGCGGGAAGAAAGAACACCTGAATCTCTCTGTTCGAGCTCTGATTTCTCGTATTTTATTCTGATGATCATTTCTACCTATGTAAGTGGGAGTCAACAACATATTTTCGCATTCGGAGGAGAATGGCGATTGGAGTTTCGCAAGTAGCCCACGCCGCAGCGATAAGCGCCGTTGTTGTAATGATTCCCATCCCAGATCCTGTATCATTTCCATAACGCTGTCTCCCCTGTATCGTGACAATACGAAACGAGCTGCCCTTCTTTGGACTCTTTCGATGTCCTCCGTCAAACCCACCTGATAAGGATCCCACACTGGGCTGCAATACTCCAAAAATGGACGGACAAGCGCGGTGTATGCAGTTTCTTTAGTAGTTCTGTTGCATATTTTAAGGGTTCTGCCAATAAAACGCAGTCTCTGGTTCGCCTTTCCCACGATATTATCTACGTGTTCTTTCCAGTTTAGGTCTGAAGTAATAGTAATTCCTAGGTATTTTGTGGAGTTTACGGCCTTCACATTTGATTGATTTATGTTGTAAACAAAGTTTAACGGATTTCTTTTCGTACTCATGTGGACGACTTCACACTTCTCATTATTTAGAGTCAATTGCCAATTTTTATACCATACTGATATCTTATTCAGATCGTTCTGCAGTTGGTTTTGATCTTCAGATGATTTTACTAGACGGTAAATGACGGCGTCATCTGCAAACAACCTAAGAGAGCTACCCTGTGGAACGCCCGATATCACCTCTGTTTTAGTCGATGCCTTACCATCGATTACTACGAACTGTGTCCTCTCTGACAAGAAATCCAATTGCAAATTTGGGGCGATATACCATAACCACGCAATTTGATTAAAAGCCGTTTGTGAGGTACGGTGTCAAAAGCTTTCTGGAAATCAAGAAATACGGAATCGATTTGCGAACCTTTGTCGATAGCACCCATCACTTCGTGTGAATATAGAGCTAGTTGTGTTTCGCATGAACGATATTTTCTAAATCCGTGTTGACCTTGGGTCAATAGATCGTTCTGTTCGAGATAATTCATAATATTTGAATACAGGATATGTTCCAAAACCCTGCTGCAAATTGACGTCAATGAAATAGGCCTGTAGTTTAGTGGGTTACTCCTAATGCCTTTCTTGAAAATAGGTGTGACCTGTGCAACTTTCCAATCTTTTGGTACAGATCCTTCTATGAGAGAGCGGTTGTATATGACTGTTAAGTAAGGAGCTATCGCTTCAGCATAATCAGATAGAAATCTAATGGGTATACAATCCGGACCAGAAGACTTGTTCTTATTAAGTGATTTTAGTTGCTGCACTACTCCGATGATATCTACTTCTATGTTACTCATTACGGCATCTGTTCGTAATTCGAAATCTGGAATATTGGTTTCATCTTCTTTGGTGAATGAGTTTCTAAAAGCTAAGTTTAGTAACTCTGCTTTAGTAGCGCTGTCATCGGCAGGATCGCCATTACTATCACGTACTGAAGGTATTGTTTGTGACTTTCCCCGAGTATATTTAACATATGACCAAAATCTCTTTGGGTTTTCAGTCAAATTACGAGAAAGAGTTTCGTTGTGATAAATGTTGTAGGCATCTCGCATTGAAATCCTCGCTAAATTTCGAGCTTCTGAGTACAATCGCAAATTCTGAGGATTTCGTGTTCGTTTAAATTTAGTATGCCTTTTCCTTTGCTTTTGCAACAGTGTCCTAACCTGTTTTGTGTACCAAGGGGGATCGCCTCCTTCTTTTATTAATTTATTAGGTATAAAACTTTCAATTGCTGTCGATACCACTTCTTTGAATTTGAGCCACATCTGGTCTACACCTACGTTTAGTGTTAGAAACGAGTGGAAGCTGTCTTTCAAGAAGCAATGTATTTTGTTTCTATCTGCTTTCCTGAACAAATATACTTTGCGTTTATTTTTGGTAACTTTGGGACTTTCGATATTCAATTTTGCTACTACAGCTCTGTGTTCACTAATACCTGTATCCGTTTTGATGCTCGTTATGAGCTCAGGATTATTTCTTGCTAAGAGATCAAGTGTGTTTTCACATCCATTTACAATTCTAGTTGGCTCATGAACTAATTGTTCGAAGTAATTCTCAGAGAATGCGTTGAGTACAATTTCGAACGATGTTTTACGCCTACCTGCTGATTTGAAAATATAATTTCGCCAACAGATCGAGGGTAAATTAAAATCACCACCTACTATTATCGTGTGAGTCGGGTACGTTTGTGTAATTAGATTCAGGTTTGTCAGAGTCGGGAGGCCGGTAAAAGGAACCGATTATTAACTTCTTACGATTTTCGGGTACAACCTCTACCCATAATAGCTCGCACGAACTATCAACTTCAATTTCGCTACATGAAATACTACTTTTGACAGCGACAAACACGCCCCCAACTATTTTTTTTTAAATCTATCCTTTCTGAACACCGATAGATCTTTTGAAAATACTTTTTCTGAACTTATTTCCGGCTTGAGCCAACTTTCGCTGCCTATAATGATGTATGTTTCGGTGCTTTCTATTAACGCTTGCAGTTCTGGAACTTTCCCGACACAGCTACGACAATTTACTACTGTTATACCGATAGTTTCAGGATCTACATTTCTCCTGTGATCCACCTGAACCCTTTGAGATTGTCCATTTTCTATTTCCCCGAAGCTCTTTATCCTAAAAAACCGCCCAGTCCACGCCACACAGCCGCCGCTACCCGTGTAGCCGCTTCCTGTGTATAATGGACTCCTGACCTTTTCAGCGGAACCCGGAAACCCACCACCCGATGGCGCAAGTCAAGGAATCTGCAGCCTACACGGTCGCAGAACCGTCTGAGCCTCTGATTCAGACCCTCCACTCGGCTCTGTACCAGAGGTCCACAGTCGGTCCTGTCAACTATGCTGCAGATGGTGAGCTCTGCTTTCATCTTGCAAGCAAGACTGACAGTCTTTACCACTTCAGTTAGCCGCTCGAAACCTGAGAGGATCTCTTCAGATCCGAAGCGACACACATCATTGGTACCGACGTGAGCCACCACCTGCAGTTGGCTGCACCCCGTACCCTTCATGGCATCCGGGAGGACCTGTTCCTCATCTGGAATGACTCCACCCGGTATGCGCACGGAGTGCACGTTGGCCTTCTTCCCCTCCTTGGCAGCCATCTCTCTAAGGGGCTCCATCACCCGCCTAACGTTGGAGCTCCCAACTACAAGTAAACCCACCCTCTGTGAAAGCCCGGATCTTGCAGGCTGGGTGGTGACAGGGTGAGAGACACCATCCGACTCAGAAACGTCGTCCTGAGCAGACAGCGCCTCAAACCTGTTCGCAAGACGAACCGGGGAGGCCTCACGATCGGTCCCCCGGAATGTCTTGCGCCTCCTGCCACGCACTGGAGCAACCTTCCACGCAACCACAGGTGGGATGTCTGCCTCACTGCTAGCAGTTTCAGGGCATGTCGCTGCCGCAGGCCCATCGGTGGAGACGGCGGGAGTCCGTTCGGTCCCCACCGCCGGCCAACAACAACGACGCTCATCGATCGCAGCTTCCAATTGTGCAACCGAGGTTAACACAGCTTGAAGCTGGGAGCGAAGTGTCACCAGCTCAGACTGCATCCGCACACAGCAGTCACAGTCCCTATTCATGATTACAGTGCCAACAAAAACAAAAACTACAGTTGCGATGCGTTCAAAGGAAAACTAAACTGTTCGTTAGAACGCGGATGTGAATCCAATACGCACGACAGCTCAGTATAACTCTACAAATTGAGACGAGAAAGTGTAGACGAAAATCAAAATACTATATGTCGCTTCTAATCAGAAAATAAAGACAGACGACTGTCGCGACGCGGTTCACACGGCGGAATAATACACTGACCAGATATTTAACTTGAATGTGAATCAAATAAAAACGCGAGCACACAATAAATTTAATGCACTCAAGGGAAAACGCACTGAAAAGTAAAAATAGGTAGCTTCTAGAGAGAAACCGGTTACACTTACAACTGATAAATTACTGCTACGCCACTGGAGAGGTGTGCTCTGGACGACGTCCGCTGGGCGACTCTTCAATGCCCAGCCAGAATCTTTCGTTTAAAAATTTTCAGTTTTTTTTAATAGTTCGTTAATTACATCAGTCGAGTACCAATTATCATTAAGTGCTGATAGTATTAAACTGGCATTCTTTGTAGTGGGGTACATTTGTTTTCCCATCCTGTCTTTAGCAAGACAAAGTTGAACAGTAGCGCACAATTAATATTGAGTGTCTGGTTAATTTGACGAAACGTCCTCTCAAAATGGGGAAACATACTTCTAAGAAGTGTTTAGACTCTTTAAAATGAGGTCTACTGTGTATCTGACTATTACATATGTATCTTTTGAAAGCACTTTTGATATCGAGCCACTAAAGTTTTTGCCGGCCGTGGTGGCCGAGGGGACTGAGGCGCTTCAGTCACGGTCTGCACGGCCACTACGGTCGGGGGTTCGAATCCCCCCTCGGGCATGGATATTTGTGCCGTCCTTAGTTGTAGGTATTTCATAAGTAGTTTGTAAGTTTAGGGACTGATGACCCCGTAGTTAAGTCCCTAAAAAAAAAAAAAAAAAAAAAAAAAAAAAAAAAAAAAAAAAAAAAAAACCAAAGTTTTTGGCCAACCCTAATGCCGGTGGAGGCAGGACGCTCTAATTGGTGGTGGTGTGGAGGCTGCAGCATGTGGTGGTGGTTGTGGACGCCAGCCTGATGGTCCAGGTTGTGGTGATGGCCCTGTTTGGTTTGTGTCCTCGACGCTGGCTCCGCAGGCACACCACAAGATGATGAAGATCACCGAGTAGGCTGCAGTATTCCTGCACAGACAAAAGGAGCGAAATCGATTAGTTTCGCAATGTTAAAGAATACTGTTACAGCAGACAAAGCAGGTTATTTTTCTTCTTCACGTCACGGTTACAAATGTGTACTTCGGATGTGGTTGAAGAAGAAGTGATATCATCAGTGATCATCATTATTATTATTTCTTTGTGAGGAATAGTGTAATATTCTCGTCTGAGGTGCAAACGATTCATCAAGGACGACGTATGCAGCTGCATTTGCGGAACTAGATCACATTGAAGCCCTGGGTATTTTTTGAGACTGCCTTGTGTCACAGTGGGATAAGTGTCTCAACAGCCGGGTCAATATTTCAAATACAGGCACTGGTTTCTGTAATTATTTACCCGGCTCGTTTCTTTTTGAATGACCCTTATAATTTTAGCAACCGTAATTTGTGATGAAGAGCTTTCCGGGCTTCAATAATTTTATGTGTGGTTGACATATTGCCCTATACTACGTGGTGAGACAGCATGCATATTACATACTGAACGGCCACTCACTTCATCGATTCGTTGCCTTTTTTTGGAAAAAACATCAATGATAACTCTCGACATCTTGGTTAGACGCGTGTTAACTGCCTCAATTTTTTCATTATCATATACTTCATGTTTCTCAAGCTGGGATCCAAGGTTCCCAACACGACTATGTAATTCCGTTACTTCTGAAGTGCTGGCATGTTTCTAGAGTTGAGATTTAAGGTATCGGATATGACTCCTTAATTCTGCTACCTGTACATTGACGTTCGTTTCCTAGAAATGGGGAAATGGTATATGTGCGAACCTGTCCATTGCATGCAGTTTACTAACACAATTATGGGTTGGTGCAGTACCTTTTGAAAGACAGAATATCCTGAAAGTTCCAACTACACTCTTGGTCATTAAAATTGCTACGTCACGAAGATGACATGCTACAGACGCGAAATTTAAACGACAGGGAGAACATGCTGTGATATGCAAATGATTAGCTTTTCAGGCCATTCACACAAGGTTGGCGCCGGTGGCGACACCTACAACGTGCTTACATGAAGAAAGTTTCCAACCGATTTCTCATACACAAACAGCAGTTGACCGGCGTTGCCTGGTGAAACGTTGTTGTGATGCCACGCGTAACGAGGAAAAATGCGTATCATCACGTTTCCGACTTTGATAAAGGTTGGATTGTAGACTGTCGCGATTGCAATTTTTCGTATCGCGACATTGCTGCTCGTGATGGTCGCGATCCAATGAGTGTTAGCAGAATATGGAATCGGTGGGTTCAGGACGGCAATACGGAATGCCGTGCTGGATCACAACGGCCTCGTATCACTAGCAGTCGAGATGACAGACATCTTATACGTATGGCTGTAACGGATCTTGCAGCCACGCCTCGATCCCTGAGTCAACAGATGGGGACAACAACCATCTGCACGAACAGTTCGACGACGTTTTCAGCAGCATGGACTATCAGCTTGGAGACCATGGCTGTAGTTACCCTTAACGCTGCATCACAGACAAGAGCGCCTAGGTTCTGTTTACAGCATCATGATGGTTGCATCCGTGTCTGTCAACATCGCGGCGAACGCACATTGGAATCGTGTATGGGGTATGGGGTGGCATTGGTTACACGTCTCGGTCACCTCTTGTTCGCATCGATGGCACTTTGAACAGTGGCCGTTACATTTCAGATGTGTTACGACTCGTGGCTCTACTCTTCATTCGATCCTTGCGAAATCCTACACTTCAGCAGGGTAGTGCACGACCGCATGTTGCAGGTCCTGTACGGGCCTTTCTGGATACGGAAAATGTTCGACTGCTGCCTTGGCCAGCACATTCCCCAGATCTCACACCAATTGAAAACGTCTGGTTAATGGTGGCCGAGCAACTGGCTCGTCACAATACACCAGACACTACTCTTAGTGAACTGATCGTCTTGAAGCAGCATGGGCATCTGTACCTGTACACGCCATGCAAGCTCTGTTTGACTCAATGCCCAGGCGTATCAAGGCCGTTATTACGACCAGAGGTGGTTGTTCTGAGTACTGATTTCTCAGGATCTATGCACCCAAATTGCGTGAAAATGTAATCACATGTCAGTTCTAGTATAATATATTTGTCCTGTGAATACCCGTTTATCATCTGCATTTCTTCTTGGTGTAGCAATTTTAATGGCCAGTAGTGTATTTCACCTATCATTCAATTTCCTTGTATTGTAAATAACCAGAAACCTGTGTGGTGTATAGTTCCAGTATTTGGTTATAAATTCATTGAATGTCATACTGGATCTTATGTGATATTAAATGTGTTTTAAATTAGTGTTACGCTGTCTGAATCCAATTATAAGGTTAGCATTATCTCTTATTACCTGATTTGGAATCCTGGAATATGTCTGACTAAAGTAAAAACATTGATATTCGTACGACACATGAAACAAAAATATTTGAGAATATAATCCAGGTTATCCAGTGTGACATTATCAAATATCAATACTCTGTTTGGTTTTACCTTCTCATGTGGTATATCGCTGCTTTCACTGAATGTCTCGTAGCTAACACCATCAATGTTTTGTAGAATTTCTTGTAACTGCTGGTATTTTGGTTGAAATAGTGTTTTTGAAAAAATAAAGACATGCTCGAAGCGAACTCCCTTAGTATGATTTTACAGCAGATAGAGCAACGTTTGATTTCCCTCAGTCAAACGTTCCAATAATTAATGCATGTATGTGGTCAGGAAGTAATCTTCCATTTCTTATTTTAGACTCCCTATAAGCACCATTGCAGGACCACTCAGTTAACACAAGTCCCTTGTACTGAGGTTGTCTACTCCACTCAGCCATTCTGCTTACTAATCACTTTACTTTCGTATACATGTGATTTATACGGGCTGGAGATAGATTTATTACATTTTTTTTTCAATCTATACACATAAATAGGACATAAATGAAGTACATTGTGAGGTTCTTTCAACAACAAGGTCCATTTCGCTCATTGGTGAGACCTGGACAATCTCACAATTGACATTCAAGCCAGCACTGCTCCAGCACCTTCACATTTATCTCTTCAGCCAATGGCTCTTTTTCACTAATACCCTTTTTCTCCTCCAGCATAGGAAACGAGGGATAGTCTTTGTCCTCAATATTATACAAGCTGTAGTCTAGTAACAAGTTTTTTATCCACTTTCGTTACTCCAACCCTTTCATGAAGAATCACGATTCAGGTAGGATGACTGAGTGTAGCCCAGCCAATGCTGTCCCTACAAGCACACCACCTGAAGCCATAGAGTGACCATGGTTATTTTCCATTAGCCATTTTGCTGAACGTACATCCAGCTAATAGGAAGGTGTCGTCCAAAGCAATTTAAGATATGAGACGTGAGCAGTGTACTTCGTACACCACCCAGCACCTGAAATGCTATCTTTATTGGCATATTTTTTGAAACATTTGTTTTCTTGGGATAAATAGCACTCTTATGACAATTTAATATATAAAAATCAGTATTTTTTAAATAATGTGATTGTGTACACCGTGGAAATCTTGACAGTCAAGAAATATGTCATACATGGGTCTGCATAGGCTTGTAGTGCAGAACTCTCTGCACCTTACTCTGACTATTTAGAGGGAATGTTGAAAGAATAAAACCATGAGTGGGGTGGGGAAGGCTTATCGGAATTGTGAAACTTAATTTCATAAAAAATATGTCCTCCTAACCGTCACCACCACCACCACAGGAATTCTCTGACTGGACATAGTGTAAGCTGATAACCAGAAGGGTAGGGTAGACGTTCCTCCCTCCCTTCCCCTTTACATGTGGAGACTGGTGCCCTTGATGAATCAGCATTCCAGGAATCACTGGTGACCTTGAAATGGACCACAAAGTTGGTACTATAACTACTTCCATCCTCAAATGCACTAGTTTTACTTACTGACAAACCCAGCCAAGTGAAAGTGGACTTTGTTGCTAAACCACATTCACATCAAAGTCTTGATTGTTAAGTCTGTGACCAATAATGTTGCCGAAACAACCGATGTTCCCTGGCTCTTGGGCATAATGACAGACGGTTTTGAATTTTGTATTTGAAGAAATGCAGGTCTTCAACAACAATTTTTCGCAGTGTCTCCCGGGTGATTCCCAACTGTTGTGCGGCTCGTCTGATCGATGTCCTGGGAGCTGGTTTGAAACACAACGTGAGTCTTCTCGATGTTTTTAGGTGCTTTTACCCTACTTCGGCAGCCGACATTGTCATAACTGTCATCACGAACACTACCTGTTCTCTCAAACTTGCGGGTCAAGTTCGTGATTGTACCACACTTCGACAAGTTGTATCCAGGCTGAATTCGGTCGCAAACTTCCTCTGAGCCACAGCTGAGCTGTTATTGCTCACATAGTGGGACTTCAAAAGCCCTATACGTCACGACGTACCTTGACATTTTGACGTGCAAATGGCCGATAGCAAAAAGGTGCGTGTGCATGCACATATTAAGTTCCATAATGCCCCACGGCCAAACGTTCAGTTTGGACATCATGACGCAAACCGTTAGAGAGCTATGACTGTTTTATGTCATGCAATTCAATAATTGTCACCCTGTATATCTTGTTGAGGGAGTCAGAACCCAATTGATACAAGCATTCGTGGAAACTAACTCCTGGTGTTGTAGTGATAAAGAGTGTAACTGATAACGGAAAATTATCGGTCGGACCTCATAATTTTTATTTTTCGTTTTCATCTGACCTTCACCTCTCAACACGCGAGGAGTGACTAGGAAAAGAGCGTGGTTTGGATTCCACGTCAAACTGTAGGACCCGTTTCCTCGTCATGGTAACTGAGATAGGTTGGGAACAAGCAAGATCCGAATTGATGTCCAGCAGAATGACTGTATCCAGGTCACTGAGACACATGTAATTAATTATTATTATAGAACGCAAAAATGTTTGAACATATCAAAAGCGCTACACTACAAAGGAGAATAGCATTACTGCTGTTGATAATACTGAGTATCAAATGTACATTTCTGTGGTAGGTTGAAGTATCTGAACGCATTTTACAAATGCAAGCTGTGTGTCTCTTCCTCAGAGAGATTCACCAGCACAACACACACAAAAGTGCTTACCTAGGGATACGCTGTGTATGCACATACAGGGTGATTCAAAAAGAATACCACAACTTAAAAAATGTGTATTTAATGAAAGAAACATAATATAACCTTCTGCTATACATCATTACAAAGAGTATTTAAAAAGGGTTTTTTTCACTCAAAAACAAGTTCAGAGATGTTCAATATGGCCCCCTCCAGACACTCGAGCAATATCAACCCGATACTCCAACTCGTTCCATACTCTCTGTAGCATATCAGGCGTAACAGTTTGGATAGGTGCTGTTATTTCTCGTTTCAAATCATCAATGGTGGCTGGGAGAGGTGGCCGAAACACCATATCCTTAACATACCCCCATAAGAAAAAATCGCAGGGGATCAGATAAGGGCTTCTTGGAGGCCAATGATGAAGTGCTCTGTCACGGGCTGCCTTGCGGCCGATCCATCGCCTCGGGTAGTTGACGTTCAGGTAGTTACGGACAGATAAGTGCCAATGTGGTGGCGCTCCATCCTGCTGAAATATGAATTGTTGTGCTTCTTGTTCGAGCTGAGGGAACAGCCAATTCTCTAACATCTCCAGATACTGTAGTCCAGTTACAGTAGCACCTTCAAAGAAAAAGGGACCAAAAGCTTTTTTGGCTGAAATGGCACAGAAAACGTTCACCTTAGGCGAGTCACGTTCATACTGAGTTGTTTCCCGCGGATTCTCAGTGCCCCATATACAGACATTGTGACGGTTGACTTTCCCGTTAGTGTGGAAAGTTGCTTCATCACTAAACACAATCTTTGAAACAAAAGATTCATCTGTTTCCATTTGAGCAAGGATAAAATCACAGAAATCGATTCTTTTAATCTTATCAGCTGCTGACAGTGCTTGAACCAATTTCAGACGATAAGGTGTCATAACTAACCTTTTTCGTAGGCCTCTCCATACAGTTGATTGTGGAATTTGCAGCTCTCTGCTAGCTCTGCGAGTCGATTTTCCTGGGCTGCGAACAAATGCTTGCTGGATGCGTGCTTTCTGTTGAGCGGTCGCCATCTTAGCATCAACTGACGCTGACGCCTAGTCAACAGCGCCTCAAGCGAACAAATGTACAACTAAATGAAACTTTATAGCTCCCTTAATTCGCCGACAGATAGTGCTTAGCTCTGCCTTTTGTCGTTGCAGAGTTTTAAATTCCTAAAGTTGTGGTATTCTTTTTGAATCACCCTGAATTTAGTAGCTACTCATGAGTCTGATCAAGTGACCAAGTATCTTCGCTCAAGCATTCGGCGACTCTTGACCAATGTCACTAATGTGACCACTCTGCGCTTTGGATATTAGATATCTCTGAACACACCGTATGTTCATATCCCCTACAACAGTGTACACGCAGGAAAACGATCTTCTCACAAATAATTGTTTATGTAAATATGCCAGAAAGCAATTTCCAAAGCATTTGCCATTTCAAAAGAGTTTTGGAACCAACAATAAGTAGGGATAATCTTCAATTTATTTGGGTAATCCACCCTCACGTTAGGAAGCCGATTACATACTAGCTGAGTCTGTGGCTCATCGAGCTATGATGGGATATTAAAATTTTATGTTCAGTAATTCATAATTTTTTACATAATATAACACCCAAGATCCTTAATCCTTTTTATGTGTTGATTACCGGTTTCGGTAGGTTATACTGCTATTACTGGATCATCTTTAACATGCTACTCACATCAGACAGGAAAATTAGTAAAACTGAAGTTTTCTACCAACGTTATAATTAGCGTGTAATAGTGAAAACTCACCTTGTTCAAAATCAAATGTTTGTAGAACTTATGGGACTTAACTACGGGGTCATCAGTCCCTAAGCTTACAAACTACTTACGAACTAGCTAAGACTAAGGACGGCACAAATATCCATGCCCGAGGGGGATTCGAACCCCCGACCGTAGTGGCCGTGCAGACCGTGACTGGAGCGCCTCAGTCCCCTCGGCCACCGCAGCCGGCAACACACCTTATTATCATACTGATAGGGGTGATTAATCCTTAGAGGCTGGGGACTTTTCGGCTCAAGTCGACTTCCTATTTTGATCAAAATTCATATCCGAAATTGTCGGATTACTAATTTTATCTGCCCCCTCCCACGTGACAGGCGGTAGATGTAAAGACCACCCCTAACACTTGTTTTCTATCCCAGCCCTGAGGTTACTTGACGTTAATCTAAATGGTCTAGAATATTTTTTCAGACATTGAAGATGTATCCTGAAATCAGCACAGGGCTGGCTCAAGAGGAACACTGTGGGCAAAAGTAGATCGTAAGGGCCTCCCGTGTACCTCTTAACATGACATTGGGCAGGATTCATGACACTTTTTCAGGACAAAGATCTGGAACCTCGCAGGGGGTAATGGAAATTGTGCTATGAGCCGGTTATAGCTACCGTCGTGCCAAGCCAAGCAGCAAGGGCAGATTTTCGGAAACAAGGACCCATGAAGTTGAAAGGTTGTCACCGCGCATATGTGGATGTCCAAGGTGAGAATTACGTCTGGGATTATGGGCGGGAACCGCTTACCCAAGTGCGCTTATCGTTTCCACGTTGTATTCTCAAGTGCACAGCCACAGCACTAGATCACGATCTGTTGCATTTGTTATCAGCGGCCCCGAAGACCTTCGAGAACGGAATTTCATTAAAATTAGTCCGAACTACATGGATACCTCGAGTGTGCGTACGTAGAACTGGATCGTCATCTTTAAATTTCACAAATTTCCCGCCATATTCATCATCACCAGCCACTCTTGAACTGCCGTGCGGTTTTAGGCGCCATGTTAGGTACTGCCACAGACAAATGTATACAGACGGGAAACCTCCGTAAGGGCCCGGTCCTACGCTCCGGGGTGCGGGGAGGGAGTTATTCCAGCAGTTCCGTAACATGTCCCATGATGGCGCTGCGGTCAGAAGCAGCCCTTTAAACTGGCCAGAGCAGGCGGCAGGTAGCGGCTGCCCCCACCACCACCTCCCCTCAAACGCCAGCAAGCTGGACACAGCCGTGGCCTCGTGGCAGGCGGCACGAGCTCTCCCCTCAGCCTTCCCTCCACGCTACTCTCTGACGTGCGAGAGGCACCCTAAGCCAGCGATCCGCCTGACACTTGCTAGCATCTTACGGAACTACGAGGGGAGCGTAGGACAGTGGTTTAGGGGAGGCTTCTTCTCTGTATATGTTACTCTGTGGTACTGCGTGGCCTCTCCTGCCCGGAGGTTAGAGTCCTCTCTCGGGCTTGTTTGTGTGTGTGTGTTTTCCTTAGGACAGTCACCCTTCCTCTCCTTCATCCGCTGATATATAAACCCCAAGCGATCGTACATTCAGCAGTCAGACACAGATCCTGAAGGCCGCATGCAACAGTGGCCGAAACGTCGGTACAGTTTATAAAATGACGACGCGGTGTCATACCCTGAAGAATTTTATTGTTAGTTTAAGTAGTTTATAAATCTAGGGACCGATGACCATACTATACAGGTCCCATAGGATTAGAAACATTTGAAAATTTAGAACGTCATCACCGAATTCAAGAATATAAAGAGTCGTCTAATTTTTCAAGACTAAAATTTGAAACTCTGTGCCTGAAAAACTGATTTTGAAATTTCCACGGAATCATAATCATATCAGTCACCGACAGCAGGTCTATTGTGTTGGATATCGGATCTCGTATGAAAAGTGTATTTTGTGGGCTATTAGTAAAACCTGGGGCTGAATAGCCTTTCAGTGTGCATGCAGTAGACGCTGCTCTGAATTTATGAATATTTTTCTCGACTCGTACCATACTCTCATGTTTGTTAAAATGGCGGAGAATAATGTTTGGAGTAGTGGCGAGTCTGAACGAGAGATACAAGATCCGTCAGGTAAAGAGATTGGTAGCATTGAAGCTGATGAAAACGGTCATGATGCACGACAAATTTTTGAGGAAACGTGCTTTTATCTATCAATAAAATATTTCCAAGGTACCTCTGAAATAAATCCGGATATTTCGTTACTGGAAATAAACCGACAGATTATTTCTATCATTTGTGTGATCCTTTACTATTTGAAAAAATGATAGATGAGACAAATCATTATGAAACACAAAGTCTTCTGGTAAAATGTCATCCAATGAAAGCCTGGTATCGTCACACAAAAGATGATCTCGAGCACTTTTTAGGCCTTTTACTTTTAATGGGCATGTTCATAAGGGGAGTGTGAAAAGCTATTGGTCCATAGATCCCTCACTACACACTCCAATTTTTCTCAGATAGTGCCAAGTGATAGTATCTTCACATTGTTCACAATTTACATTTCCGTAATAATTAGTAAATTACCAATCACTTTACGGAAAAAATCAATCCAGTTACAGACCACTTACAACAAATTTTCTGGCAGCTCTTATTCCGGGTAAAAATCTTTGCATTAATGAAAGTCTGTTATTATGGAAAGGTAGCCTTCGATTCAAACAATATATTCCCTTGAAGAAAAATCGTTTTGGGATCAAGCTTTCCGTGATATAAAATTGTGAATTGGATTTGTTCTAGGTTTCAGTGTGTTTACACAGGTGCAGATAACTGATTATCAAAAGTTTGCACTGGATATTACTGGGGATATTGTTACTCACTTCTTACAATCTTATTTTTATAGGGGGAATGTAATATTCGTAAATACTTGGTATACATCTTCCAGTTTAGCTGCCTTTCTCCACGATCGTAATACTGGAATATGTGCTATGGCAAAATCGAATAGAAAGGAGATGCCTTATCTGGATAATAAATTATGTCGTGGTGAAGTTCAAGTCGCTCATTGCCAGGAAAGGACGGCTATAAAATGGGAAGATGAACGCAGTGTGCGCATGTTGACAAATGTACATCAATTTGACTTTGAGTGACTGGAAAGACACATTGTAAAACTAACATGCATTTTCTGCAGTTTAACTGTAAAAACAATTATGCGGTGTATATGAGTCCTCAGGACTCTAAATTCTATTGAAGATGTTCTTTCAATGAACTAAATCGATATGAGATACTTTTCAAACAATATTTTTATATCATACCACCAAGCGGAATATTTATTTAGTTTTATTGTTGTTATTTTGTCTAAAAAAATCGGGTTACTGTCATTGAGCACTGAGTAAAAGGCAGTAAAAGGCACGGTCTATAACTGCAAGCTGATTCGCTTCAGTAGTTTTCATCCAATCAGAAGAAGCTTTGTCAGTACACATTTCCTACATAGAGAAAAGCTTTATCGAGATTAGAAAGGAATCCGACCTCTGCCACTACCGCTAAAGGCCACGAAAACAAGAACTCTGTATAGTTTCAGTAATCGCAAGGAATGCGTTGATTTGAAGATCCAGGCGTGTTGATAAATGTCAGTTGGTGTTCATGAAATATGAAATGTAAAACTCCGGATTTTTATATGGATTGTGATTAATGAAAATCTTAAATCCGCTTGAAATGTTTTGCAATTTCTTACCGAGAACTGAACATTAAAAGTAATGAGAAACATTGTGTTAAAAGAACTATATTTCTTGGCAGGAGCGAGTTATACTTTTGTGGCAATAATAAATATTTATTCGAAAAATTGAGCCATCATTCAATAGTTTGGCCAGACCTGTTGCTTAAAAAGTATTATTTTATGCAACCTCTAGTCGAAGAACATTACTCATACCCTGACAGCTCTTACAACCGTCAGTGTCGTCTGCTCTAGCTTCATGGCACACTGCCAAGAGGTTTCGATTTAAACCCAGGAAATGTGCACAAACTCTTACTGTCAGGAACTTTATGGCACCAGTCAGTCTTAAATGTATATATCATTTATGGTGTAAAGAAACTGGGAACAAGTAATTTTGAGGAAGTAACTGTGATTTATAAGCTATTGAAGCATCCAAAAATTTCAAAGCCGTCAGCAAACTTATGTGCCCTCCCAAGCATGTAAATTCCAATCGCACCAACATAATCTCTATCTCCATCATTTCGAAGTGACATTCTAGGTAGCCTCGGAAGACGCGACTTGGCGGATTTCAATGTTACGTTACTCTAAACGTGATCGCTGGAAGACGTTCGCCGTCTATGTGGTGCAACAGGACTTTGTGTATCGTGTTAGGTGGCGTATACCTGTATTTGTCATGAAAGTAGTTGAGATTCCCTCACACATTTAATGTGATTCTGGAACTTACACACCGGCCGCGGTGGCCGAGCGGTCTGCGGCGCGCCAGTCACGTTCTCCACGGCCACTACGCTCGGGGGGTTGGATCCCCCCCTCGGGCATGGATATTTGTGCCGTCCTTAGTATCAGCTAGTTCATAAGTAGTTTGTAGGTTTAGGGACTGATGACCCCGTAGTTAAGTCCCATAAGCTCTACAAACAGTTGAACTTACATTCGGAGAATGTTAGGTTCGTCCCTTTTCCAACTGAATTTGTTTTATATCACTGATGAACTCCATGGCGAAAAGATGTTAGGGTCCTTAATGTAAACGATTAAATCTGTCGTCTAGCGACGTCTAGCGTCTTATACATACCAGTAATGTTCGCCAATTTAACTGCACTTTTGGAACAGATACACTCCGTGTGTAGTGTTGTTTGACAGTAGACTGAATGGTTACAAATGCAGATAAAGCACTTTAGAATTAACTATGGCAATGTATTTCAAGGAGAAGAAGAAGAATAAAACAAGTCGCTGGTCTGGGGAATGGTAAAAAGTAAGAGAAACACACACATAAAAACTTGTTAATAGAAATGTTAGATGAAACTGATGATTACGTCAACAATCCGTGAATGGACCGTGAAACTTATAATTACTTTTTGCTTACGTCGTGCTCACACTGAAAAAGAAGGCACAATCATTCCAAAATTTATTCTCTTTTGGGAAAATATAGCCTACAATTTTTTGTAGAAGAACCGGAGAACTTTGATCTTTTTATTTCATTGCACACGCGCTTGAATATTTGCATAGAATATTCTTTAACGTCTTCCTGCACTCTGTGATACATGAGATACCTCTGCAGTTTAAGTAATTGTCAGTGCAATTTTGTTTTAATTCTTGACCGTACATTCATAATAGTGGACAGTCACTATACGATGAGATAAATTGTAATTAAAAAATCTATTTTTCACAAAATGATTGACGTGAAACGTCGACATAAAAAAATTACTGCCATCTTATCAATTTTTTCGCAAGTTAAAACACGTCAAACAACAACCTACATTGTCAAATATTTCGAAAGTATAGCAAAATTTGACAAATCATGCGTTCGATTACAGGGGCCTTTAAGCTCCAACATCCATAATCGCATATATAGGGTGTGTCACTAAGTGTGTTTGCCTGTGTAACTTATAAATTAACAGGTGACGGGAAATTTTAATGCGGTAGGTCAACACAAGAAATGTTACACTTTCTACGGAGCTATGAACATAGTTTATTGTATCATTTTCCAAAGAGTTACAGCACAAAGATATAATTTTTTAAATGGAACGATAGTTTTTTCTATCGTGCATTGGATTCGTTGAAACCAGCTGCGTCCAAATAAATTTAAACTACATTCCTATCACTGTTAGTTTGGGAGCTACAACCCTTCAAAGCCTAGGGGGAGGAGGCTACGACAGCGTAGCTGACTGGCTGGTGGTCATGAGACAGTGGGCCGTGCCCCAGGGGATAGCCACTCGGCCAGTCAGATACGCTATCGCAGCCTCCGCCCCCGGAACTTTGAAGGGTCGTAGCTCCCAAACTAACAGTGATAGGAATGTAGTTTGAATTGATTTGGACGCAGCTGGTTTAAACGAATCCAATAGACGATAGAAAAAACTATTGTTCCATTTAAAAAATTATATCTTTGTGGTGTAACTCTTTGGAAAATGATACAATAACCTATGTTCATAGCTCCGCAGAAAGTGTAACATTTTTTGTGTTGACCTACCGCATTAAAATTTCCCGTCATCTATTATTTTATAGGTTACAGAGGCAAACACACTTAGTGGAACACCCTATATATATCCTGCCATCCCCTCGAATTATGTCTATCGACGTTTGATTCTTTAATTTTAGAAATATCTTCTTTGACTTATACGAGTCTGCAAAAGCAAATCTAAATTCCACATATGATTTCCACGTTCCTATTCCCTCCCACGGGGCACACGGTTCTTTCGTATGTATGTGCGTGGCGAGCATGGGGCCCCGAGCTGATACAGTCGTTTTCCTTCTTTCCTCCCTGGACTGCATTTCCTTTCCCTTCTCCTCCTTTCCTATCCTCACTCTTTCCCCTTCCCACCGGGGAACTAATGACCTTAATAGTTTGGTTCCCCTATCTCAAACAACCAACCAACGACGCTTCTATAACTCTTTTAAGAAAAAAATGTAATGAGAAAATCGCCGATATGCATAACGGCTGCGTCATTCTTAGATGGTAAGAGAGCGAATAAACTTATTTTCAGGATTCTATTCTTCAGTGAAACACAATGCCTTTCCTCCCCCCCCCCCCTCTTCATCCTTACATGACTCTATGTTTTACCATCTTCGATGTGTTTCCCTTCGCCTACCGTAAAACATTAGTAACCATTGGAAGAGGAATAAATACTATTTGGTAGAGTGATCATGAGACTTCTCAAAATTAACAAAAACTGCATATCTTAGGAAAACAATTGGTTGTAAATATTGCTGACCCTGTTAACACACATTATTGTCTACTTGTAACAAAGTACATTTACAATGCTGTAATTTCTCTGGAGTGACGAATTAATTTTAAATGAAGTAACTGATGTTTACTTAAGATATTAATATGCTGGGTAATTTGTTATCAGCAGATAACTAGATACTAATTGTGAAAGACGAATAGTCTTAGCGGTTTACTCCTACGAAGAACGTATTGAAATAAGCAGTGTTATTTATTAAACAAACTTTTGTTAAGTAGCCTTTAGTAAGTATAACCTTTTATAGCTATGTTCCGAGTCATGACATGAGCTGCGAACGCAAGTGAAAGTGGTACGGGTGCCTGTGTGAGAAATGTGCGTATCACCCATTCAATGAATTAATCGTTAATATACAATTATGATATGCTGTGTGCAATAATTACGCGCTAATCATTTACGCTGACACCTCAATTATCTCTGTTTCTCTATTTTTTGCAATGTAATAGCTGCCGTAATCAGGAAGTGTCATCCGCTATAGACACTCCGTTCCATTATTTGCGTGTAACATTAACGGCTCAACCGAGCTGCTTGTATCGCTGAACGCAAGGTGTAATTTGAGGGGCACAGATAGAGAAAATCCGGATCGAATCCACGCGTCGAATTAATTATTACCCTCTTGATACTTCACCTAAAGTACGCCACTTTTCCACATTTATTCAGACAAATACGAAACCCGTTTCTTATATGCGACACGTAAATAGATGAGCTATGGAAATAACAGAAAATAGAGTTTACGCTAACTTCAACTAGTAACTCCATTTTCTGTAGATAAGGTGATGTTCTGCTATAAAGGACATTGGCCACTGAAACAAGTGTAAAACCAGTACAAATAATCTTTAATGACATGCGGAAACTTCAATTGAAATCATGTAATACGAAAGTCATAAGTGAAAAGATAGAAAGAAAGATAATAAATTAATTTCTGTCCTCTCTCAAATAAATTACTATTCACTGGCTAATGTCAAATGGAATTTATAGTCTACCTGAGCAGGCAATCAGTTTGTATCAAGTCGGATGAACTAGACTACAGCAAAATGACACTACTCTCCTTAAGCGGACAAATTGCAAGATTGAGCTATGCAGGTTGCAGCTCTTCAAATATATTTTTCAGTCACAAACTAAAAACTGCCGTTTTTTTACTTGCGTCGCCTTTCTTGCTGGAATGCAATATAGTACGAAATATCGGTCTTCTGTCGCTGTTTAAAAAAACGTATGCAAAATAAGTGTCTATATGTGCATCCACACTTGCATGCCATTAATTTTTATTGTGTAGAATTAATTAACTACCAACGCTAGTATTCGTGTAGTGAATTTAAAATGTTTGTCAAGTTATGGGACCTAACTGCAAAGGTCATCGGTCCCTAAACTTATAGACTACTTTAACTTATCCTGAGAACAACACACAACCATGCCAGAGGGAGGACTCGAACATCCGATGTGGAACGGCTGTTGTGAACAGCACGTTGCAAGGCATCCAAGATAGGCTGAATAATTTCATGCGTGGGAAGTTTGTTGGGCAGCGTGTGTTTGAACTAAGAAGAGCGTTACTGGAGCCACTCTGCAGCAGTTCTGGGCGTGTGGGGTGTCCCAGTGTCCATCGGAATGCAGGATAGACATGAATGGACGCAAGTGATCTCCAGGATGATTAAGTACGTGGGTGGACGCGTGCGGGAACGTTAGTACCTGTCACAGTGGTACCAGGGGTCCCCTATTACACCAACTGCAAAAGGTTCAAATGCTTATAAAGTTATGAGGACCCAACTACTTCAAATAATAAATATTTGTAATTACTGTTACCAGTCACTTTATTTCTTTATGCTTAATCTAACATAAAGCTATGCGTTTCGAGCATGTTATGCTCATCATCAGGCATTGATTACATACAGAAATCATATTCTAATCTAAAGTTTGTCTGTTGTTGTTTGTTGGAGGTGGTAGTTGGGGGGGGGGGGGTTCAACTGGCTGTCACACACGTAACTAATGATTGCATGTATTTGGTGCCGGCAGCCACGGCGCGGAGTGGTCCGTTACGTTACAGTACCACAGAGTAACATATACAGAGAAGAAACCACCCCTACACCACTGTCCTACGCTGTCCTCGTAGTTCCGTAAGATGCTAGCAGGTGTCAGGCGGTTCGCTGGCTTAGGGTGCCTCTCGCACGTCAGAGGGTAGCGTGGAGGGGAGGCTGAGGGGAGAGCTCGTGCCGCCTGCCACGTGGCAACGGCTGTGTCCGGCGTGCCGGCGTTTGAGGGGAGGTGGTGGTGGGGACAGCCGCTACCTGCCGCCTGCTCTGGCCAGTTGCTTCAGACCGCAGCGCCATCATGGGACATCTTACGGAACTGCTGAAAACATCCCTCCCCGCACCCCTGAGTGTAGGACCGGGCCCTTACGGAGGTTTCCCGTCTGTACATATTTGTCTGTGACAGTACACACAGCACTCATTAGCGTGCGGGTGGCGTCTCGGCCACTAAGTGTACGCTCCGGATGTCTTTCACGTGTTCAGGCACGCCAATCACGCTACTATTCGTCTCTATTGAGCGGATGCGTTCTCTGCTCACGTCCGTTATATGTTCGCTCCTTCCTCCCCACAACGCGTTCCAGACCTACAAAAAGTACCACCAATCAGAGAACTCGCTAGAAGGGTTCCTGTTGCAGAAACCACTTAGCACTGTTCCCTTCTTCTTCCTGTTGCCATCAGACACCACAACAGCTCTTATTCGCGACTCTATGTTAATAAGGATCATATAACGTAATTTGCAACTAAATTAAGGATTTCTTGGTAAAGAGTACGCTGCTTATTATCTTCGCGGGAGAATGAGTGACAGAGCTTCAGGCAAAACCTAGGGTAGTGTGCTGGTACCTTTGCTGTTCATATATGTTAATGATCCGGCTGACAATATTAACAGTAATCTCAGACTTATTGCAAACGCTGCAACTGTCTGCAATGTAATACTGTCTGTAAACGCACCTGAAAATATTCATTCAAATCTTGATACAATTTCAAAATAGCCCGACAACTAGCCACACCTAATTAGAAGAGAGAAACCGTAGTATACTATCAAACACAATATGAATCAAGCACAAATGTAGTCAGTCAGTTTGTGGTCATGTGGAATATTATTATCACTTAGCTCCAGTCGCTGATGAATAAGGTAAAATCTTAGTTTCATTTGTGGGATACTGAGAAACTAATAAATATACAAAGGAGACTACTTATACAGCGCTACTCCGACCAATCCTAACATCTTGCTTAAACGTATGGGACCCATACCCAACATAAATAACGTTTATCAATGAACATTTAAAGCCACTCTTAAAGTTCTTAACGCATCTCAATGGTATCAACCCCAGAATACAATTTACGATGGAAACAGAGAGCAACGGGCAGCTGAATTTTCTAGATGTTTCTGTAATCAAGCACGTGGACGGGACGTTGGGCCACAAGGTCTACAGGAAGGCTACTCATACTGACCGTTACCTGCATAAAGACTCTAACCACCATCCCAGACAAAAAAGAGGTGTGGTTAAAACATTGGTTGACAGGGCGCATAAAATTTGTGAACCTCCTTATTTAAAAGACGAGTTGGAGCATTTACGATCCACCTTCCAGAAGAACGGTTATTCTACCAAAGAAATAGACAGAGCCTTTCGTCCCAGGGAGAAAGTTAATGTTAACAAGGAACAATAACCGCCCAAGGGGAAAGTTTTTCTTCCGTTCATAAATAAGGTTACAGACCGTATTGGAAAAGTGATGGCCAAGTATGGGGTAGAAACCATTTTCAGACCTACAAGGAAGATAAAAGAATATTTAAGATCTGCAAAAGATGTACGACATCCGTTGAATACATCAGGTGTATATAAAATTCCCTGCAGCTGTGATTCAGTATACATTGGAACTACAAAAAGAAGCGTCAATACTCGTCTGGTCGAACATAAAAGGAATTGCCGCCTGGGGCACACGGAGAAATCGGCCGTAGCGGAACATGTATACCAAGATGGCAATCATGAAATTAAATTTAATGAGACTAGTGTCATCTCAAAAACTTCGCACTATCATCCGCGCACATATAGAGAAACAATCGAGATCTATAAACATCGCAATAATTTTACCAGGAAAGAGGAAGCTGTTAAATTAGACAGAATTTGGACTTCTGCTTTACACCAGCGGAATGACAATCGATTCTTCTCTGCCAAGAATGTTGGCAATACCAGAGATAGTGTCATAGCAGACGTCATGTGATGTCTTGTGGTGCCCTCTGCATTGCCTATATATACGGCGCTCCCTCTAGTTCTCATCGCAGTTCGCCAGTCTACCTCTGAAGATGTCTTCCGCAGCCGAAGATGAAACGTTAGGGGAAAGTTTTATAAATCGACCACGGCTTATGAGCCCGGAAGTTTTAAATGAAGTTGACGCCGGCCGTGAAAGCTTACATTGTGTGACCAATCACTATTGTTCCGTTGGGGGAAACTTTTCGCCATTGTAGTAATCAGGATTATTCAGTGAAGGTTATGTTAACTAACGGACACAAAGTTAACGCAAATATGCTCACACAAAAATTTACAGACATTCACAAAATAACTGAAGGCAACAGTCACCATCTTTTAGCAGATGGTGACTTGTCAGAATTTATTTGTGACTCTCAGCGAAAAGAAGCATGAAATTGAATCGGGGTCCTGATACTTGATGTGAATCCTGACTAGATAATGAATCCAGCAAACGATGATAAAATACTTTAAAAACTGTCTTTTAAAATTTCGGAAAATTACCGCAATTATAAACTGCCTAACCCTGCACAAAATTCAACCTGCTTTGCCTCTGTGGACAGAGCAGAGACAGAATGTAACTTCGTGGGTCGAACTGAACAAACAACACATGATTTTTACAGTGGTTCCTGACGTCTCAGTCTACAAGAAAGTAAGAGAAAAAAGACCATATTCTTCATTTCAAAATTTCTACTAGAAAACGTCTAAAATTTGAACAAGAGTTTGCAAGGTCGTAGATGAGGGAAGTAATCGCGAGGCCGTGCGTTAAGAAGCCCAGGCAGACAGACTGGTGCTCCAAGCCAGCGTACAAAAGCTACAACTCAACGGCCATACTACAAACCTGTCCCAACAAAGTCTACATAATTTGCCAGAGTGCATACGTTTGCAGTTATAGATACTCATTCAGTATGGCAGTCATCCATGTTTAGGATGATGGTTTCTGGTGTTTGGAGAGGTGAATATCAAATGTAGTAAAATGGAAATAAACGTCCATTTCGGTTCCTAGAGCAATATTCTTTCCCTTCATGGTAAAAAAATAAGAGGAGACACAGACACAGACAGACATCCTGCAGAACGTGACAAAGCTACAAAATCACATGAAAAGTTGATTGACACATTTCGACGCACGGAAGAGCAACACGTGGATGGTAAAAGACGTAAATTGGCAGTCATCTGACGACAAACGCCCACCATCCCGCACAGCTGTATTTTGGAACAAGTAGTAGTGAGGATAGAATGAAAGTTTCACTCTGCAGCGGAGTGTACGCTGATATGATACTTCCTGGCAGCTTAAGATTATGTGCCGGATCCGGGATACTAACCTGGGACTTTTGCCTTTCGCGAGCAAGCGCTCTACCCTGAGCTATCCCGGCACACTTCACGGTCCGTACTCGCAACTTTACTTCTGCCAGTACCTCGCCTCCTACTTTCCAAATTTCACAGAAGTTCACGTTTGTATCTCTCGGCTGTAGAGCGGAGCATAGGCCGCTGCCCGCCTGCCCCAGTTTGGGGGTTTGAAAATGCAATAATGAAAAAAAAAAAAATGCGAGTTAATATGACTGAAACACAAATCTTCATCTGCATCGCAGAATGTCATTGAAGGACATTATTCGTACAATACGACACTAATGTTCAAAATTAGGAACTGCACTACTTTAATGAAGAATGATGGGATGTTATCACACACTAAATTTATCATCTACATTCAATTTATATCTATATTAGTGTTGAAGGTTCCTTGTGGGAACTAGCAATGAAATATATACCTTTCAGTTGTACAATGACAAGCTATGGTGTTTTTATACGATTAACTGCATCTACATCCTGAAACCACTAACCTTCCTATTTAAGCACTAGTATGAACAGACAAAAGGGACTACAAACGTCTGAAAAATGAGATTGACAGGAAGTGCAGACTAGGTAAGCAGGAGTGGCTAGAGGACAAATTCAGAACCGTAGAAGAATGTATAACTAGGGGAAAGATAGATGCCCCCTACAGGAAAATAAAAGAGATACTTGGAGACAAGAAAAGCAGCGGTATGAATATCAAGAGCTCAGACGGAAAACCAGTACTAAGCACGGAGGGGAAAGCTGAAATGTGGAAAAATATATAGAGGGCCTGTACAAATAAAATAAACTTCAAGGTAGTATTCTAGAAATGAAAGACGAAGTGGAGGAAGATGACATAGGAGATATGATACTGCGAGAGGAATTTGACAGAGCGCTGAAGGATTTGAGTCGAAACAAGGCCCTTGGAGTAGATGATATTCCGTCTCAACAGCTGATATATCATGAAAAAATGTTCCACCTGGTATGCAAGATGTATGAGACAGGGGAAATACCCTCCGACTTCAAGAATAATATTGTAATTCCAATTCCAAAGAAAGCAAGTGCAGACAAATGTGAAAATTACAGAACTATCAGTTTAATAAGCCATAGTTGCAAAATACTAACACGAATTATTTACAGACGAATGGAAAAACTTGTGGAATCCAACACTGGGGAAGATAAGTTTGGATTTAGGAGAAATGTAGGAACACGGAAGGCAAGACTCACATTACGACTTATCTTAGAACATACGCTAAGGAAACGCAAACCTAGGTTTTTAGCATTTGTAGATTTGGAGAAAGCTTTTGACAATATCGACTGGAATAAACTCTTTCAAATTCTGAAGGTAAGAGGGGTAAAATATAGGGAGCGGAGAATTATATTCAACTTAAACAAAAACCAGACAGTGGTTATTAGAGTCGAAGGGCATGAAAGGGGCGCAAAGCTTGGGAAGGGAGTAAGACAGGGTTGTAGCCTTTCCTCAGTGCTGTTCAATGTGCACATTGGAAAGATGGACATCAACAAGAGTAAAACGAGGATAATAAAATGTAGCGTCAGGAAGTCAGGCGATGCTGATGGAATTAGATTAGGTAATGAGACAATAAAAATACATCAGTTGTGTTACTTGGGTAGCAAGATAACTTCTGATGGCCGAAATAAAGAAGATATAAAATGCAGAATGTCTATGGGAAGAAAAGTGTTTCTAAAGAAGCGAAACTTGTTAACATCCAATATTAATTTAAATGTTAGGAAGTCCTTTCTGAAAGCATTTGTCTGGAGTGTAGCATTGTATGGGAATGAAATGTGGACGATAAGGAGTTCAGACAAAAATATGATAGAAGCTTTTGAAATGTGCTATAGACGAATGATGAAAATTAGATCGGTAGACCACGTAACTAATGAGGAGGTGCTCAACAGAATTGGGGAGAAAAGGAGTTTCTGGCATATCCTAACTAAGAGAAGGGATAGATTGGTAGGACACATTCTGAGACATCAAGAAATCGTCAACTTAGTATTAGAGGGAAAAGTGTGGAGTCAAAATCGTTGAGGGAGAGCGAGGGACGAATACTGTAAGCAGATTCAAATAGGATGTAGGTTGCCGACCTTATTCTCAGATGAAGAAGCTTGCACAGGACAGGGTAGCGTGGAGACCTGCATCAAACCAGCCTGCGAACTGAAGACCACAACAACAACAACAACAACAACATGAAAATTAATGCTTGCGTGATCTATGAATGTTGGGAAGTATCTTCGCCTTTCAGTAAACTTTTCTAGTAAGCGTAATTTTAATCTTATGTACCTGTTATTCGTGGGCAAGGGAAGAGGTAGAAATGAGATTCTATTAAAAATATTCTCTCTTTTGTTGCGCATTTCCATTAAAAGAAGTTCGTTGGCCAGCTAGTATGAGAGTATGCCACAATACGTCGATTCGTACTTCAACTTTATTTCCTTCATATCTTGTGAGGTTTCAGTTGCGTGTCTGTACCAACATTAATTTCAAAATGAAATAATTGACACAACAGAAGACAACATTTTAAATGGTATCAGTTTTTCACTAGACACTAATGACATGTTATTACAAATTGCAAGACGAACTACCTATACAAGTAAATAGGGAAATGATGTTATCAATTATTATTATAATGCTTATTATTATGATTTTTACATTAATGTTATTTTCATAGGCGATTTTTGCAATTTAATGTTTTATTATTGCGAATTCGAATATTTAATCTGTATGTGATACCTTATGATATTACACAGGAGTGTGTGTCGAGGACAAATATTCATTATGTATAATTAAATAAATCGGTTGGCGTGATATTGAGTTTTTCGTCCATTTGTCGCGCACATACTTAATGCAAATTTAAGACTTATATGGTTTTCTTATGGATGCCATTGTTAAAACTGGACCAAATTGAAATGGGGCCACACAGGAAGCACCAGATTACAAATAAAAAAAAGAATAATCAAAATCGGTTCACACAAGGTTCTGAGGTAACAAACATAAGAAAATACAGTCGAATTGAGAACCTCCTCCTTTTTTGAAGTCTGTTAAAATGGGATATGTTCCAGGAACATGGGTACTGTATTGCATTGTCAGAGGTATTAGAACGATTTTCGCTATTCATTATCGACTCTGCCATTTCTAGACCAGGGCCCCTTCCCTTAAATTGATACATTTACCTCCTTTGTCTTCTCTGGAATTCCCCTGTACAATGTCCTCGTCGACAGCCATACGTTCACTACCAATTTTCTTTCATTCCTTCCTTCCTTCTAACTTCAAGCTCACTTTTCCCAGAACCGTTCTGGTAACTGTTCTATATTACATAAAATAGAGACTCTTTCAAACAACTGATTATAAATCTTTAACCTATAACGCTGAGCAATGTTAATACAACAACTTGCATTTCCTACATGCGCTTTTGAAACATTGTCGAAGGAGATTATTACTGAAAGACTTCTAATGATCGGTTTTCAAGAAACAGGACGAGAATAATAACGAACGCTTCAATTTGCGTAATTAGTTGAGCTCCAGTCTTAAAAAAAAGAGACATTCCTGAGTTTTTAGTATAGTCTGAGGTTGAAAACATGGAACATTTCCGGTGGGGAAAGATTAGAGATCTGATTTGCAGCCGCGGCTGCAGCTTCCTGCTAACGGGTGAGGCGCGTAGTTTTTCCGAGTAATTGTGGGATCGGCTGTCTGCTGCGCCACCGACACGCAACGCCAGGGAGGAGCCGGCCCACTGCACGCGGAAGTCCCAGCCTATCTCGCCTTCCTTCTCTAGTTGTTAGTTTGACACCGTGGCCTAAGGCTTCTTGCTACACACTGGGCAGCCGTTCCACTTCCCGCCGGAGGTTCGAGTCCTCTCTCGGACAAGGGTGTATGTGTGTGCTGTCCTTAGTGTAAGTTATTTTAAGTAGTTTGTAAGTATAGGGACTGATGATCATAGCAGTTTAGTCCAGTATGTTTACAAACATCTGAACACTTCTTATGCCCAGTTACCTACCACAACAAATTATTGGCCCACTTTAGGTTATGGTAGTAACATAAAAGTGGGCCTTTGCGATCGTCTTTTGACAGCTCGAAATTTAAATGAAAAGAACGGCTTAACTATTCATCTGACACGAAAATTGAATAACCGAATTTGTAGAGGAGAAAATTCTCTACAACTTTGTTCTCTTATGTTTTTTTCATATCTCGTAGCGTTTCAAATAACGGCGATTTTGGGATGTATGTCTTTTCTGTCAGTCTGTCTGTCTGTCCGTAACGTGTTCCCTGTTTTTAAGACGAACCGTTCAACCGATCAGCACCAAATTTTACAGACATGATTGTAGACCGCCAGAGACCAGAACCTTCCTTTTTCAAATTTTTCGGACAAAAAATACTGTACTAATTCCCAAAAAAGCAGTTTGTAATGTAATTGTAATTGCAAACGAACCGTTCATCTGACACTAAAATTGAATAACATAATTGGTAGAGGAGAAAATTCTCTACAACTTAGCTCCCTTATGTTTGTTTTTCATATCTCGTATCGTTTGAGACATATTTGCAAAAATAACGGAGATTTGAACCCTCCATTGAATTAACGAAAACCAGCCGTTCGGAGATGTCATGTGACATTCCTCGCCCAGAACTCTCTCTGGCATACGCCATCATGCGTTGCGTATTTGATGATTTTCTTGTTGTAACTTACACGTTTGTCATTTCAAAGCAATGGCGCAGTGAAGAATTATTAAAAACACATCGTTCTTCGTACGGTAAATGATAATGCCATAGTAACATCAGTTAACAACGGCCATCAATAGTATGAGATTAAAGAACTCATCTTTTGATTGATAGCTGTAGCGTAGTGGGCAACGCGTTGGACTGTGACACCGAAGGTCGGTGGGTTGGAACCTGCCACTACCTAATTTTTTTTTCCTAAAAGGATTTCAGACACTCTTATTAATTAATTTTTTATTATTAAGATTATTATTTTGGTCCAAAATGTTTGCAAAAACTTATAAAACTTCATATCTAAAGTGGGCCGTAAAACACGTCTACATCTACATCTACATGGGATACTCTGCAAATCACATTTAAGTGCCTGGCAGAGGGTTCATCGAACCACAATTATACTATTTTTCTCGAATAGCGAACGATTTTTTTTGTAAGCAAGGGTCGCATATGTGAGGTGCCCAGTGAACTTGGCCACCATGTGGACTAACCCTATTCCGAATTATTCACACGTATAGGTTTTTAAGGAGAGTTGCTAGACACCACGGTCGAAACCACGATATAATTAAAATAAACTAACAAATAGTTCAACTTTGAAAAATCTCCTTAAAATGGAAATCTTGGCTGACCAATATCCATTACATATTTAACGTGAAAATAGAACTGTTTACTTATAAACATGGTGTTTGTCGTGCTAATCCGTCCAGAGACTAGTTTAATCATATGGCCAGACTACAAGTCTCTACATCTCTTAATAAGTACTGCAACTTATATCCATTGGAACCTACTCGCCGTATTCATCTCTTGTCTCCCCCCCCCCCCCAACCCTCCTCAAGGAATCTCCACTCACCAACAATTAAATTTAAATCCTTTCCTCTTCACAATAACGACATTGAAACTTTCTGGTACATTATAACTATTACGAGACCGAAACTTTCTTTTGCAAAGGTGATGATCAAGTCGACGGATCTTTAAGAACCGGCCACAGTGGCCAAGAGGTCTGCGGCGCGCCAGTCACAGTCTGCACGGCCACTACGGTCGGGGGTTCGAATCCGCCCTCGAGCATGGATGTTTGTGTCGTCTTTAGTGTAAGGTAGTTCATAAGTAGTTTGTAAGTTTAGGGACTGATGACCCCATATTAAGTCCCATAAGTTTAACAAACATTTGAACATTTGAACATCCCAGGGTAACTTCCGCCACCCCTCTCTCCCAGGGACTGATAACCATAGTAGATAAGTCCCACAGATTTACAAACATTTGGACATTTCAACCTATTCTAATTCAGACCTTTTCTGTAAATAATGGTATATTTATAGTACTACTTCACAAATACTGATAAGTCACTTTGAAATACGTCACTAAGTTATGTGACGCTTTCATGTGAATTATGAACATTAGTTAGTATGAAAGGCACGATTTTAGAGTAATTTTCTGAATAATGAGCACTACTGGCCTAGAATGTGCAGTCTCTCGTTTGTTTTTCAATTAGTTCCTTTAGTGTTGATAATAATTGCGAGTACTGTCACTAATTTAATATGTAGTTATCAGTATTATTAACTACTGCTTCGTGCAGGTTTTTTTTTTTTTAAGTAATGGGGAAAATTTTCTTGCTCAGCAGATTTCTGTCCATAACTTTCTCTGCGTGATTGTTATTCGGCGAGCTCTCCCACAGCCACTGACGCCGGTCAGGCGACGGTTTGGGAAGAGGAATACATCAAAGAGAATTTGGCGGAAGCCGAGAATATGGCTTGATCCAGGTACAGTGAGGCTGGCTTACAGAACTGGCTGCTGGTGGCCACAAGTTACACAGTGCCAGTCTCCTATAATGCGTTAAGTGAAGGACCTTCGCGTTCCCCTCACCTCGCTGGCGAGTCAGGTCAGTGAACCTCCTCGAAAGCGTGTAAATAGCATTTTTCTGGTTGTCGTCAGAAGGGGAGAAATGAACTTCCTGCCTTCACTCATACTTTCTTTAGTCTGCCATCGGCCGCCTCAATATAGTAAGCTGAGAAAGGTAAACAGTTGGAATTGGCAAGGACAGCGATTGCAGCCGTCTTCCGTGTATGTGCAGGGAGAGGGGAGAGTTCTCTTTCCTTCCAGAACACTGACACAGCTTAGAAAACTTATTTCTAGAGATTCGATTTTGACTGGTGCCATGCCTGTACGTTGGACGGACACCATGTTAAGCCCGATTTCACTCTGGTTGCTATTCAAAAATGTTCAAATGTTTGTTAAGCTTATGAGACTTAACTACGGGGTCATCAGTCCCTAAACTTACAAACTACTTATGAACTACTGACGAACTAGGACGGCACAAATATCCATGCCCGAGGGGGGATTCGAACCCCGACCGTAGTGGCCGTGCAGACCGTGACTGAAGCGCCTCAGTCCCCGCGGCCGGCCTGGTTACTATGAGATAAATACCTGTGTGTCTCTAGAGCAAATATATTCCAATTTGACCGAGCAAGTGAAGGACGTAGTTTTTTCGATCGAAAAACAAGGAGCTTGTCTTACTGTGCAGTTAAGTTATGAGCCTCACTTAGGTCAAAGCCATTAGCGTTAACTTCGAAATTTTCTTTGCAGTTAATGAATTCACAGTCGGTTTTTGCTTGCTATTAATGTACACTATCATCCTTTATTAATTTAAATTTCTTTGATTTTGGTTTTTCTGTATTCTTATTTCAGTGTAGATGAGATTTAAATCATAACTTCGATGACGAGTATACTTGTCTGTAAACACAGTCCGGCCATGCTGCAAGCTGCTAACGGCAGCAGAATAGCCGTGCGCACTAAGGCACCTTGCTGTGGTGCACGAAGACTTTCGCCGTTGGGGGCTCGAGACCTCCCTCGGGCATGGGTGTTTGTTTTGTCCTTAGCATAAGTTACTTAAAGTTAGTTTAAGTAGTTTGTAAGCTAAGGACTAATGACCAACGTAGTTAAGTCCCTAAGACTTACAAACATTTGAACATTTTCTTGCAAGCTGCTAAAACTTGACAACGGCCGTTGGAGATACTGATATGGTAATATGTCGCTGCGACTGCAACTAGGGAACGTAAAAGAAATGTTTCTGCTCTGCGTCTTTCTTTGTTCTGTTAGTTAGTCATGTGCATATTCAACTTGCCTTTTTCTTCTTCTCTGTAATTAAGAGAATGCACATTCATGGATGATACAAATCTGAATAGGTATTTCATGTAGTTTCTTTCTCACGAGTTAGATACACTGCTACCACGGTATTCTTTCCTCATTTTTTAAGCTCATCAGAATCTGTAAGTGTAGTTTTTAATAATTATGTGCTCAGTCTCATAGTACACGTTTTCCTCCATTTTTGTTGTGTGATAGTAAGTATTTAAAAGGAACCTCCTTTTATTAATTCAGTGGATTTGTTTTTCCTCTTGTCTGCTAATTCACAAATTTAACTATTAATTATAATGTTTAAATGTTTGTATAGTCTATGGGACTTAACTACGGGGTCATCAGTCCCTAAACTTATAAACTACTTATGAACTAACTAATACTAAGGACGGCACAAATATCCATGACCAAGAGGGGATTCGAACACCCGACTGTAGTGGCCGTGCAGACCTTGACTGACGCGCCTCAGTCCCCTCGGCCACCGCGGCCGGCTATTAATTATAGATCAAAGGCTTGTCTGGACTTTATTGTGAGGTGTTTTGTCTGGCCCATCATCAGACATTTGTGTCGACGAATTAGAACATTATAATCGCAGCACTTACTTTTGTGTCCCAGCCTCGTCGCCGCTTTTGTGTCTCGTTTCCGTCGTAGGTGTCGGGTGCCGAGTGGAATGAGACCGACACAGGGATAAAGATAGCACGCTGGTGCAGGTACGGAGAGGAGCAGCCAGAAACTAGAAACACTAGAGTAAATTAGAACGAGATATATATTGCACTTTTACATAGTACTACAGAATGTTGATACATAGTTGAGCTAGAGTCCTGCCTAGTGCCTAACTGATAGCCAAGTCTTCACTGGTGCCTATCGGATTCCGAAGTCTTTACTGGTTCCTAACTCAGTCCCAAGTGAACGATGTCTTTCCGTGGTGGTCACGAGCGGGGTTGCAGCAGAGGGCGCTCGTGGCTGTCGTCGTAAGAACGCCGCGCCGTGCGTGCATGGCGGCGCGCGGCGAAAGTAGGTGGCGCGCACTTTGTACTTGTGCGACACCACACTTACAACACCAAAATTGACCATCTAGAGACTGGACATTTAAAACCAAACGTAATGAAAACATATCAAATGTGTCATAGAAACAAGTTGTACATGGTGAAGTTTTTCTAACAAAGATGAAACAAGAAGGGTTGCTGCCTATCGCCTTTCCTGTCAGACAGAAAGTTACACTCACCTGATGATCTGCTATCTTGGACCGTAAAGGCGTCGAACTTCTTCTCTTGGCAGGTGTTTCGTCGCCTTATTGAAGATTCATTAATTGAATAGAGGACAGTGGGAAAGTTATAGAATAAATAGGCAGAAGTGTGGTGAAATCTGTATACATAAAGATATGACGAAATTGAGGCCGTCTCTAATGACCAAGCTGTCGACGGGACGTCAAACCCTAAGCATCCTTCCATCCTCCTCCGAAATTGACGTAGTCCTGTTGCATGATTAATATTGTCACAAATAAGGCTATTCTGCCACGAAACCACCTTGCTGTAAGACAAGGAATTACTAACAATAGTCAAGAAATAAGCACATTTTATACAGATACATTTGCAGTCCCTAGAGAGAGCGGAGAGTGGTTGAAACAGAGAGAATGTTGCTAGCCATGAAGTCGTAATACTAAAATCAGAGCAGGGGCCAAATGTCAAAACTTACCTTACTGTAAACTGAATGGCAAGTGTACCAGATGCTTCCACTTGCCCATCATTGTAACAGACGCGGACGGTCCTCGAAGTCACACTTTCCTAATACGGCGGTAACTTCCGCCCTAGACTGACAGCGAGGTGGATACTTCGAAGCTCTGCAACCGAATGGCGGTGCGTGGCTGTTCGCCGGGCACGGTACCGCAGTGTGATTACTCTGTTCTAAAGTAGTCCCTGTAGCCAACCTTACAGGTTGGGGAGAGGAACCGCTGGGCAAGCTTAGCCCTTGCGAGTGGCACTGTGTCTCGGATACTCATTGCTCCATTTTGAGCAATTTCTACATTAACCAAACGGGTAATGTAGAAATTACTCTGTCGCTACCATTCGATTGTCCTCTAAGTAAGCAATCATTCTGTGATGCTCCTTGGTTGGTGAAAATTAATAAACCGTCCTAAATTAATTGATTTCATTTTGCTACTTTGTAATTAAGGACCCGTCCGGTCTGTTATTGGTTTCTGGGAGTTCGTAATTTTACTGGCAACTCGAATCCGTGATCAGAATAAAATATTTAATTATATTTTGCTCTGATTTCTTTCTTTTCGCACAGCCGTTGCGGCCGTGCACTGTGTGCCCTCAAAAAGTCTGCGCGTTACAAAGTCCCTCAGTATTACTTAAACTGTGCGCAACCACATAAATGTTAACTGATGGACTAAACGAAATGCCACTGGTGCACTACACATGCGTGTTTAGGCAAACTGCCTTAATCAACTGCAAAATCGTAACTCATTATGTAAATAGCCGGACTGCGTTGTTGTTGTATGTAACGAAGAAGAAAATGCATATGTAATTGAGTCCAAGACGGCCAGTGATCCTTTCCTTGTAGATGCACACCAAGATCGGTGACATGCGGAAAGTAATGGGGACGGGAGAGTAGGGCTTAACGCCATTACAGATGAAGCAAAAGCTCGGATTGTTTTTGGGTAAGGAGGGGAAGGAATTCGGTCACGCACATTGAAAGGTGCCATTTCGGCATCTGACTGGAATGATTTAGGGTAATCACGGAAAACCTAAATCTGCGTGAACGGAGGCAGATTTGCAACGCCGTACATCGAGTCCAATGTCTTACCACTACGTCACCTCGCTCAGGCAAGTATTAAGGATCTAGAGCTAGGGGGTACTACCGAGCAGTCGTGTAGACCACTGTGTCTGGCTGACGTAATTGTCGGCGCAAATGGTTTGTACACCGGAAACATGGCCTGGCGAAAATTTTCATTTTTTTCCATTGATAGTACGCAATATACTTAATTCATTTGTGTCTTAATAAAAGTATGTGTTTTATTTACCGCGCCAACCAACGTTGAACAGAAATCTGATAAATGTGAGATACTCTGACAATCCAGCCACATCAAGACACGACAGGAGCTCCAAAGATCGCAGGTATTCTTTACTTTTTATCATCAATGGGTGTTAGGATGTCTGCACAGCTACCACACCTGAGTTAGTTCGCCACAGGAATAATTTGTCATTTTTAAAGCTTGTGTGGTTAGACAAAATTCCATTAGGTTTGTATTTAGAGAGCTGATTTTCTTACAGTTTATCAATTTTCAAATGTTTGTGTAGCTTATGGGACTTAACTACGGGGTCATCAGTTCCTAAACTTACAAACTACTTTTGAAGTAGCTAACGCTAAGGACGGCACAAATATCCATGCCCGAGGTGGGATTCGAACCCCCGACCGTAGTGGCCGTTCAGACCGTGACTGACGCGCCGCAGTCCCCTCGGCTACCGCGGCCGGCACAGTTTATCAAATACAATATTATTTCTACATCTACATAGATACTCTACAAATCACATTTAAGTGCCTGGCAGAGGGTTCATTAACCACTTTCATAACTTTTCTCAACCGTTCCATTCTCTAATAGAGCTCGGGAAGAAAGAACACCTAAATTGTTCCGTTTTCGATCTGATTTCTCTTATTTTATTGGGATGGTCATGTTTCCGTAAGTAGGTGGGTGCTAGCAAAATATTTTCACATTCAGAAGTAAAAGTCGGTGATTGAAACTTCGCTAACAGATCACGCCACAATGAATAACGTCTTTCTTTTAATGATTTCCACCCCAATTCGTGCAACATTTCCGTGACGCTTTCCCCCCCGTAACGTGATAAAACAAAACGAGCTGCCCTTCTCTGAACCTTCTCAATATCTTCCGTCAGTCCCACCTGGTGAGGGTCCCACAAGGGGCAACAGTACTCCAAGAGAGGACGCACAAGTGTGATGTAGGCAGTCTCTTTGGTGGAGCTGGTGCATCGTCTAAGCGTTCTGCCAATGAAACGTAACCTTTGGTTCGCCTTCCCCACAATATTTTCTGTGTGTTCTCTGCAGTCAAGGTTGTTCGTAATTGTAACTCCTAGGTATTTGGTAGAATTTACGACCTTAAGGTTTGACTGATTTATCGCGTAATTGAAGTTCAGCGGATTTCTTTTAGTGGTCATGTGTATTACTTCACACTTTTCTTTATTTAGTGTCAATTGCCAATTTTCGCACCATGTAGAAATTTGGTCTAAATCGCTTTGCGGTTACTTTTAATCCTCTGTTGAGTTCACTAACCGATAAACGACAGCATCATCCGCGAACAGTCTAAGGGAGCTAATCAGATTGTCTCCTAAATCGTTTATAAACACGAGGAAGAGTAGGGGACCTATAACGCTTCCCTGTGGAACGCCAGATATCACTTCTGTTTTACTCGATGACTTACCGTCAATTACAACGTACTTTGTCCTTTCTGATAGGAAATCGTGAATCCAATCGAACAATTGGGGAGATATTCCATAAGCACGCAATTCATTAGAAGCCGCTTGTGGGGTACAGTGTCAATAGCCTTCCGGAAATCCAGAAAAATGGAATCGATTTGAGATCCCTTGTCGATGGCACTTATCACTTCATGTGAATAAAAGGCAAGCTGTGTTTCGCAAGAGCGATACTTTCTGAATCCGTGTTGACTATTGGTTAACGTGGGGTGTTCAAATGAAATGGTACAATTGAAATCTTGATTCAAAAGTAATCACCAGAGGCCTGAGCACAACTATCCCACTGTTTAACGAGCCCAAAGATCCCTTGTTCCCAGAATTCCTGTGTCTGTGACAACTGCTAGTGCTCTATTGTGTCCTTCAGTTCGTCGTCCGAGTTGAATCGCTTCCCTTTAAGGTGGTTTTAGCAGACCAAACAGATGGAAGTCACAGGGTGACACGTCCTGCCTGTAGGGCTGATGCTCAAGGCGCTCCCACTTGGACTTGGCCAGTACACTTTGTGCGATCCTCCGTGAGCTTATGCTACGGAGTGTCTCACAGTACACATCACTGTTAATGCTTTTAGCGTGCTCGAGGCATTCGATGAGTATCGGTCCTCGTACGTCGCAAAAGACGGTGAGCACCATCTTGCCTGCTGAGGGCACAACCTTGAATTTTTAGAGGGCAGTGACGACGCATGATTTGCGTCCCTATACGTCACTCAACGTTATCCCAAAGCGGAAAACTGAAATTTCATTCGGTTTGGTTGTTAAGACGTTTCGTACCTTACTAGCTTCCTAGGGTTTTATTTGCGTACGGAGAAGTTAGTACTGCTTCCTCCCACAAGTCCCCTAAAACCTCCACATCCTTGCGGATGCTGTTGCGTAGCCCGTGTGCGTTTGTACCGCCCTACAGTACGCACGAGGTGCCGTAGTTGCTGTCCAAAACGTTATGGAAAGCATAGAGTTCAGACTAACCTGTTATCTTCTATAGTTGTGTCCCCAGCGCAGAAGACAGCACACAGGTCGTAGGTTCTTCTACAGCATACAAGTGAGGCTAAAATAAGTTCTGTATGATGGAAGCATAAGAAGCGACTCGCGAGATTTTTAATTTTCAGGGATGCCATTTATTAGTTAAATAATATAATATGAGCAACTATTGTTAATATGACACGGCCTATGCTGCCCATAGCTCATGTTGAGACCACGACTGTTATCACTATTACAAAAATCTATACTCATGACCGGCGCGTATAGTGGTCAGCTCGAGACTGAAACTGCGGCGCGTTGCGAGAGGGCACCTGACGCTCTATTTCGCGCCAAAACAGGGCCGTCGCGCGCCTTCTGAAAAATCGCTCTTCTCTTGTTACAATAAGAGAAGGCACCTTACACTTTTTAAACCGTCAAAACCTAGCCTGTCCTTGAGAGATATTTATCATAAATTCTCAGCTCTGAATAATTAATATTTAGTATATAATAAACAAAACTAATTTCAAAATAAGTCACGTGACGTGAAATGCAGCAGCCAATGCGAGGAGAGCACCAGTAACATAGACGGGCTTTCCCACGGGAACCAGCACCTACTGTGCCATATGCTACTGCCCCTCACCCCACATTTCAACATATGCTGCACTTCTGTCTTTCTTCCGCGTTTAAGACTCGTACGTTGTTAGCAAAGAAACGGCCAGCGGTCAGAAATATGAAGTGGCCATAGGCCAGGAATATCACAACCTTTTCATTTGAACACCCCTCGTAGCACCTGTGAAATAAAATCTCTACAGATGGAGATTGACTTCAATCCTGAAAAGTTTGTCCAGTGTGTAACAAACTGGCAATACTAAATCGACTATGTTGATTTCATTGTCGGCAGTGTCTATGTCTCGGATAATTTGCACATAATGAGGGTTATTAAATGCATCACCCAAACGTCATCCCTCGCAACACCTGAAGAGGTCTACACTCTTAATCTGGCTCTGCAACAGATATAGATAATGTAGGTCACAATATGCCTTATAGCAGAGTAATGAGGATGAGTTGAAGATGTTCAGTCATACTCCGAGAAACACATCAAGGCCACCTTGCCACGAGATACACAATATTGTAAACGTATAGGAAGTAGTGCAAACCACTGTAAATGTACCAAAAATTTCAGACTGTAAGGGACCGATACAATGTACCAGTAGGTAATGGTGTGAGAAGATCAGTAACTTACAACCCATTCATCAATTCACTAACATGTTACGCAGTTTGACAGTATGCTGTCAATAATAGTCAGCAGTAAGGTGCCACATTTACCAATCCAATCCATTTCCAACCAGAACAGCATACGTTGCTGCCAGCATCACACCTGCAAATTAAAAACTTCTCATCCATCGTTCATATAGACGTCTTTTACATAAATCTCATTCAACCCTGCATTGGTCGCGCTCTAAAAAGAAACTAAGTGGTCGCATGGATTACAGATGTTAGTCATTTTCTCAACTAAAAAAAGGAGGCCACTGAATTTTTGTATATTTTTATTCGGTGTTGTAAGTATATTATTAAAAAATGTCAATAAAGATTAAACATATCACCTCATATTTGAAAAAATAACAGACTTTTCACATCAAGTTACAGTTTTAACTAAGATAACATAAACGGCGTTGACTTACTTTCAAAAGACACATAGTTGTGTAAAAACAAATCTAATCTTCATTATCTGAACAAGAAATACAGCCGATCTTGGAATGATCGGGCTTATAAAAATTTTTACACGCGTTATACACTTCTCTTGTACTTCTATTTCTTGATCTTCCGCAGTCACGGCAGCGACCCACGAACTCCGCCGCGGCGGATTAGCCGTGCGCCGGCCGCGGTGGCCGAGGAGACTGAGGCGCTCCAGTCACGGTCTGCACGGCCACTACGGTCGGGGGTTCGAATCCCCCGTCGGGCATGGATATTTGTGCCGTCCTTAGGATTAACTAGTTGATAAGTAGTTTGTAAGATTAGGGACTGATGACCCCGTAGTTAAGTCCCATAAGCTTAACAAACATTTGATTAGCCGTGCGCACTGCGGCGCCGTGCTGCGGTGCGCGGGGCCGTTCGCCGTCGGGGGTTTGAGTCCCCCCTCGGACATGTGTGTGTGTGTGTGTGTAAGTTGTCCTTATGTTAGTCTACCTTACTTTAAGTAGTTCGTAAGCTACGGACTAATGAGCACGCAGTTGAGTCCGGTAGATTTACAAACATTTGAACAGAACTCCTCTGTGACCAGTGGCGGCGCTAAACGAAAACTGGGCGTCGGCGAACTCGTCTTTGCGAGGCCCCTTTCATTTTTTCATTAATGAAGAAATTGTTGAATGAGCTGAATTATACATCAATAATCATTGTAGTAGTTTGTAGAGTCTATTGGACTCAACTACGGGGTCATCAGTCCCTAAACTTACAACCTACTTATGAACTACTTACGAACTAGGACGGCACAAATATCCATGCCCGAGGGGGGATTCGAACCCCGACCGTAGTGGCCGTGCAGACCGTGACTGGAGCGCCTTAGTCCCCTCGGCCACCGCGGCCGGCAATTATCATTATACTAAAATTCTATTAGTATAATATACGGATATAATTGCAATGACAAAAATTACAATAAACAAACAAATTAGGGGAGCTTTTCACCTTTTCGTCTCACTGAATTTTTTAAAAGCACGTCTTAATACTAGCCGCTCTTTCGGCTTCAGTTGATAGTACTGAGAACGCAGATCTTGGATCACTGTGCTTTTCAAGTTAGTCTCAATCAATTTTAACTTTGTGAAGCTTCTCTCGGCCAAAGCTGTACTGACTGGAACTGAGCATGATTCTGATTGTTATATAAACATTTGAATATACTTCTTCCAAATCTTTTTTCTAAAATGTACTGAAGATATTGTTTTGTGAGTATTTAACTAAAAATTGCATCACTGCTGCACTCATACGGAAATAAATACGGACAACTAAATAACTACCGGCCGGGAATGGCCGAGCGCACTCAGGCATCATACCACAGTGAGCGAGATTGCTCTCGCCAGAGGTTAAATCCCACCCTTGGGTACGAATGTTGTGTTCGTAAATTGGTTAAGCTAGTGTAAATTAGATGTAGGTCGTCGCTACGTAACCTAGCAGTTGGAAAGCGCCGTTAAACATCAAATATTTTTTAAAAAGAGACAAAAAAGCTAAAATTTTAACAATGTTTTGCCAGGTCCCCACAGGCGCGAGGCCGTCGGCGGTGGACGACGTCGCCGCCACTGTCTGTGACATCATTTTTTGTGTAATTTCCGCTGACCCAGAGGTTTCATACCAGAATTCGAGCTTTTTTGCCTTTGATCCATAATTTTTCTAAAATTCAATAAAATTGCATTATTATTTTAAATATTTGTACATTGTTAAACAATAATGAAATTATGTAATACGTATTCCAACAAATAACTGAAAAAATAGTTCTTAGAAAAAAAAACTGTTTTTCGAAATTACTTACGTAACAGTCAGATGGTTTACAATGGTAGACCGCCGAATTTGAGGACGTCCTGCGAGGAAATGACTCGTGCCCGGCGCTCGCACGACACTGAGAGGCTCCGCCAGCAATCCATCTTAAAGTACACACAGGTTCCAAGCATTGTCGCTTCTGGACTTCCAGATTTATTTGAATTTCCACAGGTGGATTACACATGTAATCCACGTGACCGCTGCAGGATTCAACATTCAAATAAGTACTCAACTATCTGAAAATTGACATAAAAGTTTTCTGGGTATTGTACGGCGTCATGATGTAAGGCTATTACTTGAATAACCGACGTTTCGGCCAACGTTACAGTGGCCTTCATCTGGGTATACTGATGTGAGCTGGTTGTTACTACACTTTATATTACTTTCATTTAGACATTCCGTATAATTTTTAAAAATAAGCGATGTTATTGGTGAATTTGGACTCCAACCCGGCGAAGAAGTTTAGCAATCCGATCTGTGACGTTTTTTACAGCCTTTCTTCTATAGTAGTCACAAGATCAAGGATGTACTTGGTTCCAGAAAGGACAACATAGAGGCACTACACGCATCAGGAGTATACAAGGTGGAATGCGAGTGTGGGGAAGTATAAAAAAATATTCAAATATTTGTAAATCTTATGGGACTTAACTACGGGGTCATCAGTCCCTAAACTTACAAACTACTTATGAACTACTTACGAACTAGGACGGCACAAATATCCATGCCCAAGGGGGGATTCGAACCCCCGACCGTAGTGGCCGTGTAGACCGTGACTGAAGCGCCTTAGTCCCCTCGGCCACCGCGGCCAGCGGGGAAGTATACATAGGTGGGAGAGGTGCCAACACGCATACGCGAACATGAACGCTACATTCGATTAGGCCAACACAATAAATCTGCAGTAGCCGAACACCAGCAAGATTGCAGTAAAAATATAAAATTTAACGATGCCAGAATACTAGCCAAGCAACCAGGGATGGTTAAACGCAAGATAAGGGAAGCCATCGAAATTGTAAAACAACCTAATAACATGAATAGAGAAGATGGACTCAGGCTTGCCCCCTCTTGGCTACCGGCCATCACAGCGCAATAGGCCGCACTGACAACACAACACGCGAGCGTCACTAGTAAGCAACTGCCGCCGCGCGGCCCACGGCCAGCAGGAGAGAAACGGAAGCCCTCACCCCATGCGCCGATGAACACCAATCATGTCTCGCTATGCAAGAAGCAACGGCTAACCCCCACCCCTTCCACCTCAGCATCCTATCAAAATAAAGTTCCATTCTTCCGCCAAAAAAATTCACCAATAACATCGCTTATTTTTAAAAATTATGACGTAATGTCTAAATGAAAGTAATATAAAGTGTAGTAACAACCAGCTCACATCAGTATACCCAGATGAAGGCCACTGTAACGTTGGCCGAAACGTCGGTTATTTAAGCAATAGCCTTACATCATGACGCGGTACAATACCCAGAAAACTTTTATGTCATCTGACTCTGGCCGCGGAAGCCTACGTAATTATATCTGAAAATTGTTTCACTATATGAATACGAACCCGTTAAAGTTACTTTCGGGTGCCCGCGTAAGGAAACTGGGTAGGAAATCTTGTTGTGGTATAACCTGCATGTAAACTGATAGCGAGAACATCGTCTGGTAGGGGACGTCCCAAAAAATGTTCAAATGTTTGTAAAGCTTATGGGACTTAACTACGGGGTCATCAGTCCCTAAACTCACAAACTACTTATGAACTACTTACGAACTAGAACGGCACAAATATCCATGCCCGAGGGGGGATTCGAACCGCCGGCCGCGGTGGCCGAGGGGACTGAGGCGCTCCAGTCACGGTCTGCACGGCCACTACGGTCGGGGGTTCGAATCCCCCTCTCGGGCATGGATATTTGTGCCGTCCTAGTTCGTAAGTAGTTCATAAGTAGTTTGTAAGTTTAGGGACTGATGCCCCGTAGTTAAGTCCCATAGACTCTACAAACATTTGAACATTTGGGATTCGAACCCCCGACCGTAGTGGGGGGACGTCCCCATCATGTGTAAAATGGTCAAGCTTCATCGCAAGATGAGTAACAAGGAACTCCTTGAGTGCAAGGCAGCAGTCTCTAGTAACTCATTTGAGTGTTGTGTCAGCAAGCGTAGGAGAAAAAATATTATCTGTTAATCACTCACAATATGCACTAGGAGGGCGACATGAAATGTTTGCTCGGGAAGGCGTGGAGATCACCCTTCTAAGGGATTTATGTTTTACAACTTACAAAATGAACAATTCACTTGCAATCTCATAAATTCAAAATGTTCGTATAACTTATGGGACTTAACTACGGGTCATCAGTCCCTAAACTTACAAGCTACTTATGAAATAGCTACAACTAAGGACGGCACAAATATCCATGCCCGAGGGGGGATTCGAACCCCCGACCGTAGTGGTCGTGCAGACCGTGACTGGAGCGCCTCAGTCCCCTCGGCCACCGCAGCCGGCTGCAAACTCACACTCAAGCAGTTCCTTGACACAATATATAAGTTGCGTGCTGTCTTAAAACAGGTTTAGTATGCAACGCCAAGTCAACGACAAAGCATAAAATTATAGAAACGTGAAAAGTTGTCACACGGAATTCACGATTGCTAAAATTAGGGCAAGGTGGAAGCAGATCAGTAACTCGCGGAATCGTTTACATCAGTTCAAAGTCTGTGTACATAATGGACCGAACTGCGTAAGTCATCGGTCTCTGGACTTACGCACAACTTAAGTTTATTTATATCAACTTACGCTAAGGACAACACACACACCCATACCCGAGGGAGGACTCGAACTTCCGGCGGGCGCGGCCGCGCAGTCGATGGCATAGCGCCTCAGACCGCGCAGCCATTACCTCACACCGTTTAAAACAATAACTGAAACTCTAAAAGTATTCAGACACTACGAATGAAAGCAGACAAGAAGGATATAATGTTGATGTTGTTGCTGCTGCTGTTGATTATGATGATATTAAGAAGAAGACGTGCTACTATCGTTTTTATTGATGATCTCTGTGATGAGTTAGTACATACGGAGTCAGCAGGAACAAGCTACATAAATACCCTATCGTTTAACCGATAATGCAGGACATCTTAGTAATAACGGATGTGAAAGAACATTCGGATTATAGAATATAATATTCTGCGAAACTTTGAACGACAAAAAGTATTTGGGGAAAGAGATCAATAAAAAGTGTATGATTAAATATTACGCGTGAATGGTTTATAGGAGTGAAGTTAATCACCAAATCTTCTGCGGGTACCACTGTGACCAATGTGAACTTTGAATGAGGTTGGCTTTTAATCTGGACATTAGATTTACAACACTGTTTACAGTTAATGAACACCATAAAATCAAATGTTCAAATGTTTGTAAATCTAACGGACTAAGCTGCTGGGTTATTAGTCCGTAGCTTATAAACTATTTAAACTAAGTTAAACTAACCTAAGGACAACACAAACACCCATACCTGAGGGGGGGGGGGGGGACTCTAACCCCGACGGCGAACGGCCACGCGCACCGGACCACGGCGCCCTAGTGCGCACGGCTAATCCGCCGCGGCTCTAATAAAATATCTCTCTTTGTTGCGGTGATAAATTGGATAATGAAAACCAAATAAAAAGTGAAATTTTATGTTGCTAATAGTATTACGATATATTTTATTGATTTGGCAGTTATAATTTATCGGATAACCTGTGCTGTTTCCTTATATTAAAGAACGAATATCCTGTAAATGGTGCAATTAAAACATATGATATACCGTCATCATAAAGTGGGTAAAAATTTAAATTACACATTATACATGGATGAAATATTATGTTCTATAAAAGAGAAAAAATCTTTTGGAAACAATTAACGACTGCCTCGATTAAAATCTGAGAGAAAAACAAAATATCGCAAAACCAGCGAATACCTCTGTCAAGGGAAGTAACTATTGCGAACAGCAATAATCAGAAATGTTTTTAAAAACACAACATAATGTAATAATATGCGCATTTCCAAGGGAAACATATGGGCGTGCTGCATCGTTTCCGGAGTATCCTCACTACAGGTGTACGAACCATAATAATCATATTAGCGATATATTTTCCAAGGTCTGTTCCATTCCACTTTGTTGTGATCACAACTGATAATCCACATTTTCAATTAGACGACGCAAAATGGAAGACCGGAAGGCGATACATAAACTTCTATTTTAAGAAATATTACCCTGTGAGTATTGAGCAAATTATCTTAAAAAGTTTGAAACTTTTGTATAGTTTTTTGCCTATTAATATCTCGTGTATCGCTATATAACTAAAGTAAAAAATCTTATCGGAATTGTTACATTTCTTGAGCAACTTGAGTTTCAATTCTTTAATATTGAAAGATCGATGTTTTGGAAACAGACTCTTACAGATAAGTAACCTGGACGGATATCAGATCAGACATCTTCTGTTTTTTATGATTTTTCTTCTGTTGAAGTGTTCGAACTGGTTATTTCCCTTCCGAAACTATTAGCTGCAAAAGTAAGGATTAGCTAAGATTGCATAGCGTTATTAATAACAAAGGCGCCAGCGGAAGGTATTCTGCACACTGGAAAGCTGATGGAAACTGATGGAACTTTGACGCCTCTCATCGTAGTGTATCTTTTCTTCAATCCATAATTCCAGATGAGTTCTGGCATTATCATTTAGGTCGGTAATACTGTAAGTAGCCGTCATTTCCATTGCGCTGCAGTCTATGCATCACAATTAACGACGTTTAACTTCGATTCCAATAGCAGGCTTCACTGACAATTTACTCTTATAAACGCTACAGATGTTTTAAATGATTAGTATGGGAAATTCGTATGTGAAACAAATGGGTTTTGTTTCCCATCATCAACCGATTTCTTTAGTTGCACTTGAAAGACCTACGTTCTCTGTTGGAAGTTAGACGTTCTTTTGAATTAAAGAAAAAAATCTTGCATTAATATTTTACAGAATGAGATAAACTTTATTTTTGTCCTTGTGTTTGAAGCAAAGAACGGGGTTGGCGCTATTTGATTCTCTTCTGCTTCAAACAGCTGCTACCTGCTTTCACTCTTCTCTGCTGCAGAATACAGGCCATAGCTGACATCAGCTTTATTTTTTTTATTTCTTTCACTCGCGTTAACTACTACTCGCAGGCTTCCTGTTCTAAACAACCATCTTTCTTGGGCGATATTTAACTCTGAAACATAATTGTAGAGAAAACGTTGCTTTTCGGTTGTGCGTGCTAGAAGCTGTTTAGTGCTGAAGTCCCCCAAACAAATATAACGTGGTTGTACAGGGAATGTGACCCACATAAAACCTGTATGCCTCACGTATCACACTAACAATGAGCTAACTAGAAGAGAATACACATAGTATCATATTTAAGTGAGAAATGAGCTATATGTGTGCATTTCTGTATCTTCTCTTTCACTTCTTAGCTGGTTTTGCAATTTATGTCCCTCCAGGTGGACGCGACTCACTGTCCATTCTAATTTTTTATCTGCATTCCAAATTCATTCCACCTTTCCAAGGGGCCTTGTGTTCATTAACATATTCCTGTCTAACTTTATGAAAGAAACACACTGGTCAAAACTCTGGAATGAGTTGAGATGTCTAGGTTCTGAAGTATTGTCATCGGCAGAATGAACTAATGTGGATCGACGTTTTTCTGTCTGGTCTGCGGATTGGAGACAACGACATTACTTCAACCTAGATAGCGGTAACAACAAAAAGTTGCTGCAGAGTGGGTTGGTGTTCACTTGTCTTCACTCTGCCAAATGAGTTACACAAGCAGTTGGATTCGGACAGTGTAGTGCGGAGGCAGTGCTATCCAACAATAATGTGACTTACCCAAAGCTATGGCATGGAGAGCCATAGGAAGGTTGGAAGTGGGACAGACACAGAGGGAGGTGGCTGCAGCGATTGGAGTGTCCATAAGTGTAATTTCGAGGATCCTGACGCGATTTCAGATAAGAGGAGCCGTTAAAAGAAGGCAAGGTCATGGTCGTCCAAGGGTATCGTCAGCAAGAAAAGACCGTTATCTCCGGTTAACAGTCCGTCGAGACAGGAGGCTGAATGCAATTCACCTGCAATGCACCCTCCAGTCAACAACAGGTCGCGCAATAACATAAAAAGTCCGAAATCGCCTTCAGAAATGTGGCCTCTACACACGGCGGCTTACGGTTTGTATCCCATCAAAACCTCTACACTGTTCATCCCGCAGAAATTGTACGGAGGAACATCAGGATTGGCGTCATAACGAATGGCGCCAGGCTGTGTTTACAGATGAGTCAAGATTTTGCGTTCAGCCAGACAATGTACCCAAAATTAAAAGAATAGGTAACATAAGAAGCATGTAGAAATTACAAGTGAACATAAAATACAAGTAGAACATTCTGGAAATGATAAATACAAAGAAATAAATTTCTGCTGGTGGAGGGGATTGAACCGGCGACCCTTACTACCGCAGTCGGTGACTCTATTCCTTGCACCACGTCGGCGATCGGTTTACTTGGGCGTCTTGCGGCAATATGTATAGAAAAGCCGATGTCATAATTCCCATACTAAACAGAGGTTCGCTATATTACACAACGTATTTCTGGAACTGTACTTTTCTAATCAAAAAATATCCTTTTTGATACAGAAAAGTTACTCTAAAATACAACATCCTACGTCATAAACAAATGAAAATAAAGAAAGTCGATCACTTTTCATTCTGAACTGTCACTTATTTCAGATACTGTTCTAATGGTAAAAAAAAAGCAGCATTTAGTTTTAGTGCAAGATCCTGAACATGGGCACGACTGCTTAATATCTGTCTGTATACTTAGGCATGTCAACTGTTTTCAGTCTCACTAGTCATATACCCATTCTGTATAATCAAAATTTGTTTCTTAATTGTGTTTTAGAAACTGTAACAATTGAGTCTTAGTGTTATTGGGCTCAGTTTATTTAATCAAGGCATTAACTTATGTCTTTCTGTGCATTATTTGACAGTGTATCAGCATTGCAATATAACAGCCTTCACTACCAAGCTGGTGCAATCAGCGAACAGAAATATTTTAGAATTACCTGTTATACCAGTATGGGTACCATTTATATAAATAATAAACAGCAGCGGCCCTATTGTGACTGCATGTCCTAGTCATTCTCAACACGACAGAAAATTACCTACTGCTGTCTCTTCTTGAAGTGAGAGGCGATCCAATTGTGAACTACTCCCCTCATTAAATTATAGTCCAAAATTTACAACAGTCAACCGCCTTTGTTAATCAAGAAGACACCTAGCGTTCACAGCTTTCTATTTAATTCATCTGGTGCCTCACAGAAAAAAAAGAAAAGAAAAAGAGACTATACGAGAAGTGTGAAAAGATACTAAACGACACTGTAGATATATTTGAAAGCTGGCCGCGGTGGCCGAGGAGACTGAGGCGCTTCAGTCACGGTCTGCACAGCCACTACGGTCAGAGGTTCGAATCCCCCCTCGGGCATGGATATTTGTGCCGTCTTCAGTATAAGGTAGCTCATAAGTAGTTTGTAAGTTTAGGGACTGATGACCCCGTAGTTAAGTCCCATAACCTATACAAACATTTGAATTTTTGAATTCCCTGTTCCCAGAATTGCTGTGGCTGTAAGAGCCAGTCCTCTACAGTGTCCTTCAGTTCGTCGTCCAAGATGAAGATGGAAGTAACAGGACGACATGTCCGGGTTGTAGGGAGGAAGCTCAGGTTGCTCCCACGTGAACTTGGCCAGTACTCTTTGTGTGACCTTGGAGACGTTTGGATGCGCGTTGTTACGGAGCAGAACCACACTCTTCGTGAGCAGCCCAGGCCGTTTGCACTTGATGGATTTGCGTAGGCTACGAAGTGTCTCACAGTACACGTCATTGTTCATGGTTTTTCCGTACTCGAGGAATTCGATTAGCATCGGACCTCGGACGTCGAAAAAGATGGTGACCATCACTTTGCCTGCTGAGGCCATAGCATTGAATTTTTTAGCGGTCGGTGACGATGCATGCTTCGCGTCCCTAGATGTCGCACTACGTTATCACAAAGTTGCATATTCAAATTTCAATCGGTTTTGAGTTAAGACGCTTCGAACATTTCCATTTGAACATCCCTCGTATCATTTTCAGTTCTTAAACCTGATCTAAAGGGAAATGGCACATTTGTCAGCATGTAACGTGATCTACAATGATCAATTACCCTTTATTTGCAGTCCAAAGATGGCAGAGCTGTTGTTAATGACACAAAATATAAAAGTTTTCTTTAATTTAACGTTTTAGCGAAAAATCTGCATAATATCTGACAGCTAAAAACCGTATACAACTACTAAATACGTGAATATTTCCATACAGTTTATGCAACAGTTACGCCAGATGTCAGCATATAAAGTCCAAACATCGTAGACGCGCTTGAGAATGACAAACTGTTGAAACAGCTGTATCACTACTGAATAAAATATAAGCAGCAATACGGAACTTTATTGTTATGTCTTTCTACGACATATATGATGCTGCAGGCCCAACAATCAGGAAATGTTTGATTTTGTTATGAAGTCATCAAAAGAAAACTGAATAAATCTTATCCACGAGTCTTGCCTTGTTAGTAATTCCAACCCCCCCCCCCCTCCCCCGTAAACTCTTTGCCTTCAATATAAAAAAATCGCACGAAAATTGACTTTTGTTCTTCATCAACTATGTCGCACGATTCATTGAGTGCCATAGCTTAGCAAGGCGTCTTCTGCAGAAGTTCGAATAAACTACTTTTATTGTCGTCAGCTTAAATAAAGGTTTCAGGGAGTGTCAGAGTATGAAGTCGATTTATAGAATTTCCTTGTTCATTAAATAAGGTTCTTGTGCTGCATTTGTATGTACGACAGAGCGTTTGTGCGGATCATTGGCCAGCTTGCTCCCCTCTGCTGCCGATTGTCAGTGTACTCTGCAGCGTTGCATATATAAAACTGTTTATTTAATCTACCTGTAATAATCATTAAGGGTTCTAATTATTAAAAGATAATTGTAAAATTCTATAAAGATATAAACGTGGCTCTCGTACGAATTGTTATTTACAGAAAACTTTTTTAAGTAATTTGAGCATGCAACTGAAACTTTTAAAAATATTTTTGGCGGTCCAGTTTTTGGCCTTCCGTGGTCCGGACCTGGACCGCTTCCTTAGACCATGCGGCCATTCCGCGCGGCTCATAAGAAGGCAAGAATATTCTATAAATAGTGGGACTGTATAAGTGAAGCAGTGTAATGGTCACGGCAGCTTGCAGAGTAGAGTTGTGGCGATTCGTCAATGAGTCGTTCATTTGAACGAATACAAATAAAGAATCGTAAGAATCGAATTGTGATCCGGAAGAATCGTTGTTCAAAAGAATCGTCCGTCTCCTGACGATTGCAAGTTTCAACGATTCGAAGGCGATTGGCGAATCTTGCCGAATCGTGCCGAATGCCGGAGAGAAGAGGGGGGACGAATCGTCGTTCAAAAGAATCGCCTGTCTCGTGACGATTCCAAGATCCAACGACTCATGATCCGAAAGCAAGTGGCGAATCGTGTCGAATAATTGCGAAAGACAGAAAGCGTGTGAACAAAGGAAGCACAGAACGAAGATCGTGAGCTGTTAATTATTAGCCTATTCACGAACTACACATGACAGAAGCAAAACGCAGCGAAATACACAGCTGCCAATACATACGAATACACGTCTTTTATACAGTTTACGTATTGTGTATTTAAACAAGCAATCCTTACACATTTATATTTCACGTATCCCGGAAATGGCTGTAACGATTTGGATTATATTTTGTGTTTATGGAGGTTTAAGTTTTTCGAGTTTATCTACGTAGTTGTAGTTTTTGTAAAAACAGAGTTTTACAACAATATTCTTTTTTTTATAAAAACGCGATTTTAAATGTTTTTACAGCCATTTCAAAAATTTTTTTTGCAATTTTGGTTTTTTCCGATTTTACAAAAAAAAAGAAACCTTTTAGTAAACGTGAATTTCTTGCATCTCGAAAGAAATTTCATATTTAAAGGCGGATTTTTATTTTTAATGTTTATTTCGTGTTTCCTTAAACTAATTGATTTTACATAATAAGTGTTTTATAATGATTAGATATCTGTTATAGATTTAATTAAATTTATATTTAAATGGCCGAAGTATTCAAACGGAACGAAAAAAAATTTATAAGGTTACAGCAGGATTCGAAATAAGTGACCTACGTTCACTATACCTACAACACTACTAAATGAGCTATGATGACAGCAGAAATAGTTGGTAGTGTAATATGTACTTATAACCGCTCGCAAAAATTCAGACTATTTTCTCGAGAATTTTTGAGAGCTGAATCGAATGGCTTTGCCTCATTATTATTTTAAGTCTCAACTTTACGCACCATAAATATTAAAAAATCCGATACCCATATTGTCACCTTTTCGTCATTTTGTAAGAATCGTGCCGTCGCAGACCAGAAAGAATCGTGAACGAATCATAGGAACAGATGCAAAAGGTTAAGATTCCAACATCCAATGACACAGACATGTATTGCCATCTATGAGCAAGATGTAGAAGTAAGAATCGCGCCAATGCAGACTAAAGAATCGCGAAAGAATCGTGAACGAATCGTAGAAATCGATTCACAATGTGGGATTGAGTCGCAAGAATCGATTCCTAAAAAAGAATCGTGTTGCCCAACTCTATTGCAGAGTGACGAGCGCTTTACGTTTACACAGACCCGCAAGCAGAGCGCCTCCCTGCGACGGTGTGCCCTGAAACGGTTCACGAGATGGGCCCTGGCTGTCGCTGACCTCTCCCCCTCCCCCCTCTTTTCATGCCACCTCCCTATCTTTTCCCTCTGCCCGATAACTTCTAACCGCGGATTCTTGCTACAGCTGCCACAGACGCCCCTTCTGCATACAAACTAGGGATGGAAAAACCGACCGGTTAAAACCGATACCGGTATTTTAGTTTTGAATAACCGGTTATTTTCGGTATTTATTTGGTGTCGGTTGTAACCGGTGTTTTTAGTTATTGCCAAGAACCGGGTAAAAAACCGGTACGACTACTTCCTGTAGTAGTAGTTCAAAATGTGTTGTTTTTAAATAATTTTAAAAAATTAAATCTAGTAGATCCTAATATTTAGGGCTATTCCTAAAATTTCCACTGCTGTGAAATATTAGGTCATCGCAGAAACTAAGAAAAGCGATCAGTGATAATTTAAAAACAATGCCGGCAGTCAGAAACGCGGAACAAACGCGTGGCATAAGGAATTAAGAACTCTGTGCAGCTGTTGAGGCATCGAGGCACCTGTTGTCGTGTGGCGTGGCCTATTAGACGACGCGCGTGCACCGGCAGTGTACGAGACTTGCCTCCGTCTGGTCATGCGGCAGTTCCTTGCTGTCGTCGCCAGACACCTGTTGTGTCTTAAATGGCACCATCCCGAGTGTGGAAGTACTTCACGAAGTACGCTAGCAGTTAGGTACAATGTTCCATTTGCTTTAAAAATCTGAAAATGGGTGGAGGTACTACAAACATGCTGTGTCATTTAAGGAGAAAGCATCCAAAATGTTTCTTGGAAGAGAAGGTAAATTCGATTCATATACCTATTATGTAAGCTAGGAATAATAACTTTAATGTATTATCATATTGTTATGCTAACAAGTTTTATTAATGTGATTCCTTGAAAGCGAAGGGCTTTTTTAATAACCAATGTGGGTTTAGGTAACATTGATCATGTGGTGTCTCGCGAGGTAGCCGTGCGGTCTGAGGTTCCATGTTACGGACTGCGCGGCTGCTGCAGTCGGAGGTTCGAGTCCTCCCTCCTCCCTCGGTCACGGGTGTGTATGTTGTTCTTAGCATAAGTTAAAGTTAGATTAAGTAGTTTGTAAGGCTAGAGACCGATGACCTAAGCAGTTAGGTCTCGTAAGAACTCACACCCATTTGAACATTCTTTGATCATGTGGTACACAGCTTTCCTAGTTCAATTTTCGTAAATTTACACTGACAACAATCATACTGTTAGTCGGAACTGTGACTTTAGTTTTCGAAATACTTCTGCAGTACTGATTGAAGTTCATTTATATATATATATAGTGTATATAACGAGATATTCGTATGCGCTGGCTCACAAGTTCAACTTACGGACTGGTTGGATAAATATTCGCAACTGCCGGATGGAAATATTAGGCCAGTAAATCTGTATGCTTCGTATATTGTCTTCTACGGACTCCTGGCTAGGCTTACACACACTCAAGAAGGCGTAGTATTGGGAGGGGATCTTGCAAAATATGGAAAGTCTAGTGATTTGTCGTATAACGTAAATTTAAATAAATTTTAACTAAATTTCATAAGTTTCGGTTTCGGCCAAAACTAGAAGAACCGAAAATTCGATTACGGTTTTCTGTTTCGGCCGCAAAGTATGTTTCGGTCGAACTCTACTGAAAATAATAGCAATAAAAAACCGAAAACCGGTTATTTAAAAAACCGGTTATCTTGAGCAATTTTTACGGTGCGGTTAAACTGGAGATGAAAATAACCGGTATAACCGAAAACCGGTTGTTTAAGCCATAACCGCCATCCCTAATACAAACACACAAATTTCAACACACCAACGGAAGTACGGATCGTTAATCCTGGACGTTAAGATTTAAGTCTAATGCATGTAACTCTTCCACTGACTTACGAGTATGCGAAAAACAACAGTGTCTGCAGGTTGTATACGATGGAAATGTAGTAGATTCGTGTATTTCAGATTTCATTGTCTTCTTTTTAAACAAACCTGAAGACGGAATCAATCTAAATCGGAAACCGTTAAAATATGAAAAGACTTTGCGATCCCAAACTCCTAAGTAAAGCGAGTTAAAAATGTATTACTTGTCTGTCGTGGTGGAGAATAATAAAAAGGACTTCATTTGGTGCGAAAAATTTATGTATTTTATAGACCTACAGCTTCAAGATGTACCGGATGATCAAGAAGTCAGTATAAATTTGAAAACTTAATAAATCACGGAATAATGTAGATACAGATGTAAAAACTGACACACATGCTTGGAATGACATGGGGTTTTATTAGACCCCAAAAAAGGAGGGTCAAAAAATGACCGACAGATGGCGCTTCATTTGATCAGAAAAGCAATAATTAGCATAACAAATTAAGACAAAGCAAAGATGATGTTCTTTATAGGAAATGCTCAATATGTTCACCATCATTCCTCAACCATAGCTGTAGTTGAGGTATGATGTTGTGAACAGCACTGTAAAGCATGTCCGGAGTTATGGTGAGGCATTTGCGTCGGATGTGTCTTTCAGCATCCCTAGATATGTCGGTCGATCACGATACACTTGCGACTTCAGGTAACCCCAAAGCCAATAATCACACAGACTGAGGTCTGGTGACCTGGGAGGCCAAGCACGACGAAAGTGGCGGCTGAGCACACGACCATCACCAAAAGACGCGCGCAAGAGATCTTTCACACGTCTTACAATATGGAGTGGAGCGCCATCCTGCATAAAAATCGTACGTTCTAATAGGTGATTTATTAAATTTTCAAATTTATACTGACTTTTTGATTACCCGCTATAATGTACTGTATAAAATTTGAAACACCCTACCAATAATGTTTCTTGGAGGTCGGAAATAACTACAAAGATCCAGAGTGTATATCGTATAACATTTATCCAACTTCATAAGCAGCTATAAGTGAGGAAAGGTCACAGGCATCTCATTCCGTGAGGTGGTTCCCCTTTCCAACGGCGGACAGTGTAATGTGTCAAGTGTAAATTTGGAACTAATTCATACAAAACTATGTCCGACTTCTGATACATCGATATGTGGTTGGCTGGAAAGCACTGTGGATGTCACAAGCTGTTTCACACAGCAAGAAATTTACTAAAATAGGGGACCAAAGTGATTAAAAAAAGACGCAGAAGTAAACCAAGAACGATCGAATGAACAGGGGCCGCGGCGGAGCGGCCGAGCGCATTGAGGCGTTATGCTCCGATGCGCGTGGCCGTTCCCCGACCGGGGTTCAAATCCCACTTCGGGCATGCATGTTTGTGTTGTCGTTAGTATAAGTTAGTTCATAAGTAGTTTGTAATTTTAGGGACTGATGACCCCGCAGTTAAGGCCCATAAGCTTTACAAACATTTGAAGGAACAGGGAAACAACGTTGAAACTTGATAAAAGGGAAGATTTTCGAGGGGGGATGCAGTGCTGCAAACTGGATGTTCAGATATATGGGGTAAAATTATTACCAAACTATTCCTGATATTGCACCCTAAATCAACAAAAAAGTGTTTCTAAATCTATCGGACTCAACTGCGTGGTCATTAGTCCGTAGCTTACAAACTACTTCAGCTAAGGTAAAGTAACCTAAGGACAACACAAACACTCATGCCTCAGGGGGGACTCGAACCCCCGACGGCGATCGGCCCCAGTACGCACGGCTAATCCACCGCGGCTCTAAATTAACACCATTAATTTTGTGAAATACGTATCATTATAAAATTAGTTTAAAGAAAATGAACATTTGTGCTCCATGGAATATACAACATTTTAAGGTACAAGATCAGCAAAACCATACCCAGTCTCAGGTACTACAGTTTACAGATTCTCATTTTTCTGTATGCCTTTTGTGAATCTCAACAATAAAAAGCTTATATCAGAGCTGGTAATCTGGAGGTCACGAAGACTTTTTAAGAATGACGTTTGCTTTCTAGTTTCACTAGAAATCTTCTCACGTGAATTTCTTTACGTAGGAGAGCATCAAATAAGCTACAAATTCTTGCTACCATTTCATTACTATAAAGTAACGATCAAAGCGTTATAACGACGACTTAGATATAATCTATCCCTTCGGGCGAGGCAAAACGTGCTGTTTAAAGAAACGTTTCGAGTCAGCGGCATGTATGCTCGTTTCGAGCAATGATTTTGCAAAGCTCAACGCCCTTTACGGCTGTGACCATCTGTGTTCCATTAAAGCATTCCATCTCAGCGACAAGTCACTCACACCATCATCTCCTCTGCACTTTTGATCTATGGCATATTCTCGGTGGAGTCTGACTGATACCAGTCTTGTAATGTGAAATGTCAAGTAGCAACGGTATGGGCCCACTTTAGGTTACGGAGGTAACACTAAAAGTGGGCCTTTGCGATCGTCTTTTGACAGCTCGAAATTTAAATGAAAATAACGCCTTAACCGTTCATCTGACACGGAAACTGAATACATGAATTTGTAGAGGAGAAAATTCTCTACAACTTTGCTCTTTTATGTTTTTTTCATATCTCACATAGTTTCACAGATACTTGTAAAGTAACGGCGATTTTGGGATGTCTGCCTGTGCGTAACGTGTTCCCACTTTTTAAGTCGAACCGTAAAACCGATCAGCACCAAATTTTACAAACATAATTGTTGGCCATCAGAGACCAGAACCCGACTTTTTCAAATATTTCGGAGAAAAACTACGCCAGTAACACCAAAAAAAGCCGTTTGTAATGTAATTTTAATTGCAAAGAAACCATTCAACTTACACGAAAATTGAACAACCGAGTTTGTAGAGGAGAAAATTCTCTACACATTTGCTCTCTTATGATTTTTTCGTATCTCGCATCGTTTGAGAGATATTTACAAAAATATTGGCGATTTGACACCGTCCATTGATTTTACGAAAACCAGCCGTTCGGAGATGTCACGTGTCATTCCACGCCCAGAACTCTCTCTCTGGCATCCGCCATCTTGCGTTGCATATTTGATGATTTTCTTAATATAACTTACACGTTGTCTTTTCAAAGAAGCGGTGCATTGAAGAATTAACAAAAACACATCGTTCTTCGTACGATAAATGATAATCTAGTGTCCAAAAATGCCATATCAACATCAGTTAACTGCCATCAGTAGTACGAGATTAAAAGAAACGTGTTGTAGTTGGTTTTCGTAGTGTAGTGGGCAGCGCGTTGGATTGAAATGCACCTGGTTAGTGGTTCGAAGCCCACTCCGCCGAGGAACTTTTTCTCCTTTTTCCTAAGAAGGTTTCGGGCAGCCTTATTAATTAAATAGAGCTTTCCTCAATATTTAGAGTTGTGCATATGTAAGAATGCTACCTCTAAAATGCGTATTTGTTGTATTTCGCGAACATGCCGTGGAATACGTAACAACGAATTGAACAATGGTCTTCTGAAGCATATGCACGTAAACTGGCAGCATACTGTAGTAATGAATATTCTGAACAACGTGAATATACTGGTAGTTTCGTATATAAAGGAAGTCCTAGATTTCTGTGGCAAGTGTAGTTCCTTAATGAAACGAAAGGGAAGTGTATACATTGCAACAAATTACCTTGCTTATTTTTTTCTAAGCAATTATTCGCTATTTGTGGAATATATTAAAAGTCATTAATTAGAATCAATGCAACTACTAAAATGTTTGTCTTTGACATGGTTGCTATGGACGCATTTAACGTAGATGGTATTACCTTTCCTCTAATTCAGATATGACTTCGTTCATGTTACTTTGTTCTGCGCTAAAATAAAGAACAAATATTCTATTTCAACCCGTGATGACGTTTTCTTTTACAGCTAAAATCACAAACGGAATTAGTATGTGAGTAATGAATTCCACTTAAATCTAGTACTTAATACATATACAAAGTTAGTACTATAATTACGTCATTTACAACAGTCATTGTAACAGTATCTCCCCAGTTTATATACATGTTTACAATTCGTTGTTAAACTTATGGGACTTATTTGCGGGGTCATCAGTCCCTAACCTTACAAACTACTTATAAACGAACTTGTACTAAAGATAGCACAAACAACCATGCCCGAGGGGGGATTCGAACCCCCGACGGGGAACGGCCTCGCGCATCGGAGCATTGCCTCTCAATGCGCTCGGCCACTCCGCTGCAGCGCAATTCGTTGGTACGTATTTCATGGCATGTTCTCGAAACAGAACAAATGCACTTTTCAGAAAAAGCGCTGTTACCTTTGAACAACTTGGAATATTGCAGAACATTTGTGTTCAGTTAACAAGAGTGTGCGAAAACCTTTTAGGAAGCAAGAGGGAAAAATTGTCAGTGGTGGTTTTATATATATATTCTTCAGGGAGAGTGATGCTTTGCGGTCGTTTGTTCATGTTCGTTCTGGGTTGTTCGTTGAGAATTTTACTCAGTTTACTGTCGGAGGTTTGAGTCCTCCCTGTGTGTGTGTGTGTGTGTGTGTGTGTGTGTGTTGTCCTTAGGTTCGTTTACCTTAGTTTAAGCAGTTTGTAAGCTACGGACTGATGACCACGCAGTTTGGTCCGACAGATTTACAAACATTGAACATTTTATTACAGATGACGTTGAACCAACACCGTCTGAAGAGAAGGCCTGTGCACTGCCGCGTCACGTCACGACATGCAAAGTAGATCGGGATCGCGTAGCTGACTGGCTGGCTGATGGGGCACAGCCCACTGCCTCACATCGGCCAACCAGTGATCCACGCAATCGCAGCCTACTCTGCGTGGCGTGGCACGGAAGCGCACAGACCTTCTCTTCAGACGGTGTTGGTTAAACCCTCTTTCTTTTTCTCTCTTTTCATTGGTTCTTCGGTTTGATCGATACTTTGTGGACGTTGGTTTGCTTTGCTCTATTCTGATCGCTTTGTCGATCACTGTTTTCTCGTTACAGAGGACGTCGACTTATCATGCAGCAACCCTCTGACCCGCACTGAGCCACCACGCCCTAGCAAGTTACGAACCACCGTCTAACATGTTCATACGTCACACGTAATTCCTCGCCCATTACGCTATGGCGAACAGCTGCGAGAGCAATCTGTAATTCTAGTACCATCGATGGCAGGTGTTAACTAAATGTTCAAATGTTTGTAGAGCTTATGGGACTTAACTACGGGATCATCAGTCCCTAAACTTACAAACTAATTACGAATTAGCTAATACTAAGGACGGCACAAATATCCTTGCCCGAGGGAGGATTCGAATTCCCGATCCTAGTGGCCGTGCATATCGTGACTGGCGCGCCGCAGTCCCCTCGGCCACCGCGGCCGGCGGTGTTAACTAACTAACATTAGATTATAATGCATTGTCCTAAGAACGACGTGTTTTCGATAATTTTCAGTGCGCCATTGCTTTGAAACGACAACTCTTGCGTTACAATAAGAAATTTATCAAGTAGAGAAAGCAAAATGGTGTACGCCAAAGAGATTTTCGGGCGTGGGATGTCACTTAACTGATTTTCGAACGCCAAATGTAGTATGCTGTGTTCCATCTAGGCTATAGTTACTCATCCGAACGCCAAATGTACGCTACGTTCGTTCCAGGCTATAGTCATTCGTAACCAGTACAGGCAAAGAAAATAAACTTGGAACAAACTACCAAGGCAAGACAGGTGATAATATTTTAAGGGATAAATATAATGAAAGTGTGGGCGAGTTATTAAAATGATAGTTTAAAGAGGTAAAACTTCAAAAGAGGGTATGTTTGTCAACGCTAAACTCAAATATCAGATAAATTTGGCTGTTTGTTAAAATACGCTCAGAAAGAATATTACGTGTTGGGTGCATAGATATTATCATAATAGTAGAATCGTAATCGTATCACTATAATTTTTTTATTATTTACATTATTACTTTTGTCAGAAATGTTTGCAATAAATTATAAAACTACACATCTAAAGTGGGGCCGTAAAACACGTCAGTACGATTTTTTTTCCATATGCTAGGCATTAATTAATAATAAACACTTTGGCGAATCGACGTGAATAAGAGAAGTTCATTCCAAGTACCATGACTCAACTTTCTTCCCGTTGTAGCTACTTGATTTGACATTCCTATGGTGGGATAATTTGAAAGTAAGGCGGCGCACATTCTCGACTGCCACTTACCAGTTTGTGCGCCATTAAGTTGCATTACGTATTCAAATCAGAGGACAAGGTCTGCAAAAGTGATGCAACACTATTAACGGTCTTCAATCAGATGAAAATATTACACTCATTGCCAGAAGCCTGTACCCACACCAAAGCAGAATTGCTTAACACAGCTCTCCAAAATTCCTACACCAGAGAAGACGAAGCAAACACTCCAGAATTTCTATCAAGAACAGCTGGCAGCATGCATAATTTAGAAGTAGATACTGCTGGAGGATTAAGACAACTTAATTCACTTAACACCTTGAGTGCCAGCCATATATGCGAACCGACTTCCCCCAGTGCCAGCCCATTTCCTTAGTGTCCTTCCCCCAGTGCCGGCCATTTTTACAGTATTTCGTCCTGTTGGTACAGATTCATGATTAATCATTAATATATTTTTCTTGGTCAGGAATAAACTATATTATTTCCTCTTCAAATACTTGCCCCGTACATTTCCCTGCTTTGTAAACCTTCATCACAACAATCAAAACAAGAAACGCTGTATTCGGATAGGTAAAAATTGTTTTTTCGTATTATAAACTATTTATTAATAAACATGGCAATGTTTATGTGATTACATGCAAATATCATGAATATTAAACATCAGCAAAAGGCTTTCAATGCAAATAGTTCTTTTTTGAGTGGTATAGCTGGAAGCAGGGCTGGACACAAAACCCCACTTTGCATACTGCACACTGAAATAAAGTATCCTTCCTTCTGGCGACTCCTGCTTCTTTCTTGCCCCTCTCTGAGCACACTCTACAAGTGTTATGTGCCTTCTTCTTCCCTGGTGGAATGGGTATTCTTTCCAGGAAATGTGTTCCATCCAGTCGTGAAAGCGCAGCACCACTTGTACCAGGCTGTAAGTCGGCGGCACGTGGTGATGACAAGTCTTTGCATACCGCAGTAATAAACTGGCTGGTAGAAATGTTTTTCTTTGTCACCTGAGTGTACAGAACACATGCATTTGAAATTGCCATCAAGATAATGTGGAATGATAGCTTTCTCCACCACTTGACTGAACGATGATCAAATATCCCATAAGACATTCTCTGGTCACTGAGGTCACCACCGTGTCATCGCCATCAAAAACATCACTCAGATCATCTTCCGATTCATCAAGAATGCGGCGAATCTCGGCGTCGCTCAAAGGCGTGCTTGACATGTTACGTCTAACGCTCGCCCTGATGTCTCAAGTCAATTGACACAAACCCTTGTTTCGTAAAGTGAACAGTTTTGTGGCGCCTCGTAGTGGCAGAGATGTCTACTACAAGGGTTTGCCTCCCTTCTGATAACTGCCATACGGATAATGATGCGCGTGAAAGCTAGAATTCGTTTGAGAACAACCGTCCGTAATATTACGGGCGCGGCAGTTCTCGCAGACACAGAGAACGTAATATTACGGGCGCGGCAATCTTCGAACAAACGACAGCAACGTAATATTACGGGCATGGCACTCTAAGTGTTAACAAAAGTAAGTCTCTCGGTCCCGATTGTACACCAATTAGATTCCTTTCAGAGTATTCCCATGCCATAGCCCCATACCAAACTATCATATACAACCGCTCGTTCAGTGAAACATCTCTACACAAAGACTGTAAAGTTGCGCAGGTCACTCCAATATTCAAGAAAGGCAATAGGAATGATTTGCAGAATTACAGGTCCATATCAATGACGTGGGTTTGCAGGAGGATTTAAGAACATATCTTTCCTCAAATATTATGAACTACCTAGAAGAGAACGACTTATTGACACATAGTCAACATGGATTCAGAAAGTATCGTTCTTGTGAAATGCAGCTAGCTCCTATCCGACATGATGTGTTGAGTGCTATCGAAAAGGGATGTCAAATAGATTCCGTATTTCTAGATAACCGGAAGGCTTTTGACAGTGTACCTCACAAGCGTCTTCTAATGAAATTGGGTGCTTGTGGAAACGGCGGTTGAGCGACTGGATTCGTGATTTCCTGTCAGAAGCGACACAGAACGTTGTAAATGAAGGTAATTCATCAAGTACAACAGAAGTGATATCTGGCGTCCACAGGAAAGTGTTATAGGGCCCGTTCTGTTCCTTATTGTTATGAACGATTTAGGAGACAATCTGAGCAGCTCTCGTAGACAGTTCGCGGATGATGCTGTCATTTATCAGTTAGTGAAGTCGCCAGAAGATTAAAAGTAACTACAAAATGATTTAGATAAGACATCAGCATGGTGCAAAATTTGGTAATTTATTCTTAATAATAACTGTGAGATCATCCATATAACCACTAAAAAAAAAAATCCGTTAAATTTCAGTTACACGATAAATCAGTCAAACCTACAGGCCGTCAATTCTACTAAATCCCTAGGAGTAACAATTACGAACAGCTTAAATTGGAAAGAACACACAGAAAATGTAGTAGGGAAGGCGAACTAAAGACTACGTTTCATTGGCAGAACACTTAGAAGATGCAACAGTTCTACTACACTCTACTGCACTACACTTGTGCGTCCTATTTTGAAATATTGCTTTGCATTGTGGGATCCACACCAGGTGGGCCTGACGGCCGATTTAGAGAAAATTCAAGAGAAGGGCAGCTCGTTTTGTATTATCGTGATATAGGGAAGAGAGTGTCACGGAAATGATGGACGAGTTGGTATGGAATTCATTAAAAGAAAGGCGTTATTCGGTGCGACGAGATCTATTTGCGAAATTTGTTTCACAAACTTTCTCTTCAGAATGCGAAGGTATATTGTTACCACCCACCTACATAGGGAGACATTATCGCCATAATAAAATATGATAAATCAGATCGAAAACAGCAATATTTAGGTGTTCCTTTTCACCGCGAGCTATTAGAGAATGTAGCTACAGAGAAATATCATGAAAGTGATTCGATGAACCCTCTTCCATGCTCTTCAACGTGACTCGCAGAGTAGCCATGTAGATGTAGAATTTTATCTTATCCCATAATTTTATTTTAATTCGATACGAAGCAATACGTAGTAATGATGTAACAGCATAAAACACGTTGCACTCTTTCTGGCTGCAGCAGTTCACCTATTAACAACATACATCATCTACACATTTGTGACTTACTCAGAGTTCAAAACAAAACGTTGGGATTCCTGCGGTGTTCCAGTGCTCAGAGACGAATATGGAACATCATTTTAACTTAATTCGCCAAATTAAACCAGTTGTCTGGTTTAATATTTTTTTAAAAGGCCGTAAGAATAAACCTTGCCGGCCGCGGTGGCCGAGGGGACTAAGGCGCTCCAGTCACGGTCTGCACGGCCACTACGGTCGGGGGTTCGAATCCCCCCTCGGGCATGGATATTTGTGCCGTCCTTAGAATAAGGTAGTTGATAAGTAGTTTGTAAGTTTAGGGACTGATGACCCCGTAGTTAAGTCCCATAGACTACATTTGAACATTTGAATAAACCTTTAAATAAGGTTACAATCTGTACACGTAACTTGCAAATATGGCATATTTTCGACGGTGTCAGACAGGAAAGAGGCAAGTAAATGCGTGAAGCAATAAATAAGTGTAGGATTCAGGTCTTTAGATATGGAGCGCATGTTCGCATTGGGAAAGAACTCCCTGCTTTCTTTTCTAGTTCTGGATCCAGGAAAGCCACTGAAACCGTAAATCTGTAACTGAATACTCCCTCTTATGAATGCGAGTCATGGGCACGAACCTATATGGATAAAAAAAAAAGACACCTCTTCCTGTGGACTCCACCGCATTCTTTCTCGCCTCTCCGACTGCCCAGACTCGTTCGATACAGAAAGAGAGAAACTCTAGACGATGATAACTTTCACGTCAAAACCAGGCTCATAGTACACTTCACGGAATCTTATATATTAAAAGAATCTACGAAACTAAAGTCAGTCGGCCAGACCAAACTACCCTGCCGATTTCCTTAATTTTTTGTTTTATACGAAAGGTATTCTTCCACTGATTTCTCATCAATTATCAGAATTTACGTAACTGTCGCCTTCCTTTTACTATACTCAAACGCGATTTCCTTTTGTATATTTCTTATTGGGATGTCCTTGCTGCAAAGTAAAGTCAGTCGGTCAGGCCGTTCTATCCGACCGATTTCCTTCCTTCATTTTTGCTTTAAATAATAGGTACTCATTCGCAGATTTGTTATCAAGGATCAGAATTAACTTAAGTCTCTCCATCCTTTATTTTTATTCAAACGCGGTATCCTTCTGTCATTGCACTGAATATTTGTAACGGTTTGTTTTACGATATATTCGGTTCTAATTAAAGTACGCAGTTCTTTTGGACCTAACAACACTCAGCGGATCAAGCTCTTTCATTTGTGCTTTTAAACACTTGCATTGATTGATTCTGAAGAAAGCTATGCGTGACACATTCAACTTGACTTCCATGTTTTCCCAACTTTTTTGTCATTGCACTAACGGTGCGAAGTATTCGCACGGGTCCTATTCACATGATTCCTCTATCTGTCTTATATATTAAAAGATTCTATTTTATAATTACAATTGATTTTAAGTAAGTATTATGAAATGAATTTAAGAAAACACAAGCTTATATAATATTCTGTATACTGTTACTGTCTACGATAAAATATTTTTAAATGATAAATATTTAATTTTACTTATTTCCATTGCACATGACTGGCCACTAATGGCCAGTAAGCGGTCGCATATTACCCAACTGATCGTTAACGATGTAGTCGTGAAGGTTTGTTGTGAAGGGAATGTCTATACACCAATTTCAGACATTGCTTGATGAAATTTTTTCTAAAGAATATTTATTGTTGTCTAGATTGCTGTGAAATATATTGTAATTACCAGTTTCAGGGCTTTTCAATCGCCATCTTCAAATAACGTAGAGACAAAATTTTATAAACTGCTTCGTGTCTTGCCAATTACACACTTGCTTTGCATAAAACGTACGGATGCGACATACCACTGAACTGTCACCCTCATATAATAACAATATGAATGTGCGCACAGTGCATAGATCGTACTGCTGAAATGTGTGAGATTGTAATAAAGCAGCATAGTATGGTCAGGCTGACGCAAGCTATGAGTGTTATGATAAAAGTGAATGACTGACATGGTACCTGTCCAGGGAAAGAAGACCCCCTTAATTAAACAATTTCTGCACATATTCGGGATGATTCGGATGGGCTGTCATTAATTGGTTAGTTGATTCTACATGTCAAACCTATGAACATGAATCCGCTTTTCGATCGTTACAGATATGCAGCAGTTTTAAGACAACACGCATCCACGAATGATTTTGAAGACGAGTATGAATATTACTTATGGAAATACTGTATAGGCACTGCGTTGGATAGAATAATGATGGGACAGATAACTGATCGATTCTACGAAATGTGTTCAAGAAGTCCCTCGCCCAACTCAATATGGAGAGTTTGTCATGATCGGCGGGTTCTAATGCAGATACGTCGGCGATGCCAGCAACAAGTTTTTCACGTGTTTCCAGCTTCGTAGTGTATACATCCTCTTTTAACCAGCCCCACAAACAGAAGTCTAATGCGGTTTGCTCGGACGATCTGGCAGGCCAGTTAACAGGTCCGCTACGCCCAATCCACTGTTGAGGAAATGTGTTATGAAGATACTGGGATACTTGTCTGGTACAATCAATCGATTATCCTAGATGTTGCCGGCATTGCTCTAATGCCACGTCTTCCAAAAGTGCAGGTGAGTCTTCTCTCAGGAAATGTGCGTGATCTACGGCTGTGTTGCAATTTTGCAGGAGTACACCATCTGCTCCACAGTTGAAACTTCCTGGCAGATTAAAATTGTGTGCTTGTCCTAGTGCGCTTGCCCGCGAAAGGCAAAGGTCCCAGGTTCGAGTTCCGGTTCCGGCACACAATTTTAATCTGACAGGAAGTTTCATATCAGCGCACACTCCGCTGCAGAGTGAAAGTTTCATTCTGGAAACATCCCTTAGGCTGTGGCTAAGCCATGTCTCCACCATATCCTTTCTTCCAGGAGTGCTAGTCTTGCATGGTTCGCAGGAGAGCTTCTGTGAAGTTTGGAAAGTAGGAGGCGAGGTACTGGCGAAAGTTGTGAGGCGGCATCGTGAATCGTGTCGGGTTAGCACAGTCGGTAGTGCGCTTGCCCGCGAAAGGTAATGGTCCCAGGTTCGAGTCCCGGTTCCTGCACACAATTTTAATCTGACAGGAAGTTTCATATCAGCGCACACTCCGCTGCAGAGTGAAAGTTTCATTCTGGAAACATCCCTTAGGCTGTGGCTAAGCCATGTCTCCACCATATCCTTTCTTCCAGGAGTGCTAGTCTTGCATGGTTCGCAGGAGAGCTTCTGTGAAGTTTGGAAAGTAGGAGGCGAGGTACTGGCGGAAGTACAGTTGTGAGGCGGCATTGTGAATCGTGTCGGGATAGCACAGTCGGTAGTGCGCTTTCCCGCGAAAGGCAAAGGTCCCAGGTTCGAGTCCCGGTTCCTGCACACAGTTTTAATCTGCCAGAAAGTTTCATATCAGCGCACACTCCGCTGCAGAGTGAAAGTTTCATTCTGCTCCACAATTATTTATATATTTATTTATATTTATCATGCTCCACAGAACCAAATTGAGGACCAAGTGTCCATGGCCATGTCGTGACTCATGACCACGGGATGTTAAATCCTAATCTCCCTCCCTTCCTTTCATGGTCATACAACGAGTCAGTACATCAAATTGTAACAAAATAGTACAAATAGATCAAATGACGATAGGCAAAGCATAATTAAAAAGAATCACCAACGTAACTCAGAAATTAGCTTAAATTTTACTTTTTTCGCGGAATCCATCGGCAGAACAGAAAGAGTGAGCCACAAGGAAACGCTTCAGTTTAGATTTGAAAGTTCATAGATTACTGGTTAAGTTTGTAGTCTTGTGGTACCTTACTGAAAATGTCTGCGGCACAAGGGTCAAGGAGTTGTGACTAACTGCAGATTCAATTTCTGTCTACTATTGACTGAGTGAAAGCTGCTAACTCTTGGGACTACGTAGACACTATTAACAACAAACTACATCCAACAAAATGCGTCTTGAGAGGCCAATGCCAGAATTCCCACACTACTGAACGGCGGGTCGACAAGAGGTTCTGGTGCTTACACCTCGAACCGTTAGTTTCTTCATATCATATAGCCTTTGTGAATAAGTAACACCATATGCCATAAGCGATTGAAAAGAATAACGCAGCGCCTGCATGACAGTTCGCTAAGTAATATTCACGCTTGTCCTTGTATTCATTCATTGACATGTATGGTCTTCAAACCGCTCCAGTTCTTTAACAATCAAAATTGGGCTTTTACGGTTTATTTTCGCTTGTATAAACACCTCACAAATTATCTGACATTCCTTCTGCATCGCTACAGTTTACACTACTTGTGAACGTGACTGCAATGTTACACTACGTTTGTATACACAGCTGTTATGGCTATGAGTAACAACTCGACTGTCAGTGAACTAGCACCTTCAAAATTTTACTTTGTTGATGCTGCAAAGATCTCAGCTTTTGCTTTCTGCAAATTGCATGGCTATCTGCACGTGTGGTCACTTTCGGCTAGTTCCATGAACCAAACTCCTCTCAAGTCAAGGGTATACATATGAGCCACCAAGATAAGTCTGTATGTGTCCTACTCGATACCCACAAGCCACTTGTCCTACTCGAAGACCCCCATCCCATTGTATAAGCGTCCATATCCTCCAGGAAAGTTTCTTGTCTCCTTGATCTTCCACTAAAACATTTACGCCTGGGACTCGCGCTACAACAATCGTCTCCTGACGTCACATTTTGTTGTTGTGATCTTCAGTTCGCAGACTGGTTTGATGCAGCTCTCCACGCTACCCTGTCCTGTGCAAGCCTCTTCATCTGAGAATACAGAGCAAGAAGGAAGGAAGCTTAGAGTTTAACGTCCCGTCGACAGCGTGGTCATTAGAGACGGAGCTTACGCTCGGAATGTTTGGGTAAGGACGTGGAAGGAAATCGGCCGTGTCCTTTGAAAGGAACCATCCCGGCATCTGCCTGGAGTGATTTAGGGAAATCACGGAAAAGCTAAATCTGGATAGTCGGGGGTGGATTTGAACCACAAGCCTTTCGAATGCGAGTCCAATGTGTTACCACTGCGCCACCTCGCTCGGTCTGAGAATACATACGACAACCTACATCCTTTTGAATCTGCTTACTATATTCGTTCCTCGGTCTCCCTCTACTATTTTTACTCCACACACTTCCTTCTAATGCTAAATTGACAATTCGTTGATGTCTCAGAATGTGTCCTACCAGTCTATCCCTTCTCTTTGTCAGGATATGCCAAAAACTCCTTTTCTTCCCAATTCGGTTAAGCACCCCCTGATTACTTATGTGATCTACCCATCTAATTTTCATCATTGGTCTGTAGCACACCCATACATTGCTACACTCCAGTCAAATGCTTTCAGAAAGGACTTCCTAACATTTAAATTAATATTGGATGTTAACAAGTTTCGCTTCTTTAGAAACTCTTTTCTTCCCTTAGCCATTCTGCATTTTATATCTTCTCTACTTCGGCCATCAGAAGTTATTTTGCTACCCAAATAACAAAACTCATCTACTACTTTTATTGTCTCATTACCTAATCTAATTCCTTCAGCGTCGCCTGATTTTTTGACACTACATTCCATTACCCTCGTTTTACTCTTGTTAATGTTCGTCTTAAAACTTCCTTTCAAGGCACTGTCCATTCCATTCAATTGCCCTTCCAGATCTTTTGCAGACTCTGACAAAATTACTATGCCATCGGCAAACCGCAAAGTTTTTATTTCTTCTCCCTGAACTTTAATTCCTTCTCCAAATTTTTCCTTGCATTCCTTCACTGCTTGCTCAATGTACAGATTGAACAACATTGTGGAAAGGCCACAACCCTGTCTTACTCCCTTGCCAACCTCTGCGTCTCTTTCTTGCTCTTCAACTATAATAACTGCTGTCTGCTTTTTGTATAGGTTGAGTATAACTCTTCGCTCTCTGTATTTTACCTCTGATACCTTCAGAATTCTAAATAGTGTATTCCACTCAATATTGTCAAAAACTTTCTACAAATCTACAAACGCTAAAAACATAGGTTTGCCATTTCTTAGGCTATGTTCTAAGATAAGTCGTAATGTGAGTATTGCCTCCCGTGTTCCTACATTTCCCTAAATCTCACCTAATTTTCCCCGAGGTCGGATTCCACAAGTTTTTCCATTCTTCTGGAAATAATTCGTGGTAGTATTTTTCAACCATGATTTATTAAACTGATGTCACATATGTCTGTCCAATTGACTTGCAATTCTGTATTTTTCAGGGCAGATGCGTGCCGTTGTTCCAGAAAAACTCCTAGTCTTGCCTGACACCACTCTAGCGCCCTTCTAGGCCATCTCAAACTATTTTCTGTTCTGAAACGGATGGCTTTTATTATACTCAAAAATGGTCAAATGTTTCTTAAGCTTAAGGGACTTAACTGCGGGGTCATCAGTCCCTACAAACTACTTATGAACTACCTTATACTAAAGACGACACAAACATCCTTGCCCGAGGGGGGATTCGAACCCCAGACCGTAGCGGCCGTGCAGACTGTGACTGGCGCGCCGCAGACAGCTTGGCCACTGCTGGCCGGCTATGATACTCAGCTATCACTATTTGTTTTTAGAGGACCTATGGAAACATAGACGGCTGTGCCAGTATGTGCTTCAGAATGCACACACAATGCGGAAGAAACTTCCATATTTCACTGCGGCAGTCAGTCTCAATTGTCAGGTGTGCCACAAGTAGATGTTCAAAATAGTCAAATGTTTGTAAATCTATTAGACCAAATTGCTATGGTCATCAGCCCCCAGACTGACAAACTACTCAAATAAGTTAAACTAACCTAAGGACAACACACACACGCACATCCATGCCCCAAGGAGGAATCGAAACTCCGCAGCGAGGCGCCTTAGAACGCTCCACCGCAGTTGAGCCATGAGTCGTCACTATAGAAAGCCTTTACTTGTATTCAGTTGAACTGCATCCTTTGGCTACCTCCGGTAGTGCGAAAGTAATAATCTGCCTGCCACCACACCAGCGAACCAATTTCCCGTTAGGACGCGTCCCTGATTATTACCCACTGAGCCCACTACTTCCGCTAGGGCTATAAACCCCAATTCGGCTAGCGGCCACCAAGAACGACTCAAATCAACTTCCTCACACATTTCTACCGCCCATTAAATACTTTCATGCACAAGTTTGGTGTCCACCATTGTCAATATTAGGTACACACCATATCGTACTGAACAATTAATTATCTAATTATCACAGCTTTGTTAGCTGAGTATACTGGATACATTTCAGAGCCGGCAGCAGTGGCCGAGCGGTCTGCGGCGTGCCAGTCACGGTCTGCACGGCCGTTGCGGTTTTAGGGTTCGAATACCCCCTCGGGCATGGATGTTTGTGCCGTCCTTAATATAAGCTAGTTCATAAGTAGTTTAGGGACTGATGACCCCGTAGTTAAGTCCCATAAGCTCTACAAACATTTGAACATTTGAATACATTTCAGTGTTTCATACTGTTCCTGAAAAAAGCATTTTAAATGGAATAAAATTATGCCATACTGAACCTTCCTTAATATTGAAACAATATTTGTATACATTTTTCTGATAGCTTCAATAGAGAGAAAAAAGTCAACAGAAACAGTTAAACCCACTGACTGAACTATTGCATGTTACGTAAATATTTATCATTTATTTTATTAGTTAGATACCATCTGACTTGAGCAGTACACAGTTTCTTGTCTTCTGTTACCGATAGATGTTTCACTCAAGATTCAGCAACATTAATGGGCTTTTATTTCATATCTGTTGCCGGCCGCGGTGGCCGAGGGGACTGAGGCGCTCCAGTCGCGGTCTGCACGGCCACTACAGTCGGGGGTTCGAATCCCCCCTCGGGCATGGATATTTGTGCCGTCCTAGTTCGTAAGTAGTTCATAAGTAGTTTGTAAGTTTAGGGACTGATGACCCCGTAGTTAAGTCCCATAAGCTTAACAAACATTTGAACATTTGAATCATATCTGTTAAAAAACAGAAAAATATATTCCACTCACGTATGAAGCACATTTTCCTTTAAACTACATGAACCGGGATTGTTATGGTTATATGTAATATCGCTTCATTCTATGTAAAGAGGGTTTTTTTCTTTTTGCTAGAATTGGTATGTATTTTTGTTTATTTACGCAAAATGTTTTACTTACATTTGCTGGTTTCCGCATTGTTTTGCAAGTGATGGCAGCACTCTTTGAACTTACGCTGTCAATATTTACCAAAAATATAAACATTAAAGTTAGTTTGTGTTTCTTCGTATTTTATGCGCTGCCGTACCGTTCATCCGGCTGCAATGAAACTTTGTCAACATATTGCTTGCACTTTGGCGAAGAATAGGCATAATTATATCACTGTATGACACATAATTCAGGAGATATGATGTCAAAAACAATGAAATGCGCTTAAAACGCATACTTCAGGAGATATGACATAATAAGGCTATAATAAACAGAAGTCTTTGTTTAACATTTTTGCCAAGAATCTCGGAAAGTTATTGATCGAATTACTCCAAATTTTTACATTTTACTGTAATAAACATTCGGAAAATCATCGGTTATACAGGATGGAGAAAAATTTTGTCACAAAATTTTTCCGCTGGATAGCTGATGCCAATAGGAACCATAATTACTAATTACGTGTAGGTGGAAAACGCACCATTTTTAAATTACAGTAACTTGGCGTCACGCGCTCGATTAGCTACGAAGCATTCGCGGTCATGCGTTGTCCAGAGCATCAGGCGACGCGGCATCTCGCGGCCAATCGTCTACATAAAATTGCGTACGGTGCATGGCGGAGGCTACTTCACTTACGGCCTTCGACAAAATGTTAAGTTTTATCTCGATCGTGATGAAATTTTGCGTAATTGACCGTATGGTACACGGTGAAAGGTATTTTACTTACGGTACGGATTTCAACTAAAATTACAGTTTTATTACCATCTTAATGAAATTTTTCACATTTGCCCTTGAAAATAAGAGGTAGGTCTACATAACATTTAGATTGGTGCATGGCGGAGAGTACTTCACGTACAAAAGTCGACATCAGGCTACATTTTTATTCCGATCTTTAAAAAAAAATGCACACTTGGACTTGAAAACGAGAGTAACAAAAAGAGAAGACGGGAGATGAGATGGACTGACTAGAGTATTTAATAAATAAATACCCAGGAAACGACGGGTGTTCAGCTAGTATACTGTGAAATAAGATGGCGGACGATTAGGCAATCGATTGTGTTCTAAACGGAACGTTTAAATCTTGACACTTTGCGTGTGTGTGTGTAGACAAATATGCGGATGTAGCTCTGTGGACGTTACTTGTTTATTTATTATTAAGTAATTAATTTTTACAATAATGATGATGATGATGATTATGATTTTAGTTCTGCGTGTATTTGTGAATTAGTGTTCTGTGATAGTTCCTTAATGGTAGATAAAAGAGTATCATTGAAGAAATTTCTTTACTCATTTATTGTTTGTTTCCCTTCGTCTATGAATTTCTGTATGTGGTAGATAATCACAATTTTTAATTTTTGTTTGGGGAGGGGAGGCTGTTACAGCATACGACGATTTTAAAGTCCTTGTCGGTGTTAGTGGATTGTGTTTAATGTCCGTAATATGTTCAGCAAATGTAAGGTGAGAATTGTTACTCTTTAGTGCACTTTTATGTTCTGTGTATCATGTATTAAAGTTTCTGATGGTCTGGTTAATATAAATAGATTTGAAGTATTTAAAGTACACGTCAGTTGGTAAATACCAGATGTGCTGAGTTTGTACTGCTTGCTTTAATTTATCAGTCTTGGAGGTTAGTTTCATTCCTTCGTTAGTATTTTGTCAGTACTACATCTACATCTACATCTACATAGATACTCTGCAAATCACATTCAAGTGCCTGGCAGAGGGTTCATTAACCACTTTCATAACTTTTCTCTTCCGTTCCATTCTCTAATAGCGCGCGGGAAGAAGGAACACCTAAATCGTTCCGTTTTCGATCTGATTTCTCTTATTTTATTGGAATGGTCATGTCTCCCTAAGTAGGTGGGTGCTAGCAAAATATTTTCACATTCAGAACTAAAAGTCGGTGATTGAAACTTCGCAAACAGATCACGCCGCAATGAATAACGTCTTTCTTTTAATGATTTCCACCCCAATTCGTGCAACGTTTCCGTGACGCTTTCCCCCCCGTAACGTGATAGAACAAAACGAGCTGCCCTTCTCTGAACCTTCTCAATGTCTTCCGTTAGTCCCACCTGGTGAGGGTCCCACAAGGGGCAACAGTACTCCAGGAGAGGACGCACAAGTGTGATGTAGCCAGTCTCTTTGGTGGAGCTGGTGCATCTTCGAAGCGTTCTGCCGATGAAACGTAACCTTTGATTCGCGTTCCCCACAATATTTTCTGTGTGTTCCCTCCAGTCAAAGTTGTTCGTAATTGTAACTCCTAGGTATTTGGTAGAATCTACGACCTTAAGGTTTGACTGATTTATCGCGTAATTGAAGTTCAACGGATTTCTTTTAGTGGTCATGTGTATTACTTCACACTTTTCTTTATTTGGTGTCAATTGCCAATTTTCGCACCATGCAGAAATTTTGTCTAAATCGCTTTGCAGTTGCTTTTGATCCTCTGTTGACTTCACTAACCGATAAACAACAGCATCATCCGCGAACAATCTAAGGGAGCTATTCAGATTGTCTCCTAAATCGATTATAAACACGAGGATGAGTAGGGGACCTATAACGCTTCCCTGTGGAACGCTGGATATCACTTCTGTTTTACTCGATGACTTACAGTCATTTACAACGAACTGTGTTCTCTCTGATAGGAAATCGTGAATCCAACCGCACAATTGGGGAGATATTCCATAAGCACGCAATTTCATAAGAAGCCGCTTGTGGGGTACAGTGTCAAAAGCCTTCCTGAAATCCAGAAATGTGGAATCGATTTGAGATCCCTTGTCGATGGCACTTAACACTTCATGTGAATAAAGGGCAAGCTGTGTTTCGCAAGAGCGATACTTTCTGAATCCGTGTTGACTACTGGTTAATAGGTCGTTCTCTTCGAGGTTGCTTTGATGTTGTAGGTGCGAATGTGCACTATGTCTCCACAATATCCTTTCTTTCGAGTGTGCTACCCCCCTTATGTATGCAGGAGATATTCCGTGGGGCTTGGAAGGTAGCAGACGGAGTACTGGCAGAAATATAGCTGTGAGGGCGGAGTCCTGCTCAACCAGTTGACCTGCTGTACGCGGAAGGCAAACATCTCTGGGTTACAGCCTCGGCGCGGCACGTAGTATTACTCTAACGGCACGGATAAATTGAAAATTAAGAAGGGGACCTTCTATGAACATCCGAAACAGCCACCGAAGAATCTATTTCCATTCATGTCCTGGTATGGCTACCTTCAAATTAGGACAGTGCATTTGAATGTGAGTGAGTGAGAGTTGAAGTCTCCTGCTTTTTGGAAGATGACGCTTTCATCTGTGAAGTATTATTATCCCGTAACGTGTTCGGAAAACATTATCCTGATGTGATGATGTACGCGAAACTACTGAGATGATAACAGTTGTGCTGTCTGGGAATCTAAAAACCCAATAATCGCTATTGGTGAGTCACGATTATAGCCTGTAACGTTGGCCCAAAATCTGGAAAAGTAGATGAAAGCATTCTGGACTACAGCATCTTGCGAGCCATGGACGAAGGGCAACAGGCGGATTGTGTTTTTCTCGACTTCAAAAAGGCATTCGACGCGGTGCCACACTGCAGACTGCTAACGAAGATACGAGCTTATGGAATAGGTTCACAGATTTGTGACTGGCTGGAAGACTTCCTAAGTAATAGAACGCAGTACGTTGTCCTCGACGGCGAGTAATCATCAGAGACGAGTGTATCGTCAGGCGTGCCCCGGGGAAGTGTGATAGGACCGCTATTATTTTCTATCTATATAAATGATCTGATGGACAGAGTAAGTTATAATTTGCGGCTGTTTGCTGACGATGCTGTGGCGTATGGGAGGGTGTCGTCTGTAACTGACTGTAATAGCATACATGATGACTTAGACAAAATTTCTAGTTGCTGCGAAGATTGGCAGCTAGCTCTCAATGTAGAAAAATGTAAGGTGATGCGCATGAGTAGAAAAAACAATCCCATAATGTTCGAATACAGCATTAGTATTGAGCTTCTTGATGCTGTCGCGTCGTTCAAATATCCAGGCGTAACATTGCAGAGCGATATGAAATGGAACGAGCATGTAAGGACAGTTGTGAGTAAGGCGGACAGCCGACTTCGGTTTATTGGGAGAATTTTGGGAAGATGTACTTCACCTGTAAAGGAGACCGCGTATAAAACGCTTGTACGACCACGTCTTGAGTATTGCTCAAGTGTTTGGGACCCGCAGCAGATCAGTTTAAAGGAAGACATAGAGGCGGTTCAGAGACGAGCAGCTAGATTTGTTACCGGTAGGTTCGACCAATGCGCGAGTGTCACGGAAATGCTCCGGCAACTCAATTGGGGATCGCTGGAAGAAAGACCACGTTCTTTTCGTGAATTTCTGTTAAGTAAATTTAGACGGCCGGAATTTGAAGCTGAGTGTAGTACGATCTTGCTGCCGCCTACTTACAATTCGCGTAAAGATCACAAAGACAAGATAAGAGAAATTAGGGCTCGTACGGAGGCATATAGGCATTCTTTCTTTCTTCGTTCAATTTGGGAGTGGAATAGGAAAGGAAATGCCTAGTAGTGGTACAGTGTACCCTCCGCCACGCACCTTACGGTGAATTGCGGAGTATGTATGTAGATGTAGAACACTCTGTTAGTAAACCCAGGGATAACACGAAGGTGCTTATTTGAAAATGTTCCTTTCCATAAAATTTTAGATTTAGTTGCTTAATATGCCACGAAATATGCGACGAAAATATTTGATGTATTTCCTAATTCCTTGAGGTCTTTTAAGTAAAACAAAACAGTCGCAAGGTAGCAGGAAAACCATATGTTTGTGGGCGGGTAAACGAGTAGGACGAATGGAGCAGTAACGCTGACAAGGCGACGCTGTAGTTGTATTCACTTTCCTTTACACAAATGCTGATGTCTATGCAACTGGCTTTCTCTTACAATGCTGGTAAATAGACAGAGAACGAATGCGTTGAGTTAAAGCACCCAACTCGAAAAAACAAATTTGCCGTATCAGTCGTTATAAATATTGCCAGTGGTTCATGGTCATCGAATGTGAATTGCTACATGCGCATCCTTTCAAAATAGTGTAACAGAAAGACCGAAAAATCGTTGACATGGAATCAAGGACAGTGGAGCAGCTTGACCGAGGAACGAAAGCTGACGCAAACTTTATTTTAATCCGATAACCGGTTTAATAACGAACGGTCGGCTTCAGTGCGGTCTTGGGAATTTAATTGGTACATTCGACGTCACGGCCATAAACAATAAATCTAACTCTCATTAGATATATATATTGGAACCCGGCAGACTTAGTCCAACCAAATTGTAGTTGCTGATACATCCGATAAATTATTACAAACCCATTTATCAGACCTCAAAATATCACAAACACGTCTTTTCGCTGAAATAATAATCAAAATTTTTCATTCGTAATAGACATTTTATTGTAACATACCACCTTTACAGCCACCATTCCGTTCGGTATGAGTCACTGTCTGCACGGCCACTACGGTCGGGGGTTCGAATCCCCCCTCGGGCATGGATATTTGTGCCGTCCTAGTTCGTAAGTAGTTCATAAGTAGTTTGAAAGTTTAGGGACTGATGACCCCGTAGTTAAGTCCCATAAGCTTAACAAACATTTGAACATTTGAACCGTTCGGTATGCTTGGAGTGCGTTCATATCTCCTGATCACTAATACACGTGTCTTACTTATAGTGCGCTGTTTCATAATACCACTGTTCTCACTAATATTAGTAACTAATAGTACTGTATTGTTAAAACTTCCGTCTACATTATAAAGTTACTTTAATTTAGTGTGACTGTGCCTCTGTTGTTGGTTACTGAAATTAGAGCATCATGGAGATGGCATGAGAAACTTTAAAATGACATGAAGTATAACAGATAATTGATTTGGCAATTCATTTGCAATTCTCTGCAATGAAACGAAATAAATATGAGAAATGTCATTTCATTCAGTATATATGTACAGGTTGTGCAACGGGTTTATCATTCACAAAGCCCTTTGGAATATTTGTTATTTGCTACAAGATCGTGTTACGTGTTGGGATATGACAGACACAAGGCCAGCCGAGACTGAGGTACGTCGCACGTCGTTTTCGATGCCAAGAGTCTCACGCGAATATAGAAATAAGGGTTCAGGTGGGCCATTTCACGCCATGCAGGATCTCACGGTACCGGCGACTAGCGCCCGTGAGGACACACATTTTGCGCGATTGGCAGTGCAAGTACGTAGATGCACCTCCCATACATTGGATCAGAAAGTGGACTTGTTTGTAGCGACGACACGACGACATGTGAGGCCCAAGGAACTGTCAACGCCGGCCGCGGTGCCCGAGGAGACTGAGGCGCTCCAGTCACGGTCTGCACGGCCACTATGGTCGGGGGTTCGAATCCCCCCTCGGGCATAGATATTTGTGCCGTCCTCAGTATAAGGTAGTTGATAAGTAATTTGTAAGTTTAGGTACTGATGACCCCGTAGTTAAGTCCCATAAGCTTAACAAACATTTGAACATTTGAACCGTTCGGTATGCTTGGAGTGCGTTCATATCTCCTGATCACTAATACACGTGTCTTACTTATAGTGCGCTGTTTCATAATACCACTGTTCTCACTAATATTAGTAACTAATAGTACTGTATTGTTAAAACTTCCGTCTACATTATAAAGTTACTTTAATTTAGTGTGACTGTGCCTCTGTTGTTGGTTACTGAAATTAGAGCATCATGGAGATGGCATGAGAAACTTTAAAATGACATGAAGTATAACAGATAATTGATTTGGCAATTCATTTGCAATTCTCTGCAATGAAACGAAATAAATATGAGAAATGTCATTTCATTCAGTATATATGTACAGGTTGTGCAACGGGTTTATCATTCACAAAGCCCTTTGGAATATTTGTTATTTGCTACAAGATCGTGTTACGTGTTGGGATATGACAGACACAAGGCCAGCCGAGACTGAGGTACGTCGCACGTCGTTTTCGATGCCAAGAGTCTCACGCGAATATAGAAATAAGGGTTCAGGTGGGCCATTTCACGCCATGCAGGATCTCACGGTACCGGCGACTAGCGCCCGTGAGGACACACATTTTGCGCGATTGGCAGTGCAAGTACGTAGATGCACCTCCCATACATTGGATCAGAAAGTGGACTTGTTTGTAGCGACGACACGACGACATGTGAGGCCCAAGGAACTGTCAACGCCGGCCGCGGTGCCCGAGGAGACTGAGGCGCTCCAGTCACGGTCTGCACGGCCACTATGGTCGGGGGTTCGAATCCCCCCTCGGGCATAGATATTTGTGCCGTCCTCAGTATAAGGTAGTTGATAAGTAATTTGTAAGTTTAGGTACTGATGACCCCGTAGTTAAGTCCCATACGCTTAACAAACATTTGAACATTTTTTGAACTGTCAGGAGCCGCGGTGGAGTAGCCGACAGGCGCCGTGGCTCAGCGCGCCCGCTCAGGGGGTTCAACGCCCTCTGTAATAAAAAAGCTGAGCCAAGAACACTTCGAACTTCAACGAACAAATACGATCAGCGTCCGCAATGACTAGAACTACCAATACAGCAAAAAAATAAATAAATAAATAAATAAAATAAAATAATAAAATAAAAACGTCTCGCTGCAGAGCGCGCGGTTGCTCGCCGTGGAGGTTCGAGTCCTCCCTGGGGCATGGGTGGGTGTGTTTGTCCTTAGGTTAGTTTACCTAGGTTTAAGTAGTTTGGAAGCTACGGACTGATGACCACGCAGTTTGGTCCGATAGATTTACAAACATTTGAACTGTCAGCACAATGGCCATTGTTGCTGCAGCGGGGAGATCGTCTTCAGGCGTGTGCACCCACCGAAAACAACACAGAAGTGCCACCACACCATCTTCTCAGATGACTTCCAATTCTGCATGCAGTGTCATGATGGACATAACCACGGGTGGAGAAACAGAGCGACCATCACCACACTGCACTCATCATCGCATTCACTATAGTCCCCCATTCGGATCTCCAGGCGGGGCTGCTCAGGAGGATGTCGTCATCACGAAAGACAACACTGGCATTCTACGGATCGGACCGTGAAATGTTAGATCCCTTAATCTGTGTCGAGCACCATGCTACTGAGTACTGAAACGTTCACCTCTGGTTCGTATAAGCGTTTATTTCAACAGCGGCCGCCATATTTCTGATGTATTAGGATCAATGCCCGACGCTTTTTTGTGTCTTCAAAGTTTCCGTGACTTTGTCTCCGAACACCAACGGTGCATTTTCTCGTGGTGTACTGTTCTGCCTGCACTGTACAGTTCTGATGCAGTCGTCGTTACACAGCTCAGTAATAGTAGTGGGGCTGTGGGAGTTTCGCCCCACTGAGATTCGCGCGTCTTTTGTTTTTTGGCGGGAAATTTGAATTACGCCCCACCCCTCCTCCCTCGGCCAATTGCTGGACCACAGATCAAAGGATGCCGCCACAAGATTATTGATAGGTCTTCCCGGAAGAACGAAAGATGATTGACAGTTTACATTTAGGTCCTTTTGATTGTCATCAACGCTACTTGTCCAACCGCTAATCAAAGGACGCCGCCATAACGCACTTACGGATTGACAGGTTGCAACACTTCCCTCGGCCGCACACGTCGTCCCCCTCCACCCCTCGGCGCCGCCGCCAGACAGGCGGCACCTCCGGCAGGTCCAGACCTGTAGACCCCTCGACATGTCTGTACTCGCACCCGCGACCCCTACTCGCTCGGCCGATTGCCGGACCGCCGCCTCTGCCGCCGACAGATGCTACCCCCTCCTCTTCCTCCACGCTCACGACCGCTTCTCAAAGGACGCCGCCACCCGCCATACCCGCGAGGACAAACAATACCGCGACGATTGTCTTGACCGCATCGACACCGTCCCCGCCCGGCAATTAAAAAAAAAAAAAAAATGCCCGCGTGCCGCACCTCTCGCGTCAGTCGAAGATGAGTGGTGACGGGGAGAAGAAGGTTCGTTTTAATACAGATGCTAACGAGGCGCACTTAATGATCAGTTGGAGATTTGCATACACAGCAGCTCGTAAAGGCGAGTGGCAGCAATATGCACTAGATCGAGAGCGCTTCCATCGACGAATACAACAAATGGAACGTGTCTTAGCACCTGTGATTCAGAAACGCTGCATATAAGAAAAATTATATCACCAACTTCTTCTTCTTTGTCGGTCATACTGAAACTTTTTTTTTTTTTAAATGTTTGTTAAGCTTATGGGACTTAACTACAGGGTCATCAGTCCCTAAACTTACAAACTACTAATGAACTACTTACGAACTAGGACGGCACAAATATCCATGCCCGAGGGGGGATTCGAACCCCCGACCGTAGTGGCCGTGCTGACCGTGACTGGAGCGCCTCAGTCACCTCGGCCACCGCGGCCGGCCATACTGAAACTGAATGAATTTATATATAGCTAATTGTAGGCCTCTACTTGACTTAGTCGATAACATGTCGTGGTGGGAGAAACAACAAAATTTCGTAGTTGGTGACTGGTCTGGTGATGGGTTGGGAGAGGATTCCCAGAAAAAGAACGGATCATTACTTCCTGATAATATACGTGCAATAATTGTAGGTCCGTCTAACTGCGGTAAAACAAATATTCTTATGACGTTGCTCACGCATATAGATGGAGTGTACTTTGAACATGTTTGTGTATTTTCTAGAACGCTATCTCAACCCAAATATCAGTAATTGCAGGAGATACTACGAGGCGTAAAAGGAGTCACCTATACAACGTACAGTGAAAGTGGTGATATCCCCCCTCCTGAGCAAGTAAAACCCAACACCGTTTTCATATTTGACGATGTTGCAGTTGAAAACCAAGACCAGATTCGTAGATATTTCTGTTTCTGAAGGCATATAAGCGTTGATGTATTTTATCTAAGCCAAACGTATTCCAGAATCCCAAAACAGTTGCTGCGGGATAATGCAAACCTCATTATAGCATTCAAACAAGACAATTTGAATTTAAAACATATTTACAGCGCCCATGTCGGAACTGATATGTCATTCACCGACTTTGTAAAGATCTGTGCAGACTGTTGAAATCATTCGCAGTACGGGTTTCTAGTTATAGATAAAACAAGGAAACTGAATGACGGTAGCTACCGACGGAACTTTCAAGATTTTCTACATATATAACGGCGCATATAGCTCAGTGAGACAGTCTACGCACCGACATGGACAAATTCGCACGTATGTCTAGTGATCGAGGCGTACAAAGGCAGAACATACGCATGTACATGGATTCAAAATTCCAAACTCTCGAGCGTCGAATTGAGAAAGTATATACAGATCCATGCTAAGCATCTCCTTGTACTTAACAATCAGGTAAATGCACGTGTTGATGTACTTGAAAAAAATGTGAGCACCTTAACTACAAAGATCGATGATATTGAGGGCGAAAAAATCACAGCGTCTGCAGTTGTTATTGAGAATAATAATAAGAAGAAGAAGATTAATAATAGCGGCACTATATAAGAGAGCATGCGACCCAGAAGTCTGTTTAGTACGTGTTGAGATGTCGACCAAGCAGAAAGTCATCCAAGCGCGAAAGGCCGTTCGCGAGAAATTAAGACTGTTAAAGTTGGGGCAGCTGAACCGCGAACAAACATTAAGAGAAACGTTCATACCGGTTACTGATTCCCTCAAGCATTTCAAAACGACTTCACGTCCAGAAAAAGAAGAAGACTCAATCGCGAATTTCATCAGAAATCATAGCAATTCTAGAATAGACAAAATATACGGTGTTAGCAAAGTAAAACCATATATGCTAGGCTCAAAGCCTATAAAATTAACCGAGAACACAATTCAGATTGGTGACTGAGAGTTTGAAAGAACCCCCGGTCTATTGGATCTTATTTTCCTAAAACCTACTAAAGATTAAAGCAAGAAATACACATCTGCAGATCTGAAGCGCTATGGGGAAATATTACAATTGACTGATGTGCATAAGAAGCCGCGAAGCCAAAGCAGCTTGAAATACAAGAAGATTATAAAACCTCTGCTCGAGAGGGATGAAATTGATTGTGATGGTATAGACATTCAAAATAAAAGTATGGATATCGGGCAAGCTCCAGAGTATATATATATTACAGTCATCCAGATGAAGTAATAGACAGACTACGTCTGCTAATGGCATCAACAGCTGCTGGTAATATAGCTCACTCGAAACCTTCATATGCCACACATTGTCTACTGCCCATGAGTGCTCGTACATTCTATGATTTAATTCCCGCTCAAGGTGAGACTTTTTAGAACATTTGTCGCAAGCCTTGCTATGACTGATTTTAAATACGATGTGCAGTGTACGTGTTATAGAACTAAGCAAATGTCCTTCAGACATGCATGCATGCAATAAACACGGACACTGCACATCGTATCTGGTCATGTGTTACTCAATACTCGCCCGCAACTACTCACTAGTCACTACAACTGATTCATAGCAGCAAAGAATAACGTACCTTAATCTTTCAAGTGCGGTTCATTTCGTTGCCCTATCGGTTCAGAGTCATTTTTGTTACCGCCGCGGTAGAATAGCCGAGCGGTCTAAGGCGCCTCGCTGCAGAGCGCGCGGTTTCTCGCTGTCGGAGGTTCGAGTGCTCCCTGGGGCATGGGTGTGTGTGTTGTCCTTAGGTTAGTTTATCTTAGATTAAGTAGTTTGTAAGCTACGGATTGATGACAACACAGTTTGGTGCGATAGATTTACAAACATTTGAACATTTTTTGTTGCCAAAGATGACACGTCTATGAGCAAAATTTTGCACTCCGTACACCCCAAAAATTTCTCACAAATTCATTCATGTGATTTCTTCACTTTTCGTTTTCCTGGCTTCGCGCCGCTTGCGCAGAATCGGCGCGGTTAGCTATGTCTTCGGCGTAGTTAATTTTAAAGGGTTGCCGGATGCTCTACCCGTTGCCATCCATTAGCTCGAGCTCCCCTCCCGCCTCTCAGGATCAGGATATAAGTGTACCCCTATTGTTTGCGAACAGTGATATACAGGTTGTCACAGCTATCTTGTCCACCCAAAACGTCTCTGGAACAATAACAGCTATTGGAAAACGACTTTCACCGGTATCAATGTACGGCTGGGGCCCATGAATGTACATATTTGGAAACATTCTAAAACGAAAGCAAGTTTGTTTTTTAACACAAACTTATGTTTTTTTTTTAAATGGACACCCTCTGTTTTCTTCAGCAATCCATAGCATGACAAATCACATAAACAATGGCGTTTATTGCATCGCAATATTCCAATTACATCCCGAGATATTGCGACGCGAAGTTGACGCTTGAAATACGCGAAACGCGCGGCTAGCGCACGTCCTGAGACTCAGGCGAGAACCCCATGCTGCTCAGGACGTGCTGAAGAAAAAATATAGGGTGCCTATTTAAAAATGCATAAGTTTGTGTTAAAAATACATTTGCTTTCGTTTTAGAATATTTCCAAATATGTACATTGATGGGCCCCAGCCGTACATTGATACCGGCGAAAGTCGTTTTCCAATAGCTGTTATTGTTCCAGAGATATTTTGGGTGGACAAGATAGCTGGGACACCCTGTATATGTAAAAGTGTGCAAAAGTTTCTCTAGATGTTTGTGAGTCTTTTAACTGAGGCGGAACTTAGGTACCAGCCGGGTATTCATGTAGTGCTGACGTGGGAACCGCTTCCACGCATGGCGGCACACCGCCCTTTGTTAACCCATTGTGGCCGGAAATCTCCCCGTCCCGGAAAACGGTGCCTAAACCCGCGTGGGTTCATGTAGTCTTCCCAGTAATCAATTTAAGGCCTCCTACCTACTTGAACTAAACTGAGTGTATAACAGAAATGACTTCAGCAAATTGACCTGAAAATACTCCTCTTTCATACAACAGCTTGACTACCTGTTACTGTTTACTTCAAATATTCAAGAGTAGAAGATGCATTCATTAAGCAAAGAAAGAGAAGAGACGCTACAACGAATATTGAAATAAATTGAATAACACGATTACGCCTAGTAATTTCTTGGTGTATAAGTGTGTCTCGGTTGCTCAGTATATATATATATATATATATATATATATATATATATATATATATATATATATATATATATATATATCGTATGGTATAATGTCAGCTACTTATAATACTTTAGTAAGATATACTAGTGTCTAATTAATAAGATAGAACATATCTCTGTCTCAGAGCCAAGTCCAACTTCTTTAACCACTGCACAGCTTCCTGACTGACTATATGGAGTTCGGTCATCCCTCCTGAGAATGATCGTAATGGGCAATTAGTAATTATGTGGGTCATCGTTTGTATGTTTGCTCCACAGTCACATGACTGGTCGTCTGTCTGTCTCCATTTGAATTTCCAATAGTTACAGCGACCAACACCAGTTCGGAAGCGGTTGATCAAGGATCATTCTGTCCTGGGAAGGTCCATTCCTTGGAGCTTTGGAGCTGCTTAGAGGGATCGTCTATCCAGATGCTGTTTTTTCCATTAAACGAATCCCAAGTTCTTGCCCAGTTTGATTTAGGCGAGAAGCCACTCTCATGTAGTTGCACAGCTGTTTTAAGAGGTGGTTTACGTGATTTCAGCCGGCTTACCTGTGGTGGAAGGTCTTGCAGGATAGGAAGCTCAGGAGTGGACAAGATCTTATAATACTCTCTCATTAAGGCTTCCTTCCGTCTTAGATCAGGAACGATGTTGCATAATATTGGGAGCCATTGAAGTGGTGTAGCCATCAGAGTGCCACTGATCAATCTCATTGCTCTATTTAATTGTACATCAATGTCTCTCACATGAGCACTGTTGAGCCAGACAGGAGAACAGTATTCAGCTGCAGAGTAAACTAGGGACAAAGCTGTTGTACGTAAAACCTTAGCACTGGCTCCCCGAGATGATCCTGCTAAGTGCTGCAATAGGTTATTCCTAGTTTTAACTTTGTCTGCTGTTTTATGAAGGTGGTACTTAAAAGTAAGAGATCTATCCAAGATGACTCCCAGGTATTTTGGATGTTCATTATGTTCAAGTTGGACACCATCAAAAGAGATATTAAGTTTATAGTCGGCCATCCTATTATTGAGATGGAAACAAGCAAATAGGACTTGACGACATAATTGGAATACATTTGTCGATCGTTTCTAGCGTCGCGTATGTAAAATTGAGAGATGCCGATTTTTGTGAGAAGGTTTTTGAATGCGTTGGAGGAACTCTGAAATTCAAACACAGTGATGATAACGTCGGTAAGGTCACAGTTACTCGCGCCGGTCTCGGCATTCGAACGATCAGGATCTTTGAATTGCCGTTCGAAATACCGGCCAACGACATAGATGCCGCAATTGCGCCTTATGGAAAAGTGATCAGCAATATTGCTGAACGTTGGTCGGCTGCTCACAAGTTTCCGGTGCTGAACGGTGTTCGACAACGAAAAGTAGACCTAAGAAAACACATTCCCTCGTACATCACTGTCTGTGGATACCGTGCAATTGCTATCTATGACGGACAACCCAAGACATGCGGTAGATGCGGCTGTACAGGCCACGTGCGGGCAGAATGTGTACAGAGGCGAGTTGAGCAGCTGCCTGCCGGTGAAGCTGCGGCAGCCCCCAATAGAGCACTTATAGTACAAGCAGAACAACCCGCCATTTTGAATCCCACATTGAAGACGCCCATTTAAAGACTACGGAACACTTACGCTCTTATATATATTCTTAAGGCCATTAAATATACTTTCCTAATGCAGAAAATATTGCAGCATAGTAAATTTATTGGCTTAAATTAGACTGTAAGAGACAAGCAACTTAAAGCTAGTGAATAGATGGATATTTAGAGATATGAAACATTCACTGACAGTCCGCATTAACGCATATGCTGCGTTTCTAAATATTGACCAAATACAGTTACAATACGTTACAATTATCGTATTTTCTTGTTTACAAATAGTACATCCATTTGAAAACAGTTAATAATAATATTAAAGTGCGATACCGTACTTCCCCGTGCCCCCCCCCCCCTCTCTAATGTCTCGCATGCTTTACACACACCATATTTCAGAAGATTTTAGGTCGAAAATGTGTTTAATAACGTTGAACGTATGGTTTCGTTAGATAACTACTAAATAAAGTCTCTCTGATAGCATGCATGCACTTTCAAATAAATTCAATGTTGCATGCTAATTCTGAATTTAATGCATTTAATGTACGATTTCTTTCTTGTTCCCATTCCTTGCGAAGTTCAATATATCATTATTTACATAATCATTATTATTGTTATTATTATTTGAGGCAGCTTGTTCACAGCTTGGCTTAGGCCTGCATATACCGTGTTGAGTCACATTCTAATTAAATACTGATCTAATGCAAAATAAAATAATTTAAAAACCACTAGCTGGGCAAAGCCAGCTGCACTCATTCATCACTTGAAACACAATTAGCAGCCCTAAAAAATTCCTTAGTTGGTCCAAATAAAATTAAGAAAAGTGGTTTACTTTAAAAACACTGTATATCGTGTTAACAATCTGAATCAAAATTAAAATAAACCATTGTTTACATGTATAGGCCTATATTTTCATTACTACTCCCTGTCAGCATAACAATTTCTAATATAAATAAAAAAAGTTTTGTTCTTAACGTTACACAGATAGATAGGCCTACTCGATTTTGGCGTCCATACTTGGCGTCTGGAATTTACAAGCCACCTTTTACTCCGATCTATGTTTAAAGAAAAGCGATAAAATGTGTAGTGACAATGTCTGCTATTATTTGAGTAGCTTGGAGCAGCAAAACCAACCATTTCACATTGTGAAACAATAATATCACAAAATATTCGCTGATTCACTTCGCTACACAATACAAAGCATACAACGCTGTCGCGAGATTGGGATTCAAAATGGCGGATTGTTCATCTCGGTATATCAAGTGCTTTAGCCGACGTCATACGTTGAGGTGGCGCGCGGAGAGAAGTCATTGAAGGCCAGTGGTGGCGCAGCTTCAGAGATAAGTCAACAAGTTGTTAAGGAGACAGTGAATGCCATTATTGATCTCCTCCAAGTCCGCGTCAGGAAATTACAGAACACCGAACCGAAGCGCAGGTCGTCTCAGAAACGGTGGCTCCCAAAATTCACAACACAGAAGACGCCGCGGATGTCGTGTCTGAACAAAGTGTATATTCTGTGGAGGCAACTGATACGCCTATGGCAGATGCTACCGATTCTGATCCCGTCAACGAATCCGTGTCAACCGCTGCAGCAGCGGAAACGGCCGGTACTTCCCCAAAGAAAACTAAAAAACGAAGATTGGCACATCAGGGGGCGGAACAAACAGCGCCTACTTTACGGGGAAAGGCGAAGGTAATAGCGCAAAAATTAAAAGAAGGTGACTTAGAAGATGCTGCCCCCTCTCAGCGTGGACAGAACAAAAACCCAAACCAGGGTACACGGTCGGGATCTCCCACTGAAACGACTACTCAGAACGCGTCAACATCGAATGCGCCGCAGGATACGTGCCTTCAAATTAATGAGGACGTAGGTACTACTTTTATAAAAGAGTGGGCGGACGATGTAGAGACAGACGACACGGATATAGAAATGAGGGACGTTCCAGAGGACCCGAGTGCCTCAACTACCCCGTCGGGAGATAACAGACACATCGTGAACGTTGCTATAGGCATCCAAACAACGGAAACCGACAGCGCCTCACCGTCCCAGCAGAATGATAATAATTAATCTGTCATCTTTACACTCTATGTAAGGTATGAACGGCTTGCAAGCGTACAAAATTGTTACGCTAAATCTCAATAAGATCCGCAGTTCCTTAAAGTTGAAAAGTTTACAAGACTTTTTGTACGCTGCTGAAATTGATGTCGCTATGCTTCAAGAAGTGGCCGACATCGAATTAGATCAAAAAGCCGGATATAACGCCTTAACCAACCCTGACTACGGAGACGACCTCGGGACTGCAATACTACTTAAAGAAGGAATAATCGTGAAAAATGTGGAAAGACTTGTGTCCAGCAGAGGGATCGCGGTTTCTTTTAACAACACCAGGCTAATCAATGTTTACGCGCCATCCGGATCAGGTAATAAGCAACGCCGGGCGGAATTTTTTAGACATGACGTGCTTCCCCTGTTTCATCGACTTTTAGCGAAATCATTTTTGCCGGTGATTTTTAACTGTGTGCTAAATCAAAGGGATCAAATCCCGAATTTTAATTCTTGTGTGGAACTCGGGAAGATCGTGCAAGACCTCAGATTAATTGACACTTGGACTTTCTTGCACGGCGAAGCGACCGGCTTTACACACATCACCAGCCATTCCGCTAGCCGGCTTGACAGAATCTATGTCTCACAGAATGTAACAGCTCAACTTTTACAATCCGAAATATGGCCCACTAGTTTCTCCGACCATGCAGCGTACATATGTACCATTAACATGTCAAAACAAGAAACATATCGAGGTCGCGGCCTGTGGAAATTAAACACCGCGCATTTGCAAGATTTTGAGTGTCGCGAGGTGTTTCTAGCAACTTGGCAAGCATGTGAGCTTAAATTTCATAAATTCAACTCGGCGATCGATTGGTGGCTCAAATGTGCCAAACCTCACTTAAGGAGAGCATTAATCTGTTATTCCCGTGAGAAAAACATGTGGTACAAACGAACCTCGGAATTCTATTTCCAGTGTCTCCGGGATCTTTATAAACTCGATGCCACCGTGGTAACAAATTTTACGAAGATAAAAAAATACAGGCGAAACTTCTATCACTGAAACGGAAACAGCTGGAAGGTGTCAAAATCCGAGCGAAAGTTCCGAATTCGGTACAGGATGAAGAGGCTGCAATGTTTCACATGATACGAGAAACTAAACGGGCCAATAGGAAACTTTTAACAGCAATTAAAACCAGCACCGGTGAGACTGTGACCAAACAAAGTGATATAAGGGCTGTTGTACAACAGTATTATTCCGATCTACTGTCAAACAAACCAGTTGACGAGAACGCTTTCGCGGATTTTACACCACATTTGTCACGATGTCGTCATGCAGAGCCCGAGGAACAAATCGCCTGGGAGCGACGGGTTACCGGCAGAGGTTTATCAAACCTTTTGGCCGCAAATGAAGACCAAACTACTTGCTGTATGTCACGAATTATTGGATCCTAACACCGTCATTCCACCAGAATTTCATGATGGGATTTTTGTGTTACTGCCAAAGAAACCGTGCAGAAATTCGCTTAAGGACTTGAGACCGATTACCTTACTGAATGGAGACTACAAAATTTTTGCCAGAGTCCTCAGCCATCGCCTGAAGTCGATCATGAGTATGATCACGGGACCCTACCAAACAAGTGTCGGGAGAGACAGGTCGATTTACGAAACGCTCACAGACTACCGAGATACCATAGCAATCGCCGAGACTCGTAAATTAAAATGTGGCATAATAACGTTAGATTTTGAAAAAGCCTTCGATAGAGTGAGCCATCATTTCCTCTTCCACGTTATGCAGGTAATGGGCTTTTCGCACCGGTTCGTCAGTATTTTGAAAAATTTGTTCCACAATAGTACTTCACGAATTTTAATTAATGGTCAAATCGGTGAAGCCATTCATATTGCCAGTTCGGTAAGACAAGGATGTCCGATGTCGGCACCTTTATTCGCCATCGCCATCGAACCACTGCTCGCCACGCTAACGCAGCAGCTGCAAGGCCTGGTTATAAACGGACAGAAGATCGTTTGTCGCGCATACGCAGACGACGTGGGATTTCTAGTCGTCATTACGCAAGAAATAGACTCCTCGCTCCACACTATTGAGAGGTATGAGGCTGCATCTGGAGCCAAACTTAACTGGGACAAATCTGACATTATGAATATTGGACGTGGATTAAATATGCAACACCACGAGCGACTGAGAGAAATAACTGGCATGAGATGTTTAGGTATACAGTTCCGGAAGAAGCTGCAGAACACCACTGCAGTCAACTACAGAGAGTTACTCAACAAACTCAGAGCATGTGTTCAACTTCACAACATGAGGCAGTTGAATACGTTACAAAAAGTACTACTAGTTAACACCTACATCACATCGAAAATCAACTATGTTGCTAAAGTGTTGCCCATTCCGAGTGGCATCGCACAAAGGATGTTGTCAGCACTAGGTCATTTCGTGAGCAGAGGCAGCATGTTTAAAGTTAAATATGAGACCTTAACGCTTCCGATACGAAACGGTGGGTTAAATCTCACAAACGTCCACACAAAGGCACAAGCGTTGTACATCATTAGTACTTACAAGCTGTGGAAAACATCCCCGAACAGTTTAATTACCCCTCTGCTCAACGAAATCTCACCACCGGACCTAAACCCTGCCGGCCGCGGTGGCCGAGGGGACTGAGGCGCTTCAGTCATGGTCTGCACGGCCACTACGGTCGGGGGTTCGAATCCCCCCTCAGGCATGGATATTTGTGCCGTCCTTAGTTGTAGCTAGTTCATAAGTAGTTTGTAAGTTTAGGGACTGATGATCCCGTAGTTAAGTCCCATAGACTCTACAAACATTTTTTAAAAACCTAAACCCTCCAGTTGATGTTCACCACATACCACCTGCACTGTACCACGTACGGAATTTCTTATTGGAATATAGCTACGTTCGAAGAAGGATAGCCGAAAAGGAAATAACAGTTACAAAGAAAATCTATAATACTTTGATAGAAACAAAGCCTAACAATAACATAGAAGATAAATACGAGGATCACAACTGGCGCGTAATTTGGGATAATATCCACTCCCGCAATTTGCCGTCTGTCGTGCGATCAGGCCGGCCGCGGTGGCCGAGGGGACTGAGGCGCTCCAGTCACGGTCTGCACGGCCACTACGGTCGGGGGTTCGAATCCCCCCTCGGGCATGGATATTTGTGCCGCCCTTAGAATTAGCTAGTTCATAAGTAGTTTGTAAGTTTAGGGACTGATGACCCCGTAGTTAAGTCCCATAAGCTATACAAACATTTGAACATTTCGTGCGATCGGCTTGGTACTACGCTGTGAATAGAAAAATAGTGACCAATTCCAAGCGGTACTCCATACATTTAGCCGACTCCCCTCTGTGTAACTCATGCCTTCTACAAGATACTGAGGAGCATCGATTTGTGTGCGAGTAAGTGAGAGAGGTTTGGAAGGTAGTTAGGCAGCTGTTGGCAAGTATCACCAGAACATCTGCCGCTACGATAACACCAGCAGACTTCCTTACACCCGACACGGTCCCCTATCCACAGACCAAAAGGAATTCAGTAAACTGGATAAAAGGACACACTGTTTACTATATATTCAACAGCCAAAGTCCAAGTAAACAGGACTTTGTCATGTACTTACGGATACAACATCAAAAATTACAGGCAATTTCCAATTATGGTAAACATTATGCAAATTTTTTAACCAAAACAATCAGTGGACAACTAATGTACTAACGTACGATTAACGGTTCACTTTGGAGAAACAGAAGTTACATTTAGTTGAAATGGAACTTGATTTTATATAGAATGACCAGAATTCAATCCCACGAAGACACGAAGTAATAAACCAGAATCGATGTACACCTTGTTTCACCAATTCCGCAGCAGGGAAACTTTGGCCGTGACGCTTTTCGGAGTTACGAGAAGACAATATGAGGTACTAATACCCGCTAACGGAGAAGACACAGGAAAAGAAATTAAAATAGAATCAGATACGGAAACGCACCACAAATTTCGAGAAGACGAACTCCGATAGGCAACCACTGAGCTGAAGTTAAACGTGCTAAAATGCCAGTCAACGTTTTTTTATATGTTTATTTTCAGAAACCCCTTATTTTCAAGACGGAGATACGTCGACTTTTGCATTTTCTTTTTCTCTGCTGTCAAAGAAGCACACATGGGAAGACTTTTATTTTTAAGTATCCGACAGCAGCCACTTTCTTTCTTAAAGGCAGATGAAGCCGACGCCGGTGAAGGCGATGTTGGCGAGCGGAAGGACGGGTTGAAGGGGAGGAAGGAGACCAGAAAAAAAAGTGGTAGAGTGCCAGACTACAAATCCAAAGGTTGCGGGTTCGCTCTCTGCCAGGTGCTGCGATTTTTATTTGTCACTTTCCATTTCTTTCACCTCTGGCAGTATTTCTCATGTAAAAAATACCGAGTAGCACCGTGGTTCGTAACCCACGTTAAACTGTAGGTCCTCCTATAACTGGCTGGGTAAGTCAGTTCCAAAGTCGGAGGAAGGCAACTGCATACCACCTCCAAACAGGACCGTGCCTAGTAAAGCACTGAGGTGTTCAAACCAATATTCGGATTGTTGACTGCTTTACCTTACTTTAAGTGTTTGACCTCCCTTACAGGTAGATAACGCACAATGAGAACGTACAAGATCACATTAAAAGCGTTATGTTTACCCACAAAAGAACATGTTCAAATGTCTGTAAATCTATCGGACCAAACTGCGTGGTCATCAGTCCGTAGCTTACAAACTACTTAAACCTAGGTAGACTAACCTACGGACAAACACACACACCCATGCCCCAGGGAGGACTCGAACCTCCACGGCGAGCAACCACGCACTCCGCAGCGAGGTGCTTTAGACCGCTCGGCTACTCCACCGCGGCGAAAGAACATGTAATATACTGCCAGTTTAAAGATAGTTTGGATCGGCATGAATCTCGAAATTATGTGAGGACAGACTTGCCTCAGAGGCTACAAAACCATGCAAATAAATCAAAATAGTTCTGCTGGCAGCCGTTCCTTTTGTTTTGATTAATAATTATGTAGAAGGAATTCTTATGAAATCCAGCAGTGGCTCAAGTATTTACGTAAGAAGATTTGTGTTTGCCGCGCGGAATGGCCACGTGGTCTAAGGCGTCACGCAACGTACTGGGCGGCCACTCCCGCAGGAGATTCGAGTCTTCCTGCGGGCATGGGTGTGTGTGTGTTGTCCTTAGTATAGGTTAGTTGAAACAGCTTGTAAGTCTAGGGACTGATGATCATAGCAGTTTGGGCCGATAGGTTTACAAATATTTGAACATATTAAGAAGATGTGTAAACTGTTCAAACATTGTTCAGATTTCATAAATGAGAGGGGGGGTGAAAATGAATCAGAGATGCTTCAATGAAATTCCTGATTATTAATCTATATACGTATAAATAAGTTGCCGTGCTTTAGTCTCGTTAAATCCCAAAAAATAGCTTCACGCATTTGAATGTTTTCTTGTTTTCAGTTGGCTTTGCTACAGGGATGATTTAGGAAAAATAAATTCGCAAAACATAAAAAAGAGCTGAAAAATCTAACAAATAAATAAATGAAACCAATGTTTGTTTGTCCCCTGTGTTTTCATAAACCTTACAATTGTTTGCGACGAAATTTTTGTGAGCTGTTCTCTGTACGGGCTCAAAGGTTCCTGACTCAAAACGAAACTTGGAAACATAGTTACGGAAATATGACGTCTGAAATATGGATACGACACCGTGCGAAAATATCCATATTTATGCATTCTCTGAGAATAGGAGCACTTAGCGACCAGCAACAAACTTTACATGTAGTTTCATACTGTGGCCAATTTTTTGACGCTGAACAACCCGCCCCCACCTTTAAAGTAAAAGGAAATTTTAGCGCTTACTATTTTTTTTTCTTTCTAGATAGTGTAAAACTAACGCTTCGGGCATGATGTAATGTACTACTTCTTTACTACTAACTCTACTTGCGACAAATTTTGGATACGTTATGCACTTAAATCACTAATTCTGTCAACAAATTGGGATCACTGTAAGTCACAAAGTTCCAGAGATCCGTCATCACAAAAACTGAGATACGTGAAAAACTGAATGACATTTTGTATTACTTGTTTACTTTACAATGCATTTCGCAGGCGAATTAAAAAAAAAATTGCATATAAAATCTTGGTCGTATTCCACTGCAGAATATTAAAATTATCGGTTAAGAACTTTCTGGGATATGTGATGAGCAGCATTTAAATTTTCCGTTGGTTAATTCTTAACAGTACAACTCTGAATGTTACAGACCTATTGATTTGAAATCGTGACACAAAGTTGCATGGCAATACAAGCGTTCCAACGCACCACGGGTACAGTTTCGTAGACAAATATGAATTTGCACTTATCCTCTGCGGTACAAATGATATACCCTATATGATTCCATGATGCATGAGAATCAGTACGAAAGAATACTCCATATACTCTAGTTAACCGAACACCGTTAAAGAAGTGCGAATATAAAAAATGTGTTACGCTAACCTGAAATACCGACAGTGCACCAACAGCGTGGAACAAGATCTCTGAACACGACTGAAGATAGAGACTAGGGATGGGAAAAACCGACCAGTTAAAACCGATACCGGTATTTTCGTTTTGAATAACCGGTTTTTTTGGTAATTATTTGATGTCGGTTGTAACCGGTTTTTCTTAGTAATTGTCAAAAACCGGGTAAAAAAACCGTTACGACTATTTCCTGTAGTAGTAGTTCAAAACGTGTTGTTTGTAAATAATTATAAAAAAACTAAAACTAGTAGACTTATATTTAGGGCTAGTACTAAAATTTCCACTGCTGTGAAATATTAGGTCATCGCAGTAAAAGCCATCAGTGATAATTTAAGAACAATCCCGGCAGTCAGAAACGCGCAACAAACACGTGGCATAAGAACTTAAGGACTGGTGCAGCTGTTGAGGCATCGATGCACCTGTTGCCGTGTGGCGTGGCCTATTAGACGACGCGCGTGCACCGGCAGTGTACGAGACTTGCCTCCGTCTGGTCATGCGGCAGTTCCTTGCTGTCGTCGCCAAACATCGGTTGTGTCTTCAATGGCACCATCCCGAGTGAGGAAGTACTTCACGAAGTACGGGAGCATTGAGGTACGATGCTACATTTGCTTCAAAAAGCTGAAAACGGGTGGAGGTGCTACAAACATGCTGTGTCCTTTAAGCAGAAAACATCCAAAATGTTTCTTGGAAGAGAAGGTAAATTCGATTCATATACCTATTATGTAAGCTTGGAATAATAACTTTTAATGTACTATCATATTGTTATGCTAACAAGTTTTATTAACGTGATTCCCTGAAAGCGAGGGGCTGTTTTACTAACCAATATGGGTTACGTAACATGATAATAGTATGCACTGGCTCACAAGTCCAACTTATGGAGTGGTTGGCTCAATATTCGCAACTGTCGGATGGAAATACTAGGCCAGTAAATCTGTATGTTTCGTATATCCTCTTTTACGGACTCCTGGCTAGGCTTACACATACTCAAGAGGTCGTAGTATTGGGAGGGGATCTTGCAAAATATGGAAACACTAGTGATTTGTCGTATAACGTAAATTTACCTAATTTTTAACTAAATTTCGTAAGTTTCGGTTTCAGCCGAAACTAGAAGAACCGAAAATTCGATTACGGTTTCTGTTTCGGCCGCAAAATATGTTTCGGTCGAAATCTACTGGAAATAATAGTAATAAAAAGAACCGGTATAACCGAAAACCGGTTGTTTCAGCAATAACCGCCATCCCTAATACAGACCTGAAAGGCTTACAAACAAGATATTACGCTAAACTGCTAGTTTACCACAAGCTGACCATAATTCTTGTTTCTGCAGCATGGGAGGTGTCATCTGGTGTAACCTCGGCTCGGTACACAGCACCGCAGTACATCTGCGTGTGGATGTAGAACAGCAAAGTGCCGTTTGCGGGAGACAGGTTACCGGAAACAGAGTGCTTTGTCTCGCGGCCAACGGAGCACGCTACGTCTCAACGTTACCGCGAGCGTACATCATCCGTCACCCTGTTGTACCTAGGGTTACTATACATCCAACTGAAGACAATGGGGATCCGATACAATTTTGAAATTACAACTAACTTCTTTAAACAAAAAAGTTTAGCAGCCACAATTGCAAAATTTCGAATATCGTCTTTTCATAAATAGTTTCAGAGTACTTTGCCACTATAGTGAAAATATGTTATGAAACCGTTAACATGGTTTTACAAAATTGTTGTTTGCAGAACAGTGACCAACCGTTAGTAAGTCGTCATGATTTCAGATACTGACATTGACTTATTACCTTCTCTATGTGATTGCTGAGACTGTGCGTCTGTCCAGCCTTTCCTCCTCGTGATACAACTATGTCATACTTTTGTCAATGCTGTAAAACCAGACAACATATTCTCTATTAGACGTATGTCATTTCAAAATCTCATATTTCAATCTTACAGGGTGAAATTACTGAACGAAATGAAACGAAAACGTAAAATACAAACTACAGGATGTAAAGATTTTATTCATGTGAAGGTCACTACTGATATTGGGATTTAGGTTATGCCTGGCTTCCGTGGCGATGATGTGGCGCAGACGAATATCGGAATTCTGCATGACCCACTGAAACGCACCAATTTAGCTTATTGTTGGACCCACCAAAATAAAAGCGGGCTTAGTCGCTAAACCCAACCAAATCATCACCATCATCATCATTAGAGACTGATTATGCCTTTCAGGGTTCAGTCTGGAGCATAGTACCTCTAATAAAATTCCTCCATGATCCCCTATTCAATGCTAACATTGATGCCTCGTCTGATGTTATGCCTTTTACTTCAAAATCATTCTTCACCGAATCTAAGTACTTTCTTCTTGATCTACCTCGACTCCTCTTACCCTCCGCTGCCGAGCTCATGAGTCTCTTAGGTAACCTTGCTTCTCCCATGCGTCTAACATGACCCCACCATCTCATCCAGTTTGCTCTAACTGCTTCATCTATGGTGTTCATTCCCATTTTTCTTTGATTTCCTCATTATGGACACCCTCCTGCCATTGTTCCCATCTATTAGTACCTGCAATCATTCTTGCTACTTTCATATCTGTAACCTTTACCTTATGAGTAAGGTAACCTGTATCCACCCAACTTTCCCTCCCATACAACAAAGTTGGTCGAAAGATAGAGCGGTGCACTCCTGACTGAGAATTGGTACTTACTTCCTTCTTGCAGAAGAGAGTATTTCTTATCTGAGCACTCACTGCATTAGCTTTGCTGCACCTCGATTCCAGTTCTTTCATTATATTGCGATCCTGTGAGAAAATACATCCTACGTACTTGAGACTATCCACCTGTTCTAACTTTGTTCCTCCTATTTGGCACTCAATCTGTTTGAATCTCTTTCCCACAGTCATTTCTTTCGTTTTGAAGACGCTGATCGTCATATCATAATCCTTGCAGCTCTGATCGAGCTCTGAAATATTAATTTGTAACCTTTCAATCGAATCGGCCATTGCAACTAAGTCATCCGCATATGCGAGACAGCTTATTTTGTTTTCACCTATTTTAATCCCGCCCTGCCAGTCTACTGTTTTCAACATATGAACCATGAATAGTATGAACAACAGTAGTGACAAGTTACAGCCTTGTCTTACACCTGAAACTACCCTGAACCATGAGCTTAATTTGCCATCTACTCTAACTGCTGCCTGTCAGTCTACGTAAAGCCCTTTAATTGCTTGCAGAAGTTTGCCTCCTATACCATAATCTTGTAGAACTGACAGTAGCTTTCTCCTAGGAACACGGCCATAAGCCTTTTCTAGATCTATGAAACATAGATACAATTGCCTGTTCCACTCATAGCACTTTTCATTACCTGCTGTAAGCTAAAGATCAGGTCCTGATGCCGGCTGCGGTGGCCGAGGGGACTGAGGCGATAGAGTCACGCTCAGCACGGCCACTAAGGTTGGGGATTCGAATCCCCCCTCGGACATGGATATTTGTGCCGTCCTTAGTATTAGTTCATAAGTAGTTTGTAAGTTTAGGGACTGATGACCCCGTAGTTAAGTCCCATAAGCTATATAAGCATTTGCATTTTTCTGGTCCCGACAGCCTCTAAGAGGCCTGAATCCACACTGATTTTCATCTAACTTTTCCTCAATTAATACTCGCACTCTCCTTTCAACAATACCTGAGAATATTTAGCCTACAACGCTAATTAAAGAGATACCTCGATAGTTGTTACAATCTTTTCTGTTCCCACGTTTGAAAACTGGCGTGATTACCACTTTCGTCCAATCAGACGGAACCTGTCCCGATTCCCACGCCTTCTCAATTATCGTGTGTAACCATTTGAGACCTGATATTCCACTGTATTTGACGAGTTCCGGCTTAATTTCATCCGCTCCAGCCGCTTTATTGCACTGTAATCTACTGACCATTTTCTCCACTTCCTCAAATGAGATCCTGTTTCCATCGTCGTTCCTATCCCATTCTATCTGAAAATCTGACACATCATTGAATATTTCACTTACATTGAGCAATTCTTCAAAATATTCCCTCCATCTGCTCAAAGCATCCACAGGATTAACTAGCAGCTTTCCTGACCTGTCCAAAACACTTGTTAATTCCTTCTTCCCTCCCTTTCGAAGATTGCTAATTACGCTCCAAAATGGTTTTCCCGCGGCTTGACCCAGAGTTTATAGCTTACTAGCTTAAACCCGCGGCTCCGCACGCGTGTTGGTAGATCAAATCAAACTTAAAAATGCACTCGTTTCGAAGAATCCAATCACAACATTCAACAATAATGATTGTAACAATATCACAAATCGATCACTTGATGTAATGCGCGAAACGTCAAATCGATTTTTTACTGCTTTATTTATTTATTCTTATATTTCCTTATTCGTATGCTTATCCTTACAGAGAAAGAGCTGAAGACATTGTACGGGCGCTGATGACCTCGCTGTTGAGCGCCCTAAAACGCCAATCATCATCATCATCATCATCATCAAGACATTGTAGCACGCATAGACCAAATATATGGTCTGTGGCATCACGTTTCGCTGTATGTAACCTCCTTGCTATAGAGTCGCAAATGTCATCGCTGGCCTTCAGTCCGAATTTTTTTATAATTTGACGACTTTCAACCACCATATCTTCCACTCCCTTATAGCTATCGGCATAGAACTGTTATGGTGTACAATGGGAGACTTCGGACAACAATTACACACAGACCATTCGTTTGCGTTCTGTAGTTTTCTCTGCAGAGCGAAATATTAACACACACACACACACTCACACACACACACACACACACACACACACACTTAGAAGGAAGGGAAGGAATCTTAGGGTTTAACGTCCCGTCGACTGCTTGGTCATTAGAGACGGCACACACTTAGAATTTTATATACACCAATAACGTTCCATCCCAATATACTCCACTCTTTTATCATTATCAACCCTCAAGCAACAATGCAACCAATAAAACCATTCTCAAAGTATAATTATTTTCTGCATTTCGCGTTATATTTTTCAAATTACTAAATATCTATCAGATTGCTATAAAACCGTGCCTAAAACCTTCCTCAGGTATAAATTGGTAACTGTACTAATATTTAAGTCTCTGCGTCTTGTCGTTCGGACGTGATAAGCGTATACCGAACATATATTCACATTAATATATATAGATAAATAGCTATCCGATCGCCATAAAACCGTGCCTAAAGCCTTCCCCGGGTAAACATTAGTAACTGTACAAATTTTTAGCTCTTTATGTCTTGTGGTTCAGACGTGATAAACGTACACCGAACAGATATTCACATTTATAGATATAGATTTCCAAAGTCTTCCCATGATTTTTCTTGGAGTCTGCACTTATCCGTTTGGTTTGTTTCTTTCTTCAACCAAACCACATTCAAATAAAAATCTTGTTCTCAATTCTGTGGACAATAGTGTTGACAAAACATATCCGCTCTTCCATGACTCTGAGGTTTAATGGCTGATGTGTAACAGATGCAGATTTTCAACAACAAATTGTTACAGTGTATCCCGGTTGATTCCCACCTATTGTGCAGCTGATCGATTTCTTGAGACTGGTTTGTTCAAATGTTTGTAAATCTATAGGACTTAACTACACTGGTCACCAGTCCCTAGGCTTTCAAACTACTTAAACTAAGTTATGCTAAGGACAAATAAACCCATGCCAGAGGAAGGAATCGAACCTCCGCTGTGGTGCGCTCCGCAGCTAGGCGCCGGTTTGAAATACAGCGCGTGTCTTCTAGACGTTTTCAGGCATTTACACCCTTTTCGGACACCGTCATCACGAACACTAAATGTTCTCTCAAACTGTCGAGTGAAACTGTTGATTGTTAGCATACTTGGGCCCGTCGTTTTCAGCTTGAACTCGTTCTCAAACTTCCTTCGAGCAGCAGATGGGCCATTATTGCACGCATAACACACGTTCACAAGCGCGATACTCTCAACACGCTGCACCATGACATTGTAACGTGCAAACGGCCAACAACAAGGCGTGCGAGCATGCGCATACTATTTTTCACCATGCACCGCAGCCAACCGTGCAGTCTGAAAGTCTTAACACAAACTATTTATAAATTATGACGATTTTATTTCATATAGTTTAATAATTTTAAGGCCGGCCGCGGTGGCCGCGGGGACTGAGGCGCTCCAGTCACGGTCTGCACGGCCACTACGGTCGGGGGTTCGAATCCCCCCTAGGGCATGGATATTTGTGCCGTCCTAGTTCGTTAGTAGTTCATAAGTAGTTTGTAAGTTTAGGGACTGATGGCCCCGTAGTTAAGTCCCATAAGCTGTACAAACATTTGAACATTTTTTGCACGACCACTACGGTCGGGGGTTCGAATCCCCCCTCGGGCATGGATATTTGTGCCGTCCTTAGTCTTAAGTAGTTTATAAGTAGTTTGTAAGTTTAGGGACTGATGACCCCGTAGTAAAGTCCCATAGACTCTACAAACATTTGAATAATTTTCAGTCTATATATGGTTTTGTCGTAACCACAAGATGTGATAAGACCGCATTGTGTTTATCATTGTGCCTTCTAATGGGTCGATACGTAACCACCAACAGCGGAGAATCTATTTTGGATTCGATGTTAACACAGAATTGACATCGAGTGAGATATAGTAGTTGTAACTGACGATCGAGAAATTCCTTACACATTGTGCCAGTGAATGCAAATAAGTATTGTACAATTTTCAAAAGTTCTCCAGCCGATCACCTAAATGCTACCAACCTCAGTTTCGCTCTACCAATTTGTCATTCCGCCATATGACAGACGACCACAGAGTGTAACAATTTGACATGGAAATTAAAAAAAAAAAAATAAATAAATAAAGTAGTTCCTGGTGTTTTATGAATTTGCAAACGGGGGTTGAAATAGAGTATTAAAAACCGTGTGGAGCCCGGATAAACTGGGTTATTTGGTAACGCTAGCTGTACCTCGTAAGTATCGGCTACAGACGTACCTTCTCTCCATCAGCCAAAGACTGCACTATACTTTTCAACTGATGACTTGTGCTCAAACTGATTTTACTCTAGTTTTGCCACTCACAATTATTTACGTAAAACTGGATAACTTTGAAGCCAGCTTGTAATGGAAGGCTTTCAATGTGTAAACAAAATAAGTAAAACCACGCGTCTTGCAGTCTGCAGTAGCATGGCCATATGTCAGAATTATATTTAAAAAAAAACTAATACCCAGATACAACCCCACTATATCAGGGGAAACCTTGGAATACTTCTGTTACTTTTTGTGATTAGTACGCTATGCTCGTATGTGGAAGGAAAAGTCCCCACCCTCTCTAGGGCTACTGACACAAGGTGTCTCCCAACTACTACACTAAACATCATCCTAAAATTCCAGCCGATACCTGCTCTTGTCCAGTCTCTTGTAACGCGTTTAAATCAAATAATATATATCTCCAGGTCTATTAATTACTCCTCCTTCATTTCGGTTTGGTAAACAAACATTTCAGATTCTGTACATAATTGACAGAAAGAACGTCTGGGTAACAATCTGACCAAATCGAGTAAATGATAATTCCCCTTCGTCCAGAATATGGAAAGACTCTCCCGTGTAACAAATAAGTCAGATTATCGGATAGTTTAGTCTATATTCTTTCAGATGAGTCCAAGTCCTGTACAACAGCTTATTTTGCATGGAAACGTCAAGGATAACGGGATAATTCTAGTGGAAAAGTTTGACTCTTTTATGGACATTATCATCAGTAAACATATTCATAGAAGTTTCGGGTATGCAGCCGGTCGTCGTCTAAAACATCACACGATATTTCGGCCAGACACCTGCTAGCCATCCTCAGGTGAGTCGATGAAGACTGAAGAGTGCGTCCAGCGTTCCACTATATATAGAAAACTTGGCGGTTACAGCGCATGCGTCAAAATATAAACAGACAGGCCACACTGCAGCGCCCTCGCTGGTGGAACCGCGGAGTTCAGCTGTCCTCTGCACTGCCACTGCCGCTCACAGCCGACGTCGGCGCTCTCCGTCGTCTTCGATCTGAGCAAACTTTAGTAATGACGGGATTCCATGCTTTGTCAAGATTGTAGCCACTATCCCGATTCATCAAATGCTGGGATCGGTTAAGGATGACTTGTTGTTACGTAAGGCTGGTGTCTACAAAGTTCCCTGCCAATGTGGGATGGCTTATATAGGCCAGACTACGCGCACTGTTGAAGAACGTTGCAGTGAACACAAACGCAACACACGCCTTTTACAGCCAAGCAAGTCTGCTATTGCTGAACATTGCATTTCCACCGGAAACTCTATGGAGTACGATAAAACGGTAATTTTGACAACAGCAAAATATTTTTGGGACTCCATTATCAAAGAATCTTTGGAAATACGTGTCGCGGAAAATTTGATGAATCTGGATAGTGGCTACAACCTTTACAAAGCGTGGAATCCCGTCATTACTAAAGTTTGCTCAGATCGAAGACGACGGAGAGCGCCGACGTCGGCTGTGAGCGGCAGTGGCAGTGCAGAGGACAGCTGAACTCCGCGGCTCCACCAGCGAGGGCGCTGCCGTCCGGCAGTGTGGCCTGCCTGTTAATGTTTTGACGCATGCGCTGTAACCGCCAAGTTTTCTATATATAGTGGAACGCTGGACGCACTCTTCAGTCTTCATCGACTCACCTGAAGATGGCTAGCAGGTGTCTGGCCGAAATATCGTGTGATGTTTTAGACGACGACCGGCTGCATACCCGAAACTTCTATGAATATTCGATCCGCCGGGAGAATTTTAAAGTTCACATCAGTAAACATGTCGGGCTTTTGGATCTACACTAGAATGCACTTTCGGAAAAAAAAACGAATTACTTGATTGGAAGTTCCACCATCCTTGCTGTTCTTCCATTCAATGTTTTGGTGTTATAGTGCGTGCTTCCGTAATAGTGTGAGTGATTGAACAGGACCTGGAGAACGCTCCACTGAGCAATACGAGGTAGCGAACCTGGGGTCGGAGAAGCAGGCTGAAGGAGATATCGGAGTAAACTTGTCTACCGCTTTGTCTCGCATTAGGCCTACTGTTTTCCATATTATTTACGCTAATATGCGTACAAATTTACACGTACTGTGCTGTACATGTACATGTAAATGTACATTCTTTATTTCCTGCAGGACTTAAGTAGGAAGAGTGATGCAGCTTTTATTTACTTTACTTGTCAATAAGTTAGCTCTGTTATGTAGTAAGATAATTTATGCTCTTATTTGTTTCGTGTTCAACTGTGAACCTGATATTTACAAATATCCAACATTATCAAGAATGCTGAAGATTAGGTGGGTAGATCGCATAACTAATGAAGAGGTACTGAACAGAAGTGGTGAGAAAGGGAATTTTTGGCATACCGTAACCAAAAGAAGGGATCGCTTGGTAGGACACATTCTTAGACACCGAGGAATCATAAATTTAGCATTGGAGGGAAGTGTGTGGGGTAAAATCGCAGAGGGAGACCAAGAGACGCGTATAGAAAACAGATTCAAGTGGATGTGGGTTGTCGTTCTTTTGAGGAGATGAAAAGGCTTGCTCAGGATAGAGTAGGGTGGAGAGCTGCATCAAACCAGTCTCCGGACTGAAGACCATAACAACAACAACAACAACAACAACAACAAACATCATTATAGCATATATAGAAAACCCACTACCTCAGATGTTAGCATTGATAACTCATCCTGTCACCCAAGCCAACACAAGATGGCATACTTCAGAGCCATGATCCACCAAATGGAAAACGTACCAATGAGTCATACAAACCAACAAAATGAAATCAATATACTATAAACTGTCGCACATAATAATGGATATAATCCTACAATAATAGACAATCTCCACAACAAAATAAAAGTCAAAACCACTGGTCTAGATAACAGTAGTTCACACAACATTTACCCAAAAACAAATCCACCCCCTTTAGAAGCTAAACCTAAATACACTGTTATCCCATACCTAGGCCCACCATCACACCAAATAGCAAATCTATTCAAAAATAAAAATGTAAAAATCAGTTTCTCCACTAACAATAAATTACAACAAAAGCTAATCCATGATACAAAGCCTTCCAGGACCCCCTACAGTAAATCAGGAATATACAAGCTACAATGTGAGTCATGCCCAAAATTCTATATAGGCCAGACTGGCAGAAGCTTTGAAATCAGGTATAAAGGACACCTTGCTGCATTTAGACTTGGCAACTTGAACAGATCTACATTTGCAGCCCACATGGATGCAGAGAACCATTCAGTGAAAAACATAGAAAGCAGTATGAAAATATTGCACTTGGCAGAAAAAGGAAGCACAATGAACTTTTTGGAAGAAATGGAAATACACATACACAAAAATGTCATCCCTGATTATATCCTCAATGCCACCCCCATGAACCACAGACATTGCCGAGGTGGGGTGGCTTGCGTGCCTCATCGATGCAGATAGCCGTACCATAGGTGCAACCACAGCGGAGGGGTATCTGTGGAGAGGCCAGACAAACGTGTGGTTCCTGAAGAGGGGCAGCAGCCTTTTCAGTAGTTACAGGGGTAACAGTCTGAATGATTGACTGAGCTGGCCTTGTAACATCAGCTAACGTAGCTTTGCCAGACAGTTCCTGCGAACGGCTGAAAGCAAGGGGAAACTACAGCCGTTACTTTTCCCGAGGACATGCAGCTCTACTGTATGACTGTATGAAAATATGATGATGGCGTCCTCTCGGGTAAAATATTCCGGAGGTAAAATAGTACCCCATTCGGATCTCCGGGTGGGGACTACTCAGGAGGATGTTGTCATCAGGAAAGTCAATACTGGCATTCTATGGATCGGAGCGTGGAATGTTAGATCCCTTAATCGGGTAGGAAAATTAGAAAATTTAAAAAGGGAAATGGATAGCTTCAAGTTAGATATAGTGGGCATTAGTGAAGTTAAGTGGCAGGATGAACAGGATTTCTGGTCAGGTGAGTACAGGATTATAAATACAAAATCAGTTGGGGTATCACAGGAGTAGGACTGATAATGAATAAGAAAATAGGAATGCGGGTAAACTACTATGAGCAGCACAGTGATCGCATTATCATTGTCAAGATAGATCGAAGCCAACACCGACAACGGTAGTACAGGTTTATATGCCAACTAGCTCTGCCGATGATGAGGAGACTGAAGAAATGTATGATGAATTAAAGGAAATTATTCAGACAATTAAGGGAGAGGAAAACTTAATAGTGATGGGAGACTGGAATTCGGTAGTGGGAAAAAGAAGAGAAGGAAATGTAGTAGGTGAATATGGACTGGGCAGAAGGAATCAAAGAGGAAGTCGCCTGGTAGAATTTTGCACGGAACATGATTTAATTATAACAAACACCTGGTTTAAGAATGAAAAAGGTTGTATACGTGGAAGAGACCAGGAGACACCGGAAGGTATCAGATATATTTTATAATGGTAAAACAAGTATTGAACTTTAAGACATACCCAGGAGCAGATGTAGACTCTGACCGTAACTTGTTGGTCATGAACTGTAGGCTGGAACTGAAAAAAATGCAGAAAGATAGGAAAATAAGGAGATGGGACCTAGATAAATTGAAGGAACGTGAAGTTCTGGAGAATTTCAGAGGGAGCTTTAGGCATCACTTGACAGAAACGGGGGGAAAAACAGTAGAAAAGGAATGGGTAACATTGATAGATAAAATAGTGAAGGCAGCAGAGGACAAAATAGGTAGAAAAGCAATACCTGCAAAAATCCTTGGATATCACAGGAAATACTAAATTTAATTGATGAAAGGAGAAAATATAAAAATGCAGTAAATGAAACAGGCAAAATGGAGTACAGACGACTAAGAAATGCGATTGACAGGAAGTGCAAAATGGCTAAGCAGGAATGGCTAGAAGCCAAATGCAAATCTGTAGAAGAATGTATAAGAAGGGGAAAAGTAGATAGTGCCTACAGGAAAATAAAAGAGACATTTGGGGACAAGAAAAACAACTCTACGAATATCAAGAACTCAGATGGGAAACCAGTTCTCAGCAAAGAAGGGAAAGCTGACAGGTGGAAAGAGTACATAGAGCAGCTCTACAAAGGAAAGGAACTGAGAGACAATGTTGTAAGAAGGGAAGAGGAAGTAGATCAAGATGAAATACGAGATACTATATTGAGAGATGAATATGTTCAAATGTTTGTAATTCTATCGGACCAAACTGCCTGGTCATCAGTCCGTAGCTTACAAACTACTTAAACTTACCTAACCTAAGGAAAACACACACACACCCATGCCCCAGGGAGGACTCGAACCTCCACGGCGAGCAACCGCGCGCTCCGCAGCGTGACGCTTTAGACCGCTCTGCTACTCCACCGCGGTAGATGAATTTGACAGAGCCCTGAAAGACCTAGGTCGGAACAAGGCCCCGAGAGTAGATGACATACCCTCAGAGCTACTAAAGTCTCTGGGAGAGCCAGCCATGACAAAATTATTTCAACTGGTGTGTAAGATGTTTGAGACAGGCGAAATACCCTCAGACTTTAAGAAAAATGTAATAATCCCAATTCCAAAGAAATCAGGCGCAAACAGGTGTGAAAATTACAGTACCATCAGTTTGATTAGTCAAGGTTGCAAAATTTTAACACGAATTATCTACAGGAGAATGGAAAATCTGATAGAAGCTGACCTCGGGAAAGATCAGTTTGGATTCAGGAGGAACGTAGGAATCCGGGAGGCAATACTCACTTTACGTCTTACCTTAGAAGATAGATTAAGGAAAGGCAAACCTACAATTTTAGCTTTTGTAGATTTGGAGAAAGCGTTTGACAACGTTGACTGGAATACACTCTTTCAAATTCTGAAGTCAGCAGGGGTAAAATACAGGGAAAGGAGAGTTATTTACAACTTGTACAAAAGCCAGACCGCAGTTATTAGACTCGAAGGGCATGAAAGGGAAGCATTAGTTGGGAACGGAGTAAGACAGGGTTGTAGCCTTTCTCCGATGTTATTCAATTTGTACATCGAGCAGGCGGTGAAGGAAAGCAAGGAAAAATTTGAAATAGGGATTACAGTTCAGGGGGAAGAAATAAAAACATTGCGTTTTGCTGATGACACAGTAATTCTGTCAGAGACAGCAAAGGACCCGGAAGAGCAGTTGAATGGAATGGACAGTGTGTTGAAGAGAGCGTATAAAATGAACATTAACAAGAGCAAAACAAAAATAATGGAATGCGGTCTTAGAATATCGGCCGATACTGAAGGAATTACATTAGGTAACGAAATAATGAAGGTGGTTGATGAGTTTTGTTATTTGGGTAGTAAAATAACATGCGATGGTCGCAGTACAGAGGATATAAAATGCAGAATCGCAATGGGAAGAAAAGCATTCTTGAAAAAGAGAAATTTGCTAACATCGAATATTAATTTAAGTGTAAGGAAGTTTTTTCTGAAGGCATTTGTCTGGGGTGTTGCCTTGTACGGTAGTGAAACATGGACGATAAACAGTGCGGACAGGAAGAGATTAGAGGCTTTTGAAATGTGGTGCTACAGAAAAATGCTGAAGGTTAGGTGGGTGGATCGCGTAACTAATGAAGAGGTACTGAAGAGAATTGGCGAGAAAAGGAATTTTTGGCATGCCATGACTAAAAGAAGGGATCGCTTGGTAGGACACATTCTTAGACATCAAGGAATCGTAAATTTAGCATTGGAGGGAAGTGTGTGGGGTAAAAATCGCAGAGGGAGACCAAGAGACACGTATAGCAAGCAGATTCAAGTGGATGTGGGTTGCCGTTCTTATGAGTAGATGACAAGGCTTCCTCAGGATAGAGTAGGGTGGAGAGCTGCATCGAACCAGTCTCTGGACTGAAGACCATAACAACAACAACAACAATCCTCAATGAGCAGACTGAGCTGGCTAATACTCCCTTTCTAAAAAAAAAACTATCAGAAACTACTTTCCACACTCCAATTTCAATAACTCACACCTAGCTGCAGATCAAGTACAACTTTGAAAACCATGTATGTAATTAAAATAATCAACAGTTTTCATAATAATAAATATAAATAGCATATAGTAACTGCACATATTCACTTAAGCACAATTGTATCTTTTATAAAATAATTGTCAAAGTTCTTCAACATTCATTTAAATCTGTATTGGAATCTTTATATCTTAGCATCTTTAATAACTGCACATATTCATTTAACTACATTTTTATCTTGTATAAAATGATTTTCAAAGTTGCTTGACATTCAATTAGATCTGTATTGTAATCTAGAACTTATCACAGAATCTTTGGTGATCATGTTCCTTAGTACTTACCACAATATCTTTGATGCTCAAGTACTTTGCTATGTTCATTTCTGTTGTCATCTGGTACCTGTGAAACATACATTTGGTGCAGAAATATTCTGTATATCCTAGGACACCAGTTGTTTAGAAAGCATACACCATCTGAAGATGAATATATATTATTCGAAACCGGTGATGGTGTTTTATAAATAAAGTAGATAATGGTTTCAGTGATAAGAAATAAAATTTCGACCTGTGTGTCTGCGACTGACTGAGAAACAGCCTAGAAAGACCATCAGCTGGAAGTATTGCCTACTGTAAGTACTCTCCCTTTGGTGCTCTCAGACGACGTATTCTCTCCCTGGTCAGCTGTGGGGCCAGCGTTATCGTCCACTAGAAGTAACCCATTTTTTATGGCACCAGCGTTCGGGGATCAGTGGCAACGAACATGCCGACAGGTTAGCCAGGATGGGGGCAGAGACTCCATTTATTGGACCGGAACCTGTCCTAACAATCACCAAGGCAATGATCAAATTGGAGCTACGTAACTGGCTCAGAAGACAGCACGTAGAATATTGGACCAAAGTCCATCAACAAAACATGGCAAGGTAATGATGCCAAAGCCATGTTTTAAAAGAAGCTCTGCAATCCTGGGCCTGAACAAGAGAGAGATTAGACTCATGGTTGGATTGCTGACAGGCCATGGGAATTTCAAAAAACACCTACATACAATGGGAATAACAGAAGAGGACCCTAAATTTAGGATCTGTGATGACGGTGATGAAACTGCATCACATATAATCTTTGAATGCATTGCATTGGAGAGTAAAAGGCACAGAACATTTGGGACAACCAGACCCGAAGAAATTGTGTCTAATAAAGAACTGGTAAAGGGACTTCTTGCACTATTCAAGGGCATTGGTTGACTTTACTAGATATACAGGGAGTGATACCGCGCAATAAACTTATTTTCGGTGCGGGCAGTGGCGGGTTGGACCAAGACTGTTTTGACTTCCCTGGAAAAATCAAATCAAATCAAATGAATGGCACCAGCGTAGGGCACAACAAAAGGTCGTAGGATCTCACCTGTGTACCTCTGAGCATCGAGGCGCCATTCTGAATGTCAAAGAAGACCGTACGTCCGCCAGTATTGACTCCTGCCTATGCCATTCGTCCTCCACCATGATCTAGTGATGATTCCTGCACAGGACTGTTACGAGTTCCACGTTCCCTCCCGATGACGGAACGACGATTCTCCGACTGAACACAAAATATTGACTCATTTGTGAACAGAATCCGGTGCCATTCGTTACGGCTCCAATCCTGTTCCTCCGCCGAATTTCTGCTGGCTGAACGGTGTCTGGGTTTTAATGGGACACACACCATAGGCCTCCGTGCGTAGAGGCCATATTACCGAGGATGTTTTCGGACTGTTAGTGTTGATATTGCGCGTCCTGTTGCTATTTGGAGAGTGCGTTGCAGCTGAGATGCATTCAGCCTCCTGTCTCGACGGGCTGATAACCGGAGATAACAGTCATTTCTTGCTGATGTTAGGCGTGGACGACCTTGGCTTGCCTTCTTTTAACAGTTTCTGTTGTTTGAAATCGCGTCCAGGTCCTGGAAATTACACTTTGGGACACTCCAATAGCTGCAGCCACCTCCCTCTGTGTCTGTCCCGCTCCCATCCTTCCTAGGACTCTCCGTGCCATAACTTCGGGAATGTAAGGTTGTTGTTGCACTACCTGCTCACTACACTTCCTAAACGCAACTGCATGTGTAATTAGTTTGGTAAACACCAACCCCCTCTGCAGCAACTTTCTGTTGTCACCACTATCTGCCGGCCGCGGTGGCCGAGGAGACTGAGGCGCTCCAGTGACGGTCTGAACGGCCACTACGGTCGGGGGTTCGAATCCCGCATCGGGCATGGATATTTGTGCCGTCCTAGTTCGTAAGTAGTTCATAAGTAGTTTGTAAGTTTAGGGACTGATGACCCCCTAGTTAAGTCCCATAGACTATACAAACAACAAACAAACAATTACCACTATCTCGGTTGATGTAACATTTAGTTCTTTCAGCCGAAGACATTACTTCATAACCCGGATATCTCAACTGTCCGCTACTTGTTTGACCAGTGAATTACAGAATCTGAACACTGGAGAACAAACAAAATACAGCCATAAAATTCTCTTTACGTAAAAATATGTAAGTTTGTCATTTAGGGTATAGGTCCATTTCACCGAAGGGTCATGTGACTCGTACGCCAAGGATTTGTGTTCTGGATTTTTTAGAACAAACTTTCTTCTGTGGAAAGAAATAAAATTTATCTTATAACTTTTTTAGAAATGTGACACAAGACAGATGAATATGCCATTCATAAAACTTGTATTCCCGTATGTTTCAACGAAGTTATTCCTGATATCCGAGAAGCATTAAAATATGGAAAGGTATGGAATTTCATTAACTAGACCATAAACTCTGCAGTTCAGGGTCTACGTAGTGCAGTAGTCAGTGCAGTGAAACCGAGAAGTAAAACTTACTTGCTAAATATTAAAATGGTAAATCAGTTCACAATTTCAAAATCTTTAACAAATAGTGCTGGTATTTCTTACAGATATTGAACAGTACATTGTAAAAGCAGGAACTTCATAAAAAAATTCTTTACCCCAAACGTACTTCGGAAGTTCATAAAAAATTATTTACCCCACACTAATACAGCTGAGCCGGCCGCGGTGGCCGAGGAGACTGCGGCGCTCCAGTCACGGTCTGCACGGCCACTACGGTCGGGGGTTCGAATCCCCCCTCGGGCATGGATATTTGTGCCGTCCTAGTTCGTAAGTAGTTCATAAGTAGTTTGTAAGTTTAGGGACTGATGACCCCGTAGTTAAGTCCCATAAACTATACAAACATTTGAACATTTTGAATACAGCTGACTTGTTTAGCTACGCCGCGTAGCGGAATTAGTGATTACACATATCTTTTTCTTTTTCCCATTTCAAGAAATTTTTTATTAAAGCACCTTCTAGAGTCTGTTTTCAAATAATTGTCTCCAAAGTTAGCACTAATTCGTCAGCCTGTATTAAGAAGGCTGAGATGGTATTGGAGACTGTATATTAGATGAAAATCATTTCAGTGAGCCACGGCGGAGTGGCCGAGCGCATTGAGGCGCTATGCTACGATGGGCAAGGTCGTTCCCTGGCGCATGGATGTTTGTGCCTTCTTTAGTATAAGCTAGTTCATAAGTAGTTTGTAAGTTTACAGACTGATGACCCCGTAAGCTCTTCAAACATTTGAACATTTCAGTGATGTGAAAAAAATAGTTAACATTTTCGATCCGGATGACGCAGCTGATATGCAGATACCTCAATAGTGTTTCAACTGAAATAACATATAAAATAAATTGTAGTAAGCCCAGATAACTAGTCGTTTTGTAATAGTGTCAGAAATCGTAAAGAAATAATAGGCTAGAAATAAGTCCTTCGAAACACATGAAGTTGAAAATGTTTCTTTTGAGAAACGGAATGGAGTTATTGGTTTGAATAAAAAAAAAAAAAAAAAAAAAAAAAAAAAAAAAAAAAAAAAAAAAAAAAACTGTAAAACGATTGTGTAATTGCAAAACACCTGACCAGGGAAGCATGCGAAGCGCAAGAAGAATTCACTAAAGAATAGTTTTGACGTTTCTCTCGTTCAGCGGCCGCATCTTGTGACGCAGTGAGATCTTTTTCATTCTACAAAACCTTATTTAGTGATAACAGGAAAAAGTTCTACTGCAATAAACGTCGAGATGACATTACTCGTATGTTGCAACAGCGGTATGCGACAGAGAAGAGAGTTTCTAATGTAAAATATTCTCTATTTGTTTATTATTATTATATTGGTGTGGTGTCTGTTCTTTTCGACATGTCCAAACTGACACCGCACCAATATAATAAGTATTACACGCGACGACGGCGTTAGCTTCATTTACTTCACCGCAGATGCGGTTATACGTTCGACCTCGCACGGTAATGTGTAACGGCGTGTGCAAGAGGGCATGGACGATAGGGGCGCTACAGCCATAGCATGCGACTTGTGGGAATTTGAGACGGACCGGAAGCGAGTACGGGTAGCCAAGTGGTTAGGGCGACCGCTGGCACGACGCGGGAGACCCGGTTGGATTCCTGGCCCGGCTCACATTTTCACTTGTCGACATTATTTAATTTCAATGCCCTAATTCAGCTAGTGTCAATCCTTTCCTTCCTAATCCTTCTTCCTTCCCCTCCTTCATCAATAATTTGCAAATTCTCTATTTCCTTTGCACTTATGATTGAAATTGCAGAAATGGAATACTTTTCCAGTAACTGAGTACGCATAATTAAATTGTGATGAACTGATGTCAGTTTACCAGAAGTTTGAATACAATCTTTAGTATGCATGTCGTTTATGCATGTGTAAATCGCATGGGGAGAGATGCGGACCAAAAGAAAATGAAGGAAATACATGTCACGATTTAACGTCACAACGATGAGTAAATAGTTAATAACAGCTAACAAATTTAGATTTTATGCGTAACAAATGAGGTCTTGTCTTTTCAAAAAATTTACAGTTTCTTTGAATGATTTAAAGGAATCACAAGATATTTAAATCTGAATGTGTAGACAATCCATCATAATTCGAGTTCAGGATCTTAACCAGTGTTTCACATCGCGTGCTGATGTTAAACGCTGTCGCGGGATGAAAGATGAAGCCAATACATGGACTTTTTCTATACTGGATGTGGCACTACATTACAGCAGTTTGAAACATTGCAGCAACTGAAACTAATAATTAATTTCTTGAGGAGACGTGCTGATTTTATGTCCTCCAAATATATTATCCTGGCATGTTTTTACCGTTCATTTCAGAGTCTGTAAATATGTCTTTTCCGTCAGGGTCAACGATGATATGTAGTATATTTAGACAAATATGATGTTATCAATACGCTACCAGCAAAGTCTGCACGTGGTTTAATGCGGATCATTGGAAGAGTTCCACAGAAAATACAAAGGAGGCCGTGTTTTGACCACACATAACGCTCTTACAAGCACGAATACGTTGATAAACAGTTACTATGAACAGCTGTATCTCTGATTTTTCTTCAACTACGTCTTCATAGATACTCTGCAAATCACATTTAAGTGCCTTGCAGAGGGTTCATTAACCATTTTCATAACCTTTCTTATCGTTCCATTCTCTAATAGCGCGCGGGTAGAAAGAACACCTAAATCGTTCCGTTTTCGGTCTGATTTCTCTTATTTTATTGGGTTGGTCATGTCTCCCTAAGTATGTGTGTGCTAGCAAAATATTTTCACATTCAGAAGTAAAAGTAGGTGAATGAAATTTCATAAATAGATCTTGCTGTAACGAATAACGTCTTTCTTTTAATGATTTCCACCTCAAATCGTGCAACATTTGCGTGACGATTTCCTCCCTGTAATACTTTGTTATCTAATTACCTATCTACAAATATTTATTGCGTCTATAGCAATATCGTACATCTTAATTTGTATAGTAAATGTAATGATTTGACAATCGTACCATAATATGACAACAGTATAAATAAAATGATATGGTAATTGCAAATCGTCGTAACGGCATAACAGTAATTTATAATCCATTATATAAACAAACACAAGCACATAAGAATGAAAAACACTCGCATATGCATAAAGTATTTTAAATATTAGTTAGTTTATATTACCAAGCGATTGCCAAGTCTTTACATTTATTATACGAATAAAAACGTACGATATTGCTATAGTAGCTGTAAATGTTGGTAGATAACTAATCAAATAGAAAATTATGAAAAGGTGTTGAATAGGTGGTTCTATGAACACTAAGAAAATAACCGACTTGGTTTCCTATGAGATCTCACAACTTTTTACGGTGGAAGGAATTCATCGCGAGACTTACGTTTTTGTAAATTATATTTTTTTATGGGATTTCATATCTCTTTGTAGATAATCTTCTCTTTCATCTTGGATAACATTTTCTGTACCTCTAAACGGATTTTCTGAAAACCCAGTCGCTGTCTCGTTTGGTTTACCTCAATGGCTTTGATGTAAAATTATTTGGGAACGAATTCGAAATACTGAAACGTTTCGATCGTTTCAGGGATTGAAAGAAATTCAACGGCAAAGTAGAAAATTTGGGCTGCACCGGGATTCGAACCCTGAAATCAGGGAAGTACTCGTCTCAACCCATCAAGTTATCCAAGAACGCTTTCCTTCTTGCCAAATTTCTCAACTTGTAGCACACTGCGATGGTAGTGCCCTTGCCTAGTGCTTACCCTTGCTTTCAGCCTATACTGGAGTCCCTCAAGGGATCGAGCGTATTAATGCGTGAGCATTGAAATTGTCAGCTGGCTGTTAGGGGCATATATACAATTTTGATATGTTGTCTGTTCCTTTCGGACATGTCGTAAGTAGTTCATAAGTAGTTTGTAAGTTAGGGACTGATGACCCCGTAGTTACGTCCCATAAGCTGTACAAACATTTTTTTTGGAGAGGAAAGGAAGGGCCGTGGAAGGCTTCGAGATAAGGATGTTACGGCTGTGGGCTCCACTTGTCAGGGGCAGTGCCGTGCCCCAAGATAACGAAGTTCATATTCTTTTCATCATCGATTTATTCCTTTTTTTCTGCGTAAGTTTCGATAGTCCGAGTTTTCAGCTGTTGCAGACTATCGAGCTTTGATACTAATAATGTCAAATTTCTTTAGATGTAACCCAACTTGTCACTCTCGAAAATGTGTTGTACAGTTCAGAGAATTTGAACACGGAAGAATCGATCAGTGCACCTACAGTTTAAGGTGGAAATGTTCAAATGTTTGTAAAGTTATGGGACCTAACTGCAGTGGTCATCGGTCCCTAAACTTACAAAATACTTAAACCAACTTATCCTAAGAACAATACACGCACCTATGACCGGGGGAGGACTCGAACCTCCGACGTGTAACGGCTGCGCGTGCCGTATCGAGACGCCTTAGTGCGCACGGCTATTCCACCGCGACTTTAAGTTGGAATTGGAACCACAAGTCATTTCTGATGATTACTCATACCATCGAAAGTTGGCGGCTAGGTTAAAACGAAATTTTCAGAATGCTTACTTTATCGGGCATCTAACCCGCAACGCCTCCGACGGAAGTTCTGCGTTTTACAGCGAGACTGTTACCAATACGTTAATTACACGGTCAAGTAGCAGATACTCTTTCGTGAAGCAAAAATGCGTTCGAAAACTTGATACCTACGGATGTTTGAATTTTTCCTTGCCGGCCGCTGTGGCCGAGGGGAATGAGGCGCTTCAGTCACGGTCTGCACGGCCACTACGGTCGGGGGTTCGAATCCCCCCTCGGGCCTGGATATTTGTGACATCCTTAGTTGTAGCTAGTTCATAAGTAGTTTGTATGTTTAGGGACTGATGACCCCGTAGTTAAGTCCCATAAGAAAAAAAATCCTTCCGTTACAAGCTAAACACTATCTTAATATGAAATTTGAGATTTGCATGTCTAGCAGAAGTAAAATATAATTTTGATGATCGGTGATTGAGTCAGTGACAGAAGTAGCGATATTCTACTGCCAATATTTCGTATGCTATAAGGTGAGGAATAGTATAATTTGGAAATGCAACTAGTTGTAGTAGGTACTCTTGGTCACTGACTGAAAATGCAAGCTTCTAGCTTTATCCACAACGAAGGTACAGGGAGGTCGAAAGTGCCGTGGACGGCTCGGAGGAAACGATGGTACGGATGTGCGCGCTCGGCTTGGACGTGAGGGAGTACACTGCTGTAGCGGGCGTGGTTGGCATAGTCCTCCCGCCCGCACACAGAGATTGTATACGACCGGTATCTGACGTCAACCAGTACGTGGCGGAGCACGACCCCAACTTGTACCGTCGAGTTGCAACGTCTCGTAGCATCTCCATGTGTCAGAGTCCCTCGAACGTAAGTAGAGTTGCGATAAGACGTGCCCGCGATGAAATGCGGGATGACTCAGCGCGCTTCAGACTGGACGGTAATAACGTGGCAACAGTTAGCAAGAAAGCTGTCGTCTGGAGCTGTTTTTCGAGCAGACAAGATCGACCGGCAGCCTTTCTTGGTTGGGAGGTTTGTTCGGCCAAAGAAAGCTGTACACTTGGGTGGTACATTCCACCAACGATGAGGTGTCTTTTCCACGAAGGAGCCGTTATGGAACGAGTGATCACCTCCTCCCCCCCCCCCCCCCACACACACACACACATTTTGCTACTCTTGACAAGACGGGAGATTTTGCATCTGAATAAATAGAAAAAAACGTGGTAAGACACCATGTTCCGAATAGGGAATCCAAAATTATACACTAACAGGTCCGAAGTAACAAGAAGAAGATTAAAGTGATTTACGAGTGCAGAGTGGAGTTCAGTCTAAGAAAATCAGGTGATGCTGAAGGAATTAGGTAATGAAAAATAAAGGAGATAGATGAGTTTTTTTTACTTGGGCAGTAAAATAACAGCCGGCCGCGGTGGCCGACGAACTGAGGCGCTCCAGTCACGATCTGCACGGCCACTACGGTCGGGGGTTCGAATCCACCCTCGGGCATGGATATTTGTGTCGTCCTTAGTCTTAGCTAGTTCATAAGTAGTTTGTAAGCTTAGGGACTGATGACCCTGGAAGGGGCTGGAAGGGGTGGTGCGGGGGAGTGGGAAAGGAAAAAGAAACAACTCCGAGGGAGGGGAGGGGATATCCAAGTGGGCGAGATAAGGGAAGGAAGTGGGACTGGAGGGGACCATGCAATATATGGGGAGGGAAGGGATTAGGGCTGATAGGGTGGGTAAATATCAGGACGGAGGGCGTCATCCGGGAGAGGGGGGTGGCGGAAGTTACCTGGGAGATGATGTGGAGAGAGTGAAGGTGAAGGGAGGGGGGATATGCTGGTACTGGCGTGGCAGAGGCCCGGGGTTCAGCAGGAGGGGAGAGACAACGGGGTGATGGAATTCAATAAAATTTTGAGTCAGGTACAGAGGATATGGATACGTTCGAGGAACTTTGGAAGGTGAGGGAAAGGAATGAGATCGTAGAGGATCCACATGGGGGAAGGGAGGCGGGTGTAGGCCGCCCGCGGTGGCCGAGGGGACTGAGGCGCTCCAGTCACGGTCTGCACGGCCACTACGGTCGGGGGTTCGAATCCCACCTAGGGCACAGATATTTGTGCCGTCCTTAGGATAAGCTAGTTGTTAGGTAGTTTGTAAGTTTGGGGACTGATGACCCTGTAGTTAAGTCCCATAAGCTATACAAACATTTGAACATTTGAGGCGGAGGGCGTGGCGTTCTATGACTTGGAGGGATTTATAATAGATGGGGGAGGCGGATATCCAAGCGGGATGGAAACTGCAAAGAACAGGGCGCATCAAGGAATAATAGGTGTATAGGATGGTGGAGGGGTTAAGTCCTCATGTCCAGCCGGAAAGGAGCTTGAGGAGGCTGAGATGAAAGAGGGCTTTTTGATGGACTGTTTGAAGGTGAGGGTTCTAGGAAAGGGAGTGATCCAGGGTGAGGCCAAGGTATTTGAGGGTGGAGGTTTGGGGGATGGGACGTTCATGGAGTGTGAGGTACAGGTCGCAGTGACGGAAGGATTGGGTGGTAAGACCTATAATGATTGACTGGGATTTGGTGGGGTTGACAGAGAGGAGCCACTGGTTACACCAAGTGAAGAATTGGTAGAGGTGAGACTGGAGAAGGTGCTGAGAATGTGCAAGGGAGGGGGGCGAGGGCTAGGAAGGCGGTGTCGTCAGCATACTGAAAGAGGTGGACGGGAGGCTGGGGTTGTGGCATGTCAACTGAGTAGAGGGGAGAGGCCAGGACCCTGGGGAACCCCGGCAGAGGGGTAGAATGTTCAAATGTCTGTAAATTTATCGGACCAAACTGCATAGTCATCAGTCCGTAGCTTACAAACTACTTAAACCTAGGTAAACTAACCTACGGACAAACACACACACCCATGCCCCAGGGAGGACTCGAACCTCCATGGCGAGCAACCGCGCGCTCCGCAGCGAGGTGCTTTAGACCGCTCGGCTACTCCACCATGGCGAGGGGTAGAACAAGCGGGAGTTGGAGTTTTTGACAGTGACATAGGATGGGCGGTGGGAGGGAAAGGAAGCGATGAAACGGACGTAATTAATAGGAAGGGCGTAAGTTAGGAGTTTGAAAAGGAGACCGGAATGCCATACCCAATCGTAGATCTTCTTGATGTTGAGGGAGACAAAGATGGCGGCACAATGGGAATTTAGCTGGACAGAAAGGAGATGGGTGAGGCAGAGGAGTTAGTCATCGACAGAGAAGGAGGGTCGGAAGCCACACAGGGAGAGGAGGAGGGGTTGGTGTAGATGGAGATGCTGATGAATGCGGTGAGAGAGGATGATTTCTGAAATCTTGCTGAACACTGAGGTGAGTCTGATAGGGTGATAAGAAGAGGCATCTAAAGAAGGCTTGCCAGGTTTCGGAACATAAGAATTTTGGAGGTTTTCCACAGGTCGGGGAAGAAGCCGGTGTAGAGGATGACATTGTAGAGGGATGCAAGTGCACTATGTAAGGAGTCAGGGCCTGTAGGTTAAGCGGTCGTGGACGGGGGCAGTGTTGCGTTTTGTGCATAGTGTAAGTTGGATGTCAAGGTCGGTAACAGGCATATTAAGTTCTGAAGGAGGGATGTGGTCCAAGTACTGGAAGCCAGGGGCGATTGGGAGGATGAGGTATCGGTGCACTCGTGGACATCGGGAAATAGGGAGAAGTCAAATCTTGGATCATCAGGAACGGAAAGAACATTGGACTGGTGGGTGGCGAAATGTTCAGCCTTACTGGCGTTGTCAGTAAAAGGATGGTCATTATGGAGGAGAGGGTAGGTGGGGGCAGAGCGACTGCCAGTAAGGCTGTGGAAGGCTTGCCAGTACGTGGAGGAATTGATGGGGAGGGAAGCATTAAGACGGGTGCATGTCTGTCGCCAGGACCGGCGTTTTTCGCGGCCAAGAGGTTTCTAATATGTCGTTGGATTTGCTGGTGGCATTGGAGTGTATCCCGGTCATGGGTGTGCAGGAAGGAGCAACAGAGGCGGTGGGATTGACGGAGGAGGAGGACGGCCTGTGGAGGGAGGGTGGGGTGGTGGGGATGGATGGATTTGGTAGGAATATAGGCATAAACGGTGTCAGAAATGGTCTGGTGAAGGAAGGATGAGGCGTGGTCTATATCTGTGGGGGTGTGGAGAGGCAGATGGTGGCTAGAGGCCGAGGTGTCTATGGAATGACAGTAGGCATCCCAGTTGGAGCAAGAGTAATCATGGATAAGTTTAGAAGGGGGGTTAGGATAGGGACCATGGTCAGGACGGTCACGGGGGTCAATAGTAAGGAGTACTGGGCCTTGGTCACTGCCAATGAGGTCAAGGACTTACGCCAGTAGTCGCCCCCGAAGATTAGGAGAGGCAAGGATGATGTCAGGGGTGGTGTTGCTTTCTGGACACATAGGGCGAGGGAGGGGAATGGTGTACCCTGAAGTGAGGCGACAAACTGATGCCACCTCTGGAGTTCACCAATGGGATGGGAGTCAAGGTTAAGGTCGGCAGCAAAAATATAAGTTATAAAATTGCGGCCAACCTGGGAGAGGAAATCGTAGGGGAGGGGAATGTGACTGTGAATCTAAATAGTGCCCAGGATGATGGTGAGGGAGGGAAGAAAGAGGTTGAGGATGAGGTAATCGGTGGGATCAGTCAGGAGAGGCTGTAGCTGGACAGGGGGAGGGGGTGATGGAGGTGGCCAATCGCCACTCTGCCTCAAGCAAGGGGTGAGGCGCCATCCATATGGTGTATGGTGTAGGAAGTGGTGTTGATGGAATGTTAAGGTGGAAGGAAGGTTTCATTTAGGAGAAAGGCATCCATGCAGTGTTGCGAGAAAGTGTACATGAAAAGTTGCTTGTTGGCAAAGAGGGAACGGACATTGTGGAGGAGGATGGTGTGGGGTGGACGTGCCATGGAGAGCTGCAGGAGGGGGGTAGGTAGACGGAAAAGACGTTATGTGTGTACTTTATACAAGGGTAACTTGCTGGGAGAAGGTGAAATGGGAGTGGTTGCAGGAGAAGGTGGCAATGGTTTCCAGTTGGAAGATGGTGCAGGCAGCAAGGGCGATCTGTTGGAGAGTGTGAGGATGTCGGAACGGGTGAATGTTTTGGGCAACTGTGGTGACGAATCAGATGACGTCCTCCACAGTGGGAGGGGAACAGAGGGATATCTTGGGTTTGCTAGGGGGATCGATAGGGTGCACAGGGACAATCAACTTAGGGGTGATGGGAGCAGGACGAGCTTGCCATTTATAGGAATAGGTTGGGTGGGAACTGCCACAGGTATTGATGGTAGGAGGGGAGGCGATGCTGGGGCACTGTTTGAGGAAATGAGGGGATCTGCAATGAGGACAGGTGGGGGTTTTTACAGTTTTGGGTGAGGTGGTTGTTGTTAACTACACAAAGACCACAGCGGTATGACTGGGGAGGGGAGTGAAATGGATCCACCTTGTAGTGGCGACCATATATTAGTGTTCCCTCAGTGAGAAGACAGCCAATGGTTGATGCGGATTCTGTAAAGATCCGCATCATGTAGATGGGACCAGAGGCATTTTGGATACGCTTTGCGGAACGTATCTCAAGGTCTTGGTGAGCGTTGAGTTGGCCCAACACCTCCTCCTCCGTGTTCACTGGGCTTAATTTGATGATCACGGCAGCGAGGGTCGGCGGGTGGCGGAGAGGTTGAGGTTGGTGAGGAAGGGAAGAGGAGGAGTGGGGGTGAGGGTGGCATGGGGTTCAAAATGCAATCTGGACCCCAGGCGCTGAAGGAGGTCGGTATGGAAGGAGGGAGAGGTGGATTTTATAAGGATGGAGTCATTATGTGGGATAAGTTGAGAGAGGGGGGCAGATTGAAAGTATTTCCTTATTTCAATCAACAGGGTACGATTGTCAAGGTATTTTGGGTCAGGGCAAGAGAAGATGTAGGTGTATATTTCGGGAGTGGGGGAGGAGGTGGCTGGAATGGAGGTGGTATCTATTGATTTGGCAGATGGTAGGGTTGTGACAGATGCTTTAGTGGTGGGGATTTTCTTGTGGAGAACAGGAGGGGTATCCGAGGTGGAGTATTTTGTTTCAGTTGCGAACTTACGGGAGGTAGGAGGAGCTGGAAGGGGTTGGGGGATAGGTGGGATAGGGATGTGGCAGGGAGCAGGGCCCAGCTGCAGGCAATGTGGTTCAAAGCTGGAGAAGGCAGGTGAGTCTGCCTCTGTGCCACGGCAAAGAGTCACTCTGGCGTGTAAGAGTGGTGGGTACTCATGGGGGGTAGTGAATATGGTGGGGCTGTCAGAGCAATGCGGCAGGTGCAGTGGAAGGGGGCGGGAGGTAGGGGACTTGGTCAGAGGAAGTGGTAGTTGCAGTGGCTGACAGGACAGCAGATAAGGGGATAGTAGACTGGGGGATGGAGGCAGCACACCACGTTTTGGGATGGAAACTGGAGAAGGGGAGGTGTACAGGACTGAAGTGGTGGTAGCAGAAAAGGACAACACACAACACAGATGACGATCTCGAGGACGTTGGCAGCGACAGATGGCGAAGACGACACAGATGACGATGCGAGAAGACGAGAGGAGAACGACGACAACGAAGACAGCTACACGACAGCACGTGGGAGGGCTGCGACGCTCGAGTGGTGGTAGCGCTGGCCCGGAACGCAGCGACCAGGCAACCAGCAGGTGCTGGGCGCGGCGAGGAGCTGCCCGCTAGGGCACAGCGACGACGACGACGACGACGAAAGCTAGCAGCGTACTTGCGAGGCAACAACAGGAATAGGAGGGAACAACGGGTACCAGGTAGCTAACCGAGATCTGCCCGGCATTATCTAACGCTCAGTGATTGGATGATGAGGGCGTCAGTGGTTTCGCAATATATAGCACGCTAAAGGTGCGAGTCCGAACACGGCGACAGCGACCCACTGCAGCTCGGCAGCTGCCTGCTGCCGACCCGTTGCGGAACACAGCGGCAGGCGAGCAGCGCGGTCGCCGCTGAGGTGCCGCCCACTGCCGCCGTCGTTGGAGGAGGACGATGACGTTGCTTTGTTCCATACTAATAGAACACCAAAGCTAGTAATGCCAATATGAAGCAGTAGAGCTTCCGATGGAAAAAAAAAAGTTTAGTGATGAATTTATTCAGGAGCTATGCCGTTTAAATAAAAGACAGTTCAACTTCGTACTGAGTTCTATTTCGGATGACATAAAACCACAGTGCCCAAGAAATGCAATAACTGAAGAAGGAAAATTACATTTTACACTGAGAAGTACGCAAAAACTCGTGCATTATTTACTATCTGCTCAACAACTGGTACGGAACAGTCCCAGCGATGTGAATGTTGAAGGTGTGTTATTATCTCTTGATTGCTGATTTGTGTTGCACTGTGGGCCCATTATTTCGTAATCAGAAGCAATGCGACTATTATTTTTCTTTCGGTTCTGCTTTATATATTGGAAATGAACTCCGTAAAACTGCTCTGATATGTCCAGAAAATAATTCAATATCATATTTGTGTGGCATAAAAGCCTTTAGTAACTTTTGCCTCTTTTCTTTCCTTTCACACTTTTAATGTTGTACCATCGTTAGTTTTATTCCGTTTTATTTTCTTTGTTGGTACATAACATTAATCTATTGTCACCTCTCGTGAACTTGAACTAAATAAACCTGTCCTGACAGTATTTTACACAAAACGCTTTATTACTCTACATAATCATTTTTAAGAACACCATTTATGTAATTACCGATAGTTAATTTCTTAATTCCTTTGAACATAAACCACCGTTTGTGTTTAGATTTTACTTTAATAGTTAGGTATTGAGGAAACTGCACTAAGTTGCTACAAAAATGAAGCAAAACGTGTTACAAAATATTAATGAGTGCAGCTTCCTCTGAGTCTTCATTGATATGCCAAGTCAAACATTTACAGGCATACATCCGTACTCATAATTAAATAATTTATCAGAATTTACAAAAAAAATTCCCGACTGATTAAGCGCAGTTCCAGGCCTATAATATATTTATTCATGGAACTTGACAATTCTTCTTCCCTGTTACAAACAACAAATGCAAGTTTCAATCCGATCTTTAGAAGAGACAAGGCAATGATTGTTACATCCAATGCAATGATGTCTCAATAAATTAAAACGAACAAAATCTCAATTTACAGTTGCTTAAGGACATATCCCCAAGTGCTTCAGTGGTTATAAACAATCTTGCTTGTGGTGGCCATTTGAGCAGCAGCTGAATACTATGTATTTTCACTGTAGTGTTTTTAAAGAAAACGCATTTTGCTACTGCAAGTAGTAAAAGGCGTTTTCTTTAAAAACACTACAGTGAAAATACATAGTTACAAACAATGCACATATGAATCCATTCCTTGATAAATAAGTTTCGTGCACTTACTGGTCCTGATCAACTACTGTGCTGTAGCTTTCCAGATATCTTTTACTAAAACATTTCTGTACTCGTTATTTCCTGCGTCAAATATTACAGGATATGTTGTTACTGTGTTTACGGACTTCCTTTCTTCAGAGTTCAAACTTTCAAATGTTTGTAGAGCTTATGGGACTTAACTACAGGGTCATCAGTCCCTAGACTTACAAACTCCTTATGAACTAGCTTATAATAAAGACGGCACAAACTGCCATGCCCGTCGGAGAACAGCCTCGCGTATCGTAGGATAGCGCCTCAATGCGCTCGGCCACTCCGCCGCGGCTCGTCAGAGTCTGAAGAGCTCATTTCCCTTGGGTGTTGTCATAAAACCGGTCTTCGTCGGGGGGTCGGGTCGACAATAGCGACCCCACTGGTTCGGCACCGGACGGCCGCCGGTCGCCACTATAGGAGCAGGTATACGGCAGGAAGACAGGTGGCGCTCCGCATGGCTCGCATTGCAGACAATGGGGACCAGTGGTGCCGCCTGACGCGGCTCAGCGACACTGCCGCTTGCCGCCGAGTTCCGAATCGCACCTTAAAGGCTAGTCTACACGACGACCTAGGTTGCGACACTCGTTTCAGGAAATGCATTGCGCGCAACTGGTTTCGTGTGTGTCTGTAGACACGGCGCCAATACTATACACTTCAGTTTCGTTGTTTTGCGAGTACCGTAGTCGCCGTAGAATGAAAGTTTTGGTATCTGTAAGAGTTGTGGCGGAGCTATTGCTTCTCTGTGTGAAGTCACTGCATAAGACTAAACATAAAAAGAATAAAAAACGTGTTTGGACTTGTAACTGGATTAAAAAAAGAAGGCAGCTCGGTTGCTTAGCGACCTTGCTGAAAGAAATTGTAATTGTAATTGAAGATCCTAGAAGCTATTTTAATCAACTTAAAATGTCACCAGAGCAATTTACGTTCCTTTTAAACAGAGTTAGTAATGCACTAAAGAAACAAGATAATGTTATGCGTGAAGCATTGTTCAGAACTGAAATTACAAATTGCATTACGTTTCTGGTCAAGTAGATATTCGTCTCTGCAGTACCTGTACCGTATTTCGAAATCCACAATTGCCATAGTTCTTTTTTATAAGTATTTGGAATTGAATGAATTTTAGTCTGCAATTCACTAATCGTCAACCCATCAATATTTAATTCACGAATAATTGCTTCAAGAGCAGTAACACGCCGCTGCTTAAAATCGCACAAACACCTATTCATCGCATATATGTTCAAAACCCGAATTATTTCTTCCGTTCCCCCCTTTATGTTGTGTTTTGTTCTGTATTGGTTGTAACCTAACCTAAAAACACGCGCAATCAGTTTCACCAAAGTTGGAAGGTGCCGAAACTGTTTAGTTTCGCCAACGAGTTGCGCGAACGCCTGCCGCGCATGCGTACTGGCCAGTAACACAGTTTCATGAAACGTAGTGTCGTCGTGTAAACTAGCCTTATGAGTGTTGCGCGCATGCGTCAAATTCGTATGTTCCACGCTGCCCAGCGAACAGCGCCATCGATGGTAGAACGGCGTAACTCAGTTGTTCTGTGCACTGCCACTCGCTGCGGACACCAGCGCTGTCTGTTGTCCTCGATATGAACGAATTTTAGAAATGACAGGTTTCCATGTGTTGTCCAGCTGGTAGCCGCTGTCACGATTAATAATATTCTCCGACATACGAATCTAGCGCTGGTGTCCATAGCGAGTGGCACTGCCATCTTCACCTGAGTATGGCTGGCAGGTGCCCAATTGAAATATCGTGCTTTGCATTCAACGACGGCCGGCTGATAGCCCGAAATATCTTTGAATATTCCATTCGCCGGGAAAATTTTAAAATTCACACAAGAAACACTGCCTGAAATAACAACAGAAATCAATGTGCGACACGATTTGGCCGATGTAGGCAGAGGAGCGACTCGGTTGCCTTTTCTAACAGTGCAGCGTCTCTCCTGGGTTCCTGACCGTATCGGTTGAACCACAGACGACGATAAAACCGTGGATTAGTCAAACAAGTACAGACTTTAGTTGCTAAGAGATAATGGTAGGATTAGAGTGTGGCGCCGCGCGGAATGACTACGTGGTCTTAGGCGTCCTGCTACGGACTAGGCGGCCGTTCCTCCGAAGGTACGAGTTCTCCCTGGAGCATGGGTGTGTGTATCGTAATAGTGTAAGTTAGTTTAAGTCGTTTGTCAATCTGGAGACTGATGATCATAGCAGTTTGGTCCAATAGGTTTACGAACATTTGAACATTTTGAGAATGTGGCACAAATCCAGCAAGCCATGGTCCCAAGTGGTCAACAATGCTCTGTGAAAGCTGATGGTGGCTCCATAATGCTGTGTCTTGTTTTTACGTGGAATGGACTAGGTCCATTGATCCAACGAAATAGGTCGCTGACTAAATGGTTATGTTTAGCTACTGGTAGACCATTTGCAGTAGAGGTCTGCACCTCGCTCGGTTGCTCGCTCGAATCGCGTAATACATGTCGTTCTATGACAGGCCGACAGGTGTCGGCACTGCAGCTTGTGGCAAGGCGTGTGGCTGCGCTCGACTTCCTGCACGCTCGTTCGAGCGGCGCACGCTCGACTGGCCCGACCGTCCACACTGCCCGCTCGCCACTCGGTCGCCCACCGCAGCGCCACTCGAGTCCAAGGCGAGTGTCGGCAGCAAACTAGACGCTACAGAATACACCCTGACCTCGAAATTTGGAATTGTTTCCTTTCCCGGGTGCTTCGAAAACTGTACTCTCGATCCAGTTGAATTAGCCATTGAGTTTCGCATTTTATACTTTACCATACAGGTTATTATACGTGATTAACATAAAGTTTCTGTGCTAAGATCATTTACTAAATGAGTTTCCCAGGATCTTTCTTTCTTTCTTTCTTGTTCCCATTTTGTGGACTGTTAGTGCCTGTTTAGTGGCAGGTGTTACTTGCCGTCTTAACGAGGAAGTGATTGTATTTTATATCCATTCCTCTTATCACTCTCAAGTCCTGGAATACTTTGCCCGTCTTTTACATTGATATTAAATACAAGATATTACTAGATATTGATGTACACCCTTTAGGTTAGTTTTGTGCATCTCTCTCTCTCTCTCCCTGTTGCGCCGCCGGCCGCGGTGGCCGAGGTGACTGAGGCGCTGCAGTCACGGTCTGCACGGCCACTACGGTCGGGGGTTCGAATCCCCCCTCGGGCATGGATACTTGTGCCGTCTTTAGTCTTAGGTAGTTCATAAGTAGTTTGTAAGCTTAGGGACTGATGACCCCGTAGTTAAGTCCCATAAGTTGTACAAACATTTGAACATTTGATTTGACCTGTTGCGCCCCGTTAATATATATTCCCGTAGCATTTTGGCACTGTGCGTGGTTGCTGCGCCTCTACCTATTCCGAGTGAATCCTTAACGGGAATTTTTCCAGTTGCAACATTCATATATCCCCCACTGCCTCTGTCGTCTTTCTTATCTACATAATAAAGACCGTATGCAAGCTTTTGTGCAATATATAGGATCCTCCTGTCTTCCGTGTCTTGATAAGAGATCGGCCTAGGTACATTGCAGGAGGGGTGACAATTAGGGGGACAGCTCAAAAAATTATTTTGATTTTATCGAAGTTCAATCTATGGAATTTGTCTTTTATCAAAAGATACTTTCATACCAAACATCATTAAAATCGCTTCTCTAGTCTAGTCTAGTTATCGCCATGTTTCTATTTTAGCAACAACTTTGGAGGGACCGTTTCACCCCTTAAATATGTTTCTCAGCCGCTAAAAAAATACGTGTCCCATAGTTTTTCACGTATTATAAAATATGAAAATTTCATAAAAATCGGAGAGTCACCGGTAGGTTTCCTTGTGAGTACAGCGGCAGCACTACGCTGTGCGGCCTCTGCCCGCCCCGCCCCAAGCATCCTCGTTCGAGTGTCAACACGCTCGCTGCGAGCGTAACACACTCGGCGCGCCATCGCCGAGCTTTGCGCACTCGACCGAGTACGAGCGAGCGAAACCGGCGATTTGCAGACCTCTAATTTGCAGCCTTTAATAAACGTCTTATTGGAAAACAACGATGTAATTTTAAGGCGAGATTGTGTCCTCTTATCAGGCGTAAATGTATGCGATTAGTTTGAAGAACATTCTGGACAACAGCGACGAATCATTTGGCCACCCAGATCAACCGACTTGAATCCCATAGAACACTTATCAGAAATAAACCAGGCGTCAATTTGTACACAAAATCTTGCACTTACAAACTTTCGCAGTTATCTACCGCTGTAGGAGGAAACAAGGCTCAGTATTTATGCAGGAGACTTTCGTCGACATTTTGAGCCTATACCACGTCGGATTTCCACACGTCGCTGAGCAAAACTATTTTCGACACGACGCTACGGGTCCCAAAATGTTCAAATGTTTGTAAATCTATCGGACCAAACTGAGTGGTCATCAGTCCGTAGCTTACAAACTACTTAAACCTAGGTAAACTAACCTACGGACAAACACACTCACCCATGCCCCAGGGAGGACTCGAACCTCCATGGCGAGCAACCGCGCGCTCCGCAGCGAGACGCTTTAGACCGCTCGGCTACTCCACCGCGGCTACGGGTCCCATTCTTTTGTCATCTCAGTGTATATTACTAAGTCATTAGTTGCCTAACAACAGCGTGTAACCTTTAATTAAGCAACCCTTGGGACAGTGTGAGGTAGAAGCTGAGGTCCTATCATAATAAAGGCACTGGTAACGTGAAAGGCACTACATGAACAAATCCCAAATTTCACGCCACCTTAAAAGCCAAGGTTCGAAATGTACTTCCAAGGTGAAACACGTATATCAGGTTGCACCTAAGACCACGTCAGCAACACTGTCTAGTGTACTCGCAATCCTTGATGAGTGAGAATCCTCTCTCGTCCACCAAGCGAGGTGGTGCAGAGGTAGAAACATTGGTCTCGCATTCACGAGGATGGCGGTTCAAATCCGACTCGGACCATCCAGATTTAGGTTTCCCGTGGTTTCCTTAAATCGCTCTAGGCAGATGCCGATATTGTTCCTTTGAAAGGGCACGGCCTATTTCCTTCCCTATCCTTATCCAAACAATCCAAGCATGTGCTCCGTTTATAACGACCACGCTGTCGACGGGCATTAAACCTCATTCTCCTTTCCTTCTCTCAGCCCTCTCTGCGTACATGAAACTAATTCATAAAAACACATTCCAAGGACGTTGTATCTTACAACTCAAATTGCTCCTGGAAATAACAGAATGGACTGTACGGATCATGCAATCAGCTACGTAATATCTGAAAAATTAATATAAATTAAAAATATTTTTTTCTTCTACAAATGAAATATATAGTAAGTAATTAAATTTAAAAAATCTTGATGATGAATAATTGATTCCAATATACGTACTCGTTAGACTACATAGCCGTGTTATGAATTGCCATTGACGTAAACTGTCTGAAGTAAGCGCATTCTAATTGCAAAAATGGTTGCAAGAAATACTGAAAAAGACTAAGTGCCAATTTGCCAATGTCTGATTTTCAGTTTTGCATCATAGGTTACGGCGGAGTCGGAGATAAAAGGTGGCTAGAGAGTTAAATAAAATTGACTGGAAAGTTTTTTATAAGTTATCTGTCTCTCTAACACTTTCTCTAAAACTTTCCCTCGAAGGTGTTACCACCACACTCGTGCCAATGTCGCACGATTTAAATACGTAGCACTGCTCGTGAGGGCCTTAGAACTACATGCATGGTCAGTGCGTGCAGTTAAAGTTTCCGTGCTCTAAACTGGCTTCCTCTTTTTCCTCTGTTGTACCCACGCTGAAGTAGCGCACAGGTCGTTGATCCTTCTATCTTGAAGTAAAGTGCTGTGGAACCTTTTAAAACTGTGGCTACTTTTCAAATAAGAAGGGTTGCCAGTAATTCCATAATATTTGTTTATATGTCGTGAAACTACAAAGGACATATGTAACACTGTCCATGATCTTCGTACACTTGAATTCCAGTTACAGTAGTTGAAAAATATAAAGTTTGAACTGCCTGACAGACTATTTTAAGAGCGCGATTATCATAGCTGTTAACGTGAGAGCCGTCTGTTCTGGACTGCCTGCAACTGGGCACTGCGTACCATTCATTTGGCGCGAAGCACACTTTCTAGAAGCCGGACGAGGTGAGCCGGGCGCCGTGGCTCAGCGCGCCCGGTCGGAGGGCTGCAATAAAAGAGCTGAGCCAAAGAACACATAGAACAAACACGATCAGCGTCCGCTATGACAAGAACTACCCGTAGAGCAAAAAAAGAAAAAATGTGACTGAGGCGCTCCAGTCACGGTCAGCACGGCCACTACGGTCGGGGGTTCAAATCTCCCCCTCGGGCATGGATATTTGTGCCGTGTTTAGTCTTAGCTAGTTCATAAGTAGCTTGTAAGCTTAGGGACTGATGACCCCGTAGTTAGGTCCCATAAGTTGTACAAACATTTGAACATTTTTGAACTTGTCGTGTCCTACATAGGAAAGAGGGAAGAGGTAGCAAGGTCAGTCTGCATATCCCGAGCGGAAAGGAGTGATTGCAGAGAGACAGTACAGGCATCTACTAGAGATGCGGATTTCGGGACTCGAGAGGATACTTGTTAGGAAACTTTATGGAACTCCTAGGTACCTTGCATTGAATTTATTGCATCCCATTCTAAGTCTACTACACTGGGGTTAGTTATTTTAAAAAACAAGAAGTAGAAATCGTTTGCCACAACAGAAGCCAGTAATTACGTTCCCTAACAGCATCCCCTAGATAGACGCACTCCCCGCGAGAAACAGGCTGTCATGGAGCACCCCGAGGCCGACGGCGATAGTCACGGGCTGGCGCCCGACTCGTCTGACTGAGAACTCCCCTCTTGATCCAAAAACCGGGGGTTTTAACGGCCGGTGTGGGCGCACCTCTTTTCCCCACTTTCCGACAGTTAACAATTTCCTATTGGCCGCTGCTTGGTTCAACCAATCTAAATTGTGGCTTGCCCTCTCTCTGAGTCCTCTAGCGAACCACGTTTCAGCCCTGTCCTTTCTGCCATTCCCCGTGTTGGGAGGTGGCTTGTTTGTGCACTAACAAAATCCATACTTGGTAGCAACATTGTTCAGCTGAAAGTAAAACGTCAAGACGCTACCCAATATGGGCAACAACAACAATGTTTTCGTCAGTTGGCCACACCTTAGGCTCCGCCTTAGGCCACGCCTCAGGGAAGCTGCTAACTTGCGGTTTTTCTTCTTTACCCTCTCACTCTAGCCTCGTGGAACCACTGACGTTGATGTTCCCAAGTGACTGGTATCAACTTTGCTACGTACATTAAAACGTGCCTGTTGGCCACCAAGTACTAATGTAACGTCTTACAACAGCGTCTAGACGCTATATGAAGTTACGCCCATCTTCTCCGAAAGGTAACCTCCACCCTGGGACGGTGGCCGAGGGCATCAGCAGTACGCTAGGAGATTTCTTTAGTGCCTACATCTCGTAAGATATACGTGTCTGTTTTAGCCTGTTATCTGCAATGGTCTCTATTTCTCAGCCTGGAGTGCGTCTCTGTGGCTCACACAGCCTCTCAACAATTCCAACAGTAAAATCAATATATGACAAAATTTCTATAACTTCTGCATTTAACTGTTTTATTAACTAGAGCGTAATTACATAAATAAAACGTACCATAATAAAGCTTCATGTAAACACATTAATTACACTAAATCACGTTAAGTTCTATACAATAGTTTATCTAATATTTATAATTAAAGAAACAAGAGAGGATCTCATACAGAGGTGGGACAGCTAATCAGAATAGGTCTGTGCAGTATTGGCGCAATTTCTCACGGAAATGCGATATGTTAGACCATATGCTATCTTTTCCCATCCATTCCACCTATGACGTGATCTACTAGCTATGAAATTTCGTATCGACTCTGTACCAATGGCCATGAGCAAGTCATCCTACAAGGTCCACAATCCAAACTGTAGTTTTACAACAATAGACCAAGTGTCATTTAACCAGTACGTGGTCTAGTTATGGTAAAAGGTACATGTGGCAACACTGTTTCACGACATCGGCTGTGTGCACATATAATGCAAGGAAGGAAGACATGCTTGTAACCAAAAATAATCCTGATGTTGAAAGTGTGTGTTTCGATTTACAAAAAAAAGTTGCATCTGCTGACGATTCTTACCAACACTGAATATTATAGTTTGAACATTCACAGTGCAAATACGGCACAGGCCACTGTGATGCGGTGAAGCTGCCCGTGGAGCGCAGGAGTTGACAGCTGCCTTAAAAAAAAGTTGACAAAAATATTAGGCCCACCAAAAAGAAACTTAATCTTTTGCCAGACTCGTGCGAAGGCCAAAACTGTAGTATAAAAATATTGCTGTTACTTAAAGCCGTGTTGTAAAATCACCCCACGTTTAAAAGATTACTTTGCGCCATGTTCTCTCAGGGCATGTCTTTTGCCCAATTTGGAGATATAGTGTGCACTGAAGCTACAACAACGGTTGTACGCTGTCGATCGTATTCAGAATGTCATAAAAGTAAGACGTAAAAAGAATGGGTTATTTGATCACAGAGTCAAATTAAGAAAAAATTGTTCAAATGTTTGTAAATTTATCGGACCAAACTGCGTGGTCATCAGTCCGTAGCTTACAAACTACTTAAACCTAGGTAAACTAACCTAAGGACAAACACACACACCCATGCCCCAGGGCGGACTCGAACCTCCACGGCGAGCAACCGCGCGCTCCGCAGCGAGACGCTTTAGACCGCTCGGCTACTCCACCGCGGCCCAAATTAAGAGAAATCGTTGAAACAAGTTGAAATGTTCAAATGTATGTAAACCTATTGGACCGAATTGCTATGGTCATCAGTCCCTAGACTTACAAACTACTTAAACTTACTTACACTAAGGAAAACACATTTATGCCCGAGAGAGGACTCGATCCTCAGGCGGGAACGGCGGTCTAGTCAGCATGACGCCTTAGACCACGCGGCCATTCGTTGAAACACGTATGCTGGAAAAACAAAGGAAAAACGAAAAATTGACAGAAAAACATAATGTAAATAGTCTGAAACATAGATAAAATGGGATGAGAAACGACCAATTACTAATGAAATTTACGAAAATAGACTTTGAGCTGGAGACTACAGTTGAAATAACCACATAGAAAAAGAAAATAAAGGAGACTTTTATCTCAACGACTGAAACTGGGTGTACGCATAATTCTATTGTGGTCGGGAGGAAAACCGATTTCTAAAGAAAACCTCCAAGACTTTAAGTTCCTTCGGTCATTGATCCTGAAAAATGGAAGACGATTATACTGGTATTTCCAGAGTAATACTAACGTGAAAGTCGACAACAGTGCATTCAATGAACAAGTTGATTTTGAAGTGTAATGCAAATAAATGACAGCTACTTGCAAGGCTATGGTGTAAAAGTTTAATTATCTTTATATAAGATGGCCTGTTGTAATGTACGTTTAGTACCACTTTAATTTCGAAGTTAAGGAATGCTGTTAGTTTGGCAAAAGTCCCATAAAGTGTCTTTAATGTCATTTCCATTGTTGCAGTTGTCTTGCGTTTCACAGCAATCAATAAAGACACGTCCCTGTTACAGTAACTAAAAGACACATCCCCTTTTATCCTTCATATAGGGTCGACTATTTTCGTGATTTGGCTGATTTATTTTTATTTCGTCTTTGTTGCCGAAAGCTTTTCCTTCCGCGAAAGTAATCATGAACCTGAGTTCGCAGGAAACAAAATTAGTCAGCCCAGTGTGCATGCACGGACGAATCGTTAAGCCTATACAGATGGAGTAGCGAGCGAGTCACGTGCTACGCCGTGTGTGCAGTGCATCTACCTGATCATAAAGCAGTAGCGAGCAGAGGGGCATTTATTTTCTAAGCAGACATTGTACGTGAAGATGATAAACGTAACCACATGACAGTACACCATAAAGGAGCAATCGTGTTTAACGGGCCCAAGGCTATGCGGCGTAGATTAGCTGGCTATTGAACCTGTCTTCAAGCAGTGATGTAACACAGTTGTCTGCGAAACACGACGTCAGAATTATGGTCGTAAAAAAATCGTGACTGAGAGGAAGCCGCGGTGGAATGGCCGAGCGCTCTAATGCGCGCAGTTGCTCCCCGTGGGAGGTTCGAGTCGTCCCTCGGGCATGTGTGTGGGTGTGTGTTGTGTGTGTGTGTGTGTGTGTGTGTGTGTGTGTGTGTGTGTTGTACTTAGTTTAGGTTAGTTTAAGTAGTTTGTAAGCCTACGACTGTTAACCACAGTAAATAAGGAGTTTGTGACACTTGCGGGGAGTGACACTTGCGGGGAAAGGGAATGTGTAGACACTGCCGCGGTGGAGTAGCCGAGCGGTCTAAAGCGTCTCGCTGCGGAGCGCGCGGTTGCTCGCCGTGGAGGTTCGAGTCCTCCCTGGGGCATGGGTGTGTGTGTTTGTCCTTAGGTTATTTTACCTAGGTTTAAGTAGTTTGTAAGCTACGGACTGATGCCACGCAGTTTGGTCCGATAGATTTACAAACATTTGAACATTTTTTGAATGTGTAGACACTTGCGGGGAGACCCGGACGCTGCAGGTAGTGAACAGGGTGTTCCAGAAGTAGGGATACAACACCCCTACTCCACGCCCTCCAACCGCTGCCTGTGCCGTATTCAGAGGATTTTAACATTTTATCAAAAAATGAATGTTACTACAAGAGATACAGCTATTCAAATTTACGGGTACCATAACTTTTTCCCTTCCTGAGTAAATGAGCTGCTTCTTTTAGTTTCAACACCACAGTAGCCTTTTCCTTGAATGTTCTGAATATAAATCTTCACACAGACTTCTTGAGGAGGAGAGTGATACGGATATCTGATTGTAAACCACTCCCTATTACCTCAGACCTTTTTGACTGTACTGAACAGGAGTTCCGCGTATTCAGTAATTTATATTTATACAGTTAACAGGCAATGTAATTTATAACCAACTATTGGCTGCCAATTTCGCTTCATTTTTTCTGGAAGTCTTGCAACTTGTTTCTCCCTGTTGGTTTATGCCAAGTTCGGAGTAAAAATGGTTCTATATGACGGTGATAGAAAATAGAATTTATCTTTAGCATTTTTCGGTGTGTGACATTCCCTTACACATTGCGTATTTCATACAAATCTTAGATGTATTTGTAATTCGAATACAGCCAAATCGTTTTGGGGTCTACGAATAAACGCTTCGAGTATAAAAATACTCATTGACTTATTATTACCGTTTTTTAATTGAAGGTTTAAGGTTGCGTCTCCTATTAAAAAGCGTAGTAGCTATTTTTAAAGAGATGGAAGTTGCGTGATAGTGGGGTTAACTACATAGCGCTCAATTACATCAACGTATCTGTGCAGGATGCCTAATATATTTATTGCTTGCGCAGGTGTCTTGATATGCTTAGTGTTCTGAATAATATGCTTTTAGGATGTATGACTGTGGAAAATCATCGTCTTGTAGTAGTAGAGAATGTCTTAATAACTCTCCAAACATTATCACTATTAAAATAGCTTTTTGTTTTCAGGAAGAACAATCAACGAATTAATATGTAGTTAGAACAAGTTACTATATTGCTCTTCAAAGGGTTGTGCAATTTCACTGAGTTTCGTGTTATGTTGACAGTGTGGAAACTTGACAACAGCAATGCTAGACTTCTTGGTGTGCCTGTACCCAGGAAAAGCCATCAGCCGCCCCAAGGGTCCCAGGTTCCCCGCAAGTGTCACTCCCCACAAGTGTCACTACCCGCAAGTGTTCCAACCCCGTAAATAAGTCCCATAAATTTACAAACATTTGAATTTGAACTGAGAGGGACCACAGACGCGTTTTACGTCTTGTGAATAAAACTCGCTTCCAAATCCGATACGTATTGTTGCAATCAGTGACTGAAGATCCATTTCAACCAGTGAGCGAGAGTATATTGCGACGGCAATTTCATGCAATGGGCATCTCTCAAAAGGCCTTCCTCACCCTGCACATACGCGTGTATTTCTTCAATTGATTAGGAGTGATCGAACGTGGAGAGTAACAGACTTGTGGAACTGAACTTAATGTGCTCTGTTGAATAATGTGTTTGGCATTTATTCAAATGAAGGACGTCGACGAGTGTTGCACAGGAAAAATGAAGCATTTCCCCTGAATGCGTGCAAGTTTAGTTGCAAGCATGAGATGGGTTTTAGTGCTGTTTTAGGGGTTTTCGTATCATGAAAATGGACCCACTTGGTCCTAGGATTTTTATCTGTCTCTTTGCACTTCTTTCACCTCTGGCAATATGGCTCATGTGAAAAATACCGAGTAGCACCGTGGTTCGGAACCCACGTTAAACTGTAGGTCCCCCTATAACTGGCTGGGTAAGTCAGTTCGGAGGTCGGAGGAAGGCAACGGCATACCACTTCCAAACAGGACCATGCCTAGTAAAGCACTGTGGTGTTCAAACCAATCTTCGGATTGTTGACTGCTTTACCTTCTTCTTCTTTTTTTTTTTTTTTTTTTTTTTTTTTTCTGAAGAGACCTCTACCATAAATAGCATTTTTATTTTAGCATTCTGAATGGTCATGTCTTGCCTTTCTGTCAACTTCTGCATGACACGTATGTCATTCATTTACCTAATTTTCCAGACGAAAACAACAAAGTTCATCGGCATGATGAACACGCTTCCATCTTAATACATCTGGACTTGAATGCAAAATCAGCTGACTTGTAGCTCACAGAAACTCTGTAGGTCAGCAGCTAAAACGCCGACATCAGCATCCTCGCAGTTTGGCGGAACTGCGCGATCAAATCCTACTCGAGTTGTTTAATTTTGATTTATCGTGGACATCTTAATCGTATCCACGCGGTTACAGAGTCGAGGGGTGGAATTACACTGTATTAAATGGTGCTTGCAATTATATCTCAAGGGGTAACTAATTTTTTGTCCGTGATGATGAAGAGAGGGAACTCGAGCTGACATCTGTCTTACTCCTGTATATTTTATTCTTTGTGGTACCGTATTTTAACAGCCCTATTGCGTTTTTTATGAGACTGAAATTGTAATGCTGCCTCATATTTACATAACGGAGTATGAAAAATCATGTAAAACTGTACTTCCTCTGAGTGTGTTCCTGACCACTTTTCATTATATCGATCGAGGTCTGTGTCACCTCAGTTTCTTCTACTCAAGAGCACAGCTCGTAAGGCTGCATGAGCAGTTCGACTAAGCTAATCTCCTGACGTCTCAAATGACAAAAATGTTCAAATGTTTGTAAATCTTATGGGACTTAATGTCTATGGTTATCAGTCCCTAAGCTTACAAACTACTTAAACTGACTTAAACCTAAAGACAACACAAACACCCATGCCCGAGGGAGGACTCGAACCCCCGACGGCGAGCAACCGCGCGCTCCGCAGCATGGCGCCTTAGACCGCTCGGCCACTCCACCGCGGCGTCTCAAATGACACACAGTACTATTGTGGTTGCTGACTAATAAACGAATTAGTCAAAAAAGTATCACTAATAACATTTTCAGCCACAGTACAACAATATCATTACATAGAAACTTTTCCAAGCAATATTACAGACCCAGAAACTTCATGTTTATGCTATCGAATCCCCTCAATAGCGTAAGTCTAAATATCTGACAACTCTGATTTCTCTGAGTTGACAGAAGACTATCCGATAAAATGGCGATTTTTCCACTGACTAAACAGCCATATCTTCATCAGAAAGGACTGTATCAGGCCAGTCGCGGTGGCCGAGGGGACTGAGGCGCGTCAGTCACAGTCTGCACGGCCACTACAGTCGGGGGTTCGAATCCAAAATCATAATGTTCAAATGTTTGTAAATCTATCGGACCAAACTGCGTGGCGATCAGTCCGTTGCTTACAACTACTTAAACCTAGGTAAACTAACCTAAGGACAACACACACACTCATGCCCCAGGGAGGACTCGAATCTCCACGGCGAGCAACCGCGCGCTCCGCATCGAGACGCTTTAGACCGCTCAGCTTCTCCACCGCGGCTGGGTTCGAATCCCCCCTAGGGCATGGATATTTGTGCCGTCCTTAGTGTTAGCTAGTTCTTAAGTAGTTTGTAAGTTTAGGGACTGATGACCCCGTAGTTAAGTCCCTTAAGCTATACAAACATTTGAACATTTTATTTGACTGTATCAGTTACATTCGTATATTGACAGGACCTGACATCGCAGGGTGTGGAGACGATCTGATAGATTAATTATCTTCAAAAGTAGAAAGCCAAGATCGCAATATAATTATTTATTTTATGACAACCGGTTTCAATGGACTACGCTACCATCATCTGGCTATATAAAATTATAAAATGTGATCATCTTACATTATTTAAAAATGGAGATTAAATAGTACGTGCAACATAGCACTTAGTGGAAATATAAAATACATTAGTGAAATCGTCAACAGCTTGTAAGAGACTCTCATTTAAAATTCAGATGCAAGAGACTCTTACAAGCTGTTGATGATTTGAATTACGTATTTTATACGCGTCCAGAAAGTAAGTTCCGTTTCAACTTATCTCCGCTGCAGCGCTGCGACTGCAGTTCCGCACATGCGCTGTAGACGATATGTATCAAGGAGAAGAACGTGTGCCATTTGGAGATCGCTGTCAGTTACGTACGCTTTGTTGTGCTTGTTTGAAATGTCGGCGTTGATTGAAAATCCCGCCGCCTGTGAAATCAGGTCGGTAATTCGGTTTCTGAATACGAGGAAAGTGAAACCAAGTGAAATTTATCGGCAAATTTGCGATGTTTACGGACCAAATGCGATGAGTGATTCGATGGTGAGAAGATGGGTCCGACAGTTCAATGGCGGGCGTAGTGATGAACACGATGAAGAACGAAATGGGCGTCCACCTTTGGTTACAGAAGAACTGGTTCACGCGATTGACGACAAGATCCAGGACATCTCAAGTCTTTCCTTGGCGGTCATCACTTCACCAATGACGACGAGTTGAAAAAAACTGTTTCCAACTGGTTGAAGACACAGGCGGCAGATTTCTATGAAGAAGGTCTACAAAACCTGGTGCCACGCTATGACAAATGCCTGCAAAATTTCGGCAGTTATGTGGAAAAGTAGTTTAAGAGTTGTATAATTTTGTGCAATAAAAATTTCTTCTGTATCTGTGTACAATTTTATTTTATTACCAAACGGAACTTACTTTCTGGTCGCGCCTCGTATTTTGACTAAACGCTATGTTGCAAGTACTATTTAACCTCTATGTTTTTAATTACGTAAGATGACCACATTGTAAAAATTTATATGACCAGATGATGGTGGCATAGTCCACTGAAACCAGTCGTCATAAAATAATTATATTGCGATCTTGGCTTTCTACCTTTGAAGTTAACAAAAAATGTTCAAATGTTTGTAGAGTCTATGGGACTTAACTACGGGGTGATCAGTCCCTAACCTTACAAACTACTTATGAACTAGCTAATCCTAAGGACGGCACAAATATCCATGCCTGAGGGGGGATTCGAACCCCCGACCGTATGAAGTTAACATTTATATATAAGAAATTAAGGGAATCCAACTTGGAATTAAAAAGGAGCAGAGAATCAGGGTGAAGTGTCTGGCTTTCGCGGACGATCTTGCTATTCTAACAAACAACAGGGAAGAAGCGAGACTCGCACTGGAGAAGCTTCATGAAATCTCACAGAAAACTGGGCTACAAATCTCCTATGAAAAGACTCAATACATGGAAAACAAGCCTGCAGATAGTCTCCCCATCACAACTCAGTATGGAAAAGTGGCACAAGTTTCTCACTTCAGATATCTAGGAGAGATGATCCAACCATCAGGACGGAACTCAATAGCCAATCAAGAAAGGGTGTCAAGATTACAAAGAGCATATAAGCTAACTTGGAACCATTATAATAAGAAATCTATTTCTGTCAATGCAAAACTAAGGCATTACAACACAGTAGTCCTACCATAGGCACTCTATGCTGCAGAAACCACAGTGATTCATGGTCATACGAAGATGAGAGAGATTGAAAAACAGGAACGAAAAATTTTGAGGAAAATATATGGTTCAGTGTTTCTGGAAGGAATTTGGATAAAGCGGCCAACTAGAGAGATTTACAAAGACATGGAATTAATAACGGACACAATCAGAAAGAGAAGGATGAAATTTTATGGTCATATCATGAGGATGAATGAAACCAGGCTCACAAGGCAAATATTTGAGATAGCAAACAAGAGCAAAAACAAGACGAAGTGGATCACTGAAACAGAAGAGGATATTAAAGAACTGGGAATCATACAAGACAACATAAACAATAGAGAACAGTTCAGGAACATTATAAAGGAACATAAACTTAAACAAGAACACACGGAGAACAGAACAGGAAAAAAGTGGTCAGAAGAACGCAAGAGAGAACACAGTGAACGCATGAAGAGAATTTGGGAAGAACGAAGGAAGAAGAAGAAGTCATAATTATTCAAGTTCAATCGCTCTCTTTAAAGGGAATAATCGAAAATAATAATAATAATAATAATATATAAAGGTCAAGCAAGACTTTGATTTTGTGGACTTCTGGATACGAATAGTTATTCATAAATGAGGAACCGGAGTAAGTGTAGAAGGTGACACATGCACTTAAAACTGAAACTGGCTGAAGTAAATCAGTAGGACTGGGTGACGTCGGCTTCTTCCGGCTGGCTGGCGAGGTATGGCCGGCATAAAGAACGCGAGCAGCGGTGGAGGGGCGCGGAAAGGTGTCACGGTACCGCTGTGCCACTCAGGCATCCGCCTCTCTGCCCGCTCCGGCTCCCCGCAGCCACCTCAGCTGGGCAGCTAAATATGGGAACACTCAAGGCAGTAGGCAAAATTACCTACCTATATCATTAACATCAGTTCTGTACAATTCTTCAACATATTCGCAGTTCTAATACAGGAAACTAGCTTAAAGGCCAATTCACACTGTCCGTCACGTCAACGTCAAGGTACCGTCACGTCAAGTTGTATTCACACTGTCCGTCAGTGTTCGTCACGTCAATTCGCCGATCTCAAATGTTCAAATGTTTGTAAAGCTTATGGGACTTAACTACGGGGTCATCAGTCCCTAAACTTACAAACTACTTACAACTAAGGACGGCACAAATATCCATGCCCGAGGGGGGATTCGAACCCCCGACCGTAGTGGCCATGCAGACCGTGACTGAAGCGCCTCAGTCCCCTCGGCCACCGCGGCTGGCTCGCCGATCTCAATGCGCGATGTTGAAAGTGAGGTTATGAGTAGCGATCTGTTATGTAGAAAGTCATAGTTTAATACTAGAATTGAAGGAACAACAACGCTAAATGTTTTTGACAGCCAAATAAAACTTTACATTGTATGTTTTTGGCCAACTTACTGGGAACTGAAACAACATTTCAAAACATCGACATCTATTTTCAGGCGAAAAAATAAACATATGAATACATCAAACAACACTTATAAGAGCATAAATAGCGCCTGTTTACTTTATCCATTACAATTTGCCCTTTGACATTGTTAATACCGTCGTAAACAACTGAATTTTTGTCTTTCGTTAGAACTGACATTTTCATTTAAAATGTTATTTAATAAGAAATGCGTAACCAAATTACAATCTTATTCTAATAAACAGTTTGTTTCAGTATTTTATGTTACAATGTTAAGTAACATTAACCATTTTTGTTTCAGATATCCGACCTCGATTGCAGGGGGACACTCAATTGACAAAAACATTTAAATCGTCATGAAACATTTGAGATTTAGCCCTAAAACGAAGTATAACAACAAAATAAATGCGAATAAGACTTATTTGCATATAAACTGTGCAATCGTCGACTGCAACTTTTAATTCACGTGACGAAAATAGGTTAACTTTCGTGTTAGCAGACGACCGTTCCGTCAAAACATTCTTCGCCAGAAAGCTTGACGTGACGTGACGGTCCGTGACGGACAGTGTGAACGCCGCCATTAGAAATACATTGCGGAATGTTCTGACGGACGGTGACGTGGCGTGACGTGACGGACAGTGTGAATTGGCCTTAAACCCGCGGCTCCGCTCGCGTGTTGGTTGATTATGTTAGATAATGCGCGAAACGTCAAATCAATTTTTTTAAAAGACATGTATTAAAAGAAAATTCTTTTCTACTGCTTCATTTATTTATTCATATATTTCCTTATTTGTATGCTTATCCTAACAGAGAAAGAGCATAGGCCAAAGATATGGATTATGGCATCTCGTTTCGCTATATGTAACCTCCTTGCTATAGAGTCGCTAATGTCATCGCTGGCCTTCAATCCGAATTTTTTTTTAATAATTTGACGACTTTCAACCACCATATCTTCCACCCCTTATAGCTATCGGCATGGAACTGCTATGGTGTACAACGGGAGACTTCGGACAACAATTACACACAGACCTTTCGTTTTCGTTCTGTAGTTTTCGCTGCAGAGCGAAATATTAACACACACATACACGTAGAATTTTATATACACCGATAACTTTCCATCCCAATATACTCCACCCTTTTATCATTATCAACCCTCAAGCAACAATGCAACCAATAAAACCATTTTCAAAATGTAAATATAATTTTCAAAGGGTAATTATTGTTCCGCATTTCGCGTTTTATTCTTCAAATTACTGAATATCTATCAGATCGCTATAAAACCGTGCCTAAAGCCTTCCCCGTGTAGACATTAGTAACTGTACAAATTTCTAGCTCTTTATGTCTTCTGGTTCAGACGTGATAAACGTACACCGAACAGACATTCACATTTATAGATATAGGTTTCCTTCAGACGGAAAATGTTCTGTCCGTCCATCAGCACGGCTTTAGGAAGCATCGATCGTGCGGAACCGAACTTGCCCTTTCTCTCACGACATCGTACGTGCTATGGATAAAGAGCAACAGGCAGACTGCATATTTCTCGATTTTCGAAAAGCGTTTGACACGGTACAGACTGCTAACGAAGGAACGAGCTTATGGAATAGATACCGAAACATGTGGGTGGCTCGAAGATTACTTAAGTAATAGAACCTAGTACGTTGTCCTCGATGGCAGTGGCGGCGCTAGACAAAAACTGGGCGTCGGCGAACTCGTCTTTGTGAGGCCCCTTTCATTTATTCATTAATGAAGAAAATGTTAAATGGGCTGAATTATACATCAATAATCACTATACTAAAATTCTATTAGTATAATATACGAGTATTATGGCAATGACAAAAATTACAATAAACAAACACAAATTAGAGGAACTTATCACCTTTACGTCTCACTGAATTTTTTAAGACCACATCTTAATACTAGCCGCTAATTCGGCTTCAGTTGATAGTACTGACAATATAGATAGTCTTTCTTGGATCATTGTGCTTTTCAAGTTAGTCTTAATCAATTTTAACTTTGTGAAGCTCCTCTCGGCCGAATCTGTACAGACTGGAACAAGGGATGATTCTGATTGTTATATAAACATTTGGATATACTTCTTCCAAATCGTCTTCTAAAATGTACTGAAGAAATTGTTATGTAAGTACTTCACTAAAATTTGCATCACTACTGCACTCATACGGAAATTGCCGAGCGCACTAAGGCATCATACCACGGTGACCGAGATCGCTCTCGCCGGGGGTAGAATCCCACCCTTGGGTACGAATGTTATGTTCCTCCATTGGTTAAGCTAGTGTAAATTAGATGCAGGTCGTCGCTATATAACCTAGCAGTTGGAAAGCGCCGTTAAACGTCAAATATAAAAAAGAAGAAAAAAAAACTGAAATTTTAACAATGTTTTGCGAGGCCCCCACAGGCGCGAGGTCGTCGGCGGTGGCTGACGTCGCCGAAGCCTAGCGCCGCCACTGCTCGATGGTGAGTGTTCATCAGAGACTAGGGTATCGTCAGAGGTGCCCCAGGGAAGTGTGATAAGACCGCTATTGTTTTCTATCTATACAAATGATCTGACGGACAGAGTGAGTTGGAATCTGCAGCTGTTTGATGATGATGTTGTGGTTTACCCGAGGATGTCGTCACTGAGTGACTGTAGTAGGATGCAAGATGACTTGGACCAAATTTCTAGGTGGCGTGAGGAACGGCAACTAGTGCTAAATGTAGAAATATGTAAGGTGATGAAGATGAGTAGGGGAAACAATCCCATAATGTTCGAATACAGCATTTGTCGTGTGCTGCTTGTCAGAGTCGCATCAATTAAATACCTAGGCGCAACGCTGCACAGCGATATGAAATGTAACGAGCATATAAGAGCAGTCGTGGAGAGGGCAAATGATCGACTTCGCTTTATTGGGAGAATATCGGGAAGGTGTTATTCGTCTGTGAAAAAGACCGCATAGAAAACACTTGTACGCCCCGTCTTGAGTATTGTTTAAGTGTTTGGGATCTCCACCAGATCGGTTTAAAGGAGGACAATGAGGCAGTTCAGAGGTGGGCTGTGAGGTTTGTAACCGGTAGTTTCGATCAATCCACGAGTTTAACCGAAATTGACGGTAAGTCATCGAGTAAAACAGAAGTGATATCTGGCGTTCCACAGGGAAGCGTTATAGGTCCCCTACTCATCCTCGTGTTTATAAACGATTTAGGAGACAATCTGAATAGCTCCCTTAGACTGTTCGCGGATGATGCTGTCGTTTATCGGTTAGTGAAGTCAACAGAGGATCAAAAGCAACTGCAAAGCGATTTAGACAAAATTTCTACTTGGTGCGAAAATTGGCAATTGACACTAAATAAAGAAAAGTGTGAAGTAATACACACACACTAAAAGAAATCCACTGAACTTCAATTACGCGTTAAATCAGTCAAACCTTAAGGTCGTAAATTCTACCAAATACCTAGGAGTTACAATTACGAACAACTTAGACTGGAGAGAACACACAGAAAATATTGTGGGGAAGTCGAATCAAAGGTTACGTTTCATTGTCAGAAAGCTTCGAAGATGCACCAGCTCCAGCAAAGAGACTGCCTACATCACACTTGTGCGTCCTCTCCTGGAGTACTCTTACCCCTTGTGGGACCCTCACCAGGTGGGACTGACGGAAGATATTGAGAAGGTTCAGAGAAGGGCAGCTCGTTTTGTTTTATCACGTTACGGGGGGGAAAGCGTCACGGAAATGTTGCACGAATTGGGGTGGAAATCATTAAAAGAAAGACGTTATTCATTGCGGCATGATCTGTTTGCGAAGTTTCAAAATGTTCAAATGTTTGTTAAGCTTAAGGGACTTAACTACGGGGTCATCAGTGCCTAAACTTACAAACTACTTATGAACTAGCTACAACTAATGACAGCACAAATATCCATGCTCGAGGGGGGATTCGAACCCCCGACCGTAGTGGCCGTGCAGACCGTGACTGAAGCGCCTCAGTCCCCTCGGCCACCGCGGCCGGCTGCGAAGTTTCAATCACCGACTTTTAGTTCTGAATGTGAAAATATTTTGCTAGCACTCACCTACTTAGGGAGACATGACCATCCCAATAAAATAAGAGAAATCAGATCGAAAACGGAACGATTTAGGTGTTCCTTCTTCCCGCGCGCTATTAGAGAATGGAACGGTAGAGAAAAGTTATGAAAGTGGTTAATGAACCCTCTGCCAGGCACTTAAATGTGATTTGAAGAGTATCTATGTAGATGTAGATGAATCTCAACTGGGAGTCGTTGGAGGGGAGGCGACGTTCTTTTTGAGAAGCTCCTTTGAAGAAATTTAGAGGGCCAGAAATTGAGGCGGACTGCAAAACGATTCTACTGCAGCCAACCTACATTTCGCATAAAGACCACAAGGAAAAGATTAGAAAGATTTGGGATTGTATGGATGCATAGAAGTATTTGTTTTTCCCTTGTTCTATATGGGAGTGGAACAGGAAAGCAAGTCACTAGTAGTGGTACTGAGTACCCTTGGGTGGATTGCGAAGTACATATGTAGATGTACAATGCGTAATATGGAACAGGAAAAGCAATGGAATTGAAAACATTTTAGCATGACCCTGTAAGGTCTTTAAGGGAATACTTTACTATTCTTCCTGCAAAACAATGACACGTTTAGGTAACATTGAAGAAAGTGGATAGCAATATTTTCCCCTTCTCTCCAATATACATGGCAAAGACACAATAATAGTGAGATGTGGTGGCTGTGGAAAAGGAAGGAAAGGAGAACACGATTCTACGTCCAGTCGAGGCGACAAAGTAGTCATTAGAGAGGGAGAGAGAGAGCACAAATTCGGATTGTTAAGGATGGGGAAGGAAATCAGTCGTGTCCATTGAAAGGAACCATCATGAAATTCACCTGGAGCGATTTAGAGAAATCGTACAACATATTGAGCTAGATTTTCGACTAACTCGAAACTTCTTGACACGCAGATCGCAATACATATTTTAGACGGTGCGTTGTTCCCTGACACAAGCAACTCAAGGTATGGTCGAGTTGAAATACAACCGTTACTGTTTGTGTTACAAAGGTTGTTCCAAACTATTAAGGGAAAAGTATTAGAATCTTCACAGTCCACTACTCTAAACCCACATTGAGTCATAAAAGGAAAGAAGAAATGTTTGGTTCTAATGTCCCGTTGACAACGAGATCGTTCAAAAGTTCAAACGTTTTAAATGTTTCTAATCCTAAGAGATCACACTGCTGAAGTCATCGGTTCCTAGACTTACAAACTACTTGAATTCACTTATGCTATAAGAAAATCCATAACCACTGATCCATAATCAAGGGAGGACTCGAACTTCTGAGAGGCCTTGCAATCCAAGGAAAGACGCTTTAGATCGACGACCATTCGCGTGTGGTAGACGGAGCGCAATCTCTGACTGCGGTATTACAGAGAAGAAACATGTATTGAGCATTGAAAGTAACCACTTCACGAATTTCAGCTGTCGTCCTCCTGCAGAATAGGTATTCAGTTACAAATGGTAACAAAATTTGCTCACAATTAATTCACATAAACAGTCAGTAGTAATCCCGAAACGGAAACGCCTTGTCTTCCGTAATAAATCTAAGATTGAAACAGACTATAAATTGGATAGTGGGCATTTCATATGTAACTCTTCCGAGAATAACGTGTTTCTTGTATAGTACTGTTGTGCACCGTCCGATGGTATATGTCGATCTAGTTTATCAGTGTTTTTACAGCAGTTATTACACTTGAGGTTAATAAAATTTCATGTTGAAATTTACTAAAAATTGAAACATCCAGAGCGTATCATGCACGGCCTTGACACATATTTAAAAGGTTTGCTAAGGAAGAGTCGCTATAACCTTGCAGAAAATCCCGTAGTTGGATGAGGAGAGTGTATCTCGTCAACTGGCTCTTCTGTTCGCAGACCGCCAATACGACGCCCTTTGTAAGCGTTGCCTGTTTGGAGGGAATGAGGAGCTACACTTAAGTGCCTTCTCAGACCCTGGGCAGCCCGATCTTTTCTTATTACTAAGCCCCACAACTAATCTCGGTTTCACACAAAGCACTAAATAGCAAAATTCTTTATTTTTCTTCTTTACTGGATTTTACGCAAGGAAATGAAACTATCATGTTAAATGGAAAACAGAAATTATAATGGACTTATTATATGTATATCACTGATGTTTCTTTTTCCAGGCCTCATAGCCTTCAGCGTTTACTATAGCTTCACCTTCATTTAGTTTTCATTATAGTCATAACAGGGTCTTGTACTCCAGTTCGTTCAACTATTAGTTTGTTACCTGTAGCAACATGCGTCTCTCGAAGGAAACCTCAGTTCTGAATGTTATCTCTACATCTACATATATATTCCGCAATCCACCGTATAGTGCGTGGCGGAGGGTACACTGCACCACTACTAGGCATGTCCTTTCCTATTCCACTTCCATATAGAACGAGGGAAAAAAGAATGTCTATATGCCTCTGTACGAGCCCTAATTTCTCTTATCTTTTCTTTGTGATCTTTATGCGAAATGTAAGTAGGCGGCCGGAAGATCGTTCTACACTGCACTGCATTGAAAGTCACTGTTTCACTGGCCTAAATTAATACTGATGGTACAAAATAGTGAAAACGTGCCAACTGTCTGAATAACATGGTCTAGAATACATTTTTATTACCTTATCGGACACGAGTTTTACCAAATATGGGACATTTTGAAATCTAAGAAGATTACTGTGGTGTCTCCAGGACAGCATGACTTCGTCTTTTAGTAGAAAAATTTGCGTTTGAAACCCATTGGAAACTGAATTAGATCTCACGGCTCGGTAGCACAGTGGTAGAGTGCCAGACGAATCCCAAAAGGTCGCGGGTTCGATCACCGCCTGCTCCTGGGATTTTTATCTGTCACTTTCCACTTCTTTCACCTCTGGCAGTGTTGCTGATGTGAAAAATATCAACTGGCTGGTTAAGTCAGTTCCAAGGTCGGAGGAAGGCAACGGCATACCACCTCCAAACAGGACCATGCCTAGTAAAGCACTGTGGTGTTCAAACCAATCTTCGAATCGTTGAATGCTTTCTACCTTTTGGTTTAGCTTAAAGGTCCTTGACATATATAACCTTCCGTTCATTTACAATGCCGAAAAAAAACAACCATTTCAGACACTCCGTCGATGACGATGACGACAGATGCCACTTGAGGGATAGCAGATGAACTGATAAAGGTTTCAAAGTCGTCCGCCAACATATAGCGTAGTGGCACAGCCGCCAGACTGCCATCTGTGTACCCTTCAATATCCTCTCCAGTCCCAGAGCTAAGGTTAATTTAAAATTTTGAAAATGTCAATATTGTGTGCCGGAACCGGGACTCGAACCTGGGACCTTTGCCTTTCACGGGCAAGCGCACTACCGACTGTGCTATCCCGACACGACTCACGATGCCGCCCCACAACTTTACTTCCGCCATTACCTCGCCTCCTACTTTCCAAACTTCACAAAGCTCTCCTGCGAACCATGCAAGACTAGCACTCCTGGAAGAAAGGATATGGTGGAGACATGGCTTAGCCACAGCCTAAGGGATGTTTCCAGAATGAAACTTTCACTCTGCAGCGGAGTGTGCGCTGCAGAGTGAAAGTTTCATTCTGGGATCATATTTCACTGTTTTGCAATTTAGAAAATTTTCATTTCTTGAACGTTGATACACACTTGTGTACCTCGGGTATCAATCGTAAACATATGTCTTAAATTTTCTTAAGGAAACATACTGTATTTGAGGGTAAAATTAATTACAGTATGTTGTATTTGTACAATCTACATATTTTATTTACAATAAGAAATTTTAAAATACATATTTACAAGTATTTGTTACTGCCAGATTGTTTTGTACAAGTCCCCATGAAAACTTTAATCCCAACATAATGCAAAATTTCTGATACGGTTGGTTTGAAACTAAGTGAACTAGTCTGAACAGATCTGAGGTTTGTCTAATATGTCACAAACTCTCAGAATTCACCTGGAAAGAATTCAGTGAAAGATTCCTACTCTCTTCTTTTGTGTCCACTAGAATCACTTTCCTCTCCAGAGATGTGTCAAAACCTTACACACCATGGATAGGCACCAAACCTAAATTTTTCTTAAAATTTAATGTGAAAATTTACACACTTTTTTACAAATAAAGAAAAAACAATAATACATTTCTTCAAAGTGTAGCATTACTAACCAATTTTGCTTCACGTCAAACCTCTTATGGATTTTTTAATATCACCATTCATTAAATCTTCAGTGTTTTGAGACTGAATTTCGTTAGGAGCATCACGTGGAGAGTCAGAATTCGTACGCTGTCGATTTATTACAGCAAATAAGACATCCTCAGATACAGAATTTGAATACTCTGCAACACTTCCATTTAGTATGCGTGATATCTCTTCATCACTTAGCACATGAGCTGCAAAATATGGTACGTTATCAAGTACAGACTTATTGTAAAAGTTCACACTAAGAACCAAGGTACTCAGACGTGTACCATGAAAACATCAGCATTTATTACCCAGGAAAATTGAAATAATTCCCATTTGCTGTATTTCAGATGATTCTTCAAACTTCACTTATCACTCACTACAACAAAGATAAACACATAAAGCTTTATGTATTATTTACTTATTACTTGATGTCATAACGACGCTGCCGGGCTGCCAGCTTCACTAACATCAAACTTCTGATGCGTGTAGCTCCCGAAGTACTGTTGCAAGGGCTATACACGTGGCGTCATTTGAAAGCACAAAGGTACACGATTGTGCACTCGTGGTCTGATCACACAAAATACGCCACATACAGAGATAACAGTTTACGCACCAAGGTGCACATACGTGTACTTACGGACTGAAGATAGGGAATGTTTAGAGTCATAAGGCTCAGTTAGTGAAGTCCAACCACTAATGGTGGTAGTACTTCGGCGAAGCCGGCCGCGGTGGCCGAGGGGACTGAGGCGCTTCAGTCACGGTCTGCACGGCCACTACGGTCGGGGGTTCGAATCCCCCTCGGGCATGGCTATTTGTGCCGTCCTTAGTCGTAGCTAGCTCACAAGTAGTTTGTAAGCTTAGGGACTGATGACCCCGTAGTTAAGTCCCATAAGTTCTACAAACATTTGAACATTTGAACTTCGGCGAAAACACATAACGCTCAGTGTGATATCAACGTGTGACGTAAACAGGCGCCATGACACGGAGACGCACTCGTGCTTTCTACAACCACCTGAGTGAGTTTGGAAGGTCTCAAATTGTGGCCCTCCGAGAGGCGGGTTGGTCCGTTAGGAGAATTGCCATGCATGTTGGACGTGCTGCTCAGTTGTTCAAAATGTTCAAATGTTTGTAAATCTATCGGACCAAACTGCGTGGTCATCAGTCCGTAGCTTACAAACTACTTAAACCTAGGTAAACTAACCTGAGGACAACACACACACCCATGCCCCAGGGAGGACTCGAACCTCCACGGCGAGCAACCGCGCGCTCCGCAGCGAGGCGCCTTAGACCGCTCGGCTACTCCACCGCGGCTGCTCAGTTGTGCAACGATGTTGGTTGAAATGGTCACGAGAACATCCTCATACCTGTATACGAGATTCTGGACGTCCTCGCAGCACAGAAGGCGGCCTCGGTGGCCGAGGGGACTAAGGCGCTCCAGTCACGGTCTGCACGGCCACTACGGTCGGGGGTTCGAATCCCCCCTTGGGCATGGATAATTGTACCGTCCTAGTTCGTAAGTAGTTCATAAGTAGTTTGTAAGTTTAGGGACTGATGACCCCGTAGTTAAGTCCCATAGACTATACAAACATTTCAACATTTTGAATTTGCAGCACAGAAGTCCGCCAAGATCGTCGTAGTGGAGAGGCAGCAGTGGGAGATAGTGTAGGTAGCACAGCACAGATAAGAGGGTTTGTGAGCACAGAAGTGTCAACACGAACTGCTGCCAACCCGTTACTAGTAGTGAGAGTATGTGCACGCACACCTCTAGCCCGTCACACCACAGCATCGACGTGCACGGCTCGACTGGTACCGTCAGACCATCATTTGGAGGGGAATGCAGGGGAGTAGTGCTATTCAAACAAATTTGCGTTGGACAATACTACGGTCGATTGCAATGTTACATAGAAATGTATTGATTCACGGTTGCTTATTAATGCTTCTTGTAGAAGAGAGATTTTCTGAGAAATGTCACTGAAATGACATATACATCTCTTTTAATATTTTGATGATGGGAGAATATGGGGCAGTTAATAACGAAACATGATGTTTCTTAGGACTGATGCATCTTTATGAAGAAAGCTGTTTTAGAACGACATGTAAATTGTGATATAGTGTCGTAACCATTTTATTGAAACATTACGAATACAGACAAAGAATGTCAATGAATATTGCTTATTTTGATCTTCTCTAATTAATAAATATCTGGTACCACTGTTTGTGCTTTGCTAATTCGAAGTCAACCTCTTAAATTGAAGTCCATTAGTGTAATTATGGGAGACGATTTCGTTGTCTTCATAGTAGCATGTCCTTCTAAACGTAGACATAATCGTGACTCCAACCTGTAAAGGCGTGGAAACTTGTCTACAGGAAAATTCGTATAAAAGTCTGCAATATTAATAATTTTATTAAAATTGTTACGCAAGTGTCTGTCACACTGCAGGTCTGTGAGTTCTAAATGCAGACCAGTTTCAACTTTGTCGACGTCAACTGACAAGGGGAGTGATAAGACGTTCAACTTTTCATTTAATAATTCATAAACCTGGAAACAGACCTCATATTCGTGGAGAAATTTACCAAGTTTATTTTGACCGAGCGAGGTGGCGCTGTGATATCACACTCGACACGCATTCGGAAGGTAGGTGGTTCAAATCCACCTCCGGCCATCCAGATTTAGGTTTTCCGTGATTTCCCTAAATAACTCCAGAAAATTGCCAGGCTGGTGCCTTTGCAAAGGGCACGACCCATTTCCTTCCCCATACTTAATCACAAAAATCCGAGCTTTAGTTCTGTCTCTAATGACTACGCTGTCGACGGGACTTTAAACCCTAAACTTATATTTTGGTACTCTTCAAAATTTATCTCTGTCCCCATCGTTAATGATAAGAACCTTGGGGAAGTGGACAATGTTCCCATTTGCTAACTGTCCCTTCTACAAGGAGAATTTCATCATAAAGCCCCATATACAGTCACACATCTCTGAAATGAACAAATTTTTGCCATATAGTATTAAATTCAAAACATTCATACTGTATGTAATATCACACACGAAGCCCAAAGCTGTTATCCACAGTTCATCTTTCAATTCAGCAACTAGCTTACCACTCACGCCCATAAATATATCATTTTCATTCCGAAGTTCAAGAAATTTCTCAAGGACTTTACCTCGACCTAGCCATCGTATTTCTCTGTGATACGGCATAGCTCCGTAAATGCTTTCGATGTCTTCCAAACAAGCATCTAACTGACGTTTGAGAGCATGAATATGCGTGAAATTTTTTGTATGGGTCACAACAACCATGGCGACCCTCATGTTCACAATCTTAGCAAATAAATTCTCTTGGTAGAGAATGCTTTGCACCATATTTCAAAAATGGTATGCGGCACAGGCAGCCTTTTTAGCATGTCTCGTAAAAGTGTCACGAAACTGATATTTCGGTCAACAATAGCGCTGTGCTGTCTATAGACAGAAATGAGAATCTTCCACTGTAGACTCAAGTTTTCGACGCTCTCTTGCACACAGGAGGGAATTTCTGCCGCTGTTGTACTGTTTTTGATAGGAACCAATTCGAGTAATTCTTGAGTGACGACGAAGCTGCTATCTACTCTGAAAATGTAATTCGCCAACTGAACAGTATCAGAAACGTCTGTGCCAAAGAGAATGCAATAAATATGTTTGCGAGAGCCATTACCTTGCTTGATATTTTATTAGCTATTTCTTGAATTTTCGAAGAACGGTTGAGAATAACTGCCTGAAACTCTTCAAGTTTGTCAGGGGCTTATGAACAGCTGCAGTTACCAGATATGTCTTTATAAACTCCTCTTCAGTGAAACTGCACATTGTTTTGGAGGTCTGGTAAGCAATTTGTTAACTTACTCGATTTAATGACGTATTTATTGAGTGTTCCTCCTGAAAACGAAAATAAAATTACATAGTAAAAGCAGAATTGCTTAACACAGGCTTCCGAAATTCCTTCAAGAAAGAAGACGAAACAAATACTCCAGAATTCGTATCAAGAACAGCTGCCAGTTAGAAGTTGATACCCCTGGTGCATTAAAGTAACTTAAATCACTTAACAAAGGCACGCCTAACGGTCATGATTGTATACCAATTAGTTTCCTTTCAGAATATGCTGATGCAATAGCCCCATATCTAGTTATCATATACAAACGCTCGCTCAGCGAATTCCGTACCCAAAGACCGGAAAGTTTCACAGGTTAGCCAATATTCAAAAAAGCCAATAGGAGTGATCCACTAAATTACAGGCCTATATCACTGACGTCGGTTTGCAGCTGGAGTTTAGAACACATACTTTCTTCAAATATTATGAACTATCTCGAAGAGAACGACAAAATGTTCATATTTTTTTGTAGAACTTATGGGACTTAACTACGGGGTCATCAGTTCCTAAGCTTACAAACTACTTATGAACTAGCTAAGACTAAGGACGGCACAAATATCCATGCCCGAGGGGGGATTCGAACCCCCGACCGTAGTGGCCGTGCAGACCGTGACTGGAGCGCCTCAGTCCCCTCGGCCACCGCGGCCGGCGAAGAGAACGACCTATTGATCCATAGTCAAAATCGAATTCAGAAAGTATCATTCTTGTGAAACACAGTTATCTCTTTACTCACATGATGTGACGAGTGCTATCGACAAGGGATGCCAAATACATTCCTTATTTCTGGAATTCCGGAAGGCTTCGTCACTGTACCTCACAAGCGTCTTCTAATCAAATTGCATGCTAATGAAATGTCGCTACAGTTGTGCGACTGGATTCTTGATTTCCTGTCAGAAACGACATAGTACATTGTAATTGACGGAAAGTCATCGAGCAGAACAGATGTGATATCTGCCGTTCCTTATGGAAGTGTTTATTTTTATAAACGATTTACTAGAATATCTGAGTAGCTCCCTTAGACTGTTCACGGACGATGCTGTCACTTATCGGTTAGTAAAGTCACCAGAAGATCAAAAGCAACTGCCAAATTATTTAGATATCTGCATGGTGCAAAAAAAAAAAAAAAAAAAAAAAAAAAAAAAAAAGCAAATCACCCTTAATAATGGGAAGTGTGAAGTCATCCATATGACCACTACAAGAAATCCGTTTAACTTCATTTACTCGATAAATCAATCAAAACTACAGGCCATATGTCAACTAAATATCTAGGAGTAACAATTACAAACAACTTGGAAAGAACACATAAAAATGCTGTAGGGAAAGCGTTTCGTTGGCAGAACACTTAGTAGATGCAACAGATCTACTAAAGAAACTGCCTACACAACACTTCCGTCTACTATTTTGGAGTATTGCTGCACATTGTGAGATCCCCACCAAGTGGGACTGACAGATGATTTAGAGAAAGTTCACAGAAGAGCAGCTCGTTTTCTATTATCGCGATATAGGGGGGGGGGGGGCAGGGGAGTGTCACGGAAATGATGCACGAGGTGGGGTGTAAATCATTAAAAGAAACCGTTATTCGTTGCGATGAGATCTAGTTGCGAAATTTCTTTCAACAGCATTCTCCTCAGAATACGAACATATTTTGTTAATACCCACCTACATAGGAAGACATGATCATCAAAATAAAATAAGAGAAATCAGATCGAAAACAGAAAGATTTAGGTGTTCCTTTTTTCCGTGAGCTACTAGTGAATGGAACTGTAGAGAAACATCATAAAAGCGGTTCGACGGATCCTCTACCATGTACTTCAGTGTGACTTGCAGAGCATTTATGTAGATGTAGAAAGTCATTCCAGGACTAAACTATCTATTCTGACTTGAGATGGCTAGGGGCTCTAATTTTTGTTAATAGTCTCAGTAACAGATAAGTTTCATTTTAATTAAGTTTCATCACTCGAATTCTGGAGACACACAGCTGACATCTGCGGTGGCTTCGCTTCTGTAGTGATGCCAGCCGCTGCGAGGTCACTAGCAAGTGAGCTTCCTCCCATCAGCAGAATAAGATAAGCGCGCCACTGCACGCATTCGGCGTGTCTGGACGGCGGCTAACCTTCGTTCTAATTTACAACCCATCTCGTAGTATTTACGAATGCTAAATTAATATTAGGCGCAAACATTCCAGCAGACTGAAATGTGTTTTCATCTCGGGACGTTTACAGTTGCCACTTTTTAGGATGCTAGAAAACTCGCTATCATAAAATAGCTGTCAGATGTTTCATTATATGTTCGCAACTTGCGCGACTGTAAGGTGACGGAAAGATTTACACTGGTTCACGCTATAAACAAAATGAATTTACGGTTTTATTCGGCAGAGCAGCCTCAAAATACAAGGTGCGTCTTAAAAGTTCCGTGAATGGTCTCAGGAAATATAGGAGCCCAGGGTGCTTCTTACATCAAGAAATATAAAAGAAGAGACCAAAAAACCATTTATAAAATGCTATGTGTGGAGCGTGGCATTGTATGGCTCCGAAACTTGGACACTCGGCGTTTGCTACAAGAGAAGACTAGAAGCATTTGCGTTGTGGTGTTGGAAGAGGATGCAGAAAATCCCTTGTACGGCCAAGATGACAAACGATGAAGTTCTTAGAAGAATCGGCGAAAAAAGAGCACTTGTGAAAACGATAATGAAGAGAAGAGACAGGTTAATAGGCACAAAGAGTTTACAATTAATATTATGGAAGGGGTGGTAGAAGGAAAAAGAGGCAGAGGAAGACCCAGATTGCAGTACTTATTCAAATGTTTGTATAGCTTATGGGACTTAACTACAGGGACATCAGTCTCTAAACTTACAAACTACTTATCAACTATCTTATCCTAAGGACGGCACAAATATCCATGCCCGAGGGGGGGGGGGGGGGTTCGAACCCCCGACCGTAGTGGCCGTGCAGACCGTGACTGGAGCGCCTCAGTCCCCTCGGCCACCGCGGCCGGCTGCAGTACTTGAAACAGATTCAAAGAGATATAGGAGTGGAATCATATCAGAAAATGAAGAGGCTATCCGAGAACAGAAAAGTGTGGAGGAGAAGAATTGCTGCCAACCAATTAATTTAATGTTTGTAAATCTATCGGACCAAACTGCGTGGTCATCAGTCCGTGGCTTACAAACTACTTAAACCTAGGTAAACTAACCTAAGGACAAACACACACACCCATGCCCCAGGGAGGACTCGAACCTCCACGGTGAGCAACCGCGCGCTCCGCAGCGAGACGCTTTAGACCGCTCGGCTACTCCACCGCGGCGCTGCCAACCAAGCTTCGGATTGAGAACGAGAGAGAGAGGGGGGGGGTTCACGTTTCTTCCGCGAGTACGTGAGTGGCGAGCACGGAGCCCCGAGCTAGTGGAGTCTTTCTTCGTTCTTTCCTCCCTGGAATCCATTTCCTTTCCTCCCTCCTTTTCTATGCTCACTCCTTTCCCTCCCCACCGGAGGACTGATGACGTAGTCAGTTTGTTACATAAAATTTTGAATATAGGGCATCGACAGCTGAAATATTGATTCATTTCTTTATGCGACTTTCAATCAGTAATCGGCATTGGCTACAATAACACCTCTGACATCGGTTGAATAGCTGTTGCAAACTGTCAACAAACGCTTCTTGTGGAATCGCTCGAAGCAATGAGGTTATGCGTTGCGAAGCGTAAACCTTTAGGGGCTCATTTAAGGAGGGAAAACAGAAATAAGTCTGCAGGGCGCCAAATCTGGAGAATAAGGAGGGTGTGGAAACACACAGCGATCTCGCGTCTAGCGAGGACGTTGAGCACGCGGATGGCAGTGTGCGGACGGGCATTGTCGTGTAGGAAATTCCACTGCCCACATAAACACCATACACTTTCTCTAACATTCCATGGATCTCCGTCGCAGTTTTTCTTATTTTGAAACAGAACTTGATGTTAACGCGTTGCCACATTTTGCGCTCCATGTTGCAATGACTTTAGTTCTCACTCTGACCCTGTTAGTTGGGTCGTAGCCTGTAGCACCGCTCCACTTCACTGTTTTGCACGATATGGGGCGCTTGTTGACATGTCCCTCAATGTGCATACGCGGGCACCTCATTCTCACCACTGCGGCTTGTAAAATATGGAACCATTCACCGAACTTCAAACGCACCTTGTAGTATAGTTGATGTTTTTATGTACCTCTTACACCTGAACGCGTTATTGAGAGGAACAGGGAATAACTATGTAATATAATTAATTTAAAATCGACCGTTACAAATGAAGACATTGTACTGAGAGAAACATTAGGTTTGTTTGGGGCTAATTGTTCAATTTGAAATGTTTGTAGAGCTTATGGGACTTAACTACAGGGTCATCAATCCCTAAACTTACAAACTACTTATGAACTGGCTTATACTAAAGACGGCACAAATGTCCATGCCCGAGGAGGGATTCGAACCCCCGACCGCAGCGACCGTGCAGACCGTGACTGGCACGCCGCAGACCACTCGGCCAATGCAGCCGGCGCTAATTGTTAGCAACAGATCAGTTGAAGTGTGCGAATTCTGTTGCCAAACAGACATGTAAGTCATTTTGAAGTGTCTGCCGCGCGCGGTTGCTCGCCATGGGAGGTTCGAGTCCTCCCTCGGTCGTGTGTGTGTGTGTGTGTGTGTGTGTGTGTGTGTGTGTGTGTGTGTGTGTGTGTGTTTTGTAGAGACTAATAACCGCAGCAGTTGAGTACCTTAACTTTACAAACATTTGAACATTTGATACTTTATATACCACTGTCACTCCCGTTTTTTCCTGTTACCCATGCTTTCGTATGATGCCCTAAGTTGTTGAAATTGATTCCGCGATTGTAATTTGGACAAATGATTGTTTGTATCGGAATTTTGAATTTGGAATAATTTAGTTAAAACACAGCATAAATTGATATTTATAAACATTAAGCCAAATACACCGCGGATTGAATGTTAAAGTCGGGCACCACACAAAGTGACGGTACGTTATAAGACTTACGGAAAGCATCTAGCTGGATCCTATGGTTCGTACCGCAGAAGCTGAAAATGTGAATCTTTTCTTATTTAATATGAGATTATTCGAGACACTTTCCCTACTAGACCAATGCTCAGACAGTCCACTTCGCTTTTCATTGTTGTATGACCGTGGATGAAACATGAATAGTAATGATAGAAAGAGGAAAAAATGATCGGGCTTCCTAAAAGTACAAAAGAAATGATTGAAGGTTCTCAAATCAAGCAAGGTATTGTATAAGAATGACTAATAGGGAGTGAAATTTTGAAGACATGCGAAGCGATCGTATTGGCGTCTGAACATTAAACTATTATGGTCGTCAAGGAGCTGAAAATATTAGAAAATAAATATTTGACGTGGAGGGATTCATTTAAATAAAAGCCAAAAAGAGGGTATGATTTTAAATTTAAGTAATATATTTTAACAACAACTTGCATCACAATTACTTACATTGAACGGATACATGAATGGAAGGCATCCGTACATGGTATAAGTAGGAGGAATGAATACTATGATTGACTGTAATAGACACGTACTCTTATAACTTTGACAGCAGACCATACCGAGATTCATATGCCTCTTTTGAAGCGTCTGAGCAGGGACTGGTTGATCATTTGCAAAATCGATAACTGCATAGCAAAACTGACGATTTACGTGAAAGAGAAGCCCCTAAGAGGCAGATTACCCCTCTAGCTTCGAAGTAAAGGGGGTTGCGCACTACACATTCAGATGTTCATGTTCATATGTTTGTTAAGCTTATGGGACTTAACTACGGGGTCATCAGACCCTAAACTTACAAACTACTTATCTAGTACCTTATACTAAGGACGGCACAAATATCCATGCCCGAGGGGGGATTCGAACCCCCGACCGTAGTGGCCGTGCAGAACGTGACTGGAGCGCCTCAGTCTCCTCGGCCACCGCGGCCGGCTTCAGATGTTCAAACGTTTGTATTAGCCGTTCACATTACAGTTGCCTATTTGAGCTGAGGCCACTGCAATCTGTTGACGTGTTCTGCTTTTGGTTGTTCGAATGAAGCACGAGTGGTACAGCTGCGCTCAATTACAATGTACCGGTAACGTGGTTCCTCAGCTGAAGCACATAAAGCAAATGTACATTCTGTTAACACATTCTTGTTCAGATAAACAATCCAAATGAAAAATAAGAATATAAAACGGTCAGGCAAAACAGTAGTGCTTTTACAGAACGACGTTACATTTGCTTTTTATGTGTTCTTCTACTGGAAATTGTATGAAATGAAAAAGAACTTCATTATTACTATTGAATAACTGTAGTGATGCGTAATACATTTTCTTTTAATACATTCTTCTACAACAAATAGCACGAAATTAAAACTGTTGTTGTAACAAAGAGTCGGTCTTGTAGCTAATAAAATACATTTGCTGTTAATACATTATTCTACAGTAAAGCGTAATAAATTAAAATGAAATATCAATTTCGGTGTATAATCTAAGAACTAGGAAAAAGAAGTCCCTACTGGGAGAATCGACGTTTTGAAACCATTATTATTCGCTACTGCAAGTTGGTCGTTCACCCTAGTGAGCCCTCCTTTATGAGTAAGCGACGAAAACACATTCGAAATTTTGCACAAATCTCGAGATCCTTAAAACAGAAAAGACATTCAGATTCAGATAGCTGGTGAAGTGTTTGTTTACGAATAATCAATTACAGAGTATCACGGAAGCTGCTGTTGCGTAGTGGATAGCGTGTCTGCTTCTTGATCTGAAGTGTGCAGGTTCTAGTCCCTCCACCTACCCCAGAAATTTTTCATTTCGAAATGTGTGGGCAATTCTAAAGTTTTACTTCAAAAATTTTTTTAATAATAATAAAATGGAATATGAATAAAAATTATATTTAAAGCAATAAGTCAATACAAATTGTCATCAAAATCATTTCGAAAAGATATGAAAATAAAAGAACATTCAAGCACGTAATAAGGTCTGCACTGCCGGCCGCGGTGGCCGAGGAGACTAAGGCGCTCCAGTCACGGTCTGCACGGTCACTACGGTCGGGGGTTCGAATCCCCCCTCGGGCATGGATATTTGTGCCGTCCTAGTTCGTAAGTAGTTCATAAGTAGTTTGTAAGTTTAGGGACTGATAACCCCGTAGTTAAGTCCCATAGACTATACAAACATTTGAACATTTTGAGGTCTGCACCGCTTGCACATTAGGCACACGAGATATCCACTGCGTTCTGTTAGCTGCTAAAACAGACGTTATGCTGTAAAGATTCAGAATCTTGCACAAACTGTAACTTTTTTCATCGATTACTCGCGAACGAAGTCATGTTCAAGTGAATGGTCAATCACCGACTGTGTGGTTTCAAAAAGAAGATTATAATATTGTCGCGTTGAAATGGAAGCAGGCTTGACTTCGAAGGCAGGTTTGTCAACTGAACACAGCACTTGTACTGAAAAAGCAGGTTTATTGTGAACTCATGAACTATGCATTCCAAAGCCTTGGATAGCGTCAGTAAAATGCAAATGGTCATGTAGCCAGAAGGTTGTATGGTAGATTCCTGTTTTGGAAATGGTTTTATAAGTCCATACTTCCAAGTTGTTGAGAAAGTACTGGAGGTCAGAGATGTGTTAAATATTTCATATTATAGGTAGTAATGGGGCAATCAGAAAAATCAGATTTGACTCGGAGTATGCGAAGGAACTGGACCATCCCCCCCCCCCCCCCCTTCTAGCAGCAGTGTACCAAAGGTCTCTAAAGGAGCAAAGTGTTCCTAAGGATTGGAAAAAAGCACAAGTTATTCCTGTTTGCAAGAAGGGTCATCGATCAGATGCGCAAACCTGTAGGGCTATATCTCTCACATCGGTCAGTTGCAGAATTTTGGACCACATTATGTGTTCTAATATCACGTCATGTCTGGAGGCCGGAAACCTCCTTTGTAGGCATCAACATGGTTTCCGACAGCAGCGGTCATGTGAAACACAACTGGCGCTATTCATCCACGTGATCCAGAGGCATTAAATACAGGTCGCAGGTAGATGCAGTGTTTCTGGACTTCCGCAAAGCGTTCCATACCGTTCTGCACAGTCGCCTGATGAGCAAAGTGCGAGCATATGGAATATCACACCACCTGTGTGACTAGACTGAGCCATTCCTAGCTAGGAAGTCGAGTGTTTTATTGAAATCGTGGAAATTCCAAATCTGGGTGGCAGAGGCGGATTTGAATCGCCGTCCTTCCGAATGTGCGTCCAGTGTAGGCAATTAAACTACATCCTTAGGGATTAAAAACAACTTTAATTGTAGCTATCCCATAGATAATGTTGTAGAGAAAGTGAACCAAAGACTACTTTTATTGGCAGAATACTTAGAAGACGCAACAAGTCCAGTAGAGAGTCTGCCTAGATTGCTTTTGTCAGTCTTCTAACTAGAGTATTGCTTGGCAGTATGAGATTCTTAACACACATGATTGACGGATGACATCAAAAAACGGCAAAGAGGGGTAGCGCGTTTTTTTAATTGTCGTTTTGTATTATGTAGGAATGAGAGTGTTACGGCAATATTACTGTTCACAATTATTCAAAAAATGCGTTCTTTGTTGTGGTAAGACCTTTTTCACGAAATTACAAAAACTAATTTCCTCCTGCGAATGTGAAAATATGCTATTGGCACACACCTACACAGGAAGAAATTATCAGCAAAATGAAATAATAGAAAAAAAAATGGAATTGATCGTATGGCATCTTTGACCGGGAGATCCCATATGAGATGATTCGGCGGCCAAGTGCAACTCGTTTCACGTGGCGCCTCGTGGGCGACATGCGTACCGATAATTATGAAATGATGATGAGGACAACATACAACACTCAGTCCCCTGCCGGGAATCGAACCCGGGCCCCCCTGCGAGGCAGTCGGTGGTGCTATTGGCTGAGCTACCGAGGTGGACGAAATGATAGAAATCAGATCTCTCACAGAAAGATTTATGTGTTTGTTCTCTGTGAGTTGTTAGAGGCTGGAATGGTATATATGGTGAGGATACTCCGCCTTATGCAAGAAGACATGTTTCAGTACTTTTTCACTATCATACTACTGACAACAAAAGTACATGGGCTCGAACAAACATATCTGTATGAACGTTTGGTTACAGGATCTCTATGTACACCTCAATGTGCTGGTGGGTGTCGTTTTTCTGCAAAGCTCTGCAACCATGCTCTAGATAGCACTGTACATGTAATTGTAGACACCATACGTAATGCAGATATCTTAACTATAACTTATGCAATAATCATCGAATATGTTCTCTAGCGAATTGTCATAAAAAGCCGTGATGATAGTTGCAACTTTAACCGTCTTCCCGAACGACTGTTGGTATTCACTGCCACTGCTTCCATGGCCTCTTCAGGCACTTACCGTAGCACTACCGCTTGCAGTGAGTTGTTCGTCATTATCATCCCTATTATCATTATTATGAGTTTGTAACAACCGTATCTAACTTATTCTCATATTTCTGTACCATAACAGATACGAGAAAGCATACAAATGAATCATCTTCTACACTAATACCATCTTCACGAAGAAGGGTTCTTCGTAACTTCATCTCAACTAATCGCAATACATTAGCAGGATTGATTAGCAATCGCCGCCCCATCTGACGCTTCACCACACAAACATCACAAAACGCAACTTCGGAGGCACATTGTACCGTCCCTACTGGCGAACCGACAGGTCAAAGTGCAATGCGGCATAGCACACGTAGAGGCCTCTAACGGACGACTGCAGAGTTTTGCAGATGCGGGAGTATCACTAGTGCAATAAGGAATCCTTACATTATCTCTCATACGGTTTTGGTGTATATGTGTTTGTTCGAGCCCAAGTACTTTCCTTGTGAGATGCGAAGATATTCAACAGAGACAGAGTGGCTGGCCAGTATTTACCTTAGCTCGGTACCGCCGATAGTCACACAAAGACTCAAATGAGGACGAAAATAAACGGGGCAACAGCTTTCTGAAATATTTTCCTTCGACAGGAGGAGAGGAGTGAAGAGAAAGGGAACAGAAAGAATAGGTTACTCAAAATAGGGAAGGCTAGGTGATATGCCGCTAACGGGTTTTCATATGTAACAGGCTAACTGTTATGTGTCGCCAAATACCCTTTTCACCCTGGCAGATCTTTATTTGCATGGTAATCAATTCCCTACATTTAGCCTCTTTTCGTCGACACTCGGTAATTAAATTTTCGTCAGTATTTTTGTCAAAACTTCCGTTTAAAAATTTTCGAAAAACTTTTCGGCTGAATTTTCTCCCATTTCTTCTAAATTTTCTTTCCTTTCCGCCTTTCCTTACGCACTAGAATCTAATCCCCCCTTTTTTCATATTTACACATGATTTAACCAATGTAATCACCATGTATACCAACCCTATACCACAATGCCTACAGTCTTTCTGCAAACATGCTTTTACCATAGCCAAACTGCAATCCCACATTCTTTTCTCCAGTTCTGTTTGACATTTACAACAGCCCCTAAAGGAATCATTTCATAAGTTCCCATTTCTAGGTTTAATCCTTCTTTCTATCAGTCTCTCGATGAATACCAACTCGACAGTTCTTAGCTCTCACTCACCTTGTCCTTGAACATTATGTTGTTTCTTTTAACCACCACTGCTAACAGCTCCTCTTTCTATTTAAAATACTTCTCCTCTCAGGACCGGGCTAGATCAACACATTCGGAAAGCCGGCCGCGGTGGCCGAGGGGACTAAGGCGCTCCAGTCACGGTCTGCACGGCCACTACGGTTAGGGGTTCGAATCCCCCCTCGGGCATGGATATTTGTGCCGTCCTAGTTCGTAAGTAGTTCATAAGTAGTTTGTAAGTTTAGGGACTGATGACCCCGTAGTTAAGTCCCATAGACTATACAAACATTTGAACATTTTTTTTTTTTGAACACTCGGAAAATAATACAAGAAGCCAACCGTTTACCCTCAGTTACTGTGGCATGGTATCGCAGATTAACTTCTGTAACATTGTTGATTATTTTTCCTACCAATAGAGTGAGCGAGTTATTTTGCCATATGCCTTTCTCATTCACGTCGCTCAATCTAACAAAAATTTAGTTAACAGTTGTTGTATTGTTGGGACGGCATTTTTAGGTCTCTAATGTTCAAATGTTTGTATAGCTTATGGGACTTAACTACGGGGTCATCAGTCCCTAAACTTACAAACTACTTATGAACTAACTAATACTAAGGAGGGCACAAATATCCAAGTTCGTGGGGGGATTCGAACCCCCGACCGTAGTGGCCGTGCAGACCGTGACTGGAGCGCCTCAGTCCCCTCGGCCACCGCGGCCGGCTTTAGGTATCCTATATCGGAGACACTTTGTCGTGCTCAGACATTGTTAGCTGTTAGTTAAAAGGTATGATCAACTGGTCGAAAAATCTCACGGACGTCGGAAGCGGCCTTATGGGAAATCATCTGCTTTCTAGAGTATAAATGACAAATATTCTACGTCATATTCTGGACAGAATTCTGAGGTCTGCAAAGTTGATCAAATGTTGCAATGCGACGAAGCGCTAGTTGACACGTCAGGCCGATGCCGTTTGTGTATATCCGTAAAAACAGAACAGGCAAACGTAATATAACTGCATAAAGTCCGAAAAATATTACACGTCTCTTGAACATATTGAAGTTTTTTGGTAAGTTGGTTTTTGGAAGGGACTAAACTGCAACGGTTATCAGCCCCTTTTTTGGTAAGGATACTGAGCAAGTCAAAATGTGAAATAATTAGTAACTATGAAAACAATTTTTCTTCTTATTCCAAAGTTTCTCGGCGCGCAAGTTGCTCACATGGTGTCAGATAGAAAGACTTGTATTTGGCGACCGAACAACCACATATGATGTCTATCGATCGTGATGACATGCGATTATTGCATTTCCAAAGTTTCTTAAATTTATTAGATACTAGCTGAAAACCCGGCGTTGCCCGGGTATTTATTTATTTATTTATTCCAGCCTTGATTTAGTACTTTTCCTATCCACTTTCTTTTTGGTCATCTCCTTTTTTCTAAACACATGTTACATTTATCAGAGAATATATAAGAAATAAGAAATCACACGTAAAAATGCAGTCGTTTAGAAGAATCCAATCACGAAATTCAACAATAATGACTGTAATGCTATCACAGATCTATCACTTGATGTAATGCGCGAAACGTCAAATAGATTTTTTTAAAGAGATGTATTAAAAGAAATTTCTTTTTTAATGCTTTATTTATTTATTCTTATCTTTCCTTATTCGTGTGCTTATCCTCACAGAGAAAGAGCTGAAGACATTGTAGCACGCATAGACCAAAGATATGGTCTGTGGCATCACGTTTCGCTGTATGTAACCTCCTTGCTATAGTCGCAAACGTCATCGCTGGCCTTCAGTCCGAATTTTTTTATAATTTGACGAATTTCAACCACCATGTCTTCCACCCCCTTATAGCTATCGGCATGGAACTGCTATGGTGTACAACGGGAGACCTTGGACAACAATTACACACATACCATTCGTTTGCGTTCTGTAGTTTTCGCTGCAGAGCGAAATATTAACATACACACACACGTAGAATTTTATATACATCGATAACTTTCCATCCCAATATACTCCACACTTTTATCATTATCAACCCTCAAGCTACAATGCACCCAATAAAACCAATTTCAAAGAGTAAATACAATTTTCAAAGAGTAATTACTGTTCCGCATTTCGCGTTATATTCTTCAAATTACTGAGTATCTATCAGATCGCTATAAAACCGTGCCTAAAACCTTCCTCAGGTATAAATTAGTAAGTTTACAGATATTTTACTCTCTGCGTCTTGTCGTTCGGACGTGATAAGCTTACACCGAACAGACATTTACATTAATATACATAGATAAATAGCTATCCGATCGCCATAAAACCGTGCCTAAAGCCTTCCCCGGGTAGACATTAGTAACTGTACAAATTTTTAGCTCTTTATGTCTTGTGGTTCAGACGTGATAAACGTACACCGAACAGACATTTACATTTATAGATATAGATTCTGATGTACAATGTGTGTAAATGTGTAAAATTGTTTCCTGACTGTCCCTACTTTCTCAAATAACGGATACAAATTAATTGCTCCGCCAAAGAGGAGCATAATATTTGTTGGATAACGCTCATTTACTAATACATATACCTATAAATCGTCCTTCTGTAATGACGACGCTGTCGATGGGGCGTTAAACCCTAACCTTCCTTCCATATGAATAGTCCCTAATATAAATTACAGTCGCGAAATAGTGATTCTGTTCTTGTTTGTAGCTGAAATAATAACACACACACACACAAAACGAAAGTAACATGATTCAAACACTCCCGCCCCCGTCACAGTCAGCTGTTCTTAACACTATTCCCAGAATTCAACCGCCCACCATCTCGTTTTCATAACATAAACATTGAGTGAAATGAAAGTGACACAGTGCTTGTTCACAACGCGAAAACACCGCAAATTCACCAAAGTAAGTGACAAAAACTTGCTATAAACACGTAGAAATTTTGTTATAGAAACAGTCGCAACAGTAAAATAAACCAAAACACAAAAATAACGTCCTATATTTTCGTAAAAATCCCGATATTTACAAGCTAACCATTCACCCCATTAACTAAACACGTTTTGGTTTGCAGATGACAAACTGTCAAAAATTCACAGTGCCGTTTCGTGAGTTAACGAACCACAAACACAACTACATGTGGTATTAAGGTAGGCCTAGTATACCTATAAAAATAAGAAACGATTTATATTAGTTTCACAATTATCTGTAGTTTTTACACTTAATGTACAAGAAGTAGCAACCATTTCATTGTTAATTTGACGGACAGTATGAAATAAACATCCCAATTATGATGCTGCAACGCCAGCGAAACATGTATGGGAGAAACTAAAAATAAATGTGTTTGCTCAAGGCGGACCATACCTATAAAGCAAATTTAATAAATACTATGTTTATGCAACTGTTTACTCTGCTGGTCTTAGACCAGTCTTAAAAACTAGGAACATAAAGTCATCATACTACTAAAGGATTAAATTCAAATGAAATAAGGCCGTTTCTTATGACTACTTTGAGTGACTTTCCCGTTAGAATGACTTGACCCGAAGTTTGTAAACACTCTATTGAGACAGACTTCCGGAGCTGCCATAGTGAGTTGTTAGGTGGCACGGTCATGTGCCTCCATTGAGGTCGCTGCCATAGAGAGGCGGCTGCCTTTGACCCTGATATGTGGGCAAAGGAAGGCGAGACGTGTATGGCGGTGCGGAAGTGCTGGGTTCCGTTGCAGCGGTGGCGCCTGCCTCTAATTGACTCACTTTTCCACTGCCCGTGCTTCCGTGCTGCCTTTCCTTGCGGTGCGCTAAGGACCTCTATTATTGGAGCCCACAAGTTGGTTAGCCAATCTGTCTCACGTCAATATTAATATCTTTCTGTTAAAAAAATGCACGAAAAGCAATTAATTAGTGCTTATTTCTGTATCAGTGAGTCACAGGGACACTAACTTTCTATTATAGTTTTTCGCTTATTTACGTCTTCACTCGGAATACTAACCCTTAGCTGCATGTTTTTTTTTTTTCAAAAGAAAAATTATTTTTGTGTTTTATAAGTTGTACAAACAAAGGGAAAAATAGTATAAAAAAAATGCCGGCCACGGTGGCCGAGGGGACTGAGGCGCTCCAGTCACGGTCTGCACGGCCACTACGGTCGGGGGTTCGAATCCCCCCTCGGGCATGGATATTTGTGCCGTCCTTAGTATTAGCTAGTTCGTAAGTAGTTTGTAAGTTTAGTTAAGCCCCATAGTTAAGCCCGTAGTTAAGCCCCATAAGCTTTAGAAACATTTAAACATTTAGTAAAAAAATTCCCATGTTGCTAGTTTTCCAAAAAAGTAAATATGCAACATACAAAAACTTGTTATATAATTTTCAAAGTTGGATAGTATAAACAACTTTTTGTGCTTATTATTGTTCTTCATACCTGTCTTAATTGGTGTGACTTTTTTTCCTCCTTCCAAAACTAACTCTTTATATGGAAAACAAAACTTCAAAATCTGCAATATCTACAGTTTTCTCCAAACACAAGCAAAGATGTTAACAGAAGTTCACACTTCAGCCAACCACGACACAAAAAACACCACAGATACTTTCTACAAACTGTACTTCATCAGTCAAACAAGTTTTAGTTTACAAAATTCCCACTAGAGGCGGGTAAAACACTATTACAATCGATGTTGCAGATATGCAACACCATGCATTTAAGGGCTAAAGCTTATATAAGGTGAGTCAGGATAAAAGATGGTTGCCATGAGAGCTGATAGTATTAGTTATTCTGAATAAAAGAGTCACCTGAACAAATATCCTGTTCTTAACTGATTTTGAGGAAACTAATGAAACCGACTGGGAACAGGTCAGATGCAGGTGATAATAAATGAAACAGTGTGCACATTTCCTCACAGAAGATAGGAAGAAAACTCCACTGTGAATTTATGTGCATTTTGGAGTCCTGTAGACAGCGGTTGGTCTGAGTTCATTCGTCCGGTGCGTTATTCAGCACAGGCTTGTAAATTATGAGTGAGAAGTTTCTCCTTTGTGCCCCCTCTGAACTTGTAGACTTCGCTCTTAAGCCTATGCCACAAACATTAATCTAATGGAGTAAAATCGGGTGACCTCAATGACCGAGAAATGACTCCACGACGAGCGATCAAACGCGCAGTATACATTTGAGTGAGGTACTGTCACTGGCAGCACGGAGTATACAGGATCTCCGGCGTGATGACAGTCCATATTGCCAAAGAAATACCTTACAAGTATTTTGGTAACACATTTTTAAGAAAACCAAGATATCGTACTCCTTATTAAATAACTGTATACACTACATATTTCTTCCAAAATAATATTTATTTTTGTTGTGAACTAGCTTTCGGCTTCGGAGGCCATCTTTAGACAACGTAATACTGCAGATTATCCACATCACACCAGCTGCTGTGTTCCGAGTGCAAAGATTTTACAAAGATAACTGTCAGTCATAGACTATGTAGCCTTTAAGTATTCTTTAAACAAAGACGCCCAACAAATTGAAATAAAACTGTATCTAAGTCATAACTATACATTAATTTTCAACAAATAGGTTGAAACAGACAATGGTTCAGTGAATACTAGTAAGCACAATTGTATATTAAATTAACTTATATATACGAACAAAAGTAGGAGGGGACAGGTGAGTGAGGAAGACATAAAAATGAAATGTTGGTGGGAAACAATTACATACGTTTGGGGTATGTGAATATGGGGTAACGGAGCATATTGAAGTATATAGCCTATATTAAAATTCGTTGGTTTTCAAGAGAGTGGTTTGATTAACACATGAAAGGAAAAACATTGGAATGTGGGTAAGAGACTTTATACAATTTCGACAAGCATGGTGGCAGAATTATACATAATAGGTTACTTTAATAATGGTAAATACTGAAATTGGGTCTGATCATTGAGAATTAGGTTCGGTTTCTGAGCTTGGTGTTTGTTGATAGAGAGAATTTCAAACTATGTTAGCTTTCTGCCTTTATTTGCTCTGTGGAGAACATTACATTTAATGTCAAAGGCATAGCATTTATTTAAGGCATGTTCTGCAAAGGTGCAATCTCTATTTTTTAGTCTCCAACTCCTCTCATGTTCATCCAGTCTAGTAGTTATAGCCCTACCTGACTGATCTACAAATACTTTGCCACAAAGATTGCAAGAGATCCTATATATGCTACTTATTTCCAAAGGTGGAATCTTGTCTTTGCTGTTGAAGAGCAAGTTGACAATAGTATTTCTATTATAAAAGGCTGGGGTGTATTTTCTGGACTAAAATTTGCTGGCAAGCCTTTCTGATGTTTTACCAACATATAACATTGGTGACCATTTTTTGTTTGTGTTACTAGGTATCTTCTGAGGAGGATAGAAAAGTGGTATTATTCTGTCTCTTTTTCTTTCAAAGTATGTTGTCAAGCAGAATAGGGCTATAACTATAGTTGAATGCAATTCCTTTTATTATTTCCAGTTCATTATCAAAATCTGTCTTGGTCTGAGGGATAGATAATAGACGATGCACATGCTGTGGAAGGCTGCATGTTTGTGTTGCTGGAGCTGTGAATTGGCAGGTATTGCTGTGTCTGTGGAAGTTGATTTTCTGTGTATTTTAAATAAATGCTTTTTCTGATTGATGTCTATGGTCAGGTCCAAGTAGTTGATCGAGTCTCCTCCACTTCCTTTGTGAATTTCATTTTAGGGTGTTGTGAATTTAAGTTTTGGAAGAACTTGTCTAATTGTTTGTTTGTACAATTAGAACATTTTATAAGATATATTGCAAATGGTACATAATCAATTATAGTATTTACAGTTAAATGTAACTAATATAAACAATAAAGTACACAGTAATGTGATTGTATTCCTAATCTCATTAAATGGCTTCTCAGACCCCGATTTGCCTACTTCAGAAGGTCCACTGAAGCATCTTCTATGATCTGTTAAATTTTTCACGCTCTTACGAAAACACACTGTATTGTTAGGGACCATTGAAGCTGTGACGTATTCTGTGGAATGATTTCTTTAAAAAGATGTGAACTGTTTTGCTTGCCCGTATATGTTCATTCGAAGCTTGTACATTATTTCTATTTATAGCGTGATTTCCTTTCTTCATCGTCGCACCATTTGGTATCGCTAGTACATAGTGAGATGTGTAAATTTGAGAGAATTCATCATGCCTATTTTCAATTATCTCTTAACATTTATCTCACTGACCGTAACACTCATTAGTATTTTCGATGAAAGAAAGCAAAATTGCTACAAATAACAGAAATCTATGTTCTTGATACCAATAATTGCGATTCTTTTGGCAAAGAATTTGGCTAAGTAGATATCATTCTGGACAAGCGTCTGGGATCACTTACACCTCTCTGAGAACAGAAAGTGTTGCAGAGGAAGAACTGGAATCCGTGGCAACTTTAAGAGTGAGCCTGACAGTAGAGTGGCGTAATTACAAGTTGCGAAAGACAAGACAACAATTAGCAGTCGCGCGAGGAGGCAGTGAATTCGTCGGAAGTGAATCCAGCAGAGAACAATAAGACTGTCAGAAAAATGCGTTCGCTTTCCACGCACCGGCGTACATTCTCATGCGTGGGAGAAAAAATAACTCAAGAGTCTTACACGAAATTCCATCGAGAGTAGGAAAGGAAAATGGCCAGGTGAAGCCCCGGAACTTCTCGTAGTCTTACTGCGCGAATGTCGCGGGCATCGCTTGCTGAAAGCGGTGTCAACGCTTGGTGACCATACTAACTGCTCCAAGCCACAGGATGGAACGGAGATCTGCGGTGTGCCCAGCATCCACTTACAACGGAGCCTCGCTGTCTCGGAAATATAATTCGGGAAGGGACTTCGTAGGGTACTGGTATACATCGAGAGTGACCAACCATACAAGTTGAAAACTGCACTACAAAGACTGCGAAAAGAAGACCTGTAAATTTTACGCCCAGCTAATATACCAGTCAATTTTTGCGTTCTGTCAGGAAGCGAAATAACGGCGCCTGTAGCCGACTCGCTTTGCATGTTGAAAATCCAATTTCGATCATGTCCCCGGGTCATTTTTTTTTAATTTGTAATTTATGTGTTTTAAAAATAAACAAGTATATCAACTAACAAAGCGTACAAGAAAATTGTGCTTATCTGATTGAGGAAACAGAGAAATTAATTCCCATGAAGAGACTACACAAACACAATCAATAATGTATCATCAATGGTTATTGACAATTTCTTATTAAATGATCCGTTATGCCAGGTAAGCTTCCAGGTTATTTGATGAAAAGGAAGTTTTGGTCGGATCTAATATAGAAATGTGTTTTCCAACGGAACTTTTTTTCTAATCTTAAGTGTAAACAATCGTCCTTCATATATTCTTCTTGCGTCTGCAGCTGCAGAACATTGTCAACCTGACACAATACTTCGACAGACCAACTGGCTGCCATCTTCAGATGAATATGCTGAATGTACTTTCTCGGCAATCAGTCGTACGTCATAATTTTTACAAACTCTCCAAATATATTTATTCAATGTTTTCATGATAATTATCAATCTGATGTTGTAGATAAAACGAGAAATTGGAAAAATAAAAACGATTTTGTAACAATTTTGTATCAATAGTACCCTACCCAAAATTTTATTAGAGTGGTATTGACAACTTTAATTTAGCTACATGGAAAGGTGCACTTTAAATTATTCAAAGTTATAAAAAAGGCAATTCACTTTTTCATTAGGTGTAGCAGTCATTTCATGAATCAATTAATCTTCTTTATAGTATAATTGGTAATATTTTAACTCATTACCTTTATTTCAAAAGTTCTTGCAGTTTCCTGATAAATAAAAAAAGTTTAGCAGAAGACGGTAACCGACCTGGATCGGCCGTGTAGCAATCGAGTCCGCTACAGGCTCAGCCACCGCGCATCCTGACAGATCGTATAAACTGACCAGAATATGAGCTGCGTTAAAAACTTTAGAGCATTTTTCCCGGAATCTTCTTGGTTGCGTGCTTTAAAACGTTTATGGGTAAAATTTCTTAAGGTGTACTACTAACCTGCGACGTCTAATCCCAAACTCAACTTCCGTTGCTATAACATCCCTCTTTCAGATCTCACATGACGCAAGGCATTCCACATTGATGCATCATACTTACTCTTTTGTGAAGCAGAAATGGGTGCCGCGTGTTTAAGTGAAACAAAATGTTTCTTAGTTGTTTTTTTTTTTTTTTTTTTTTTTTTTTTTTTTTTTTTTTTGTAAAATGCGTTTCTGTAGAATTATGCTTTCTTCAGTGGGCCCTTTATTCATTGACTATAATGATTGCCTCGTCAAAACAACACCAAAAGCCAACGAAGTTATAGGTCGAAGTACCTGCAGTTCCGCCACCACGTATTTTACCTTACCATCTGTGGCCATTCTATTACTGTAGTCTAACACATAAAATACCTCGAACAAACTCTTGATCTCCATCGAACACGGAAACCCCATCTACTAAACACTCAACAGAAAGCCCAGTATTATTAGACAAAATACGAGGGTTGGAAGTTGAATAGTGGCAACTATTTATTCACAACCAATATAAAAGCGTAACATGTTTGCACCTGTTACTGTCCTTCAAAGTAATCACCGGCGTTGTGTAGAACCCGTTGCCAGCGATGAGGAAGGCGTAGTATACCGTTAGCAGAGCCTGTTCTGTTGATGGTGCGAATGGAGTGGTCGACTGCCTGTCGAATCTCTGGAACAGTTCTGGAGCGAGTGCCACGAAATGGATCCTTCATCTTCAGAATAAAATCAATCACAAGGACTTAACTCCGGGGAGTATGGTGGATACTTACAAGTCCCATCGACCGAACAGAGCAGCCACAGCTTTCAATGTATTTGCCCGCATTTCGTCGTGCAAAATAATTGTTGGGTTGTACAGAAAGGGTTGCCGCTAATTTCGCAAAGCTAGTCGTGCTGTACGACCTCTGGCACATTAAATCGTGATCCAGCTCCGTTGTTCCTGTTTCGAAAACATAGTTACACCGTTATATTAGACCGCTCGCTCACAAGTGACTGCGTTTCTCTCGACTGAGCGCTCGCCGGTGACGCGGGATAGGCGAGTCTGTTTGCTCGGAGGTAAGATAGGTATGTCAACAACGTGTGCTATCAGCAACAATAGTAGATTCCATTGTATAGTGTCTCCACAGCAGTGTTCCCACTATTTAAGTTTTAACCCTTGTAGACAATACAGTAAAATTACTGAGGATTTCATCATGTAACAATACCCCATACCTATAAATCCCTAATCCGATCCATCACCTGCTGTGAAGACATAATACTCGTCACTTACTGCCCCCCCTCCCCGCTCTGTGTTCCTGGTACGCTCTACGCCTCTGCCAACACAATACATCCACACTCTACACGAAACTTGAGCCACATCAACTTCTCTGACGATGAGACCCGTTCTGTTATATACCTGTCCTACAAGGTTAGGTCACGGAGTCCGTGGTCAGGTAGATCGCCTTCCTCCAGTCCTTGTCAGGGCTCCCTTTCTCAGCATTCGTCTCCTAGATCCTACGGCTTGTTTATGGAATAGCGCTTCATGTCACACTTGCAAATTGCTACACCAAACTTTGCCCCCACTAAAGTCCCGTCCTGCGCAGTACTCCAGATAGTAATACCTCCGACAATATATCACTTAGTATATTTTACTCAGTCAAAGAATCAAATGTTTCACTTTTGATTTATGTAGTTATAAAATGTTCAAATGTTTGTAATCCTAAATGACCAAACTGATTAGATCATCGGTCCCTATACTTGAAAACTACTTAAACTTTCTTATCCGAAAGACAACACACACACCCATGCCCTAGGAAGGACTAGAACTTCCAACGGAGCGGCCACGCAAAGCAGTTCTCAGCTTTCTGTCTTTAAAATTATTAACTTGATAGGCTGCCCTTACTGTATTGTGTATAATATTCATTCTTTAATTCATTTAATTCATTATGGCAAAGTCTTAATGTTTTTAAATGATACAATCGTTAGAAATGGGAATAATTTAACTACTGACAATCTCCCTCGCCACTTCTCGCCCATTTGGAGCGAGGGGGGTGAAATAACGATAGATGGAGGGAAAAAAACTTGGTATATTTTAGACTTATGTAAAACATAAATTGACTGCCTACACAGCTTCTTCAAGATTTTATTCTCATGTTTTTATAGTTTGTTTGTCATATAAAGGTTCATGTGTAAACACTGTACATGTCAATTTCACCAACAACACTTCCGTTTTGTTAAGAGTTATGAATGAATATTTTGATTTCGAAGCTACTGAGTAAGAAACGTATGCTGCTGGTAATTAGTCTGACATGTGTAACCTTTTTATGACATTATCTCCACGTGTGGAATCTGTGAACGAGGTTAAGAACTTTGGAAAAATGCGACAGGCTATACAACCACTTAATGGCTGTTCTTCTTTTTGATTTTCTTGTGCAAGGAAAACTGGTGTTTTACGTCAGCTGAATGACGAACTGGATCACAGGCTCAGACAGAGATAGAGAACTGACCGTGTCTATTACGTGATACTTTCCCGGTATATAAGGAACCCATGAAAAAGCTGAAACTGAAAATCAAACCCACCCTTACCGAAAGTGTGATGTGTGCCGACGTTCGGTCACCACACAAACTAAATAACTTTTCCATTTAACGAATCATGCATCGTGGTCATCTCTAATAGATATTAAGCACTCGAATACTGACTTAAAAATGGAAATTAGAAATGACCCTGAAGATAACGGGAACAAGAATCATTATGAATACTGTAACTGTAGCTCTGAAGCATGAAAGCTGTGCAGAATGAATAAGATACCGTGGGTAAGAAACGAAGGGTAAATCATTCATTCCAAGAATCCAGACGACGTGAAATGTGATGCATAGTATCTCTATTTATCGATGGAACCTATACATGTCTGAATGCTATTTGGATTAATTCCATCGATAAACACTGCGCATCGTATTTAAATGCGCCACAGCAAGGCTGTCGACGATTGTAATAAACGTCTCTCCGTATGCAGGGTTTTCAAAGTCGTATGTAGGAGCACTCAGGGGCAGTAGCCAGTATGTGGCACATGGAAGTTTTGATCGGTCCGGGAGGCGTGCGTAGAGAGTGAAAATGTTCATATGTCGCCATTAAATCATATAACTGATGCTGATTCATATTCGCAATTCCGAAGGCATTTCTTGTATTTCAGAAGACGTTTAGGCTGAGACTAGTTAAGTAAAGTTAGGTTAGCTTTGAACAGTAAATCTGCGCAAAAAATTTAAAATAGTTCTAAATATTGTAATGTACCAAATACTGGGGCATCTTAATCCTGTGCTAAAGATATGTGAGAAACATTGGTGGCCAGCGAGCAGGCAGGAAGCAGGCGGTAGCGTGCAGTTGGGGAGCCCCTTCTGGTTTTTCACAGGTACCTGGATCTGGATAACACATCGCTTAGTGAAAGGAAAGGCTGTCACAGTTTGAAACACAATATTTGCACTTTATTTTAGCGCAGAATGAAGTAAAATGAACACAGTCATACCTTAACTACAGAAAAGGTAAATCTACTTAAAATCGTCCATATAAAACAGCCGCGACGGAGCGGTCGAGCTCATTGAGGCGCTGTGGTACGATGTGCAAGGCCGTTCCCCGTCGGAGGTTCGAATCCCCCCTCTGGCATGGATGTTTGTGCCGTCTTTAGTATAAGGTAGTTCATAAGTAGTTTGTACGTTTAGCGACTGATAACCCCGCAGTTAAGTCCCTGAAGCTTGACAAACATTTGAACATAGAAAACATGCCAAAGAAAAAGATTTAGTAGACGCATTGATTCTAATTGTTGATTTTCAACATATCGCACAGAAAAAAGAGAGAAAAAACAGCAAGGCAATTTGTTGCAATTTTTTATACACTTCAGTATCATTAAGAAACAGTTACTACAAAAATCTAGTACTTAATCTATATATGAAAATATTAGTATCAGCACATTTGTTTACAATATTCATTATCACAGTACCACTTCAGTTTATGTGCTTGTGGATGTTTGCAATTCTTTGGTACGTATTTCATGGCATGTTCACGAAAGAGAACAAAACGCACATTTAAGTGGGAGGACTCTTACATGTGCATAACTCTCAGTATCACAGAACATAGCTTTCTTTAATTAATAAGAGTGCCCGAAAACCATTCAGGATCCAAGGTGAGATTTAAAAAAAAAAAAAAAAAAATGTTGGTGGTCTGTCGCCAACTACCGCCCACGTGTATTTACTGCAAAATCTAGCGAGCTGGCCACTTCACTACAGCGAACATCTCAGCATTGTGAGCCCAAACACTCCTGTCATTCAATGGAAATGTTGTTTACTGATGTGCTACTTTCAGACACCAGATTATAATTAATGGTACTAAGAACTACGAGTTTGTGATAATTCTTCAGTGCGCTTTTGATTTAAAATAACAACGCCTGAGATATAATTAAAAAAAATCATCAATTACAGGAAGCAAGATGGTGTATGCCAGGGACAGTTTCCACCCGATATGGAATTGTCGGCTTCGTAGCAGTTCGGGAACCTTCGTTAATATTCGGAGGTGTAGCCGTAGTAGCCGGTCTTTGTGTAAGGTCAAGCGTCTTCAACATCGTTCAATTACAGCGTCCCCACCAGAGGTGGGCTGCTAGGTTTGTTACTTATAGCTTCGATTAGTGAACAAATGTTACAGAGATGCTTAGGGAATTCAAATGGGAATCGCAGGAGCGAATGCGACGTTCTTTTCGAGAAACAATCTACAGGAAATGTAGAGGACCGGAATTTGAAGCGGACTGCAGAACGACTCTACTGCCGCCAACTTATATTTCTCGTATAGATCATAAAGATAAAAGAAATAAGGGCTCATAGAGAGGTATCCAGGTTATCAGTTTTTCCTAAATCGCTTTAGGTAAATCCCGGGATGGTTCCTTTCGAATGGCACGGATGCCTTCCTACCCGTCCTAGACTATAAACTATCTCAACTTGTGCTCCGTCTCTAATGACCCTGCTGTCCATGGGAAGTTAAACCTTATCTTCCTTCCTTCCTGTTTTTCCTCGAGTTATAAACAGGGCGGCTATAACCTCATTTGTACTGCTCCCTAAGGCACCAAAAACTTGAACCAAAATCTTTCTTTATTCTCAAGTTTCTCCATTAGACATTTCTTGTTCATTGTAAGTATCTATGCTACACATGGAACCTCCGGTGAAATGACAGTAAGGTAATGCCTAAGTTTGACATTACATTGTAATAATTTAATATCCTAGACTCGTAATGTAACAGAGCACTGAAAGACCTAAGTCAAAAAAAGGCCCCTGGAGTAGATGACAGGAAGGAAGGAAACTTAGTGTTTAACATCCCGTCGACAGCTTGGTCATTAGTGACGGAGCTAGCTAGCGCTCGGAGTTTTTGGGTAAGGATTGGGAAGGAAATCGGCCGTGCCCTTTGAAAGGAACCATTCCGGCATTTGCGGGGAGTGATTTAGGGAAATCACGGACAAGCGGGATATGGATTTGAACCACCGCCATCCCGTATGCGAGTCCAGTGCGTTACCACTGCGCCACCTCGCTCGGTGAGTAGATGACATTCCGTCAGAGCTACTGAAATGTCAGGGAGAACCTGTCATGACAAAACTATTTCACCTGCTAAGTAAGATGTATGAAACAGGCTAAATACCCTCAGACTTTAAGAAAAATGTAATAATCCCCACTCCAAATGTTTGTTAAGCTTAAGGGATTTAACTGCGGGGTCATCAGTCCCTAAACTTACAAACTACTTACGAACTACCTTATACTAAAGACGACACAAACATCCATGCCCGAGGGGGGATTCGAACCCCCGACCGTAGTGGCCGTGCAGACTGTGACTAGCGCGCCGCAAACCGCTAGGCCACTGCGGCCGGCCCCATTCCAAAGAAAGCAGGCGGAGTCAGGTGTGGAAATTACAGAACCATCACTTTAATAAGTCATGGATGCAAAATTTTAACACGAATTATTTACAGAAGACTTGAAAGGCTTATAGATACTGAGCTTGAGGAAGAACAGTTCGAATTGAGGAGGAACGTGGAAACATGGGAGGCGACTTATCTTAGAAAAAAGATTACGGAAAGGCATACGTTCATTTCTAGCCTTTATAGATTTGGAGAAAGCTTTTAACAATGTTATTTGGAATACAATATTTTAAATTCAGAAATCAGCATGGGTAAAATATAGAGAACTGAAGGTTATTTACAACTTGTACATTAACCAAACAGCTGTTATTAAAGTTGAAGGGCGTGAAAGATACGTAGTGTTTGGGAAGGGAGTTAGACAGGATCGTAGCCTTTCTCCAATGTTATTCAAGTTTTATATTGAGCAAGCTGTGAAGGAAAATTCAATCTTCAAATGCTTGTATAGCTTATGGGACTTGACTACGGGGTCATGAGTCCCTAAACTTACAAACTACTTACAAACTAGCTAATATCAAGGACGGCACAAATATCCATGCCCGAGGAGGGATTCGAACCCCCGACCGTAGTGGCCGTGCAGACCGTGACTGGAGCGCCTCAGTCCCCTCGGCCACCGCGGCCGGCTGTGAAGGAAAGCTAAGAGAAATTTGGAGAAGGAATTAAAGTTCAGAGTGAAGAAATAAAAACGATTGCGTTTTGATGATGACATTGTAATTCTATCAGAGACAGGCAAAAGACCTGGAAACCAGTTGAACGGAATGGACAGTGTGTTGAAAGGAGCGTATAAGATGCACAGTAACAAGAGAAAACAAGGGTGAGAGTGAATAGAGTGGAAAGCTGCATCAAACCAGTCTCCGGGTTGAAGACCACAACAACAACAGACTCGCAAAACAAATAAATGAATAACAGTCGTGTGGAAACTTCGTAACAAGCTAAAATTGTGTGCTGGATCGAGATTCGAAACCGCTGTTCTTGCAAATTTTCCTTTCGAACACGGCTCGCGGGGTGGCTCTAAGAACCGAGTTGCTACTACCGTCCCTCAATATTTCCGAAATTTCCCAGACGGTCTTCAACGATACGATCATACGAGCACTTCCGGGAGAATGAATGTTGGGAAACAGTTCGACTTAACCACAGCCTCGGCGGAGTTGCAGAGATTACATCTACATCTACATGGGATACTCTGCAAATCCCATTTAAGTGCCTGGCAGAGGGTTCATCGAACCCCAATTATACTATTTATCTCCCATTCCATTCTCGAATAGCGCGCGGGAAGAAAGAACACCTGCCGGCCGCGGTGGCCGAGGCGACTGAGGCGCTTCAGTCACGGTCTTCACGGCCACTACGGTCGGGGGTTCGAATCCCCCCTCGGGCATGGATATTTGTGCTGTCCTTAGGATAAGCTAGTTGATAAGTAGTTTGTAAGTTTAGGGACTGATAACCCCGTAGTTAAGTCCCATAAGCTTAACAAACATTTGAACATTTTTTTTTTTGAAAGAACACCTGAATCTCTCTGTTCGAGCTCTGATTTCTCGTATTTTATTCTGATGATCATTTCTACCTATGTAAGTGGGAGTCAACAATATATTTTCGCATTCGGAGGAGAATGTTGGCGATTGGAGTTTCGCAAGTAGCCCACTCCGCAGCGATAAGCGGCGTTTTTGTAATGATTCCCATCCCAGATCCTGTATCATTTCCGTAACGCTGTCTCCCCTGTATCGTGACTATACGAAACGAGCTGCCCTTCTTTGGACTCTTTCGATGTCCTCCGTCAAACCCACCTGATAAGGATCCCACACTGGGCTGCAATACTCCAGAAATGGACGGACAAGCGTAGTGTATGCAGTTTCTTTAGTAGTTCTGTTGCATCTTTTAAGGGTTCTGCCAATAAAACGCAGTCTCTGGTTCGCCTTTCCCACGATATTATCTACGTGTTCTTTCCAGTTTAGGTCTGAAGTAATAGTAACTCCTAGGTATTTTGTGGAGTTTACGGCCTTCACATTTGATTGATTTATGTTGTAAACAAAGTTTAACGGATTTCTTTTCGTACTCATGTGGACGACTTGACACTTCTCATTTTTTAGAGTCAATTGCCAATTTTTACACCATACTGATATCTTATTCAGATCGTTCTGCAGTTGGTTTTGATCTTGAGATGATTTTACTAGACGGTAAATGACGGCGTCATCTGCAAACAACCTAAGAGAGCTACTTAGATTACATGTTACTCCTCAAACGATTAGGGTAAGGTGGTACAAATTCGATATAGGTACAATTCCGATCAACATAATTTGTCAGTCTCGTAGTGTTGGTAGCACTTGACTTTGTGTGGCGTTGTAGTGTAGCAGGTTTCTACAGCTCCTCCTGTCTTTTCCAAGAATACACCACTTTGCGCTACGGAGATATAAATGTTTTCCTGTTAAGAGGTACGTGGAGCAACTTCGTCGAACGCGCTCTTATAAATTATCTAGTTTCCACGCGATTGCAAATTCTATATTATGGAATGTTTGTTACCTAAGAAGTACGCGTTGGTGCCCAAGGTAAAAAGTGCTTTTATGTGGAAGAAGCCAGTGATCAAAATTTTACGAGGAAGTGATCACAACTGTACCTAGTGTGGTACATTTTCGATCGATTTTTCACTCTTCTGTAACATTTTTTTGTGTTTATACCAACATTTGTAATGGTCTAGTATTTGTGTTACATATTCGTTAAACATCCAAGAACAAGTGCCATAGTTAAAATTATCTCTTTTCTCAACATATTTCCAGTACCAACAACATTTGTCCGAAATGATCGGAATTGTACCACCTTACCGTATACACTGTGACAGTATAATCGATGCACGTGCTTCACTTAATGAGTAAAAATATGATGCACAAGTAGAATCCACCGCGTGTCACGGTGGGAAAGATAATCCATAAAGTACGGGACCTCCGACCCGGTCGACGTACCCGGGTAGCAAAATGCTAGGCGAGCACAAGGCCGGAGATGTTATGGGAAGTGGTGCGCATACGTTAGGCGGTGGCGCTAGCCACGTGTCCGAGCAAGGCCGCGGCGCGGCGGAGGCAGGCGGAAGCCGGTGCTTGGGGTGAGTAACCTGGCCTAGCTGCACGACTGGCCATTCGGCACGCTCGCCGCGCCGCGCCGCGCCGCAAAAACGTCTCCCGCCTTTCTTCCCTCGCCCACCACACACAGACTCTGACACTCCTCCGTCAATACCCACTCCAATGGCTCATCGAGCACACCGGTTTTCAAGGTCACGCGCTCAAGGAAGCGTCGGGGCCTCATTCTATACGCGAGTTGCAGTGCAGTCGACACACTTCGGCCGAGAATTTCGGTTTAGCGTTTCACGACAATATCAAACAGTAAGTTCTCATCATTTGTGCTATTCGAGATAGGAGGACTGCATATTTCTAAAAAAAAAAATTAAAATAAATAAATAAAAGGTTTGTTAAGCTTATGGGACTTAAATGCAGGGTCATCAGTCCATGAACTTACGAACTACTTATAAACTAACTTGTACTTAAGACAACACAAACATCCATGCCCAAGGGAGGTGTCGAACCCCCGACGGGGAACGGCCTCGCGCATCGGAGCATAGCGCCTCAATGCGCGCGGTAACTCCGCCGCAGCGCATATTTCTCATCTATATGTCTACGCTGTATTTCACATTTAAGCAAGGCCAGCTCCAGGGCAGCGTACAAATCACAGTCGCATTTGTCGCTTATGCTACTCGAGGTCTAAAGTAGTATTCGCAAAAATGCGACAACATTCTGTCACAGGAACAAACGTTTTTTATCTGATCTTTTATTCCCTCTCCAAAGGAGAGGGGAGAACGTAGTAGCGGATCCAGGGGGAGAATCATGGGGATCATGAAGCACCCCACAAAAAAAACTGTTTTTATTTTGTAGAAATATTTTTTATTTTTGCATATTAACCGTGTACGGAAAGTTTCTGGAGTATTTATTTTTTTAATAGTTTTATTTATTTTTCTTGGTCGCATTAACCACTCTTACAGCCACAATTCTCATACGAAATTCCTTTCGTAGTGCAAAGTGAAACATTGAATGCACACGTCGTTTTCACAATGTGCAAATCATGACGTTGTCAACGATCCTATTATAGTTCGTAAATTAATTATGTGACAGTTGTACTTTGCATAGGTTTGGAGACATATTTTTCGGAACAATTTCTTCATCATTATGCTGAAGAATTGTGGTGTTTTTGTAGACAGGACGTGCTATTTACTCTTCCAAACAAATTAGTTGGTATTATTACTATTATTATTACACTGTACCCCCAGAGACTTATTCACCGCGGCGGAGCGGCCGAGCGCATTGAGGCGCTATGCTACGATGCGCGAGGCCGTTCTCCGTCGGGGGTTCGAATCCCTCCTCGGACATGGATGTTTGTGCCGTCTTTAGTATAAGCTAGTTCATAAGTAGTTTGTAAGCTTACGAACTGATGATCCCGCAGTTAAGTCCCATAAGCTTTACAAATATTTGAACATTTTTGAACTTATTCATCGCATACACTCATCAATTTCAAAAACAAAATCGTATTCCAAATGGGCAAACCTAGTTAAAAAAGAGTTACAAGAAGCTGAAATTTCATTCGAGGACATTCGGGATCGACAAGTTTTCTGAGAAAAGATCAGAATTACTAAAAACCTTATTCCGCTTGCTACGCCAGTTCCACATCCTGCCGGCAAATGGTGAGAAGAGAGAAAAGAAGTACAGTCACCCAACATGAATATCTCCTGGTAAAAGAGGAAAATACAATCAAGGATGAGGGAAAAATCATCGTGATCCGTAGCAGGCCGAAACGTGAGAAAAAAAAATTACACTAAAATGTCATATATATTATGAACAACATAAATTTAAAATAATTGTATTAAAATTATATATTTTACCGTTATTAAAATCGTACACATACATACGTTGAAAGGGAGTATGATATCAAGGTATATTTTTCTCTGGAAGGAAAGGGGCGGGACCGAAAACACCACCAGTGACCTATGACCCACACCAAAATCGAACAATCGAGCCGCCACTGGGGGAACGTGCAGAACTTTTTCCATTTTTAGCGTCGTGAAAGACGATACTGGGGCAGGGAGATCCCCATTATGCTATAAACACAAAAGAGCAATTACAATAAATGACTGAAATAAACGAAAAGCCGCCGTGGCTTTTGCATGAGTGTCCTGACCTGTTTTGTGTACCAACGTGGATCACCACCTTCTTTTATTAATTTATTTGGTATAAAACTGTCAATTGCTGTCAATACCACTTCTTTGAATTTCAGCCACATCTGGTCTACACCTACGTTTTGTGTTAGAAACGAGTGGAATCTGTCTGTCAAGAAGCAATGTATTTTATTTCTAAATCAAAAATGTTTCAAATGTTTGTATAGTTTATGGGACTTAACTACGGGGTCATCAGTCCCTAAACTTACAAACTACTTATGAACTAACTAAGACTAAGGACGGCACAAATATCCATGCCCGAGGGAGGATTCGAACCCCCGACCATAGTGGCCGTGCAGACTTTGACTGGAGCGGCTCAGTCCGCTAGGCCAACGCGGCCGGCTATTTTATTTCCTGAACAAATATACTTTTCGTTTATTTTTGGTAACTTTGGGACTTTCGATATTCAGTCTCGCTACGACAGCTCTGTGTTCACTAATACCTGTGTCCGTTTTGATGCTCGTTATGAGCTCAGGATTATTTGTTGCTAAGAGATCAAGTGTGTTTTGACATCCATTTACAATTCTAGTTGGCTCATAAACTAATTGTTCGAAGTAATGCGTTGAGTACAATTTCACTCTATGTTTTATGCGTACCTCCTGATTTGAAAATATAATTTCGCCAACAGATTGAGCCGTAACTAAACATTTTGCCCAGTATATTTATATTTTCCGTTTTAATGTTTGTAATACTTTCTCGCAATAACGTAACATAAGTATCTTCAACAATTTGTTCAATGGCAGTACAAAACTTTTTTATGCTGTGTATTTCTCACATATTATGCTCTAAAATTGTATGTTCTGGGATGTTTTGCTCTGTTATATTTTGCGGCTGCTTCTCTGTTAAGAGGCAGTACTTTCAAAAGAGCTAAACAAAAAGCTTACTTTCGCATGTCACAGACGATTTTTACTATTAAATATTGCTTCAAGTCATAATAATAAATAATAAATATCGTAAATAGTCGAAACTGTTGTGATTCCCGAAGATCCTGCGATGTACGATAGTGCAATATGTAGCGCAGGATATTTTGTCTCGAAATGTGCAAGAATTGTCTGCTATCTGTTGCTTTTCTCATTATATTGGCCTCTTTACTGAAATCGTGCGCGGCGAGAAAGGTAACGTACCGATTAACTCCTAATTACCCAGGCAAGGCAACTGACGATAGAAATATGTACTTTGTAGAGTGTGTTGATATACTGTAGACATCATTTAAGAAGATATTTTGCGAAGTTCCATTCCTAAGTAGGTGAAATAGGGGATGACAGACGCAAATTTGAGGCTTAAGTACTAAAATTGGCGTTTGCATTATTGGTTAGAATTTAAAAAATAAGTGTTTCAGCATTTATAGAGGTGAAATGAATTATGGACGTTACGTTTCATAGGGAATGAAACGCTTTTTGAAGTCTCCATTAGGGCAGTTTTGAGTCTAGATGTACACAAATTAGCGTTTAGATTCTTGATCAGAATTTTTAAAAATAAATGTTTCAGCTAAATCCGTGGTGCTACATGTCCATGGCTAGACGTAAAATATTAATTCACAGTTCTCAAATTGTAGAGTCTGCCCCGTTGCCAATCGGGCATCTATGCATAAACCCACAAGAATCCCAGAACAAACACGTTACAGACTTTCGGGAACGCTTTTCACGAAAATGTTCCAAGGAAAACAGCATGGCAGATGTTTTACACAAGCTACTGGTATCTTTGGATCTTCTCATTACGAGCTTGAAGCAATATGCATCCCAAGGAATGAAAACAATTTTCGTCTGAGGCATTACAACTTTTATTGCCTCCAGGTGAATCTGCAAATCATTGTATTATTCGTATTGCTGACAATTATATATCTGCCTAAATTTAAATTGATATTTATATCATCTTAGCACGGATGTTCCACTATGTCCTTTGTCGGGGCGCTATTCCGCTGCATGGAGAGCCTTGGCAGTAGTGGCAATTATCCACGGAACAAGGAAGCTGAATTAAAAGTTGTGACGTGGAGGGAAGTCGTCCTTAGACTATTCCGAGGCGCCTTAATCGTTAGTGGTGGTCTAACGGTAAAACGTCTGCCTATTAAGTATGGAGGTCCGGGTTCGAATCCTGGCCCGCATCACAAATTTTAATTCTTTGCTTCACCTTCATCTTCAACGTCAATTATATATCTGCCTCAGATATCGATTAATTTTGTAATTATACGTACTTGTTATTTTATAAATGCTACTTTTTGCAAAGTTTAAAAATAAAAGCTGTTGTGTTCTTATTGTGAAAACTGTTTTGAATGTTCAGATGTCTGCAAATCTATCGGACTCAACTGCTTGATCATTAGTCCGTAGCTTACAAACTACTTAAACTAAGGTAAACTAACCTTAGGACAGCACAAACACCCAGAGCCGAGGGGGGACTCGAACCCTCGACGGCGAACGGACGCGCGCACCGCAACACGGCGCCACAGTGCGCACGGTTAATCCGCCCCAGCCGACTGTTTTGAATTTAGTTAATCCTGTATGTGTAATCTGCGATTCCAAAAAAATCTTACTAATTTACATGATTCTGTTGTTTACTGCCCGCCATTTTTTAATTTTTCACTTTTGCTATCAGTTTCAAATTCAGCAACCTCAAAAACCTTTATAAACAAATTTCCAATCATATGCGAATCTTATTCAGACCACTGTGTGCCGACAGTTGTGTTCTGTTGTTAATGACAACCGACGCATGGTGTGGTGAAAACCCAATCCAACGGATGCGAGTCGTCGAGAGACGACGCAGGATCTCAGATTATGTTGCAGGATCTCCAGTTCACGTTCGCGGATAGCAGGTGTCTAGCTCATGGGTTCTGGTACTGGTTGGCGCTCGTAGGACGGTCCTCTCTCGTAGTGTTACTTTTTGGTTGACCTGAACTTGCACAAGGTGACTGGGAGCCCTCGCGTAGCCGTTGATTCCAATAGGGCCACCGTGACATCTGTATGAGGAACTGGCTTGGCGACGGCGTGATATGACCACCCTGATTCACACGGTCGTGATGCGGCATATGTCGAATGCAATCAATATTGCCAAACAGGCTGTCTAACGTGTCTGCGAGGCATCAAAGAGTAGGAAAACGTCTTGCTTCACTGTCTGACTTACAGAGCTGCCAGTCTAAATGAAATCACTTACTCACTCATCAGTGGTAAGCATGTATGTCGAAATGTAATAATATTGTACTTCTCCGTATGGGTGCATTTTTGTTTTGTTTTGTATATTAATTTAGATTATTCATATTCTGGGGAACACCTTGAGAAGCGTGGTCATGCAGCGCGTCAGTACATAAATTTTTTACAGAGGATGAGTAATAAAAAAATCAAATGTATAGGAATCCTATGCAGACAATAAGCCTTAAATTAAGTAAACACAAATAACAATGAAGACAGGAATTAACCATGCAGTTCAGTAATCACACCCGACAAACAGGAATTAACTGATGAAATTGTAAATAACGTCTTTCAAAAAAAATTATAAGTGGTTCTCTGCAAATGGAATCTTTCTGATTTTGATAAAACACGGTATATACAGTTCCATACAGTAAATGGCACGGCACCGTTAATAAATATAGTCTCTGAACAGAAGGCTGTAGGTAAGGTAGAATATTCTAAGTTTTTAGATGTGTGTGCATTGATGAGAGATTAAATTGGAAGCAACACATTGATGATCTACTGAAACGTTTGAGTTCAGCAGTTTATGCTATTAGGGTTAATGCAAATTTTGGTAACAAACATCTCAATAAATTAGCTTACTAGACCTATTTTCATTCACTGCTTTCGTATGGTATCATATTTTGGGCAAAAAAGTATTAATTACACAAAAGCGTATAATTAGAAAAATTTCTGAAGCCCACCCAAGATCATCTCGCAGACACTTATTTAAGGATCTAGGGGTCATCACAGTAGCTTCTCTTATGGAAATTTGTTATTAATAACCCAACCCAGTTCAAACATACCAATGTATATAGCTACAACACTAGGAGAAAGGGTTATCTGCACTATCCATGGTTAAATCTAACTTTGGCACCGAATGATGTGATTTATGCTGCTACAAAAGTTTTTGGTCATTTACCGAATAAAATCAAATGTCTGGCAGATAGCCAACCTGCATTTAAAAACAAACTGAAATACTTTCTGAATGACAACTCTTTGTACTCAGCAGATGAATTTTTACATAGAAATTGAAAAACTTAAATGAAAAATTAAAAATAAAAATGTATGTAATGTTATCTTTTACTAAACTGATACGTTCCACATCATTACGATATCTCGTATTCAGGGCCTATGGAACAAGTATTAATCTGATCTAATGTAATCATTTTTCCAGGGGTCCGTCGACAGAAAACAACATATGATTTACATAATTAAGAAACAGCAGTGGCCCCAAAACTGAGCCCTGGGGCACCCCCATCTTAACTGTGCCTCGCTGGGACTGCATGTCGTAGTTATTCTCAACACTGCAGACAATTATCTTCTGCCGTATCTCATTAAAGTAAGAAGTGAAGCAATTGTGAGCTAATCCCCTTGTTCCATAATGGTCCAACGTCCTTCTTTTTTGTGATCAACACAATCACATGTCTTTGTTAAATGAAAGAAGGCGCCTTGCTATAGCCAATATGAATTTTATATGCTTTTCTACTTCGACCACTGCTGGTTATTTTGCTGCGAAAATAGTGTAACTCATCTACGACTTCTAGTTTCTCATTTCCTAATTTAGTTTCAACACACCATTCTGCTTAATTCGACTACCTTCTAGTAGTCTTATTTAGCTTGTTGATTTCATCTTATAAAATCTTTTAAGATGGTTTTTCAAATCTTTGTTGCCCTTGAAGCAATTTCAGTTCATCACCACACAATAAAGTTTTATATTTTAGCTTACTGAACTTTGATTCCTGCTCCAATTTTTTGCTTTTTGTTCTCTTCACTGCTTGGTCATTGTATGGATTCAATAACATCATAGACAGGATAAAACTCTGTTTCATTCAATATTTTGCTATTGCTTCACTTTTATGTGCTTATAATCTTATAACACCCGTCTGGTTTATGTAGTATCTGTCATTGTTGTACTCTACATCTAACTGAAATATATTATGTGTACACTATTTGTAATTGTAATACACTGTATTGCGAACACTAATAGCATTTTGTCAGCCATATTGTACAGGTCACTTCATCGCTCCCCTACGGACAAAATGTAATATCATTTTTAAAGGCCGGCCGCGGTGGCCGAGGTGACTGAGGCGCTCCAGTCACGGCCTGCACGACCACTACGGTCGGGGGTTCGAATCCCCCCTCGGGCATGGATATTTGTGCCGTCCTAGTTCGTAAGTAGTTCAAGCCGGCCGCGGTGGCCGAGGGGACTGAGGCGCTTCAGTCACGGTCTGCACGGCCACTACGGTCGAGGGTTCGAATCGCCTCTCGGGCATGGATATTTGTGCCGTCCTTAGTTGTAGGTAGTTCATAAGTAGTTTGTAAGTTCAGGGACTGATGACCACATAGTTAAGTCCCTTAAGCTTAACAAACATTTGAACATTTGAACATTTTTAAAGATATAAGAACAGAGTAGTGAAGCCACATCCATTTTCGCTTTCCGTTCCGTGATCCCTGACCACTCAGCCATTGACCGACAGCCTGCACGCGAGTGCGATGGAAATACGTGACGCTTTTCGGAAGATTCTCATCGGGGATTCCAGGCGACGCTAGAGGCAGGCGACATACTTGGCATTCGTCGCTGGCGAGACCAGCTGTCCAAAGTCGGTCGCTCAAGGCCAACGCAGCTTCCAGTTGTTTCGGGAAGTTGTCAATGTCTCCTGTTTCTGTGGCTAACTTCGTTTCAATTTTGTAAAAATAGCATTGCTATCCCAGGAAGTAGCTACATACAACCTAAGTACCGCAGCTACATTTATCCTGGCTAATACTCATTTGTCAAGGACTGCAGCATTACTGATAATTTGCAGCGGCTGCTAATCAAATTGAGTCAAGTGACTGACGTTTTGGCAGTGTGAAATCACGTTACAAAATCAGGTAACTCATTTCAGAGCTATCCGACTCACAAAATATTCAAACAATTACACAAACCATATTACTGTTCGACACAGATAATAAATACGGATCACTTCAAATTGGAGGCATGTGATGAACGACCGTAGAGTCGTGAAGACTTGCGCCAGTCCGCGGCAGAGCGGCCGAGCGCATTGAGGCGCTATGTTACGATGCGCGAGGCCGTTCCCCGTCGGGGGTTTGAATCCCCCCTCGAGCATGGATGTTTGTGCCTTTTTTAGTATAAGCTAGTTCATAAGTAGTTTGTAAGTTTAGGGACTGATGACCCCGCAGTTAAGTCTCACAAGCGTTACAAACATTTCAACTTGCGCCAGTTAAGAAGGCAGCGTAATCGACGGTCCAATGAAGAGCCTGAAGGAAGCCGCACCTCTGAGAAAGTCCACCATGAGTAGCCGTCTTCAAACAGACCAGTCGAGGACACAATAGTCAATTGTTCTAAATCGAGTTTTTGGTGCAGTTTTCCGAGGGACTGTTCGAAAATGTTAGTTAATTTAAGGAGCCAAACTGCTATATCATCGGTCTCTAGACTTACAAACTACTAATACTAACTTACGCTAAGGACAACACGCACAAACGCGATGGAGTGGCCCAGCGCTGTAAGGCGTCTTGCTGCGGAGCACGCGGAGATTCAAGTCCTCCCTCGGGCATGGGCGTGTGTGTTGTTCTTAGGTTAGTTTAGTTTAATTAATTGTAAGCCTAGGGACTGATAACGACAGAGTCAAGTCCCACAGATTTACAAACAATTGAACATTTGAAACTTCCTGGCAGATTAAACTTGTGTGCCGGAACCGGGACTCGAACCTGGGACCTTTGCCTTTCGCGGGGATGCGCACTACCGACTGTGCTATCCCGACACGACTCACGATGCCGCTTCAAAACTCTACTTCCGCCAGTACCTCGCCTCCTACTTTCCAAACTTCACAGAACCTCTCCTGTGGCTGTGGCTAAGCCATGTCTCCACCATATCCTTTCTTCCAGGAGTGCTAGTCTTGCATGGTTCGCAGGAGAGCTTCTGTGAAGTTTGCAAAGTAGGAGGCGAGGTATTGGCGGAAGTAGAGTTCTGAGGCGGCATCGTGAGTCGTGTCGGGATAGCACAGTCGGTAGTGCGCTTGCCCGCGAAAGGCAAAGGTCCCAGGTTCGAGTCCCGGTTCCGGCACACAATTTTAATCTGCTAGGACGTTTCATATCAGCGCACACTCCGCTGCAGAGTGAAAGTTTCATTCTGGAATTGAACATTTGATTTGAACAACACGCACACTCATTCCCGAGGGAGGACTCTAACCTCCGACGGGAGCGACCGCGTATTCTCTCCTAGGCGTCTTTGACCGCACGGCTAGTCCTGCGCAGCAGAACTGTTCGCCTACTGTTCAAGATAGTCAGTGAATGTTAACAGGCGCAAGTTCGTTGTCATAGTATGGACAGCTACAGTATGCAACAAACATCAGAGACGTTAGCTGCAGTCTAATAGACATTCAAGTGTGATAGATCAAGCCTGCGCGTTAGATACTGCAAGTGAAGTTGAACTAAATGGCCTAGTATAGAGTAATGTAAGACGAGTCTTACGAACATTATATTCTTAGTGAATGTGTAATTTAATAACATTTCTTCATGCCACTGAATCCGGCACACTATCACCTAGTCAGATGACTCTAAAATCTCATCCAGTCGGGTACTTCACTAAGGTACTCAACCCAAACTACGTTTTCCTGCTGCTACTGCTTCCTCGGACTGCACTTTACAGCAAAGATCAGATCGCACCACTAAAATATCATCTCAAGCATCATTAACTCTTTCAAAATATGCAACAACATAAGAAATATAAACATCACACAGCACAGAATATGCTGGCTTGTATACAACTGGATTACAACTGCGTTACCGATGTTACTTCAGAAACATCGTGTAAAATATCTCGTCATTCTGAACTCTTACACAAACGTTCCAGTGTAGTGACGCAAGCTTGAAAAAGTTGTAAAGTGTAAAGGATATTGTGGGATATTGGGAATTTCACCAGATTATGTGCCTTTATCTGCAGTGGAATATAATGCATTTATTAATAGTTCTTAATAACACTCCTGGCCGTTAAAATTGCTACAACACGAAGATGACGTACTGCAGACGCGAAATTTAACCGACAGGAAGAAGATATATACAAAGTTGCCAAATGTGGCGACACCTACAACGTGCTGACATGAGGAAAGTTTCCAACCGATTTCTCATACATAAACAGCATTTGTCCGGCGTTGCCTGGTGAAACGTTGTGTGATGCCTCGTGTAAGGAGGAGAAATGCGTACCATCACGTTTCCGACTTTGATAAAGATCGGATTGTAGCCTATCGCGATTGCGGTTTATCGTATTGCGACATTGCTGCTCGCGATCCAATGACTGTTAGCAGAATATGGAATCGGTGGGTTCAGGAGGGCAATACGGAACGCCGTGCCGTGCTGGATCCCAACGGCCTCGTATCACTAGCAGTCGAGATGACAGGCATCTTATCCGCGTGGCTCTAACGGATCGTGCAGCCACGTCTCTATCCCTGAGTCAACAGATGGGGACCTTTGCAAAAAAAAAAAAAAAACCCTCTGCACGAACAGTTCGACGACGTTTGCAACGAATGGCTAAACGTCATTTTTGCGGATGAATCCAGGTTCTGTTTACAGCATTCGTCATCGCCATACTGGCGTATCCCTTGGCGTGATGGTATGGGGTGCCATTGATTACACGTCTCGGTCACCTCTTTTTCGCATCGACGGCACTTTGAACAGTGGCCGTAACATTTCAGATGTGTTACGACCCGTGACTCTACCCTTCATTCGATCCCTGCGAAACCCCACATTTTAGCAGGATAATGCACGACCGCATGTTGCAGGTCCTGTGCGGGCCTTCCTGGATACGGAAAATGTTCGACTACTGCCCTGGCCAGCACGTTCTCCAGATCTCTCACCAATTGGAAACGTCTAGTCAATGGTGACCAAGCAACTAGCTCGTCACAGTACGCCAGTCACTACTCTTGATGAACTGTGGTATCGTGTTGAACCTGCATGGGCATCTGTTCTTGTACACGCCATCCAAGCTCTGTTTGACTCAATGCCCAGGCGTATCAAGGCCGTTATTACGGCCAGAGGTTGTTTTTCTGGGTACTGATTTCTCAAGATCTATGCTCCCAAATTGCGTGAAAATGTAATCACATGTCAGTTCTAGCATAATATATTTGTCCAATGAATACTCGTTTATCATCTGCATTTCTTCTTGGTGTAGCAATTTTAATGGCCAGTAGTGTAGAAAGTACCACAAAAGATTAATCATGTGTAAGTTTCATAAAAGTGACTTTGTTCGAGTTTGTAACCCTTTGCAGTGACGTTGAATTATTACACAGAACTTTTTTATTTCAATATGCTGTCATTATATAAACTAATTATGGCATCGATTGTATGATACACTACAGATGACAAGTCGAAGATTTATGGGCCAAGATTCATTGATCTGTGTTACTTAGCCGTGACACATCATAGGAAAGTAATTTTCGTCCTTCAGTTTTATACACAAGTACATAAATGCTAAGAAAAAATATTCCATATTTTCAGAAGTGCTAGAACGGATCCAAACAAGACAACGATATCCAGCAATTATGAGCTCTAAAAGAACATCTTAAGCACTTGTTCATTTTCGTTAGTCTCTGTAATAGTGTGGGTCAGTTCTTTTTCCTTTCTTATTAATGGGATTCACCTGCGCTTTTTTCCAATCACTAAGAATTTTGCGCTGAATCAAAGATTCGCGATAAATGCAAGCTAAGTAGGGGGCCAATGCCGCAGAATACTCTTTGTAAAACCGAACTGGTATTCCATCCGGACCAGCAGACTTTTTCGTATTTAGCTCTCTCAGCTGCTTCTCTACACCGGAAATACCTATTACTACGTCCTCCATTTCGGAATTAGTACGTTGATCAAATGATGGTACATTTTTGCGGTCCTCCTACGTGAAAGATTTCTTAAAGGTTAAATTTAGAACTTCAACTTTCCGTTTGCTTTCTACTATTACTGTCCCGGAATGATCAACGAGTGACAGGATAGTGGGCTTTGACCCGCTTACCAATTTTACATAGGACAGAATTTTTTCGGGTTCTCGGAAAGATCTTTTGCTAAGGTATGGCTGTGGTAATTATTGTATACTTCGCACATCGATCTTTTTATAGACGTACGAATCTCTACTAACTTTTGCCTGTCATCATTTGCGTGTTCTTTTTTGAACCGAGAGTGCAACAGTCTTTGCTTTCTCAGTAGCTTTCTAACATTATTATTATACCACGTTGGATCTTTTCCATCCTTAATCGACTTTACAGGCACATATTTCTCTAACCCCTTAAGTACAATGGACTTATATTTAGTCTACAATTCCTCTACATCCATAGTCCCGGAATTAAACGAGGCCCATTCATTTTCTAAGTGCGATTCTAACAATCGCTTATCGGCTCTTCCCAACAAAAACACGCTCCTATCCTTCTTGATTGGTTTATAAACTTTGGTCACCATCGACGCTATGACGATATCATGATCACTAATTCCTGTCTCCACACAGACATCGTCAATAAGGTCTGGCCTATTCGAAGCTATAGTGTCTAAAATATTTCCATTGCGCATGGGTTGCCGGTTTAACTGCTAAAGACAGTTTTCGGAGAATGTGCCCAAAAGTAGCTCCCAAGACTGCTTGTCTGTACCTCTTTGCAGTAAGCACAAATCCCACAGTGAGGGAGTAGCGCTGTTGCATGACTGTTTGGTAACAGGTAGGACGACGGTGTGGAGTAATGCTTATTCGTACTACTTTACTGTCCCTTTTCATACATACCGACAAAACAAATATCAAACTAGACGAATTAAAGATCACTCCATGAAATGGTCACGTAAATTTCCGCTTTAAATACTATTTCATTTGTAACAGTCTAACGCCCGTCACCCCTTTTCGGAATGACTCAAACTGAGCCCTAACATTTTCCTAAATCACGGAAAGTTTTATTAGTTCACAGTCTCTATAACAAAGTCATTCCACTGTAGGTGAAGTTGAACTTATCTTATATGCTGGCTGAAGTCCATTGCGTTGTGAGCTGTCTTCGGCATTCACTAAAAGATTTGACGTTACAGGATCTTTTCGTAAATCATAAACATGTCAGTTGATATGGAAACGATTTTATTTCCATTTAAATAAAGTTTAAACCAATCACAAAGTTTTGTAATTCACAATTAAACAATATTCTTTTAAATTAAATATGCCAAAATACAGAAATTAAAACATTACATTTAAGCTTTGACTATTTATCTCAATGTATGTACATGCTTCATTAAATTTGTATTTAATGTGGTACACAAATTTAAAGTCATCCTTTGACTAGTGTTTACAGTGCTCAAATTATTTACATTATTTGTGTTTTCGAAGTGCACACACATTTGTTTTGCCAATATTGTGTAGGCGTACTATTATTGTGACATGGAATTTTAATGTATTTCAGTTTGCGGTCAAATTTTTTATTAATACGGATTTGTATATGGTTGTCGTAGTTTTGTTAATTTCGAAGATAGTTTCTTAGTACCAAACGGATTATTAATTTTAGTGCATGAAAAATTATCAGTATTTAATTTAGGATCCAGTGATATATAAAACATGGTCTGCCCTAATTTATTTAAACAAAAGGTATATATGAAATCATGTTGTGCAATAGTTAAAACATGTAGTATTGTTGTTTTTATACAAATTAGTATATATATATATATAGGTTCATCAATTTCCGGAACTAAGTGTAATGCAATTTTTAGTGTTTGCAGCTATTATTTGCGAAAGTATTAAAAATTGAAAATTACGTAAAAGGACAGCCAAAGTTATGTTTAAATCAACGTACTATTTCTTAAAGGTGTTTTACTAACATTGTTAATAGAATTTCAAACTGAAGGAGAAAATGTGATATTTTACATGTCCGGTAGTGAAGTTTTATTTTAGGTGTCAGATATTTCGTGTTTATGATGTTGGCAACTGAGTTTTGTATGGAGTGTGCAACATAGCAGAAACGTTACAACAGGAGAAAAACAGAAGCTGTCCTTGACAACGAGCGTCGCATGAAAGTGGTGATGAGCAATGTTAGTAAGCATCGACCTTCCTTACATGTAATAAAACGTGGCCGAGCGCATTGAAGCGCTATGCTCCGATGTGCGAGGCCGTTCCTCGTTGGGGGGTTCGAATCCCCCCTCGGGCATGGATATTTGTGCTGCGTTTAGTACAATTTAGTTTGCAAGTTTAGGGACTGATGACCCCGCAGTTAAGCCCCATAAGCGTGAAACGTGTCCATGAAAAATATTTTTGTAAGAAAATTTCTAATATTGTGCCTCCTGTTTTGTTCAAAATGTTCAAATGTTTGTTAAGCTTAAGGGACTTAACTACGGGGTCATCAGTCCCTAAACTTACAAACTACTGATGAACTACCTACAACTAAGGACGGCACAAATATCCATGCCCGAGGGGGGATTCGAACCCCCGACCGTAGTGGCCGTGCAGACCGTGACTGAAGCGCCTCAGTCCCCGCGGCCACCGCGGCCGGCTCCTGTTTTGTGTCGAGTAACTTGCTTGCAAGAAAATGTATAATATCGCTTCTACTGTGTATATCGATATGTGTACTTAACTCTGTGAAGTTTCATCTTTGGCAAAGATTATGTATCGCATAGCATTATAGCTTGCGCAGAGAGAGTGGGTCGTGTGGTTTAGCTCGCTTAGAGAGCGGTTGAGTTGTCTGTATGGCTCCGATGTAGAGCAGAGGCTGCTGTGCCAGCAAGTTGATTTGATTGTATTTGGAATATATATTGTATTTCTATTACTATGAAAACGTTGTACCACCGCTGGAATGAAGGTAATTGCATTTAATGTCATTATAAAAGGTTGTATTATGTAGTTAATGTAATGGTGATTATTAATAATAAGTAACAAAGTTGACCTTTCTTTCATTAACGTAGTTAGAAGATTAACCTACTTCCTTCATTTTATAATTAGTTATTTGTGGATTTAAAGTGCAGTATTTATTTTGTAATCTTGTTGAACTGATTTATTATTGGTGCCATAGTAAAATGATTGTCACGCAACACTACAGTTAATTGATTATGATACTAAATTTCAATAATTAGGTACTGATCTGCAAAAAAATTATCGCAGTCAAACATTAAGAAAGTGGTTTGTGGTTCTTTAATATCTTTCTCGCAGTCAAATTTTTTGAGTATAGTCAGCGTCTGTTTCATATGGTGACTTGCCACAGTTGTTTTGTTAAAAGATCCGTTGCGCACATAATCAGTTTAATGCACTGTTTCTTATTTAACACTATATACATCAATATCAGGGCCATAATTAAACCAAATTGCTGTGTTAATGAACAATCTGATGTCTGATTTAACGATAGGTCCAACATTCACAACTACACACATAAAGCGTAACAAACATTTGAACATTTGTAAAAAAACGGAAAGGTCTTTAACATACCAAACTAGCGCTTTAAATGTGTACTTCCAGCGGCTGAGAGAAAAATTGTTGCTGTTTACGTGTCAGTTGCACAGGAGGTCTAGTTTGTGTAGGAAGCTCAATGTGGGCGATGACGTGCAAGTTGAGGGAGGCGGGCTGTTTTTCAGGGTGTGGATGGTTTCTTGCAGACGACGAACCGCCTAGCGGTCGCTCGGTCCGACACGGGCTTCCCCGTCCTACTCCCGCCAAGGGCATCGACGATGTCATGGCGTTGTTTTTTGACGGCGTATTTGAATTCTTTTGTTCTAAAGCAAGATTTTTAACACTAACATTCCTTTCCGCTACAATAACAAAATGTCAAATGTCTCTTTCGGTGATATGCACTAAAATGAACTGTCAAAAAATGTTCAAATGTTTGTATAGTCTATGGGACTTAACCCTTTAGTGGTTTTTACTCATTTTTTAGAATATCGTAAGTTATCTCAGCTGTTACAGAGTCTGATTTGGGTCAGGATTACAAATATGACACTCAAAAACTTTTAGCACATTCCATTATCCTAAAAAAAAAAAAAAAAAAAAAAAAAAGGTGGGACACATACGTCCCACTAATTGTGAATTCACTGAAAAAACTTTTGAAGTAAAATGAGTTTTAGAAAGCCTAATTGTTGTTTGTAAACTTCTAAGAAACATAAAATAGCAAATATACTTACTTCGAACATTTTCGGTAGCGAGAAAACGACGAAAACCGATTCAAGGCACAATAAACAATGGTAGGGCGCGAACATTAACGCGGCAGCCCATATAAACAGTCACAGCCTTCTACACTGTAAGAATTTCAGTGCCTCGATTTTTTTCCGCGTTCTGAAGGGCCACCAACAGACGGCAGAATTACGCAACTCGCCACCTTGTGGTACAAATGAGGTCCGAAGTTAGTGGGACGTATATGTCCCAACAACCACGAAAAGGTTAACTACGGGGTCATCGGTCCCTAAACTAACAAACTACTTATGAACTACTTACGAACTAGGACGGCACAAATATCCATGCCCGAGGGTGGATTCGAACCCCCGACCGTAGTGGCCGTGCAGACCGTGCAGAGCCTCAGTCTCCTCGGCCACCGCGGCCGGCAAAATGAACTGTCACAGTGTGATCTTGTTAAACACCTCTTAGGGAACAGATGATTCCACGCATGGGCGTGGCCAGAGAGGCGTTTCTGGGGTTCATACCCCTCCAGAAATGTTGACAAACCTTAGGGAAACAATGGCAATCCTTCTGTATCAAGATAAAGCCCGCCTACGTTGAGCGAAGGCTACGAATCCGTTACAGATGTTCCATACATTCCCGATTTCTCCCCACGCGATTCCCATATATTTTGGGGCTCAGAAGAAAGACATTCGTGGCCATCGGTATGTTTCGGGCGAAGACGTTCACACTGGGTAAAAATCACGATTATGTAGCTAACTGCAGACATTTCTGCATGGATGAATCAACCGTCTTGTCTCACAGTAGGTTACATGTGCTAACAGTTATGGTAATAACTACTGAAATAATAAACAGTATACTTAAATTTTTTTTCAGGTTTCTGCTCCTTATATATGAGTGTGATTTGTTTGTTTTCAATCACTAGAAACAATTCCCCGCTGAAGATACGAAAGGTGATGCGCATGTGTAGGAAAAACAATCTCATAATATTTGAATACAGCATTAGTAGTGACCTTCTTGATGTAGTTGCGTCGTTCAAATATCTAGGCATAAGATTGCAGAGCGATATGAAATGGAACGAACATGTAAGGACAGTTGTGAGTAAGGCGGACAGCCGACTTCGGTTTATTGGGAGAATTTTGGGACGATGTACTTCATCTGTAAAGGAGACCGCGTATAAAACGCTGGTACGACCACGTCTTGAGTATTGCTCAAGTATTTGGGACCCGCAACAGATCAGTTTAAAGGAAGACATAGAAGCTGTTCAGAGGCGAGCAGCTAGGTTTGTTAATGATAGGTTCGACCAATGCGCGAGTGTCACGGAAATGCTCCGGCAACTCATTTGGGGATCGCTGGAGGAAAGACGACGTTCTTTTCGTGAATTTCTGTTGAGGAAATTTAGAGGGCCGTAATTTGAAGCTGAGTGTAGTACGAGCTTGCTGCCACCTACTTACATTTCGCGTAGTGATCACAAAGACAAGAGAAATTAGGGCTCGTACGGAGGCATATAGGCACTTTTTTTCCTCGTTCTATTTGGGAATGGAATAGGAGACGAAATGGCTAGTAATGCTAGACACGCACCCTACGGTGGATTGCGGGGTATGTATGTAGATGTAAATGTAGAAATGTTTGTAAATCTAAGGGACGTAACTGCTGCGGTTATCAGTCCCTAGGTTTACAATCTACTTAAACTAACTTAAGCTAAGGGCAACACACACATCCATACCAGAGGGAGGACTCGAACCTCCGACAGCGAACAAGCTCCCGCTCCGTAGAAAGGCGCCTTGGAGCGCTCGGCCACGCCACAGCGGCGCTCAAGATATCCACTGTAAAGTTTGGTAAAGAGGGGAACTACATCCGGTGGAGATTCAGTGTAACAACTGTCAGTGACCATGTACGACGCTGGAGCTTCATAGCGCTTTAGAGATTTGAGCTGTTTTTCAACACCACTATTAGTAATTGCAATGTCAGTTTGCAATATTACTTGATGTTCTCACGTCAACGAATCAAGGTTCCAGTCTAGTCAAAGAGTGTCTGTACGCTTACTTCTTGCCTTTGACAGCTTTCAGGTATTTCAAAAATTAGAATTACGAATTACAATGTTTTAGAAATTATTGGAAGCTTCACGCACTACTTTTCTGTTTGCCATCCGTGTTTCAAATGTCCAAAATGTTCAATTGTTTGTAGAGCTTATGGGACTTAACTAGGGGGTCATCAGTCCCTAAACTTACAAACTACTTATGAACTAGCTTATACTAAAGACGGCACAAACATCCATGCCCGAGGGGGGATTCGAACCACCGACGGCCGCTCCATCCGTGTTTCGATCTGCATGGGCCTATCTTCATGATATTATTTGCCTTGTTCCTATTTTGGGAAATAGAAGTTTACTAATTTTTGTTTCATACCATGGTTCAAAAATGTTCAAATGTTTGTAAATCTATGGGACTTAACTTCTTTGGTTATTAGTCTTAACTTAAACTAAGTTAAACTAATCTAAGGACAATACAGACACACACACACACACACACACACACACACACACACACACACACACACACACACATACATACACACACACACACACATCCATGCCCAATGGAGGACTCGAACCTCCGACGGCGAGCAACCGTGCGCTCCACAGCGAGGCGCCTTAAGACACCTCGGCCACTCCATTGCGGCCATACCATGGTGACAGTATAGTAAACAGGCCTTTGGAATGATGTATAATGTATGCAGTATTCGTGCCGTTTTCAATAACCGAATCGTATCCTGCCTACGCCTATGATTCCACAAATTAAGCAAATGTCTTTGGATAGACACTCATTATGGTATGGGGCATCCTCTGGCCGTAGGAACTACAGTATGAAGCAGTGGAAGTGAGTCTACAAGTTTCTAATACTCCTCTGGTTCCCTGGTCGCAGCTGACACCAAACCATTCGGAGAGTGGCTGTCAATTCTGGCCTGTTTGGGGGTGCAGGATCCACAGCACGGAGGGCACGTTCCATGACTTCCCGAATATGTTCGATGGGGTTCAAATCAGAACTAAAAAAAAAAAGTTTGTTAAGCTTATGGGACTTAACTACGGAGTCATCAGTCCCTAAACTTACAAACTACTTATGAACTACTTACGAACTAGGACGGCACAAATATCCATGCCCGAGGGGGGATTCGAACCCCCGACCGTAGTGGCCGTGCTGACCGTGACTGGAGCGCCTCAGTCACCTCGGCCACCGCGGCCGGCAAAATCAGAACTCCGAGGTGGCCATCTCGAGTCTTCAACTTCCCCTGAAACCATTCACGCACAGTGTGGGAGCGACGTGGAAACGATCTCAAAGTTTGGAAGCGATCTCACTGTCTGAGATCTGGAGGTTTGGGTGTAAGTAGCAGGAGCCGTCGTTGTTGTGACGTGATCGTAAACAAGAACGTAGGCGGCGTAAACACAGAGAGCCCCATGCCTGAAGAGCAGACCGCTGGTGGTCTGCGCATGCGCAGCGCGGCAGCGGCGAGAGTGGCCGATGGCGGCGTCCCCGCGTGAGTGCGCCTGGGGGAAAATGAGTGCATCGTTTCACGCGTCTTGGCTCCGATTACTCATTTGTGTCGATTCCTTACTATCACTTGTCTGCGGGCGATAATGCCCAATACCGCCAGGACCGGTTCCCATGCTTTAGGAAATTGGAACCCCTTGTCTCTGTTAATTAGGTTCTTAGCAATACCTATTTTGACAGCCTCTGTAATTATGGAGGAAGAGGAAGAGAGGATTTAGGTCTCCTGATATTTCATACTAGGTTCAGCCACTTTTGGAAACATGCACCACGTCTCACGCGCAGGCCGATGTGCGCAGTAGTTTGCTGTGAGAGGCTCAATGACAGCTGCACACTACGTGGATATTCTTGCGGACCATCTGCATCCCTTGATACTTGAAGTGTTCTCCACGGTTGCAGCAGGATAACTGTCCGTGTTACAATGCCAGATTCATACTGTATCGGTTTGAGTAGCGTGTCGCTGAAGTCACGTTGATGCCTTGGTCATGAATTCGCGTGATCTGGATCGGATGGAACACACCTGGGCCGCTACCGGGTGCACCTCCGCGCCCAAAAACCACTGATCCGCTTATCCGTAAGGCGAGTCGACATCCGGCGCACCATTCACCGAAACCCTACTAAAGACTTGAAGGTTTAACACCAGGCGGAATCGTTGCTGCCGAGCGGGAATAGGCGCGCGGTCTGAGGCGCCATTTCACGGACTGCAAGACCTCTCCCCTGAGAAGTTCGAGTCCTCCCTCGGGCATGGGTGTGTGTGTGGAGTTCTTAGCGTAAGTTAGTTTGAGTAATCTATATGTCTAAGTTTACAATCATTTGAACATTTGAATTTGTAATCGGTGCTGTACTTTGTCTAGACCCAAAACAACAGCTATGAGGTAGGTCGTCGTAATTCCTTGGCTTATCAGCGTATGTAGTAGGGTGCTGCATTGGCTACTGATCGCCTGTCGAAGGAGGGAGCTGGCAGCTCATGTCTTATCCCACACGACTATGCTTGGTCACGTACTCGCCTCACGTCTAGTATCTGGACTTCTGACATGCGGATAATCGAGCATGACCGCTTTTCGATGTTCAAATGTTTGTAAATCTATGGGACTAACAAACTACTGTGGTTATCAGTCCCTAGGCTTACAAACTATTTAAACTAATCTAAGGACAAACACACACACACACACACACACACACGCGCGTGCGCGCGCGCGCGCGCGCGCGCGCGCGCGCGCGCCCGAGGGAGGACTCGAACCTCCGACAGCGAGCAACCGCGTGCTCCGCAGCAAGGCGCCTTAGAACACTCGGCCACTACACCGCGGCCCGGATTATGTCTCACCCAGCGTCGTCTAGTCTCACCTCGCTCTTAAAAGGCAAACCTCCTCTCTCTTTCTCGTAAGTAACTTTCGCAACGACGCTTATCTAACAAAATTAACTTTATACAACATGTGAAAATAATTTCATATTCAGTACAAAAGAAGTACAAATGTTTGCAAACCTTTTGGACCATACTGCTATGGTCATCAGCCCCTAGATTTACAAACTACTTAAGCTAACATACACTATTACAACACGCACAACCAAGACCGAGGGAGTACTCGAACCTCCGGCGGGAGCTGCCTCCCAGAGCGTAGCATGACGCCTTAGACCACGCGGTTGCGTTGGAGGGTGATAAGAAGAATCGAAGCAGGAGTCTCAAACCGAGTTGGCACGATGATTTAATGTGAATCGATCTGTTGTGTCTCGGATGTGGCGACACTTCATAGAGACCGCAAATTTGCCCGAAGACTAGCGGATGGCCCACCACGTCTGTCATCAGAAAGAGAGGACCGTTAATTGGCTCTAAGGACAAAAAGTAAAATAAAACAAGAATAGTACGTTTATGGCTTTCGGAACAGAATACAATATGTGACTTGTCGTTTTGTTGTCAGGTAAGTCCACAGCCACTGACTCGTTTAACCAACTCATTGTGCAGCGAATGTAAGGTTCAGCTACTTAAAAACTACACCATTAAACACAAAAACGTTAATAACTCGAATATTAAGAGCTTTAGTGGCAAAATTACACTAATAAAACCAATTTGTTTTTAAACGCTCTTTCGATATATAACACTGAAAATACCATTACCCGTCATCAAATTTGACCTTTATTTTTGTTTTTCAAAAACTCGGGAGTGTCTTACGAAAAGCAGAAACATATGTGTCTTTATTTTCAATATAGAACGGCCACGCAATATTTAATCAAAATCGGTACCTGTATGTCAGACCCTTTCCTTGTAAAATCATCTGATGTTTGAAAGTCCCGCTGCTCGGGAGCGGTTTTAGATGCTAAAAATGTTCAAAAATTTGTTAAGGTTAAGGGACTTAACTGCGGGGTCGTCAGTCTCTAAACTTACAAACTACTTATGAACTACCTTATACTAAAGACGACACAAATATCCATGCCCGGGGGGGGGGGGGGAGATTCGAACCCCCGACCGTAGACAGCTCGGCTACTGCAACCGGCGTTTTAGATGCCATGAGAACTGCTGCGATGCCGATCCCTCGGACATGTGTGTGTGTGTGTGTGTGTGTGTGTGCGTGTGTGTAGTCCTTAAATTACTTTAAGTAGTTTGTAAGCCTAGGGACTGATTGCCGAAGTAATTTGTTCCCATATATTTACAAACATTTGAATAATTGATATGAAAGCTCTCACAGGGCTGCGATTTGTACTGGATGAAAGTTTGATCTATTTTTTTTCTAACATTCCATTCCCGTAATGTGTTCACCTAACTTCAGAAACAAAAAAGGTTTCTCCCCATGTCGATAATCCCGTACCGTCGTCAGAAAACGCGTATTTGTAAACTGTCGGTGTATACTCTTAATGAAATACTGCCGTAAATAAAAATGAAATTGAGAGTATGGTGCAGCTCTTGCCAAACACATTGATATAAGTTCCATGTTTATGGAGTTAATTGCTTGCGAGTGTGAGAGAGCTCCTTGCGGAACGGAACACCTACAGTTTGAGGAAAAAATGGCGCACTGTTCAAGTTTCAGAAGTCTCAGTTTGCATGGTTGTATCCTGACCGGAATGCCTTCTTAAAAGCGGAAAACGATTGTAGGGATATTTATTGACAGTTCGTGTGATTATATCGTGAATGAGACTCATGACGGGGAAATAGAGACGTTTTGTTTTAATTTTGGACACTGGAGTAGTAGTTATTTCACGTAGTACAAGGTAAAGTGGTTGTGAAAAACAGTGAACTACTTGATATACTTTACACGGGTGATGTGCAAAAATGTTCCAAACCATGATTTCTTATCTTTTGTATAATATATATTTTTTTCTTTCAAAATTTCTTGTCATTGTGGTCTTGTAATCTCAAATACCAATAAATAAATATTCAAAAATAAATAAATAATGGCAGAAAGATGTTAAACAAAATGCAGTTTTACAAAAGACAGTATTCTCCAAGTAGTGAATTGAATGTAAGTCTTTAATACGATATGTTACTAGGTAAATAGTTGTTACTCTTTTACTTCCTGGAGGAACAGAATCAACCTCAGTGTCCATCATCTCATTGGTACCGTATTCATTAGGGAGGAAGACAACTGACGGCAGCGATTCGTAATAAGCTGAAAAATCTAAATCAGTACCGTACGGGACTCAGAATTCCGTTCCTTGTTGTACCACCTGCTCGATGTCAGACGGGGAGTCTACCAACAGACGTTACAAGCCGGTAATTACGGTGGTTGCCCATCGGAAGACTCACGTTACAAACGCGTGTGAAATCGTTCTCAGCGCTTTTCCGTTATTTCCCAGACCGCTTCACAAGAACGTTGGGAGCTCCTCGCGGAAGTTCACGGACGACTGCGTTTTGTAACTTGTCTGGCGTGAAAAACATCTTATGTCTTTAATTAACTGATACTTCTGTCTTTCGCGTTAAGAAATAGCGTCTCGTTGATAATTAGTTTGTTAAAAACGACAATTTCTTATGTTTGACAGGAAATAGCGAACAAGTGTCTCCACCTGGGATATGTTTTCAGTTTTTCATTGATAAATTAGTCAGTGATCGCATTACTAATTTATAAAAATGATTACCAGTTTCGGCATATTAATGGACCATCTTCAGATTCATGAGGATCCGGCTTGACGGAGCAGTTAACAAATGGGACTGCTGTGAATCTGTTCCGTGGAGTCAAGCCACAGCCACATGAATCTCAAGATGGTCCATTAACAGACCGAAACTGGTAACCATTTGTGTAAAAGAATAACGTGATCATTGACTGATTTATAAATTAATAAAGAATAAAAGATGACGCACACTACCTGACAATGTTGTCAAAATATTTTAACTTCCTGCGTTAGCTTTCAAGATGAAGAAGGAAAATTAGCGTTTAACGGGATGTCGATATCGAAAGTTTTAGTGAGAGAACATGATCTCGAATTAATTCAGGTCTGGGCAGAAGCTCACCAATTCCATATAGCATTCAGTTTTGAATATTAAAAAACGAAGCTGCTTACATAGGAAATCAAACAGCGCTACTTCCCGTCTTGGAGAACAAATGCTACGCATGTACAGTCGTGCTCAAAAGTATCCGAACGACATAAATTGCATTTCGCCTGATTCGCATGCAACCCAACTAACGTACGTGTCTTGCGGGTACTCTACTCGCTCCTAGGTACAGTCGTTGACTATTGAAAATGGTTCCAACAAGTCACCACTAGAAAACGCTGCTCTTTATCGCAATAACTCAAGATGAAGTAATACCACGATACTACAAATATCAGGGAACATCTTATCACAGGTAAGACTGTCCTTAAGGCTTGTAAGCTCACATTTATAACAAGAAATGACATACCTGAAATGTTACCACTCTCATTATTACGTCAAATAGGTAATGCAAGTAGTAAGTTCGTTGTATTCATGATTTCTTGTTCTAAGTAACATACCGTACTTATTATTTAACACAAAGAGACATTAAAAATTTACGTCTCTCACGAGCAGCTAGTTGAGAATATGTATAAACTTCAAATGACACGACGAACCGTCTCGTTCTGCATATGGATTCAAACCCAGGCCATGCAGACTGAGAAAAGATTTCGTAACTGATGGAAACTAACAGTCATTCCTGACTAAGCATACAGAGTGATATACCTCGATTTTAGACAGTATCAGTTAGCAAATATCAACTTTAAATTACATAACGTAAACATTTTTACCGTGGTGGAGTAGCCGAGCGGTCTAAAAAATGTTCAAATGTTTGTATAGTCTACGGGACTTAACTATGGGGTCATCAGTCCCTAAACTTACAAACTACTTATGAACTAATTACGAACCAGGACGGCACAAATATCCATGCCCGAGGGGGGATTCGAACCCTCGACCGTAGTGGCCGTGCAGACCGTGACTGGAGCGCCTCAGTCTCCTCGGCCACCGCGGCCGGCCGAGCGGAGCGCGCGGTTGCTCGCCGAGGAGGTTCGAGTCCTCCCTGGGGCATGGGTGTGTGTGTTTGTCCTTAGGTTAGTTTACCTAGTTTTAAGTAGTTTGTAAGCTACGGACTGATGACCACGCAGTTTGGTCCGATAGATTTACAAACATTCAAACAAACATTTTTAATGGACAGTAATTCCTACCCAGCATCTACTGTCCCTGTTAACGAACTTCGAGAGATGTTAAATATTGCTTCTTCACAAGTAACTTACTTGAAATGCCGTGAGATCAAGCTTTGTGTTGGACAGGGATTCGAACCCGCAAACTAATCGAATTGTTATCGAAGCACAATCAACTGTGGCATATCTGGTTTTCTCGGCAGTAGCTACATCTTTTAACTGAAATGACGAGACGAAACATTAATTTTTTTTCCTTCCCAGACTCCAACCGACCACCTATCGCTGTTATATTCTAGAGAAAACGAACGTTAAATATAGGTTTGTTACACCAGCAGCGACATGTGAGCATGTTTGAACTAGAAATAATATGACGAAGAGTTCAGTGCTGACTGGGAATCGAACCCCACACATATGGTTGTTGACTACACAAAAAGAGACGTCAGCTACGGAATTTTCCCCACCAGCAGCTCGGAATAACATCATTGAACTTACAGTGATCTCGCAATTATTTCTGTGTCTCACTGTGAGTCAAAAACATCAGATATCGTTGATGTTAGCAGCGAATGAAAATACATTGAAAATCAAAATTATTATCCACCAGCAGATAGGTGTTCTCATGCTAGAGCTTGATAATACATAATGAAAACCGTAGTGCCGGGGCAGGATTCGAACCCATTCAAGCGCGGTGGATTAGCTGAGTGCAATGAGGCGCTGTGCTGCGGTGCGCACGGCTGTTCGCTGTCGGGAATTCGAGTCCTCCCTCGGGCATGGGTGTACGTGTTGTCCTTAGGTTAGTTTACCTTAGTTTAAGTAGTTTGTAAGCTAGGGACTAATAACCAAACAGTTGTGTCTCATACGAGGCGCGTCCAGAGAGTAAGTTCCGTTTCAATTTATCTCCGCTGCAGCGCTGCGATTGCAGTTTCACACATGCGCTGTAGACGATGTGAATCAAGGAGTAGAACGTGCACCATTTGGAGATCGCTGTCAGTTACGTACGCTTTGTTGTGCTTGTTTGAAATGTCGGCGTTGATTGAAAATCCCGCCACCTGTGAAATCAGGTCTGTGATTCGGTTTCTGAATACGAGGAAAGTGAAACCAAGTGAAATTTATCGGCAAATTTGCGATGTTTACGGACCAAATGCGATGAGTGGTTCGATGGTGAGAAGATGGGTCCGGCAGTTCAATGGCGGGCGTAGTGATGTGCACGATGAAGAACGAAGTGAGCTTCCACTTTTGGTTACAGAAGAACTGGTTCACGCGATTGATGACAAGATCCAGGAAAACCGTAGGTTTACAATTACTGCTCTCGCTATGGACTTCCCCCAAATTTCACTGTTTACAACTGGTTGAAGACACAGACGGCAGATTTCTATGAAGAAGGTATACAAAACCCGGTGCCACGCTATGAAAAATGCCTGAAAAATTTCGGCAATTATGTGGAAAAGTAGTTTAAGAGTTGTAGAATTTTGTGCAATAAAAATTTCTTCTGTATCTGTGTACAATTTCATTTTCTTACCAAACGGAACTTACTTTCTGGACGCGCCTCGTATATTTACAAACATTTGAATATTTTTTTACACATCGCCCCACCTCTACTTGGTAGAGACTGAATATCATGTTTAATGTGAATTTCAGACCACAATCCCATTATACCTTCTTCATTTGGCGTAGGTAGAAGTGAATATAATCTGTCTCACCCTATCAAAAATCAACGGTGGAACTTGTAATGGAGCCCAGACCGTAAGTATATTAACCTATCATCAATGCAACAGACCCACAAATCCTCTTCTCTGTGACTCATTTTCCTACCTTAACGCCGTTGCGCCACACTGGATGAGAATTCTGATACACAGGCTCCCTGTAGGCCTAGTGGTTAGCAGCATGTTCAGTACATTCATTTACTTGGTTAACTGAATCACCATGAACTAGCTGCCTCGGCTACCCAGTGCATACAGTCGTCTCTATTTCAGGTATGTCATTTCTTGTAATAAATGTGAGCTTACAAGACTTAAGGACAGTCTTATCTGTGATGAGGTGTTCCCTGATATTTGTAGTATCGTGGTATTACTTCACATCTTGAGTTATGGCAATAATGAGCAGCGTTTTCTAGTGGTGACTTGTTGGAACCATTTTCAATAGTCGAACGATTGTACCTAGGTGGGGGTAGAGTACCCTCAAGACAGGTACGTTAGTTGGGTTGAACGCGAATGAGGCGAAATGCAATTCAGATCGTTCGGATACTTTTGTACACGACTGTACAGGGAAGACGTTAATCGTTGGCGTCCCACCATCATGTTAGGTAGAGGGAAAGTGAGTTTTCTGTTCCATCCGCAGTGAACTACGTTTCTCAGACTGTTTTTATTTCGTGTGAAATGGGCGTGTTTTCTTGAGCTTTTTTTGTACAGTTTTGGTTTCTTGATTAACTGCAGAAATATCCAGTATCGTACTGCGCATCAAATGATGGCTTTCAGAGGCTCATGAAAAATATATTTTTAAAATGTTTGATGACTATTTTTTTTTCATACTCATCACTCACTTTTTAAATATTTTTTAAATAATTTAAATGTTTAAAATATATTTGTATCTTTATTTTTAAATAATACTCATTAGGGATGAAAGCAGACAACTTTTTTTTGTATTTCTCTAGGAAGAAATGAGGATGTAACAGATTGTAACACTCGATATAGAGGAACAGCCTGGATTTTCCGTGCGTCACGACGCGCAGGAATGGGCGTGAGGTCAGGGACATCACTTTACAGATCGCGCGGCCGCTTGCATCGGAGGTTGTGTTCCCCCTCGGGCATGTGTGTGTGTGTTGTCCTAAGTATAAGTTAGTTTACGTAGTTTGTAAGTCTATGAACCGATAGCCAGACCAGTTACGTTCACAAACATTTGAATTTTTTATTATTATTTTTATTTTTTTACGTGTCACTAACATACAAACAGGTTGCGCAACTACGGATGTGTTACAGCACCTAAAGAAACGTAGCCAATATTCATTTCATTTTGAGGAATATCTGTACCTCTGCAGTTTTTATCGCTCGCTTCAAATTTGTTGTGCTTTGAATGTTAAGTCTCGGGTAAGAAATTAAGAGTAATTACTCAGTCCTTGTGGAGGTCCTCAGAATATTTTCCTTCATTTACTATTCGGCCTGTGATAAATAAGCGAACTATCGCGGCTAAACATAGCCAACTGTTAAGTTATTCCCTGCTTCCCTACAGACCATCTCGCGGTAAAATACCGTTCCGGTTCCTGTTCCACACCGCTATTTCCAGCTATTTTTCAACGCAGATGACACTCAAACTTCTAGTGACCTTCCCCATAACGGGAAAGCATGTTCGTCCACTTGTTACTCGTATTAACCGGTACGGCAACGTGGAAGTACACGAGGGTCAAATCTTTTCCTTCATTTTTCTTGTTGCCGCATTGCGTTAGATCATACGTAATAATGCTGAGCCCAAAATGATATTATATTAAACAGCTTCTTCTGCTTTAGATCCTTACTATTCATGAGGTCATAATATATTTTCTTTTTAATTATTATAAACAGCAGCTGCGAATATTAATTGCTGCTTGCTGGTTTTACATATTTTACGATAAGCCTCTTCCGGGATTTGTGCCATTTTCAAAAGAACCTGATTAATGTTGTGATTGTTAAAACTTTTCTATTTGTCTATTTTAGTTTTATAATACGCTTCCTTATATGTTATATTGTATTTACTTTTAGGTCGTGAGAATTACATTGGAGCGTAATTTTTGTTACACATCAACATGTTACGGTAACTGAGTTATTCCTTTGTAGAAATGTCGATTTTTGGTATTATGTCAGTGCAGCAAACGTCAGAATTCACGTTCCAAGGTAATTTATGAACGTCTCATCACTTAGACGTAAGTACAATACACGTTGTAAGGAATCGTATTAGCTGCGGTGGAGTAGCCGAGCGGTCTAAAGCGCCTCGCTGCGGAGCGCGCGGTTGCTCGCCGTCGGAGGTTCGAGTCCTCCCTGGGGCATGGGTGTCTGTGTTGTCCGTAGGTTAGTTTACCTTAGTTCAAGTAGTTTGTAAGCTACGGACTGATGACCACGCAGTTTGGTTCGATAGATTTACAAACATTTGAACATTTGAATCGTATTATTAAAAATGTAGACATAAAGAAAACGTATTAAAAACATATTATCCAGGTACACGTGCAAATGGCAAAAATCCTGAAACAAGCTTGTCATTACATATTGTAAAAACCAGCAAGAAACAATAACTATTTGTAGCTACTGTTTATAATAATTGAAGAAAATGTCACTTAAGAAAGAACCAATCGCTGAAGATTATGCCGCACGGGAACAACCGGGTGGTCTAAAGTGTCTTGCTACGGACTGGGCGGCCGTTCCTGCCGGAGGTTAGATTCTTCTCTCGGGCATAGGTGTGTGTGTTCTCCTTAGTGTAAGCTAGTTTAAGTAGTTTGCAAGTCTAGGGACTGATGATAAGAGTAGTTTGGTGCAACAGGTTTACAAGATTTGGTTTGCTAAAGATTACACTTTCGGGTAGCCATTACATTTACATAAAAGGACGGAGATCTCTTAATTCTAAAGTACTATTCAATGTAGCACATTAGTAAAGGACAATTTTCTGACCTAGTATTGTGGTATTATGCAGTATGTAGTTCCATCGAACTCAATCAAATGAACATCTTGAGTCACGTCCACCAGTGCTGTAAATTTATCTTATATATTAAAAGAATCTATGAAAACTAAAGTCAGTCGGCCAGACCAAACTACCCGGCCGATTTCCTTCATTTTTGTTTTAAACGAAAGGTATTCATCCACAGATCTGTCATCAAGTATCACCATTTACATAACTCTCGCCTTCCTTTTTCTATACTCAAACGCGATTTCCTTCTGTATATTTCTTATGGGAATGTCCTTGCTGTAAACTAAAGTCAGTCGGTCAGGCCGTTCTATGCGACCGATTTCCTTTATTTTTGCTTTAAACGATAGGTATTCATTCGCAGATTTGTCATCAAGTATCAGAATTAACTTAATTCTCTCCATCCTTTATTTTTATTCAAACGCGGAATCCTTCTGTCCTTGCATTGAATCTTTTAATCTGTTTTACGATATCTTAGGTTCTAATTAAGGTACGCAGTTCTTTTTGACCTAACAACACTCAGCGGATCAAGCTCTTTCGTTTGCGCTTTTAAACACTTGCATTGATTGATTCTGAAGAAAGCTATGCGTGAACATTAAACTTTACTTCCACTTTTTCCCAACTTTTTTGTCATTCCACTAACGGTGCGAAGTATTCACACGGATCCTCCAGTGTACTTATTAATTATGTACTGTTCGTGAGTTTCGCCTTCAAAGAAAAACCCACTTGGGACCACACACACCAACATTCACTACTTTCACAGAATATAAAATAATTCATACAATGTTACCGTATATATAACATTGTATGAATTATATCATTACACTCCTGTTCAGGAAATGCTTTCACCACAAATTTAAATATATTTTTTCACGGCGCACACTACCCTTCGGTGCATGGTGTAGGTTTCGCTCTACAACACAGCCGTATCCCTGACTAATTCGACAATGTGTCGGCGGAACAGTACTATTGATAAGCATTATTATCACCCTTAGCGATTTGACGCCAACTGCTGGACTAATGTTTCACTTGATTTCTGCATTCATTATTATCTTTCGATATGTGCAGAGAAGCTTGTCCAATGTTACCTTCCCACCTTCCATTACGTTGCCTTGTCAATATTTTCTTCTCGCTTGCATTTCAGCCAAGAGCTTCCTTGGTTAAAGTCATACCCATTCGCCTGACTTGATACCCTGAAAGCCTTCATTCCGTTTCCATTGTGATAAACACAACGCCCTTCTCCATTTTTGCTTATTTTATTGCCTGTCATAGAAGTACCTCCTTGACCACCACTGAGTCCCAAGCGTCAGTAAAAAAAGCGCAAATGAATCCTGTAGTAAGGGAAAAATAACTCCGATATCATTAACATCGTTTTGGCACGTTATTCTCGCACACAGTCTGAATTCCCATATACACTAACGAGCAGAAGAAACTGTTACAGCTGCCTAATATCGTGTGAGGCACCCGCAAGCATACAGAAGTGCCGCAACACGACGTGGCGCCGCGGTGGAGTTGCCGAGCGGTCTAAAGCGTTTCGCTGCGGAGCGCGCGGTTGCTCGCCGTGGAGGTTCCAGTCCTCCCTGGGGCATGGGTGTGTGTGTTGTCCTTAGGTTAGTTTACCTAGGTTTAAGTAGTTTGTATGCTACGGACTGATGACCACGCAGTTTGGTCCGATAGAATTACAAACATTTGAACATTTGATCACGACGTGGCATGGTTTCGACAAATGCGGGAAATACAGCTTGAGGGAAGACCCATACAGGCTGTCCATACATCCGTACGAGTACGAGGGGCGGAGATCTCTTCTTAACAGCACGTTGAAAGGCAACGCAGATATGCTCAGTATTGTTCATGTCTGGGGCAGTTCGGTGCCCAGAGGAGGTGTTTAAACTCAAAACAGTGTTCCTGGTGTCACTATGCAGTAATACTGGATGTGTCCTGTGTCGCACTGTTCTGCTGGAATTGCCCACGTCCGTTGGAATACACAATTGACTTGAGTGAATGCAGGTGAGCAGCAAGGAGTATGTGTCACTTGTCAGAGTCGTACCTAGACAGATAACGCACCTCGCAGCGGAGTTCGCGGTTGCTCGCTGTCGGAGGTTCGAGTCCTCCCTGGGGCATGTGAGTGTTGTCCTTAGGTTAGTTTACCTTAGTTTAAGTAGTTTTTAAGCTACGGACTGATGACCACGCAGTTTGGTCTGATAGATTTACAAACAAACCTAGACGGATCAGGGGTCCCATGTCACTCCAGCTACAGAGTCACCACCACCTTGAACACTCCGCAACTGACATACAGGGTCCATGAATTCATGAGGCTGTCTTATAGCCGTACACGTCCACCTGCTCGATACAAAACGAGACTCGTCAGATTAGGCAACATGTCTCCAGTCATCAACAGTCCATTGTCGGTGTTCACGGGCCCAGCGAGGCCTAAGGCTTTGTGTCGTGCAGTCAGACAGGGCACACGAGTGGGCCTGGAATGGTTCGCACGATGACACTTGTTGATGGCCCAGCATTGAAATCCGCAGCAATTTAAAAAAGGGTTGCACTTTTGTCACGCCGAACGATTCTCTTCAGTCGTTATTGGTTCCGTTCTTGCAGGATGTTTTCACATTGATGTTTTACCGGATTCCCATATTCACATTGCATTCGTCAAATGGTTGTACGAGAAAATCCTCATTTCATCGTTACGTCGAAGATACTGTTTCCCATCTCTCGTGCGCCGACTACAACACCACGTTCAAACTCACTTAAATCTTGATAACCTGCCATTCTAGCAGCAGTAACCGTTGTGACGCCTGCGCCAGACATCTGTGATCTTTTCTGGGTATGCAAAACACTATTTTTACTTTACATCCAAACATGTTTCAGAACCTCTGTGCTATCTTAAGTTGGTTTTGCAATAATCATTGCTGTGAAAACAAATTACATTGATTTTAATGTGTAAATTTAGGCCTAAAAAGTCGTAAATCATTACTTTGGTTTTTACCTTTTTTTTACATTCTGTGGTCATGTAGGACCCTTTCTACATAATTACAAAATGATAAGGTGGCCTCCTTCATAGTTTCCCCAGTTGAAAGACTTCTCTTTGATTTGTAATTTTCCCTTTATACCAATAAAGTTCAAATAAAGCTGTGTCCATGAGTCGGCCACTTTGTGGACTTGAATTTATCTGATATTACCGTAGAAGCATAAGCAGTCTGAAGTTACACTTTGCTTGATTCTTATTGGGACGTACACACTCGGAATTTTTGTAGTCCAACTTTCTGTCACACATGGTGCGTCTTCTAGCATCAAAAGATAATTCTGAAGAGTGATGCAACACTCAAGATAAGGTCACTCAGAAATGACGATTACGGAAGAAGAACAAATGATGCCGGCCGCGGTGGCCGAGGAGACTGAGGCGCTCCAGTCACGGTCTTCACGGCCACTATGGTCGGGGGTTCGAATCCCACCTCGGGCATGGATATTTGTGCCGTCCTTAGAATTAGCTAGTTTGTATGTTTATGGACTAATGACCCCGTAGTTAAGTCTCATAAGCTATACAAACATTTTTTGATATTCAAGAAATTGGATTGTAAACGATAACCATTTTATCAAACACAAAATTAAATCCATAAGTGCCACGTAAGGCGATGAACTTTAAAATGTTCAAATGTTTGTAAACCTATTGGTCCAAACTGCGATGGTCAGTCTTACAAACTACTTAAACTAGGGAAACAATACACCCATGCCAGAGAGAAACATCGAACCTCCGGCTGGAACGGCCTCCCAGCCCGCAGGATGACGCCTTAGACCACGCGGCCATTCTACGTGCCAAAGTAAACTGCAACAATTATTGATTTTCTTAAATTCTGCTTTTGTCATTTTCAGTTAGATAAGAAATAATATTGAATCGAAGCTCGTGTATAAAGTAATGTACTTAGTGTCATCATTGTGGCCTTCCCTTACCTTTGGATACCTTAATTTTTTAGTCTGGATCTTACCAGTGTATGTGTGCCTTATATTCTGTAGCGGATCACTTACAGTAGGTTTGAAAGAAATCTTGAATAAATATTGTCAATTTCATTCATAAATACATTTCCTCCTTGCAAAATTTATTTCTTTTCTTGTGCAAAAGAATGATACGAAAAAATGCATTTCCATGAAATTAGCGCATTACTTCCGTATCTACAATGAAGAAAAATTCTTTAGCTTGTGTGATTCACTTACCTTAACATCTTATTTCTACTTAGTAGTAGGATTTATTGTTCTTTACCAGTTCCTGTAACCTTTCGTCGCCATTTTACACTTCCTCATTAGAATATGACACTTTTCTGCATAAACTAAATAATTGTCGTACAATACCTTTTATTAATCATCCGTAGTATCCTAATCCCGTATATGAATGGTTCAAAGTATTGTTAACTAACACGCTCGTTGCAGAAATTTCTTAAGAGCATTAGATAGTTACATTGAATTTTATTTTCATATCAAAAATCCCATTATATTGATAAAAATTTAAAAACTTAGCTTAACAACGTGATACAAATTGCAGAAATAGCTCAATATGAGTGGAAGGCTGGAGTCTGCTTTACTGTTAGGAGCGATTCAAAAGGAAGCCTTTCAACTTATATTTCAAAATCTTTGTTGCTCCAGTGTTGCTCGGCGGTAGGGTGGTACAGTACCGGAGTATGAATTCACAGGTCGCGGTTGCATTCCTTGAACAGTCATAGGATTGTTACATGCCACTTTTCATTTCATTCACCTCTGGTGACGTTGATGTGAAAACGCTGAGTTGCACCGTGGTTCGGAATCCACGTTTAACTATAGTCCCCCCTATAACTGTCTGGGTACGTCAGTTCACAGGCAATTCAATATCTCCACCAAACAGGACCATGCCTAGTAAAGCACTGTGGTGCTCAAATCAGTTCAAATGTTTGTATAGTCTATGGGACTTAACTACGGGGTCATCAGTCCCTAAACTTACAAACTACTTATGAACTACTTACGAACTAGGACGGCATAAATATCCATGCCCGAGGGGGGATTCGAACCCCCGACCGTAGTGGCCGTGCAGACCGTGACTGGAGCGCCTTAGTCCCCTCGGCCACCGCGGCCGGCTCTCAAATCAGTCTTCGGGTTGTTGACTGCTACTGAGTTCACCAGTTTCCTGGAAAAGTCTTGAAATTCGAACCTGAAGAAGAATGTACGCTAGTAAGTGAAGTGTTCTCCAACAGAATGTACTTTTGAATGAGCTCATATTACTATTTACAAACACAATGAACAAGTACATTTCCAGGAATGGCGGAACTTTAATTCCGAGGCGCTACAACAACGGACTCTTTGAGCATTTAAACGTACATTTATAGTCTGGTGGTCACTGCATCAGCAATGAGGGCTTTACTCCTTTCCATTCACGTAGGTAGCGTGCGTAGAATAATTCCTTAAATGTCTCCTTGAATGCTGTTATTAGTCTAACACTGTCTTAGCAATCCCTTTGGTAGCAATATTTAGGGGGTAGTAATTATTCCTAGATCCAACGAGGAAAGTTGGTACCAGAAACGTTTTAAGTAGGCATTTACAGGATAGTTTGCGTCTACCTTTAATAATCTATCACTTCAGTTCTTTTAGCATCCTCGTGACTCGCTCTCGTGGGTCAAATAGACCTATGCCGTCATTTGTTTCTCTCGCTAGTCTCATCAGTACACAATAGGATGCGGCGCCAGATTGTTTAGTATACAGTGTCCTTTGTGGAATGATTGCATTTCTCTGGTAATGTGCCAATGAATAACAACCTGCCAACTGCTTTACTTAGTAACGACTTTATGTGCTCATGCCACTCCATATTCCTACAAATTGTTACACCGAGTATTTTTATGGACTGACCGATTCTAATACTGACTTACTAATATTTTTGTCATAGGAAAATACGGTTTCCGTTTTGTAAAGGACACAGTTTTTTGTACTGAATAATGATAGCAAATTGCTGGTCTATGCAGCACTTTGAAATCGACCGATGGTAAGGAATAGCTTACAAATTTAGAATCGTTTTTGTATTCACATTTCAACATCTGTCAGCGCACTCTCAGTTGCCTGAACACTTCAAATTTCTCCTGTCAGACAATCACTGTACATGAGTTCTAATTAGGACGAGTTAAATTTCACTAATTGGGGGCTAAGATGACTAGCTCATTCCCGCCCCATCAATTAACTTTGTCAGCCGATAGCTTACTTACTGACATATGATAGTTTATATTCCACGAGGCGCAACCACAAGGTAATTTGTCATTTTTTTAAACAAAACAACACAGTTAAATGGAATGCTTCATTGGCAATAGGTGCAGCAATGTTTAAGTTACTCTTCGATGTAGAAAGAATGTCACATCGTGGGATTAACTTTTGTATTGCTGTGTTGTAGAAGTCTGCCGCCTGTGAATGGAACCATCGTGTGACAGTCGCCTTCAGCTCTTGTCTTTGTCAGAACGCTGGGCGAAGGGCAGGAATTTCATGAGGTGCAAGGAAAGATGTAAATCTCTGGAGCCAAATTCAAGAGAGTATGCTAAATTATCAATCAACTCCCAGCCGAACTTCTTCAATACAGCTGCTGTGAGCCAAGCCGAATGGAGACGGGCATTGTCATGGAGCAGCACTACGCCTGCTGTAAGCGTTCCAGGCCTCTCGTTTTGAATGGCGCGACGCAGTTTCCGCATTGGTTCACAGTATAGTAAGAGACAGTCGACGTCGTTTTCAGTAGAGTGGACTGTTAGTAAGACATTAATTACTGCGTTTAATAAATGTTTCTAACTCTATTGGCCGCGGCGGAGTGGCCGAGCGCATTGAGGAGCTTCCGATGTGCGACGCCGTTCCCCGTCGGAGGTTCGAATCCCCCCTCGGGCATGGGTGTTTGTGCAGTCTTTAGTATAAGTTAGTTCATAAGTACTTTGTAAGTTTAAGGACTGATGACCTCCCAGTTAAGTCCCATATGATTAACAAACATTTGAACATTTTAACCCTATTAGACCAAACTACTATGGTCATCAGGCCCTAGACATACAAACTATTTAAAGTAACATACATTAAGGTCAAAACACACACACAGACATGCTCGAGGGAGGACTCGAACGACCGGCGTGAAAGGCCGCCCAGTCTGTGTCATGACGCCTTAGACGACGCGGCCATCCCCGCGGCTTGTTGCGTTTACCACTGAGTCAACGCCAAGTGGGTTTTGCGCCGGCAATGCTGCAATGAACGACGGATAAGGAAAACCGAATGGTAGGACATTGTCTTCACAGACGAAATCCGATTCTGTCTGTATCACCGTGATGTTTGGCTCAGAGTCTGGAGACACCGTGGTCAGAGTCTGTTGAATGTTACCTTATGCATACTGGACTTGCAGACGGTACAATGGTTTGGAGTGGTACTGGACTCCACTCCTGCAACCTCCAAGTACGCATTGCCAGTACACTAAGTACCCAGCTTTACAAATGTTCAAATGTTTGTGAAGCTTATGGGACTTAACTGCGGCATCATCAGTCCCTAAACTTACAAACTACAGGGTGTCTCACGAAAAACGCCTGCGAGGCGTCCGTGGATCGCGTGGTACGGCTCCAGGCCGCCGCCAGAGATGTCACGCCGCTCTTTCCATAGAGGGACATCATTTTGAACATCTACTGTAAATAAAGGTAAGCTTAAGTTACTCAGGTGTAAATGTTTTTTAGACTTTAACTCAGTGTATGCGCCCGCGGCACAATAGAGTCCGAGAATCGGGCGCTGCCGAGGCCGGCGGATGCGGTGGTGGCGGCCTGGGGCCGTACTGCGCGATCCGCGGACGCCTGGCAGGCGTCTTTCGTGGCAAGCCCTGTACTTATGAACTACCTTATACTAAAGACGGCACAAACATCTATGCCCGACGGGGGATTCGAACCCCCGACGGGGAACAGCCTCGCGCATCGTAGCATAGCGCCTCAATGCGCTCCGCCGCGGCCCAGCGTTACGTATCTGCAAAATTTTAGAAAAGATGTTGTGTTCGAACATGCTTTCAAGTTTTGTAAATACACAGTGTTATTCGTTTATATTAAATGAAAGCCAGAACGCCGGCCGCGGTGGCCGAGGTGACTGAGGCGTTCCAGTCACGGTCTGCACGGCCACTACGGTCGGGGGTTCGAATCCCCCTTGGGCATGGATATTTGTGTCGTCCTAGTTCGTAAGTAGTTCATAAGAAGTTTGTAAGTTTAGGGACTGATGACCCCGTAGTTAAGTCCCATAAGCTTAACAAACATTTGAATTTGAAAGCCATAACAAGAGCTTAACGACTGTCACTAGTTATTAGATCTTGCCTTACAAACGTACCTAACCAAACACCTGACTGCTTTAAACACAACGTTGAGGATAAACGTATACAAATGGTCGAAGTAATTGACACCTTTTGGCTTTCTAGAGTAAATTTCTGTTGTCGGTAAAGCAAATTTAAGAAATTTCGTTGGTGCAATTGGCAAGTTATATTCCAACTGTAAATTAAATTTAAAAAATGTGCAAAAGGAGGTACAGAACGAATATTTAGATACATTTAACAGTGTTCTATAGGTTCTGAGAAAAAAACTTTTACCATATATCTGGCGATTTAAATCATTCTGAATTTAATTTGGTACAGTGGGAAGGCACGAATACTATGTGTCGGAGTGGTTCCGCACTACGCAGTATTCGGAAAATCTTATATAAAAATATTCCTCGTGAACTGTGCCAATAGTTTGTTCAAACAGCTGATCAAATCTGCAGAAGGTTCGTGTGAAATTGTTTTCAAATAAGAAAATTAATGAAAGCAAAGTTGAATATAATTTAACGAACTCAGATTCTCACTTTTCCTCATATTACTGCAGCATTCATTTTATAACCAGTAGCTACACTCAAAAAAAAAAAAAAAAAAAAAAAAAAAAAAAACTGGTAGTTGAAGACAAATAATAAATAATAATACTTGCAAGCAGTACACCTGCTCCAAATCCCATATTTCTGTTTAACGTTTGTAATGGGGTAATGAGAGTTCTGGTGCAGTACAGTGAAGCCAGATGTTCTCCAGTCTTTGGTCACATTGGCATCAATGTGGCAACGTTGCAAACACATCATCACGATGGCGTTGCTTCTGGTTCCACAAAAAAATGGCCCCCTTATCTTATGACGTAATTCAAGAAGGCACCTACTGGGAAATTTGAAATCTGAATTCTCTGCAATCATTATTGTCAGTAGCCCATTTTTTCTTTCTTTTTTTCTTTTTTTGGCGAGAAAAACAATGATGTCAAACTTTTCAGAGGAACTATGTTTGCATTAACTATTTTCAAAGACACATGTCATTTCTCTAAAATCTACTGCGACCTTCTCTTTCTTTATTTTAATTATATTTTGAAACCCAGTTGGGCAGGCTGTCAACAATGTTGCTCTTTGGCATAAGGATTAGAAACATAGGCAAACAGATTTATCCAAAGATAGGGATAAGAAAAGAGCGCCTCGCTAGCACAGTGGTAGAGTGCCAGAGTGCCAGACTACAAATGTGAAGGTCCCGGGTTCTATCCCCGCCAGGTTCTAGGATTTTTATCTGTCACTTTCCACTTCTTTCACCTCTGGCAGTATTGGGCATGTGAAAAATACCGAGTAGCACCATGGTTCGGAACCCACGTTAAACTGTAGGTCCCCCTATAACTGGCTGGGTAAGTCAGTTCGGAGGTCGGAGGAAGGCAACGGCATACCACCTCCAAACAGGACCATGCCTAGTAAAGCACTGTGGTGTTCAAACCAATCTTCGGATTGTTGACTGATTTACCTTTCTTTTTTATTCAAGATATGAAGTTACACTGAAACAAGAAGTGAATTAAATTTTAAAAAAGATGTAGTTTGAAATCTGTATGTAAAAGATTAAAATGTGGCACAGTGTGAAATTCAAGAGTTGTTGACAAAAAGATATAGAACATTGACAGAATGTGAAAATAAAAAACACTGGCACCAACGATTGCTGATGACGCGATCTTGCTGAGTTCATTGTGACATTGCCACATCAGTGCCCAGATTGCCGAAGAGGGGGGACATCTGGTAACACTGTACTGCACCAGACCTCTCATTACCTCATTACCTTAGGTTAAACAAAATAGCTCAATACTTGTTGAATGTCAGATGAATAGCATGGGTTTTAGAGTATTACTCTAGCTGATCATTGTATCTGTGTACATTAGGACGATTTACACCGTTTCGAAACTGGCGGAGTAAATCTGTAGCCCGAGACAAGTAAATTTCTCGAGCTGTGATGAGCAGGACAGATTCAGTTCCTGCGGAATGTGATAAGTGTCAAGCTACGATCGCATTGCGGTGTACCAGCGACGGATCCCAGCCCTCCAGGCAGGCATTCTTGTCTTGTTCCCAGCGCTGTTCCACGTCCTACGTGACAAACGTCTTATATGGTCGTCGGAGTACTCGACGCACTGCACCACTTGGAAACAGATGGAACCGTACCTTGTCGGAGAGCACACTACGTCTGCTACTGTGTTGTCTGGCCGATTGAAGACTTGCAGCGTCTATGTACGCTGTCAATAGTGGCTATGAGATTCCTAACTACGAACTTTCATTGCGAGTGTTTCCCTTCGTAATGTTCGCTCAGAAACAAGCTGAGATGGAGCTGCTTTCACTGACAGCAACACTTGCTGTACAGTTTAAAACACATTCTCAGTGACAAGGCGTGGTGTTTGACACTGGCACTTACAACCTAGGATCTCTTTACGACCATGTTCTTACTCCGCGTTACAACTTTCCTTCTACACGTGCTGGACACTCCGCAGCGACACACTATCTCCATTCACGGAGTGTTCACAGGAATATCCAAACCCGATAGCCCCTTTCTGCTCCTCTGTCACGTCTCGTACATCGACCTTACTTTACTGCGCTCGTTGCATACCAGGGACTGGCACATTCATACCAATTCATAGCGCTAAAAATTCAGCTGAGTACTCCTTTGAGGGCTAACAGATATTTTGTGTATTATGTTATGTCATTTACGTTTCACACTCTCTTGGTAACTGACTTCGACCAGCTATGGGCCATGGAAAACAGTTGGTGTGTCAGTTTGTCTTCTTCCCCTCCCAGAATTTGTCCATTCTTTCGCTTACATTCATCCTCCTTTCCTCGGTACAAATGAGTCTAGTTCGTCTTCATTTGTTTTCTTGTGAAAGTCCTTAAAGCTGTCAAACTTCATGTTGAATACCTCTACATCTCAGATCTTCTTAGACTTCTTTCTGATGCCCACTTATTCCTTGTCCTTTCTTATTTATTCAAACCAGTTTTCGCTTGCATTTATTTTGGTCATGTAGAATAAGTTTTTCTTTTTCAATTTGCATTTGTTCATTCTGAATAATACTGGAGTAAACTTCTACCTTTCCTTCCGAATAGTGTCTGTGGTATTCACCTTGTGTTTATATAAAGCTTCACGTTTTTCTACTTTTTTTAGGCTCCGGGGTTCTTGCTTAATTTTTTCTTTCTTTCTTAACTACTTTTTACACCTCTGCGTTTCTATGCAGTTTCAGGCTTTCTGAAATGTGAAGGGCTTGTAGCTTAACTGCGGTGGATTAGAGTCGAATGCTTCCATTGTAGGAGATTGTCGGTTCGGTACTGTCATGTATGCTAGTTCTACGTGTCTCGCTCGTCCTTTGTTCGCGTCTTTATAAAGGCCATTCAGTTACATTCATCCGCAAATCAAAAATGTTCAAATGTTTGTTAAGCTTATGGGACTTAACTACGGGGTAATCAGTCCCTAAACTTACAAACTACTTATGAACTACTTACGTAATAGGACGGCACAAATATCCATGCCCGAGGGGGGGTTCGAAGCCCCGACCGTAGTGGCCGTGCTGACCGTGACTGGAGCGCCTCAGTCACCTCGGCTACATTCATCCGCCAAGATAATTGGATTTGACTGTTTCTCCACTTTTCCTAATCCTGTACTCAGATGAGTTTTTCTGTCCTGCTTGTATTGCATGTGTTATTCTTTTTCTTTTTTCTTTGAGTAAGGACACGACTCCCTTTTTGTTTTTTGCCATCTCGCGGAATTTTTCTGGCACTATCAGAGCTTCTCCTTATCGGCGGATAACAATGACAAATGTAAAGGCACTTCCCCTTCAAATTCTGCTTCTTTAGACCTAAACAGATTCATTCTACTCACTCTTTTCTGTTCTGTTTCATGTTATTAAAATCTTTTCTAAGACTATGCAGAACAAAGTAGGTGGCATTCCATCTCCCTCTCTAACTCTTGTCCCAATCTCAGTAGACTGTGATATTTCCTCGTGATATTTTACTTTTGTGGTATGATTTGTAATCGTTCTATTTTTCCATATATTCCAAATTTTTCTCTTACACGAGAGCGTCCACCGATCGGTCGAGTTATTGCTGTATGTTTGAAGTCGAAGGTCGCAATAACATAATTTTGCTCTGTTTTCCTCTTACTCTGAGGATGCTTTTAAAACAGAAAATCTGTTTAACTCATGATCTCCCGTTTATGAAGCCTCCATAGTATTCGCCTATTTGAAGAGTCGGATGTTGTTTTATTATATTTAATAGGGCTTCGGAAGGTCATTTGTGGGAAACTGTTACGAAATTCTTTGGTAGTTGTTTGGATAGATGTAAACTCCTTGCGTATGGAATGAGTGTGTCTGATCAAAATTCCAGTTACTAGATGTTATTTCGTTTCCCCAGATTAAATTATGAAAGTTTTACAATGTCTTACCCCCTCCCCCCGCAAAAAAAAAGAAAAAAATTAAGCATCATTGGTACTACTACATCCCATTTTTAATTCTTGATATTTCTCTACAGTTTTCTCTATTTAGCTGTACTGGAGTCTACCTTTTATGTACACTTTATGTGATAGCTTATTTAAATAACATGGCAGCATTGGAAGCAGAAGCACCAAAGGTGAACGGGAGGTGTAGCTTATCGCACCTCAGACAAAAGGCCTGTGGTGGGGCCAGTGTGATTGGACGAATGCACTCTAAGAGACCACGCTTACCAGGTCTACTTGGTACGCGCAAAGGACCGTCACTTGCTGTTTAGGCCTAAACCGCTTTAATCGCTAAAGACCACGGCCCGGCATCCCGTGTTCCAAGTGAATCTCTGACAGCAGCAGTAGAGCCGTGCACTTCGATGCTCTGGCGTGAGTGGCTAGATGTGTGCTTGCTCGTAGTTACACTTCTAGTAAACGATTGGCAACAAATCGTGTCCACACTTGTTGTCTCATGAATCCTTCTTTCTGTGGTGTGCCCTTACAATACGACGATCTTGGCGGACGACTGTGCTACGTGGACGCCCAGATGCTCCAGTACGGGTGTGAGAATGTTCACGTGTCCATTGCAACAAGCATTGTTGAACTACTGACGCAGCACGTTCATCTTCGAAAGGCCCATCCCACTGTTCAGAAGACCACAAAGTGACCCCTTTCTAACCACCTCAATTGGCTGTAGGAAGCACAAGTGCGCCACACTGGCATGACACCCATTTGTTCCCACGTTTCTATCGCGCTGAGCCTTATGGCTGTAAACATTCCCAGTTAAAGGGTACACACAGACGGCGTTGTGCCAGCTATGTCACTACGCTCTGTCGGCGGGTGGCGTTGAAACAATTATTTACTACTAGCTTAAACCCGCGGCTCAGCTCGCGTGTTGGTAGATCAAATCACAGGTAAAAATGCACTCGTTTCTAAGAATCCAATCACGAAATTCAACAATAATGATTGTAATAATACCACAGGTCGACCACTTGATGTAATGCGTGAAACGTCAAATCGATTTTTTTAAAGAGATGTATTAAAAGAAATTTCTTTTTTACTGCTTTATTTATTTATTCTTATATTTCCTTATTCGTATGCTTATCCTTACAGAGAAAGAGCCTTCAGTCCCATTTTTTTTATAATTTGACGATTTTCAACCACCATACCTTCCTCCCCCTTATAGCTATCGGCATGGAACTGATATGGTGTAGAACGGGAGACTTCTGACAACAATTACACACAGGTCATTCGTTTGCGTTCTGTAGTTTTCGCTGCTGAGCGAAATATTAACACACACACGTAGAATTTTACATACACCGATAACTTTCCATCCCAATGTACTCCACCCTTTTATAATTATGAACCCTCGAGCAACAATGCAACGAATAAAACCATTTTCAAAGAGCAATTATTGTTCCGCATTTCCCGTTATATTCTTCAAATTACTAAATATCTATCAGATCGCTGTAAAACCGTGCCTAAAACCTCCCTCAGGTGTAAATTAGTAACTGTACAAATATTTAAGTCTCTGCGTCTTGTCGTTCGGACGTGATAAGCGTACACCGAACAGACATTCACATTAATATATATAGATAAATAGCTATCCTATCGCCATAACACCGTGCCTAAAGCCTTCCCCGGGTAGACATTAGTAACTGTACTAATTTTTAGCTCTTTATGTCTTGTGGTTCAGACGTGATAAACGTACACCGAACAGACATTCACATTTATAGATATAGATTTCCCGGGTGGCATCTGCCGTCATAGGATAAAAATCGACTCCCTCTTTTCAGATGTACTGATTTTTCCGGCAGTATAGAATTGTTTTCAAGAATATGATAGGATACAAGAAGTGTTTGGGACAAGACGTAGGCAATATTTTGGTGAGTCGCAAACGAGGATGCTACAATTAGCAGAAAATAAGTGAAAGGCCTCTGTAAGGGTAACTCGTGAGTCCTGTGGCCGTAGCGAAGCCCCTACGTTGACAACGCAGGCTGCTGTGACTATCGTCGGACACTGCCAAAAGCTTGTGGGTACCGTTCCTGTGCTAGGAGACTGCGTGGCGTGAGACGCAGTCTCGCTCCAGAGGCGGAACCACAGCAGGTCACGGCGGGAGCATTGTGCCCCAGCCCCAGCGCCTCCAGTCATTACTTCTCGCAGATGACGCTCACACCGAGCGTTTCCCCGTCCATCTGAAAATCTTCCCGGAATACAAGTACAAGGAAATGTCATCGCTGACTGAATGCAGGAGAATGAATACAACATGACACAAGTGCCATTCACCGTTTCCTTTTGTAACGTCCCTCTAGTACCGAAACCAAATAAACAATCTCAAAATTAAATCAAAATATCAGTGACTAAGCCCACTTTTAAAAGTATGCGTCACATACAGTTAAATTGATACAGCGGAACGTATGTAATAATTTTTACCAAATATTTTATTAAGGAGAGGTACGAAGGACGATGAGGAAGGAAAGGAGTGACTTTAGCTGCACTAGGGCATTGATCTTACTCAATGGCGACAAGTGAAAATATGCGCGGCTAGCGCACGTCCTGAGCAGCATGGGATTGTCGCCTTAGCTTAAGGACATGCGCTAGCCACGCGCTACGCGTATTTCAAGCGTCAACTTCGCTTCGCAATATCTCGGGACATAATTGGCGTATTGCGATGCCATTGTTTATGTGACTTGTCATGTTATAGATTGTTGGTGAAGTAATATAGGATATCCATTCAAAAAAACATAAGTTTGTGTTAAAAAACACATTTGCTTTCGTTTTAGAATGTTTCAAAATATTTACATTCATGAGCCTCTGCCTTAAATTGATATCGGGAACAGTAGTTTTACAATAGCTGTTGTTGTTCCAGAGATATTTTGGGTGATCAAGACAAATGGGACACCCTTTCTATATACTGTATTTGCGAATTTCAGACGAACGGGAGGTGGGCACGGATAGCCAACAGACAGTGTGGTAGTTCACTGCACTCGGTAGACGGCTCGACGCCCTCTGTAATAAAAAAATATCCTGAGCAAAGAACGCAACAGACAGTCTAGAACAAACGACCGCAAAGACCCGACCTACCCTAAGAACTAAAAGAAAAAAAAAGGGGATGGCCCAAAGCAGGAGGTCCGGGTTCGAATCTCGGACTGGCTCGCATTTTCACTTGTCCTTGTCGCCTTTGAGTAAAACACCATACCATTTTGTTATATACAGGGTGTCCCAGCTATCTTGTCCACCCAAAATATCTCTGGAACAATAACAGCTATTGGAAAACGACTTTCACCAGTCTCAATGTACGGCTGGGGCCCATGAATGTACATATTTGGAAACATTCTAAAACGAAAGCAAATGTGTTTTTTAACACAAACTTATGTTTTTTTGAATGGATACCCTACATTTTTTCTTCGGCAATCCATAGCATGACAAATCATTTAAACAATGGCGTTGATTGCATCGGAATATTCCAATTACACCCGAGACAATGCGACGCGGAGTTGACGCTTGAAAAACCCGAAATGCGCTGCTAGCGCACGTCCCGAAGCTCAGGCGTGAACCCCATGCTGCCCGTAATCGCGATGTGATTGACTTGCGTAATCGCACTTCAAAACTTACCAAGAGATGCGAAACGAATAATACGGTCTGCTGCCATCATGCATTAAAGTCGTACATTCCAGCAGGTATTTATCCCATAGGCTAGGGGTGATGCGGTTCTGTAACATATTTGTGTACCGCAACGTTAGTCACAAAGTTAACTTCGCTTATCGTTAATCCGTTACTAAAACGGTAATGCCGTTCAACGTTAAAACTTTACTGTATATCTAGTGCAAGTGACAGTGAATCATTCACTCATAATAGTAAAATTCATGTTGATGGCTTTAGTGAAACGAGCAAGTGGAGTAAAGGTTTTACCGTTGTTTAGGTAAAACTGTTTTGATTTGGGAAGTGCAGGTAAGACATAGAAGATGAATGTAAACATGTTTAACCAATTAGTTTTATTATCACATAATTATCAATGTTTTGTTTACCTAATGCGTTACATGACAAATTGTTTCAAACAAAAGTTTCTGAACATCACTGGGTAAAATGGCCCTTTTTAGAAACTTGCGCTGTGATACCAGCACTACATACTAAAGATAGCGTTCACATATCATGCTCAAAGTGATAACCAATGGCTTGCATACATAGGGTCACTCTGCGGATGAAGGATTCCCTACTTCGTGCTACTGTTTCCTCTTTGATGGCTGTACAAGCATCAATAATGCGTTGCTTCATGTCCTCTGCTGTTGTTGGTTCATGTTGGTAAACAGCATCCTTCACTATTCCCCAAAGAAAAAAATCCAGCGGTGTAAGGTCCGGAGATCGGGCAGGCCACCTAAAAAAATGTAAATGTTTGTAAAGTCTATGGGAATCAACTACGGGGTTATCAGTCCCTAAACGTACAAACTACCTATGAACTAACTAAGACTAAGGACGGCACAAATATTCATGCCCGAGGGGGGATTCGAACCCTCGACCGCAGTGGCCGTGCAGACCGTGATTGGAGCGCCTCAGTCCCCTCGGCCACCGCGGCCGGCCAGGCCACCTAACTGGGCCACCACGTCCAATCCACCTACCAGGGAACTTATGGTTCACAAGTCGTCGTGTTCTTAAGTCGTTATGTGCAGGGCATCCGTCATGCTGATACCACATAACCATTCTCCTGTTCAGAGCTACGGTGTCCAAGAGAACAGACAGATTGTGTCGTATAAATCTGGAGTACTGTCTGCCATTTTGGACGCCATTTACAAAGAAAGGTCCGATAATGGTATCTCCAATAATCCCACACCAAACATTCACTTTCCACAGACGTTGATGCTCTACCTAACGGAGCCATTTTGGATTGTCTGAGGACCAATAATGCGTATTCCTCATATTGACAATTCCTTTGTTGGAGAATGATGCCTCGTCGGTAAAGAGAACATCTGCGAAAAAATTTGGATTAGTCAGAAGTTTTTGCTGAGCCCACCGACAAAATGTTACCCTGTTTCTGAAGTCATTTCCATGAAGATCCTGGTGTAAATGAACATGGTAAGGATGAAATTTATGACGTTGAAGAATACGCTGTGCATTTGATTTCGACACACCAACTTCACGTTCAATTTGACGTGTGCTGATGTGAGGATTCAAAGCTACAGTAGCGAGCACAGCAACTTCAGCACGTTCATCTGTGCGTGTTCTAGGACGATGTCTAGGTCTTGGATTTAAGCTTCCCGTTTCACGTAGACGAAATGAGAGACGACCAAACACCCGGCGCGAAGGCGATGGCTTGTCAGGGAATCGTCTTCTGTACAGTCGTTATGCCTGAACAGAATTTCGCCCGCCTACAACAGGGTACAGTACAGGTATGTAGAGTAGGGTAGAAAACAGACATATTAACGTAATAATCATAATGTTCTCTAACAGTACTATAAAAAAACAAGCAATCTAATAATGTATTTCCCGTCAACGTACATTCTCCATAGATCAGCAGCATTTCTACCATATCTTCATGTGTGTACATAATACAGTATAAGTTCCACAACACAACGTTTATTCACAATGTGTACTACCTCCGTGCCGTCACTAGATTACTCTGATGCACGACTACACTGGCAAGCGGTGTACTGCACGCCAAAGCAACAACAAATGGGATGCTCGGAGGTTGGTGGAGTACAGGAGTTTGCATGGGTCGCAAATCACAAACAAGGCGAAGTGGTAACTGTGGCTGTAGCGGGAACTACGTTGGACACGTGTCTAGGTAGAGCTAGGCCCTGGATGAACGAGTGCGCGAAAGGCACAATGGGTCATTTAACGCATTCGATAAACCTTATTTTGGGTGTGCAGGATAAATAAGACAACCTGACTGGTGTATGCCGATCGGTACTGGTTCATATTGTGTACGTAGATACATAAAACGTGCAAGAGGGAAACCATTATGTGCTTATGAGAGTTGATGGCAGCAGACCGTATTATTCGTTTCGGACCTCTTGATAAGTATGGAAGTGCGATTACGCAAGTCAATCACATCGCGATTACGGGCAACATGGGATTCACGCCTGAGCCTCAGGACGTGCGCTAGTAGCGCATTTCAGGTTTTTCAGCTGCAATATCTCGGAATGTAATTGGAATATTGCGATGCAATCAACGCCATTGTTTATGTGATTTGTCATGCTATGGATTGCCGAAGAAAAAATATAGGGTATCCATTTTTAAAAAAAACATAAGTTTGTGTTAAAAAACACGTTTGCTTTCGTTTTAGAATGTTTCCAAATATGTACATTCATGGGACCCAGCCGTACATTGATACCAGTGAAAGTCGTTTTCCAATAGCTGTTATTGTTCCAGAGATATTTTGGGTGGACAAGATAGCTGGGACACCCTGTATATAACAAAATCCGACGATTCCGAGGTGAAATCTGCTTGCTACGTGGAATAATCAGTATGTGTGGATTCTGCATCTTCTAAATAATGTGCATAGATACAGAATGTTACTTTGCTGAGTTCCAGAATATTTTCCAAAGTCGTACAGACCTTAGGCGAAAACGTGACCAGAAGCTAGAGCCGTCGGCGGGCGCAGCTGCCTTATATTTATATTACATCAACAATAATAGTACTTCGGTAGTTGATTGAAACTGTTACAAATTAAAGTTACAATAGTTTCGACAAAACAAAAAGATATTCGAACACAGTCAAATGAGGTGATAAAAATACAGTTATTAGAGAGATCTACATGCAGAAATTAACAAAATATCTGTTGAGACAACGTGTTCTTAATAATTTTGATTTACACAGAAATTTCGTCATTCCTTTCATTATTAACAATTTCACAATATTTAGACATCAAGTACAATTTAGTTACAAAGGCAGATTTACAATAAGAAAGTCCGAAGTCGTCAAAATTGAAAATGTCGGCCTATCCTAGTCTAGATATTTATAGAAACTGAACTTTCGTATTAAAATGTTCTATTCCAGCGAGGCAGATGGAAATATAACACTGCACGAAATATTTACAGCCTCGCAGCTGTAGGTTTAATTATGAACAGAAGTCGTTACGTTACGCAGTACTGACAATTGGTTTCGCATACTACAGTATAAGAATGGTATCGTATAATTCTATACTCCCAGCCTGGCTTGTCACGTTACATTATACATTTAGAATATGTTGTAGTCTAGGTAAAAACATTGTGCACGTGCCCATGCAGCTGTTGAAGTGGTGAAAACCCTATCAAAGAAAGGGCGGTTGTTATCTTTCTCAGCACATATCGTGTAAACTGCAGGAGGTATAAAAACATTTTGAAACATAATTTCCATGATTGCTACTGTGGAATTAAATCTTTAAACATTCTTATATATTTCGAAACCTTTCCTTACCTAATAAATTTTGAAATGGAAAACTTTTATATGTAATGTGTTTAATAGTATATTTAACAATAAATTCAAGCATATATGATGAAGTCAGACCCCTAAGTGGCACAACATTATGCAATAATGTTGTAATAATCAAATTTACGTGGTGCACAACGTGTAAGTGTATGCAGCGCCTCTTTGCAGTGGTCGGTACAACGTCCTCTCATTATTTTAAAAATGAAACGTTTGTAAATCTATGGGACTTAACTTCTGTGGTTATTAGTCCCTAGTCCCACGAACTAGTTTAACTGAAACTAACCTAAGGACAACACATACACCCCATGCCCGAGGGAGGACACGAACCCCCGACGGCGAGCAACCGCGCGCTCCGCAGCAAGGCGCCTTAGAGCCCTCGGCAACTCCACCGCGGCTCTCGCCCCTTCCGTGCTGGTTATTACCGGACTCGACAGATAGTGAGACCGTATTGTTTCAATTAAATCCTTCAGAAATCCGTATTCTATGGCTGCACTGTGATATTGCAAACAATACTATCGTCATGTATGATATGCATCATACGGCTGACAGAGCGCGCGCATAGCGGTAGATAGGGAAACTTCCGAGCTATACTTTATCGCATATGGTTTTATTGGTTCTTGACTATTAGATTTACTACAAATAAAATTTTTACCGTTTCAAAAATTGTGAGGTAAGTGGAGGATTTCGAAATATATCAAATGTTTAAAGATATGATTGCACAGTTGTAGAGTACAGTAGCAACTATGGAAATTATGTCGAAACAGTTTTGTTACAGCTCCTACTGATTCGACGATATGTGCTCAGAAAGATAGCAAACGCGTTTTCTTCGGGATAGTTATCATAACTTCAACGGCCGAATTAGCAAGTTTATATAAAAAAAAAATTTAAAAAAAGTTTCATATTTTCACATCGATCACAACATATTCGAAGTGTATCGGAATCGGCGAGTGGCACTAGAGTAACGTTGTTAGTCAACATTTCTAGTTAGTGTGATGAATGGCAGCTTACTTTGAAAGTAGAAAAATTCAGAGTAATCTAGATGAGCAGGGAAAACAAACTGTGATGTTCGAATGCAGCATTATTAGAGTGTTGCTTGAGAAAATCACACCGATTAAATATTTATGTGTAACGTTGCAGAGAGATATAAAATGGCACGAGCATGTAAGAACTGTCATAAGGGAGGTGACTTGTGGACTTAAATTTGTTGGGAGAATTTTAGGATAGTGTGGTTTACCCGTAAAGGACACTGCGCGTAGAACTCTAGTGCGATCCATTCTTGAATACTGCTCGGGTGGTTGGGAAATGAAGGAAGGAAGGTTGGGATTTAATGTTCCATCGACATCGTTATCAGTAGGAACGGAGCATGGGCTCGGATCGTTTTCTTAAAGATGGGGAAGTACGAGAGGAAGCTGGAAAATAAGTTTCCCCTGTTAACTGTGGGCAGAGTTGTGTATGAAAAGAAAAAAATAGAATCAGACATTAAAGATAGGACATATCTTTATTTTTCTACATAATTTCCAACTACATTAAGACATTTGTGAAACCGTTTTATAAGCTTCAAAAAGCAGTCCAGGAAAAAAAAATCAGAGCGTTGTGTACGGAAGAAGCGTTGAACGGCTATGGAGTGGAAACATCCGTCATCACCCGTCCGAAAGAAGTTCAAAAGCACTCCGCCTGCAGGTAAAGTGCTACTCACTGTTTCCTGGGACGCCCAAGAAATTTTGTTGTTGAACTTTTTGGAGGATGCAACCACCAATGCTGCGCGGTACTATGCCACTCTGTCTGAATTGAAAGAAATGATTCGGAAAAAGCGACCTGGCCTTCTCAGATCTGGCGTTCTGCTGCTGGATGACAATGCGAGACCGTCGGCGACGGCAACGCAAAACCATATTGCTACTCTTGGTTGGTAGCGACCTGATTTTTTCCTGAAAGGCTTTTTGAAACTTATAAAGCTGGTAGAAGCCGACCTCGGGGAAGATCAGTTTGGGTTCAGGAGAAATGTAGGAACACGGGAGGCAATACTCACTTTACGGCTTATCCTAGAAGATAGATTAAGGAAAGGCAAACCTACATTTCTAGCTTTTGTAGATTTGGAGAAGGATTTTGACAATGTTGATTGGAATAAACTCTTTCAAGTTCTGAAGCAAGCAGGAGTAAAATATAGGGAGCGTAAGGTTATTTACAACTTGTACAAAAACCAGACTGCGGTTGTCAGAGTTGAAGGGCATGAAAGGGATGCAGTGGTTGGGAAGGGGGTAAGACAGGGTTATAGCCTTTCTCAAATGTTATTCAATTTGTACATTGAGTAAACTATAAAGGAAAGCAAGGAGAAATTTGGAGAAGGAGTTAAAGTTCAGGGTGAAGAATTAAAAACATTGCGTTTTGCCGATGACATAGTAATTCTGTCAGATACAGCAAATGACCTGGAAGAGCAATTGAACGGAATGGACAGTGTGCTGAAAGGTACATATAAGATGAACATTAACAAGAGCAAAACTAGGGTAATAGAGTGCAGTGTAAGAAAATCAGGTGATGCTGAAGGAATTATATTAGGTAAAGAAGCAATAAAAGAGGTAGATCAGTTTTGTTACTTAGGCAGTAAAATAACAAATGATGGTCACAGCACAGAGGATATAAAATGCAGAATGGCAATGGGTAGAAAAGCGTTCTTGAAAAAGAGAAATTTGTTAACATCGAATATTGATTTAAGCCTAAAGAAGTCCTTTCTGAAGGTATTTGTATTGAGTGTTGCCTTGTATGGGAGTGAGACATGGACCATAAACAGTGCGGACAGGAAGAGGATTGAGGCTTTTGAAATATGGTGCTACAGAAGAATGCTGAAGATTAGGTGGGTGGATCGCGTAACTAATGAGGAGGTACTGAACAGAATTGGGGAGAAAAGAAATTTCTGGCATACCTTGACTAAAAGAAGGGATAGATTGGTAGGACACATTCCCAGACATCAAGGAATTGTGAATTTAGCGTTGGAGGGAAGTGTCTGGGGTAAAAACCGCAGAGGAAGACCAAGAGGTGGATACAGTAAGCAGATTCAAAAAGATGTAGGTTGCCGTTCTTATGTGGAGATGAAGAGACTTGCTCAGGATAGGGTATTGTGGAGAGCTGCATCAAACCAGTCTCCGGACTGAAGACCACAACAACAACAAAGCGGTATGACATATGTCTCAATGTACTTGAAAATTATGTAGAAAAATAACGATATGTCTTATCTTTAATGTCTCATTCTATTTTTTCCTTTCATACGCAAATGTTCAAATGTTTGTAGAGTTTATGGGACTTAACTACTGGGTCATCAGTCCCTAAACTTACAAACTACTTATGAACTAGCTAATCCTAAGGACGGCACAAATATCCATGCCCGAGGGGGGATTCGAACCACCGACCGTAGTGCCCGTGCAGACCGTGACTGGAGCGCCTCAGTCCCCTCGGCCACCGCGAACGGCTTTCATACGCAAATCTGGCCAGAGTCGACAGGGGAAACGTATCTTGCAACTCCCTCCAGTAAATCGGTCGCATTCCTCCAAGCAACCATCACGGTATTTGTCCGGAGAGATTTAGGAAATCACTGAATCTGAATGCCGCATTGAGGCACTATGCTACGATGCGCGAGGCCGTTCCCCGTCGGAGGTTCGAATCCCCCCTCGGGCATGAATGTTTGTGCCGTCTTTAGTATAACCTAGTTGTTTGTAAGTTTGGGGACTGATGACCCCGAAGTTCAGTCCCATAAGCTTTACAAACATTTGAACATTTTGAATCTGAATGGCCTTAGGTGGTGGATTTGAATCGCCTTCCTTCGAAATGCTGATGACGGCGCCACCTCGTCCGGTCTGGGATTTGGGAGCCCCACCAGGACGAATATAAGTAAGACGTCGAAGCAATTCATAAGTGAGCAGCAGGATTTGTTAGCGATGTGTTCTGTCTACAAGAGAGTCGTACGAAGATGTTTCAGGAACTGAACTGGGAATTCCGGGAGTGCAAGCTACGTTCTTTTGTCGGAATACTATTGATATACAGAACCGGCATTTGAAGGTGGCAGCAACACACTTCTCACTTTAGATGCCGTCTCACAGCAGCAGCAAAATGTCAGAGGTCCATCATGCATGTACCACATGATTTGACGTTGCTGAAGGGGAATATCCTCAAGCAATGCCGGAAGATAGTAAAGTCTAAATTTCACATCAATGTGTACTAACCAGGACGACGTTTACAATACCATATGTACCGGGTGATCAAAAAGTCAGTATAAATTTGAAAACTTAATAAATTATGGAATAATGTAGATAGAGAGGTAAAAATTGACACATATCCTTGGAATGACATGGGGTTTTATTAGAACCAAACAAAAAAAAAAAAAAATTCAAAAAATGTCCGACAGATGGTGCTTCATTTGATCAGAAAAGCAATAATTAGCATAACAAATTAAGACAAAGCAAAGATGATGTTCTTTACAGGAAATGCTCAACAGTAGCTGTAGTCGAGGAATAATGTTGTGAACATCACTGTAAAGCATGTCCGGAATTATGGTGAGGCATTGGCGTCGGATGTTGTCTTTCAGCATCCCTAGATATGTCGGTCGATCACGATACACTTGCGACTATACCCGGGCCGCTGAAACTTTGAACTTGACGTTTACAAATAACAAGTGAAGAGCAAGAAGCGCGAGCCGCTAGTCGCTAGGAATGATCCAATCACAGCGCGCGAAACACTTTCGGTGGTCACGTGCCGTGACGTCAAAGTTCCCGCGTTGCCGGCTTTGTTTAGTGCTACTGTAAACAAAGTTGTGTAACCTGTCTACCGCATGTTTACGTTGTGTGTGCTTCTTTCGCTGCGATTTGTTTTACTGTGAGTGGTTTAACTTGACTTTCCAAGTTCAAGTAATTGGATAATGTCACCGAAAAGACGTTTGTCTAGTAACTTTTCTGAGTACGTTCTAAATTTCGTATGAATAAAAACTTCGAAGCATCTACTGTGAGCAGGAAGTTCATTCTCGCTTCAAACGATCGTAGAAAAGTTATGGTGCAGTGGTTACAAGAAAGAAATATTGCTGCAGATATGACAATGTCAAAACTTCTTTTATATTCCCGTGTGAAACAGTATAAGCCTATTACGCCCACATATGCAGTAGACGAAATTGCAAAGGAGCAGCGTCACAATGTAATAAGGCTGCCCCCATATCTCTGCCGTTCTAACCCTATAAAATTAGTATGGAGTGACGTGAAGAATTACATAAGGAACAATAATAAGTCTTTCACAATAACAGAGGTGGAGAGGCTGTTGCGCGAAGCTGTTGCCAATGTGGATGCTGCATCTTAGAATAAAAGCGTAGAGCGCGGTGAAACACTGATTTGGGAGTAATCATGAACAGTTAATGATTTGTCTTGGTGATAACGACGATTTTGGCATTGACGACAACAGTGAAGATGAGGAGCTGGATGTAATTGCACCATTGTCGTCGTAAATTGGTGAGTGAAAAGCATTGTGATTATAAAACGTAGAGAGAGAGAGGGGGTACTATCTTGATTATTGTTTATTTCGTATGTCATGATCCAATGCTTATTTTCTACATTGTTCTGTTCCGTCATTGAAAGCGTGTGCGTTGTAGTGCTCTTGTCTACATTATTATGCAGTTAATTAATTGCTGCTTTGTGGTAGCAGCTCAAGAACGAATTATTATATGCACTTTTATTGCTCAATAGCTTACATTTACGAGTTGCTACTGAAAACCGTTTCGTCTGCTGTGTGTATAGAGGCTAGTGTTGCATCGTCGCTACATCTACATCTACATGGGATACTCTGCAAATCACATTTAAGTGCCTGGCAGAGGGTTCATCGAACCACAATTATACTATTTATTTCCCATTCCATTCTCGAATAGCGCGCGGGAAGAAAGAACACCTGAATCTCTCTGTTCGAGATCTGATTTCTCGTATTTTATTCTGATGATCATTCCTACCTATTTAAGTGGGAGTCAACAATATATTTTCGCATTCGGAGGAGAATGTTGGCGATTGGAGTTTCGCAAGTAGCCCACGCCGCAGCGATAAGCGCCGTTGTTGTAATGATTCCCACCCCAGATCTTGTATCATTTCCGTAACGCTGTCTCCCCTGTATCGTGACAATACGAAACGAGCTGCCCTTCTTTGGACTCTTTCGATGTCCTCCGTCAAACCCACCTGATAAGGATCCCACACTGGGCTGCAATACTCCAAAAATGGACGGACAATCGCAGTGTATGCAGTTTCTTTAGTAGTTCTGCCTTCACTTTTGATTGATTTATCTTGTAAACAAAGTTTAACGGATTTCTTTTCGTACTCATGTGGACGACTTCACACTTCTCATTATTTAGAGTCAATTGCCAATTATTACACCATACTGATATCTTATTCAGATTGTTCTGCAGTTGGTTTTGATCTTCAGATGATTTAAATAGACGGTAAATGACGGCGTCATCTGCAAACAACCTAAGAGAGCTACTTAGATTTTCCCCTAAATCGTTTATGTAAATAAGGAATAGCAGAGGACCAATAACACTACCCTGTGGAACGCCCGATATCATCTCTGTTTTAGTCGATGCCTTACCATCGATTACAACGAACTATGTCCTCTCTGACAAGAAATCCCCTATCCAATCGCAAATTTGGGGCGATGTACCATAACCACGCAATTTGATTAAAAGCCGTTTGTGAGGTACGGTGTCAAAAGCTTTCTGGAAATCAAGAAATACGGAATCGATTTGCGAACCCTTGTCGATAGCACCCATCACTTCGTGTGAATAAAGAGCTAGTTGTGTTTCGCATGAACGATATTTTCTAAATCCGTGTTGACCTTGGGTCAATAGATCGTTCTGTTCGAGATAATTCATAATATTTGAATACGGGATATGTTCTAAAACCCTGCTGCAAATTGACGTCAATGAAATAGGCCTGTAGTTTAGTGGGTTACTCCTACTGCCTTTCTTGAATATAGGTGTGACCTGTGCAACTTTCCAATCTTTTGGTACAGATCCTTCTATGAGAGAGCGGTTGTATATGACTGTTAAGTAAGGAGCTATCGCTTCAGCATAATCAGATAGAAATCTAATGGGTATACAATCCGGACCAGAAGACTTGTTCTTGTTAAGTGATTTTAGTTGCTGCACTACTCCGATGATATCTACTTCTACGTTACTCATTACGGCATCTGTTCGTAATTCGAAATCTGGAATATTGGTTTCGTCTTCTTTGGTGAATGAGTTTCTAAAAGCTAAGTTTAGTAACTCTGCTTTAGTAGCGCTGTCATCGGCAGGATCGCCATTACTATCACGTAGTGAAGGTATTGTTTGTGATTTGCCCCGAGTATATTTAACATATGACCAAAACCTCTTTGGGTTTTCAGTCAAATTACGAGAAAGAGTTTCGTTGTGATAAATATTGTAGGCATCTCGCATTGAAATCCTCGCTAAATTTCGAGCTTCTGAGTACGATCGCAAATCCTGGGGATTTCGTGTTCGTTTAAATTTAGTATGCCTTTTCCTTTGCTTTTGCAACAGTGTCCTGACCTGTTTTGTGTACCAAGGGGGATCGCCTCCTTCTTTTATTAATTTATTTGGTATAAAACTGTCAATTGCTGTCGATACCACTTCTTTGAATTTGAGCCACATCTGGTCTACACCTACATTTAGTGTTAGAAACGAATGGAAGCTGTCTTTCAAGAAGCAATGTATTTTGTTTCCATCTGCTTTCCTGAACAAATATACTTTGCGTTTATTTTTGGTAACTTTGGGACTTTCGATATTCAATTTCGCTACGACAGCTCTGTGTTCACTAATACCTGTATCCGTTTTGATGCTCGTTATGAGCTCAGGATTATTTGTTGCTAAGAGATCAAGTGTGTTTTCACATCCATTTACAATTCTAGTTGGCTCATGAACTAATTGTTCGAAGTAATTCTCAGAGAATGCGTTGAGTACAATTTCGGACGATGTTTTATGCCTACCTGCTGATTTGAAAATATAATTTCGCCAACAGATCGAGGGTAAATTAAAATCACCATCTACTATTATCGTGTGAGTCGGGTACGTTTTTGTAATTAGACTTAGTTTTTCTTTGAACCTTTCTGCTATTGTATCGTCAGAGTCGGGAGGCCGGTAAAAGGAACCGATTATTAACTTCTTATGATTTTCGGGTACAACCTCTACCCATAATAGCTCGCAGGAACTATCAACTTCAACTTCGCTACATGAAATACTACCTTTGACGGCGACAAACACGCCCCCACCTATTTTGTTTAATTTATCCTTTCTGAACACCGATAGATCTTTTGCAAATACTTCTTCTGAACTTATTTCCGGCTTGAGCCAACTTTCTCTGCCTATAATGATATGTGTTTCGGTGCTTTCTACTAACGCTTGCAGTTCTGGTACTTTCCCGACACAGCTACGACAATTTACAACTGTTATACCGATAGTTTCCGGATCTATATTTCTCCTGTCATTCAGCTGCACCCTTTGAGATTGCCCATTTTCTATTTCCCCGAAGCTCTTTATCCTAAAAAACCGCCCAGTCCACGCCACACAGCCCCCGCTACCCGTGTAGCCGCTTCCTGCGTGTAGTGGACTCCTGACCTATTCAGCGGAACCCGGAAACCCACCACCCGATGGCGCAAGTCAAGGAATCTGCAGCCTACACGGTCGCAGAACCGTCTGAGCCTCTGATTCAGACCCTCCACTCGGCTCTGTACCAGAGGTCCACAGTCGGTCCTGTCAACTATGCTGCAGATGGTGAGCTCTGCTTTCATCTTGCAAGCAAGACTGGCAGTCTTTACCACTTCAGTTAGCCGCTCGAAACCTGAGAGAATCTCTTCAGATCCGAAACGACACACATCATTGGTAACGACGTGAGCCACCACCTGCAGTTGGCTGCACCCCGTACCCTTCATGGCATCCGGGAGGACCCGTTCCACATCTGGAATGACTCCACCCGGTATGCACACGGAGTGCACGTTGGCCTTCTTCCCCTCCTTGGCAGCCATCTCTCTAAGGGGCTCCATCACCCGCCTAACGTTGGAGCTCCCAACTACAAGTAAACCCACCCTCTGTGAAAGCCCGGATCTTCCAGACTGGGTGGTGACAGGGTGAGAGACACCATCCGACTCAGGAACGTCGTCCTGAGCAGACAGCGCCTCAAACCTGTTCGCAAGACGAACCGGGGAGGCCTCACGATCGGTCCCCCGGAATGTCTTGCGCCTCCTGCCACGCACTGGAGCAACCTCCCACGCAACCACGGGTGGGATGTCTGCCACACTGCTAGCAGTTTCAGGGCATGTCGCTGCCGCAGGCCGATCGGTGGAGATGACGGGGATCCGTTCGGTCCCCACTGCCGGCCAACAACAACGACGCCCATCGATCGCAGCTTCCAACTGTGCAACCGAGGTTAACACAGCTTGAAGCTGGGAGCGAAGTGTCACCAGCTCAGACTGCATCCGCACACAGCAGTCGCAGTCCCTATTCATGATTACAGTGCCAACAAAAACAAAAACTACAGTCGCGATGCGTTCAAAGGAAAACTACACTGATTGTTAAAACGCGGAAGTGAATCTAATACGCACGACAGCTCAGTATAAATTTACAAATTGAGACGAGAAAGTGCAGACGAAAATCAAAATACTATATGTCGCTTCTAATCATAAAATAAAGACAGACGACTGTCGAGACGCGATTCACACGGCGGAATAATACACTAACCAGATATTTAACGCGAATATGAATCAAATAAAAAGCGAGCACACAATAAATTTAATGAACTGAAGGGAAAAACGCACTGAAAAGTAAAAAATATGTAGCTTCTAGAGAGAAGCCGGTTACACTTACAACTGAGAATTTACTGCTAAAGCAGTATAGCCAACTTAACTCGCCGTAACGCGAAACGTCAAGTGCAATGTTTCAGCGGCCCGGGTATACAGGTAACCCCAAAGCCAATAATCGCACGGACTGAGGTCTGGGGACCTGGGAGGCCAAGCATGACGAAAGTGGCGGCTGAGCACACGATCATCACCAAACGACGCGCGCAAGAGATCTTTCACACGTCTAGCAAAACTTTTTTTTTTTGTTCTAATAAAACCCCATGTCATTCCAAGCATGTGTGTCAATTTTTACCCCTCTCTCTACATTATTCCGTGATTTATTAAGTTTTCAAATTTATACTGATTTTTTGATCACCCGGTATATTGTGTATGATATCTCTCCTGACCCCTAATTGTTTTGAGCAGTGTATGACTCCAATGCAGATATTTAATTTTTCCGAGAAATTTTATTTACCAGTTTATTTCTCATTGAATTTCAAAATGTCTTCAATGCAGCACCCGCTTTTCGACAGGAACAGCCTTATTCATTGTCATTGGTGAGGTAGAGGTGCTTAAGTCAGGCAAAGCAATAGGCTGTAGACTTTTCCCTTCCCTTGGTTGTTTTATATGCCCCGTCTGGTTCTTGTCAAACAGTGGGACGTTCGTATTTTCACAAAGAGGAGCTTATTTGTCTATTACGTAGAATTTCTCGGGGTCTTTTGTTAAGTGGTGATTTTAACTGTCTTCTGATTTCTTTTGATCAATCTCCTAATTTTAGATATTCAGGCGACTTAAATGAGTTAGTACGCTCGATGCATTTGTAAGATGTTTGGGTGTGTAAATATCCAACTTTGGTCAAATTTACACATTTTATCGCGACTTCCAATGATTCTACTTATCGGACTGTATGCGCTGTCGCAATCTTGAAGTAGACGTTATCCCTGATGACAGTACTAAATCAACTGTAACTCGGTTCAAAACAAAAACAGACTACTGTCACGATACACGTCGGAAGAATACACTAACCAGATACCGAACGCCATTTTAAATCTAACATACACGCGAGCACACGATAAGTTTAAGAAACTGAAGGAAGAACCGCACAGAAAAGTCAAAATATGTCGCTTCTAGTGAGAAGCCGGTTACACTTACAAGTGAAGATGTGCCCTCTGTACTGCGCTGTGGAGACGAGGACGGCCACCGAGTCACAGAACAATTGTAGTGCTCCCTGCCTGCTACTTCCTCTTTCTCGAAGCTTTGACGGTATTCCAGCAAGGGATCGGACGTGTTTGTGCATCCGCAATGAAATTGTCATTTGCCTGTTAGAGCTCACAAACGATTATACACTGAAGAACCAAAGAAACTGATACAGCATGCGTATGCAAACACAGAGATATGTAAACACACGAAGGACGACGTTGCGGTCGGCAACCCTATATAAGACAACAGGAATCGGGCGCAAGCTGCTACAATGGCAGGTTATCACGACGTGAGTAAGTTTGAACGTGGTGTTATAGTCGGCGCACAAGAGATAGGTAGCGATGACTTGGCAATTTTCCCGTTCGATTATTTAACCCAGCCTTTCCCTCTCAACGATGTGAGAAGTACCGGAAACGACACGTGCTTCGGATTCCACGTTAAGCTGTAGGTCCCCTGTTCCCGCTTGGATAACTGGTGTAGGTTAGGGACACGCAAATCGCCGAAGTGCCGTCGAATTGAAAGACCTGCATCAGGCCAATGAGCGACACGAAATTATTATTTCACGAGTGCATCGTGAATATCGGGAATCCAGTGAAACATTAGATCTCCGACATCGCTGCAGCCGCGCGGGAGTAGCAGTGTGGTCTAAGGCATCATGCTAGGGACTGGGAGGTCGAGTCCTCCATCGGACGAGCGTGTGTGTGTGTGTGTGTGTGTGTGTGTGTGTGTGTGTGTGTTGTCCTTGGTGTAAGTTAGTTTAAGTAGTTAGTTTCGGAAGTTTGTAAGTCTAAAGACTGATGACCATAACAGTTTCGTCAAATAGGTTTACAAATATTTGAACAGCGCTGCAGATTGAAAAGTTCCTGCAAGAATGAAACCAACAATGATTGAAAGAAATCGTTCAACGTCACAAAAATGCAACCCTTGTGCCAATTTCGGAGGATGTGAATGCCGGGCTATCAACAAGTGTCAGAATGCGAATCATTTGACGAGACATCATCAGTATGGGCTTCCTGAGCAGAAGGCCCACCCTTGCTGACATCACGACAGAAAGCTTTACGACTCGCCTAGGTCTACCAACACAAACATTGGACTGTTGGTTACTGGAAACATGTTGCCTGGTCGGACGAGTTTTGTTTCCTACTGTATCGAGTGGATGGACGTCTACGGGTATGGAGACAACTTCATGAAACCATGGACCCTGCATGAGTCCTGTTCAAGCTGGTGGAGTCTGTAATGGCGTGGGACGCGTGCTGTTGCAGTGATATGGGATGCCAGGTACGTCTAGATAGGACTCTGACAGATGCAAAGAACGTACGCATCCTGTCTGGTTACCTGCATCTATTCAATGCGACGCTCCACACGTCCAGACTTGCTACAGAGTATATATATTTTTGACGAATTACAGCATTCAAACGAATGAAATAAATCGCAATTTGCGATGTTATGGCTTCACTGTATTAGGTTTAGATGGAATACCAAACTGTGAAAATTTGTGCCCAGCCGGGATTCAAACCCGGGATCTCCTGCTTACTAGGCAGACGCGTTGACCACTCCGCCACCGAGGACACAGTGACCAGCCCGACTGCAGAGGACTATACCCTGCACGTCTCCCGCCACACACAAATCTCCCTGATGCGGTAATACAGTATTGTGGCTGCGAGCATTATAGAATAAATAGGCTGTGGTATAGGAATGAGACAGCGTGACGAATGGAGATTTGTGTGTGGCGGGAGACGTGCAGGGAAGAGTCCTCTGCAGTCGGGCTGGTCACTGTGTCCTCGGTGGCGGAGTGGTCAACGCGTCTGCCCAAGTAAGCAGGAGATCCCGGGTTCGAATCCCGACCGGGCACAAATTTTCATTCGCCACAGTTTGGTATTCCATCAAAACCTAATACAGTGAAGCCATAACATCGCAAATTGCGATTTATTTCATTGCTACAGAGTGGCTCCAGGAACACTCTTATGAGTTTAAACACTTCCGTTCGCCACTAAACTTCCTAGAAATAAACATTGTTGAGCATATCCCCTCGTACTCTGACGGATTTATAGACAGCCCTGCAGATTTCATGGTGTCAGTTCCATCCAGAACTACTTAAGACAATAGTAAGTCCATACCACGTCGTTTCGGCACTTCTGCGTGTTCGCGGGGGTCCTACATGATCTTAGGCAGGTGTACAAGTTTCTTTGGTTCTTCACTGTAGATTTTTTTTTTTTTTTTGTACCCAAGTTAACCGTTCTTGGCAAGCAAATTTACATCAACATTTTCTGTAGTCCTGTCACATGTTCTTCAAGCACATAACAACTCAGGTCTGTTGCAGCTATAAGACGCACATCAATAGGACTGAATCTACTGATGCATTTCATATAACTGTGACTGATCAGTGCGGTACAAGATGTGGATAACGTATAACACAGGAGATCTTGATCAATGAAATGATAAATAATTCACTGATGTACAGTTCATGTAACAAAGTTTCAACTTCAGAGTTTCACGCTGTGCTTCTACTGCTGATAAAAAAGCTGATGTAAGTTTAGACGAAGGAAAGCCTACATTTGAGAGCCGTACCACACCTTCCGTTAGTATCATCACTCTTTTCATTCCAATTGGACAAAGAACAGAACCCTTGGTTCACATTTTTCGAAGCGGAACTTGTGAACTCCGTGCTCTTGGCCCAGACCGTTCAGCACCGGGCGCAGAAGACAAAAAGAGCAGGAAGTGCAGATTCGCACAGACAAGCGTGCTGCTAACTGCTTTAGTCTTTTTCTGTTTCTAAGAAATAGGGGAGGGACCTAAACGTTAGATATACGCCTGACGTAATAGTAGCCGGCCGCGGTGGCCGAGGAGACTGAGGCGCTTCAGTCACGGTCTGCACGGCTACTACGGTCGGGGGTTCGAATCCCCTCTCGGGCATGGATATTTGTGCCGTCTTTAGTATAAGGTAGTTCATAAGCAGTTTGTAAGTTTAGGGACTGATGGCCCCGTAGTTAAGTCCCATAAGCTTAAGAAACATTTGAACATTTTGACGTAATAGTACCCTCTTCTGTACTCAAGCGACCTACGGGCGAAACAGTACACGTCACAGTCTCGAACGCGGTATTAAAATGCTCCGCTAGTAAATGTGTCGTACATATAGCAAGAATTAAGGGCAGGAATGCTAAGATTGTGGATATCTATATCTATAAATGTGAATGTCTGTTCGGTGTACGTTTATCACGTCTGAACCACAAGACATAAAGAGCTAAAAATTTGTACAGTTACTAATGTCTACCCGTTGAAGGCTTTATGCACGGTTTTATGGCGATCAGATAGCTATTGATCTATATATATTAATGTGAATGTCTGTTCGGTGTACGTTTATCACGTCTGAACCACAAGACATAAAGAGCTAAAAATTTGTACAATTACTAATGTCTACCCGGGGAAGGCTTTAGGCACGGTTTTATGGCGATCAGTTAGCTATATATATATATATATATATATATATATATATATATATATATATATATATATATATATATGTGAATATCTGTTCGGTGTACGCTTATGGCGTCCGAACGACAAGACGCAGAGACTTAAATATTTGCACAAATACTAATTTATACCTGAGGAACGTTTTAGGTACTGTGTTATAGCGATCTGATAGATATTTAGTGATTTGAAGAATATAAATCGAAATGCGGAACAATAATTACTCTTTGAAAATTATATTTACTCTTTGAAAACGGTTTTATTGGTTGCATTGTTGCTTGAGGGTTGATAATGATAAAAGGGTATAATGGGATGGAAAGTTATCGGTGTATATAAAATTCTACGTGTGTGTGTGTTAATATTTCTCTCTGCAGAGGAAACCACAGAACGCAAACGAATGGTCCGAAGTCTCCCGCTGTACACCATAGCAGTTCCATGCCGATAGCTATAAGGGGGTGGAAGATAGGTGGTTGAAAGTCGTCAAATTATTTTAAAAAAAATCGGACTGAAGGCCAGCGATGATGTTTGCGACTCGATAGCTAGGAGGTTACATACAGCGAAACATGATGCCACAGACCATATCTTTGGTCTATGCTTGCTACAATGTCTTCAGCTCTTTATCTGTAAGGATAAGCATACGAATAAGGAAATATAAGAACAAATAAACAGCACATTACTGAAAGACAGCTGATCTATCATAATCAACCAACACGCGAGCGGAGCCGCGGGTTTAAGCTAGTAGGACATAAATGCAAAATAATAAAAGTGACGAGCTTATCTACCGTCGGGTGCGACTCAAAACAATAATGTACTTTTAGAAATAATTAAGTAGTCAAAAGGAATTTTTAAAAACGAAAGAAAATATACATTGCTGAAACAATTCTCTAGAATTTCTCAGAAAGCCCAAAAATCTAAATATGTATAATTTAAAATCTGTGAGTGGTTTTTCATGGAGAACAAAGCTTTATATACCTAGTCACCGCGCATGTAATTTCGAGAAGAAGGCGAAAATATTTCAACGAAGTTCCAGTACGGAACGTGAACCCTCTGGGTGAGACCAAGCGAGATGGCGCGACCATTAAGAGAGTAAAATCGAATTCTTAGGAGCGTGATTCATATCTCCATCCGTCTTAACTCGTTCCTGTCAGAACAAAACCCTTTCTGTCCCTATCCATCACTCAGCCGGTTTCTCAAAATCCTTTTCAGTAGCAGGAACGAGGCTCTGAAACAATTTACCTCAGTATATCAGAGAACTGAATAACACTGCCAGCTTCAAACGACAGTTAATGGATTATCTACTAAAGCAATAATTACGCCAGTCTTTAATACCCTACGGTCCAGGTACGTCACATCCATTCCTCCTCCCAGATATTCTCTTACTGCCATTGCTCTCGCCAGGTACAGCTCTCTTAACTTCCTTTTGTCAGAACTCGCCTTGCCTTAACCAGTCTCGATTCAAAAGTACATCCTGTATCTGCTAATATCAATGTTGTTACTTCTATTATTACACCAACAGCAGCAGAAGGTGTCTCAGTGGTACTACTAGTATTAATCCTATTAGAATTAAGTCAATACCTTTTATTTACATCCTTTTACATGTAGTTAACTTTTATAAATTATGTTATTAATTGCTTATCTGTAAAAATCATTGGTATGTTATAGGTAACTCAAATGAAAAGAAATACTGTATGTGTAAAACCCTGGTCCGATGTAAGAGAGGGCCTGATGGCCCTAATCTGATCAGGCTAAATAAACAAATAAATAAATAAATAAATAAGTTTTCCATGGTTCCCTTAAATCTCTTCAGGTGAATGTTTGGTAAATTCCTCCAACTAGGCAACGGTATATTATTTTCCTCACCCTTCTGAGTTCAGATGTACTTCAAGGGAGTGATATCAGACCATTACATTTCATAATATACGGAATGATCATAATTAAATTTAACTTCCAAAACGCTGTAAAAATAGCACCACTGGTCAGAATGACGTCAAATTACAACGGTATATTATCGGAGAAGGGGGCAAACGTATAGCGAAAGAAAAATACATAATGTGAGGAGTAAGATGAAAACAGCATACTACCTCACTAAGGACGTATATAATAAGAAGTCGATATCCATCAATGCTAAACTGGCTCAGAAGCACTCTATGCAGCAGAATGTTTGACTCTGAACAAAAACGCAATGATGGAATCACTGCAAATTACTGAAAGAAAAATATTAAGGAAAATCTTGGAGCCAGTTAAAGAGCAGACACAATACAGAATGTGTCATAATAGTGAAATCTATACAAATATTGAAAAAATCACTGATGTAATTAGGAAACGAAGAATAGCTTTCTACGCTCACATACAAAGAACGGATCCCTACAGACTGACAAAAAGATTGTTCTGTTACTTTAGTAAATAAAAAAATGGATAATACATTGCGCAAAGAAGTTGGAAGAGACAGGGACGAGCTCCAAATTAGCCAAAAAGATATTGAGAAAAGACTGCCACTCAGAAAGAAATTAAAGGATGCCAAATGTTTCCAGGAAAAACCGAAGAAAAAGACTGGAGCCAAGTGGACCCTAAGAAAGAAGAGAGAAACATCGGAAAATGATAAGAGAAATATGGAGGAAAAGAAAGGCGAAACAGTTGAAATAATCGTAGTCCATAGTGGCTTATACGTAACAGAATAAAAGAAGTAGTGTGAGGATTAATGAATAGATGGCGCTGTAAGCATCATAATAGTGGTAGACTACAAATGACAAATGAATTATACATAAATGCCTAAGGTATAAGTTGCACGTTAAACAAACTGAACTACTCAGTGTGCATGGGTGTACAGGTGTGATACTGTTAGTTAGGTCATATCACATCAAATGGCAAAAATAGGTTTTTAACTGTCCTGAGGCTAAAAAACGCATAAAAAATCAATCAAAATCGAATCGGAATTTTAATTTCCGGGAGACGGTAGCGAAACACCTTCAATATGCTGTTCATCGTTTTCTACAACTAGTTGAAAACGGCATGTTCCACTACTGACTGAAGTGTTCCCGAGGTCACGCTCAGAATGTGTTGCGCAATGTGTGCCTTCAGTGTAGCCAAGTTGGCAGTCGGAACATTGAACACAGCATCTTACAGATAGCCCCATAGCTAGAAGTCACACGGTTTAAGATCAGGGGATCGGGACGGCCAGACAGTAGGGAAATGGCGGCTGATAATCCTAGCATTTCCGAAATGACGATTCGGCTGCTGCTTGACTGAATTTACAGTGTGCCGAGATGCGCCATCTTGTGTAAAAATGATTTCATCCACACATCCACGCTATTGGAGAGCTGAAATGACGGGGAAGCGTAAGAGACACTCATAACGCTTACCAGTGATTGTACAGGAACAGGACCGGAAGCACCTCTCTCTTCGGAAAAATATGGCCCTATGATAAATGATGCCGTAAACCCGCACTACACAGTGACCTTTTCAGGATGGAGCGGTACTGGTTGATTTGCGTGTAGATTATCTCTTGCCCATATTCGACAGTTCTGTGTATTGATACATCCTGTCAGATGGAAGTGGACTTCGTCTGTCCACAAAATCTTCTACGGCCATTCATCGTCCACTTCCTCGCAAGCAAGAAATTCTAAAACAAAAGTCTCTCTCGCTGGCAAGTCAAGAAAAAAGCAACTCGTGCACATGGGTAATTTTGAATGGATACAAAGAACGATGTTCCGGTGGATTTTACGCACAGTGCTCACAGGTTTGTCCAGTGTTCGGGAAATTCTCCGTGCAGTACACGTTTGCACTCCACCACTCGACTCCTCCTGAATTCCTGTGACCGAGTGAGTTGGGGCAGTGCTAACGCACTGGACTCGCATTCGGAAGGGTGGTGGTTCAAATCCACCTCCGGCCATCCAGATTTAGGTTTTCCGTGATTTCTCTAAATCACTCCAGGCAGCCGGCCGCGGTGGCCGAGGGGACGAAGGCGCTCCAGTCACGGTCTGCACGGCCACTACGGTCGGGGGTTCGAATCCCCCCTCGGGCATGGATATTTGTGCCGTCCTAGTTCGTAAGTAGTTCATAAGTAGTTTGTAAGTTTAGGGACTGATGACACCGTAGTTAAGTCCCATAGACTATACAAACATTTGAACATTTTTTTTCACTCCAGGCAAATGCATGCCGGGATGGTTCCTTTAAAAGGGCACGGCCGATTTCTTTCCACATCCTTACCCAAACACTCCGTCCGAGCGTAAGCTCCGTCTCTAACGACTGCGATGTCGACGAGATGTTAAACTGCAAGCTTCCTTCCTGAATTCCTGTGGCCACTTCTTCCGTGGACCTCGAATCAATTCGTTTTCTCCCTCTACCAGGTTGCACACCAAATGAATCTTTTTGAATTTCCGCAGCATTTTCTTCAGACGCACGACAGTCATCGCACCAACGCCTTTTATTTATTTTTTTATTTTTTTATTTTTTTTATTTTTAAAAACCCTTCCGTGTCCGAAACTTCTGCAGACCGCCTTATGCACAATCATCATTCTTGTAAAACCGTGTTACAAGCAGAGGAGAATCTTGCATTGAGACAGTCGTGACGAACGTCTCAGACGTAAAATGAGCAAAAGCCGTGAACACAGCGTCTTTATACCAGCTTCAGTGTGCAACAGGTGTTTTCACTTACATATTCTGACACATACAGCGCCAGCTATTAATCAATTTCCACACTATTTATTTTTCTTCTGCCAAACGTTTTCCCCCTTCTCCGATAATATTTAAACTAATAAAACACATAGTAGACAAAGACAAACCTCCTCCACTCTCAAAACCACCACATAAGACAAAAACAAATCCCTACCCACAAATTAACACATGCAGAAAAATCGGAATATCTCTCTCTCTCTCTCTCTCTCTCTCACACACACACACACACACACACACACACACACACACACACACACACAGAGAGAAAGTCGCTAGTTGAACCAAAATCATATTTATAAACACACAATACAGTCAGAACATCACACACAAAGTTGATAGCAGACGCCTATTTTGACAGAAACGAAACAAAAACACACCTCACAGCACGAATCAAAGAACTCGAAAGCAAAGAACACACACACAGACAATAGACAAACAAAACAAACGACATACAGAGCCTGCCAGGCCACAGAAATGGTTATGTTTCAAAAACTTTCGTAAGAAATGTTACTGTAAAAAGTGTAAAATAGTGTAAATATAAGCAGTGACAGCAAGTGACGAGGTGCTACAAACCACACATGAAGATAAAAACATAAAAAATTCGTGAGTAATATTAATAGTCCAATTTATTCAGAATCAAAACAATCCAATTGCATGAGAACTGTTACAGATCGAATTTCGTAATAACTAAAACAAATAATGTAATACAAACCAATTATTGTACAGCTGACCACTGAAGATGCTTTAAAATAAAGCGAAACGCGTCTGGTCTAAAGTAGACTAATTTACAATTGCAAAAGACGGTCCCATAACCTATACAAAATTGTATAACTGCAACTGCGGAAGACGAGGCCAAAAAACGAAGAAATATGGATAATATTCCTTTGCAATTTGACGTTATTCTGACCAGTAGTGTTATTTTTACAGCTTTTTGAAAGTTTAATTATATCATCCTGTTTATAAATGATTTAGTTAGTAACATTCAAACTTCTTTAAGTCTTTTCACGGATTATATTGTTGTATATAGAGAATTTTTAACTCTAGAACATTTATAGAATTGTAAGTGAACCTGCAGAGATCTATCGTTTCATACAGTGATTATCAGTTCGCCATCGCCATAAACATGTAACTTGTTGCGCATAAATAGACAGAAAGCAAAATTTCTTATTACACGACTGCTGAATAATTATAGGAATTTATTACATCTTTAAAATATGTATTAGTATGTGAACGTAGCTATTTAAAGTGAAATGACCACGTAAAGGAAAGCAGATGCCTATAGAGAAAATGAAAAAGATCTAAAGAAGAGCAGCACGTCCCTTTAACCCAGATAGCGCTGACGAAGGACGAGAACGGCAGCTTACTTTTTAATTCTTGTCTGTAAGACTTCGTGTACAGCGTCATATTTTATTTCTTTGAATAGCCTGCTCCCATTGCAGATCAATTTAACTTGTATTGTCGATTGAAAAGTGGTTGGATACAACTGCAAATTTGAGGTTTATACAGAATGTATTGAAGAATTCCTCGTAGTTGGGCTTATATTTTTTAAACTTTCTTCGATTTTTTAGACATTTATATGTATATATTTCATCTTAATAATAATGATTCATCAGATTAAAATTATAAAAAAAATCATTCTGACATCATTCCAGAAAGAAAGGCAGTATTGGAAAACTAATGGCCTGATTGTGAAAAACTCACTTATAACGATCTTGTACAGTTATATGAAGGTAATTAATAACTTCTGAGAAGAAAATTAAACCGACAATAATTCCGCGCTATCTGGGTTAAGGTTCATTTAGTAAAAACGAAAGTGTCATGGAGATATTCCAGTTCCTGCTGCAGATGATGCCAGAGAGGATTTCGTCATCGCCGTGTGGCTCACTGTTAAGGTTCTGGGGGCGTACTTTCCATATTTCTACCTACAACGTATTTTTTTTATTTACTTATTATTTAACATGCCCCATTACATAGTAATATTACATGTTTGATGGTTAGATTCAGGCAGTTACATCAAATATTTTTGCAAACACAAGTACAGTATATAAGTTGACAGGGTTTACAAAGGAACAAACAATTTTATACATCAGGAAATGTTATTGAATTACAAAAATTGTAAAAGTCTGTAGTGAATTTATGTACTAAGTCATATTTACTGACGGGCCATCCTCCTCCTTTGGCAGCTATTTTTTTCCTGGGATGGTCCCTCTCTTTCAATAAATTGCAGCAGTCAAAAAGCACATGGTCAATAGTTTGGACAGCACTGTTACATGTGCACTTTCCGTCTTCAATTATTTTGAACCGCTGTTAGTAGGCTTTCAGTTTCCCATGGCCTGTTAACATAGCTGTAAAATTCGGAGATATCGGAAGTTTAATCTGTAAACGTTGTCGGATCGCAGGAAAATAGGTTAAGTGCTTCCCCCGTTTTTTGTTCTGTGCCATTCAATGTCCCATTTGTTCCTAAACTCTTCTCGAAGTTTCTTCTTTACGGCACTTGTAGGTATTTTGTTGTAGCGTATTGATTACGTGTGTCTCGTGAAAAGACCATTAAAGTGAGAGTGATTCGAGGTTATGCGAAGGCTTAACAACAATCGTTCTACCTGGGAACTATTCGAGACTGAATAACTAATGAAGAGGTACTGAACAGAATTGGTGAGAAAATGAATTTTTGGCATACCTTGACTAAAAGAAGGTATCGCTTGGTAGGACACATTCTTAGACATCGAAGAATCGTAAATTTAGCATTGGAGGGAAGTGTGTGGGGTAAAAATGGCAGAGGGAGACCAAGAGACGCTTATAGTAAGCAGATTCAAATGGATGTGGGTTGCCGTTCTTATGAGGAGATGAAAAGGTTTGCTCAGGCTAGAGTAGGGTGGAGAGCTACATCAAACCAGTCTCCGGACTGAAGACCATAACAACAACAGTATGCATACTAACGTGTGGTGTTCGTAAGTCCCTCGCTATAAGAGGACTGTACAATGTCTGGATTAAAAACGAAACCATAACAGGAAGTTACTTGACACTTCCTGGCAGATTAAAATTGTGTGCCGGAACCGGGACTCGAACCTGGGACCTTTGCCTTTCGCGGGCAAGCGCGCTACCGACTGTGCTATCCCGACACGACTCACGATGCCGCCCCACAACTTTACTTCCGCCAGTACCTCGCCTCCTACTTTCCAAACTTCCCAGAAGCTCTCCTGCGAACCATGCAAGACTAGCACTCCTGGAAGAAAGGATATGGTGAAGACATGGCTTAGTCACAGCCTAAGGGATGTTTCCAGAATGAAACTTTCACTCTGCAGCGGAGTGTGCGCTGATATGAAACTTCCTGGCAGATTAAAATTGTGTGCCGGAACCGGGACTCGAACCTGGGACCTTTGCGTATCGCGGGAAAGTAGGAGGCGAGGTACTGGCGGAAGTAAAGTTGTGGGGCGGCATCGTGAGTCGTGTCGGGATAGCACAGTCGGTAGTGCGCTTGCCCGCGAAAGGCAAAGTTCCCAGGTTCGAGTCCCGGTTCCGGCACACAATTTTAATCTGCCAGGAAGTTTCATATCAGCGCACTCTCCGCTGAAGAGTGAAAGTTTCATTCAGGAAGTTACTTAACTAACCACTATGCTACTTCACCCATTTCTTACGATTCGCGTTACCGTTAGAAAGATAACGTTTGTCTTCCAGGTACGCCAGTAGTAAGAAACACCGAATCCCGTGTTTTCTTCGCGAGGTCGTAGACACAGAGGCGGTAGACAGAGGGAATAAAACAAAGTGTCGCTAAACCGTTTGGTGGTCTGTGTGTTGTTAGCGTGGCGCAGATTCTCGCTACGTGCGGTGACAGTGCAGATCCGAGAGCATTTATATGCTAAGCAGGCGCGCCTCCCATCATTACGCAGAGGAAGCGCCTGTGCAGGCTTACAGTCGCGCTTCTCGCCGTCAGTACACGGCCGCGTAGTTACTCTGCATGAGTCGCTTCCCGAAAGAACGTAGATAAGAAGACAATTCATTATAACGGCTAGCCGCGGGTATTCTAAGCTCACCGGACAAAACGTGTGACACACCTAGAGAAGTCATTACCGGCGACATTTTATATCGTGTAATTCTTTCCTTGGACTTCCTGAATTCGATTAGAAACCCATTCATCCTGAATTCGATTAGAAACCCATTCACAAAGTTTGTGCGTGTAATTCGCAGCCACGTAAAAACCAATAACTGACGATTGCCACCTAATTGTGGGGGTGCTGGTGTGGAGCTTTTATCCGCTGTTGTAACATGCCCCTTAAATTTTCTGTAGTTTTCGAGTCAGGCAGACTGTGCGACGTCAGCTTCCGCCACATGTTGGCTCCTGATTGTCTCGCGCCGCATAGATGTTCTGCATGTAGTTCAAATGTTTGTTAAGCTTATGGGACTTAACTACGGGGTCATCAGTCCCTAAACTTACAAACTACTTATGAACTACTTACGAACTAGGACTGCACAAATATCCATGCCCGAGGGGGGATTCGAACCCCCGACCGTAGTGGCTGTGCAGACCGTGACTGAAGCGCCTCAGTCCCCTCGGCCACCGCGGCCGGCGCATGTAGTTCGTCGTATATGTATAGCCCTCATTTATTCTACTTTAGTAGTACTGAAATTTTAGAAAAGAATATTTAATTGAAAATATAACTTAATTGATTTTTCCGTCGGTACTTCACAGAACATGATAATAATATCAAAAAGGAACAACTTCCTGATGTTCAGCAAAACTTTCTATTGGTCACAAACCGGCTTTCGGCTTTTTAGGCCATCATCAGGTGACAACTGAATGTAGTACACATGTTTTCAAAGATGTTAAGATTTACAAAGATGTTATCAGAGACAATCGATACTTCACAGGAAAGTTCATCGCAAATACTTATTTATGAGAGTTATTAACATTTATATAAAAATATAATAAATATGTGTAAAGAATCAAAACTAATATGATTATTATTGAAAAGGAAGGTTGAAAATAAAACTTATTTCAGTAGAGGTGTAGAGGGGAACTGGATCTGATTGTTTAATACTAAACTAGCATCCTGAGCCAAATGTATATTGATTCCCAATATTTCCAGTAGTGTCATCTTTATGCTTTTCTTCAGGGTATGTAGAATCTCACAGTTTACATCATAATCATGGCCTTCTCTGAGCAGATGTTCAGCAAAGGTTGAATCTGTCTTTTTTAACCTCCAGCTTCTCTCATGTTCTGATAATCTAATAATAATAATAATAATAATAATAATAATAATAATCTAATAATCTTCTCTAATAGAGAAGGCCATGATTATGATGTAAACTGTGAGATTCTACATACCCTGAAGAAAAGCAGAAAGATGACACTACTGGAAATATTTGAAATCAATAAACATTTGGCTCAGGATGCTAGTTTAGTATTAAACGATCAGATCCAGTTCCCCTCTACACCTCTACTGAAATAAGTTTTATTTTCAACCTTCCTTTTCAATAATAATCATATTATGACATAAAAGTTTTCTGGGTATGGTACCGCGTCATGATGTAAGGCTATTACTTAAATAACCAACGTTTCGGCCAACGTTACAGTGGCCTTCATCTGGGTAACTGGTGTGAGCTGGTTGTTACTACACTTTATATTACTTTCATTTAGACATTACGTCATAATTTTTTAAAATAAGCGATGTTATTGGTGAATGTATTGCGGAAGAGTGGAACTTTATTTTTGATAGGATGCTGAGGTGGAAGGGGTGGGGGTTAGCCGTTGCCTATTGCTTCTTGCATAGCGAGACATGGTTGGTGTTCATCGGCGAATGGGGTGAGGGCTTCCGTTTCTCTCCTGCTGGCCGTGGGCCGCGCGGCGGCAGTAGCGACCTGGTTCAGTTGTGTTTATCTTCGACCTACTTCAAGTGGCAAGAAAGATTCTACGAGCAAACAGACGGCGTAGCAATGGGGTCTCCCTTATCCCCGTTGGCAGCCGACATTTTCATGGAGGCCTTCGAAGCAACATCTACATCTACATCTACATACATACTCCGCAATTCACCGTAAGGTGCGTGGCGGAGGGTACACCGTACCACTACTAGGCATTTCCTATTCCACTCCCAAATTGAACGAGGAAAAAAAGAATGCCTATATGCCTCCGTACGAGCCCTAATTTCTCTTATCTTGTCTTTGTGATCTTTACGCGAAATGTAAGTAGGCGGCAGCAAGATCGTACTACACTCAGCTTCAAATTCCGGCCCTCTAAATTTACTTAACAGAAATTCACGAAAAGAACGTCGTCTTTCTTCCAGCGATCCCCAATTGAGTTGCCGGAGCATTTCCGAGACACTCGCGCATTGGTCGAACCTACCGGTAACAAATCTAGCTGCTCGCCTCTGAACCGCCTCTATGTCTTCCTTCAAACCGATCTGCTGCGGGTCCCAAATACTTGAGCAATACTCAAGATGTGGTCGTACAAGCGTTTTATACGCGGTCTCCTTTACAGGTGAAGTACATCTTCCCAAAATTCTCCCAATAAACCGAAGTCGGCTGTCTGCCTTACTCACAACTGTCCTTACATGCTCGTTCCATTTCATATCGCTCTGCAATGTTACGCCTAGATATTTGAACGACGCGACCGCATCAAGAAGCTCACTACTGATGCAGTATTCGAACATTATAGGATTGTTTTTTCTACTCATGCGCATCACCTTACATTTTTCTACATTGAGAGCTAGCTGCCATTCTTCGCACCAACTAGAAATTTTGTCTAAGTCAACCTGTATGCTATTACAGTCAGTTACAGACGACACCCTCCCATACACCACAGCATCATCAGCAAACAGCCGCAAATTACAACTTACTCTGTCCATCAGATCATTTATATAGATAGAAAATAATAGCGGTCCTATCACACTCCCCTGGGGCACGCCTGACGATACACTCGTCTCTGATGAGCACTCGCCGTCGAGAACAACGTACTGCGTTCTATTACTTAGGAAGTCTTCCAGCCAGTCACAAATCTGTGAACCTATTCCATAAGCTCGTATCTTCGTTAGCAGTCTGCAGTGTGGCACCGTGTCGAACGCCTTTTTGAAGTCGAGAAAAACACAATCCGCCTGTTGCCCTTCGTCCATGGCTCGCAAGATGTCATGTGAGAAAAGGGCAAGCTGAGTTTCGCATGAACGATGTTTCCTAAACCCGTGCTGATTCATGGAAAGAAGCTTTTCCGTTTCAAGGAAATTTACTATATTCGAACTGAGAATATGCTCCAAAATTCTACATGAAACCGATGTCAACGATATTGGCCTGTAATTGTATGGGTCAGTTCTCTTTCCTTTCTTATACACTGGAGTCACCTGCGCTTTTTTCCATTCACTAGGAACTTTGCGCTGAATTAAAGATTCGCTATAAATGCAAGCACTTTGTTCCGCCCCTTTACGCCCAAGATGCTGGTTTAGATACGTGGACGATACTTTCGCAATATGGCCCCACGGTGAGATGGAACTACACAAATTTCATGAACATCTAAACAAATTGCACAAGAAGATCCAATTTACATTAGAGATCGAAAAGGATGGCGGTATTCCATTCCTAGATGTGGAAATTTATAGAACTAGGCAAGGCACACTTGGGCACAGGGTATATCGGAAGCCTACACATACCGACAGGTATTTGCACGCTCAATCAAACCACCATCCAGCACAGAAGAACTCTGTTATCCGCTCACTGACGATTCGCGCGCAACGACTAAGTGATGAAGACAACAAAACAGCTGAGCTCAACAAACTAGAAACAACATTTCTGGCAAATGGCTACAACCATAGAGCGATCCACACCGCCATGGACACAAATAAAATAAACATCAGTAGGCAGGAAGTCAACAAAAAGCAGCCAGCAGCACGCTTACCTTATGTAAAAAACGTCACAGATCGCATTGCCAAACATCTTCGCCGGGTAGGAATCCAGCCTTTCTTCTACAGCAGTCGCAAGGTCAAGGATGCTCTTGGTTCCACAAAGGACAACATAGACGCACTACATGCATCAGGAGTATACAAGGTGGAATGCGAGTGTGGGGAAGTGTACATAGGTGAGACAGGGAGGGCAGTGGCAACACGCATACGGGAACATGAACGCTACATTCGATTAGGCCAACACAATAAATCTGCAGTAGCCGAACACCAGCAAGATTGCAGCAGGAAGATAAAATTTAACGATGCCAGAATACTCGCCAAGCAACCAGGGATGGTCAAACGTAAGATAAGGGAAGCCATCGAAATTGTTAAACACCCCAATAACATGAATAGAGAAGATGGACTCAGGCTTGCCCCCTCTTGGCTACCGGCCATCACAGCGCAATAGGCCGCACTGACATCACAACACGCGAGCGTCACCAGTAAGCAACTGCCGCCGCGCGGCCCACGGCCAGCAGGAGAGAAACGGAAGCCCTCACCCCATTCGCCGATGAACACCAACCATGTCTCGCTATGCAAGAAGCAATAGGCAACGGCTAACCCCCACCCCTTCCACCTCAGCATCCTATCAAAAATAAAGTTCCACTCTTCCGCAATACATTCACCAATAACATCGCTTATTTTAAAAAATTATGACGTAATGTCTAAATGAAAGTAATATAAAGTGTAGTAACAACCAGCTCACACCAGTTACCCAGATGAAGGCCACTGTAACGTTGGCCGAAACGTTGGTTATTTAAGTAATAGCCTTACATCATGACGCGGTACCATACCCAGAAAACTTTTATGTCATCTGACTCTGGCCGCGGAAGCCTACGTAATTATAATAATCATATTATATTTGATTCTTTACACATATTTATTATATTTTTATATAAATGTTAATAACTCTCATAAATAAGTATTTGCGATGAACTTTCCTGTGAAGTATCGATTGTCTCTGATAACAGCTTTGTAAATCTTAACATCTTTGAAAACATGTGTACTACATTCAGTTGTCACCTGATGATGGCCTAAGAAGCCGAAAGCCGGTTTGTGACCAATAAAAAGTTTTGCAGAACATCAGGAAGTTGTTCCTTTTTGATATTATTGAAAATATAACTATTTTAACGTAGACTCGTATAATAATAAATATTAAAATTATAAACATTCGCATTGTGTGTACCTGTTGTGTATGCGTAGTACGCAGTTAGTAGTCGAAACCTACGAACATTCACCACTATTGTTCATACTATTCATCTTCATCTAATATATAAAGCAGAGTGTCCGTATGTTTGTACGTGTTGCATACAAATCTACAGTTTTGTTCTAATCTTCATGAAATTTTGTACACGTAAGCTTCAATCCATGAGGACGGTCGCCGTAAGTGTAAGAATCACATACGATATATAGTTCACCAGGTATGACGTCATAAACAATGAGATGCGCGGAAAACTGCTGCATTTTGCGACTATGCTGCTCATTTTCTCCTAAACCATTGGACCGATGTCAACCAAATTTGGTACACACATTCCTTACCGTGAGGTAACAATTCCTGCATGGTTAATAATCACATACGGCACATGGTTCAAAAGATATTACGCCATAACCAATAGAAATCGCAAAAAGTGCCATATAATGCGGCGAGACTTTCGAAATACACTGTATGAGAATGACAGTACTTAGCGACTTGCAACAAACTTTAGACATAATTTCAAACCTTTAATAAACTTTTTCTCGCTGGCAACCATAGTAAAATGATGAAAGGAAAAAAGTTTCTCGCGTACTACTTTTCCGCTGTTTATGGAGTAAAACTACGGCATTCGGTATGACGTTACAATTTATAATTTGTACACTACAAATTGTAGCCGCAGGACATTTTACAGACAGTATACACACATATAGTTGAATGTACCCTCTAAATTTTATCACAGTGCGACACGTAGTTCATGAGATATGACCACATAAACAGTAACGTTCATGAAAAACCGCCCCATCACGCACCAAGTTTTAATCTATTACTTCTTTACTACTAATTGTATTCCCAAGAGATTTTACAGACATACAGACCTTAAACAAATGAATGTATACCTCAAAAATGACAGATATAAATAAATAAATACCTGGGCAAAGCCGGGTTTTCAGCTAGTCGATCATATGTTGAAAACAGTAGACTCCCCCCATGGGACTCGCGTGGCGAGCACAGGTACCGGAGCTAATGCAGTCTTTCTTCCTTCTTTCCTCCCAGGACTGCATTTCCTTTCCCTTTCCCTCTTTTCCTATCCTCACTCCATCCCCTCCCCTCCGAGGGACCGATAACCTTAGGAGTTTGGTCCCCCTATCCCAACCAACCAACCAACCAACCAACCAAAACAGTACACTGGCATCACGGAATTAAAATAGGTGAAAACAAAATAAGCAGTCTCGCATATGAAGGCGACTTTGTTGTGATGCCAGATTCGATTGAAAAGTTGGAGTATAATATTTCAGAGCTCGATCAGAGGTATAGTGGTTATGATATGAAGATCAGCATCTCCAAAACAATAGTAATGTCTGTGAGAAAGAGATTTAAACAGATTGAGTGCCAAGTAGGAGGAACAAAGTTAGAACAGGTAGACAGTTTCAAGTACCTAGGATGTATTTTCTCACAGGATGGCAACATAGTGAAACAACTGGAATCAAGGTGTAGCAAAGCTAATGCAGTGAATGCTCAGCTAAGATCTACTCTCTTCTGCAAGAAGAAAGTAAGTACTAGGGATGGGAAAAACCGACCGGTTAAAACCGATACCGGTATTTTAGTTTTGAATAACCGTTTTTTTCGGTATTTATTTGGTGTCGGTTGTAACCGGTTTATTTTAGTTATTGCCAAGAACCGGGCAAAAAAACCGGTACGACTATTTCCTGTAGTAGTGGTTCAAAATGTGTTTTTTGTAAATAATTTTAAACAATTTAAACTAGTAGATCCTAATATTTAGGGCTATTCCTAAAATTTCCACTGCTGTGAAATATTAGGTCATCGCAGAAACTAAGAAAAGCGATCAGTGATAATTTAAGAACAATCCCGGCAGTCAGATACGCTCTACAAACGCGTGACATAAGAACTTAAGAACTGGTGCAGCTACTGAGGCATCGATGCACCTGTTGCCGTGTGGCGTGGCCTATTAGACGACGCGCGTGCACCGGCAGTGTACAAGACTTGCCTCCGTCTGGTCATGCGGCAGTTCCTTGCTGTCGTCGCCAGACATCGGTTGTGTCTTAAATGGCACCATCCCGAGTGTGGAAGTACTTCACGAAGTACGGGAGCAGTGAGGTACGATGCCCCATTTGCTTTAAAAAGCTGAAAACGGGTGGAGGTACTACAAACATGCTGTGTCATTTAAGGAAAAAGCATCAAAAATGTTTCTTGGAAGAGAAGGTAAATTCGATTCATATACCTATTATGTAAGTGATGTAGTATAAGCTTGCAAGAATAACTTTTAATGTATTATCATATTGTTATGCTAACAAAGTTTATTAATGTGATTCCTTGAAAGCGAGGGGCTTTATTAATAACCACTATGGGTTTAGGTAACATTCATCATGTGGTGCCTCGCGAGGTAGCCGTGCGGTCTGAGGCTCCATGTTACGCACTGCGCGGCTGCTCCAGTCGGAGGTTCGAGTCCTCCCCCCTCCCTCGGTCATGGGTGTGTATGTTGTCCTTAGCGTAAGTTAGTTTAAGTTAGATTAAGTAGTTTGTAAGTGTATGGACCGATAACCTAAGCAGTTAGGTCTCATAAGAACTCACACCCATTTGAACATTCTTTGATCATGTGGTACACAGCTCTTCTAGTTCAATTTGCGTAAATTTACACTGACAGCAATCATACTTTAAGTCGGAAATGTGAATATTTTTCGAAATACTTCTGCAGCACTGACTGCAGTTCATTTACTGACTGTATGCCAAAGTGATCGACAAAAATGAAATAAAAGTTAAATGTCCTATACATCCTGTATTACTCGCAGGGGAATGGAGCATTCTGTCATGCGAAATCTGCTTCAAAAGAACAGCTAAAACGTACTGCCAGTATTTTTTATATGTTGAAAATCAACAATATCGCGTGCCAGCAGACAGCTGGATGTGTTCTCTCCAACAGACTGCCGTAGAGCGCTGGCAGCCACACAATTTTTCTCAAAACCGAACTAAACCTTTCGTGTTACAGGACTCATAAAATAATGAGTACATACTTTTGTTCATAACTACAGACTTCATTCTCGTTGATGTTCCTTATTTCCGAAGCGTTACGTGTGCGAAGACTCTTGGTCTGCAGACATCTCGCCTTCCGTTTGTCCACCCCAATGTACACGTGATCAGGCCGTGCACTACCAACACCACGTCTCTAGATGGTGTTGGCACTACCCTTCTGCGGGGAAGCCCAGCGCGTCACGTTGTAAACTTGCTGTCTCAATTCGGCGAAAGTAGTAAAGTCATTTATCGTATGTAGTATCGTACGGTTGTGTCTGTGTAGTTACTGCTATTTCACCTGATTCTGGATGCTTGGTTATGGACCGGGACTTGCCAAAAGACCAAGCATTCAAGTGATGAAGGAACTTCCACATGAAACTCTGTAAGCGGTCAGGCTGGTAGTACGAACTCAAGCTGCATGGAGGCTAAAACATATTTTCGTAACTACATTCCAGATATCCTATGAGTCAGGTATGTATATTCTGGCTCTGAGGAGTTTATGATATGCTTCGAAATTCTATCTAACGAATGTATGAAACTGTCTAAACTTGAAAGGCATATATCAACTAAATATTTTGAATGTGTAGGGAAGTCTCTAGATTTCTTTCAAATCAAGAAAAGAAATCTGTCCACGACAATCTGTCATGGACAAGTCGTCGAAACAGAATACACTGTGCACCACAGTTTCTTATGAGCTATCTTTGTTAATTGCAAAGAGAAGAATTTGTTATACCTGCAGAAAAAATGATAAGCAATGCTTTGTTTTACGAAAACTGTACACAAACAATTAAAGTAATTCCGTTATCAAACACTACTGTGAAGAGAAGGAAGGACGAAAAGTCGGGAAATGTCAAGGAAGATGTCATTAATGCTTTCAAACAAAGCGAATGTTTAATTAAAAAGAACGCACCTCCCCCCTCTCACACGCACACACACACAAACACACACTCACAGTAGCCATTACTACTAAAATATATTAGTATATTTTAATAATAATGGCTAGTGTGAGCTTGTGTGTGTAAGGGGGGGATGTGCGTGCGCCCACCTATTTTTGTATATTGATGATTTTGACTATTTTACGCAATGGGTGGGCCGCAAAGCAAGAAAGGTTGGGAACCGCTGCTATAGATGAAGCAGTTAGAGCGAACAGACAGATGGTGGGGTCATGTTACACGCATGGGAGAAGCAAGGTTAAGTAGGAGGCTCGTGGGTTCGGCAGTAGAGGGTAAGGGCAGTCGAGGTAAACCAAGGAGAAAGTACTTGGATTCGGTGAAGAATGATTTTGAAATAATAGGCTTAAGATCAGATGAGGCATCAATGTTACCATTGAATAGGGAAACATGGAGGAATTTTATTAGGGGGGACTATACTCCAAACTAAGCGCTGAAAGGCATAATCAGTCGCTAATGATGATGATGATGATCACACTCACTTTCATACGTCACTCATATTAAAATAAATCATTCACTAAATTCTCTTGTGTTGAATTCGCTATTTCTACATCGATTCCTCCTACTCCTTAATGGTTTCTATGCTGCTTTAATTTCTTTTCCGTTTTCTGACTTGTGGTCTCGTAGTTGTGGAGTTGTTGCAATTCAATTGTCTGAGCTGCTCCATGACTACGTCTCAGGTCAACATACATAAACTTTCTCTAAAACATATAAATATGTATATTTTCCTGGTCAATGTGAAACTTTCAGGTAATATTAGTGTGACGTTTGGACTCCGCCGCGCGGGAATAGCCGTGTGGTTCTAGGCATCATGTCAGGGACCGCGCGGCCGCCTCCGAGTCCGAATCAAAATGTTCAAATGTTTGTTAAGCTTATGGGACTTAACTACGGGGTCAGCAGTCCTTAAACTTACAAACTACTTATGAACTAGCTAACACTAAAGACGGCACAAATATCCATGCCCGAGGGGGGATTCGAACCCCCGACCGTAGTGGCCGTGCAGACCGTGACTGAAGCGCCTCAGTCTCCTCGGCCACCGCGGCCGGCCCTCCGAGTTCTCCCTCGGGCTGGCTGGGTGTTGTCCTTAGGATAGGTTTAAGTTAGTTTTAGTAGTTCGTAAGTCTAAGGAGCGATGACCAAAGTAGCCTCGTCTGTAAAGGAGACCGCATATAAAACGCTTGTACGACACCGTCTTGAGTATTTCTCAAGTGTTTGGGATCCCCACCAGATCGGTTTAAAGGAAGATATACAAGCAATTTAGGGGCGGGCCTCTTGGTTTGTTACTGGTAGGTTCGATCAATGCGCGATTGTTACTGAGATGCTTCGGGAACTCAAATGGGAGTCTCTACAATACCCTTTCTTCCAGGGGTGTTAGTCCTGCAACTTCTGTTAAGTTTGGAAGGTAGGAGATGAGGTACTGGCGAAAGTAAAGCTGTGATGATGGGCCGTTTGTGTGCCAGGGTAGTTCAGTCGGTAGGGTGCTTTCCCGCAAAAGGCAAATATGCCGGGTTCGAATCCCAGTGCAGCACACAGTTGCAATATGCAAGTAAATTTCGTATGGGCGCAAACATCGCCGCAGTGTGAAAATATCACTCTGGAAACTTCATATTACAATGTTTACGGTGAGGTGGTTTCAAAATTGTTTGGACACGCAGTTTTTTCTTGTTCTACCCGTCTGCTGTGATCTTACACACCTACGCGTGATCTCGGTAGTGTTTCTAAACTTTTTACACGTACACGCGTCTCTCTTAGATCGTTGGCATGTTCGTTTTGTTGTAACATGATGCGGGTTTATTCTTCCTAGTCTTCTGCTATTACGGTCTGCCTCTGATCTAATTGCTCGATTCTTTTGGAATGGTCGGTGATATTCTCATGTGTTTCCTGAACAATTCTTCCTCCCTTTACGTTTGAAGCGCTTACTTTTTCTTCACTACAACTGAAACTTTTCGCGCTCCTATGGCTTCGTTCTACCAGCTCCACCATCAAGTTCGTCGTCCATTGCCATCTGCTCTGATTCTGCTGACGTTTTCTTAATGTTTCCAATCTCTTCGTTGACTTCTGCGACTTGCCCTTTGACTTGACCAATGCTCTCTACTATTTTATTTGCTGCCAGGTAAGACTCTTTCCATAACTCCTGACTGCTTCTCACAGTTGTCTCTTCCAACTTCTTTCTATTCCATCCTTCTTCCTTCCTTATTGTATTTTCTGCAACGTGTAACAACAGCACCAATTTTTCGAGATTCATTCCACCCCCACCAATGCCCCCTGGCGTGAATCTCTCGATTCCATCACATCATTACGTTTTGATTACGAATCTGACCTCTCACTATCGCTGGCTACTTATTCTCACGCCTACCGTTCCCACGTTTAGTGAAATAGTTACTTCATCGTCGATGTGTCTGACAATATCATTCACTTCCTCACTGTCTAAATATATTGCGTTCGACATGTCTACTGAGTTTGCAGAACGGTTCAGATGCAGATCTTTTACAACGTTATTTTTGTTTACATATGAAAAGAACTCTAACGTAATGCCTACTTAACGTGGAAGTGCTTTACTCAGTGTAAACATGCACAGAAAGAGAATTTTGTACATTCGAATGGTTTAACATTAATAGAAATGCCCCACGCATTTTATGTTGTTCTATCTTATAATCGACACGGTTCCCATAAAAATATCCTTCCAAACCCGGAAATCAAACTTAGGTTTCTTAAAAAAAAAAAAAAAAAAAAAAAAAAAAAAAAAAAAAAAAAAAATTGTCAACGCCGTTAACAGCACTGAACTTTGAGAACGTGAGACAGAAGTACAACACATACAAATACATCTTAAAAATTACATTTTAAAATAAAAATACAAATTTTCTATTGCTAGACGAAAGTCTGTTTTCTGACATTTCTCCTACATTCAGCCTGAATGTAATCTACTCAGGAAGAGAGAAAAACCTTACACTTAACTCGACGCAATCCGAGAACGTAAAAGAAGGTTCTGATGGTACAAGATCCTGGATAATGGTCGCCAATAGGAAGCTGCGAGAGAGGTGCATACCACCTCTCACATTCTCAGAAAGCGACTACATTATGTATGCTCCATACTGAGGTTTTAGTGCGTTCAGCAGTGGCACTTGTTAGTAAAGCAGTATGTCATAAATTTACCCTCTGCGTGAGCCTTAGGCTGCACTAACGTCACTGTAGACTTTGTTTGGCTAAAATACTCACCTGTACTGTAGCCTGTTCTGGCGTCGATCTGCGCTCCTTATCTTACGTATCACTCTGTTCCCATAAGACAAATCGATTTATGTCGTCTGTTACCACTGACAACTCTCGTGGTATTATAAACATATGACGTATGTTTAAATGTTTGGAAACCTAAGGGACCAAACTGATAAGGTCATTGGTCCATAGACTTTCAAACTACTTAAACTAACTTATGCTAAGAATAAAACACACACACACAAACATACACACACACACACACACACACACACACACACACACACACACACATACGCACCCGACCGCGCGCGCCCTAGGGAGGACTCCAACTTCCGACGGGAGCGGTCGTGCAATGTGTGACATGGTACCTCAGACCGTGCGGCCGTTTTCTGGCGACGAATTACACAAACATGTGGAATACTTAGTGGACTCATCACCTGGATATGACAAGATCCATTATTCTACGATCAGACATACTTGCCGCCATGCTAAATTTCTTCTCTTTGGGTTCTTCGAATATATTTGAATGAGAGGTATCATTCAAGAAGTTTGGACGAGCTAATTAAAAATTGAAATTGATGCATATCTCAGAAGAACTTTTACGAATTATATATGTTTTACTCGATTGTCGTACGGTATATCTGGCATCAGAATGACACTTTACATAGCCCTCGCATAGCGACCTAATTATGGCTTTTAGCAGAATGCGATATAAGTCCATTCATCAAGTTTTTGATGCGATTTTATTGCTACACAATGCTTGTAAAATGGGGGTTTGGCGATGGACTTACTCTGTCACTAGAAAGTCCGTCGCTTTGATATTCAAGAGGAACTGGCATCGTTACTTCGCAACAGAACTAAGGCTTGGCCCCTACAGATTTACTATACAGTCATGCTGTCGCAAACACTCTACATCTACATCTACATACATACTCCGCAATTCACCGTAAGGTGCGTGGCGGAGGGTACACTGTACCACTACTAGGCATTTCCTTTCCTATTCCACTCCCAAATTGAACGAGGAAAAAAAGAATGCCTATATGCCTCCATACGAGCCCTAATTTCTCTTATCTTGTCTTTGTGATCTTTACGCGAAATGTTGCCGGAGCATTTCCGTGACACTCGCGCATTGGTCGAACCTACCGGTAAAAAAACTAGCTGCTCGCCTCTGAACCGCCTCTATGTCTTCCTTCAAACCGATCTGCTGCGGGTCCCAAATACTTGAGCAATACTCAAGACGTGGTCGTACAAGCGTTTTATACGCGGTCTCCTTTACAGGTGAAGTACATCTTCCCAAAATTCTCCCAATAAACCGAAGTCGGCTGTCCGCCTTACTCACAACTGTCCTTACATGCTCGTTCCATTTCATATCACTCTGCAATGTTACGCCTAGATATTTGAACGAAGTGACAGCATCAAGAAGCTCACTACTAATGCTGTATTCGAACATTATAGGATTGTTTTTTCTACTCATGCGTATCACCTTATATTTTTCTACATTGAGAGCTAGCTGCCATTCTTCGCACCAACTAGAGATTTTGTCTAAGTCAACCTGTATGGTATTACAGTCAGTTACAGACGACACCCTCCCACACACCACAGCATCAACAGCAAACAGCCTCAAATTACAACTTGCTCCGTCCATCAGATCATTTATATAGATAGAAAATAATAGCGGTCCTATCACACTCCCCTGGGGCACGCCTGACGATACACTCGTGTCTGATGAACACTCGCCGTCGAGAACAACGTACTGCGTTCTATTACTTAGGAAGTCTTCCAGCCAGTCACAAATATGTGAACCTATTCCATAAGCTCGTATCTTCGTTAGCAGTCTGCAGTGTGGCACCGCGTCGAACGCCTTTTTGAAGTCGAGAAAAACACAATTGGATAAGATGGCGCTGCAGCGAAGTCCTCCTTCTACAGAGTCTCTGGCTCGATTTCTCATTCTACAGTGTCCACATCCCGCAAAGTACAAACTGTCAGCCAGCCTAGTCTCTATTCTAAGAAGGCCGGAGCCTAAGTCTATATCCAATGCTAGTAAAAACCTTAAGTGCTCGTGCCCCTAATTTTTTTCAAAAGTCTCTAAGCGTGGAGTGCTCTCAAAACGCGAACTTGCCGTTAAGTAACTTGCAGCATTTAACAGCGCTAATCGTATTCTCTCTCTATTGTGGCAGTCCTCTCTTCAGAAAGATGTGAATCTGTACGTCCCAGGAGAAGCCTGCTCTGTACAAGCGCCGCACTCCTCGCGACTGTGGCTCTGCGATGAGAAGGAAACAGCCTGGCAGAGCCGCAGAGATGGCTGTCGGGCCTTCCCACGCTATACTCAGCCGGCAAGCTGCAGTCTTTCGCCAAAGATTTATCTTGCCCATCGGTCAAAGAGCCACAGACAACAAAGAACGTACTTTCCTTCTATGGGATGTAAGTGGTTAGCAGAAGACACCCAACTGATTTGGCGCCACTCTGTCAGCAACTAACCTTGACTTTTGTAACACATGTGACAACACGGCCTCAGCCTCCGCGTGTGGTTTTCTTGCTTTATTATTATATAAGGAAGTCAGGAGGTGACAGAGCGCCTTCCCGCTTCTGACCGTAACCACAGAGTAACATATGCAGAGACGCAGCCCCCCCTAAACCACTGTCCTACGCTCCCCTCGTAGTTCCGTAAGATGCTAGCAGGTGTCAGGCGGTTCCCTCGCTTAGGGTGCCTCTCGCACTTCAGAGGGTAGCGTGGAGGGGAGGCTGAGGGGAGAGCTCATACCACCTGCCACGAGGCCACGGCTGTGTCCGGTGTGCCGGAGTTTGAGGGGAGGTGGTGGTGGGGACGGCCGCTACCTGCCGCCTGCTCTGGCCAGTTTAAAGGGCTGCTTCTGACCGCAGCGCCATCATGGGACATCTTACAGAACTGCTGGAAACCCTCCCTCCTCGCACCCCGAAGCGTAGGACCGGAGGTTTCCCGTCTGTATATATTTGTCTGTGCCGTAACTCACCTGAGGCCATGAACCACATTGTTGATGTCGCCACCGGCGCCATCCTTGTGTGAATGGTCTGAAAAACTAATCATTTGCATATCACATCATCTTCTTCCTGTCGGTTAAATTTCGCGTCTGTAGCACGTCATCTTCGTTGTATAGCAATTTTAATGCCCAGGAGTGTATATGCAGTAAGGACTCAGCCTCCCTTACCCCTTCTATTAATAGCTCTGTTGCATTGGCTGTGCAATTCATGTTTTGGACACTGTTCGAGGTGAGAATCACTACAACAAAACCTTTTCGTTGCAGCAAGGTCAATTTACGAAATTTCGGCCATCAGTTTTCTTCTCTACATGTGACACTATATGGTTGAAGCCCCTTTGCATAGGGAGATATGATTATCATAATAAAATACGAGAAATCAGGACGCGAATGGATAGATTTTGATGTTCTTTCTTCCTGCATTCTATTTGAGAATGTAATGGTAGATAAATAGTAAAGGAGTACACATGCAGATGTAGATGTAGGTGTAGACGAAGGAAAGGACCGTGATTCGTGTTTGGTATCAGGGTGCTGGTATTTAGAGCAAATTAATTTTGTTATTATTGTGTAAGTTTTCTCACTTGAGCTCATAGCACTGTAGTAGAAATGAGGGGTCGGTTATTGTTATACCTCATTATTATTATTATTATTATTATTATTATTATTGCAAGAGCTTCAGCATTTGAAGTCTAGACATTACAGTAGAAGGAACAGGTTATTGATTTTTGTCACAAATTACATTTATATTTTGTAACACACAGGCTTCCGCGGCCTTAGTCACTGTCAATAAAATTATTCATAGAGTGAGACGGCATTGTAAATGTTTCGAAAATGCCCGACGTTTCGGCCACTCTTGAAAGTAGCCTTAGCGACCGGATGTAACATAGAGCGACACTAACGCTTGAAACTTGTTAACAGTAAAGTAAATAATGTATCTAACACCGAACTGACGACATATGTACCCTGCTGTATTAGTAATACAAGCATGTTGCCAGCAGTGTTGAGTGGTTGCATAAAAGAACGTCGGTAGGGACAGCTGAATCACTCCGTATATGATTCATAAGTAATGGTTTTATGTCTGCCAGAAACATTGGCTCAATTTACCAGCAAGATGGTCCGAATCCTTTGTTAGCAGATATTATAGTTGTCATTTTATCCATTGTGGTATGAGAACACTGGAGCTCTTTTGAGCGTGATGTGGTGGTACGACTCTGAATCCATAGAGTGTATATTTGCGTGGCATTCGTGGTATCTCGATCTAAGTGAACAGCAGCATCACAGAAAGATAAAATACAATCTCAGTAAGCCACAACATTGCATCTGTCGGATCTCACACTTACTGATGGATGTTTCTTATTATCAGAGGTATAAATGCTTTTCTCAGAAGTAAACAGCATTCAAATGCAATATCTGAACGAAACCTACTGGGTAATCTTTTCTTTATAATAAACATAGCTGATATAAGTCCTATCTGCTTTGTAGATTTGTGCTGAAATGGTATTCATCTTCATATCCAAGCATGAAGTATACTTCAGGCTAATTTGACATTTGATGCATACTGCAGGCATGTTGTATCAATTTTAATGACCAGGCAGAAGCTAGCGAGCTGGTGGTCACGGTGGCAGCTAACAGCCCCCAGCATGGTACAAAGCGGGGCTCTGACGTAAATGTTTACTTCCTGGCTTCATAATAAGAGCGGAAAGCAGAAATACAAATCAGGCCGTCTCACTGTGAGCAACCATCTCGAGATAGTTGTCTCTCTTACTGAAGAGAAGCTGGTCCGATGGCATTATAGATTCTATGCTGAGGTGCATTATGGAAGAAATAAATAATGAGGAATTCTGAATAAATTATTAGTCATTAAAATGTTTTTTTTTATCTCGTCTGTATTTTCATATTTCGTAAGAGAGAGACTATGGAAGATCTCTTGGGAACTGAAATAAAATATGAGTTTGTTTTTGCCTTGAGCTGCCTTTAAAATGAAGGTTTTTTTTTTTTTTTTTTTTTTTTTTTTTTTTTTTTTTTTTTTTTTTTTTTTTAATATACACTTCCTTCATTATCCTATTTTTATTATAAATTTATACACCAAGAGTCACTTTCCCGTCTCAATATGTCAAAGTCATTGAGGGAAAGGAGAAGCATTGAATTAAAGTAAGTGTGGAGGTCTGGGTTCGATTCCCAACCGTAGCACAAATTTTAATGCAATGTTTCCCCTTTCACTCAATATCCTATTTTTATTTCATTTATACCCAGCCTCCATGCATACAGAGTAATCAGTTTAGATGGACGCTGTCAAAGTATTTTTTGTTATTTCAAATATGTCTCTCTCTCCTCCCCTCCATACATTAATACACCCTCTGTCCTTCACAAAATATGCAAAGGATTTGTCTTGCATTTATTCGTTGTTAATTTCTCTCTCTCTCTCTGTCTCTCTCTCTCTCTCTCTCTGTTACCTCTTACATTTTACCTCAGTTGCCCTTTTGGTCTATTCCCCCAAAACATTGTAAAAAAATTAGTGATTTCCGTTAAAACAAAACTGTCTCTTTTAATGTCTTTCTTTACTGTCCATCGGTCCTCTCTATGAAGCAGTGTTATTTTATATCCCCGATAAACCATCCTTCATTCCGTAAAACATTCGTTCCTTTTGTGTCAGCCCTAAAACAAACTGTGATATATGTCTAGGGTAAGGTGGTACAATTTCGATCATTTCGGGAAAATGTTATTGTAACTGCAAATATATTGAGAAAAGAAATAATTTTAACTATGGCACTTGTTCTTGAATGTTTAATGAATATGTAACATAAATGTTAGACAAATGTTGGTAGGACTACAAAAAAAGGTTACAGAATTGAGAAAAATCGATCGAAAATGTACCACACTAGGTACAATTATGATCACTTCCTCGTACAATTATGATCACTGACTTTTTCCACATGAAAATCACTTTTTCCTTCCGGCACCAACGCATACTTCATGGTACCAAACGTTGCACAATAATGAATTTACAAGCGCGCGGAAACTAGAAAATTTATAAGAGCGCGTTCGACGAAGTAGCTCCACGTACATCTTTACAGGAAAAAATTTATATCTCCGTAGCACAAAGTGGCGTATTCTTGGAAAAGTCGGAGAAGCTGTACAAAACCTGCTACACTACAACGCCACACAAAGGCAAGTGCTACCAACATCACGAGACTGAAAACTTAAGTTGATCGGAATTGTACCTATATCGAATTTGTACCACCTTACCCTATTTAAGGAGTACTTTCCAAGCATTTCACTCTTTTATTTTCCAGATCTGCACTCCTATTCTTTCCTAGATCCCACCCTCCCTCCTACTACCCCTCCCTTATCTGCATCTAAGTGCTGCTTTTCACGATTTTGTGCTAAGCATGTTTTTTTATTTATTTATTTTTTAATCACTGTGGTTCTTTCTCTGACATTGACTCTCGAAAAGCACGGAGATGTAATGGACAACTGAACCTTACCGTGCAAGTACTGATGTCTCCATTAGAATTAGCAATCTACTCCGACAAATCCCAGTATCCACCCTTTGAAATGGCAGAGACTGACGTTCTCCCCCATCCCTCCCAGTTGGATATTATGCTTCGCATACAATCGCATATTCGATGCGACATTGTATCAGAATCCACATTTTTTTAACCTCAATATGACTATTGAAGGCAACCACACCGCTGCGGTGGAGCGGCCAAGCGCGTTGAGGTGTTATGCGCGAGGCTGCTCCCCGTCGGGGGTTCGAATCCCCCCTCGAGCATGGATGTTTGTGCCGTCTGTAGTCTAAGCTAGTTCATAATTAGTTTGTACGTTTAGGGACTGATGACTCCGCAGTTGGGTCCCATAGACTTTACAAACATTTGAGCAACCACACCGTGAAGAATAAATGCCCGACACACTTAGAAATTATCGGATACCTTGTCATTAACCATACTATTAAATCACAGAAACTTCCTTCATCGAATTTGTTTGTGGTCCTGAACGTGGTGAATAATAGATCTCAAAACGAAGTTACTTTCCCCATTTCAGAATCCTTTTTCTAATGCATCATCGACGCTCCTCATAACTTTAAAAATGCGTAATATTCAAGTTATCGTGGCAACAGCTTCCCAAAAATCTCGAATAAAATGAGCCCATAGTTAAATAAGCTTATAGCAAAATGTCATACCAAATCGTAATGTAGCATACTAAAACGTATTAGCCGGCCGCGGTGGCCGAGGAGACTGAGGCGCTCCAGTCACGGTCTGCACGGCCACTACGGTCGGGGGTTCGAATCCCCCCTCGGGTATGGATATTTGTGCTGTCCTAGTTCGTAAGTAGTTCATAAGTAGTTTGTAAGTTTAGGGACTGATGACCCCGTAGTTAAGTCCCATAGACTATAAAAACATTTGAACATTTGAAAACGTATTATAATATCATGCAAAATCCGCGATAAGGTGCCTCAGACCATGTGGCCATCCCATGCGGCCAAGAATGTCTTACCCAGCCAGACACCTTTGAGTTCTTTTGTCGTACCGTCTAATGAGTACTCCATTACGACAAAACATTATGCTAACACATCTGTAATTCGGTGGAGGCCGGGATGAGGTTAACTTGTAATATCTAAGGTATGGGTCCGATTCTCTCTGGGAGTAACAGATTTTAACGGCCACAAAAGTACCATCTGCACCTCCAGTTACGCCAAGTAAAGAACGCAGGATTCTGCCTTGTTTTAAATCAAAATTGCACATGTCCATGCGCTACTAAGTTAAACAGGGTTTTTGTTGTTTCCTCAAAATACCAAACCCTCGACGTCTCTACGAACGGTGCGATGCTATCTACTAGTGAACGACAATGTGGTAGTTGACGCCTCATCGTGTAAGGCCAAGAGTGACGGTATGTTCGGGGTTGGAGTCCTCGGAAGAAACAATAAATATATAAGCTGTATTCCTTCCTATTATACAATAGCAAATGGTGCCGAGTTCAAGTCCCAGCAGGGAGAAAATTCAATTGTATCGTCGTTTCAGGTACCAGTATACCGCTATTTGTAAACATATCTGACATCTGATTGTGCTTAGTTAACAATTCATCAATGTACTGCATTCTTTTCCACAACTGTATGACGTATGACATCTGTGAGTTGCACTACATTACATATCTTCAGACGTTACCTCTCAGAACAATATGACCTTCATGTAATTCCTGGCGCAGTGCTAAGATTATCATTTATTTCCGGGTTCGGACATCGGTCTTGGAAACCGATACTAATGAAAACGTCAGTGTTTCACGTCTATTTATGCCTAATCGCATCTCAATCAGGCACACAACTGTTGTTTGGTTAACAGTGCGCCGGCCGCGGTGGCCGAGGGGACTGAGGCGCTCCAGTCACGGTTTGCACGGCCACTACGGTCGGGGTTTCGAATCCCCCCTCGGGCATGGATATTTGTGACGTCCTTAGGATAAGCTAGTTGATAAGTAGTTTGTAAGTTTAGGGACTGATGACCCCGTAGTTAAGTCCCATAAGCTATACAAACATTTGAATTTGGTTAACAGTGCGTCCAAATTCAGAACGCGAACAAAAACTTATCATGTCATTAAATAAGTGTGATAACGTATCTGACTTTTCACTTAATGCAACGAAATTTAATTGTATGTATGTATGTTTGTAAATCTATCGGACCAAACTGCGTGGTCATCAGTCCGTAGCTTAAAAACTACTTAAACCTAGCTAAACTAACCTAAGGACAAACACACACACTCATGCCCCAGGGAGGACTCGAACCTCCACGGCGAGCAACCGCGCGCTCCGCAGCGAGACGCTTTAGACCGCTCGGCTACTCCACCGCGGCGAAATTTAATTTATAGGTGTTAAGTGCGCCCCGGTTGCACAATGGTAGAGTGCCAGACTAAGAATCCGAAGGTCGTGGGTTCGATCCCCGCCAGGTCCTAGGATTTTTATCTGTCACTTTCCACTTCTTTCACCTCTGGCAGTATTGCTCACGTGGAAAATACCGAGTAGCACCGTGGTTTGCAACCCACGTTAAACTGTAGGCCCCCCCTATAACTGGCTGGGTAAGCCAATTCGAAGGTCGGAGGAAGGCAACGGCATACCACCTCCAAAAAGGACCATGCCTAGTAAAGCACTGTGGTGTTCAAACCAATCTTCGGATTGTTGATTGCTTTACCTTTACCTTACTGTCTCATCTCTAATGACGTCTATTCTAATATTTGTTGTACGACAGTATTGGTTTCCACCTTGACTGAATGCCATAAGGAGAATAAAGGTCTTACGTAGTATCTGTTGTGGGTAGGTAATAACTGTATTGCCACGGCGGATTAACCGTGCGTACTGGGGCGCCATGCTGCGGTGCGTCCGGCCGTTCGCCATCGGGGGTTCGAGTCTCCCCTCGGCATGGGGTGTGTTTGTTGTCCTTAGGTTAATTTACCTTAGTTTTAGTAGTTTGTAAACTACCGGACTAATAACTGCGCAGTTGAGTCCCATAGATTACAAACATTTGAATATTTGAATAACTGTACTGTGGAATGATGTGACAACCTGCGACTCGGCTATGCTATGTTGGTTGCATAGCATCAGGTGCGGTCTCCACTTTAGAATTCAGGTGTGGTCCACTTTTTTTTTTTTTTTTTTTTTTTTTTTTTTTTTTTTTTTTTGCTGTCAAGTGTACAATCAATTTTTATTGGTCTCAACGCCTACGACGACATACGCAGCAGAACTCTCAGAACATAATAATCATAGAATGCGTGTAGTAGGTGCGCAAAACGACGCGAAAGTCGTCGGACTTTGTTCCTGGCTCCAGCTAAAGTTTTCCTGGGAAAATATGTCGTGGATAAATCACTTAGCCTCGTAGTAAAAAGTAAACGACGTTTTTCTAACATCGTTAGAGGAGATCAAAATGTTCAGTTGCCTTCGATAATTTCTTTGTATTCTTATGAATAGCAGTGATTTTCCGTCTTTGCAACTACAATAAAAATGCGATTTTTTCACACCAGACGCGTTTCGTTTTATTGAATGTAAAACATCTTCAGTGTTCTGTAATAATAGAAATCTACAGTTTGTTTTGTGTTTAGATCGAAAACAGTTCTTAAATGGACCCTGAAAAGTAGGCCTAATGTTTGGTACTTACGGAAATTTTGTCTTCTTTTCGCTTCACATCATGGAATGCCGGTCTGTTTAATGCAATACCGCCGGTTCTTCATGGTGTGTCGTTTTCTCACTACTTTCACTGTCACTGTTTCACTGTTCATAGTTGTTTTCCACAGATCAGAAGTGTTTGTTTTTGTTTTTACTGATTCTGCTCAGTGTGTTATTGGAGTGTTGCCAACCTCACAAATGTAGTTCTTTCTCTATGTTTTATAATAAATTATGTTTCGGTGTATTTAGTTTTGATGTAAGCGGATTGGAATAGTGGCAGAATAATATATGTATATATTTAATGGGAACATTATTATTATTTTTTTATTTAATATTTTTATTACTATTATATTATTATAATTGTTGTTATTATTGGTGGGGGGTTGAGTAGTAGGGAAAGATGACTGAATGGTGGGTGGATGTGGTAAGGTGTGATGTGAAGTGAGATGGAAGACAAAAGTGATGGATATGAGGTGTGGTGCAGTAATATTGAACTCCTGGGTGGTGGTAATGCAAGTAGTGTGCATGTGTGTGTGTGTGTGTGTGTGTGTGTGTGTGTGTGTGTGTGTTTGGGGGGGGGGATTGTGTTTTTTGTTGAATCTGGTATGTGATGTAGGGTAACAGTGAGGGGAACGAGGTTGAGTGTTTGTTAGCAGGGAGCGAGAAAGTTTGGGAGTTTTATATCAATATGTGTGACACGTTCGGAGAGTCTCGTGTTTAGCGGAGAGGCGAGTATGTGATTTTATTTGACCTTAGCTGTGGAGTGTTGGTAGTGGTATCTGGAATGAGATGTGGAAGTAGTCTGAGTTAGTTACGGGCATGGCGGGGAATGTTTTATGTCATTTTTTCAATTATTTTATACAATGTTTGGTTTCCAATATTTATTTGGTCATTTAGAAATTGTTTGTTGTGTGATAGTGCTTTGTGTATGTGCACGCCACGTAATGATTATATTCTTAAATACCTTTGTAGATGCATGATAAATATCAAAAGTTATTCTTCAGCTCTTTGTTTTTGTGGCTTGCTAACAAACGAACTTGCATTCACTCTGTTTACTTCTTATTATTATACACTGTAAGCATCGTTACCCCATCCCCGTGTGAGTTCAGAAAGCCGAGGATGGTAATCAAGTGCGTCGCTGTAATATACTCTATATCTGACATCAGCATGTCTTATTATCCCAAGATAGCAATTAAGTTACTTGACCTCCGCGAATTTCCTGAACGATTCGTGATTAAGTATTGCAATCACACAAGTGTAAATTAAGAGTATCGGAAGAAAGAGAAAACGCGTAGGTCTGTAAGAACGAATAGGGGACCTTTTATTACATATAACTCTTGTTTCTCTGCAAATAAGAATATGTTACGTGTTATATTTGATTGTAGACTAGTGCCTTAGTTTAAAAAGAAATAAGAAAAGTGGATACACTGCATGGAACATTTTTTGTGACTATTTTAGTACGAACTGTTATGTGAAGTCTGTTATCGTATCTGGTATCAGAGATAGAAGGATAGGGAGCCGACATGGCCGTTACGGTGACAGACGGCGTGACAACGTACAGTTAGATGGCGGCTCTAATGCTGCTACAGACGATAACCCCGCCAACTGCAAGGAGCGCTACGTCCGTATGGGGATGAGTCCGTTGCTCGAGGATGGAGGTAACATTCATCAACGCCGCCTCCAACTGTTTCGTATGCCACCTTGGGATTTTCCACTAGCCCCGAGACAATGATCCCAAATTTCTATTTCGACAATCGTTATAGTCTCCAACACAAGAGTTACTATACTATCGGTATTACTCAACGTTGACGGCAAATGTGACAATATGCTAACATTTGCAAAATAGTAACACCAATACGTGTCTGAAACGAATTTTGTACTATGTGCTCGATCGTAGAGGCTCTACGTTATACTAGAATTTACCGTGTTATGTTGTATCAGTATCCAGAATGAGAATTTATATAGGAAGGAAGAAAGCTTGATTTGACTTGATTTTTTTCAGGGAAGCCAAAACAGTGTTGGTCCAACCCGCCACTGCCCGCACCGAAAATGAGTTTATTGTGCGGTATCGCTCCCTGTATGTCTAGTAAAGCCAACCAATGCCCTTGAACAGTGCAAGGAGTCCCTTTACCAGTTCTTTATTAGACACAATTTCTTCGGGTCTGGTTGTCCCAAATGTTCTGTGCCTTTTACTCTCCAATGTGATGCAGTTTCATCACCGTCATCACAGATCCTACATTTAGGGTCCTCTTCTGTTATTCCCATTGTATGTAGGTGTTTTTTGAAATTCCCATGGCCTGTCAGCAATCCAACCATGAGTCTAATCTCTCTCGTGTTCAGACCCAGGATTGCAGAGCTTCTTTTAAAACATGGCTTTGGCATCATTACCTTGCCATGTTTTTGTTGATGGACTTTGGTCCAATATTCTACGTGCTGTCTTCTGAGCCAGTTACGCAGCTCCAATTTGATCATTGCTTAGGGTCTAGCGTCCCGCCGACGGTATGGTCATTAGAGACGGAGCTCAAACTCTGATTTTTTTTGGGTAAGGGTGGATAAGGAAATCAGCCGTGAGCTTATGAAAGGAACAATACCGACATTTGCCTGGAGTGATTTAGGGAAATCGCGGAAAACCTAAATCTGGATGGGTGGAGGTGGATTTGAAAAACCGTCCTCTCGAATACGAGTCCAGTGTCTTACCACTGCGCCACCTCGCTTGGTGAGAATTTGTGTGTTTCGTGAAATGATGGAGCAGTATGATAACAGTTACGTCTTGAGATCAATGTTTGAGAGTAAATATAACATTGCTACTACAAATAACTGCAGTAGCATCTCTGACGGAAATTTAAGAAAAATAAAATATAATAATATATGTTGAATCATGTGCAGTTACCACTAGCCGCGGTGGATTAGCCGCGCGTACTGGAGCACCGTGTTGCGGTGCGCGCGGCCGTCCGCCGTCGGGGGTTCGAATCCCCCCTCGCCAAGGATGTTTATGTCGTCTTTAGTATCAGGTAGTTCATAAGTGGTTTGTAAGTTTAGGGACTGATGACCCCGTAGTTAAGTCCCATAAGCTTAACAAACATTTGAATTGAATTTTAGTGATAACGCAATACGTAATGGTATAAAGCTAAACATCGTCAGCCGGCCGCGGTGGCCGAGGGGACTGAGGCGCTCCAGTCACGGTCTGCACGGCCACTACGGTCGGGGGTTCGAATCCCCCCTCGGGCATGGATATTTCTGCCGTCCTTAGTATAAGGTAGTAAATAAGTAGTTTGTAAGTTTAGGGACTGAGGACTCCGTAGTTAAGTCCCATAAAAAAAAAATAATAATAATAATAATAAAAACACACATACACACACATCGTCAGTTCATTACTACACAGTTGTAGATTATTTTCACAGCACTGAATTTTGTATGAAAGAAACGAAAAGGGACCTATTAATGGTCAATATCACTGTTCACTATTTCAGGATCTGCTATAATATTGAATGTGTGAAACTTAGATTCAGAGGTTCGGCAATAATATTGTGTATATCAAAAGTTTTGAAATAATTTGCACAGGATTTAAATAGAGTACTGATATGGGCAGTATGCACAATATCCTTTGCAGTCCTAGACGTGCTACAGTTTCTGGACGTCTTTGTGTTCGTTGTTTGCCCTTGTCGTCATCGTTGTTGTTGTTGTCGTCGTCTTTGTATTGTGTTGGAAACAAAATGATAGAGCCGATCAACTTAGAGACTTGTCATACCATAAGAACTAAATTTTACAGAAGATTAAAAAAAATCATACCCCAGTGAAAAGACGCTTATCTAGACAACACTGATTGTAGTTAATATTATTTAGATACTAGAAATTCTGGAAGAATAAACGTGGTAGTCAGCATTTGTCTAATTTCTGTGACATTGTGTCCTACCCTTCAAATGTTCAAATGTTTGTATAGCTTATGGGACTTAACTACGGGGTCATCAGTCCCTAAACTTACAAACTACTTATGAAGTACCTTACACTAAGGACGACACAAATATCCATGCCCGAGGGGGGATTCGAACCCCCGACCGTAGTGGCCGTGCAGACCGTGACTGGAGCGCCTCAGTCCCCTCGGCCACCGCGGCCAGCATCCTACCCTTCAAATTAACGTGAACTAATTTGGTGTTTATAAAATACCAGTGATATCGCAAAAAAAACCCTTATATTACCAAAGTAGCAGAAATGGTCAAATGTTTGTACAGCTTATGGGACTTAACTACGGGGTCATCAGTCCCTAAAACTAGCAGAAGGCCAAGGCTTCCTAATGCCTGAACCACCACAACAGCAGCAGCAACAGTTTCCACGTGTGTATTCAAGGTTATCAATACATGATCAACAACAAATACAAGATGATTCTGAATGGCAATGCTATAATTGATGATATCTAAATAACTATCTAAAAAACTATCTATCTATAAAGCCTATCAACAACAAAAAAATGACGTTAACTCACAGAAGAGATATATTCTTAAGATCTTTGAGTTCTGACAAGTACCGATATGTACTGAAAGAGGAAGTAATCGCATAGTGACCGCCGTCCCCTTCATAGCACAGCGCACCTCAACATTTTGTAAGTGTAACCGGCTTCTGATTAGAAGCGACATGCACCATCTTAATTTTTATGTACACTTTTCTTTAATTTTCTAAATTTATTGTATGCTCTCGTGTATATTAGACTTAAATTCGCGTTTAACAGTGTATTCTTCCTGCGGTTGAATCTCGACACTCGTCTGTTTGTTTTTGTTTGAAAGTATTTGCAGTTGTAGAGGATACTTTTTGAAAACCGTGTTGTTTGATAATTGTATATTTGCGCCTCCTATACCACGACATCGTTGTATTTATTGTCACTTCTGTAATTTCATACTCCAGTTTTTTACTTTTGCGTGATTCAGAAAGCATCGTTCTTGTGAAACACAGCTAGCTCTTTGTGATGAATGAGTGTTATCGACATCGGATTTGTTATCGATACCTTATTTCTAGGTAATTACAAGAAATAAAAGTTTGGCGTGTTCTAAACCTTATATGTATTTATGTCTATTTCATACTATTTGGAAAGAATGTTGTAGATAACATATCAGCTACATTCAACGACTTTATTATTATCGTATTTATTAATTATCGTACGATCACTTTCACTGGGCGAATCAGCTCTCTCACTGCTGTGGCAGGAGAGCGGCGCGTAGCTAACGCCACCTTGTTCCTAGATGGCAATGGTATAACGTAGCGAGAGGTCAGGGTTCTACAACAGGCAGTTATAAGCGCGGAAACCACGCGACAATAATGTCATACTTCATAAAAGTTTTTACAGACTTCCAGGTCATGTCAGCAGCTAACAGTCTGCATACACACTTCCTTCAATGTTAACTCACAGTGGTAAAAATAGCAACACAGGTTTCGACATGACAAGTCCGACCATTCCATTGTGAGTTTTAAAAGGTCCCAAAATAAACGCGCTTTTATACCCGAAATAGCTGACAGTAGTTAAAAGGGTAAATTATGCTGTGCAACAAAACTAAAGACTCACTTTTTTCGAACCCCCGTAATTGTTGACCAATTTGAAATTTTGCACAAAGGTACTTTCAGTGTTCGACTGTAATGACGCAAAAGCGTGGCGCCCTAAGAGACCATTCCGACGACGCTTCAAAAAGCAACGTGTCGACGCTTGCGAAAAAAAGGCCAGAGCTAAGACTTACATATGAGGTTTAAGATGGATTAATGATGTCATACTAGCACCTAATTTCGCAACTCTACTGTCCGAATCGCGAAATTCTGCACAACGCTACCGTCGACGTTCCACACGGTAGAAAGGTCGCCCACACAAGCTTACCAACATTCACCCTTTCTTTTCACAACTCTACGATAGAAATCAGAACCTTCACAACCAGTGTTAAAACCAAGTGTTTTCCTTGTGTATTGCCGATGAAAATATTCTAGACACACCACCACAAAACAATTGACACGAAAATACCTTGCGGGTGGAATAAAGGGCGTGAATCAATCCAACCCTTCTCTTGAGGTTTTCATTCCCTTATACTCACACTCTAAAACAACAGTCCTCTAGCGAAAATTTGAGAGTGTTGCTAGTGCGGCGAAATTACCTCTTCACTTTGCCGAATAGTTCGTATGTTTGTAAACTTTAGGAGTCAAACTTCTTAGGTCATCGGTCCCTATACTTACAAACTACTTTAACTTACGCTAAGGACAACACACACACCCGTGTCCGAGAGAGGACTCGATCTTCCGAGGGCAGCTCCCACGCCATCCATAGCATGGCGCTTTAGACCACACGATAATTCCCGCGCGGCGAGTAATAGTTACTTTGGCGGGAAATCCCTTGGGGAGAATGAGGTCGATGTTTCAACTAAATAGTGCATCTATACTTTTGACACAAAACAGTACATCACCTGCTTAATTCTACCTTGGTTCGCGTTCGCAAAATACGAGGTATGTCCACAAAGTAAGTTCCGTTTGGTTGTACAAAATATACGTGTACAGATACAGAAGAAGTATTTATTGTACAAAAATCTACAACTGTTAAACTATTTTCTACATAGCTTCCGAAATTTTGTAGGAACTTATCATATCGTAGCACAAGTTTGTGTATGCCTTCTTAATAAAAGATTGCCGCCTGCGTATTCAACCATGTGGTAAGATGTTCTTTCAGCTTATCATCATCGTTGAAGTGTTGATCACTAAGGACGGATTTTAGGTGTAAGAAGAGATGAAAGTCGCTAGGAGCGATGTCCGGGCTGTAGGAGGATGATCAAACACGTCCCAGTGAAATTCCCGTAAGAGTTGTTGCGTCACTTTCGCCGTGAGAGGTCGGGGTAACGTGAAAAAAAAAAAAAAAAAAAAACAAAAAAAAAAACCTTCTTGCAGTAATCCTCTTCTTACACCTAAAATCTGCCCTTGCTGGTCTACACTTCAACGATGATGACGAGCTGAAAGAACATGTTACTACATGGTTGAATACGCAGGCGGCAACCTCCTATGAAGAAGGCATACAAAAACTTGTGCCACACTTTGACAAGTGCCTGCAAAACTTCTGAAACCATGTTGAAAAATAGTTTATCAGTTGTAGATTTTTGTACAATAAATGTTTTCTCTGTATTTGTACACGTTTGTTTTATACAACCAAACGGAACTTACTTTGTGGACGTACCTCGTAATATAGCAACGATTTTGCATCACATAAATTTTCAAGTCTTTGGAATGTTTAAATGTTTGTGAACCTAAGCGACCAAACTGCTCAGGTGATCGGTCCCTAGACTTACAAAATAGTTAAACTGACTTATACTAAGGACAGCACACACACCCATGCCCCATGGGCCACGAGAACGGCCACGCAATCCCTGACAAGACGCCTAAGACCACACGGCCCTTAGGTTTTTTTTTTTTTTTTTAGAAATGTGACACCATGTTCTACGCGCAGTTCATGCAAATTTCCTTGAATTGTGAAAAGCAAGAAGTAACGTGATTTCTCATTCATGCTTCTCAAACCACTGTAGCACGATTCTGGTTTTGTGACAGATTTATCCTGCAGTAAACACCCCAATTAAGGAAGAAATTAAACTTGAAGAGGTAGAAGCGTTCCACAATAATCTTCAGGTAGCCCACAACTCTCGTAACGCCTTGGATTGCCAGTACAAGTAAAAAAAACTGTGAACTTCATCCTACAAGGCTCGAAAGGACCAACAGGAATCGACTGGCCACCGTGTCATCCTCCGCCCGAATGTAAAAAGACTTGCTAGGAGGACTGGTTAGCGCCCCACACTCCTGGGCCCTGTATCGGTTTTAGTGCCGGAGCTGCTACTTCTCAATCAAGAAACTCCTCAATTGGCCTCACTACGCTGCTACTTCTCAATCAAGAATCTCCTCAATTGGCCTCACTACGCTGCTACTGCTCAATCAAGAATCTCCTCAATTGGCCTGATTACACTGCTACTCCTCAAACAAGAATCTCCTAAATTGGCCTCACTATGCTGCTACTTCTCAATCAAGAATCTCCTCAATTGGCCTCACTATGCTGCTACTTCTCAATCAAGAGTCTCCTCAATTGGCCTCACTACGCTGCTACTTCTCAATCAAGAATCTCCTCAATTGGCCTGACTACACTGCTACTCCTCAAACAAGAATCTCCTAAATTGGCCTCACTACGCTGCTACTTCTCAATCAAGAATCTCCTCAATTGGCCTCACTACGCTGCTACTTCTCAATCAAGAATCTCCTCAATTGGCCTCACTATGCTGCTACTTCTCAATCAAGAATCTCTTCAATTGGTCTCACTACGCTGCTACTTCTCAGTCAAGAATCTCCTTAATTGGCCTCACTACGCTGCTACTCCTCAATCAAGAATCTCCTCAATTGGCCTCACTACGCTGCTACTTCTCAATCAAGAATCTCCTCAATTGGCCTCACTACGCTGCTACTTCTCAATCAAGAATCTCCTCAATTGGCCTCACTACGCTGCTACTTCTCAATCAAGAATCACCTCAATTGGCCTCACTAAGCTGCTACTTCTCAATCAAGAATCTCCTCAATTGGCCTCACTACGCTGCTACTTCTCAATCAAGAATCTCCTCAATTGGCCTCACTACGCTGCTACTTCTCAATCAAGAATCTCCTCAATTGGTCCCACTACGCTGCTACTTCTCAATCAAGAATCTCCTCAATTGGCCTCACTACGCTGCTACTTCTCAATCAAGAATCTCTTCAATTGGCCTCACTACGCTGCTACTTCTCAATCAAGAATGTCCTCAATTGGCCTCACTACGCTGCTACTTCTCAATCAAGAATCTCCTCAGTTGGCCTCACTACGCTGCTACTTCTCAATCAAGAATCTCCTCAATTGGCCTCACTACGCTGCTACTCCTCAATCCAGAATCTCCTCAATTGGCCTCACTACGCCTGGGTAAGTGCACCATGCTTGCCAGCAGGGCTCGGTAGACCCGGATGTGGAGCCATCTAACAAGGGAAGTACTTGGGCTCAAACAAACATACCTGGCCGGCCGAGGTGGCCGAGGGGACTGAGGCGCTCCAGTTACGGTCTGCACTGCCACTACGGTCGGGGGTTCGAATCTCCCCTCGGGCATGGATATTTGTGCCGTCCTTAGTCTTAGCTAGTTCATAAATAGTTTGTAAGCTTAGGGACTGATGACCCCTTAGTTAAGTCCCATAAGTTCTACAAACATTTGAACATTTGAACAAACATACCTGTATGAACGGTTGGTTACAGGGCCATTACGTACCACTCAGTGTGCTGGTGGGTCTCGTTTTTCTGCAAAATTCTGCTATCGAGCTCTAGATTGCACTGACGATGTACTACCGCTTGCAATGAATAGTTCGTCATTGTCATCCCTATCATCATCACTTTGTGTTAGTGTTACAGCAGTATCTGTTTCTAACTTATGCTCATATTTCTGCACTGTCATAGGTACCAGAAAATATGCGAATGATTCATTTTCTACACCAATATCATCTTCACGAAGAAGGTTTCTTCGTAACTTCATCCCAACCAATCGCAATACATTAGCAGGATTGATCACCAATCGCCGGCCCATCTGACGCTTCACTACTCACATGTTGTTGTTGTTATGGTCTTCAGTCCGGAGACTGGTTTGATGTAGCTCTCCACCCTACTCTATCCAGAGCAAGCCTTTTCATCTCCTCATAAGAATGGCAACCCACATCCACTTGAATCTGCTTACTATACGCGTCTCTTGGTCTCCCTCTGCGATTTTTACCCCACACACTTCCCTCCAATGCTAAATTTACGATTCCCTGATGTCTAAGAATGTGTCCTACCAAGCGATTCCTTCTTTTAGTCAGGGTATGCCAAAAATTCCTTTTCTCACCAATTCTGTTCAGTACCTCTTCATTAGTTATGCGATCTACCCACCTAATATTCAGCATTCTTCTGTAGCACCACATTTCAAAAGCCTCTATTCTCGTCCTGTCCGTACTGCTTATCGTCCATGTTTCACTCCCGTACAAGGCAACACTCCACACAAATGCCTTCAGAAAAGACTTCCTTACCCTTAAATTAATATTCGATGTTAGCAAATTTCTCTTTTTCAAAAATGCTTTTCTTCCCATCGCCATTCTGCATATTATATCCTCTGTACTGCGACCATCGCATGTTATTTTACTACCGAAGTAACAAAACTCATCAACCACCTTCATTGTTTCGTTACCTAATCTAATTCCTTCAGCATCGCCTGATTTTCTAAGACCGCATTCCATTATTTTTGTTTTGCTCTTGTTAATGTTCATTTTATATGCTCTCTTCACCACACTGTCCATTCCATTCAACTGCTCTTCAGGTCCTTTGCTGTCTCTGACAGAATTACAATGTCATCAGCAAAACGCAATGTTTTTATTTCTTCCCCCTGAACTTTAATCCCTATTCCAAATTTTTCCTTGCTTTCCTTCACCGCCTGCTCGATGTACAAATTGAATAACATCGGAGAAAGGCTACAACCCTGTCTTACTCCCTTCCCAACTGATGCTTCCCTTTCATGCCCTTCGAGTCTAATAACTGCGGTCTGGCTTTTGTACAAGTTATAAATAACTCTCCTTTCCCTATATTTTACCCCTGCTGACTTTAGAATTTGAAAGAGTGTATTCCAGTCAACATTGTCAAATGCTTTCTCCAAATTTACAAAAGCTAAAAATGTAGGTTTGCCTTTCCTTAATCTATCTTCTAAGATAAGATGTAAAGTGAGTATTGCCTCCCGGGTTCCTATGTTCCTCCTGAATCCAAACTGATCTTCCCCGAGGTCAGCTTCTACCAGCTTTTCCATAACGTCACAAAACGCATCTTCAGAGGCACACTGCCCTGTCCCTACTGGTCCCGACTGGCGTACCAGCAGCTCAATATGGAGTGCGGCGTGGCCCAGACGGAGGCCTCTGACGGACCACTGCACAGTTTTGCAGATGTGGGAGTATCACTAATGCAATATAGGACCTTTACATTGACTCATACGATTTTGGTGTGTTTGTGTTTGTTCGAGCCCAAGTCTGTTTAAAAATGTTTGTTAAGCTTATGGGACTTAACTACTGGGTCATCAGTCCCTAAACTTACAAACTACTTACGAACTACCTTATACTAAGGACGGCACAAATATCCATGCCCGAGGGGGGGTTCGAACCCCCGACCGTAGTGGCCGTGCAGACCGTGACTGGAGCGCCTCAGTCCCCGCGGCCACCGCGGCCGGCCGTGTCCAAGTACTTGCCTTGTAAGTACCAGCGAAGCCCGACAGTGCTTAACTTGGGTAATCCAGCAGGAACTGGTGTATGCAGCACGGCCGTTGGTATCAAGTAACAAGAAACCTAGGTGACTGACCCCCGTACTATACCACTGAACGCGTTTGCAGAGTCAGTCAGATGCTGCAACGAAGACGTCCTTCAAGTGAAACGAGGTGCTTGCGGTACTGCGGGTCCTCTCATTTCCGTATGCACGCCACCATTGTTGCAATGGAACTCTCGTCAGCGGCGTTGTTTATTTAGCATTTTATTTGATTCCCGTGAGAAGGGAGGCGGAGCGTGCGCCCGCAGGAGCAGCGGAATCCCTTTGTGCGGGGGCAGGCGTTGCCCTGCGCCGATTGTCGGAGCTCGCCGTTATTTGCACCCTGTACAGTTACGCGGCATTATAATAGTCGTACGGAAAGCCACGGAATGGTCGGCTCCGCTTTAGTGCCTCAGAATGGCCCAAGACATCCTTCATATCTGCTCCGAGGCGTTTGCACTTCGGCAGCGAGCTCCGTGTATTCTCGAGGTCACGTCTGTCAGCCGAGGGAGCGGAATCGCATATCGTGGCTATGCTTACTTTCGACAGGTCGTTTCACCTCGGCCGCAGTGGAGTAGCCGAGCGGTCTAAGCGACTCGCTGCGGAGCGCGCGGTTGCTCGCCGTGGAGGTTCGAGTTTTCCCTGGGGCTTGGGTGTGTGTGTTGTCCTTAGGTTAGTTTACCTAGGTTTAAGTAGTTTGTAAGCTACGGACTGATGTCCACGCAGTTTGGTCCGATAGATTTACAAACATTTGAACATATTTTGTTTCACCTCGTCCATCTCTAAACGAACGAAGCAAATTATCTAACAAAGCAATTTTAAAATTCCGGAGAATCTTCGTGTTACGCATTAACAAATTTTTACACAGATGAGCAATTTCCCAACTGAGAAACATTCGCTAACAGCATGTCGCATGATTAGGCCAATCACAAGACGCACATTTACACTATTTAACACAAAATGAATTAGTTACCTGCAGCTGACAGAAGCAATATAAGACAGTAAGCAGGAACAGAACATTGTGAGAAAATAGGTTTCAGAAATTACTGCAACCAGTCGCCTTTTGTTTCTTCTTAATGAAGATTTATTTAAACCATTACCGGTTTCAAGCTGCCTAGCAGCTCATCTTCAGATGGTATACATTTATTTCAAATTACATTTGTATCTGTGGCAGGGCAGAAAACGAGAAAAAAGTAAACACTAATTTCGGTAGGCTATACTGAATAATTACAATATAAGTCTGTCTTCAAGACATTACTTACAGTTATGCGCTTTACATTTAATTTTTCCATATTTGGTCCGCTTATGGATAGGATTTCACTACACTTCCTTTCCATCAACACACCACAGCAACTCCCACGACTTTTAAGTGGTAAAATTAACAAACACTTCACACACATTACGACTTTACAGCCACTACCACAACTTTCAGCTTGTAAACAAACAAAAGAGTATGTTTATACCACAAGATAGGAACTAAGTGAAACCAAAGACTGACAAAAGCTTATCTTGTTGTAGAATATAAATATGATGCCAATTTAGATTACATAAGATCAAAAGTTGTATTCAAAGTTAACATATGTATATAATATGATTTCAGAATGATAGTTACGTTAATATTAGGAGTATTGATTTTGTGATTACTATAACATCTGTTTACATGCGTCACATGTGTTGTTTTAGGTGGCATATAAGACATTTGAATTTGTGTGTTATTAATATGGACAAATTAAATGTGAAGCGCATAACTGTAAGTAATGTCTTGAAGACAGACTTATATTGTAATTATTCAGTATAGCCTACCAAAATTAGTGTTTACCTTTTTCTCGTTTTCTGCCCTGCCACAGATACAAATGCAATTTGTATACATTTATATGTATACCATCTGAAGATGAGCTGCTAGGCAGCTTGAAACCGGTAATGGTTTAAATAAATCTTCATTAAGAAGAAACAAAAGGCGACTGGTTGCAGTAATTTCTGAAACCTATTTCTAGAAACAGTCGCAGGTTCCAACAAAATGAATAAAAGTTTTATTGTGAGAAAAGTATTAAAGGCTGCTAGTGAAGCACAGGATGCAGAGAGGGGCTCTATAATCTAGACACCAAATCTCGAAGCGACCATAAAGTTTATCTTGACTTTCTCGACAATTCGACGCAAGAAAATAATCAATTTGCAAACAGAAACGACATATTTCTAAAAAGGCAGGTAGAAATGTTCAATAGGTATCTTGGGAATCTCATATACGAGGCGCGTCCAGAAAGTAAGATCCGTTTGGTAATAAAATGAAATTGTACACAGATACAGAAGAAATTTTTATTGCACAAAATTCTACAACTCTTAAACTACTTTTACACATAACTGCCGAAATTTTGTAGGCACTTGTCATGGCGTGCCACAAGTTTTTGCATGCATCCTTCACAGAAGGTTGCCGCCGGTGTATTCAACTATGTGGTAACAGCTCTTTGTCATCGTTGAAGTGTTGACCACCAACGACGGATTTTATGTGTAAGAAGAGATTAAAGTCGCTAGGAGAGAGGTCCGAGCTGTATGGAGGATGATCAAACAGGTCATATTGAAATTTCCGTAAGAATTGTTTGGTCACATTCGGTGTGTGAGATCAGACATTATCGTGAAAAAAAATCTTTTTACAGTAATCCTCTTCTTACACCTAAAATCTGTCCTTGGTGGACAACACTTCAACGATGATGACGAGCTGAAAGAACATGTTACCACATGGTTGAATACACAGGCGGAGACATTCTATGAAAAAGGTACACAAAACCTTGTGCCATGCTATGACAATTGCCTACAAAATTTCGGAAGCTATGTAGAAAAGTAGTTTAACAGTTGTAGATTTTTGTACAATCAATATTTTTTTCTGTATCTGTACCCGTTCGTTTTATATAACCAAACGGAACTTACTTTCTGGACGCGCCTCGTATACGAGAGATCAGCGGTAGTCTATAAAACACTGAGCTTGATTGACGAAGCAGACATAAATGTAGTAAAGTTAAACAATACAAAACAGCAACAGTTGGTCGAACACTACAGATTCCTTTGCTACGCATGCGGGCCGATAGAAAATGGAGAAATGATATACATAGACTAGCGAAGTGTGGACGACTTTTGTATAGAGGCTTTGTGGCCTTGATGCACAGGAAAGTTACAAGCACGTACAGAATCAATAATGAGCTCCTAAGATGCGGTGGAATTTCTCTCCGCGTGAGATTGCTAAATGTGTTCAATACGTGTAAGAAATGGAGTGTCATGCCAAGGGAATGGCAAAGAGCTGAAGTTATATTGCAGCTTGAAAAGGGAGACAGAAGTAACGGTCAGAATTATTTAGGGATTAGCTTACTATACAAACTGTTAAACGCTTACACTAGGATCCTGGACAGCTTAGAAGCAGTATCAGAAGGTTTATTAAGTAAGAAGCAAATGGGTTTCCGTAGAGAAAGGTCTAAAATTGACGCAATACTTTTCTTATGAAACAGATCATTGAAAAACGTGCCGAATTTAAGTGGGAGACCCACTTAGCATTTGTTGGTACTGTAAAAGCGTATGATAAAAAAAAGAGAAAAACTATGGAACATAATGCAGTAAAGAGTGTATCGATTTCTTATAATAAAATTTTCACAAGCGTAACACAACAATAACGTTATATACCAATGGCCAGCTGACAACATCCTAACAGGGTGGTGGTGGAAGTAGTGGGGGAATGACGATTAGATAGGGGTTTAGGATTTCCCCATCATTTAAGTTGGTCGTCTGCGTATCAAATCAAATGTTTGTAAATCTATGTGACTACTACTTTGATTATCAGTCCCCAGGCTTACAAACTATTTACACTAAGTTAAACTAACCTAAGGACAAACACACAAACCCATGTCCGAGGGAGGACTCGAACCTCAAACTTTCGTCCAGGTATTAGATCAGTACTCTGAATTTTGTTATATGTGTATTGTAGACGATATAACAATTTTAACACACACACAGACTGAGCTTCTGCAAAAGAATCTGCCTTCTAAGCAACAGTGGATTTGATGTGATGGGACTCCCATAATAACAAAAATCGTCATACACAATAAAGTGGTACCTCAGATTAACCATTTTACTTGTATGTGATTCTATATAGGAGGATAAAAAAGCTACAGACAACAAAGTAGCAAAAAATAATGATTGACCCCGTACTACTCTACGTAAGGGACTCGCTGGCTATTTAAACGCTCCAATAAAGTAAGATCCAGGCAGCTGAAGTAAGATTTCTTGGTGCTGTGAAAGACTGTACCAGAGTAGCAAGATTAAGGAACAGCGGTGTTAGGAAATGATTTAAACGAATTTAACGCAAGAAATAGAGTGGAAGGCAACAGGGAAAAAATTAAGAGCATGTCTCGACAGAATCAACAGTGGTACACCACCTTATAAAGCCATAAAATATAATCCTATGAGCCACACTTGTTTAAATCAATGGCTCCCTCAAATGTCATTATTTAATATACATGGCTTCGGCAAATGAGCTTCGATTCCAACTGTTGGAAAAGTATTCTCGTAGTATGTTTATCATACTAAGCGATCTGAATCCAAACAGTCGTTTCATTTTACGAGGGAGCGCTAGAAAGCAGTGCCTGCGTATTTTTATTGTTAGACCTGTGAAAGCTTTGTGAACTTGAAAAATGTTCCAGGCGAATGTTTGGAGGCGTTTCGGACTTGCTCCCGCTCGTCGTCTAATACAACATATTATGGAAGACTGTCTTCCAGTCGCGGGGGAATGGCCGAGCGCTCTAAGACGCCTGGCTGCGGAGCGCGCGGTTGCTCCCCGTCCGAGATTATAGTCCTCTCCCGGGCATTGGGGTGTGTGTGTATTGTCCTTAACACGTTGACTGCCGTGATGACGTCAGAGGCGCGCCAGAGCCGCCCGCTGTGGCCACATAGCAGCAGTTAGGTCCCATACATTTACAAACATTTTTGAACTGTCTTCCATGGCTCATGTCAAGATGACTGGCAGGTGCCCAGTCGAAATATCGTATGTTGTATTAGACGAAGACCGACTGCAAGTCCGAAACGTCTGCGAACATATGAAAGCTTTTTCAATGAAACAAACTACGTCTTTAGTCTTCATGACTACCCACAGTGTAAGCCATAAAAGAGACGCACCACTAAGGAGTTACGCAAATTGGTCACAAACTTATATTCGTACAAGTATCGAAGGAAACAGTAAAATTGTAAACTTTGACAGCAGGTGGATGAATATGTGACGTTGTAGCAACAAAAGAGCCACTCCAGAATCGAAACAACTAACAGTACCTACCAGTGGCGATACTTTCTTTGCCGGCTGCGGTGGCCGAGGGGACTGACGCGCTCCAGTCACGGTCTGCACGGCCACTACGGTCGGGGGTTCGAATCCCCCCTCGGGCATGGATATTTGTGCCGTCCTAGTTCGTAAGTAGTTCATAAGTAGTTTGTAAGTTTAGGGACTGATGACCCCATAGTTAAGTCACATAGGCTGTACAAACATTTGAACATTTGAATACTTTCTTTGTGTTCGCTGGTTCAGTGAACCTCAGGAGAAAAGCTGATCGTGAAGAAAGAGAAATTGTTTTTATATTTATTTTAACTATCAGTCTTCGAATCATTCTCGTATCAGATCATTTATCAGCTTTTCTAAAAGCATTTTATCGCACAATACGTGCCATAGCGTTGTCCAGGTACTGCTGTGGTTCTGATTCTCTTCTGAACCTCCTAGGTAAGCCTCTTCGGCACGAAGGGACGAGGGGAAACGACATTTGTGCTGGTGAAGGGACCAACTCCAATGCTACTCGAACTCTCATTGAAACACACGAATTTACCCGGACATGAGACAATGTCCCTGTAACCCGAACCTCAACTTGTGCATGCGAGAAGCCTCCCGGAAGGCAACATCCACGACATACAGCCGTTTTTGGCGCATTCAACATTTATACAAACAGGTCATATTTAGTAAAATTTCTTATACATAAATATCAACTAATAACACGTCAGCTTTAAAGCCTTCAAAAAATGTTCAAAAGTTTGTATAGCTTATGGAACTTAACTACGGGGTCATCAGTCCCTAAACTTATGAACTAGCTAATCCTAAGGACAGCACCACAGAGTAACATATACAGAGAAGCAGCCTACCCTAAACCACTGTCCTATGCTCCCCTCGTAGTTCGTAAGATGCTAGCAGGTGTCAGGCAGCAGGCAGTTCGCTGGCTTAGGGTGCCTCTCGCACGTCAGAGGGTAGCGTGGAGGGGAGTGTGAGGGGAGAGCTCGTGCCGCCTGCCACGAGGCCACGGCTGTGTCCGGCGTGCCGGCGTTTGAAGGGAGGTGGTGGTGGGGGCAGCCGCTACCTGCTGCCTGCTCTGGCCAGTTTAAAGGGCTGCTTCTGACCGCAGTGCCATCATGGGACATCTTACGGAACTGCTGGAAACCCTCCCTCCCCGCACCTCGGAGCGTAGGACCGGGCCCTTACGGAAGTTTCCCGTCTGTATATATTTGTCTGTGACGGCAGAAATATCCATGCCTGAGGGGGAATTAGAACCGCCGACCGTAGTGGCCATGACTGGAGCGCCTCAGTCTCCTCGGCCACCGCGGACGGCTTAAAGCCTTCAGAAGATCCGAAGCTGAATAATAATAATAGTATTAGTCAAAAACTGTGAAAATTTCCGTGTGGATAAGGGCATCACGATGTGAAGTAACAGCTAAACTCCCTCCCCCTCCTCTTAAATCTGCTTAAAACAGATTCTGTAAATACCAATGACTTTTGTATTGTTACTTGCCACAAATTTTATGCCGTTTTCTCCAAATATGTTGTGATTTAGAGGGCCAATGATGTTTACATTATTCGTTACCATAAATATTTAGCTGTTTGAGAAGCGATGGGGGAGAGCAGTGTTCACCATACGTGAGGTGAGATGCGGGTGCTGCTTGTAGTGTCTCGTGACCTGGAGTGTCTCTTCACTGTTCAAAAATTCTCAATTATATGTAAAGCTATGGGTATGATAAGGGCAACACACACGAGTCCTCCCTCGGGCACGTGTGTGTGTGTGTGTGTGTGTGTGCGTGCGTGTGTGTTTGTCGTTAGCATGCCGGCCACGGTGGCTGAGGGGACTGAGGCGCTCCAGTCACGGTCTGCGCGGCCACTACGGTCGGGGTTCGAATCCTCCCTCGGGCAAGGATATTTGTGCCGTCCTTAGTATTAGTTAGTTCATAAGTAGTTTGTAAGTTTAGGGACTGATGGCCCCGTAGTTAAGTCCCATAAGCTATACAAACATTTGAACATTTTTTTGTCGTTAGCATAAGGTAGTTTAAGTGGTTTGTAAGTCTAGAGACTGATGACCACAGTAGTTAAGTCCCATAGATGTACAAACATTTGAAATTGACTCGAACCTCCAAAGGGGTGCAAGTGCTCACTCTGCAGCAAGGCGCCTTAGAGCGCACGGCCATTTCCGCGCGGCTCTCTTCATTGTATCAGAGTTATTTTCTTACAGTAGCTTAATTGTGTAGTCAGTTATTTACTACGCTTTAATATTCATCTTCATATTCGTTTGTTCTTGGAGTTTATTTTCAAAGAAGAATGATGGACGTTCAGCATCTTACAGAAACAAATTCCTGGGATTTATGTATGGAAGGGAAGTGAGCTTTTAGTCATTTCAGGCATCAGCCGCCACTGGTGTTAACAACCCCGCATGCCCCTCATCGATATAGCAGACATGCTAAATACCGTCACGTATTTCTTTGTAAACATATCTTTGCGTAGTTACTCCAGTTTAGTACTGCTAAACCCTACAATGAGCAGAAAGATAGCTGGTTCTGTATGAGAACGTTCAGAGCATTAAGGGCAGGTTGCTCCAACTAGCTTGAGATTCTGACGTATTAACGTACCACTTGGATCGATTGTGGCACGATATACTTCAGAAAGACAGCTCTAGTAATGAATATCATGTCAAATAACTGTTAGCATAAGGGCCAGAGGGGGACCAACCCGTAAACGACTTACTCAATTTGTAAATCCCTTCCTGTCAAATAAATCTTCCTTTTTTTCTAAATTTGTAATCACTTATTTTCCTGTACATGTGCACCACATTTTCCTGTACATGAACATAACATCTATCTATTTTCGTCTCATTCAGATAATTCCTGAGTGTTGGTTATTTTGTTTTTGAGTGTATATATTCCTCAACATACTCATCCTGGCGACATACACATTTTTTCCCTATGAGGGACCAGTATGTTGATAGTGACACTGTGGTATTTTTGACCTAGTTGACGGAGGTACAACCTCACATGTGTTTGGACAGGTTCATCATTTTCAAAGTGAAATTCTTTATGCTGTTCTTTTATTTTTGGAAACAGGTAAAGATCTGGAGGACCCAAGTCGGGACGGATGATCGGTGACACTCAACCGAAGGCGTTGAATTGCTGCAGATATGGCAGAGTTCTTTGCATTGTGACTCTGAAGAAAGACTGCTCTATATGTGAAAGAATTCTTCCAGTTCGTGATTTCAATGTTCTGGGGGGCTTCTACTTACCGATCAATTTGCATTACTTAACGCATTGGGATACTTTAAAATTCAGAAACCCCTAGCGACAGAGGAGTGCAACTTATGCCCACGAAACGGGGGGGGGGGGGGGGAAATCTTCATTGTTTTCATTCTCCACTCCGAGGAGTGGAGCGCCCTGTTTGAGATACGACATATAAAGAGTTGCGGTTCTATTCAGACAATTATCAGACAAGCTGATAGTGGGGTAAGGGAACATCCCAATTGGGAATAAGTGGGACGGGCTTATCAGCTACAGCTTATGCCTTACAACACAGGGAAACCTCCCAAAAACCTTGGTCGTTCCTGGGGGATTGGGACCACTATTCCAGCCAAAATATTAATTATCGCGTCAGCACGAGTGCAGTCACAGCAACCAAAAATTGGGCACACGAGTTACTCTCGTATACTCACGGAGATCGGATCGACCAAATTGCAATGGACGAGCCTCTCCCTCTAGGAACTGTACTGAGGAGCACGGTATCCTCTGCGTCGAAATGGGAAAGTCGATCGAGTAATACTTATGAGATGTAATACCTCAACCAATGTTGGGATGTTGGTAATATGATAGAAAAATGCAAAAGCATTAGATTTCAACACTCTTTCGTTGCGGATCATGCAGTCTCCAAAGTCGGAGGTTCGAATCCTCCCTCAGGCAAGGATGTTTGTGTCGTCTTTATTATAAGTAGTTTGTAAGTTTAGGGACTGATGACCCTGCAGTTAAGTCCCTTAAGCTTTACAAACATTTGAACAACACTCTCCCGTATGAGCTGACATTTTGAAAAAAAGAAACTCCCTATGTTTTTTCTCCATTTCCAATAGTAGTGCTTATAAAACCGTAATAAAAGCAACTCTCATCTTCTTTACTGCATTTTCGTCTATTCATATCTGTAGAAGTACCTAACACATTTGAAATATCACATTTTCTATGTGCATCGTCAATGCTGACAGAGAAAAACAAACGACATAAAACAAACAACGATTAGATATCAATTCGATTAAATGAGCCTTCAAACTGATTGTCATTTAATAAAAAGAAACGTGTCACACAGTACAATTTGACTGCCATCTACCCACTGCCATAGTGACATCTCTTCTGCTAGTGGGTTAGCCCCCTCAGATTTAGTGATAAGAATACTCTGTGTATAGGACGTCAAAAACTGCCCCTATATGACGTATGAAAACAGGAAGGTGGTGTCGGAACTAGAGATGGGCAATCCGATCCTGAACTGATTCAAAGAGGCAGATCCTTTTAAGGAGTGAGTGATGAATGAATCCAAAAACATGAGTGGTAGGTCATGTGACCCGTAATGTCCCTCTCCTGACAGCAATGAGCTGCATCAGCACCCCATGCCACGTGCTTGAGAAGTTTCCCAAGCTACAAAATAAATGTGGTATAGACCATGTGCAAGTATAAAACTGCAAAAAATGAGCGCCTAAACACATGCTGTGAGACGAGAATCGGTGAGTCGAGTGGCACCGAGTCGTGCAAGCAGCAGCATTCGGCGATCGCGCAGTTCCCGAATCCCACTGGCTCGCTGCTGCTCACGACTCCGGCGATTGGGGCGATCGGATCGGCAGCTGAGTCGCCGATTTACCGGTTCACCTCTCCCCACCACTCTCCCGACTCTCCTCACTTGTCGAGCCACCCGTATGGCGCGCTGCTCATGGTTCCCCCCACTCCTCTGGCGAACCGTATGGTACCGAACAAAGCGACTCCACGCATCAATCTGTTCTCTCAATTCCTGTTTTCTGATAAAGCTTGCAGTTCGCGATCATCTGAAGCAACAGAAACCGTCATATAGACAAATGTCCTATTCCGAATAGTTTTCGAGATAAAACGTATTTATTTAATGCTACTTTTAACGTTTTTTATTAATAACAGAAAATATGCAGCCTGTAGTAAAAACGCATTATTGTACAAAATTAAACTATATAAAATTTCTGCAAAAAAGATCCTACTCATTTTTTCTTTAAGACTTTTAGTTTGCATGAAGAGAGCAAGAGAGACAAAGTCTTGTGCAATGTGCATGCTCTGTTGCTTAGATAGGTTTTGTAAGCTCATATCAGGCAGTTTCCTGACTTGATAGACAAGTGTCATGTACCAAATTATGTGTCTTCACTTCATCTACACTATTTTGGCACATTGAAACAAAGAAGATAAAAATGTGCATTAATGTTTTCTATCTCAGAAACTATTCAGTTTAGGGAATATGTCCATTGGAAATTTTTACTGCTGGCGTCGAATCTTTGACAGTAACAACAAACTCACTTTGCAACAGAGAGAGAACACTAGGATGTCAAACTAGATGCGTGTAAAGTTATAGTTCTGAGTAACATATCTGTATATAATGTTTCATTAGGAATTTAATGTGTTTGGTACAGTCGGATGTGTGTGTTTGCAATTAAAGATAAACTATATTGGGAAGCACTTAGAAAATAATTTGCGGTGCTCTGTATAGAGAATATATAAAACTTTGCACAAATAACAGGTGAAAGGGTTGTAGTTACAGGAACTGAAATATGAGATGGAATGGAAATCGTACCAGCAACCGCAAAATTTACAATTTAGGAGCCCATAACGCTACCCCTGTACTACGGACTACTAAGGACTTACAATAAAATTACTACTCCACTTTCTTCTTTCACAATATGGCCAAATCAAATAAATAAAGTATAGTGACAAAAGCAATGTGCCATCGTTTTACGCTTTTTATCAGTTGGTGAGTCATGAAACAGAACTAGTTCATCCCAGTGAGTGACTATTTCTGATCCGATACCTGAAAAGATCGGTTTTGCCCATCTTTAGAACTGTGCAAAAAGAAGCAACATAGAAGCAGTAAACGCTCCAAGCTCAAGATGTGCAACATCGAGTAATCTGCTCGCAGGATCGGACTGCAAATTGGAAACTCTGTGTTTAATTCTTTCCCTTTTCATCCAGTCATTCATCCTTCCTGCCTGATACCAGGCAGCAGCAATAGCCTCCGTCTCAGACGCTACGCTGTTTCAGGTTCCAGATGACGTCTTCCTGGGTTCCTGCTACGAGGACCACTACCGCCATCGTTCCAGCCACCACCGACCAGCCGACGCCGACCGGACCCCATAGCCCCAGGATCGCTGCAGCCCCAGGTTTGCCGCCTCCCCTGGAAGCCGCCCCTGGAAGCCGCCGCTGTACCGTCGCATCCCTCTCCAAGCGGGTCGCCGCGGCCGATGGACTCTGCCCGGCTCCCTCCATCACAATCTTCGCTGCAGCAGCCGTCGCCTGGGGCGCCGCCTGGCTCCCCTGAAGCTTCTCGCCGCCTCCGCAGCCCGCCGCTACTGCTACCCACCGTCGTCCCCATTGGACCTGGGACTCTGGACTGTGGTCCGCCGCCTTCCAGCGAGGGTGGGAGCCCTCGCCCTCCGCTACGAGAACTTCGGGATCGCCGCGTCCTCCGGACTGTAAGCTCCTCCGGCGACCTCCCCCTCTTCCCTTCCTTCCAAAATGTCCATCACCCCAACCATCACCACCACAACCACAGTGGTGTTATACACCATGCCATCACAGGCACCCAACACCACAACACGGAGCCTCTCCCTCCCACACTCACCAGTCCCGCTCTCCGCCCTCCTCTCAGCCATCACTGCCTCCTCAGCCGCCGCCGCCCATCAACTCTCCCCTTCCCTTCCATCCTATTCCCCGCCCCCTCCTCTTCTTCCTCCTCCACCAGTAACATACTCGCAAGACTTCCCCTTACCCTCTGCCGCAAAAATTGAACATCGCGCACCACGGTGTCCTTATCACCCTTATCGCCCAGTCCCAAGCCACCCCCGCTCCTCGCCCTCATGCTGGTTCCTCTCCCACTCCCTGCTCCTTCCACACCATGCGTCACCACCAAGAAAACCGCCGCCAAGAGATCCAACATGGAACCCACCTATGGTGCCACCAAAAATGACCTCTCCACCACAGCCTCCGCTCCTTCCTTCACCTCCTCCGTCGCACACAACTGCGTGGACACAACTCTGCGTCTTCCCTTGCTACGGCCCCTCAAGTGTGCACCTACGTCCTATCCTGCCCTGACCCAAAATTCCTCGACAACCGCGCCCTATCCCTCGAAATACTCAAGTACTTCCCATCTGCCTCCATCCTACAGCTCATCCCCTGCAATGACTCCATCCTCCTGAGGTCTTCTTCCCCCACCTTCCACTCTGACTTCCTCCGCCGGATTCCTCAAGTCTTCTTTGGTCCTCATGTCTCCCTCACACCACGCATCACCTCCTCCACTCTCCTCCAACCCCAGGCTCCTCACCAGCCTCCCACCCTCACTGCCATGATCACCAAGCTTAGTCCAGTGATCATGGAGGCTGAGGTGTTGGAACAGCTTAACTCCCATCCAGGAATCTCCATCTGATCCGCCCAGCAGATCCATAACGCCTCCGGCCCCATCTTTTTTATGTGGATCTTCATGGAATCCGCATCCTCCATTGACTGCCTCCTCACCGAGGGGGCAGACATCTACGATCGCCATTACAAGGTGGATGCTTTGTGCTCCCCTTCCCAATCCTATCGTTGTGGGCGAGAAATATGCAACCTTCCCCCCACCTGTCCCCACTGTAAGTCTGCACATTTCCTTAAACAGTGTCCCAACCTTGCCTCCACCCCACCTGCAACACCTGTGGCGGTCCCCACCCCACCTATTTCTATAAGCGTCAAGCTTGCCCTGCCCCCACCAATCCTGAGCTGACAGTCCCCTTTCATTCCATTGATCCTTTCCATCCACCCCAACAATTCACTCTATCCCCCTCCTACTGTGGAGGACATCATCCGTTTTGTCACCATGGTCCTCCAGAACATCCACCCCTTCCAGCATCCCCACATTCTCCAACAGATCGCCCTTGCTGCCAGCTCAGTTTTCCAGCTTTCCAGTTTGAGACCATAGCCACCTTCTCCCATAACTACTCCCACTTTACCTTCTCCTGTAACATTACCCTCGTCTAGAGCACACCCTTAACGAGTTTCCTGTCGCCCCTTCCATCTCTCCCCAGCCCCGTAGCTCCCCATGGCATGCACATCCTATACCTTCCTTTACCACAACATCCGATCCCTACCTACAAACAAATCTCTCTTTATGCATCTCCTCTCACAACTCCGCGTGGATGCCTTCCTCCTGAGTGAAACTTTCCTTCAACCTCGACACTCCATCAGCACCACTCCTTACACCCTCCACCGTACAGATGGCCCCCCTCCCATTGCTCAAGGTGGAGTGGCGATTGGCCACTGTCACCACCCAGTCTGTCCATACCCCTCCTCAATGATCCCACAGAACATATAACCCTCAACCTCTTTCCTCCCTCCCTCACTGTCACCTTCGCCACCATTTACACCTGCAGCACCATGCCCCTTCCCTATGACGTCCGATCTCACATAGACTGATCCTTGGTACCAATGATGTATGTTGTTTTGGAATCTTACTTGCGTGATGAAGGCAGAGGTGACCATTTGGTGCATAGTCGATAGGACCAATTCCAGACCTATGGTACAGAACCAATTGGATGGTCTGAGGCAGAGGCTTAGGTAGAGGGCTTCGGGAAAACTTAGTGGTCTTCTCTCTCAACGTTATAACTGTTGTAAACTGTGATAACTGTGTACGTCGAAAAATAGCAGAACACCAACCCTAACAAATCGTTATAGGTTGTGTAAGCTGGCTCAACCGAGAGACAAGTTTAATAGAAACTTTTACAAAGGATCTAAGAGTGTTCAGAGAGGATAGTTTAAGTAAAATATTAGTTTATCATAAAATTAAATTGTAGTTGATAGTTCATGTGAGCTATTATGGGCAGAGATAATACCTAAGAACGGTATTAAGTTAATAATATATTTCACTTACTAATCTTCCGGCTCAGACGAAATAGTTGCAGAAAGTTTCGAAGGAAAGGTGAATGTAATATTAGTTGTGTGCCCAACACGGATTTCAATTTACCATCGATATCTTAGCGAAAATGTATGTTTAACCCTAGAGTTACGCATAAAATATCGTCCGAGATTGTGCTAAACGCAAGCTCTAAAAATTATTTCGAGCAGTTAGTTCATTATTTAGAATAGTAAATTGCCGTCAAAACTCAGTTGACCTCTTATTGACAAATAAACCTGAGCTCAATAACGAGCATCAAAATGGATATAGGAATTAGTGAACACATGATTATCGCGGGAAGGCTGAATATCGGAAGTCCCAAATTCACCAAAAATAAAAGGAAAAATATAGATTTATAAGAGAAGAAAAACACTGCACTTAATGCCTTCCTGAGAGACAGTCTGCCGCGGTGGAGTGGCTGAGCGCATTGAGGCGCTATGCTACGCTGCGCGAGGTCGTTCCCGTCGGGGGTTCGAATCCCCCCTCGGGCATGTCTGTTTGTGTCGTCTTTAGTATAAGGTAGTTCATAACTAGTTTGTAAGTTTAGGGACCGATAACCCCGCAGTTAAGTCCCTTAAGCTTGACAAACATTTAAATTTGAAGAGACAGTCTCCAATCCTTCCGCGGTGACCGAGGGGACTGAGGCGTTCCAGTCACGGTCTGCACGGCCACTACGGTCGGGGGTTCGAATCCCCCTTCGGGCATGGATATTTGTGCCGTCCTTAGTGTAAGTTAGTTCATAAGTAGTTTGTAAGCTTAAGGACTGATGACCCCATTCTACAAATGTTCTACAAACATTTGAACATTTTTCTCCAATCCTTCCAAATTATAAATGTAAATAATTGCAGACTCAAAGCATAAATCGTGAGAAGACTTTGGAAATAAGCTAGAAACTCTGCGTCAAGCCGCGGGAAAATCATTCTTGAACGTAATTAGCAGTTTTCTAAAGGGAGGGAAGAAGGAATTAACAAGTGTTTTGGACAGGTCAGGAAAGCTGCTAGTCAATCATGTAGATGCCTTGAGCAGATGGAGAGAATATTTTGAAGAATTGCTCAATATAGGTGAAACGTTCAATGATGTGTCAGTTTTTGAGGTAGAATGGGAATGATGATGGAAACAGGATCACATTTGAGGAAGTGAAGAAAATGGTCAATAGATTGCAGTGCAGTAAAGCGACTGGGGTGGATGAAATTAAGCCAGATCTCGTCAAATACAGTGGAGTTTCAGGTATCAAATGGTTACACAGGTTCCCTCTGACTGGACGAAAGTGGTAATCAGGCCAATTTTCAAACATGGAAACAGAAAAGATTGTAACAATTATCGAGGTACCTTTTTAATTAGCAATGTGGTGAAAATATTATCAGGTATTGTTGAAAGGAGAGTGCGAGTATTAGTTGAAGACAAGTTGGATGAAAATCAGTGTGGGTTTAGTCCTCTTAGAGCCTGTCAGAACAAGATCTTTAGCTTACGTCAGGTAATAGAGAAGTGTTATGAGTGGAACAGGGAATTGTATCTATGTTTTATAGATCTAGAAAAGGCTCATGACCGTGTTCCTAGGAGGAAGTTATTGCCACTTCTGCGAGATTATGGAATAGGAGGCAAACTTCTGCAGGCAATTAAAGGTCTTTACGTAGACTGTGAGGTAGCAGTTAGAGTAGACGGCAAATTAAGCTCAATGGTTCAGGGTAGTTTCAGGGGTAATACAAGGCTGTAACATGTCACCGCTGTTACTCATACTATTCGTGAATCATATTTAGAAAACAGTAGACTGGCAGGACGAGATTAAAATAGGTGATAACAAAATAAGCGGTCTCCCATATGCAGGTGACTTGTGATGACAGATTCGATTGAAAGGTTGGAGTCTAATATTTCAGAGCTCGATCAGAGGTGTAATGGTTATCATATGATGATCAGCATTCCCAAAAAAAAGTAATGTCTGAGGAAGAGAGATTTAAACAGATTGAGTGCCAAATAGGAGGAACAAAGTTAGAACAGGTAGGCAGTTTCAAGTACCTAGGATGTGAAACTTCCTGGCAGATAAGATGGCCGATAAGGTCGACTCCTAACACCTGAAAGGAAGTACACTGCTTGTATTGACTGTCATTCTGCCGTGCCTAGAAGGTCAATTCCGTAGTTTTATTGTTTTGTTGTTTATTGTTTATATTATTTATTGTTTCTATATTTTTATTGTTTATATAAAATGCAGAAGGCAATGGGTAGAAAAGCGTCCTTGAAAAAGAGGAATTTGTTAACTTCGAATATTGATTTAAGCCTAAGGAAGTCATTTCTGAAGGCATTTGTGTGGAGTGTTGCCTTGTATGGGAGTGAAACATGGGGAATAAACAGTGTGGACAGGAAGAGGATAGAGGCTTTTGAAATGTGGTGCTACAGAAGAATGCTTAAGATTAGATGGATAGATCGCGTAACTAATGAAACGGTACTGAACAGAATTGGGGAGAAAAGGAATTTTGGAATACGCTGACTAAGGGATCGATTGGTAGGACACATTCTTAAACATCGAGGAATCGTGAATTTATCGTTGGAGGGAAGTGTGCGGGGTAAACAGAGGGCGACTAAGAGACGAATATAGTAAGCAGATTCAGATGAATGTGGGTTGCTCTTCTTATGAGGAGATGAAGAGGCTTCCTCAAGATAGAGAAGAGTGAAGAGCTGCATCAAACCAGACTCCGGACTGAAGACCACAACAACAGTGTAGACAAGATATGGAATAAATTCAAAGAAATAGTATCGACAGTAATTGATAGAATAATACTAAATAAATTAACAACAGGCTCAGCTGACCCCGCTTGGTACATAAAATAGGTCAATGCACTGTTGCAAAAGCAAAGGAAAAAGCATGCCAAATTTAAATGAACATAAAATCCGCAAGTATGGCGATATTACACAAAAGCTCTAAATTAAGCTATGACATTGATGTGAAATGCTTGAAATAGATTCGACAACGAAACACTGTCTCGAAACTTGACCAAAACCCAAAAGAGATTCGGGACATATGTAAGATATGCCAGAGGTAAGACACGTATAATACTTTCACTATGAGATAACTGTGTTGCTGCACATGACAGTTCTGCTAAAGCAGAGTTACTAAATACAGTTTACCAATATTCCTGCACCAAAGAAGATATAAATTTACCAGATCTAGAATTAAGAACAGCTGTCAAACTACGCAACACAAATGTATATATCCTCGACGTGGGTGGCACTTGGAAAGTGAGGACATCACCGGACATTGGCGAGGCCGGGGCCGACGTCACAACACCGAAGAGGTCATTTGAGAGCGACGAGTTGCAGACACGATGGCTGTTACACAATGCAGGCGATCAATACAACTATGGTAGCAGATCTGTTTATCGAACACCACGAAGGCTGAAAATGACTATGGCAGAACGCATTGGCGATAGATGATGGGTTCCAACTCTCTAACGTGTTCCATTTTTTTTTGTCTAAAAATAGCCCTTCACAGCCCTACGCGTTATACGGGTGAAAGCCGCTTCGGAGTGGCCAAGCGGATTGAGGCGCTCTGCTCCGATGCGCGAGTCCGTTCCCCGTCGGGGGTTCGAATCCCCGCTAGGGCATGGGTGTTAGTGCTGTCTTTAGTATAACGTAGTTTAGAAATAGTTTGGAAGTTTAGGGAATGATGCGTTAAGTTGAGGTAAGGATGGGGCCCCTCCACGCCCACACCAACGTGGTGACCATCACAAAAGTTCTACTGTCACCTCCGTATTTAGGTTAGTTTGCTAAGGTGGATCACGGGATGTGGGAACCGCGATGTTATCCGTACGTGTGGGCACGATCACCCATTAATACGGTGCATCTGGAGATAGAATTGGTCGAAAGGTATGCGAAGGGTAAAGGTATGTAAGGGCAGAGGAAAAAAAAGTGCCAAGGCAAGAGCCAAGGGAAAAAAAACCTCTGCGACAGTGGGGTAGGTATGAAGGGCAGTAGCGGTATGCTATCTGCGACAGATCATGCAAGGTTTGGTAATGTTAGTTATGGGTATTTTCTCAGTACCGTTAACTTTGCTAGGTTCGTCATAAAGAATCAGTCCGTTTGATGCGAGGTTCTGCTGCAGCTGTGCTCCTGTGAAGTCTCCTGGGTCGGCTGCGGCAGATTACCCGTTAACATCGGCTGTGGCAGAATACCTGTAACATAGCCAAGTCTGTCAAGGTAGTTAGGCAGTTCGGTCATAGAACTGGCTAAGTGTGCGGGACTGTTTAGGTTTGTTTGTGTTTAGTGCGCTGAATATGGGTTCCCTGCTTTGCCTGTAGGTCGGCTGTGGGCTCAGCTGGCATTGCCAGTCAGATTGCTGTTCTGCAGGGGTTTGCCATATTCATCGTGTTTGCGAGTTGGTGTTCCCTACGACCGTAGGTGGTTAGTCTCTGAGGAGAAGTGTTTTCGGGCGTTTATATTTCCACCTATGGTTATGATCGTAGTTCCCCAAGCGTAGGATGAAGGGGTTGTTCGAGTGTCTCGAGTTCCTGTACAGTCGTGTGGCGAGTTTCTTGAATACCACCGAGAGGCGCTCTAGGCGGTATTCATTGTGAAGGTCCACGGTGCGTGTGTATCGTGGAGCGTTGCTGATGATGCGTAGATGCGTTGACAAACGTTCGAACATTTTATACGAGTGGAGATCTCTCTTTGTAGAGAGTTCAAAACTTTCGTTTATTCCTCAGTTGCAATTCCAGCCAAATATCCTCGAAAGATACTTCTGATCGTGCGTACACCAGCGAAGCCCTTTTCTCACATGACATCTTGCGAGCCATGGACGAAGGGCAAAGGGCGGATTGTGTTTTTCTCGACTTCAAAAAGGCGTTCGACGCGGTGCCACACTGCAGACTGCTAACGAAAATACGAGCTTATGGAATAGGTTCACAGATTTGTGACTGGCTGGAAGACTTCCTAAGTAATAGGACGCAGCACGTTGTTCTCGACGGCGAGTGTTCATCAGAGACGAGTGTATCGTCGGGCGTGCCCCAAGGGAGTGTGATAGGACCGCTATTATTTTCTATCTATATAAATGATCTGATGGACAGAGTAAGTTGTAATTTGCGGCTGTTTGCTGATGATGCTGTGGTGTATGGGAGGGTGTCGTCTGTAACTGACTGTATAACATACAGGATGACTTAGACAAAATTTCTAGTTGGTGCGAAGAATGGCAGCTAGCTCTCAATGTAGATAAATGTAAGGTGATGCGCATAAGTAGGAAAAGCAATTCTATAATGTTCGAATACAGCATTAGTAGTGAGCTTCTTGATGCTGTCGCGTCGTTCAAATATCTAGGCGTAACATTGCAGAGCGATATGAAATGGAACGAGCATGTAAGGACAGTTGTGAGTAAGGCGGTCAGCCGACTTCGGTTTATTGGGAGAATTTTGGGAAGACGTACTTCACCTGTAAAGGAGACCGCGTATAAAACGCTTGTACGACCACGGGCCGGAATTTGAAGCTGAGTGTAGTACGATCTTGCTGCCGCCTACTTACATTTCGCGTAAAGATCACAAAGACAAGATAAGAGAAATTAGGGCTCGTACGGAGGCATATAGGCATTCTTTTTTTCCTCGTTCAATTTGGGAGTGGAATAGGAAAGGAAATGCCTAGTAGTGGTACAGTGTCCCTCCGCCACGCACCTTACGGTGAATTGCGGAGTATGTATGTAGATGTAGGTGTAGATGTAGAACTGAAGCAGCTGCTTCATTACTTTATCAGTCAATGATTGCTTCCTGCAATAAAGTTGTCCGCTTACACAGTAGTTGCGGTGTCCTGTGCAGAAAGCGGTAACGCATAGGCACGCCGGGCGCTGTTGTTGATATGCAGGGCTGCGTCGTCGTGGGACTGGCGACGTGCATTCTGCTCCCCATGCTGCGCCGCATCCCGATGCCACCCGCTTCCGCGTGTGCGAGTCCTCCGTGCTCTGATACCAGGCACGTCACCTGCCACCGCCCACGCCTTCTAATATTTCTTAGGCCGGTATTACACTATCAAATTATTGGACAAAGAATTGGACGAAAAAAATTGAATGAAATATTGGTCATATTTTTTGACAAAGACATTGGATGGATCGCAAAAGGGGGTATTACACTATCATCCAATATTTTGTCAAATTTGCATCAAATTGGCGGTGTAATGCTCAGCTGTTGTTTATACTACAGTTCCGCTGTGTCTGCACTTAGAAGAGAAGGAGGGAAAAATGAAAACACACTTGGATGAAACCGTGGGTATCAGAGCGAGATAAATAAAATTTGTTACGGGACCGGGAGGATTTTCTTTTTTTATGCTGTCGGCAGAACAGCCAGGCCGTTCACTGCTAATTATTTTGTCGCTCTTCATCCTTCAGTTAGAGTAACAAAAAGGCTGACTCAAACAGTGTATACGAATAAGATTGTTAAGTTGATAAAGCAAGTTTCGTTAAATAACGTTTTAAATGGAAAATGTGAGCACTGACAAAGAGGATAATCTAAATTGTTTATGACGTTATTAACAATGTAAGGGGGGAAACATTGCTGATGAAGTAAATAGGTTCTATTTATTTCCTTACAAAAATTGGCTGACGTATTTATATGTACATAGATTCGCTTGCAAACAGATGTCGATGTTTTGAAAGTTGTTTCACTTCCCAGCACTTATCACACCAAGTTACCAAAATCTTACATTCTAAAATCTGTTTCGGCCGTAAATAAGATTTAGGGGTATTACTTCTTCAATTCCGATAGTATATAATGACCTGTTTTTACATCACGGATTGTAGCTCAACCTCACTTTCGCCGCAGGGTACTGGGCTACGCGAATTGACGTGACGGACAGTGTGAATTGGCCTTGTCGCGTGTTATACAACGCTCCATCTGTTGGTTTTTTTTTTTTTTTAATTTTTTTGTTGCTAGAAAACACTACACAAACATTCCACTACTAGCCATGTTTACGAATACGAACGTTATGTCCAAGTAATGTCAGATATTTAACCTCCAAATAAAATAAAGGAAGCTGTATACTACTAGCGCTCCAAGCGGTCACATTTCTCACTGCAGCAAATGAGAAGACGAGCGATTTCTTTGATCAAATCTAGGCCGAGGCCTAGATTGGATGAAATATTGGACGACGTTCCCATTACACTACGTCCAATTTTTCTTTGTCCAATTCTTTGACAAATAATTTGATAGTGTAATACCGGCCTTAACGCCATCCATATGACGTCTTACGTTACGTGGACACTCTTACAGTCGGCCGCGGTGGCCGAGGGGACTGAGGCGCTCCAGGCACGGTCTGCACGGCCACTACGGTCGAGGGGTTCGAATCCCCCCTCGGGCATGAATATTTGTGCCGTCCTTAGTATTAGCTAGTTCATAAGTAGTTTGTAAGTTTAGGGACTGATGACCCCGTAGTTAAGTCCCGTAGACTTTACAAACATTTGAACATTTGACACCCTTACAGTGCTGGGCATCCAAAATGCAGCTCCAAGAAGGACTGGAGATATAACAGCCAAATTCATTTGGGTAGAAAACGTTGTACAAGAACCACACGAATGAAACTTTCACTCTGCAGCGGAGTGTGGGCTGATATGAAACCACCTGGTAGATTGAAATTGTGTGCCGGAACCGAGATTCGAACCTGGGACCTATGCCTTTCACGGGCAAGCGCTCTACCGTCTGAGCTATTCCGGAACGCTTCACGGTCCAACCACACAACTTTACTTCTGCCAGTACCTCGCCTCCTACTTTCCAAACTTCACAGAATTTCTCCTGCGAAACTTGCAGAAATGGAAGAAAGGAAGCCGGCCGCGGTGGCCGAGGGGACTGAGGCGCTCCAGTCACGGTCTGCACGGCCACTACGGTCGGGGGGTTCGAATCCCCCCTCGGGCATGAATATTTGTGCCGTCCTTAGTATTAGCTAGTTCATAAGTAGTTTGTAAGTTTAGGGACTGATGACCCCGTAGTTAAGTCCCATAAGCTGTACAAACATTTGAACATTTTTTAGAATAGGTACATAAACTGCCTAAAATGCAAGAGTATTGCAGACGAGCAGTTTGGATTTAGAAAAGGGAAGGAACAAGAGGTTATATTGGACTACTAAGAATTATAGGCGAGAGACACATTGAAAGAGGAAGAAAAGTGTGTACTGTTTTCATTGACTTGAAGGCCTTCGATAGGGTACAATGGAATAAGGTTTTTTTTTTATTTTTATTTTTTTTTTTTTTTTATGAGTAAATAGAATGAAAGACTGAGGGAATAGAATAAAATAGATACTTCATGGAAAATTTCTGTTGTCTAAACACCAGCTAATCGTGGCTCTTCCGATGGTCATATCGGAGCTAACCACATATTTTCAACCAACTGACGTATTTATCCAGTAATTTGACCAGGTCGGTTAGCCGTGTGGTCTAGCGCACCGCTTTCCGGGCCGGGGAGGCGTACGGGCCCCAGTTCGAATCCGGCCGGCGGATTAACGAAGGGGGAGTGCCGGCCTGCCTGAATGTGGGTTTTAGGCGGTTATCCACATCGCCCTAGGTGAATACTGGGCTGGTCCCCAACTACCACCTCAGTTACACGATTCGCAAACGTTTCGTAACACTTTACACTTTCACGCATATAACACTCTGTGCAGACCTTTGGGGTACACATTTCCTCCCGGGGGGGGGGGGGGGGTATGGAGTGGCGACAGGAAGGGCATCCGGCCATCCCGTAAATATTAACACGCTAAATCCGAACTAACAAAGCCGACCCTGCATGTGCGGGAACATGGCCAAAAAGAAAGAGAAACAAGACGATCATGAAATTGCATATTAACTACTATGATTCTCTTCTGTAATAGATGGTGGCCATTTTACTTACATTATTAAAATAATGTCATCTGCAGTCCAGTGCAGCACTCGAACTATGTTTCTTGCAGTAAGCGGTTGCACCCCATCATTGTCCCACAGTTGATGATGCTACTCGATTTGGCGCAAAAGTATTTACATCATCTATACATCCTTGCAGGTACATGAACTTTGTCTTTATTCTGAAAAGATGATGTTGAATACAATTAATCTTTTAATGACATTTACCGCATAACTCTTTCAGTCTTGGTGGTTAGTGTTACTAACCACCTCTTTTCGATCACGGTACTTCTATTCCACGCCATCTAGCGATAAACGGTTGAATTAGTATGTCCGTTTGGACTGTGCTTCAAAACAAATGTCAGATTCCGGGTACATTGCATGAATGTCAGTGCATACCAGTTGCATTGAATATAGCGCTAACGTACCTTGTCTCGAGTGTCTGATAAAAACATCAATACAACGGGTACATAACATGTTTTCTGTAATGTATTTTATTGAACGTATTCTCATAGACCTATTTTATGTGTGTTGGCATGCAGGTACTGTTACTTTTGTGTTTTCACTAAGTAGTTACAAAGTTTGCTTACAAACCACCATGACGGTGGCGGGTTAGCTTATGGACGTAACGTCATTTTTTTTTTTTTTTTTTTTTTTACAGTATGTCGCGCCGCTTAGGAGAGATCGAGATTGGACAATACTTGTTTGAAGACATCCGTTCAGGTAACGAGAGCATTCGTAGCTCTGACGAAGACGAAGAAGAGGCAGCAAATCAGTTAAATCCGATGGTGTTAGGTGATTTGAGTGGAGTTCAAAGTGCTCCTGACGACAGTTATGATTCTGATGATGACCTCCCTTTGTCTAGCCGGTTACAACGGACGCCTGATTCTACAGAGTCTAACAATGTACGTGCAAACTTGCCGGTTATGATTGCTCCAAAATGGACGAAGGATTATAGAATGGATATGCCTGTTGCGTTTTCTGACATAGTATGTGTGTCAACACTAAAATATCTCCCGTGCGTACTGTATGGCAGCGTAGTACATGTAAAGTGCCTCTTTGCTTACGCAAAGGTAAAACATGTTTTGCAGATTTTAATAAAAAATAATTTGTTTTTGTTAGTTTTGCACGTTTATAATGTTGATTCGTCTAATAAATAACGTTCACAATCATCCTAGTATTATTTATAGCAATAGTCATGGTGGTTAGCGTTAGTGACCACCTCAGTCCTTGAAAGCCTGAATACCTATATAATGTTTCCTCTATTGTCTGTGATATTTCAGTTGTAACAGTTGCTTCAATGAACAGATATTGATAATTATGTCCCTATTGTACAAGTGTGAACAGACATTAGTAATTATGTTCCTATTGTAAAAGTGTGACTGAAAGAGATAATGAAGAATCGAAATAAGGTATTTGATACAGTTTTGTTCTCTTACCTGTGGCCGGCCGCGGTGGCCGAGGAGACTAAGGCGCTTCAGTCACGGTCTGCACGGCCACTACGGTCGCGGGTTCGAATCCCCACTCGGGCATGGATATTTGTGCTGTCCTAGTTCGTAAGTAGTTCATAAGTAGTTTGTAAGTTTAGGGACTGATGACCCCGTAGTTAAGTCCCATAAGCTTTACAAACATTTGATCATTTCTTACCTGTGTGACACTGGTGTGATGTCATTATATAGATACTTCCAAGAACATTTGCGTTTACGATCAATAAAGTCTCAACAAGAGTAAACACATAAGAACTCGTTGGTGCACAGTATCAGACATGCTCTAATGTCAGCACAAACAGCACAGATAGTTCATATGCTTTTGAGCCTGTTAAGTGCAGAAAGTAAATGATAGAACACAAACTATCGAAATACAAAAATTAAAACTGATCTACAGCTGGGGGGATTTGTGCACCGAAGTCCCACAGCGATTGGCTGCCAGCAGCACGTAAGTTACGCCATTGGCAGCATAGGAGGGAGGAGAGAGGAATGGGGAGGGGAAGGAGAAGCAGGGGGGGGGGGGGAATTTTGGTAAGTAGGGAGAAAGGATGAGGGAAATTCCGGGAATTTTGATACGTATGTCAGTGAAAAAGCTGAAAAGTGCTGAATTCAGCGAAATTTATAACCACAATTGCCTTATCACCTGATGCTGACATCAGTGCAAGACGGAACTCTACGTCGTCGTCAAGGTTGGCTCTTTCTCTCCAAGTCACACTACTTCCACATATTAACTATACGCTTTTCTTGCTGAAATGGTGTCTAAGTGAAACACGTGTAACTGCTTTGACATAAAAATAAATGACGCACGGTGTTACGAAATATCACTTCAGTCTGGTATAAAAACGAAAGTTGTCCAACAACTCTAGTATTTTACATATATTTACTGCTGAATTTTTTGAATTACTCCCATTCGTAACATGTGCAGGATGAGAGCGAACCCCTCACGGAAATGCTGCTGATATGGTTGCACTATACATCGGAGGATATCATCCCTGTACCGTATAGTCGCTTGATTTCCTATTACAACCAACAGTGGCCCCTCATGTTCAAATGTTTGTATAGCTTATAGGACTTAACTACGGGGTCATCAGTCCCTAAACTAACAAACTACTTATGATCTAGCTTACACCTCAGAGTAAATATACAAAGAAGCAGCCCTACCTAAACCACTGTCCTACGCTCCCCTCGTAGTTCCGTAAGATGCTAGCAGGTGTCAGGCCGTTCCCTGGCTTTGGGTGCCTCTCGCGCGTCAGAGGGTAGCGTGGAGGGGAGGCTGAGGGGAGAGCTCGTGCCGCCTGCCACGAGGCCACGGCTGTGTCCGGCGTGCCGGCGTTTGAGGGGAGGTGGTGGTGGGGGCAGCCGCTACCTGCCGCCTGCTCTGGCCAGTTTAAAGAGCTGCTTCTGACCTCAGCGCCATCATGGGACATATTAGGAACTGCTGGAAACCCTCCCTCCCCGCACACCGGAGCGTAGAACCGGGCCCTTACGGAGGTTTCCCATCTGTATATATTTGTCTGTGCTTACACTAAGGACGGCACAAATATCCATGCCCGAGGGGGGATTCGAACCCCCGACTGTAGTGGCCGTGAAAACCGTGACTGGCGCGCCTCAGTCCTCTCGGCCACCGCGGCCGTCTGGCCCCTCATGATGCCACCCCAAACCATTAGTGGACCACCACCCTGCTGCACTAGCTAGATGGTTTGCCGAAGGTGTTCAGGTTGTCTGCTCGAAGACAGATGCGGTCCCATCTGCGAATAGCACTTGATGCCAATTTTGACGAGTTCATTCAGTATGCTGTTGGGTCCGTCTGTACCGCGCTGCATGGTTCTAGATGTCATGGACGTCGGGAGTGATGTTGCATGTCATCCAGTGACTGCACAAAAATCATTATTTAGTATATTTTTCGACCCTCTCCGGGTTACTTCAAGCTGAAAACCGTAAGTAGCGGTCATCGGCTGCTGTGGTAGCCTTAGGGTGGCCAGAGCGAGGCAAGTCATCCATACTTCTTGTATCTCTGTACCTCCTACACGTCCGAACTGCATCGCTTTTGCTCACTCCGACACGTCTGGAAACTTACCTTGATATCAGTTTCCCCTGACAAAAGGCAACAATACGGAAACAATTGTTGTTGTTGTAGTCTTCAGTCCGGAGACTGGTTTGATGCAGCTGTCCACAATACCCTATCCTGAGCAAGCCTCTTCAACTCCACATAAGAATGGCAAGCAACATCTGTCTGAATCTGCTTACAGTATCCATCTCTTGGTCTTCCACTACGGTTTTTACCCCAACACACTTCGCTCCAACGCTAAATTCACAATTCCTTGATGAATAAGAATGTGTCCTACCAATCGATCCCTTCTTCTAGTCAAGGTATGCCAGAAATCCTTTTCTCCCCAATTCTGTTCAGTACCTCCTCATTAGTTACGCGATCCACCCACCTAATCTTCAGCATTCTTCTGTAGCACCACATTTCAAAAGCCTCTATCCTCTTCCTGTCCACACTGTTTATTGCCCATGTTTCACTCCCATACAAGGCAACACTCCACACAAATGCCTTCAGAAATGACTTCCTTAGGCTTAAATCAATATTGGAAGTTAACAAATTCCTCTTTTTCAAAAACGCTTTTCTACCCATTGCCTTCTGCATTTTATATAAACAATAAAAAATATAGAAACAATAAATAATATAAACAATAAACAACAAAACAATAAAACTTCGGAATTGACCTTCTAGGCACGGCAGAATGACAGTCAATACAAGCAGTGTACTTCCTTCCAGGTGTTAGGAGTCGACCTTATCGGCCACCTTACTCAGTCCGTCGCTTAGTGGAGCCGAATCCCAAAAACCTGGTCATAGCCCCAAGAAGGCATTTAATTCAGACAAAACTCATCACACTTTTTTTTTTTTTTTTTGAGGTCGTTGATTACGAATTTGAGGTTGAAAATATCTAACGAAAATGGCAACATGAGCCATGAAAATCTGTCATAATTTGTTTATAATAGGCTATATAGAGAATTTAGCTACCACCATGAACCACAGACATTGGACATTGCTGAGGTGGAGTGGCTTGCGTGCCTCAGTGATAAAACGTGTGGTTCCTGAAGAGGGGCAGCAGCCTTTCCAGTAGTTACAGGGGCAACAGTCTGGATAATTGACTGAGACGGCCTTGTAATATCAGCTAATGTAGCTTTGCCGCACAATTACTGCGAAGAGCTGAAAGCAAGGAGAAACTACAGTCATCACTTTTCCCGAGGACATGTAGCTCTACTGTATGAATGTATGATGATGGCACCCTCTCGGTTAAATATTCCGGAGGTAAAATAGTCCTCCATTCGGATCTCCGGGCAGGCACTACTCAGGAGGATCTGATCATCAGGAAAGACAACACTGGCATCTTACGGATCAGAGCGTCGAATGTTAGATCCATTAATCCGGTAGGGAGGATTGAAAATTTAAAAATAGAAATGGATAGATTGAAGTTGGATATAGTTTCGATTAGTGCAATTCGGTGGAAAGAGGAACAGGAAAAAAAAAGTTCAAATGCTTGTATAACTTATGGCACTTAACTACGGGGTCATCAGTCTCTAAATTTACAAACTAGTTATGAACTAACTTAGACTAAGGACGGCACAAATATCCATGCCCGAGAGGGGATTCGAACCTCCGACCGTAGTGGCCGTGCAGACCGTGACTGGAGCGCCTCAGTCCCCTCGGCCACCGCGGCCGGCGAGGAACAGGATTTCTGGTCAGGTGAGTACAAGATTGTTGTTGTTGTGGTCTTCAGTCCGCAGACTGGTTTGATGCAGCTCTCCACGCTACCCTGTCCTGTGCAAGTCTCTTCATCTGAGAATACGTTTGACAACCTACATCCTTTTGAATCTGCTTACTATATTCGTCCCTCGGTCTCCCTCTACGATTTTTACCCCACACACTTCCTTCTAATGCTAAGTTGACAATTCCTTGATGTCTCAGAATGTGTCCCACCAATCTATCCCTTCTCTTAGTCAGGATATGCCAGAAACACCCTTTTCTCCCCGATTCGGTTAAGCACCTCCTCCTTAGTTACGTGATCTACCCATCTAATTTTTAACATTCGTCTTTAGCACCACATTTCAAAAGCTTCTATCATCTTTTTATCTGAACTCCTTATCGTCCACGTTTCACCCCCGTACAATGTTACACTTCAGACAAATGCTTTCAGAAAGGACTTCCTAACATTTAAATTAATATTGGATGTCAACAAGTTTCGCTTCTTAAGAAACGCTTTTCTTCCCAAAGCCATTCTGCATTTTATATCTTCTTTACTTCGGCCATCAGAAGTTATCTTGCTACCCAAATAACGAAACTCATCTACCACTTTTATTGTCTCATTACCTAAACTAATTCCTTCAGCAGCGCCTGATTTACTGACATTACATTCCATTAACTTTGTTTTACTCTTAGGATTATAAATACAAAATCAATTGGGGGTATTACAAGAGTATGTCTGATAATGAATGAGAAAGTAGGAACGCGGGTAAACTACTATGAGCAGCACAGTGATCGCATTATCGTAGTCAAGATAGATACTAAGCCAACATCTACCACAATAGTACGAGTTTATATGCCAACTAGCTCTGCCAGTAATGAGGAGATCGAAGAAATGTATGAGGAAGTAAACGAAATTATTCAGACAATTAAGGGAGAGAAAAACTTAATTGTGATGGTAGTAGAAAAAGGAAGCGGTAGTAGTATGAGGAGGTAAAGGAAGTATTCAGACAGTTAAGGGAGAGAAAAACTTAATTGTGATTATAGTAGGAAAAGGAAGCGGAAATATATTAGATGAACATGGTTTGGGCGAAAGGAATGAAAGAGGAAGCCGCCCGGTAAATTTTGCACTGGACATAATTTAACCATAACAAATTATGGTTAAAGAATCACGAAAGGAGGTTGTATATGTGGAAGAGACCAGGAGACAAAGGAAGTTACCAGCTAGACTTTATATTGGTAAGACATAGATTTCTAAACGAGGTTTTAAACTGTAAGACATATCCAGGGGCAGATATAGACTCAGACCATATCTTATTTACCATGAACTGTAGGCTGAAACTGAAAAAAATTGCAGTATTGTAGGCTAGTAAAGACATGAGACTTGGATAAATTGAAGGAACCTGAAGGTCTTGAGAATTTCAGAGGCAGCTTTAGGCAGCAATTGACAGAAACGGGGGAAATAAAACAGTGGAAGACGAATGGGTATCATTGAGAGATGAAATATTGAAGACAGCAGAGGACGAAATAGGTAGGAAGGCAAGACATACAAAAAATTCTTGGATATAACAGGAAATATTAAATTTAATTGATGAAAGGAGAAAATATAAAAATGCAGTAAATGAAACAGGCAAAATGGAGTACAGACGACTAACAAATGAGATTGACAGGAAGTACAAAGCAGCTAAGCAGGAGTGGCTAGAAGGCAAATGCAAGTCAGTAGAAGAATGTTTAACTGGGGGGAAAATAGATACCGCCTACAGGAAAATAGAAGATTCATTTGGAGACAAGAAAAGCAGCTGTATGAATATAAATAACTCAGACGGAAAACCAGTTCTCAGCAAAGAAGGGAAAGCTGGAAGGCGGAAAGAGTACATAGAGGGGCTCTACAAAGGAAATGAACTTACAAACAATATTGTAATAAGGGATGAGAAAATGTATGAAGATGAAATAGGAGATACTACTGAGAGAAGAATTCGACAGAGCCCTGAAAGACCTAAGTCGAAACAAGGCCCCTGGAGTAGATGACATTCCCTCAGAACTACTAAAGTCTCTAGGAGAACGAGCAATGACAAAACGATTTCACCTGGTGCGAAAGGTGTATGAGACAGAGGAAATACTCTCAGACTTTAAGAAAAGTGTAATAATCCCCATTCCAAAAAATGTTGGTGAGGCATGTGTGCAAATTACAGAACCATCAGTTTAATAACTCATGGGTGCAAAATTTTAACACAAATTATTTACAGAAGGATAAAAAGGCTGGTTGTAGCCGACCTCGGGGAAGATCAGTTTGGATTCAAGAGAAATGTAGGAAGACGGTACGCAATCCTCACTTTACGGCTTATCTTAGAAGATAGATTAAGAAAAGCCAAATCTGAATTTCTAGCTTTTGTAGATTTGGAAAAAGCTTTCGACAATGTTGATTGCCACGGACGCTTTGAAATACTGAAATCAGTAAGAGTAAAATATAGGGATCGGAGTGTTATTTACAACTTGTACAAAAACCAGACAGCAGTTATCAGAGTTGAAGGGCATGAAAGCGATGCAGAGGTTGAGAAGGGAGTAAGATAGGGTTGTAGCCTTTCTCCAATGTTATTTAATTTTTACATTGAGCAAGCTATAAAGGAAAGCAAGGAGAAATTTGGAGAAGGAATTAAAGTTCAGGGTGAAGAAATAAAAACATTGCGTTTTGTTGATGACATTGTAATTTTGTCAGAGACAGCAAAGGACCTGCAAGAGCAATTTAACGGGACGGACAGTGTGTTGAAAGGTGCATATTAAATGGAGCAAAACCAGGGTAATGGAGTGCACTCTAACAAGGGGAACATCGAAAGTCGCCGCCTTCGGTTTTGATGGCTTTTATATGGGGAACCTCTACTGACAATCTGGTTAAAGTGCTGAATCGCACTTCGCCCTAGTTTCCGATATTCATTTTCGTGCGAAATTGTTGAACAATCATTTTCGCGACCATAATTCTTTTATTTTACAAGCATCAAATGGACATCATAAAAAAATCTTTCGAAAATAATTTATATTGTCACAATATTTCACTACGGTCGGGGGTTCGAATACCCCCTCGGGCATGGATATTTCTGCCGTCCTTAGTAGTAGCTAGTTCATAAGTAGTTTGTAAGTTTAGGGACTGATGACCACGTAGTTAAGTCCCATAAGCTCTATAAATATTTGAACATTTGAACAATATTTCATTTTATGAGTAGAAAATGTGCTTTATAAGGTTTATCAACATTAATGAGACCGTATATAATCAAATTTCATGACATTGTGAAATAGTATTTTTATTAATTCACTTATTATCATTTATCGGTATGGAAGGACGTATTTCTAGGTGGTACTCGTCGAAGAAACATAATTCTGACGAGCACCACGGGCTCATGAGGAATGATATAGATGTGCATGCACACTGGTTTTTTTTTGTTTTTTTTTTTTTTAATAAAAAAAATAATGAAACGGGGAAGCATAACCGATTCATGTTTAAAAAATGATGTCCCTTCCTCTTTCTCAAACAAATCAGAAACAATAGCGGATATAGGTAGGCCATATGAATACAATATGTCGCTTACCGCACGACGAAAATAACAAAAACGATCTCGAAAACTAGAGCGAAGTGCAATTTAGCACTTTAACTAGATACTTGGGAGAGGTCCTCCGCCGCGGTGGAGTAGCCGAGCGGTCTAAAGCGTCTTGCTGCGGAGCGCGCGGTTGCTCGCCGTGGAGGTTCGAGACCTCCCTGGGGCATGGGTGTGTGTGTGTGTGTGTGTTTCTCCTTAGGTTAGTTTACCTAGGTTTAAGTAGTTTGTAAGCTACGGACTGATGACCACGCAGTTTGGTCCGATAGATTTACAAACATTTGGACATTTGAGAGGTCCTCCAAGAACATATTTAAGACCCATCGAAATAGAAGGCAGCGACTTCAGGTGTTCTCCTTATAAGATAATCAGGCGCTGCTGAAGGAATTATATTAGGTAACGAAACAATGAAGGTGGTAGATGAGTTTTGTTACTTGGGCAGTAAAATAAAACAGAATGGTCGCAGTACAGAGAATATAAAATGCAGAATGGCAATGGGAAGAAAAGCGTTTTTGAAAAAGGGAAATTTGTTAACATCGAATATTAATTTTAGTGTAAGGAAGTCCTTTCTGAAGGCATTTGTGTGGCCTGTTGCCCTGAATGGGAATGAAACATGGACGATAAAAATTGCGGACAGGAAGAGGATAGAGGATTTTAAAATGTGGTGTTACAGAAGAATGCTGAAGAAAGATGAGGAGGTACTGAACAGAATTGGGGGGAAAAGGAATCTCTGGCATACCTTGACTAAAAGAAGGTATCAATTGATAGGGCACAGTCTTAGACATCAAGCAATCGTGAATTTTGCATTAGAAGGAAGTGTGTGGGGTAAAAATCGCAGAGGGAGACCAAGAGATGAATACAGTAAGCAGATTCAAATGAATGTAGGGTGCCGTTCTAATGAGGAGATGAAGAGGCTTGCTCAGGATAGAGTAGGCTGGAGAGCTGCATCAAACCAGTTTCCGGACTGAAAAGAACATCAACAACTACAGAATATTTAGAGACCAATAATTACAGCAATTAACACTTCGACTACGTGTGTATTAAACCAAAGTAAGGTAATATTCGTGTAAAATATATTGAAGAAACACAATTCTTCTATTCCTCACAAATTTCCATACAGTAATATAGGCCTAATTAAACAATCTTCAAAGTCAGTGACAGAATACAAGTAATGAAAGTAATAGTACAATCAACGTTAAAAGTCATTGTTATGATAATAATAATAATAAAGAACAGGTATTGAAGGCATTCGTATTTAACATTAAAAACTTAATTTGATTGAAGCTGTTGCTGCATACAAAATGATGTGAATGGTTTCATATCTAGAAATCAGAATCAGTATCGCTCTCGAAATCCTCAGAGTCTGAATCGATATCGAAATCTTCCATAGTCGGTCGTGGTGTATTTGGAATTGCAGGGGACAGTAATAACTGTATCGTCTCCTTTGACAAACTCTTCTTATGTTTTTGTCGCACTTTTGTAATACTGCATACATATGAATCAGGAGTTAGCTGAAACCGCTTGAAAGCGTGTCACATTGTTTTGACTCGAGAACATCTATATCTATAAATGTGAATGTCTGTTCGGTGTACGTTTATCACGTATGAACCACAAAACATAAAGAGCTAAAAATTTCTACAGTTACTAATGTCTACCCGGGGAAGGCTTTAGGCACGGTTTTATGGCGATCGGATAGCTATTTATCTATATACATTAATGTGAATGTTTGTTCGGTGTACGCTTATCACGTCCGAACGACAAGACGCAGAGACTTAAATATTTGTAGTTACTAATTTATACCTGTGGAAGGTTTTAGGCACGGTTTTATAACGATCTAATAGATATTTAGTAACTTGAAGAATATAACGCGAAATGTGGTACAATAATTACTCTTTGAAAATTATATTTACTCTTTGAAAATGGTTTTACTGGTTGCATTGTTGCTTGAGGGTTGATAATGATAAAAGGGTATATTGGGATGGGAAGTTATCGGTGTATATAAAATTCTACGTGTTGGTGTGTGTGTTAATATTTCTCTCTGCAGCGGAAACCACAGAACGCAAAGGAATGGTCTGCGTGTAATTGTTGCCCGAAGTCTCCCGTTGTACACCATAGCAGTTCCATGCCGATAGCTACAAGGGGGTGCAAGATATGGTGGTTGAAGTCGTCAAATTATAAAAATAAATAAATAAATAAATAAAAATCGTCAAATTAAAAATAAATTCGGACTGAAGGCAAGCGATGACGTTTGCGACTCTATAGCAAGGATGTTTACATACAGCGAAACGTGATGCCACTGACCATATCTTTGGTCTATGCCTGCTACAATGTCTTCAGCTCTCTCTCTGTAAGAATAAGCATACGAATAAGGAAATATGACAATAAATAAATAAAGCAGTTGAAATTTCTTTTAATACATGTCTTTAAAAAAATCGATTTGACGTTTCGCGCATTACAGCAAGTCATCGATGTGTGACATTATTACAATCATTTTTGCTGAATTTCGTGCTTGGATTCTTCGAAACGAGTGCATTTTTACGTGTGATTTTTTTATTTGTTATATATTCTCTGATAAATTAAACATGTTTCTAGAAAACAGGAGATGGACAGAGAGAGAGTAGGTAGGAAAAGTACTAACTCAAGGCTCGAATAAATAAATAAATACCCGGGCAACACCGGGTTTTCAGCTAGTATTCTATAAAAGTCTTCGCAATATCTTTTAATATCTTTGTTCCTCGCTTTCTGTGCTTCTTCGGATAACTGCCCGATTGGTAGCAGTGTGCAGGCTATTATTTGTGGACTGTGAAACAATATCTTATGCACTGAAGACGTCATATAATACGATGGATATAGCTCAAGGAATTTTCTCGCACTTGTCAGCGCATAATTTTAAAACTGTCGATACTTGCACGCTCTCGATGGACTTGTGATTGTTATCTCATAAACAAGTTTTGCAGCATCCAATTGACCTGCAGAGCGCAGACTCATTTGAGTAGCATAAGCTAACTCTCGTGGCGCGAAAGCTTCACGAACAGATTGTGTTCTTCTACGTTTCGACCTCTTGCTCAATTACTCAAAATTCCTAGACGGGTCGCCATTGCATTTACTAGTCGATGGCAAATCATAGTCAGCCTGAGAACTGCCATTAACAATAGGTGCCGGAAATAATATGGGTGCATTCAGCCATTCGTTGTTTTGTTTCAAAAAGTTGTATTCTGTCCTGTTAGCCTTTAGCCACCTTGTTCTCAATATATCAAACAAGGAGGAGAGAAACACTTTCATATCCTCAAATCAAATGTTTGTATAGTCTATGGGACTTAACTACGGGGTCATCAGTCCCTAAACTTACAAACTACTTATGAACTACTTACGAACTAGGACGGCACAAATATCCATGCCCGAGGGGGGATTCGAACCCCCGATCGTAGTGGCCGCGCAGACCGTGAGTGGAGCGCCTTAGTCCCCTCGGCCACCGCGGCCGGCTTCATATCCTCCAGTATCTGCAACTTTCCATCAGTTTCCTTCTGGCATGGGATTAATGCAAGTGGACAATCGTTCAACAGATTTTTAACAATGCTGAATATTTCTCTGCCGAGTGAATTGCACGTATTCTCCATCCGAACCTGTGCGGAAAAATATTACATTGGCATTAGCAACACATTACCTGAAGGCGAATGGTAGACATGATACGCGTGTCGCACGGGCAACACAGTTCTTAGCCCTTTCGTGGTTTTTACTCGTTTTTTAGAATATCTTAAGTTATCTCAGCTGTTACAGAGTCTGATTTGGGTCAGGATTACAAATATGACACTCAAAAATTTTTAGCACATTCCAGTTTTCCTAAAAAAAAAAAAAAAAAAAAGTGGGACACATACGTCCCACTGATCATTTCTGGCACCGATTTACCTAAGACTTTTTAAAAATTTCCTAAGTTATCCTAACTGTAATAGGGTCTAAACAAGTACATGATTCAAAAGTTTGTAACGTACACCATATTAGAAAAAAAAGACGAGAGAGAGCTGTCTCGCAGTCTATAATAGAAAATTCAGATAATAGTATACCACATACCGTGTTTTATTAGCGCAAAAATTTACAGAAAAACTATTTTTCTTTGAAATATGAATACTATAATATCGCAACATAAAGGCACTATAGGGCTACACAGTGGTCACTGGGACACATGCGTCCCACTAATTGTAAATTCACTGAAAAAAACTTTTGAAGTAAAATGAGGTTTAGAAAGCGTAATTCTTGTTAGAAAACTCCTAAGAAACATAAAATAGCAAATATACTTACTTCGGACTTTTTGGTAGCGAGAAAACGACGAAAACCGATTCAAGGCATAATAACCAATGGTTACGGCGCGAAAATTCACGCGGCAGCCCATATTAACAGTCACAGCCTTCTACACTGTAAGAATTTCAGTGCCTCGATTTTTTTCCACGTTTTGAAGGGCCACCAACAGATGTCAGCACTATGCAGAATTACGCAACTCGCCACCTCGTGGTACAAACGAGGTCCGAAGTTAGTGGGACGTATATGTCCCAACAACGACGAAAGGGTTAAGCCTACCGAGCCGAGCGACGCATCGACCATGTTGTGCTTCAAAATGAGGGACGCATGGACCGGTGTAAACGTTCATTATACAAGAGAATGAGCAGATTAGGGCAGCAGAATCTTGTCAATTCTAGCAGTTAATTGACTATTCTATAGCCTCGCAGTTATAATTCCGCGGTATATTGCGGTATATGCTACTTTTGCAAATTCGGCAGATCACGGTCGTGTTTTACAAACATCGAAAAAATATAAACAGGATAACCACGATATTTAGATTGCATTTGTCTATGAGCATTTTATACAGACCTGTATCAACCGTCTACATATTGTAGAACTGAAATTCATTACTTCACTACGTCAGTAGTCACTCACAAACCTAGAGTACATGTACCTCGCTTTCACAGGGAAGCGTGTCCTCTCGACGAAGGTCACATTTGAAATGACGTAACTCGATACCTGTCAAAGGTGGGGTGTGATGGACAAATCGTCCCCTACCCAATTCACTAATCCAAATACTCAGAATCTCAAATTCATTTTTCGGATTTTTGGCATATTTTGATGATTCGGCCTCACTGTGAGTAGCACTGCCACCGCTCATGTTGACATCTTTGTGAGGGTTGAGTCACATCTGTGGACAGTCTAAGGAAATGTGTTCTTCAGGCAGATATATTCAACGAGAGTTTCAGGAGACCTTGGAACGGTGGCGTTGCAACACTTTATGTGTGTACTAAAACAAAAAATAATTAAGAAAACCTCACACCAACTTCTTTGTTTATAGCGTGTACGTGCTACAGCATTCTCTTATCACGTTATTAACCCGTTCCAGCCCAAATTTTATTAATTTGTGAACAAAAGTGTTTCTTTGAGTATTTCTATTCATAATAATTGGATTAATATATATCTTTTTGAATTTTTGTGACTTTTTAGTTTTTGGAGGGAAATTCGTGATGTCTTCATATGGCATCATTGAGCAAGATATGTTTCCTTTACCGTCTCTGACACCTTCTTCAAACTGTTTACTACTAATTTAGACATTTTACAATAATGTATTAATGAAATTTTTAAATTATTTTTGTTTCCTTTACCTTGATGTAATATTTTGAAAGTCCTGTTATTTTTAGTCTAACTTAGACATTAAGCAACAATACATATTTTATCAATGCGTTGGAGCCGAATGCTCTTCTGTTTCCTCGAAGTAATGGTAGCCAAGCTACCCGCAATGAACTTTGAAAATTCCTGCAGTGTTTTTATAATCGATTCCATATTTCTGGATTTCCGGAAGGCTTTTCACACTGTACCTCACAAGCGGCTTCTACTGAAATTGCGTGCTTATGGAATATCGCCCCAATTGTGCGATTGGATTAACGATTTCCTATCAGAAAGGACACAGTTCGTAGTAACTAACGGTAAGTCACCGAGTAAAACAGAAGTGATATCTGGCATTCTCAGGGAAGCGATATAGGTCCCCTACTCTTTCTTGTGTTTATAAACGATTTAGGAGATAATCTGAATAGCTCCCTTAGACTGTTCGCGGATGATGCTGTCGTTTATAGGTTAGTGAAGTCAACAGAGTATCAAGAGCGAAAATTGGCAATTAACACTAAATAATGAAAAGTGTGAAGTAATACACATGACCGATAAAAGAAATCTGCTGAACCTCAATTACACTATAAATCAGTCAAACCTTAAGGTAGTAAATCCTACCAAAAACCTAGAAGTTACAATTACGAACAACTTAAGACTGTGTGGAAGGCGAACCAAAGGTTCGTTTCATTGGCAGAACGCTTAGAAGATGCAACAGCTCCAGCAAAGAGACTGCCTACATCACATTTGTGCGTCCTCTCCTGGAGTACTGTTGCCCATTGTGGGACCCTCACCAGGTGGGACTGACGAAAGACATTGAGAAGGTCCAGAGAAGGGCAGTTCGTTTTGTTTTATCACGTTACAGGGGGAAAGCGTCACGGAAATGTTGCACAATTTGAGGTGGAAATCATTAAAAGCCGGCCACGGTGGCCAAGCGATCTGCGACGCGCCAGTCTCGGTCTGCACGGGCGGAGGTTCGAATCCCCCCTCGGACATGGATATTTGTGCCGTCCTTAGTATTAGCTAGTTCATAAGTAGTTTGTAAGTTTAGGCACTGATGACCCTGTAGTTAAGTCCCATAAGCTCTACAAACACATTTGAATCATTAAAAGAAAGACGTTATTAGTTGTGGCGAAATCTATTTGCGAAATTTCAATCAGCGACTTTTACTTTTGAATGTGAAAGCAATTTGCTACCACCCACCAACATAGGAAGACATGACCATTCCAATGCTATAAGAGAAATCAGATCGAAAAGGGAACAATTTAGGTGTTCTATCTACCCGTGCGCTATTAGAGAATGTAACGGTAGAGAAAGGTTATGAAAGTGGTTAATGAACCCTCTGCCAGGCATTTAAATGTGATTTGCAGAGTATCTATGTAGATGTAGATAATCTTTGGACAAATGTTGGGCCTAGAGTGACAGATAAAGATGACGATGTCATGTGGCATCATTGAGCTGAAAAGGATTAAGTGCGGAATCCGAAAAGCATAAGTTTATAAGACGAAAAATTGCGGCATATAAAACTGTAAAAGCGTTAGATGGTTTGTTTCAATGAAATTTCTAAAATATTATCGAAAAATTTATGAATACGTGTTGCCTAAGTCTCTACTCGGAAGTCCCCTATGTGAAAAAACTAAGTACGTTAACGCAGAGTGTTGTGATCTCATTAGGTGGGTTTCTTGTCGTAGATGTGACTGAATACAGCAGTTGTGTGTTTACGCTCTGTTATGTTTAGGTGCGAGGCACACGCCAGCAGCAAGACAATTCATCCGACAGCGAAAGAATTACGGCTTCCTGCAGCCTAATTTTCTGTTCCATTGAATACAGAGTAATGTATCCTGCGTTTACACTGGAAGCTGCGATGAACGGTTCTATCTGAGAAGGAGTCATTAATTATCTACAATAAACTATGCTTCTTGTCTTCTCGGTAATCCGAGAGGCCGTTGCCCTACCGAAACTTCCGGGGTGAGCGTTGACTACGGCAATAATTCCAACCATTCAGAAAATACGTAGACCGTAGGCACTCCTTACAAGACAAAACCAGCCAGGTTTTTTTTATGTGAACCTACTTAACATTCCGTTTGGACATAGGCTACTTCCGTTAGTAATGAGGGTCGGCGAGTTTGTGTGAACACAAATAAAAAATAAATAAAAAAATATAAAAATAAAAAGAAGCCGGCCGCGGTGGTCGAGGGGACTGAGGCGCTCCAGTCACGGTCTGCACGGCCACTACGGTCGGGGGTTCGAATCCCCCCTCGGGCATGGATATTTGTGCCGTCCTTAGACTTAGCTAGTTCATGAGTACTTTGTAAGCTTAGGGACTTATGACCCCGTAGTTAAGTCCCATAAGTTCTACAAACATTTGAACATTTTTTTTTTTTTGGAACACAAAAAATTTCACATGATCTGCTTATTCGCATGGCTATGTTCTGTTACAAGTTTAGATTTAAATTATTACTGTTTTTCCATTTTAAACTTGATGCAATTGAACAGAATTTTCCAGCAGACGCGTTACGTTTTTTACGTGTAGAACAACTTCTGTGGTCACTCTGGAATTACGGTAACATAATATCTCAATATTTTTTATTTATAGATTTAAACCAGTATTGCGTTTTCAAATGTGGTACAAATTACGTGCGGTATTTTTGTTTATTGCTCACATATTCTGAAGTTCTCTGTTTTAACTTTTTGTTAACAGAAGTTCAAGTCGAAAGAAACTTGGTTGCGCAATCACTTTTTGTAATTTCTCTCCTGCATAGAACCTTCTTCTTACGTTAAACTTAGGTTTTTTCCACTTCACCTCATTATCTGTAACCTTAACAGGATAGATAATACTGTAATTTCACCTGTTACGCACTGAGGACAGTCAGTACTGGTTCGTGTGGGGTTTTATTTCTAAAGGGTTCACAGGACGTTCCCAAATACTAAAAAAAAGGCAAAATTACCAAATAATTGCTGTTCGGGAAGATGCATTCATTGAAATCTGTGACGCTGCGTACGAAGTTTTTCTCGGTGGAAAGCATTGCTTGTTCTGTTAGTCACTCTTGACTCATTGTACTTCCCATGATCGTAGCATCTATATCTATTCAGACAGCCAGGCAGCCCTGAGATTACTGGCAGCTCCTGCAACAAGGTCTAAAATTGTTGCAGAATGTCACAGGGTTCTGGTGGAGCTAGGGGAAAGCAATAGAGTAAACCTATTGTGGGTCCCTGGCCACTCGGGGATCAGTGGCAACGAACATGCCGACAGATTAGCCAGGATGGGGGCAGAGACTCCATTTATTGGACCGGAACCTGTCCTGACAATCACCAAGGCAATGATCAAATTGGAGCTACGTAACTGGCTCAGAAGACAGCACGTAGAATATTGGACCAAAGTCTACCAACAAAAACATGGCAAGGTAATGATGCCAAAGCCATGTTTTAAAAGAAGCTCGCAATCCTGGGCCTGAACAGGAGAGAGATTAGACTCATGGTTGGATTGCTGACAGGCCATGGGAATTTCAAAAAACACCTACATACAATGGGAATAACAGAAGAGGACCCTAAATGTAGGATCTGTGATGACGGTGATGAAACTGCATCACATCTAATCTTCGAATGCATTGCACTGGAGAGTAAAAGGCACAGAACATTTGGGACAACCATACCCGAAGAAATGGTGTCTAATAAAGAACTGGTAAAGGGACTCCTTGCACTGTTCAAGGGCATTGGTTGGCTTTACTAGATAAACAGGGAGCAATACCGGACAATAAACTCAGTTTCGGTGCGGGCAGTGGCGGGTTAGACCAAGACTGTTTTGGCTTCCCTGGAAAAAAATCAAATCAAATCAATGGTACTTCCCATAAAAAAAATTATACCCTTCAGGAATGAAAAATATCGTCCCCGCCTCAAACGTTGTCACCGGTATATAACAATCACTTTCATGCAAGAGTGCACATTAGAAAAGCTGTAAGGGAGAAGGCAAGACCTGGAAGCATCAGGTATTTTTAATATTTCGAAAGTCAAATGGTAACTTTTAAGTAGCCACAAAAGATTACCAGTACAAACGCTGGCAACAGCTTAATCCTTGTACTAAAATATCGACTTTTAAATCATTTTCTAGTAAAAAAATCCAACTTGAATACACTATTTTTTTTCTTATACTTGAGAGCTAATGTGTGGACCCTCCGTTTTAGCCCCATGTATTGGCGCCCTTGCTTTCAGGAGTTTCACTGTTTCACAGGGATTTACTGTATTCCAAAGATCTCAGCAGCAACGTTCCCGGGAACTAAGTTATGCACGAAATTGTTTTCAGATTTAAATAAAGATGCATAGAGGAGATGCCCTGTGAAGGCGAAGTGTTCAACAACTTTTATTGGCAGAACCCTTAAAAGATGCAACTGAAGTACTAAAGAAACTGCATACACTTCGCTTATCCATCCTCTTTTGAAGTATTGCTGTCCAGTGTGTGATCCTTATCAGGTGGGTTTGACGGAAGACATCGAAAGAGTCCAAAGAAGGGGAGCTCGTTTTGTATTGTCACGATACAGGGGAGACAGCGTCACGGAAATGATACAGGATCTGGAATGGGAATCATTACAACAGCGACGTTTATCGCTGCGGCGTGGACTACTTACAAAACTCCAATCGCCAACATTCTCCTCCGATTGCGAAAATATATTGTTGACTCCCACTTACATAGGTATAAAAGATCATCAGAATAAAATACGAGAAATCAGAGCTAGAACTGAGAGTTTCAGGTGTTCTTTCTTCCCGCGCGCTATTCGAGAATGGAACGGGAGATAAATAGTATAAAGCTGGTTCGATGAAGCTTCTGCCAGGCACTTAAATGTGATTTGTAGAGTATCCCATGTAGATGTAGATGTAGAACTTCAGTAATATTTGTATGACACATTTCTTTTGCAGCAACAGTTTTTGGAATTTGGTTTTCCTGCCTCCGTCTCTTCGTGGGGTGCAACAGCTCCCCGCGAATGGGAATCGTGTCAAAGATGCCAGCTCGAATATCCTGTATGGCTGTTTTTAATATCCTCTATGGCTTGTGTTTGTAATTGTCTGTACAGCTTGTCACCGTGTGACATAATGTGAATGGATACAGACAGCCGGCTGCGGTGCCCGAGGAGACTGAGGCGCTCCAGTCACGGTCTCCACGGCCACTACGGTCGGGGGTTCGAATCCCCCCTCGGGCATGGATATTTGTGCCGTCCTTAGTATTAGCTAGTTCATAAGTAGTTTGTAAGTTTAGGGACTGATGACCCCGTAGTTAAGTCCGATAAGCTATACAAACATTTGAAACATTTGATGGGAACATGGAATGTGCTGGGAAGGTGGAAAATGCCGAACAGGGAATGAGGAAGAACAGAATGGACGTACTAGCTAAATGTGAAGTGAGATGGGGAGCAAGGGAGAGATGGATAGTGAAGAGCACGAACTGCTTTACTCAGGCATGGATAGGAGTGATAGTTATGGTGTGGTAATTGTGATAAGAAAACGGCCGATGAGAAAACTATTGACAGTAGAGTACGTAGATAAAATGTTGATCATTATGAGATTAAAAGGTTGTCAAGAAGGGATGTCATTTTAATACAAATGTACATGGTAACAAGTCAATACACTGGCGAGGAAGTAGAAGAATATTACGAAAAGATTGAAGGAATTATGGATAAAGAAAAAAAATGTCTGCATCATTGCCGCATGGGAGTGGTCGAGTGCTCGAAGGCGCCTTGCTGTGGAGTACGCGGTAGCTCCCCGTCGAAGGTTCGAGTCTTCCCTCGGGCATGGGTGTGTGTGTGTTATCCTTAGCATAAATTATTTTAAGTAGTTTGTAAGTCTAGGGACTGATGACCATTAAAGTTTGGTCCCATAGCTTTACAAACATTTGAACATTCGATTTGCTTCATCATTGTAATGGGAGATTTGCATGCAGTGGTAGGAAAAAAAAGACGAGGGAATTGATGAAATATTTGGACTGGGAAATAAGAGTGACAGGGGTTAAAGGCTGGTCACCGTCTGCAGAGAAAGTTATCTTGTGCCAGGAAACACCTTGTTTGAACACCACACAAGATGAAGGTATACATGGATATCGAGATTGAATGACGGCAGATACCAAAATGATTACATCAAAATATAGAACTGCCTAAAATGCAAGAGAATACCAAGGAGCAGACTTAGATTCTGACATCAACTTCCTCGCCAGTGTATTGACTGGCAGACTTGCACATTAAGATGAATAGAGCGAGAGAAAGAAAACCAAGATACATTTGACTTTGAAAGACTGAAGGAAGAGGGTAAGAAAATGAGTTGGAAACCAATTTTACGTCAGAAAGGGGTGTATGGCCTAATGAAGAGACTGAAAACGAGATGTAGAAGAGACTGAGTCCAAAACTCAAGGAATCTGCGGAAGAAATTTTAAGTATGGGGAAGCTCAAAAAATAAGGAAGGAATGGGTAACTTAGACCAGGAAAAGAAAGAAATGAATGACAGTAGGAACCGAGGAAGGGAAAAGAATGTTCAGGAAGCTGAATAATGAATTAAGGAGTGAAACACAACACCCAAGGAGGACGTAGTGGAAAGAGAGATGTAAGGAAATAGAGGAACTAGAAAAATTAGGAAATATAAAATTATGTATAGATTATCTACTGTTCTAGTCTTTGAACCAAAGAAAATCAGGACAAGTATTGAATTAGGAAGAAGTGATGATACTATGGTCCATAAACTTGATTAAGTGTTGGGAAAGTAGCAAGAATACGTAGAGTGCTTATATGAGGCCAATAAAAAACTGAACAGTATTGATTTGGAAGAGGAGACGAGAGGTACTGAAGAGGAGAAAGGATGCTCATCGTAGAAGGAGAAGTAGGAAAGGATGTAAGAGAGATAAAGAATCACATATCAAGTGGAATTGATGGACTATCAGCGGAGTTGTGTAAGAGCCTTGGGAGTCGTGTACAAGAATTAACTGTCCGTGTAAGAAGACTTTCGCTCAGTAGAAATGATACCGATTAAAAAGAAAAGAAATGTCAAGAAATGTGAGGATTTTCGAACCATAAGATAGATTTCCCACGCAGCACGACTTCTGCTACGGGCGATAAATAGAAGACTAGAAAAAGTATTGCAGACGAGCAGTTTGGATTTAGAAAAGATAAAGGAACAAGACGTTATATTGGACTACTAAGAATTATAGGCGAGAGACATTGAAAGAGGAAGAGAAATGTATACTGTTTTCATTGACTTGGAGAAGGCCTTCGATAGGGTACAATGGAATAAGTTAATGGACATACTAAGAGAGAATGGAGTCGACTGGAGGGACAGTAGGCTGATTAAGAATCTATACCTGTAAAAGTAAATAAAAGTACAGGTTGGGCATTAGTTGACAGAGGAAAGCACAATAGACATGGGAGTGAGGCAAGGCTATTGTCTTTACCCAGTACTGTTTAACTGGGCTGTACGTAACTGTACTGGAACACATAACGCGGAAATGTTTAAAACAAAACAGAGGTGTACGTGTCAGAGGTAGGTGAAGAGAAGGTATTCGATTTTCAGATGCTACTGGCAGAGAACGAAAGAACTATGACAGAAATTTTCAAGGATTTCAATAAGACTTGTGAGGAAATCGGAATGAGAATTAATAAGAAAAAGACAAAATGTATGGTTATAACAGCAGAAAATTGGGAACAACTATAAGGCTAGGTGAGGAAGTAATAAAGCAAGATAGTGCTTTGAAACAGCTGGGAAGCATCATCACGGAAAATATGAGATGCTACAAGAAAGTAAAAACCCGCAGAAGACTTCTATGAGGGTGTAAGGACAGTAATCCGATGGTTTATGTGCTTTATATGGAGTGTGGAACTATATAGCGCCGAGACATGGACACTGAGAAAAGAAGAGGAAAGAAGATTAGAAGAATTTGAGATTTTGGCTAGGAGGAGGCTGGAAGGGATAAATTGGATAGACAAAATGAGAATGTGTTGAGAAGAGAGGGTAAAGAGAGAGAAATTTTATAAGTAATCAGAAAGAGGAAATGTAATTGGCTTGGGCATTGGATGAGAATAGATTGTCTGCCGATGAATACAACAGAGGTAACAGTGAATGGACGAAGAAGAAGAAGAAGAAGAAGAAGAAGAAGACACAGAAGATACCAGATGGTTGACAGCATAAGGGTAGGACACAGTTCTGAGAAAAAGAGGGTAGCAAACGACAGGACTGCAGCACAGAGTAACATATACAGAGAAGCAGCCCCCCTAAACCACTGTCCTATGCTCCCCTAATAGTTCCGTAAGATGCTAGCAGGTGTCAGGGGGCTCCCCGGCTTAGTACCGGTAGACCACACTAGAGGCGCTTCAGAGGTTAGCGTGGAGGGGAGGCTGAGGGGAGAGCTCGTGCCGCCTGCCACGAGGCCACGGCTGTGTCCGGCGTTTGAGGGGAGGTGGTGGTGGGGGCAGCCGCTACCTGCCGCCTGCTCTGGCCAGTTTAAAGGGCTGCTTCTGACCGCAGCGCCATCATGGGACATCTTACGGAACCTTCCCTCCCCGGCCCACGCACCCCTGAGCGTGGAACAGGGCCCTTACGGAGGTTTCCTGTCTGTATATATTTGTCTGTGACTACAGGGAGAGCTGCATGTGAAGATCTGCCCTACCACAGAACATTGATCATTATGATGATAGGCGCAGGGGAGTAGATTACTTTAAATTTAAAATATTTTTGCACTGTAAGATTTTCTCGGATATCAGCATTTCTGTAGAGTTCAATGCTCCATTGCGCCGTTCGACGAACTGTCACTGCATACAATGTCTCTATTAAATCAATTCTTTTCGGTGTAGTTGTGTAGAGTCCTGTGAAGAGGGCACCAGACTTCCAAAAAATTTACTTTTTTTTCGGAGTTCCGGATACATATGCAATAGTTCTGGAGTTCTGTGTAAAAAAATTTAGATAGTTCAGCACAATTTTGGAAAGAAAATTAATAAATTCGAAAAAGAATTCATTTTTTTCCGATTAGCGGAAATCAAATTCTGATCACAGTTCTGAATAGCTTCCTAAGAATTCTGCAGAAAACCCTTAGACAATTAGCTGTGCAGATTGTACTTTATGAGATAATTGCAATAATGAGGGATTCTTTTGAACTTGTAGTTGTTAGTGTAGTCCACTTGTAGATGGATTTTTCTCATACTTGTGTGTGTGTGTGTGTGTGTGTGTGTGTGCGTGCGAGGGGGGGGGGGGGTTGATGGGTATGTTTAAATTACGTTTATCTTCAGCAAAAAATTGAATGGCTGGAAGCGAAGTAAGGCGAGAGGCCCCATTAACGACAATTGGCCTGTATGATATAGTTCCAGCTCCTTTCCCTACAGGCATCGTTCCTTCCTCCTCCTCTTCCCCCTTCTCCTGCCCCCTCCCTCCATCGACTAGAGTTATGGTATTTCTTCTGGACGGTTGGCAGGTAAGGTTTGCGGCACGCTTACAGTAATATGGGATACATGAGATTTTTTTTTCATTTAACAACGGATTACAAAATATTCTCAGGTATTGTTGAAAGAAGAGTGCGAGTATTTATTGAGGACAAGTTAGATGAAAATCAGTGTGCCTCTTAGCGGCTGTCAGGACCAGATCTTTAGCCTACAGCAGGTAATGGAAAAGTGCTATCAGTGGAACAGGGAATTGTATCTATGTTTCATAGATCTAGAAAAGGCTTATGACCGTGTCCCTAGGAGGAAGCTACTGTCAGTTCTACAAGATTATGGTATAGGAGGCAAACTTCTGCAGGCAATTAAAGGGCTTTACGCAGACTGTCAGGCAGCAGTTAGAGTAGATGGCAAATTAAGCTCATGGTTCAGGGTAGTTTCAAGGGTAATACAAGGCTGTAACCTGTCACCACTGTTGTTCATACTATTTATGGATCATATGTTGAAAACAGTAGACTGGCAGGGCGAGATTAAAATAGGTGAAAACAGAATAAGCAGTCTCGTATATGCGGATGAGTTAGTTGTAATGGCCGATTCGATTAAAAGGTTGCAAACTAATATTTCAGAGCTCGATCAGAGGTGCAAGGATTATGATATGAAGATCAGCATCTCCAAAACGAAAGTAATGTCAGTGGGAAAGAGATTTAAGCAGATTGACTGCCAAATAGGAGGAACAAAGTTAGAGCAGGTAAACAGTTTCAAGTACCTAGGATGTATTTTCTCTCAGGATGGCAACATAGTGAAAGAACTGGAATCGAGGTGCAGCAAAGCTAATGCAGTGAGTGCTCAGCTAAGATCTACTCTCTTCTGCAAGAAGGAAGTAAGTACCAAGACTAAGTTAGCGGTGCACCGCTGTATCTTTCGACCAACTTTGTTGTATGGGAGTGAAAGTTGGGTGGATACAGGTTACCTTATTCATAAAGTAGAGGTTACAGATATGAATGTAGCAAGAATGACTGCAGGCACTAATAGATGGGAACAATGGCAGGAGGTTGTCCATAATGAGGAAATCAAGGAAAAACTGGGAATGAACACCATAGATGAAGCCGTTAGAACGAACAGACTGAGATGGTGGGGTCATGTTACACGCATGGGACAAGCAAGGTTACCTAAGAGACTCATGAGCTCGGCAGCGGAGGGTAAGAGGAGTCGAGGTAGACCAAGAAGAAAGTACTTAGATTTGGTGCAGAATGATTTTGAAGTAAAACGCATAACATAAGACGAGGCATCAATGTTAGCATTGAATAGGGGATCATGGAGGAATTTTATTAGAGGTACTGTGCTCCAGACTGAACGCTGAAAGGCATAATCAGTCTCTAATGATGATGATGATGATAACAACGGATGGGGGATTAGTTAAGGAGGAGTTAAATGAGCCGGATGTAGTTAAGAGGAAGTACATATCCTGAAGTTTAAAAAGGAAACGACAATGCCATACATTGTCATAGGCTTTCTGATTGTCATAAGATACGAAAACTGCGTTTTTTTTTTATTGTTAAGCTTATGGGGTAGAAGATGGGTGAGGTTCAGAAGTTGTTGATCAGAGAAAAAGTTGGTACAGAAGGTACACCGATTAAGAGGGACAGGTTACAAATGTTTGTAATTCTTATGGTACCAAACCACGTTGGTCATCAGTCCCTAGACTTACAAACTACTTAAACTAAGTTAAACTAACCTAGGGACAACACACACAACACAGAGACAGGTTTTTGTTGGTTTAGGTGCTGAAGGATGAGCAGAGAAAGCATATTTATCAAAGGCCATGCTTAAGTCTGAGGTGAGATTGGACGGCAAGAGAAAGTTTGTTTGGTTTAAATAAAAGTTTCTTTTTTTTGGGGGGGGGGGGGGGACAGTTGTAAAGTAGTATAATAGAATGTTTCAAGGGTTACTAAGACGATGAGGACGCATTATTAAGTCATGACACATTATTAAGTCATGATTGTGGATTGTGTTATGTGTTTTGTGGGGTACTTGTTTTATTTCCTGTACTGTAATTGCTCTGACTAGCTCTGTTTGTGTAATACGTAGTCTAAGTAGTGGAAACTAAGAGCCAAATGTGGTTCAGTAGTTTCTGTACGTTCGCAGGTTGTAGGGAATGAAGAGTAGATGAAACGAGAGTCGTCAAGGATTGTTGTTGTTGTGGTCTTCAGTCCGGAGACTGGTTTGATGCAGCTCTCCACAATACCCTATCCTGAACAAGCCTCTTCATCTCCACATAAGAACGGCAACCTACATCTGTCTGAATCTGCTTACTGTATCCATCTCTTGGTCTTCCTCTGCGATGTTTACCCCACACACTTCCCTCCAACGCTAAATTCACAATTCCTTGATGTCTAAGAATGTGTCTTACCAATCTATCTCTTCTTTTAGTCAAGGTATGCCAGAAATTTCTTTTCTCCCCAATTCTGTTCAGTACCTCCTCATTAGTTACGCGATCCACCCACCTAATCTTCAGCATTCTTCTGTAGCACCATATTTCAAAAGCCTCAATCCTCTTTCTGTCCGCACTGTTTATCGTCCATGCCTCACTCCCATACAAGGCAACACTCCATACAAATGCCTTCAGAAAGGACTTCCTTAGGCTTAAATCAATATTCGATGTTAACAAATTTCTCTTTTTCAAGAACGCTTTTCTACCCATTGCCATTCTGCATTTTATATCCTCTGTACTGCGACCATCATTTGTTATTTTACTGCCCAAGTAACAAAACTCATCTACCTCCTTTATTGCTTCGTTTCCCAATCTAATTCCTTCAGCATCACCTGATTTTCTTACACTGCACTCCATTACCCTAGTTTTGCTCTTGTTAATGTTCATCTTATATGCACCTTTCAGCACACTGTTCATTCCGTTCAATTGCTCTTCCATGTCCTTTGCTGTATCTGACAGAATTACTATGTCGTCGGCAAAACGCAATGTTTTTAATTCTTCACCCTGAACTTTAATTCCTTCTCCAAATTTCTCCTTGCTTTCCTTTATAGCTTGTTCAATGTACAAATTGAATAACAATGGAGAAAGACTACAACCCTGTCTTACTTCCTTTCCAACCACTGCATCCCTTTCATGCCCTTCAACTCTGAAGGATTAGGAATGCAAATGTCCATTCACTCTACGTTTGACTCTCTTTGTTCGTCTAAGGGAAGGGTGGTGTCGATGTAAATGTAATAAATACACAAAGCAGAAATAGGCACAGGCGAATAGTCAGCACTATGAACCCTGATATGTTGGACGTAGGTGAGCTATAAATAATGTACCCAATTACGAATTATTTGAATTTCAGATAAAATTCTTTGGTGCTCTTCTATAGACTGGTGATTAACGCAGGTCCCAATCATGCATGAATTATAGAATAAGCACCCAATATAGTGGGTACAAATCACTTACTACATAAAGCAAATACATTAACTGTAAAGCACCTGACTGTATTCACAGATATGAATACAGAAGTGAAATCAAAACATAGTACCCAATAACATGCCATAAAGCTTAGCACTTCCCAAAAAAAATATTCAGAGTCCAAGTTCTACCGGAAAATTTGAAGTCCCACTGGTCGGGAAACACTTCACTTACTGTCGCCACCGGCACTCCCTCCAACTCTTCGAAAACTTTCAAAACATCCGCTGACAAGACTCCGCACCTGAGTCCAACAGAGAGTATCGACTTAATACAGAATTCGACGTTATAAAGACTCGATCATCCCAGCCAGAAAACTCTTCTCTAAATTTTAGCTCCCCACCATCGTAAAACGTGCCAATAGACGTCGCAAATTGCCTCAAGTGATCACCAATTTACACATACAACGTTTCATACACTGATTTGATCAGCAATCTGTTTGCGTTAGTAGCTGCGTACTAAAGATCTAAATTAGAAAAATAAATAAATAACGCGTTTAAGGCGCATAATTTTCCTACAAATCAAAGTTTAAATATTTGCAATTTACGATTGCAATGCCGACAGTTTATTTGCTTGGTACGTCTACCGTTTTATAGTGAAACTAGCTTAAACCCGCGGCTCCGCTCGCGTGTTAGTTGATTATAGATAAGCTATCTTTCAGTAGTGTGCTATGAGACTGCTTTTGAAGGATGAAATGAAATACAATATCTTCTTTAGAAACAAACATTTTTAATCAACATTCAGCAATAATGATTGTAATAATATCACAGATCGATCACTTGATGTAATGCGCGAAAAGTGGAATCGATTTTTTTAAAGAGATGTATTAAAAGAAATTTCTTTTTTACTGATTTTTTTATTTACTCTTATATTTCCTTATTCGTATGCTTATCCTCGAAGACATTGTAGCACGCATAGACATGGTCTGTGGCATCACGTTTCGCTGTATGTAACCTCCTTGCTTTAGAGTCGCAAACGTCATCGCTGGCCTTCAGTCCGAATTTATTTATAATTTGACAACTTTCAACCACCATATCTTCCACCCCCTTATAGCATGGAATTGCTATCGTGTACAACGGGAGACTTCGGACAACAATTTCAAACATACCATTCGTTTGCGTAATGCAACCAATAAAATCATTTTCAAAGAGTAAATATAATTTTCAAAGAGTAATTATTGTTCCGCATTTCGTGTTATATTCTTCAAATTACTAAATATCTATCACATCGCTATAAAACCGTGCCCGAAACCTTCCTCAGGTATAAATTAATAGCTGTACAAATATTTAAGTCTTGTGGTTCGGACGTGATAAGCGTACACCGAACAGACATTCACATTATATATATATATATATATATATATATATATAGAGAGAGAGAGAGAGAGAGAGAGAGAGATATCCGATCGCCAAAAAACTGCGCCTAAAGCCTTCCGCGGGTATTAGTAACTGTACAAATTTTTAGCTCTTTATGTCTTGTGGTTTAGACGTGATAACTTACACCGAACAGACATTCACATTTATAGATATAGATTATGAGTGTTGCTTTAGCTCCATTGTATACCGTCTTTTCAATTCATTGATGTTCATAGAATTCATCTACCATAATTTCAATTATGAACAAAACTCTGAAAAGTGAACATTTGAGAGAGGAATGGTCAGTAAAAATAAATAATCTTAACATCTAAAGTGTATATGTGGTACAGTTTCCGCTGTCGACAGTTACTGTCACTCTGTATTTCTGTGTTCATTCAAAAATATGGTGATTTAATTAATGCTTCAATTAAATTGTCTCCACAACATAATTGTTAAAATTATTGAACGTGTAAATGTTCGTGTCGATGCTTCTCAACAGTAGCTACAAATTTGAACGTCCGATCACTTTTGTGCGATGAATGCTTTTCAAAATATAATTTATTTAATAAATGTATCGTAAACTCCTGGAAAATTTGAAAAAAAAAAGAACATGAATTTGTCGACCAACAGAGGGAAATTTTATTTGACACATTCTTGAGGATGGATATAACACACGATCAGTCAGAGCTGTACGCACATGAGTACAGTCACCAGAGCGTGCGCAATGTCGACGCTAGTACCGTGTATACCCTCCTTTTGCAGCAATGCTAGTTGTAATTTTCCCATAGAGACGATCGTAGAGGTGCCAAATGTAGTCTTGCGGAATGGCCTGCCATTCAATGTTCAAATGTTTGTATAGTCTATGGGACTTAACTACGGGATTATCAGTCCCTAAACTTACAAACTACTTATGAAATACTTACGAACTAGGACGGCACAAATATCCATGCCCGAGGGAGGATTCGAACCCCCGACCGTAGTGCCCGTGCAGACCGTGACTGGAGCGCCTTAGTCCCCTCGGCCACCGCGGTCGGCTGCCATTCAATTTCCATACGGTACATCAGCTGGACCAGATTTGTGTCGGTTGGGCAGACCGCGCAAGATGACGGTCCCAAATATGCTCAATTTAGTACAGATCCAGAAATTATACTAGCCAGGTTAGTTGACGTTCACTTTGAAGAGCACGTTGGGTAGTACGAGATACGTGTGGACGTACACCGTCCGATAGCAAGACGGGTTGAATGACGGCTTCAATGTACTGTGCACAGTTCAATATTCCCTCGACGATCGCCAGAGGAGCACATACAGATCTGAGCTCTGGCCTTTTTGCTCGCCAACGCCTTGTTTGATGCGTCGGCAAAACCGCAGGTGGCATCACAGGGCGCCACACATTTCCACCATTGCTGTGCTGTCCCGTCCTATCGGCTGCACACCTAGCAGCGCAGCACTGGCAGAACAAGATTTAGCAGGCGCCGTAACAATTACGAGAAGACGTGCGGCTATGCCCACGACGGCAGCGCCCTCTGGAACTCTGGTTTAACCAGCCGCACGTGCCGGATTGGCCCTGTCTGTTGGCCTACGGACTCAACAAGAAGAAGTAACAACACTTGTTATGTTAAAATTGTATCTCTGAAATAGACTCTCCTTCTTCAAGTCAGAAGGTTTTTTTTTTTTTTTTTTTTTTTTTCTTTATCTTTATTGTATTTTCACACCAGCGATTTCACCAGTAGGCTGGCAGCAGCTCCAGAGGCTGCTCTTCAGCCGAGAGAATAAAATACATTGATGAGATGAAAAATTAAAATACATGACAGGCGAAAAGACAACGGAGGAACAATGACATATACATGGTGACAATTCGAGGTACAAACAGTTGACAGGTGTACAAAAACCGGATGTAGTCAGTTAAAAACGAGGAGCCACGGTGACCTAAAAAGCACATGTTGGACGACGAGAACACAGGACGGCGAGTACACGGAGACACTAATTAAAATACACGGTGAGACACTTGTCTGGTTGCGGTGGACGCAGTTAAAAAACACACACTTCACTGTAGCACAACACACAACACTTGACGTAGCACTGTTAAAACTGTCGGTCCAAGACCCCGGGAAGGGGGGGGGGGGGAGCAAAGCGTGGGGGAGAGGGAAAACGGCGGGGAAAGGGGGGGCGGCAGGGAGGAGCCGTAGGGACTCCAGGGCAGGGAGGGGGAGGGGGAGGGGAGGGGGGAGAGGGGGCACTTTATTATGGGGGGGGGGTCAGAGCTGGTAGGACGGGTATATGTCGGAACGGAGGACGTCATCAGGGAGGGGGGGCGGAAATTACCCTGGGAGAGGACATGGAGGGTGTGGAGATGAAGGGAAGGGGGTATAACGCGGTAGAGGCGTGGCAGAGGCCCAGGGTTTGTAAGGATGGGGTGGACCAGGGGGTTGTGGGAGTCAATTTTACGGGTGGTATAGAGGATACGGATACGCTGGAGATATTCGAGGAGGTGGGGAAACGGGATCAGGTCATACAGGGTCCGCGTGGGGGAAGGGAGCCGGATGTGGTAGGCGAGGCGGAGGGCGTGGCGCTCGAGGACTTGGAGGGTTTTATAGTAGGATGTGGGAGCGGAGATCCAGGCGGGATGGAAGCTGCAAAGGACAGGACGCATGAGGGAGCGGTAGGTGTAGAGGATGGTGGAGGGGCTGAGACCCCACGTCCGGCCGGTGAGGAGTTTGAGGAGGTTAAGGCGGAAGTCAGAAGGAATTAAGTATTTGTTTTGTACAGCCAATGAACTTATTCAATTAATGAGAATGTATGACCTAGCTTTGGTTCTACGTACCCAGCTGCTGTTACATCCTCCAGTAGCCTACACATCTATTACAGGGGTAGATTGTGGGCACCTGTGAGCCAAAATTCAAACTTGCCAGTCGTACTACCAAAGTCTAACATAAACAGTCGCGACACTCACTGCTGTAAAAGCTGTTACCAACTGACAGCTGCAGCGACACTAACGCTCCTAGCGGTGGGGAAGCCACCACAATTGTGATGTTAGTTTATAATTACTTGTGTACGTAATTAACGAAATATTTAGTACAAATTTTGCGTTACAAGCATAAGTAAAATATCAAGAGACGTAAATTAATATGGAAATTAATGTAAAAACAGTCAATTTTACTGATTCAGTGGTATAAACGTCAACTTCGTCTTGAACAAATACTTAGGAATATGTGTGTATTTCAATCTTATTCCGCTGGAAGTAAGTAGACTATAAACATAAGAGAATAATAAATTTCTATTATGGTCTTTTCTTACTGTGAGAGGCAGTTTTTTTGACGTGTATAAATTCGGTGTGGAGTCTAATGATTCGCACAGTTTTACAACCTCATACGTCTTCCTTAAACGTGCATATTATGTTCAGTGTAATTACTTTGCCTTAAAAAGGCAAAGTTTTGATGATTCTTGCCATTTGTGGTTCAGCTGTAGCAACAATTGTGGAATTGCCTTCGTCTCAATTGGAAGACAGTTTCATTGCTTTTCCCGTTTTATTGCCGCGTTTGTGATGTGTTTCCTTCGGCCATAACTATTGTAGCTGATTTGGTACGTTACATACTGTAGTTATTGCATGCTATATACGTTTGCTACGTTCAAACTCACTGATTAGAGTGGAATTATAGTGAAGAAACCTTAACGTTCGTTAGTAGAAAAGCGACGTCTTTCTGCCAAAGGAAAGGTCTTCTGGTGTTTCCTAGCCATTTTTTTAATTTTTAATAGAAAATTAAATTATTTAGCAGAAGCCTGTAGGTTACAAGATAGCGGTAAATAAACTATCCTGTAATGTACCGTTTTGTACCTTGCGAGGGTAAGACAAATGTAGATCTGTTTTTAAGTTATTACCTATTTTAAGGTATTACATACGTTTCCTAATGTAAAAAGTACGTTAAAATCAATATAAATGATACTATTCGCACTCTTCCAATGTCGTATTCAGAAATGTAGCTTTCCGGTCGCTTGGAGCGCTACTGTCGCAGTGTATAACAAAAATCTGCCGAAGTGTCGTGACTGTATGTACCACGTCAATATTATGGAGTACCGAAAGAGAGCTCCTTTAATTGTGTTACGCAGTATTCTAGAGTATCAGAGTGGACACACCAGTTCTTCTTAGGAAGGAGATACCTCTCCACTATCCAACAGAAAACTGAATCCACATAGGGAGAGGAGAGAATACGGACCATCAGCATTCATGCATCAACACGTCTTTAAGAAGCATCGATCGTGCGAAACTTGCCCTTTTCTTTCGTGACACCTTGCGAGCTATGGATGAAAGGCAACAGGCAGACTGCACACTTCTCGATTTTCGAAAAGCGTTTGACACAGTACCGCACGTGCTGTGCGGTACGAACTTATGGAAATAGGTACCCAAATAAGTGAGTGGTTCGAAGACTACTCAAGTAACAGAACACATTACGTTGTTCTCGATGGCGAGTCTTCCTCAGAGACTAGGGTATCATCTGGGGTGCCACAGGGAAGTATGATAGGACCGCTGTTATTTTCTATCTATATAAATGATCTGACGGACAGAGTGAGTATCAATCTGTGTCTCTTCGCTGATGATGTTGTGGTGTACAAGACGGTGTCCTGATTTAATGACTGTAGTAGGATGCGAGATTACTTGAGCCAATTTCTAGGTGTTGTGAGGAATGACAACTGACGCTAAATGTAGAAAAATGTGATGTGATGCAAATGAGTAGGAGAAACAATCGCGATAATGTGTGAATACAGCATTAGCAGTGTGCTGCTTGACAGAGTCGCGTCAATTACATACCTAGCGTAACGCTGTACAGCGATATGAAATGGAACGAGCATATTAGGACATTCATGGGGAAGGCAAATAGTCGACTTCGCTCTATTGGGAGAATTTTGGGAAGGTGTGATTCTCTTTAAAGGGAACCGCATATGCAACGCTTGTAAGACCACATCTTGAGTATTGCTCAAGTGTTTGGGATCCCCACCAGATCGGTTTAAAGGAGAACATAGGGGCAGTTCAGAGGCGGGCGGTGAGGTTTGTAACTGGTAATTTCGATCGTTGCACACGTGTTACCGAAATACTACGGGATCTCAAATGGGAGTCGCTGGAGGGGAGACGACGTTCTTTTCGAGAAGCACTGATGAAGAAATTTAGAGGGCCGGAATTTGAGGGGAACAGCAGAACGATTCTACTGCTGCCAACCCACTTTTCGTGTAAAAACCACCAGGTTAATATTAGAAAGACTAGGGCTCGTACAGATGCATACAAGTATTCGTTTTTCATTCGTTCTATATGGGAGCAAGAAAGCAAGTAACTGGTACTGGTACTGAGTCCACCTGTGGGTGGATTGTGGAATATGTATGTAGACCCATATTTAGTTCAAACGTTTCTACCTCAGAGAAAATAAAATATTGATAATTTAATGGTTAACTACTGTAGAATAAATGGAAAGACACAAGAGCTAATCTTAAATATGAACGGTAATAAAGCCACATACATTCATGAAAGCAAAAACATATGTCTACAGCCCACTGCAAGGAATCAATGACAGATGATGTCGTTGGCATATGATCTGCTCAGAAAAGTGTGTAAGTAGAACAAGAGGACTGTGATGAAGCCTTGCCCCTACCACAGACAAATATATACAGACGAGAAACCTCCGTAAGGGCCCGTTCCTACGCTCCGGAGTGCGGGGAGGGAGGGTTTCCAGCAGCTCCGTAAGATGTCCCATGATGGCGCTGCGGTCAGAAGCAGCTCTTTAAACTGGCCAGAGCAGGCGGCAGGTAGCGGCTGCCCCCACCACCACCTCCCCTCAAACGCCAGCAAGCCGGACACAGCCGTGGCCTCGTGGCAGGCGGCACGAGCTCTCCCCTCAGTCTCCCCTTCACGCTACCCTCTGACGTGCGAGAGGCACCCTAAGCCAGCGATCCGCCTGACACCTGCTAGCATCTTATGGAACTACGAGGGGAGTGTAGGACAGGGGTTTAGGGATGGCTGCTCCTCTGTATATGTTACTCTGTGCCCCTACTCAACCAGCAACCAAAGACACAGACAAGTTATGCAGACATGAACCTTTCACGGAACAGCTCTTCAGACGAGACACGGAATGGCCATGATCCACCAGGAGGTGGCAACTCAAGTGCCGCCAGAGTCCATTGGCCTCATGGATCTTCTTCCACTGTGCGGGACACCTGACGGAAAGCAGTGCCTTCAGAGTCTTGATACGCCGACAGTACGTAGGGCGGCACATGGGCCACAGTAGAGGACATCCTTCCGAGTGAGTTTACTAGGCCAGAAACGGATTGTGAGACTATTCCAACAACCGTGATCTCACTCTGGAGCCGTTGCAGTGTACTGCAGGGAGTGAGTATTCCTATGGACTGGAAAAAGCGCAGGTCAGTTTTAAGAAAGGTGGTCGAATTGATGTGCAAAACTATAGACCCCTATCTCTTACGTCGTTGTGTTGTAGAATTTTTTTAACATGTTTTATGCTCCAGTATTACATTTCGGAATACCGAAAATATGTTGTGTAGGAATCAACATTGGTACGGAAAGCAACAATCGTGTAAAAGATAGTTCGTGCTATTCATCCACGAAACCCAGAAAACAGCAGATATTTGCTGCCATGTTTCTTGACTTTTAGAACTTGTTCCACTTGGTTTCACATTGCTACATAACGAGTAAAATACACGCTTAGAAAATATATGGCCAAGCGATTGGATTGAAAAGTTTTGTAGCAATCAGAACACAGGTCGTCATTCTCAGTGGAGAAACCAGGAAATATGGTGAACAGTGACAAAGCTTGCGACGTAATACAATGCTAGCGCAGACACGAGTTTTTCGGAGCATACCATTCAGAGTACACTGTTGAACATGGAACCCCATAGCAAAATGTTCAAATGTTTGTACAATTTATGGGACTTAACTACGGGGTCATCAGTCCCCAAACTTACAAACTACTTACGAACTAGGACAGCACAAATATCCATGCCTGAGAGGGGATTCGAAGCCCCGACCGTAGTAGCTGTGCAGACCGTGACTGGAGCGCCTCAGTCTCCTCGGCCACCGCGGCCGGCAACCCCATAGTGGATGACCCCAACGTGACCCCACACTAATGAAACGACATAAAATAAATGTTCAAATGTTTGTATAGTCTATGGGACTTAACTACGGGGTCATCAGTCCCTAAACTTACAAACTACTTATGAACTACTTACAAACTAGGACGGCACAAATATCCATGCCCGAGGGGGGATTCGAACCCCCGACCGCAGGAAACGACATAATATATACGGTTACAGTTACAGATGATATGGTATTGTCCAGACTGATCTGCAGATCAACAGAGAAGCGTCCCTAGAAAGATGAGTCGTGTTCCTTCTTGCACCAGGTCAATGTTCTCCTTTGATACAGCGACATCCGGGCGGATGGTTTCTCGAAACATCGACCATCCCACAGACTCAGACCAGTGGAGGCAAAATGATGCTATGGGTGATATCCAACTGGGCTTCCATGACACCTCTGGTGGTAATCAGAGGCAGTGTGACACTTGTGGACGTGTGGTCTACCAAACATTATTGTGGAGCAGCTGCTTTGTTTCATGCTTCAATTCTTCCTTGACAGTCATATCTGTCTTCCAGCAGGAAAACTATCTCTGTATTAAAGACATATTCGTGCTACAGTAGCTTGAGGACCATCATCATCAACTAAAGTTGATGTCTTGACTACAAAATTCGCCAGGTGTAAAACAATGGACCACATCTAGGGCGATGTCACTTCCACCGACCCGGAACGTTCAAGGAAGAATATTTGGTACCACATATAACCAGAAACACACCACAGACTAACTGAATCAAAAAATGTTCAAATGTTTGTAAAGCTTATGGGACTTAACTATGGGGTCATCAGTCCCTAAACTTACAAACTACTTACGAACTAGGACGGCACAAATATCCATGCCCGAGGGGGGATTCGAACCCCGACCGTAATGGCCGTGCAGACCGTGATTGAAGCGCCTCAGTCCCCTCGGCCACCGCGGCCAGCTAGCTGAATCCAACGCGTTATTGAGTAAGAGGTCGTAATTTTTTGGACGCTCCTAGTAGAACCTAAATGCTGTGGAACGGACGTAGGATATGAATTTATTCTGTGTCTCAGACATGATCATTGGAAGTGTTTGGAGACCACCTGGCTCAGCAGCAGTAGTGCTTGAACATCTGAAGGAAAACTCGGAAAATATTTCCCGTAGATTTCCTAGTGACGTTATAATTTTCGGTGGAGATTTTATCTTACTGGACATGGACTGGGAGACAAACATGCTTAAGACGGGTGGCAGGGACAGAGACTCAAGCAACATCTTTTTAAGTACTGTATCCGAAAATTAAATGGAGAGCCGACTCGTGGAGAAAACGTGTTAGACCTGCTGATGACAAACAGACCCGAACTTTCGATGCAGTTAGCATATATCATGGAATCTGCGATCAAAAGGCCATTAAAGCGTCAGTTAATACAAATATCAATTAATATAAAAAAGGTAAATCACTCAACAATCCGAAGATTGGTTTGAACACCACAGTGCTTTACTAGGCGTGGTCTTGTTTGGAAGTGGTATGCCGTTGCCTTCCTCCGACCTTCGAACTGACTTACCCTGCCAGTTATAGGGGGACCTACAGTTTAACGTGGGTTCCGAACCACGGTGCTACTCGGTATTTTTCACAAGAGCAGTACTGCCAGAGGTGAAAGAAGTGGAAAGTGACAGATAAAAAAATCCTAGGACCTGGCGGGGCGACCTTTAGATTTGTAGTCTGACACTCTACCACTGTGCAACCGAAGCGCACCAAATAACATAAATGTCCAGAAAGATAATATGATTATTTTATTAAGTAAAAGTGAAAAGGGGCAGACTTCAGGCTATTTGACTGCGCAACACAAGTTTCGTCTCTAACGCTGACAGTGCTGAAAAGCTGTGGACGAAGTTCAACTGCACCGTACAATACACGTTAAATAAGTATGTGTCAAGTAAAATTATGAAAAATGGAAAAGATCCACCGTTGTTCAACAACCGAGTTAGAAAACTGTTACGAAAACAAAGAAAACTTCACTACAAATATAAACGTAATCATAGTGACGCGGCCAAGCAGAAATTAAATGTCGCTAAAATTAGCATAACGTGTACCATGCTAGAGACGGTCAACAACTTTGAGAGCAAAGTTTTGTGTACTGGCATGGCAGAAAAGCCTAAGAAATTTTGGTCCTTCGTCAAATAGGTAATTGGATCGAAACGAGTTATCCAATCACTCGGTAACCATAACAGTATTGAAACAGAGGATGATACAAAAGGACGAAATATTAAATATATATTTGCAAAGTTGTTCAAATCAAATATTTGTAAAGCTTATGGGACTTAACTGCGGGGTCATCAGTCCCTAAACTTACGAACTACTTATGAATTACGTTATACTAAAGACAGCACAATCATTCGAGCCCCCGCCGGGGAACAGCCTCGCGCATCGGAGCATAGCGCCTCAATGCGCTCGGCCGCTCCGGCGCGGCTTGCGAAGTTGTTTCACAGAGAAAGATTGCACGGTAGTTCCTCTTCTAAACCATCACATGAAAGACAAAATGGCAGATATTGAAATGTCAGTGGGATAGAAAAGCAAATGAAAGCAGAGGAAGAACCGCTGGACCTAATGGGATACCAATTCGATTTTACGCGGAGTATGCGAAGGAACTCGCTCCCCTCCTACTAGCAGTGTACCGAAGGTCTCTACAGGAACGAAGCCTTCCTAGGGATTGGAAAAAAGCGGAGGTCATTCCAGTTTACAAGAAAGGTCGTCGAACAGGTGCGCCAAACTATAGGCCTATATCTCTGAAATCGGTCATTGTCAGATTTTTTTGAACACATTTTATGTTAGAGTATTAAGTCATTTCTGGAAAACGGAAATCTTCTTTGTGGAAATCAGAAAGCAACGATCATGTGAGACACTTCCCGCACTATTCATCCACGAGAACTAGAGGGCAGTAGATACAGGATCCCAGGTAGACGCTGTGTTTCTTGACTTCCCCAAGACGTTCGATACCGTAGCCTGACGAACAAAGTGCGAGCATATGGAATTGCAAACCAACTGTGTGACTGGATCAGGCGTTTCTAGCTAACAGAACGCTGTATGTAATTCTCAGCGGAGAGGAGTCTTCAGACGTTAACGTGATCTCCGGTGTTCCGCTGGGTAGTGTTATAGGACCGTTGCTTTTCACAGTATATATATATATATATATATATATATATATATATATATATATATATATATATAAATGATCTCGTAGGTAACATCGGAAGTTCAATGAGGCTTTTCGCGAATGATGCTGTAGTTTTATCGAGAAGTTGCAGCACTGGAAAAATACGGTAGCAAAATGCAGGAGGATATCCAGCGTATTGATACATAGTGCAGGAAATGGCAATTGAGCTTCAACGCGTCGGAGATTCGAATCCTCCCTCGGGCATGGATGTGTGTGTTGTCCTTAGGTTAGATTTACTTGGTTTAACTCTTTCAGTCTTGGTGGTTAGTGTTACTAACCACCTCTTTTCGATCACGGTACTTCTATTCCACGCCATCTAGCGATAAACGGTTGAATTAGTATGTCCGTTTGGACTGTGTTTCAAAATAAATGACAGATTCCGGGTACATTGCATGAATGTCAGTGCATACCAGTTGCATTGAATATAGCGCTAACGTACCTTGTCTCGAGTGTCTGATAAAAACATTAATACAGCGGGTACGTAACATGTTTTCTGTAATGTATTTTATTCAACGTATTCTCATAGACCTATTTTATGTGTCTTGGCATGCAGGTACAGTTACTTTTGTGTTTTCACTGAGTAGTTACAAAGGGAATGTAAGCAAACTGGAAACTGCAGTCCTCTTCGCGCCAAGACCTCGACAAGGCGATTCTGAAAGACTTCCAGAGAGAAGTATATCGAGGCCTACTGGCACCAACATATGTCAGAGACAAACACAGACCGGATTCAGTGAACAGCAGCCGTAATTCCGCGGCCTCATCTCCAGGACCTGCATTTATAAAACGCCACAAACCTACAGTCCCGCAGGAAATTCGTCTAGAATCCAGTCGCCATCAACCTGAAAGAAGCACATCAAGAAGATGCTGCAATTGTACCACTAAAATATCTCCCGTGCTTACTGTATGGCAGTGTGTGCCTCTTTGCTTACGCAATGGTAAAACATGTTTTGCAGATTTTCATAAAAAAATAATTTGCTTTTGTTAGTTTTGTACGTTTGTAATGATGATTCGTCTAATAAATAACGTTCACAATCATCCTAGTATTATTTATAGCAATAGTCATGGTTGCTAGCGTTAGTGACCACCTCAGTCCTTGAAAGCCTGAATACCTATATTATGTTTCCTCTATTGTCTGTGATATTTCAGTTGTAACAGTTGCTTCAATGAACAGACATTGATAATTATGTTCCTATTGTACAAGTGTGAACAGACATTGGTAATTATGTTCCTTTTGTAAAAGTGTGACTGAAAGAGTTAAGTTGTTTGTAAGTCTAGTAACATATGACCTAAGTAGTTTGGTCCCATATAATTACAAAATTTCGAACATTTTTGAGCCTCGACATAAAGAAGTTTAAAGTGGTGTGACCAAATAGAGATATCCTTTAGTGTATAACTACAGAATAGCAGCACAAACACTGGCAGCAGTTACTTCCATAAAATATCTGGGAGTGGACATAAGGGGCGATTTGAAATGGAACGACCATATAAAAGCAATAGCGGGTAAGGCAGATGCCAGACTGAGATTCATTGGAAGAATCCTCAGGAAGTGTAGTCCGTCAACACAGGAAATAGGTTCAAAACAGCGGTTCGCCCAGTGCTTGGATATTGCTCATCAGTGTGTGATCCGTACCAGGTAGTGTTAATAGAAGACAGAGAAGATTCAACGGGGAGCAGCGCGCTTAGTTATAGGCTCATTTAGTAAGCCCGAAACCGTAGCGGAGATGATTAGGAAACTCCAGTGGTAGACGTTGCAAGAGGGAAGTTATGTGTCGTGGTACGGGCTTCTGTCAAAGTTACGAGATCGTACGTTTCATGAAGTGTCAACTAATTTATTTATTTCTCCTACGTATATCTCGTGAAGTGACCAAAAGGATAAATTAGTGAGATTAGGGTCCATATGGAGACATACCGGACATCATTTTTCCCGCGAAAAATATGCGACTAGAATAGGAGGACGTGACAATGGTACGCAAAGTACCGTCCGCCACACACAATGAAGTGACTTACAGAGTATGAATGTAGGTGTAAATATGTACCATATATTTGCAATCATATTTGTAAGCTACTGAGAAAGAAACGTAACTGTAAACATAGAGGAAAATGTGGTATTATGGGCTACCACTTTATTTTTGAACCATAAATTCCAAAATTGCCAGTGAAATTTGTTGAAAACCTCAAAAATAATCTTTATGATGTTATAAAAAAGCCAAACACACACGTTTTAGTTTAAATCATTATGCAACTTTAATATGGAAACATGTTTACAAAATTGATATATTGTGAATAAATGTAAATGTGGTGGTAATATGGGCTACTTTATAAACACGCAAAAAAGGTAAATATTTCCTTTACATTTTTAGATTAATTGTAAAATAGCAAACCCTTTATACTGGGACATGTTTATCATGAGTTGTTCATTTAGGGTTGGCAGAAATCACAAATATAATGGTCCGTTTCACAGCCAGCACACTCGTTGTGCGCCCACATCTCGCACATTAGGCACTGGATCCATAGCTCTCCTTCACTGTCTTGGGGATATAACTCCTCACAAAAAAAGGCAGGTAGCATCGTCATCTCCACCAACACGGGGCTCTAGAACTGACTCCCCAGAATCTATCGATCCCTCCTCTGAACTCTCAGATGATGATTGTAGGTCGATGGTCGATTTTCGCTTCACTGATGAAGTTTTGCTTTTTATTCCTTGTTTCTTTCTTTTATCAACACCTGGCTCACATCTCACATTCTTCGTATTCCCTGTTATATCGTCACTTTCGATCTTCCTTTTTTTGTCCACTTCTTTTTCCCCCTTTCTATTTTTTTTTATCAGCTTCCTTTTCTTCGTGCTTTTTTGAGCTTCTTCCAAATATATTTTGTAGGGTGATGCTGTAATTACAGCTGCCTTTCCTGGCTTAGTTCCTTTGTTTGTTCTTTTTCTTATTTTTTGGCACAGGCAAAATGTCCTTTGGTGAAGTCTTAATGTTTCCTGTTGGAACGTGGGACGCACTGCTTGGGCCATCTGCTAGGTCTTTGGCACATGGTGTGGACCACTAGAGGACTGGGGCAAGCCTTCTGTGTTATCAGGCTTAAACAGAAAACCACACAGTATTTGCAGGGGTTGTAATATGGGCTACTGTAGTGGGTAGCCCATATAACCACCACAGCGATTGACCATATTACCACCCTAGCCGTCTTGGAAAGAAAAACGTCGCTATCCGTTTTAAACAAACTTTAATAAACCAACTTCATGAGCATTAGAGAGCTAAATATTAATATAATATGTAGTAAAGAAGTTAACAGCTAATTACGCATTGGAAGTACGTCTAATATAACTTTAATTTCTTACCTTTCAAAGTTTTGAAATGAGAAAAATCACGAAACAGCTCACCACTAACATTCCACGTAACTGACTGCGGCAGAGCATTATGTGGCGTTTGTACGAACTAGCTACTACTATTTACTGAGGTTGCGGCTAGGATGCGCGGGCTTATTAGTCAGATATTAAGCTAGCCCATATTGCATCCACTAGCCCATAATACCACCTTCGCCTCTACATGTACGCCAAATTCAAGTTCTGTAATGATCATTCCCAATTTTTATGAGAGAAGTGATTCTTCTGATTTAGCGTTTGCAGCTCATTTAACATGTTTGTATTCACAAATAGTATTCCTCCTGAGGTACGGGGAATCTGAAACAATTGTGAGAGTAAGTATGATAGCAAACATCTTTTCCACTCTGCAATATTTCCTGACTTCATCCTTCCTTCTCCACCTACATATGAAATGGCAAGAAATAAAAATGGTGACACATTAAAAATGAAAGGAAATTGAAATAACAACCTTGCAGGATTAGTACTCCTGGAAGATAGGATATGGGGGAGACATGGCCTAGCCACAGCCTGGGGGGGGGGGGGATGTTTCCAGAATGAAAGTTTCACTCTGCAGCGGAGTGGGCGCTGATAAGAAACTTTCCTGGCGGATTAAAACTGTGTATTAGAACCAGGATTCGAACATGGGACCTTTGCCTTTTGCCGGCAAACGCTCTACCGACTGAGCCATAGCAGCACGCATCACGATCCGTCCAGCTGTATTTCCGTCAGTACCTAGCCTCCTACTTTCCAAACTTCACGGAAGTTCTCCTACGAATCTTGTAGGACCAGCACTTCTGGGAGAAAATATATGGAGGAGACATGGCTTAGCCGCGGGGAGTGCCCGAGCGCTCTAAGGCACCTTGCTGCGGAGCTCGCGGTTGCTCGCCGTCGGATGTATGAGTCCGCCCTCGGCCATTGTTGTGTGTGTTGTCCTTAGCAAAAGTTAGTTTAACTAGTTTCTAAGCCTAGGGACTAATAACCGCAGCAGTTAAGTCCCTTAGATTTACAAACATTTTACCATTTACACATGGCTTAGCACAGCCAAGAGAAAGTCTCCAGAATGATATTTTCACTCTGCAGCGAAGTGTGCACTGATATGAAACTTCCTGGCAGATTAAAACTGTGTACAAAACAGGGAAAGATGTAAAGAGACCTATTACTTTTCTCTGAAATGACTTTATCGACAGAGGTAGACACTGTTACACATATTCAGTGTAGCTAATCGTCGCCGTTATTCAAGACCTTTTTTTTAATGTCCGGAAGTCATTGTATAACCATCTACGTGTTTTTTCTGTTGACGTTACGTATCTACCGCCATATGACATGGATAATGTTATCTCTAGTGTTGTACCACATAATTCGCAGTGGTTCTTTCAATTTGTCAAAGAGATCTTAATCGCCCGCCGCGGTGGCCGAGGAGACTGAGGCGCTCCAGTCACGGTCTGCATGGCCGCTACGGTCGGGGATTCGAATCCCCCCTCGGGCATGGATATTTGTGCCGTCCTTAGTATTAGCTAGTTCATAAGTAGTTTGTAAGTTTAGGGACTGATGACCCCGTAGTTAAGTCCCATAGACTACACAAACATTTGAACATTTTGAGATCTTAATGACAGGGACTCATCTCGAGTGAGAACGGCGGATGTTCCAGAATCTGCTATTGCCAGCAGCTCAAGGAGTCCTTGACAGCAGCAGCGGTGTGGCATCGCGCATTGTCATGCTGAATGATCGGCTGCCGTTCCGAGAAATGCAATACCACCTTCGTCCAGCACTCAGGCAAACGAGACGACACAGCGCGGCGTTTTCAGAGAAAAATAATAATTATCTTTAACTTTCATCTAGCCATTGAATATAGGTACATTATCTGACTAAAAGTACGAAAAACCCCTATGTAATTGATAATTTCCCACTAGATGTCACGAGAGGGAGATCCGCCTGTCTCAAAGGAGGAGAGAAGTATTACTTGGTCATTACAGAAGTAATTCAGCAGACTGGTTCTGTCGACTTCAGTGACTTCGAACGTGGTCTAATCATTGAACGCCGGCCGCAGTGGCCAAGCGGTCTGCACGGCCACTACGGTCGGGGGTTCGAATCCACCCTAGGGTATGGATATTGGTGCGGTCCTTAGTATTAGCTAGTTCATAAGTAGTTTGTAAGTTTAGGGTTTGATGTCCCCGTAGTTAAGTCCCATAAGCTCTACAAACATTTGAACATTTAATCATTGAACGTCATCTAAGAAATACATTCATCAGGGGCACTTGAACTCCCTAAAACTGCTCAAATCGACTTTTGGTGACGTGACTTTGAAGTGAAAACGCGATGGAAGAATCACAACTAAACCAATAACAGGCAGATCTTAGGTACTGACGGAGAGTGACAGTCAGCACTTGGGTGTTGGTGAAGAAGGACATGCGAATGGCGCCTGTTATTTTCAAACAGCTGTGAGTAGGATATAATTAATCACTACCATCAGGGCGTGTGTGGAGGAGAATTTGCGTAGGTGCTACAAAGATCGTAGCATTTATATCTATTCAGACAGCCAGGCAGCCCTGAGATCACTGGCAGCTCCTGCAACAAGGTCTAAAATTGTTGCAGAATGTCACAGGGTTCTGTTGGAGCTATGGGAAAGCAATAGAGTAAACCTATTGTGGGTCCCTGGCCACTCGGGGATCAGTGGCAACGAACATGCCGACAGATTAGCCAGGATGGGGGCAGAGATTCCATTTATTGGACCGGAACCTGTCCTGACAATCACCAAGGCAATGATCAAATTGGAGCTACGTAACTGGCTCAGAAGACAGCACGTAGAATATTGGACCAAAGTCCATCAACAAAAATATGGCAAGGTAATGATGCAAAACCATGTTTTAAAAGAAACTCTGCAATCCTGGGTCTGAACAGGAGAGAGATTAGACTCATGGTTGGATTGCTGACAGGCCATGGGAATTTCAAAAAACACCTACGTACAATGGGAATAACAGAAGAGGACCCTAAATGTAGGATCTGTGATGACGGTGATGAAACTGCATCACATCTAATCTTCGAATGCATTGCATTGGAGAATAAAAGACACAGAATATTTGGGACAACCATACCCGAAGAAATTGTGTCTAATAAAGAACTGGTAAAGGGACTCCTTGCTTGTTCAAGGGCATTGGTTGGCTTTACTAGATATACAGAGAGCGATACCGCACAATAAACTTAGTTTCGGTGCGGGCAGTGGCGGGTTGGACCAAGACTGTTTTGGCTTCCCTGGAAAAATCAATCAATCAATCAATCAGGATATAATTAAGGATATGGCATGTGTTCATTTGAAGTTTTTTTCTGAAATGACAATACTATAATCCTTCAAAGCATGTACTAAGAAGAGCAAAACTATCCGAAGCACCTGAATTGCGTTCCGCCTGACGTACATGCACCCCAAATGACGTACCTGTCTTGCGGGTATTCTAATCGCTTCGCGGTATAGTCGTTCCACTATTCAAAATGCATCCACTACAGGAAACTGCTCTCTATGGTAATCATTCCAGATGTACACTCCTGGCCATTAAAATTGCTACACCACGAAGATGACGTGCTACAGACGCGAAATTTAACCGCGAGGAAGAAGATGCTGTGATATGCAAATGACTAGCTTTTCAGGGCATTCACACAAGGTTAGCGCCGGTGGCGAGACCTACAACGTGCTGACATGAGAAAAGTTTCCAACCGATTTCTCGTACACAAACAACAGTTGACCGACGTTGCCTGGTGAAACGTTGTTGTGATGCCTCGTGTAAGGAGGAGAAATGCGTACCATCACGTTTCCGACTTTGATCGCGATTGCGGTTTATCGTATCGCGACATTGCTGCTCGCGTTGGTCGCGATCCAATGACTGTTACCAGAATATGGAATCGGTGGATACAGGAGGGCAATACGGAACGCCTTGCTGGATCCCAACGGTGTCGTATCACTAGCAGTCGAGATGACTGACATCTTTTCCGCATGACTGTAACGGATCGTGCAGCCACGTCTCGATCCCTGAGTCAACAGATGGGGACGTTTGCAAGACAACAACCATCTGCACGAACAGTTCGACGACGTTCCCAACAGCATGGACTATCAGCTTGGAGACCATGGCTGCGGTTACCCTTGACGCTGCATCACAGACAGGAGCGTCTGCGGTGGTGTACGCAAAGACTAACCTGGGCGCACGAATGGCAAAACGTCATTTTTTCGGATGACTCCAGGTTCTGTTTACAGCATCATGATGGTCGCATCCGTGTTTGCCGACATCGCGGTCAACGCATATTGGAAGCGTGTATTCGTCATCGCATACTGGCGTATCACCCAGCGTGATGGTATGGGGTGCCATTGGTTACGCGTCTGGGTCACTTCTTGTTCGCATCGACGGCACTTTGAACAGTGGCCGTTACATTTCAGATGTGTTAAGATCCGTGGCTCCAACCTTCATTCGATCCCTGCGAAACCCTACATTTCAGCAGGATAATGCACGACCACATGTTGCAGGTCCTGTACGGGCCTTTCTGAATGCGGAAAATGTTCGACTGCTGCCCGGCAAGCACATTCTACAGATATCTCACCAATTGAAAACGTCTGGTCAATGGTGGCCGAGCAATTGGCTTGTCACAATACGCCAGGCACTACTCTTGATTAATTATGGTATCGTGTTGAAGCTGCATGGGCATCCGTACCTGTACACGTCATCCAAGATCCAAGCTCTGTTTGACTCAATGCCCAGGTATATCAAGGCCGTTATTACGACCAGAGGTGGTTGTTCTGGGTACTGATTTCTCAATATCTATGCACCCAAATTGCGTGAAAATGTAATCACATGTCAGTTCTAGTATAATATATTTGTCCATTGAATGCCCGTTTATTATCTGCATTTCCTCTTGGTGTAGCAATTTTAATGTCCAGTAGTGTATATTAAACCATGATATTGCAAATAAAATGAAACACGTTATTAAGTCCTTAACGAATGTTAACTCCACTTTATTACAACTGACATATCAAAAGTATTACCACTCTCATTAGAGTATGATATACCAAACTCCGTCACATAAATCATCCATTAATCCTGAAACAACATTTAATCTTATTATGATGAACAGATTTTCCGATAGTATCGGGATTCCTAAAGTTCTAGAGAAATTCGTAGTACTTTTGCTCTCTAAATCGTTCTCTCACAACCAAGCAAAGTCGTTCCAATGGCGAGCAATTTTGTATTAATCGATTTTTGAACTAACCAGATAATAAAAACTCGATCAGTAGCAATAAACGCTCAATGGGAACTTCAATATTAACTGCTGATCACCAACAATTTCACTGTACTGATACCTGAACAAATATTTGTACGCATATTTCAACTTGGAATGATTTGACGAATTACCAAGTTCTGGAATCAAACCCATCGACTATAGCCATTACATCAAAGCAAAGCAGTCGTGTCTTATCGATTCTCAATCATGACAAATATTGTCATAGCTGACTAGGCACAAAGGTGTGTGAAATATCGGAGTTATCATCACAAATACAAGAAGACAAATCTGGACATGTAAAATGCCAATTTTAATTATTTTTTACTGAACCAGAAACATAATAAGCATCAACATGTTCCTAATCACGAGTAACAAAGTATCCAGAAATAGGCCTGTGCGGGATTTACATATGAGGCTGCTCCAACCGGAGGGAAGGCGAACCAAAGGCTACGTTTCGTTGTCAGAACACTGAGAAGGTGCAACAGTTCCACTAAAAATACTGCCTACAAAACACTTGGGCGTCCTATTTTGGAATATTGCTGCACATTGTGGGATCCACACCAGATCGGACTGACAGATGATATAGACAAAATTCAGAGAAGGGCAGCTCATTTTGTATTATTGCGAAAAAAATGTTCAAATGTTTGTTAAGTTTGTGGGACTTAACTACGGGGTCATCAGTCCCTAAACTTACAAACTACTTATGAACTACTTACGAACTAGGACGGCACAAATATCCATGCCCGAGGGGGGATTCGAACCCCCGACCGTAGTGGTCGTGCAGACCGTGACTGAAGCGCCTCAGTCCCCTCGGCCATATTATTGCGAGATAGGGGAGAAAATGTCACGGAAATATGCACGAGTTCGAATGGAAATAATTAAAAGCAAGGCGTTATTCGTTGGGACGAGATCTATTTGCGGAATTTATTTCACCAATTTTCTCATCCGAATGCAAAAATATCTTGTTAGCACCCACCTACACAGGGATACATGATCACCATAATAAAATAAGAGAAATCAGATCAAAAACTGAAGGATTTAGGTGTTCCTTTTTCATAGGAGCTATTGGAAGATGGAGCTGTAGAGAATTATCATAAAAGCGATGCGATGAACACTCTTCTGTGCACTTCACTGTGACTTGCGGAATATTTATGTAGATGTAGAGGTTCGAGTTCATCCTCGGACATAGGTTTGTGTGTTCTCCTTATGTTAGTTCAAGTAGTTTGTAAGCCTAGGGACTGATGAACATAGTAGTTTGGCCCTATGTATTAACAAACATTTAATTTGGGGTTAGATACCCAGTATCTTTTTGGATGTTGAGTATGTGAAGTCAGATGTTAGTAGCCGAATTTTTCACCAGTAGCGAGATGTATAAATCTGCAATAAGAATATAATTACATTATGCCTCACATGGAATCGAGTCCCGAACCTGCCGACGTTCTTTCTATGCACGAATAGGCGCTAAATCTCAAATGTTAACTCAAAAGGAATGAGGATGCGTGCGTGTCTACAAAATGTTTGTAAAGTCTATGGGACTTAACTACGGGGTCATCAGTCTCTAAACTTACAAACTACTTATGAACTAGCTACAACTAAGGACGGCACAAATATCCATGCCCGAGGGGGGATTCGAACCCCCGACCGTAGTGGCCGTGCAGATCGTGACTGGAGCGCCTCAGTCCCCTCGGCCACCGCGGCCGCCCTGTCACAGAGGACACAGTCTCCCCCCGCGCGTGTCTGACTAGTAACTATGGCAGCTGTTATTGAGACTTATTGAAGAGTTATTGAAATTATTTTTACTGGTAGTCTAATGTGCTCTATCTAATGTTTCAAATCAAACTATGAATATTTTGTGCTGGACATGGATTCGAAGCCATATATGTCCGTTTCGTAGTGAGCTAGAGAAGTCGGCATTCTCAGAGAAAGCAATGAAGTGATCCAACTATATGGTTCCAAAAGAGGGTCGAATACCACAAAAGATGTCCGAATTGTAAACCCAGTCCAGCATCATAATTTTCAATGATTTAAGTTCAAATGTAAAAAGAGCCTTGTGATCTTAAACGAGGAGGCGGAGTTAATTATTTGTCGCGTATTCTGCCTGTTACTGCCAGCAATAAATATGTTCTGTCCCAGTTGATAGCAAACTGATTCGGTTTAATACGGATTTTGAACGACGGTGCAACTTGCTGTTCTTCATCTGTTGTTACCAGAGTGAAGTAGATATGACCATAAGTGTTAAAAATATACGTCGTAAGGGAGACCCCGAACGCTCATATTTCAGATATTAAACTACAAGCATTCCACCAGACCAGTACGCAATGTAATATAAGGTGCACTATCTACTAGAAGCTGTGAAGAAAATGTCGCGCTCAATGAAAAGATCAACTATAAGCAAGCTTCTGACACAGAAATTATACTACTCTAATGTCAGCGTGTAGTAAAGACGACTCTATCTGCCATATCCCGATGGGAAGACATTATGGAATTTCAACTATTTCAACAAATTCTTTAGTCTGAAAAGCACCACTGAACGCTGGGAATTTTCCAGATAATTTGATTATTACTATCAGTATTATTATTATCTACATATTACTGGTGGATCAAGGCTTTAAGGCATTTAAGGCTTTTTACTCATTTTCAGAAGCAGTTGTCCAACCGCCAAGAAAATGTGTTTCTGGACTAAATGCACTTCAACGTGGTTTGGCGCCAGCCTTAAGTCGAAAACCGCTGGTTTCTTACATGCACGGAATCGGTAAACCACCTGAGCATTTTGAGCCACTTGCAGATAACATGAGAGAATGCCGTTCAGGAAACAGATAAACATCTTTTGACGGAGAATTTCTGTGAAGAATTCCCTATTGATTTTCTACGTGCATTCCGATAGCTCTGTCACAGAAGATCTAAATCATTTGCCCTCAACAACAATGACACCACCTTCTTTTTGCAGGCGAATACGCTAGCCCAGGGCTAGCGAAGACGTACGGTATTTTGTTCGTCTTTACTGCCCCAAAAGCTTGTAGACCATATCAAGCGAAACGCAAAATAAGAGATTGGTTGCAATTTTCACGTGGAACGACTTTTCTGAACACAAAAACATGAATTAGTAACTTAATGTCACACCTTAATATATTTTTAACAGTCACTATCGTATCTACCTCATCTTTGGTAACAGCAACCACGGTTCAGAATCAGTATTAAATCGAATCACTTCGCTGACACCTAGGAATAGAGTCGATTTATTGTTGGCAGTAACAGATAGAATACACGACAATCAGAAACTCCGTCGCCATGAAGCTTACCTTACATTACAAAACGTTATTTTTTTAAATCAATGGCCGTTTAAAGTAACATGGCTCTTATTACATTTGAACTTGAGACGTTGAAAATTATGATGCTGAACTGGGATTCCAATTCTGACCGCCTCTTTTGCGAGAGTTTATGACACTTGCGGGGAGTGACACTTGCGGGGAAAGGGAATGTGTAGACACTTGCGGGGAGACCCGGACGCTGCAGGTAGTGAATAGGGTGTTCCAGAAGTAGGGATACACAACCCCTACTCCACGCCCTCCAGCCGCTACCTGTGCCGTATTCAAGGAAAGGCCCACCGGATCGGCCGCGCAATTTGTGACACAAATTACTTGTTTGATAATATTAAAGCATAGAAGTATGAAATCACGTCAAGACTACTTCCTGCAAACATTTCGACAAAAAGAAAAAACAAAATTCTGGTATATTGGATTTTAACATTTTATCAAAAAAGGAATGTTACTACAAGAGATACAGCGATTCAAATTTACGGGCACCATAACGTTTTCCCTTCCTGGGTAAATGAGATGCTTCTTGTAGTTTCAACACCACAGTAGCCTTTTTCTTGACTGTACAGAATATAAATCTTCACACAGACTTCTTGAGGAGGAGAGTGATACGGGTATCTGATTGTAAACCACTGCCTATTACCTTAGACCTTTTTGACTGTACTGAACAGGAGTTCCGCGTATTCCGCAATTTATATTTATACAGTTAACAGGCAATGTAATTTATAACCAACTATTAGCTGCCAATTTCGCTTCATTTTTCCTGGAAGTCTTGCAACTTGTTTCTCCCTGTTAGTTTATGCCAAGTTCGGAGTAAAAATGGTTCTATATGACGGTGATAGAAAATAGAATTTATCTTTAGCATTTTTCGATGTGTGACATTCCGTATTTCATACATTTCTTAGATGTATTTGTGATTCGAATACAGCCAAATCGTTTTGGGGTCTACGAATAAACGCTTCAAGTATGTAAAATACTCATTGACTTATTATTAACGTTTTTTAATTGAAGGTTTAAGGTTGCATCTCCTATTAAAAAGCATAGTAGCTATTTTTAAAGAGATGGTAGTTGCGCGATAGCGGGGTTAACTACATAGCGCTCAATTACATCAACGTATCTGTGCAGGATGCCTAATATATTTATTGCTTGCTTAGGTGTCTTGATATGCTTAGTGTTCTGAATAATATGCTTTTAGGAGGTATGACTGTGGAATGTCATCGTCTTGTAATAACAGAGAATGTCTTAATAACTCTCCAAACATTATCACTATTAAAATACCTTTTTGTTTTCAGGAGGAACACTCAACGAATTAATATGTAGTTAGAACAAGTTACTATATTGCTCTTCAGCTTGCAAAGGGTTGTGAAATTTCACTGAGTTCCGTGTTATGTTTACAGTGTGGAAACTTGACAACAGCAGTGCTAGACTTCTTGGTGTGCCTGTACCCAGGAAAAGCCATTAGCCGCCCCAAGGGCCCCGGGTTCCCCACAAGTGTCACTCCTTGCAAGTGTCACTCCCCACAAGTGTTCCAACCCCCTTTTGCGGTACTAGATTCTCTCAAAACCATATAGTTGTATCATTTCATTTCTTTCTCCGAGAATGCCGAATCCTCTAGGTCTCCACGAAAGGCACATATATGGCTTAGAATCCAGGTACAGCACAAAATATTTATAATTTCATTGAAACCCTAGATAATCTGGACTACTAGTAAAAAATATTTTAATGTCTCTTCATTTGCTACCAATAACAACGATAGGTGCCATTGTTACTAGTCAGACACGCCTCCTCACGCATAGGAAGAACGTCAGTAAGTTAGGGATTCGACTCCTTGTCAGGCATAACGTAATTATATCCTGATTACAGATTCAAAACCTGGTGAAAAAATTCGACTACTAACATCAGACTTCACTTAGTCATCATCTATTTAGATACTGCGTATGTAACTCCAAATAAAATGTTTGTTAATATAGCGGACCGAACTACTATGTTCATCAGTCCCTAAACTTACCAACTACTTAAACTAACCTGAGACCCATGCCCATTCTCGAGGGAGGACTTGAAGTTCCGGCGAGAGCAGCCTTGTATGTAAATGCTGCACAGGCCTAAGTCGACACTTGTATTATGTGGTTAGTTTAACAATCGGTTACTACAAAACCTCTCACCACAGAAACGACGTTTCGCAGTTGTGAGATAACGCTTGAGAGAGAATAAGTACTTCAAATTTCTATAGACCTTTAGAGATTTCGATATTATCGTAAAATCTGTTGTTCATAAAGATATGAAATGTTGTTTAAGGAATACTGAAAGTTTCTTGTGACGGAGTCTCATATTACACTCTAACGAGTGTGGTAATCCATTTGACGTGTCAGTTATTGTAATGAAGTGGAGTTAATAAACGATAAGAACTGTAAAACGTGTTTCCTTTTGCTTGCAATATCGTAGTGTTTATTTACATCTGATGTGATTGCCATAAAGAGCAGTTTTCTCTAGTGAATCGATTTTGAATAGTGGAACGACTATACCGTGAAACGATTCGAGTATTCGCAATGCATTGGAATGCATACACAGCAGGAGAAACACAGTGCAGGTCCTTAGAATATTTTTGCGGATGATGGTACCTTTCGTTGTTTACCTTGGCTGAAGTTTACCCTCCCCCCCACCCCAAAAAAAAGTGATTAAAATGTTTGTAAATCTATAGGACTTAACTACTGACGCTATCAGCCCCTAGGCTTACAAATTACTTAAACTAACCTAAGGATAGCACACACACCCATGCCAGAGGGTGGACTCGAACCTCCGACGGGGAGCAACCGTACGCTCTACAGATAGGCGCCTTACAGCGCTAAGCCGTTCCACCGTGGTTGTGGTTTCTCGTTCTGTAGTATTCTTGCTTGTGTTGGTCACGACCCCAAGAATATTATGCGAATAAGAAGTCAACCCACACCACACACATTCTCAATGGTCCCACAGGAAATGTTCAAATGTTTGTAAACCTATTACAGCAAACTGCTATGGTCATCAGTTCCTAGACTTACAAACTACTTGAACTAACATTAAGGACAACACACACCCATGCCCGAGGGAGGACTTGAACCTCGTGCGCGTACGACCGCCCAGTCCGGAGCATGACGTCTTAGACCACGCGGCCATCCCGCGCGGCACACCCACCCGAGAAGATGGATATATAGCTCGCTCGATTGCACAAACACGTCAGTTACTTTCAGTCAGTCAAGGAGAGTGCAGTGACATGAAGAGTACTACGGCAACTATAGTACGCTGACGATTAAAGTTGCTGCTTCTGTCGACGCACCAGTAGAGCGGTGCTACTTACATTTGTGCCGCCAGTGACAACATCGGACTCACAAGTGGCACCACTTCGGTTTTTTTTTTTCCAAAAGATTTGCCGTTTTGCGTACTATATCAAAAACCTTTCCAGATGGCATTCTTCACCTTTCTGCACGTACAAGCATAACACCAAACTTAATGGTATGTATCTCATCGTGTAGACAACACGTTCATTTCTGGTCCGCGTAGCCATTAGCCGACACATTTCTGATGTATTAAACCAATGATTGTGCTCCGGTATCGAGGTCTTCGTGGCGATACCTTTCAAACCGACAATACAAGACCGCACGTTACCCGTCTCTTCGATACAGTGGCTGTTCGACTTTTACGATAAACAACGTGTTTCTCAGACGTCTCATCCATAGAACACATCTGGTCATAAAATGCCAACAGTAGTACAATACCACTCGCTGGCCGCTATGATTGATCAACTCTGGCATACTGCACACACACAAAAATTTAAATTTCGTCGTTTGATATGTTTCCTAGTGTTGCAATTTTAATGGCTTGAAAGTGTACAGTAAAAGTCAGTTGCTAGAAAAGACAAGCTGTGATGGTGTGTCTGGTGCTAATTTCATTATTGTGACAATTAAATCAAATGTTCAAATGTTTGTTAAGCTTATGGGACTTAACTACGGGGTCATCAGTCCCTAAACTTACAAACTACTTATGAACTACCTTATACTAAAGACGGCACAAATATCCATGCCCGAGGGGGGATTCGAACCCCCGACCGTAGTGGCCGTGCAGACCGTGACTGAAGCGCCTCAGTCTCCTCGGCCACCGCGGCCGGCTGTGTCGATTAAGATGGTGATAATTATTAGGACTACGATGACGACGTAGCACCTGAATACTCCCTCGAGTTCATCCCCAGTAAATTTTGTGTGGGTAGAAAAAAAATGTTCAAATGTTTGTAAATCTATCGGACCAAACTGCGTGGTCATCAGTCCGTAGCTTACAAACTACTTAAACCTAGGGAAACTAACCCATGCCCCAGGGAGGACTCGAACCTCCACGGCGAGCAACCGCGCGCTCCGCAGCGAGACGCTTTAGACCGCTCGGCTACTCCACCGCGTCTTGTGTGGGTAGAAAGCAAAACTATAAAGATGAGGTAATTAAGAAAACACGTAAACATGAAGGATCGTGTACTCCGACAGCATAATTTCTTTTCAGATCAATAATGTAAAAATCATGTATATGGTTTGCTATCCCAATTACCTTTAAAAATTTCATGCGTGAACGGGTGCAAAGCCTTCAAAAATTTTAAGACAAAAATCATATTCTGTAGCAGGATGAATCTGTATGTGGAAGTGTTGGAATTCGCACATGTTATGACATGTTTATGTACTTCTGCAACAATGGTTTCTTTCTCAGATTGTAATGCAGATGGATTATTTCGCTGGTGGCTTCACTTGTAGATTGACTTTTGGAATGTATGAAATTTTACACGGTATATATGAAAATTATAACTGCCTAACAATGACTTAAAGTCGAAACTGGCCACGTTGTCAACTGCAAGTGCAGCCAGTTAACAGAACAAATTTGTTTCTAAACAAGACACGCAGCGCGTAACGTAGAAATTTGCGCTGCTATACTTCAATCAACGTACATCTCGGGTCCTTAGACCATAACAATCAGAAAATATCCCTGAACAACCTCTAAAAATTTTATTGTGTAAAGTTCTGGATTATCCTGTAGATGGTGTATTATATCTGAAAAGGGGCGGATGATATTTGGCTCGGAAGTGAGATGTATTTCTTAAGGATTTCAACGAGTTTTGCCACCGTAAATGGTCATCTAAATAATTTTTTTTTATTTTTATTTTCTTTTTTATGGGACTTAACTGCGGGTCATCTGTCCCTAAACTTACAAACTACTTGTAAACCATTATACTAAAGACTACACAAACATACATGCCCGAGGTAGGATTCGAACCTCCGGCGCGAGAGGCCTCGCGATCCGCAACGTGGCGCTCCAGACCGCTCGGCTACTCCCGCGCGGCTAAATAAAATCCAAAAATTTATAATTATTTGTCAATGCTATTACTATGCAATCATATCATTATGTTGTCCTTGGCTTGTTTATATCTATAAGGCTCAGTCATACAATTTTATTCTCATTATGGTAATACAGTTGCGCCTGAATCATCTTTCTTCTTTTGTTGTCACAGAGACCTTTTTCTGGAACTCAGTTTCATCATCAAATGTATCTGCGTCTATTACACCCGTACCTACTGACAAATGCTGTAACACTGAAGATGGATAGGAACCAGCCGAAATCGATTTGTAATAAAAAGAAAATTGTTTTGAGACCGATCGCTGTTTTCATCTTATAAATCTTGTATCCACTATAAACAGCATTGGCTCTGCCACTGACAACTGGCATATAAATCATATACGAGAGTTATCAACATCAATTTTCTGTCAGTATTTCAGAAACTCCGTTCTGACTGTAATAGCATACAGGATGACTTAGACAAAAATTCTAGTTGGTGGAAGATTGGCAGCTAGCTCTCAATGTGGAAAAATGTAAGGTGATGTGCATGAGTAGAAAAAACAATCCCATAATGTTCGAATACAGCATTAGTAGTGAGCTTCTTGATACTGTCGCGTCGTTCAAATATCTAGGTGTAACATTGCAGAGCGATATGAAATGAAACGAGCATGTAAGGACAGTTGTTAGTAGGGTGGACAGCCGACTTCGGTTTATTGGGAGAATTTTGGGAAGATGTACTTCACCTGTAAAGGAGGCCGCATATATGACGCTTGTACGACCACGTCTTGAGTATTGCTCAAGTGTTTGGGACCCGCAGCAGATCATTTTAAAGGAAGACATACAGGCGGTTCAGAGACGAGCAGCTAGATTTGTTACCGGTAGGTTCGACCAATGCGCGAGTGTCACGGAAATGCTCCGGCAACTCAATTGGGGATCGCTGGAAGAAAGACGACGTTCTGTTCGTGAATTTCTGTTGAGTAAATTTAGAGGGCCGGAATTTGAAGCTGAGTGTAGTACGATCTTGCTGCCGCCTACTTAAATTTCGCATAAAGATCACAAAGACAAGATAAGAGAAATTAGGGCTCGTACGGAGGCATATAGGCATTCTATTTTTCCTCGTTCAATTTCGGGGTGGAATAGGAAAGTAAGTGCCTAGTAGTGGTACAGTGTACCCTCCGCCACGCACCTTACGGTGAATTGCGGAGTATGCATGTAGATGTAGAACAAAAGTCGGAAGATCTAACGGAAGCGACCGGCCACCATGTCATCCTCATAACAAAGGCGTTAACGGAGGTGGTATGGAGGTGCAAGTGGTTAGAATAGCGCTCTCTCGACTGTTGCCAGTTTTCGTGGAAAGGGCCGTTACATTTCAGTCAGTAGCTACCTGCTCAGTTGGCCTCACAATAGCTGAGTGCACCACGCTTACCACCAGTGCACGCCAGACCTGGGCGGTGGCCCATCTGAGTGCTAGACAAGCGCGACAGTGATCTGGCGGGAACCGGTGTATCTACTGCACCACGGCCGTTAGCCTGTGCCAGAAAGATACGGCTTCAAACCAGTTCTAGGCGACTGCGTGAATACCATCCATATTACTAACACACTATCCCGGAATCAGGAACCTCGAACAGCATCCCCTATAGAAGAGGGGTGCTCCTTCGATCCCCGTACCAGTTGTAGGTTGCCTAGCTATTAACCTGCAGTGGCAACTAAATTTTTTCAGTCTTTTGCGTAGTTATTGAAGGATTTTAAAAACTAAAATTCTGTCATAATCTGTTCATTGAGATGTATAATCTTATATTAAAAGTTTATGGTAGAGTTTATAGTAGTATCCCACTCCCATGAACCACAGACATTGCCGAGGTGGGATGGCTTGCGTGCCTCAACGATGCAGATAGCCGTACCGTAGGTGCAACCACAGCGGAGGGGTATCTGTGGAGAGGCCAGACAAACGTGTGGTTCCTGAAGAGGGGCAGCAGCCTTTTCAGTAGTTATAGGGGCAACAGTCTGGATGATTGACTGAGCTGGCCTTGTAACATCAGTTAACGTGACTTTGCCATGCAGTTACTGCGAACGGCTGAAAGCAAGGGAAAACTACAGTCGCTACTTCTGCCGAGGACATGCAGCTCAACTGTATGACTATATGATGATGGCGTCTTCTTGGGTAAAATAGTCCGGACGTAAAGTAGTCCCCCATTCGGATCTCCGGGCGAGGACTACTCAGAAGGATGTCGTCATCAAGAAAAACAAAACAGGCATTCTACGGGGCGGAGCGTGGAATGTACTAACCCTTAATCGCGTAGGTTAGCTACAAAATTTGAAAAGAGAAATGGATAGGTCAAAGTTAGATATGGTAGGGATTAGTGAAGTTCGTTGGCAGGATGAACAGGATTTCTGGTCAGGTGAGTACAGGGTTATCAACACAAAATCAGTTGGTGGTAACGCAGGAGTAGGTCTGATAATAAATAAGAAAATAGGAATGCGAATAAGTTACTATGAACAGCATAGTGAATGCATTATCGTAGTAAAGATAGACACGAAGCCAACACCGACCACAGTAGTGCAAGTTTATGTGCCTACTAGCTCGGCCGATGATGAGGATATCGAAAAAATGTATGAGGAGATAAAAGAAATCATTCAGAAAGTCAAGGGAGACGAAAACTTGATTGTGATGGGGGACTGGAACTCGGTAGTAGGAAAGGGAAGAGAAGGAAATATAGTAGGTGAATATGGACTGGGAAAAAGGAATGAAAGAGGAGATCACTTGGTAGAATTTTGCGCAGAGCACAATTTAATGATCACCAACACTTGGTTTAATCATCATAAAAGAAGGTTCTATACGTGGAAGAGAGCAGGAGACACTGGAAGGTACCAGATTGACTTTATAATGGTAAGGAATAGATTTAGAAACCAGGTTCTAAACTGTAAGATATATCCAGGGGCAGATATAGACTCTGATCATAACTTATTGGTTATGAACTGCAGATTAAAACTTAAGAGACTGCAGAAAGGTTAGGAGATGGAACCTGGACAATTTGAAGGAACCAAAGGTGGTTGAGAGTTTCAGAGGGAGCATTAGGCAAGGAATGGCTGAAACGGGGCACAGTAATACAGTAGAAGAAGAATGGGTAGCTCTGAGAGATAGTGTAGTGAAGGCTGCAGAGGACCATGTAGGAAGAAGGACAAGGCCTAATAGGAATCCCTGAATAACACAGGATATGCTGAACTGGAGTAGATGATATTCCGTCTAAACTGCTGATGTCGTTAGGAGAGCCAGACATGAAAAAATGGTATCAACTGGTATGCAAGATATATGAGACAGAGGAAATACCCTCCGACTTCAAGAAGAATATAATTCCAAAGAAGGCAACTGCAGACAAGTGTGAAAATTACATAACTATCAGTTTAATAAGTCATGGGTGCAAAATACTAACACGAATCATTTACAGACGAATGGAAAAACTTGTGGAATCCGACCTCGGGGAAGATCAGTTTGGATTTAGGAGAAATGCAGGAACACGGGAGGCAATACTCACATTACGACTTATCTTAGAAGATAGGCTAAGGAAAGGGAAACCTACGTTTTTAGCGTTTGTCGATTTGGAGAAAGATTTTGATAATGTCGACTGGAATACACTCTTCCAAATTCTGAAGGTATCAGGGGTAAAAAAAATATAGGGAGAGAAGAGTTATATTCAACCTATACAAAAACCAGACAGCGTTTATCAGAGTCGAAGGGCAAGAAAGGGAAGCAGAGGTTCGGAAGGGAGTAAGACAGGGTTTTAGCCTTTCCCCAATGTTGTTCAATCTGTACATTGAGAAGGCAGTGAAGGAATGGAAGGAGAAATGTGGAGAGGGCATTAAAGTGCAGGGAGAAGAAATAAAAACATTGCGGTTTGCTGATGACATAGTAATTTTGTCAGAGACCGCAAAAGATCTGGAAGAGCAATTGAATGGGATGGACAGTGTCTTGAAAGGAAGATATAAGATGAACATTAACAAGAGTAAAACGAAATTAATGGAATGTAATGTCAGAAAATCAGGCGATGCTGAAGGAATTAGATTAGGTAATGAGACAATAAAAGTAGTAGATGAATTTTGTTATTTGGGTAGCAAGATAACTTCTGATGGCCGAAGTAAAGAAGATATAAAATGCAGAATGGCTATGGGAAGAAAAACGTTACTAAAGAAGCGAAACTTGTTAACATCCAATATTAATTTAAGTGTTAGGAAGTCCTTTCTGAAAGCATTTGTCTGGAGTGTAGCATTGTATGGGTGTGAAACGTGGACTATAAGGAATTCAGATAAAAAGAAGATAGAAGCTTTTGAAATGTGGTGCTACAGACGAATGATGAAAATTAGATGGGTAGATCACATAACTAATGAGGAGGTGCTTAACCGAATCGGGGCGAAAAGGAGTTTCTGGCATATCCTGACTAAGAGAAGGGATAGATTGGTGGAACACATGCTGAGAAAACAAGGAATCGTCAACGTAGCATTAGAAGAAAGTGTGTATGGTAAAAATCGTAGAGGGAGACTGAGGGAACGAATATAATAAGCACATTTAAAAGTATGTAGATTGCTGTTTTTATTCTCAGATGAAGAGGCTTGCAGAGGACGGGGTAGCGTGGAGAGCTGCATCAAACCAGTCTGCGGACTGAAGACCACAACAACAATATGATTGAAAACTGTTTCCACTAAAAGTAACTCAGATTAAACAGAAGTCTATAATAAACCATGGATAACTAAATTAATAAAGAATTCCTGCAAAACAAAACTGAAAATGTATCTGCCAACCAAGAATAGCTCCAATGCTGATGATTTAGCTAAATACAAAGAATACTGTAAAATATTAAGAAAAGTAATTCGTACATCAAAGCAAATGCTCTATGAGAAGAAGACAGCAATGTCAGGCAACAAAATAATAGCAATATGATATATAGTGAAAGAGGAGATTGGTAGAACCAGAAAGGAACAGAAGCAGATAGCGTTAAGAGTATATGATACATTAGTAACAGATGGGTGTAATGTGGCAAATCTATTTAACAAGTTCAAAATCAAATGTTTGTAGAGCTTATGGGACTTAACTACGGGGCCATCAGTCCCTAAACTTACAAACTACTTACGAACTAGCTAATACTAAGGACGGCATAAATATCCATGCCCGAGGGGGGATTCGAACCCCCGACCGTAGTGGCCGTGCAGACCGTGACTGGCGCGCCGCAATCCGCTCGGCCACCGCGGCCGGCTATTTAACAAGTATTTTATATCTGTTACTGATAGTATAGGATTGGCAGAGTCGATAAATAATGCAGTTGAATATCTCAAACTAGCCTTTACAAATAACCCAGGTACGTGAATATGTCACTCGCTTCATCACAAGAAATAATTTCCAAAATAAAATCTTTTAAAAACAAAGCAGTCTAGTGGTTACGATGACATATCAACAAAGGTAATTAAGGCGTGTTCTTGTGGATTTAGTACAGTTTTAAGTTATTTGTGAAACCAGTTTTCTATAACTGGGACATTTCCTGAATGGCTAAAATATGGGTGTATTAAATCTCTATTCGAGAAAGGGGATAAGGAGGTACCATATAACTAGAGATCGATTTCACTTTTGCCATCATTCTCAAAAGTTTTAGAAAAAATAATATAGAGGCAGCTTCTCAACCACCTGACTGCAAATAACATATTGTCCAGAACACATTTTGAATTTCTGAAGGCCACCGATATCGAGAAGACTATTTACACCTACAGTGAGAATTTGTTTAATTCATTAGACAATAAATTACAAGCATCAGGTATTTTCTGTGATTTGTCAAAGGCATTTGATTGTATGAACCACACCATCCTTTCAATGGTCTGTTAATGATATTTTCTGGTACATTAACGAAAGGTTTAAAGCCAACTCATTGACACTAAACTATGAAAAGACTCACTACATGCAGTTCAGTACATGCAAGAGTTTGCCATCCAGCACTTGCATAAAGTATGAAGAAGAGCAAATAAAAGAGGTAGACAGTATATTCCTGGGATTACAACTTCATAACAAATTCAGTTCGATGGAGCACACCATAGAATTGCATAAACGCCTTAACAAATCTGTATTCCTAATTCGAGTGTTAGCAGACGTATGCGAAATAAAAATAAAAAAGCTTGCATAATTTGCATATTTTCATTCCACAATGTCATATGGTATAATTTTTGGGCTTACTTTTCAAGTCAAAAGTTTTCAGAGTCCAAAAGCGTGTAATACGTATTATTTCCGGAATAAATTTACGGTCATCCTGGAGAATCCGATTCAAAGAACTGGCTATACTAACTAGTTCCTATCAGTTTATTTATTCCTTAATGATATTTTTCATAAATAACATATCCTTTTTTTTTTCAACAAATATCTCTATTGATACATAAAATACTGGGAAGAAAACGATCTGCACAAGGCACTTACTTTAGATCAAAAAGGGGTTCACTACACAGAAGACACATTTTCATTAATTTGCTAACGACCATAAAAATTTTGCTGTAAATAAAGGTCAGTTTAAGAGGAGGCTGAATGACTTACTAGTGACCAACTCCTTCTACTCCATTGACGAATTTATGAATAGAACCAAATGATGTTTTGTATGTATTCGTACTATTAGTATTTTTATTTGAGTCTGTAAAAGAAAAAAAAAATATTTTGTCATGTTCCACATCCAAGACGATCTCCTCAATACGGATCTTTGAGACGAACATCTAATTCTATCTAAATAATTTTGCAGCTGCTTTGGATCTTCGTGTGACCTTAAAAAAGATAAAGCTGCTAACAATATGAAGATTGGTTTGAACACCTCGGTGTTTCACTGGGCATAGTCCTGTTCGGAGATAGTACGCCGTTGCGTTCCTCCGCCCGACCAGCCAGTTATAGGGGGGAGAGGGGGGGGGCTACAGTTTAATGTGGATTCCGAACAACGGTGCTAATCGACATTTTTCACATCAGCAACATTGCCAGAGAGGAAAGAAGTGTAGACTGACAGATAAAAATGTTCAAATGTTTGAAAATCTATGGGACTTAACTTATTTGGTTATTAGTCCCTAGCCTTACAAACTACTTAAACTAATTTAAACTAACCTAAGGACAATACACACATCCATGCCCCAGAGAGGATTCGAACCTCCGAGGCGAGCAACCGCGCGCTCCGCAGCAACGCGCCTTGGAAACGCTCGGCTACCCCACCGCTGCAACTGATGAAAATTCTAGGACTCGGGAGGGATCGAACCCCGCGACTTTTGGATTCAGTCTTGTACTTTTTTTTTATGGGACTTAACTACGGGGTCATCAGTCCCTAAACTTACAAACTACTTATGAACTACTTACGAACTAGGACGGCACAAATATCCATGCCCGAGGGAGGATTCGAACCCCCGACCGTAGTGGCCGTGCAGACCGTGACTGGAACGCCTCAGTCCCCTCGGCCAACGCGGCCGGCAGTCTTGTACTCTACCGCCGTGCTACCGAGCCACACCAAGTGAGTTTACTAACCAATAAATCAAGTAGCATCCACGAACATCGTAAGAGAGCTGCTCAGATAGTATCCTAAAACATTTGTAAAGACTAGGAACAGTAAGTGTCCTATAACAATTCCCTGGGGAACGCCAGATATCACTTCCTTTCCGACAAGAAACCACGAATACAGTCGCAAAACAGAGATGATGAGCACGGAATTTAATTAGAAGATGCTTGTGAAGCGCAGTGTCAATGTTGCTAATGCCGAAATTGACGAGTTGCACCGTGTTTCGGAATCCACATTAAACTACTCCCCCTATAACTGGCTGTTAAGTTGACTATTACAGTCTGTAACTGACTGTAATAGCATACAGGATGACTTAGACAAAATTTCTAGTTGCTGCGAAGATTGGCAGCTAGCTCTCAATGTGGAAAAATGTAAGGTGATGCGCATGAGTAGAAAAAACAATCCCATAATGTTCGAATACAGCATTAGTAGTGAGTTTCTTGATGCTGTCACGTCGTTCAAATATCTAGGCGTAACATTGCAGAGCGATATGAAATGGACAGTTGTGAGTAAGGCGGACAGCCGACTTCGGTTTATTGGGAGAATTTTGGGAAGATGTACTTCACCTGTAAAGGAGACCGCATATAAAACGCTTGTACGACCACGTCTTGAGTATTGCTCAAGTGTTTGGGACCCGCAGCAGATCAATTTAAAGGATGACATAGAGGCAGTTCAGAGACGAGCAGCTAGATTTGGTACCGGTAGATTCGACCAATGCGCGAGTGTCACGGAAATGCTCCGGCAACTCAATTGGGGATCGCTGGAAGAAAGACGACGTTCTTTTTGTGAATTTCTGCTGAGTAAATTTAGAGGGCCGAAATTTTAAGCTGAGTGTAGTACGATCTTGCTGCCGCCTACTTAAATTTCGCGTAAAGATCACAAAGACAAGATAAGAGAAATTAGGGCTCGTACTGAGGCATATAGGCATTCTTTGTTTTCCTCGTTCAATTTGAGAATGGAATAGGAAAGGAAATGCCTAGTAGTGGTTCAGTGTACTCTCCGCCACGCACCTTACGGTGAATTACGGAGTATGTATGTAGATGTAGAAGGTTGGAGGAATGTGTCGGCGTACCGCTTCAAAATGTTTGCAAATCTATAGGACTTAACTAAGGAGGTTATCAGAACCTAGGGTTACAAACTGCTTAAAGCAAGGAGGTTAAAATAAAGGTTGATGGCTTTATCTATGCCGAGCAGAGCACATACGTCAGTTGAAGCCTGTCCGCAATCTTGGTAAGTTGTGGAATGCTATTTATCTGTTAAAATTATGCGTCAAGTCGACTCTCTTACTGTTAATGCATTGAACTGACAGCCAGTACAAAGTATGTACTTTCATACAATACAGGGTGGTCGGAAATTCCCGTTACAGCCTTCTAGGACTTTAGAGGGTAGTGAGTACATAACATTTTGCGTAGGAACCAATGTACTGAAACGTATAGTTTCCGTTCCACGACGTTTTCAGTTACGATGCTTATCTCGTCCACTCCTACTTGAGGAAAGTGATTATGCGTGACCCAGTACAATTGTTACAATCAATTTGAAAAAAAAATATACTGAAACGTTCCGTTATTACTAAGCATTTTTATTACAATTTACACCTCACGGTTTATGTTAGTCGACAACAAGAACCCAGCATCCACGGTACCAGCCGTAAGGTACTGATGCATTACAACAGCGGCAGCTGCTCGATGTGGCAACCAGGTTCAAAAATGTTTGTAGAGTTTATGGGAGTTAACTACATCTACATAGATACTCTGCAAATCACATTCAATTGCCTGGCAGAGGGTTCATTAATCACTTTCATAACTTTTCTCTACCGTTCCATTCTCTAATAGCGCGCGGGAAGAAAGAACACCTAAATCGTTCCGTTTTCGATCTGATTTCTCTTATTTTATTGGGATGGTCATGTTTCCCTAAGTAGGTGGGTGCTAGCAAAATATTTTCACATTCAGAACTAAAATTCGGTGATTGAAACTTCGCAAACAGATCACGCGGCAATCAATAACGTCTTTCTTTTAATGATTTCCACCCCAATTCTTGCAACATTTCCGTGACGCTTCCCCCCCCCCCCCGTAACGTGATAAAACAAAACGAGCTGCCCTTCTCTGAACCTTCTCAATGTCTTCCGCCAGTCCCACCTGGTGAGGGTCCCACAAGGGGCAACAGTACTCCAGGAGAGGACGCACAAGTGTGATGTAGCCAGTCTCTTTGGTGGAGCTGGTGCATCTTCGAAGCGTTCTGCCGATGAAACGTAACCTTTGGTTCGCCTTCCCCACAATATTTTCTATGTGTTCTTTCCAGTCAAAGTTGTTCGTAATTGTAACTCCTAGGTATTTGGTAGAATCTACGACCTTAAGGTTTGACTGATTTATCGCGTAATTAAATTTCAGCGGATTTCTTTTAGTGGTTATGTGTATTACTTCACACTTTTCTTTATTTAGTGTCAATTGCCAATTTTCGCACCATGCAGAAATTTTGTCTAAATCTCTTTGCAGTTGCTTTTGATCCTCTGTTGACTTCACTAACCGATAAACGACAGCATCATCCGCGAACAGTCAAAGGGAGCTATTCAGATTGTCTCCTAAATCGTTTATGAACACGACGAAGAGTAGGGGACATATAACGCTTCCCTGTGGAACGCCAGATATCACTCCTGTTTTACTCGATGACTTACCGTCAATTACAACGAACTGTGTTCTTTCTGATAGGAAATCGTGAATCCAATCGCACAATTGGGGAGATATTCCATACGCACGCAATTTCATAAGAAGCCGCTTGTGGGGTACAGTGTCAAAAGCCTTCCTGAAATCCAGAAACATGGAATCGATTTGAGATCGGGGTCATCAGTCCCTAAACTTACAGACTACTTCTGAACTACCTTATACTAAAGACGGCACAAATATCCGGGATTCGAACCCCCGACCGTATTGACCACGCGGACCGTGACTGGCGCGCCGCAGAACGCTCGGCCACCGCGGCCGGCTGTCACCAGGTGGGATCGAGATAATGTACCAGAATATGCTTCGGAGGTGTAACGACGTTGGTGGTCGCCACATCGAGGCGCTGTTGTAATGCATCAGTACGTTGCGGCTGGTGCCGTAGATGCTGGGTTCTTGTTGTTATCGACTAATGTAAATCATAAGGTGTAAATTGTAATGAAAATGCGTAAGTAATACTCTGCAAACCACTGTCAAATGCGTGGCAGAGGGTACGTCCCACTGTACCAGTTATTACGGTTTTCTCCCATTCCATTCACGTATTGAGCGTTGGAAGAATGAATGATTAAATGCCTCCCTGCGTGCTATAATTAATCTGACCGCTACGGGAACAATATGTAGGTGTACGCCGCCGGGTGGAGTTGAACCCGCAAGCTTCTCAGTACCAATCCGATCTTTTACCACTGAGCCAAACACCGCTCCCTAAATACGCCATCACACGGACAGTTAAGATGCATAGGGTTATAGATCCTTATCAATCTTTCTTTTATTTCCTAAACGCTTGGCCACCTGGAGTTGCCTCTTGGGGCACTTTCGCGTCTCACCACGCCCTACATGTTCCATAAATTTGGACGAATTCGACGATTGTGTGGTTACGGTATATCGCCCCAAATTTGCGACTGAATAGGGGATTTCCTCTCAGAGAGGACACAGTTCGTAGTAATCGATGGAAAGGCAACGAGGTGGCCGAGGGGACTGAGGCGCTCCAGTCACGGTCTGCACTGCCACTACGGTCGGGGGTTCGAATCCCCCCTCGCGCATGGATATTTGTGCCGTCCTTAGTGTTAGCTAGTTCATAAGTAGTTTGTAAGTTTAGGGACTGATGACCCCGTAGTTAAGTCCCATAAGCTATACAAACATTTCATTTCAAAGGTAACGGCTAAAACAGAGGTGATATCGGGCGTTCCAAAGGGTAGTGTTATTGGTCCTCTGCTGTTCCTTATTTACATAAACGATTTTGGTTGTTTGCAGATGACGCCGTCATTTACCGTCTAGTAAAATCATCGAAGATCAAAACCAACTGCAGAACGATTTGAATAAGGTATCCGTATGGTGTAAAAATTGGCAGTTGACCTTAAATAATGAGAAGTGTGAAGTCGTCCACATGAGTACGATAAGAAATCCGTTAAACTTTGTTTACATGATAAATCAATCAAAAGTGAAGGCCGTAAACTCCACTAAATACCTAGGAATTACTACTACTTTAGACTTAAACTGGAAAGAACACGTAGATAATGTCTTGGGAAAGGCGTACCAGAGGCTGCGTTTTATTGGCAGAACCCTTAAAAGATGCAACAGAACTACTAAAGAAACTGCATCCGTCCTTTTATAGAGTATTGCTGCCCAGTGTGGGATCCTTATCAGATGGGTTTGACGGAGGACAAAAAACTGTTCAAATGTTTGTAGAACTTATGGGACTTAACTACGGGGTCATCAGTCCCTAACGAACCCCCGACCGTAGTGGCCGTGCAGACCGTGACTGAAGCGTCTCAGTCCCCTCGGCCACCGCGGCCGGCGACGGAGGACATCGAAAGAGTCCAAAGAAGGGCAGCTCGTTTCGTATTGTCACGATACAGGGGAGACAGCGTTACGGAAATGATACGGGATCTGGGATGGGAATCATTACAACAACGGAACTTATCGCTGCGTCGTGGGCTGCTTACGAAACTACAATCGCCAACATTCTCCTCCGAATGCGAAAATATATTGTTGACTCCCACTTACATAGGTAGAAATGATCATCAGAATAAAATACGAGAAATCAGAGCCCGAACGGAGAGATTCAGGTGTTCATCCTTCCCGCGCGCTATTCGAGAATGAAATGGGAGATAAAATAGTATAACGGTGGTTCGATGAACCCTCTGCCAGGCACTTAAATGTGATTTGCAGAGTATCCCATGTAGATGTAGATGACGCGTAGGCGTCCTTCCCTGTGGGTTTGTTGGAGTGACGGCACCTTTAGAACGATCGGCCATTCAAACGCGGCCATACCACTTCCAAACAGGACCGTGCCTAGAACAGCACTGTGGTGTTCAAACCGATCTTCGGATTGTCGACTGCTTTACCTTACGCGTACTGCTCCCGATAACGTAACTATCAGAAACGTTAACGTTGTCCGAAAATTCTTGTACGCTTTCCCGGACGTGCGGTACGGACATTGGGAGTATTATACGTCGCCATTAAGAGATGTAAGAGGGCGTTTTTATTCGCGGGGAGCGTGAAAACAGCGCGGCACCCCCGCTGCATCTCCCACCGGCAGGAAAACGGAAAATATAAATGTACTGGGCAAAACGTTTCGTTACGGCTATGGCAGCGGACTGTGCTGATACAGGCAACTACCGTCGAATGCTATTTGTGGTAATTCGAAGTTTTAGCGTCATAACTTGTAGGATGAAATTTGACAGAATAGTATGGTACCTGATGTTTTATCACAAAATACACCCTCAATTCAATTTCTTATTAGTAAATGCCAATATTGTCGACTGCTTTACCTTACGTGTACTATTCCCGACAGTGTCGTCGACTGCTTTACCTTACGTGTACTATTCCCGACAGTGGCGTCGACTGCTTTACCTTATGTGTACTATTCCCGACAGTGGCGTCGACTGCTTTACCTTACGTGTACTATTCCCGACAGTGGCGTTGACTGCTTTACCTTACGTGTACTATTCCCGACAGTGGCGTCGACTGCTTTACCTTACGTGTACTATTCCCGACAGTGGCGTCGACTGCTTTACCTTACGTGTACTATTCCTGACAGTGTCGTCGACTGCTTTACCTTACGTGTACTATTCCCGACAGTGGCGTCGACTGCTTTACCTTACGTGTACTATTCCCGACAGTGGCGTCGACTGCTTTACCTTACGTGTACTATTCCCGACAGTGGCGTCGACTGCTTTACCTTACGTGTACTATTCCTGACAGTGTCGTCGACTGCTTTACCTTACGTGTACTATTCCCGACAGTGGCGTTGACTGCTTTACCTTACGTGTACTATTCCCGACAGTGGCGTCGACTGCTTTACCTTACGTGTACTATTCCCGACAGTGGCGTCGACTGCTTTACCTTACGTGTACTATTCCTGACAGTGTCGTCGACTGCTTTACCTTACGTGTACTATTCCCGACAGTGGCGTCGACTGCTTTACCTTACGTGTACTATTCCCGACAGTGGCGTCGACTGCTTTACCTTACGTGTACTATTCCCGACAGTGGCGTCGACTGCTTTACCTTACGTGTACTATTCCTGACAGTGTCGTCGACTGCTTTACCTTACGTGTACTATTCCCGACAGTGGCGTCGACTGCTTTACCTGACGTGTACTATTCCCGACAGTGGCATCGACTGCTTTACCTTACGTGTACTATTCCTGACAGTGTCGTCGACTGCTTTACCTTACGTGTACTATTCCCGACAGTGGCGTCGAGTGCTTTACCTTACGTGTACTATTCCCGACAGTGGCGTCGACTGCTTTACCTGACGTGTACTATTCCCGACAGTGGCATCGACTGCTTTACCTTACGTGTACTATTCCTGACAGTGTCGTCGACTGCTTTACCTTACGTGTACTATTCCCGACAGTGGCGTCGAGTGCTTTACCTTACGTGTACTATTCCCGACAGTGGCGTCGACTGCTTTACCTTACGTGTACTATTCCCGACAGTGTCGTCGACAGCTTTACCTTACATGTACTATTTCCGACAGTGGTGTCGACTGCTTTACCTTACGTGTACTATTCCCGACAGTGGCGTCGATTGCTTTACCTTACGTGTACTATTCCCTACAGTGGCGTAACTATGGCGGGGGGGAAGAGGGGGATAGAACCCCCCCCAGACAAAAAAAAAAAGAAAAAGAGAGAGAGAGAGAAAGAGAAAGAAGAAAGAAATCGTATAACAGTAATCTGGTAAAGGTAAAGATTGGAAACTTGGGGTGTTTTACCTTAAGCTTTCATTGGATGAGAGTGAATTAGTTTCTTCAACGGGAATGGTAGATGGTAGTCCGTCTGGAAACTGACTAAAATTTTGCTCGTCAAGCAGATCAATCCCCCCCCCCAAAGCCAAGTCCTAGTTACGCCACTGATTGCCGATAACGTAACTATCAGAAACGTTAACGTTGTCCGAAAATTCTTGTACGCTTTCCTGGACGGCTATGGCAGCTACTGTTGAATGCTATTTGTGGTATTTCGAAGTTTTAGCGTCATAACTTGTAGGATGAAATTTGAAAGAATAGTAATGTACCTGATGTTTTATCACAAAATACACCCTCAATTCAATTTCTTTTTAGTAAATGCAAATATTGTCGACTGCTTTACCTTACGTGTAATATTCCCGACAGTGGCGTAACTATGGGGGGGATGAGGGGGATAGAAGACCCTTCCAGAAAAGAGAGAGAGAGAGAGAGAGAGAAAGAAGAAAGAAATCGTATAACAGCAATCTGGTAAAGGTAAAGATTGGAAACTTGGGGTGCTTTACCTTACGCTTTCATTGGATGAGAGTGAATTGGTTTCTTCAAATGTTCAAATCAAATGTTTGTATATGTTATGGGACTTAACTACGGGGTTATCAGTCCCTAAACTTACAAACTACTTATGAACTACCTACAACTAGGAAGGCACAAATATCCATGCCCGAGGGGGATTCGAACCCCCGACCGTAGTGGCCGTGCACACCGTGACTGAAGCGCCTCAGTCCCCTCGGCCACCGCGGCCGGCTTAGTTTCTTCAACGGGAGTGGTAGATGGTAGTCTGTCTGGAAACTGACTAAAATTTTGCTCGTCAAGCAGACCTAACCCCCCCCCCCCCAAAGCGAAGTCCTAGTTACGCCACTGATTCCCGATAACGTAACTATCAGAAACGTTAACGTTGTCCGAAAAGTCTCGTACGCTTTCCCGGACGTGCGGTACGGACATTCTGAGTATTATACGTCGCCATTAAGAGATGTAAGAGGGCGTTTTTATTCGCGGGGAGCGTGTAAACAGCGCGGCACCCCCGCTGCACCTCCCACAATGGCCGGCGGTGGCAGGGGCAGTGACCATGACGCGGCCCGCCAATGGGAGCGCGCGCGCGCTGCAGACACCGTTGCGCCGCACACTTATAAAACTGTGCCGGCCGCCGCCGCCGCCAGTTTGCCAAGTGCAGTGCGCCGCTCACCTCGCACAGGTACGTGCCCCTTACCTTCCGCAGTCTCTCGCTACTACACGTTCGCGTCGCAAAACACCGGAGTGTGCGTTTCCCTCTTGTCGCTGCCTCTCATTTTGTGCGGCGAGGCGCTTCGGATATTCCTAGAGCGACCGAAGCGCTTCCGCATCACTTTAGGAAACTCCAAACGTGACATTTAATGCACGCGTATGCGTATCGTCTGTCCGATAAATCACCACATTAGAGTGAAAACTGTCAAAAGTTTATATCGTTCTACTTTTAACATTTTATCTGTGCAACTGTTTACTAGTGCTCCGTGTGATTATAAAATACTTTGATCGCCCTCTTAGTAATATTTCTTGACATTCGACAGTTTATATTATTGGTACCGCTATTCGTCCGAGAGCCACAACAAAGTCTCTACATTACGCAAAGCACTGTTTTGTTTATGTGGTCGGGACATGTTTCGGCACCTCTGTGCCATCGTCAGCGTGCTGCCCTTCTTTAAAGCTTTGTCTCACTTATGTGGCTGTGGAGGATAATTTTTTACATTACATATTTTTAGCTTTGTCATATTTTGCTTTGGCAGACGGTTGTTCTTTTTGATCTCGTGAGCCACGCACAAACACTGCACCTATTCACCGGTACTTCTCACTTTGACTGCAAACGGCGGCAAATACGATAGTAGCAAATCGAAATGATGAATATGTCTACATTATTTTTAAAGGAATTCGCCGCCATTTGACTTTAAATATTGTTTATTTCCACGAAAAGTATTCAGCCTTAGGCCATTATCAAGTGATGAAACTCTTCAGACAGGTTTTTTTTTTTTTCTAATAATAAAATCGTTAGGACAAGTTGGTAAGTCCATGTCGTTAACATAAAATAGGTACCACATTTGTACCTGCATGTTTGTTTAAAATAATAGCCGGCCACGGTGGCCGAGGGGACTGAGGCGCTCCAGTCACGATCTGCACGGTCACTACGGTCGGGGGTTCGAATCCCCCCTCGGGCATGGATATTTGTGCCGTCCTAGTTCGTAAGTAGTTCATTAGTAGTTTGTACGTTTAGGGACTGATGACCCCGTAGTTAAGTCCCATAAACTATACAAACATTTGAACATTTTTTAAAATAATTATACAAATATGTGTTCGTTATAACGTTACAAAAGCCTATTTTATGTTAATGACACGGACTTATCAACTTTCCCTAACGATTTTATTGCCATGGCGATGACTTAGAAAAAAACCTGTCTGAAGAGTTTCATCACCTGATAATGGCCTAAGGCCGAAACATGGTCGTGGAAATAAACAGTATTTCAGTGAAATGGCGGTGAATTCCTTTAAAAAGATTTACATGACTGATGCCCAAGATGCATACAAAATCATGTCTACAGTAATTCTGTCTTAAGAGTTATGAATCGTGATTGGTGAAATACGCACTTGGATGACAGGAAGAACCTAAAGGAATCGAAGAACGTTTCTACGTGTTACCGCTTGTTTTGTCTGAAATAGTGCTATAAATAATAACTCTAGTACCTCTGATAGTGATTTGTGGACGCCAATGCTTATTTTGAAGTTCCACTTTACACTCACGAATTTTAGTGACGTTGATCGATGAGTATCCTAATACTGAGAAACTAGCGTAGCAGAAAATAGTTTTATAAAATTTAGTGGCCGCGAAAATATTCGTAGAGGCACGCAACAGCACAGAAAATTGTCAGACTTCTATGTGTTTCTATTTCTGTCTGTCTTAGCTGTTAAGTTTTAACATGACCCAAACTACCCTTTCTCAGTATTTAAGCATGAGTTGTTTGCTGTAGTAACAGGTTTTTTTTTTTTTTTTTTTTTTTTTTTTTTTTTTGCGTGCATTAATAATGACCTTGTGTTTGTTATGACTGAAGTTATAAACCAACCAATGTGGGCATTTCTTTTGCACGAACTTCAATGATGAACATACTTAATTGTTTTTTCTTTTATGATACAAAACTGTAGAACTGTAATAGTTGCTGACATTAGTTATACAATATTTGTGACCTAGAACCTTTCTGAACTGTTAATGTTTATGATCTCATGAGATGCTACAGTTTCAGAGAAAAATTGCAAGTGGATTTAATTTCTAAAAGAGGACTGCTTTAAGCAGGTTGTCTGTTGGAGCACTGTGGCGCTGAAGTTCATTGAACCTGCAGACCGTTGAGTAAACTAAAAGTTCAGAACGCTTTCATCGCTAGACCAACTGGTTAGACGTATCAGTGTGTGATCTTATCCAGGTTAATGTTGCGGGGCCTAGCTAACAACTCCGGTTTCTTCGTGCTTTTGCTGTGGGCGGTCAGATAGATAGTTTGCCAACGGCATCCGGGGTGCCTTTTTCCGTCGTTTCGTTGATCTTATCTTTATTGTAGGAAGTGCCTCGAGCTGTTAAAGTGTAGTCTGTAGGAAACAAGAATTCATAGTTGTGTACACCGTAACTACGATAAAAAGTTACTTCTGGCTGAAGAGCTCTATTTCTGTATTTAGCTCTTTCCTTCTTTTTTTCTCATTTTTCTATCGTGACAGGAAGGCTGCCTCAGAATAGACGAGGGATGAACCGGTTGAGATATCAAGACATGAGGAATCACTCACCAGGAGAAATTTAAACTAATTTCCAAAAAAATGTGACCAAGATGGTGATGCGGGGTTTTGCCGACCATCTAGTTTGGACCTTCTCAACAATCGGTGGAATGCAAAGTTACTGCAAGCATCGCCGGGAATTGCCAGATGGAATTCAAAGCGAGCTACTACACAGTAGGCTACTTCTTGCTATTGTCACTACACAAACTCGCCTAGGTAACCAAAATTATTCGAAGGGGAACTTCTGAGTAGCTTGTAAAGTACGGGAGAAGTACTAACAGAAGCAAAGTTGTGACAGCATGTTGTGAGACGTACTTCATAGATCAGTCGGGAAAAAAATGTTGGCTAGAGCATTGTCCGCGAAAGACAAGCTTCCACGTTCGAGTGCCGGTCACTCCTAGTTTTAATCTAACACGGTAGTTTCAAGACAAATTGTTACGTATCTCACATTAGACCCTGTAAATAAGTAATCTTTCTCACTTCTTCATTTAAATCGTTCTATGAATTCATATCTACAAAATATCTGCCAAAAGCTGGCAGGTTATAAATAACATAATGCAGCGTTAAGATACACATTTCTTTGTGAATCGTACGTGTACCACATGCTGCGATCGGAATAACAATGAAGCATCAACATATCGGTAGAGATTATTTCAAAACGAGGAAGCCAGATTAGGATTTAACTTCCTGTCGACATCGAGGTAATTAGAGATGGATCACAAGGTTTTCTTTTTTTCCTTTCTTTATTATGGCTTTGGGTTACAGTGACCATACAGCCAGCGGATACTACAGTGACAACATTACAATAGAATTGAGATTCTTACAATGTATAGCACAATATTAATAAGTATCTTACATCATACAGCCTTAGAATAAAAGAAGAAAAATCATATGTACAAGACATAAAACAATACACATTTAACAATACGAGTGACAATCACAAGTTCGGACATTTTGAACGCTGGGGCAGGAAACAGGAAGGACCCCAGCACCTTTCCTTGACGCACACAGTTTTGTGCATTATCATGTACTAAAACTGCCTGTATCAAACTACCGAACATTATCAGTTCAACCCTCTTGCTCGTTAACTACCGAGCGAGGTGGCGCAGTCGTAAGACACTGGACTCGCATTCGGGAGGATGGTGGTTCAAATCTACCTCCGGCCATCCAGATTTAGGTTTTCCGTGATTTCCCTAAATCACTCCAGGCAAATGCCGGGATGGCTCCTTTCAAAAAGCACGGCCGATTTCCTCCCCATCCTTCCCCGACAATCCGAGCGTAAGCTCCGTCTATAATGACCACGATGTCGACGGGACGTTAAACCCTAAACTTCCTTCCTTTTTTTTTTGCTCGTTAACTACAACACTACATATTTTGCAGTGAGCAGCTGGCCTTTTGCGAGGCAGGGGAATCGGGTTCGACGGTGGGCTGCGCTCTGGATTTTTCTGCTGCGAGGAAGGCGGTCAGTAACGGTGTTCTCTGAAACTCGTGAGGTCAGCCGAAGAGCAGGCTGACGGCGCCTAGCCAGTTAATTGCAGGCCACGCTACGGCTGTCGGCTGCCCGCAGCCTCGCCAACATTTCACCCACCACGCACACTGATTCTACCTTTTTCCTCTTTTCTTTAATGACATTGCTTTAATTAGTAACCTGGAGTAAGAAACAAAAGAGTGAAGAAAATTCTCGTAAAAAGCAATCCTTGAATGACAGATACTCTCCTAACCAAAATAGACATGTATCGACCCTACAATGAAACTCTTAAATTAATGATGTGCTCCTCACGCTGCAAGAATAACTTCCATTTATGAGCTAATTTAGTGAAAACATCTAAAAATTTGTATTGTTTTTTCCTTTTCCGAAATACAAATGTAACATATTTCGAATACATAAAAAAGAAAGAGTCCTGATTACATGATTACGCGATTGTGGAACAATCACTGTGAGCAGTTACATCCAAGATCAAATGTTTGTAGAGCTTAAGGGACTTAACTACGGGGTCATCAGTCCCTAAGCTTACAAACTACTTATGAACTAGCTAAAACTAAAGACGGCACAAATATCCATGCCCGGGGGGGGATTCGTACCCCCGACCGTAGTGGCCGTGCAGACCGGGACTGGAGCGCCTCAGTCCCCTCGGCCACCGCGCCCGGCAATAAGTGATCCAAAGGGGGGGGGGGGCTTAAGTACATGTGTTTTGTGTAACAGCCCCTTGAACAAACCAGGAATCTCAGAGTTACATCATAACTTGGTCTTAGGCATAGAATCTTAGTTTACGGGCTCGTATTAGATACCGCAACTATTGTCTTTCATAATGTATCCTCAATAATAACGGACTCCTAGGTGTTAATGACGTGTTCACCATAAAGTGACATTCTCAAAGTTTTGTGACAACTTCTTTAATGCGAACTTTTCCGTATTGTTACCAGTGTGACTCGTATAAGGAAATGTTAAGTTAGTAAAATTTAAACAACGAACGAAATTGTTAGTGCAGATCGCTACCAATGCTAGAATTAAGACGTACGCGAAGCTCGTGTGGTATTGGAATGAGACGGCAGCCTTTCTACAGGAAGTGTACGACACGGGTTGGACTTCCGCGTCTGCCCTCCGTACCCAAGTGGCGTCGTCAGGTTTCCGGGCACTCCTTCTGTACGCGGGTGTATTGTCTGCCGGGCCGCCTTATATGGCGCCACCAGACTCCCTTCCCCCTGCACATATTTGACATTACGCCGTGGACTGCGCTTACCGACACGTTTTCATCGCAAACTAATACAGTACAGATTGTGCGATTGGATTCACGATTTTCTATCAGAAAGGACACATTCGTTGTAATTGACGGTAAGTCATCGAGTAAAACAGAAGTGTTATCTGGCGTTCCACAGGGGAGCGTTATAGGTCCCCTACTCCTCCTCGTGTTTATAAACGATTTAGGAGACAATCTGAATAGCTCCCTTAGACTGTTCGCGGATGATGCTGTCGTTTATCGGTTAGTGAAGTCAACAGAGGATCAAAAGCAACTGCAAAGCGATGTAGACAAAATTTCTGCATGGTGCGAAAATTGGCAATTGACACTAAATAAAGAAAAGTGTGAAATAATACACATGGCCACTAAAAGAAATCCGCTGAACTTCAATTACGCGATAAATTAGTCAAACCTTAAGGTCGTAGATTGTACCAAATACCTAGGAGTTACAATTACGAACAACTTTGACTGGAGAGAACACATAAAAAGTATTGTGGGGAAGGCGAATCAAAGGTTACGTTTCATTGGCAGAACGCTTAGAAGATGCACCAGCTCCACCAAAGAGACTGCCTACATCACACTTGTGCGTCCTCTCCTGGAGTACTGTTGCCCCTTGTGGGACCCTCACCAGGTGGGACTGACGGAAGATATTGAGAAGGTTCAGAGAAGGGCAGCACGTTTTGTTTTTATCACGTTACGGGGGGAAAGCGTCACGGAAATGTTGCAAGAATTGGGGTGGAAATCATTAAAAGAAAGACGTTATTCATTGCGGCGTGATCTGTTTGCGAAGTTTCAGTCACCGACTTTTAGTTCTGAATGTGAAAATATTTTGCTAGCACCCACCTACTTAGGGAGACATGACCATCCCAATAAAATAAGAGAAATCAGATCGAAAACGGAACGATTTAGGTGTTCTTTCTTCCCGCGCGCTGTTAGAGAATGGAACGGTAGAGAAAAGTTATGAAAGTGATTAATGAACCCTCTGCCAGGCACTTAAATGTGATTTGCAGAGTATCTATGTAGATGTAGATGTACAGACAAGTGGCGCACTCTGAGAAGTGTAAATTTAAGCGTAGCCCAATCCATACAGACAAACTAAAATTAAACGGAGCCAAAACTGGCGTGATGCGTTCACGAATTCGAAAAATCATGTTCTTGTACCCACTTGGCAGAAAATCCGAAGTTTTCAAGCGGATCAACCCGCTCGGTTAGCCGTGTGATCTAAAGCACCGCTTTCAGAGACGGGGACTCGTACCGGCCCAGGATCGAATCCGCCCGGTGGCTTAACCAAGTGCCAGCCAGCCCGGATGCGCTCTTTAAGCGGTTTTCAAAAATGTTCAAATGTTTGTTGAGCTTACGGGACTTAACTACGGGGTCATCAGTCCCTATACTTACAAACTACTTATGAACTAGCTTATACTAAGGACGGCACAAATACCCATGCCCGAGGGGGATTCGAACCCCCGACCGTAGTGGCCGTGCATACTGTGACTGGCGCGCCGCAGAACGCTCGGCCACCGCGGCCGGCTAGGTGGTTTTCCACATCCCCCCTAGGTGAATACCGGGTTGGTCCCCAAGTCCCGCCTCAGTTACACGATTCGCAAATATTTCATAACACTTTACACTTTCATACATATATCCGCTATACAAATACATTTGGGCTACACATTTCCTCCCGGGGGGCAGGGGGGGTAGGGGGGCAGGAAGGGCATCCGGCCACCCCGTCAGTACTAATATGCCAAATCTGCAATAACAAAGCCGACCCTGCATGTGCGAAAAATGTTCAAATGTTTGTTAAGCTTAAGGGACTTAACTACGGGGTCATCAGTCCATAAACTTACAAACTACTTATCAACTACCTACAACTAAGGACGGCACAAATATCCATGCGCGAGGGGGGATTCGAACCCCCGACCGTAGTGGCCTTGCAGACCGTGACTGAAGCGCCTCAGTCCCCTCGGCCACTGCGGCCGGCCATGTGCGAGACAAGTGCTAAAGAGAAAGAAAGAAATCAGTAAACGGATCGAAACCGTACCTACAGACACTCTGTGATCATAACTGAGTTGAAACAGAGGGTGACACACAAAAGTCCAGAACATTAAATGTCTCTTTTTTTCTATTTTTTTTTTTTAACTGTTTCACAGACGAAAATTACATTTTAGTTCCTCCTCTAAATCCTCGCACAAACGACAAAATGGCAGATATCGAAATAAGTGACAAAGGGATACAGAAGCGACTGAGATTTGTTACAGAAGAACGGCCACTGGGCCTAACGGTGTACTAACTCGATTCTACACAGAGCGTGCAAAGGATCTTGCCCTCATTCTAGCAGCAGTGTACCATAGGTCTTTAGAGGGGTGGCAGCCCAGGTCTCACCAGCCGAAAGGTGTAGGGCAACTGAGCATATTACTTACTGACTGCTTATCACTCACTGATACTGCGACCTCGTTCTCACGTAGCAGTGCTCTCCCATTTACCCACTACGCTGTCCATTAGTGGCAAAACCGCTGATGCACTGAAAGCATAATCTAGGCAGTTTATTTTAATATCGGTGGGGAATGAACAAGAGAGATGTAATAATACAGTAATAATGCGAAGGCGAGAGGTTTACATACCACTGCAGAAGTCTTTTATGCTCCTGCTGGTCGCTACCGCTTGCGTAGTCTGCAGTTACACAGCTAGTAGCCCAAGGGTGAGGTCCTACTACTTTGCCTTACATACCAGAACTTCCAGGCATCGTGTCATCGGTTCCTTGTAGTATTACGTAAATTCCTTTTGTATAAGGCGAGTCAGACTGAAAAGCAGACTACAGTTCTACGTAAATAAATTTTAGTAACAATATTATAATTACCGTTCATGTGGAACAGTACAAATATAATTTCCATTGACATTGATACTCGGCTGCAAATAGATACGAAAAAGTGTAGCAACTCCTGGGCTGCTGACGAATCCAATTTTTCATGGTTCCCTGCAATGTCTTGTTGCAGTTGAACCTCTGACCACTCAGAGATTGTTTTAAGAGGCCAAAGATACGCGAGTCGCATTTAGAACTATTGGAGCTTTAAGGAGATTGTTCCAGAAGCTCTCACAGAAATTGTAGGAGATTAGAGGTCTTCTTGGCCATGACGAACGCCATCATTCTGTTTGCGGAATAGTGCTCATCCAAGTGTTACCACGTTTTACCGGGAGTCCCTCACACATCCTCCTTACAGTCCCGATCATTCTCCTTAGAATTTACATATTTTCAGAGCCCTGAAGAAATTGTTGGTCATCGATTTGTTACGGATGAGTTGTACGTCTGAATGCAATCATGGCTCCATAGGTACTACAAACATTTTCCCATGAGGACATTGACCATCTTGTCTTACACCTAACAGTTGTGGTAATTACTTTTGTAGTAATAAACAGTTTATTCACTTTTTTATCCGTCCCGTTTTCATTTGGCTGGCCCTTAATGTAAAGCAGTTTCTTGCTTTTCTCAAAATGTTCAAATGTTTGTAGAACTTATGGGACTTAACTACGGGGTCATCAGTCCCTAAGCTTACAAACTACTTATGAACTAGCTAAGACTAAGGACGGCACAAATATCCATTCCCGAGGGGGGATTCGAACCCCCGACCGTAGTGGCCGTGCAGACCGTGACTGGAGCGCCTCAGTCCCCTCAGCCACCGCGGCCGGCTTGCTTTTCTCAATCTAGGCTTCTCCTTTCCCTTTTCTTTTTTCCTTCTCTAGATCACTTTCTTTTCACTAATGCTTTCTTAACTTTTAAAATCGTCAAGCATTATAGTGCTGATTTTCTAAGCTGTAAAATAACTATTTATGAAAGAAAACAAAAAAACTCTGCGGCTGAATCTGTATTCAAATTATAACTAAAACTAGCAACTTATAAGACATACATAAAAAGATAAAGTGAAGATCGAAAAACAGTCACGCACTAATACATAAAATCAAGTAGTCCTCTAGTAATGCAAAGAGTGTCTCTTATTTTGTGATGAAGTGGGAGAAGAAACTGATGGACGCGTATGTCTTTGCAAGCTACCGAGCGGAGTATCCATATTTGGAGGCCTATCTCGTAGCTTCTGCTTACCATCGACGTTAACGATCACGTGGAGAACCAATAATCTATGGCCAGTATCTTCAATGAATTTTCTCTGATGGCATGACTTGAACGGGTATACACTAAGCCTATCGAGGACAGCCCAGGAGCTACGAAAAGGAAGGGTAGCGGCTACAGCGCCGAAAGCCGATATAACAGTCGGAATACTGCCATCCAGAGACGCCCTAGACAGACTGATGCAATGGTCCACCCGACGAGGGTGACGCGGAACAGGTGAAGTAAGTAGGGAAGGAAGATTAGGGTTTAACGTCTCGTCGACAGCGCGATACTTAGAGATGGTACAGAAGAGCTGAAAAGAAACCGGACTGTCAATCTTTGACACTTGTAAAACATAAGACTGCCACCAATTCAGTCTGTCTGCAGGTTTCGCACTGGCTTCGACCAACAGAAGAAGAAAGGAAGGTCTGAATGAGTTTAGTAAGCTGCAGACATTGATGTTTAAAGAGTCCTTTACCGACTGATACATCAAGTGAATTACGAGGTCGGTACGGTAAGGATGTGATATATATATATATAGGGTGTTTCACTAAGTGTGTTTGCCTCTGTAACTTATAAAATAATAGGTGACGGGAAACTTTAATTCGGTAGGTCAACACAAGAAATGTTACACTTTCTGCGGAGCTATGAACATAGTTTATTATATTATTTTCCAAAGAGTTACAGAAAAAAGATATAATTTTTTAAATGGAACAGTAGTTTTTTCTGTCGTGTATTGGATTCGTTTAAACCAGCTGCGTCCAAATCAATTTAAACTACATTCCTATCACTGTTATTTTGGGAGCTACAACCCTTCAAAGTTCCGGGGGCGGAGGCTGCGATAGCGTAGCTGACTGGCCGAGTGGCTATCCCCTGGGGCACGGCCCACTGTCTCATGACCACCAGCCAGTCAGATACGCTGTCGTAGCCTCCGCCCCCTAAACTTTGAAGGGTTGTAGCTCCCAAACTAACAGTGATAGGAATGTAGTTTAAATTGATTTGGACGCAGCTGGTTTCGAAGAATCCAATGCACAATAGAAAAAACTATTGTTCCATTTAAAAAATTATATCGTTGTGCTGTAACTCTTTGGAAAATGATACAATAAACTATGTTCATAGCTCCGCAGAAAGTGTAACATTTCTTGTGTTGACCTACCGCATTAAAATTTCCCGTCACCTATTATTTTATAAGTTACAGAGGCAAACACACTTAGTGAAACACCCTATATATATATATATATATATATATATATATATATATATATATATATATATATATATGAGACCAGTCGACAGCTCTGCAAGCGAATATCCACGTCTCAAACAAAATGTGGGGTCCTTTCGTGGTGAGGATTTTCTTCACAGTTAAAACGACTTCAGGCGACCCGTTATGATAGCCTGGAATTGCATTTGTATGGAGCATTTCCACCATAATTGTAGTAGCCAGTACATGGCAATAGGGCGACTTTTAGTGATCATTAACATGAGCTCGTAAAGTTTTAGTAATACCGCACTCAGAGAGAGCTAATTCCTGTAGTCGGAAGAACATCTCCGAGGACAATCAAATTTAAACTGGAATGCACATGTTTGTCATTGCAAGCCGAGCACATCTCCCCACTCATAAGGAACCCCAGACCACGCAAGTTAGCATGAGGTAATAGCCACTTATACTCCATTCTCGTCACCAAGAACAGAGATCTACAATCCAAACTGTTCGCTGCATTTGGCGGAATATACTGGCACGCACGTTAAATATATTTCACTAGAGTCATTACTGCAGCATGTGAGCATAAACTGAGATTCTATTACGTACATCAGACTGACTCTTAAAGCACAACTGCAGGTCGTAACTGTTTGAGACGGTACTGAAACACCGAATTAAGCTCCGTCTTCGGGGTTAACAAACTATTAAGAGTCGTGGAGAACTACTGTTAGAGTGTAATTAAGAGACCGTCGATAACGGGACGTGCACGGACAGAGCTATAAGTGTGTGTCACCATAAACACATCCTGGACTTAACCAGCTCCCTCCTCTGACAGCGTCTCCTGAAACTAAACTCCGGCTTCAGGGGCCAACGAACCGCTCGACCGCTGGGTCATCCTCAGCCGGAAGGCATCTGCGGATGCGAAGGCCAGTACACCGTTCTCTGTGCGTTGTCAGTTTTGGTGGCAGGAACAACTACTTCTCAGTCAAGTAGCTCCTCAATTGGCCCCACAATGGCTGAGTGCACTTTACGACAGACCCATCCAACTGCTGGCCATTCTCAATGCTATTTAACTTCGCTGATAAGTTGAGAAGCAGAAACGCCTTTGGCCGTTATTTTCTCTTAACGAAGAGAACTTCCACAAGACCTCTTACAAGGAAAGTGCATGGGCTCGAACAAACATATCTGTATGAACGTTTGGTTACAGGATCTCTAAGTACACCTCAATGTGCTGGTGGGTATCGTTTTTCTGCAAGCTCTGCAACCATGCTCTAGATAGCACTGTAGATGTAATTGTATACGCCATACGTAAGGCAGATATCTTAACTATAACTTATGTAATAACCATCGTACATGTTTTCTAGCGAATTGTCATCAAAAGCCATGATGATAGTTGCAACTTTAACCTTCTTCCCGAAAGACTGTTGGTATTCAATGCCACTGCTTCCATCGCCTCTTCCCGCACTTACCGTAACACTACCGCTTGCAATGAGTTGTTCATTATTATCATCCCTATTATCATTATTATGAGTCTGTAACAACATTATCTAACTTATGCTCATATTTCTGTACCATAACAGATACGAGAAAGCATGCATCTTCTACACTAATACCATCTTCACGAAGAAGGGTTTTTCGTAACATCATCTCAACTAATCGCAATACATTAGCAGGATTGATTAGCAATCGCCGCCCCATCTGACGCTTCACTACACAAATAATATCACAAAACGCAACTTCGGAGGCACACTGCACCGTCCCTACTGGCGAACCGACAGGTCAAAGTGCAATGCGGCATGGCACACGCAGAGGCCTCTAACGGACCACTGCAGTTTTGCAGATGCGGGAGTATCACTGGTGCAATAAGGGATCTTTACATTATCTCTCATACGATTTTGGTGTATATGTGTTTGTTCGAGCCCAAGTACTTTCCTTGTTAGAGTTGCAGTCTCGCCTGAAGAACTCCTGTCGACTAAAACCGCCTGATGATGCTATCAGTAATTTATTTTCAGCTTCCTCTAACGCCAGAGTTATACGTAGTCATGTTCTTCGGAAATCAGCAGTGGAAACTATTTCCGAGTCAGTGGCTAAACCATTTCCTCACAATATTCAACCCATGCGAGAGAACGTCCGTGGAGTGTGGAAAGAACTGTCACAAGCACAGCTGTCAAGGTGGTTCGAGCCTGGCTAGTTTAGTCAGTAGTTTTCCGCGAAAGACAAAGGTTCTGATTTCCAATGTTCGCGCGGTATACCGTTTTGATTTACCTCAGAGTTTCAAACTGGGAAAATTTGTTGAAAGAGTGACCTACCGTCGAATAACACTGGTTATAATTTCCTTGTACGAGCTACTGAGCCGCGGCGGAGAGGACGAGCGTTCTAAGGCGCCTTGCTGCGGAGCGCGCGGTTGCTCGCCGCCGGAGGTTCGAGTCCTCCCTCGGGCATGGGTGTTTGTACTGTTCTTAGGATAAGTTACTTTAAGTTGATGACCAACGTAGTTAGGTCCCTTAGATTTACAAACATTTTAACATTTCGAGCCACTGATAGATGTTCGTAGTGGTTTCATGGTAGCCATAGCGACTACACTTTGCAAAATCGAAAATACTGAATGAATGTGAAAATTAAAAATTCAATACACTTGCTGTCCTTTGAGTAACGAATTTTATTCGCAAATGTAAATTTAAATGCACAGCACTTGCGTTGGCTGTTGCAGGCCCTTCATTGTGATATTATGCGTACAGATACGTGTACCTGTGAACTTGGCTGCTTTTCCTTGTATATTAATAGCGCCATCAAGTGCACTACGTATTCAGAAGTATCCGCACTGACCTACGTAATGCGAAATTGACTAGTATACGTCACAAAAAACTGATCCTCCAGTAGAAGAGAGCAGGATAGGTCGGTCAGAAGAGCTCAGTGACTTGGAACGTGGGCTAGTCACTACAGTCACCTAACAAAAGAAACTCCCATCGCACCCCTCCCACATTTAGAGCTAAAGTGGACCAATGCTGAGTCCCTCAAAAACTGAACACAGATCAAGGAACAGGGTGTACTAAACTGTGAAAAAACAAGCAAAACAGAAAGCGTCAACGGCCCGCGTTACAGATGTGCAACATCGAGCGGCTTGACGGAGCGGACGTATTGTGGATCTGTGGTCATAGTGTTGACCTCTGAAGCGGGATATGTGTTCAAATCTCACTATACTACTTTTTTTTCAAAAAAATTTAATTGTTCGTCCACGTAACTGTTCTTTTTATGTAGTCTTGATAGTTGTCATACTATACGTACGTTACTGGTTATAGAATATGACTTGTGCTAAGAATATCTTGCCGTCATAAGTAACTGTGATGAATAGCGAGACCAAAGGAGATGTCCCATAGACCTCTCTCTCTCTCTCTCACACACACACACACATATATATATATATATATATATATATTGTGTGTGTGTGTGTGTGTGTGTGAGAGAGAGAGAGAGAGAGAGGGGTCTATGGGACACACACACAAACGTATATATATATATATATATATATATATATATACGTGTGTGTGAGAGAGAGAGAGGTCTATGGGCATCTCCTTTTATATATATATATATATATATATATATATATATATATATATATATATATATGTGTGTGTGTGTGTGTGTGTATGTATGTGAGAGAGAGAGAGGTCTATGGGCATCTCCTTTATATATATATATATATATATATATGAGTTCAAGAGTCAAAACTTCCAAAACGGAACGCAAGTGTAGTAACATGTGGTACTTGTGAAGAACAAAGTATAAATTCTTTTGAGTACAGATGGCTCTTGCAAACGGACGTTACACCACGACGCAGATACAAAACTGAATACAGCGACAGACACATTAATGAACGGTCAGGCGGTTCCTAATTTTAAATAATAATAAATTTGCACTCGGGGATATTTGAAAAAGGATTTCCCACTGGGTGGTCGAACACCATGACCACAGAACCACAACGCCTTGGATCAGCAAAGGTCCTCGATGTAGCATATCTTGAGTTTGGACCGTTCACTGTTATTATTTTGCTTATTTTTTCACAGGTCCGTACATCTTCCTGTTTTAAATACCTGCTCTGTGTTCAGCTTTTGACGAGATATCCATTGGGCCATCTTAGCACGAATTATGAGGTGGGTGTGGTGGGGAGTTTCCCTAACAGTTCCATCAGTGACGTTTCAAACGTTCTAAAGCTGCTCCTGATGACTGTTGGTGGTGTAGCTGTGAAGAACAAGCGCACGGCACAACTACAGCTAAACCAGGAGCAGGCAAACCTCAAGTACTGACGAACGGAAAAGTCTTTGAAAAAAAATTAAAAAAAAAAAAAAAAAAAAAAAAAAAACGTTTGAAACCAGCCGAAGGAGTTCTAGAGCGCTACAAGAGGTCCAGCTAGCACAATGACTGTGCGTAAGGAGATAAGAAGGATGGGGTACAACAACCCCTCATAAGCTACACCACAGAGTAACATATACAGAGGAGTAGCCACCCCTAAACCACTGTCCTACGCTCCCCTCGTAGTTCCGTAAGATGCTAGCAGGTGTCAGGCGGATCGCTGGCTTAGGGTGCCTCTCGCACGTCAGAGGGTAGCGTGGAGGGGAGGCTGAGGGGAGAGCTCGTGCCGCCTGCCACGAGGCCACGGCCGTGTCCAGCTTGCCGGCGTTTGAGGGGAGGTGGTGGTGGGGGCAGCCGCTACCTGCCGCCTGCTCTGGCCAGTTTAAAGAGCTGCTTCTGACCGCAGCACCATCATGGGACATCTTACGGAACTGCTGGAAACCCTCCCTCCCCGAATCCCTGAGCGTAGGACCGGGCCCTTACGGAGGTTTCCCATCTGTATATATTTGTCTGTGCTACACATTTCTGTAGTCAACGGCAAGTGATTACTATAATGGGTTAAACAGCGAAGAACGTGTCAGTGATGATATCCGATGTAATATTTTGGGTTTGGCGAATGTCAGGAGTATGCTGCCTGCTCCAGTGTTACATCATGGACGTGTTTCTCGGAACTGAGATGTGGTCGCCTTATTGCACTAAATGCGGAAGGAAATGGACGCGTTTTAAACTTGTTTTTACTGCGTACGATAGAGGAACACTGTGGAGGCAATGACTGTATCAGCATGACTATGCATCCTGTCATTAACCTCAGCTAAAGGCAATGGTTTGAGGACAACAACATTCCTGCTGTGACTAACCTGGTCAGAGCCCCGACCTGCGCCCAGGTGAACACTTTGGAGGTGAGTCAACGTCCTCTCCGCTTCAGACTCCTGCGTCTGACATCACCACCCGCGCGGTTTCGGCCCTGGAGAAGAATAGGCCGTCCTACACAGACATTCACACGCCTCACTACAAGCGCATCCACGGCAGTGAAGCCATCATACAGGCGAAGGACGGACTCATCCCATATTAATAGCTGTCCGGATAGTTTTTATCATACGAGGCGCGTCCAGAAAGTAAGTTCCGTTTGGTTATATAAAACGAACGGGTACAGATACAGAAAAAATATTTAATATTCATAGAATATATGACATCAACTGCGATTGGGCAAAGCTGAAAATGTGTACCCAGCCGGGATTCGAACCCGGGTCTCCTGCTTTCTAGGCAGTTGCGCTGAGCCCTACACCCCTTTTTTCCGCTCTATGGGTAGTTCTTGTCCTTGCGGACGCTGATCTTATTTGTTCTATGTGTTCTTTGGCTCAGCTTTTTTAGCACAGAGAGCGTTCAGCCCTCTGACCGGGCGCGCTGAGCCTCGGCGCGCGGCTTACCACTGGGGACACAGTGATCACCGCACCTGCAAGGACTACCCATGCACGCCTCCCGTCAGATACAAGTTCCCAGCTTCGCCCTGCCCATAGTACTCAAACTTGTAGTTTAACTAATTCCCGTAAGAGTAAGGGCTTCAAACTTGCCCACCCCTCCCCACTAACAATAGGATCATTGCTCGTCACCGGCATATTATATATATACATGTGGCGTCTGTTCCGAAAGAACAGTTGATGTCATATATTCTATGAATATTAAATAATAACAGCTGCAGGATCAGAAGTGACGTCTGTTCTTTCGGTACAGACGCCACATGTATATATATAATATGCCGGTGACGAGCAATGATCCTATTGTTAGTGGGGAGGGGTGGGCAAGTTTGAAGCCCTTACTCTTACGGGAATTAGTTAAACTATAAGTTTGAGTACTATGGGCAGGGCGAAGCTGGGAATTTGTATCTGACGGGAGGCGTGCATGGGTATTCCTTGCAGGTGCGGTGATCACTGTGTCCCCAGTGGTGTAGACGTCAGCGCAACTGCCTCGAAAGCAGGAGATCCGGGTTCGAATCCCGGCGGGGTACACATTTTTAGCTTTGCCCAATCGCAGTTGATGTCATATATTCTATGAATATTAAATAATAACAGCTGCAGGATCAGAAGTGACGTCTGTTCTTTCGGAACAGACGCCACATGTATATATAGACAAAATATTGATTGTACAAAAATCTACAACTGTTAAACTACTTTTCTACATAGCTTCCGAAGTTTTGCAGGCAATTGTCATAGCATGGCACAAGGTTTTGTGTGCCTATTTCATAGAATATTGCCGCCTGTGTATTTAACCATGTGGTAACATGTTCTTTCAGCTCGTCATCATCGTTGAAGTGTTGTCCACCAAGGACAGATTTTAGGTGTAAGAAGAGGATTACTCTCAAAAGATTTTTTTTCACGATAATTCCTGACCTCACACACCGAATGTGACCAAACAATTCTTACGGAAATTTCAATGGGACCTGTTTGATCATCCTCCATACAGCTCGGACCTCTCTCCTAGCAACTTTCATCTCTTCTTACACCTAAAATCTGTCCTTGGTGGCCAACACTTCAACGATGATAAAGAGCTGTTACCACATGGCTGAATACACAGGCTGCAACCTTCTGTGAAGAATGCATGCAAAAACTTGTGGCACGCTATGACAAGTGCCTACTAAATTTCGGCAGTTATGTGGAAAAGTATTTTAAGAGTTGTAGAATTTTGTGCAATAAAAATTTCTTCTGTATCTGTGTACAATTTCATTTTATTACCAAACGGAACTTACTTTCTGGACGCGCCTCGTATAATGTAGCCTAACGACATCACCCTCGTGCTATTTTTATTACTCTTACAAAGCTGAGTATACATATACAGGCTTCTTCCCTAAGAACGCGAAAAAAATATAACAGGCCATAGAAGATGCTCTACTGAACAAATTGAGGTAGGGTAGCTTGGGTCGGAGAAGACAGCTTAAGGGGATAATAGAATAGAATCACGTTACTGTGTACTTTTTATTTACATTAGTTTCAGTTAACTGTAAGAACCATCATTCAAACAATGAACGTACCACTTGAGCCGCGGTGGAGTGGCCGAGCGCATATATGCGCTATGTCTCGATGCGCGAGGCCGTTCCCCGTCGAGGGTTCGAATCTCCCCCCCCCCCCCTCCGGGGGGGGGCATGGATGTTTGTGCTGTCTTTAGTATAAGGTAGATTATAAGTAGTTTGTAAGTTTAGGGAGTGATAATCTCGCAGTTAAGTCCCATAAGTTTGACAAACATTTGAACATTTTTTTTGTACCACTTGAAATATATCTTAAAAATGCGTTGTAACTACGCCCATCAACTTCAGTGCAAACTTGACATCGGCGAACAAGATTCTGACTAACACTAACTGCCGCGGGAGACTCATGCTACGGAATTAGCGGCCGTTCCCACCAGAGATTATAGTCCTGCCTTGGGCATGGTGTGTGTTGTCTTTAGTGTAAGTTAGTTTAAGACGTTTGTAAGGGGCTGACGTCCATAGCAGTTTGGTCCAATAGGCTTACAAACATTTGAACCCTGACAAATAATGCTGGTGTGTTTCGATCACAAGCATCTACAATTCTGACAACGAATCCCATCTCCGTATATAGAGGGGTCTCATACATGAGTGACTTTAGATATCTCTATAGGAAATAATCAAGGGGAGTAAGGTGAGATGAGCTTGCAGGCCACGGAATAGCACAAGGTGCATGTCAATGACTCCTGTGAAACTGTACCGGTAGCGCTGCATCGTATTGTACTCCTCTGAATAGCACTGAGTAATGAATGGGTTTGTCGTCGATTCATAGCACGTTCTTTCACGGAACAATGTAGATACGGTTACAACAAAGCCACCTTAAGGACAAGTAACGTAAACAAAACGTGAAACATGACTTCCTAATAATCCGACTGGTCGCTTTTGTTTCCTCGCCGGAAATAAAGAATGTACATTTAAATAAACAGCACAGTTGGTGTCAACTTGTACGAGTGTTAGTTTTAAATAATCTGGACAACAGGACTGAGACACAAATCAGTAGAAACGTTTACGTCCATTTCCTTTAGCCGGTTTCTCCGATCCCAGTTTCCAAAAGTTCAAAGTTCGGTTCTGAGCACTTCAAAAGAATATTCAGATGTTTGTAAACCTAAAGGACCAAACTGCTAGGGTTTTCAGTCCCTAAACTTACAAACTACTTAAACTAATGTTAAGAACAACACACACACATACACGCGCGCGCGCTTGCCCGAGGGAGGACTCGAACCTCCGGCGGTAGAGGCCGCGCAATTCGTGATATGGGGCATCAAAACGCGCTGCCTCACAAATTGTACAGTGGAGCATTTTCTATGCCCTGTTAAATTTTTGCACGCTCTCACACAAACGCCCTGTGCCGCGGTGGAGTAGCTGAGCGGACTAAAGCGCCTGGCTGCGGAGCGCGGGGTTGCTCGCCGTGGAGGTTCGAGTCCTCCCTGGGGCATGGTTGTGTGTGTTGTCCTTAGGTTAGTTAACCTTGATTGATTGATTGATTGATTGATTTTTTCAGGGAAGCCAAAACAGTCTTGGTCCAACCCGCCACTGCCCGCACCGAAACTAAGTTTATTTTGCGGTATCACTCCCTGTATATCTAGTAAAGTCAACCAATGCCCTTGAATAGTGCAAGAAGTCCCTTTACCAGTTCTTTATTAGACACAATTTCTTTGGGTCTGGTTGTCCCAAATGTTCTGTGCCTTTTACTCTCGAATGCAATGCATTCGAAGATTAGATGTGATGCAGTTTCATCACCGTCATCACAGATCCTACATTTAGGATCCTCTTCTGTTATTCCCATTGTATGTAGGTGTTTTTTGAAATTCCCATGGCCTGTCAGCAATACAACCATGAGTCTAATCTCTCTCCTGTTCAGACCCAGGATTGCAGAGCTTCTTTTAAAACATGGCTTTGACATCATTACCTTGCCATGTTTTTGTTGATGGACTTTGGTCCAATATTCTACGTGCTGTCTTTTGAGCCAGTTACGTAGCTCCAATTTGATTATTGCCTTGATGATTGTCAGGACAGGTTCCGGTCCAATAAATGGAGTCTCTGCCCCCATCCTGGCTAATCTGTCGGCATGTTCGTTGCCACTGATCCCCGAGTGGCCAGGGACCCACAATAGGTTTACTCTATTGCTTTCCCCTAGCTCCACCAGAACCCTGTGACATTCTGCAACAAGTTTAGACCTTGTTGCAGGAGCTGCCAGTGATCTCAGGGCTGCCTGGCTGTTCAAATGTTCAAATGTTTGTTAAGCTTATGGGACTTAACTACGGGGTCATCAGTCCCTAAACTTACAAACTACTTATGAACTACTTACGAACTAGGACGGCACAAATATCCATGCCCGAGGGGGAATTCGAACCCCCGACCGTAGTGGCCGTGCAGACCGTGACTGGAGCGCCTCAGTCCCCTCGGCCACCGCGGCCGGCTGCCTGGCTGTCTCAATAGATATCGATGCTACAATCTTTGTAGCACCTACGCAAATTCTCCTCCACCCAACATAGTTAACCTTAGTTTAAGTCGTTTGTAAGCTACGGACTGATGACCACGCTGTTTGGTCCGATAGATTTACAAACATTTGAACATTTTTTGAAACGCCCTGTGTGTGACTTTAAAAAAGGATAGGGCGATATTTCATTGCGTTGTAGTTTCAACAAAATGCAATATAATTCACCGATTCGATTCTTCCTGTCGCCTCTGCAACAGAAAGAGAAGGTCCTCCAATAATCTACTGAAGGGGATGAAGATGGTGCCGTGCTTCGAAATGAACGTAGCAAATAAACTGCACTGTCGGAAGACAGGGTTGACGTACTTCAGGTTGGAGACGTTATTGACACTGTATGCGTGAGAGGCTCGAAATCCGAAGCAATAAGCGACTGACGGTGGCACGAGTTCCTCGAAGGAGATAAGCCGCACAGCTGAGCGGAGGCAGGTGCGCGGCGGTTCCGCTGTTTGACAATGAGGACATGACGGTCACGGCAACGGGATCGGGCGGCGCGACCAGATAACGTACAGGAATGCCCCCTCCCCCTCCCCCTCCGCCGCCCCCACCACGCCGGAAGATGCCGGCGCGCATACGAACCAGTTACTCGGCTACCGGCCTTCCGTTTAAAAAATACCTGTTCCGGCCGCTCATTCAAGCCGCCTGCCGGCATCACGTCCGACGCTGACTCCAATTATCTCTGCTAGTTTCCTCGCCTCCGTTCTCGACGGGGCGTTAAACCCTAACCTTCCTTATTTTTCGCCTTTATTCTTGTCCGGGCGTACGTTAGTACTAGCATTTCACCTCGTCTTCCGTAGTAAGGTCGTTGCGGCCGGCTCGCCGGAACTCGGCAATTTCTACCTGCACGTTAAGAGCGAAACTCGAAGTCGACAATTATTCCCAAAGCGCCGTCTGAGTGGCACGCGTGATTTCCGTAAAATCTACCTGCTCGTGGGAGACCAAAGGCACTGGGCACACTCTGGTACCAGAAGCGTAGCCGGCCGCGGTGGCCGAGGGGACTGAGGCGCTCCAGTCACGGTCTGCACGGCCACTACGGTCGGGGGTTCGAATCCCCCCTCGGGCATGGATATTTGTGCCGTCCTTAGGATTAGCTAGTTCATAAGTAGTTTGTAAGTTTAGGGACTGATGACCCCGTAGTCACGTCCCATAAGCTATACATACATTTGAAACCAGAAGCGTATGTAAGAGGGGTGGGGGGCGGGCTGCTCTTCTCCCGAAATAATGAATACAAGTGCGCCTCGGTTGCACAGTGGTAGAGTGCCAGACTACAAATCCAAAGGTCGCGGGTTCGATCGCCGCCAGGTCCTAGGATTTTTATCTGTCACTGTCCACTTGTTTCACCTCTGGCAGTATTGCTCATGTGAAAAATACCGAGTAGCACCGTGGTTCGGAACCCACGTTAAACTGGCTGGTTTCCTTCTAACAGGACCATGCCTAGTAAAGCAATCTTCGGATTGTTGACTGCTCTACCTTACCTTAAGGAAGAAAAAGTACTATATGTGAATTTCATGAACGATGCGCATCGCATAGTAAACATTCTTCCCTGTATTGGTGACGGTAGTGGGGTGTTATGGTGTGAATTTCGTGCCATTTTTTAATAGCTATATTTTTTTATCATTTAATGTTAGTAATAGAAAAGATTGATCTCAGTAAAGTAAAAGGGGGTTCAGAGCAAATTATCCTCTGAATAAGAGCAGCAAAACTGATACAAAATATTAGGAGGGGTCAACTTAAAATTAATTAATTTATCTTTACATTAATCTTGTCTCCCCCCCCTCGAAAATATATACTATATCCGCCACTGTCTGGAACGGTGCGAGCGCACGACATCCGTCACTATGTACAACGTTGTAAATACTGAACCAATGAACAATACATAAAACGAAACAAGTTATACATAAACACAAGTATTTTATTACAAACTAGGCTTAGTTACCGGGGTTGCCAGGTACGTATTTATCCTATTCTAATATTAGTGTATCTTCCTCTCCCCCCTCCCCCTCAGGCAGTCGTCTGTCCACCATCTTCACTTCTGCACCACTCTCCATCCACTTCAATATCATTTTCATGCAGCTCAGTTCTTATAATCTCATTTCTCCCGAATAATACCCTATGTCCTACAATAATAGGACTACTATTGTTTTTAGAGGTATGAGACCAAACTGCTGAGGTCATCGGTCCCCAGACTTACAAGCTACTTAATCTAACGTATTCTGAGGATAGCACACACACGCCCATGCCAGAGGGAGGACTCGAACCTCCACCGGGAGCGGCCGCGCAGTCCGTAATATGACGGCTATGACCGTGAGGCCATTCCTGCGCGGCTACAATAATACAGTTTTCCGAGTACGTACGGAAATATTATAAAACTATCTGTAAAATGTATTACGAATCAACTTGGTAGTAAATACATATTAAATTACAGCCTCATGCGTGATGTGGCAGTTCTTCATGCATCTCATGGGCCGGCCGCGGTGGCCGCGAGGATTGAGGCGCTTCAGTCACGGTCTGCATGGCCACTACGGTCGGGGGTTCGAATCCCCCCTCGGGCATGGATATTTGTGCCGTCCTAGTTCGTAAGTAGTTTGTAAGTTTAGGGACTGATGACCCCGTAGTTAAGTCCCATAGACTATACAAACATTTGAACATTTGCATTTCATTGTTTATGACGTCTATATCGCGAAATATATATCTTTATGTTTGACACTGTGACACAAATCTTTTCTACTGCAAGCTCTTTGCTTTCCATATTTTCGAGGAGGTAGTATGGACCAAAACAGCTACATAATGTCTAATTTACACAGGATCTGAAACGCATACCTTAAGAGCACATGATCAGCAGAAGCGACGTGTTCGCAACACCGAAGATGGGGACGTGTTCATAGCTATTATGGCATGCATTTTAGAGCCCATGTTTATTAGACATTTTCTTGTCGTTTTGGACCGTACTGCCTACTTCCAGAGTATAGAAAGGAAAGAGTTTGTAGTAGAACATATTTGTTGCAGCCAGTGGATGATTACGGATAACCACCGATTCCCCTCTGTAAGACTTCGAAGTTTGTAACAGTAACTTCCGAACACCCTTTATATTGAACAGATAACACGAAATGCTTCGTCATCTCGGTGTGAAGTGAACGAAGTCGATTCGCAATATAGATTTTGAAATGCCTTAGGAGTACTGATGGAGGAGCAATGTTTTGCGGTAAATTAAAAGACAGAAGAAAGAATGGCGCGATAAATGTACCGTAATAGGTTTGGGCTAGGTGTGGTGCTTTTGTCAGTCGGTCGGTGAGGCAGTATCTCGGCGGGGGGAACAATGGGATTCAGGTGCAGCGTTCGGTTCCAGTGAGCGCGCGTGCCGGCAGTAGGCCAGTAACGGGAAGACGCCTTCCTGCAATTAGCGGCTTACCGGCCCCTCCGATCGCCTCATGCCTAATAATACACACGCCGTAAAAAAAGTCCGTACATGGCTCGTGCTGCACGAGTGATCACTCCCCTGTTTATGTCCTTTATGGTGGCATTCAACTCCGTACGAAAACTTGCACGATGGGTCAAACCTGCCACTGTGATCATTTGCAAGTTTGCAAAATAAGCGCCGTAGAAGGGAATGCAACTGTACAATTTTCTGCCTCCGCTGCTCCATCCTGACAGTCAAATGACACAAATTATCCTCGAGTTACCTTCTGCAGTACCCCACGGTTGCACAGTGGTAGAGTGCCAGACTACAAATCCAAACGTCGCGGGTTCGATCCCCGCCAGGTCCTAGGGTTTTTATCTGTCACTTCCCACTCTTTTCAACTCTGTAATTATTGCTCATGTGAAAAATACCGAGTAGCACCGTGGTTCGGAACCCACGTTTAAACTGTAGGTCCCCCCTATAACTGGCTGGGTAAGTCGGTTCGAAGGTCGGAGGAAGGCAACGGCATACCACCTCCAAATAGGACCATGCCTAGTAAAGCACCGTGGTGTTCAAACCAATCTTCGGATTGTTGACTGTTTTTTTTTTTTTATTTTATTTATTTATTTTTTTTTTATTTTTTTTTTTTTTTATTTTTTTTTTACCTTCTATGTTGGGAAAGAAAAGGGGAAAAGGATGGAAAGGGTTATCTTCGTCTGCATTCAACAGCGACTAGTGGAAATTTATGACGGACTGGAATTCGAACCCGCATTTACCGCTTTGGGCCAGCGGTCACCTAAACCACTTGGCTACCCCGACCCGCCTCCCGTGCAGTCTAACATTCACAAGTCACACCCTACGGAAGTAGCGCTACCATTGTCTATAGTCCTTTTACGCTCGCCATACCACATCGCCGGCCGGCCGCGGTGGCCGAGGGACTGAGGCACTTCAGTCACGGTCTGCACGGCCACTACGGTCGGGGGTTCGAATCCCCCCTCGGGCATGGATATTTGTGCCGTCCTTAGTATAAGGTAGTTGATAAGTAGTTTGTAAGTTTAGGGACTGATGACCCCGTAGTTAAGTCCCATAAAAAAAAAAAAAGGCAGATCGCCGCATGAGGTCGAACCATGTTATCGCATCCGCCATCATCACGTAGACATACGAGGCGCGTCCAGAGAGTAAGTTCCGTTTCAATTCATCTCCGCTGCAGCGCTGCGATTGCAGTTCCGCACATGCGCTGTAGACGATGTGTATCAAGGAGAAAAACGTGCGCCATTTGGAGATCGCTGTCAGTTACGTACGCTTTGTTGTGCTTGTTTGAAATGTCGACGTCGATTGAAAATCCCGCCGCCTGTGAAATCCAGGTCGGTGATTCGGTTTCTGAATGCGAGGAAAGTGAAACCAAATGAAATTTATCGGCAAATTTGCGATGTTTACGGACCAAATGCGATGAGTGATTCGATGGTGAGAAGATGGGTCCGGCAGTTCAATGGCGGGCGTAGTGATGTGCACGATGAAGAACGAAGTGGGCGTCCACCTTTGGTTACAGAAGAACTGGTTCACGCGGTTGATGACAAGATCCAGGAAAACCGTAGGTTTACAATTATTGCTCTCGGTATGGACTTCCCCCAAATTTCACGAAAGAGAAACTGATTCCAACTGGTTGAAGACACAGGCGGCAGATTTCTATTAAGAAGGTATACAAAACCTGGTGCCACGCTATGACAAATGGCTGCAAAATTTCGGCAGTTATGTGGAAAAGTAGTTTAAGAGTTGTGAAATTTTGTGCAATAAAAATTTCTGCTGTATCTGTGTACAATTTCATTTTATTACGAAACGGAACTTATTTTCTGGACGCGCCTCGTATATATTGGTGTGGCTTCCCTTCTTCATGACGTGTTCGAAAGAACAGACACCACAACATTATAAATGTATATCCTCCAGTCCGCGCACTGCTTGTTAGCCGGCCGCGGTGGCCGAGGGGACTGAGGCGCTTCACTCACGGTCTGCACGGCCACTACGGTCGGGGGTTCGTATTCCCCCTCGGGCATGGATATTTGTGCCGTCCTAGTTCGTAAGTAGTTTATAAGTAGTTTGTAAGTTTAGGGACTGATGACCCCGTAGTTAAGTCCCATAAGCTATACAAACATTTCAATTTCACTGCTTGTTACATTTATGTCCACCCTACTAGCTCTTAATCCGCTCTTTTTCCGCAGTACGTATCGCTCCTGCCACATCGCATGAGGTGGCTATTGTCTTTGCAATCGAAGTATACGAGTTAAAAGTCCCGCCCGGTTTTTCAGATTAGGAACTCCAGCTTGAGACTGTATCGCCGGCCGCGGTGGCCGAGGAGACTGAGGCGCTTCAGTCACGGTCTGCACGGCCACTACGGTCGGGGGTTCGAATCCCCCCTCGGGCATGGATATTTGTGCCGTCCTTAGTATAAGGTAGTTGGTTAGTAGTTTGTAAGTTTAGGGACTGCTGACCCCGTAGTTAAGTCCCATAAGCTTAACAAACATTTGAACATTTAAGACTGTATCTAAGGGTGTACTGCTTGTACGGCTGACAAGTCTGATGCGCAGTGATTATTACACTGCACTGCATTCGGGAAAAACTGTAATCGAGTCACAGTCTCGATTGAATTTCCCTAAATTGGTGTAGAGGGATGCAGTGATGGTCCCATTATAAAGGAAATGACCCATTTCCTCCCAGAGCCTTACTTTTTCCTCGCTATGCGCTCGTGGATGCATCGATAAAAATCAGACTTTCTGATATGCTATTGAGAAGGCAATAAGCTTACAAACAGCACCTGTGAGCACGGTAGTAATTGGTGCTATCGGTTTCTTAAATGTGTAATCTCTGCTTCGGTTATGTAACTCTACAACCATATTCGTTTTATATACAAGCTGTAATGTAACAATGTAGTTAGGCATGCAAAACTAGTGTCAGCTGCCGATTTCATGCATTCTGTCTGTTGCTACCAGCAACGACTCTGTGTACTTTAGACCTCATGAACCAGCTGTCTTGCACACTAGTATCAGCTGTCGATTTCATGCATTCTGTCCGTTGTCACCAGGAACGACGCTGTGTACTTAAGGTTCAAATGTTCAAATGTTTGTATAGCATATGGGACTTAACTACGGGGTCATCAGTCCCTAAACTTACAAACTACTTATGAACTAGCTAACACTAAGGACGGCACAAATATCCATGCCCGAGGGGGGATTCGAACCCCCGACCGTAGTGGCCGCGCAGACCGTGACTGGAGCGCCTCAGTCCCCTCGGCCACCGCGGCCGGCTCAAATGTTCAAATGTTTGTAATTTTATGGGACCAAACTACGCTGGTCATCAGTCCTTAGTCTTACAAACTACTTAAACTAAGTTAAACAAACCTCAGGACAACATACACATCCATGCACGAGGGGAGGATTCGAACCTGCGACACGGGAGGCCGTGCGATCCGTAACGTGGCGCTCCAGACGGCTCGGATACTCCTGCGCGGTGTACTTAACCCTACACTGCATGAATTTTTCTTTTAGGGCAAGAAAAATATATATGGTAGAAAATGAAGGGGAAAAAATATTAACAAAAAATATATAACTCATTTAACAATCTGAAATCCATTATTACCTGTTACCATTTGGCAACATTACGCATTTACATGTAACTCACACTCCATGAAAATATCGGTATCTACCTTGTTATCTACTCCTATTAGATGTCTGTAACATAATTTTTTTTCTTTACTTGACAGAAGTCGTATCAGTTTGTAATTACATTAAGCAATTTCAGTGAGTAAAATCCACTGGAGCGCTTTTTTGCATTTCTCCTCAATTCATGACTGAGTTGCCACCTATGGAGGAAATGATCAACTAAATGCTTAGAACAGACTCCAGTGTATACAATACACACGATGTTGCCATCTGGCAGCAAGAAGTACGCCTGGAAATACAACAAAAGTTGCGTTGCCAAACGGCAACACCATGCAGTGTAGGGTAAAGGTCTCATGAACCAGCTGTCTTGCGTACTTGATGTTAGAACAATTCCATCTCGAGGCCTCATAAAATTATTAAAAAAGTACAACAGATTGTCCATCGTTATCCACTTGAGTGATAGGCGAATCATCCAAAATATTACACCGCTGCTCTGGAAGGGGCGCATGGAATGGACAGTTTGAGCAGCATTACTTAACTTTCTCTTGGACAACGAAACGCGTTCACTTTCGTCTGACGCGCAGAGCGCCAAGTATGTCCCACTTTTCTGCACGACAACTCGTCACATAATTTTCCCTCTCTCTCTCTCTCTCTCTCTCTCTCTCTCTCTCTCTCTCTCTCTCTCTCAGAAATGCCGTAATTGCCTAGCTCATCCCGAATTATCTAGCAGAGTAGTCCAGAAAGTATAGTACATTCGACTGCTTATCACTTCGCGGATTTTATTGCGAACTGCAACACATTACAATCGTAATAAAATTTGATGTTACATTGTTACCGATATTCGTACTCTTCAACTAAGTAAAGATGCTCAAGTTACAGCTACTGTCAACAAAGTTCTTCTCGATCTAATACTAGCTCTCATGACTATTCGTGCAAATTTTCTTCTCTTTGGATTATTCCACTGCTAAATTTTTAAGGTAAAATACGTTCCTTCTTCGAGTAAAAATTGTAACCTGAATGTGTCAAGTACAACTACATTTTGAATGTTTGTATTTGGTTCGAAACAGTGGTTCACTTTCCTTCTACCCAATACTCATCGTCATTTTACACGACTACTGCAAGATAAGGGTATCAGTAGCGCAGAAATCCATGGCAGATTTAACTCAGCGCCGTGGCGAATTAGCCGTGCGTACTGGCACTTATATTTGTCTGTGGTACTGGGGTGCCGTGCTGCGGTGCGCGCGGCCGTTTGCCTTCGAGTTTTCGAGTCCCGTCTCGGGATGGGTGTTTGTGTTGTCCTTAGGTTAGTTTACCTTAGTTTAAGTAGTTTGTAAGCTACGGACTAATAACCACGCAATTGAGTCCGATAGATGTACAAACATTTGAACATTTAACTCAGCTAGGGACAAACTATCAACAGTATATAGGTGTTTGCTAACTCAATTATTTTTTACAATAGCCTGGAATAGTGCCAAGTGGAGAAAAATCGCAGCTTAATTGATATAACGTGCCGTATAGAATAGTCTAGAGTTGGAATTTTTGGGTCAGTTACAGAACATCTGAGACTGAATAGTTGCCGCGGAAAAATCAGTCAGTTTCTTACGCAGTACACTGCCTCTAAAGTCACACCGTCCACGGTACCGTTCGTCAAACTGACTGCTCGCTTCGCAACTACAGTTGACCCGATGATGTTCTGCAACTGAAAGGAGCTCCATGTTACTGTGGAAAAAGTACGACAGCAGAATGTAAAATACATTATATAAATTAGTTTTGAAGTTTAATTTTGTCTCTTCTTTTACTAGCTGTGATGATCAAAACGACTCTTACTTTGCTAAACTTCCCGACACTTCACTAGAAAAGCCTAATGCTTTTTCAGTGAAAAAGTATCGGTTTACCGAGTATCAGGTGAACCTACTGGACCAAACTGCTATGGTAATCAGTCCCTAGACTTACAAACTAGTTAAATTATCTTAAAGTAACCCAAGGACAAACACACACACACACACATCTCTGTCCATGAAGGACTCGAACCTCCGACGGCGAGCAACGGCGCACTCCACAGCAAGGCGCCTTAGAGCGCTCGGCCACTCCACCACGGCGGAAAGGAAATCGGCCGATTCCTTTCAGAGTATCCGTCTGGGAATTTACCTGGAGCGATTTAGAGAAATCACGGAAACCCAACTCTGGACGGTCGGAGGAGGGTTTGATCTGCCGTCCTTGGAATGCAAGTCCAGTGTGGTAACCAGTACGCCACTACGAAGTTGTGGGTTGAACTTTCAAAAGCAGCCTAAACACTTTCCTATGCTAGGCATTCGAATCAGCTCCAGATAAGATGCTGTTTCGGCACGAGTCACGAGCGTCCCTTGTATTCACTGGTGAGACACTGCAATGCAAAGCCGCGCGGGAGTATCCGAGCGATCTGGAGCGCAACGTTACGAATTGCGCGGTCACCCGTGTCGGAGGTTTGAATCCTCCCGCGGTCATGGATGTGTGTGTATTCCTTAGGTTGGTCTAACTTAGTTTCAGTAGTTTGTAAGACTACGGACTGATTACCAACGTAGTTTGGTCCCATAGGATTACAAACATTTGAACTTTTTTTTTTGCAATGCAAGAACGAAATTACAGGGGCTAACAAAACTGAAGCGAGAGTAAGGAAATCCACTCACACGGACACCGCCAGGGGCCAGCTGCTTGCGGGGAAGATAATATTTAACAGAACGTATAAGGGAATGCTGAATTTTAGGCAAGACTTTCGTCCCAGGTTTGAGTCCCGGTTCCACCACACAATTTTAATCTGCCAGGAACTTTCATATCAGTGCACACTCCGATGCAGAGTGAAAGTTTCATTCTGGAAACATCCCTTAGGCTGTGGCTAGGCCATGTCTCCACCATATCCTTTCTTCCAGGAGTGCTAGTCTTGCATGTTTCGCAGGAGAGCTTCTGTGAAGTTTGGAAAGTAGGAGGCGAGGTACAGGCGGAAGTAAAGTTGTGAGGCGGCATCGTGAGTCGTGTCGGGATAGCTCAGTCGATAGAGCGCTTGCCAGCGAAAGGCAATGGTCCCATGTTCTAGTCGCGGTTTCGCCACACAATTTTAATCTGCCAGAAAGTTTCATATCAGCGCACACTCCGTTGCAGAGTGAAAGTTTCATTCCGGAAACAACGCTTCTGTTTATAATCCACTTTCGCGTTGTCGTTAACTGCTGATAGGTACGACGCGATCGCATCCTTGAGTTGCCAGTACTGACCAAGAAACCAATGAGCATTTCCTCACAGCCCAATGCATTCCAAAGGCTGTAGAAGCACGAACAGTAATCGGAAATAGTATCGATTATTTTAAGAAAAAATTATTCGGGATATCTCGCTGAGAGAATTTAAGTATCGATAGCACTTGACGGATTTCAGGTATAACAGTGATCACTTACGAAATATACGGGAGAAACAGGCAGAGAATAAGGGAGACGGCAGACTTTTTTTAAAAAGTACTAAAATAAGGGAGAACCCGTATAATATGGGAGAGTTGGGCACCCTGTCCACAGCGTCGGTTACGGTGTAACATACACTGTCTACATGCAACACATCTTCCGGAAAACGAAAACCGATTTTCGTAGACCGTTTTTCGCTGTCGTGTTTACATGTCACAGCCTGAATCGTATTTCCCTGCCTACTTAATATGGCGGCTGAAAAACAGCTGATTCAGTTCCTGATTTAGTCAGCACAATCGCTATTTTTCTTTACTTAAATACGCATATTCATTCTCATTCTAATATTTATACTTTTATTTCACGGTAGAAAAAGTCACTCTGTCCATATGTGCCGAAAATTCTTAACAAGAAAAACACAATCTGACAAGCCAAGAACGCTTTAAAAACGGTTGCGTATACATGAGCACGAAAATCGATTGTGGAACTGGAAAACCGCTTTAGAGAAGCGGATTTCCAGAATCGATTTTGGAGTGAAACTTCCTGGCAGATTAAAATTGTGTGGCGGAACCGGGACTTGAACCTGGGACCTTTGCCTTTCTCGGGCAAGCGCACTACCGACTGTGCTATCCCGACACGACTCACAATGCCGCCTCACAACTTTACTTCCGCCAGTACCTCGCCTCCTACTTTCCAAACTTCACAGAAGCTCTCCTGCGAACCATGCAAACTAGCAATCCTGGAAGAAAGGATATGGTGGAGACATGGCTTAGCCACAGCCTAAGGGATATTTCCAGAATGAATCTTTCGCTCTGCAGCGGAGTGTGCGCTGATATGAAACTTCCTGGCAGATTAACATTTTAATCTACCAGGAAGTTTCATATCAGCGCACACTCCGCTGCAAATGTTTGTTAAGCTTAAGGGACATAACTACGGGGTCATCAGTCCCTAAACTTACGAACTACTTATGAACTAACTACAACTAAGGACGGCACAAATATCCATGCCCGAGGGGGGATTCGAACCCCCGACCGTAGTGACCATGCAGACCGTGACTGAACACTCCGCTGCAGAGTGAAAGATTCATTCTGGAAACATCCCTTAGGCTGTGGCTAAGCCATGTCTCCACCATATCTTTTCTTCCAGGAGTGCTAGTCTTGCATGGTTCGCAGGAGAGCTTCTGTGAAGTTTGGAAAGTAGGAGGCGAGGTACTGGCGGAAGTAAAGTTGTGAGGCGGCATCGTGAGTCATGTCGGGATGGCACAGTCGGTGGTACGCTTGCCCGCGACAGGCAAAGGTCCCAGGTTCGAATCCGGTTCCGGCACACAATTTTAATCAGCCCGGAAGTTTCATATCAGCGCACACTCCGCTGCAGAGTGAAAGATTCATTCTGATTTTGGAGTGTTTACATGACCGACCAAAAGCGGAATTGGGAAATCGGTTTACGGAATCCGGTTTTGGGAGCCCATGTAAACGGGATGATAGAGACAGGCTAATGTTCAAATGTTTGTTAAGCTTATGGGACTTAACTACGGGGTCATCAGTCCCTAAACTTACAAACTACTTATGAACTACTTACGAACTAGGACGGCACAAATATCCATGCCCGAGGGGGGATTCGAACCCCCGACCGTAATGGCCGTGCTGACCATGACTGAAGCGCCTCAGTCACCTCGGCCACCGCGGCCGGCGAGACAGGCTGTGTGAGGCCGGCGTGAGAAGTGGCTGGCCGCTGCGGCTGCGGCGTGTGACGGCCTTGATGACGCGGAAGCCGCGCTCGGTGGCAGCGGGTCAGCGGCGCGGGTCACGCCCAACTGGGTCAGCGCCGCCGCCGCCTAACGGGCCACGCCGGCTTCTGCTTACCGCTCCACGCGCTCACGCACTATACCTTGCAGGTAGCGGCCTGCCTTTTCCTAAGTTTCACAAACGCGTCGACAGCCTTACGCAAATAGTGAAGCACTCAGGAGGCGCACTTCCATGTAAACGCAACTTGGCGCACGTAACGCACCATCGTCGGGTATGTAAGCGATTAGAATGTCAATTCTCAATGACAGATATAGCGTCCACAAGGACGCATTAGTACTGTTAGTGTTTGGTGGTGTTAGCATAGGGTGTCCGCCTCCTTAGCGCAGTGGCAGTGTCGCTGACTACCACGCAGGAGGCCCGGGTTCGATTCCCGGCAGGGGACTAGGTGTTGTGTGTTGTCCTAATCGTCATCATTTCATCATCATTGGCACGTAAGTCGCCCACGCGGCGTCAAATAGAAAGACTTACACTCAGGTGGCCGAACAATCCCGTAAGGGATCTCCCGGCCAAGAAAGCCATACGCTCATTTCAGCATAGGGTGACCAGACGTCCCGTATTTTACGGGATCGTCCCCTATTTAGCCGAAGTGTCCCGTTGTCCCGACAAAATAAATACGGGACGTATATTGTCCCGTTTTTTACTAGCGATCCCACAAAAATAAAAATTAAAAAATTAAAAAAAAAGTGTTCAAATGTTTGTGAACCTTAAAGGACTTAACTGCGGGGTCATCAGTCCCTAAAGTTACAAACTATTTATGAACTACCTTATAGTAAAGACAACACAAATATCCGTGCCCGAGGGGGGATACGAACCCCCGACGGGGAACGGCCTCGCGCATCGGAGCATAGCGCCTCAATGCGCTTGGCCATTCCACCGCGACGCCATCCCACAAATTTTGAAATAACATATTCCTAAGGAATGTAAAGCGTAACCAAAGGGAGAACAAATGCAGTCATAATCGAGCATTACAGAAAATAGGCTGTAACTCAAATGAGTCACGATTTCTGAAGTTCTTTGGTTCGTTTCGTTCTACATAATGCTTTGACATGACATGAGCACGTTTTCCAACTACAAAATTTTAGACATTAATTAGTTCACTAGAAGATGGTGTGCCGAAAGAGTTTCATTTCTTGGACATTTCATTTCATGAGCCTTCATGTGCTTAAACCATCTTTCGGCTCGAATATCGTTTTCTTTCCAAATCTGATCAGTAAAGTCTTAATACTTTACCAGTATTCGGTGAAAATATTTTGAAAGAAAAATGTCAAGATCAGCTTCTTGACGTTACCTGGTGCAAAAGTTTGCTGTTCGTTTCTGGGTTTGTGCCAGCTGTACCTGGAACTAATGCCGCTGCAGAAAGAGCGTTCTCTACCACAAATAGTTAATACACCGCGAAAACATGCGAAGGAAATAATTATAACAAGAAATTTTCAGACGTCCCAAAAAAATTTTAATTTCCATGCTAGTCCGGTTGGTTTCGTATTCTTTCATAAATTACTTTTCGTATTGTAATTCTGTTATAATCGAAGAAAGGAAGAATTTTAGGCTTAAAGTTCCGTCGACGGTATTGTTATTAGAGAAGCTCACACCCGCATTTTTAAGTAAGAATGGGGAAGGAAATCGGCTGTGTCCTTTGAATGGAACCATCACGTCATTTGCCTGGAGTGATTCAGGGAAACCACTGAAAACCTAAATCTGGATGGCCGGGATGGATTTGAACCACCATCCTCCCGAATGCAAGAGGGTTTCTTTTTTTTTAAGTATTTTCTGGACACAATACACAGTACTAAAACAGAGAGGAGGATATTTAAATACGAGAACCACCATATATGACACGTTACCTTTGGGATGGAGGTGAAGCAGAAAAAAAATGATGTCTTTGTTTCGTACTTTACTGTGTGTGAATTAATTGGTGTGTTTATGTCTGCCTTAAAACGTTGGCCGCCGGCGGCCACAACAGGCGGCTCTGGCGCACCTCTAACCTCATCGCGGCAGTCAACGTGTTAATAAGTGACACCAAGGCAATCACTATAAGGGATTACAGCTATGCTGATGACGCCGCAGATAAGCTAACATTTGATTTCGTAATCTTGGGTACCTGTATGTGTCCCGTATTTTTATTTTGGAAATCTAATCACACTATGTTAGCACGCATGGCACCGCCCGGATAGGAGAGCGAGCTGCTTCCGTGACGGCCAGGCACGCCGGCTCCGGGTCGAATCCATCTGGCAGGTTAACCACCTGTTTTCCCAGGTCCCACTATAGTCGAGCCGCCGAAAGAACGACTCTGACAGCTAGCGGCTATGTTGCCAATGCTGCTACGCGGCTGTTTGTTGTTACGCCGTGTCGGTCGCCGGCACACGAATATTACGTCCGAATATTTTCGGACCGTTGCTATGTACTACTAAAGCGTGACCGAACGATAACAAGCACGAGGTAATAAAAACACTCTTTTTGAAGTTACAAAGAAAAGGTTTAGAGATATATGTTGAGTTAAAGTACAGCTTCAGATGTTCCAGTATTCCTTTAAATACAATGTGTCATTTAGTCTTCAGCCAAAGGTTGGTAGTTGAAGAATGTTGTTTATATATTTCATTTTCTGTAACCATTTTCCACAGACTCGCTGTTATTACTCAAACACTATATTGTGGCAATTTGCTGAGAGGGTAAACAAATAAGGACTACCACTTTACAAGTAGTAAAGACGCCTCTTCATAGTAGTTGCTCCAATTTTCAGGGCTGCGGCTACTCGCTCAACTACTTTAGACAACGCCAAAAGAGGCCCACCATTGTCCCTTTCCTACTCAAAATAGCACCGTAGATTATACGCGAGCTCACGGGACTGGCTCTGTAAAGTAGCGCCCCTGCCGACTCTCCTACGGTTAGAGGAAGAAGCCATCTCACACACGCCTGAAATTAACGACACGTAACATGGCAAGAGCAAAACCGGTAACACAACGATACAAACGATAAACACGCGACATATGCTTTGCAGCGATTGAAGCATGCCACCCCGAGCGACCTTGAGTGGCAGGGTGGCAACGCGGGACCGTTACCCCGGCAACGTTTACGTATTCCAGAGCTCAGGTTGGTGGTTGAGTGTCCCCCCCACCGTCTGCGGCCCACGTGTGCGAACTATCAGGGTCGTTCTTTCGGCGGCCCGACTGTAGCTGAATAGCGGAGTGGTAGCCAAGTGGTCCCGGAGTTACACTATTCGTAATCATTTAGAAAACGTCCACACACTCTAACCACTCTGACACTCCGGTCAAAACCATTAAGGTATCAGTTCAGATATCTAGATTCTGAAGTTTTATCACTAGAATGAACTAAAATGGTTCGCCGCGTGGGAGTAGCCGAGCGATCTGGAGCGCCACGTTGCGGATCGCGAGGCCTCCCTCGTCGGAGGGTCGAATCCTCCCTCGGGCTTTGATGTTTGTGTGGTCTTTAGTATAAGTTGGTTCATACGTGGTTAGTAAGTTTAGGGACTGATGACCCCGCAGTTAAGTTCCATAAACTTTACAAACATTTGAACCTTTTTCAGTTGGCAGAGCAGAGGAAAACAAGGACATACCACATCCATTACGACCATACCCAGTAAAACACTGTGGGTTGAGGACAATTTTTCCTGGTTACGGAAGTAAACCCAGGAGAGGAACACAAGTAAAACTGATCACGTTTAATAGCCAAGGCAGCAAGAGCTAGGTTCTTCAAGCAGACCAAACTTGCGACAGCTCAGAATTTTGCTTGCCGTAACAAAATGATATCTTAGTCTCTCCTGCATCATTGTGCCAATTCCTGTCATAGTTTATGGTATACAAAGCACACTGCAGTACTCGCATATTTTTATTCATATTCTTAGTAAATTTAGTTAGAGAGCTGTCGCTGCTGCAAGTCGATACATGTCCGAAGAATCTCAAGAGTGCAACAGCTTAAACTGTACTTACCCATAATTTCCAAATAAGTAGGCGCACAAAGGAACGGTAATTATTACCAGCCAGATGGCAAGTGGGTTCCCCTACTCCAGAGAAATGGGATTCTGACCCCCCTTCGCGTCATCTTCAAATATATCTTTATTTACACCCACGCTCGAAAAACGCCAGGAGACGCGTGGCAGAGTGTACTGTACGACTACTTCCCATTGCATTAGATATTAGCATTTTTTTCTGTGTCATTAGCGCATGTAGCGCTTGACGAATGATTATTTAAATGCCCCTGTACGCAAATAATTAATGTAATAATAAAGCGATTTACGCAAAATTTCTGCATGGTGCGAAAATTGGCAATTGACACTAAATAAAGAAAAGTCTGAAGTAATACACATGACCACTAAAAGAAATCCGCTGAACTTTAATTACGCGATAAATCAGTCAAACCTTAAGGTCGTAGATTGTACCAAATACCTAGGAGTTACAATTACGAACAACTTTGACTGGAGAGAACACATAGAAAATATTGTGGGGAAGGCGAACCAAAGGTTACGTTTCATCGGCAGAACGCTTCGAAGATGCACCAGCTCCACCAAAGAGACTGCCTACATCACACTTGTGCGTCCTCTCCTGGAGTACTGCTGCCCCTTGTGGGACCCTCACCAGGTGGGACTGACGGAAGATATTGAGAAGGTTCAGAGAAGGGCAGCTGGTTTTGTTTTATCACGTTACGGGGGGGGGGGGGGGGGAAGCGTCACGGAAATGTTGCACGAATTGGGGTGGAAATCATTAAAAGAAAGACGTTATTCATTGCGGCGTGATCTGTTTGCGAAGTTTCAATCACCGACTTTTAGTTCTGAATGTGAAAATATTTTGCTAGCACCCACCTACTTAGGGAGACATGACCATCCCAATAAAATAAGAGAAATCAGATCGAAAACGGAACGATTTAGGCGTTCTTTCTTCCCGCGCGCTATTAGAGAATGGAACGGTAGAGAAAAGTTATGAAAGTGGTTAATGAACCCACTGCCAGGCACTTAAATGTGATTTGCAGAGGATCTATGTAGATGTAGATGTAGATGTAATCTTTTATTCACGGACCCATAAGGAAATACGTGAGGCCTTTAGTAGATTTCTAGATTTTTCACTTAATACTGGTTCTAGAAATCTCGTAAACAGGCTCCGGCTGGGGAACTGGCGACCGTCCTAGAGAGTCTGCTAGTTTAGGTTTCCGTTACGCTCTCCCTTGACTCAAACAACTAGGAACATTACTGTTGCCCTTCTTTGAATATGTTCCATATATCCGTTAGAGCAATTTTGTATGGGTCCCATATACCTGAGAAATATTTTTAAATTACACGCGGCGAATCAGCCTATGTTGATCGTTCTGTTTTACAACCTAACAAATTGTTACATTCATATATTAGAATGAGCTGACCGATTTCAGTTGCTACTCATTGATACTTCAGTCACAGGGTACTACATTTCTTCGTTCTGTGAAGTAGTACACCTTCCCATTGTTCCGTATAGTAGACCATGACCAGGTCTTTTCATCCTTTAATACTGTAGACGGGATATAAAATCCCAATTCAAAGAATTTCTTCCAGAAATTATGCAACATTTCCCCCATCACGTGCACCATCTGTGCAGGCGCACGTTTATACAGGAATTTGGTTTGATTTAGTAGAACTCCGTTTCTAGTAACTCAGAACCGCTTCAGAACAGCCTCGCCTAAACGGGAAGCTGTATTGTCGCGGAGACTTGTTCTTACACAGCGGTACCAGACAGGATATCCGACGCGTGACTTGCACGTCGATGGTGCTCCCCATTCTGCGCGGTGCCGCTACACTCCATAAAGTTCCAGCTGTCGCACTCCTAATGGCAGTGCGTACAAACTCAATGAGATTATTACAGCGTAGCCACTTTTCCTTTGGGGCAGAAGGCTAATGATACCATTGATTTTCACTCCTGGTGTTTCAGGGGTTGGTACAACAGCTCAGTCAGAAATCTTGCATGGTCCTATTACGTTTGTTGGTGCACGTTTTGAGTTTAGTATTAAAAGTACTGAAGTTTTTGGTGGATCTGGCTGGCTTACTGTGGCTTTTGTGCGTTGTGGTACATGTTCGTATGGTGGCCTTGAGTCACCAGAAACGACACTTGGTTCAGATTCCACATTAAGCTGTAGGTCTCCTTTTCCCGGTAGGCTAGGGGACACGCAAATCGCCGAAGTGGCGTCCAATGAGCCACACGAAATTATTATTATTATTATATGGTTAAACATTGTAAATTAACTTTATTTATTTGTTTTAATGATGTTTGATGGGAGACTGGAATTTTTTCAGGAAAATTTTAAGTAACATTTACTCCTGAAAAATACTTTTGACGGTGAACTATGCATATTAGAGGACAAGTTATCTTTTCCTTGCACCCAAGAGTCTTCTTGAATGCAATACCAACATGGTGAAAAACCAAAACTCCAGCAAAATACCACTAAAATGGTAGTTTGCTACTAAGGGTAAAAAAATGACCCACATGGCACTATTAGGGGTTCGGAAAAGTGTGGTACTTGTAGTGTTAATGGCTGCGTGTACTATAAGACTAGCGTCTAGGCCGGTGGGAAGAGAGAGGATGCAGATGGCAGGAGCAGTTGAGGTGGGGCCGGGCAATGACGTCAGCGGCCGGTCGTCACTCCCGAGGCGGGCAGCCTCGCCGCCTCTCAATACCAGCAATCAGACGCCCAGCAATCATTTCCTTGTTCTACAGCTACGTCCGTCCAGGAACAATAAGCGGGGAATGAGAGGTGCACAACTTATTCTTAGAGTCTGAAATACTGCTGAAATTTACAAAAGAAAGTTTGCGAGGTGCCTGCGACAATTTCTAGGCATGTATATAATCTAGACAGATACTGACGCCCTTTGATATAATACAAAGAATAGAGCCTGCAACTTGTACAGAAGCATGACTGCAGCGAGCAAAGCCGAAGGCCACGAAATGGACCCAGTAGTTGAGAAAGGACTAAGGCGGAAATGAGGTCTATCCTCAATGTTATTAAATTTGTAATCTGTAGATTTAGCAATCTCGCAGGAAACCGGCGATAAATTTGGAAAAGAGACTTGAAGTTGAAGGAGAAAAAGTTAAAACACTGAGGCTGGCCGTACTTAGTTTTTAGATTAGATTAGAGTAGATTAATACTTGTTCCATAGATCATATATACGACATTTCGTAATGATGTGGAACGTGTCAGTTTAGTAAATGTTGTCTATACTTGACAATCAATATTTTAAGTATTTTTTATATATTTTTTTAAGTTTTATCTAAAAATTCATCTACATTGTAGAAGGAGTTGCCATTCAGAAATTCCTTTAATTTCTTTTTAAATACTAGTTGGCTATCTGTCAGACTTTTTATGCTACTTGGTAAGTGACCAAAGACTTTTGTGGCAGCATAATTCACCCCTTTCTGAGCCAAAGTTAGATTTAACCTTGAATAGTGAATATCATCCTTTCTCCTAGTGTTGTAGCTATGGACACTGTTATTACTTTCGAATTGGGTCGGATTGTTAATAAGAAATTTCATGAGTGAATATATATATTGTGAAGCTACAGTGAGTATCCCTAGATCCCTAAATAAATGTCTGCAGGATGCTCTTGGGTGGGCTCCAGCAATTATTCTGATTACACGCTTTTGTGCAATGAATAATTTTTTACTCAATGTTGAATTGCCCCAGAATATGATCCCTGGACCTCCTCACGCCCCTCTCGGCGAGAGGAGGTCATCCTGGCCCGGTTGCGGATCGGTCACTGCCGTTTCAGCCACCGTCACTTGCTCTCCGCCGACCCTGCACCGCTGTGCTCCTGCGGTGAACTGCGGACAGTGCGACATGTTTTACTGTCTTGGGTTAATTTTAATCATCTCCGTGTAGCCCTTCACTTTCCGTCTACTCTGGAGGAAATTTTAGTTGATGACACACGAGCAGCTGCTCGAGGTTTGCGTTTTATCAACTTGGCCAACTTATCAAATGATATTTAACCCTTTTAATTGTCTTTTATCTTTCGTTTTTAGCCTCTTCTTGATATTCTAACTGGCAGTTACCAATTTTTTTTTTTTTTTTTTTTTTTTTTTGAGATCTAGCGAATCTCTGTTCTTGTCTGGTTGTCTGGGCGCTAATGACCGTAGAAGTTGTGCGCCCTAAAATAAAAAAAAAAAAAAAAAAAAAAAAAAAAAAAAAAAAAAAGGCGCAGTAAGCTAATTTACTGAGATTTGTATCACCAAATTTTGCAATGACTCTGATAGCATAAGTAGCTGAACTCAGGCGTTCCAGGAGATCTTCAACGTGTTTCTTCCAATTCAGTCCATCGTCAATGCAAAAACCTAAAAATTTTGAATATTCTATTAGTTAGTTCATAAGTAGTTTGTAAGTTTAGGGACTGATGACTCCGTAGTTAAGTCACATAAGCTATACAAACATTTGAACATTTTGAGCAACTGAACGGAATGAACAGTGTCTTGAAAAGAGGTTACGTGTTTAATATCAATAAAAGTAAAACAAAGATAACAAAAATATTAAAACAGGTGATGATGAATATGTTCAACTGAGACAGGGCGTTCTTGCCCCCCTTCACGCATATCGTTACCAAAGACTTGTTAGATAACACGGCTGCACCGCAACGAGAAACGCAGCTGGCACATTCTCCTGCAGGCAAGGGCGTATCGTCGTCATCTTAACGGCTCGCTTGTGCAAACAAGAAAGGAGTCATCTCCTCCCGCCTCTTCTTTTCATCCCCCGAAATCACTGCGATCTCGGCCATCGGCCTGGCAAAATGGCACGGCCTTTACAACCCTGCACTGATGGCGCACGCCTGGCGTAACATTCACTACGTTCACATGCAACACATCTTCCGGAAGACGAAAACCGATTTTCGTAAACCGTTTTTCGCTGTCGTGTTTACATGGCATAGCCTGAATCGGTTTTCCTAGCCCACTTAACATGGCGGCTGAAAAACAACTGATTCAGTTCCTGATTTAGTCATCAAAATCGCTATTTTTCTTTATTTAAATACAAAGATTAATATTCACTCTAATATTTATACTTTTATTTCACATTAGTAAATATCACTCTTTCAATATGTGCCGAAAATTCTTGACAAGAAAACACAATCTGACAAGCCAAGAACGCTTCAAAAACGGTTGCGTTTACATGGGAACGAAAATCGAATGTGGAACTGAAAAACTGCTTTAGAGAAGAAGATTTCCAGAATCGATTTTGGAGTGTTTACATGACGAACCAAAACCGGAATTGGGAAATCGGTTTACGAAATCCGGTTTTGGAAGCCCATGTAAACGGGGTGATTGTGTCTGCAGCCACGCAAGCTCTCGGCTCGCTCGCACCATTTACAAATTAGCTCTCAACAATGACGCTGCGCCTATTTTTAATCACAAGTGCTCTAGCAGCATAGGCTAGACTTTATAACATGAACACAGACACCGCTACAGTGCTCGATATTCGCTAACGAACCGTTGATGACGAGATCGCGTTAACTCTTTCAGTCGCACTTTTACAATAGGAACATAATTACCAATGTCTGTTCACACTTGTACAATAGGAACATAATTATCAATGTCTGTTCATTGAAGCAACTGTTACAACTGAAATATCACAGACAATAGAGGGAAACATAATATAAGGTATTCAGTGATTGTGAACGTTATTTATTAGACGAATCATCATTACAAACGTGCAAAACTAACAAAAACAAATTATTTTTTTATGAAAATCTGCAAAACATGTTTTGCCTTTTCGGAAGCAAAGAGGCACTTTACATGTACTACACTGCCATACAGTACGCACGGGAGATATTTTAGTGCTACGATTGCAGCATCTTCTTGATGTGCTTCTTTCAGGTTGATGCTGACTGGATTCTAGACGAATTTCCTGCGGGACTGTAGGTTTGTGGTGTTTTATAAATGCAGGTCCTGGAGATGAGGCCGCGGAATTACGGCTGCTGTTCACTGAATCCGGCCCGTGTTTGTCTCTGACATATGCTGGTGCCAGTAGGCCCCGATATACTTCTCTCCGGAAGTCTTTCAGAATCAGCTTGTCGAGGTCTGGGCGTGAAGAGGACTGCGTTGTACCCGTTGTATTGATGTTTTATCAGACACTCGAGACAAGGTACATTAGCGCTATATTCAATGCAACTGGTATGCACTGACATTCATGCAATGTACCCGGAATCTGTCATTTGTTTTGAAGCACAGTCCAAACGGACATACTAATTCAACCGTTTATCGCTAGATGGCGTGGAATAGAAGTACCGTGATCGAAAAGAGGTGGTTAGTAACACTAACCACCAAGACTGAAAGAGTTAAAGGAGTAAATCAGGCGTGTTCTTTTCGAAGAAACGTCCTGAAAATCGCCTGAAGCCGTTTAAGGTAACTACCATAACCCAAATCTGCATATGAGCGAATATCCTCACGAAATCACAATTGTTTCCTAGGCAAGATACGTGTCTTCGCCTCCATTCCGCCATGGCGACGATGCAAATTTGTAGGGATCCAAGGCGCCAAGGCATTTGTAAGACACAGTGCCATACCTTGTATTGTACGATCCGACAGCTCATTGGAGACTTGTTTTCGCTTGTTCTTTTTTACTCAGGGATAAACCACACTATGCATGGAAGTCAAACAAAAAGTGCAATCATAACCGTTTAATAACAAACAGAGTATGATTTTTTCATTTTTGTCCATGTAACGAGGTATGTATAATAAGATTGATGTATATATCAACAAACTTTGTCTATAAATATCAAAGCCGTAAAACAAAGTGGAATTTCCGTCGAGATACCTGTGAAAAAAAAAATAATAAAAAGTTATCTAACATTCCACTTCCAGGAGTACCACGCATTGTACATTTAGAGGTGAAATAAAATGTTAACAAAATCCTAATCTACCAAAGAACAAGCTTCGTAGCATCAAGAATTTATTACAGTGTATTATGCCATACGTGTTGAAGAAAATCAAATGTACAAAACTGTTTGTTCATTAGTCCCTAGAGTAACAAACTATTTAAACTAACTTACACTAAGGACACCACACACATACAACAGTATTTTTATCACCATTATTATTATTTGAATTGGTAGCTATTGCCCGTTTTAGATTTCTCTTGTGGGCTATAAATGGAATTCTATCCTCCAGCTTTTTCCCTTTCACTGTTCACAACCGTTCTCAACAACAGTCTATGAAAGACTGCACCTGCCAAAAGTTTTTCATGCCGATCTTGTCACAATACCTCCTTATTCCCTCTCCTACAAACAGCCATTATACGCATAAAAAATAATCCCATATAACATTCGTTCTCACTGAAATCAACGCTTTTTACCATTAAAATCATTAATTATTGAAGTCTTAAATATTTACATACATATTCCACCGTTCGCATTTATGTCACTACATACCATCTTGAATCGGCATAAATAAGTCTTTCTATACCAAGAATCATCTCCAGCGATGATTTTTACATAGACTTTGGCAGCCAAACAACAGCCACGTGGCAATACATGTTTTGTTGAATGGTAACATTCACGATATAACCACGTTGCTGTCGTTTCTCGTTTATTTTATTTTCTGTTTCACCAGAGTTCTTGTGTATTAATGCGCTACATCTACAAGGGTACACCGCAATTAAGTGCCTGCCAGAGGGTTAATCGCACATTCCACTCTGTAATAGGGACCGGGAAGAAAGAACACCTACATCTCTCTGTTTCCTCTTATTTCATAATGATCACTTCTCCCTACGTAGATGAGAGTCAGCAACATATTTCCGCATTCGGAGAAGAAAGTTGGAGTATATCTTGCCGCAACGAAAAACGGCACTGTTGTAATTATTCCCACGCCAATTCTTTTATTATTTCTGGGCCACTGTTTCCCCTGTATCGCGACAATACAAAACGAGCTGCCCTTCTGTTTACTTTATCGATGTAAAACCTACCTGATAAGCATCCTGCATCGCACAGCAATACCCCAAAAGAAGACGGACTAGCGTGGTGCTGGCAGTCTATTTAGAAGTTCAGAATCAAGTGTTTGTAAAGCTTATGGGACTTAATTACGGGGTTATCAGTCCCTAAACTTACAAACTACTTATGAACTACTTACGAACTAGGACGGCACAAATATCCATGCCCGAGGGGGGATTCGAACCCCCGACCGTAGTGGCCGTGCAGACCGTGACTGAAGCGCCTCAGTCTCCTCGGCCACCGCGGCCAGCTTAGAAGTTCAGATGCATCGTCTAGGTGTTCTGCCAATATGCTGGTTTGTCTTCCGAACAACATTTCCCACGTGTTCTTTCCAGTTTGCTAGAGTAGAGGAATGCTCAGATCTAATGAAGGCAGTGACTCTAGCCTTTCTTTACTGGTCAGGAAAAGACAAAAACTAATCATGAACAAAAATTAAAAAAAAAAAGTTTATCTTGCCTTGAGGAACTGATATTAGCTTCTCGTGAGCGCTGCGAACCTCTATGTAAGAATACAATAATTTTAATTTCCGGATTTAATTAACGTACCTGTGGAGCGTATACATGCAGGAGATTCAGCTCTTTGACGTTCAATCAATAACGGCAACTTTGTTTAGAGGACTCCTACTTAGGTACATCCTATCAGATTACTTTCAGTGTTTAAATTATCTAAAAACACGCATACTCAACTCATCATTGGTAGCAAAATGTAAAGGTAGGCACCGCGACATTAAACACGGAGAAAGAGAGGTCGAGATTGTGACATTTTCAGTGCAGGCCCGATGCAAGACTGCAGGTAAAGCAGTTCACCTTGCATCGTGCAAACTACTGAAGGCTGCTGTAGTTCCCGCCAACTATTCTCAAGCGGCTATGAAAAGCTGGCTCACCTACTAGTCCTCGACTGAATGTCAGCCACTTCCTCACATAGGCGACCGCTACGCTTGTGTAGCAAACAGGCAGCTCGATCTGGCTACTGCAAATGCAGTGTACCACGAACAGCACAAAAGAAAGGGAGATTAGGGGGAAACGTTCCGTCGACAGCGTGGTCATTAGAGACGAAGCACATGCTCATATCGATTTTTACTAAGGATGAGGAAGGAAGGCGGTCGTGCCCTTCAAAGGAAACATCCCGGCATTTTCCTGAAGTGATTTAGAGAAATCATGATGGCCAGAAGCAGTTTTGAACCTCAGTCTTCCCGAATGCGAGTCCAGTGTATTACCACTGCGCCACTTTGCTCGGTCGTGGTCACTAGAGGCGGAAAAACAGCACAAAAGTATCGGCGACAGTGGAACAGATGCCCTGAGAATTGCAGAAATCAGGCCCACTTGTAGCAGTTTTGCAGCAGGTCTTTTATAGCCCCCAACCCACAAGACGTATACGACCCACGCAAATGCCGGAGCGTTCCACTTACTAATATATATCACACGCTACACCTGACTACATGCGTGTTGACATTGTTGGCTGGCAGATCCCGAAAGCAGTTCGGCAGAATGGTGTCCACAGTAATTGCGGAAGGGGGAGGAGTGAGTCAGACTAGAGGAGAACACAAGCTTCTGGAATAATACTGAAAGTTAGACGGGCATATCGAATCATTAAGTGCTGGTAAGATACTGTTTCGAACTGAAGGAAAACAGGTACAAAAAATGCCATTATACACGGATTCGGTATCCTCGTTTTCATATAAACGCGACATTAGTTTTAAGGGCAGTTCTGACAACAGTAATGCGTTAATGTATCTCAACACGCAATCTCTGTCGTTATTGTCGAGACATGAACCAGATCAGGTCAGTAGAGCTGTGTGCATTCGACTGCATTTGTATTTAAAATGTTGGCTACAAAGAAAGAAAGTGTTTCTGTTGAGAGAAAGAAGCGTGTACGAAGGTCGTGTTCTCTGGATCGATGTGAGTAAGCTGAACCTATTGGTGACATTCGGGGTGCTTTGGAACTTTGTGAATCCACTCTGATAACTATTCGTGAAAATTCTGAATTAATTCGAAAACTACTCACTCTTCAGTCGACTTAAATGTGACTAGTGACCAAATCTCCCTCATAGACGACGAAAACAATGGAAAAAATGCTGAATCCTTAAATTGAACTTTAGTTTAATTTTACATTAAAAACGTTTCAGAAAAGTGATAATGATTATTTTTGGTAAAAATACAAACAAACTCTGTTATTTTAAACTTATTATGCGAGTGAAGAGAACTCCATATTTTAAATATAACATGACTAAGATTTCCGCGAATCCGATATGTGCAGGATTCTACAGAACCTAATTATCGCATAAAACGAGATTTCTTCGCGTATTTGGGGCGCAGCTTGGCTGGAAGATCGGTTGATACAATGCGTCCTGAGACATCAAAGAATATCAAGGCATTTTCGGTCAGTTAAGTACAAGAAATAATTGGCCATAAAAAGATTTTCGCATTTATGTTTATTTTTCCAGTTTCTTATTTTTTTATTTTCAGCGTCAACCTAAATTATTAGTGTATGTATAAAATTTTTCGGAATTTTTGTAGCTTTATTTCCTGAATCAGTTACAGATGAGATTAGGATCGTTATTTCAAAATAGATGACAACCATAGTGATTACTAAAATAAAGACACATCTATAATGGATTTTCAGTTTTCATTGGAGCGTAAATCGTTTTGAAAATTGTTGGCAAATTAAAGGGTATGACTTAAATTTGAATATTTGGACGACTGTGTATGATTTGGGATTCAAAAATAATTTGACTTCACACGAAAGCATTCGCAGGGTTTTAGCGATACGATTACGTAGGCGGTTTTATCGGTATTTATGCATAGGAAGGAGCTCTTTTTACGCAGAATTATAGCTCTGTTACTTTGGTATATGACATTTTGCAATTGGAGTAGGAGTTATCGAGTTACATGCATTAAAACATCGGCATAAATGTTCAAATGTTTTTTATAGCTTATGGGACTTAACTACGGAGTCTTCAGTCCCTAAACTTACAAACTACTTATGATCTACCTAATACTAAGGACGGCACAAATATCCATGCCCGAGGGGGGATTCGAACCCCCGACCGTAGTGGCCGTGCAGACCGTGACTGGAGCGCCTCGGCCACCGCGGCCGGCACATCGGCATAATTCACTTTTCCATGAAGGAGGTAAAAAATGCCGATTTTTGAGGATCGATTGCGGCTAAACAGATCAACCGATTTTAACTTGTAAGCAGGTCTTTTTGGGCAAAATTTTATGCTCTTTCATATTAGTATACATTTCAGTAGAATACGTCGTTTTCTTGATATAGGCGAAAAACTGAAAAAAGTCAAAAACTTTTATTGTTTTCCGGCTCTCAAAACTTTTTGCACAAGCCAGAAACCGTCGCAAACTCATATTACTCTTATGTGGGATGCCTAAGCTCGATTAAAATTATTTCCAGCTTGTGCTTAATTTTAGCCACCAAAAGTGTAAATATTACTGGGTATGAGGTCCGCCTGATATGCAAAACACTGTTTTTATTTAGCACCCAAACTAGTTTCAGGACCTCTGTGCCATCATCAGTGGGCTTTCAATTTATTTCATGCTGTGAAAACAAATTACATTTATTTTACTATTGTGCTAGTTGTAAATTTAGGCCTAAAAAAGTCGTCAGTCTTTTTTTTTTTTTTTTTTTTTTTTAACCTTATTTTACATTTTGTGGTCATGTGGAACCCTTTTTATTACTTATAAAGTGGTAGCGTTTAAAAAGGGTCCCACATGACCACAAAATGTAAAATAAGGTAAAAAAAAACTGACGACTTTTTTAGGCCTAAATTTACAACTAGCACAATAGTAATTTTTTTGGGACTTAACTACGGGGCCATCAGTCCCTAAACTTACAAACTACTTATCAACTACCTTATACTAAGGACGGCACAAATATCCATGCCCGAGGGGGGATTCGAGCCCCCGACCGTAGTGGCCGTGCAGACCGTGACTGGAGCGCCTCAGTCCCCTCGACCACCGCGGCCGGCATAGTAAAATAAATGTAATTTGTTTTCACAGCATGAAATAAATAGAAAGCCCACTGATGATGGCACAGAGGTGCTCAAACTAGTTTGGGTGCTAAATAAAAACAGTGTTTTGCATATCAGGCGGACATCATACCCAGTAATTTTTACTGCAAACACGGAAAAATAAGAGCTGCAAATCAAGAAAATGACGAATATACCAAAAGTGTAATTTGCCTGGGCTGTTTCGCTGCGATAGCCTTTGCTGGCGATTGTGAGGAAGGTTCGGCGTGTAGTGGATAGTCCACCTCCACGATGTAACGGCGGGCCGAGATGCCTGGACGGCAGGGGAGCGAGGCTAGCGCGTCCTTGCTGCAGGCTGCAGCTGCTCGGGTCATCAACCGGCCGCGCTACCTTCGCCGGAATTCTACCTGCGCCCCAAAATAGGCGCAAAAAAACTTCCGCGGGGAGACCTTGGCTTCACACGCGCAGCTTCCAGCTTCCAGCGGGCTTGGGAGTCTCGTTCCGCCCACCGGGACACCTTACGCCGCCGAAAGGACGGCACAGCTTCCAACTCTTTGCTAAGCTCCCTTCTGCCACTTCCGCTTAAGCTTGTGACGTTGCGTGGCCCGTGTGAATGGGGCATAGATCGTCTCTAGGGTTGCTTGTTACTAAAGCACTCTAAGCCACACAATTACTACGTTTACATGCAACACATAAAGTGTGAAGTAATACACATGACCACTAAAAGAAATCCACTGAACTTCAGTTACGCGATAAATCAGTCAAACCTTAACGTCGTAAATTCTACCAAATACCTAGGAGTTACAATTACGAACAACTTTGAGTGGAGAGAACACATAGAAAATATTGTGGGGAAGGCGAATCAAAGGTTACGTTTCATTGGCAGAACGCTTCGAAGATGCACCAGCTCCACCAAAGAGACTGCCTACATCACACTTGTGCGTCCTCTCCTGGAGTACTGTTGCCCCTTGTGGGACCCTCACCAGGTGAGATTGACGGAAGATATTGAGAAGGTTCAGAGAAGGGCAGCTCGTTTTGTTTTATCACGTTACGGGGGGGGGGGGGGGGAGCGTCACGGAAATGTTGCACAAATTGGGGTGGAAATCATTAAAAGAAAGACGTTACTCATTGCGGCGTGATCTGTTTGCGAAGTTTCAATTACCGACTTTTACTTCTGAATATGAAAATATTTTGCTAGCACCCACCTACTTAGGGAGACATGACCAGCCCAATAAAATAAGAGAAATCAGATCGAAAACTGGACGATTCAGGTGTTCTTTCTTCCCGCACGCTATTTAGAGAATGGAACGGTAGAGAAAAGTTATGAAAGTGGTTAATGAACCCTCTGCCAGGCACTTAAATGTGATTTGCAGAGTATCTATATAGATGTAGAACACATCTTCCGGAAGACGAAAACCGATTTTCGTAAACCGTTTTTCGCTGTCGTGTTTACATGGCACAGCCTGAATCCGATTTCGTAGCTCACATAAAATGGCGGCTGGAAAAAACAGCTGATTCAGTTCCTTATTTAGTCTGCACAATCGCTATTTTTCTTTATTTAAATACACAGATTTGTATTCACTCTATTGTTTATACTTTTATTTCAGATTAGAAAATATCACTCTTTCCATATGTTCCGAAAATTCTTAACAAGAAAACACAATCTGACAAGCCAAGAACGCTTCAAAAACTGTTGCGCTTACATGGGCACGAAAATCGATTGTGGAACTGGAAAACCGCTTTAGAGAAGCGGATTTCCAGAATCGATTTTGGAGTGTTTACATGACCAACCAAAAGCGGAATTGGGAAATCGGTTTACGAAATCCGGTTTTGGGAGCCCATGTAAACGGGGTGTTTGCTAAGCTCCTTTCTGCCACTTCCGCTTAAGGCCCTATTACACGATACACCTGAGGCGTACGCCTATGCACCAGCGCCACAAGTGTGATTATCTGGAACTACGTACTGCTTCACGTAAACCTATTACACGATGCACGGCGGATATTTCTTCGCGCGAATCCGACCATGCGCGGTAGACAGCAATAACGCGCATGAAACACGAAGAAAACAAGCTCATCTAATCGTTCATTCATACCACACAAGAACCCGAGGGAAGCTGTGATTTCCTGGAACCTCATTCATTAAATAATTTCTGTGAGCTTACGGTTCCTATTTAATGTGAAGTTGTCATTTTTTATTAAGTAATTCTTTCTTTTTTCTTATGTAGTTAGCACAGAATTGAGTCACTATTGCTCTGAATTACAGACTCAACGCTTTCGCTTTATATAAGAGTTCCAAGTTTGTGTAGGTAATGGCCAAACTACTTAGGTTATCGGTTCCTAGACTTACGCCGATGACAACATGCACACAAATGCCTGAGGGAGGACTCGATAACTTCGGCGGGAGCGGCCGCGCAATTCGTGACATGAGCCTCAGACCGCGCGACAGCTTTATATTACGACACTACGTTGAAAATGTATATGTCTGTCTAAATTTACATTTATATAGGATTTCGCACAAAGGACACAATAATGTCGAGAACCAGACGTTGGGTTCGACTGTGGCCGGAAAGAAGGAAGGTAGGGGAATATACTTACAGCTAATAAAAGAACTGAGTCCCGGAAATCCGCAACGAATTTGGAACTTTGTGAGGAAGAACGTGACCTGTTTTGAAAAGCTGCTGTTTGTAAAGTTGTACGCATATCATTGAGGAGTAAACAATTGCTGACGTAACTTATGACAAAGGGATCGTGTGGGTTATACAAACAACTTTCCTCCCAGTACGCCTGAATAATGTCTCAATGGCTCGCTGTTCCATTTCATTTCTATAAGTATGAAGCAACCAACGTAAAAACGCAATTTCTTAAACACCTAGTATAAAGGTCTGTTGGCAAACATGTTTCTTGTTTAATTAATGTATTTATGAAAATTTACTAACTGAAAAAGCGGGAAGAACCCGCAACACGGAAGTCTGAAATCACAAATCAGTTCTAATTACGAATGTCATACACAAATAACAAGCAGAAAGCTTCCTGCAGTATCCGCTTCTGCGCATGCGCAAGTTAGCGCTGCCTAGTGCGCATGCGCGGATTCACGGGAGTTTAGAACTGGTCCCTATTCAGGCGCGCGGATAGTGTCTGCGAATAATCACGGTTCCGCGGTAGTTGCACGTGTTTCGCCGCTAGATGGCTGTCGCGCTAGACCTATACCTTTCGCGGCGGGTCGTCGTGTAATAGCGCCTTTAAGCTTGAGACGTTGCGTGGCCTGTGTGAATGGGGCTTAGATCGTCTCTAGGGTTGCTTGTTACTAAAGCACTCCAAGCCACGCAATGAATCAAACTTCAAAAAAGAGAAGTTCTTGGTCAAGTTAATAGCAGCACATTCTCCAAGGTTCTTCTACCAAAATAAAGTCGTTGTTAGATGAGAACGGATTTTTATTGATTCTTCCATCACACTACAGCACAGTATACATCTGGTTTAAAGCTCGTGGCAACCGAACTTACAGGAACGTACCACGGCTGTCTACGGCTTTCTACATCTACATCTACATAGATACTCGGCAAATCACATTCAAGTGCCTCGCAGAGGGTTCATTAACCACTTTCATAACTTTTCTCTGCCGTTCCATTCTCTAATAGCGCGCGGGAAGAAAGAACACCTAAATCGTTCCGTTTTCGATCTGATTTCTCTTATTTTATTCGGATGGTCATGTCTCCCTAAGTAGGTGGGTGCTAGCAAAATATTTTCATATTCAGAAGTAAAAGTCGGTAATTGAAACTTCGCAAACAGATCACGCCGCAATGAGTAACGTCTTTCTTTTAATGATTTCCACCCCAATTTGTGCAACATTTCCGTGACGCTCCCCCCCCCCCCCCCCCCCGTAACGTGATAAAACAAAACGAGCTGCCCTTCTCTGAACCTTCTCAATGTCTTACGTCAGTCCCACCTGGTGAGGGTCCCACAAGGGGCAACAGTACTCCAGGAGAGGACGCACAAGTGTGATGTAGGCAGTCTCTTTGGTGGAGCTGGTGCATCTTCGAAGCGTTCTGTCGATGTAACGTAACCTTTGGTTCGCCTTCCCCACAGTATTTTCTATGTGTTCTCTCCAGTCAAAGTTGTTCGTAATTGTAACTCCTAGGTATTTGGTAGAATCTACGACCTTAAGGTTTGACTGATTTATCGCGTAATTTAAGTTCAGCGGATTTCTTTTAGTGGTCATGTGTATTACTTCACACTTTTCTTTATTTAGTGTCAATTGCCAATTTTCGCACATTGCAGAAATTTTGTCTAAATCGCTTTGCAGTTGCATTTGATCCTCAATTGACTTCACTAACCGATAAACGACAGCATCATCCGACTTTCAGCAGCTTACAACTGCTTACAACTTATAACTGCCATCGACTGCCCCTTGCCGTCAGTAGCGGCAAACAAAGTGACTACAAATTTTGAAGAAATTTATACAGTTCGATTTAGTGGTTAACAAATAATATAACTGGTTACAAAAGTTGGTAAAAAAGGTTACAATTCATGCAATAAATTAATTATTTAAAGGTAAGTGGTGCGTATTTCGCTACAAGGCCGCTAGGTGATACAATAACCTTTGAGCTGTAAGTTCATGTAAACAAACGAGTCCGAACCTGACGTCTTATGATTGATCTTCAAATTCAATATTTTACCAAAATTTTAAGGTAACGACAATTTACAAGTGAAAAAATGTTCATAAAGGTGTATGGTTTATTAAAACTTAATAGATGACAATTATAGTTTTTCGTTAATAGTTCGAAACTGATATAATCGTTAGACAAACTGTTAGGTTCGTAAAATTAACAATATTCTCGTTTAAAAAAAAATTTGGTAGTGACTGTTTTATCGTGAGGTTTTTTAACTCAGGATCTTTAATATTTCCTATGAAACGTCACCAAAAAAAATGTTTGTAAATCTATCGGACCAAACTGCGTGGTCATCAGTTCGTAGCTTACAAACTACTGAAACCTAGGTAAACTAACCTAAGGACAAACACACACATCCATGCCCCAGGGAGGACTCGAACCTCCACGGCGAGCAACCGCGCGCTCTGCAGCGAAACGTCACAAGCTGACGCAACAAAAAAAAAAAAAAATGTTCAAATGTTTGTATAGTTTATGGGACTTCACTACGGGGTCATCAGTCCCTAAACTTACAAACTACTTATGAACTAACTATGACTAAGGACGGCACAAATATCCATGCCCGAGGGGGGATTCGAACCCCCGACCGTAGTGGCCGTGTAGACCGTGACTGGAGCGCCTCAGTCTCCTCGGCCATCGCGGCTGGCGGAAGCTTTGAAAAATCAGAAATTCTGAGGAAAGCGGTTCGAATGAATCGTTGTCGTCGTTGTTGTTGTTGTGACTTTCAGTCCGTAGACTGGTTTGATGCAGCTCTCCACGCTACCCTATCCTGTACAAGCCTCTTCATCTGAGAATAACAACAGCAACCTACATCATTTTGAATCTGCTTACTGTATTCGTCCCTCGGTCACCCTCTACGATATTTACCCCACACACTTCCTTCTAATCCTAAATTGACGATTCCTTGATATCTCAGAATGTGTCCTACTGACTAACCCATCCCTTCTCTAGTCAGGGTATGCCAGAAACTCCTTTCCTCCCCGATTCTGTTGAGCAACACCTCATTAGTTACGTGATGTACCCATCCAATCTTCATCATTCGTCTGTAGTACCACATTTCAAAAGCTTCTATCATATTTTTTTCTGAACTCCTTTTCGTCCCCGTTTCACTGCCACACGATGCTACACTACAGACAAATGCTTTCAGAAAGGACTTCCTAATATTTAAAGTAATGTTGGATGTCAACAAATTTCGCTTCTTCAGAAACGCCTTTCTTCCAATAGCAATTATGCATTTTATATCCTCAGAAGTTATTTTGATACACAAATTACAAAACTCATCTATTACCTTTATTGTCTCATTACCTAATTTAATTCCTTCAGCATCGCCTGATTTTCTGACACTTCTCCCTCCCACCTTTCCCAAAACCACATCCCCGTCCGTGAAAGCAGCTTTCTTGATGGGATTTGAATTCTCTTCTTCGTAATTCCCTGTAACTGCAGGTGCAGTCGATTCCTCTACACTTAGCCTGTCAGCGACAACAATATGGCCACCTGTACCGATATAAACCTGTCCAGGCGATAGTAGCGTCACCTGACGAGGAATGACTGTTAGAAACACACAAGACCTGAAAGGTAGTGTAACATTACTCCGCAAATCAAAAATTTTTGAAATTTGTTGTAAAATATGATAAATTTGTGCCGTTTGTGGGCATCCTTCGCAATATACTGCCAGTAGTTTCGAAGAGATCCAGTCACTTCACTCGCATACACGACCCCGTCTTCGTTCTTAGTTTCATAGTTCTTATTCAACTTTCATTTTTATTATCAGGAAGCTAATTGGAAAAAGAGTACAAAAATGAAGCCAGAACATTCAACATTATTAGATGCAAATAATTGTTCAATGATTTCCCGACGTTTTTTAATGCGGAGGTGTCGCGTTATAAAACCAGGCAGCAGGAAGCAGTACAAGAACGGTCGTGCCGCAGTGGATACACCAATACCCGCCATACCATCGCAAGTTCACTCTCTTGTAAAAATCATTTCGAAGTGTCATTTTAATAATAATGCGGGACAAATATTAACTGATAATGACTTATCATGTACTGTACTTCAGGAGGGCATCAGAATATGAGTGTCCAGGAGGTGCAGAGCCCAATCTTCTGTGGGGTGTATGCATTACACTTCACAAAGTCGACCTCGTCGACATCCAAGAAACGTAAAAACCAACCGACAACTTGCACCATAAATAACGAATAAAAAATAGCGCTCCGCAAAGGGTTCGCAGCGTAAAGATCGAAGGCGAAATCCTTCAGAGTTACAAACAGTGCAGGACGTTCAGCCAGGTATCCAGTCTTGAAGAATGGGCGTAGAATTAAATTGCTGTAGCGGGCTCATGGTAAGTGATGGGATTTGATGGCATGCTGCTATCCCTTAAAGGATAACCGGTATGAGGATAATCTCCACGACAGACGGTTGCGCATGAGGTCGCATGCCATCAGTTCGCATCACCCTGGCCTCACACTCAAGGGGTTCCTTGTCATTTCAGTGAGACCAATTGGGGGTTCCTTGACTGAATAGCGGCTCTGCTCACCAAAACTGACAACGCCTGCGGGATAGCTGTGTGCACACCACATATTCATCCGAGCTGCGGATGACACAGCGGTCGGTCGACACCGTTCGTCCTTCCGACAGGGGCGGATTCAAGGTTCGATTTTGGAGGGGGTCACAGGGTACTGTTCGTGTTTTCGGCTCTTCTCCCCACCTCGCCAGAAAAATATAGCTTAGTGTCCCACTCCCTTTCAATACATGTATGATTTTAATAACGGAAGTACATAAATTTGATATAATTATTTTAAATTATGTTCTCCATAATATATATGACATTTTAGTGTAGTAATAATAGTAATAACACCTAATAATTTGTTCACACCAGCATTTCCATTCGACAAAAATACCATAATTCTTCTGCATAATAATCAATAAATAGCAATTCCGTAAAATACTGTTTTTGAAAGTTACATGTCTCCAAATCTTTGTAAACTACACCTGTCACGCAGTTAATTTAAGAACAATAATAGGAGCTTTGATATTGTCATGATTTGCACAATGTGAAATCGAAGTGTGGTTTTAGCATTTCACTTAGCACTACGACTGGAATTCGGTATGCGAACTGTGGCTATACTAGTGTGTTAAGGAGAGGAATTAAAATGTTCAAATGTTTGTATATCTAAGGGACTTAACTACTTCGGTTATCACTCCCTATGCTTACAAACTACTTAAACTAATCTAAGGACAACACACATACCCATGCCCGAGGTCTGTTAATCATAGGTGTAACAATTTCTAGTGGTGTATCAAATGTTAAGACCATCAACGCATAAAAAGATCTGGCAACCATTTATGTCGTTCGCCTTCAAATCTCCCACCACCTTATGCGAAATCTTCATCCATTTTTCCCTCTTAGTACAAAAAAAGTGTGTTAGCTATAAAAGAAACAGCATCTTGATGGTTCAAAATTTAGATCCAGACTAAGTAGCTGCGTAATTCTGTTGTGCTATATATGAAAACATTGCACAGAAATATTGACCTCCTAAGAGCAGATTTATCGCATTACTTAAAAAGATCTCATCGACCCCTACGCCCTTGTCTGTGGATCTTGAAATTTTGATTTCCGTAACGATTTCCGCAGTGGAATGACCCAAGCGTCTAGCTCTATACCACCAATTCCTTGGGAGCGGCCATAATAACGTCGTAAATACAGTATTGTCGTATAAATCTCGGAGTACATACGACGGCTCTGCCAATGCAGCGCCCTTTTTATACCTCGCATACGCAATACTTTCGCAGTCTGGATCTTTACATGCCGCTATTCCCAGACTTTAGTCACCTCGACTTGCTCTACACAACAGTGGTAAGATGTGAGCAGTTATAGTTTACAAGCTTTATTGTGTAATCTACACATAGTTTTCTAAATTACACTCGTCCACGTTCCGTGCATAATGTAGCACAGAGTTCTCTTTTAAGAGTGCGTACGTGTGGTTTCCGTTGCTTATTACAGTTCCCTGTCTGGTCTGCGATATACGGTCTCTCCAGTTCGTATGTTCATTGTACGGGTTCATTGTTTTGTCCGCATTGGCTGTGACGAATAGTCCTTTCAGACGCAAATAACACACACAACCTTTCATTTACGTACGCCAAGTGTTACATATTCATTGATACCCCCATGGCTCTTTGCTGTGTGACAGGTGTTTCGGATTCAGCTAGAGGGCGCATTGGTAAGCCACTGAGCATGTATTCAGGATGACGGCGGTTAAAATTCTCTGTGTTTAGATTTCTCGTAATTCACTTATATCGCTTAAGAGGAATACCGGGATGGTTTCTTTGATTGGGCACACCCAATACTCGTGTTCATCCTTCCCTATATCCAGCCTGTGCCCTCTACTTAATGACCTCGTCGTTGAACACTTAATCTTCTTTATTTCCTTCCTTCAGTTCTTCTTTCGGTTGTGAGCACTTCAAAAAATTTTCAGATATTTGTAAACCCAAAGATCGAAACTGGTGAGATCGTCTGTCCCTAGACTTACAAACTACTTAAACTAACTTAGGCTAAGGACAACACACACATCCATGCCCGAAGGAGGACTTGAGCCTCCGACGGGAGCAATCCGTGACATGGCGCCTCAGACCGCGCGGCCATTCCCGCACAGCTGAGAACCTCTCGTATGGGTTTTCAGAACCTTTTCTAAATGAAACTAGAGGACCCGTGAGAATACTTTGCACCGTTAGTGGAATGACAAAAAAGTTGGGGAAAAAATGGAAGCAAAGTTGAACGTTCACGCATAGCTTTCTTCGGAATCAATGAAAGTGTTTAAAAGCGCAAATGAAAGAGCTTGATTCGCAGAGTGTTGTTAGGTCAAAAAGAACTGCGTACCTTAATTAAAACCGAAGATATCGTAAAATAAACCGATTAAAATATTCAATGCAAGGACATAAGGATACCCCGTTTGAATAAAAATAAAGAATGGAGAGAGTAAGTTAATTCTGATAGCTGATGACAAATCTGCGAATGAATACCTTTCGTTTAAAGCAAAAATGAAGGAAATCGGTCGGATAGAACGGCCTGACCGACTGACTTTAGTTTACAGAAAGGACATCCCCATAGAAATATACAGAAGGAAATCGCGTTTGAGTATAGAAAAAAGAAGGCGGGAGTTATGTGAATTCTGATATTTTATGACAAATCTGTGGATGAATACCTTTAGTTAAAAAAAAAAAAAAAAAAAAAAGTGACGGAAATCGACCGGGTAGTTCAATCTGGTCGACTGACTTTAGTTTTCGTAGATTCTTTTAATACATAAGATGAAATCATCGTGCGGCATTTTTGGCCGGAAGATCCCGCCTGGTATTGTTCGGCCGCCTAGTGCACGACTTTTTACATGATGCCACTTCGGCAAATTGCATGTCTAAAATGATGATGAGGACAACACAACACCCAGAATCGAACCCACGCTCCTTGCGTGGTAGTCAGCGACGCTGTCGACTAAGCTATGGGGACGGACACCTTGTCCAACAACACTGCCATAACTTTGAAGGGATTCTACGTAACCACTCCACTCTGTACTTAGGGCTCCATTATCATGATTTTATCCATTTTCGAGCGATGCACACAAGGAAATTGTCGTTGATTTAGGCATATCCTTAATTCCTCTATTTTCCCCCAGTGATCACAAAACGTGTTACAAGTTAGTGAAACAAGTTAGTGAAACGAAAGCGATTGTCGCATCCCACTACAAATCATTTCAAAACCGCGCCGCCATGCTGATCCATCAGTTGAAAGTACACGAGAAATAACAAATTAGTTACAGATTGTCGCAATAACAATGAACTTCTGTAGCCTGTCAGTACGAAGAGATATGAAATGGATATTTGTTAGAATAGTCCTGGGAAGGTCCAGAGCATCTGCCAGTAACAAAGAGTATAAGATTCTGCTGCAATATTTTCTGACAATTTTTCAGGTTCTGAAGGTAGCAGGGGAAAAACATAGGGAGCGAAGAGTTATAATCAACTTGTACAGAAACCAGACAGCAATTGTTAGAGTCGAAGGGCATGAAAAGGTCGCATTGGTTGGGAAGAGAGTAAGACAGGATTGTAGCCTTTCATCAATGTTGTTCAATCTGTACATTGAGCAAGCTGTGTAAGAATGCAAGGAGAAATATGGAGAGAAAATTAAAGTCCGTTTGCTGACGACATTGTAATTCTGTCAGAGACAGCAAAAGACCTGCAAGAGCAATTAAACGGAATGGACAGTGTATTGAAAGGAAAGTATAAGATGAACATTACCAAGAGAGAGAAAAAAAAAGGTAATGGAATGTAGTGTCACAAAATCAGACGATGCTGAAGGAATTAGATCAGGTAATGAGACGATAAAAGTAGTAGATGAGTTTTGTTATTTAGGTAGCAAGATAACTTCTGATGGGCGAAGTAAATAAGATATAAAATGCAGAATGGCTATGGGAAGAAAAGCGTTTCTAAAGAAGCGAAATTTGTTGACATCCATTATTAGTTTAAATGTTAGGAAAGTCCTCTCTGAAATAATTTGTCTGGAGTGTAGCATTGTATGGGAGTTCAGACAAAAATATGATAGAAGCTATTGAAATGTGGTGCTACAGACGAATGATGAAGATTAGATGGGTAGATCACGTAACTAATGAGGAGGTTCTGAACAGGATTGGGAAGAAAAGCAGTTTCTGGCACATCCTGACTAAGAGAAGGGATAGGTTGGTGGGACACAGTCTGAGACATCAAGGAATCGTGAACTTGGCATTAGAAGGAAGTGTGTGGGGTAAAAATCGTAGAGGGAGGCGGAGGGACGAATACAGTAAGCAGATTCAAAAGGATGTAGGTTGACGTTCGTATTCTCAGAAGAAGAGGCTTGCACAGGACCGGGTAGCGTGGACATCTGCACCAAACCAGCCTGCGGACTGAAGGCCACAACAACAACACTGCTCCATGATTTGGGATACTTACACTACGGGCTTGATACAAGACGGGGAAACTCTGAGATAAGCTAATAGGCTTAAGCAGAACGATATAGCCCGTACGAAAGTGTGAATGAAATTGACAAGGACTTTCAATGGAAAACCTTTGAAGAAAGGCAGTGCTGGTTTCGCCAAACTCTTGGTATAAATTACAGCCGCGAGGAAGAGTCTAGCGGTTCTAGGCACTTGTCAGGGATTACGAGGCTGCTCTGTACAATGGTTCGAGTCCTCCCTCGGGCATGGGTGTGTGTGTGTTGTGCTTAGGTTAGTTTAAGTAGTTTGTAAACCTAGGGACTGATGACCACAGTAGTTTGGTCCCGTACATTTACAAACATTCGAACATTTGTTCACAAATTATACAACCTAAATTCCAGACAGCCTGTCCAACATGCCTGCTGTATCTATCGAATGCCGTGTTTTGACCAGATTTCATAAGTAAGCTTAAAGAGATAATTGCGCATACAGAGGTTTATAGACCGTCGGTCTACAGTCAACACACGAATCAGTAAGACAAGGCGTGGTATAGTAGCAGCATGTCGATAGAGATAACCTGTACCACGTAATATACGGTAATGGAGAATCTGTCAGATTAGTCAATGGTTCTGCAACAAAATCCAGTGATGTACGCCCCAAAGACATGTCATGTGGACATTATCAATTCATGAACGGATATCAGGACCACACGTGACGGTACATCAGCGTGGGGGGGGGGGGGGGGGGGGGGGAAGGCGGAAGCGCGCGACGCAGTGATAGATGCTGCCCCAGTTGAACAAGACGAAGTAGAGGAACTGGGTGACATCTCATTTCTTTCTTTTGAGAGCAGCCAGTGTGGTGTTTATATAGTCGCTGACTATGAAAGCAATTTTTTCGATTGTAGCTTTTGTTTTTACAAGAATCGTTGCGGTTTTTGCGAATCAAAAATAGAGAATTCGTACAGTCAGTTGGCCGATGGAGTCAAGACCGATCAGAAGCAATTTTATTGTTTTTCCTAAACTTGGGAAAGAGGCGCGTCACAATGTTGTGGCTCGCGATTATAGGCTATAATTCACATTGATGTAAAAGGGAAGTATTTTTGATGTACAGTACAATTAGACTTACCAGATTAGAAGCGTAAAATATCTGGAAAACAGTTCAGACTGTTGGAATTGTTGTCGGGAAAAATAAATTTTATGAATAAAAATATTATTTTTTACTTTTGAAATCAACTTCTTACAGAAAATCTTAACACTAGCGGCAGTAATAAATTTACATTTAATTTCTGCGTTCCCACTCGCACTTGATACTGGATTTTACAGAGCCATCCAATTTGTATCCTATAATAGTATTCAGGCAGGGTTTAAAATTCAAACAATTTGCATCATATTTATAAAATTCGCATCGTATTTAGACCTAATTATGAACTCCGCCTTTATTAAAGCAAGACACGAAGAAAAATTCGACTTTAGCTGCCACTGAGCTTTGAATTAAACAAATGGGCAAACATGATTTCCTGCTTTACTAGGCCACTCACTACACCATCTGCACACAGTGGTCACATCTGCACAACTACCCTACCAAAAATGTTCAAATGTTTGTTAAGCTTATGGGACTTAACTACGGGGTCATCAGTCCCTAAACTTACAAACTACTTATGAACTACTTACGAACTAGGACGGCACAAATATCCATGCCCGAGGGGGAATTCGAACCCCCGACCGTAGTGGCCGTGCAGACCGTGACTGGAGCGCCTCAGTCCCCTCGGCCACCGCGGCCGGCACCCTACCCTAAACTTTGTTCAGATAAGCATAAACTGGCTGTCCCGAATAAAATAGTGGATGTTTGAAAATGAGAAACATGAGTAAATACCTAGATGCCGGAAAAAGTGTCCAAATGTTCAAATGTTCAAATGTTTGTAGAGTCTATGGGACTTAACTACGGGGTCATCAGTCCCTAAACTTACAAACTACTTATGAACTACTTACAACTAAGGACGGCACAAATATCCATGCCCGAGGGGGGATTCGAACCCCCGACCGTAGTGGCCGTGCAGACCGTGACTGGAGCGCCTCAGTCCCCTCGGCCACCGCGGCCGGCAAAAAGTGTCCAAATTAGTGCCGTTGCCGCTTACAGGTTTTTGCTAAAACTGACTGCGAGAAACAAACAAAACATTACATTTTCATAGTTTTAAAATTATCGTTTTCTAAACGATCTTTTTCCCCAAGAACATCGTATTATTTACATCATATGTAATACCGAGTGCTTTTGAATAAACGAAACGGTTTGGTTTCTCCATAATTATTTCAGAATTATTAAATCTAGCCGCAGACGCACACAGAGTGGCAATAACCATGTGATTTTATTGACACTCGAGTGGCAATATCCACTGCCGGGCCGGCCACGGTGGCCGAGGAGACGCCGGGCGCCGTGGCTCAGCGCGCCCGGTCAGTAGGCTCAACGCCCTCTGTAATAAAAAAGCTGAGCCAACAACACAACGAACATCAACGAACAAATACGATCAGCGTCCGCAATAAACAGAACTACACATAGAGCAAAAGAGAAAAAAAAAAAAAATAATAATAATAAGGCGCTCCAGTCACGGTCTGCACGGCCACTACGGTCGGGGGTTCGAATCCCCCCCTCGGGCATGGATATTTGTGCCGTCCTAGTTAGTAAGTAGTTCATAAGTAGTTTGTAAGTTTAGGGACTGAGGACCTCGTAGTTAAGTCCCATAGACTATACAAGCATTTGAACATTTTCCACTGCCGGCGGCAGCTGGGACTGCGCCGGCCGGGGCAGTAGTCAGAATTTTGACTATAGAGCGCAAATTGAAATTATTACATATATTCCAACTTGTAAAGCATTACAGCATAATTATGGGAGGGTGGAGAGGAGATTGACCCCCTTCAGCTCCTCCTTGGCTACGGCCCTGGCAGATATCAATGATTCATTATTTAGCACGTACCAGTAGCTATCGACATACGATGCACCGTCGATAGCCACCTGGTAAATCTCATGGCAAACCATCGTATTACTGTACTGTTGAGACTTGGCGCTCATTCCTTGACGTATTGACTGTTGGCTTTCGCCTGCTGTCTTTGGCCGTCTTACTTGAGACACCCTGTATTTAACTTGGGCTTCGTAATCTAGAATTTTCGAAGGCTATATCATTATAATAGATACCAATATGTTTTCTAAAGAGCGGACGTAGCCGCAAAATCCGTGAAGTCTTTGCTACTAGACAGCCCAAATGGATGTAGACCTACTCTGCTTGTAGCGGCTAGTGCATCTGCTTCTGCGACTTGCCTGTAGTTGTATGTTAGCTGTAATTTTTGACTGTCACCAAATAATGGATCGCTTGTTTGTTGCAGTCCACCATGAGCAGCAGCACGTTGGCCCGGCTGCAATGGATGCTGGTCGTTGCTGCAGCTCTTCTGGGCGGGGTCTCTTCTGTAAGAGGTGAGTTGCCGACAACACCAGTCACCCGATGTTGCTATACACTATGTGTGTCCTCATTCTACTATTTTAGCCTTGAGAACACCACAGGCTCGATCCTATTTTCTGGATGGAGCATTGCAATAAATGAACACACACACACACACACACACACACACACACACACACACACACACACAAACGCAAGCTTCAGTTGCTTCTTCAGGCAGAAGGGAAGGAGAGGGAAAAGGAAATGATGAGGGTTTTAAGGAAGGGGGTAAGGAGCCATTCCAATCCCGGGAGAGGAAAGACTTACCTTGGGGGAAGAAAAGGAAGGTGAACAAATACACAGTCTTTCCTCTCCTGGGATTGGAATGGCTCCTTACCCCCTTCCTTAAAACCCTCATCATTTCCTTTTCCCTCTCCTTCCCTTCTGCCTGAAGAAGCAACTGGGTTTCGAAAGCTTGCTTGTGTGTGTGTGTGTGTGTGTGTGTGTGTGTGTGTGTGTGTGTGTGTGTATTCATTTATTTATTTGTGATGCTGTCACACCTGTGCTCCGTCGCCTGGTGAGTAATCTTCGTCTATTTTTTATATATAATTTTTCCTGCTAGGAATATTTCGTCTATATATATATATATATATATATATATATATATATATATATATAGAAGGAAACTTTCCTGGTGGGAAAAATATTTATAAAAATAAAAATAATAATAATGATTGTTTGACTTACCCAAAGCACAGGCTCGCCGATAGAAACAAAAAACACAAATAAAAACACACACAAACATTCAAGCTTTCGCCTCCACTGGCAGCTTCTTCAGGAAAAGAGGAAGGAAGGAGAGGAGAAAGGAAAGGATTCGGGTTTTAAGGAAGTGGAAAAGGAGTCATTCCAATCCCAGGAGTGGAAGGACTTATCTTAGGGGAAAAAAAGGAATGTAAAAAAATACACACGCACTCACACATATCCACACACAAACACACCTAGGCAGACATTAAGTTGTGTAAGTCAAACCATCTTTATTTTTACACACACACACACACACACACACACACACACACACACACACACATATATATATATATATATATATATATATATATATATTCGTATGTGTGTTTGAGTGTGATTTTTATTTTTGTGTCTATCAACGAGCTGGTCCTTTTGGGTAAGTCATACGATATATTGATGAAACGAAAATTATAGAAGGAAACTTTCCTGGTGGGATAAACAAATATAAAAAATAGAAATCGGATGACTTACCAAAAGGACCGGCTCGTCGATAGGCACAAATAATCACACACAAACACACATACAAGCTTTCGCCACCACTGGCAGCTTCTTCAGGAAAAAGAGGAAAAAAGGGTAGGAGAAAGGGAAGGATATGGGTTTTAAGGAAGTGAAAAAGGAGTCATTACAATCCCAGGAGTGGAAGGACTTACCTTAGGGTGAAAAAAGGAAGGTAAACAAATACACACACACTCACACATATCGAAACGCAAACACATTTTACAAATGTCTGTCTAGGTGTGTTTGCGTTTCGATATGTGTGAGTGTGTGTGTATTTGTTTACCTTCCTTTTCTTCCCCTAAGGTAAGTCCTTCCACTCCTGGGATAGGAATGACTCCTTTTCCACTTCCTTAAAACCCATATCCTTCCCTTTCTCCTACCCTTTTCTTCCTGTTTTTCCTGAAGAAGCTGCCAGTGGTGGCGAAAGCTTGTATGTGTGTGATTAATTGTGCCTATCGACGAGCTGGTCCTTTTGGTAAGTCATCCGATTTCTATTATGTTGCAGCTATAATAATGGCTCATTGGCCTGGTGCAAGTCTTTCAATTGGATGCCACTTCGGCAACTTGCGTGTCCGTAGCCTACCCCAGTTATCCAACTGGGGAAAGGGAACCTACAACTTAACATGGAATCCAAACCACGTGTCGTTTCTGGTGACTCCTCACGTTGTTGAAAGGTGAAGGATGTGTTAAAGTGCAGACTGAAAAAATCCGACGTCCGACCGGATTTCAAACCCACAACCCTTCAGTTCACAGTCTAGCACTTTACCCCAAGTCCACCAGGCCCAACAGGGTTGGAGCTTAAATAATGGCAACACTCCTGTGGATACACTATGCAATGGAATCTACTATTGTTGCTGATAGCACACGTTGTTGACATACCTACCTTACCTCCGAACAGATGGACTCACCCGTCCACAGTCACTTGTGAGTGAACGGTCTAACTTAAGATTTCACTGTTTTTGAAACAGAAACAATGTAGTTGGATCAGGGTTGAATGTGCCAGAGGGCAAACTGCATTACAGTGTTAGCAAGATCTTCAAGAGGCATGCGGGGAATCGGCATTACCATACAGAACAATGGCATGTTGGGTAAAAGCTTTCAACACATTATGTTCCTCAACAGCAGATCATCAATGTACAATATTACTGTTAGTTTTTGGAGCATCCCTGTGACCAGCTTTGTGAAAGAAACGGTAACACTTTCTATGCAACCCATCCATCATTTTGTACAACAATGTGCGGGCACGTATAGTGCAAGTTGTGGTTGATCTGTTCAGTCAATGGGACTGGAGTACTGTACCATCCACCATACTCCCTGGATTTAAGTCCTTGTGACTGTGATTTGATTCTGAAGATGAAGGAACCACTTAGTGGCATCACTTCAGTACTGTTCCAGATATTCGACAGGCAACAGACTGATCCATCCACACCATCAACAGAACAAGCTCTGCTAACAGTATACTACGCCTTCCACATCACTGGCAATGGGCTCTACACATTGCTGGTGACTACTTTGAAGGACAGTAACAGGTGCAAACATGTAACACTTTTGCATCGGTTGTGAATAAATAGTTGCCACCATTTAAGTTCCAACCCTCATATAAATGACGTTTATTAATAATGTTATGGGAGACCTGTGCATGTTGTCAATGCTAATTGCTAACCATTTCCAATAAACTCTGAAAATAATTTGTTATTCTTTGCATTTATGCATAGGGTGGTGGTTTATTTTACTGTAGCTATTTGTTTATAGTTGTATTAACCATTACTATGCTACTGTCACAATTATTTGGCCAATTTAAAAAGATAATTCAGAAGTACTGGGGCAAGATGACTTTGACCATGGGGCAAGATGACAATCCTGTTAAAACCTGAATATTGGAACTTTTTTTCCTTCTTAGAAAGTATTACACAGTACATTAATTAATTAAATATTACTATGTATTTCTCATTGAATACCATTTAATAAAATAATTAGTGTTTTGAAAATTAATATCTATTGATCAGCTTCCTGATTAGTGAAACTGAGACACATTTATGTCCTTGAGAGGCTAAATATTTGTCGTCCCAACATGTGTGGTGGCATTTGCAGTGTCTGTTCAATCTTCTGGTGAACAATCATCACAGATGAGGGACACTGCACTTTCTTTGGATTTTTCCTTCTTCTTTTAAATACTCATCTTCCATCTTTTGTTTGTGCTTTTTCATCAGTCAACATCCACGGTGTGATATTTCTGCATCTTTTCACATATGTTGTTATTTTGGAAAATGTTTTAAAATCGTCAACACTTTGCCATCATTTTGGCTTAATGAGACCAGCATTTCTGGACACTTTGTTTCTTGATAATTGTGCTCAACCAAATGTTTATGAGGAAATTAGATTGGTGTTTCTTGTGAGTTTTTAAGTCCTGTATCCTAGTCACAATTGTTTTCAGTTTTTGACAAACCCCGTTACAAGAACACAATCTGTGGTTTTTGCAGCAGAAAAATCATGTTCATTAAACAAAAGGGAAATCACATGCTTCAAGTTCATGTTCTTTGATGCCATTAACTGCATTATCACAGCTACTGCTTTGAAGTAAGCAGTGCTCAGTAGCTGCGGAGGGTGTCAACGTGCCTCATTCACGGTGCATCATCGACTGTGTTAAGAATGTGTATGTGGTGTTTGTTCTGTAAGGGTTTGAGCTGGTGTGTATCTGCACAGAAAGGATGACTGGCCATCTTCGTCTTAATTACAAATGTATGTGGTCTGTGTTCTACTGGATACTTCTATCTGTTTCTGAGGCAAAGAGTTTTTATAATTGGACACAGATACAGATGGACAGATGAACCACGGAATGATCCTGTAAGGGTTTCATTTTTCTGATTGACGTACAGACTACAAAGCTGCTCTAATGGAGCACTATTACATTACTATGCATTTCATACCATTTATTGGAGGTGTAGAACATTAAACACAAGAACTATTCAATGTTAGAATAACTTTGTGCACTGTATACAGGTACTGATTATTATAGATCTTAATCAAATTAATTTAAAGCTTTTCTTAATTTTAAAGGTCGTACAGCATTTGAGAAGCTGACAGACCAAGACTACCGGGGCACAACATATTACTCTGTGAAAAACTTGACACTGTACGAGTGCCAAGGTTGGTGCCGGGAAGAAGCTGACTGCCAAGCAGCTGCTTTCAGGTAAGTTGATCCACTATTACCACTTCACTTAGCGCTCATTTATTTTTACATAATACATGACCGTAACCATCGAGTGATACATATTATGAAATTTTTGAGCAATGCAATATATTCAAGTTTGGAACTGCTCAGATTTTATTCTTTCAGAATGCTTTTATAGATATTATTTCTTGAGTATAAACATATTACAGGTTTTTTATACTTGTTGTTATTATTTTAGCCCAAATTGGCAGCAACTGTACATATAGGTGCCAACATAGAAGGAGCAAGGTATTTTTCATCCTCCCCCCCCCCCCCCTCCAATATACAAACACATATTACACTATTACTTGGTCCACTAATGTTAGTGCTGATATTGTGTTTACATGAAGCTTCTGGTTGAGGGCATTCAGAACAACAATATAACATTGGGCACAAGTACACAAACCCAAAGTTGTTTGTAAAATGTAGTACCTTATACTGTACAATGGTTTTGCCCCTCCTCCACCTCCCATCAAATAATATAAAAACCCATGTATCATGTAGGGAATATTTCAAAGACCTAGAAATACTAACAGTAACATTCCTGTTCTTTCCCACCTGCTTGGTAAACATAAGAAAATCAAGACAGTCATGAACTGTAAGAATCAGTTCATAAATATGACACCCGTCAAAGGCAGAGGAGTGACATCCTTGACAATAGGCTCACAAAAACTCAAAACAGCTTCACGTACATAGGAATAAAATTATTTAACATGTTACCAACTACAGCACCCTGAATGTTTTCATAAAAATTACAAAAAAGTGATTTGAACAGAAAGCCTTCTATACAATAGAAGAATTTATAATGTGTAATAAAGATGATCTAACCTATTAAAACTGCTCTCTGTTCCAACAAATCTATTATTTAAGTTTATTTTAAAATATTTATAGCGTCTCAATGTTGTGCTTTAATGTGTCTATACACAAGTACTAACATGTATAAATTATTTCAGAGTTTTATTCATTAAAATGTGTCAGTCAGTATGTATTTTCATTCAGAATATTGCATTTATACTTAATGTTTATTACATAGATGTATCTTCCATTAACAAGATCAAATATTAGACTTAGTACATTAGTTGTATACAATATGTAAAACGACAACATTGATCTAATGTAAAATGCTTAAAGATGGATCAATAAATCAATCAGTCAATAATACTTTGAAGTCAGTGCCTCTGTCTACATGTCAGCAAACAAGACTTCCATCTATTAAGTAACAAAGAGAAAACTCTCAACAGATTACATCAACTGAAACTATGAACTGGAAACATTTAGTAACAGTAATCTCCAACAGTTCTTATATAACAAAACTATAAAAACCTTGATCCAAATCACCTACACCTGCATCAGAGTCAGTTGTTTTTCTACCCCAATATAGAATCTTTCCCTTCAAAGTTTCAACCAATTACAAGAAAGTTTGCAAGAAACTACAACTTCCCCATACTGAAACAGGTGAACATTTACTCAACTCATCACATCAGAATCCACACACTCGCCAGTTTTCCTCCTGCTCCTCCTCTTGTTTCTACACACTAGAATTCATTCTTCTCCCAGACCTCTACCTCTACTGAAGCCACAATCTGGTTTTATATTTACCCACATTCTCACTGGTCACTTCACATCACCACTAATAACTCACCATCCCCACATTTGCTCAATCTAACCTCTCCCCACATCCATTTTCACATCCCATATTCTTAAAAACTGACACAAAAACTTCATAATATTCTGCCATGTTGCTCAATTTAATGGTAAATTTATCCACATGCACTGAAGCTTTTAAAAATAAACCTTAACTTCTAATACATATAGGCCATTGTAAATCTTTTATTTCTATTGTTCCAGCTTTGTAGTAAATCCATTGACTCCAAAGCAGGAAACATTGTGTGAACTCCAAAATGAAACTTCAGCAACAAATCCATCAGTAGCACCTCAACGGTCTGTTAACATGTATTACATGGTCAAACTTCAGATAAGATCAGGTAATGAATGTATTTCTAATCCAAGATGACACAAGATAATCACACTGTATACAATAGAATCATTAACATAAATACTTACAATGACTATAACTGTTTATGATAGTTTACATATCAGTTTTTCATGTTCAGCTAATATTACACTATCAGAATTAATTTGTGTTACTCCAAGTCATTTTTATGCACCCTTATATCTTAAAACACAGGATGTGTAAGGAAATGGAACAAATTTACGCCGGCCACTACGGTCGGGGGTTCGAATCCCCCCTCGGGCATGGATATTTGTGCCATCCTAGTTCGTAAGTAGTTCATAAGTAGTTTGTAAGTTTAGGGACTGATGACCCCGTAGTTAAGTCCCATATACTTTACAAACATAATTTAAATCAATGTAACAATAGTTTTAAAAAATATTTGGCTGTTTATAATTTTATATAGTAAAATTTATCTGTTTTTCGTTTTATAAATCCATATGGTAGTGAAGGAAGAATAATAAATATTTAAAAAAAATTTACCAATGCATTTGAGCAATGCATTGGAAAAAAAAATTCACATACAACAAAATTATTTATTTATTTTATTTTAGAGAAAATAAGATTTGTAATGCGATAACTTACTTACTGATTTTGACCATAGTGGAATTATATATCTATAGAATCTGAAGATGGCCAACACATGGTTGAAATCGGTATGATTGTTATCATATTACATATGTGATTATGTGTAAAACTCTAAAGTGAAAAGAAGTGAATAAAATGTTGCAACACTACTCCATAAACAGAATGTCATTTTTCAAAGTACTAAAAAATAAATATATCACATAAAGCATAATAGTAGTTGCACAAAATAATAGTAACTGAGAATGTAAGCAAACAAGATAATAGTAACAGAGAAAGTATGCAAAAATAATTGATTACACTCACACACATGCAAAATAAAAATACAGTACTTTTTTCTGTTACTGATTATCATTGTCAACTTTTCAAAACTTCTTCACTTTCTCTGTTAATAAACTGTATGCTGCTAGCCTAGAACTGAATTGATTCTCATTATTTCTTTGTCTGCTGGACATTTTACTTGACATTCCTTTTATAGGAGTGTGTTAATATTTTTGTCTCATCAATTTAATGATATTTTATCAGTAGGCTGAAAGTTCAACATTTGTGTCAGCATTGTATCATGTCTCATTCTTTTTGCATGGTTTGTCCAATTATTTCTATTCTCCTTAATCTTCTTGTTTCCACATTTTCTTCCTTATTCATAGTAGCTTACCTGCATCCCTATTTTCGTATTTGTTATTAAACCTTCACCTGCATTACCTCCCACTGAATTTTTATGTTTAAGCCTGTATATATCTGACTAGAAGTTCTTTTCATCCTCCACTGAACTTCACTAATCCCCACTGCATATAACTTCAACCCATCTATTTCACTTTTCAGATGTTCTAACTTACCCACCCAATTAAGGAATCTAAATTTCCATGTTCTAATCCATAAAATACCAGGCTTTTATCCTGATGAGGCAGGAGTGTAAAAAAACCTTCTATGTCTCCTTCACTTCAGTTATGGTAATTTCCTCCTATGTTGCTGTGCAACACCATCTTAGCCATCACTTTTGTCAGGATATCTCTATCATCCCACCAAGCAATCCATTACTTTCATTATTTTGTGCCTGTTGTCTGTCTCCAACGACACACTTTGGGATTGGGACACTATATTTACGTGAGACTTACATTTCTTTTAATTGCAGCATATCTTCAGTTGCAGTTAATTTACAATGTTCTTTTAAAATTTACATCTTATAGAAAGGTACTGGTACCTGTTATCCAGTAATTTAGTTTTGACAAAATTTTGATAGAAACCACTGTGCACCATTACAAACAGTTTGCATGCGGGTGATGTAGTTTGATTGACATCAGTGTCTGTCTATATCAAAATTGTTGTAAATGCTGCATTATCTCTTGCAAGAAATTAAAAACTCATAAAATGGCTTTCAGATAATGTATGCCTTCGACCATGGGCATTTGAAAGAGTTCCAAATAAAATGATACGTGGACTAGACAATGCTCTTATCTACACATCAACAAAAGAAGCATGCCAAGCTGCTTGTCTGAATGAGGTATGTTTCTAGGTATAATCATATAAAACTCATCACATTTGTTTGGGAATTAAATCCATTTCCCAATAACAGGGTAAATAGTACCTATCAAAATTTATTTAAAAAAATACATAAATTTAATATATCTTACCTCTAATGAGTGATGGTCGGAGGTTTTAATTATCACCTCAAAGAAGTTACATTATTACTATATTTGTTTGTTTGTTTGTTTGTTTGTGTATGCCTAGAGATTTTGTATACATTAATATCCCCATTAGAGGAGCCAAAACAAAGTGGTGCAGCCCACTGATGAAGTGATGTATCATGTAGTAATTTGTTTTATCCATTTCAAGTAAAGCAACACTATGAAACTTTATGCTCTGTGTGTGGAAGTGTTTCCAGTGTAGTCAAACACACCATAATTATGAACAAAAAAGTGACAAATCATCCATCTGAGAAAACCAGGAATTTAAAGAGGAGATGAGACCCTAGTAGATTGCAGTGAAAGTGACAGTGGCATAAAATAATTAAAAAAAAAAAAAAAGTCACAGGTCAGTTTTCAGTATCTTGCACCAAAATTTCAACATGACAATTGGCGGTGTTCTCACCCATTCTGAAAATCTGCAACCAGGGTTGCAGCAGCCACATTTCAACTGTGTCAGAACAATCTAGATTACTTTTTTGAGCAGCATCACCATGAACAACTTCAGTTTGTATTATTATGACACTGGGACAAATAAATAAAGTAAGTATGGAAAAACATGTGAAACCATCATTGAGTGAGGTAGTGATAAGTTTTTGGCAGAGTGCTATGTTATGATGGTAACAAATTATGTGCATAAGGGGCTAACCATCACTGGAGTATAGAAGAAAAACTAGTGACAAGGTTGCAGGAGTCTTACAAGTTAAAATATTTTGTTAAGGTGTACATCCATAACAGTGCCCCAGCTCCTTATGCATAGTCACATGTGCTGTTTCATTCTGGTTATCAAATTTTGCCTGCCCTCCCCCCTAACCCTAGCATAAGTAATTGTGGGCGGGGGGGGGGGGGGAGGAGGGTTCCAGCCTCCTCTCTTCCCAGAGCCATCAACATGAAGGTTTTTATTTTTGTTTACACACACCTGTGCTCAAATTGTAAATGCTGAAGCAGCTACTGAGATTTTGAGATGGTCATTGCTCATCTCTAATTTGAATGAGCCTCTTATACGTTTATGGAACTTAACATTCCCCACAGAACAATAAATTATCTGCACTGTTTGCCTGATCTCTTGGTACAGCACCCAGTGACTTCCTTTCAGAGAAAGGCACCATTACATGACAGCCATTTCCAGAATCACACCAAGTAATTTTTAAATGTGGAACATATCCTAAACATAAAAAAATGTAGACTTTTCACCTGAAGTCTTTACCAAGACATACAGAATGGAGGACAATGTATCACAATGAATAGTCAATTTTTAGAGAAGCTTCATAGTCACAGCTAAATTTTTAGAGGTGATATTTGAAACTCTTGACTATTCCACAATTTTTTTCAATACATCTATTAATAATGGTTCCATTCCATTTTTGTTGGCTGGATTAGCAATGATTATGATTATGTAAGTTATATATATATATATATGTGGTGTTTTTTCTTTCAGACATATGTAACTTATTTAATTAGCTGATGTTGAGCAATTATCCTTTCTTCAGTGCAGAGGCACTTCCAGATCCTTACTCTTATGGGAATATTTTGCAAAAAGTACAAATTTGAGTATTTGTGAGCAGGGAAAAGTTGAGAACTTGTATTTGACGGGAGATATGCTTGAGTAGTCTATGCAGTTGTGATGATCACTGTGTCCCCAGTGTCATTGGGGTCAGTACAACTGCTTAACAAGTAGGAGAACCGGGTTCGAATCCGAGCTGGGTACATTTTTTCAACTTTATCCATTTGCAATTAATGTCATAAATTTCATGAATATGAATTATGATTATCTCTTGTTTTCACAACTGGTTGTGCAAAATTGAGATCCATTCATTATGACTCACCAAAATTCTAGTTTAATCCTTCATTGTGATCACACATTTTTAGATATAGGGTCTTATTCCAATACTTATACTATAATATTCTACTGGATGTACTATAAATTGAGACATGAATATGAAAAATACTGATCCATGTAAAATTGGTATATTCAATAAATCAACTGATAATTTTCAGTATCAGCATAAACTATTTAAAAGATGTAGTTTATGGGTCTGAATATTATTTACAGAAAAAGTTAGTGGATTCATCTTTTGCAAGAATCAACGTGAAAAATTCTGTACAAATGTTTATAACCTTAACTAGCATTTCAACCAAATGAATCACATTCTTAAATCAATATGAATTATTTCATGTCATGAGTCTTCATTTCAAGTAGTGGTATCTTACTCAAAAAAATATTCAAAAACATTTAAATTCAATTCCACTAACTTAAAGTGAAAGTGATTACAAAAAGTCATCTAAACTATATTTTATGAATGACTTTAGTTAGAAACATGACACTTAAATTTAACTTCCAGACATACTGTTTGTCCAACATGTTAAGTTATCATTACCTTCATAGACAGCACAAATTTTATTTTAATCAATTAATTAATTTGTACTGAAAAGAAGAGAAACAATTAAATAAAAAAAAATATTTTCTCACCATTGGTTTTCTGATGTGCAAACATTAAATAATGTGCAAACATTAAATAATGACTACTTTTCTTTTAGGATCGCTTCATATGCCGTTCACTGGAATATAATTATGTAACACTTCAGTGCCATCTGAGTGAATCTGATAGACGCACTACGGGACAGTATGTTCAATTTGTTGATGCTCAAGGAGTAGACTACTTTGAAAATCTATGCCTTAAATGTAAGTATGTTGTTTATGAAACACATATCATAATAATATTGTATGCCACATCCTGCAACCATTTCAAGGTAATAAATAAAACTAAAGAATAAGTTCCTTAAAACATTGGACACTGACTATAGGACACAGTGTACTATTTTTGCTTCATGTATTCATTAGCCTTTGCAAAGAATTAACAAATATAGTGCAACATGAAAATTACAGTAAGAATAATTAGAATTTTATGTTTAATAAAGTAATAGAACAAAAGAGAGTGAACATTCTCTGGAAAAATGTTCAGCATACATGGCAATAGCAGCATCAACATTTCCATTTCAATTTTTTCTTCTGGGTTTGCAGCATACATTGTCTATTTACATGTCTTATCTATGAATGATAGGTGTGAAGGATATAAACACATGTACACGAAATACTTAGAGTTGCTTTCTGTTCTAAGTCTACGAGATGCATGAGCTCCAGTCACAGTGTAATGCGCATTAAGGAACGTTGTATTTTGCTACATAGCCACAGTGGTGCATTGAATAGTTCTGACATTAAGCTGCATGTTGTAAATTACAGTTGTAGACTCATTTCGATTCTGCTGATCACAGTGCCATCTTTGGTGAAACGTAAAGATGTTTAAGATGAAATGTATGTAATTTTTGCCACACAATCATAATCTGTGATAAGAACTAAGAGTTCCTATTGAAGTTTTCCCCACCACCCATGCACGAGATTGAGTTGGGGGTGGGGACGAGTGCAGTATCGTTGGATGTCACCCACTGATAAAAACAATTTAGATTTTTTTTGTTTAATCTGATGTGTAGTTTCATGATATTTGACTGTCTTCATTTCCAGTGTTCTTCCTCAACAAAAACGTATTAAAAGCTGATTTGTACCATATTTTGTGTATCAGACCTTAAAGTCACATTGTTTTTTTATTAACAACATGCTTGTAGTACTACATTTTGCCACTTGGTAGGGCTTGTAGCCACTTCTAAAGCATCAATCTGTCCATCTTGGAGTTAGTGCCACGGTGCCATCTGTACTTGGGAGAGAGTGTGAGTGTGGTTCATATTATTTTATTTCAGTAGTGAATTGTCTTATATTGGATGCTGTGGCAAAGATTATGCTAGCATTATTGATCTGACAGTGTTAACTACCACAAAATAATGTCCCAAGTAATAAAATACATAGTTACAAACATCCATGTTGTGTATGAAATATGTGACATAAATAAACAATAGATTGATCAAAAATTTTAAAACACATATTTTGATGTTTAGTGCACTGTAGTAATACAGAAAACACTGAATTTTAATTTTTCCAAACCTGAATTCATAATGTGGGAATGAAAGGGTTAAAATGAACACCCTGTACAACTGGAAAGCTATAATTTTCTTGTACCGGTATGTCTTTTTTGTGTTCCTAACGAAATATTAAACATTTCTGCTGGCTTAATGTAGTACCCAATAGCTATTTTCATAATAAATCTATAAATTATGGAGTCAATTCTCTTCTTCCAATCTTCATAATGTCTTGTGTAATTGAATGTTAACCCACGTTTATGAGCAGTACACAGTAACTGCCCATTCACAAATAATTCGATACAGAATACACAACATATGACATTACAAATGAATTCTTTGCAGGACCTACAAGAAAAATTATTTTGATTGCATTTTTGGTTATCTCTTTCAGACTTAGTATTTTTTAAATAAAAAACTTAAGGTTTTGAAATAATTTATCCTTAAAACAAACATTTCTTCTGAATGAAATACAAGTTGTATAATATCAAAAACATTATGTCAATAATTAAATTATTTCAGTGTTCATCCATATATATCTAGAAAAACCATTTTTCTGTTTCAGCTAACCAAGCATGCAAAGGCAACAGACAGTACATCTCCCCAAGGATTGGTGTTGCAGATGACAAAGTTGCACAATATGCCAGCCTACACTATTATGTTGACAAGGAACTACAGGTACATATATCATAATAAAGTAATCTGTTGCCTTTTTAATGAGAGAAAAGAAGAGGAAGGAAAGAAATGACTTGGATAGCAATAGAATATTACATATTATGTTTCCCACCTTGAATGGCATTGAGAAGTAAACGAGGTAGACAAACTCTATGTTATTTTAACACAGCATATTTATTTTCTTCAAAAGAAAAGAGAAAATATCATCTAATAACTCATTGCTGGCAAGAAATTGTCTCCATTAAAGCAGTAAATATTGGATGTTATAAAATAAAATGTTTAGTCTCTGCTGCAGATCTGTATACAATATATGTACAATGGTCTCAACAATTATAAGTTTATATATTCCACCAGTTCCATCTTTCCATTTGTTTAATGTGCATTTGAACTCTATAGGCACTTTATAATGTAGGGGTGTACTATATGATTCAAAGCAACATAAAAAATGAAAAATCAACTGCTTGGAATGTACTGAAAGCTGTGCAATGCAATTTCAAACAAATACACAGAAATGTTTTGCATTTTGTAAATCATTAAAACTTTATTTTTCATTGACAAGTGGTCTTGCACCATTGTCCACAACTGTTTTAGCATATTTACTGACTGTAAAGAAATCAGGCCTACTTATTGATTCAGAACCTCACAGCTATTTAATCACAGCCTGACCAAGCACAGCTACCAATTTCTGTCATTGTGAATATTGAAGTGTAAGAATTTGTCATTGAACTTAAATATTAAATTAAGGCGTGGCTTTTTATTTTTATGAAATGATAATTTCCATTGGAAATTCACTATTATTAATATTATTTATAGCAGTACTTGTTTATTATTATTATTCTTGTTTCTGATTTCAACACACACTTTTTTTTTTTTCTTTTCTAAGTTTGTCAGTGCTTTTTTTCCTAATAATCATCTGAATATGTATAGTTCTGTGTCTACTTATCAATAATATTTGCAATTTTTCATAGGTGAACAGTGAGGCAGCTTGCCGGCTTGCATGTGAAATAGAGAGTGAGTTTCTTTGTCGATCATTTCTTTACCAAGGACCTCCAATTGGAAATGCATACAATTGTCGCCTGTTCCATCTTGATCATAAAACACTACCTGATGGGCCAAGTACCTACTTAAAAGCTGAGCGCCCACTTATTGACAATGGGGAACGCATTGGTTCATACTATGAAAATGCATGTGAAAGTGAGTAAATGGAATAATCTCCCTAAGATTAGATCAATTCTTACAAGATATGGTACATTACATTCATAATGTAAACCTTTATTTTCTCAACAGAATCAAGTAATCCATCACTGGAAACATTACCAGTTGTCTTTGATGCAACAGAAGATCCTAGTGTAAACAACCAGAGTCGTACAGACATAAATTGTGATAAGACAGGCACCTGTTATGATGGTGAGTATAAAACTATACATTTTAAATTTCATGGGAACAGCACTATGCCTAAAATAAATGCAGACTGGATGGTCATTACCCATATATGTGACAAGAAAATCTACATTAATACTTTGCAAGTCACATTGAAGTGCATGGCAGAGAGTTCAACAAACTGCTGTTATGATTTTTCTTTATTTTTCTTTACAGTTCAGTTCTCTAATAGCTTGGGGGAAAGGAACAACTAAATCTTTTCATTTTCAGTCTGGTTTCTCTTATTTTATTATGATGATCATGTCTCCCTATGTAGGTGATTGCTAACAAGATATGTTTGCATTCAGAAGAGAAAGATGGTGAAGGAAATTTCACAAATAGATCTCATCACAATGAATAATGCCTTTCTTTTAGTTATTTCGACTGCAACTCATCCATCATTTCTGTGACACTCTCTCCCCTATAACGTGATAATACAAAATGAACTGCCCTTCTCTGAATTTTCTCTAAATCATGTCAGTCCCACTTGGTGTGGATCCCACAGTGTACAAGAATACTCCAAAATAGAATGTACAAGAGTTGTGTAGACAGTTTCTATAGTAGTATAAGTGTTCTGCCAATGAAACTTAGCCTTTGGTTCACCTTTCCTACAATATTTTCTGTGTGTTCTTTCCAATTAAAAAATTGTTCATAATTGTTACTCCTAGGTATTTAGTTGAATTTACAGCCTATAGGTTTGACTGATTTATCTTGTAAATGAAGTTTAACTGATTTGTGTTATCTCAGTGCATAAAATCAAACACTGTCAAGGTCAGTTGCCAGTTTTTGCAGCATGCAGATATCCAAATCATCATGTTCATAAAAATAAGGAACAGCAGGGGCTCTATAACAGTTCCCTGGGGCATGCCAGATATCACTTCTGTTCTACTCAATGACTTTCCATCAATTACAATGTACTGTGTCCTTTCTGACAGGAAAGCACACGCAACCCACGCGCAATGGAAATATTCTAGACCTTATAGCCACAAACAGGCCTGACCTTGTTAACGATGTCTGTGTAGAGACAGGAGTTAGTGATCATGATATCGTCATCACGTAGATGGTGTTCCAAAGTTCATAAACCAAATAAGAAGGCTAAGAGCGTGTTTTTGTTGGGAAGAGCCGATAAGCAAATGTTACGATTGCACTTAGAAAATGAATTGGCATCATTTAATTCTGGGACTATGGATGTAGAGGAATTGTGGGCTAAATTTAAGTGCATTGTTAATAAAGGGTTAGAGAAATATGTGCCAGTAAAGACGATTAAGGATAGAAAAGATCCACCGTGGTATAATAATAATGTTAGAAAGCTGCTGAGAAAGCAAAGGCTGTTGCACTCTCGATTCAAAAAAGAACACGCAAATGTTGACAGGCAAAAGTTAGTAGATTCGTGCGTCTATAAAAAGATCGATGCGCGAAGCATACAATAATTATCACAGCCATACCTTAGCAAAAGATCTTTCCGAGAACCCGAAACAATTCTGGTCCCATGTAAAATCGATAAGCGGGTCAAAGCCCACTGTCCAGTCACTCGTTGATCATTCTGGGGCAGTAATAGAAGAAAGCAAATGGCAAGCTGAAGTTCTAAATTTAACCTTTAAGAAATCTTTCACGCAGGAGGACCGCACAAATGTACCATCATTTGATCAACATACTAATTCCGAAATGGGGGACATAGTAATAGGTATTTCCGGTGTAGAGAAGCAGCTGAGAGAGCTAAATACGAAAAAGTCGGCTGGTCCAGATGGAATACCAGTTCGGTTTTACAAAGAATATTCTGCGGCGTTGGCCCCCTAATTAGCTTGCATTTATCGCGAATCTTTAATTCAGCGCAAAGTTCCTAGTGATTGGAAAAAAGTGCAGGTGACTCCCATTTATAAGAAAGGAAAGAGAACTGACCCACACAATTACAGGCCAATATCGTTGACATCAGTTTCATGTAGAATTTTAGAGCATATTCTCAGTTCGAATATAGTAAATTTTGTTGAAACGGAAAAGCTTCTTTCCATGAATCAGCACGGGCTTAGGAAACATCGTTCATGTGAAACTCAGCTTGCCCTTTTCTCACATGACATCTTGCGAGCCATGGATGAAGGCCAACAGGCGGATTGTGTTTTTCTCGACTTCAAAAAAGCGTTCAACGCGGTGCCACACTGCAGACTGCTAACAAAGATACGAGCTTATGGAACAGGTTCACAGATTTGTGACTGGCTGGAAGACTTCCTAAGTAATAGAACACAATACGTTGTTCTCGACGGCGAGTGTTCATCAGAGACGAGTGTATCATCAGGCGTGCCCCAGGGGAGTGTGATAGGACTGCTATTATTTTCTATCCATATAAATGATCTGATGGACAGAGTCCAGTGCAATTTGCGGCTGTTTGCTGATGATGCTGTGGTGTATGGGAGGGTGTCGTCTCTAACTGACTTAATAGCATACAGGATGACTTAGATAAAATTTCTAGTTGGTGCGAAGAATGGCAGCTAGCTCTCAATGTAGAAAAATGTAAGGTGATGTGCATGAGTAGAAAAAAATAATACCATAATGTTCGAATACAGCATTAGTAGTGAGCTTCTTGATGCTGTCGCGTCGTTCAAATATCTAGGCATAACATTGCAGAGCGATATGAAGTGGAACGAACATGTAAGGACAGTTGTGAGTAAGGCGGATAGCCGACTTAGGTTTATTGGGAGAATTTTGGGAAGATGTACTTCACCTATAAAGGAGACCACGTGTAAAATGCTTGTATGACCACGTCTTGAGTATTGCTCAAGTGTTTGGGACCCACAGCAGATCAATTTAAAGGAAGACATAGAAGCAGTTCAGAGGCGAGCAGCTAGGTTTGTTACTGGTAGGTTCGACCAATGCGCGAGTGTCACGGAAATGCTCCGGCAACTCAATTGGGAATCCCTGGAAGAAAGATGACGTTCTTTTCGTAAATTTATGTTAAGTAAATTTAGAGGTCCGGACTTTGAAGCTGAGTGTAGTACGATCTTGCTGCCGCCTACTTACATTTCGCGTAAAGATCACAAAGACAAGATAAGAGAAATTAGGGCTCGTACGGAGGCATATAGGCATTCAATTTTTTCCTTGTTCAATTTGCGAGTGGAATAGGAAAGGAAATGCCTAGTAATGGTACAGTGTACCCTCCGCCATGCACCTTACGGTGAATTGCAGAGTATGTATGTAGGTGTAGATCTAGATGTAGATGTAGAAATGATGACTCCATTCTCACAACTGTGTTGATATTCCATAAGCACTCAATATGATTAAAAGACATTTGTGAGGTAGTGTCAAAAGCTTTCTGGAAATCTAGAAATATGGAATCTATTTGACAACACATCAAATATTTACTGGTGCAGGGTTTTGTGCATAAACTGACCTCTCAATGATATCCTATAATTGATTGTTTGATGGGATTCATGTCAGGAAATCTGAGGAGCCAAACCATTTGCTGAAAATGACCAGAATACTCGTCAAACCAGTCATGAACAATTGTGAACTGGTGACAAGGCATACTGTCATCCATAAAAATGGAATCATTGTTTGAAAACATGAACTCTATGAATGACTGAAAATGCTCTCCAAATAGCTTAACATAACTGTTTCCAGTCGATGGTTCATTTGGTCTAGAGGGCTCATTCCATTCCATGTAAAATAGAGCCAACATCTTTATGGAGTTGCCACCAGCTTGCACAATGCTTTATTGACGACTTGGGTCAACAGCTTATGGGGACTCCACCACACTCAAATCCTACAATCAGCTCTTACTGACTCACCAAAGTATGGTTTTTTTCAGTTGTTTAGAACCCAACCAATGTAGTCATGAACCCAGGAGAGGTGCTGTATGTTATTTCATGCTGTTAGCAAAGGAACTTGAATTGTTGTTGTTTGCTGCCATAGCCCATTAATGTTAAATTACACAACTCTCATAAAGGATATGTTTCATCATATGTCCCACATTCATGCAGTGTTGTTTGTCAGTTAGCACTGACAACTCTATACAGTTGCTGTTACTCCATAATTAAGTTCAGACCATTGGCCTCTGTGTTGGCTGTAGTGAAAGGCAACACAAACGATTTGGTCTTCTTGGCACATTCTCTACATCATGGATCTCAGAATACTGAAATCCGTTAAGATTTCCAAAATGGATCATCCCATGTATTTATCTCCAAATAGCATTCTGCATTCAAAGCTTGCTAATTCCTACCGTAAGGCCATAATTACATTGGAAAATATTTTCACATGAATCACAAGAGTAAAATTACAGCTTTGCATATATGATACTACACCCTCCTGTACCTATATATATCACATTCCTATGGCTTTTTTTATCCCAGTGCATAAAATCAAGCACTGAATTTAAAAAACTTTCCTTTGTAACATCAGCATCTTTTTCTACTAAAAGGTTAACCAGCAGTCACTGTACAGCATTAATGAATACTGTGTACAAATTAGCATACTGGTATAGGTGTAAGTAGAATTTATTTACCCCTTTCTTACTCTAATATAATTGTAACTGACAGTTATCCAGCTAGTAATCCCATACCACAATGAAGTGAGCATTTGAGACTACTGGCATTTCTTTTAACTTCATTGACAAGATACATGTTAGTCAAGAGATGCCAAGTTCACTACTTTTTAGTTCCCTACACTCATTGCAGTCAAAATTGTGTGGCTGTATTATATTTATTATTAGCCATACTCTCATTATAGTCCATACATATACTATATCTAGTGGAATGATAGTTATACATAGTCTCAACTACTTTGTTTTACCTCCAGAACTTAATCATCCAATAGTAAGTACCATACTACAAACTACTGATATAGTATTATAAAGAGATTTTGCATGATGTTTTTAAGTACAATCTTCCAAGAAATGTTCTAATTCAAAAATCTGTCACACAGTTTCAGTTAACTGTAAAGATACCAGAATTGCTGTCCAGGTGCGTACAAACAAACCTTTCAATGGGCGCATATATGCACTTGGACGGTCAGAAACTTGTAACATTGACGTACAGAACAGCAACCTTTTCCGTTTGGATTTAACTATGAGTGGCCAGGACTGCAACACACAGTCAGTTGTAAGTTTACTTTCAAATAAAACTCATCTGAAGTATTGCTTGATAGTTTGAAAAGTGTTTGGGAACTAGAATAAATACATTTTAATGTAAATTCTGTAACTTAAAATATAATCTTATTTATTATGGAAACTTAAATCACAAATGATTTCTGAAAGGTACTAATCAGCTCTTTTATAATTTTAATAATTTGTGTGTTATGAAAGCAGTATGAACTTGCACAGTAGTAACATGAAAAGCTTCAAACCTTACATAAACTATGTCATATTTCCTCAAAAAAGAAAACCTGACTCCACTATACCTTTTCCTCTCCCCACCAAACCCCCATTCCTCACAGACACTTCTTTCCCTCCTCCTCCATTTAATTTTCATACACATTGACTAGTCCCTGTAAACAGTTGAAATTTTACAATTATAGACTTTAGGATGTAAGATTACTGTTAGTTGCATTCATTGTAAATATTTATGTGCTATTTTAAATGCAAATAACTACAAGGAGTGATCAAAAATTCTCCAACTGAGGGAGTTGCTGCAGTGTGTAAGCAATTTAATGTGATCTGCTATGACTATGTAAGCAGTGACATGTGGACAACAGATTAATTGGCATTCATATATTTTCAATGTGCATTGGTAAATGCAAAAACATTATCATCAAATGCTTCCAGACAGGACCAAAATGTCATTATTATTTTCTTGGTTGCCAAAGGAAATGGCTGCCAGCAGACATCTATTAGAGAATGTAAAATGTGCATGGGCTGTCTGTGGAATACCAGCATTGTGGAGGGGTGCCCTAAAGAATGGTGCTACTTAAAGATAATGCACATCCCTATATCACAAATTCCATGTTTCAGAAGCTATGCCAACTGAAATAAGAGATGTTCAAGCACCTACCCTATAGTCATGATCTCTCCCAGTGCAATTATTGTTCCTTTAGGTCCCTAAAATGATAATTGTCAGACAAGAATGTGCTCTGGGCAGTTATGAACTTCTTTGCACTGCAGGCCATGGTGTTTTGCCAAATGTGTATCAGAGGGATGACTACTTAAATACTTAAGATGATTTTGCCTGCTAAGCTTACCAATATTGGGCTTTATAGTCTTCAAACGGCAAATTTTTGTTCCTCCCTTATATTATTCTTTGATAAACATTAATGCAATTATTTAGATATTAAGATATCACTGGGAGATAAACAGCACTTAATTAATGCAACTGAAAAAAACAGCAATTTTTTTAAAAAAAGTATCACTCTTGCAGCTAATTTTACCATGTTAATTTTTGCATGAATAATTTCAAATTGATTGTAACAATAATTAAAATAAATGTTTACTGTAATTGATCAAAAGAAAGGGGCTAGTTACATCAACCTTGTACTTCAGTTGGTATTTGATGTCATAGCATTCATGTTAAGTTCAGTCTACAATGCCCACATTTAAAATGGTTTATATCAGTTTAATATAGTCTGCCATTAATACTGGTGTTTCTAACAGCTGCTTCTATTGGTTGGTTTATCATTCACTCAATCTGTTTTCCTATGTATTATTCTTCATGATGATCTTATTAAAACAGAATGAATGGTTGAATCAGTTAATTATAAACATTGCTCTAAAATTACTTTTATTAATAGAGTAAGATGTCTTGTTGTGTTGAAAAAAGACATGTATATAACTTTTTGTTAGCAAATTTTAATTTTGACTATTCATGAGTAACAGAAATAGTTCACTAGTGTAAGTAATAAAACAAGCTCTCTTAACTTTCCATTTACAGACTGGTGTCTACACTAACACTGTAGTTCTTCAGCACCACAGTGTGGTCATGACAAAGGCTGACAAGATATACAAAGTGAAATGCACCTATGATATGTCTTCAAAGAATATAACATTTGGAATGATGCCAATCAGGTAATTTTTTAAATAAAAGAATAATGATGTGTAGGGAGAGTTCAAAAATCATTCATTATTGCAACTGTAGAATGTACTTTTTATGTTTGGTTTGAATTTGACTTAAAATTTTTGTCAAGAAAAAAATGAAATGAAAGCAGATCTGGAATTAATAGCTATTTCGGCTAGATTAAAAGTAGGTTTGTGATAATAAAAAAGCAACATGCACAAATATATCCACTGTGTCACAGTTGTATAAAAAACTTTTAAATTACACTTTGTTCATGATTTGCAGCTTATTTAACTCTTTGCATAACATTTTGACCCTATGTACTGTGGTGTTTGGGCAATAAGTTTTAAACGGTGTTTTGGAAGTTTAAAATTATCTCTGTGGCGAATTCAGTCATTGTGGTGGAAATGGAAAATGTCAACTGTATCTTTTTGTGCAAGAAAATCAACACTGCATATACAGAGAGGAAAGGAATGGAGGGTATTTTTAATTTAACAGTGGTCGACAGGATTCCCATTGTTTGGCAACAAACATATTTATAATTATTTTCTTTTCTAATATTAAGAGCCTTGAAACATTTGCTGAATTTCCCCACAGATTATACCATAATGAAAAACTGACAGCAGCATTGGTATACTACTTTCCTGATATCAATGTTTGTGGCACCTGACAAAGTAAAAATTGCAAATGTCAAGCTATTCACTTTATTTGCTAAGTAGTCATGATTCACAGACATTACAGAGGTGGGGTGGCTTGCATGCCTCAACAATACAGATAGGCATACTGTAGGTGCAGCCACAGTGGAGGAGTATTTATGGAGAGGACAGACAAATGTATGGTTCCTGAAGAGAGGCAGCAGCCTTCTCAGTAGTTACATGGGCAACAGTTTGGATGATTGACTGAGCTGGCCTTATACCATCAGCTAATGTGGCTTTGCCATGCATTTACTGTGAACAGCTGAAAGCAAGGGGAAACTACAGTCATTAATTTTCCCATGGACATGCAGCTCTACTGTATGAATATATGATGGTGATGATGATGATGATGATGATGATGACATCCTCTTGGGTAAAACACAAAGATAGACACAAAGCCAACATTGACCACAGTAGTACACGTTTATATGCCAACTAGCTCTGCTGATGACGAGGAGATCAAATAAATGTTTGAGGAGATAAAAAGAAATTATTCAGACCATTAAAGGAGAATAAAACTTAATTGTGATGGGGGACTAGAACTCGGTAGTAGGAAAGGGAAGAGAAGGAAATGTAATAGGTGTATATGGAATGGGGAAAAGGAATGAAAGATGAGATTGTCTGGTTTAATTTTCTGCAGAACACAATTTAATAATTACGAACACTTGGTTTAATCATCGTAAAAGAAGGTTATATATGTGGAAGAGACCAGGAGACACTGGCAAATACCAGATTGAGTTTATAATGGTATGGCAAAAATTTGGAAAACAGGTTTTAAACTGTAAGACATATCCAGGGGCATTAACTGTAGATTAAAACTTAAGAGACTGCAAAAACATTGAAAATTAAGGAGATGAAATCTGGACAAATTGAAGGAACCAGAGGTGGTTGAGTTTTAGCAGGATCATTAGACAAGGATTGTCTGAAATGGGGAAAAGTAATACAGTAGAAGAAGAATGGAGAGCTCTGAGTGATAGAGTAGTGAAGGCCACAGAGGATCATATAGGCAGAAGGACAAAGCCTAATAGAAATCCTTGGCTAACACAGGAGATACTGAACTTAACTGATGAAAGGAGAAAATATAAAAATTCACCAAGTGAAGCAGACAAAAGGGAGTACAAATGTCTAAAAAATGATGTTGACAGGAAGTGCAGACTGGCTCAGCAAGAGTGGCTTGAGAAGAAATGAAAGACCTCAGAACAATGTATACCTAGGGGAAAGATAGATACAGCCTACAGGAAAATGAAAGACATTTGGAGACAAGAAAAGCAGTGGTATGAATATCAAGAAGTCAGGTGGAAAACCAGTACTAAGCAAAGAATGGAAAGCTGAAAGGTGGAAGGAATATATAGAATGCCTGTACAAAGGAAATAAACTTGAAGGCATTATTCTGGAAATGGAAGACCGCAATGCTCACATTATGACTTATCATAGAAGATAGATTAAGAAAAGGGAAACCTACATTTTTAGCATTTGTGGAACTGTAGAAATCTTTAGACATTGTTGACTGGGATAAATTCTTTCAAATGCTGAAGATAGCAGGGGTAAAATATAGGGAGTGAAGAGTTAATTTCAACTTGTACAAAAATCAGGCAGCAATTATTAGAGTTGAAGGGCATGAAAGAGTTGCAGCGGTTGGGAAGGGAGTAAGACAGGGTTGTAACCTTTCCCCAGTGTTGTTCATTCTGTACATTGAGCAAGCTGTGAAGAAATGAAAGGAGAAATTTGGAGAGGGAATTAATGTCCAGGGAGAAGGAATAAAAACATTGCAGTTTTATGATGACATAGCAATCCTTTCAGAGACATCAAAGGTTCTGGAAGAGCAATTAAATGGAATGGACAGTGTCTTCAAAGGAAGATATAAGATGAACATTAACAAGAGTAAAATGAGGGTAATGGAATGTAGTGGGTGATGCTGAAGGAATTAGATTAGGTAATGAGACAATAAAAGTAGTAGATGAGTTTTGTTATTTGGGTAGAAATATAACATCTGATGGCCAAAATAAAGAAGATATAGAATGCAGAATGACTATGAGAAGAAAAGTGTTTCTGAAGAAGCAGAATTGTTTGACATCCAATATTAGTTTAAATGTTAGGAAGTCCTCTCTGAACGAATTTGACTGGAGTGTAGCATCATATGGGAGTGAAACATGAATGATAAGGAGTTCAGACAAAAAGATAATAGAACCTTCGAAATGTGGTGCTACAGATGTATAATGAAGATTAGATGGGTAGATCACGTAACTAATGAGGAGATGCTTAACCAAATTGGGGAGAAAAGGAGCAGGGATAGGTTAGTGGAACACATTCTGAGACATCAAGGAATCATCATATTAGCGTTAGAAGGAAGTGTGTGGATTAAAAATCGTAGAGGGAGACTGAGGGCAAATACAGTAAGCAGATTCAAAAGGATGTAGGTTTACATTCGAATTTTCAGATGAAGAGCCTTGCACAGGACAGGGTAGTGTGGAGATCTGCATCAAACCAGTCTGTGGACTGAAGACCACACCAACAACAATGTGTATCTTCTAATTCAATTTTTTTCCCCACCAGATTGATGTTTAGGAGTTTTTCTGTATATTAGTATAACAATGAAGAAGCCTTCCATATGAGACATTTATAAGCAAGAACAACATCATAAAAGTATAAAGATGCAGAGATAATACATTGCTGTCCCAATGTAGTTGATGTCTCCTTCTAGCATTATGATTTGATGGCATAATTGTGTAATGGCCTATTGCAGCATTGCCCCCTTTGCTTGAATTGTGTCACACTATGTAAACATCCTGCTGTATGAAATTTGCATAATGTAATATTCTTCCTTGTGGCAATTTTTTTTAAATATATAGTCAAGATATTGTTGCTGTATTACAAAAATGGGTAATGAAATTAGGATTTAATGTGTAGTAGATGATAAAATCACTGGATACAGAGCATAAAATTCATGGTCTTAGGAGAGGAAATCAAAAGTTTCTTTGCTTCCAAAGTATACTAGATTATGACAAATCATTATTTTTGTTTAGGGATCCAGAGATGATCAGTATTACTTCTGCACCTGAAGCACCTCCACCCCGTATCAGGATTTTGGACAGTAGAGGTCGTGAGGTGGAGACAGTGCGCATTGGTGACAAACTGACATTCCGCATTGAAATTCCAGATGACAGTAAGGAATATTATTTAATCATATGTATGATGTTATTGTTTCATAGTACCAAATGAGAGGTTGTATATCAATGAAAAATATATCTTGAAAGTAAGAATCAAAACTTATTGACATATATTTTAGGTAGCAACATTTTTAGCTACAGAGCATTATGCATAAATTTTGAAAAATGACTTTTACTCAGTTGAACAACTTTATTGAAAAACTATTCAGAACAGCAAAAAGTATGATTTTGAATACCAGTATTTGTAAATTATTTTATTTCTAATAAATCTTTTAATTTAATCACAGTTCTTTTTAGAATGAACTGAAACTCTTTAAGGTAGACTTTTACACATTAAACTGTCTAGATACCATAAATTAAACAAAAGCAAGGCAATACTTGTAATTCTTAAGGAAAAATTATAAGTACACTCTGAGGTTCTGACTATAAACCTCATTATCCACTTAAAATTTTCATACAAATTCTCAATTAGCTCTTCATTGTAGAAAAAAATACCTTGGTTACATAAGCAGAAGTGTCGGAATGAAAAATGTGATTAACATTTATCAGTTTCTGGTCTTCAAATGATCACTTCTTATTAATTAGTGTAGGAAAGCTCTGGTATAATGTAAATGTTGTGGGAATAAAGCAGAACATTCACCAAACATCAGAAGCACTGAGTCATCAACAGGCACATACAAAAAAGGAAATTTACCATACTAATTTGCATAAAAAAACCTAGGATGAATATAGTTTTATCTGTGTAGTAGTTAAAAACTATAACCCACAATGTTCAATGTAATATTTCAGATTATATTATTTTTGTTATAATTAAATCTAATATAACATTTGTACTAATTTTAATGTATTTTATTTACAGCTCCTTATGGTATATTTGCACGAAGCTGTGTTGCAATGGCAAAAGACTCAAAGAGCACATTTCAGATAATCGATGATGAGGGGTAAGAAACAAATAATCACACACAACAAAATACATTTTGTTCACTGTTTCAAAGTACAGAAAATTATAAAATGTTTTCTGACATAACTGCTATTTTGTTCTAGCTGCCCAATAGATCCCAGTATATTCCCAGCATTCACTCCTGATGGTAATGGGCTGCAGTCAGTTTATGAAGCCTTCAGATTCACAGAGTCATATGGTGTCATATTTCAGTGCAATGTGAAGTACTGCCTTGGGCCTTGTGAACCAGTAAGTAAAACTGAGTAGATTTGCAGAAACATGTTCCCTAACTATGTGTTTAGGAAAGATAATTTCAAAATGGCATATTCAGTTAATCATTTTTTTGTTGATCACTTCTTTGTTTTCTTTTTGATATTTTTAGGCCGTCTGTGAATGGGGGCACGAATCAGTTGAATCATGGGGAAGACGTAAAAGATCTATCGCCTCGAATCACAGCAACACTGAATCATCGGAAAATGATGATATGACTCTTAGCCAGGAAATTCTGGTTCTTGATTTTGGTGATGAAAAAAATAGTGAATTTCTCCGCAATGAAGCTCCATTCTCAGATTTTTCGAAAGGTAAAGAAATAATGGTGATAATGAGAATGTTCTATAAAGTGTCATGTTGACAGACCCATAGTTTGTTACTTATTTTGTAGTACTACTTCAAAGAATTAAATAAGAAAAACATATTTAAATTGCCAATAAAGCCAAAACAGTTTGTATACCACATAGAATCATTTCAATAAAATAACAGTATTTATTGATATCCACAAACATCTAGAGATTACTACTGAATATATATAAGATCTCCGCATCTACTGACTTAACCTCCACAATACATCTGGGAAGGTGTGCAGAGAGGGAGGTGGAGGGAGCCAGAGAGAGACAAAATAAGGAAGACATAGAGGCAGTTCAGAGGCGGGTGTCAAGATATGTAACTGGCAGATTTGATCAATGCGCGAGTGTTACTGAAATACTCCGGGAACTCTTATGGAAGTCACTGGTGGGAAGGTGACATTCTTTTCAAGAAACATTGAAGAAATTTAGAGGGCCAGAATTTGATGCAGACTGGAGAACAAATCCACTGCCGCCAACCTATATTTCACATAAAGACCACAAAGATAAGATCAGAGAGATTAGGGCTCATACAGATGCATACAAGCATTTCTTTTTCCCTTGTTCTATATGGTAGTGGAACAGGAAAGAAAGTAACTAGTAATGGTACTGAGTACCCTCTGCCACACACCTTAGGGTAGAATGTGGAGTATGTATATAGATGTAGAATCTCTAGAAACTATGACAATTAATCTATATTGTCAGTAGACTATGATGTTGAGATAAGCTGTATGTGTAATCATGCGAGTTCAAAGTTAGTTATTTTTCCTTTTTCTTTACAGATAAGACTGTTACAATTGTGGAACCTTGTCCAACAAAAACATCAGTTCTTGCTCTTGGAGTCACGTGTGCACTTCTGATACTGATTTACATCAGCACAGTTTTCTGCTACTACATGAAGAAATGGATGTCGCCCAGGAAGGTGCTGGGATGAAATTCGTGATACTTTCATTCTCATGTGAAATCAAAATACCAGCAGCAAAGTCTGATAAAGTTCAGCATACAACATTACTTTTGGACAGAGATGCAGTCAGATACATATGTGTGTAGATGGTTGCTGTGTGATAAATGTTTTCCAGTGGAAACAAATACTGCCATCATGTTGAACTTAAGTGAAGGAGCATTACAAGCTAACATTTGAAGTGCTGTTTCAAATACTTCACTTTAAACTAATCATTCTCAGTTTGAGAACCAGAAGTTTAAAATGCTGATGCAAAATGATTTAAGGTTCTTGTTGTGGATATGGGTATGTGATACCCATTTTGCTGCAACACTTTCACACTTTTGCTCTCCATTTACTCTAAGTAAGTCCCAATGATTGGTGGGACTTCTTTAATTTCGTATGATTAAGCCCAAGTCATCAGCTGTTGGTGTATGTAGGCAGCACACAAAGATTTACAAACCATTTAAATTAAAGAGATCTTTAACTGTATCAAAACAAAAATTTATTGAAGAAATCTATTCCTTTATAACATAGAAATGTTGAACAGTACTTATCTTCTAGGCTATTGTTTTACAGCCTCTGTGGCATAATAAAAACAATACACAATCTGCATCTTCAACTTGTGGTTGAAATGCAAGCAAACATTGACAACTGTGTTACAGTTAATTAAAGGAACATTTGTTGAAGTGCTAATGTTATTTCAAAATTTATTGAAAATAATATTTTACTATGTAAATTACACATAGCTGCCAAATGCTTCCAACAAAATCTGAAGATTTGGGTCTTATTCATATGACACTGTAGTGAAACTGATGAATACAAAAAGCCTAGAAATAATGAGAGTTCAAAACTCATGTAAATAATTATTTACAAGGCTTTTTGGCACATTTTGGGGCCATGGCTGTGGGTGTGGTGGAAGAATACTCATTAGCATGTAAGTAATTGTATCAGCTGTTATTCACATTTTGTAAATATTCTACATTTCATAAGTTATTTATGTAATTAATTAAAATAAATATGCTACATTTGTAGCAATTGAAAAACAATGTTCATTTTTATCTCATTGTACCTATTATAAAAATGAAGTTATTTTCTCTGTGTGTGTCATAAGTCATTTAACTGGCTTTTGTGACTAAACAGTTTTCATTTTTTTTTCAATATAAGTGCATAAATTCTCACAAACACAACTTCATAATGACAGAGACAGTATAGTTACAACCTGTAATGTAATGGGAAAAATAAGCGTTTTTTAGTCTCACTGCACAACTTCATCTTATATTTTTCATATTTTTTAACTGTATGTGATGTGTGAGCAGTCACATTTTGTGTTACATTATGCAACTTATTTGTATGCAGTACATAAAATTATTGCAGTGAAAAAGAGTTTTTCAGAGCAAATTTTGAAACTTTATAGCAGATTAAAACTGTGCGCCTGAATAGGAAGTGAACTTGAAACCCTGCATTCTGTGGCAATAATCTGTGGATGGTTTGTGAGTTGTGATTGTGTAGCTCAATTAAGTCCTAGTATCTCCCAAAATGGCAAGGTTCCAGGTTCATGACCCCATCTGACACACAGTTCATCAATCTCCAATATGTGCATTCAAGTTCTTTCAATGAAAGAAAAATTAAGTAAAAGTGTTACAGCCAGTCTTTGTGTTTTTAATTTAGATTCCATAACTGCTTCATACAAAGGAAATAGGGAGACATTCTAAACCTATTATCTCCAAAGCTATGAAATCCTCACAGATATTCTGCTTCACATTGCTAGGATCTAAATATTGTGAAAATGTATCTTACATTTCAATAACACACTACAGAAAAACTGTAACAAAGTTTAATAATTTAAATGTAATTTTAGGTTTTCTGCTCAGTACATTTGTTTTTAGCTTACACTCAGACTGGACCTCCAATTGTATCTTCTGAAATCTGATGCCCATGAAACTGCCTATAAAGATTTGGTCCTACTACACACTACAGTTTTCTCAGACCACACAATCATAGGACTTTTAAATTAGGCTGAACAGATAAAATATAAACAGAGTAAACCAACTAGTAATTAACTATGCATGCAAGGCTCCCAGAAATCTTTTCTCTAAACTTTCATATCTGATATTCATACATCTACCAATTAGTCAGTGCTAACTTGCTGAGCTTTACCATGAGATTATAGTGTTTCCTCTGTAATCAATTCTACTCTTATCTAACTCAATCCCAGCAAATGAAATTGATTTATATTAAATAAAAACCTTTCTTTTATGACACATTACTGATTTTCTCAAGATATACAAACTTATCAAGGCAAACAACCTAATCATAATAAGGAGACCAAGAGGAAAATCACTATGTAATTAGAAGTTACCAACTGCTAGTAAAAGAAATTAAGCATTTCAAAATTAGCTACAGGCAACAGTATAAGTATTTTACCAGAATGTGAAATATATAAACAGAATAGAATAAATTCTAGGATTTAATAGTCTGAGCTGTATATAGCAGAGCACTGCAGGCATGCTACCAATCAGAGTGGTCTTTACTTGGCTGCCATGAGCCAGAAATAAGAAACATAAACTGCACATACTTTGTATGAATTTCACAGAGGTGACAAATACTACACGGATGTGCAGACCTGATGGATGAATGTACCTTTCACGTGATGCATCACTACCAAGTAACATAACTCAAAGAAACATAAACAAAGGTAGAAGAACTGCTATGGTGTAGTACAGAAGGTAACTGAAATAAATATATGGTTGGTATATTATTTTGTGTGTCTGTACTTCTATCATTCTTAAGTACAGGTGTCAGATATGGTTTCTTCCAGTTACTTGGACTTTATGCTGGGAAAGAGATTCATAATAAATGCAAACTCAGTAAGTAGCAAATGACACTAAACTTCAAAGACGATAATTACACCAAAGTCACTATGATTTAAGGTTTTCCTATGGGTGTGCTACAGTATATCTCCACAAAGCATCCCACATATACTCAATGAGATTTCAGTTGGGGGGAACGGGAAGCCTGGTGACTTCATTAAATATTCTTTTGTTCCAAAAGATCCTCCACATGCACTCTTTGATGACCATGTCATCCATAAAAATGAAGATTGGGCTAAATGCACACCTCAAATAATACATATGGGGAAGGAGTACAGTGTTATCTACGTGTACAGCTACATAAATATCAACAATCATTGATTTCCTTGAGACATATATTGTCTCATATCAAAGGTAATGAATATAAGATGAGGCATTGAAATAAAATTTGTGCTGTGGCCAGGATTCAAACCTGCTTACTAGCTTACTAGTAAGATGCTTTAACTGCTCAGCTAACACAGCCTTATGGATAACATGCCTACACAGACTCCCTCCTCAACACATACTTTAATTCTGCCTCAGTGTTCCCCCGTGAAAATTCATATCAAATTGCCATCAATAATTCAATTCCTTGATAGGTATATTGTCTCATTATACCAACGGTATTGAATATAAGATGAGGTGTTGAATTAAAAAACACAACTGAAAAATTTCTTTTGAAGGGGATCCACTGCATCTGTATATTTCGGAAATGAAAATGTGCCCATGGTAGGCTGTATTACTAATATTTTATTTTGCTATTAGCAACATAAATAGTCTGCAAGTCGCCATATGGTGTGTGGTAGAGTATTACTCATACCACTACTAGCCCTTTCCTTTACTGTTACACTCACACATAGAGGCAGGGAAGAATGTGTCCCTATATGGCTCCATATGAGCCCTAATTTCTCTTGTCTTATCTTTTTCAATCTTACATTAAATTGAAGTTGGTGGTAATAGAATCATTCAGCAGTCAGCTTCAAACGCCAACCCTCCAAATATTCTCAATAATTTTCTTTGGAAGGAACAACACCCTTCCTCCTAGGCTTCCCATGCGAGTCCCAAAATATCTTTGTAATATGTGTTGATCAAACCTAATGGTAACATATCTCCCAGCTCACCACTTAACTGCTTCTTTATCTTCTTTTAATCTAACACATTGAGGGTCTCAGACGCTCAAAGAATACACAATAATGGGCTGCCCTAATGTTCTACATCATCATCACCTTTACAGATGAACCATATAATCATACAGTTCTCACAATAAACTCAAGTTGACCACCTTCCACACGGCAAAATTTACATACTTTTCCAATTTCACATTGTTTTGCAATGTTAAACCTAGATATTTAACTGAAATGATTGTAGATGCAGACGATTCCATCTGGAGCCTCATACAGAGCAACTACATTAATAACATTAAAAATATAAGAAACAGCTTTGGTCACATAAAATCTTTATTTGACTATTGTAAATAAATTGCAAAGTTCAGTAATATGATTGACATTGACCATATACAAAAGAGATAGATTGGCTGGCCAGTACTGGCGAGCCAATCTATCTCTTTTGAATAATAATTTATCATCTCTGTGGAGAATTTCTATATTAATCAAATATTGACTGTATACAGCTACACTCTTATGTTAAAATTCAAACTGCTAATCTATGTCGACACACAGGGCTTTCATTCTAGCACGGAAGATGGCCACTCAGTGACCAAAATTTATTTTCAATAGTCAAATACAGATTTCATGTGACCAAAACTATTTCTTATATTTTTAATGAATGAGTGTGTCAAGCATGTTACATAAAATTGCGTTCATTTTTAACACAATTTCACTAACACTGCTCAACAACAAAATGGAAACAATCTCATGTAATGTGGAAGGTGGTGTTTGGCTTTTAAGAGTGCAGCACAAAAATATCTGTGAAACACAGCTGATAATACATGTGCTTGAAAATAACTTAGTGTTGAAATTAGGTTATTTCAAAATAAAATATTAGTAACAGAGCCTACCACAGACCATGTTTTCATTTTTAACAAACTACAGCCACTCAAAGATGGCTTTTCCCATACATCACTGCATAATCAGCAAACAGCAGCAGATTGCTACTCACTCTATCTGTGGGATCATTTATGCAGCTAGACAATAACAGCAGTCCTATCAATCTTCCCCAGGACTCCTGATGATACCCTTGTCCCTATATGTACGCAAAACAACAGGCACATTTTGATCCTACAGCCACTATGGAACAAGACAAAAGGAAATTAAAGACATTAGCTACCAATGTGCATTGAATTAAATCAACAGTGAAAGTTGTAAATGTGTATCAGACCATGTTTTAAACTCAGGTCTCACCATGTTCAAACACTTATGGCAATCAGTGACATGCTGCGAGTAATGATAATGATAGATAGGGGCACTACAATCAGTAGTTTCTCATCCTGATATGGCACAAATTAACAACTTTTCCTATTGATATAACTCAATACACACTGAGAGCTAACAAAATTACTAAAAAAAATATTTTTGCAGTACAAGTCTGTTCTTCCTTTAGTTAGTTAAAATAAATAAAAAAATAATAATAAAATAAAACAAATTTAATAAAAATATCCATGGGTGTACTGCCAGTCTATAGTGTCCAACAGCACAATATTTCGGCGATCATACATGTCGCCATCATCAGGTGAACTGACGGACTGAGCTCCTGGAAACACACCGGCACGGAGATCTGCATGCTACGGCTGCTCGAAGGGAACTGGGTTCTAGCCCGGTAGTGGGCGATTTAAATACCTTTGGCCTGCATAGCGACCCCTCCGTGGTTCGCGCCGCGGTCGTGCAGTGGAACCGATTGCGACGACATCTGAGATGACATTGATGTGAGGGCTCTGTCCGCCGTGGTCATCACTACGTTACGTTTACTAGATTTACTCTTAATTAACCCAATTGCTGGTTCCCAAGCTTTGCTAAGATTATAGCCACAGTCACGGTTTATGAGGTCGTCACTTGTGCGAATTTCAATGGCCTCTCTAATGACGCAGTCCCAGTATCTCAATGTCTGTACCAGAATCCTAGTGTGTTCATACTTCATCGCATTATGTTCCGACAAACAATGTTCAGCGACCGCCGATTTGCTCGGATACATCAATCATGTGTGCCTCTGGTGTTCAACGCATCGATCCTCAATGTTATGCATTGACTGTCCAATATATGACTTGCCACACTGACATGGAATGTGGTACACGCCGGCCTTCCTCAAACCGAGATCATCTTTGGTGCTCCCCACCAGTGCACAAATTTTATTCGGTGGACAAAAGACAGTTCCAACCTGGTGTTTCTTCAAAATGCGGGCGACCTTCCCTGAGAATGCACCTGTATATGGAATGAACGCAGTGCCTACATCATCCCTCATGTTTTTATCTGTTTCCACAGGTTGTGCTGTAGTGGTTGGGTGGAGAGCCCACTGAATCTGCCACTCTGAGTGCCCTTTTTTATTTTTTTAAATATAGTTCTGAGGTGTTCCAATTCCTGGGGTAGACTCTATGGGTCGGAGGTAGTGCCCGCCCTAGGTACTAGAGTTGTAAGTACCCCATTCCTCTGTGAAGGGTGGTGACAGCGATCTGCATGTAAATACAGATCAGTGTGCATTGTCTTCTGATACACACCATGACCCAGGGTGCCACAAGCTCTTCTCTTGACCAAGACGTCAAGGAACGGCAATTTACCCTCCACTTCAATCTCCATAGTGAATTTGATATTGGGGTGCATGGAGTTCAGATGTGTAAGGAAGTCAAGGAGTTTATCCATACCATGTGGCCAGGCGACGAAAGTGTCGTCCATGTAACGGAAAAAGCAAGTAGGTTTCCATTCAGGTGATGCCAGGACTTCCTCCTCGAAATTCTCCATGTATAAAAATTTGCGACCACAGGGGAGAGTGGGCTACCCATGGTGACTCCCTCCGTTTGTTCGTAGTATTCACCATTGAAAAAAATACTTGGAGGTCAAGATATACCTAAATAGTTTGGGGGTCTTCTCGTCAAAATTCTGACCAATCAAATCTAGTGACTCTCAAAGGGGCACCCTCATAAACAACGAAACGACGTCAAATCTCACCATGATATCTGACTCATCCAGCCTGAAGCTGTTAAGGCGTTTAACAAAATTCACGGAATTACGGATGTGATGAGGGCATTTACCCACATAAGGACTTAATATGCCCGTCAAGTATTTGGCCAACAAATATGTAGGTGCTCTGATGTTACTGACACTGGGACGTAATGGCACCCCATCTTTGTGAACCTTAGGGAGTCCATAAAGTCTTGGCGGTATCAGACTTTGAGGTAGTAGTTTCTTGGCGACACCCTTCGGTAAATCCGCATCCTTGAGAAGAGCCCTCATCTTGTTCTCCACCTTCTTTGTGGGGTTCAACACTGATCTTCCAATAGGAATCGTCATTTAGGAGGCTCTGCATCTTTTCAGTGTAGTCCTTATGGAAGATAACAACCGTAGCATTGCCTTTGTTAGCAGGTAAGACAACAATTTCAGGGCGCTCCCTCAGGTCACGAATGGCCGCCCTCTCTTTACTAGTGATGGGCTTGGATTTCGTCAATGCACAACAAGTTTCACGATGTATTTCCTCAGCTGATTCAGGAAGAAGTCGAGCTGCAACCTGTTCAACAGCACTAATAATTTCTGCAACCGGTGTGAACTTGGGGGTAGGAGCAAAGTTGAGTCCTTTCTCCAAAACCGAGACCGCATCATCACTCAACTCCATGCCACTCAGATTGATGACAGTCTTGCATGGAACCTGCAGAGATAGTTTGTCAAGGAGGCGTGAGAACTTAGCCATTTGACGTCCCGTTGCCTTCTTATGGGCGGAATCGGCTGCAACCCAGGTAACACCATCAATCCAATCCCAGGAAAAAGAAGTGAAGTGACTAGCTGTTTCCAGGAGCTCAGTCCGTCAGGTCACCTGATGATGGCAACGTGTATGATCACCGAAATATTGTGCCCGTTGGACACTATAGACTGGCAGTACACCCATGGATATTTTGATTATCAAATACGCCGGGAGAAACTGAAGAATCATAAAATGAATTTATAAACTGACATGGCACACCAGGCATACAATAAATATCACTAATCACATATGAACCAAGGTTCATAAATGCCACGAGAGGGCACCACAGTCATTGGGCTGTACATTCTCCTGGATTGTCCTGATGATTGCATGTATCTTGTGTTCCTCAAAGAGGTATTGCCAGCTATATGAATCTTTGATCCAGTGCAAAGTTCCAAGTGACTGGAAAATGGCATAGGTAACTCCCATGTATTGTAAAGGCAAAAGAATGGACACACAAAATTACAGACCTATATCATTAACATCAGTTTGCTGTAGATTTCTTGAACATATTTTCTAATATAGTAAATTTCCTTGAGACAGAAAAACCTTCTGTCCATGTATCAGCATGGCTTTAGGTAGCTTAGATGGCGCAAAACCCAGCTTGCACTTTTCTCTCATGACATCTTGCATGCTATGGATGAATGGCAAAATGCAGACTGCATATTTGACACAGTACCACACTACAGACTGCTAATAACTTATGCAATAGGTACCTAAATATGTGATTGGCTCGAAGACTACTTAAGTAATAGAACCCAGAACATTGTCCGAAATGGTGATTGTTCATTAGAGACTAGGGTATTGTCAGAGATTTACTCTGTTGGATCAGTTGCCGGGCTCAGGCCCGGAGACGCTTAAAAGCTATCAGATGTTCCACGGTGGGGTGGCAATGGAGCGCCCTCCGATGCTCCCGGATAGCTTCTGTGATCGCCCTCGTCCACCAAGGGACAGATTTCTGCCAAAGTAAACCTGTGGTAGTCGGTTCAATTGCCTCAGTGGCAAAAACAATGTCCGCAGTTATCCGTTGAACCGCCATGTCATTGTCACTCAGTAGCGGAGTAGTAAGCACATCAGTTATGGTGTAGCTCTGCCAGTCAGCCCTATGGAGAGACCATCGGGGTAGGCGGTCTGCAGGGTGAAACTGTGGGAGAGACAAAAGGATGGGGAAATGGTCACTCCCACATAGGTTGTTGTGGACCACCCAAGATAGATGTTGGAATAGGCTAGAGCTAAAGAGAGACAGGTCTATAGCTGAGAAAGTGCCATGTGCTACACTGAAGTGCATGGGGGCTCCACTGTTCAGAAGACATATGTCGAGCTGTGTTAACAGATTCTCAACATCTCTGCTACAGCCCGTGATCTCAGTTCCACCCCACAAGGGATGATGGGCATCAAGGTCACCCAAGAGGAGAAACGGTTGGGATAATTGGATGGCCAATGCAGTGAGGTCAGCAGGGGACAAAGCAACATCCATGTGAAGGTAAAGGGAACAAATGGTGAATTCCTGTATTGCCCAGATGTGAACTCCCACTGCCTCCAGGGTCATGTTGTGAGGCACAGCTGGACTGGGGAGGTGGTGAGGACGTACACACAAACTCCACCAGATACCCTGTCATAGATACTGTGATTTTTGTAATATCCCCAGTAGCCACGTAGGGCAGGGGTCCTCTGTGTAGGAAACCAGGTTTCCTGCAGATCTACACAAACCGCGGGGAAGCGGCACAACAATCACTGCAACTCGGACAAACGGCAGAAAAAAACACCACAGTTCCACTGCATGATCATAGTAGTTCCTGGTCGCTGGGGCATGAAGATTATGAAGGTGCAGTAGTATCTGCAGGACCGTTTGCTGTCACTGACGGCAGAGGTGTAGCCTCAATGTCCATCACGTCTGGGGATTCAGCAAAAGCCAAGTCCTCGAGGGACGCGAGAATCACCACCTCGTCCTCTGAGGCAGAGGTTTGTTCTGGTGGCACGGGAGCCACCTGGGAGTCTTTCTGTGTAGTTTTCTACTTCTTCTCCCACTGATCCTTTGGTTTTGTCTGCTGAGAGGGCCTTGCAGACTCATCCCCAGGGACTGAGGACGCCCTTGAGGCCCTAAGACCAGCCATTGGTGGCTTTTTCAGCCACTCACTGGTATCAACTTTACCAGTGGGAGAAAGGGTTCCGAGGGAACCATTCCTGGCAGGAGGAGCCAGAGGTAGCTGTTGGTTCACTGGCTCATGGGTGGTGACCGTTGTCCCCAGTGGGTGTGGAACGATTGCTCCCAAAGTAGCGACATCGGTAGCAACAGAAGAGGAAACGCCCCTAGACATTGAGGGAGCAGGTGTTAACAGTTGGGCCTGAGGGCCCAGCATGGTAGATGTCACAGGAGATGGTTTTAAAATAGATGGAGATGCAGCAGTGGCATATGTCGATTTCATACTAATGGGGGTGGATCTTTTCATATTTCTTCTTAGCCTCTGGATATGACAGCCTGTACAGGGTCTTACATTCCATTATTTTGCGCTCTTTGTAGAGAACTGCACAGGTAGGGGAGCAGGGAGAGTGGTGCCACAGTTTACACAGACCGGGGGAGGGGTACATGGCACATCTGGATGAGACGCATGTCCACACTCCCGACAGGTGGAGCTGGCCTCACAGCGGGATGACACATGGTCAAACCTCCAGCACTTGAAGCAGTGCATAGGGGTAGAAACGTAGAGTTTGACATCACACCAGTAGATCATCACATTGACTTTTTTGGGCAATGAAGCACCCTCAAAAGCCAAGATGAAGGCACCAGTAGTGACCCTGTTTCCCTCCAGACCCCTATATACATGCCGGATAAACTGCACTCCTCGTCTCTCTAAGTTCTTCCGGAGTTCTTCGTCAAACTGTAGTAATAGGTCTCTATGAAATATAACACCCTGGACCATATTCAGGGTTTTGTGTGTGTGTGTGTGTTGGGGGGGGGGGGGGGGGTGATGGTAACAGGAACATCACCCAGCTTGTCACAGGCAAGCAGACCCCATGACTGGGCTGGGGATGACGCTGTCATCAGAACAGACCCGGACCTTATCTTTGACATATCATGTACCTTCCCAAACTTATCTTCCAGATTCTCCACAAAAAACAGAGGCTTCAGTGTCAAACGATTCACCATCCATTCAACTGCACACCATGTATCGGGGGGCGTACGCCTCACCTTGATGACGAGACCGACGTTCTTCCCATGGCGTTGCCAGGGAAGGAAACGATTGGGGGTCATATGATGCTGCATAAAAGGACACTCTTCCACGCTTTGAGATGGTGGTTAAACGCCCACCAGCGTTACTCTGGGGCCTTTTCATGGTGTTCCCACCAGTAGCTAGGGATCTAAAGGTCCACCCAGAGCCCAGCTTGTCTGGGTAAGCCTTATACAACTGAGGAGCGGCACGTTCCTCATATGTTGCTTGCTAGTGACTGTTCAACCTCAACAGCCATGCATCTCCTAGGCACGTAGCACACATTGAGATTGAGGGCGTTTTTTTTTTTTTTAATAGAGGTTTGTACCGTCCTCGCAACCCAGGCTCTGAAATGTACAACGTTCCACCGTCACACTGAATGATGGTCGTTGAAGCAAGCATAAAGCTTACGATGTACTGGGCCGTTGGTGCGACACAGCCAAAGGCTCAGGACCCCTGGTTCGCCAAGCCCGTACTCAGCTGAGCCCCTGAGGGGTGCGTCTCTTTTTCCAAGATTAGGAAAAGGAATGGAATTGCATCTGATCAGCCAACCAATTCTGTATTTTTAATTTGTAGAAAACTCAACAATGGCTGGAACAGTTCTTCTAAAATTAAGGCAACAATTGGAAAACTAACTTTCACAATCAGCGAGCACACTAGTATCACAGTGGCTAGTCTAAAACTAGAGAAACAAATTGTCACATAATTCCCCTCGGCTCCTTTCTCTCACCTTGCCAGACCAGCCACTACGTCTGATGCCACCCCGTGTGGCTGCACGTTTCGCACGTGCCTTACGCTGGCCCTGACATGAACTACGACTTATTCTGACTGTTCAAACATTTCACCATGAGCTGTCCTATTTTTGTACCTATGCTATTTATTAGACATCTGCACTACCGACTTTTGGTGCAGTTTGGAACTTACATGGTAGCCGACTGGGCAGTAAAATTTATAATTTCACATTTGCAATGTCATCATTAAGACATGTACTGCATCAATTTTAAACCGATTCACAAATTCCATAATGATATTTTCACTCTGCAGTGGAGTGTGCACCAATATGATACTCACACGGTCTTCCAGCGGAACGTGTGGTGCAGTGCTTAGCCTCACAGATCGCTAAGCTTACAGTCACCAGTTCAAATCCCACCACGAACAGAAAAAAAAATTGTTTGTATTCACTAATTCCAGAATATTCTACGTTTCTTATGTTTGATGTACTTATAAGTTCCAGAAGATTCTTTCTATGTGTAAATAGTAGAGCACCCCAAGCAGAAGACTGTCTGTACTGAGTGTATGCTTTTGTTAGCAATATGTGTGTTGGAAGTCTAAAGTGTTGTGCTCTATTAATGACAGCCTTCAAATTCTAGACCACCTGCAGTTTGCAATGTGACAATACTTCCTGCCAGATTAAAACTGTGTGCCAGACCGGGATGTGAACCCTGGTCCTTTGTCTTTCACAAGCAAGCATTCTACCGCCTGAACTACTCTGGCAGGCTTCAGAACCCATCGTCACAGGTACTGGCAAATCTAAAGCTGTGAGGATGGGCTGTGAAGGGTGCTTGCAAAACGCAAAGAACCCAGGTTCAAATCCCAGTCAGACACACAGTTTTACCCTTCTGGAAAGTATGCTTTATTGATGTTCATCTTTCACACACATTTCCACATTTATCCTATATTATTATAATATAAAATGTATACCTATGTTAACTCCTATCTGCCCATCTTTCACAAAAGAGTGACTGTCATTCTGCCTGAAATGGATTTATAAAATGGTTGGTAGAATAATGCTTCTGTCTGCTGTGCCTACAGTTTTACCAACATTGAGAACCTTAACCAAGACAAAGAGGTTTCTACCGTTGGCATTTTTCACCGACGGTTATTAAGTTGATGTTGAAGAGACTCTCAGGTTGCTTCCATTAGCGATAGGTGGTTTACTGGCTGGAGACCATGACATGGCATTTGGATGTCAACTACTAGTAAGCTAATATCATTTTGCGAGTGTAATATTGCTCAATTTGGTACTGTTTGAAATTGTGTAAGGCTTCAAGCTAACTGAAGTTTCCTAATAGTTTGTTTTCCAGCTCCAAATCATGATCCACAATTTATTTAGTGCAGAAAAGGGCATTGTTTTATTATTTTGCTGCCTTTAGCTAGGATTTTTCCATGTGCTCTTAGTACTTGTGATGTGGGAGAGTAATATCATCCCTCCTCCCACCCCACCCAAGGTGGTTGTAGCAATGGTTAGATCATTCCATTCATAGTGTGAATGTATGATTGTGATTTAGTGTACTTGTGCTTCGATTCTTGATGGTTTTTTGTATCTGAGAGATTTTCTTTGTGATCCTATCAGTGTGCTTTATATACTGTATCCATATGTTCGTGATTCAATAACTGAGACATCAGTTAATGCTTATTTTTTGCAGAAATATTTAGCTCTTATGAGTATTTTGTTTCCATTGGCTTTGTTGATTCAGTTTAGTTACGAATTTTGAGGTAATTTAGAATCACACTCAGCTGCCACGAACCACATGTTCCCTCGACTTCATTTCATGCAAGAATATTACTTTGCCCAGCTGCTATCCACAGAGTTAAATTCATTATTAATGACTAGTCAGAAGAGAGTTCTTTGCCTTGAACATCTATTGTAGTATGTTGAGCTTAAATTCACCAAGCTTAAATGTGTGAATCTGTTGTGTTTGTAAACCTTCCCTTTCCACCCACATTTTATGTTTGTTCGCATGATACAGCAAAAAGGCACTAGCAGTTTCATGATAGAATGTTGACATGTTTGATTATTCTGCAAATAAATATTTGTTCTATTTAAACTTTACCTTTTGTGCACCTGATATTTAACTCCACTGTCTAAGTATTAGATGTTTCATTTCTTAGTGTTTTCACTGTGCACTTCAAACAGGGCCATTGTAAAATACATTCATGATCAAACACTATACTAACTTTTCCATCAAATGCAAATCAATATTGTATGTATTGAGTTTTACCATCGCAATGCATTTCTTATATACTATAGAAGAAACTGTGTAGGTGCACTAATGCTGATTTATGGACTACTGCCCCAAAGAACTTTTAGGTGAATATTTCAGCATGCTGCAGTAGGCTACAATGGAGTAACTTTTGAATTTAAACTGTAGGTTCCATATGCTATAAAACCAACTACCCAAGTATACACCTGCTAATGTGTTTCACAGTGTGCCTCTATTCCTTTGGTGTACTCATAAAAGTAGAGGACCAAGTATAGGCATTTAAAATCTCTTCAACTACTTTTTTTTAATCAATGTAAATTAAGGTGATTATGAAATAAACCATACAAGGCACCTAAACAAACAAAATTAATACCTAGACTGTAATAAAACTGTAATTTACCATGTATTTTATAATTCATTATAGTAAATTATATAATACATCATGCAACATAGTACAGAAGTTCCATGAGTGGTGATGTTGAAAGAAAATAACACTAAATTATTTCCTGTATATTGATGTTCACTATCAGAAGATTAGCTGTCCTAGCAGAAAAGATGAAGTTACTTCATATTTTGAAAATACACCTGCATAGAAGTAATTTTATAATATAAGATGCAAACAAAAGCTATATTATGCCCAGGCACTGATCCATCTTGCTACAAAATTTCACAGATCAACTGAAGCATGACTTCAGATGTGTTGTATGACTCAAATCATTGATCACTTTCTCTTTGTTATGAATTTTTCATTACTTTTTACAATACAAACTGATCAATTTAAGATAATCCATCCACCTGCCCCAACCACATTTTTAATTAAAAAACACTCAACACTTGAAACTTTTATCATTTGTAATGGCAACTGCTTGAAAAAACACTACCACAAAGGTAAGTTCTTTTGTTCATAATAATAAGTTTTATTTTGTGAGTTTTGTTTTGTATTTAGGATCATTGTTTTTCATAATTTTTGTCTGCCTCAATTAGTACGTCCCATTCAATGACGTGATGGGTCAAAGCAAATGGATGGTATCAGGTCCTTCAGTATTGCCAATTTCACTTTAATCAGCAGTGAGAAACAATTTGCAATGAATTGCACTTACTTATACTGACACAATTCATTTTACTGAAGATTGATAATGTTAATTTTAAGTGGGAAAGGGAAGGAAAAATGGCATTTTAATCATCTAAGCTGCTAATAAAATACTGAGTGAAACTGGTGATGTTTGATTTAACTGCTACAAAACAATAGGTCGTATATACTAAAGCTTTATTAATTTTCCTGACATAATGTGGCCACTCAGGAAGCACTGACAACCTGAGTCTCAGATCGTGAGTTTTTGTTTGTGGCTCCTCATCTTCATAATCATTAAAGCCACAAGTCACAGAAATTTAGAACAAAAACACCATGTTTATTCAATGTTAAATGTTTAGAACACAAAGAAGTTTAACATCTTTACTCCTACAATGTATAACATTTTCCATGGAAGAATTTGCCAGTAGTTTAATTAATACACACGAAAAAAAATCAGAAATTGCAGTTACAGTGTGTAAAAGCTGAACATAAGCACTAAAACGTATACAAAATTACTGTTACAAGGTAAGTTTATAAGTGTATTTATGTACATATAGTTTATAAGGACACTTGTGAACATCATAAACAAACACACACAGAGTAAATCATTTATACAGTACCCCGCAATTACATTTATTCACACAACAAAAACCAAATGAAAAATGTTGACAATTTCAAATACTATGGTTTTTAGATTTTTTACTGTTATTTACAATGGCAAAAACATGCTTAATATATCTGGTGTGCCTTTGATGAAAGTTTTAATTTCTGCAGTTAGTCCAATTATTATTATTATTATTTCTGACTCTGTTAGACCAGAAGAATGGGCTGTTTAGTTTCACATGAAGAGATTGTGGTCACTTTGGAAAGAAAAACAATTTTTTTTGAATAAATGCTTGTGATGACTGATATATTATTGTGAACAATTCTCAAATACTCTCACCCTACAATTTTTTTTTAAATAAAGAAATCATTTTATTATTCATAAGTTCTCTGTGATTACTTACTAAAACATTGTTACACAGAAAAAAACTTTAACTTTGTACCACTTTTTTTCCATCCAAGATTTCAGATTATTAGCCCATTATTCAGCATAACAACTTTAAACATAAGAAGCAAAAATAAACAATTATGAAACAAGTGGCAAAAAGTGTACTTCTTCATGTATCCCATGCGATATTACTTAATAAGGAGGGAGAGGAAGAAGAGGGGCGAGGTGATGAGAGGGAGGTTGGGGATACGGAATGGGGTGGAGAGCAGGAGATGAAATGTAGGGTGGGGGCAGCGGCGGGGGGGGGGGGGGGGGAGAATTATTTCATTACTACTAATAATTACTTACTTGCTTTTAGGGAACAACAAAACATGAAACGGTAGCCTCTTCAACTGATATCAATAGCCCATAAGCAATTTAATATGTGCCTTCTCTTTAACAAACATTGCTAAGGCACATTTGTATGGAGGAAACACACTTAAAATCTCCAAATGAAAATAAATAAATCACCAGTTTTGCTCAGCATGATTTGTAGAGGGGAAATGACACAAAACACCTGATAGCCAGCCTTCATGTTAACTGTCCTGGGTTAAACAAATATGAAACTTAATGAAATAAACAATGTAAACCATTGAGACAAACTATGTAAGAAAGATGAAGTAATGGAAAAGTTGATCAGCATATTCAGCAAATTTTTCAAAATATGCACTCATGGCACGGCAGGAATGAAAAACGAAATCAACAATGAAAACTTATCTTTACATTGGTTTGCATTTCAGTCTTTTTCAGGATTAAAACGCTGACTAGTGATACCTAACTGGAACTAGTTTGGGTAAAAAAAAAAAAAAAAAAAAAAAAATAGCCATCGAGAGATCCACAGAAGTCATTATAATTGGGTTATCATATCTGCAGTGGTAGAGAGCAAGAAATTAAATAAGCTGTGTAAATGATGACAAGTTGGAATGGTACTGTAAAATATTTAACAAATAATGGAAGGAGCAAAGGTAACAACTCTCAGTATGGCACGAGTGAAACCCCCCCCCCCCTCCCACACACACATATTTTGACCTTATTTATAAATAAGACCTCATCTGAACTGAATTTAAACAGGGCACACAAAACAGCTACAAGACTTTGCTACACTGCGACCTTTAATGGTCAATAGCCCCATTGCTGTCCTGGACAGCACAACTGTCCACACTTGACATAACTGGATAAAAGCACCAGTAAATCAATTTGCCTTAGCAACAGTGCTAATTAGTCTTAAAAATAAAACTTATAACATTAGTTTTTCATTCATAAATTTTCCATTGGTTTGGAATAGCAAGTGTTTATAAAAAGCCAGCCGAGGTGGCCGAGGGGACTGAGGCACTTCAGTCACGGTCTGCACGGCCACTATGGTCGGGGGTTCGAATCCCCCCTCGGGAACGGATATTTGTGCCGTCCTTAGTTGTAGCTAGTTCATAAGTAGTTTGTAAGTTTAGGGACTGATAACACCGTAGTTAAGTCCCATAAGCTCTACAAACATTTGAACATTGTTTATAGAAAATGGGAAAAGCAATCAGTCCCATTTTAACAACAGTACAGACAGGTGGATAAAGCAACAAACATAGGAATTGGCACAGGATCGCTGAGACAATGATTTAACTGTTGCCACCAGATTGCTTGGCCTCTATGCACGAGCGCAGAATCTTGATAGTGGCGCACAACCACCCCCCCCCCCTTTTTTTTTTTTGCTCGGTGCCCAAAGAGACAATTTGGTGCACCTCTGCGAGTGACGCTGGGGGAAAGTGCCCTGGTTTGCATCTTCCCCCCCCCCCCCCCCTAGATATATTTTCGTTAAAAGATCTGCAGAATGTTTGAACTTTGCTTGTTTGCATTTACTTTAACTCGAATTGAGGCGTCGGCCTACCAAGATTCTTTATTTCACACTTTTCCTCCAAGCTTAAAGCTCAGTAATTTGTTTCTGAAAGATACTGAACATTGTTCATTTTTCTTTGATAATAAACACCAAGACCATATGAACATGCACATGAACACCAAAACACAGTAAGTAACTGATTATACTGTTAAGTGACTGTTGACAAAATGAAACTTATGATGAAGACACAAGCTACCTTAGGGTCACATGATACTGTGTTCAGCAACCACTCAACCTTACGCATACACAAAGGCTGCTCTCCCCATCTTTTCAAACAGTTAAATATTTGTTACAAGGAAGAGTACAAATGACATTTACTCTCAAAATCATGACACACTTGCTAAAATGTCCAAAGATATGTGGCAAGTAACAATACAAAAGTCATTGATTTTCCCGTATCTGTTAAAAAGATCAGTCTTAACAAAATTGCTTGCAGTCAGTCTCGAACCCACTACCTTCGACACCACAGCACAATGCTGCTAACCATATGGATATTCTTGCTAGGTGGAGAGTAGATACTTCATTATTATTCATGATTGGATCTTTTGAAGGCTTTTACAGTTGATGCATCTTTAATTTATAGTTGTAAGATATTTTATCAACAATGACTTGTTTTTGATGAATCTTCAATGTACGAAAAACAAATATGAAGGGCAGATGTTGCTTTCATGGTGGATTTCCCCATGTGCAAGGCGAGATGGACAGTAGCTCCATTGCCTTTGCTTCGGGACCATTTGTGCAGAACCATCAGCAAAAAGAATCAATACTTCCACACTCATTGAGTGGTTTCACTGGAACCAGTTGTTCAAGTAATAAATATCCCCACCCCTCTCACTCCCCGCCCTTATACTTGTACCCAAATGTCTGCATGCCAGAAAATTGTGGAGTTTGAGAATAAAGAGACATTGTGCAGAAATTGCTGACATAGTGTAATTGATGTGAAACAGGGAAACAGGCCTGCATTCACTGAAGAAGATGGAAAACCATTTTAAAAATGACCCTCAGGCTGGCTCGAACATCAACCCACACTGTTAATCTGCCAGAGCAGCACTTAAACCACATGGCTAATCACACAGTTGACAATATCTTTACTCATTCGCTTATTAATATCTCATGAAGGACTTTCAATTAACACAATCAGTAAATAAACAGACACATTAGAACATGAAAGTGACAAGTGTTCCAAATGTACCTGTACAGATGCCAGGTAAGAAAACTGAATGAGGCAACTAACATGTAGTTTTCTGTATCATAATGAAACAAAGATGATTATGAATCCATGACATTAATTGTTAACTTTGGAATACCAAAAAAATGGATGATGCCAAGTATTTATTTCTGTTATGTTAAGACAGATTTCAGGAAGCCAATGGGAGTTTTTGAAATTCTGCATCAGATTTCACAAAAAAGAGAGAGTGAAGAAGAAAGCAGTAAAAATCAATTGTAAAGAATAGAGAAGCTTTTCTACTGCTGAATAATTTGGAGGCTTGAAGTACGACCCAGTGTGATACACTGCAGCTAATGTCTTCATTTAATTCATTATTAAATACTAAAAACTTTTTTTTTTTTTTCAGAGGACATAGAACATAAAATATGAAACGAATATGCCATTTCAGGGCATTGAAATAAATTCAACGGCGAAGTTGGAAATTTGTGCTGGATTGGGATTCGGAGCCAGATTTCCCGTTTTGGGCAAGCATTTCCCTTAGCCATTTAGGCTATCCAGGCACATTTACCTTCCAACCAAATTCTCAACTTACAGCACACAACAATGGTAGTGCCCTCTGCCCATTAGACAGGGTTCAAATCCCAGGACAACACAAATTTTCAACTTCGCCATTTGACTTCGTAAAATTATGGCCATTAATGTCAACCAATGATGTTTGTTCTTTCTGAAATGTCCAAAAAGAACATCCACCATATCAAATATCAATAACTACAACATGAGAAGTGTTATTCAATGAAATAGGGTATGTGAACTTATGGAATAAAGCGTTACAAAAGACTGAAGTCTATACAAAATACCTGAATTGTGGCAACCCTGTTGCACTTTTCTAGACCTGTCAAGATGTGCAAAATGAGATGCTACTAAGGTCTTCATGGTTAAATAAAGTTACAAAAACCATGCAATTCAAATATTAGTCAGACACTATTGTGTCAGTTAGTCGTGACCATAAACAAATGAGGAAAACAAACAGCCATTCTTCTTTTTACATATAAAGACAAATCATTTCACAGAATGTAAGATATCCATCCCCCACCCCAAAGCAAACAACTCTGGCAGAAAGGGGTTTACCACTTGTAAGGTGATAAATGAATAGTTATAATTTGTTTATGCTCACAGCCGACTGCCACGATACATTGTCTGAAAAATATCAATCAAGTAATTGCATAAAACACAACTGTGGCAAAACATTCTGAATATTTTACATAAAATACAGGACTGTAGTCCGAATTTTTTTTTTTTTTCCTTTTTTTGGGGGTGGGGGGGGGAGGGGCATTACAACATAATTTGGTGTGGAGGGGGATAGATTAATCCTCTTCATTCCCGCCTTGGCTACAGCCTAGATCAAATATAAAACTTTTACATTTTTTTTTCTTAATTGCTTTAGCAAATTTTTCTTCTTGTGGATCTCTAAAAATAGAGCTACTTTCTACATCATTAAATACATAGATAGAAGTCTGTACAAAATTTGTGTGTAACAATGGATTTAGCCTTTATAACATATCAGCACCAAAACACTCATAAAATCTGTTCAAATCCACTTTATACTGCACACCATAAAATTATTATTTTTCTAGATAAATGTCTTGGGCAATAACTACCCAAATGCATTCTACAACTCTAAAATTAAACACTACCCCAAAGGAGTACTTATGAAATTACAGAGATCACGTATAAACCACTAAAAGAAGTGTATAAAAAACATTGTAACACATGTCTCAAATGTGAAAATGAATTTTTCATTGTTTACAACATAATTAATGGAACAGTACATAAGTACCAGATTTTTCATTTACTATAAACAGTATTTTCAGTCTAAATATTAGTCCCCAAAAAATTTTTATCAGTAGCAAAGACTTTCAAAGCAATGTCATTGCCTCAAACCCTGAACATAATTTGTTTACTGGGAATGATATGCAAAGGGTTTTGACAGGCACAAAACCCTAATACAAAATTGCATACAAAATCCTTCTTGAAATTACAAATACTAATGCTGCAAATCCCTGTTTACAGTCAATAAATGAATACAACTCTTAAGTCACAACTGCACAGTCTTTTAATTTAAATGATCTTGTCAGCATTATACAGAAATTTGAATTATACAGTTTAACCACTGCAAAATCATATTGTTTACTGCAGGTGTTTAGTAAATGCAGCATTAGTAAGACAGTTGCTTATTGCAATTATGAAACTACTGGTTATAAATGTATTCTGGAACCTAACACATATAGCTGTTACATGTTCAGTGCAGGGCTTATAATACTGGCAGTAAATTACTAACTCAGTATACTATATGATTCATTGTGTCATCTTCTCATCTGGTATTCTGCAGGAGTTTGATTAATAGGACAAGGAAGTTGACTGAAATGTAATATTAGAGTACATGCCACTGAAGGTGTATAAATGCTTCACTTAAAAAAGGACATTACCAATTTCATAACTCTTTGTTACATCCTCAGGTGTACACCTCAAAATAACCACACAATGTTGAATAAAACTTATCCCTCGAGTTTCACAATATCACTCTTAAGACAAAACTGATGCACATTAAACAAAGACCAAGTCTAGGTGGTGTTGGGGCAGTGTGTACACCAATAACTCCCCATGGACACACATTCTACATTTGGTCCTTGCTGTTCATTGAACATCCACAGTGTCTTAAGAATGAAGTCCTAGAAAGCAGGTGATAACTTTTATTCAACGTGTTATATTTTATGGTACTGACATGAGGATTTAACTAAAATTAAAGACACCAGTCGTGTGCTTTTAAATAAACTATTTATTCAGTTGCAGCAATGTGTTACATTAACACGTGTTTATCCAAATTGTAAACTGTTATCTAAAACCTTGTGATTGGTGTCAATGTAATGTAATGCAAAAACTTTCTAGAGCAAATAAACGTCTTTCAGAACTGCATATCTTAACAAGTGTATCTAAGGTTATTTTATTTAACTCAGTCATTCCTTTTAACTACAGTTTATGATGGCAAAATTTTAAAATATCCTTAAAAACATTTTCACTGTGATAATTTTGTGTCAGTAACATGTTTGTTACAAAGTCCAAAGGGAAAAAAAATAGTAGTGCTAATGGGGTCCACTAACCCACTAACAAAAGCATTAAGTTGTTGTTAGGCCACAATAAAGAGACTGAAAATGTTGCTAGCTATTGGAAAAAAAACCTTGATGAGCAAGAGTACAACATCATGGAAACTAGACAGGTAAGTCACATGAGAGCTGAGGTGAGGGTTGTATCAGGTTGGGTGAGTAGAGGAAGAGAGAAACAGTAGGCAGGAGGGGGTGGTTGGGGATGGTTATTGTTTTGGGATTTTTAAAAGGGACTAGACAGCAGGGTCATCAGTACCCCGGTATGTAGTGGCTCGGATGGAGATAGCAGGTGTGCAAGTTAGGAATGTTGGAAGGAGAGGCGGTTGGCGCATAAGTTAGTCATGTGTGACACTGGTACTGGAGCTCATTAGATGCTGCACATGAGTGTTATGTCAAAGAGGGGATTGGGATGGGATGACATGACAAGACAAGGGGAAACAGCTGAGTAGAGGGTGTATGGATAATTAGTTGGTGGAGAGTGAAGTATGTGTTGGGAGGGGGTGGGAGGAGATGAAACCCCCAGACATGTAGATCAGAGAAAACAGTTGCTGAAGAGTTGTATTGTGTCACTGGGGCACAATTTTGTTCTTGGCCACAGATTGGGGGTAACCATGGTCATTTTCACACAAAAAAGCACGCAGAAATGCTATGGCATCAGAGATTACACATGACAACTGCTTTCACAAGTTACCCTGACTTTGAAAGAACAGAATATGCCTGTGATAGGACCAGAGTAGAATATGCTGAATAGGTAAATCAGGCAGGTGTATGTACCTGGGTCACCACACAGCCTAAAATGCCATGTCAGACTGTGCAACTACTCCCATCAGAGGTTTGAGTCCTCCCATGGACATCGGTGTGTGTGTGTGTGTGTGTGTGTGTGTGTGTGTGTGTGTGAGAGAAATTGGGGAGGGGAGGGTGCATACACTTGGTCATCAAATTATTTCTTCTTAAAGCTAATAAGGTTTTCAGCAGTCTCATTTCTGTACAAACATTGACCACTCAATGTGTCTGCTATTCAGTGAGTGGTCTTTTTTACCCTAAATGTTCTTTTCTTTATACCAAGTCTTATTCAGGAAAAATCATGTTGTTGGTAGCTTTATAATAAACCAGTTTCTTTTATAGTTCACCTTATTGCTAAATGAAGTTTAGAATTCTTGGCTTGTTACCACTCTACTTTACAACTTTCTTTACTTCATACAAAAACTATCTAATGCATATTAACAGATTCTTATTGTCATGGGTAAACGGCTCAAGATGGGTTGACTTGCAGGAGGTAAAAATAGATTTATTTCTGCCAACACAATGAAAGACTGCACAGACAGTTTTCTCAATCAAATTGACGCTCTGGTAGCACATATGTGTTTTAGACTAAATGAGAAAGAACTTGCTTCTCCAGAATATAAAAGAACACTGGCACCACTTAATATTACAGCAGTATACAAGCACTTGAGACTGAGTTAGTCTAGCAGCACTGGGCATCCTGGGTTCGATCCTGGACAGAGCTTTGGATTTTTCGTCATTACAATCCATCCAGGACAACCCGGTCCCACTGAGTCTACTGTCAAATCAATATGAGGGACATTACCTGGAATAAAAGAAAGCCTTGGTAATGGACCCATCACTTTCTCCCTCTCAAAGCAACAGCAGAGAGAGATTGCTTCTACCTGTAGTCAGTACAACAATCCAGTCATAGGCTTGCACCATAAACTTTTGTTTTTCTATATGGAGGCACTTTGCTATCCAGTTCTGATCATATATTATTTTCACAGTTTTCTTCACTGCGAAAATAAAAACACTGCATGAAAATAGAATCATCTAAAGCATTCCTAATACTTTCAGAGTGATTATTTTCTTTATTTCCAGTTTGCAGACAGACTTGTATTGTTCAGGAATAACTTTGGATCTGTGAAAAACAACGTAAGAATAGGGGAAATAATGGAAAACAATAGATATTGAACAACAGAGTTGTCCATATCAAACTCATGTAGTAATTAAGAAGTAATTTAAAGTGATGGCAGTCTCTCTCTCTCTCTCTCTCTCTCTCTCTCTCTCTCTCTCTCTCTCTCTCTCTCTCTCTCTCTCTGTGTGTGTGTGTGTGTGTGTGTGTGTGTGTGTGTGTGTGTGTGTGTGTGTGGAGGGGGGGGGGGGGGGGGGGGGGGGGGAAGGGAGATATCAGCTGAAACCTTTCCACATAGTAGAAGCCAAAATGTGTGAAAGAATTAAAGAGGGAAGATAGCATTACTTCACAATTTTAGCTCCATCATCCATTCCAATTTGTTTGCAAAACATTGGAGAAGGCGTGTTCCCATTAACCAAAACTATCCAGGGCGGCTCTTTATTAAAGATGGTTCGCAGGAGAGCTTCTGTGAAGTTTGAAAAGTAGGAGGCGAGGTACTGGCAGAAGTAAAGTTGTGGGGTGGCATCTTGAGTCGTGTCGGGATAGCACAGTTAGTAGTGCGCTTGCCCATGAAAGGCAAAGGACCCAGGTTCGAGTCCCAGTTCCAGCACACAATTTTAATCTGCCAGGAAGTTTCATATCAGCGCACACTCCGCTGCAGAGTGAAGTTTCATTCTGGAAACATCCCTTAGGCTGTGGCTAAGCCATATGAGACTGATACACACCAATATATAAATGTATTTTTATTAGAAGGTGGTTCCAGGGCTCATTTCATCACCGTAGATGTGGATAAATCATTCATCATCATGCAGGAATCCAGATGGTGAGCATAGATGAAGACAGATAACGGGGATGTTACTTGCAGAGCTTGTGAATGGGGTGGATAGGAGGCATACATGCAACAGATTATGAATGATATAATAATGGAAAGTCCAGGTTGGAATAAATAATATAGTGAGGACAGTTTACAACTCACCGCAAAGACGTGGCGACGAGCTGCGACAGGCACATACAAAAGACACACACATACAACACATTCAGCTATCGGCCATGGCCTTCTTCAGAAAATAGAGCACTCACGCAATCACACAGGCACACAACACAGTCATACAACCATCACCTTCGACTGCCACACTTCGATTCGAAGTGTGGCAGTCGGAGGTGATGGTTGTATGACTGTGTTCTGTGCCTGTGTGATTGCGTGAGTGCTCTATTTTCTGAAGAAGGCCATGGCCGATAGCTGAATGTGTTGTATGTGTGTGTCTTTTGTATGTGCCTGTCGCAGCTCGTCGCCACGTCTTTGCGGTGAGTTGTAAACTGTCCTCACTATATTATTTATAGATTATGAATGATGTTGGATGTAATAGATACGGGGAGATGAAGGCAGGCAGGAGAGAGGAATCGTACTTTACTGCAAACCAACATCAGGGTTGAAAATTAAAAAATAGGAGGCATGCTCCATATATTCAATAGGTTATGGAAACCTCTGGCCCAAATTGGGAATCTTGGGTCTGAAACCCACTTCAGCACACATTTTCGCTTGTTGCCAATGAATTACTTCAACTGCTCCACAGCAGTCCAAGAAAATCATTTCCCTCCTTTACCTATTCCTTCTTCTCTTAGAAGGTAAATTTATACCCAAGGGGAAATTTTTATTTTCAGCAACTTGCATTTTAAATGACTTGACTTCACCATGACGGTCAGTACATGTGATTATGATGAAAAGTTGCATAGCAGAACTAACTGTAGAAGAACCATACTAAACAACTGCAATTGATTTATGTAAATTTCTACAATTACCACACAATGAAAAAATAAATAGTCTCTTTTCACTGAATGCATACTTCATAAAAGCAAAACAATTTTTGAGTAAAATCGAAAAAAACAAATGAAGTACACTCAATCTGCAAAACAGATTGCATTCATATGCCAGTCACCAACTACGTATAGTATGTCTTGCCAGCCTATAGAGCAGTATTTTTTTTTTCAACCTGTGGGTCACAACCATGATGGGGGGGGGGGGGGGGTCACAAAGTCTTGCTCGGGTAGTCACAGTCTCAGGAGGAAGTACTTTCACCATACAATAACTAGCAGTTCAGTAATACAAAAACACAAGCCTAAGTGAAATTTATTTAATGTTAAAATTACGGAGCTCCTTGTACAACATTAATTATGAACTGATTAGACCATAGATTGTGGTTTTTCATCTTTAACACACTGTATTATAAAACAAGGTCTGAAAACTGTTTTCAGGAACCAATTGATAAGTAGAAGAACATGATACAATAAGTAATTGTGAAAATTTCGAAAATAATGATGTACTTCTTTACAAATTGTCTATTAAGTGGAACTTTTCTTAATGATCATAATTAGCTTCCGAGTCTTGCCTGATATGTGAAACACTCGTTAAGTAAAATGCATTTTCTGTCAGCAATCGTGTAAAAACAGGATACTGTGTTCCATTCTGAAAAACACACACCAAAATAACTTTGTCCAACAATTTAAAAGAAAGCTGTAGCAAAATAAAGAAGATTAAATTTGTTTCCTTTGAGATAACACAGTTTTGTTGAGGTTCATGAGAATAGAGAGGGGGTGGAGGGAGGGAGGCTCAACAGAATATTTTTACTTGGAAGGGGGGTCACATATTCGAAAAGGTTGAAAAACACTGCTATAGAGTACAGCTCACTAGAAACCTTTCCCCTTTGTAACTAGTGCTTTCCTTACACCATTAACTTTTCCAGCGTATTATAGTTTCTGGCAATTTAGGCACTGCTATGGATATTACGTAATATTTGTATTTTCTGCAATTTTGATAAACAAATACATATATATATATGTATATATAAATAAATTAATTACTTTAGTAACAGTTGAAATTGTATACAAAACTCTATGAACAACACAACTTTAACACACAGCATTAACAACTATAACAGCAGTAGCAAAAAATTAGATTTATAATATTTCATATTATACAAACTTAATAAAATGGGAGGGAGCAGCAATATTTATAAGTCATGGCTATTACACATAACACACAGCTCCTTTTAAATATAACACTCTTAAAAGTTACTTTAACATGGACAAACAAAGCAACTAATATAAAATGTGTTTCTTACCAGATCATTTTGTGAACATGGAGTATTAAGCATTACAACTGAGTAGTACATAACATTCAACTTGTAAAATATACATCACACTGACAATGACCTTTAAAACATTCCTTTTAATGTTGACAGTTACTTGCACAAGTAACAGTGAATATGAAATTATTATTAGCCTTGCAAATATAGAAACATTTTACTGCTTCCTCTCCCACATAAAAATTGATGTTAAACTATCATTAAAAAAATATCGTCACATATACAAGTTTAATAGTACACACACTGGACATATTGAAATTCTATAACAAATCCATCCAGTATACAACAGCTCTACTGGAAAAAATAACACATTTCCAAACTTCATAAATTTAAGAACTGTCAAAATAGTTGCTAATTCTAAGAACATGTCCACATGAAAAATGACATAAATACTGATGGGTATAAGTACTTAATAATGTGTCACAGTAAACCGCAACAAAACTTTCAAAATAATTACGCAAAGTCCCTTTACCCATGTAACAATATTTCACTGTTTTCATACATTACAAACACTTATTACTATTTTACACCAGATTATTATGTCCATAAATCACAAAATGTGTAATCAAGGCCTCGTAATACATGGCACTTGACCGAGTCAACAGGCACATACATGAAAGTACTATACTTGGTAAGAGGAAGAGAACTTCCAAAGGAACATTAAAATGTAATACTCTTCAGATTATCCTAGCAGTAACGGTCTGATTTCACGTGTACTTAGGAATGATTAACAGTTAAACATGACTGAAGAGATAACATATCTGTATAACCAAAATACCTAAGTACTAACTCTAGTAATCATCTTGGTCCAAGATGGAAACTCTTCCGCCTGTGCGATTTCCTTTCTCGCAAAGTGAGGTACTCTTTTCTCCGAACACTAGATCTTAATTCCAAAATATGATTGACTTTCTGAACAATTTCATCAGCTGTGGCATGATCAGCTTCAAAGTCATGGTGCTTATAACTGGCTGCTGCAGGCTGATTTTGTTCAGCTGATGGTGCATGATGATATACAAGACGAAATGTTGCACGGCCACCAGATTTTGTGTCCGTGAGGTCACAAGCAGCTACATTGTCCATGTCATAGCTTACAGCTTTCTGACGGCCCCAGAATTTTGATGCCACTTTCTGCTGTACAACTGGATCAATCTCCACTTTCTCTCCAGATATTCCTGTCATAAAATAAACAATGAATTATATTTGACTAATGGTAGAAGATCTTTATGTACATTAAATTTACCAATGACTATGGTTGAAAATATCATAATCATACAGCCAATTTGTGTATGAATTACTACTAGATGATTTAACAAAAAACAAAATTACTGGTTATTTTAAAGAAAAAAAAAGGAAAGGAAATGCAATAATATAAATGACACCTATATCAGTTGCACGCAAATGTAAACTCAAAATCATCAATGAAACAGTGTGACTAAGTATATATTGTTACTCTTACAATGTGAATGATAAACATCTTATTTATTTTCAAAAAGCAAGGTTTAAGTCTTGAAGTAACCATAGAAGGGAAACATTTAAGGCAAGTAAATGTTTAAAAATGTTTACTATTTAAAAGTCTGAAACTTCTTATGGAAATATTCCTTGACAAATTATACATCTCAATTAGAACTTTTATGATTTTGTGCAAAAGAAATATGTATCCTGAACTGACACAGCAGTACACAAAACTTTCAACCATAAACAAATCAGATGAGGTGATGCTAACCAAGGTACAGTTTTGATGCAGTCTTTTTTAACTAAGCAAACTGCTATTTAACATGTCATCATGTATCTCAAAAATTTCATCAGACATTACAAATTTAAGTGTTCAGTTTGTAAAGACACCACTTCTGCTTATACTTGGCATTGTTGGTTTATTGGTATTATGTTTTATTATTTCATATCTCAACAAATTATTACAACTGAGTATTTGTATGAGCTGACTGTTGCACGGTTGCTCATCATCGGAGGTTCAAGTCCTCCCTCAGGCATGGGTGTGTATGTTGTCCTTACCATAAGCTAGTTTAAGTAGTTTGTAAGCCTAAGGACTAATAACCACAGCAATTACGTGCCTTAGATTTATGAACATTTGAACCAAACTGACGAGCAAGTCTCCATTGTCACGGAGTAAGTCATATATAAGATTGTAACAAAGGAGTAGTAACTGATAAAGTGAAATGGATACAATCTTATGCAGAAAACAGGTCTAAGAGAAAATAAAAAGAACCAACAACATAACACAAAAACTAAATTTTTAATTTTTTTCCAGGAATTCCTCAACAGAATATAAAGAGTGAGCCATGAGGAAACTTCAGTTCAGCCTTGAATGTGTGTGGATTACTACTAAGCTCTGAATTCTTGTGAAAGCTTATCGAAAAAGGGTGTGGCAGCATACTGCTCACCTTTCTGCACAAGGAGTAAAAGAGGTGTGATCCAAATGCAGACTTGATTTCTGTCTAGCATTAACTGAATGAAAGCTGCTAACTCTTGGGAACAACCAAATATTAACAACAAACAACATTAAAGAAATTGTGTATTGAGAGGCCAATGCCACAATTGCCAGGCTACTAAACAGGAGTAGACAAGAAGAATGCCAGTTTACCCCCACAGATTGCTCAAACTGCCCGTTTCTGCACAATAAACACCCTTTTTGAAACAGAGTAGTTACCCCAAAAAAATAATGTCATAAGCGAATGAAAATATGCAAATTAGACTACTATTTGTATTGAACTATCACTTATTTCAAAAAACTGTTTGAATGGTAAACAACACAGGATTTAGTTTTTGAACCAGATCGGAAACATGGGCTTTCCACAACAGCTTACTATTTATCTTAATGTCTAGAAATTGGAGCTGTTCAGTCTCACTTATCAAGTGCCCAATTCTGTGTAACTGCAAGGTCAGTTTTTGTTGATTGAGTGTTAGAAAGTGTAAAAACTTAGTTTTACTGTGATTTAGCATCGATTTCATTTCTAAAAGCTATGAATTTAGTTCTTTAACTGCAGTATCCGATACTGCAACAATATTGCCAACAACACCCTTCACAACCGAGCTAGAGTCAACATCAAACAGAAATACCTTAGAACTAACTGTTATACTACAAAGCAAATTTTTTATATAAATGAGAAGCAACTGACAGCATAGAAAATACATATGAAGTAGTGTACATTATCGCTATTTTCCTTTTTTATAATATGGCTTCATTACAGAAAAATTAGAAATATAGCTAAGCACTGGTGTAATAGAAGTTTAACAATACTTAAGTATTCTGATAGATACCCCATCATACCCATAAGAATCTTTAGTCTTTAGTGATTTAATTACTGACTTCATCTCCCCCCATCAGTAACACAGAGGTTGGTTTGGATTGTTTGGTTGGGATAGGGGGACTTAACTGCTAAGGTAATCAATCCCCCAATAGGGGGGGAGTAAGAATACGAAAGGAGGGGAGGGCAAAGGAAATGCAGTCCGGGAAGTAAAGAACGAAGGAAGGAAGGAAGGAAGACTGCATGAGTTCGGGGCCCCATGCTCACCACACACGTATCTCGAAAAAACCGTGAGCCACCAGGGGGTACCACGGAGGACTACTTTAGGTAACAGTATCAATAATGCTGTTTTCTAAGAGAATTAATTGAATACCTGTAGAAGCTAAGGTTCTATTCTTTTTGCATACAACGTATTTTCTGCCTTCTTAATGAAATTTTTCAGAACCTTACAATACTGTTTGTAATGGGCTATTGCAGCTAAATTCTGTTTCTAAAATTTTGATATAATTCTCACCTTGTTCTACACAATATTATTTCTTTTGACAGCACCTAGGTTGCCTGTTAGTGATAGTGCCTTGTTTTGATCATTCTAAGGGAAAGAAGCTTTCAAAAAGCATGAGAAATGTATTAAGAAAAGTTTATATTTATTGTACATATTATTAGTACTATAAACACCCTGCCAATCAAGTTCCATAATAAGGATAGAAAGTGCCTCTATTCCAAATGGATTAGCTTTTCTAAATAGTTTATGATTATATTTAACATATGTTTGAGCACTAAACCCTATTGAAGTTAAACTTTGTGCATCATGGTCTGAAAGGCCATTCACTATTCTGTTAACAGAATGCCCTTCTAATAATGAATAATGAGCAAAAATGTCTATGATTGTGCCATGTTCCCCTGCACTCTTGTTGGAAAGAGAACCATCTGCAACAGGTAATAAGAAATAATGAGATCTAAAAGCATCATTTTCCTTGCACAGTCACTTACACAATTAATGTTGAAATCACCACAGACAACTACTTTTTTGTACTTCCCAAAAAGTGAACATAGCAGAAATATTTTACAATCAATGTAAGGAAACCTATAAATAACAAGAATTGGAATTTTAGCTCCACTGAAATGATGGACCACTCCAGCAGAACACTAAAATATTTTTTCAGTGAGGTGTTCATAAATATTGCTGGTCTCAACTGTAATACCATTTTTTCACATACAAGGCTACTCCCCCACATTGCAAAGAACTCCTGGAAAAACAGACAGCTAATTTGTACCCAGGTAAATGAAGCTTCTGATTTGTGACATTATTCAATAAGTGCTCTGTAATAGCAATATTATCAGAGTCATTTATAAACAGTTCACTAACTTTAATACCTTGTATATTTTATCAAAATGGGATAATTCCTCTATTATTTGGAGATGTGACATTTGTTGAACGTGGTTCCTTTGTTAGAGGGAGTTCCTTTAAACAGGAAAAGGTGCAGCTCTAACACCTATTACTGCAGTTATTTCCCCACAAAAAAGCTCCCCCCCCCCCCCCCACTATGCTGTCACCTATAAGCTCCGCCAACCTCCCCTTCCCATACCTTTGATAGTGCAGACCATGCCTAGTGAAAACTGACCTGCTGTTAGACAATTGGTACCCCTGAAATGTGAGCCATGCCTTCTGCCACCAGCACCTCTCCAAAACGCATAATAATATTGCCTGACAGCTGTATCAAGATAAGGCCTATCATGGCACTAAAACAGTTTCATGAAATCCACATCTGTGCGACCAGTTTCAGTAGCTGTCTTTTTCAGACCACCACATATGTTTTACACTCCAGCCCTTTGAAGACTATTCACAGCCCCAACCAATATCGCTACCTGATCCTAAATTTGATTTTATAAGCAGCCACAAGTCACTATAATTGTTTATTCAATTAACCGGTTTCACTCTGTACACAAGAGTAGCATCAGAATAGTTTGATGATAATTGAAAGCTGACAATTTATATAATCATATGTACATTTATTTAAAATAGTTGTATTCTGACAGCTGGATAATTGGATTTTTTCAACAGCTGATAGTGACTGTCTCATTAGACCAATTGTTCCATTCAACAGTTCCTGTAATTCGTCTTCACGTTCACTGAAGACAGTAAGGTCACCAGTGAATGACTGAAATCCTTCACCCTGAATTTTTATCCCATTCTTGAAACTTACTTTCTATCATTACCTCTTCAATGTGTATGTCCAAAGTAGGGGAGAAAGACTGCATCCCTATCTTACACAATGTTCACTCTGAGCACTTCATCCTTGGTCTTACAGTCTGTTAGTCCCTCTCTTGATTGTACATACTGTACACTATTCACCTTTCCCTGTAACTTCTATTTTTCAAATAACTGTAAACATATTAAACCACTCTGCATTTTCTAATGCTTTCCTATGTTGACAAATCCTTGATTTTTCTTCAGTCTTGCTTTCATTATGAAGCACAATGTCAAGACTGCCTGTCTGGTACCTTTACCTATTCTGAAGTCAAACACCAAGTTAGAAATGTTGGCACATAAAATTAACTAATCACAGTAATACATGATTGCCATACAAGCTACTCATATCATTTACTACTCGCACACCGAGTATGAATTCGGAGGACTTCGCCTCTTTCACACACCATATTATCCAGAGTTATGTTCATATTTTGCAATCCACCACAAGAAGCATGGCAGAGCTTACCTCATGATACTATTAGTGGTCAAAATGGATATTCCCTGCACGGAATGTGTATTGGGAAAATGTGTCACTGAAAATAAAATTTCCACAAATTATATCAAATATTCTCAGGTACAAAAGACTAATTTCGTTATTCACTGAGAATGACTTGCTACTAAGGGAATCCGATGACATTCATGGCTCCATAGTTAGCCATGTCAGGCTCACTGATTAGATTTACGCAATTCTGGCCCAATCATAAATTACTTCAGAAGGTAGGAGACTGAAATTTGGACATAGAATTCGACTTGTTACACAGTGTTCAGCTACAATAAAATTATGAACCAATGGGCACAAATTAGTCCAAGTTGTGTATCTACTGACATATGGCTGGATTGTACTGTGACAAAAAAATCTGCAACTTTGGAACAGACTAGATCAGTTTTAACAAGGATTGGAATGAAAACAACTATGAGCAATAGTGAAGATTCTTTTCATGCTGTCTAACTTTGCAAGAGATTATTATTTATATAAACAGGACAGTAATGATAAGTGTTAAAATGAGAAACGTACCTAGAAGAATTTCTGTTTTTGTTAGTTTGTTGATGATGTACAACCTATATGACTGATATAATGGTGCTTCCATAGCTGTCATATGGTTCCTCATTCTCTGACAATCTTCAGCATCTTGTGATAACACTAGAAAACAGAGAAATCAAAATTAACTGTTACATAGTGATTCTTAAAACTAAGAAAATTATGTAAATGTATGGTCCATTTCCAGACTCCTGTAATAGATCTACAACATTTGTGTCAGACATAAAGTTTGAAGAAAAGAGGGGAAAAAATCCTTAAATCTCTTGGGTACTGTGAGAGTAACAGGTATCAGAGTTTATCCACACCTGCCTAATTATTTCAGCTACAAATATAACAGTGACTGCAAATACTAGTGTCAGAAAAGTTTGAAATAAGAACAGTTGAGTTATTCATGTAATAATTGCTCATGAAGCATGCAGGAAGAGTAATACTAAAATCCACCCAAAATATGAATCAATTATAGGGTAAAATTTATCTTACTAAAATGTGAATAAGCTGCCACAAGAATGCCCAAACAATAACAAAAATGGCAATATATGACATTAATGACCTTGATACGAAGTGTCCACATGCAGTACCGTGACATGCACAAGCAGCATGAGACATTTAAAGATTACTAAAAAATTATATAAAAACAGTATTGGGTGGAATATTGGCAAAGGAACTTTTTACATAAATTATTTAGTGCCACACAGTACTTGTTCAAACTGAGTATTCACAAAAAACGAGGTAAAATGTTGGTTAACACAGAGTTAAGAATGTAGATACGAGGGAAATAGTGAGCAATTTTATAATTTCATACTGTTCTGCTCTAGACCTACCTCAAAGGAAATGTGTGTCACAGTTTTTCTTATCATTCTGCTAATGATGGAGAGAGAGAGAGAGAGAGAGAGAGAGAGGAGAGAGAGAGAGAGAGAGAGAGAGAGAGAAAGCAAAAAATTTATTTTCTCATTAAGTTTCAGGATATTCAAAACAAAAAAATTACCAACCTTTAGGCCTTGTCCCACTTTCTGTTGTTCCTGGACTTTCTACAGGATACCTGTAATATCAAGCACAATCCACATTAAATAATGTCCTACACATTATGAAATGTAGGGCAAACACTTGCATAACAAATAAAGTATTCAATATTTTTGAGTATTTATGGGCTGGTGTAATAACAATACTATTTTGGTCACAGTTTTTTTTTTTTTTTTTTTTTTTTTTTTTTTTTTTTTTTTTTTTGTAAACAACTAGTTTAAATTAACAAAAGAGAACAACAACTTAAGTACTTAAGAGAACTTTGCTTGTGTTTATAACATCACAGAAATTAAGTAACTTCCATTTCCCTTCTTCTTTTGCATAACATGAGTTTCAAAAATGGGGAAAAGATTTTCTTAATGTATAGGGCATGGAAGGAGTTATGAAGCATGGTTAGTTTGTGTACATACCTCTAATAATAATAATAATAATAATAGTAGTAGTAATAATAAAGAATGGTCCCTCTAAAGCAAGCAAAATCAATGATGAAAGATTCATATAACAACACAACCATTAGGTAAATATAAAAGAAGTGGAGAGAAATAGAGTGAAAAGTATAAGGTCTGCTTATGGGAGGCTTAGTTTGGATCAAATGGGATTGGAAAGAGGGTGAAGGTGGGGGGAGGAGTGGGAAGGGGAGCAATGGATGTCTGGGACAGTCGACATTGCAGGACACACAGCTACCATATAGGAGAGCTGAATGTGTTGAGAAGATAAATAAATTGAAACACCATGTTAAACACAGAACCAACAACAAGATTTATTAGAATTAAATTATTATGATCACCTGCAACAAGAGCATAACTGGATCAATGGAGTTTTTGCTTTATTGTAGTGCACAGTTTAGCCCAATTACAAAGTGGAGATTATTAAAGAGGTCAAGTAAAAGGAATCTCCAAGAAAATTCTCAATGCATGGAAATATCAAACTGCATTCAAAAGCAAACAGCTGTACCATAGAAAAGTAGCCTTTCCACATCGTGAAACAGAATATTGGCCTGCATCATGATGGAGCAATAGCACTGGAGTGCCTCTCACTTAACCAAGGTTTAATTAACACCATCCATGGCATGTTCAAAACAGGAGAAAATCATCTACCGTGTGAAACAATATGCAGGATCTCTCCAGTGTTCAGAGTTGGACAATAGATTTTAAAGCATACATTTTGAAATAACAAATACTGCAATGCACTGCTGACACTAAAGCCAGAAGCACAACTGTACATTTCAGTTGCCTCATGGAAGTTGAAAGACTTAATGTCCACTAAAGAGAAAGAATATGAAGGTATTTGTTATAAGAAACAGTATGTGGTTGCTGATTGACAAATATCATCATAACTCATAAGAGTAGGAGATGAGTAGGGACTTTAATGCTTGCGTGTGGTTGCAACAGGAACTGACTGCTATTTGGAATCGGCTAGAAGCTGCAGTGGCTACCATCTACAGGTTTCAGGCTGTTGGCCTGGAATGCAACAACTGTGGGTCACCTTTTGTGTCACTTGAACCCACTCTTTGTCACCTAGTGTGCATATCCTGGAGAGTTAGTCCTCATTCTCAGGGTGAATAGTTAACAATTGTGGGTTTATTAATATCAGGATAGAAAGCTAGATGCAATCTGCTGCCCACTGCACAGAAAACATTGCCTGTTAAGACTGTGACAAAAAAGCCTGCAAAGTACTGACAAAAGATTATGGTGGGTATGCTGGTCACTTTGAGCACCAAAATGAGGGCCATTAACTCTGGGAAATACCCCATACAGTAGGTTGTACGTTTCTTGGAGAGGGCTGTATTCATCTGTAATGTGGAGAAAGCTCCGGTAAACACATACATTAGATGTAGCCAGCTACTAACTGTATCTCATGTGGGTACGAATTATGCCTGCCTCCTAAGTTCAGAGGCTATCCTCAATAGTTGTAGATTGTGAGATGGATTGTTGAAAACAGCTGACAGTGAAATCATTGGATTTGATTTTCATAATCATACTCCGAAATAAATATGGTCCTCTGGTTTAAAGCTCATTGGAGAGCTTGTAACAGAGGCCCAATAGACTTTGTGATTATTTTTGATGCTGATTTCATTATCTCAGCTATCAGATGGGGAACTAGAAAGCTTCTCTTAATACATCAAGTGTGTACTTCACACAGCAAGTAGGTATTTGGGCAGTAGAGTACATGCATACATTTGAGAATTTTTATGTAGGCCCTCCATGGCTTGACGAATTACATGGCATAATTCTCTAGAGATGCAATTCATACATATTTAAAATAACTGAGAACCATCATCCAGATAGGCTGGACAATAAAGGTTAGGCTAGTGTGTATTTTGTTATATATAACAGTACACTACCTAATGAGGTTATTCTAGGTCTCAAATGTGACAGACTCCCTGTGAAAGTAAGCATATAAATGAATCTAAAATGGCTGTTGGATACTTTTATAAATCAGATGTCTCAGCAGTATGTTTTCAGAGAAAACGTGGAGAATATTGTGCATAAATTTCCTGTTACTACTATTGTAGTAAGGGTGGATTTCAATTAGCTTGCTATAAAAGAAGAAACTAATATGTACACATTGATTTGTGAGAGACTGTTTTGAATGTCGTTTCTGAAAATTACTTTGAGCAGTAAATTATTTGTAACAGGGTAGATCTCTTTGTAACAAAGACAAACTTTTTTATTCCATTAATGAAGGAAAGGAAATTGGTGATCATGTAGTTTATTGGAGTAGAGAAGACAAAACATTCACCTGTGGGGATGAAAACATGGAGGACATATGGATAAAATTGAAATGCCTAGTACAATATGTTCTAGACATACATGTGCTGTATATGTTGTGAGAGGTTCTTCATCGTTCAAAAGTCATCTTAGGAAATTGATAAAAAAGGAAAGAGAGCTTTTAGTCCAGTAGAATTAGCATTCAAATCGGAAATAATTGCTACAAAAGGTTTTATTGTTTTAATGGCTTCACTTCTGTCCTAGTATGACTATCCTAGGTTTCCTCCTTTGCGGAGTTGTGCATAAGTAGTGGGGAGCAAAAAATGTTCCCAAAAATGGAGTATTTTTTCAGTTTTGTGATTATATCTCGTAAATGACTCACAATATCAAAAACATGGTGGAATTATAAGTTGTAGGGCATGAAATTCTACATTGAATGAGACAATCCACATATTTTTGGAGCACCTGTGTCCATACTAGTGTTCTTCAAAATTGACCAATTTTACATGTTCATGAAAAATCTCTGTTTTAACATCTGTTTTTTTAGGAATATCGTTGATATTAACCCATCTATCAACAATGTGATTAATAAAAAAGATATAGAGAGATGAATTCTGCATTTGATGAAACCAAAAGTGAATTTTAATTCCAATAATTAATGTATGTACCAAGAGCCATAAATTTTGTTGTTTTATTACATGAACAGTTTCAATATTACAATAGTATCATCTACAGGCTATATACAAATAAAGTTTCAAATCAGTGTTGTCATTCTCTGCAGATGTCATATGAAATATAAAAGGCAACAAGTACAAATGACCCAATTATCAGCATTGAAGCAATATAATAAGCCATAATGGATGGCATAAAATAAGTATTAAAATAAAATGACATTTGTAAATAATATAAGAATCAAAGTATCTGAAATATATTACTTCTAGAAGCAGTGGTAATTAATTTAATGTAATAAGCAATGGTAATTATGGCTTATTACATTGCTTCAATGCTGATTACTGGGTCATTTGTAATTTTTGTTCTTTATATTTTATATGACATGAGTAGAGTATGAGAACACTAATTTCTAACTTTATTTGTATAGAGCCTAAAGATGATGATATTGTAATATTGAAACCAATCATGCGATATAACAACAAACTTTATGGCTGTTGATACACACATTAATTATTGGAATTAAAACTAGACCAGCCACAGTCCCAAATCCAAAATAATATTGAAATACATCTATTAAAAGTGAATTTATTGGACCACCCATTTGTGTACAGCTCCATATTAAAGTTGGACCATTTCTCACCATCAATGAAGACTATTTCAAATATAGTTCTTCATTCATTCTTATGTACACTGTTTTAAATACAGAAGTATAGCAACCCTATATTTTTAATATTTTATTTAATATAGTAGCAGAATAAAATATTAAAATTTTGGAATATTTGAAAAAACATAAAAAAGCTTTTTTATATATATAATATAGTGGTATCCAATCAACAGATTGGAAGGAGGCAAGAAGAGAGACGCACTTCTTGAAATTAAGTAGTAGTTATTATATTTCATAAGAACAAAGTTTTACATAAAATTATGAGATGAAAAGGGTAAAAGTAGGTAAATACACAAATTTCACACATGTCAACATTTGACTGTTATTGCACCACTCGGCTCCTAAAAGTCTGTTATTTCTGAGTTCATTGCCCTATCACTCAGCTCCTCGAAGTCAGTAATTTTCGCTGCCTTATATAAAACAATTCAGATCATCTTCAATATCTGGTTCATCAGTTTCATTTGGTTAGTACACGAGTTCCCTTTACAGTTGTCACAAATTAACAAGTACTTAATGCCAGCCTTCCAACACCCACAACTACCTGCACAGGCCTTGTTGCATTTGCAAGAAATTGTTGAGAGAAGAGACTGTGGAGCTGGTTCCTTGGAGGTAGGAATAGGCCAAGACCAAACTCTGTCATCCCCAGAGGAGTGGCTCCATCTGGTGTCTTATTCACATTTGTACTTGTAAATAGCTCCTCAAGCAAAGCTGGCGAGCTGCTTCTGGCATTGGTGGTAGGGATGCTAGGTTGACTCTGGGTTTCACAATCGCTTTGGAAAACAGGTCGAATCACAGTTTGTCTAAAGTGTCTCCTGCCCTACCTCCATAGAGGTGTGTTAAAAATTGGAGGCCGGCTTCTTCAGCTTGAGTGTCAAGCTCGAGGAAAGGTTTCATATCTTCCAGAAGACATTTATTTTGGACCAGTACATTGACCATCTCCTTCTTGCCTTTTCTAATAACACAAGTTGCTCTGCCTTGGAAACTGCACTGTCTTGGCTGGATCCAAAGGAAACACAAACACACTAATTCTGTCTAAATTCTCACACAAGATAGCAGCAAGCCTAATCCATGAACTCAAATGAGTAATAACCACAGAAATTTGGAATGGGCATGCCAGTGGTTTTCCTCTAGGCAACAACATGAGTCACAGATTTCAGTAGAATTTTCTTCAGGGCAGAGATGAATTGATCACTCAAATACATTAAAGATACAGGAGAAGCATGAACTAAGCATGTCACATGTTTAAAGTTGGGAAATTAAGGTTTCACTTGGTCAACACCTGAAACCATGTATGGAGCCTAGTCTGTAACCACAAGTAGTAGTTTTTCAAACTCAAAACCAGGAGCCCAAAGATTTTGGTAGATTAGCTTCTGTAAGTCCATAATTCCAGAAGTCAATAAATTAATAAAAGAGGGGACTGATCAGCCTGCGGCAGCGACGAGCCGTATTACTGTTCGCAATGAGGCAGACACCCCACCCACAGTTGCATGGGTGGTCACACTAGTGCATGGCAAGCGGTGTACGACATTTAGGGTGATCGTCTTGTGAACAGGTTTGAGGCACTATCTGTTCATGACAATGTTCCTGAGCCATATGGGGTCACTCATCCTGATGTCACCACTCAGCCTGCAAGATCCGAACTTCACAGACAGTGGGTTTACTCATAGCTTGGAGCTCCAGCATTAGGCAAGTAATGGAGCCCCTTAGTGAGATGGCTGTCAAAGAGGGTAAAAGGACATTGTGCACTCTGTGTGCATACCAGGTGTGGTCATTCCAGATGTGGAACGGGTCCATCCAGATGCCATGAAGGGTACGGGGTGGAGCCAACCACAGGTACTGACTGACACTGGTACTAATCATGTGTGTCTGAACAGATTCTCTCAGGTTTTGAGTGGCTATCTGAAGTGCTAAAGACTGCCACTTTTGCTTGCAAGATGAAAACAGAGCTCACTGTCTACAGCACAGCTGACAGGATTGACTGTGGAACTCAAGTACAGAGCCGAGTGGAGGGTCCGAATCAGAGGCTCAGACGGTTCTGTGACCAGATTTCTCGACTTGCGGCATCGGTTGGTGGGGTACCGGTGAATAGGTCAGGAGTCCACTACACGCAGGAAGCAGCTACATGGGTAGCGGGACCTGTGCAGCGTGCACTCAGCGGATTTTTAGGTTAGAGAGCCTCAGGAACACACAAAAATGGTTTCAATCTCATCTCAAAGAGTACATGTCAAAGATAGGACAAACACAGATATAAAAACCATTGGTCTAAGAGTTTAAATTGTCATAGCCATGTGGGGAAAGTACCAGAGCTCCAAGCACTAATGGAAAGTACTGAATCTCAAATCATCACAGGTACCGAAACAAGTTCAGCTGAAATTTTTTACAAAGAGGCAAACGGTATTCAGAAAAAATAGATTGAATAAAACAGGTGGTGGCATATTAATGCTGTCACAGACGTTTATCATGTAGCAAAATTGAAGTAGACTTCTTCTGTGAGTTGGTATGGGTAGAGGTTATATCTGACAACCAGAATTCATTAATAATTGGTTCTTTTTATTGACACTCTCACTCAAATGATTCAATTGCAGAACTGTTCAAAGGAAGCTTGGATTAAATTTCAAAAGTACCCAGAAAATAGAATTTTAATAGGTGGTGACTTTAAATTACCCTCGATAAGTTGGCAAAAAACACATGTTCAAAACTGGAGGCAAGCATAAAACAAAGGTTAGCCTAATTACGAAGGTAAAAAAAAAATTGTAGACTTAAAATAATAATAGTAAATAAATAAACTGCATAACAAAATTTTTGATGTAGTTTCGTTATATAATAAGATTGAAAGTAATGTAATTCTTATATATATGCAGGCACTTGAAAATGGCAAAGTACTGAAACAGCTCTAATGATAATAACAAACTTTAAGCAGTGATTCTGGACCTTTTATTATCATGTTCTCCAACAATAATTGCTATTATATCTGTTTTTCATAATATGTTGCACTTGTCTTGGAAGGCAACCTTTCAAAAATCTGAAATTCGGGTAGTGAGTCTTTTCCAAGTCTAGCAACAAAAAAAAATGTCTAAATTTCATTTGCCAATTTTTCTGAAACTGTAAAGCATGGTTCAACAACCAAGTTAGAAAACTGCTATGAAGTTAAGGCAACTCCACAGGAAATTTAAACATAGCCAAACCCATGCTGACAAGCAAAAAAGTAAACGAAGTCAAGATTAGCATAAGGAGAAGCATAGATTATGCATTCAATGACCTGGAAAGTAAAGTTCTATATAGAAAACCTTAAGACATTTTGGCCTTATGTTAAATAACCAAAGAGATCCAAATCTTTTTTCCGCACACACACTGTGAGCATAAAGTGATTGAAACAAAAGTTGACACACAAAAGGCTAAAATACAAAACTTCTTCTAAAGCTATTTTACAGAGGAAGACTGAATTGTATCTCCTTCTCTAAATTACTGCATGAGCAACAAAATGACAGATATTGAAAGAAATCTGCAGAGGGATAGAAAAGCAACTGGAATCACTCAACAGCGGAAAGGCCACTGAACTTGACGGGATACAATTTGCAGAATATGAGCAAGAACTTGACCCACTTCTAGCAGTAGTGAACTTAGGCCTCTAAGGAGTGAAGCATTCCTAATGACTAGAAAAAGTGCAAGCCATTCTCATTTACAAGAAGAGTCATCAAACAGATGCACAAAAGTATAAGCCTATCTGTCTGTCATTTGTATGTTATAGGATTTTGGAATATGTTTTAGGTTTATGTATAATGACATTCCTGGAGACCAGACATAATAATTATAAGGCGAGGCATTCATGCAATGGATTATAATCATTATTGGTGATATTCTGAGACTAGATCTGTCTCAGGAATATGAATTACTTTGATCAGAAACTGAATGAGTGCAGTGTATTGAAGGAGGGGCAATTGACTCTGCTCTTAAACAATTGTAATATACTGCCAATAGTCATAAATATCCTTTACTGCATGACTACACTATTACAGAACAATCACTGGAAAAAGTTATTTCTATGTCTGCCTCGAAAATGTGCAGTAGTGAACATTTTTAATGAATATTTCCTAAAAACCTACTGCAAATTTGAGGTTGTCACGCTCAGTAAATATCATGGGATATCTCATACCAACCATTAAAAATAACTTCGATAATATGAATAATATCTCCACTATACCAAAAGAAGCAGTGTTTATTACAAAACATCGAGGAAGTTAAGAGTAGTGTTGTTCTGAACTTACTATTACATTACATGTTGTGTTTACTATCAATTTGTCACTGAAAACATTTCCTGATTGACTGATGTATGTTGGTGTTAAACCTCTGTATAAGAAAGTATATACTGAAATAACATTAAACTTCCATCCAGTGCCTCTTTTCTGGCCTATGGATAAATATTTCTACCCTAAAAAAGTGTACGCCACACTTACACCACTACAGTAGCAGCCACTTGCAGCATAGAGTGCACACCTGCCTGACATATTAGTGAGGAGCCTACATTTCTCCACTCAGTAGTGAAGGTCAAGGAATCCATGTCCAAGATCAGCACAAAATCATCATTTCCCCTTGGCTCCAAACAAGAGGACCACAACTGGTTCTAGGGAATGATGTTACAAATCAATAGCTTTGTTTCCATTCCCTGCTTCACTAAATCAGCCAGGTGTCTGCAGGAACTGAAAAATCCTCTGAACCCAGGTGTTATTGGAGCCAACAGGAGCTACAATTTTCAAACTGGGTGCATCCAGTGCTCTCAATCATTGCCACATCTCATCAATAATGTTACTGACTGCAATAAACACTCACTGGAATATCTGTTTAAGAACATCTCTATCGAAATGACCTGCAACCATTATTTACTTGTTTTCTGCTGTTAAATGGGCCACTAAAGTTTTTAGTTGATTTATGAACATATGAAAATTACCTGTAGATGCACAATATAGACTGACTCCACACCTTAATCATATGCTTTCACATGACACTTCAATGCAAATTTATTAATTTCTATATACACAGATTTATGAAAAGTCCTGATGTATATGGAAATTCATACCCTCTCCATTTCTACTCTAAGTTTTGTGGTTCCAGCAGAGATTTAATCATGTTTTATCCACGTCTCTCTCTGAAATTACTTCCAGTGTAAATATCACTCACCTCTCATCTTTGGAACTGTCCACCTGCTTCACAGCTTCTTTGAGTTCAACAAGGGCCAAGTAAGCAAATGTAAATTTTCCAACAGTCTCTCGTGGATCAATACAAGGGAAGTACCAATCAACTTCTCCATCATCTTCAGCAATATAAAGGCCATAATAAGCAACATTGTCCCTGTTAAGAAGAAAAGTATTAATTTTCAACAGCTTACATTAAATTCATTTTTGAGGCATATCCAGAAAGTAAGTTTCCCTATTTTTTCCAAAACAAAAGACAATACAATTACATGTTAAACTTCACTGGCAACAGGCACATCAATGTTTGAACTATTTTTCTACAGGCACCAAAAAAATTGAGACACTGTCATATCATGGGATAAACTTTTGTATTCCTATATCATAGAAGTCTGCAGCCGGTGGATCAATTTCAAAACCTTCGCTGGAGGACAGGAATTTCTTGAGGTACAAGGAAAGATGGAAATCATTGGGAGCAAGATCTGGAACATATAGTGGATTATGAAACATCTCCCAGTTCAATGTCTGCGTAACAGTTGCTGTGTGCCAAACTGTATGGGAACGAGCAATGACATGAAGCAGCACAACACCTGTAGCAAACATTCCATGCCTCTTGCCCTGAATGTCATGTTGTGGTCCCCACACTATTTCACAATAATGGTCAGTGATCACTGTTTCACCTCTGGGCAGTAAGTCTGTAAGCAGAATGCCTTTCCTGCCCCACAACACAATGCACATCACTTTATCCACCAACACAGTCTGTTCAAATTTCGTCTTGCCTGGGAGATTCACTGTGATGCCAATGCTTTGACTGCTGCTTGGTTTTTGTGTTGAGTTGAGATATTCACATCTCATTGCCCGTGATGATCCTCTTGAGGAACAAGTCGCCATCGTCATGATACTACTGCAGAAATTTCAGTGCTGCTCCAAACCATTTCATTTTGTGCTCAGGTATTGTTACAAATACAAGCAACAAGGATCATGATATCTTTGTAAAATCACTGCTCTACACCCACTGTGCTCTACATTGTGAACACTTTGATGACCTTCGAATAAAAAGCCTACGCCAGTGACACACAATCTGCTTGCTCACAATGTTCTGCCCATAGCTCTGAAAGAATTGACAAATTTAGATGGGCATTATGTTTTGTGCATTAAGGAATCATTGTGTGGGTTACTGAAGTCATGTCTTAGTTTCTGAACCACGAGCAACATATGAGTGGCCAAGTAAGTGCTCCTGACAGTTGGGATACCAGTTGCTTTGGAATAAGGTTCAGCATCTCTGACATATTCTAAGTCATGGCCACTTTTGTGCTCAGATGGCAAAGACTACCAAATCCACCGGTTAGTCCCTCAACTGTTAGGAGTAAAACCCAGTGGGGCCCTGGGCAAGTAAGGCTAGCAACCTACGCCCATGTACTTCGATATGTTGCTGGCAACAATCAGAGCAAAATACCTTGGCCCTTTGGAGGTTATGTAGTCCCACCTCTAACTGACAGACCAGGGACTCCTCAGATATGACTTGGCAAATCATCTGGAATGAGATGGGAAGCTATTAATATCAATGGGGATTGCTCTGGGAAGGAGGAAGAAATGACAGAGGCTGCAAGATGGGGTTAGATGTTTTAGCCGTTTTTGATGTTAGCGTAAGGGGAGAGAGAGGAAAAAGTGGGAGAATACAAGGTCTACCTGTTAGGAGTCAAAGCAGGAAGATCACAGTGGGCTGTAGGGCTTAATGCCAGGAAAGCAATTGAACCCAGCATAATTGCAATAAGGCATGTAAATGAATGACTGATGTGAATAGATTTGGCCATCTCAAGCAAGAAAATCAGTATTGTGTCAGTGTATTTGCCTGGTGAAGGGACAGATCAAGACGAGATGGACAGATTTCACAATGCACTCAGTGATGTAGTTTTTAGAGTGAAGGAAAATGATAGTGTTTTGCTAATGGGCAGATTCAACGCCAGGATAGGAAATCGAACAGAAGGGTATGAAAAGGTTATGGTTAAGTTTGGAGAGATATGGAGGCCAACAGGAATGGAAAACAGCTCTTGGATTTCTGTTCCAATATGGGCTTAGTTATCACAAACTCCTTTTTTAAGCATAAGGGCATTCACCGGTATACTTGGGAGGGGAGGAGAACCAGATTTGTCATTGACTGTATAACAACAAATCAGGAATTCAACAAGGCAGTCAAGGACGCACGTGTTTTCAGTGGGTTCTTTGATGATACTGATCATTATTTAATCTGCAGTGAAATTGGTTTTGTGAGGCCAGAAGAGCAGAAAGTCAGGTCCATATGTAGAAGGATAAGAGTGGAGAAGCTTCAGGACAAGGAAATAAAGCACAAATACAGAACAGTGATCTCAAAAAGGTAGCAGTTAATTGAATTTAGTCCTTTACAATCATTGGAAGAGGAATGGACAAGGTACAGGGGCACACTACCACAAGTGGCTAGAGAATGTCTTGGAACAGTAGTGTGTGAAGGCAGGAAGTAGCAGACGGCTCGGTGGAACGACAGTGTCAAGCCAGTATTTTTAGCTGTCGGCTGATACACAGCAGATGCCACCTTCATATTTCGTAAGTGACACCAGCTTCTGATTAGAAGTGACATACAGTAATTTGATTTTTGTCTGCTTTTTCATTTCAGTTTTCAAATTTATCCTGTGCTCTCATGAATATTAGATTTAAATTTTCATTTAAGAACCAGTAGTATTCTTTTGAGTACAGTGCATCGCACACCTGTTACTTGTAAGTGTAACCAGCTTCCTACTAGAAGCAACTTATTTTGACTGTTCTCCGAGCTTCTTGCTTCTGTTTATTAAATTTCCTGTGAGCTCGCATATATATTTAGTTTGAGATTTGCATGAAGTGTCTGGTTAGTGTTTTTGTCCACTGTGTAAATTCTGAAAGTGGTCCGTCTTGTTTTGCGTTGGATTAGTGCCAGTTCTAGCCGTCTTTGTTTACCATAGTTACCTTCTTTCAAGTCTACATTGCACCTTTCTAGTCATTAGTTTTTCTCGGTATTGTGATCATTAATAGGGGCTGTGACTCCTGTGTGCAGATGCAGTCTGAGCTGGCAACACTTCACTCCCAGCTGCAAGCTGTGTTAACCTCAGTTGCACAGCTCGAGGATGTGGTTAAGGGTCATCGTCATTGGCCAGTCATAGGATTGAAACGAACTCTCGCCACGTCCACCGATCAGACTGTGGCAGCGACCCTACATGTGGTTGCAGGGGAGGCCACTCCAGTACCTGGCAGGTGGTGTAAAACATTCCAGTGTATCGATCGTGAGGCCTCCCCCTGTTCATATCGCGAACAGGTTTGAGACACTATTTGTTCAAGACTGTGCCCAAGCCAAATAGTGTCAGTCGTCCCGAAGTCACCATGCAGCCTGCAAAGATCCGGGCTTTCACAAAGGGTGGGTTTGCTCGTAGTTGGGAGCTTCAATGTTAGTCAAGTAATGGAGCCCTCTTAGAGAGATGGCTGCCAAAGAGGGGAAGAAGGCCAATGAGCACTCCATGTGGATACCAGGTGGAGTCATTCCAGATGTGGAATGGGTCCTTCAGGATGCCATGAAGGATACATAGTGCACCCAACAGCAGGTGGTGGCTCACATCAGTACCAATTATGTACAATTACAGTACCAAGTACGCTATGGACCTGAAGAGATTCTCTCAGGTTTTGAGTGGCTATCTGAAGTGGTACAGACTGCCAGTTTTGCTTGCAAGATGAAAGCAGAGCTCACCATCTGCAGCATAGTTGACAGGACTGACTGTGGACCTCTGGTAAAAAGCCAAGTGGAGGGTCTGCATCAGAGGCTCTGGGTTCCACTGAAGAAGTCAGGAGTCCACTTCATAAAGGAAGTGGCTACATAGGCAGTGTGACATGGACTGGATGGTTTTTTAGTGTAGAGGGCCTTGGGAACACACAGAAATGGTTTCAATCTCAAACAGAACAGGTCAATGATAGGATCTAAATAACATTGGCCTAACAGTTGTAAATTGTCGTAGCTGTATGGTGAAAGTACCAGAGCTCCAAGCAATAATAGAAAGTACTGAATCTCAAATCATTATTGGCACCGATAGATGGCTAAAGCTGGAGGTAAGTTCAGCTGAGATGTTTTACAAAGGGGCAAATGGTGTTCAGAAAAGATAGATTGAATAAAATAGGTAGTGGCATATTTATTGCTGTCACAGGCAGTTTACACTGTAGCGAAATTGAAGTGGATTATTCCTGCGAGTTGTTATGGGTAGAGATTATACCTGACAACCAAAATAAATTAATAATTGATTCTTTTTATAGACCCCCTGACTCAAACAATTTGACTGCAGAATTGTTCAAAGGAAGCTTATATCAAATTTTAAAAATGTACCCAAAGCATACAATTTTAATTGGTGGCGACTTCAATTTACCCTTGATATGTTGGCAAAATTACATAGTTAAGACTGGAGGCAAGCATAGACCATCGTCTGAAATTCTACTGATCACATTTTTTGAAAATAAACTCTAGCATTTAGTTCATGACCCCACTAGTAAATGGTTATGAGAACATACTTTACCACCTAGCAACAAATAATCTGGAGCTAATAAAGAAAATCAAAACCAACACAGGGATTAGTGAACACAAGAGTTGTCATAGTGAGACAATATTAGACTTTCCAAATCCACTAAAATTAAAAGAAAATTATATTTATTAAAAAAAAAATCAGATAAAAATTCTTAACGGTTTCCTGAATGAACATTTCCAGTCTTTCAAAACTAGCAATGTGGCTTACACTCAAAGAAATAATATTGACAACCATAGACATATTCATACCAGACAAATTAACAAAAGAGGGGGGTTGACCGTCATGGTACACAAAACAGGTTGATCACTGTTACAAAAGCAAAGAAAAAAAGCATGCCAAATTTAAACACAAAACACATTTCCAAGACTGGCAATCTTTTACTGACACTAGAAATTTAGATTGAACTTCAATGTGAAAATCTTACAATAGCTACCACAATGAAACCCTGACATGTGATTTGGTAGAGAATCTTAAGAAATTATGGTCGCATGTCATGTATACTAGCGGCAAAACACAATCAATAGTTTCATTACATGATAGAAGGGGTGATGTTACTGATGGCATATGCTAAAAATGAATTGCTTAACACAGATTTGCAAAATTCCTTCACTAGAGAAGATGAAGCATATACTCCAGAATTCGTATCAAGAACAGCTTCCGGTATGAGTAATTTAGAAGTACATGTCCCTGGAGTATTAAAACAACTTATATCCCTTAACAAAAGTAAGTCTCCCAGTCCTGACTATATACCAATTAGGTTCATATCAGGGTATGCTGATGAAATAGCCCCATACCTAACTCTCATATACAACCACTCGCTTAGCAAAACGTTCCATAACCAAAGACTGGAAAGTTGCACAGGTCACTACAATATTCAAGAAACAAAATATGAGTGATTCACAATATTACAGGCTTATATCACTTATGTCTATTTGCAGCAGAATTTTAGAACATATACTTTCCTCAAATATTATGAACTACCTCAAAGAGAATGTCCTATTGTCCCTTCATCAACACGGATTCAGAAATTATCGTTCTTCTGAAACACAGCTACCTCTTTACTCACATGATGTGATGCGTGCTATCAACAAGGGATGTCAAATAGATTCCTTATTTCTAGATTTCTGGAAGGCTTTTGTCTTCTATTCAAATTGCGTGCTAATGGAATACCACCACAGTTGTCAATTAGATTCGTGATTTCCTGTCAGAAAGGACACAGTACATTGTAACTTGCAGAAAGTCATTGAGTAAAACAGAAAATATCTGGCATTCCCCAACGAACTGTTATAGGGCCCCTACTGTTCCTTATTTTTATAAATGATTTAGGAGACAATGTGAGTATCTCTCAGACTGTTAGCAGATGATGCTCTCATTTATCAGTTAGTAAAGCCACCAGAAGATCAAAAGCAACAACAAAATTATTTAGATATCTACATGGTGCAAAAAGTGGCAATTGACCCTTTATAATGAGTAGTATGAGGTCATCCAAATGACCACTAAAAGAAATCCATTGAACTTCAGTTACACAACAAATCAGTCAAACCTACAGATCGTTGATTCTACTAAATACCTAGGTGTAACAATTACAAACAACTTACATTGGAAAGAACACACAGAAAATATTGTAGGCAAGGTGAACCAAAGATAATGTTTCATTGGTAGAACACTTAGAAGATGCAATAGTTGTACTAAGGAAACTGCCTACACTACACTTGTACATCCTATTTTGGGGTATTGCTGCGCATTGTGGGATCCACACCATACTAGAAATCATGCAGACAGAGAAAGTTATGTTGAAGAAAGAAACAATGCAAAATGGGCAATTCCATGATCCAAGCAGAAATCATGGGGAGACTGAAAATAAGCTAGAAACTATGGGTCGAGCTGTGGGAAAACCATTTTGAGGTTTAATTAGCAGTTTTTGAAAGGAAGGGAAGAAAGAATTAACAAGTGTTTTGGACAGGCCAGGAAAGCTGCTGTGGGTGCCTTGGGCAGTTGGAGGGGATATTTTGAAGAATTGCTCAATGTAGGTGAAACATTCAAAGACTTGTCAGATTTTGAGGTAGAATGCAATAGGAATGACGATGGAAACAGGATATCATTTGAGAAAGCGGAGATAATGGTCAATAGATTGCAGTGCAATAAAACGGATAGGGTAGATGAAATTAAGCCATTACTCATCAAAAACAATGGAATATCAGGTCTCAAATGGTTACACAAGACAATTGAACAGGTGTGGGAGTTGGAACAGGTTCCATCTGACTTGAAGAAAGTAGTAATCATGCCAATTTTCAAACAAGGGAACAGAAAAGATTGTAACAACTAAAGAGGAATCTCTCTAATTAACGTTGTGGGGAAAATATTCTCAGGTGTTGTTGAAAGGAGAGTGTGAGTATTAGTTGAACACAAGTTGGATAAAATCAGTGTGGGTTTATGCCTATTAGATGCCCTCAGGACCAGATCTTGAGCTTACAGCAGATAAGAAGTGCTATGAGTGGAACAGGAAACTGTATGTTTTATACATCTAGAAAAGCCTTCTGGCCATGTACCTAGGAGGAAGCTGTTGACATTTCCTACTGGAATAAGAGGCAAATTTCTGCAGGCAATTAAATGTCTTTACATACACTGTCAGGCAGCAGTTACAATTGAAAGAAAATTGAGTTCATGGTTCAGGGTAGTTTCAGGGATAAGACAAGGCTGTAACCTGTCACCATTGTTGTTTATACTATTCATGGATCATACAACTACGGATCGGAGCGTGGAATGTTAGATCCCTTAATCGGGTAGGAAAATTAGAAAATTTAAAAAGGGAAATGGATAGGTTGAAGTTAGATATAGTGGGTATTAGTGAAGTTCGGTGGCAGGATGAACAGGATTTCTGGTCAGGTGAGTACAGGATTATAAATACAAAATCAGTTGGGGGTATCACAGGAGTAGGACTGATAATGAATAAGAAAATAGGAATGCGGGTAAACTACTATGACCAGCACAGTGATCGCATTATCATTGTCAAGATAGATACGAAGCCAACACCGACAACGGTAGTACAGGTTTATATGCCAACTAGCTCTGCCGATGATGAGGAGATCGAAGAAATATATGAGGAGCTAAAGGAAATTATTCAGACAGTTAAAGGAGAGGAAAACTTAATTGTGATGGGAGACTGGAATTCGGTAGTAGGAAAAGGAAGAGAAGGAAAAATAGTAGGTGAATATGGACTGGGCAGGAGGAATGAAAGAGGAAGTCGCCTGGTAGAATTTTGCACGGAACATGATTTAATCGTAACAAACACGTGGTTTAAGAATCACAAAAGAAGGTTGTATACATGGAAGAGACCAGGAGACACCGGAAGGTATCAGATAGATTTTATAATGGTAAAACATAGATTCCGGAACCAGGTTATAAATTGCAAGACATACCCAGGGGCAGATATAGACTCTGACCATAACCTGTTAGTCATGAACTGTAGGCTGAAGCTGAAAAAACTGCAGAAAGGTAGGAAAATAAGGAGATGGGATTTAGATAAATTGAAGGAAAGTGAAGTTCTGGAGAATTTCAGAGGGAGATTTAGGCAACAATTGACAGAAACAGGGGGAAATAAAACAGTAGAAGAGGAATGGGTAGGCTTGAGAGATGAAATAGTGAAGACAGCAGAGGACAAAATAGGTAGAAAGGCAAGACCTACAAAAAATCCCTGGATATCACAGGAAATACTAAATTTAATTGACGAAAGGCGAAAATATAAAAATGCAGTAAAGGAATCAGGCATAATTGAGTACAGACGACTAAAAAATGAGATTGACAGAAAGTGCAAAATGGCTAAGCAGGAGTGGCTAGAAGCCAAATGCAAAACTGTAGAAGAATGTATAAGAAGGGGAAAAGTAGATACCGCCTACAGGAAAATAAAAGAGACATTTGGGGACAAGAAGAGCAGATCTACGAATATTAAGAACTCAGATGGGAAACCAGTTCTCAGCAAAGAAGGGAAAGCTGAAAGGTGGAAAGAGTACATAGAGCAGCTCTACAAAGGAAATGAACTTAGAGACGATGTTGTGGGAAGGGAAGAGGAAGTATATCAAGATGAAATAGGAGATTCTATACTGAGAGATGAATTTGACAGAGCCCTGAAAGACCTAGGCCAGAACAAGGCCCCAGGAGTAGATGACATACCCTCAGAGCTACTAAAGTCTCTGGGAGAGCCAGCCATGACAAGACTATTTGAACTGGTGTGTAGGATGTATGAGACAGGCGAAATGCCCTCAGAATTTAAGAAAAATGTAATAATCCCCATTCCAAAGAAATCGGGCGCAGACAGGTGTGAAAATTACAGAACCATCAGTTTGATAAGTCATGGTTGCAAAATTTTAACACGAATTATCTACAGGAGAATGGAAAAGCTGGTGGAAGCTGACATCGGGGAAGATCAGTTTGGATTCAGAAGAAACATAGGAACCCGGGAGGCAATACTCACTTTACGTCTTATCTTAGAAGATAGATTAAGGAAAGGCAAACCTACATTTTTAGCTTTTGTAGATTTGGAGAAAGCATTTGACAATGTTGACTGGAATACACTGTTTCAAACTCTGAAGTCAGCAGGGGTAAAATACAAGGAAAGGCGAGTTATTTACAACTTGTACAAAAGCCAGACCGCAGTTATTAGACTAGAAGGGCATGAAAGGGAAGCACCAGTTGGGAAGGGAGTAAGACAGGGTTGTAGCCTTTCTCCGATGTTATTCAATTTGTACATCGAGCAGGCGGTGAAGGAAAGCAAGGAAAAATTTGGTGAAGGAATTAAAGTTCAGGGGGAGGAAATAAGAACATTGCATTTTGCTGATGACATTGTGATTCTGTCAGAGACAGCAAGGGACCTGGAAGAGCAGTTGAATGGAATGGACAGTGTGTTGAAGAGAGCGTATAAAATGAACATTAACAAGAGCAAAACAAAAATAATGGAATGCGGTCTTAGAAAATCAGGCGATGCTGAAGGAATTAGATTAGGTAACGAAACAATGAAGGTGGTAGATGAGTTTTGTTACTTGGGTAGTAAAATAACATGCGATGGTCGCAGTACAGAGGATATAAAATGCAGAATGGCAATGGGAAGAAAAGCATTTTTGAAAAAGAGAAATTTGCTAACATCGAATATTAATTTAAGGGTAAGGAAGTCTTTTCTGAAGGCATTTGTGTGGAGTGTTGCCTTGTACGGGAGTGAAACATGGACGATAAGCAGTGCAGACAGGAAGAGAATAGAGGCTTTCGAAATGTGGTGCTACAGAAGAATGCTGAAGATTAGGTGGGTAGATCGCATAAGTAATGAAGAGGTACTGAACAGAATTGGTGAGAAAAGGAATTTTTGGCATACCCTGACTAAAAGAAGGGATCGCTTGGTAGGACACATTCTTAGACATCAGGGAATCGTAAATTTAGCATTGGAGGGAAGTGTGTGGGGTAAAAATCGCAGAGGGAGACCAAGAGACTCGTATAGTAGGCAGATTCAAGTGGATGTGGGTTGCCATTCTTATGAGGAGATGAAAAGGCTTGCTCAGGATAGGGTAGGGTGGAGAGCTGCATCAAACCAGTCTCCGGACTGAAGACCATAACAACAACAACAACAATGAAAATGGTAGACTGGCAGTGTGGGATTAAAATCGGTGAAAAAATAACCAGTCTTGCACATGCAAACCACTTAGTTGTGATGGCAGATTTGATTCAAAGCTAATATAACAATGATTGATCAGAAGTGTAAGGGTTATGATCTACATCTACTTCTACATAGATACTCTGCAAGTCACATTGAAGTGCTTAGCAGAGGGCTCATGAAACGACTTTTATGATATTTCTACATCTACATGGGATACTCTGTAAATCCCATTTAAGTGCCTGGCAGAGGGTTCATCGAACCACAATTATACTATTTATCTCCCATTCCATTCTCGAATAGCGCGCGGGAAGAAAGAACACCTGAATCTCTCTGTTCGAGCTCTGATTTCTCGTATTTTATTGTGATGATCATTTCTACCTATGTAAGTGGGAGTCAACAATATATTTTCGCATTCGGAGGAGAATGTTGGCGATTGGAGTTTCGCAAGTAGCCCACTCCGCAGCGATAAGCGGCGTTTTTGTAATGATTCCCATCCCAGATCCTGTATCATTTCCGTAACGCTGTCTCCCCTGTATCGTGACTATACGAAACGAGCTACCCTTCTTTGGACTCTTTCGATGTCCTCCGTCAAACCCACCTGATAAGGATCCCACACTGGGCTGCAATACTCCAGAAATGGACGGACAAGTGTAGTGTATGCAGTTTCTTTTGTAGTTCTGTTGCATGTTTTAAGGGTTCTGCCAATAAAATGCAGTCTCTGGTTCACCTTTCCCACGATATTATCTACGTGTTATTTCCAATTTAAGTCTGAAGTAATAGTAATTCCTAGGTATTTTGTGGAGTTTACGGCCTTCACATTTGATTGATTTATCTTGTAAACAAAGTTTAACGGATTTCTTTTCATACTCGTGTGGACGACTTCACACTTCTCATTATTTAGACTCAACTTCCAATTTTTACACCATACTGATATCTTATTCAGATTGTTCTGCAGTTGGTTTTGATCTTCAGATGATTTTACTAGACGGTAAATGACGGCGTCATCTGCAAACAACCTAAGAGAGCCACTTAGATTTTGCCCTAAATTCTCTATAGTTACGTGCTGTAATAGTTCATGAGAGAAAGGAACAACTTATTCTTTTCATTTTCGATCTGATTTCTCTTATTTTATTATGATGAAAATGTCTCCCTATGTAGGTGGGTGCTAACAGCATATGTTCGCATTCTGAAGAGGATGTTGGAGAAAAATTTTGCAAATAGCTCTTGCCATAACAAATAATGCATTTAATTTAATGATTTCCACCCCAACTGATGCATCATTTCTGTGACTCTCTCCCCCTTACATCGTGATAATACAAAATGAACTGCCCTTCTCAAAACTTTCCCTAAATCGTTCAACAGTCCCATCTGGTATGGATCCCATAATGCACAGCAATACTCAAAATAGGATGCACAAGTGTAGTGTAGACAGTTTCTTTAGTAGAACTTTTGAATCTTCTAAGTATTCTGCCAATGAAACGAAGTCTTTGGTTCACCCATCTCTAATGACCACACTGTCAACAGGACATTAAACCCTAAACTTACTTACTTACTTCTATGGTTCGCCTTACCTGCAATATTTTGTGTGTGTTCTTTCCAATTTAAGTTGTTTGTAATTATTACTTCTAGGTATTTAGTAGAATTGACGGCCTGTATGCTTGAATGATTTATCATGTAATTGAGATTTAACAGATTTCTTATAGTGGTCATAAGGATAACTTCACACTTCTAGTTACTAAGGATCATTGGTCAATTTTTGCACCATGCAGATATCTAAATATTTTGCAGTTGCTTTTCATCTTCTAGTGTGTTTACTAACCAACAAATGACAGCATCATCAGCTAAACGTCTAGGATATGTACTCAGATTGTCTCCTAAATTGTTTGTAAAAATAAAGAATAGGGGCCCTATAACATTTCATTGGGGAACACCAAATATTAGTTCTCTTTTACTCAATGACTTTCCCCTAGTTACAACATACTGTGTCCTTTCTGACAGTAAATCATGAATCCAATCACACAACTGTGGCAATATTCCATAAGCATGCAATTCGATTACAAGATGCTTGTGAGGTACAGTGTCAAAAGCCTTCCAGAAATCTAGAAATACGGAATCTCTTTCACATCCCTTGTTGATAGCACTCATCACATCATGCGTAAAGAGGTAGCTGTGTTTCACAAGAATGATACTTTCTGACTCTGCATTCACTATGCAACAATAGGTCATTCTCTTTTAGGTAGTTCACAATATGTGAGGAAAGTATATGTTCTAATATCCGGCTGCAAACCGACATCAATGATATAGCCTTGTAATTTTGCATATCACTCCTATTGCTTTTCTTTAATATTGGAGTGACCTGTGCAACTTTCCAATCTTTGGGTATGGAAAGCTTGCTGAGCAAGCAGTTGTATATGATAGTAAGGTATGGGCTATTGCATCAGCATACTCTGAGGGAAGGAAGGAAGCTTAGGGTTTAACGTCCTGTCGACAGCTTGTTCATTAGAGACGGAGCTAGCGCTCCGAGTTTTTGGGTAACGATTGGAAAGGAACTCGGCCGTGCCCTTTGAAAGGAACCATCCCGGCATTTGCCTGGAGTGATTTAGGGAAATCACAGAAAACCTAAATCAGGATGGCCAGAGGTGGATTTGAACCACCATCCTTCTGATTGCGACAGCATACTCTGAAAGGAACCTATTTGGTATTCAGTTGGGACTGGGAGACTTACTTTTGTTAAGTGATTAAAGTTACTTTAATACTCCAGGGATATTTACTTCTAAATTATGCATGCTGGAAGATGTTGCTGATATGAATTTTTATGGTATATGCTTTGTCTTCTCTAGTGAAAGAATTTCAGAAAGCTGTGTTAATCAATTCTGCTTTAACAGAACTGTAATCTGTAGCATCACCATTTCTACTGTGCAATGAAGGTATTGTGTTTTGCCGCTAGTATACTTTACGTATGACCAGATTCTCTACCAAATTACATGTAGAATTTCTTATAAGCTTCTCGCATTGAAGTTCGAGCTAAATTTCTAGTTTCTGTAAAAGATTGTCAGTCTTGGAGATTTTGTGTGTGTTTAAATTTGCCATGCTTTTTTCTTTGCTTTTGCAAGAGTGATGTAACCTGTTGTGTGTACCACAGTGGGTCAAGCCCCTTCTACTGTTAATTTGTTTGGTATAAATCAATCAATGGTTGTCATTATTATTTCTTTGAACTTAAGCCACATCTGATCTACATACACATTGTTAGTTGCAAAAGACTGGAGATTCTCATTCGAGAACCATTAAACGAGTTTTTGTCTGCTTTTTTTAAATAATTTTGGTGGATTTGGAAAATCCAATATCCAGTCTACAATAGCCCTATGTTCACTAATCCCTGTGTCTGTGTTGATGCTCTTTATTAGCTTTGGATTATTTGTTGTTAGAAAGTGAAGTATTTCTCACAGCCATTTACTAGTCTAGTGATTTCGTGACTAACTGCTCCGAATAATGTTCGGAAAATGTGTTCTGTACAATATTTATGCTTGCCTCCAGTTTTGAACATGTATTTTTGCTAATGTATTGAGGGGTATGTTAAGTCACCACAAATTAAACTTATATGCTTTAGGTACTTTTTGTAATTTGATCCAAGCTTTCTCTGAACATTTCTGCAATCTAATCATTTGAGTCAGAGGGTCAATAAAAAGAACCAATTATTAATGTATTCTGGTTGTCAGGTATAAACTCTACCCATACCAACTCACAGAAGCAGTCTACTTCAATTTTGCTACATGATAAACTGCCTGTGACAGCAATAAATATGCCACTACCTCTTTTATTCAATCTATCTTTTCTGAACACCGTTTGCCTCTTTGTAAAAATTTCAGCTGAACTTGTCTCAGTACCTATGATGATTTGAGATTCAGTACTTTCTATTAGCACTTAGAGCTCTGTTACCTTCCTCACACAGCTACGACAATTTAAACTCTTAGACCAATGGTTTTTATATCTGTGTTCATCGTATCTTTGACCTGTACCCTTTAGATTGAAAACATTTGTGTGTGTTACCCATGCCCTCTATCCTAAAAAACCATCCAGTCCATGCCACACAGCTCCCACTACCTATGTAGCTGCTTCCTTCATGTAGTTGACTCCTGACCTGTTCAGTGGAACCTCTGATGTAGACCCTCCCTTGGCTCTGTACCACAGGTCCACAGTCAGCACTGTCAACTATGCTGTAGATGGTAAGGTCTGCTTTCGTCTTGCAAGCAAAACTGGCAGTCTTTAGCACTTCAGATAGCCACTCAAAACCTGAGATCCAAAGCGACACACACAATTGGTACCGATGTGAGGCACCGCCTGCAGTTGGCTGCATCCCGTACATTTCATGGCATCTGGAAGGACCCATTATACATCTAGAATGTCTCAACCCAGTATGCACATGGAGTGCATGATGGGTTTGTTCCCATTTTTGGCAGCCATCTCCCTAAGGAACTTCATGCCTCATCATAGAAATAGAAGATCACAAGTACCCGTGTTGAAGGCTGTTGACAATCTGGATATAAATATGGACAGTAAATAGGTGTGCAAGTTATTTTGCAAGGTCCGTCTGTGTTCTGTAGTGAACTTTGCAATATTTAACAAGGCCAACATGGGAATGGTTGGTTAACTGTCACTGTTCTTTGTTGTAATGGATCTAATGTGAAAGCGTATTTTATGACAAGTATGATTTTCCGTAATCCTTTATACCTTGTTCAAAGATATTACAAGTTCAATAAGCAATAATGTCTCTGCTATTGGCATTCTCCATCAAAGGACAAGACTGTTGTTCAAGTATAAAAATGATTGGTGTTTTAACACATTAATATATTTCATCAATAAATATTATGTTCAATTAAAATGTTTATTATTTGTAACCCCCCCCCCCCCCTTTCCCCATTCCCAGTGAAATTGTGGTGTCTGTAACTGGGGAATGTACATCTAGAACCAGGGTCTCAATGAGGCAACAGGTTTTTTAATATACTACAATATGGGGGGGGGGGGGGTTAAGGGGGAGCATGATGAACTAATATGATTAAGCCATTGCACCTGATGAGCTGTGGAACGCGAACACTGCTCAGTGTCTGACATTGTAATATGTATGTCTGCTATTGAAGTGGCCTTGTGAGATTGGTTACGTAACAGCCAGCAACGATATGCACCAACTACATATACCTTTGACGCGTGTACGTGCTAATGCAGGACTTAGAAATTGCCTAATATTGGAGCTCCCAACTACAATGAAACCCAACGTCTGTGAAAGCTCAGATCTTGCAGATTGTGTGGTGACTTCAGGATGAGCGACCCCATCTGGCTTAGGAACATTGTCCTGATCAGATAGTGCCTCAAACCTACAAGACGAACATGAGAGGCCTCAAGATCGGTCCCCTGAAATGTCTTACGCTGCCTGCCATGCCATGCACAGGAGCGACCTTGCATGCAACCACGGGTAGGGTGTCTGCATCAATGCGAGCAAGGGCTTGTTGCTGCCAAAGGCTGATCAGGGGACACACTGGGCATCCTTCAGGTTCCCACAACCGGCTGACAACAATGGGCCCCTCAACCACAGCCTTAATTGTGCAACTGAGTTTAACACAGCTTGAAGCTGGGAATGAAGAGTCACCAGCTCAGTCTGCATCCACAGTCACAGTCCCTATTCATGATTACAATACCCAGAAAAAATAACTAAAAACACACGATGTAGATTCAACAGAGTAAGTAAGGTATACGAAGACAGCTAGGACTGGCACTTATACAATGAAAACAAAACAGATGACTGTCAGAATTCATACAGCAGAAGAATACACTAATCAGATACACCATACGAATTTGAATCTAATATGCTCGAGATCACAGAACAAATTTACAAACAAACGAAAATACACAGACAAAATAAAAATACTGTATGACACTTCTAATCAAAAGCCAGTTTCACTTACGAAATATGAAGATGGCATCTGCCGTGACTCAGCCAGCCGCTTATGAGACAGTGATATGATATGAAGATCAGTATCTCCAAAACATAAGTAATGTCTGTGGGAAAGAGATTTAAACAGATTGAGTACCAAATAGGAGGAACAAAGTTAGAACAGGTGGACAGTTTCATGTACGTAAGAAGTATGTTCTCAGAGGATGGCAACATAATGAAAGAACTTAAATCAATGTGTAGCAAAGCTGAAGCAGTGAATGCTCAGTTAAGATATACTCTCTTCTGCAAGAAGGAAGTCAGTACCAAGACCGAGTTAGCTGTGCACCATTGTATCTACTGACCAACTTTGTTGTATGTGAGTGAAAGCTGGGTGGATACAGGTTATTAATAATAAGGTTGAGGTTGCAGATATGAACTTAGAAAGGATGACTGTAAATACTACTAGATGGGAACAATGGCAGGAGGATGCCCATAATGAGGAAATCAAAGAAAAACTGGGAATGAACACCACAGATTAAGCCGTTAGAGCAAACTGGTTGTGATGGTAGGGTCATGTTACACACAATGGAGAAGCAAGGTCAAGTAGGAGGCTCATGGGTTTGGCAGTAGAGGGTAAGAGGAGTCAAGATAAACAAAGAAGAAAGTACTTACATTCAGTGGAGAATGGTTTTGAACTAAAAGGTTTAACATTAGAAAGGTATCAATGTTAGCAATGAATACGGGATCATGGAGGAATTTTATTAGGAGGACTATGCTCCAGACTGAACACTGGAAGGCATAATAAGTATCGAACAATGATGATGATGATGATGATGATGATGATTAATCTTTCACAGACAGAACCTTATAGGTGGTAGGAAAACAAAAACCAATTTTGGGAGACTGCTGCCACAATACTGGCACCAGACAGTACCTGTCTGGCCAGAATTTGATGATCACATCATAGATCTTTCACAAATGGACAATTACCCTGTGAAAATATGCCTACTTAAAGGAAACTTACTTTCTGAATGCACCACAAATTACAACCAATCTCCTTCATGCTATATAGAAACCAAACTATATATGTACTGTACTGATTTGATTGAAAGTTCTTGCGTATCCGGGTTTATTTCTTATCTCCTTAGAAAAATGTAGTGTGTTCTCATGCAAATAATAAACAAGTCATTAAATACTCTTAATTTGCACAGTCATGATAAAACTGTTAAAACTGTGCAGAAATGAAAGGTGGGAGAGGTACCACAAACAATATTCAAACCAGATACACTGTATTCATAAAATACTGCATTTACTTGCTTGGCAGCAGACTCTTACAATGCTAGAGTTGTGTCTTTCTATTCTCTCATGCTGAAGTCCTTGTTGTGGCCTGCACACCCAGTCAATATAAATAAAAATTATGTGGGAAAGTTTATAAGATCTCCCAGACAGCACAAAGTAGTGTGTGGTGCCAATCCCTTGGATCCATGGGTACACCAACTATAGCTCAAAACAACATTGATCCTCTTTTGCTACAACTTCTTAGTGCGATGACTACAGTATATACATGGAACATCTTTATTCAAAACCAGCCTTATGGATTCTCTGACATAACCCAAGAGGTCATTTAAATACACCCATGGCCCAAAGCATAATGACCACTGCCTACGGCTAGAATGAATGGTAACAATGCACACAAATGAGGAATCATTTTAGTGATACTATGGATTGCAAATTGGGAAATATTTTGCCAAAATTCTGTACATGGAGCCCCCATATCCCTATCACTTGCAATTTTGTCATGTTGAAGATCTTTGTGGTAACTACAAACAAAGCCAATTATTAAAACTTCGTGGCAGATTAAAATTGAGTGCCGAAACCGGGACTCGAACCAGGGACCTTTGCCTTTCACGGGTAAGAGGTCTACCGACTGAGCTATCCAGACACGGCTCACGATCCCACCTTACAACTTTACTTCCGCCAGTACCTAAGCCATGTCTCCACCATATCCTTTCTTCCAGGCGTACTAGTCTTGCAAGGTTTGCAGGAGAGCTTCTGTGAAGTTTGGAAAGCAGGAGGTGAGGTACTGGCGTAAGTAAAGTTGTGGGGCGGGATCATGAGTCTTGCCTGGATAGCTCAGTCGGTAGAGTGCTTGCCCATGGAACGCAAAGGTCCCAGGTTCAAATCCCGGTTCCGGCACACAATTTTCATCTGCCAGCAAGTTTCATATCAGCGCACACTCCACTGCAGAGTGAAAGGTACATTCTTAAAGCTAATTATTATTGCCATAATATACTCTGTAAAACTGAACTGGGGTTTCATCCACACTGTGATAATTATTTATTCAAAACTCTTTCAGTTACTTATCACACTAAGGATGTCATGGACATAGGTAAGGAGATAGGATGAATGATTATTTTATTTTTTTAACACAATGTTTACAATAATGGTAAATCAGAAGCATAGAATTAAAATTTGTGATGTGGCCGGGAATCGAACCCGGACCTCCATGCTTACTAGGCATACGTCTCACCGTTAGACCACCACACCACTAACGACTAAGACACCTCGGAATAGTCTAAGTATGATTTCCCTCCACGTCACAAATTTTAATTCAGCTTCCGTGTGCCATTCTATTCTGCAGCATTGGAGAGCCCTGGCAGTAGTGGCAATTATCTTTGGAACACAGAAGCTGAATTAAAATTTGTGACATGGAGAGAAATCGTACTTAGACTATTCCGAGGTGCCTTAATCGTCAGTGGTGTGGTGGTCTAACGGTAAGACACCTGCCTAGTAAGCATGGAGATCTGGTTTCGATTCCCGGCCGCATCACAAATTTTAATTCTATGCTTCTGATTTATCATGATTGCCTTTGACATATTCGAGACGAAAATCCGTCTCAAGGATTGTTTATTTGTATTAAACAAAATTTACAACTTCAGCTTTCCTTTTTCTGTACTGTATTCCTCACCAAGTGAGTGATTGGACTAAAGCTTAATGATTTACACAGGACCAGAATTTTCTCCAGCTCTCAGCAAGCTCCTTCACTATGGTATGACTATGGAAGTCATCATATGCTTTGAGTCTCAATCTTTCTATTGGTGCATGTACGGTAGAGTCTATAACCGAACATTTCACCAGTCCGATACCTTCAGCCGAGATAACATGGCGTGGACAGGTAGGACTATTTCAAGTGAACAGTCAGTTTAGTAAACAATATACAGACAGTCAACAATTGTTGTTTATTGTGTACATTGTGCAATTGAGTTAGTGTCCTCTTTTACAGGTCTGTAATAGTTCGTCAGTATTTTGTATCTTTTCTGAAATATGTCTCAAGCACGAAAGACATAATTTATAAATAAAAATAATTTTTAAAATATGAAAAAAATGAGCCAAAATCATCAATTTAGCCAAAATCTGAGCAAAATTTAATAGAACTGTAAAAAAAGAATTTACTACTAACAGATAAAATAAAAAGAAATCCACATATGAATGCCAAACATACTCTGTACCCTAGCTGTTATTTTATGATGCAGTGCAACACATTTTTGTCACTTGCTGCACGAGTTACTTCCTGGTCGGTGACAACGTAGTACCGTGTGTCGTCCATATCACAACCACTTTACAGAAACACGACATGCGAGGTGCAGCATCAGCATTTTCACAGTGTCATTATGTTAAATTACTGCCAGTGAGGTGTTACTTTGTATGTTCCCATCCAGCTGTCAAGGCATGGAGCAGCAGCCATTGTAATCAGATAAGTACTGTGCATTGTCCAAGTGAGCTGCTGACTGTTCAGTACCCACTGGGCAACAGTCATTCCTTGCCATCCACCACTCCCACCCTGAAGGCTGGGGTTCAGAACCCGTCACTGCACAGTCTTTGGTTGCAGACATCTATGTAACTTGGCCACCAGGTACTTCTGCCACATCTGTTTTAGCTGTAGCTCCACCCAGTGTAGAGTATCTTCAGTCAGCAGTAAGTAGCATTATCACCCCGGCAGAGTGGCACACTGCGGCCTCGCTTAATGCGAGCCAGAAAATAATGGCTGACTACTTCCACACAATGTGGACACTTCTCCTACTGTGGCAAATTATCTGAAATCCTATCCAGTTGTTAGAATTTTTCTGACAGATTTCAGTCCTTTATGACTGCCATTTGAACTTTAAACATCTGGGAAGGGAGTTATGGACATGATCCAAATAGTACAAACCTAGAATAGCCATCAACAGTAACTTGTGTTGTCAAGCACACTACACCCCATGCAATCTATTAAGAGCAACTGGCTTGGGCTGCTTATGACGAGTGATTCTGCTCCACGATAATTCATGTCCACACTTCTCCAAGGTCACATGAAGTGTAATAGTCAAGTTCAACTGGAGCAGCTTAAGCATTTTCCTAATAAGACACACATCACACTGCAACTTCCAAATGTTTGGTCCACTAAAAGGGAGAGGAGAAGTAGTAGTAGTAGTAGTAGTAGTAGTAGTAGTAGGAGGAGGAGGAGGAGGAGGAGGAGGAGAGAATAAAAATAAAATCTGAAAGGAAAACACTTCAAATCTAATGGAAAACTGAATGATGCAGTGGAGTACTGGTTCTTATGGCACCCACAGGAATTCTTGGGACAGGAAATTCTTCAAGTGGTGGAACAGTTGTGCTCAAGTCTCTGGTGCTTAGTTTTGAATAAAGATTTCAGATGTATTCCCAGTCTTGTTTATATACCTTTTCATTTAACACTCCTTATACAATTTGTCTACATCACAATGACTATAACTGTAACCCTAACAGTTTCTAAACATAAACTATGTACTGCCATTTCTGGCTGTTACTGCACTATTAAATCAGCTCACAGGACAATGTTCAAAAAATTCCCAACCACTTGGACAGTTCTTAACAAGAACTATTCAACACATAAATACACATTTAGGCCTCTTACACACATGCAATTTCCCACTGCACTGTTGAGCAGTCTGGCAACAGCCGTCAGCATTCCACAGTTCCACAGTGCAGACAAATGAGGCGATTCATATGCCACTGGCAGAGGCAGTCGTATGTACACAGCAGCTGCCTGCTCCTGGCAGTGGCATTTTTGCAGTTGTCACCTTTCACAAGAGGTATTTCACTAGCATATCAGCTGTTCTCACAGCAGCAAGAGTTTCAATACATTTCATTTGTATCAGAGCAAAGGGCACTGATGGAATCATTGTATCAGTTTTCTGATACATCAATGTACAAAGATTTGCTTTAGGTTCTCGACACAAAAGCAGTCAATATTTCTTCATCCGAGTCCGTATTACTGAATGAGCGAAAAGCAGCACAGCGTGATCAGTACCAATTATGCGCGGCAGCAGAGCTACTAAGCATAGCAACAAGAAGATGACTGGGGAACAGCTTAGGCTGCTGAGCAGTGCAGCTGAAAACTGCTCATGTGTAAGAGGCCTTAACATGAAGTTCTTCACAGGTGTACACAACAAATAAACTCAACTAAACACAATTCATACAACAAAGAGATTAATTTAAATACCAACTGCTGTAAATTGCTTGCAGTTGCCAGTTGAAAAATTATCTGTTCTGAAACAATGATGTTTAACTTAAAACACAAAATCAAAAACCCAAATCAATTTAACACAGCATGCTAAATGCAAAAAGAAAATTAATAATACTAAAAATAAATGTTGACAAATTGTTCAGTAAAATAATTGAAATGCAAATAGTAGATTCTGTGTTTGTCAATGCAGGACATACTTCAGCTTGTTCACACCATATTCTTGTGTCACTTTCCAGCATATCAAGCCAATGAAGTCTTGCACTTTCGCATTTGCCAACACAACAACATGCATTGGGTAATTCCTTTGCTCTTCTGGTAACATGGTTAAGAAGATACCATATGACCTTTTGGACATCCCAACTTGAGCCTGCAGAAGAAAATTTGGGTAATCATTAATACTCCCTCAATATACATTATTGACAAAAGAAAAAAAAATGAAATTAGTCATGTTGGCAAAATAATTTCACTCACAAAGACTAATTTGGAAGGAAGTGAAAAAGATAATTGTCTATGTACACGTACATAAATCTTAATCAGCAACAATAAGTTAGTTGTTCAAGGTTCATTTTACAATAATAAAAGCTTTGTCAAACTAATACAAGGAAAACATCATTGGGGGAAGTGTCAATCAAACCATTGTGCAAGTTCGTGTATAGAATCTGTCACTCAAAAGACCAAAGTATATCATCTGCACTATCTCAAAGAGGTGAAGAATGCTTATATGTGAAAACTATTGCATAATCATGCTGATAGCTCCATATATCAAAGTCAATGACCAGAATTACAAACAGAAGAAAGGAGAAAAAATTAGGAGGTAGTGTCAGATTATGATCAACTTGGATTCAGTAAAGGAAGGCATCAACGAGGTAGTTCTGAAGTTATACTTAATAAAGAAAACAGAAGTTAACAAAAATAAGACACTTTCAAATAATCTGTCAACCCATAAAAAAGTATCTGCCAAGATGAAATTGTGAAATATATTGAAATTGTAGGAAAAGCGTCATATTACAGGAAGAGACCATTAACACATAACACACATGAGAACTAGGAGGCAAGGACAATGTAAGACCAACAGAGAAAGAGCCTTGCTTAAGAATAGTGTTAGTCAGGAAAGCAGTCTTTCTCCTTTATTGATAAAAATATTAATTGACATAAGGAAAAAAAAGTCGCAAGAATAGAAGATACGTTATTTATCATAAAGGTATCAAAAGTGATGTCAATACTATAGTAAGAGTGAGGGAATTCTACTAGCTTGGTACCAAAATAATGCACTAGGAATGAAATGAGAACACAAGAATGAAACTAACAGAGGCCAAGACCGGGGGGGGGGGGGGGGGGGCATATAAAATTTGGAATAAAAAGAACAAATTATTGAGGAACTGGAAGTAGGTGCTACAGGTACAAAGGGACTAATTGTATTAGGAAAAACACACACACACACACACACCAATTCTTTGAGAACAGAATCTTTCCTTCCATAAATGTCAATGTTCAGCCATAGAATATGACCCGGGCTCTTCAACAAACGACAGTGATATTGGTCAATAATTTTGTGCAGTCAGCCCTTTACTCAGTTTGTACACTTGAATGACCTGTGCTCTTTCCCTAACACATGTGACTATTTCCAATGCAAAAGATTCTTGATACACATGAGCAAATATTTACATATCACTGAAAATTCCAGATTGGAATGTTGAGCCACAGCAGCCGGAAACAGCAGTAATGAGTGCACGAGCTGTGACTAGGTATGTTTTCTCTCTCTCATGAAAGCTGCGGTCAAAAAATTTAAAAATTGTGTTGATGTGACTGTCATTTTTACATGGCTGGCTGCAGTTGAGTCATTGACATTACAGCGAGAGTCTATCTATAGGGTGTATCTGAAATGAATGTAGAAAATGAGACACTGGTCGAGTGGGTCATAACAAGCATATTCCCCACAGCAACCCATGTCCACAACCCTTAGCATACAGCACTAGGCATCGTGTAATAGCATCACATGCCACCAAGAAGGGGAGGTGTGTGTGTGTGTGTGTGTGTGTGTGTGTGTGTGTGTGTGTGTGTGTGTGTGGGGGGGGGGGGGTAGGATCACAACATGCCATCTTAGTCATCACAGAACCAACTTTGCAGTACAATAGTTTCAATGTATTTGTAGCAGTGGGGAAAATGAGAAATTGGGTTGACGTGTTACAACCCTTTTTTTGACAAAAGTTACAGAAAGTGCTGAAACATACACCCTCCTGCTTGAATGCACACCATGCAACAACACTGCAGGAATTGTCACATACTCTTAAACACTCTTGTGAAAGTGGATATTGCATCAGAAGCTGCCATAACTCGCGCTATGATCTCTTCATCAATCTCAATGGGTGTTTCGTAGACAACAGATTTCAAGTGTCCCCAAAAAAAACAAATCATTGGGCATCAAGTTTTTTTTTTTTTTTTTTTTTTTTTTTTTTTTGGGGGGGGGGGGGGGAGAGAATGTGCAGGTCATGCCACCAACCCAATCTGCCCTATCCAGTTTTCCACCACAGGTTTCATCAAAATGCATTTGCACTGCACATACAATTTGCACAGCTGCACTATCATGTCGGTACCCACATTTTCTGTTGTACATCGAGGGTATGCGGGTGCACCCACACATTCGCACACACTCAATGTGCAACAGAAAATGTGGTATCAACATGATAGTGCATCTGCACACTGCACACACAAAGACAAACACGCAGCGGTGACCAGTTTAGTCAGCTGATCAACATGTTCGTTCCCTGGGATGTCAATGTGGCCCTGGGTCCAAACAAAGTTCACTGAACAGTAGGACTTGCCAAGTGAATCAGAGTTGCAAATGGATTGCACCAAAGGATGGGGAGAGAAGTACTTGTCAAGGGCTTGCAGGCCACTAAGAGTGTCACTGCAGATGACATCCAACTTCCCATGGCATGCTTGTAGGTAGTCAAGAGCACGATACATGGCAATCAGTTCAGCAGTAAAAATGCTACAGCCAGGTGGCAGGGAACGCTGTTCAGTGTGGTCACCATGAACATAGGCGTAACTGACTCTGCCAGGGAGCCACCGGTACATATCACTACTGCACCAAGGAATGTATCAAGAAGGGCCAGAAACTAACGTCTTTTGATTGCAGGACAATTGCAGGTGGAGCTTCAAATGAGGAATAGACCAAGGTAGGGTACGCAATTGGTAGGAGATAGCAGCAGGGAGAGGTAGGGACTGGAGTGAGAAAAGGAGTGTATGAACCCGGATCACGATCCGAAGATCCGTTCTGTGTTGATGTAGAGGCGAGGGGGGGGGGGGGGAAGGGAAGGGTAGCAGCCAGAAACAAAAGCTTGCAATTAGGGTGGTGTGGTGTGGCATGGACTCTAGCAACATAACTGGGAAGAAGCTGTTGCTGGTGAAAGTGCAGTGGAGGGATCCCAGCTTCGGCAAGAGGTCTTGGCACAGGGCTTGGGTAGAATGCCCCTGTTGCCAGCCGAATACTACTATGATGGATGGGATCAAGGATCCACAATGCTGATGGTGCTGCAGAGTCATATACCGGGCTCCTGTAATCAAGACTTTATTGTATCAGGACTTCTAAAGCTGCAGGAGGGTGGAATGGGCAGCAACCCGAGCAATATGACTTAGGCAGCAAAGAATATTTAAATATTGACAGCATTTTTGTTTCAGCTGATGAAGGTGTGGCCCCAAAGTAAGTTGGTTGTCAAATACCATCCCGAGAAACCGATGCGTCTCTTCACCAAGTAGCAATTAACCACTGGAAGCCATGGGCAGAGGCCCACGATTCGGCTTTTTTGACGGCTCCTTGCAGCCGCCACTCAGCGACGCTAATATTAACAAAACTAAGATATAGACAGAAGTCATTGGCAAATAAGCTGAAGCAGGCTGTTGATGCCACGGCCATGGCAAGACAGTTTATGGTGACTGAAAACTGAAGCACACTGAGAACAGAGCCCTGTGGAACACTGTTCTCTTGAATGTGTGACAAGCTAAGAGCAGCATCAACCATAACCCTAAAGAAGTGGTGGGAAAGAAAATTCCTTTTAAAGATTGGAAGTGGGCCTCTTAAGCCCCAGTCATACAACTTAGCCAGTATGTGATGGCACCACGTGGTGTCACATGCTTTCTGTGGATCAAAAAATACAGCAACAAGGTGTTCACATCAGATAAAAGCTGTATGTATAACCGACTCCAATGAGACAAGATTGTCAATCATGGAGCGACTCTGACGGAAGCCCCCCTTATTGTGTGGCCAAGAGTCCCCGATCTTCAAAGATCCACATAAGCCGCCGAATCACTATATGTTCAAGGAACTTTGACAAAATGTCGGTGAGACTAATCGTACGGTAACTATCAGCCACCTGCGGGTCAGCGCCAGATTTCATCACCGGGGTGATGGTGCTTTCTCACCACTACCACTGGCAGGGGAAAACACCTTCTACCAGAGACGATTAAACAAGGCGAGCAGTCAGGTTTGAGAGTCCGCAGAAAGATGATAAAGGTATTGACTATGAATACAGTCTGGTCCTAGACAGATATCGGGGCATGCAGCGAGAGCACTTTGAAACTCCCACTCGCTATAGGATGCATTGTAGGCTACTTGTGATGTGCGCAAAATGACAGTGGATTCCATTCGACCCGCTCTTAGAGTGTAAAAGGCTGCATTGTAACCTTCTGTCAAAGAGTTGCATGCATAATGCTGTGTCATGTGCTCAGCAACAGTGATCAGATCTGTACAGATAGTACCCTGAATGCAAAGACGGGGGATTTTTGCTGGCGGGCGGTACCTAAAAAGGTGCTGAACTTGGGTTCACACCCAAGAAGGGAAGGCAACAGATTTATTGACAACAGATCTTGGTGATCATAATTAAAATATAATTCATAAAAACATGTACAGTAATTCTCAAGGTGCTTAAATCCAAAGTACTTCAAATGCTTCATTGATGCCTCTGTGGTGTAGTCTGTACCAACATGTTCCCAGTGGTCATTACTACTGGAAAAATAAAGAAAGAGGTAATGGTGTAATGCAGATGAATACTATAAAGTCAAAAATGCCAGTCAGCTGCTCCTCAACAATGTTTTGTGTGGTAACAGGCATCAGTGTGCTGATCATATTTCGATGTTGACATTGCTGGACCATTTTAGGAAGTACTAGTTCAGTCATTGATGCAGTTCCAAAATTTCAATTTGGGAATCGAATGCCATCAATTCTGCCTATAGAAACAACTTTTACTGACTCAGGCACTAAATTTTTTTCTCTTAAGAGTTTAAAATTACTTTTATTGGCATTTCACTTTTTTAGAAGTACACCATTTCCCAGAGAATCCTAAACACTTGCAGAGAAATTTGTTCCAATGATTAAGTCACGTATCACGAAGTTCACTCAGCAGTATAATTAGAACAATGCTTAACTATTATTTCTCTCTCAATAGAGGGCACTCTGGTTAAACAACTACATGAAGGTCAACCTAGCACTCTTAATATCAATTTTTAAGCCACTTACACATCTGCTGAAGTATTAACTACAATCGAGACAAAGGTAACATAAAATAAGCAATCAGACTCACAGCAATGTTTAAGTACGGAAAGAAGTCTTTTGCATACCAATGAAGGAAGATCAGTGTTTAATGCCATAGCGACATTTTCGGTACTGGGAAATGGCATGCAGCAACACAGCAATGTAACATTTAAAATCCAAACTTCTAACTCAAACACAAGACATACAGAAATCAAGTAGAACCACAAAGCACTTGCAAACATATGGGAAGAACTTTTTGGATATTCTGTTTTTTGGACTCTAAAGACTTTGAAGCCAGCCAGTCAGTCAGCAGCAGGCGTGAATTACATATGCTGCCAAAAGCCACTGGCGATTTTGCCACCTGGTCTGGCTGCAGCCAACAGGCGATGACGACATGGACGTGGGCGTTGTGCCTAACCCTATGTAAGAGACTATGGAAATGGACATGGATAACACTTGGTTGATTATCTTTCACTGTTGATCTGGGAATGGTTGCCATAGGCTAATGCAAGACCTAGAAACAGTCCATCTGTCAATAGTTAATCATATCATCACAGCACATTAATATGAAGATCACAGTATGTAAGAAGCTTATAGCATCACAGCTACCCAAAACCATAAGTAAACAGATGTCCAGTTGTGCCTCTCTTGTCAGAACCACAACAAAGATGGCACAATTAACATTTATGGTAACAAAATGCTATAACATCTCAGCAGCTTCCAGATGAAATAATTAAAAGTTCAGTTGGTCTCGTTGTCTTCGTAGGATGATTCCACATGGGAAAAGGTCCATATTTTAAACATAGAATGATGTTCAGGTAATAGCCATGAAAAATATGACTATTTCACTTTAACTTCGATGCCAAAAATTAACCCTTTGGCATAGCTCCGACATCTTGACTCACAGATTTACAAGTATACAGTCTTCACCTTCTTAAGTACTTTGGAATTTGTATTTACTAATGCTGCGTGTCAACAGTACTGTGTCAAAATGTCAACTGGCCCAGAATTCAAGCACACTTTGTTTTGTAGAAATACCAAAATCATACATTGGCATCTTTAGTTTTGGACTAAATTACACATACAAATATTAAATTTTAACATGAAATCAGCTAATACGACCTTTAGAATCATTTATACCTCATGCAATTGAGAGTCACATTTATAAACATTATAATATGCAAATTTGACAACTTAAAAGGCTTGTTTACAAATCTGTGATAGCATCTATTTTTGATTCTGTGGTAGTTTTCTAAATTATAATATAAACTTCGAATAGTCTAAAATATAATTTATTTATTTCAAATGAGTCTTAGTGAAATAATAGGTTTTAAAATCTTATACCTAACAAATCAGATTACACAAAGTGTGTTATGACCAGTTAACAAGGATATATATGCTCTTTTCACAGCTATTTATGAAAGATCCCAATATCAAATATCATAAATAAATAAGCTGTCTTAACAATATGTGGCAATCCCCAGAATATTGAAGGTTATATTTTTGTATTACTGTTAAACTGTGTTTCACAGGCTGAAATTAAGTATTTGGTGTTTTAAGTTATCGATATCGATCAATCAATTTACTTTCATGGTATTGGGTTCTTAATATATAGTGTTAGGTTACTTCTTGCGTTATAAGTGGCACACTAACACTAGGCAAGTTCCAGTTATTGCCCAGCTCTGGCTCAAACCAGTTGCTAGCAAATGAACCTTTGCCAACCAGTTGAGTCATGGGACATTAACCAGTGTGTCAAAGAGATAGTCAAGGTGTTTACCAATTGATAGGACAAAATTATAAATTTTCTAACTGTAGTCTAAACTACAATTAGATCAGGGCTCTAATGCCTGTGGCCAGAGAAAACATTGCTGAGGAGCAGCTATTTTGTTAGGCTGGATTAGGTTCTGAAATTTATAACGGAGTCACACATTCTCAAAAGAAAAACCAGATCACATTTCAATGTAGATTATTTTAACAAATTATTGTTCTTATTTCACAAAAGCTGGAGCAGTTACCCTAGCCCCGAGATATGGCAGGGTAAATGTGCTACTGACACTTTCACATATTCACAGAATTTTGTGGGGGAGGAGAGGGGGTTCACTTTCTGCTGTCTTTATGTTGGACATGTAAGATACTGATGAATACAAACAGTTTGTAATTTTCAAGTCTTTAATGTTATCTTCTAATGATTCTGTCAAAGTCATATACTAAATTTCTGCCTAACACAGTTAATATACAGGGTGTCCCAGCTATCTTGTCCACCCGAAATATCTCTAACAATAACAGCTATTGGAAAATGACTTTCACCAGTATCAATGTATGGCTGGGGCCCATGAATGTACATATTTGTAAACATTCTAAAACGAAAGCAAATGAGTTTTTTTTAACACAAACTTTCGTTTTTTTTTTATGGACACCCTATATTTTTTCTTCAGCAATCCATAGCATGACAAATCACATAAACAATAGCGTTGATTGCATCGCAATATTTCAATTACATCCCGAGATATTGCAATGCAAAGTTGACGCTTGAAATATGCAAAATGCGCAGCTAGCGCATGTCCTGAACAGCATGGGGTTCTCGCCTGAGTCTCAGGGCGTGCGCTAGACGCGTGTTTCGTGTATTTCAAGCGTCATCTTCACGTCGCAATATCTCGGGATGTAATTGAAATATTGCGATACAATCAACGCCATTGTTTATGTGATTTGTCATGCTATTGATTGCTAAAGAAAAAATATAGGGTGTCAATTAAAAAAAAACATAAGTTTGTGTTAAAAAACACATTTGCTTTCGTTTTAGAATGTTTCCAAATATATACATTCATGGGCCCCAGCCATAGATTGATACCAGTGAAAGTCTTTTTCCAATAACTGTTCTTGTTCCAGAGATATTTTGGGTGGACAAGATAGCTGGGACACCCTGTAATCACAGTGAAAAAAATACATTGATGCAACACAAATTTATTAACACTTTTGCTAAATAGTATTATAATACTGTACATATTATTATTAACTCGGCATATATAACACGAACTTACTGTTCCATCGTATTTGGCATAGTCTTGGAAAGGATTTGGTGGCAGATTGGGATACTTCTCTAACTGATCAGCCAACAGAGATTGCACTTTGCTAGTGGGAATTGTATTCCGTCTTCGAAAGTCCTTCCTTTCAAAAAGAGCTGCTCTTTCTTCACCTGCAGAAGGAATAAATTCAACAAAAATTAAGTTGATTTGTTCAAACATACTATGTACTGCAACAGAGGAATTAAGTTTCTACACTACTGGCCATCCAAAATACAACACTATGAACAATTGCAAACATCACTGCAATATATATATAAGACCACATGACCAGAAATACAGCCCCATGTGAAGTGGGAAAGATGATGAAATCATTAGTAAGTGTTGCCACCACTGCTATTTATAACTGCTGCTACCTGCCTCAGTACTGAATCAAAGATGTTCCGGTTGTCTTTTTGGAGTATATTGGTCCACACTGCGTCACATATTCCTGAAGATGATCTGGTGTAGCAGCATGTGGTGTATCCACACCAAATCATTAAGCAATCATCAACCAGACATTTTTGAAAGATGAGAGATCAGGAGGCCAAGGCAGCAATGCTATGTGATGAACTATGACAAAGTCTTCAACACTGCACACCATGCGTGGCCATGCATTATGCAGTTGCAATGTGGGCATCGACAAGCTCCAAAGGTATGTGATGACAGGAACCTACAAGGACAGGCACGGACAGTTCAGAGATGTAATTTCTGGCTGGTTAGTGTCCTGGCAATGGTCACTGAGGGAGATGAATCAAATACCAACCCAGAACCAATATGGTGATGTATTAGGCAACAGTCCCTCACCACAGTGTCTTCAGATTCTAATCTGAGCATTGTGGTGGTAAAAACAATGCCGTTCTATTCTGATGTTCATGTATATTGTACATCACACTACTACTGTTGCAAATTCCAGTGACACTGTCTCTAGTAAATGCAAAAATGCTGAAAATTATGTCAAATGGTATGTGCCACAGACCAAACTTTGTGTTATATGATTGCTGATGTGGCCGAGTGATCCAGCACTACCATGCACACAATATGCCGTCATCACGTGTAGTGGTGCACGAGAAAGGTACAATCGGCCCCGTAAGTCCATTGTTTCCTCCTGCTTCGAGATAGTACAGATCAGTATCATAGTTGCTTGGTTAGGTCCATCATGTTCAGCGATTTCTTCTAAGGATAATTTGAAATACCTACAGCAACTATTCTTCTTCAAATTCCAAAAGTACTCAAAAGATTCCCCACTATATTCTATAAGGGATACTGGAGTCACTTACACAAAACAACCACGCAAAAGAATAGTTCCAGTATGTCCATATGGCAGTCTGTTTCCCCTTTATACAATGCTTGTTGTTGTTGTTGTTGGTGGTGGTGGTGGAATTGGCAGCTCACTTGAGCTGTAATGCTAATCATATGCATATATGTATCTCTCATCAGCAGAAATGCATGCTGCAAGTATCACCCAATTTGGATGCATCCTTCAGGGTGTTGAATTTTGAATGGCCAGCATTTGTAGAATAAGCATGTGCTAATTTAATGTTCTACTCAGCTTAGTTATAAATATTCCACAGCTGTGTCTACTATTACATTACAAAAAACTTTGTCAACTCAAAATCCCTACCAACAACTTCAAGTTATAGGTATATTCTTATTGTCAGCAGTTAAAATTTTTTACTGCTACAATCAATTTTAAAAGCCCATTGCATAGCTGTAACAGTCAAAAAATGTTGAGAAAGTAAGAACTCACAGGCTCAATGTTTTTCCATTTAATATTACGATATGTGGCACACAAAAGGAAAGAGTTAATTTTACGACTTCATCGGAAACTTATGTTCCTGTCCTGCAGTTACAGTGCTGACATGTAACGAGCACCTCACTAGTACTTCACAGTACTACCATGCAAATAAAATTCACATTGCCAAGATCATTCTCTGTAGTAATAAAGTCCCTATTCCACATTCAATTTATTATGCATGACGTGTGGCACAGTAGCAAGATAATGAACTCTGGGATGGTGCACTATAGAAGACACTCAGCATGCATGTCAAAGATCTTTGAAATTTTTACAAACAGTTCCATGTCACAATATGAATCAGTAAAACATATTGAGCAGACAAAATTTTTCAACTGAAAATGACTGCTCGTTTACAAGCATTTATCCATTTCAGTTTTGTCTCATTTTTAAGAAATATATTAAACTTAATTCCTAACTTGCTTGTCTGCTATGGCGAGTACAATCCGTGATTGTGCAGAAAACCATTAATTTTCACTTGGGGACTTATTCTAAAATTCCATCAATACACTGATAATTAAAGCATAATTTCATATTTAATTGCTACTTGCTATTAAAATTTCATACTGCCATAAACAACTTTTTGCTCGTAAACACAATTGTAACACAGGTAACTGTAGACTACTGAGTGCTGGCTGAGTGCACTCTTTCAGTGGTGTGACCAGCTACTGTGGATACACCTTGTGATCCCTACAGTGTATTCTAGAATCTGTAGGTAGTTGTATCCCTGATAGAGTATACTACGTCTGTGATGGGATTGCAAATGAAATAATGTGCTGTGTGGGCACAGGACTGAACAACGAAGCAAAAATTTTTTGAGTAGAAGTGTCATAAGGATGGACCGGAGTATTTTGTAAATTTGGTGGTTCACAGAAGTCCACCAGGAGAGAGGTAGGAATTATTGTGTGCAAGATCTTCCACTTTTTTCCCCTTCTTTTTTCTTTTGGTAAAGAATGAGGGGTAAGTTGAACAATTCATGGTTGATAATAGGTTACCAGAAAGATTCTTCTTAGCAGTATATCAAATGAATAATAAGCCAACATTAAATGATCACCAACAAGACCAGAATTGACGAATGAGGCAAAATACATTGCTGAGCTCAACTTAATCTAGTTCAATAGCTGATTTACAATTTGTGACATCTGGAAAAGCCAACGTGTCTATCAATTATTGATTTAGATAAACTCTTTGTCTAATATTAGGCAAATATGACAATACACACAAGGGAATGGTCCAATCAAACACATCAAAACACATCCAGAAATGTTTTATCTGAAAAACACACACACACACACACACACACACACACACACACACACACACACACACACACACACACACACAAGGGTGGGAGAGAAGAAAAAATACATTGACAAAATTTCAGCTTCTAATACATACGGTGTACTTTTTATGTTGAAAATTTCTATAATAATAGCCCACCTGGTGGCTGGTGAAATGTATACCTGTAGCAGCCTGCAGATGTGCAACATAAGTGCAAATTCTTGTTTAACAGACCATTAGTAAATAGGTAACATGACTCAATGTGATTGTAATTTGTAAAATGAATTTCAATTTTGACAGTTACTATTTGCTCAATACTGCAACCCATTCAAAATCCATAACAATTACCTGCAGTTTTTGCTGTATCAATATTAGTTAACAATAGAGACAAAACAAAATTAATATTCATTGTGTTTTCTTCATAGACGCTTATCAGCACAGTACTTGTCTATTTCATTTACCATAGTTTAACAATAATGTACAATCTGATTAACATTCTCTATCTTGCAAAGATTAAGTATGAAGAATTAGCTACGTAATCAAAATTTCCTTGAAATCCCTTTGAATGTATCAACATTCAGTTACGTGTAGGAACTGTGGAAACATCATCACAGAATATAACTCTGGTATATTTGTTACACTTATTGGAACAGTCAACCTAGCTCATAGCAAATATGTACAATAATAGCTCCAAGGGGGGGGGGGGGGGGGGGAACTGAAATTTTGGTTAAATGAAGGAGGAAGGAGAAGCTTAATGTTAAGCTGCAAGAAAACTCAGTTTTGTTTAGTAAAAACAATGTGAATTGAATAAATGGAAGAAAAAGTTGCACAACATAAGAAATATGCATCAAAATGAAACTCGCAAAAGTGTGATCAAAACATTACTGAGAATATTTAAATATTTAGCATGGCTCATGAGAGAAATTCCCTAGGTAGTTATACAAGACTGGGCCCTTTGAATAGACAGTGACATGGACATTTCTGATTTTCAGGCTTCTTTGACCTGCAGATTTCTTTCATTTCTTCAAGAAAAAGAAAACCATACAGAATAGGAAGTCATAATGTTACAAAGTTTACATCAAGTAAATGTGCAGAGATGTCATTAGCGGCAACACTATAAAGAAATTCTCAGATGATGTGAAGTGAAGCTAGCTCTTACCCCTGCATCAGTCATGTTTAATAATGATCATGAAGGTTTCATGAAAGAGCCCTATGCAAATTGCACTTTATCACTTCCAGAAAAAAAATTACAGTCAGCTATACAATCATGAATGCAAGAACACATTCATGTACAGCAATAGCTGTGTTAAATATGAGAGGATTTACTAATCCCAGTTTTACATCAGCCTACATGGACCTGGGCAAATTAGAACCAAAAATAAAAGACTCGAGTAGTAAAAAATGTTGTAACCAATGTACCACACACTGCAAAATGACATTCATTTGAATCATCATCTTTCCAGTTGCAGAAAATAATTTGTTGATTTTGCTGAACTACTGCTCAGGACACAAAATTGCCTTTTAAGTGAATAACAGAAGAATTATTAATGAAATTCAGGTTCCACTCAAAACAATTCAAATTCTAAAAAAATAAATTTGAAATAAATTTTCAATAAGTTACAATCAATATCCAACCCCCATGAACCACAAACATTACCAAGGTGGGATGGCTTGTGTGCCTCAGTGATACAGATAGCCATATCATAGGTGCAACAACAGAGGGGTATCTGTAGAGAAGTCAAATGTGTTGTTACTGAAGAGGGGCAGCAGTCTTTTCAGTGGTTACAGAGACAACTGTCTGGATGATTGAACTGGCCTTGTAACATCAGCTAACGTGGCTATGCCATGTAGTTACTGCGAACAGCTGAAAGAAAGGAGAAACAACAGTTGTTACTTTTCCTGAGGATATGCAGCTCTACTGTATGAATATATGATAAGGCCATCTTCTTGAGTGAAATAGTCCAGAAGTAAAATAGTCCCCCACTCAGATCTTTGGATGGGGAATACTCGGGAGGACATCGCCATCAAGAAAGACAAAAGAGGTATCATAGCGATTAGTGTGTGGGATGTTGTACCCCTTAATCAGGTAGGTAAGTTAAAAAAAATGAAAAAGAAATGGATAGGTTAAAGTTAGATATGGTAGGGATTAGTGAAGTTCGGTAGCAGGATGAACAGGATTTCTGCTCAGGTGTGTACAGGCTTATAGATACAACAATGTGTTGGGGGTAATGCAGGAGTAGAGCTAATAATGAATTAGAAAATAAGAATGTGGTTAAGTCATTATTAACGGCATGGTTAACACACAATTATCATAGCAAACAGACGTGATGTCAATACCAACCACAGCAGTACAATTTTATACGCCAACTTGTTCTGCTGATGAGGAGATCGAAGAGATGTATGAGAAGATAAAAGCCATTATTCAGACAGTTAAGGGAGAGGAATACTTGATTGTGATGGGTGATTGAACTTGGTAGTAGGAAAACGAAGAGAAGGAAAAGTAGTAGGTGACTACGGACAAGAAAAAAGGAATGAAAGAGGATGTCACCTGGTAGATATTTTGAGCAGAGTGCAATTTAATCATCGCAAACACTTGGTTTAATCACCACGAAAGGAGATTGTATACTTTGAAGAGACCAGGAGACAATGAAAGGTACCAGATTGATTTCATAGTGGTAAGTCATTACATTATTAGGTTTAGAAACCCAGTTTTATACTGTAAGACCTACCCAGGGGCAGATATAGACTTTAACCCTTAACTTAATCATTATGAATTGTAGATTAAAGCTGAAGAAACTGCAGAAAGGTAGAAAAGTTAGGAGATGGAACTTGGATAAATTGGAGGAAGCAAAAGTTGTCGAGAGTTTCAAGGAGAGCATTAGGTAAGGACTGACCGAAAAGGGCAAAAGTAATACAGTAGAAGGAGAATGGGTAGATTTGAAAGACACACTAGTGAAGGCCACAAGATGATCATACAGGTAGAAGGACATGGCCTAACAAAAATCCTTGGAGATAATGAACTTGATTGATGAAAGGAGAAAATATAAAAACGCAGCAAGTGAAGTAGTCAAAAGGGAGTAAAAAGGTAAAGCAGTCAACAATCCGAAGATTGGTTTGAACACCACAGTGCTTTACTAGGCATGGTCCTTTTTGGAGGTGGTATGCCGTTGCCTTCCTCCGAACTTCGAACTGACTTACCCAGCCAGTTATAGGTGGACCTAGAGTTTAATGTGGGTTCCGAACCACGGTGCTAATCTGTATTTTTCACATGAGCAGTACTGCCGAGTACACACGTCTAAAGAATGAGGTTGGCAGTAAGTGCAGAGCGGCTAAGCAGGAGTGGCTAGAGGAAAAATGCAGTACCATACAAAAATGTATAACTAGGGGAAAGACAGATACTGCCTATAAGAAAATAAGAGAGACATTTGGTAACAAGAAAAGTAGCTGTACGAATATCAAGAAGTCTGATGGAAAAACAATAATAAGTGAAGAAAGGGGAAAGGAATAAATAGAGGGCCTATACAAGGGAAATGAACTTGAAGGCGATATTGTAGAAATGGAAGAGGAAGTAGACAAACATCAGAGAAGGGAGACAATAATGTGAGAATAATTTGAAAGAGCACCAAAAGATGTGAGTCTAAAGATGGCCCCAGGAGTAGATGATATTCCCTCTGACCTGCTGACGCAGTTGAGAGAGCTATTCATGAAGAAATTGTTTCACATTGTGTGAAATATGTATGTACAAGACAGAGGAAGTACCCCAAACTTCAATATGAATGAAATAATTCAAATTGCAAAGAAAGCAAGTGCAGACAAGTGTGAAAATTTTACAACTATCAGTTCAATAAGTCATAGTTTCAAAATACTAACATGAATTATTTACAGGTGAATGGAAAAACTGGTGGAATCAGACCTTGGGGAAGATCAATTTGGATTTGGGAGAAATTTCGCAACATGGGAGACAATACATTACGACTCAATTTATAAGATAGCTTTTGTAGATTTGGAGGAAGCTTTTGACAATGTAGACTGGAATACACTCTTTCAAATTCTGAATGTCACAGGATAAAATATACAGAACATAAAGTTATATTCAACTTATACAAAAAGCAGACAGCAATTATTGGAGTAGAAGAGCATGAAAGAGATGCGGTGGTTGGGAAGGGAGGGAGTAAGACAGTACGGTACTGGTGTTATTAAACTTTTACAATGAGCAACCTTTGAAGGAATGCAAAGGCAAATTTGAAGAAGAATTGAAAATAATGTGCTTTGCTGATGACATTGTAATTCTGTGAGAGACAAAAGGACCTAAAAGACCAATTGAAAAGTGGGTATAAGATGAATATTAACAAGAGTAAAACAAAGGTGATGGAATGTAGTGTCATAAAATCAGGCAATGCTGAAAGATTAGGTAATGAGACAATAAAACTAATATATGGGTAGCAAAATATCTTCTGATGGCCTAAGTAAAGACGATGTAAAATGGAGAATGGCTACGGGAAAAAGTGTGAAGAAGCTAAATTGTTAACATCCATTATTAATATAAATGGGTAGGGTTCCGCGGCCAGAGTCAGATGACATAAAAGTTTTCTGGGTGTTATACCGCGTCATGATGGAAGAAGGCTATTACTTTAATAACCAACGTTTCGGCCAACGTTACAGTGGCCTTCATCTGGGTATACAACACCCAGAAAACTTTGATGTCATTCATTATGAATTTAAATGTTAATAAGTCCTTTCTGGAAGCATATGTCTTGAGTGTAGCATTGAATTCGAGTGAAGCATGGACAATAGTAAGTTCAGACAAAAAGATGATAGGCTACAGAAGCTTTTGAAATGTGGTGCTACAGACAAATGATGAAGATTAGATGAGTAGATCAGTCAAGTAATGAGGTGGTGCTCAACAGAATTCGGGAGAAAAGGAGTTTCTGGTATATATCCTGACTATGTGAATGGACACATTCTGAGACATCAAGCAATTGTCAATTTTGTATTACAGGGAAGTGTGTGGGGTAAAAATCATAGAGGGAGACAGAGGCAAATACAGGAAGCAGATTGAAGTGGATTTAGGTTTATGTTCTAATTCGGAGATGAAGAGGCTTGCACAGGATATAGTAGTGTGGAGAGCCGCATCAAACCAGTGTGCGGACTGAAGATGATGACGACGACGATGACAACACAATAAATATTACAAATTCCTCTGCACTAACTTATTACTCACTAATTATAAGTTTACGACAATCAGTTAAAAACAAAACATACTTGATAACACATTTGGATTTGATTCCCACTTAATGTGCTTGATTCCTGCTGCCCTTTTCCTCTCCTGGTTCATTCTCTCCAAATGCTGTGCTGTGTTTGAGCGCTGCCGATGAATTCCAAACCCAATATCTGAAAATTTGATATATTTATCAAGTAACATATAAAATGCTTAGTGATATTTAGGATTTAATATAATCTGCAAATATGTAACAAGTACAAAATGTTTTAAGAGTCCAATTTTTCTTCTCTATTTTAAAGGTTCATAATCTTCTAACTTCCTGAATATAACAGAAAAATACTGTCAGACAAAAATAATAAAAATGTATTTTTGTGGTATGCAAAAACTACACCAGCATATGAAACATCATTGACAGTACATTGTAAATGGGAGCATGTAGTAATCCTTGAAGCATTTTCAGTGAATTCAGATGCATTTCCAGAAACTTCAAGTATACTATACCATGACAGCAGATACAATTGCTCGTATATGTCAGTTTTTGACACTGTTAGACTGGCTCCAAAAAAAACTAAGCAGCAAGTCAATACAAAATGAGATGCCCTTCAATTTCTTTAGGTCATCTGTCAGACTTATCTGCTACGGATTCCACATAGCACAGCACAGGCTGTCTATTTAGTCGACTTTTTGCACCTTACAAGTATTATATTAATAAAACACAGTCTTTGGCTCACCTTCCATAGTGGTTGATGGTAGTTGATGGGTAAATGGGACCATGACCTCAGTATAAAATGCAAGCAAGGGTGTGGTCGGCTAAGACCATACCGATAGTAAAATAGAGGAACTAAAAAGGGGGGTTAAAATCAAGTGGAACAGGACTAAAACCAACAGAAAAAGCGGGATTCTGCAAAGAACTTCGCAACAGATCTAGAATCCCCGTTTAATGACAACAAGCAGATACAGGTGAACAGGGTATGCTCCAAGATCAGAAGCCCAAAAAAGTAAAAAGGTAAACAACGTGAATTAAAAAAAAAAGTTCAAATGTTTGTATAGTCTATGGGACTTAACTACGGGGTCATCAGTCCCTAAACTTACAAAGTACTTATGAACTAATTACGAACTAGGACGGCACAAATATCCATGCCCGAGGGGGGATTCGAACCCCCGACCGTAGTGGCCGTGCAGACCGTGACTGAAGCGCCTCAGTCCCCTCGGCCACCGCGGCCGGCCATGAATTAAAACCAAGTTAAAAGGAGAAATGGAAGTAGTCAGGTGGAGGGAAGGGGTGAGCTCAAAACTCTGCTGCTCACAGGGAGGGCCACAAATCCACCCATCCTATCCAAGCATCAGAGATAAAAGCTTATAGTTGAAAGTAAAAACCGCTTTCACGGAGAAATTCAAGGATTCCGTCAGTCATCCGTGAATCATTCGCTAAAACCGAAGGCAATGAGGGTGGAATTACATATTTGGCACAGCGCGACAAGAGGAGCGGACATTCCACTAAGATATGAGCCACAGATTGTACGGCACCACAATCACGAAGTGGGCGAGGTACATTACGCAAAAGAAAACCATGGGTCAGCCTGGGGTGACCGATGCAGAGACAGAAAAGGACAGTGGATTCCCTACGAGAAGTGCGTAAGGAAGAACTCTGATCTCATCTTCACCCACAAATATGCACCCAGGATAACCCAGGGGAAGGGGCAGGGAGTTACAGCTACTCTAGCCAACTGGTCAGCCTGTTCATTTCCTAGGCTACCCACATGACTGGGGACCCAGAGAAAAGCAACAGAGCAAGCGGTGTGACGAAGTTCAGTGAGGAGATCGTGGATATCAATGACCAAACGATGTGAGGAGTAGCATCGGTCTATGACCTGCAGGCTGCTCATTTAGTCAGAACAGATTAAAACACGGTCCAGGGCTACCTATTTGATAAAATGAAGTGCCCTACTAATAGCTGTTAGTTCTGCCGTAAACACACTGCACGATTCTGGCAGAGAATGGCATTCCACACCAATCGGAGACGTAAATGCATATCCCGTATGACCAGCAAATTTAGATCCATCAGTGTAGAAAATGGTGGCACTCTCAAATTCTTCAAGTACTGTGTGCAACAAATGACGCAAGATTATGGGGGAGAATGAAGCTTTTGGGGCTTGGTAGAGATCCAATCGGATTTGCGGCCGAGGCACCAACCAAGGATGGGGTGCACGGTATAGCACAACGCAACAGTCAGGGGAAGGGATGTTGAAGTCCCTACAAATGGAAGCAAGCCGCAACCCAACAGGTAAACCCACCCAAGGACGAGTATCAGTAGTTGTAATACCGTCGCTCTCAAAGAAAACGTGGTATGTGGGATGACCAGGCAATGGCATAGGACAACAAAAGCTGATGGCACCTAGTCTGAAGACGGTGGATTACCGCTTCAGCAAGGAGGCTATCAACAGGGCTGGTCCAGAAGGCGCCCATAGCCAAGCGGATGCCACGATGTTTAATGAGGTCCAACAACTTCAGGGGACTGAATCAGGGCCCAGTAGATATGAATTAGTGTTGTACGATCTGCATCCCAAGATGAGTGAGCTAGGAAACGGAGGGCATTAAGTTTCCACATTTAGCTATCTTCAGCTGCCAAATATGGGGCAGCCAAGTCCAGTTTATTATCAAAAAAGCGGTCCAAAAACAACGGTGCTGTGCCACAACTTCTACGCATTGAGTACCCAAGAAGAGTTCGGGGTTAGGAAGGACTGTAGTACAATGGCGTAAATGCATTACTCTCATTTTAGAAGGGGAAAACTGAAAACCATGCGAGAGAGCCTATGTGGAAGCCCACCGAATGGCAATTTGGAGCTGGCATTTAGCCAAGGCTAACAAGTGGGAGCTGCACCATATGCAAAAGTCATCAACGTACAACGCGGGGGGTACAAGTGACCCAACAGAGCTCACCAATCCATTAATGGCGATTATGAAGAGTGTAACACTTAATGCAGAACCCTGTGGAACGCCGTTCTCCTGGATCTGTGGGGAGCTGAAAGAAGAGCCAACCCTCAGACGGAACATGCAGCAGGATAAAAACTGTCTGATAAGAATTGGTAGGGAGCCTCTTAGGCTCCAGTCATGGAGGGTAAATAAAATGCGACAACGTCAAGTGGAGTCATATGCCTTTCATAAATCAAAGAAAATGGCAACAAGATGTTGACTTTTGAGAAGGCCTTTCCGATTGCTGTTTCCAGTCGAAGTAGATGGTCGATAGTAGACCTGCCCTCCCAGAATCCATGCTGATAAGGTGACCGAAGTCCATGTGACTCGATTACCTAGCATAGTCTGCAGGCAACCATCCATTTGAGCAGTTTACATGGCACATTTGTCAGGCTAATCGACCAGTAACTGTTCCGGGATGGCCGATCCTTACCAGGCTTAATAACAGGAACCACTACACTGTAACCCCACTGCGAGGGGAAAACCCTAGGAGCCAAATGCAGTTAAATACCTGAAAAGATATTGCCATTGTTGGGGGATGAGATGTTTCGGAAGTTTATTACAAATAGAATCAGGCCCAGGTGCAGAATCACGAGAAGAGGAAAGGGCCAGACGTAGTTTCCATTCCGTGAAGGGTTTGGTGTAAGGTTCCTCCCGGAGAGTGGTGAAACAAAAATTTGATGTTTCATCCTGTTGTTTCATGATAAGAAAAGCCACTGGGCAGGAAGCCTTCACCGATGCTTTCGCAAAGTGAGCCACAAAGTGCTCTACGAGAACCGATGGATCAGTACAGACCCCATCTGGTAAGGCAAGGTCAGGGACTGAAGACAGCTGCTGGCAACCTTAGATGGAGCTAAGCCTAGCCCACACCCGTGACAAGGGTACAGAAGATCCCAAGGAGGAGAGAAAATGCTCCCAGCACACCCGCTTGCTCTGTTTGACTATATAACGAGCCGAAGCAATGGTTGTGTTTCACCACGGGACTGGAAGGCAGTGAGGAGGTCCTGTCGACCGGGGACAGCAATGCTACCAGTTCGAGTAATCGCATTAGACATATGACTGATGACATCATCTATACATTCAGACAGGGATGGTGTCAAAACCACCTGTGATGTATACAAAGGCCAATCAGCATGGCGGAAAACCCAACGAGGTATCCTGTCCCTTGTCCAGTGTGAGGGGAGTGAACGAATCAACGGAAAGTGGTCACTGTCACAAAGGTCGTCATGCGGTGATCAGCGAAATAAAGGGAAAAGGGGGGAGAAGTGAGTAAAAGGTCTATGGCAGAAAAGGTGCTGTTAGTGGCATTAAAATGGGTTGGGGAGCCCTCACTGAGGATGCACAGGTCGTGATCGGCAATGAGTTGGTGAATGAGGTGGCCCTGACTAGTTGTATAAGCACTGCCACATTAAAAATGATGGGCATTGAAGTCACCAAGAATGAGGGAGTTGCTGAAGGAGTGCCATGAGGGCAGCATACGTAGGTGGCCCGTCAGAAGTGAGATACAGATTACAACGTGTTAATGGAGTGTGTAAGTGGACCCTAACAGCAACGACTTCTAGTGTGGTACGGAGAAGGATCCATGAACTAACGATGTCCGTACTAACTAGGGTGCAGACTCCACCAGATGCTTGTAGGGAGGGGGGGGGGGGGGACACAGTTCCGACAAAGCACGGAACCCATGGAGTGTTGGTGAATGGCCATCAGTGAAAAACAACACAAGTTGCTGAATAAGAGGCAATAAGATGTTACTCCAGGAGGTGACGGTAGTAGCCGTTACATTTCCATTGGATGAGAACAGTTTGAGGCTCCATATGGAAGGCGAACAGACTGACGCATGTCACAAAGCTGGGTCAACGTCCGTCATCGACGAGGGAGGAACAGCATCCATGAACAGCGGATCAGACAGGAGTTCAGTGTGGTTATTTGGCTGTGAGGACAAAGGCGGTGCCTCCAAGACTACCGGAGGGGCCTTGTCCTGTGATGTTTGCTTCTTTTACCTCTTCTCCTTCTCTCTTGCAGGATGGGAACGTCAAGTCCCAGAGAGAGAACTGGTGTCAGAAAGGTCTGACACCATTATCGGACTGGACGTCCGGCTGCTGGGTAGAGACAGAGGACATCCTATCTGGTGGACGCCGGGAAGAGGAACTCTGGGAGGGGGCACCTTCACCAGCAAGTGCCAGAGAAGAGGAGAACTACTCTGGCCGGGAGGAGGAAGAGGGCCACTGAGAGGGAGGGGGGTGCGGCATGGGAGGTGCAGGAGTGGAAAGAATAGGGTGGGAATGCGATGAGGAAGGGGGAGGTGTAAAGGATGTAACCTAGGCATAACTCTTAGATAATTGCACAGGGTGCAGACGCTCAAATTTTTGGCGGGCCTTTGGTACATATGGCGGTCATGGGACTTTTACTCTTGAATCTCCTTCACCTTTTTAATAGACAGGGCAATCTGGAGAGCGAGGAGAGTGGTGCTCGCAACATTTAATACATACAGGAGGTGGAACACAGGGGTTCCCCTCATGGAGTGGACGTCCACATTCACCACATACAGGGACCGCTGTGCAACGAGAAGACATGTGCCCAAACCACATACATCAGAAGCATCGCATGGGAGGTGGAATGTACGGGTTTACATCACAACCCTAGATCATTACCTTGACCCTCTCGACTCACAGCAGAGAACGCGGTTGCTCTCCGCCAGAGGTTCCAGTCCTCCCTGGGGTATAGGTGTGTGTTTTGTCAATAGGTTAGTTTACCTTAGTTTAAGTAGTTTGCAAGCTATGGACTAATGACCATGTAGTTTGATCTGATAGATTTACAAACATTTAAACATTTTGAACTTTACCTTCTCTCGGAGAGTATCCCCTTTGAAGGCCAAGATAAATGTGCCTCTATCCACATGAAAATCCTTAGGGACTCGCTGCACACAGCGAACAAAATGAACACCTCACTGTTCAAGGTTGGCCCGGAGTTCCTCATCAGTTTGGAGGAGGAGGAGGAGGAGGTCACGATGGAAGATAACTCCCTGCACTACGTTCAACGACTGATGAGGGTTTACCAACACTGGAACGTGGGCAAGATAGTTGCAGGCACACAGAGCTGCAGGTTGGGTAGCAGAGACCGTTTTAATGAGCAGTGATCCAGTACGCATCTTGCTCCTTGTTTCAACTTCCCCAAACTTATCCTCTATATGTTTAACAAAGAATAATGGTTTGGTGGCAGTGAACGTCCCTCCATCCGTCCTGGTGCAGACCAGGTAACATGGAAAGGGTTTCACCCCAAGCTGACGCACCAGGCCCTCCTCCCAGGGGATAGACAGAGAGGGAAAGGTCCTCTTATCGTAGCTAGTAGCATTATACTTGTTCTTCCTGCCTTCTGAGACAGCCATATCATGACCGTTTCTAATTTGACACGTTTCATCGTGCGAAACGTCCGCCCTGGTACCACCCGCTCTGATCAGGGGCTCTACCCGTGGGCGCCACCCAGCCACAGCAAAGGCCACCTGGCACGATGGCCATTGCCGGGATCCCTTATACCCCACAAGGACAGGTATCAACTCCTTTGCCTGCATGGGGAGGTTGTAGCTCTTGTACCAGCAGTGTGATCCCTGCATTGGCAGGGGGCTCAGCCATAAGGGTACATAACAGCCCCCCCCCCCCTCACAAAGACTGGGTACACGTGCTGGGGGACATAGCGGGGGAGGGGGGCTGTGACAAGGAAGGAAATGGGAAATGGAAAACTAAAGGATTGGGATCCACACCATAGGGGCTGGGTCAGGAGTTCTTCCCTGAATGACTCACACTGGCAAGTGTGTATTTTTGTGGAGGTAAAACCCGAAGGGGGACCAAACTGTGCCAAAAACAGAAGGGAAAAAACGACGAAGATCAAAATTGCCAAAACCATCATCAGAACCATAGGAGGGAGGAGAGGAACTGGGGAGGTAATGCAGCCCAGGAAAGTAAGAAGAAAGACTGCAATGGCTTGGGGACACCTGCGCACCACACACAAAACAGCTGTGGGCCCCCTTGGGGGACTCACCTTCCACGCAACATTATCTCCTAAATCATTTTGCAATTAATCTTCCGCTGACTTTTTTAGATGGTAAATGACGGCATCTGCAAAAAAAATCTAAGATGGGTGTTCAGATTGTCTCCTGAATTTATTTATATTGCATGGTATCATAATAAGACTTACAAGTGACTATACCCGGGCCGCTGAAACTTTTCACTTGACGTTTACAAATATCAAGTGAAGAGCAAGAAGCGCGAGGCCCTAGTCGCTAGGAACGATCCAATCACAACGCGATAAACACTTGCAGTGGTCACGTGCCGTGACGTCAATGTTCCCGCGTTGCCGGCTTTGTTCAGTGCTACCGTAAACAAAGTTGTGTATCGTGTTTATCGCGTGTTTATGTTGTGTGTGCTTTTTTTCGCTGCGATTTGTTTTACTGTGAGTAGTTTAACTTTCCGAGTTCAAGACATTGGATAATGTCATAGAAAAGACGTTTGTCTAGTGACGTTTTCTAAGTTCTCAATTTCGTATCAATAAACAAAGCATATGCTCTGAGCAGGAAGTTTATTCTTGCTTCAAATTATCGGAAAGAAGTTATGTGTAGTGGTTATACGAAAGAAATAATGCTGCAGATACGTCACTGTCAAAACTTCTGTTATATTCGCTCGTGAAAAAAATAAGCCTATTACACCCAGATATGCAGTAGACGAAATCGCAAAGGTGCAACGTCACAATGAAATAAATCTGCCCCCATTTTACTGCCGTTTTAACCCTACAAAATTGGTGTGGTGTGATGTGAAGAGTTGCTTAAGGAACAATAAGTCTTTCACAATAACAGAGGTGGAAAAGCTGTTGCCAATGTGGATGCTGCATGTTGAAAAAAATTTAAAAAAATGGTCGAGTACGTTGAAAAACTGATTCGGGCAGCGCAAACAATGGACGGGATCATGAACAGTTAATGATTTGTCTTAGTGATGACGATTTTGACAGTGACGACAACAGTGAAGATGGGGAGCTGGAGGTAATTGTACCATTGTTGCCGTAAATTGGTGAGTGAAAAGCATTCTGATTATAAAACGTAGAAAGAGAAGTTACTAACTTTATTATTGTTTATTTCGTATCCGTCGTTATCTAATGCTTGTTTTTCTATATTGCTCCGTTATTGAAAGCGTATGCATTGTTGTGCCGTTAATTGCTGCTCAAGAACGAATTATTATATGCACTTTTATTGCTCAACAGCATACATTTACGAGATGCAACTGAAAACCGTTTCGTCTGCTGTGTGTATAGAGGCTAGTGTTGCAACGTCGCTAAAGCAGTGTAGCCAACTTAACTCGCCGTAACGCGAAACGTCAAATGCAATGTTTCAGCGGCTCAGGTATAGTCGTGGTACTAGGGACTAGAGCCGGTCAAGACAACCGCCATTCCCCTCGCTGCCGGCCGCACTCGCAGCTCGCTCTCGCCGGCTGGCGGCGCGTAGAGTGGACGCTGAAGTAAATACCGAGACTGCAGGAATCTCCGTCGTACCGTATCTGTGGTCACTTTGAGCCAAGGAGGTTAGAAATTATTTCTAACCTCCTTGCTTGAAGCAATCAAGTAGCATTGGTACCTATTAGGAGTTCTTATAACCCAAGCAAAAATTTCTTTCCCTCCAATGAAATTCGCCGTTACATAATACATCAGCCAATGAATGACGACTTTGGAAAGTGACGTGAAAACGAAATTCACTTGTTCCTTCCATGTCACAGACGCCATCTTGATTTGCCGTATATATCACAGTTTTGGTTTTATAACTCGCAGCAAACAGTTTCAGGGCAATAGCGAATTAACGAATGACAAAATCATCTCTGGCTGTATTTATTACAATTAAACGTAATTAAAATCATATTAACATTGAGAAACAAACTTGTGGGAACGAGTACATAAAATATGAAGGATAAACGTCGAGTTGCTGTAGCGCAACTTTAGAGTGGTGGACTACCAACGAAGAGGTTCTCTGATCGAAACTCGTCCAATGCATAATTTTTATCTTATCGTTTGTAACACATTGTAGGAGTAATTTATCCACAACACTGAGTTTTTCTTCTTCACATAACAGTATTATGTTATTCAGCACTCTAATGTGCTGTCTCGGGAGTTAGTAACATCGATTTGGTGATTTATGTGTGAATGAAGAACGGAGAATTAAATTGCTGCTGCAAGTGACATTTATGTTCTTCCTTCTCACAAATATTTGATTTTGTTCCAAGTATGTTGCGATTTTCGGGAATAGGAGACAAGACTAGCGGACCGTTAAAATTGCTAATACAGTAAATGGAATTAGTATCAGTGACATTTAGGCCTACACTATTCGCTAGTCCGAAAGATTTGGCTTTTTATTTCCGAATATCTCTATTTCCGAGGGTATGGAAAAGCTATTTTTTGTTTCTCCCCAATATTTTGCTTAGTTTCGAATATATCGCGATTCCCGAGAGTGTGCTTAAACCGCTATTCCTTACCTGTCACCAATATTTGGTAGTTTGTTTCTGAATATGTCACTAATACACTGTGTGTGGTTAACTAAGATCATAACAGGATAAATTTAATTTCTGTTGGAAGTGTATACAGAATACTCAGAACAACGTTGTCTGCTGGCATCTCTAAATCCGTACTGCATGAACGTTTTAGATCTTTGCCTAATGCCAACACGTAGCATCTCGGGAAAAGATTTTTTCGCTTGGGATAAGGGGGTTAGAATAACTTCCTTGGACGACATGTTGAAATGGAAATCATGACAATATACTATTTTAAGGCGTTAGCAAATTGAAGACTTATCATAGACTGTTCACTTTGTTTCGTTAAATGTCAATAAAGAACGAATACCAATGATGCAATAACGCTGAATATTTACGACTAATGTTAGTAATTCATTCTGGTCTTGTGGTTAAGGCTATAGCTTCCCAGTTTACCTATTGGAAAAATTTTTGGTTCGAGTCCTGTGAAAACAAATTTTATCCCTCCTTTTTTTATGTTCGTAACTGGCTCTGGAACGATAATCTAAGTCTGGTGTATAATATTAGTCATTTTTTTCCTAATACTTCGCGATATGCGAGAGTGAAGTTATGAGGAAACCTAACAGTATAGCTCAGGCGCGGCTCGTAATTAAAGGCTCTGAGGCGGAGCCGCCCCAAAAAAAAATTTGAAATATATGTATCAACAACAGATTACAGAATTATAATCATCAGAATTCATTTAGCATTTTTCCGTCACACGGATTTAAAGAATGAAGATGATTGTTTTTGGAACTGTTGATATTGAACGATGTTTTTCAGTCGGGTAGTAGCCTTAAGGCTGCACCTTGAGGTGTCGTTTAGCTCCATGTAGTGGAGGGTTGGGAGTGGGGGTTCGTTGGTGTATTGCTTTTAGGGGCTTTTTTTGTGGTTTTTGGGCGCACAACTTCTACGGTCATTAGCGCCCAGACAAGAACTGAGATTCACTAGATCTCAAAAAAAATTTTGTGACAGTCAGAAAATCAAGAAGAGGCCAAAAACGAAAGATAAAGGACACTGAAAAGGGTTAAATATCCTTCGATAAGTTGGCCAAGTTGATAAAACGCAAAACCCGAGCAGCTGCTCGTGTGTCATCAGCTAAAATTTCTCTAGTGTAGACGGAAACTAAAGGGCTACACGGAGATGATTAAAAATTACGCAAGACAATAAAACGTGTCGCACAGTCAGCAATTCACCGCAGGAGCACAGCGATGCAGGGTCGGCGGTTAGCAAATGACGGTGGCTGAAACGGCAGTGACCGATCCGCAACCGGGCCAGGATGACCTCCTCCCGCCGAGAGGGGCGTGAGGAGGTCCTCCAAGCGGTCGGGATCGGTTTGACAGTTCGCAATTTATTGTTGTACAGTGAAAGCCACGCACTGTGCCATGACGACACGATACTCCGGCGAAGAGCCCGTTGAACATCGTCCGGTGGGATGCAAAAGGTAGCCATGCGAGGCAAAAGAGCTGCGGCCTTGGCTGCTATGTCGGCGGCCTCATTCCCGGGCACACCCACGTGGCCAGGGACCCACAGGAAAGAAACGTGACAGCTGTCATCTGCCAGCAACTGGAGGGAGCGTTGGATCCGATACACGAGAGGATGGTTCGAGAAAGGGTCCTTAAGACTCTGCAGGGCACTAAGAGAGTCCGAACATATGGCATAGAAAGGTTCGCGGTGGCGGCAGGTATACAAAACGGCCTGGTGGAGGGCAAAAATCTCAGCCGTGAAGTTCGAGCACCGGTCAGGGAGCTTGTATTGGAAACGGTTGTCGCCGACGACGAAGGCAGATCCGACACCGGCAGTGCTCTTGGAACCATCAGTGTAAATATATATGGCATTATCGAACCGCGAACGGAGTTCGACAAGCCTCGAGCGGTATACCAAATCCGGAGTGCTCTCCTTGGGGAGCGAACTAAGTTCAAGGTGAGTGTGAACCTTGGCCTGATGCCACGGTGGCAATGGGCTTTCGCTCAACCGAAAGGTGGAAGGAAGGGTAAAATCGAGCCGCTGTAGCAGGCGACGAAACCGAACTCCAGGTGGAAGCAAGGCAATCGCAGACAACTGATATTGGTGATCGAGTGAGTCGTCAAAAAATAATCGGTAAGATGGATGGTTGGGCATCGACAGCAGGCGGCATGCGTACCGACACAAGAGTATGTCACGCCGGGTGGTCAAGGGTAAACAGCAGCCTCGGCATACAGACTTTCAACAGGGACGTGCCACTGTGGACATGAACATTAAGGGATCGGGCACAACGAGCAGCCAGGTAGGACACGTGTGTGGACCAGCAAAGTTTCCGCTCCAACATTAGCCCCAAGAATTTTGTTGTCTCCACGAAAGGGAGAACAACGGGGCCGAGACGTAGGAATGGTGGAAGAAATTTCTTGTATCTCCAGAAGTTTATACACACCGTTTTCTCAGTGGAGAATCTGAAGCCGTTCGCGATGCTCCAGGAATATAGACGGTCAAGAAAGCATTGAAGACAACGCTCCAAGAGACACGTCCGCTGGGCGCTGCAATAAATTGCGAAATCGTCAACAAAAAGAGATCCGGAAACGTCGGCTGAAAGGCAATCTACGATAGGATTGATTGCAATGGCAAAGAGCGCCACACTCAAGACGGAGCCCTGTGGTACCCCATTCTCCTGGCAAAAGGTACCTGACAAAACAGAGCCCACCCGTACCCGGAACTTGCGATCCGCCAAAAACGCTTGAATGAAAAGAGAAAGGCGGCCCCGAAGGCCCCATGTGTGCAATGTGCGGAGAATGCCCGATCTCCAACAGGTATCGTATGCCTTCTCCAAGTCGAAGAACACTGCTACTGTTTGACGCTTCCTTAGAAAGTTGTTCATAATGAAGGTCGACAAGGTAACGAGGTGATCAGCAGCAGAGCGGTGTCGACGAAAACCGCATTGGATATTAGTCAGGAGGCGGCGAGATTCGAGGAGCCAGACCAACCGAGCGTTAACCATGCGTTCCATCACCTTACAGACGCAGCTCGTCAGAGAAATGGGGCAATAACTGGAAGGAAGGTGTTTGTCCTTTCCTGGTTTGGGGATGGGTACAACAATGGCTTCACGCCAACTTGTGGGAACATGACCTTCAGTCCATATGCGATTGTAGGTACTAAGAAGAAAGCACTTGCCCGCAGGAGAGAGGTTCTTCAGCATCTCAATATGAATGGAATCGGGCCCGGGAGCAGAAGATCGGGACAGGGCGAGAGCACGGTCTAGCTCCTGCATGGTGAAGGCGACGTTATAATTTTCACGATTAAAAGAGTGGAAAGAAGGCGGCCGTGCCTCCTCTACCTGTTTGCTAGGGAGAAAGGCAGGGTGATAATGGGCAGAGCTCGAAATCTCCCCAAAGAAACGGCCCAATGCGTTGGAAACAGCAGCAGGGTTCACGAGGACTGCGTTCTCCACAGTCAGGCCAGGAATCGGGGAGTGGACCTTGATGCCGGATAAACGGCGTAGGCCACCCCAAACAACCGTGGAGGGAGTAAAACGGTTAAAAGAACTAGTAAAAGCAGTCCAGCAAGCTCTTGCTGTCGTTTATGATACGACGACATTGCGATGTCATATGTTTATAATGTATGCAATTCTCCAAAGTTGGGTGGCGGCGAAAGGTGCGTAATGCACGGCGCCGGGCTCTAAGCGCGTTGTGGCAGGCTGCAGGGACCTGGACACGACGTGGAGAAGAGGATGTACGAGGTATGGAACGTTCAGCAGCGGTGATAATAACCTCTGTGAGGTAGTCGACCTGACTGTCACAATTGGGAAAATTCTGATCGTGAAAAACAGCCATAGAAGTATAAGGCCCCCAGTCGGCTTTAGAAATGTTCCAACTGGTGGGACGAGGAGATGGGGAATGATGCAGGAAGTGGATGATATAAGGGAAATGGTCACTTGAGTACGTGTCAGAAAGTGCATAGCACTCAAACCGACCGGCAAGCTGAGGAGTGCATATTGCGAGGTCCATATGGGAATAAGTGTGTGTGTTGTGTCTGAAAGGAAGGTCGGTGCACCGGTGTTGAGGCAGACAAGATCGAGGTGTTGGAGAAGGTCTACCAAAAGGGAGCCTCTCGGACAAGGTGCCGGAGAGCCCCATAGGGGGTGGTGGGCATTAAAGTCGCCTACCAACACGAAAGATTAAGGGAGCTGGTCAACAAGGTGTAGCACATCTGCCCTAGTAAGGGCAGATGACGATGGCGAATAGATATTACAGAGGGAAAAGGTAAATGTGGATAAAGTGATCCGGACGGCAACTGCCTGTAGGTGAGTATGCAATGAAATGGGATGGAAATAGACGTCGTCTCGAAGGAGCATCAGAACCCCTCCATGGGCTGGGATACCTTCCACAGGTGGCAGGTCGAACCGCACAGAGGTGTAGTGTGGAAAGTCTGCACGATCACTTGGACGCAACTTAGTTTCTTGGAGACAGACGAAAAGCGGGCAGTGCAACCGAAGGAGTAGTTTTAACTCCTCCCGATTAGAACGGATACCGCGAATATTCCATTGAAGGAGCGCCATGATAATAATGAGATAAGAGATAAGGATAAAAACTAACAAGCAAGTGGGGTCACCTCGACGGCCGCTGAGGACCGGATTTCGAGGGAGCACTGCTATCGCTGTCTAGGGGCAAAGGGTCGTGGTCCATAGGTTCGACCGACGCGCCTGCCACCTCCTGGAGTTGATCAGGAGGGGCAGTTTCCACCGCCGGTAAATGGCCGGGTGCCCGGCAGACGGAGCGTCCCGGTGAAACAGAAGACGGCCAAGGCCGGCAACTGTTGGGCGGCGTGACGGATGGGTCACGCCTCGGCGGGGAAGGAGAGGAACTCTTTCTTGTTGGCTCTTCTCGAAGAGTGACGGTGAGAAGAGGCAGTCGACGGTTGGGAAGCCTGAGAACGCAGAAAATGCTCACGGACGGGTTCCTTTTTCAAAGTCCGGGCATCTTGTTTAGATGCCCGCGGCTTACCAGAGGTTGACGAAGACTGTACTTTAGAAGCAGCAGGAGGAAGCGGGGACGTGGAACGGGCAATCTTCGGGCTGGCGGATCGCACAACTGTGTCAGCGAAGGTAAAATCACACGTCTGGGTACTTGAATCCTTAGTAGGTCGAGTGGAGGTGAGGACCTTACTGTATGTGCCCGCTGGGAGGACAGCGGGCTTCCAACTCGCTAACAACTTTCGAGCGGCAGATGTCGACACCTTTTCCATAACCCGAATTTGCTGGATGACCTTCTCATCCTTGTATACAGGGCAGTCGCGAGAGGAAGCCGCATGGTCACCGTTGCAGTTAAGGCAGTGAGGGGACGGAGGTGGACAATCCCCCTCATGGGCGTCCCTACCACAAGTGACACATTTTGCTGCATTTGGGCAAGATTCACGGGTATGGTTGTACCTGTGGCATTGGAAGCAGCGCGTTGGGTTTGGAATATAAGGGCAGACAGAGATAACTTCGTACCCTGCTTTGACCTTCGACGGGAGTTCAACCCTGTCGAACGTCAAAAACACAGTACGAGTCGGTGTCAGCTGGTTATTTACCTTTTTCAAAATCCTATGCACGGCTGTGACTCCCTGATCTGACATGTAGGTTTGTATGTCTTCATCAGACAACCCGTCAAGGGATCTCGTGAAGACGACCCCCCGTGACGAGTTGAGTGTGCGATGCGCTTCTACCTTGACACGAAACGTGTGTAACAGTTTAGTCCGGATTAGTTTCTGAGCTTGGAAGGCACTGTCCACTTCCAGCAACAATGTGCCATTGCGCTGACGCGAACAGGTTTTAACAGGGCCAGCAATTGCATCTACACCTTTCTGGATGACGAAAGGATTTACAGACGTGAAATCTTTTCCATCGGTGCGAGAGACAACAAGAAATCTCGGTAGATTAGGCAGAGTCGTCTTTGGCTGAGGCGAATCTATCTTACGTTTCTGGGTCAACGTCACAGAAGAAGAGAAGAAAGTCATCGTGGAAGTGTCCCCCGTGATTACCGGCGTCTCCGATGGCGCGCTCCTTCCTAGTGGGGGCCCTCTCTGAGGGCTTACCCGCCTTAGGTGATTGTTCACACCTCAGGTCACACCTCCCGAGAACTGACGGAGGGACCAATCGGCATGTTCGGAAGGTACCAGCTCGGGTAATCACCCCTCCCTGGGCCTGGCCTTTACCAGGGGGTACGTACGTGCCCTACTTGTCTACCCGGGGCGGGGAATTACGCATTACCCCGTCACCTGCTACGCATGATAATGCGTGGGTCGGCCTTCAGACACGCACAGGGAGGAAAGAAGAAGAGGATAGGAAATGAAGAGAAAGAAGGAAAGAAGGAAAGAAGTGTCTCAAACGCCGAAGCGGAGACTAATAAGGAGGAGAGGAAGGCTAGAAGAGTATAAGGAGAGAAAGACAGAAGCGAAGGTTTGGACAGGAAGAAACCAAGGAATGAGAGAAGCTACTACAAAAAACGACCTGAACTAGCAAAGGACGCCCGTCTCCGGGCGAAGGCATAAACCGGGAGGGAAAGTGAAGCAGCCTGGGGCAGAAGAAAGGCTGCTCCGGCTCGGGGCCCCGTGCGCCACACACGTACCCACAAAAGAACTGTGGGTCCCCTGGGGGTGCTTTTAGGGGCGTCTCTAAGGCTCCGAGCTTGTAGCCTAAGAGTGTCCTACCAACCTCCACACTACTTTCACGTTCTTCTGCTTACTTCAAAGGAGAATAAAGAGTGGCTGAAACTCCACTATCGAAACTCTTTTCTCTGTATATGTCTATTATGTTCTGGTGTGCGGTTTACCACTCGTAAGTTTTACTGTTTTAATAGAGTTTTAGATAACTTTTTGTTTCTGATATTGGCTGTTGTATCCGGTGTTAGAATAAGTTCCCAAATTTCTCACTAGAGTGCACTACAATGCGGTACCGTAAAGTGTCACCACCTAGCGAGAGAGTTGCGAATGATTTAAGAAAAAAGCGCGAGAAATATGTCCCGTTACTTTCGATTCCGTTCTCGCTGATTTGAGTTTGCGGTTAACGTGTGTTATTAGTTTCGTCTTTTGTGCGTGTGTTGTGGCTAAGTTTCACTGACTTTTACTTCAAAATGATCTGCTAGAATCGATTTATGAAGTATGCCTCAATGTCGTAAGGAGTGAACTGTCGCAGACAAATTACCTCGCAATCGAAGTTGACGAAACGACTGACCGTGAAAATTAGTCTCAGTTGGTCTTCATAATTCGCTATGAACTACTGGGGAAAATAAATGAAAGATTTATTTCCTTTGTACAAGCGAAAAGCCACACTGCAGAGAATGTAACTGCAGCAATTCTCTGCGAGCTGGAGAAACTGAATATACATAAAAAACCGGAAAAACTGATAGCGCTGTGTTACGACGGTGCTCCTGTTATGAGTGGCCGCAATAATGGAGTTCGGATAAGAATGAAAGAAGTGTATCAAAATGCGCACTTTATTCACTGTTACTCACAATTATATATTACACATCATGTTTACAATTGAAATTATCATAACATTAAGCAAGCAGCGTAGTTTATGCACACCACTTTAAAGATTCCTGCAAACGGTGTCAGTACTGTTTATTGCGAGAAAGTGTTGAGACGTAATATCAGTATATAAAAGCTGTCAGAGGGATTTATGTTGGTTTTTGCCTTTGATTTTTAATTGCTTCTGAAACAGGAAGAAGGTGTAGTAAGTAAAGTTTCAGGTAAAATATGACATTGCGCCCCCCCCCCCCCCTTTTCTGGAAATCGTCGTGGTTACAGACTGATACGTAGCTCGAGGTGTAAGTTTGTTCCGATCGGTAAATGTCAGAGCCTTCCCTAGTGTGAAAACCACTAGCCGCGCCTGGTATAGCTTAAGTTTGTGTGAATGAAACGAGTACGAATGATATTTACAGTCTTCCTTATCACAAAGACGTCGCTGGCAATTATTTCAGAATATGTGGCGATTTCAGAGTTTGAATTAAGGTATGAACCTAAAAAGAAGGCTTAAATTACTGCTGCTATAATAAGTAGCCTGCCAGTTACATTTGAATTCTGCCTTGTCACAAACAGTTGGCTGTTTATAAATGAAAATGTGCCTATTTCCGAGTGTGTAATTAGGCAGAAAGGTAAAGAAACAGCTTGAATTAAGACTAAACCACATCGTTTTATAAGTTTATTTTTTCCTTACAAGCTTTGCTTTGCGTGTGAAAAAATAAAAAGTCTACTCATTCCGCCCGAGTTTTTAGTTTCCTAATGCTCCTCACTCGACTTTGATGTGGTTAAAACCTCTGTTTATTGGACATATGGTAGTAAAGTATCTTAGCTTTCGAATAAACCATTCACATTTTCGTAATTCCTAACAATCGTTTCCAAATGACATTTGTCAAGTACACACCAGATGTATTTCGCAGCATTGTCCGTTAATAAGCGCGCTGCTTATTTCAAACTTTGACACAGCAATTTTATGTTTACCGTTGCAGTTACATTCAGGGCATTCATATGCTTGTTTGAAGGACACTGAAGATGATCACTAGGTGATTGAAATCGATCTGTGGTTTTTTTAAATAAAACATTAACGGCCAATACGAAATACATCTGGTGTGTTCTTCATTGTGTGGTCGTGGAGCACCTTCAGGAAATGGCATCAAATCTCAATTTTTCAAGTATGTGCCCCGATTTACAAATCGTGTATTGAAAATAGCGGGCAGCTTACTGTTCTATGCATTTCAGACTATACATTAAAGTGAGTGAAATGGACCAAAAAGTACAGAAAAGTTTTTGAAATGGTCGTTGCACTTATCTACCTCCTTTCACAAGTAATTGAGACGCCTAGACCGGCCGCGATGGCCGAGGGGACTGAGGCGCTCCAGTCACGGTCTGCACGGCCACTACGGTCGGGGGTTCGAATCCCCCCTCGGGCATGGATATTTGTGCCGTCCTTAGGATTAGCTAGTTCATAAGTAGTGTGTAAGTTTAGGGACTGATGACCCCGTAGTTAAGTCCCATAAGCTATACAAACATTTGAACATTTGTTTGAGACGCCTAGTCATCGCCGAATTCGTTCAAATTTATGGTAGCCTACATGTGGGGCGTGGTGAGACACGAAAATGCCTCAAGTGGTAACTCCATATGGCCAAGCGTTTAAGAAATAAAAGGAAGTTTGATACGGATCTATCACCATATACTCCTTAACTGTCCCTGTGACGGCGTGTTTAGAAAGCGATGTTTGGCTCAGCAGTAAAAGATTGGATGCGTATTGGGAAGGTCGCGGGTTCACCTCCACCCGTCGGCAAATTTTATTCTGTTCCTTGGCAATGGATACACTTACTTACCGTCGAGGATCGATGCGTTGAACACCAGAGGCACACACGATTGATGTATCCGAGCAAGTCGGCGGTCGCTGAACATTGTTTGTCGGAGAATCATTCGATGGAGCATGAACGCACTGGGATTCTTCAAATGTTCAAATGTTTGTAAAGCCTATGGGACTTAACTACGGGGTTATCAGTCCCTAAACTTACAAACTACTTATGAACTACTTACAACTAAGGACGGCACAAATATCCATGCCCGAGGGGGGATTCGAACCCCCGACCGTAGTGGCCGGGCGGACCGTGACTGGAGCGCCTCAATCCCCTCGGCCACCGCGGCCGGCCACTGGGATTCTGGTACAGACGTCGAGATACTGGGACTGCGTCGTTAGAGAGGCCATTGAAATTCGCACAAGTGACGATCTCATAAACCGTGACTGTGGCTATACTCTTAGCAAAGCTTGGGAACCAGCGATTGGGTTAATTAAGAGTAATTCTAGCAAACGTAACGAAGTGACGACCACGGCGGACAGAGCCCTCACACCGACGTCATCTCAGACGCCGGCGCAATCGGTTCCACTGCGCGGCCGCGGCGCGAACCACAGAGGGGTCGCTCCGTCGGCCGAGGGTATTTAAATGGCCCGCTACCGGGCTAGAACCACAGTCTAATATATACAGTCGCGACACTACCGCTGATTTTTGTTATACTAGGCGACTGCAGCGCTCCATGCGGACGTAAAGCCACGTTGCTCTATATCGTATACGAGACGTGTGTTTGTTGTGTGTTTCAGTGTACAAAATCGTTTTTACGAAGGGAAGCATGTGCAGTGCAATAAATTGCAGCAACGAAAACTAGAATACGTCATATTTATCATTCTTTAGGTTTTCTACAGAGCCTGAGAGGTATGTGACAAAGTTTCGGTAATGCTTATTTACAATTATGCTGTGAGCAACACACACATATTGAAGATTATTTCTTTTTAGGATCAAGAAATGGCTTATAAATAGCAGGCGACAAGACCTTCTGAATAAAGTTGCCGCGTATTTACGTGATAATGTGAAGTTCTGCTCGCTACACTTCGATGCAAACCAGTTCATGAATGATGAACGGAAGAAGCTGGTGTGGAATGCTGTGCCTAGATTGTTTGATGTTCCAAACAAACCACCGAAGCTGGGAATGAAGAGGAAACTACCGCACAGACGTGATAATGTAAAGGCGGAAGAAATTAAACTGTGTTCAAAATGTTCAAATGTTTGTTAAGCTTATGGAACTTAACTACGGTGTCATCAGTCCCTAAACTTTCAAACTACTTATGAACTACTTACGAACTAAGACGGCACAAATATCCATGCCCGAGGGGGGATTCGAACCCCCGACCGTAGTGGCCGTGCCGACCGTGACTGGAGCGCCTCAGTCTCCTCGGCCACCGCGGCCGGCATTAAACTGTGTCCTGAAACAAGTATTACGACTGTGATTGCTGCTACATCACAGCTAGAAACATTTTTGTCTGGGCATTAGAAAGTAATTCACTATAGAGGCAAATGTATAAGAAATGTATGGGAAAGAAGTGTTCATTGTTACCGTTATTAATGTTTGAAAGGTTAAATGTTTTCCGTTTTATCTAATGGAAACCACAGTCTAATATATAAACCTATTTATCGGAAACCACTGAACCGTCTTATTTTATTGTCGCCCTGCCCCCTCCCACTCCTCCCTCATCTTCGAACCATATGATGACAGACTGTGATAATGACTGAGGATCATTCATATAATATGACATTTAGACCGTCGAGTAATCGAAGAAATATTATCTTAAAATAACATATAATTGAAATAATCTCATAGCAAAATTATATTAGATGAAAGTTTCATAGCCAGTGGGTGTTCTCATAACTAAAAAGCAGGGAAAAATTTTCGCACCTTTTAACACCGGGAAGACCAATTACATGCTTCTCATGTCGAAATACTATGTTTACCAGCAAATTAAGGTGCAATGTCTGAAGAATTTCGTCATAAATATGTTGCAGTTAGCATCTGTTTATTCACGAGTTTTTGCTAAATTTACATTTGTTGGTATTTAACTGTCCCTTAGACGTTCTATTATACGCTTGTCTGCACAGAATACTATGTTTGTCTATCACTACCAGCAAGGTAAGCTGCAAGCAATTTCTAAAGAATTATTTCGTAACATATTGCACAATTGCAGTCTGTGTCCGATCACAACGAGCTTTTGCTCGGTTTACGTTTCTTTTACACTGTCATGTGTCAAGATACTTAAATAAAGCTTGAGATGCAAGAATATATACAATATTTAGAAAATCACACAAATGTAATTACAAGCGGGCATTATTAATGTGTCGTATACGATGTAAAGGGACAGCCGGCTTTACGACCGCTTGGAGCGCTAGTGTCGCTCCAAGCGTCCGGCGGTAACAGCTTTCACAGCAGTGAGTGTCGCGACTGTATTTATTAGACTGTGCTAGAACCCAGTTCCCTTCGAGCAGCCGTAGCGTGCGGATCTCCGTGCCAGCGCGTTTCCAGGAGCTCAGTCCGTCAGTTCACCTGATGATGGCGACATGTATGATCGCCGAAATATTGTGCCTGTTGGACACTATAGACCGGCAATACACCCGTGGATATTTTGATTATCACTTACTTATTGTTCCCGTAGGGTTCGTGAGGAGAAGATTTAATCTAATCATTCTTCCCGCGCTCAATACGTGAAAGGAATGGGGAAAAAACCCTAATAACTGGTACAGTGGGACTTAACCTCTGCATGCACTTCACAGTGATTTGCAGATTATTGGTATAGATGTAGACTGACGTCACAATTAACAGCAACATCATATAGGTTATTTTATTAATTTATATAAGAAAAAAAAAAAAAAAAAAAAAAAAAAAAAAAAAAAAAAAAAAAAAGGCATTGGATGAAATTCGGGACTACAAACATTTTAAAAGGGACAGTAATTAACGCATACTTGGGGACGTCGTGTATGTAAATTGATACTTCCATTCTTTTCCAATTCATCAACTGCATGTACCGGGCTGATACTCACCCAAGAAACAGGGCAAACAATAATTTTGACCGCATCTTGCGCACATTATGAACGCCGTCCTTTCGCAGTTACGTGGCGTTTTTTTTTTTAATGTCTCCATGACAGGAGTAGCAAAGGAGGTCTATGATGGCCCGGGCGCCACTAGCAGAGGGGCGCCAAATGGTCTCAAAGACAAACTGGATATTCCGGATAATTTCAGTTGTTGATTTTATCCATTGCTGCAAAAAAATTTTAATTGATAATCACTGTAATGTAAGTAATTATTTCATTACTTGTCTCATAAATCGTTATAAATAATATTTGCAGTAAATCAATGAAAAATCTTTGTATACAAAATGTTCATTCACTCAGAACAGCAGCCCTTAAAAAGTAAATTTTCCTGTTGCTATCATGCCACCATGATTTTTAGGTTTCGTTTCAAAAGTTACGGTGACAGGTCCATTTATCTATGTTCCTAAACGACTATGGCGACTACCGGTTCGTGCAAGGCGTTACCCATTCCAGTTGCAGACTTTTAGATCTAACAAAAATTGTTATTAATATTTCGCGTGATTATTGATAAGACAAGTATTGCAATCAGAAATTGTCTTCAAACATGTAACGTTACTTTTGTATGGTCTCTCAAAAAATGAATAATGCAAACTATAGTGCTTGCTTAAAAACCGTGTCCTAAGTTGGACTGATTTTCTTACGAAACATTATTTCAGATCACACAACGACAATGACATTAGCGAGAGGGGGAATACACCTATTTTATGTCTTACACGTTTATATGATTTTCATTTAAGCACTTTTTGTCTGTCTCGCGGCAACCTGCGTTTATACTTTATACCTCTCAAGGGATACAGAGAAGCAGGACGTGGGATTTATGTTTTCTTTAATTTATTGAATTCGAGGGGAATATATTCACGAATAACATTATTGTGTTTTCACTACATCGTTTAAAACCTCCACATTAGCTGTATTATATAGTTAACGTTATACCCACTAGTAATTTGATTATGGACATGAAAGACGCAATGTTATTGGGTATCTGAACGCCACTCCTGATTCGCTGCCTTCACCTCCTCTCTTTCATCGTAACAGCTACCAACATCTACAAGTGAAGCAGCGTCCGTGTACAAAAAAAATCCTTTTAACCTATTAATTTAAGTAGTAACTCATTGTCATAATCAATTTCGTTTAACTATAGTAAGTGAATTTTTACATTTTATTTCGATATTTGTTTTAAAGTTCGGGGCATTTCGATTAAAGACGGCGACTTTTAAAATAAACTTTTGAGAACTTTCAGTATCACCGCGTTGGCATCACTGTCCATAGTGCGAACACAGCCTTATACGCCACTGTTGCACTGTGTGGTGTGTGCCGATTCTGTTTTCTGCTGATTTAAAGCGCACGGGAGTCAGTACACAACCAAGGAGAAAAGCGAGGATTTTTCGAGAAGTTCAATATCCCTTTCCACGCTACTCTGTGTGGTAAGTAACACATTTAATTGTTCTTCCAGGTCGCTATCTTACTTTATGGTGTTGTTTCCGTCTCAGGTAAACTTTCATTCGTTGGCCATCACTTATCACCGCGATAACATCACTCGCTTGATCATTGTCAGATTCAGTTTCTTGCAATCTGTTTAATGTGGTTTCCTCGTCTGAACTGTCTATGGTTGGCGAGTGAAACGTTACATTAAGCATAACATTGTGTGCATATTTTTATCTCTTAAAACGATGTTCTCTATTACGAGTAATATAATATCAATGTAAATAATTCACAGATGACGTCTTGATATACGATGATTCTACCGCCATGATTCTTCTACTGAAAAATGTCTTGGCAGAAACAGTTGTGCGAGTTCCTATAGAGATTACTGGTTTGCACGCTCTTAGAAAAACCTTCTGCCATGTTGTTTAGCCGGCGCGGTGTAGCCGAGCGGACTAATAGTCCAGTCAAGGAGTGCTCAAAATAGGCGTGTAGAGTGCATGGAATATGCGAGAATTTTTGACTTCAGGACTTTGAGTATGTTCACCTCCTAACTATCCCTAACAAAGTCCCCGCCCCTGGGGGGTGAGCTAAAGCGGGAAGGGAGGTGGAAAGGTGCCATTTTTTGGTTTTCCACTTAAATCTCGAAAACGGTCGGCTTTAGGAAACAATTGTTCCAAATAAAAATGAAAGATAATTGAATTTGCTATAAAATTGTTTCGATCCATATACCTCACATTCCCAACGGTTTTCGAGATATACATTATTGAAAATCGACAATTTCGGAAAATATCATCTTTACCTCACTAATTTTGTCAAAGATTTACTTCTAGTGACTCACTCGATCGTTTCACAGAAAGTTTATCTGAAAGAAAGTTGTAGAGCATTAAATTTCCTTCAATTTGATTTCCACATTTGCTACCTTATCTTCAGCCAATCAGAAGTTACATCATTTATAAGATGTGCGCTCAGTTTCGATGTCCCTCCATAAATGAGTGTTTTGAGGGGCTGTAACGATTTTACCTTATGAAATGTGCTAGCATGGTAAATAACAACAGTTTAACAATTACAAGAAAGCACTTGCAATTGAAATCTTTTCATAATTTTAGTTTTTATTACAATATTATGAATCATATAATGAAAGTTTTTAGAAACAGATAGTGATTCAGAATGAAAAATAAGTGCATTCAAAGCAACATCTTCGTTTCTCTAAGGAGGAATGGTTAAGTTCATTCATCTTCGTCAGTAGTGGGGACGTCGTTCAACGAGATTGGTAGAGTGTTCATGTCACTGTTGTCATCTTCCTCCTGAATTAATATTCCGACTCCGTTGTTGCAGTTGCCCTTGCAGTCAGGCATGTAACAAAACAGTGTAACAACGCTTTTCTGCAACCACATCTGCCACTGTCACATCCATTCGTGCATCGACAAAAAATCATCTTCGAGATTTCGCCAGGGGCAGCATCTAACTCTGAGATATTCAAAACTAGTTGGCCATTCGAACGCCAATTCGGCGCTCCACCTTTAGGTTCCTCTCCGTACTGGGTGGTAAGTTCGGAATGCATGCTGCTTAATAACTCCTTCAGCTGGCGGGAGAGTTGAGAGATTAGGCTTTATGTTCCCAGCTGCTTTTATAGATGATTTGTAGCGGTACACGATGAGGGATTCTGTGATGGCTGGAGCTCCATACCATTATGGAGTACCGTACTCGTGATTCCCACTGTCTCAACGGAGTCGGCGGAAGAATAACTATTGGCAATATCTCAGCAGCATGTTGTATGATTTTGGACTTCTGGTGCATTTTGACAAAACCCACTTTACCCTTGAAATACCGCTACGGATGTTATGTCACAGCCTGTAAATGCATGTAAGAATAACAAATGGACATTGTCCTTTATTTTCAACTCCTGAATCAGCTATTGTGAAGAATATAAACACGTCTTAACCTTTCCTCTGCCTGGTTCTACAAGCAGAATGTTACGATCAGTTAGAGATTTTGCTGTTAAGAGAACAGCTAAGTCGACATCCTCTCCAATAATGCCAATCGAGGAATTATGTTGTCTGTTGATAGCTGTCTCCACAAATTCAACGCAGGCCGCGATGGCCGAGGGGACTGAGGCCCTCCAGTCACGGTCTGCACGGCCACTACGGTCGGGGGTTCGAATCCCCCTCGGGCATGGATAATTTTGCCGTCCTTAATCTTAGCTAGTTCGTAAGTAGTTTGTAAGCTTAGGGACTGATGAGCACTGTACCGATTTCAACCAAATTTGTTACACAGATTCCTTCCATGAGGTAACAATTGACGTAGGGGTAAGAACTGCTTACGACATATAGTTCAGGAGATATGACGTCCAACAATTATATCTTTGGAAACCTATGGCGACTTCCGAGTAAGGACACTTTATTCATCCTAAAATCTTCATGACATTTTGGACACTTGACCTTCAGAACAAGAGGAAGGTCACTGGCACATAAAATTTTGGATGTTGCATGGCGGAGGATACTTTACATATGGACTTCGTCAGATTCTACAGTTGTATTCCTAGCCTGATGAAATTTTTAAATATGATTGAACAATTCAGTTTATCGGTGCAGTATTAATATATTCAGATTACCTACAATCTTTTTCAATTAATTAACGTGACTAAACAGTTACTTTTCAGATTTCGGCGAAGTTTTGACTGAAATTTCTGAAAATTCTAGCAGCTTTCTCTGGAAGTTACGTTACATTTTTCAGGGTGATAATCACCAAAGAAACATTTAAAACATAATATTGTTCACACTATGTGATTTTTATGTAAGCAATTTAAAGCAAGAAATTATTTACATTTCATTCCGTTCCATGATGGTGGTGGTGGCGGCTGGTGCAGCAACAGTGTTGAATATTAAAAAATGCTCTTAGTTGTAAACGTGGACCTGTCGCGACAGCGACTCCTCTGCTGCTATGGCGCCCAATAACACAAACTGTTAAGATACCTCCTACACAGCAATAGATAGTTCTGTGGCTCCATCTCCGCCCAATCTGACGATGCGCTAACAGCGCGAAACGCGTTATTGGAAAATAAAATACTGCAACAGAGACTGAGCATTTTTTAATAAGAAATTATTTTTTAAATGTGCTTCAGTGGAAAGCATACTTCATTCAGATTTTTAAATGACGATTTTTTGGCTGTCAGCTTTGGGGTGAAAACCACCAGCAGAAGGAATTTGTTGTACCAACGTACGGTTATAATGCGAATTTGAAAATAAATACATAAATCTAATGTATAAAAATTAATGTTTATTTGTTTGTCTTTTTGTTCGTATTCTATGCACGGCCTTACCATACATTAGATTGCCATGAAACATTGTCAACGTATTTCTTGCACTTTCGCGAAGTTTATAGGCAAATTATAACACTATACGAGAAATAGCTCAGGAGAGATGACATGAAAACTGAGATGCGTGAAAAATTGTCGCATTATGAATGACGTTTAATTGTATTACTTCTTTACTACAAAATGTATTCGCAATATATTTTGCAAACAGTACCTATTTATGCGAATGAATATACCTACAAAATTATTTTATTGTATGACATAGTTTAGGAGATATTATGACGTCAAACACTGAGACACGAGCGAAACAGCATCATAACGTTTTTTCGTCTTTTATGCACTAACGTATTGTTCATCCGTCTGCGATGAAAATTTTTTGTTGCACACTTGATCCCCAAAACAAGAGGAAAGTGACTGTATACGTAACATTTTCTGTGGTGCATTTCAGGGGGTACTTACGAACTCCGACAAAATCTCTGGTTTTATTCCGTTACCGATGAAATTTTGCTCAATTAACCTCCAAAACAAGAGGAACATCATCGTCTACCTAAGATTTCATACGGTGGATGGCTGAGGGTGTATATTTATTTCACAGGTGGAGGACGACATGGACAGAGACCAGGAGACGGACAGAGATGAATAGAGAGCGGAGGTGGGGAAGAAATAAAGATGGGCGGAGACAGAGAGAAGGAAACAGATGGTGGACAGAGATAAAGGGGAAGGAGAGATGGACTGCCTTGACACTGGAACCAGTAAGTACCCGGGCGACGCCGGGTTTTCAGCTAGTTGTATGTATTATACAAGTAATTCTGGAAAGAGAGGCCGCCAATGAAGTACAGTGTTGTGCCACGGGAACCTTGGTTGGAGCGGCGGGGGGAGGGGGTGGCACCGCCAATAAAGTGTCGTGCCCCGGGCGCCAGTTATATTCGCTAAGGCCCTGGTCTCCGTAGAAAAACTTGACTGAAATTCTGAAAACTGTTTCTTTCATCACACCCAGCAGCGAACCACGCATAACGCAGCATGTCGCTGAATACTTGCGAGGACAGTTGGTGACGTAGGCCTATAATGGACCAGATTTTGAAGAAGTGATAACATTTGTATATTTTGCCGCGTACTCATCAACTCATTTTTTAACCCTCGGTCCAAAATAGCCAGTACTCTCCTGTAAGCATATGTAAACATGTGGCAATCACCCCGTTTACATGGGCTTCCAAAACCGGATTTCGTAAACCGATTTCCCAATTCCGCTTTTGGTTGGTCATGTAAACACTCCAAAATCGATTCTGGAAATCCGCTTCTCTAAAGCGGTTTTCCAGTTCCACAATCGATTTTCGTGCCCATGTAAACGCAACCGTTTTTAAAGCGTTCTTGGCTTGTCAGATTGTGTTTTCTTGTTAAGAATTTTCGGCACACATGGATAGAGTGATATATTCTAATGTTAAATGAAAGTATAAATATTAGTGTGAACATAAATCTGTGTATTTAAATAAAGAAAAATAGCGATTGTGCAGACTAAATAAGGAACTGAATCAGCTGTTTTCCAGCCGCCATGTTAAGTGAGCTAGGAAATCCGATTCAGGCTATGCCATGTAAACACGACAGCGAAAAACGGTTTACGAAAATCGGTTTTCGTCTTCCGGAAGATGTGTTGCATGTAAACGTAGTGAATAGTTTTCCTGAAAGGTTCATAGCATACTGGGCTGTATAGGTGTTACTTTGTTCATACACTTTCATTTCACGCACACCACTTTTGACCCTTGGTGTCCTAGGATTCGGTCATACGTCTACTGATACTGGCAGCTTGGAAAGTGAAGATACAAATGTAAACCTATTGTATATGACATTCTAAAGAGTCTTGCGCTTGACGTAGACAAATGTATTGCTTACCTGTCTGATCGGTGTTAATAAAGTCCTTGTCGTATTTTGGGATAAGAACTCGAGTCTTGCGTCTAAAATTCTCCCCCACAGCAAGGGTTTCTTCAATAGTAGCAGTCTCTCTTTCCGGTACAAATTTTGTAATCTTCCTCTGTCGGATTTTATGCCTTTGTTTAAACGCATTAACCCACATTGCTGAAGCTTTTAATTCCAAATCTGGAAACTGACTCGCAGCAGCAAGTGCCCATTGTTGCAAGTTTCTAGTGGTGACTTGCTGGTTACAGCTCCATGCTTCTACGAAGCGATCATATGCCTAGGAATCAATTGCACGATACTTGTTGTTCCGAGTTCCACCCTTTTTAATATGATCTTCCCAAATTTTCAGATTTCGCATATGCTTCAAGTAAGATGAACCTTTCGTTTGCAGACTCTTCGACATCCACTTTGGATGTGTTTTTGCAAGATTAACCGCCATTTTTTGTAATCCAGTGGAACGAATTCTGGATAATCTTTCATTTTTTTCCTTCATCGGATTCATAGTCATCTCCAGACGAAATACCATCCTTGACTTCTGCATATTCCCCTTCGACTTCTTCGAACCGAATCAACTCAACGGCACACACAAACGTGTATTGGGATAAGACTTCCAGTATTTTCTGGTGTATTTTGTCATTTGAATGTGGTGTTCTGTTATTACCGTAGTACTTTCTGATGTGATCAGATCATCTTCGGTCAAATGATGAAAATGTTTGTAAAACTTATGGGACTTAACTGCGTGGTCATCAGTCCCTAAACTTACAACTACCTATGAACTACGTTATACTAAAGACGGCACCAACATCCATGTCCGAAGGGGGATTCGAACCCCCTAAGGGGAACGGCCTCGCGCATCGCAGCATAGCGCCTCAATGCGCTCAGCCACTCCACCACAGCCCCAGTCAAATGATGTAAACATCAGCACTGTCTTCAATCTTCGCTTTGACACTTTGCTGTGCAGGCTGTCATCTTCTGGCTCCTCTTTATTCACTGACGTTCCAGGAATGTTAAGGTTTTCACTTTCGTCCGACATTTTTGATCTTTCCACAAAATTTTCCTCTATTGTTCTCATGGAACAGTTGTTTTTTCTGCAATGATTGCGATATTTCCCAGAATATTTGCACACTAATCTCGCAATATTCACATTACCTGGTCAAGATCGAGCAGATTAATGAGTTAACTGGCTAGTGTTGTTCCTTAACTTTTGTAAATCAATACAAGTTGTCTGACGATTAAGGAACATGTCAATGGCAAAGTTTACAATATGAACAGCAATACAGTTCAAAGCACGGTCGTAATAAGTGTGAGTATCCACGAGAGAGAGTCCAGTACTCTACTATAGTATACAATCAGCAGCACATTACGTACATGGAATTTTAAAGTATGGTGACTGATGATCTGTTGTCTGGTAGCGGCCCTTATATAGCTGCCTGTCGCCACAGAGTAACTATACAGAGAGGAAGCCCCCTCTAAACCATTGTCCTACACTTTCCTCATAGTTCCGTAAGATGCCTGCAGATGTCAGGTGGTTTCCGGCTTAGTACCGGTAGACCACACTAGAGGCACTTCTGAGGGTGCCTCTCGCACATCAGAGGGTAGCGTGGAAGGGAGACCGAGGGGAGAGGTGGGGGCAGCCGCTACCTGCCGCCTGCTCTGGCCAGTTTTAAAGGGCTGTTTTTGACGTCAGCACTGTCATGGGCGAGGTCAACGAGAGAGACAGGCTGCGGCGCTTACGTCACATGACGTGCGCAAGGCAGTCCTGAGTCGGCGCGATCGCTAGCTGGTCGGCCGGCCGGCCGCTAGGGCACTGCCCACTGCCTCATAGTGGCCGGCCAACCAGCTAGCGGTCACATCAGTTCAGGACTGCCTTGCTTACATCACATGATGTGCGTGCAGGGCTCTGTCTTTCTCATTGGCCACGCATCATGGGACATCTTACGGAACTGCTGAAAAACCCTCCCGCTCCGCACCCCTGCGCGTGTGACTGGGCTCTTACGTTGGCTTTCAGTCTGTATATTTGTGTCTGTGTCCTCGTTCAGGCCAGTGTCAGTGGGGCAGGTGTTTGTGCCGACAGCGCCACCAAGATCTAATTAAACTCACGATTATTTGTGTTTGCACCTTATAGACTGTTCACAATCCCAAGTTTGCAAGATAATATGCTTGTTTTAAATAATGATGTTCCATGTTGATGTGCACATTTAAATACAAAATAACATACATGACGTTGTGGTTAATTGTGAAGTCAGTAGCGTACGCATTGCCAAGGAGCAAAAAATTGTCCCCGGGTGGAACTGTGAATACACGAGAAATACAGTGAATAATAATAATTTAAAACCCACTGGTAGAGATTTCTGACAAGCAATTAGATCAACCTTACATGTGAATGAGTATGTCATGTCTTAGCATAATTACAAGTGTACCCACAGTAGTGAAGTTAGCGAAGCACTACCATAGTGCACAACTTTAGTGTATATTATAGTCTGTGCTAGGCTGATGACAGCAATGTATTGTGATATTTCTGAAATAATATTGGTTCAGAAAATATTGCAACGAAAAATAGTATGCGGCAAACTACTAAAAATAAATCAAATAGCGGAATCAGTAATTTCAGCTGGAGCTTCCATAAGACGGTAATTTTAGCCTAAAATTGTGATAATTACGGAAAAATTCTAATACTTGGCATGTCTGGTTATGTAACTGTTTCTCAGTCATCTCTGGGGTTGCTTCAGCGACCACTATGTAGCGAGCCAGTGAAATATTGGCTTGACCATCTGGTCACGAGGAAGGTAAAAACCTCTCTATATACAAACATCTCAATCCCAAAGCAGGCTGTGCACTGATGGGATGCATGGTTGTTAAGGTGGAACAGCCACTAGTGGGCAACCTCTGGAGATATTGTCACACCTCAGTTGGGGTAAGTCTTACCCATGCATGCGGTGCTCTGTCTGGCTCAACTCGTTAATTCCCCAGCTACTAGCGGGACCAAAATGGATCCTTCAACTCTTCTTTTTCAACTTTCAGAAGGTTGGATGTAGCACTTGGGACTACCAACACCCAACAAGAAGGCTTAAGTAGCCAGTCATCCTGACTGAGGAATTCTGAAAACAAGTTTTGGAAATATTAACAGAACACAGAATGTGTTGATGATCACTATACTAAAAGAGGGTATATTTGAAAACATTTCATGTTTTTTCCACTCAGAAGGGTCTACAGCAGAGGTGGGCACAAATCGCCTCAATGAGCAGCACTCCGGCTCAGGCCGGAAAAAGAGCAGCATTCGCGCTTGGCCGGTAGTTATCCTAGTTGGCGCTAGAGGTCTGCATGCTTGCTGGCGCCTCTAATAAATATGGTAGGCTGGGCTGTGTCCGTTAAGTCGGTACTCTCGTCTAATGCAATAGAAAACACCAAGAAGTACGAAATGACATCCATTAAATGCTCCACAATATCACCTGACAAACGTTCGATACAGCGAGTTATAGTATGCCGCAACAGACCCAAACTTGCGAAAGAACTTGATAACTGTGGACATAGTTGTCTGCTATGACTTCCAAACTCTGCTTCACAAATTCACCGTCACAAAAGGGTCGGGAAGTACGGGCTATCACCAAAGCTATTCTGTAACTAGCACGAACAGCTGCATTGGAGAATGAGTCATCACATTCTTGTGTAAGAAATTAACAGAGTTGTCATTTCAAAGGAAAATTGGTTTTATTAAACAAAACACTGTGATTAAGTTATCTCTTAAGTAGGTACAGCATTATAATACATACCTCTACTTCCTTCCTCGCGTAGATTATTAAGAAAATTAAGTCGCATTTCACCTTCTACACTTCCATACTGGTTGAAGCAGTGTGTTCTGTAGTGGCGTTCTAAATTGCACTTTTTATGCCTAGTATTTTACTACATACCAAACATTTTGCTCCTACCTCGCTTTCAGTGAACAAGTAATCACACTCCCAACTAGAGTTGAAATGAAAATAGAACGCCGCTTTACCGCGCCGATTTGACTAGCTATTTCAACTCCACAGCGTACTGTACCATAACGTAATATCATAGATTATAACGAAAACCCTGAAGTACAAAATTCGAACTAACAGATGGCACTGTTAGCGGTGTCTTCTGAAACAAAACAAAAATCGCTCTTATCTTTATAAGATATTTGCCGGCTCGACTGCACGCGCTGGACGTTTTAGAGAAGAGTTTCCAGTATTATGTTTATAAGTTACTTAGAAACATAATAGCATTTTTCAGGAGATACACCTAGCGGTGGAATCTGTTCATTCGAGTTGGCTACTAAAGAGTTTCCATTATTATCTTTATAAGTTATTTTATAACGCACTCAGCCAGGTGCATTTCTGCGGCTACGTTAGCACATTGGCTGCACATAACGCCATCTAGTCTTTTCAACAGGAACTACGTGAAGGACGCCAGTTGCTCGCAGCTCTGCTCCGGCTCAGGCAGGTGGCTCCGAGAGCGCGGCTCGCTCATTACCCACCTCTGGTCTAGAGGGTATTTGACCACAATTTGAAATGTGTGAAGCACTTGTAAAATGGGGCACTGTTGGTCGAAACATCTACTTCCCAATAAGCACCCTACCTCCAGAAAGCCAAATACCTTGGATAATTTGCCATCAAGACAGAGCTACATAGCACTCTTAACTACAGTAAAGGTGCCAACAGCTATGCCTTGGTGGATACACCGGTTCCCACCAGATAACTGAAGTTAAAGGATCATTGAGCATGGCCAGTGCTCGGATGGGTAACCGTCTGGGTATGTCACGCGCTGTTGACAATTTTCCCTTTGCCTTATGGCAGAGGTGACAGGAGGGGTGGTGGTGCAAAATCCCTGATCACCAGTCTTTGCGTCAATGTCCTGGATTAAATTCCAAACCTCTCCGCAGTGTCTCATGGTGTAGGGCACGGGACACTGTTGGTGATCCGTCCATCACATGGCGGCCCCCTTGGTGCTTTTTGACACGATTAGGCTATGTGCTGTCTCCGGTTTCTACCCTCATCCCAAAGAGGTACTTTAGATGTCAGCTCTTTGTGTATACATGGAGAATCTATCTGTGGTGAATGTGGTAAGATATCCATGAAGGAGTTACTTGTTTAAATTGTTCTGGGTAACACCCAGTTTGGGGTTGAACTGCACTGCCTACGTAGAGAAAAAGGGAATGCAGGAAATTAAAAACAGCAAAGTGCATTTCCTACGTTGAAGCCAAAAATATCTAAGGTTACACGGCCTTCTGTCTTTGCCACCTTTTGCTGTTGTTCAAAAGCCGGTTGCCAAGGTTGATGCTTCCACAAAAACTGCGATTACTAGTGACAGCAGTAACACCTGTCTATGTGACAGCCTTTCCTGCACTGGAGTTATCTTCTGGGTGTATTTTTTTTTTTTTTTTTTTTTTTTTTTTTTGCAAAGTCTATGATATTACTTGGAGATATCCTCGGGCAGCTGCACAATTGTCAGTTCTGAAACTGTCTTCCCATTTTTAAATGGTCCTTCCTTCCTCCACATTATTTTATATATCCAGTTCGTGATGTCCTCTCTCATCACTTTGAGTAGAAGAATGGTGTCACTCAGAGTAGGGTTTTAAGTGTGATTGTCTTTTTTTGGTTTGGTTGGTTGTTTTGGACAGGGGGTCCAGACTGCCAAGGACATCAGTCCTGTGAGGAGGGGAAGGAGTGATGGAAAAGGAGAAGGATGGAAAAGGAGAAGGATGGAAAAGGAGAAGGATGGAAAAGGAGAAGGATGGAAAAGGAGAAGGATGGAAAAGGAGAAGGATGGAAAAGGAGAAGGATGGAAAAGGAGAAGGATGGAAAAGGAGAAGGATGGAAAAGGAGAAGGATGGAAAAGGAGAAGGATGGAAAAGGAGGAGGATGGAAAAGGAGGAGGATGGAAAAGGAGGAGGATGGAAAAGGAGAAGGATGGAAAAGGAGAAGGATGGAAAAGGAGAAGGATGGAAAAGAAATGCAGTCCATAGAGGAAAGAAGGAAGAAAGGCTGCATTACCTCATGGCACCATTCTCACCAAGCATGTACTCACGAAAGAACCGTGAGCCCCCTGGCGGAAACTGTCTTTGCCAAAGCAATTAACAGTATCATGTTCAATGTCCTGTCCAGTGTTCTTTGTTTGTTAATGACTTCTGTTTTTTATTTTTTATCTATCTTCTTCCAGCCTCACAACTGCATGTCATTTTGAACTAACTCTTCAAAGGTTGGATGAATTGGCAGAGAAGATTGTATGTTAGTTTTCAACAGAGAAGTCTACATGTTTTCTTTTAGGCCACACACATTTTGGTTTGAACTTACCTGAATTGAAGAGGAGGGACACTGTACTGATTTTTAAAGACACAGTGAGCTTTCTGGAACTTCATTTGACTCCAAACTTTCATGGTTGCCACACCTTACGCACTTGAAAGATGGTGCCTCAAATCACTAATTATTTTCAAATGTCTTGGCCAGTCTTTGTGAAGAGCTGTCAGGACATTTCTTTTCTTTTGTTATAGAGCCTTCATGCTATCTCACTTTGATTATGGGTGCAAGGTGTACGTCATCATCTTCTTCTTCTTCAGCCTGCAGACTGGTTTGATGCAGCTCTCCATCTACCCTGCCCCATATGCAAGCCTTTTCTACATCCTTTTGAACCTGCTTACTGTATTTGTCCCTCTGTCTTCCTCTACAATTTTTACCCCACACACTTCCTTCTAATGCTAAGTTGACAATTCCTTGATGTCACAGGATATGCCAGAAAGTTCTTTTCTCCCAAATTCGATTAAGCACCTCCTCATTAGTTACGTGATCTACCCATCTAATTTTCGTCATACCGTCTGTAGCACCACATTTCAAAAGCCTCTATCCTCTTCCTGTCCACACTGTTTATCGTCCACATTTCACTCCCATACAAGCCAACACACTACACAAATGCCTTCAGAAAGGACTTCCTTAGGCTTAAATCAATATTCGATGTTAACAAATTTCTCTTTTTCAAGAACGCTTTTCTACCCATTGTCATTCTGCATTTTATATCCTCTGTACTGCGACCATAATTTGTTATTTTACTTCAAGTAACAAAACTCGTCTACTTCTTTTATTGTTTCGTTACCTAATATAATTCCTTCAGCATCACCAGATTTTCTGACACATTCTATTTCCTTGTTTTACTCTTGTTAATATTCATCTTATACCCATGTTTCAAGACACTGTCCATTCTGTTCAATTGCTCTTCCAGATCCTTTGTGATCTCTGACAATTGCTGTCATCGGCAGACTGAAGTTTTTATTTCTTCTCCATGAACTTAAATTCCTCCTCCAAATTTCTCCTTGGATTCCTTCACAGCTTGCTCACTGTACATATCCATCAACATTGGGGAAAGGCTACAACCTTGCCTTACCTCTTCCGAATCACTGTGTCCCTTTCAAGCCCTTCAATTATAATAACTGCTGTCTGGTTTTTGTACAAGTTGAATATAACTCTTTCTTCCTATATTTTACCCCTGTTACCTTCAGATTTTGAAAGAATGTATTCCAGTCAACATTGTTAAAAGTGTTCTCCAGATCTACAAATGTAGGTTTACCTTTCTTTAGCGGATCTTTTAAGATAAGTAGTAATGTGAATACTGCCTCCCGTGTTCCTACATTTCTCCGAATCCAAAACTGATCTTCCTCAAGGTCATATTCCACCAGTTTCTCCATTTGTCTGTAAATAATTTGTATTAGTATTTTGCAATAATGACTTATTAAACTGTCAGTTCTGTAATTTACACATTTGTCTGTCTTGGGATACATTATTCCACTCTTGGTCGATCCATTCACATAGTTCTGCAGAAGTTGTGGCTTGTTGAGTTGCATGCATCAGGTGTCGTCCCAGCATACTACAAGAGATTGTGCTGGCCAGGAAAGTTGTTGCATGTTTTGCATAGTACATCCAGTTTCATTTGCAGTGCATGGCTATCATTATCCTGTTGCAACAACTCATCACTTTCTTGTTGCATGAATGACAAAAGCATGGTTCTTATGATATTCTGCTTGAACTGAGCACTGGTCAGCGTTCCCTCTAGAAGACCTAAGGTGAACGAGAGTTGTAGCTTATCGCACCCCATACAATAAGGGGCCGGGGTGGGTCCAGTGTGTCTTGGAAAAATGCAATCTTTCGTATAGCACTTTCTTTTATGTGGTTTTAGGGCGCACAACTTCTCAGGTCTTAAGAGCCCAGATCAGAACAGAGATTCGCTAGATCTCGAAAAAATTTATAACTGCCAGAAAGGAGAGTATCAAGAGAAATCTAAAACATAAGGATAAAAAAACCAAATAGAAGGGTTAAATATCCTTTGATAAATAATCCATGTTGATAAAACATAAAACTCGAGCAGCTGCTCATGTGTCGTCAGCTAAAAGTTCCTCCAGAGTAGACGGCAAATGATGATTAAAATTAAGACAAGACAGTAAAACATGTCGTACCATCAGCAATTCACCACAGGAGCACAGCGGTGCAGGGTCGGCGGTTAGCAAATGATGATGGCTGAATAGGCAGTGACCGATCCGCAACTGGGCCAAGATAACCTCCTCTCGCCGAGAGGGGCGTGAGGAGGTCCTCCAAGCGGTCGGGATTGGTTTTACAGTTCTCAGTTTATTGTCGTGGAGTGAGAACCACGAACTGTGCCAGGATGACACAATACACCGGCGAAGAATATCATCTGATGGGATGCAAAAGGAAGCCATGTGAGGCAAAAGAGCTGCTGCCTTGGCCGCAATGTCGGTAGTCTCATTCCTGGGCACACCCACGTGGCCAAGGACCCACAAAAAACAAACATGGCAGCCGTTATCTGCTAGCAACAGAAGGGAGCGTTGGATTCGGTACACGAAAGGATGGGTCAAGAAAGGGTCCCTAAGACTCTGCAGGGCACTAAGAGAGTCAGAGCAGATGGCATAAAAGGGATGGCGGTGACGGACGATGTATAAAATAACCTGGTGGATGGCAAAAAGTTCTGCCGTGAAATTCGAGCACCGGTCAGGAAGCATGTATTGGAACAGGTTGTCCCCGACGATGAAGGCAGATCCGACACCGTCAGTGCTCTTGGAACCATCAGTGTAGATAAATATGGCATTGTCTAAACGCGAACAGAGTTCGACAAGCCACGAGCGATATACCAAATCCAGAGTGCTCTCCTTGGGGAGCGAACTAAGTTCAAGGTGGGTGCGAACCTGGGCCTGGTGCCACAGTGGCAATGGGCTCTTGCTCAACCAAAAAGTGGGATGAAGGGTAAAATCGAGTTGCTGAAGCAGACGGCGAAACCGAACTCCAGGTGGAAGCAAGGCTATCGCAGACAACCGATATTGGCTATCGGGGGAGTCATCAAAGAATAATGGGCAAGATGGATGGTTGGGCATCGACAGCAGTCGGCATGCGTACCGACACAAGAGTATGTCACGCCGAGAGATCAAGGGTAAAACAGCAGCTTCGGTATAAAGACTTTCAACAGGGCTGGTATAAAATGCACCAGTCGCCATGCGTAATCCCTGATGGTGAGTGGAGTTGAGATGGCGGGGAACAGATAGCCGTGCAGAACAGTATACAAAGTTTCCATAGTCCAGCTTCGACTGAACAAAAGCCTGGTAAAGGTGAAGCAGGAAGGTTTGATCCACTCCCCATGATGTGCCACTGAGGACACTAAGAACATTAAGGGATCGCGCACAACGGGCAGCCAGGTAGGACACGTGTGGGGACCAACAAACTTTCCGATCCAACATTAGCCCCAAGAATTTTGTTGTCTCCACGAATGGGAGAGCAACGGGGACGAGACGTAGATACGGTGGAAGAAATTCCTTGTATCTCCAGAAGTTTATACACACCGTTTTCTCAGTGGAGAAGTGGAAGCCGTTTGCAATGCTCCAGGAATATAGGCGGTCAAGACAGCGTTGAAGACAACGCTCCAAGAGAGACGTCCACTGCGCGCTGCAATAAATTGCAAAATCGTCTACAAAAAGGGATCTGGAAACTGTGGCTGAAAGGTAATCTACGATGGGATTGATTGCAACGGCAAACAGAGCCACGCTTAAGACAGAGCCCTGTGGCACCCCATTCTCCTGACGAAAGGTATCTGACAAAACAGAGCCCACCTGTACCCGGAACTTGCGATCCGCCAAAAACGCTTGAATAAAGAGAGGGAGGCGGCCACGAAGGCCCCATGTGTGCAATGTGCAGAGAATGCCCGCCCTCCAACAGGTATCTTAAGCCTTCTCCAAGTCGAAGAACACTGCTACTGTTTGACGCTTCCTTAGAAAGTTATTCATAATGAAGGTCGGCAAGGTAACAAGGTAATCAGCAGCAGAGCGGTGTCTACGAAAACCACACTGAACATTAGTCAGGAGGCGTCAAGATTCGAGGAGCCAGACCAACCGAGCGTTAACCATGAGTTCCATCACCTTACAGACACAGCTTGTCAGAGAAATGGGACGATAACTGGAAGGAAGATGTTTGTCCTTTCCTGGTTTGGGGTTGGGGACAACAATGGCTTCACGCCAACTTGTGGGACCCTGACCTTCAGTCCATATGTGATTATAGGTGCTAAGAAGGAAACACTTGCCCACAGGGGAAAGGTTCTTCAGCATCTCAATATGGATGGAATCGGGCCCAGGAGCAGAAGATCAAACAGGGCGAGAGCACGGTCTAGCTCCTGCATGGTGAAGGAAACATTATAACTTTAAGGATTAAAAGAGTGGAAGGAAGGTGGACGTGCCTCCTCTTCATGTTTGCGAGAGAGGAAGGCAGGGTGGATATGGGCAGAGCTCGAAACGTCCGCAAAGGAGCGGCCCAAAGCGTTGGAAACATCAGCGGGGTCCACAAGGACTCCATTCTCGATGGTCAGGCCAGAAATCGGAAAGTGGACTTTGATACCGGATAAACAGCGTAGGCCACCCCAGACAGCCGAGGAGGGAGTAGAGCTGTTAAAAGAACTCGTAAAAGCAGACCAGCAAGCTTTTTTGCTGTCTTTTATAACACAACGACATTGGGCTCGCAGGTGTTTATAATTGATACACTTCTCCAACGTTGGATGGCAGTGGAAGTTGCGTAAAGCATGTCGCCGGGTTCTAAGAGCGTCACGGCATGCTGCAGTCCACCAAGGGACCGGGACGCGACGTGGAGAAGAGGACGTATGAGGTATGGAATGTTCGGCAGCAGTGAGAATAACCTGTGTGAGGTATTCGACCTGTGTCACAGCTGGAAAAGTCCTGATTGTGAAAAACTGCCATGGAAGAATAAAGCCCCCAGTCGGCTTTAGATGTTCCAACTGGTGGGACAAGGAGATGGGGAATGATGCAGGAAGTGGATGACACAAGAGAAATGATCACTCGAGTACGTGTCAGAAAGTGCATGACACTCGAACCGACGCACAAGCTAAGGACTGCATACTGCGAGGTCTAAGTGGGAGAGTATGTGTTGTGTCAGAAAGGAAGGTCCATGCACCGGTGTTTAGGCAAACAAGATTAAGATGGTTGATGAGGTCCGCTAGATGGGAGCCTCTGAGGCAAGGTGCTGGAGAATCCCATAGGGGGTGGTGGGCATTGAAGTCGCCTACCAACACGAAAGGTGAAGGGAGCTAGTCAATGATGTGTAGCACATCTGCCCTAGTAAGGGCAGACGACGTTAGCGAATAGATATTATAGAGGGAAAAAGAAAAGGTGGAGAGAGTGATGCGGAAGGTAACTGCCTGTAGGCGAGTAAGTAATGAAATGGGTATGTAATGAAATTAACATCAGAACCCTTCTATGGGCTGGAGTACCTTCCACAGGGGGCAGGTCGAAAGGCACAGAGGTATAGTGGGGGAAACCTGCATGATCACATGGACATAACTTAGTTTCTTGGAGATAGACTAGAAGCGGGCAGTGCAATCGAAGGAGTAGTTTTAATTCCTCCCGATTGGAATGAATGCCTCGAATATTCCATTGAAGGAGTGCCATGATAAAAAAATGAGAGAAGAAAAGAAGATAAAAAGGAACAAGCAAGCGGGGTCACCTCGACAGCCGCTAAGAACCGGACGGCAAGGGAGCACTGCTATCGCTATCTAGAGGCAGAGAATCGTGTTCCATGGATTCGACTGACGCGTCTGCCACCTCCCCGAGTTGAGCAGGAAGTGCAGTTTTCACCGCCGGTTATAGGCCGGGGGACCGGCTGACAGAGGCCGGTTACTGTTGGATGGCGTGACCGAAGAGTCACACCGTGGCGGGGAAGGTGGGGGCTGTTCTTTTGTGAGCCTTCTTAGAGGCATGACGAGTAGAAGAAGCTGATTACAATTGAGAAGACGGAGTTTTTAGGAAATTGTCACGAACGGGTTCTTTCTTAGAACTTCGGGCATCGGATTTAGGTGCCCAGGATGTGTGTGATCTGGTCGACGAATTCACTGTAGAACGGGCAGAAGAGATTGGAGAGGTGGAACCAGCAATTTTCGGGCTACCCGACCTGACAACAGTGTCACAGAAGGTGAAATCGCAGGTCTGAGTGCCTACCTCCTTAGTTGGTCGAGGGGAGGTGAGGACCTGGCTGTAAGTACCTGCTGGGAGTACAGCGGGCTTCCTACTCGCTAATAACTTCTGAGTGGCATAGGTTGAAATCTTTTCCTTGACGCAAATCTCCTGGATGACCCGCTCTTCTTTATAGACGGGGCAGTCCCGTGAAGAGCAGCATGGTCACCCGTGCAATTAATGCAGCGAGGGGATGGAGGTAGACATTCACCCTCATGGGCGTCCCTGCCACAGGTGGCGCACTTGGCTGCATTAGGACAAGATGTACTAGTATGATTAAATCTCTGGCAATGGTAGCAGCACGTAAGATTGGGTATATACGGGCGTATGGAGATGACTTCGTAGCCCGCTTTCACCTTAGATGATCGGTCAACCCTGTCAGGAATACACGGACATATAGTTGAGTATATCCTCGTCGGATAACCCATCCAGGGATCTTGTGAAGACTACCTACCCCCCACCCCCCCCCCCTGAAAAGAGTTGAGGGTGCGGTGAGCCTCCACTTTCACAGGAAAAGTATGCACAAGCATAGCCCGAAGTAATTTCTGTGCCTGAAAGGCATTCTCAATTTCAAGTAACAAGGTCCCATTGCGCTGTCTGGAGCAGGTCTTCAAGGGACCTGTGATCGCATTGACTCCCTTCTGAATAAGAAAAGGATTCACATAAGAAAAATTCTTATCATCAGTACGAGATACTACGAGGAACTTTGGAATGTTAGGTAAGACTTTCTTGGACCGAGATTCGTCATGTTTTCTTTTTTGGGTCAGGGTCAGAATAGATTTGGAAGGTTTCATAGCGAAAGTGTCCCCCACGATTACCGGCGTCTCCGATGGTGCGCTCCTTCCTTATGGGAGCCCTCACTGAGGGCGCACCTGCCTTAGGTGACTGTTCGTACCTCAGGTCACACCTCCCGAGAACGGACGGAGGGACCAATTGGCATGATTGGAAGGTACCAGCTCAGGTAATCACACCTCCCTTTGCCCGGCCTTTACTGGGGGGGGGGGGGTACGTACATGCCCTACATGTCTACCCGGGGCAGGGGATTACGCCTTACCCCGTCACCGCACAGGGAGGAAAGAACAGAGGTAGAAGAGAAAGGGATGAAGAAGGGAGTACCTCAAACGTCGAGGCAGAGATTAAAAGGGTGGGTTGAGGACAAGGAGAAAGGAGGAAGAGGGGAAGGCGAAAGGACAGGAAAGGAAGAGGACCAAGGAAAGGAGAAGTCTTAGAGGAAGAGAAAAAGAAACCTTGGATTGACTGAAAACGCCCATCTCCGGGCGAAGGCACAAACCGGGGGGAAAGAGGGAAGCGGCCTGGGGCCCCGTGCGTACCACACACGTACCCACAAGAGCTGTGGGCCCCCTGGAAGGTTGATATAGCTCTTGTCAGGTATACACTGTGTATACAAATGACTATCTCTTGCGTGTAGGCAGAATCTACTTTCATCGCTAAAGACTGCAGCTCACTATTCCATCTTCCAAGTTATCCTCTGACAGCACCAATTGGCCGGACACACCTATGTTGTGGTGTGAGTAAGAAGTTATGTACCTGTAGTCCATTGCTAGTAATCTATTGGCAACAATTTGTGTTGAAACTTTTGAGCTCAAAAACCCTCTTGTCTGTGCTGTGATAGCTGTACGATATGATAGCTGGCTTTACAATATGACAATCTTGGCAGATGTTTGTGCTGCGTGGAGGTCCATGTCTACAGGTGTGAGAAGGTTCAGGTGACCATTGCAACCAGCATTGTTGCTCAAATGATGCAGAATGTCCAACTTGGGTAGCAATTCTCCAAAACAATTATCCTGCTTCTTGGTAAGATCACAATTTGACCCCTTTCAAACTGGCTCAGTTGGCTGTAGGAAGCACAAGTGCATCTACATGGCATGTTGCCTGTTTGCTTGACACATTGATATCATGCTGAACCCTATGACTGCAAACATTCTCTCTTAAAGCCTACATACAGATGGTACTCTGGCAGTTATGTCACTATGTTATCTGTTGGTGGACAATGTTGCAACCATTACCAGTGCATCTACTATCCACCAGTTGCCACTGCCATCATGACCTCAGAATCAACATCATCTTTCAAGTTGTACTAATTCCCACCCCCTTTCTAGCAGAATAAAATGCCATCCGCCCTTATACCAATCAATCAGTCAGCCCCTTATGGAAAACCTGTTTCATAATTGGCAACAGATGACAAGGCCTTATGGAATACACATGTATGTTTGTCTCTGTGTGACTGATTTTATTGTTTTACATTGAGGTTGGAGCAGATTTCCTCCTTTGCTACTCCAGAGACCAAGACTTATTTTAGACTTTATGATTTTTAGTCTGTGTAGGTGTTTTTCCCTCCTTTTCCTTCTTAAGGTGTCGTGCTTTTATAGTGGTGTACACAGATTGCACCAACCAACAGGACTCCATCAGCTATCCTGTCGTGCTCCCCGACTGTGTAATCAGGATTTGCCTTCCCAAAAATGACTCTGCTTTCTCAGATGAGCTTCAAATGTACTGGTGCCACTGAAGCAGATGCAGCATGCTCAGGGAAAACTGTTTCTCAGGTTCTGTTTCTGTGATTCTTTTAGTGCAGTACATTCTTTGCAGGACCTATACTCAACTGAAGTAACACTGCTGATACATGACTAATTTGCACTCTCCAACAGTGGGGGAAAGAGTGTCATTCTGGTGGGTGCCAGATCATGTGGAGATTCGGGGAAATGAAGAGCCTGATCTGACTGCCTTGGCAGGCAGCAGAGAACATGATGTAGCACAGTGTTTTAATCCCCTGCAGGGCACTGTCTCCTTGTTCCAGTAGATGTGCATACAGTTGTGGGAAGAGGAGTGGTTGGCAGTGGTGAAAAATAAGCTGCAGTTGGTGAAACCAGCTATCCACCACGACAGCCGTCCTGCTGGTCACTCAAAGAACAAAGCGACTGGCATGCCTCCAAATTGGGCACTGCCCCCTAACACCATTTTCTTTTCATTCCAGCGAGAGGACCCATGTTCCATGATGCCTGTGACCTGTACGGCACATTTTACATTGTGCTTAAGGGCGAAAGAGAATCTATTTCAGCTGATGATTAGGTGAGTGTTCAGAAAGTTTTGTTATGACTCTGGACTCAAGTTTTAGTCTGGAAGGTTTAGAGTGTTGCAGAGTTGCTGACTCATCTATTTTATCCCTGTGATCAGCCAGCCATGTCCATATGCTACAATGTTTTAACTACTCTTACCACTTTCTCATTTTAGGCCAGCTTTAGATGCAACAACCTTTTTATCATTCAGTTTAGTTCACTTATGGCTTGTCTCATTTTATTATACTGCCTACCACTTGCTCGTTTCTCCTTTTAAAATAAAAAATAAAATAAAAATATTTATATCTGGGCAATAAAGGCCTAGAAGGGGTGCACAAAATAATAAGAACACCTAACGTAAGCAGTTTGTATTTATTAGTAAAGAGTTGAGCCATCACCGTCTTTGAGAACAGCTGCAACTCTTCGAGGAACAGATTTGTAAAGTATCTTTACAGTTTTCAACAGCATATTATCCAGAGCACCCGGCAATTACTTCAACAATGTTGGAGCTGTAAATTTGGTCCTCACTCTCTGCTTTTAAACTCCCCATAACAGTTCAATTATGTTGAAGCATGGCGATTTTGCTGTTCAGGAGAGATATTTGATAATATTTTGATATTTTACAAAAGCACGCTTGAATCGTTTTGGCTACATGTATGGGAACAATCCTTTTTAAATATGACAGTGTTTGTCAGCAATATGTTAGTCGTAGTAAGCAGTCTGTTGTTGAAGGTGATGAGATATTCATTCATGTTATCAAACCAGTGAGGATAATGATAGAAACCATTTAATACAATGATGTAGATGCCTAGATCATGATGCTGCTTCTGGCTCCTCAGAACCCTTCAGCCATATCACACGTGATTGATCACGCACATTCACTATTGGTTCACATGGTGGCATTAAAACCTCAGTTAATTCCTGCGAGATGGGCAGTCTTGGTTACATAGCCATAGCAGAAGTTGCACTAGAAGAACACTTGTGAAACTTAGCTGAAGGTCTGAAATAAAAGTTCTGAACTAATTCCAGAAACTATTTTCAGACTGGCTGGTCAACTTGTACAATATACTGCAAAGAAACATCCAAGACTGGTGCACTGTGGCCACATCTTCCTGTTAACACTATCTAGTGTTGCCAATTTGCAACAAGATACAGTTTACTGCAGTGTTTATCATCATCTTGTACACCTTCTGTAGCTCTTGTGTGCCCAAATACATTAATCATCAGTCACAATTTCTGTACTTGTGAATGCATATATGCCACATGGTTGCTCCACCTTTCCAACCCAAATTAAAAGTCATTGGCGAAAGACAGACAGACAGACATAATCTATTGAAGGAATGGAAACTACATATTAATGATTCCAAAATGAAAGAAAATGCAAACACCTCTCAAACTTAGAACAGCACAGAAAGATAATCTATTTACACTTGGGTGAAGTAACCAGAAGCCGAAACCAAGAGGAAATTATCAAATATCTGAACTAAAAACTGTATCACATATGATACTGGACACTTTCATCTTTAGCTTCAAACCATTGCCAGGGAGCACTTGAAAAACTGAATGCTTCAGAAACAGCTGGTATACTTTCATCTTGCCTTCCTGGACCACTGGTTGATGAGAATGCTGGCAACATCAACTTTATCGGTGACAAAGTTTGCAATTTCGCTGTCCTGCATGATCCGGTGCCCTGGATCTGCATCGTCATATTCATCCATTCATGAAAGTCTTCATCACATTTGTGGCAAGCGATTTCTTTTAGCATACTGAGAATTTTGCATATCATTCTCTTTGTCATTTTCAATTACACTTTGTAAACTTTCTTCTGTATCCAAAAGTTTAGTCCAGGCTTTTTTATTTTTAATTCCCTTCCTTTATACTATTCTATGCTGCAGTGATTGTGCAGTATGCACCTTTCAAATCAATATTCTTATGATTTCCTAACAGACTTTCCTCTCCATCCTCTTCTTTTTCTAACAATAACATACAAAACAATTCTTTTCTATAATACTGTTTGAAAGTCTCAATAATGCCTTAATCCATGGGCTACAATAAGTAAGTCACATTCGGCGAAGGAAACATTACTTTTATGAACTTTGCTTTTCTGTTTAAAATATCACATAATGAAGGAGTTGATGCATTGTCTAGGAGAAGTAGTGTTTTCTCCCTCTTCTGATTCTTTAGCTGATGAGCTTTTACAGAGGGCATGAAAACATCCAGAAAACACTTCGAACTCTCACTATCCAGCCAGGCGCTCTTTTGTGAGGCGTAGACAACAGGTAAAGCTGACATAGTAACATGCTTAAAACAACGTGGTTTTTTACTTTTACTAATGACAAACGTAAGCAGTCAATGATTACCAGTAGCATCAGCACAAGCCAAAGCAGTAATACAATACTTGCTTATTTTAGGACCAGGTGAAATAAAGTGTTTCCTTGGTAAAGCTTTCCAATTACGGTCAATTTCATCAACATTGTAAACCTTTTTGAGAGCATAATCTTCTTCCCTTACTATGTCCCTTAGTTTTACTTTGAAAGACTGAGCTGCTGAATAATCAGCTGCCAGTTTTTCTCTTTGTATTGTAAGATCACGAATGACGTGTCTTGACTAAGATTTGTAACCAAACCCTGCTTGCTTTAAAGTTCATGGCCCTTGCAGTTTTCCATTGAACTGCCTTGCCTTCTCACATAGAATGGAACCAGAGATAGGTTCTCCTTGCGATCTCTTTCATGTAAACCACTTGTAAACGGCGTCAGCTTAGCTATAAAATTTGCACTGCTCATCTCCTTTATATATATATATATATATATATATATATATATATATATATATATATATATATATATATACACACACACACACCTGTAATTGTCAACTTCCCCATCTTGTACTCATTGGATAATGTGGTTGCAAATTCACCTTATTCTGATCTTCTAATAATAATATTAACAATGAGCTACTGAGAATCTCTTCCGGGTGGTGTATGATCCTTCATACTGAACACCACAACTCTTGGAAGGCACAGCTGTTGCTGTGGCTTGGTCAGTCAGCAGCACTGAGTAGTGTCGTGTGAAGGCCCCCATTAGATGCGGTTCTCTGCCACCAGTGTCCTTGAGTGGCTACCATGGGAAACTTGGTTGGGGGTGGAGGGGAAGGGAAATGGGGGTGGGAGAGTAACAGGTGTGAACAAGTATACAGTTTGGTTGAACGGTCATTTGGTTTACCGATGTTCAGATAATCTACACTCTACTGTATTTCTTCATAGATTACACTGGAAAATTGCTGTTTTCACAAAATAATATTAAGTTTCATTTGCAAAATTTTGTTCATCATAATTATCATGCTGATATGTGAAACATAGCACTGCACCAAAACGTTATTTGTAAACTAAAAACAATAACCTCCTACTTTTTACAAAGCCTTATGAGACCAAGTTCAAATAATAGCAAATTAGATCTGATACAACAGTCAGTAATGCTCTGGGCATAACCAGTAACTCCATATTGAATTTTCCACTTGACAGACTGAACTAATTTCAGAAGCTGGCAAGCCATTGGAGAGAATAAAATTTCTATTGGCCAAAAAATAAACCAAAAAATGATTTTTAACTATATAGTGGATAGTTTAGAAATAAGTTCATCGTACCTGATTTTATGTCAAAGGACTGTCCAAATGAATCCATATCATCTTCCTCATCACTCATGTCTAAGCCCGGATAACACTCCAGTTTTGACACTTCAGCCATAGTTTTGGGAATATCCTCACCAAGCATTGCCATTTCACTTATCCCTTGAAAAGAAAAAACAATTATAGAAATATCTTACAGTGGGATTAAAATAAACACAGGTAAACACAAGTAGCACTGTAAGAGAAAGAAAAATCTGTTTGTTACATAGTTCCTGGTAAACACACACATCTTTCACAAAACAAGTTTTGCCTGTCAACGAAAGACTTGTCACTGATTCAGTGATATACCCAGAAATTCTGTCATGTTTTTACATTTTCTATATTTTGTAAATACGTGGTGTGTCTAAAATATTTGGTGAATGGTGTCATATCTGAATGGCAACTTGGCACATGTGTGTGTGCATGCACATGGGTCTTCAGAGACTTCAGAAGATCGACACACAGCATGCACTGCACATGACTGGCAGTGTAAACAGTGTGCAACTAGTTGAACCAGTCCATTTTGAACCAACTGTTACTGTTTATCTGGAGGGTTAAGCCAGAGTAGCACAGAACTGGAAAAGGATGCTATGCCATGACAGTGCTCCTGCATCCTGTGCGATTTGTGAGAACCAATTCCCGGTGCACAAGATGGTAACTTTTCTTTAATAGCAACTGTACTCCCCTTATCTGGCTCCTGCAGACTTATCCCTGTTTCCCTGTTTTAAGGGAAGCAGATGAACATTTTGTGGATGTGAATTCCATCAAAAGTGTGTTATAATGCTAACTACTTTGAAGGGCAATAAAAAACTCTTGTTTGTATTTTTTGTTTTATTTGTTGCCTGATAGCCTTCACTAAACTTTTTAAACACGCCACACATATAAACTGTACAAACGCACAAGAAATAATAAGATTACCTGACATAGTCAGGATTGGAGGCGATCTGATCGTTTTATAGTTTTCAAAATAAAATGCCAAGATCACACATTAATAATTTATTCAATGACAATTGGTTTTGGTAAACTGTGTCACCATCATCTGGTCACATATATATTACAAGCTGGTCATCTTGTTAAAAAATTGGGCATAAAATAAGTGCAATATTGCACTATGTAAGCTGTCATGTTTTTAACTTGTGTATTTTTTATATAGTAACTAAGTGCAATGTTGCACTTGTTATTTTATGTCCAATTTTTTAACAAGATGACTGGATCAGACTATGTCAGGTAATCTTATTATTTCTTGCGTGTTTGTATAGTTTATATATGTGGCGTGTTTAAAAAGTTTAGTGAATGCTATCAGGCAACAAATGAAACAAAAGATACAAACAAAAGTTTTTTTTTATTGCCCTTCAAAGGGAACTCTCATCCACAAAACGTTCATCTGTTTCCCTTCAAACAGGCAAAAAGGAATAGTGTGATATTACAGATGCAGGGGGAAGCTGATAGTTTCCATGTGAAAGGCGGGTTTTGCTGGGCTGATGAATTCCCCAGCCAGTCGGCTACCAGTTTGGACGTAGTGAATGGGATACAACAGGTATTCAGGTTTTCCATAATATGCTCGGAAACCGGAAACGTTTGGCTGAGCGAGGGCGGCTATTCCAGATTGCAACTGAAATACAATATAGCCACACACATTATTCTAAAAATCCATATAAACTCAGGGAATGACCATACAGCAAATATAATTATATAAATGGATTCAGGAGACTTGGGAGAATCAAACGCTGTAATTACAATTTCAATATCCATTACGGATAAAAAGCCGACAAATTTCAGAATTATAAAAATAATAAGACTTACATTTACAATTATTGATATGTAGTGTTTATCAGTAACAGTTTAAGAAGCAAATGGGCTGCATTGCACCACGCTACCTATCTTAAAAGATGCACTACGTAATTTCCATATTCTTTCAGTAAACTTTATTTTACTCTCCTGTTCTGGTTTTCATTGAGGTAGTAATATTCTCGTGTCAGAACATAGATTCCACCATATAAACACAAAACATGAACCCAGCAAAGCACATTAAATTTATATATGCATTTTATTATATTTAATAACATTCTTAGTAATGTATGTTTATCTCGTAGACTGCCACTTAATCATTTCATGGCCAACTAAAAATAGTATATATGCAGCAGATAATTTATATATAAACAACTATAAGTATTTGTGGACAATAACTGAATATATTTGTATAAAAAGCCATAATAAATTAAATATTAATTGTGTAACTATATTTTGATGGCGACAGTATATTTGAACAGTGAGATGCCATGTTTAATGGCTATTTGAGCCAAGAGCTTCAGTCTCAATCTTTTTTAGTATTATTAAATATACATTTGTTTGTTAAATGTAAACAATATTTGTAGAGAGGTAGTCGAAGCATTTAATTCTGTGATATTCAAATGTATAAAATTTTGGAAGGTAAATTGTATTCTAAAGATGATGTGTTAAGATGCACGGAAGGATACAATTTTGGGAGCAGGGAGAGCACACTTTCCAAACGCTTTGGAAGGGACTCTTAACTTGGATGTGATGGTGAAAGGTTGTGACGCTGGGCGGTCTGAAGCCGCGTTATGAACTTGTGATTTGAAGAGAGTCATGTGTGGCCTTGGAAAATTTACGGGACTGTGACTGCAGAACTTAGTCTCTGCTTGAAAAGTGATAAACTATGCATGGTATTAGGGCTGTGGAACTGTGATAGTTCAACAATAGTGTACTCATGTGATGACAAACTGTGTTTTATAACAAATTGTGTGTGTGTGTGTGTGTGTGTGTGTGTGTGTGTGTGTGTTTTTTTTTTTGTTATGGTCTTCAGTCCGGAGACTGGTTTGATGCAGCTCTTCTCCCCGCTCTTCTCCCCACACTATCCTGAGCAAGCCATTTCATCTCCTCATAAGAAAGGCAACCCACATCTAGTTGAATCTGCTTACTATACGTGTCTATTGGTCTTCCTCTGTGATTTTTGCCTCACACACTTCCCTCCAATGCTAAATTTACGATTCCTCGATGTCTAAGAATGTGTCCTACCAAGCGATCCCTTCTTTTAGTTAGGGTATGCCAAAAATTCCTTTTCTCACCAGTTCTGTTCAGTACCTCTTCATTAGTTATGTGATCTACCCACCTAATCTTCAGCATTCTTCTGTAGCACCACATTTCAAAAGCCTCTATTCTATTCCTGTCTGCACTGCTTATCGTCCATGTTTCACTCCTGTACAAGGCAACACTCCACACAAATGCCTTCAGAAAAGACTTCCTTACACTTAAATTAATATTTGATGTTAGCAAATTTCTCTTTTTCACAAATGCTTTTCTTCCCATTGCCATTCTGCATTTTATATCCTCTGTACTGCAACCATCGCATGTTATTTTACTACCCAAGTAACAAAACTCATCTACCATCTTCATTTTTTCATTACCTAATCTAATTCCTTCAGCATCGCCTGATTTTCTAAGACCGCATTCCATTATTGTTGTTTTGGTCTTGTTGATGTTCATTTTATACGCTCTCTTCAACACACTGTCCATTCCATTCAACTGCTCTTCCAGGTCGTTCCATGTCTGACAGAATTACAATGTCATCAGCAAAACACAATGTTTTTATTTCTTCCCCCTGAACTTTAATCCCTATTCCAAATTTTTCCTTGCTTTCCTTCACCGCCTGCTCAATGTACAAATTGAATAACATCAGAGAAAGGCTACAACCCTTACTCTCTTCCCAACTGATGCTTCCCTTTCATGCCCTTCGAGTCTAATAACTGTGGTCTGGCTTTTGTACAAGTTGTAAATAACTCTCCTTTCCCTGTATTTTACCCCTGCTGACTTATGAATTTGAAAGAGTGTATTCCAGATAATAAATACTGTAATTAATTATGGATTAATTTGGACCTGCAATGTTTGATGGACTTCACTAATTTACGAGTGATAATTTGGAACTTTTTCTCTTGAGTGCGTGTGATACTAATTGTGCCTTTCATGAGCAATAGTTGGGGAAATATTCAGATATTTACCGATGTATAAAGTAGGACCACCTCTGCATTTTCATGTCCAAAAAGAGTAATAAACCCCATTTATAAAGAATTACTTCATGAGTGAATCACTTCTTTATCTTAGAATCCATTTTGTTGGTTATTCAGATGTTTAATTTATGTTTGTTTAAATATAACTTCACGTCGTCATATGCAGATTAATAGACTGGCTAAACTACAGATTAATTATTGATCTTGTTTAAAGAGATTGGGTAGCTGTTTAGGGCATAGAAGCTGACATACATAACTCGCCCCTATGTACAGAAACAATGAGCCATAAACTTTTACTACCAAAGTTATGTATTGCCCAAGTCTTATTGGTGAGAACCGATAGGAAGGTCGCACATGCCACATATATAAACATTGGTGGGTTCTAGAATTTCGAAACATGTACCCTGCTGCTGTATTGCGACATTTCTGGAGATTGTAAAACTTCTTTCTAGATATCAAAATGGGTTCTGAAAACAATGATTCCATCACCTAGCTTGTACAATTCATCCACGACAGCCAGAAAGCATTTAAAACAGGTTCCAAAAAAGTAGGTGTTGTGTTTCTTGACTTTCAAAAGGTATTCAATATAGATCCCAGACCAATTGTGTGACTGGCTTTAAGAGTTTGTAACAAATTTCTGGAGTGCCCCAAGCAGGCACGGGTGGGAGGGAGAGAACCATGCCATTGCCCAGAGTGGTAGATTTTTGGGTGTTGCACATTTCTGAATTTTTATGTAGTTTCCATCAGAGAGAGTGCTAGAAAATACTATTCAAAAATAAAACTTAAAACTAAGTCAACTGCTGAGGCATTGTCCACTAACGCCAAGGGTGGAAGATTACGTCTGCCGAAGAACAAAATGAGGAGCCCTCAATACAGAACCCTGTAGGGCCCCATTCTCCTGTGAGTAGTAGGTGCTACAGGAAGCATGACATGAAAAAGTTCTGAGTGAAAACAGAATGCCATGGAGGTATCTTTCATTAGGAGGATAGGATAGGACGACACGGGTGCACGACAGTGAGGTCATTAGCGCCCTTACAATATAATTAGGTGACGAGTGTGACCCGAGTAAAAAGTAAATGAAGAAAAACAGACTACAGGAAAGTAAGTACTCAAACTAGGCAAACTACATGGGAGATGAAGCAAACACACAACCAAACACTACATGTCATCTATGTAGGTTGGCCAACTGAAGTACATGACCATAAAAGTACTCTTAACGCAATTCCAGGTGTAACATCTCTGGAAAGGTCGCAAACAGTGGTCGACGTGAGCGGTCGCGATACGGGCTGCCAGAGGGCGCCTGCGAGTGTGAGCGCTCACGTGGGCCGCTGAGGCAACAGCCTTTTTCTCAGTCGCTCTCCGTCATTCTCAGTTGCTGTTGAGATCTACTAGAGTCGTTTTTACTTGGAATTAGATATTGGTAATAAGTTAATTATGTATTTTTACGGAAAAAGGGGTGTTATACAGGGTATCGTGAACTGATCACTGATAGAAATGGGATAGGGCAGCCATTCTTTAACACACTAAAACCTCCAGCCTAAAATCTTAGGCCAAAGTCCTGAGAGTTAACAAAATTTTAAAGCGTTATTTGCACTCACCTCATTATCAGCTAAAATAGAAGGCAGAGCACCATAATGATTTGCTGCTGCTCTCTCAGCACAATGTAAAATTAAAGTGTGACATACAGTTATTTGCACTCCGCAGGTATCACAAAACGGGGGATCCTCTCGACAGAGTAAACAGCTGTGTGTCAAAAGGGCAGTGCCCAATTTGGACATTTCAAGGCTACCTCATGCTGCCCCAATGACTGACAGTTGGTTTAACCAACTATAGTTTGTTACCCGTCACTGTCAGCCTTAATTCCTCCCACAAATGAAGGGACCTTTGCCGTACCACAGAGAGGATGTCATGCAGGCAAATGGCACATTGCTCGATATCACAGCCTCTGCAGGCCTCCTTGGCAGCCCAGCCAGCCATTCCACTGTTACAAATTCTGACATGTCCTTGTACCTAACAGAATTTCACTTGCTACCCACGCTGTTGGAAGGAGTACAGTCTGTCATATATTACTGGATACAGATTTTGTAAGATTGCAGCGCACTGGGAGGTCAGAGTACAGAAGAAACCGTGTCCCACAAACGCACTGCATTTGCTCCATCGGCCGCAGAATTGCGTGTAGCTCTGCTGAGATAACAGAGTATGCACTGAGGAGGCTAATCCTGATGATGTGGTTGGGAAACACTACAGAGCAGCCTAAGGAGTCGCCCTGTTGGGACCTATCCGTGTAAACCACCGTAAAATCACAATGCTTATCTAAAATGTTATAAAATATAGATTGAAATGTAAAATCAGAATAATAATCCTCCTTAAAATGTGTCAAGTCTAAAAGTAATCTGGGCCTCTGTAGAAGCCAAGGTGGAAATTTACTTCAACCTCGATGTAAAACATTAAAACCTGCCACACCCATATCTAAAAAACAGTCCTTAGCACGAATCCCAAAGGCCTCGTAACTCTAAGCCGATTACAAAAATCCTTTCCATTGGCGGCCGAACAGCAGTATTGAAAGCAGGTTTTTATGAAGTGGACAATGTCGTATTCGCCTGGCACACCATGAGGAGCTGTCACCATATGTGAAATGGTGGCTCAGCAACCTCGGTGCAAACACTTGGTATAGGGCTGGTCTGAAATTCGCCAGTAACTGCGACACTTTAAAATATGTTCTACTATGAGACACCGTCTCTTCAGATCTTTAAGATGCAGCAACCAAGTAAGCTTACAATCAAATGTGAGACCCAGAGCATGCACAGTGTCTTTAAAATTCAGAACAGTGTCCCTCATCCACAGTTCATGTAAGTTAAAATAGAATGAGCACAGTAAAAAAAAAAAACAACAACAAACAGACTTCTCTGTTGAAAATTTGAAACCAGTCTTCTGTGACCAGTTGTCCAAGCGTCTGAGTGTTAGCTGAAACTGACAAGTTGTCGTTGCAAGGCTAGAAGAAGAAGAAAAGACAGAAGTCATCAACAAATAATTAACACTGGACAGGACTTTTCACAACATAAGGAATACTGTTAATGGCTATGGCAAACAAAGTCACACTTTAAATACTACGGTGAGGGACACTGTTTTCCTGCTAAAAGAAGTCAGAGAGCATGTCACTAACCCAATACCTAAAATAACATGGAGAAAGGAAAGACTGAATAAAGACAGGAAGTTGACCATGAAATCCCCATTCATGAAGCTGCTCGAGTATAAAATGCCTCGAAGTGGTATCGTACACCTTCTCAATGTCAAAAAAATACACCAATGAGGTGATGACAGTGCAGGAAAGCCTGTTGTATAGCCACCTCCAGGAAGGCCAGGTTGTCGAAGGTGGAATGATATCTCCTTAACACACACTGAGAGTGACTAAGGAGCTGCCTGGATTCCAACATCCACACACGGCAGCGGTTGACCATATGCTCCAAGGTCTTTCCTACGCAAATAGTGAGGGCAACACTGCAATAACTGCTTCGGCACATGCAATCTTTCCCGTTTTTAACAGAGGCGTTAAAATTGCCTCTCCCCACGGGTCAGGAAACTGACCTGAAGACCAAATGGCATTATAAAGGTTTAGGATGATTTCTTTATTTCACTGTGTTAGGTGCCACTGCATGCTGTAGTGGATTCTGTCATTAGCAGCAGATGTGTCATGAGCTGCAGACAATGCAGAATCCAGCTCCCACATTATTGTGAAAGGGCTGTTACAGTCCTGATGACCAGTAAACCTGAAGTCCAAATTGCCCTTATCAGCAACCACTCTGTGACACTGCAATGCTGGATGCTGACTGGCAGTGGCAGTAACATTGTCAAAATAGATACCCATGGTCTGGGCAATGTCTCACCGTTCCCCATTACAGCAGCCACTGGATACCTCCCTCCTCTACCAGAAATCCTCCTGATGGACTCTCATACTGTGGAATGGGTAACGGTACTCAGGAACTGTTGCCAAGATCTCTTTCTACTCTCTCATACTTTGCAACATTTGTGCCCTCGCCATCCAAAAGGCTGCAGGATTGTCTGCAGTTGGTCAGCTCAAACCTATGCCTGGCCCTAATTGCAGTGCGACACTCAGTAGTCCACGAAGTGACAGACTGCCATTTTGGTTGTCCTAACGACAGCAGCATAGATTCTTCAGCAGCACTGTGGATCATTTGTGTGATACAATCCACCCATTCTTGCACATTGTCACAAGTTTCCAGCTCAGCGAGTAAGCTGAACAGTGTCCAGTCGGCTTTATCACCCATTGCAGTGGTTTGTGTTCGGGCTCTACTCTGTCTGGCAGGTGAATCCAGATGGGGAACTGGTCACTGCCATGCAGATAATCGAACACTTCCCAATGCTTAATAAATGTGCGTTTTATGACAAAATAAGCCTCTCGGTTACTCGACCCCTGGGGTGGGTACTGGCAGAGCCCCAAAGCATGTCGTGTGCATTAAAACCACCTCAGTGGATGAATGGGTGGGGGAGCTGTGTAAGAAGGTCTTCGAGGGCTGCTACATCAAACATGTCATGAGGTGGCACACAGAGAGAGCACACTGTCAAACGGTGGCACACATACACGGATACTGCAATGGCTTGTAAATGTGCGTGAGAGCGAGGAGCTCAGTAATACGCCGTATTAGTAAAAATAGCCCCCCCCCCCCCTCTCTCTCTCTCTCTCTCTCTCTCTCTCTCTCTCTCTCTCTCTCTCTCTCTGCTGAGGCTGTCCTTGTGGAGGACATAGCCACTTACATAAGCATTCTAAGTAGATTTAAAATTTGTCTCTTGCAGGCATATACAGATTGGTCTCCCACGAGTCAGTAAACATGGTTCCACTACATGTGTCCTCATAACTTTGATTGTCTTAAAGTTGTCCACCTGGACAGGTGGTGTTCTCAACTTAAAAACTGGGATGACAATGCTTTCTCACCATTGGAAAGTTAATTACCCCTCAGTCCAGAGACAGTTGAAAAGGGCCAGTATATGTTGGTGGTTAGCCACTGGTAAGTGTTTAAGAGAATTGTTGACTAAGTCCAGTCCAGCGACTTCATCAGGGCAGACAGCAAGGTTGCTGGAGAATTCCCACTTACTAAATGGGACATTATAAGCCTCCAGTTAGTGGGGAATAAAAGGAACTGTTCCAAACGGTGTTTAAGAAGATGGAACATGAGTGGATTTGACACTGATGCTTGTCCAAAATGTCAAGGAAAATATTTGGCAATAGACATCAGGCTGATGACGGCACGGTTTGTTTGGAGGAGGGGGGAGGAAGGATGGGATGGAGGCGATCGGCCAAAATGCACCTGACCTTTAGTTATACTTGCAAAGATTAAGTGTGTTGTCCAGTCTTCCATGTGGGAGGACCAAGGAAGATTTTTTTTTTTTTTTTGGTGGTTTTAGGGCGCACAACTTCTACGGTCATTAGCGCCCAGACAAGAACAAAGATTCGCTAGATCTCAAAAAAATTGGTAACTGCCAGTTAGAACACCAAGAAGAGGCTAAAAACGAAAGATAAAAGACAATTAAAAGGGTTAAATATCCTTTGATAAGTTGGCCAAGTTGATAAAACGTAACCATGGAAGAAGGAATCACTGACACGGCGGCCGAGTAGTAGTAGTAGTAGTAGTAGTAGTATAATTATGGTAGGGAACAGGAACTGCCAAGGAGGAAGACAGGGAAGAGGGTGAGATGGGATTAAGGAGGATGTAGGAAGAAAAGAGGATGCAACAAAAGGAAAGGTAGGTATTACAGGTACAGGGTGAAGATGGTTAAATTTCTGTAAGGCATCAGACACCTAGTGTTTTAAATACTTGTATCTACAGGATTGTCTTTGGTGGTGGTTGATGGGTGGATGGGACCAAACAGCTAAGTCATCAATCCCATGACCTCTGAATGAAATGCAAGCAAGGGTGTGGTTGTCTAAGACCATACCAATAGTAAAATAGAGGAAATAAAGGGGGGGGGGGGGTTAAAATCAAGTACAACAGGACTAAACCCAACAGAAAAAGCGGAATTCTGCATGGCATGTCGCGACAAATCTAGAATCCCCATTTATTGACGACAAGTAGATACAGGAGAACAGTTTATGCTCCTAGACCAGAAGCCTAAAAATGTAAAAAAGGGAAACAACGTGAATTAAAACAAAGTTAAAAGGAGAATGGAAATAATCAGGGGGAGGGGAGGAGAGAACTCAAAACCCTGCTACTCACAGAGTGGGCAACAAACCCAACCATCCTGTCCAAGCGTCATAGGTAAAATTTTGTAGCCGAGAGTAAAAACCACTTTCACGGAGAAATTCAAGGACTCTGTCAGACTTCCATGAATCATTCGCCAAAAACTGAGGGCAATGAGTGCGGAATTCCATATTTTGCACGGAGCGCCAAGAGGAGCGGACACCCCACTAAGATATGAGCCACAGATTGTAGAACCCCACAAACACAATGTGGGAGAGGCTCATTACGCAAAAGAAAACCATGTGTCAGCCTGGAGTGACCAATGCGGAGACAGCAAAGGACAGTGGATTCCCTACGAGAAGTGCATAAGGAAGAACTCCAAGCTGCAGTGGTTGACTTGATGGAACGTAGTTTATTAGATGGAGTAGTAGCCTGCCAATTGGTGTTCCAGTCCCGTATGAGTAGCGACCTCATCTGCACCCACAAATCCGCACCCAGAATTGCCCAGGGGAAGGGGCAGGGAGTTATGGCTACTCTAGCCAACTGGTCAGCCTGTTCATTTCCTAGGATATCCACATGACTGGGGACCCAGAGAAAAGCAACAGAGCAAGCGGTGTGACGAAGATCAACGAGGTGATTGTGGATACCAATGACCAAAATGTGACGAGTAGCATCGGTCTATGGCCTGCAGGCTGCTCATTGAGTCAGAATAGATTAAAACACAGTCCAGGGCTACCTGCTTGATAACATGAAATGCCCTACTAACAGCCATTAGATCTGCCATAAACACACTGCATGATTCTGGCAGAGAATGGCATTCCACACCAATGGGAGACGTAAATGCATATCCCACATGGCCAGCAAATTTAGATCCATCAGTCTAGAAAATCGTAGCATCCCGAAACTCTGCAAGTACTGTGGGCAACAAACAGCGGAAGATTATGGGGGAGACTTAAGCTTTTGAGGCTTGGTAGAGATCCAATCAGATTCGCGGCCGAGGCACCAATCAAGGATGGGTGCGCGGTATAGCATGATGCACACAGTCAAGGGAAGGGAGATTGAAGTCCCTACAAATGGAAGCGAGCAGCAATCCAACAGGTAAACGCACCCGAGGGTGAGTATCAGTAGTTCTCAAACTGTCACCCTCAAAGAGAACATGATATGTGGGATGACCCAGGAATGGACAAATGGCAATGGCATGGGACACCAAAATATTATGGCGCCTAGTTTGAAGAGTGGGGATTCCTGCTTCAGCAAGGAGACTCAATAGGGCTGGTCCGGAAGGCACCTGCAGCCAAGTGGAGGCCAAAATGGTGAACGGGGTCCAACAATTTCAGGGCAGAAGGAGCTGCCGAGCCATAAACCTGACACCCATGATCTAATCAGGACTAAATTAGAGACCAGTAGATATGAATTAGTGTTGCACGATCCACACCCCAGAATGAGTGAGCTAGGAAATGGAAAGCATTAAGTTTCCGGGTGCAGCTTATCTTCAGCTGCCGAATATGGGGCAGCCAAGTCAGTTTTTATCAAAAAGGAGGCCCAAGAAACGGTGCTGTGCCACAACTTCCTGGCATTGATTACCAAAGAAGATTCGTGGTCAGGGTGGACCGAAGTATGACGGCATAAATGCACTACTCGCGTCTAGAAGGGGAAAACTGAAAAACCATGCGAGAGAGACCATGTGGAAGTCCGCCAAATGGCACCCTGGAGCTGGTGTTCAGCCAAGGCTACCGAGTAGGAGATGTACCAAATGCAAAAGTCGTCTATGTACAACGCAGGGGTGACAAGTGACCCAACAGAGCTCACCAATTTATTAATGGTGATTAAGAAGAGTGTAACATTTAACTCAGAACCCTGTGGAATGCTGTTCTGGATCTGTGGAGAGCTGAAGGAAGAGCCAACTCTCACACGGAACATGCGGCCGGATAAAAATTGACTGAAAAATTGGTAGGGAGCTTCGTAGGCTCCAGTCATGGAGGGTACATAAAATACGATGACGCCAAGCGGTGTCGTATGCCTTCGTAAATCAAAGAAAACAGCAACAAGATGTTGACTTTTGAGAAGGCCTTTCTGATTGCTGTTTCCAGTCTAAGTAGAGGGTCGATAGTAGACCTGCTCTCCTGGAGCCCACACTGATAAGATGACAGAAGTCCATGTGATTCAAGTAGCCAGCATAGTCTGTGACCAACCATCCAGTCGAGCAGTTTACATGACACATTTGTTACGCTACTCGGCTGGTAACTGTCCACTGATGATGCCCATGCCAGGCTTAATAACAGAAACCACCATACTGTCCCTCCACTGTGAGGAGAAAACCCCATGGAGCCAAATACGATTAAATACCTGGAGAAGATATTGCCGTTGTGGGGGGCTGAGATGTTTGAGAAGTCTATTACGGATGGAATCAGGCCCAGGTGCAGAACCATGAGAAGAGGAAAGTGCCAGACGTAGTTCCCATTCAGTGAAGGATTTGTTATAAGGTTCCTCGCGGTGAGTGGTGAAAAATAAATTTGAGGCTTCAGCCTGTTGTTTCTCGAGAAGAAACGCCACCGGGTAGAAAGCCTTCACTGATGCCTTTGCAAAGTGAGCCACAAAGTGCTCTGCGAGATGGATCAGTTTAAAGTTGACAAGAGCAGCATGGGATGGATGGCGCATAAGATGTTGCGAGGCTTGACAGCGCTCACGAATCGCCGAGGCAAAGGTTGCATTCCACCACAGAAATGGGCGACGACGAGGAGGGCCTGTCGACCAGTGAACAGCAATGCTAGCAGCTCGAGTAATTGCATTAGACATATCACTGGTGACATCTATACAGTCCGATGGGGATGGTGTCAAAACCACCTGTGATGTATACAAAGGCCAATCAGAATGACGGAAAATCCAACCAGGTATCCTGTCCCTCGTCCAGTGTGAGGGGAGTGAAAGGATCAACGGAAAATGGTCACTGTTGCAAAGGTCATCATGCGGTGACCAACGAAATAAAGGGACAGGGGGTGGGGGAGAAGTGAGTGAAAGGTCTATGGAAGACAAGGTGCTGTGAGTGGCATTCAAATGGGTTGGGTAACCATCACTGAGGAGGCACAGCTTGTGATCAGCAATGAATTGGTCTACGAGGTGGTGCCGACTAGTTGTATAAGCTCTGCCCCGTGAAAGATGGACATTGAAGTCCCCAAGAATGAAGAAGGGAGGAGGGAGTTGCTGAAGGAGTGCTGTGAGAGAGCCTGTCAGAAGTGAGATACAGATTACAAATTGTTGAATGAGTGTGTAAGTGGACCCTAACAGCAACCACTTCCAGTACGGTATAGAGAGGGATCTATGAATTAACAACGTCCATACGAAGTAGGGTGCGGACTCCACCAGATGCTTGTAGGGGGCAAACACGGTTTTGACAAAGCATGGAGCCCATGGAGTGTTGGTGAATGGCCATCAGTGAAATGCGATTCTTGCAAAACAACACAAGATGCTGAGTAAAAGGCAATAAGATGTTTCAACTCCAGAAGGTGACAGTAGTAGCTGTTACAGCTCCATTGTATGACAACAGTTCGAGGATCCATACGGAAAGCGAACGGACTGATGCATTTCACAAAGCTGGGTCAGCATCCGTCACCGACGAGGGAGGGACGACATCCATGAACAGCTGATTAGACACAAGTTCAGGGGGGTTATTTGGATGTGAGGACAAAGGTGTTGCCTCCAGGACTACCAGAGGGGTCTCGTCCTGTGAAGTTTGCTTCTTTTACCTCTTCTTCTCTTTCTCTCTTGCAGGACAGGAAGGACAAGTCCCAGATAGAGAACTGGCACCGACAAGGATCAGGCAACCTTGGCATTATCAGACTGCGTGTCCAGCTGCTGGTTTGAGGCAGAGGACCTCCTATCTGGTGGACGCCGGGAAGAGGAACCCTGAGAGGGGGCACCTTTACTGGCAAGTGCCAGAGAAGTGGAGCACTTCTCCAGCCAAGAGGGAGAAGGGGGACACTGAGGGGGAGGGGGGACAAGGGAGGTGCAGGATGGGGAGGGGAAAGAATAGGGTAGGAATGTGATGAGGAGGGGGAGGGGTAGAGGCTGTAACCAAGGCAAAACTAGTCGACATTTGCACAGGAAGCAGTCGCTCACATTTTCGGCGGGCCTCCTGCTACGTAAGGCAGTCAAGGGACTTTTACTCTTGAATCTTCTTCTCCTTTTTATATACAGCACATTCCGGAGAGCGAGATGAGTGGTGTTGTGACAGTTAACGCATACGGGAGGTGGAACACAGGATTTTTTTTTTTTTTTTTTTTTTTTTGTGGTTTTAGGGCGCATAACTTCTAAGGTCATTAGCGCCCAGATAAGAACAGAGATTCGCTAGATCTCGAAAAAATTGCTAACTACTAGATAGAGTATCAAGAGAAGGCTAAAAACGAAAGATAAAAAACAAAAGTGTTAAATATCCTTTGATAAATTGGCCATGTTGATAAAATGCAAAACACCAGGAGCTACTCGTGTGTCATCAGCTAAAAGTTCCTCCAGAGTAGACGAAAAGTGAAGGGCTACACGGAGATGATTAAAATTAACACAAGACAGTAAAACATGTCGCACCGTCAGCAATTCACTGCAGGAGCACAGCAGTGCAGGGTCGGCAGTTAGCAAATGACGGTGGCTGAAACGGTAATGACCGATCCGCAACCGGGCCAGGATGACTTCCTCTCGCCGAGAGGGGCGTGAGGAGGTCCTCCAAGCAGTCATGATTGGTTTTACAGTTCTCAATTTATTGTCGTGGAGTGAGAACCACGCACTGTGCCAGGATGACAATACTCCGGCGAAGAGCCCGTTGAACATCGCAAAAAGTAGCCATGCGAGGCAAAAGAGCTGCTGCCTTGGCTGCTATGTCAGCGGTCTCATTCCCGGGCACACCCAGGTGGCCAGGGACCCACAGAAAAGAAACCTCACAGCAACTGGAGGGAGCATTGGATCCGATACACGAGAGGATGGGTCGAGAAAGGGTCCTTAAGACTCTGCAGGGCACTAAGGGAGTCCGAACAGATGGCATAAAAAGGAAGGCGGTGCCGGCAGGTATATAAAACAGCCTGGTGGAGGGCAAAAATCTCAGCCGTGAAAATCGAGCACCGGTCAAGAAGCTTGTATTGGAAACGGCTGTCCCCAACGACAAAGGCAGATCCAACACACTCAGTGCTCTTGGAACCATCAGTGTAGACAAATATGGCATTATCGAACCGCAAACGGAGTTCGACAAGCCTCGAGCGGTATACCAAATCCGAGGTGCTCTCCTTGGGCAGCGAACTAAGTTCAAGGTGAGTGTGAACCTGGGCCTGATGCCACGGTGGCAATGGGCACTCTATTAACCTAAAGGTGGAAGGAAGGGTAAAATCGAGTCGCAGGCAGCATGCATACCGACACAGGAGTATGTCACGCCCAGTGGTTAAGGGTAATACAGCAGCTTCGGCATAAAGACTTTCAACAGGCCTGGTATAAAATGCACTGGTCGCCAGGCGTAATCCCCGATGGTGATTAGAGTTGAGACGGTGAAGAATCGACAGCCGTGCAGAAGAGTATACAAGGCTTCCATAGTCAACCTTCGACTGAACAATGGCCTGGTACAGATGAAGCAGGACGGTACGATTCGCTCCCCATGATGTGCCACCGAGGACAATGAGAACATTTAGGGATCGGGCACAACGGGCAGCCAGGTAAGACACGTGTGGGGACCAGCAAAGTTTACAATTCAACATGAGTCCCAAGAATTTCGTTGTCTCCACGAAAGGGAGAGCAACGGGGCCGGGACGTAGAGAAGGTGGAAGAAATTCCTTGTATCTCCAGAAGTTTATACACACCGTACGATCGGATTGATTGCAATGGCAAACAGAGCCATGCTCAAGATGGAACCCTGTGGCACCCCATTCTCCTGGCAAAAAGTATCTGACAAAACAGAGCCCACCCGTACCCGCCAAAAACGCTTGAATAAAGAGAGGGAGGCGGCCACGAAGGCCTCATGTGTGCAAAGTGCGGAGAATACCCGCCCTCCAACAGGTATCTTAAGCCTTCTCCAAGTCGAAGAACACTGCTACTGTTTGACGCTTCTTTAGAAAGTTATTCATAATGAAGGTCGGCAAGGTAACAAGGTAATCAGCAGCAGAGCGGTGTCTACGAAAACCACACTGAACATTAGTCAGGAGGCGTCAAGGTTCGAGGAGCCAGACCAACTGAGCGTTAACCATGCGTTCCATCACCATACAGACACAGCTTGTCAGAGAAATGGGACGATAACTGGAAGGAAGATGTTTGTCCTTCCCTGGTTTGGGGATGGGGACAACAATGGCTTCACGCCAACTTGTGGGACCCTGACGTTCAGTCCATATGCGATTATAGGTGCTAAGAAGGAAACACTTGCACACAGGGGAAAGGTTCTTCAGCATCTCAATATGGATGGATTCGGGCCCAGGAGCAGAAAATCGGGACAGGGTGAGAGCACGTTCTAGCTCCTGCATGGTGAAGAACACATAACTTTCACAATTAAAAGAGTGGAAATAAGGTGGACATGCCTGTTTGCAAGGAAGGAAGGCAGGGTGGTAATGGGCAGAGCTCGAAACATCCACAAAGGAGCGGCCTAAGGCGTTGGAAACATCAGCGGGGTCCACAAGGACTCGTTCTCGATGGTCAGGCCAGAAATCGGGGAGTGGACCTTTATGCTGGATAAACGGTGTAGGCCACCCCAGACAGCCGAGGAGGGAGTAAAGCGGTAAAAAAAAAAAAAAAAAAAAAAAAAAAAAAAAAAAAAAAAAAAAAAAAAAAAAAAATGGTAAAAGCAATACAGCAAGCGTTTTTTGCTGTCTTTTATAACACGATGACATTGCGCTCACAGTTGTTTATAATTGATACAATTCTCCAACGTTGGGTGGCGGTGGAAGGTGTGTAAAGCATGTCGCCGGGTTCTAAGAGCGTTGCGGCATGCTGCAGTCCACCAAGGGACCGGGACGCGACGTGGAGAAGAAGACGTACGAGGTATGGAATGTTCGGCAGCAGTGAGAATAACCTCTGAGGTATTCGACCTGTGTCACAGCTGGAAAAATTCTTATCGTGAAAAACAGCCATAGAAGAATAAAGCCCCCAGTTGGCTTTAGAGATGTTCCAACTGCTGGGACGAGGAGATGGGGAATGATGCAGGAAGTGGATGACACAAGAAAAATGGTCACTCGAGATTGTGTCAAAATGCATACCACTCAAACCGACCGCCAAGCTGAGGAGTGCATATCGCGAGGTCTATATGGGAATAAGTATGTGTTGTGTCGGAAAGGAAGGTCGGTGCACCGATGTTGAGGCAGACAAGATTGAGGTGTTGGAAAAGGTCCACCAAAAAGGAGCCTCTCGGACAAGGTGCCGGAGAGCCCCATAGAGGGTGGTGGGCATTAAAGTTGCCTACCAACACGAAGGGTGAAGGGAGCTGGTCAAAGAGGTGTAGCACATGTGCCCTAGTAAGGGCAGATGACGATGGTGAATAGATATTACAGAGGGAAAAGGAAAAGGTGGATAGAGTGATGCGGACGGCAACTGCCTGTAGGTGTGTGTGTGTGTGTGTGTGTGTGTGTGTGTGTGTGTGTGTGCGCGCGCGCGCGCAATGAAATGGGATGGTGATAGATGTCGTCCCGAATGAGCATCAGAACCCCTCCATGGGCTGGGGTACCTTCCACAGATGGCAGGTCGAAACACACAGAGGTGTAGTGGGGGAATTCTGCACGATCACTTGGACGTAACTTAGTTTCTTGGAGACAGACTAGAAGCGGGCAGTGCAATCGAAGGAGTAGTTTTAATTCCTCCCAATTGGAACAAAAGCTGCGAATATTCCATTGAAGGAGCGTCATGATAAAAAATGAGAGAAGAAAAGAAGATAAAAAGGAACAAGCAGTTGGGGGTCACCTCGATGGCGCTGAGGACCAGACTTCGAGGGAGCACTACTATCGCTATCTAGAGGCAGAGAATCGTGTTCCATGGGTTCCACTGATGCATCTGCCACCTTCCCGAGTTTATCAGGAGGGGCAGCTTCTGCCGCCGGTAAAATGCCGGTTGCCTGGCTAACAGTAGTGCATCCCGGCAAGACAAGATGATCAGGGCCGACTACTGTTGGGCGGTGTGACGGATGGGTCACGCCTGGGCGGGGAAGGAGAGGAACTGTTTTTTTTTTTTGTTGGCTCTTCTGGAAGAGTGATGGTGAGAAGAGGCATTTGACGATTGAGAAGCCTGAGTACATAGAAAATCTTCACGGACGGGTTCGTTTTTCAAATTCCGGGCATCTTGTTTAGGTGCCCACGGTTTATTAGAGGTTGACAAAGACTGAACTTGAGAAGCAGCAGGAGGTAGCAGAGACGTGGAACGGGCAATCTTCGGGCTGGCCGATCGCACAACTGTGTCACCGAAAGTGAAGTCACAGGTCTGTGTGCCTGCATCCTTAGAAGGCGAGTGGAGGCGAGGACCTTAGTGTATGTGCCCGCTGGGAGGACAGTGGGCTTTCGACTCGCCGACAACTTTCGAGCGGCAGATGTTGATACCTTTTCCGTAACCCCAATTTGCTGAATGACCTTTTCATCCTTATATACAGGGCAGTCCCGAGAGGAAGCCGCATGGTAACCATTGCAATTAAGGCAGTGAGGGGACGGAGCTGGGCAATCCCCCTCATGGGCGTCCCTACCACAAGTGACACATTTTGCTGCATTTGGGCAAGATTGACGGGTATGGTTGTACCTGTGGCATTGGAAACAGCGCGTTGGGTTTGATACATAAGGGCGGACGGAGATAACTTCATACCCTGCTTTGACCTTTGACGGGAGTTCAACTCTGTCCAAAGTAAAAAACACAGTACAAGTTGGTGTCAGCTGGTTATCGACCTTTTTCAACACCCTATGCACGGCTGTTACACCCTGATCGGACATGTAGCTTTGAATTTCTTCATCAGACAACCCGTCAAGGGATCTCGTGAAAACTACCCCCCGTGCCGAGTTGAGCATGCGATGCGCTTCTACCTGGACAGGAAACGTGTGTAGTAACGTAGTCCATATTAGTTTTTGTGCATGTAAGGCACTGTCCGCTTCCAGCAACAATGTTCCATTTCGCTGACGCGAACAGGTCTTAACAGGGCCAGCAATCGCATCAACACCTTTCTGAATGATGAAAGGATTTACAGAGGTGAAATCTTTACTGTCAGTTCAAGAGACAACTAAGAATTTCGGGAGATTGGGTAAAGTTTTCTTATGCCGAGGCGAATCAATCTTTCGTTTTTGGCTCGAAGTCACATAAGAAGAGAAGGAAGTCATTGCGAAAGTCTCCCCCATGATTACCGGCGTCTCCGATGGCGCGCTCCTTCCTAGTGGGGGCCCTCTCTGAGGGCTTACCCACCTTAGGTGATTGTTCACACCTCAGGTCACACCTCCCGAGAACTGATGGAAGGACCAATCGGCATGTTCGGACCTTTTCAGGCAAAGTTTTCCAAACAAAGATGTTACACTGAAGATCTTGCCACCGAAAACAACAACATATTGCCTAACCCTTTGAAGTTTACTTCTTTTGTCACTATAAATTTTATATCAGAAAGATTACTGATTTTGTAAGTCTGTTGTTGTCTTCAGTCCGGAGAGTGGTTTGATGCAGCTCTCCACCCTACTCTATCCTAAGCAAGTCTTTTCATCTCCTCATAAGAACGGTAACCCACATCCATTTCAATCTGCTTACTGTTTGCATCTCTTGGTCTCCCTCTGCAGTTTTTACCCCACACACTTCCCTCCAATGCTAAATTTACGATTCCTCGATGTCTAAGAATGTGTCCTACCAAGCGAGCCCTTCTTTTAGTTAGGGTATGCCAAAAATTCCTTTTCTCACCAGTTCTGTTCAGTACCTCTTCATTAGTTACGCGATCTTCCCACCTAATCTTCAGCATTCTTCTGTAGCACCACATTTCAAAAAACTCTATTCTCTTCCTGTCCGCCCTATTTATCGTCAATGTTTCACTCCTGTACAAGGCAACACTCCACACAAATGCCTTCTGAAAAGACTTCCTTGCACTTGAATTAAAATACAGTGTTAGCAAATTTCTGTTTTTCAAAAACGCTTTTCTTCCCATTAGCATTCTGCATTTTATATCCTCTGTACTTCGACCGTCATATGTTATTTTACTGCCCAAGTAACAAAACTCACCTACCTCTTATTGTTTCGTTACCTAATCTATCTTCTAGGATAAGCCGTAAAGTGAGTATTGCCTCTCGTGTTCCTGCATTCCCCCTGAATCCAAACTGATCTTCCCAAAGGTCAGCTTCTACCAGCTTTTATATTCTCCTGTAGATAACTCGTGTTAAAATTTTGCAACTGTGACTTATCAAACTGATGGTTCTGAAATTTTCACACCTGTCTACACATGATTTCTTTGTAATGGGGATTATTACATTTTTCTTAAAGTCTGAGGGTATTTCACCTGTCCCATACATCTTACACACCAGGTGAAACAGTTTTGTCATAGCTGACTCTCCCAGAGACTTTAGTGAGTGAGGGAATGTCATCTACTCCCGGGGCTTGTTCCGACCTAGGTCTTTCAGGACTTTGTCAAATTCATCCTCTCAGTATAGTATCTCCTATTTCATCTTCATATAATTCCTCTTCTCTTCCTACAACATTGCCTCTAAGTTCATTTCCTTTGTAGAGCTTCTCTATGTACTCTTTCCACCTTTCAGCTTTCCCTTCTTTGCTGAGAACTGGTTTTCCGTCCAAGTTCTTGATATTCGTAGAGTTGTTTTTCTTTTCCCCAAATGTCTTATTTTCCTATAGGCAGTACTACTTTTCCTCTTGTTATACAATCTTCTACAGATTTGCATTTGGCTTAAAGCAACTCTTGCTAATCTGTTTTGCACTTCCTGTCAATCTCATTACTTAGTCGTCTGTACTCCATTTTGCCTGTTTCACTTACTGCATTTTTATATTTTCTCCTTTCATCAATTAAATTTAGTATTGCCTTTGATCTCCAAGGATTTTTTGTAGGTCTTGCCTTTCTACCCATTTTTTCCACTGCTGCCTTCACTATTTCCATCTCTCTACACTACCCATTCCTCTTCTAATGTTTTATTTCCCTCCATTTCTGGAAATTGTTGCCTGAAGCTCCCTCTGAAATTTTTAAGAACTTCAGGTTCCCTCAATTTATCCAAATCCCATCTCCTTTCCTACCTTTCGGCAGTTCCCCCCCCCCCCCCCCTTCAGCCTACAGTTCATGACCGGTAAGTTATGGTCAGAGTCTATATATTACAATCAACGTCTTTTCAATTTAAAACCTGTTTCCGGAATCTATGCTTTACCATTATAAAATCCATCTGATACCTTCCGGTGTCTCCTGGTCTCTTTGACGTATACAACCTCCTTTCGTGATTCTTAAACCAGGTGTTTGTTATAATTAAATTTTGTTCAGTGCAAAATTCTACCAGGCGACTTCCTCTTTCATTCCTTCATAAAATGTTCAAATGTGCGTTACGCTGAAGGGTCTTAACTGCGGGGTCATCAGTCCCTAACTTTCAAACTATTTATGAACTACCTTATACTAAAGACGACACAAACATCCATGCCCGAGGGGGGACTCAAACCCCCAATGGAAGCGGCCTTGCGCATCGTAGTATAGCGCCTCAATGCGCTTGGCCATGCCACAACGGCTTCATTCCTTCTGTCCAGTCCATATTCACCTACTATTTTTCCTTATTTTGTAAGACTACAAGGTGCCAACCCACAAGTGAAGGTAGATGATCATTATGTCATTGTAAATCACAGAGTGAAGTTTTACAATCAATTTGCTGCACCTACATATATAAGCCTATGTTGCAATATGCTTGGCAAAAGCCAGGGTATGACACTGACATACCAACATCATTTGAAAATGTAATTAGTGTGGCTTTTGGTATTGTACTGTAACGTGAAAGTCATTTGGAATGTGATGGATGGATGGTTTGATTTTTAAAGGGAGTAAATGACTATGGTTATCAGTCCCTTGTTCAACTATAGAGATTAGAATAAAAAGCACTACAATGTAGTATAAAACGATGTGTTAAAACTCACCAAGCTAAGTGTGTAATACGTCAAGAAATAAAAGAATCAAAGTAAAAACTGGTAAAAAGAGAATGGTGGAAAGAGGATACCATAGTGTCCTGGCCAATTGACCACAGACAAAGTAGTAGGGCACCTGGCCACTTTTGCACATTAAAACCACCTGCCTAAAAGCGGTAGGTGAGCGGAGAACAAATATATGATGAACACAGTACTAAAAATCAAATAGATCGGTACAACCCACTCACACAAATAAAATTTAAAACCGTGTCAGCTAAAACACGTTTTAAATCGTCAGGGAGATTAAAATTCCTCCTTTGAGTGGCAAAATCCGGGCATTCCAACAAGATGTGGACGACTGTCAGACGCGCACCACATCGATACTCGTGAGGATCCTCACAACGGAGAAGGTGACCGTGCGTAAGCCAAGTATGGCCAATACACAGCTGGCAGAGAACAACAGAGTCTCTGCGAGGGGCCCACAGAGAGGTCCTCCACACGTTGGTTGACTTCTTGATACACCTCAATTTGTTGGGCACCTGTAGGGTGCGCCATTCACTACTCCACAAACCGAGAACTTTACGGCTTAGTGTAGAACGGAGATCAGCAGACGGGATGCCTATATTGAGGACAGGCTTGTGGCTGGCCTCTTTGGCCAGCCTGTCAGCCAGCTCATTGCCGTCTATCCCAACGTGTCCCGGAGTCCATAGGAATGCCACTGACTGTCCAGGTTGTTCAATGGTGTACAAGGACTCATGCATGGCAACAACCAAACGATTGCGTGGAAAACACTGGTTGATGGCCTGTAAACTGCTCAGGGAGTCACTACAAATGACGAAGGACTGCCCAAAGCAGGAACAGATATGTTGAAGTGCGCAGTGGATGGCTACCAGCTCTACAGTGAATACACTGAAGCCATCTGGCAGGGAGTGCAACTCATTGTGTCCTGCAAGCATATAAGCAAAACCGACATGTCCATCTACCATCTATCGTAGAGCCCTGGAAGCCGTCAATAATCAATAGGAATTGGCGACGAAGGGTCTCAGGGGGACTGAGGTTTTAGTGTACCGTGACAGGTCCAGCTGAAGGTGAGGCCGCCATACACACCATGGTGGTGTACGCGACTGGTATCTGAATAAAGAGGGGACAGGAACAGACTCCAATTGACTAAGTATAGACCTAACACGGACACCAACTGTCAACCCTGATCTGGGCCGCCGCTGCGGAATGTGGAGTTCAGTTAAAGGAAAGAGTAGACAGTGGTTTGGGTGGTTAGGTAAACCACAGATGGTAGCAGCATAATTTGCAAGCAGTTTTTGTCGCCTGATATGCAGAGGAGGCACACCAGCCTCCACAAGGAGACTATTCACAGGGCTTGTTCGAAAGGCTCCTGTTGCAAGCCTAACCCCACAGTGATGCATTGGGTCCAACATCTGCAGAGCTGAAGGTGATGCCGAGCCACAGGCAATGCTGCTGTAGTCCAGTCTGGGCAAGCCTTATAGCACTGCAGGAGTGTACTGCGGTCTGCACCCCAAGTGGTGTTGCTAAGGCAACGGAGGGTATTAAGGTGCTGCCAGCGCTTCTGCTTGAGCTGATGAAGATGGGGAAGCCATGTCAGCCGGTCGTCGAACACTAACCCCAAGAAACGATGCGTTTCCACTACGTTAAGTAGCTGGTCATCAAGGTAAAGATCTGGACGTGGGTGTCTGGTCGACGACGACAAAAGTGCATAACCCACATCTTGGAGGCAGAGAACTGGAAACCGTGGGAGAGTGCCCATGCCTGTGCCTTCCGTATGGCTCCCTGCAGCTGGTGTTCAGCAACACGCATACTTGAGGAACTGAAATAGATGCAAAAGTCGTCAGCATATAGGGAGGGAGATACTGACGAACCTACTGCTGCTGCTGCTGCTGCTGCTGCTAGGCCATTAATAGCAATTAAAAACAAGGGAACACAAGGGAGCCCTGTGGCACCCCATTGTCCTGGATGTGCAACGAACCACGATATGCGCCAATCTGTACACGGAATGTACGCAGTGATAAAAAGTTTTTTAATAAAATGGGGAGCGAGCCCTAAAGGCCCCAACCACGTAATGTTCTAAGAATTTGGTATCGCCAGGTCGTGTCATAAGCCTAGGACAAATAAAAAAAAGACTGCTATTAAATACTGGCATCTTTAAAAAGCTGAGCGTCCTTTGCGGAAACCACCCTGACATGGAGACAGTAGACCGTGAGACTCAAGGATCCACCATAGTCGGCGGCTCACCATACACTCTAGCAATTTGCAAATAGTGTTGATGAGACTGATGGGTCTTTAGCTGTCTAAGTCATGCGGGTGTTTGCCAGGTTTGAGCACCGGGAAGACCGTGCTCTCTCCATTGCAAGGGAAAGACACCATTGCTCCAACTGGGGTTAAACAGGGATAGCAGAAGGTGCTTCGACTCTTCAGACAAGTGCTTTAACGTCTGGTTGTGTACGCAGTCTGGCCCAGGGGCTGTGTCAGGGCAGAGTGTAAGAGCACTAAGCAGTTCCCATTCACTGAGGGGGGCATCATACAGCTCCACAGGAAGAGCCAAGAAGGAGAGTCGCTTACGCTCCTCCCGCTCTTTCAGGGTGCGAAAGGCTGGTGGATAATGCACAGAAGCTGAATTCTGCATGTATTGCACAGCAAAGTGTTCTGCAACTGCCTGTGGATCAGTACAGACTCCTCTGTGTATAGAAATCCTAGGTACACTGAAAGGATGCTGGTAACCGTAAACACACCTGATCTTTGTCCACATCAGGGATGGAGAGGTACGTGAGCCGATGGTAGAAACATACCTCTCCCAGCACTCCTGCTTGCATCTTTTAACCAATTGACGGGCTCAGGCACGAAGCCATTTAAAAACAATGAGATTTTCTAGAGACGGGTGTCGTTTTCAACGCTGCGGAGCGCGCCTGCGGTCTCTGATGGCATCAGCAATTTCTGGCGACCAACAGGGCACGGTCTTCTGCCGGGGTGATCCCAAAGAAATGGAGATAGCACACTCAGCCACAGAAATAATGGCCAAGGTAACGCCGACAACTACCACATTGATGTTAGGATGCATTGGAGAACCAACAATGACAGCAGAGTTAAAAATGTCCCAATCAGCCTTATCAAGCACCCATCGAGGCAATCATTCAGGGGACTGACGTTGGGGTAGTGACAAGAAGATCGGAAAGTGGTCACTACCACACAAGTCATCATGTACTCTCCTGTGGACAGATGGGAAGAGACTAGGGCTGTACACTGTTAAGTCTATGGCCGAGTAAGTACCATGCGCCACACTAAAATGTGTGGGGGTACCATCATTTAAAAGGCAGAGGTTGAGTTGAGATAGTAAGGACTCAACATCTCTACCACAGCCAGTAATCACAATGCGTTGTGGGCATTGAAATCGCCCAATACCAAGTAAGGTGGGGGCAGTTGGGCAATCAGAGTAGCCAGCACATGTCGGGGTACTTCTCTATCAGGAGAAAGGTACACATTGCAGATGGTAATGTCAGCTGCAGCTGACAGCTACGGCTTCCAGAGGCGTCTGTAGTGGAACAGCTTCACTGTAAACAGAGGAAAGGATGTAGGTGCAGACTCCACCTGACGCCCTATCACAGTCTGCGTGGTTCCTATAATAACCCCTATAGCCACGTAAGGTGGGGGTGCACATCAAGGGAAACCAAGTTTCCTGCAGGGCAATGCAGAACACAGGTGAAGCGCTGAGAAGTTGACGTAGCTCAGCTAAGCGGGGGGGAAAAACCACCCCAATTCCACTGGAGTATACAGTCTTTTCGATTAAAGGACATGAAGGGACAGCTAAAATATCTCATTCCATAGGTTCACCTGCTGGCGCTGACGATGAACCTACAGAACCCAGAACCATTGATTCAGAGTTGATGAGAGCGAGATCCTCAGGGAAGGTAAGGAGCTCAGTCTTGTCATCAGAAGCAGAAGACATACAAAGGTGCGGCTTTAATGCCACAGAAGAGTCCTTTTCCTTCTGTTTCTGCTTCTTGTCCTCTCGCTGCCCTTTTGGTTTTAAGGGCGGTCTCGCTGCCCTTTTGGTTTTAAGGGCGGAAGGGCTTCTCAGACACGCTATCAGGGCCCAATGCAGATTGCGAAGCCCTTTGACCACGAATGTGTGGATCCGTCAGCCGTTGGCTGGGATCCTTCGCCGCGCTCTGAGAGGCCTCTGAAGAGAGAATCCCGAGTCTCCCCTTCCGAGCGAGAGGAGCGGAGGAAGATGTTGCTTCTCCGGCTGGGTGACGGGGACTGTTGTCCCCAACGGTTTGGGGGAATGTGCTCCCACAGAAGGTCGTGCGGGAGCAGGAGATGAAGAAGATCCCAACCATTATGGGGGCAGTAGGAGTCGGATGGCCCTGGGGGCCCCACAGGAGGTATCCAAGGTGTTGGGGCCATCTTCCCTGAAGACAGTGGGGACGAAGTAATAGTAGCGAACGACGATTTCAATGCTACAGGGTGAAGGCACTCATACTTTTTCTTGGCTTCAGTATAAGACACTTTGTCCATCGCCTTGTACTCCATTATTTTCCTTTCTTTGTGGAGTACTGTGCAGTCCGGAGAACAGGGCGGATGGTGTTGCCCACAGTTAACACATACAGGTGGAGGAGTACACGGAGCGCCCGGATGACATGGACGTCCACAATCCCAGCATTTGTGGCTAAAGGTGCAACGAGAAGACATGTGGCCAAACTTCCAACATTTGAAGCACCTCATAGGCAGAGGGATATAAGGCTTTACGTCACACCGGTTTATCATTACCTTGACCTTTTTGGGCAAAGAATCGCCCTCAAAGGCCAGGATGAAAGCACCGGTGGCTATCTTTTTATCCTTTGGCCCCCTGTACATGTGCCTGATAAAGTGAACAACCCGCCGTGCGAGGTTGGCGCATAGTTCATCATCAGATTGCAGGAGAAGATCACGGTGGAAGATAATCCCCTGGGTCATGTCCAAACTATGGTGAGGGGTGATAGAGACAGGAACATCTCCCAGCTTATCACAGGAGAAAAGTGCCTTCGATTGTGCTGAGGATGCTGTCTCCATGGGAATAGACCCACTCCTCATTTTTGACATACCTGCAACTTCTCCATACCAGTCTTCAAGATTCTCAACAAAGAATAACGGCTTTGTGTCCTTAAACGATTCCCCATCAGTATGTGTACACACGAGAAATTTTGGTGAGTACGATTCATTCCGTTCTCTAGCTCGTCGTTCCTCCCATGGCGTAGCAAGGGAAGGGAATGATTGGGGATCATATTGTGCTGCATTGAAGTCAGCCCTACCTCTCTTAGAGATGACAGTTGTACGTCTGCCAATGTTTCTAGGTCTTTTCATGGTGTTCCCACGAGCAGCTAGGGAACTAAAGGTCCACCCAGGCAGAGCCCTGCTTGCCTGGGTAAGCCTTATACAACTGAGGTGCGGCAGGTTCCTCAGAGGTTGCTCGCTAGCAACTGTTCACCCTCAACAGCCATGCATCTTCTCGGCACGTAGCATACCTTGAGATTCGTGTTTTTTTTTTTTTAATTATAGAGGTTTATACCGTCCTCGCGACCCGGGTGATTAAGACAAGATCCTCGGCCTCTGAAACGTACAACGTTCCACCATCGCGCCGAACGATGGTCGTTTAAGCACGCACACAGCTTATGGTGTAGCGGACTGTTGGCACGACACAGCCCACAGCCCAGGACCCCGGGTTCACCAAGCCCGTACTCAGCAAATTAATGCTGAGCCCCTGAGGGGGAGAAATGTGATAATGTGGGTTTAGTAGGATGTGCACATTGTTTTCTCCCACTCTGTTTTAACCACCTCATTGGAATCCCGCTTCTGCACTTTGAGGACTAATATAAGCACTTTCAGTTGTGTGGTACTGCTGTATATGTGTGCTTTGCACTATTATAAGTACTTTAAGCAAAGAGTTTTTGTCACCGCCGATTTAATATGTAATGATACACTAACGCCATTACATTACATATAATTTTCTTCTTGTGGTTTTGATATCTTGTTACTTTGTTTCTCTCTGTTAAATGTTATTTGCAGTACAATGCAACATTTTGCACAGAATGACTTAATCCGCTACCTCATCTTCTTCAACACTGTATTAATCAGGTTTTTCAGTTTCAAGTAGCTGCTTCCCATAAGATGTACACAATTTTTGTCCTGGTTTCACTTTGTAGCCCTTTGAGACATTTTCTACTTTCTTTTACAGTTACAATTCAAAGTGTTTTCTTAATCGATGATTGATGTTTCTTGAAAGGGTCACAACAAACCTTTTGTAAAACCCACATTGTGGTGGAGACAAATAGTTTTTAAGTTATCACCCAACTCTAATCCCAATTTTAAGACAGTTACATTAGTTTCTGACGTATTCAAAATACTATATGACTTTCTGTCTGAAATAATATAATAAATGAGAATTTCTGTTAATAACTAGACTAAAACTGTGTTTTTTTCCCATTATACCATAAAGACAAATTGTTTTAAATTTTTTTACTCCAATGAATCAGTATTATTACAACAATTACTGGACCCTTTAATGCATAGTGTAGCTGATCAGCTACATACCTTTTTTTTTCTATTATCTCTCAAATTGATCAACATTTTACCACAAATTCATTTCTAGTTGCATGTATACCTAGTGTTACATATGCTAGTAGCTCATCCTAGAAATTATAAATTGCAGAGTGCTACTGAATCAGTTTGACAGTTAGCTTCATTGAGTTACTACTAATGTGTGTGTATTTACTTTAGTATTCCTCCTCTGCCACGAGAAAGTAGTCAATCACATACTACTGTCGCATTACGAGATACTTTCTGAAAAAATGAGAGGCATAATAGTGACATTTACTGCATTGGGTACATCATGGAAGCACTATATAGCTGACCAGCTTAAGGAATTTTTTAAAATGTTTTTCTCAGTGCATATGTGCTGTACATTAATTGTGGTAGTTTTTATAGCTTCAAATAAAATGTCACGCATTAAAGGGTTAATTGTCAGACCAAATTCCACTCTTTTTAACATCTAGAAAAGATTATACCTGTCTCAATTTAACCAAAACTAAATAATTACTAACTGAAATAGTTGTTTTATAAATACCCCGAGTATGAAGGAAAGTGTTCAGTTATCAGCAGAGTACAGAAATAAGAAAATGTATTTTACAGGATGACCAGCCAGTCTAAAATAGTTTAGGTAAATAATTCAAAAATGTTATTTCAGAGCTTCAGTTAAGTTTTACAAGTGTTCTTATACAAGATGAGCATTCCTCACTTATGTAAAAGTCTCATGTGGTAATTTTACATTCTGATGACTTCCGTAGTGTTGTCGAAATCTAGATTAAAAAAAAATTAATAAATAAATAAAAATGTAATTATTTCAAGCAACTTGTGGGGCTTCTATTGTCAAAATTATTTTACATCCAGATGCTGCATATAAGGCCATGTTCAAAAATTTAAAAATGGAAAGCCAACCCCAGTTACCCCACCCGTGTAATGTAGTAAGGATGTAATGTCTCCAGGTGGTGTCTTAAGCCCTAGGTAAGTCAAAGAACAAGACTACCAGGTGTTGGCGTCTACAGAAGGCTGTCCAGATGGCAGACTCAAGGTGGACCAGATTATCCACGGCTGAGCGCCCCAGCGCCCCAGCCTGGCACGAGATAGAACCCGAGATTCAAGGAACCAGCACAACTGCCAACCAACCATATGATCTAACAATTTGCAAGGAACATTGGTAAGACTGATTGGCCAGTAGCTATTCAATTCATGTAGATTTTTGGCAGGTTTGAAGTGAATGGAGAATTGTACAGTTCCATGTGGCGAGTCAAGAAGGCCAACAGCTTTCTTTCCTCCCTATCAGGGCGTGGAAGGCTGTTGAGTAAGTTCAGATGCAGAACTCTGAGCGTAGTGCTCATCAAAGAGTTTATCATCTGCATCTGAATCTGTGCAAACTCCTCCAGTCATGGAAATACTGGGCACACCTGTGATGTAGAAGTACATGATCCATTGGTAGAAGTGTACCTTTCCCAGCACTCCTGCCTGGGTCTTCTAATTAACTGTTGGGCTTGGGCACAAAGCCATTTAAAAACAACGAGTTTCTCCAAAGATGGGTGCTGTTTGTGAGACGGCAGAGTTTGCCTGCAGTCCGCAATGGCCTCAGCAATCTCCAGGACCACCAGGGCACCGTCCGCCGGGTGGGATCCCAAAGAACTAGGGATTGTATACTCAGCAACAGAAATAATGGTCGAGGTAATGCTGTTGATTACCACATCTATGTTAGAACGCATTGGAGAACCAACATGGCAGCAGAAGTAAAAATGTCCCAATTAGTCTAATTGAGCAACCATATGGGCAAGTGTTCAGGGGACTGATGCTGGGGTAATGAAAAGAAGATCGGGAAGTGGTCACTAACACACAAGTCGTCATGCACTTTCCAGTGGATAGATGGGAAGAGGCTAGGGCTACATACTGATAAGTCAATGGCCAAGTAGATACCATGTATTACACTAAAATGCGTGGGAACGCCATTATTCAAAAGGCAGAGGGTGAGATGATATAGCAATGACTCGACATCTCTGCCATGGCCAGTAATCATAGTACCACCCCACAATGGGTTATGGACATTAAAATCACCCAATACCAGGTATGGTGGGGGTAGTTGTGCTATCAGTGGAGCCAGGACATGTTGTGGGACGTCACCATCAGCAGGGAGGTAGACACTGCAGATGGTAATGTTCACTGAAGCCCTTAACCTGACAGCTTCGGCTTACAGAGGCATCTGCAGTGGAGCAGCCTCGCTGTAAACAGGGGTAAGAATGTAGGTGCATACTGCACCTGATGGCCTATACAGTCTGCACGATTCTTATAGTAACCCCGATAGTCACGTAAGGCAGGGGTGCGCATTGTGGGGACACAAAGTTTCTTGGAGTGCAATGCAAAATGCAGGTGAAGTGCTGAGGACTTGTAGTTCACCTAAGTGGGGTGGGTGGGGGGGGGGGGGGAGAAACACTGCAATTCCACTGGAGTATGTAATTTTATTTTAGACAAAAGGCCATGATAGGACAGATGAAACAAATCGTTCCATAGGCTCACCAAATTCTGACAATGAAATCTTAATTTCTGTTATGTTAAGAGTAAATATACATGACAGAAAAATTAATAAATGATTATGGTAATTAAAAATCTAGTGGTCAGTTTCAGTCAACAAATCTGTACAGCCTTTTGATTTCAGTGCAAGAGCAGACCATTGGGCATCATATTCAAACAATAAATATCTTGTGTTAAAAAAACTGGCAGAGAGCCTGGTAGAAACAGATGAAAATCTGATGCATTCTTAAATTTTTTTCACATATTGTGTTAACGTAATTTCAACAATACAGAAGTTTCTCACATGTCGAAAATTAGGTAACATTGTCAGAAAATTCATTTCCATAAACTATCAGATCTAGTATTAACAATTTTAAGCTGCACAAGAAACTAAAATATAAACACAGTACAACTCTTCCTCAACATACAGATGCCTATGCCATTGTTGTACACTGAACAATTTACTTGAATGTGCTAGTTGAAAGAAACAAAGAATTAAACAGCTGTTCTACGCCTGACATGACACTGAGAAGTTGTTCAAGAAGGAGGGGAGGTAGCGAGAATGAGTTTCATGCTCAGAGCATATGCTTTGAACTTTTCATTCATACATAATTGTGAGCTTACTCAGAGAATGTAGTTTTGCTCTAAGAATCTCCTTACTCTTTCGGCCCCTTTTGTATTGCGGTACAGGCTTCTGTCAAAGTTACGGGAGCATATTTTTCTTGAAGAGTCAACCAACATATTGCTTCCTCCTACATACATCTCATGAAGCAACCTCAAGGATAAAATTAGAGAGATTAGAGCCCAATGAAAGCATACCACCAATCAGTTTTCCCTATGAACCATAAGTCACTGTACTAGGAGTGACAATGGTACACAAAGTACCCTCTGCCACCCACTGAGGTGGCTTGTTGAGTATGAATGTAGATGTGCCCAGAACTACTTTGCACCTTGATGCTTCAAGCTGCAGAGACTGAAGAAGTCCCTATTTGGGACTTACTCGCCTAGTGGTGTGACATTTTAATGTAACAAGAACAAATAATAGGTACAAATGGTTTGAATATCGCAGAATTTACACGTGTGCTACAAAAATAATGTTGACTTCCAGGTCTTTGATTACTGCAGATAAAGAATGTCATGCTGATTTGATGCAGAATGCAGTTGTAAAAGTCTGCTAAAAATGCATTCAAATATTGAGTTTTTTCTTCAAAAGCAGACCTTATTGATGAAGGCCAGTCACTGATAATTCCAGCAGATGCTATGGTGATTGGATAAGAACTTTATTATTCTACTGTTGAAATGTTAAGACATAAGACACTTATTACTGATGAACTCATTCATTCTGATTAAAGAGACTATTTTTGACAATGAGGACTTTGAGCCTGAAAAATAGAAGGCAAAAACCTAAATACATTCAATTAAGAGATTAAAATCTTAGGGTCAATTGAAATCCACCATACAACCCACCGTCTTAGCCCAATGACATTGTACTTGAGTAAAAGATGATAGTTTGTTTACAAGCAGAACACATAATAGATTATGATTTTGTGTTTAAAAAGTGAACAGTAGCTTCTCTCTGATAGTCAGGTACAGGTTAACAGAGAGGGTGGGGTGTGTGTGGCTTTTTTTTTTTTTTTTTTTTTTTTTTTTTTTTTTTTTTTTTTTTTTTTTTTTTTTTTTTTTTTGAGTGATTGCCAAAGATGCAAATTTTGGGCTGAAATCTGCGATGAATCCTGTTGTGGTAATCTGTAATTTACGAGGATAATCACAAATTATTTTATTTTATACAATACATAAGTATTACAATACTCTCCCATATGTTGATATTTGTTGATAGTGTGTTTTGATAGTTGGTATATCTACGTAGCGTATCTCGTGACACACAGATATGACGTCATTGATCAAAGCCAACGAGTTACATTGTCACGTTGAAATGGAAGGAGGTTTGACTTCGAAGGCAGGGTTGTCAACTGAACTCAGCACTTACACTGCAAGCAGGTTTATTGCGAACTTAACATACACGCAGCACTAACTGCCTCTCGGGCAGACTGCTCTACTATTTATACACAGGCAGAATGTACCAGAAATTAGAAGAGTAGTTAACATGATAAACATGTAGAAATTACAAGTGAACATAAGAAACATGTAGAATATTCTGGAAACGATAATTACAAAGAAATACATTTTTGCTGGTGGAAGGGGTTGAACCGACGACCTTCAGCACCGCAACAGTGATGCTTCCCATTGCGCCAGTCCGGCAATCGGTTAACTTTGAGTCAAGGCATTGCTCCCTCTCCTGAAAGAAAAGTGACCCGCTGTTAGGTTCCCATTGGAGCCTGGCTGCAATGTCCTGGATCTAGCGACGACAGACATTCCTGTACTGGTTTCATCAATATCATTACCATCCTTAGAGTCCTTAAACAAGAAGCCATTTTTGTCTATCTGCTCTTCGAGATCGTAGTAAGGCTTCATGTGCAGGACGTGAACAATGTTTCTTTGTTTTTGTCTTGTCGACGACAGCTGATAATACTCAACTTCATATGTGACGTCTGAGAGGCGGCGTACGACACGATACGGACCAAAGTATTGCCTCAATAACTTTCCTGGTAGTCCAACTTTCCGTACAGGGGAAAAAATCTATACCAGATCTCCTGGGCTGTACACAACAGGTTGGTGCTTGTCTTGCTTGTCTGACGGTCCTCCTCCTCGGCATCCAGTGTCCGTATACGAGCCATCTGTCTTGCTTCTTCGACCCTGGTGATTAACTGTTTCACATAATCATCCTGAGTGTCGTCCGGCTGGAACAGGAACAGTGTATCCATTGTCGTCTCACCTTCACGACCATGAAGCAGGAAAAATAGCGTAAAGCCTGAGGTGTCTTGTCTTGCAGTATTATAAGCAAGTGTCATGACTGGCAGTATTATATCCCAATCCTTCTGCTCAACATCGAAAGCAATTCTGCTAATGTCTTGTTAAAACGTTCTGTAAGACCATTTGTCTGAGGATGGTATGTAGTTGTCATTCTGTGGACAATGTCACAACATGACATTATCTCTGATACTAGTTTTGAGTGGAATACTTTTCCATCATCAGATATTATCACACATAGTGCTCCATGCTTCAAAATAATGTTGTCTACAAGGAATATTGCAATCTCTGGAGCTTCTGCAGTCTGAACAGGTTTGGCGACAGCATAGCGTGTGAGGTAGTCGGTGCAAACTATTATCCATCGGTTACTGGTTGTCAACTTCTGGAACCTCCCTAAAAGATCGATCCCAACTCGGTGGAATGGAGCTGCTGCAGGTGGAATCAGTACGAGATGCCCTGAAGGTAATTGCGGCACATGCTTCCGTCGCTGGCATCTTTACGGTGACTCACATAGTGCTTGACAGATCGGTTGAGACCTTTCCAGTAATACCTGCGTCCGATTCTGTCTAGGGTCTTCACAAATCCCAGATGACCGGATATTGGAGCACCGTGGAAATAACTTGAGAATAGCTGGCTGGAGGTGAGCTGGAACAACGAGTAGCCATTTGGGGCCCAGTGGATCATAGTTGCTCTTATACAATGTTCCGTTTATAAGTTGTAAACCTCCATTGGTTGGTTCTCCTTTCTCCAAGGCCTCTATCGTTTTTAATAGTTCTGGATCTTCCCGCTGTTCAACTGTAACATCACCTAATTCAGTGAGGGCTGAAATTTCATTCATGGTGTTGTGTTCCACTAATGGATTCCTAAAAAGGCAGTCAGCATCCTTGTGTTTGCCCCCGGTCTTGAATACCACTGTGACATTGTACTCTTGGAGTCTTAGTGCCCATCTTGCTAGTCGACCTGATGGATCCTTCAAGCTAGTCAGCCAACACAAAGAATGGTGGTCTGTCACGACGGTGAATGGTTTGCCGAATAAATACGGCCGGAACTTGTTGATAGCGCAGATAACTGCGAGACATTCTTTTTCTGTTGTAGAGTAGTTTATCTCGGACTTTGAGAGTACTCTTGATGCGTACGCTATCACCTTTTCTGCACCTTCATGAAGTTGTGCAAGCACTGCGCCAATCCCATAACAACTGGCGTCTGTGTGAAGTTCCGTTTCCACATTCTCGTCATACAAGGCTAGCACTGGTGCAGAAGTTAGAGCCTTTTTAAGTGCCCAGAAAGCTCCTTCTCTTGTCTCATGCCAGAAAACTTGGCATCTACCTGCATACATTCTTGTAATGGACGTGCCTTGTTACAAAATCCTTTTATAAAACGTCGGTAGTATGAGCCCAGTCTGAGAAAACTTCTCACACCAAGAATATGCTCGGGAGTTGGAAATTCTGTGACTGCTCTTACTTTATCTGGATCAGATATCAACTCCGTTGACTAGATGCCCCAGGATTTTTATCCCTTTGACGACGACGAGGCACTTCTTTAGAATGAGGCGGAGTCTGCAGTCTGAACACACTTCAACACAGTTGACAGGCGACTAAAGTGTTCTTCAATTGTTTTCAAGAAAATGACAATGTCATCTAAATAGCAAAGACACGTCGTCCACCTAGGTGTCGAATGTGGCCAGAGCATTACATAATCCAAAAGGCATTACTTTGAATTCATAGAGGCCGTCAGGTGTAATAAAAGCTGCCTTCTCCCTGTCAGCTTCATCAACCTCTATTTGCCAGTAACCTGTCTGCATGTTTATAGGTGAGAAGTATGTAGTTCCTTTCAAGCAGTGTAAGGTGTCGTCAATGCACGGCGATGGGTAGACACCTTTCTTTGTGATTTTGTTCAGCCACTGATAGACAACACAGAATCGCCACATGTGATCCTCCTCCTTTACGCGGACCTCTGGAGACGACCAAGGACTTTCTGAAAGTTGAATAATGTCATTTCGTAATGTCTTCTCCACTTCCTCTCGTATTATCCGTCTTTCAGGTGGCGACCCTTTATATGATCCCCAGTATTGATACGGTGCTTTATCGTGGGCTGTTTGGCCTGACTTTTCTTCTCCTGGGTTGTGAATGCACCCGAAAATTGGCGTAGTATAGCTAACACCCGCTGGCATTATTCCTTGGTCAGTCCGGGCCTTATTGGCAGTTCCACGGTTGTTTCCTCCAGCGTGTTGTCTGTACTAACAGCAGAGCATGGGTCTTCATTGATGACGTTGAGCTTATCATCCTGGGTTGTTTCAGCTGTCCCGATACACATACCATTGGGAATAAGTTGTGACTGCTCGTGACAATTTGTGATCCAAATCTCTCCTTGACCATCAGTAATGCTAATGATAGCCGCTGCTATGTAATTTTTTTTTGTAAGCCTAATAAACTTTTTATTATCGACAAGCACTTCACAGTTTAACCGGTCATCTGTGTTTGTGACTGCAATTCTTATCATCAACAGTGGGATTGTCACATTGTCAACGGCAAATAACTTCCCACAAAATTCTGTATTTCGTGTACCCGTTGGAACAACTTTCTCAATTTGCAGCTCAAATCTTCCATAGTCAATGATATCTTGGGATGTCTGAAGGAAGTTCCATCCGAGGATGACATTATGACTACATTTTGTGAAAACAACAAATTCAAACGGCTGGGTCCTTTTGTTGATGATTATTCTTGTGACAAGTTCCTGCTGGCTGGACGTATCTTCCATTTGCGACCTTCAGCACAGGTGCCACTGTATCACAGAACATTGTCTTCTTCAGTGTGTGGCAGTAATTATCCGACAACACAGAGAAAGAAGCTCCTGAATCAACAAGTGCCCGAACAGGTTGGCCATCGATTATGACATCTTAGCGACTGTCGTCCATGGAGGATTTTCATCTGCGGTGGCCTCACCTCCATAGATGGTTGCTGCGCTTAGTTTTCCTAGGCGCGGCGACTAGGGCCCGACTGATACCTCTGTACGGCGACGGTGAACGGCGGCAGCGCATCAGGGAGCGACCTTGTCCAGGGTACGGCGATGGGTTTCTTCCCATAGGTCGACTGAACTCATCAGCAGGTCACTGCCTGGGGTAGAACTGCTCTGATGGCTGACGTCCTGCGCCAAAATAATCGTCGAGTACTCTTCTTCTCTCTCTGCAGTAGCGTATGACATGTCCAGGGCGCCCACAGTGGAAACACAGTGGTGTGTTGTCTTCTGTCCTCCAGACGTCTGTTCTTCTGCGGGGCATCATAGTTGCTGGGGGAGTTGGTTGTGGCCGCGTTGGACAGTTCATGGGCTGCCATTTGCCAGCTGCAGCGGAAGTCATAGCAGGGCAACGCCATACTTCACGTCGGGTGCAATTGGCGGGACAGACAGGAGCTAATGTCTGAAATACCTCTTCCTGAGCAGTGTCGGCTCCCTCGTGACATACAGACCTTACATCCATGGCCATGATCTGATGCTCGCTCAGTCTAATAGTACCGGCTGCCATAAACTGTTTTAATTCTTCTCTCACAATTTGTCGTATGAGGGAAGCGAAGTCATGCTGGTCTTCCACAACGGCCATAGGGACTACATTGGGGAGTCTGTCATACTTCTTTCGTCCAACACTCCTTTGTTGCATCTCTTCAATATGCTGGCACCACTTGATTAATTCTTCCGTCGTAGTGACGTCTTTTATCTGAAGGGATTGCTTCTGCTATACCCTTCATCATTGACTATGTTATACAGGGCCAAAACATTCTGTATGTATGACTGTGTCGGCTCACCATGTCGTTGGGCCCGGTCCTTCAGTTCTTCCGGTGAGCGGATTTGTCGCTGGTGGTCTCCAAGCATCTTCTTGAGTTCCGCCAAACGTTTCCCAGTCATTCAGCTTCTCTTCGTTGTTTTCGAACCATTGCTGGGCTTTTCCGTCTAGGTAGAAATAAACGTTGGCCAAGTACATTGTATGATCCACCTGTTGTACTTGGCGACTCGGTCGAACCCTTTTAGCCATTTGTTAGGGTCCTGTCCAGCGTCTCCAGAGAACACCGATGGGTGTGTCTGATGTGCAGCTGGCTTAACGCTGGTTTCGTGTCCATTGTTCTTCTGATAATACAGACTTTTGGAAGGATGTACTCGGTATATCCCTTGTATTCCGGTTGTAGTCCATGTAAGCAACAGCTTTTACGTTGCCTAATCGGAGCCACGGTGGTGCAGCTGTTGCACAGGATACCCGGCGCCTCCACCAAACAATGTTGCGTTGAAATGGAAGCAGGCTCGACTTCGAAGGCAGGGCTGTCAACCGAACACAGCACTTATACTGGAAGCAGGATTATTGCAAACTTAACATACACGCAACACTAACTGCCTCTCGGGCAGAATGCTCTGCTATTTATACACAGACAGAATGTATCAGAAATTAGAAGAATAGGTAACATGAGAAACATGTAGAAACTACAAGTGAACATAACAAACATGTAGAATATTCTGGAAATGATAATTACAAAGAAATAAATTTTTGCCGGTGGACGGGATTAAACCGATGACCTTCAGCACCGCAATCGGTGATGCTATCTATTGCAATATCACAGTCTTCAATTATGCCAAATCTTAGTATTATCTCTAGCAGAACACCCTGCAAGGAGTCTACAAATTCTCCAGAGAAAATAATCTTGAAGTTTAAGAAGAAAGGAACATTTGAAGAGATGGGAAGAAAACTTCAGTATTGGAGGATCACCAATGAATAAATATGCGCAAATCAATTACTGGACCGATGACCGCTTCATGGAGGCTCACAAAAATCATCACCAAGTAACTTATATTTTTGTCAACTTTTCACCTCTTTTGTTTCCATCTTCAACAACCATATTTTAACAAAAGATTATAACAATGATCTGCAAATTTTATTTTATGTTGCAAGTAAGAACAATGATTTTACAGCTGTGGGATTCAGCTGTTTTGGGTCAATTTCACTGTGACAGCTTTATCTTCAAAGCATCACTTCCATGGGCTATAAAATAACAGAACATCACAGAATTTAGCAGAAGAAAAATCACACCACATGAAGTAACAGGAAGTCATTGGTACTTGGTCGAAGTCTGGGAAACATAAAACACAGTTTCTTCTTAACTAGTGTCACACTTCTTTAGGTGGGAAAGGAACCACTCCTCCTAATAATAAATTATTCTTTTTGTGTGTGTGTGTGTGGGGGGGGGGGGGGGGGGGTAACACGGAAAACTTTTCTTGTGATTTTATCGGAATTGAGAGATTAGTGCACCTTACTACTTGCACATTATGTAGTCTTAATGACCTACTATAGGTGTACAAAATGCTCTTCAGGCACACGCATGACAACCAGAAGAGATGGAAGAGTAGGGCCTCCCTTTGGCACAAGGCAGTACCTGGTAACTGAAAGCTACTGTCTACACTGTATTCGATTGCACTGTAGTGGCACGTTTCTGGGTGTAGAGGATTACCACTTTTTGTATGTAAAATTGCTGCTTGGTGTCTTAGTCTACTTCATAGCACCTGCTGACCAGAGAACATGGTTCATAATTGACTGAATAAGAATCAAATTCAGAGTACTGAGGCAAGGTGTACCTGCTGAGGATGAGACAAAACTGACTGTGGCTTCAGCCTCTTTGTCTAACTACCTGCATGGCATTGAGGCAATGCTGAACAGCACAATACTGCTGTGTGCTGCACAGGAATTAATCACAATGCACAGTTCAGTGTGCCTTCCACCACACCTAAGATAAAACTGGATGTAATATCTTAATGAATAAATATGTTTCCAGACAATGCTGTTTATTTTGTGCTTCCAAGGCTGTCACACATATACCCATCCATCTCCCTGGCCAGTCCCAAAGCTCAGCCCATATAACTTTTAGCATCACTATCTCACCCACACAGCCTACATGCCCATTAAAATCCTGACTTCAAAGAGTGGACGATACAAACCACTTGCATTTAATATGGCATAAGCAGGAGAGAAAGATTCAGCCAACCTACACAGGAATCTAATAAATTTAAAAGATAGTAAAATTTAACTAAAATCTTATGTACTTAGTAACTCCCTCTACATAGCGATTGAGGGAAGAGCCTAACTACCAACTCAAAAATTGTGAAATATTTTTAGAAATGCATCAAAATATTTCTGCCAATTACGTGTGTAAAAAATTGTTCAACACACAGAATGAGACAGCACAAGACAGATGCCACATTTTGCAGAAAAATGCAATGAAATATGAGGTTTTGAATGTGAACCACAGAAACTTTGCTTCAGGACAGTGCTCCAGCAAGCACTCTCCATTTCAAATAGGTAGTGTGTTTTAATTAAAACATGGGACTAAGTATGTGGCTGTATGAATGTAAGTAGATTAGTTTCTGTTTTCACCATAATGCCATGACACACACATACCCATAGAAATATATAGTATGAAACAAAATAAGTAATGGATGAGCTTATCAAAGACTCAACATGTGTTGTCATGACAATATGGGAACATAAATTTTGAAAATAAAATAAGTGAAAAATGTCACTCTCACTGACTGCCTGCAATAGACTCATAAATGGCTGAGCACAAGTCACATGACTCATCATACCATTACCAACATTTAAACATCAAGCAGCAACAGTTGACACCTAAAGTGCATTTTAACCATTTTCATTAGATCACAAAATCAAAATAAGTTGGTGACTGAATTAATAAGGTCGTCATATAAAACTAAATCACTTCAACATCACAAAAAAGGGTCATCCTAATTTCCTGAACAACTACTACTACTACTACTACTACTACTACTACTCTCTCTCTCTCTCTCTCTCTCTCTCTCTCTCTCTCTCTCTCTCTCGCATGCGCAAAAGAGACATGAAGGCATTAATAGGCCTTGTTACAAAAAATTACTGAAAATATCAGAATTAAAGAAAATTCTGGAAACAAAATCAGGGTAGTCTGGACCAACAGACTACAAAATGCAATAAACTAAAACTTAATTATCATATTGTTATTGAGACCCACAGGTGACACTTAACTGTCAAAGAATGTTTGTGTAAATAATATATTGAGGTTACCAGAAGACAAAGTTCGATCATTTAATGTACAAGATGTCGACAACCAATGACCAATGAAAGTCGTGGAGAGGGAGAGTGGGGGCATTATGTGTGTAAGTGTATGTGGTTCATTTTTTACGTTAGTGCTTCATATGCTGGGACATATTTTTTGTACTATTATTTTGTTGACATTTGGTAGCGTAGTTTCTATTGGTGTTGGTGGTACTTCAGGATGTTTGTGTACAGTTCAGATCACTGTAAGAGTAATTTTAAGCGGCGTTTCCTTAGAGGCAACATACCATATTGCATGTAGGTGGTGTATTGATGTGATGTGCTCAATATTTTTGATAATAAAGCCTAGGAATGTGAAAAGCAAGAAACTGGTTGTTGTGATAGATGTTGGGTTATGCTACAGATCAGCCTATGTCAAGTTGGGAGGCAGCAGTTTGGTTGAGAGTTGCTGAAGCCAACGAACGTGAGAGATGAAAAATTTATTGTGGTGAGAGACTAATCTGTTGGGTCGGGTTGTTTGGTTTGGATAGGGGGACTAAACTACTGAGGTTATCAGTCCCCCAGCAGGGGGGGGGGGGGGGGGAGGAGTGAGAATAGGAAAGGAGGGGAGGCGGAAAGGAAATGCAGTCTGGGAAGTAAGGAAGGAAGGAAGGAAGACTGCATTAGCTCAGGGCCCCGTGCTCGCCACACATACTCACGAAAGAACCGTGAGCCCCCCGGGGAGGACTGATCTGTACCATAGCCCCAGACGTAAGTTAGATTGGTAGGCAACAGTTTGGTTGTGAGTTCACAAAGCCAATGAATGTGAATATACAAGAAAGTGGTTGTGGTGAAGATGATTATGTTAAAATGGGACATTTGACATGACTGAAGTGTTGGAAACCATTTATTTGTTGTTTGTAACTTGGGGTGGGGTGGGGGGGAGGCAGTTGAATTGGTGACACTGCCTTCACTTGAGGTATATTATAGGTCAATTTAAGTATTCAACACCATTTTAAAACTGGTGGGATTTGGGCAGTCATTGATTGGTATCGTTTTCTTGACTGTAAGTGTAGTATAGGTTAATTGAAGTATTCAATATTGTTTTTATGCTATTGGTTTTGCACAAGAATATTGATTAGTATTGCTGTCTTCATTTGAGGTGTCTTGTAGGTCAATTTAACTATCTGATTCTGTGTATAGTTTTTTTTTGTAATTTTCAGTTTTGGCTGTTTGTATTTTGTCCCCCCCCCCCCCCCCTGCTTAGAATATCCCAACCTGACCCCCCCCCCCCCCACACACACACACACACACCTGCACTTGTCCCATTTGGTGTCATTTTATTGGTTTTATGTTAATTTGTGTGTGTTTATATGTGCATTTGTTGATGTTTTTCATAATTGTTTTGTTTGTCATACTGGCTACAAGTATATAATTCATTGCCACCATGTTTATGACATCATGGGCCAATGCAGACGGGTGGAATCGAGTCCTAAAATTATGCCAAAATATAGTCCGTGGTATCATCAAACTGCACAGATAACTCACTGTTATTGCAACCAACCATCACAGAATATGGCAGTGAAGCAAGAAGCTAAACAATAAGGCCGCAGTGCTATAGCATGGGTATGTGCTAGTTAAGAAACTGTATGTACAGCAAAACTTTGTGACATCATAAACCAACCTAGGATCAACAGAAAGAGGACATTCCAACAAACTGTTTTGACCCTTCATGCAGCGCTATATCAGGGGAGGAGGCTACCGCCCTCTCCAGAGGCGTATTTCTCATGAAAAATAAATAAAAGGGTGTGTGTGTGGCCATGGTAGGTTCGTCGTGTGGGGGGGGGGGGGAGGGTGTTGGAGTGGGGTATCTGTGGTTTTATTTTCTGGAGTAGGCTACATATAGTTTCCTGGGTGTATCAAAATAGATGAAGCCGCAAATTTTCACAACATGCTTTAACCTATACCTTAAGAGGACCAACAAACAAATGCAGAACTATAAGAACTTTGGCAAAAAGGAGGAGGATAGCTCGCTGCACTTACTATCATCATCACAATGAATGTACGGTATACATCAATCTTGGAATCCTTATGGTTCATATTTACAAAACAGAACTCTACAGAAGGAAGATATGAACATTGGACCAAATACATACACCATGTTAATTTTGATAGGAAAAACACAGCTGAAATTCTTCTATACAGTGAGGGGAAAAAATTATATACCAGCATTTCACGAATGATGAAAAATTGACGCTGTATGAAAAAAGATGATAAACTAGCCTATATCACATATGCATTGTTATATTATCGCAAGTCACAATGACACACAAATTATTTACATAAGAAATTCTAAGTGTTAAAGTTGCAGATTAACATTATGTCCAGGAATCGGTGCACTAAACAAGAGTAATATGAGAGAGAGTGAGTCCCAATCAATTAGCCCAACTTCTTTCTGCAGTAACATGGTTGTGGTAGTGACAGACATATGTATGGGACAGTTTGCTTACTAATTGAAGAAAAAGAATGTGAAAAAGCACAACAAACTTTATATGCAGGTTTCCTAGACTGCACTAATGTGTAGTCTACATTACATGTTACATGGTCATGAATTTGTTATATTATTGACATTAAAAAAAAAAAAAAAGTAAATATTAGCTGCCAGTGTTCACAGACAGCAAGGTCAGTGTCTTCAACTTTTAACTTGCAGAACTACTGTGTCAAAATAATTTAAAGAACGAATTGGCATCCGAGAATCATAAACGAAACACTGGATAACAAAACGACTGTTAACTTGTATTAAAGAAACAGGCTAATGATTACATACCTGTATCGTCGGATATTATGAAGGAGTTTCTTATGTGAGAAAGAAGCCAATGTTTATTATCGTAAATAGCCATGCTTGGAGTAACACGAATACAATATATTAAGTTATTTCACTATACTGCATAACCCGCTTCGTAGCTGCAACACATTCAATTGTCATTTTCTCAGATGTTTCACTCATTTGAAATAAATCACTTTAATGTGTGTAAGCCTGGTCAAGATGATAGAGCACCACACAGGCAGAATCCAATATTTCCTTTCCATGTCATGTCGCATTTTCATTGCGTCGTTTTCACTTCGCACACGAGCGCACACATCTGCCGACTACCATCAAAACTTGTCAATATAGCATAGATGACAGTAACAGCGCAAGAGGTAACTACTCTATTTTCGTCACAAAATCGTCTAGACGGTTATTTGCGGTTAGTCACTGCGTAAAACGAAACTGTAGCACTAGAACATAAAATTACGCGACAGTGGACAACACACAACAAGGTACCGAACGTACGATCTACTAAAAACTATATCGTGCACTTTTTATGAAACTGAGAACGGTCGTATTTAAAGGCCAATTATATACCAGTTTATGATGCAATAATGACGTGAATTGTTTGGCTTAAATATTGGGTGCACAATTCAAAGACTGCATGTTAAAGATCTCTCCTCTTCATTGGTACTTCAAACGTGAAAACTAGCTTTATCTGCAGGTTATTGAAGAAGTATCAAATCTCGATAAGTGTGAGGGGGAAATCCAGAAATCCTCAATATTAGTGATATCCATTGAGATGTGCCAGATCGGTAAAAAAAAAGTAAATATGCTTGGATAATACACGACCGAAATTTTATAACTTTATTATGGCAACTCTGTTGATTAGACCGATTGCCGACAGGGTATTTATTGAGGACGCACGACAATGAGGATCAGTTAAGGTTAATTATTTTAATGATACGATTACTATATAATTAATCTCTATAAAACAAACTGAGTATGACAAAAATAATGTACAATAGCGACCAACTGAATGAGACAAGTCATATTCAGGATGGAATAAGCTCTGACAAGCCATCGTGATTAATGTTAACTGTGGTGAAGGCTTTGTACAACTATCGCGCACCGGTTGTTGAAAATGTAGGATTTATTTTTCACTCGTTTCGGGAGTAAATTATCCATCATTAAGTGTTATACTGGTAGCCTAAAGCATGGACACTCATTTCATTATAGACAATATATTTTTGAAAGCAGGACTAGCGCCTTTTCCCCAGATGTCGATTCTTTTGTCCAAAATATCCCGTGGAAGTTGCACTTTTAGAATTTTATTTTATTTTTGGTGACTAGTTTCTTTTATTATCAAACCAGCCTTAGGGCTAACGCGCCTGGGTGACTTTTGTGACTGTTTTGTCACTCTTCTCAAGTCTACGGATACAGACGAAGATGCGCGCTCGTTTCGACAAACAACCTGGTGACACTTAAGTGCCGACACACGAACAAGCCCGTGACATAACTGCCACTGCTTGACTAATTTTTGATAGCTGCACGCAAATCGCAGCTGACAAAAATTGTCACTCTCCGTGCATTAGCTTGCCAATTGTCAACACAGACACACGAAAACATGCCATCAAAGGCAGTTGACTGCCACGAAGGCGATACTCTAATGATATGCTTAAAGTTGTAAAATACTTACTGGTTACGGTAATCAATTTTCAAAATTTCTAACCATGCTTGTAAATCTTATTTCGCCAGTGTGCAAGACATTTACCTATGAAAGGAGTCAGAATAATACTGAACAATTCCAATATCGGTATCTAATCAGTGAACAATTTTAAACAAAAATTTGTGAAATTTTTTCAATGTTTTTAGCACGTCATTAATACAGCTTTTACAAAGAAAAAAATGTAATTTCCAGGACAGACAGATTCAATAGCTGACTACATCAGGCATTAGGTCTAATGCAAATGTAAGTGGTAACTTTTTTCAATATAACAATCCTCATACCATAATAATAAACTTATTTCGAAAAATACTAGTTAGTTTTGAGTCATTTCCGAAAAGGAGCAAAAATAAAGGCAAATAACAAATATATAATTCATTCATCCAATAAAACTAAGTCCCGGTAGAAGTTGTACAGGAAAGAAGACAACTCATAAAAAAGTTGTGATATCACATGATGGAAATAAAGTCGTCAATCTCAGAGTATTTCACACAATTTCAGTTTTCATAATGCATCTGTTGCTGATAAGTAAAGTGAAAAGTCAGAAATCCGCCCAATACAACAGTGAAACATACCGATCAAGGTGGCGCAGTGGTATCACAGTTGACTCGCATTCGATAGTTCCAATCCACCTCCAGCCATCCAGATTTAGATCTTCCGGGTTTTTCCTAAATGACAACAGACAAATGCCGGGATGGTTCCTTTGAAAGGGCTCGGCCGATTTTCTTCCCAAAAAATCCAAGGTGAACTCCATCCTTAATGGCCTCAATGTCCACAGGACGTTAAACTCTAATCTTCCTTCCAATACCGGTAGTGAAATAATAATCTCTCCTTGTTTCTAGTACAAAAGGCCCAACTCAACTCCTCAATACCATTAAGTCACTGAAAATATTCAGCTGGTATCGATAACTTTCAGCAGTCATCTGAAAATAATGACAAAAACTTGTACGTTGTTGAAGACTATGAAACACTGGAGTAACATACTAATTCATGGTGTACAGTGAAGGAGGCCCTAATTGGAAATTAAATATCTCGAGAATGAATGCGATAAAAGTGAGTACCAAATAGCATTTTTATTGTAAAAGTAGTAATAATATTATACAGAAGTTCACAAAAAGTATGAAAATTTGATAATAGATGGCGCTGTAAGCAGGGCGGTGCATACATTATCAGAGAGTACAATGAAATACGTCAATTGCACGCCGTCTTTGCTATCACATCCGAAATGTCTGCCACAGTAGTACACAATTGGGGTTTTTCAGAACCCAGAAGCGCCAATTTTGCTTATTTACTACTCCATTCATGTGGAAGAGTGCTTCATCTGTGAACCACATACAGCCAATATCAAATCCTTCATTATTAACCACTGTGAGAATTTGGTTCTCAAAGTCAGCCCTCTGCAGTACTGCTCGTACAAGTATGGCCTGTTGGCATTAGATGTTGAATGGGAACAGGTGTAGGCTCCCTTTCAGTATCTTCTGTGTGCTGGAATGCTTCAGACCAACCTCTGTCGCAATTCTTTCTCAGATTTCCTTGGATTTTGCCCAATAATTCCATAACCGTGGTGACATTTGCAGGAGTAAGTGCAGTTTACCTGGGACCAACATTCTCTGCCAGATCATCAATGACGCAGCATGCTATTGGAATTTGATGAAGAGCTTGCAAATTATTTTTGCATCAGGTCCTTTTGACACATTAAACTATGTTTGGAAACGCTCGAGAATTGAGTTGTAACGTGGTATTTCAGAACCATGAAAACACTTTATTAGAAGGAATACATGACTGCAACCTCCTCCTTCGAACGCTAAATAACTGATCGCTTGAAACTGCGGAGCACTGTTTGTAGGCACGCAATAATGCGGCTACAGCGCCATCAGTCGGCAGCTTTTCGAACTCAGCAGCACTCAGCCCTTGTTCTTCCTCTCCTGTAGAGGAGATTGTGTTGGAGTTTGTTGTCCTAGAACATTTACTCCACGAGGTACTGGTGAGGTATGGTTGGCTAGGACGTTTGGAAATACTTGTATGGTGAGCAGCTTTAACTGCCACTTTCAGCACCAGGGCTGGCGGAAATTTGGATGATATAGTGTGAAGAAGAATGTTGGATGTTAGGAAAGGGGATATTTGGAATTCTTCGCGGAAGTAGTCACCTACTTCGTTTTCCTCGCTGGTCTCTCGCTCTTCGTCCTGGAGGCTGCTTTCCTCTTCTCCATGAGGTTAGCGATGTATTCGTCTCACTGTGCAGTGCTGTACTTGTGGTAGACGTCCTTCACTTTCGCTGCGTCCATTACAGAGAGAAGTACTTCGATCTGCTCAGCGTTGAAATGAGTATGGAAGTACTCTTTTCCAGTAGCTACATTCTTCTGCTCTTCTTGTCCCTGGACGAGGGCGGCGCGAGTTGCGTCGTTGCCAGCCCCGCCTTGTGCGGCTGTTGTCGTCCTCGGCTCATGGGGTTGAGCGATTGTCCGCGCTGCGTCGACTTCCACCGTGCCTTCGACGTCTGTCACCTTGCAGGCGACGTCGTCCTCTTCCCACTACGTGCTCGCGTCCGCCCGCGATTCCTTTCCACTTGGGGCAGGAATGGTAGAGGGGGGGATCGTTTCTTGCCTTACGGCGCGCAATTCTTCCCTCATATCCTCCAACGGGCAGCGGAGCAAGTCGATTTCGGCGCGGAAGGTCGCCCTCTCTTCCGCCATTGCGACTTTGAGGGTGGCCACTGTGTCGTTAATCGTTTCGCGCAATTCTTCCTATGGGGTGCGCTCGTCGGTCTTCGGTTCTTCTTGTGTCACCTCCTTCTGTTCCTCAGTGGCCTCAGAAATGTGCGCCTTCCTACTATCGTTGGAGCTATTTTAATAGCTCCAACGACGATAGTTGGTGGCGTGAAGTCCACCACAGTTGGCGCACTTCTTCATCGTACCCGGTGCCATCTTGCATTCCTGTGTATCGTGCACACCAGCGCATTTCAATCACGAGAATGCATGTCTGGCACCAGAAGCACTGGAGTGGCCTCTTCTTCTGCTTCCTCTTCTTCAGCTTTGTGCCGCTAGCCATGCACAGCACCTTGGCAGCAAGGTGTTGCATGAAGGCAGAATGGAAGCCAGACTTGGACATTCCCTTCCCCCATGCGTCACTTTCCGCGTCCACACATGGTGCCGAGATCGGCAGCTAGTCGGGCAACAGCGATGCGTACTCTACTGCCTCCTGGTTGAACTATTTCGATCCTCCTTTTTTTTATCATCTGTAGACAATTCTTACAGCTTTCACAATACAAATGCTTTTTGATGACCTCATCCATCGATACACTTTCTCGAGATATTTAATCGAAAATAAAGTTCTAACAAAATGTCAGTTTGGTTTTCAGAAAGGCTTTTCAACAGAAAACGCTATATATAATTTTACCAATGAAATATTAAATGCTCTGAATACAGAAAGTTGACATATGTAGTTCACATAATATGCAAAATACAGCTGATTCTTCAAACTGGGGAACAATCAAAAATGGGGTGCCCAAGGTTAGGTCTTGGGCCCTTTGGTGTTCTTATCATATATTAATGTCTTGCCATTCTATATTCATGAAGATGCAGAGCTGATGATACAAGTATAGTTATCACACCTGACAGACAAGAACTAACTGAAGAAATTGTAAACGACATCTTTCAGAAAATCATTAAGTGGATCTCAGCAAATGGACTATCATTAAATTTTGATAACACACAGTACATACAGTTCCATTCAGTAAATGGAATGACACCATTAATAAATATAGAAATCTGTAGAAAAGGTAAAATATTCAAAAATTTTAGGTGTATGCATTGAAGAGGGGCTGAATTGCAAAAAAATAACTGCTGAAACGTTTGCTCTAAGGTAATTGCACATTTTGGTGATATATGTCTCAGTAAATTAGCTGACTATGCCTATTTTCATTCTCTGTTTTCGTATGGCATCATTTTGTGGGCTAATTCATCATTGAGTAAAAAAGGATTCATTGCACAAAAACGTGTAATCAGAATAATTGCTGTAGCCCATCCAAGATCATCCTGGAGATACTTATATATATATATATATATATATATATATATATATATATATATATATATATATATATATATATATATATATATCTTCACAGTGTATACTTATGAAATTTGCTATTACCAACCCCACCACATTCAAAAGCAATAGCAGTGTACATACCTACAACACTAGGAGAAAGATTCAAGGTTAAATCTAGCTTTGGCACAGAAAGGGGTGAATTATGCTGCCATGAAAGTCTTTGGTCACCTACCAAACAGCATAAAAAGCATGACAGATAGCCATCTAGCATTTAAAAATAAATTAAAAGAATTTCTGAACTGCAACTCCTTCTACACAAATTCTATGAAATTTTAGAGATAAATCAATATATCTGAAAAAAAAAAGCAAATGAAAAAATGTGTCATGTAATATTTAGTACAAAGAAATAATTAGTTAAGACAACTTTCATCAACCTGACACATTCCACATCATTACGAAGTGTTGTATTCATGATCTATGGCACAACTTCTAATCTAATCAAAAACTGTTTTCATTGCAATACCAAAGTGTAAATTGTTTTGTTTTATATTAAGATTATATGAGTAATTCAGAATATTTTATGTGTTTTATCATAAAACTGTGTTCCAAACGCAATAGCATTTTGAACTAAAATTGATAAATGATGGCTTTTCGAAATGACTGATTCAATTTTGAATTTAGGCACTCCTTCGCTGGTCACCCTCTATCTGTAAAGTTTTACAAAAAGATGATGTAAACTGTTCTTATTTTTAATATACATTATTTTGAGTGTCATAGGTTCACAAATAATGAACATTTCTTCCAAATCTATACCGACAAATGACGCTTGGATTTGGAAATATATTTAGTGATTATCATCTGTTGTGTACACACTCCACTTTAATTATGTGATGTGCAAGTGACAAAAACATTTTGGCACGGTGAATAAAATCAGCCTTGCACATTAGCCTTTGTTGCTAAGTGCTAAAATACAAGATATAATCAGCCATTTTACTATCATTAATTAAACTATTTTGGCTTCATATCTGAACTTATTTAATTCTTCTGTAGTTGACCAGAGTATTTAGTCAACTCTAGCAGTATTAAAGCATGGAACATAAGATATGAAGAGAAAACAGTTGTAAATGAGAAACAGAATGATGGCTGCATCTTGTATTTTGACTCTTTTGAATAAAGGTCAATCACATTATTCATTACATGCAGGCAGTAGCGGCTCATGCTCAATTTCACTAGCTAGGGTCAAGGCGAAATCGTTTCGACTTGTTTGCTATGTCTATTCAGACAGTCAAGGTACGACAGTAAGCGGCAATGTCGTGTTGAAATAGTAGCATGCTTGACTGAGAAGGCAGGGTTGTCAACTGAACACAGCACTTATACTGAAAGCAGGTTTATTGCGAACTTAACATACACACAGCATTAACTGCCTCTCGAGCAGAGTGCTCTGCTATTAATACACAGGCAGAATGTATCAGAAATTAGAAGAATAGTTAACATATGAAACATGTAGAAATTACAAGTGAACATAAGAAACATGTAGAATATTCTGAAAATGAAAATTACAAATAAATAAATTTTTGCCAGTGGATGGGATTGAACCGACGACCTTCAGCACCATAACCAGTGATGCTATTCATTGCGCCATGCCATAGTAAACTTGGCGTCTCGCAACATTGCTTCCTCTCCTGCAAGAACAGCGACCCCCTGTTAAGTTCTCTTTGGAGCCAGCTGCAATGTCCTGGATCTTGATCTTGTCGTGAGTCCTCTGTATGGCAGTTCTGGAGAATCCTTTCCTTCTGCACGATTACCGATGGTAGACATTCCTGTCGTGGCTTCATCACTGTCATTATCGTCCTTAGAGTCCTTGAACAAAAGGCCATTTTCGCCTCTCTCCTTTTCAGGTTCGTAGTAAGGCTTCATGCAGAGGACGTGAACAATGTCTCTTCGTTTTTGTCGTTTTGACTTCGTATGTGATATCTGGCAGGTGGCGTCTGACACAATACGGACCAAAGTATCGCTTCAATAACTTTTCTGTTAGTCCTACTTTCCATACAGGGGTAAAAATCCATACCAGATCTCCTGGGCTGTACACTACAGGTCGGCGCTTGTCGTATACCGCTGACGGTACTGCTCCTGGGCGTCCAGTGTCCATATGCGAGCCAGTTGTCTTGCTTCTTCGACCCTGGTGATGAGACGTTTCACATAGTCATCCTGAGTGTCGTTCAGCTGGAACGGGAACAGCGTATCCACTGTCGTATCAGCTTCACGGCCATGGAGCAGGAAAAACGGCATGAAGCCTGTGGTGTCTTTTCTCGCGGTATTATAAGGAAATATCACGACCAGCAGTATTGTATCCCAATCCTTCTGCTCAACATCGACGTACATCGAAAGCATATCTGCTAACGTCTTGTTAAAACGTTCCGTAAGACCATTTGTCTGAGGATGGCACGCTTTTGTCATTCTGTGGACAATGTTGCAACGTGATATTACCTCTGATACTAGTTTTGACTGGAATAGTAATAGTAATAACAATAATAATATGGTTTTCTGTTCCACAGGACCTAACTGAGGAGTGAGACTCCATGGTCATGGAACAAGTCAATACATGAATTTTAACACAAGAATGGTGATAGAAAATTTTTGAGTTGTCGTATGCACATGACAATCTTAAGACAAAGTGAAAAGAATCATTAAAGAGAAAAATGAATTAGCTTAATTGTTTAAGTTTTCAAAAAAATTCAATTGTTTGTTAAGCTTATGGGACTTAACTACGGGGTTATCAGTCCTAAACATACAAACTACTTAACAACTAGCTTAACCTAAGGATGGCACAAATATCCATGCCCGAGGGGGGATTCGAACCCCCGACTGTAGTGGCCGTGCAGACCGTGACTGAAGCACCTCAGTCCCCTCGGCCACCGCGGCCGGCTTTAACTTTTCTATGAGTTTCTCAACAGAATAAAAGGAGTGAGCCATGAGGTAACTCTTCAATTTAGAATTGAAAGCATGTGGGTTAGTGGTAAGATTCTTTAATTCTTGTGGCAGCATATTGAAAATGGACACTGCAGAATATTGTACTTAATTCAGATATCGTTCTAATGGTAAATAAAGCAGAATTTAGTTTTGGAACAAGCTCCTAAACATGGGCTTTCCACGACAGCTTACTGTCTATCTGAACTGTTCAGTCTCACTTATCATATGCCCATTATGTGTAATCAAAATGTCAACTTTCGTCAAATTATGTGTTGGAAATTGTAAAAACTGAGTTGTACTGTGATTTAACATCAACTTGTTTTCTACAACCATGAACTTCACTTGAACTGCATTATTTGGTACTGTGTCAATATTACGAACAACATCCTTCACTACCAAGCTGTTATCATAAGCAAACAAAAATATTTTACAATCACCTGTTATACTCGAAGGCATATCATTTATATGAATAACAAACAGTAACGGTCCCAAATCAGACCCCTGGGGTACACCAGACTTAATTGGGGCCCCTTTGCGATTGTACATCATACCCATTTTCTACACTGTGGAGAATTACCTTTTGTTGTCTATTATTAAAGTAACAGGTGAACCAGTTGTGAGCAGCTACTCGTATTCCATACTTCTGCAACAATATTTTGTGATCAACACAATCAAAACTTTCGTTAAATCAAAGAAGACGCCTAATGTCCGTAACCTCTTATTTAAACCATTAAGTGCTACACAGAGAAACGAAAATATAGCATTTTCAGTCGTTAAACCACTTCTAAAACCAAACTGTACGTTTGACAACAAATTATGTGAACTGAAAGGATCAATTAATCTTTAATATACAGCCCATTCAATAACCTTAGAAAAACAGATGGCATAGAAATAGGTCTATAGTTGTCTACATTATCACTTTCTCCTTTTTTATAAAGTGGTTTCACAACTGAGTTCTTTAATGTACCAGGAAACTGACCATTCTGAAAGGAAAAATTACAAATATGGCTTAGTACTGGGCTAACATATGGAGAACAGTACTTTAGAATTCTGCTAGATACCCCATCATATCCACAAGAGTCCTTAGTCTTTAGTGATTTAATTATTGACTCAATCTCACCTATGGAAGTATCATGAAGGATCATTTCAGGTAACAACCTAGGAAAGGCGTTTTCTAGAAATGTTATATGATTACATGTAGAAACTAAGGTTTTGTTTAGTTCAAATGTTCAAATGTTTGTTAAGCTTATGGGACTTAACTACGGGGTCATCAGTCCCTAAACTTACAAACTACTTATGAACTACTTACGAACTAGGACGGCACAAATATCCATGCCCGAGGGGGGATTCGAACCCCCGACCGTAGTGGCCGTGCTGACCGTGACTGGAGCGCCTCAGTCACCTCGGCCACTGCGGCCGGCTTTTGTTTAGTTCTCCTACTATATTCAGAAAGTGATTATTGAATATTGCACATATATCTAACTTGTCAGTAATAGAAACACCTCTACTATGCACTGACTTTATATCTTCTACCTGTTGCTGTTGACCAGACTCTTCCTTCACGACTGACCAGATAGTTTTAATTTTATCCTGAGAGTTTGCTATTCATTTTGCACACCACATACTTTTTGCAATCTTAATGACATTTGCATGATCAGATATCATCACATGTGGTGCTCCATGCTTCAAAATAATGTCTTCTACAAGGAATTTTGCAATCTCTGGAGCTTCTGCAGCCTGGACAGGTTTGGTGACAGTGTAGCATGTGAGGTAGTCAGTGCAAACTATTATCCATCGATTACCGGTTGTCAACTTCGGGAACCTCCCTAAAAGATCGATCCCAACTCGGTGCAATGGAGCTGCTGCAGGTGGAATTGGTACCAGATGCCCTGGAGGTAATTGCGGCACATGCATCCGTCACTGGCACTCTTTACAGTGACTCACATAGTGCTTGACAGATCGGTAGAGACCTTTCCAGCAATACCTGCGTCTGATTCTGTCTAGGGTCTTCACGAATCCCAGATGCCCGGATATTGGAGCATTGTGGAAATACTTCAGAATAGCTGGTTGGAGGTGAGCTGGACGACCAGTAGCCATTTGGGGCCCAGTGGATCGTAGTTGGTCTTATACAATGTCCCGCTTATAAGTTTGAGCTCTCCATTGCGCGGTTCTCCTTTCTCCAAGGCCTCTATCGTTTTTAATAGTGCTGGATCTTCCCGCTGTGCAGCTGTAGCATCACCTAATTCAGTAAGCTCTGAAATTTCATTCGTGCTGCTGTGTTCCACTAATGGATTCCTCAAAAGGCAGTCGGCATTCTTGTGTTTGCGCCCGTTCTTGAATACCACTGTGATGTCGTACTCTTGGAGTCTTAGTGCCCATCTTGCTAGTCGACCTGATGGATCCTTCAAGCTATTCAGCCAACATTCTTTTTCAGCTGTAGAGTAGTTTATCTCGGACTTTGAGAGTATACTTGATGCATACGCTATCACCTTTTCAGCAGATTCTTTAACTTGTACAAGCACTGCACCAATCCCATAACCACTTGCATCTATGTGAAGTTCAGTTTCTGCATTCTCATCATACAAGGCTAGAACTGGTGCGGAAGTTAGAGCCTCCTTAAGTGCCCGGAAAGCTCTTTCTTATGTCTCATCTCTGTAAAACTTGGCGTCCCCATGCAGAAGTTCTTGTAATGGACGTGCCTTGTTACAAAATCCTTTTATGAAATGTCGGTTTAGGAGCACAGCCTGAGAAAACTTCTCATATCACTAATGTGCTGAGGAGTTGGAAATTCTGTGACTGCCCTTACTTTATCTGGAACAGGACAGACACCATCTCCATTGACTAGGTGCCCCAGGATTTTTATCTCTTTGGCAACGAAGAGGCACTTCTTTAGAATGAGGCGGAGTCCTGCAGTTTGAACACACTACAATACACTTAAAAGGCGACTCAGGTGTTCTTCAAATGTGTTTGAAATAACGATAATGACATTTAAATAGCAAAGACACGTCGTCCACTTAAGGTGTCGAAGCAAGATGTCCATAATGCGTTCGAATGTGGCCGGAGCAATACATAATCCAAATGGCATTACTTTGAATTCATAGAGGCCCTCAGGTGTAACAAAAGCCGTCTTCTCTCTGTCAGCTTCGTCAACCTCGATTTGCCAGTAACCTGTCTGCATGTCCATAGTTAAGAAGTATGTAGCTTCTTTCAAGGAGTCTAAGGAGTTGTCAGTGCACGGCAATGAGTAGATATCTTTCTTTGTTATTTTGTTCAGCTGCCGATAGTCGACACAGGATCGACACGTGCCATCCTTCTTCTTTACGAGGACCTCCAGAGACGACCAAGGACTCTCTGAAGGTTGAATAATGTCATCTCGCATGATCTTCTCCACTTCCTCCCGAATTATCCGTCTTTCAGCGGGCGACACTCTATACGAACGCTGGCTAATTGGTGGATCATCCCCAGTATTGATACGGTGTTTTATCGTGGGCTGTTTGGCCTGACTCTTCTTCTGCTACGGTGTGAATGCACCCGAAAATTAGCGTAGTATAGCTAACACCCGCTGGCGTTGTTCCTTGGTCAGTCCGGCCCTTATTGGCAGTTCCACGGTTGTTTCCACCAGCGTGTTGTCTGTCCTAACAGCAGAGCATGGGCCTTCATTGATGACGTTGAGCTCATCATTCTGGATTGTTTCAGCTGTCCCGATACACATACCTTTGGGAATAAGTTGTGACTGCTCGTGACAATTAGTGATCCAAATCTCTCCTCGACCACCGGTAATGCTAATGATAGCTGCTGCTATGTAAATTTCTTTTGTAAGCCTAGTAAACTTTTTACTATCGACAAGCACTTCACAGTTTAATCGATCATCTGTGTTTGTGACTGGAACTCTTCTCATGGGCGGGATCGTCACATAGTCAATGGCAAATAACTTCCAGAAAATTCTGTATTTGGTGTACCAGTTGGAACGACTTTCTCAATTTGCAGCTCAGATCTTCCATAGTCAATGATGTCTTGGGATGCCTGAAGGAAGTCCCATCTGAGGATGACATTATGACTACATTCTGTTAAAACGACAAATTCAAACGGCTAGGTCCTGTTGTTGATGGTTATTCTTGGGACACAAGTTCCTGCTGACTGGACGTACATTCCATTTGCGACTTTCAGCACAGTTGCCCCCGTATCACAGGACATTGTCTTCTTTAGTTTGTGGCGGTAATTATCCGACAATACAGAGAAAGAAGCTCCTGAATCAACAAGTGCCTGGACAGGTTGACCGTCAGTTATGACGTCGATGAGATTTCCTGACATCTTAACGACTGTCGTCCATGGACGATTTTCATTTGCTGCGGCCTCACCTCCGTAGATGGTCGCCTCGCTTAGTTTTCCTGGGCGCGGCGGCTAGGGGAGCGGATAACACCTCTGTACGGCGACGGTGAACGGCATCGGCGCATTGGGGAGCGACCTCGTCCAGGATATGGCACTGGTCTTCTTCCCATAGATCGACTGAACTCATCAGCAGGTAATTGCCTGGGATAGAACTGCTCTGATGGCTGACGTCATGCGCCAAAATAATCGTCGAATACTCGTCTTCTCTCTCTGCAATACCGTACGACATGTCCAGGCCATCCACAGTGGAAACACAGTGGTGCGTCGTTTTCTTCTGTCCTCCAACGTCTGTTCTTCTGCGGGGCGTCATAGTTGCTGGTTGAGTTGGTTGTGGTCGCGACGGCCAGTTCATAGGCTGCCGTTTGGCGGCTGCAGCGTAAGTCATAGCAGGGCGACGCCATTCTTCACGTCGGGTGTGTCTGGTGGACCAGACAGGAGTTAATGTCTGAAATACCTCTTCCTCAGCGGCGTCGGTTCCCTCGTGACTTACAGGACTTACATCCATGGTATAATACTCCCGGCTGCCAGAAACTGTTGTAATTCTTCTCTCACAATTTGTCGTATGAGAGAAGACATATTGGTCTTCCACAACGGCCATAGGGACTACATTGGGGAGTCTGTCATATTTCTTTCAAGGCAACATTGTTTGGTGGAGGCGCCAGGTATCCTGTGCAACAGCTGCACCACCGTGGCTCCGATTAGTCAACGTAAAAGTCGTTGCTTACATGGACTACAACCGGAATACAAGGGATATACCGAGTAGATCCTTCCGAATGTCTGTATTATCAGAATAACGATAGACACGAAACCAGCGGTAAGCCAGCTGCACTTCAGACACCCGTCGGTGTTCTCTGGAGACGCTGGACAGGACCCCAACAAATGGCTAAAAGGGTCCGAATTAGTCGCCAAGTACAACAGGTGGGATCATACAAGCCGGCCGCAGTGGCCGCGGGGACAGAGGCGCTCCAGTCACGGTCTGCACGGCCACTATGTCGGGGGTTCGAATCCCCCCTCGGGCATGGATATTTGTGCCGTCCTTAGTATAAGGTAGTTCGTAAGTAGTTTGTAAGTTTAGGGACTGATGACCCCGTAGTTAAGTCCCATAAGCTTGACAAACATTTGAACATTTTTTGGATGATACAATGTACTTGGCCAAAGTTTATTTCTACCTGGACGGAACAGCCCAGAAATGGTTCGAAAACAACGAAGAGAAGCTGAATGACTGGGAAACGTTTCAGACGGAACTCAAGAAGACGCTTGGAGACCGCCAGCGACAAATCCGATCGGCGGAAGAACAACCAACATGTCTTCGCTTCCCTCATACGACAAATTGTGAGAGAAGAATTAAAACAGTTATGGCAGCCGGGACTATTAGACCGAGCGATCATCAGATCACGGCCATGGATGTAAGCCCTGTAAGTCACGAGGGAGCCGACGCCGCTGAGGAAGAGGTATATCAGTCAATAGCTCATGTCTGCCCCACCAATCGCACCTGACGTGAAGAACGGCGTCGCCCTGCTATGACTTACGTTGCAACCGCCAAACGGCAGCCTATGACCTGGCCGATGCGGCCACAACCAACTCACGAGTATTCGACGATTATATTGCCACAAGATGTCAGCCATCAGAGCAGTTCTATCCCAGGCAATCACCTGCTGATGAGTTCAGTCGACCTATGGGAAGAAGCCCATCGCCGTACCCTAGACGAGGTCGCTCCCCGACACGCCGCAGCCGTTCACCATCGCCGTACAGGGGTACCAGCCGCCGTGCCCAAGAAAACTAAGCGAGACGACTATCTACGTATCTGTGGCCGCCGCAGATAAAAAGCCTTCATGGACGATAGTCGCTAAGATGTCGAGAAATCTCATCGACGTCATAATCGACGGCCAACCAGTCCGGGCACTTGTTGATTCAGGATCGCCTTTCTCTGTATTGTCGGATAATTACCGCTGCACACTAAAGAAGACAATGTCTTGTGATCCGGGGGCAACTGTGCTGAAGGTCGCAAATGGAAAGTACGTCCAGCCAGCAGAAACGTGTGTCACAAGAATAACCATCAACAACAGCACCCAGCCGTTTGAATTCGTCGTGTTAACAGAATGTTGTCACAATGTTCGGATGGGACCTCCTTCAGGCATCCCAAGTTATCATTGTCTGTGGAAGATCTGAGCTGCAAATTGAAGAAGTTGTTCCAACGGGTACACGAAATACAGAATTTTCTGGGAAGATATTTGCCGTTGACTATGTGACGATCCCGCCGTTGAGGATAAGAAGAGTTGCAGTCACAAACACAGATGAGCGATTAAACTGTGAATTACTTGTTGATAGTAAAACGTTTATCAGCCTCACCAACGAAATTTACTTAGCAGCGGCTATCATTAGCATTACCGGAGGTCGAGGAGAGATTTGGATCACTAATTGTCACATCTAGTCGCAACTAATCCCCAAAGGAATGTGTATCGAGACAGCTGAACCAATCCAGGACGGTGAGCTCAATGTCATCAACGAAGATGCATGCTCTGGTGTTAGGACAGACAACACGCTGGAGGAAACAAACGAGGAACTGCCAATAGGGCCCAGACTGACCAAGGAACAACGCCAGCGGGTGTTAGCTATAATACGTCAATTTTCGGGTGCATTCACACCTCAGCAGGGGAAGAGTCAGACGAAACGGCCCACGATAAGGCATTGTATCAATACTGGCAATCATCCAACAACTAGCCAGCGTTCGTATAGAGTGTCGCCAGCTGAAAGACGGATAATTCGGGAGGAACTGGACAAGATGTTGCACGATGACATTATTCAACCTTCAGAGAGTCCTTGGTGGTCTCTGGTGGTCCTGGTAAAGAAGAAGGATGGCACGTGGCGATTCTCTATCGACTATCGGCGGCTGGACAAAATCACAAAGAAAGATGTCTACCCACTGCCGCGCATTGTCGACACCTTAGACTGCACGAAAGGAGCTACATACTTCTCAACTATGGACATGCAGACAGGTTACTGGCAAATCGAGGTTGACGAAGCTGACAGGGAGAAGACGGCCTTTATTACACCTCATGGCCTCTATGAATTCAAAGTAATGACATTTGGATTATGTAATGCTCCGCCACATTCGAACGCATGATGGACATCTTGCTTCGACACCTTAAGTGGACGACGTATCTTTGCTATTTAGATGACATTGTCGTTTTTCGAAAACATTTGAAGAACATCTGAGTCGCCTGTCAACTGTGTTGAAGTGTGTTCAGAGTGCAGGAATCCGCCTCAATCCAAAGAAGTGCCTCTTTGTAGCCAAAGAGAAAAAAAAATTGGGGCACCTAGTCAACGGAGATGGTGTCCGCCCTGATCCAGATAAAGTAAGGGTAGTCACAGAATTTCCAACTCCTCAGCACATTCTTGATGCGAGAAGTTTACTCAGGCTATGCTCATACTACCGAGTTTTCATAAAAGGATTTTGTAACAAGGCACGTTCATTACAAGAACTTCTGCAGAGAGACGACAAGTTTTTACTGAAATGAGACAAAAGAAAGAGCTTTCCGGGCACTTAAGGAGGCTTCCGCACCAGTGCTAGTCTTTTACGACGAGAATGCGGAAACGGAACTTCACACAGACACTAGTGGTTATGGGATTGGTGCAGTGCTTGTACTTGTTCAGGAAGGTGCGGAAAAGGTGATAGCCTATGCATCAAGAGTACTCTCAATGTCCGAGATAAACTACTCTACAACTGAGAAAGAATGTCTCGCAGTATTCTGGGCTATCGAAAAGTTCCGGCCATATTTATTCGACAAGCCATTCACCGTCGTGACAGATCACCATTCTTTGTGTTGGCTGACTAGCTTGAAGGATCCATCAGGTCAGATGGGCACTAAGACTACAAGATTACGATGTCACAGTGCTATTCAAGAACGGGCGCAAACGCAAGGATGCCGACTGTCTTTCGAGGAATCCATTAGCGGAACACAACAGCACGAATGAAATTTCAGCCCTCGCTGAATTAGATGACGTTACAGCTGAACAGAGGGGAGATCCAGTACTATTAAAAACGATACAGGCCTTGGAGAAAGGAGAGCCGACCAATGGAGAGTTCCAACTTATAAACGGAACATTGTATAAGAACAACTATGATCCGCTGGGCCCCGTATGGCTACTGTTCGTTCCAGCTCATCTTCAGTGAGCTATTCACATGTATTTCCATGATACTCCAATATCCGGTCATCTGGGATTCGTGAAGACCCTAGATAGAATTAGACGTGGGTACTAGTGAAGGGGTCTCTACCGATCTGTCAAGCACTATGCGAGTCACTCTAAATAGTGGCAGCGACGGAAGCATGTGCCGCAATAACCTCCAGGGCATCTCGTACCGATTCCGCCGGCAGCAGCTCCATTCCACAGAGTTGGGATCGATCTTTTAGGGAGGTTCCCGAAGTCGACAACCGGTAACCGTTGGATAATAGTCTGCACTGACTACCTCACACGCTACGCTGTCACCAAACCTGTGCCGACTGCAGAAGCTCCAGAGATCTCAAAATTTCTTGTAGAAGACATTATTTTAAAGCATCGAGCACCACGTGTCATGATATCTGATCGTGGAAAACTATTCCAGTAGAAACTAGTATCAGAAGTAATGTCACAGTGGGACATTGTCCACAGAATGACAACTGCATACCATCCTCAGACAAATTGTCTTACAGAACGTTTTAATAAGACGTTAGCGAATATGCTGTCGATGTTGAGCAGAAGGATTGGGATACAATTCTGCCAGTTGTGACTTTTGCTTACAATACCGCAAGACAAGACACCACAGGCTTCACGACGTTTTCCCTGCTTCATGGCCGTGAAGCTGAGACGACAATGGATATGCTGTTGTCGTTCCAGCCGGACGACACTCAGGTTGACTATGTTAAATATCTCATCACCAGGGTCGAAGAAGCAAGACAGCTGGCTCGTATACGGACTCTGGACGCCCAGGAGAACGACCGTCAGCGGTATAACGGCAAGCATCGACCTGTTGTGTACAGCCCACGAGATCTGGTACGGATTTTTACCCCTGTACGTAACGTTGGACTGTCGGAAAAGTTATTGAAGCGATACCTTGGTCCGTATCGTGTCATACGCCGCTTGTGAGACGTCACTTACGAAGTTGAGGACGAAACGACAAAAACGAAGACACATTGTTCACCTCCTGCGCATGAATCCTTACTTCAATCCTGAAGAACAGGTAGGCGACAATGCTTTCTTGTTCAAGGTCTATACGGACAGTAATGTTACTGATGAATCCACGACAGGAACGTCTGTCGTCGATAATCGTGGAGAAGGGAAGGATTTACTTGAACTGCCATACAGAGGGCATGACAAGGTCAAAATCCAGGACATTTTAGCTGGCTCCACAGGGAACATAACAGCGGGTCGCTGTTTTTCGAGGAGAGGGAGCAATGCCGTGGGACCCGGCGTGGCACAGGGCATAGCGTCACCGAATGCGGTTCTGAAGGTCGCCGGTTCAATCCCGTCCACTGGCAAAAATTTATTTATTCATAATTAACAAATGCAGAATGTTCTACATCTTTCGTATGTTCAGACGTAAATTCTACTTGTTTCTTATGTTAACTGTTCTTCTAATTTCAGGTACATTCTGTCTGTGTATAAATAGCAGAGCACTCTGCCCGAGAGGCAGTTAGTGCTACGTGTATGTTAAGTTCGTAATAAACTTGCTTTCAGTATGAGTGCTGTGTTCAGTTGCCTTCGAAGTCAAGCCTGCTTCCATTTCAATGTGACAATTTATCAAGTTTTTCTTAATGTATTAAATGATGTAGCAAGAAATTAAGGAAAAGAACTTTTATTCTCAGTACCATTTCGGCATTATCTCATATTCCGGTCCACTCTATATCTACATATACATAAATGCTTTGGAAATCACATTTAAATGCTTAGCAGAGGATTCATTGAAATGCTTTTATGAAATTTCTCTAAAGTTCCATTCTCCAATAGTAGGCTATGCAGTGGAAAGAAACCTCTTTTCCTGTCCTATCTTATTTTTCTGTTTGTAATATGATGACCATGTCTCCCCAAGGTATAAAGAAAAAGGAGGTAGGCCATTTTGACCCTTGGTGAGCAAACACTCCCACACTACATTGCCGCGTCTTCTCCATGACGTCAAGGTGGCAGTCATTCTACATCTACATCTACATACATACTCCGCAATTCACCGTAAGGTGCGTGGCGGAGGGTACACTATACCACTACTAGGCATTTCCTTTCCTATTCCACTCCCAAATTGAACGAGGAAAAAAAGAATGCCTATATGCCTCCGTACGAGCCCTAGTTTCTCTTATCTTGTCTTTGTGATCTTTACGCGAAATGTAAGTAGGCGGCAGCAAGATCGTACTACACTCAGCTTCAAATTCCGGCCCTCTAAATTTACTTAACAGAAATTCACGAAAAGAACGTCGTCTTTCTTCCAGCGATCCCCAATTGTGTTGCCGGAGCATTTCCGTGACACTCGCGCATTGGTCGAACCTACCGGAAACAAATCTAGCTGCTCGCTTCTGAACCGCCTCTATGTCTTCCTTCAAACCGATCTGCTGCGGGTCCCAAATACTTGAGCAATACTCAAGACGTGGTCGTACAAGCGTTTTATACGCGGTCTCCTTTACAGGTGAAGTACATCTTCCCAAAATTCTCCCAATAAACCGAAGTCGGCTGTCTGCCTTACTCACAACTGTCCTTACATGCTCGTTCCATTTCATATCGCTCTGCAATGTTACACCTAGATATTTGAACGACGCGACAGCATCAAGAAGCTCACTACTAATGCTGTATTCGAACATTATAGGATTGTTTTTTTCTACTCATGCGCATCACCTTACATTTTTCTACATTGAGAGCTAGCTGCCATTCTTCGCACCAACTAGAAATTTTGTGTAAGTCATCCTGTATGCTATTACAGTCAGTTACAGACGACACCCTCCCATACACCACAGCATCATCAGCAAACAGCCGCAAATTACAACTTACTCTGTCCATCAGATCATTTATATAGATAGAAAATAATAGCGGTCCTATCACACTCCCCTGGGGCACGCCTGACGATACACTCGTCTCTGATGAACACTCGCCGTCGAGAACAACGTACTGCGTTCTATTACTTAGGAAGTCTTCCAGCCAGTCACAAATCTGTGAACCTATTCCATAAGCTCGTATCTTCGTTAGCAGTCTGCAGTGTGGCACCGCGTCAAACGCCTTTTTGAAGTCGAGGAAAACACAATCCGCCTGTTGCCCTTCATCCATGGCTCTCAAGATGTCATGTGAGAAAAGGGCAAGCTGAGTTTCACATAAACGATGTTTCCTAAACCGGTGCTGATTCATGGAAAGAAGCTTTTCCGTTTCAAGGAAATTTACTATATTCGAACTGAGAATATGCTCCAAAATTCTACATGAAACCGATGTCAACGATATTGGCCTGTAATTGTATGGGTCAGTTCTCTTTCCTTTCTTATAAACGGGAGTCACCTGCGATTTTTTTCCAATCACTAGGAACTTTGCGCTGAATTAAAGATTCGCTATAAATGCAAGCTAAGTAGGGGGCCAATGCCGCAGAATAGTCTTTGTAAAACCGAACTGGTATTCCATCCGGACCAGCAGACTTTTTCGTATTTAGCTCTCTCAGCTACTTCTCTACACCGGAAATACCTATTGCTATGTCCCCCATTTCGGAATTAGTACGTTGATCAAATGATGGTATATTTGTGCAGTCCTCCTGCGTGAAAGATTTCTTAAAGGTTAAATTTAGAACTTCAGCTTTCCGTTTGCTTTCTTCTATTACTGCCCCGGAATGATCAACTAGTGACTGGACAGTGGGCTTTGACCCGCTTATCGATTTTACATAGGACCAGAATTTTTTCGGGTTCTCGGAAAGATGTTTTGCTAAGGTATGGCTAAGGTATGCTTCACGCATCGATCTTTTTATAGACGCACGAATCTCTACTAACTTTTGCCTGTCATCATTTGCGTGTTCTTTTTTGAATCGAGAGTGCAACAGCTTTTGCTTTCTCAGCAGCTTTCTAACATTATTATTATACCACGGTGGATCTTTTCCAGCCTTAATCGTCTTTACTGGCACATATTTCTCTAAGCCTTTATTAACAATGCACTTAAATTTAGTCCACAATTCCTCTACATCCATAGTCCCAGAATTAAACGATGCCCATTCATTTTCTAAGTGCGATCGTAACATTTGCTTGTCGGCTCTTCCCAACAAAAACACGCTCCTAGCCTTCTTGACTGGTTTATGAACTTTGGTCACCATCGACGCTATGACGATATCATGATCACTAATTCCTGTCTCTACACAGACATCGTTAATAAGGTCAGGCTTGTTTGTGGCTATAAGGTCTAGAATATTTCCATTTCGCGTGGGTTGCCGGTTTAACTGCTCAAGACAGTTTTCGGAGAATGTGTCCAAAAGTAGCTCGCAAGACTGCTTGTCTGTACCGCCTGAAATGTAACTAGCGAGGTCCCAGTCTATACTCTTAAGGTTGAAGTCACCTCCGACTAATATTACATGGCCCGGATACCTATGCACTACCTGGTGTAGACTTTCCTTGAATGATTCTAAAACTGCTACAGCAGCACTGGGGGGCCGGTTAAAACACCCAACTATTAACTTTACTTCTTTTAGACCTGTTATATGTGCCCAGATAACTTCACAGTTACTTTCAACCTCGATTTCAGTAGAAACAATATCTTTGTCCACAGCGATGAACACCCCTCCCCCAGTTGTATCAGATCTATCTTTCCGATATACATTCCACGCTTCGCTAAATATTTCTGAACTTGCCACATCATCATTTAGCCAAGACAAGGCTTACTGTAACTGTGGCGTCGCACTATTTATTAACACCACTTGAAGGACGAGGAACAGTACTCGTCACGTTTCTTTCTAAGGATGAGCACTTGCAGTGTGAATGGATAGTTAGATGCAAATGCAAGGACAAAGTAAATGTGAAAACTGAATGTGTGTGATCAGGTCATTTTTAGGGTGCGTTTATGCTGCCACCGCGCTGCTCGCCGATATGGCACAATGATGATGAATCAAACACACAGAGTCTTACCGGCCCATTTAGCGTGCACCATCGCAGCTCGCTGCTCGCTACGATTCTCGCCAGTCAATGATATCAAACTTGTTTGTGTTTCGCGCTACGACCATCGCCGCCCGGCCTGAAACTTGCACTGTGATTGGTTGCTTCAAGGTCACTCTAGCAGAGTGGCGCTTGACTGTTGTGCGCGTGGAACTTTTGTGCACATAGCGAACAATATTGTTTGTTAGAGGTAGTTTCAGTACAGGCAACAATGAGCGAGGATCTGAAGCAGATGGTTATTACGCCTGTAAAAGCGATATGGATAGTTTTTGAGCTGTTGGTAGTACTTGTGAAAGTATCTGTAGTAAGGACATTCAGCATTCAAAGGATGCAGTCAATACCTCCTCTTCCTTCTCCTTTCTAATAACACCATATTTGTAGCGAATAAATCACTGTCACTGTCGTTAGACGATGTGGAGAACATGTGTGACGCTTCACTCTACTGCAGTTGTGCACTCAGCTCTAATGTAACAGCTGCAGGAGAAAACACATGGCGAGCAGCGAGCAGCGAGGTGCCTACAGCGTGAATGCAACGGGGCTGCGGCCAGCAGCGAGCTGCCAGCTGCGAGTTGGCAGCATAAACGCACCCGTAGCCTGAAGACGGAATCTTAGAACAGAGCTGCTAGGATTACTTTCAAGACATAAGTTATTACCAACAGAAAAACCATGCATAAATATTCCAAATTGACATGGAAAATCAGTCGAATAAAGCATGTATGTAAGTAATAAGAAATCTACATATACATACACACCAAATAATTAAAACTCAAAATTATCAAAATATAAATGAATTCTCATAAATATAATGCTCTTTCACGTCTTACTATATTAATTTATATCAATGAATGATTCGCAACTTCATGTTGGAAACAAATAATGTTGCTCATTTTTATTAATTTTTCCTCCCGGATATAATAGCATCATTTTGTCGTAGAAATAGACATTATTTCTAAATATTCTCGATATGTTAATTATTTTAAAGCACAAATAATTCAGCTTACAAAAGCAGCATATATCATGTAATTCTCTGGAAAATATATTTATAACAGTAGTGCCACTTCTTTGACTTGCATGGTAGCAAACTGGTAAAATTACTGACTGGACTGGACAAGCTAAAAGTTGTAGGTTCGAATCCTCCCACTGCTATTTTCAATTTTTATTCTTACATTTTATCAAATTTAAGTAGTGTAGAAATTTATGCCACTGATATATAAATGCTCTTCTCTATTATTTATCTCATTTTTAATACATAGTGGGTTTGGAATGAATTTTACAATTAAAGAAAATACTTTGAAGATATTCTTAGATATTTGTTCAGCAATATGCATTGGCGATAAAGACAGAATCCTGCCTTTCCAAAAAAGTTTGATAACTTCAGTCAAATATAGCTTTGTTCTTTTCGAAAGTCTAAAAAGTATAAAAGTTAGCTACATATTAGCCTGCAGACTGAATCAAGATTGTTTGGAAATTTCCTCTCAGGGTAAGAGGATTAGGTATATTTTATATAAAGCTCTACATCATTTGCAGTAAGGAACAGAATACGTCTCCTTATATTGACAAGTAACGCAAAAGATGTTTCTTTCTCTGCCAACATTCCGCTAATTAAAGAATTAAACGTAGTCTTCATAATGTGATATTGAGTGGGATTCTGCGTCCCTGAGTTTCATTACCAGTGAGCCCTGTGTAAATGTTGATGAATCGCCACTCATACTGTGAATGTGGTAGAAAATTTATTAACATATGTGGTAATAATGGGAGATGACTCTGTAATCTCAGATGTTCTTCCACATTCTGTAAAACATATTGCAGGCAATATTGCATTTAAGTGCCACAACACACAATAATATTTTGTGGTGGTCTTTACTTTCCATCGTCAGTGTGTTGCAGTTTGATGAGGAATTTGTTGCTTTTCATGGAAATTAAGCGTGTAAACAAAACATTTCGTTAAGTCTGTGTTAAAACATAAAAGTTTCATGTTCATGACACATCCATTACTCGTTATGTAAGAAGGAGAAGAGTTATAACGATCAGTGGCGCAGCATAGGGGAGGCTGGGGGCGGCATGCCCACAGGCGGAACATTTTCGGGGCTGACAGGGAGAGGCCAAGCTGCATAAAAACAATTGATGCAGAAGGAGAGCGAAACCACACAGGCAGCATCCGATAGACGCAGCAGACACTGTTGGTGCGTCAGGTGTCACATTGTGGGAGCAGCCAGAACTGATTTGTTATTTCATATGCTGCCCATGAGAAGTACTGATCTGGCTCATTTGTTACAGTGGAAAATTGTTTTGTTTATTACTCAAACTTTCTTCTATACACACACCATTAAAGGCTTCAGATTGTTGGTAAGTTTTTTTTTCTTTTAATTCTTATCTTCTACAATATTATCTATAAACAGTTTAATATTTTTATAAAGTATGCATTATAAACAGGTGTGCTACAAAATTAGGAACAGTAACATGAAAAAGTGGTAACTTAAGCCCAATGATTTCCTTGAATTACATTGCTAAACTTCAAATGAAAAATCAATGTCGGCTCAAGTAGCCAGAAAAATAATATTCACCTGAAAAAAGTACCGTATGTCACTCTTCGTCAAAAGTAGCTTATGAAATGGGTTCATTGTAAGTTCCAAATAGAAGAAGTGGCTGCTCTGAATAAATCTACATCTACATACATACTCCGCAATCCGCCTTAAAGTGCGTGGCGGAGGGTACACTGTACCACTACTAGGCATTTCCTTTCGAATTCCACTCCCAAATGGAAAAAGGGAAAAAATAATGTCTATATGTCTCCATACGAGCCCTAATTTCTCTTTTCTTGTCTTTGTGATCATTACGTGAAATGTAAGTAGGCGGCAGGAAGATCGTTCTACACTCTGCTTCAAATTCCGGCCCTCTAAATTACCTCAACCTAATCTCTCGAAAACAACGTCGTCTTTCCTCTAGCGATACCCATTTGAGCTCCCGGAGCATTTACGTGATACTCGCGCGTTGGTCGAACTTACCAGTAACGAACCTAGCTGTTAGCCTCTGAACTGCTTCTATGTATTCCTTTAAACTGATCTTCTGTGGGTCCCAAACACTTGAACAATACTCAAGACGTGGTCGTACAAGCGTTTATATGCGGTCTACTTTACAGATGAGGCACATCTTCCCAAAATTCTTCCAATAAACCGAAGTCGACTGTCTGCCTTACTCACAACTGTCCTTATATTTTCGTTCCATTTCATATCGCTCTGCAATGTTACGCCTAGATATTTGAACGACACGACTACATCAAGAAGCTCAATAGTAATGCTGTAACCGAACATTATGAGATTGTTTTTCCTACTCATGTGTATCACCTTACATTTTTCTACATTTAGAGTTAGCTGCGATTCTTCACACCAACTATAAATGTTGTCTAAATCATCCTGTATGCTATTACAGTCAGTTAATGACAACACTTTCCCAAACATCACAGCATCATCAGCAAACAGCCGCAAATTATAAGTTACTCCGTCCATCAGATCATTTACATAGAAAATAACAGCGGTCTTATCACACTCCTCTGGTGCATGCCTGACTGTACTCTCGTCTCTGATGAACACTTGGCGTCGAGAACAACATATTGCCTTCTATTACTTAGGAAGTCTTCCAGCCAGTCACAAATCTGTGAACCTTAGTTAGCAGTCTGCAGTGTGGAAACACATCAAATGCCTTTTTGAAATCGAGAAAAACACAATCTTCTTGTTGCCCTTCATCCATGGATCACAAGATGTCATGTGACAAAAGGGCAAACTGAGTTTCACGTGACTGATGTTTCCTAAACCCGTGCTGATTCATAGAAAGAAGCTTTTCCGTCTCAAGGAAATTTACTACTTTAGAACTGCGAATATGCTCTAAACTAGGAACTTTGCGCTGAATTAAAGATTCGTGATAAATGAAAGCTAAGTAAGGGTCCAATGGTGCAGAATACTCTTTATAAATCCGAACTGGTATTCCACCCGTACCAGGAGACTTTTTTGTATTTGGCTCTCTCAGCTGCTTCTCTACACTGGGAATACCTATCACTATGACCTCCATTTGGGAGTTAGTGCGTTGATCAAATGATAGTACATTTGTGTGGTCCTCCTGCGTGAAAGATGATTTAAGGTTAAATTTAGAACTTCAGCTTTCCATTCGCGTTCTTCTATTACTGTCTAAGAATGATCAATGAGTGACTGGATAGATTTTACATAGGACCAGAATTTTTTCGGGTTTTCGGAAAGATATTTCTGTAAGGTATGGCTGGTATGGCCGTGGTAATTATTTCATGCTTCGCGCATCGATCTTTTTATAAACGCACGAATCTCTACAACTTTTGCCTGTCATCATTTGTGTGTTCTTTTTTGAACCAAGAGTGCAACAGTCTTTGCTTTCTCAGTGGCTTTCTAACATTATTATTATACCACGGTAGATCTTGTCCATCCCTAATCGACTTTATAGGCACATATTTCTCTAACCCTATATTTACAATGCATTTAAATGTCGTCCACAATTCCTCTACATCCATTGTATCGGAACTAAACGATGTCCATTCCTTTTCTAAGTGGGATCCTAATAATTACTTATCAGCTCTTTCTAGTCTTCTTGATTGGTTTACTAACTTTGGTCACCATTGACGCTATGACGATATCATGATCACTAACTGCTGTCTCTACACTGACATCGTTAATAAGGTCAGGCCTGTTCATAGCTATAAGGTCTAAAATATTTCCATTGTGTATGGGTTGCCGGTTTAACTATTCAACCAAAATGGCTTGGAAATGATAAGTTTTCGAGTATATTTTGGTCCTTAAAAGATATCATTGGGAAAATAAAATGCCCATAACTTGTGGAAAAAAGTCTTTTTGCAGTCACTTTAAAGAATAATACAGAAATGTTTAAACTAGCCCAATTTCTCAATTTTTTTCACTGTGTATATGAAAGTAGTTGTTAAATACAGTACCAAAACGTGTCAAATAAAATGTTTTAACAGTGCTTTGTAATAATTTTTTAAAACACACTTACGTTGTATTTTTTTTTCTTTTGCAACTAAGGTGTTAATCTAATATGAAAATTGATTCCTCTCTGCGGAAAACAGAACAAATGGTGACTAAATCACTGTAAACCCCCTTTACAACGAAGGGAACAGAAACGAATGTACAACAATAAACGAAATTCTTTTCTCACGTTAACCCACGCACAAGTGGCATTCAGTCATTCACAGTTCGTATTCGTAGTTTCTTCCTCACTTTCCGTTATTTGCCAGGTTTTTGTTAGTAATCAAAGAATGGTTGTGTCCTCGACCCTTTGGTGTTAGTAGTATGGTAAGTCGTAAATAGTGGATAAAGTTCGTGTAATGGCCCTGTCACTGTTTTTTTACGAGTTGTTCACTCGTAATACGAGATCAAAGAAAAATAAAGAAGGGCCGAGAAATAAGTGGAACAAGTGACAAAATTAAAAAAAAAAAAAGACTTTTTGTGGTAAAAGTGTCCTACGCCACATAAAGAACTTAGAAAAAAATTGTACACTTGTATCTATGATTGGTGCTGTGACTACCCCGCAGGAGGCCCGGGTTCGATTCCCGGCAGGGGACTGGGTGTTATGTGTTGTCCTAATCATCATCATCTCATCATCATTGGCAGGTAAGTCGCCCACGTGGCGTCAACTAAAAAGACTTACACTAAGGCAGCCGAACAATCTCACAAGGGATCTCCCGGCCAAGAAAGCCATACGCTCATTTCCATTTTTTTTTATTTTTTTTATTTTTATTTATTTATTTTTTTTTTTTTTTTTAAATTGGTGCTAACATCTGTTGCCACAGAACATGAACTCCATGAGAAATCCAGAGAAAGCTGGGAAAAAATGCTACAAGTGATTCATCTGTTCGTGTGTGGTCTATAAGATGGAGAACAAAGAAGGAGGAAAGCAACTGTGTTTCTGTGGAATGAATCAATCACCCCCTTGACTAGGAAGAAGTAGCTTTCTGTTTGAATATGTTTCTAAAATAGCATCCAGATAGGCCCTACTTAACCTTTCATAGCATATAGTGACTGCTTTGGAGGACAGAACAGGAATAAGAACATAGCGAAATTTTGGATGCATGTTGTTAAGGGAGGAATTTTGAAGACAGTTGATTACAAAATTTTGTGGCCAAGCCATACTTATATGGAATGTGACAGCGGCATTGGGGTAACTGAGCAACGCAAACAGAAAATTGAATATGTTTTTGTACCTGATTAGTGGACAAATGCAATTTCTAATGCTAGCAAAAGCTTCACCGTGGTCAAAATTGTGTGTAGTGATTTTATTTCTACTGACGCAATGAACGCCAATGTTGATATCAAGCCACCTACATACAAGGATACATCACTACACCCACTAAAATGGTTATAAATTTTCTGAATGCACTTAGAGAAAAGGAGACTGTTAGTTATGTTAGTAAATCAAACACCCAATCACGATTATAAATTTCTTGTAATTCTAAAAAAGGAAGGCCATCTACCATCAAATTAAATAGACTTTATCAAGAACCCCATAAAATAAAGGAAGCAAAATGGAAAAATCTTCAGGAACATTTACCTGTCATTCCTCCCATATACCATGAATTTTATACATACCTTACACATGATGGACAGCAAAAAAAAAAAAAAAAAAAAAAAAAAAAAAAAAAAAAAAAAAAAAAAAAAAAATTGTACTGCAGCTAGCAGAGGTAGGAGTAGAAGACGTGGATTTGGATCTAGGCCAGGGAAGAACGGCCACCAATGAACTCGAACAACATTTCCTGCTGTAGAATGCTTGAAACAGACTTTGAGTAGAGTCTTCAAAGCTTGACATAGCTCAAATAGTATCAACAAGTTCATCCCTCGGCACTGGAGGTACAAGTACAGCACTGAAAAATAAACATGATACTACCTTCTTTCATTTAGTGCACTGGTACCAATTTTATTCCCAGTAGCTATAATTCATGTGCACTAATGTTTATGTTAGTAGGGAATTATTACAGGTTTACTCAATGATAGTTTACTTGTGATATGTTTCATACAACATGTATTTGTGTTGCAAACAATTAATATAATCAATGATTTTTGTGATTTTTTAATATCATGGTAAACATGATGTGCATTTTCCCAGTATGTACACACGTCACTTGAACCACGTTTTTTCTGGGTCCTTCAATTGATCCTCAGGTTACCTATAAAGTTGCATACGAAACATTGACTGGACTTTGAGGAATATTTCTTATCTATTAAGGTCATCAGGGATGTCTAATCCTAATAAATAAGAAATTGGAGGATTCATTTATGTATGTTTAATTGTTTAAAAAAGAACAGTTCACAATTCTTGAATGAAATGTGGATACAATAATAACGATTACCCTGTCAAGAACGGCACAAACTCTACCTATTATGAAAATGGTTGATAATGAGAATGTGTTAATTTTTAAAGAAACAAATTGCTATCCAACTTGGTAAAGAATGCAAGAAAAGCTCCAGAACTTAGCAACTAGAGGATGGCACATTTATCCTTAAACTGAGCTATACCAAATGCAAAGTGCCTGTATCACAACTTCCATTTAATTCGTCATACTGCTCTGGTCAGATGGACAGCCTGCAAGGCACCGTGGATGGTTCGGCACACAACGTGAACCTGGAGCTGTTAGACATGACAATGACTACACAGTGAACGAATTATTTCGTCAAAAAAACTCCTACGTTTTTTTTTTTTTTTTTTTTTTTTTTTTTTTTTTTTTTTTTTTTTTTTTTGGTGTGCCAAAAGGTGGGTGGGAAGCTAGGGTGTTGGCTGGATGGTGTTCTAGTGGAGGAGGACCCTCCACCCTCCAGAGGCAGCAGCATCCTCAGGTATATTGGTAGTGATGGTCACGCACTGGGTGTGAATCTTGGCAGGTGAGGTAGTGAAGATGGGGAGGATTGGGTAGGACTCGGGTGCACGTAGAAGGGATGCAGTTTGTAGAGATGTGGCAGCTGTATCATAAGGGGTGGTAAGGGTTAGTAAAGAGGGGATTGTAAAGGTGGGAAGAGAAGCTCCCTGAGAAGGTAGTAGGGGCGAGGGAGAAAGAAGTTCTATGGGTGGTGGTGGAAACCGAGGTGATGGGGCTGATATGTTTGAGAAGGACACATGACAAGGAGCTGATAAGGATGACACTGAGTATGATGAAGACATAGATACCCGGTTTATGAATGGAGAGGAGGGCACAGAATGGAAAAAAGTGATGCTCACACTTGTAGACTAAGACGAAGGCCCAAGATCAAGGCAACCAGCCAGGTGAGATGGCGATGGGGTAGGGGTAGCAGGAACTGCAAGGGAGTCATGAATGGCCGAGGGTGGAGGCGCTGGGCGGCATCTGAGGATCTGACCAATAGGCCAAGCAGTAGCAACTTCTATGAAATAACAAGGAAGGTGTCGCCAGGTCCGAGGGAGGTGGCAGTGGAGGCTGTGGCATTTAGGGGTAGCAGAAGGCCAGGTCCAGGGCCCGAGCATGGTAGCAGTGACTGCAGTTCTCATCAATAGCGTTGGCTGGAAGTGACAGGGCAGGGCTGGGCAGAGCAATGCAAGGCAGGGCAGGGGAGGGCAGTGCAATTCAGCTGAGAAAACACACAGCAGATTACCAATGGTTCAAGTTATTGCTGTTGTTGGGGCACCATTGTTTGTGACCTACTCTCTGGCTGGGCTATATATAGCAAGTCGGTGTAGCCAGTTTAGGTAATGTGATACAATGATCCTTCCTTACAAGTCATATTGTATACAAAATTCCATGGAAATATAGATGGGATGTAAAGAAAGTCATACGTAATGCAACAGTTTTGTATCCTAATTGCACAATTACTTATAATATTAAATACAAATTGAATCATGCAGTCTATTCCAGGACATCTGTTGACAATCCTTTGACTATGGAAAGATCCAGTTCACACCTATATCCTGCAAAGTCGCTTACCAGTCTCTGTGGTCTTACCAGAATCTCAGGATGTAGGTGATTTTGATGATGTAGTCATACCACATGCACCACCTCCTCCTTTGAAACACCAGCATGCAAGCAAACATTTAAATAGGTATCTGAGTCTAGTTGACGACCGACTGCACCCAACACGCTTGGCCTGCGTCACTGTGGCACAGCACTAGCTAACAGCCAGTGAAGGAGTTGCCAGTCACTACCTGCTGCTACTGTACAGCAGAGATGCGACACTACTCAAGTATACGCCAGTCGGAAAATAGAACTTGGGGAGGGGAGAATCACTCTCCTTGAATTCCAAGGATGCTAACTCCTACAAGAATTATACAATGAATATTATTTCACAAAACTGTGACATTGTGCTTGTTTGTATGAAATATTGATCATTTCAATCATTCCCATACGTGGAAATTGTTACCCTCTAACGATCAAACTATGCAAACTATGATAAATGTTCACCTGTGGTTTAACAAGCGTATAGCACATGAATTTTTTTCATACTATGCAGAGACCACATGTGACGACGCCAATCGATGCAAGATAATCTTTAGCTGACAGTAATTAGAATATTAATAACCATTCGAAAATTTCTATAACTTAGGCAACCACCTGACCATAATTGTGAGCTGATTTATTAGATTACCAAGGTAACAGAGCAATGTACATCCCAGAAAACATTCATTAGAGTAATTCTAATCATTTTCACTAAAGTTTTGACCTGATACACTCACAAGGAGACCTCTAGATATCGGAAATTCGGTTTGGAGTAAGACTTCACATGTTAGTAGTATACGTCAACGGTGTCCACTCAAAGAATTTTTAAAGGGCACTATCCAGAAAATTCTGCAGAAAAGGGTTTGGCAGTTTTATGTGCATCAATATAAAATTGACAAACTTGTCAATGAATACATTGCAGCACGATCGAATAGCACAGGTGGTAGTGTCATCATACAATAGGACAACAGCTATACTCTGAATTTCTATGAAGAAACCGTTTCCTTGAATTTACAATGCATATTTATAATATTTCAGCAGCTTACAATATTGTATAATTTTGTAATAAAATTGTAATGACAACAGTATTTAACTCTTATATCTACGTAAGTTAATTTGAATCGTCTGCTTCTTGGCTGAAGAACCATATCCCTCCACCGTCATCTCTAGTACACTGTCGAAATGCTTCCATACTTGTCGTAAGTACCAATAACTAGCGACCTGTGTACGTCACCCTTGCACAGGAAATATACTTCATATTTTATGGTATCTACAACAGAATGACACCTATTCTTTACAGTGCATCGTACCATTAACCAGATCTGAACCCTGTATTTCACAGTGGAGGCTATAACTTAGCCATCTTCATAACGAAATACCAGAAGAATCCTACTCGACACTATATCAAGCCGTTCATATCTGCAGCCCCATTATTTTTACATATTCGAGGTGTGGCAGTAGTTGTATGGACAAGATCTGCAGCTGAAAGAAGTGATTAGCTCACGCATACTTTTATTACAATTGAAGATAATACTCAACTTTAGGTATTGTGCTTTTGGTATAATACACTTGCTTCCTAGCTACAAAACATTTCTGCAATGATCTCTTCCATCAGTCAATAGTAGTGTTCCGGATTGTGCTAACATAGACGGCTGGCTCGTTGTTCGTCCTCCATACTATTTTGTTGACTCTCTGACTAAAGTCCTTCGCTGTACTGACTGGTACTCTCATAGATTGTCGTTGCTGTGGTGCACTGGCATATGTAGGCAAGGCCCTGTCTTGCTATTGGTCGGCGTGTGGACCAGGCAGAGAGACAATGATACTGGAGCCTATGTCGCGCTGCGACGTGTGTAGACCACCTGCGTTGTTGCAAATAAAGACGCCACAGCACTCACCCCCTCCCCCCAAACCTTCTCACCGTCGTTGTGTAGTGGGCGAAACGACGGTGGGGGAAAGGAGTACCTGTGCTTGCAGTAGAGGGAACGGGCTTTGAATCTGTGCCCAGTGCTGAACCCACAGTCATTACTCACCATCCGGCCTGCGCTTGGCACAACACGCCAGGCGGAAAACGCACCAAAGGTCTCACTCCCACAGATACAGGCGCAGGTGCAAGATCGACGATCTCGATGGTGCAGAGTTGGGCCCCTAGTGAGCCACGGCATCGGAAGGACACTCAATGCTCGACTATGAACCCGCGATGTCTGACGTCGGCTGAACCATGATGTCTGATGGAGGATGGGTCATAGGATGCGGTGATGCTGGAGATAAAGCGTCCAGCTCCATGGGCTCGGGGCTGAGAAGGAAAGTCAGCCTAACCCACGATGTCAGATGAGGCATGGACGCCACCATCTGAGGGGATAGCGAATTTGTCAATAAAAACTCAGAGGCAGCATCCTCTAGTGAACAAGGGTAAATTTGGTTTTTATGTATGTGCTGCACGCCATCTGCACCCTGTGATAAAAACATGTTAGCGCCAAGCTGTTGAACAATGCTACTGCACTCCCAACGCCTGTGTCTGCCATAGGACCTAAAAGAGACAGACGCATTTGCACAATACTGTGTCTGATTCTGTAGACTGGACGGCGTCTCTGGTCTTGCATGAGATGCAGCAGCGTGAGGTACCGCCGTCCATGCAACAACTCCACAGGTGATGGTCCATTGTATGGCTGGAAGTGGTAGGAGACGAGGGAATGAAGACTTGTTCACGCGTGTGGTGGTATTTGAGCTTGGTCATCTGCGACTTGAATGTTCTCACAGAATGTTCAGCTTTGACATTGGATTGAGGGTGGAAGGGAGCACTGGTGAGATGCCGAACACCGTTGCCTTGGAAAAACAGTTCAAATTCCGTCGACACAAACTGTGGATCACTGTCCCTCACTATCAGTTCTGTAGACCCTAGATACAAAAAACAGTCTGGGGTGCTATGAGTCGTCTTAGAGGCCATAGGGACCACCAACGGAAATTTACTGTAAGCGTCCACAATAATGAGCCTCCTTGTATTCTGGAATGAACCCACAAAGTGTAACTACACACGCTCCCATGGCCCAGTTGGAGTGGACTATGCTGAGAACCGTTGAGGAGGGGTGGGCTGGTTTTCCACACAAGCATGACAATGACATGACGTTAGCGGAGGAAATATACCAACCGGAAGTGCCTGTAATTAGGCAGTCAGAAATATACTATCTGTGTCTTCGAGACCTTTGCGTAGTCTTCGCAATGCAAAGTGACAGCTTAGAATGTAAACAGAGCAGACGATCATGCTATTTTGTGTTGACACTCGGTTAGTGTTTACCTCAGTCTGTGTATTAGTCGTGAAATAGCTTGGTGTTTCCTTATGTATTGTTTTATTTTCTTTACTGTCTGAGTGAAAAAGAACTGTTTTTACAGACAGTATGGCACGGATCTTTCAGTGACTATTCAACTACATATTTTTTTAAAATAAATATTCAATAATAACATTCTTTAAATTGTGTACCAAGCTACAATCTATGTTGTACACAGAGCATGTTGACTTCTGTCTCAGAGTTTTCAGCCTACGTTTGTTTGATGTTGTAACCGACGTTTCGCTACCACCAATTCAGAATCAGATTGGCTAGCACTGTTCAAGTTTCATATTTCATTGCTCTTAGAGGGTGAAAATTGGGCAATGTCAGCAGCTCATACTTGACGAAACGTCTGACAAACACCATACTTCGACAGAACGGTCAACATGTCAGCAAATGACCATAAAAGCTTTTAATGTACTGTATAGTAGATAAGAATTTGGGACACATCTTTACAACAACTGTATTTCCCAATATCTTGAGGATCCAGTAGCTGCGACAGTTATTTATCTTCTATAATTGTCGATACCAATAGATTGTTTGGATGTTACCTACTTTGTACCCACAATAAAACATTTTAATGCACACTGTGTCATTTAGGGCACCTTTTCTGCAGATGGAGAAGAAGCTGCTTATAAAATATTTGTATTACAGTCAATCAGGGTAACATTTTACCAGTCAGGATATCTTTGTACCACTTAATATTCGGCTTTCATATGGCTAATGTTCCACCTACTAGGACATTATTTATAACAGAGCTATTAAATTACCTTCAGAAAAAAAATGGACAATAGGTGGAACACGAGCCATTTGAAACCCAAATATTAAGTGGTACAAAGATACCCTGATTGACTGTACCATATTACTCAGGCAAACGAGAGTTAGGGTAGCAATATTTTCTTTATTAATGATCCCACCAATGAATAATGCCTACTGTCAAGTCTCAAATTCAGAAATATTTATCATTCTCGGTGTACTTTATTAAGTGATGTTCCCCATCTGAAAGGATTATTACATTGCCGGTCGCGGTGGCCGAGGAGACTAAGGCGCTCCAGTCACGGTCTGCACGGCCACTACGGTCGGGGGTTCGAATCCCCCCTCGGGCATGGATATTTGTGCCATCCTAGTTCGTAAGTAGTTCATAAGTGGTTTGTAAGTTTAGGGACTGATGACCCCGTAGTTAAGTCCATAGACTATACAAACATTTCATTTGATTATTACATTTACAATGCTTTGTTATTAGGACAGTATTTCCCTAAACACTCTCGGAAATCGTCACATATTAGGAAATTACTATCCAAATATCTGTTTTCTAATCAGTTGTAAATGTAAATAAAAGACAGAAATGTAGAATTAACTTTTAATTAAAAAAAAGTCCGTAAATCTATCGGACCAAACTGCGTGGTTATCAGTCCGTAGCTTACAAACTACTTAAACCTAGGTAAACTAACCTATGGACAAACACACACACCCATGCCCGATGGAGGACTCGAACCTCCACGGCGAGCAACCGCGCGCTCCGCAGCAAGGTGCTTTAGACCGCTCGGCTACTCCACCGCAGCACTTTTAATCCATTCAGAGAAGTTCAGTCAAAATGTAAAGATGAAGAAAAACAGTGAGGCGTCAGGATATGAACCAACACTGATACACATTAAAAATTAACGAATCCACTACGCTACAATCACATACTCCCTACTTAACTTTGGGAATACTTATACCTTAACTTGGATGTTAAAAAATTACTATTTATTTGTAAGGTAAGAGTTTTCGTAATTACTCTTAAAGGCGTCATAATGGCATACAGCAAGTTTAACACTACAGTGGTTGTGTAGGATTTCACAGATACAACTTCCCAAAATAGGCAACCCGCTGGCCAGTGGAACTAAACTTTCTATTGTCAATTTTCATAAAATAAATGTTCTGTTGATACTATTGTAATACTTACATGTTTTGCTGTCGTTTTGTTTACTTATTCACTGCAACAACTGTGGTTAATTAATGCTAACAGTGCAATGTTGACCCTGTATCTCACAGATACAATGCGACCACGGCTGTTTCTCCTCGTGACGTGATCTTTGCAATGTTAGAGTTCAGCATTTCTGAATAAGCTGAATTTACAATGGCACCTGTCACATCATGCCAAAGATTCTACCCGTGCTGTGTGTACTCTCTGGTCCAAATCGGAAGTGGTATTTTTCCCCCGCTAACGTATACTGTAGCAATGTGGTGACATCCTCTCTATCTGCGCATCCATACCTATCTATGTGTAATGTCTGTCCACCAGTTGTTTAGTGCGGACCACATCACAATGACCTAGATGCAGCATCACGTTTCCGACTTTGATAAAGGTCGGATTGTAGCCTATCGCGATTGCGGTTTATCATATCGCGACATTGCTGCTCGCGTTAGTCACGATCCAATAACCGTTAGCAGAATATGGAATCGGTGGGTTCAGGAGGACAATACGGAACGCCGTGCTGGATCCCAATGGCCTCGTATCACTAGCAGTCGAGATAACAGGTATCTTATCCGCGTGGCTGTAACGGATCGGGCAGCCACGTCTCGATCCCTGAGTCAACACATGGGGACGTTTGCAAGACAACAACCATCTGCACGAACAGTTCGACGACGTTTGCAGCATCATGGACTATCAGCTCGCAGACTATGGCTGCAGTTACCCTTGACGCTGCATCACAGACAGGAGCGCCTGCGATGGTGTACGCAACGACGAACCTGGGTGCACGAATGGCAAAACTTTTTTTCTTTTTTTTTGGATGAATCGAGGTTCTCCGAGTTTGGCGACATCGCGGTGAATACACATTGGAATCGTGTATTCATCATTACCATACTGGCGTATCACCCGGCGTGATGGTATTGGGTGCCATTGGTTACATGTCTTGGTCACCTCTTGTTCACATTGACGGCACTTTGAACAGTGGCCGTTACATTTCAGATGTGTTACTACCTGTGGCTCTACCCTTCATTCGATCCCTGCAAAACCCTACATTTCAGCAAGATAATGCACGACTGCAAGTTGCAGGTCCTGTATGGGCGTTTCTGGATACGGAAAATGATCGACTGCTATCCTAGCCAGCACACTCTCCAGATCTCTCACCAACTGAAAAGTCTGGTCAATGGTGGCCGAGCAACTGGCTCGTCACAATACGCCAGTCACTTCTCTTGATGAACTGTGGTATCGTGTTGAAGCTGCATGTGCATCTGTACCTGTAAACGTCATCCAAGCTCTGTTTGGCTCAATGCTCAGGCGTATCAAGGCTGTTATTATGGCCAGAGGTGGTTGTTCTGGGTACTGGTTTGTCAGGATCTTTGCACCCAAACTGCCTGAAAATGTAATCACATTTCAATTCTAGTATAATATATTTGTCCAATGAACACCCGTTTATCATCTGTATTTCCTCTTGGTATAGCAGTTTTAATGGCAAGTAGTGTAGTTTCACTCAGGTCGAATGACGTCACTGACAGATCGTGATGCTAAGAACAAACAAATCAAACAGTTACAAACCAAAAATATTTGCACTATCATAGGATTCAAGAACCAAAAGAGAAATTGTCTTCTGTATCACCATACACTGCAGGAAAGCTACAAATACCTTTCACTGGTATGTCTTGTTCTGTATATGCCGTAAACAAAGTGTGCGCTGTTCGTTACAGAGGAGCGCCTGGCATTTCATATGTGGCACGATTTATTAAAGACACTGTGGCACCCGTATCAAGCAAAAATTTCACAGTTTACCAGCAATCTGCAAATGTACAAACAGTTCATTTGCATGGCCTTGCAAAGAAGTGTCATGATCTTTAGTTACCGTAACACCAGAATCCGTCTTAATGGCAGCAGGAATTGAATGAAAAGCAAAACCAGAGTCTGCACGTCGTGTACATGAACTTTGCAAGTGCTTCTGCCATGGAGCAGTCGTAAGTGATATACACTTCTGATATACGCTTCTGAAACTGAATAATTTGTGTAAGATCATTTGGCAAGGGCGATAGCAACTGAGGCACAAACTATTGATTAGCTGCAGCAGCGTGGGCGATAATAGTGTTAGTCACAGGGGGTGGCACGGCCAATATTCTATCGACAGTAATACAGTATACAGGAAATACATTGAAACAAAAATTCCCACAAGCACACAATAACAAAATTCCGCATAACGGGGCCTGAAAGGGAAACAAGAAATATCAATGTTGAAAAAATCCTCGTCGCCTGTTTTGTATCTTCGAAATGTGACAGTAGTTAAGAGGTGGGTTGTGGCTAGTAGGGATTGTGGACAAGCTGGGCAACTGAAAGAAGTGATTAAGTCACATATACCTTTATTACAAATGAAGATAATACTCAACTTTAAGTGTTGTGCTTGTGGTGTAATACAGTTGCTTCCTAGCTACAAAACAGTTCTGCAATGATCTATTCAGTCAATAGTAGTGTTCTGGGTCGTGCTAAGGTAGACAGCTGGCTTGTCGTTCTTCCTCCGTACTCTTCCGTTGACTTTGTTGACTGGCCTCCTCTGCTATACTGACTGGAACTATCGTAGACTGCCTGTCGTGTATGAGGTACACCGGAATATGTTGGCGAGCCCCTATCTTGCTATTGGTCGGCGCATGAAGCAGGCAGAGAGACAACGAGACTGGATGTGCCCTCGGCGGTCGAAGTACCATTGCTTCTTCATGAAGTGGTGCGGTGATGTGTGTAGACTGCCGGCGTTGTGGTGAATACGATCACCACAACAGTTATGCCCCCTCCAATACGCTTAGCATGTTTTATCTTCTACCAATCTTCTGACTGATTCTCTGCTTGCTAATCATTCGACGCATTTGTCCTTTTCGATTCATTCTACAAAGCGCATCTCAAAAGTTTGGTGAATGGTCTTAGGAAATACAGGAAACAAGAGTTACAAACAAAATACCTTTATTGACCTTCAAATTAATTGCCATTGGTTACAATACACTTCTGACATCGGTTGTACATCTGTTGTGTACAATTAGCAAACGCTTCTTGTGAAATCGTTCGAAGCACTCAGATCACACATTGTTGGTTGTCTGCAACTATTGCGAAGTGTTAGTCTTTCAGGGCTCATTTAAGGCGGGGAAACATAAATAAGTCTGCTGGTGCAAATCTGCAGAATAAGGAGGGTGTGGAAGTACAGTGACAAGGCGGCTAGCGAGAAAGCTGAGCACACGGATCGCAGTGTGTGGACAACCATTGTTGTGCAGGAAATTGCACTGTCCACTCTGGTACAGTTCAGCCTGACCCCGCCGGATACATTGCAGCAGCTACTTCAAAAGTTCCTTCATAAACTTCCATGTTGACAGTATGACCTTTGGGTTGAAATTTATGATGGGTCAAGTCCTTGCTATTGAAACAGGGAATTACATCATCTTTATCTTGGATTTTGTCAGCCGACCTTTTTTGGGAGTAGGGGAAGACGATGAACACCATATCATTGACAGTCGCTTGGTCTACAGATCTTATTGTTAGTGCCAACTCTCACCTCATATAATGATGGTTTCCAAAAATTGCGGATTCTGGTGAGACACATGGCTGAAATCTCCAGATGCTTCCATCCAAGTTTGCTTTTGCTGGTACTAACCGGCTACAAATCTTCCGCTTTTCCAAATGTATGTGAACAATAGTGTTTACACTGTGTGTGCTGCTCTTTAAGTCGTCTACTATCATTCTCAAAGACAGCCGATGATCATCCACAAACATCCATTGCAGTGATTCCATGTTGTCTGGAACTGTTATTGTGGATGGTCGACTAAAACATGGCTCAACCTTGACACCTTCCTTTCCATCTCTAAAACGTTTAAACAACTTGACCACACACTTTTTACACACTTGCACTAACATCCCATGGGTTTCCGTCGGCGTTTTGCTTAATTTGAAAGAAAGCTTGATGTTAATACTTTGCTCCATTGCGCCATTTTGCGCTCCTTGTTGCAAAGATACGAGTTCTCACACTGACCCTGTTAGCTGGGTTGCTGTGTGTACCATTGCATCACTGCGGTACTGTGCCGATAGGGGGCGCTTGTTGACATGTCCCTCAGTGTGTATGTGCAGGCAGCCGGCCGCGGTGGCCGAGGGGACTGAGGCGCTCCAGTCACGGTCTGCACGGCCACTATGGTCGGGGGTTCGAATCCCCCCTCGGGCATGGATATTTGTGCCGTCCTTAGGATTAGCTAGTTCATAAGTAGTTTGTAAGTTTAGGGACTGATGACCCCGTAGTTAAGTCCCTTAAGCTATACAAACATTTGAACATTTTTTGTATGTGCTGGCACACCACCAGCATGGTTGTAAAATATGTGACCATTCATGGAACTTTTCAGACGCACTTTCTTATCGCTTTTGACTAATTCAAAGAATAAATGTTAACTAACAGCAATGTTTTTTTCTTTTCTCGAGGTAGCAACAGATTACCATGCTAATAATAATAATTTCGTGTGGCTCATTGGCCTGGTGCAAGCCTTTCAATTGGACGCCACTTCGGCGACTTGCGTGTCCCTAGCCTACCCCAGTTATCCGAGCGGGGAAAGGGGACCTAAAGCTTAACGTGGAATCCGAACCACATGTCGTTTCTGGCGACTCCTCACGTCGTTGAGAGGTGAAGGATGGGTTAAGACGCAGACTGAAAAAATCCTAGGTCCAACCGGGTATCAAACCCGAGACTCTTCGGTTTCCAGTCTAGCGCTTTACCCCAAGACCACTGGGCCCGACATAACCGTGCTGACATTTAAATAATCAATGACTGATGGTAATATAGAGTTCTCCCTGGGTAGAGAGATATTGTTTAAACTGCTGATGTTGTGTATTGACGAGTAGAAATATTATGCACTACATTAATATGCTAGATGGGCTTTTTGGTCAGTGCCTGATTAAATAGACACATAACTAAATTAATTAATTAAATGAAAATTAAACCAATAAATAAACTGCATTGCATGATTACTAAAATAGATGCTAAAATAGTATACTAAAACATATAACAATAAACAAAATCCCCTGCATTTTGATTAATTAAAATTATTTCTCTTTTACATTCTCAGTTCTGCATAGTCTTTGAAACATAACCTTCCTATATGCACAGAATTCTGCATCAATTTCTTTTACATTTATCACGCCCCACACCACAGGAGGATGCACTTTACAGAAATGACGATGTAAATCATCTACATGAACTGCATTCACATGTATATACCCTGGAATTTGTGCATAACACGTTTTAACTTAACGTAATCAATGTAAAAGTATCTCCACAGCAAATGATACAGCCCATTCCATACCAAATAATTTCGAAATTGTAGAATCTACATCTACAACCATACTCCGCAAGCCACCCGCGACGGTGTGTGGCGGAGGGTACCTTGAGTACCACTATCGATTTTCCCTCCTATTCCAATCATGTATTGTTCGCGGAAAGACGGATTGTCGGTATGCCTCTGTGTGGGCTCTAATCTCTCTGATTTTATCCTCACGATCTCTTCGCGAGATATACATAGGAGGGAGCAATATACTGCTAGACTCCTCAGTAAAGGTAAGTTCTCGAAACTTCGACAAAAGCCCGTACCAAGCGACAGAGCGTCTCTCCTGCAGTCTTCCACTGGAGTTTAGCGATCATCTCCGTAACACTTTCACGATTACCAAATGATCCTGTAACGAAGCGTGCTGCTCTCCGTTGGATCTTCTCCACTTCCTCTATCAATCCCACCTGGTACGGATCCCACACCAGTGAGCAGTATTCAAGCTGTGGGCGAACTAGTGTACTGTAACCTACTTCCTTTGTTTTCGGACTGCATTTTCTTAGAATTCTCCCAATGAATCTAAGTCTGGCATCTGCTTTACCGACGATTGATTTTATACGGTCATTCCATTTTAAATCCCTCCTAATGACAGCTCCCAGATAATTTAAGGAATTAACTGCTTCCAGTTGCTGACCTGCTATAGTGTAGCTAAATGATAAAGGAGCTTTCTTTCTGTGCATTCGCAGCACATTACACTTGTCTACATTGAGCTTTAATTGCCATTCCTTGCATCATGCGTCAAGTCGAAGCAGATCCTCCTGCATCTCAATACAATTTTCCATTGTTACAACCTCTCTATATACTACAGCATCATCCGCAAAAATCCTCAGTGAACTTCCGATCTTATCCGCAAGGTCATCTATATATATCGTGAACAGCAACGGACCCACGACACTCCCCTGTGGCACACCTGACATAACTCCTACTTCGGAAGACTTCTCTCCATTGAGAATGACCTGCTGCCTTCTGTTATCTAGGAATTCCTCAATCCAATCACACAATTGGTCTGATAGACCATATGCTCTTACTTTGTTCATCAAACGTTTGTGGGGAACTGTATCAAACGCCTTGCGGAAGTTGAGAAACACAGCATCTACCTGAGAACCCGTGTCTATGGCCCTCTGAGTCTCATGGACGAATAGTGCGAGCTGGGTTTCACACGTATGCCTTTTTCGAAACCCATGCTGATTCCTACAGAGCAGATTCCTAGTCTCGAGAAATGTCATTACATTCGAACATAATACATGTTCCAAAATTCTACAACTGACCGACGTTAGAGATAGCGGTCTATAGTTCTTGCTGAAGATTAGGTGGGTAGATCGCATAACTAATAAAGAGGTACTGAACAGAATTCGTGAGAAAAGGAATTTTTGGCATACCCTGACCAAAAGAAGGGATAGCTTGGTATGACACATTCTTAGACAACGAGGAATCGTAAATTTAGCATTGGAGGGAAGTGTGTGGGGTAAAAATCGCACAGGGAGACCAAGAGACGCATATAGTAAGCAGATTCAAGTTGATGTGGATTGCCGTTCTTATGAGGAGATGAAAAGGCTTGCACAGGATAGAGTAGGGTGGAGAGCTGCATCAAACCAGACTCCGGACTGAAGACCATAACAACAGTTCTGCACATCTGTTCGAGGACCATTTTCCAATCTTTCAGAGCGCTATGCTCTTCTAGAGACCTACGATACGCCACTGTGAGAAGGGGGGGCAGTTCCTTCGCGTACTCTGTGTAAAAACGACCTGGTATCCCATCAGGTCCTTTTGAGCGATTTTAATTGTTTCTCTGTCAATTATTTCGATATCTGTCATCTTGTAATCTGTGCGGCAGTCTAGGGAAGGAACTACAGTGCAATCTTCCTCTGTGAAACAGCTTTGGAAAAAGACATTCAGTAATTCCGCCTTTAGAGTGTCATCCTCTGTTTCAATGCCATTTACGTCACAGAGTGTCTGGACACTTCGTTTTGATCCACCTACCGCTTTGACATAAGACCAAAATTTCTAAGGATTTTCAGCCAAGTCAGTACAAAGAACACTAATTTCGAATTCGTTGAACGCCTCTCGCATAGCCCTCCTCACGCTATATTTCGCTTCCTGTAATTTTTGTTTGTCTACAAGGCTTTGGCTACGTTTATGTTTTGGCCGAAGAGACTAAGGCGCTCCAGTCACGCTCTGCACGGCCACTACGGTCGGGGGTTCGAATCCCCCCTCGGCATGGATATTTGTGCCGTCCTAGTTCGTAAGTAGTTGATAAGTAGTTTGTAAGTTTAGGGACTGATGACCCCGTAGTTAAGTCCCATAGACTTTACAAACATTTGAACATTTTGAACGTTTATGTTTGCGGTGAAGTTCCCTTTGCTTCCGTAGCAGCTTTCTAATTCGGTTGTTGTACCACGGTGGCTCCTTTCCATCTCTTACGACCTTGCTAGGTACATATTCATCTAATGCATATTGTACGATGGCTTTGAACTTAGACCACTGTTCCTCAACACCATCTGTACTTAAGATAAAACTTCTGTGCTGAGCCGTCAGGTACTTTGAAATCCCCTTTTTGTCACTTTTTCCGAACAGAAAAATCTTCATACCTTTTTTAATATTTCTATTTACGGCTGAAATTACCGATGCTGTAACTGCTTTATGATCGCTGATTCCCTGTTCTGCATTAACTGTTCCGAATAGTTCCCGTCTGTTTGTCACCAGAAGGTCTAGTACGTTGTCACCACGAGTTGGTTCTCTGTTTAACTGCTCAAGGTAGTTTTCAGATAATGCACTCCAAACAATTTCACTGGATTCTTTGTCCCTGCCACCTATAATAAACGTTTGAGTCTCCCAATCTATATCGGGTAAATTCAAATCTCCTCCCAAAACTATAACATGATCGGGAAATCTACTCGAAATATTTTCCAAATTATCCTTCAGGTGCTCTGTCACAACAGCTGCTGAGCCAGGAGGCCTATAGAAGTATCCGATTACCATGTTCGAGCCTGCTTTAACCGTGATCTTCACCCAAATTATTTCAAACTTCGGATCTCCGTCTATTTCCTTCGATACTAGTGCACTTTTTATCGCTATAAACACGCCTCCCCCTTTACTGTCCAGCCTATCTCTGCGGTAAACATTCCAGTCTGAGTTTAGAATCTCAATACTGTTTACATCTGGTTTCAGCCAACTTTCCGTCCCTAGTACTATGTGGGCATTGTGATAGTTTATTATTGAGAGCAATTCCGGGACCTTTCTATAGACGCTCCTGCAGTTAACTACTACTACATTGATCATTTCCTTCCCTGTCGTGTTCTGCCTACTGCTACCTTGTCGTGGCTCAGGAGGCATCTTGTCGGGCCTAGGGAGGGAATTCTCTAACCTAAAACACCCCCACGTGCACTCCACACGTACTCTGCTACCCTTGTAGCCGTTTCCTGCGTGTAGTGCACGCCTGACCTATTCAGGGGAACCCTACATTTCTCCACCTGATAGCGGAGGTCGAGAAATTTGCAGCCCAGATCTTCGCAGAATCGTCTGAGCCTCTGGTTTAAGCCTTCCACTCGGCTCCAAACGAGAGGACCGCGATCGGTTCTGGGAACGACACTACAAATAGTTAGCTCACATTCCACCCCTAGAGCGAGGCTTTCTGCCTTCACCAACTACGCCAACCACCTGTATGAACTGAGGATGACCTCTGAACCCAGCCGGCAGGAGTCATTGGTGACGACATGAACGACAATTTGCAGTCGGGTGCACCCAGTGCTCACTATCGCTGCTGGAAGGGCCTCCTCCACATCTCGGATGAGACCCCCGGCAAGCAAACAGAGTGCACACTGGCCTTCTTCCCCGACCTTTCCGCTATCCCCCTAAGGGGCTCCATCACCCGCCTAACATTGGAGCTCCCGATCACTAATAAACCCCTCCCCATAGATAAACTTTTGATACATGCACTTTAAGGCATAGAGCAGCATCATAATACGCAGTTGCTATGCACCACATTGAATGTCATGGGATTGAATGGACACACCATACTTAAAGATATATGCTTCTGCTCTTCATAGTTCATCCATAGTGATCATCCAAGCGCACTTTAATGCATATATTCAGTCTCTTCGGCCCACTTCCTGTTAAATTGTGCATTGAACAGAATTTCACTGGCTGTGGCGATGCACTCGGTACACGTACCTTCTGATTGACAACATCTTGTCCTTCTCCTTGCAGCACATCCGAATTTCTTTCAGATGGTTTGTATGTGGGTGACCAGTAAAGTGCACTGTTATCATGCTGCTGCTACTGCTTGGACGATTGTGGGCTGCTGTTGCCTTCTGGTTGAGTATCTTCATAAGTAGAGAGCTGCACCAACATGAGCAGCTCGTTGTCCTGTTCCATCATACTAAGTGTGCGACTGGGTCCCAGGTGAAAGATACCGGTTCATGTCCTGTCTCCGCAGGTCCTGATGCTGTAGTTGGACCTATTGAAAAAGACGAAAAAGAATATTCAATATAGCAATTAATATAATGAAAAATGGGAATAAACATTTACATTTAATTAAGTGCAGTACTATAGGATACTTATTCTTTCGCTTCCTTCCTCTTTGTTGCTGTGGCTGGGGCGATCTCAGATACTGCTGCCACTGCTAGTGGCTAGTCATCTTGATCCTTAGAGTGACTGACTGTGACTGAAACTGAAGAAGACCTCCTTTAGCTGAAATGGCTCTTTGATCACGTAAGATTACTGTGCTCCATTGCCTGAGAGCAAAGGGTAGGTTTGGGGGGGGGGGCGGTAAAACACTACAATCTGATGGGCGAACATGGAACTAATGTAATGGTGACATCTAGTGCTAGAAATTATAAGTTTTTCCCGGCAAAATTTTTTTTGAAAGGGCATGCTAGGAAAATTAAGAAATCAAATTTCCTGGGAGACGCCATCTTGAAGTACATCAGAGTAGGTGGGGGACCAGGGGGTGCGGTCCTGGGTTTTTCCTGGCGGCCATTTTGTCTCGGAACCGCAAACGACGCCATCTTGGATGACGTCATCAGGGGTCAATGACCGAGTTAGAGGGGTAGAACTGGCTTTGATCCATAACTCAGGTAGAGCATTTTGCCTCCTACCTCACTGAAATCTTTTCCATTCTTATAATCCTCAATTTAACTACTCCCTCTTTTTTTCCTGATGTCCATAAGCGCACAAATACCTCTACTCCCACACTCGCCCCTGACTTCCAGTACTTGGATCACGTCGCCACCTCAGAACTCAACATGCTAGTCATCTATCTCGACTTTCAACTAACACTCTGCATCAAATGCAGCACCACTCCTCATCATGATCTCCCCACCTACCATCACCTCTGTGCCTTCCCTATCTTCTTTGACACTGTCCTCGCCTCCCTCTATAATGTTATTCTATACATTGGTTTCTTCCCCTGCCTGTGGAAGACATCCCACATCCTTATGCTCCCTAAACCCAACAAGCCTCAATCCAAAAGCTCATCCTACCATCCTATCAGTCTCACCTTGGTGTTCAGCAAGGTCTTTGAAACCATTCTGTCCTCTGAATCCATCAATACCTCCGCCAACAACAAATCCTCACCTCATCTCAGTGTGGCTTCTGACCCTCCTTCTTTGTTGATGACCAACTCCTTCGCTTTATGCACCTCCTCGCCATCCTGTTCAATTCCCATCGCTCCACTATCTTTGTATTCTTCCTTATATATTGAAAAAGCCTATGACTGTGTTGGACATTCTGGTCTCCTTTTCAAGCTCCAAACCTATGCCCTTCCCATTAATCATGTCCATTTCATCGCTTCCTTTCTCTCCAATCGCCCATCCTATGTCACTGTCTACAGTTCCAACTCCCATTTGTTTTATCCCTCTGTCATGGTGACCCAAGGCTCTGTCATCTGTCTCCTCCTGCAGATACGCTGATGTTGCTATCTTCCTTACCCTCGCCCCATCAACCGATCACAGCACCTTTTCCAGTGCCGCCTTTCCCATTTCTCTGCCTGGTGACACCGCTCCTCTCTATTAATACATAAGTCCCAGGCAATCATAGTAGGCCATCCCACCCCTTCCTTACCTTCACGATTTCCACCTCACCTTCCACAACTGCCCCATCCGCCATACCCTTACCATTAAGTACCCTGACATCACCCTCTGGTGCTCCCTATCCTGGAACTCCCACCTCAAAACTGGACGAGAAAAAGCCTTCCTCTGCCTCTTAAAGATACTCTTCAGCTAGATGTGTGGCCTCCAAACTTCCACCTTCCTATACACATATAGACTCCTCATGTGTCCTGTCCTATGTAGTGGTATTTTAAATTGTGCTCCATGTGTCAGTGGACTGCTTTTTCGGTTTTTTTAGTTTGTTGCAACCGCCGCTTACGGCAGGACAAGTGCTTCCTGTGGTTTTTATTCCATGTATCCATCAGTGTCTAATTACGTTCTTGTATTTGATCCACCATGACCGCTTCTTAAAACTCACATATATATCTATTAAATTCAAATGTCATTTTATATTTCGCCATATTTCCACCTTGTCATTGTTCTTAAAATCGGCGTTTTTAACACCTGTCATCTATATATAAAATCACTTATGGCTTCTATTCACTCTCCAAAGGAGCGGCGTAAGATGCCGCTGGCAGCCTGCTCCACCAGGGGCATTAAAATAACAATAAAAGAACCACAGTTACTGTCCGCCGTGTCTTGCTTAAATGACCAGCAGGAACTACCAACACCGAATGGTGTCAGACAGTTGTTTCGACAAAATATTCTGGGATGAGCACAGTATTATCTGGTGGCAAATCCAGGAAGAGTATCTGAAACATATCCGTTTTGTTACTGGGCTCTCTGAGAAAGAGGACTGATGTAGGTCTGACTTGGCATTGGTTGTATATGCTCACTCAGTAAATTCTGCAATGAATTCCCTAAACTGTGGACACATATCAACCAATATAGGTTTCACTGTGCATACAAAGGCGAGAAAGTACCGTACTAGACTAAACAAACAAGTGATAAACAACTCTACAACTGTGAAACATAGCAAAATATTATTTATAACTGTACTGCAATATTATACATACAAATAAACCATGTATTACAGGCCACTGATGATGTTTCACACATAAAGAAGATAAACTCTTATGGCATAAAAAACGCCTTTTATTTTGTTGCAATAGACGGAAATACACCTCCACTAACTACGAGCTGTCTGTGCAGTCTTCTACCAATACCATCTAGAAGACAAGGCCTTACAACTGCCCGTTCCTACGTCACACCGAGAGGCGGCGAACGCAATCTGACTGGCCGGCCGCTACGAGTCGGTAGGCGTGCCCCACCGGGCAGCATGTCAACTGGCAGCCGCCGCCTCTTGGTGTGACGTAGGCACGGCTAGTTGTGAGGCCTTGTCTTCTAGGTGGTGTTGCTTCTACGCCCATACCTTTCAGCAGTTTTGCTCAAATCTCGAGGCGAGCCGTAGTTTATTGGTTTGTCGCCACATGTTTATCCGCAAATACTTTGCCGCGCCATAAGATCAACTTGAGCAACAATTATGTGCGCGGAAATATGAGCAGTTACATCTTTGACTTGAGATCGTAGATTAAATGTCATGCCAGTTTGCATGTTACTGGCGGTATAGTTCTTTGCGTTTGTAAGTGCCAGTTACACTTACGTGTGGGAACACGGAATTACGAGAAAGCTTGTTGCGTTTCCTATGTTTTGTGATGATGTAGGCAACCAGTAAAGGTTAAGTAACGGGGTCCTAGTGTTTACATCGTATGTGCTACATACCGCTACCCTTTTGGTAACAGTGTTTAGAGTAAAATACAGTATGGATCGAATAGAAGACACAGTTTCAGCTGTATTGAAAGGTCTCGCGGTCGACGAAACGCAAGATTATTGCGATTTTACATTGGAGGAACAGAACGAAGCGAGTGGTAGGTGTGCCTGTCATGTTTCGTTAATTTAGAAATTTCAGGAATTAGTATACTAAGAAACCCAGAATTGGAAGGAAGGGGGTGTGAAATGAATAGCTGTTGCAGCGTTAATGCGGAGTAGATTTACAAGTTTGGGTAATTGTATTTGATGTTTTTGCGGTTCCAGTGACGTGAATATAGGCTGTCAATTGGAAAGGTTTACATTCACCATACAACTGTGATCTCATGATCCAGCAATTGAGTAAAGCCTTAGTTTAATGACTAAGTAATAATACATTTATAGCCCAGCCAAAATGAGCCACGATACCCAAATAGCTCCTCCAATAAATTATAGCCGTAAACTATAGTTTCTGTTTAGACCGAGCACAGCATTTATTTATTAAATGCGTGCAGCAAAATCCTGTAAACCCTTATGTCGTTTAGTGTTACTCTCTACTGCTGTCAGAGTTGAGTGTTACAGTTTTCCTGAAACGTGTACTCAGTCTCTTATATAGCCCTTTGTATTTTACTGTTGTAAACAATCTTATGGTCGCAGAAGAACAATATGAAAGGCAGTATGTTACACGAAATGCGTGTTAAATCATTACATTAATTTTATTTGGTATATTTTAATTAATTCCATTTACAACTTCATTGTTCTTTGCGGGAGTTATGTGACATCATTATCCAATCACATGGGGATGATCTGAGGCTGTGATAAAACAAGCGAGAAAAAAAATAATACTTGTATACATTGTATTCTGATTTAATTCAGCTGTGTAGAAGGGTTTGTTGTATGTTAGCATGTAGTGAAGGCAATAATCTTCTAGAGAACCTGTAACCAGCTCTTTGAACAGTTAAGAATACTGAAAAGTCTCAGTGTGCATTTACTGCATTATGAAGATTTAAATCAGTCACAGCTGAAAACTACAGCAGTGTTTAAAGAAAATAAATTATTTACCTCAGCCATCACTCTACTGTGGAACACAAAAGGAGGAAGTAGGCCAAACAAATGGCAACCCTCCTACCCTGTGATCAAGAAAGAAATTGTTTTTAGTGTTTCTGTCATGTGACCAGTTTAAACTTCAGAGCTTACTTGGTGTCGTGTTCAGACCACCTTTTTCATCTCTCTTAGAAAGTTCATCCTCTTCTATAGTTGTTTATCATTCCAGTTTTCTCCTCACATCATCCTCTCAGTACTTATATTTTAAGTGGTAAGAGAGCCAAGGTTGGTACTGAAATGTTCACTTTATGATGATGATTTAGTGGCAGAACAAGGACACAGACAAGGACCTGTCGGCCATAGATCAGGAACAGCATTAATCATTTACTTCAATGTCATCATAAAGGATTGATTCCCTCTTGCATAAAATTTTACTTAACTCATAGAATGAGGGTCATAATCCTTTCTATTGACGAGAAGTAAATAATTAATGCTGTTCCTGCTCTATGGTTGACAGGTTCTTACATGTAGTCTTGTTCGGCGAGTAAATTATCAACGTAAAGGGAACATATCGTTTGTCAATATTAGTTCACAACAGCGTAGCCGCCATACATAAAACTTAACTATGTCACAATTCATCGTAACATTGTTTTTGTTTCTGATAATTACTTTTCATGTACCAAAACCAAGTGAATTCAGATTGGCTGCTTGCATCTGCCCCATCATTGGTCACTTCATTTCCAGTCATTCTGGCCCATTGCCAACATCAATATGCTAGGCCACCATCCTCAAAAATAAAATTTAACCATTTTCTGGCATCCCATTCCTTTATCTGTTGGCTATTCTTAATGTGTTAATCTTGTTCTAATATTAGAGTTCATACTGGGTAAGGTGTTTGCTATCTTAGTGCTGTTTTTTGAATCTCATGTTGATCATGACGAAGTACCTGAGTTTGATATCTAGCGATAGCACCTGTAGCTTTCCATGTATGAAGCCTTAATTTATAGTGCTTAAGCCAAGTGTTAGCAATCCAGAGATAAAATTGTTCACTGAAAAGTGTATTTTACACCCTTTCATTGGTCTTTTACAGTCCAGTCAAATGGATGGTAAAATTGTCTCCAAATACAAACTGAAATCATGTATGATTGTCAGTACCATTAAATGGAGGAATTCCTGAATGTACTGTAGCCTATATTGGTGGTGGTGGTGGTGATGGTGATTTGTTGTAGTTGTCTTCAGTCCGGAGACTGATGCAGCAGTATTTGTTTCTGTATATACCATAGTTTTTTTTATTGTTTTTGGGTTTTTATTTTGTGTGTTTTTTAAATTGTATTTTTTCTGTGTGTTTGGTTGCCTTTTTTTCCCACTTAGAATGTCACAGCCCAAAACCCCCACATTCCTGCACTTGTCCAATTAGTATCATTTTATTGGTTTTACGTTAATTTTATGTGTTTATAGATTTTTTGTTATCATATTGACTAAGAGGGGTACGCCATTGCCGCCATGTTTATGATGTCATTGGTTGAAGCAGACAGGGCCGGCCGCAGTGGCCGAGGTGACTGAGGCGCTCCAGTCACGGTCAGCACGGCCACTATGGTCGGGGGTTCGAATCCCCCCCTCGGGCATGGATATTTGTGCCGTCCTAGTTCGTAAGTAGTTTGTAAGTTTAGGGACTGATGACCCCGTAGTTAAGTCCCATAAGCTTAACACACATTTTAACATTTTGAAGCAGACAGGGGAATCTCGTTCTTCAATTCAGCCCTTTTCTGGGACCAAATTCAGTAGTTATCACATTTCCCCATTGTTAAGCTGCTTAAACACTTCCAGAAAAGACTTCAACCAGTCAGTACCCGTTTTATATGTACAATATTAATTTGACGGTAAAGCGTGAACAAGGAGTGATGAAATTCAACCCCATCTATACAGTCTACTGTGTGTGGAATATTGGTCAAGACAATCAAATTATTCTTAAACACCTCAATAGCAACACAGGCACATTCAATCAGCTATGCAGTAGTCCGTGGTATTTACAACATTAAATGGTGGAAAGTACACATTGGAATATCAATAACATGATGAAACTTTGAGGTTGCTACACACCGTTAAGGCTGTCCCCTTCACATCAGTAACAGGTTTGCAGTATTGCCCATGGCTGATAGTACCTCTGAGCCAGCATGGGCTGCTTAACCTGTTGCAGGGGCCCCTGATTTTTGTGAGAGATGCAGACAAGCCCAGAGGATATGTTTGCTTGACACTAGGAGCTCCAGTGTGTACATGGGCGATGGAGTCCCTTAGGAAAATATTGGGCAAGTCCGGAAAAAAGGCCAGTGTTCACACTCTTTCCTTCCTGGGTGTCTTATTGAGGATATGGAAGAGGTTCTGCTTAGTGAAGATTTAGAATGTGAAGTAATTTGGAGATCAGAGACATTGGATTTTACTGTAGAGCCCCTGGTGTAGCAGCAGTAGTGGCAACACATTTAAGAGACAACTTGGAATATATTAACATAGTCTAAATTTTCTAGTTATAGTATTAGATGGAGATGTTAATTTGTTGGTTATAGACTGGGAGACTCAAATGTTTAAGACAGGTGCTAGCGACCATGATTCGAGGAAAGTGCTGTATTGAAAAATTACCTTCAGCTTGTAAATAGAAGATCAACTCTTGGAAACATCTTAAACCTGCTGATGACAAACAAATCTGAACTTTTCAACTTAGTAACTGCAGAACAGGGATTCTGTGATAAGGCTGTTAGTGTCACTGAATAAAGCTGGAAATAACAATGTTAAGAAAGGTAGGTAGATCTATTTAAAAATAGTAACAAGAAACAAAGTTTCAGATTACTTTATCTCCAGTGCAGACAGTTTTAGCATCGGTGGATCAAGTTCAAGAGCATCATACAATACACTTTAGACAAGTATTTGCTGCACAACATTGAAATGAGCTTAAGATCCACTGTGGTTCAATGACACAGTTAGAAAACTGCTATGAAAACAGAGAGATCTTTACTACTAATTTAAATATAACCAAAACTTAAAACACAAGCAAATTTTAAGTTCTGCCAAAATTAGCTTAAGGAGGGACACACGTAATGTGTTAAACAACTTCAGAAGTGAAGTTCTGTGTCCCAACTTGACAGAAAATACCAAGTAGTTTTGTTCTTATGTTAAAATAGTAAACTGATCGAAAACATTTGTCCATAGACTTCGTGACCATGAAATGGATGATGGTCCATGAAGGATGAAATACAAAACTTCTTGTTTCACAGAGGAAGATTCCATTGTATAGTTCAGAAGGATCTGGAGGGTATTGCTGGGTGAATTTAAATCTGTAAAGTGCTTGCGAAACAGAACACTGTTGGCTGAAACTTCTACTTCCCAAGAAAGAGTGAACTTTCAGAATGCCATATGGCTCAGAGAATCTTACCATTTAGATAGCTCTTTTGAGAATATGTGTTTGGTGTGCACAGCACTCCGAGCCAATGCAGCCTTATTTACCCAGACTACATTGGCTCTGCCAGCTCCCCTCCTTCCCGTTTTAACTCGTGTCTGTTCTTGCACCGTCTACAGGTGTTTCCCTGTAACACAGCCCAGCTATTCCAAAGGTTCTGATGGTGTTTGCATTTTTATTTTCCTTGATGTTTTCCTGTGTGTCAGCTTAGTTTGGTCCCCATCAGGGTTCATACCTCCATTATCAAATTTCAGTTAGCATGTGAGCCATTTGGGGGAAAAACCCCTATGTCATGCTCCTTTCCCCTCTTCCCTCCTCGCTGTAGCTTCCCTACCTTCTGCTAAATCACCAATGCATGTAGCTAGTCCTTGTATTGGGCTGTTATGTACCCTTCTGTCTGAGCCTACGACTTCACAGAGACCACTTGGAACCAGAGCAGTTAATGTCCTATATATACCCAGGATGGTTGCCTATCCTTTTGGGACCTTTTAACACCCAGCAATGACTGTCCTGCCTGGACCCGCTCGGTTACCTGTGTGGTCTAACGCATCACTTTCTGAGACGGGGAGGCATACTAGCCCCAGTTTGAATCTGCCCGGCGGATTAATGAAGGGGCTCAGAGTGCCGGCCAGGCTGGATGTGGTTTTTATGCGGTTTTCCACATCCCCCCTAGGTGAATACTGGGCTGGTCACAAAGTCCCGTCTCAGTTACACGATTCCCAAACATTTCATAACACTTTACACATCCACACATATAACACTATATGCAGACATTCGGGGTACACATTTCCTCCTGGGGGGGGGGGGCAGGGGGTGGTGGCAGGAAGGGCATCCGGCCACCCCGTCAGTACTAACATGCCAAATCCGAATAAACAAAGCCCACACTGCATGTGCGGGAAAAGGGCTAAAGAGAAAGGAAGAAAGAATGACTGTCCTGCCAGGCTGTCCTTGGTGTGGCTGGGTGGTGACCATGGGGCGAGCTCCTGATCGGTGTGGGTGGTACCAGGGTGGGCATTTCACTTATGAAACATGTGAAGGTTACCAGCCGTTCTCCTGTGGCCAAATTCTCTTTGGAAAAGAATAGCTTTTCTTCAGTTCCTGCCTTCTCTTCCATGGCCTTCTCCTCCCTTGTTACACACTGAGAAGAGGCTCAGGTCTGCAGACTAGGTGCAAAACTATTTCCCAGATACTTAAATCTCCTACCAACCTCTTTTCTTTGTAGAACACGTAGAAGATAAATTTGGCAAAGTTGAGGCGCTAAGTAAGGTGTAATCCGCTTCTGTTCTCATCCGAACATCTGCCAGTCAGTCAGCTTCTCTTTGAGCCTGTCAACAATTAGGAGACATCCAAGTGAGGATCACACTTCACCAGTACAAGGAGCCCTGCACCCCACCACCTATATTGGTGAATTGCCATGGCCCACATGCTCCTCTTTCTCTGGATTGCCCAGTGTACTAAAAGAAAAGTTAATCCAGGAATTCAAGACTCTAGATCATGTCTCTTATTCTGAGGCTCACAAGAAATTTGATCTTTCCACCCAGTGTCATTAATTTATACCTTTGCCTCCGTTGGATCACTTCCACCCACTCCCTCTGATGTAAACACTGTTTGGCGTAAACACTAGCCAGCTCGTTCCCCATTCACATGAAGAATAAACCGGCCCTCACTCTGGTTGTTTGACAGCGCGCCGCCAGCAGATGGCGCGCACCTCATGTCAGCTGTCTCTGACAACCGTGCCCTTCCATGGTTGGGCCGGAAACTATCTCAGCCAGGCCAGCGCCAGCCACAGAGCACAATACAGGTGTGTGCGATCTGAATTGCCCACTAGGCCATAACATCCCTCCGCCCTTGGGGTGAGGGGCCGAAATCCAGAACAGCAGAGAAGAAGTCTGGCTGTTGGGACTATTCCACCTCCATCCGATTGCCTGGTGGCTCCATCCACTCCCTAGCCGGCCCTGCAAAATCGTTGTGGAGTCGTTTCCAAGGTGCGGAGAGAGAGAGAGAGAGAGAGAGATGAGCAAGGATCTGCTTGTTGGGACACACAAGAAGAGCATCCTGCTATGAGGCGAGTTATGTCCCCATCTATGCCTGGCCAATATACATGTCGACGGGCAAGCATCTTTGTGCTGGAGATGCCCCAGTGGTCCCAATGTAGAAGATCGAGAATCCGGCGGTGCAATGACGCTAAAACCACCACTCGGTGGGAGCCGTCTTCCGTGGACAGAAGTAAAATGCCCTCGTAGGTGATAAGGTGGTGACGAATTGCATAATAATTGCAAAGAGGGTCTGATGTCCGACCCAGAGGACGTTCCGACCAGCCTTGCTAAACCCGGAGGACAGGGTCAGCAGCTGTAGCCTCCGTGATCCGTGAGATATTGATAGGGAAACCGGCGACTACATCTACTGCTGACTCGTCTACTGCAAAACACAAAAGCTCTTCAGCATCAAAGACTGGGTCGGGGGCTACTGGGAGGTCGATATGGCGTCAGCATTGGCGTGATGAGCCGTCGACCGGTACTGTATCTCGCAATGAAAAGGGGAGAGGTACAAGGCCCAGCGTTGGAGACGATGGACCGCCTTGTCCGGAAGAGCCGCCGACGGGTGGAACAAAGACACTAATGGGTGGTGGTCCGTGTGTAGGGTGAACTTGGACCCATGGAAATAAATATAAAATTTTTTTAGAGCAAATTTTTTAAAGGGCCTCCTTGTCCACCTGGGAACACTGGCACTGCGTCTCCGTAAGAGTTTTAGATGCAAACGCCAACGGGCGTTCCGACCCATCGTGGAACCGATGTGCCAGCACCGCCCCCACACCGTGCTGGGAGGCGTCTGCTGCCACGACTAACAGGACCGTCTTAAGTGATTGAAAAGCCCGCTCACAAGCTGTAGACCAGTGGAATGGGACAGCCTTATGCAGCAATTGGTGGAGGGGGTGAGCCACTGTGGCTGCCTGCCGGAGGAAGTGGTGATAATAGGCGATCGTGCCCAGGAATACTTAAAGTTCTTGAACGGAAGGAGGACGGGGAAGATCTGTGACAGCACGCACGTGATCAGCCATGGGACCTGCACCTGCATCCGCTCTTCTCAGCTGGGGAAGAGAGCACCTTCCTGGTGTATGATAGGCAAAGTCATAATTGGCAACCACAGCCTCATTGCCTAAATGCCACTTGTTGCCGCCCTGACCTTAACATCGCTTCAACCTGCTTTCTTCCTGCCATCTTCTAGTCCTCCAAGGGATAAGAAAAAAAGGCATAAGTCTCAGAATGAATTCCGCACAACGTCCCAGGGGCTTTCGTCCATGCTTGTCCAATCAGAGCAAGTCTTGTAATTTACGGATGTCGCTCTGCTTCCAGGGGCAACAATCACATATTCTGAAAAGTAATTTAGCTAGCTTGTTCCCTTGTCATCCCCTATGCCTATCCTTCAGTGGAACATGCATGACAGCCAGTCCAGTAGGGCAGGACTACAACTTCTACTGAAACTTACTCCCTAATGATTTTCTGCCTTCAGGAAACAAAATGAAACTGTTTTGATTATTTTCATCTTCCATGCTTTACCTGGATCTGTTTTAATCTCCCAACCACAGCAGGAATTCCAGTTCACAGAGGTATTATACTGCTCGTATGGGATAACATCCATGACCATGTCATTCCTTCGGGCACCCAGCTTCAAGCTGTAGCTGTCCTGGCTTTACCTAAACATTGTGCAATGTCTACACGCCCTCATCTTCTGACATCACTAGGGAACATCTTTTGCACCGTATAGATAGGCATCCCCTTCCTTTTCTGTTGGTTGGCAACTTCAGAGCCCCACAACCACCTTGGGCTTTCCACGCCCCTGTAAGAGAGGCTCTCTTGGCAGATATCTACAATCACCTTAATCTTATGTCTCTAAACTGGTGAATCTACATTTCTGTTAGATGCAACAAATACCCTTTCCCATTTAGACCTATTGATCTAAACTGCTCATCAGCTCGATTAGTTTGTCCTTCCAGATACACACTCCAGTGACCATTTCCTGTGTGTCATTAGTCTGCCAATGCCCATTACATGTGTGTCCATGCAACTGGCAGCTTTCCAAAGCTGAGTGGCAGCTCTACTCCACCTTAGCAACCTTCAGGGAACATCATTTTCTCAGTATTGATGACCAGGTCCACTATCTTACTAGGACAACTCACTCTGCTAGAATGTTCCGTAATTCACACCTCTTCCTCACCGCGATGTACTCGCATTCCATGGTAGAATGGGGCATGCCATGATGCAAACAGAGCCTCGAGATGTGCTCTCCACATCTTCGAACAATGTCCTACATTGGAGAATTGTATCCATTACAAACGATTTTATGGGCAATGCCATCACATTGTTAGAGATAGTAAACAACCTAGCTGGCTTTTATTTATTGGATCTTTTAACAGTTGCACCACCTCTTCAGTTATTTGGGGTAACCTCTGTTGACTCTTTGGGACCTTATTGTTGCGAACGATATCACTGTGAACCCCATTGCCATCTCCGACACCTTGGGCCACTACTTTGGCAAGATTTCTATCTGCATGTGCTACCATCCCGCTCTCCTCCATAGAAAACTGGCAGTGGAAGAAAGGACTCTCTCTTTCCCCACCGAAAACCATGACTCCTATAATATAGCCAAATTTACTATAAGGGAGCTGCAGCATGCACTCTATTCATCACAATCCTCCTCCCCCAGGACCGGATGGCATTCATATACAGGTGTTATAGCATTTGTCTCCTGAGGGCTCGCATTTTCTTCTCTGAACATATAACTGCATCTGGACAGATGGTACCTTCCCTAGACACTTGTGTGAAGCCATAGTCATTTCCATACCTAAACCTGGAAAGGACAAACATTTTCCTTCCAGCTACTGTCCATTCTCTTTCACCAGTAGCGTCTGCAAGGTGGTGGAATATATGATTAATGGTCAGGTGATATGGTGGCTCGAATCTCTGAATCTCCTCAGAAATGCACAATATGGTTTTTGTAAGCACCACTCTGCTGTCTATCGTCTTGTCATTCTGTCAACTCATGACAAACTTTTTACAGAAGTGTCAGTGGCTGTGTTTTTTGATCTGGAAAAGGCAAATACACCAATTGGATGATGGGAATTCTCCATACTTTGCGAACTTGTGTAGTCTTGGGTCATATGTCTATTTTTATTCCGGGATTTTTGAGACACCAGATTTTTAAGTTGCTTATGCATTCAGCTCTGCCGAACACTTTTATTCAGAAGAATGTTGTACCACAGAATTCAGTGCTAAGCGTTGAGCTATTTGCCATTGCAATTAACCCTATTGTGGGTTGTCTTCCACTAGGTGTTTCGGTTTCTCTTTTTGTAGATGACTTTGCTACCCCTTGGGAGGAAGGCCAGGTTCGCCGGTTAGGAGAAAAACCCTTTCCTCACTATCTGGTTTGCACAAGCACTGATGTAGGAACTTTCACTACCACTAAACCACTGTTCTTTGTTGAGACCATAGAGGACAAGTTTGGTGAATTGGAATCCATGAGTAAACTTAGATCTGGCTCATTGCTTATTAAAACAGTCTCGGCAGCCCAGTCTGAGTCTTTGCTCGCCTGCACCACTCTTGGCGACATCCCAGTGACAATACTCCCACACAAACCTCTGAATATGGTACAGGGTGTAATATTCCACTGGGACCTCCCCCTTCAAACTGATGAGGAGCTTAGGACCAACCTCGAGCAGCGTGGTGTACATTTTGTTCGCTGCGTTCAGAGGGGACCTAAAGACAACCGCATTGATACTGGGGCCTTTATCTTGGCCTTCAATGGGGACCCACTCCCAGAGGAGGTCAAGATAATGATATATCAATGTGATGTGAAGCCCTACATTCCACCTCCCATGCGATGTTTTCGATGCATGCGGTTTGGCCATATGTCCTCTCACTATACAGCAGTCCCCGTATGCGGTGATTGTGGACGCCCACTACATGAGGGGAGCCCCTGTGTTCCTCTGCCAGTGTGCGTCAACTGTCAACACCACTCTTCACGGTCGCCAGATTGCCCTATGTTCATGAAGGAAAAGAAAATACAACAGTACAAATCGCTGGAGTGTTTAACATATCCTGAGGCCCGCAGTAAGTATGAATGTCTGCATCCTGTGCAGATGGCGACTACCTTCACTACAACGTTATCTTCTAACCTTTCACCCTCTCCTTCCCACTCCCATCTCCCCTCTACATCCCGTTCCCACCCCCCCCCCCCCGACCCCTCACATCTCCCACTCCTGCCTGTAGCTCCCGTAGCCCTCCCTCGGTGGACCACCCCTTCCCAGCCGGAGAAGTGCACCTCTTCTCTGGTGCCTGCTGGTGACAGTACCCCATCTCAGGGCCTTCCGTCCCGGCGTTCCCCAGATCGGAGATCTTCGACCTCCAGTCGGCCATCGGACTCACTGCCGGTGAGTTCAAAGGTCGCCCGATCTTCGTCAGTACCAGACCTTATTGACAACAGTTCTTTCTCTGGCACTTATCCTCCCCGTCCCACAAGAGAGAAAGAGGAGGAGGAGGAGAAGAAGAAGAAGAAGAAACCAAAGTTGCAAGATAAATTCCCTCCAGTACCACCGGAAGTGATGACTGCTTTCGCAACTCACTCATCCCATTGAGCCTGAGGCTGATCAGCTATTTATGGATGTCATCACTTCTTCTTTGGTGACGGACGCTGACAAAGCAGCGTGACAGACGTTACCCCATTCGCTTTTTGCCTAGATCCTCGTGATGTGATCATCCAATGGAATTGTAATGGCTCCTACCGTCACCTCTTGGAGAATAAACAGCTAATCTCTCTTTCTTCTGCTGCCTGTGTCGTCCTGCAGGAATCGCAGTTTATGAATGCACATTCACCGACCCTCCGTGGGTTCCGTGCTTTTTGTCCGAACTGGGTTGGTCCCCTCCAGGCGTCTGGTGGGGTTTGTACATTGGTCTGGACAAATATTGTCAGTACTTGGATTCCTTCCAAACTCTGTTGGAAGTGGTTGCTGTCTGGGTTCACTTGGCCAACCCGTAAACCATTTGCAACCTCTACCTTCCCTCTGACAGGCCACCTACACTTGCTGCCCTTGTTTTGCCCTCCTTCAGCAACTCCCCCCTCCTTACCTCATCCTTGGGGACTTCAATGCCCACCATCCTTTGTGGGGCAGTGCTTATACATCTAGCCGGGGCTGCCTCATAGACCAGTTTCTTGCTGACCATGACCTGTGCCTTATCAACGATAGTTCCCCAACCCATTTTAGTGCCGCTCACGGCACCTTTTTTGCCATAGACCTCTCTCTCACTTCTCCTCCTCTCCTCTCCTCCCTTATTTCACTGGTGGTGCATGATGATCTCTGCGATAGCGACCACTTTCCGTTGATCCTTTCACTTCCCTCACACCTACCACGAGCCAGGGTATCTCGTTGGGTTTTCTGCTGTGCTAATTGGCCACTATATACATCTCAGGTTGTTTTCCCATCTTCCCCCTCAGGCTGTATTAATGATATTATAAGCGAAATGACCAATATGATTACTCCAGCTGCCAACTTTACTGTTCCCGGTCGACAGGCCCTCCTACTCGCCGGCCGGTCCCATGGTGGAATGCAACTGTTGCCGCAGCCATTCGCGAGCACCGTAGGGCCTTGCAACATCTTAAGCGCCACCCATCTCTCGCTGGTCTCATACATTTCAAACTTCTGTGTGCCAGAGCTCGTGACTCAATCAAACAAAGTAAGCGGGCATGCTGGGAGCATTTTGTCTCCTCCTTGGGCTCTTCTGTCCCTCTGACAAGAGTGTTGGCTATGCTCCAATCTATCCAAGGTAGCTGGCGGCCGTCTTCCATCCCTGGCCTTGCCCTGCCTGATGGGGTCTGTACAGAGCCATCTGTCCTTGCAGAACATCTTGCAATTCACTTCGCCAGTGTATCAGTGACAACTTCATATCCGGCGACCTTTCTCCTAGGAAACACCAGGCCGAAACCTTCAAATTAGGTTTTACTTCTCACCAGGTGGAACCATATAACGAACCTTTTACTGATTGGGAACTCTCACTGGCCCTCTCCTCTTCTCGTGATTCAGCACCTGGCCCCGACGATATCCATAATCAATTGCTGCAACACCTCAACCCTTCAGAAAGACAATTTCTCCTCCAAGTTTATAACCGTATTTGGCTTCAAGGAGTCTTCCCCTCCCAGTGGAGGGAGAGTATTGTGGTCCCTGCCCTCAAGTCTGGCAAGGACCCATCGTCGCTGGACAGTTATCGGCCAATAAGCCTGACAAATGTCCCCTGTAAATTACTTGAAACGATGGTAGCCCGCAGATTATGCTAGGTTCTTGAATCCAGGGACTTCTCTCATCTTACCAGTGTGGGTTCCGGGAGGGACGATCCCCTATTGACCATTTACTTCGATTGGAGATGGCAATCAGACAGGCCTTCTCTAAATGATGACATCTTGTTGCAGTCTTCTTCGATCTTCATAAGGTGTACGACACTGCTTGGCTTCGTCATATTTTATGTTCTCTTCATGACTGGGGCCTCAGAGGCTCCTTACCAATTTTTATCCATCAGTTTTTATCCCACCGCCTGTTCCGTGTCAGAGTTGGCTCTTCATTCAGCTCCCCTCGAATACGGGAGAACGGCGTCCCCCAGGGCTCAGTGTTGAGTGTTACACTCTTTCTAATCGCCATCAATGGGTTGGTGAGCTCTGTTGGGTTGCTGGTAACCCCGGCACTGTATGCCGACGACTTTTGCATATGGTACAGCTCCTACTCAGTAGCCTCTGCTGAATGTCAGCCCCAGAGCACCATTCGGCGGGCTTCAATGTGGGCTACGTCCCATGGTTTCCAGTTTTCCTCGTCAAAAACAATGGTGATGCATTTTTGTCGTCGTACTACAGTTCACCCTGATCCAGGACTGTTCTTGGGTACTCAGCGCCTGGAAGTTGTAGCACAGCATCGTTTTATGGGTCTTCGACAAAAAATTGACTTGGGTGCCCCATATTCGTCACCTAAAGATTAGTTGTATGAGGAAACTTAATGCCCTATGTTTCCTTGCTCATTCATCTTGGGGTGCAGACCGAACAACTATCCTTCGTATCTATCGGGCTCTAATCTTGTCCTGATTGGACTATGGGTGTCAAGTTTATGGCTCGGCAGCTCCTTCTGCCCTGAAATTATTAGATCTGGTACACCATAATGGTGTATGCTTGGCTACAGGTGCGTTCCGGACTAGCCCGGTCGACAGTCTCCTTGTTGAGGCGGGAATCTGCCTTCTTCAGGTCAGGCGGCATCAGCTTCTGGTGTCTTATGCCATCGCCATCCGGCAATATCCTGTTCATCCCACTTACCAGGTTCTCCCTATTGCCTGGTTGACTTACTCTTGGCCCTTTGGGCGAGGGGGTTATTTTAGACTGGCTCCGCAATGACACTGTAGTTTTCATTCATCGTCCCTATGTGGCAACTGTTATCCACTTTGTGGCCACTGTTTCCAACCCTTGACTGTATGCCACCTTCTGGTGCTGTGCCAGTTTTTTAACCATCTCCGTCATAAGGCCAGCTCTGCCTCCTCTACTGTTACTGTCACTACTGTAAATACAACAAGCAGAAAAATGCAACAGGGAAAAGTAAGGAGCAAGTTACAACAGGCAATTACCATTCACACCACATAGAGGTTATGACCTCTCCCCTGACTCTGCTCCAGAGCTCATAGAGCTGGCTGTCCCTCTGGGGAAAACGTCTTGCCCAAAGTTCAGTGTCCCTGTCTTGATGAAAAGAAATAGTGAAGGCACAACTTCCATGGTATATGGCTTCTAAACTCCAGTGGAACTTGCAGGGATTCAGGACACATGTGGAGGAACTATTTTTATTGACTCAGGGTAGACCAATGTGTAACTATCTCTCAGAGACAAATTTTAAATCTATTGACACTGCTGAGCTACGTGGCTATGTCATCCACAACAACAATCTCAGTAGAGAAAGAGGAGAATGAGTGGCTATTTTTGTTAATACAGCCTACCACTCTGGGCCCCTCTCCTTTACCTCAAGTTACAAGCAGTTGCAGTGTCTGTGTGTGTGGCCATCATTTGACGGTGTGCACCCTTTGTCTGCTTCCTCATGACGTGTTCAATCAAGAGGCTTTTAAGAACCTTCTTACCCAATCATTCATCCTCAGATTTGGGGCTCTGCAACTACCTGCCCAGGGCTCGAGCATTTGAGAGACTTCTCTTATTGTCAAGTGCACATTTACTCAGAACTGGACAATTCACACACTTCTGTAATGCAACGGGGTTGTTCTCTGCCTTACTCACCTTACTTTCCTCTCCAGCTCTTGCCCCCACTGCTCAGTGGGATGTGCTGGATAACCTTAAAGGATGTGAACATTTTCAAATCTAGATCCGCCAGCCAGATGGAACGGAGCCTGTCAGTCAAACACCACAATGGGTGCTCAGTAGAGCAGATTGGACGCTTTACAGCCAGCTTGTTGTGTTTGAACATCACATCAGTGCCTAGGAATTGTTCGATCATATCTCCCAAACACTCCACCACATTTTTGATGCATCCATTCCACAGTTTTCGGGATGACCCGAAAAGGCAGCCTGTCCCTTGGTGGAATGATGAGTGCTGTTATAGTATCAGGACCAAGCAGGTGTCCTCCCTCGGGGGACTCAGTGTTAATTTGCTGTGTATAGACTTCGCGAAACCTGGGGCCCCGAGCTGGGGACTGCATAACGCCAACAATCCTCCACACCATAAGCTCTGTGCGTGCCTCAGTGACCACTGTATGGCGTGATGGTTGAACGTTGTATGTTACAGAGCCTGGGGATCTTGGCTTAATCGCCCGAGTCATGAAGACGATAAAAACCTCTATGAAAGAAAGAAAGAAAGAAAGAAAGAAAAAAAACAAAAAAAAAAAAAAAAAAAACACACACACACACCTCAATTTCGAGGTGCTCTACATGCCAAAGAGATGCATGGCTGTTAAGTTGGAGCAGTCATTAGCGAGTAACCTCTGCAGAACTTGCCGCACCTCAGTTGTATTAGATTTACCCAGGCAAGTGGGGCACTGTCTGGGTGGACACTTGCTTCCCTAACTGCTTGTGGGAATAAGATGAAACAAGCAAAGAATAGCATTGGCAGACATACAACCGCCGTCTCTAAGTGAGGACAAACATAGTTCAATATAGTTACATACGACCCTATACTCACCATGGGAAGAACAAGGGGAGGCTTATGCCCCTTGATATTTAGTCTGCACTAGAACTGATGGGGAATCGTTTATTGTCTGCAAAACCTCTGTTTTTTGTCGAAAATCTGGAAGAAAAGTGTGGAGAGGTGGAGGGTATGTCAAAAATGAGGTCTGGTTCCGTCTTGATAAAGGTGTTGTCCCCAGCCCAGTCACGGGCATTGCTTGCCTGTGATAAGCTGGTTGATGTTTCCATTTTGATCACACCTCATAAGTGTCTCAATATGATCCAGTGTATAATTTTTGAGAAGGATCTGCTGTTACAATCTGATGACGATTTGTGCAAGAACTTGTAGCAGTGAGGTGCTCATTCCGTTGCATCTATAAGGGTCCAAAGGACAAGAGAGTTGCCACCAGTGCCTTCGTCTTGTCTTTTCAGCGTGACACATTACCTGAGAAAGTCAAGGTGATGATCTACCGGTGTAACATCAGACCCTATCTTCCTCTCCCTATGCACTGCTTTAAGTGCTGGAGATTTGAACACATGTCCTCCCAATGTGAAGCCAACCACACCTGTCGGGAGTTTGGACATGAATCACACCCGGATGTCCCTTGTGCCCCCTCCTCCAATCTGCATCAACTGTAGTCCGTCCCAACCCCCCTTGCTCATCATCTTCCACTTTTCTACACAAGGAATGAAAAATCGTGGAGTACATAATCCTGGACAGGCTGACATATTCAGAGGGAAAGACAAAATATCAAAAGCTGCAACCTGTGAGCATGGCCACATCTTATGCCACAGCAGTTTCACGATCACCATTCCTGGCTAGAAGTTCCACATTTGTGAAGCAAATCTCCGTGGGCCCACAGACCCGATCATCTCCACCCACCCCCTTGACCCTTGGGGGCAGCTCCCCTCCAAAATCCTCTACCTCAGGAGCAAATACTCCATAACTAAAGGGGACACCAGACATGCATCATGGAACAAGTCAGTACACCAGATTGTAATGAAGTAGTAGTAATTAATAAAGTGAAATAAAAAACTATCATCACAAATAAAAAGAATCAACAATGTAACAAAGAAATTAGCTTAATTTTTAATTTTTTCCAGGAATTCCTCTACAGTGTAATAGTGAGCCATGAGGAAGATTTTCAGTGTAGCCTTGAAAGTGCATGGATTACTATTAAGCTCTTTGAAGTTTGTGGCAGTTTATTAAAAATCGATGTGGCAGCATACTGCTCACCTTTTTGCACAAGGGTCTAGGCTCTGTGACCCAAATGCAGATTTGATTTCTTTTAGTATTAACTGAATGAAAGCTGCTAACAATTGAGAACAAAAAAAATATTGCCGCAAGACCACAAGTTATCCGACTGCCGGCGTGGCACAGTGGATAGCGTCACTGATTGCGGTGTTGAAGGTTGCCAGTTCATTCCCGTCCACCGGCAAACATTTATTTCTTTGTATTTATCATTTCCATAATGTTCTATTTGTTTCTTATGTTCACTTGTAATTTCTACATGTTAACTATTCTTCTAATTTCTGGTACATTCTGTCTGTGTATAAATAGCAGAGCACTCTGCCCGAGAGGCAGTCAGTGCTGTGTTTGTTTCAGTTCGCAATAAACCTGTTTTCAGTATAAGTGCTGTGTCCAGTTGACAACCATGCCTTCGAAGTCAAGCCTGCTTCCATTTCAATGCGACAATATTATTAACAAATAATGTCATTAAAGAAATTGTCTATTAGGTGCCAATGTCAGTATTCCCAGACTACTAAACAAGGCTCGACAAGTAGTATGTGCGTTTATCCCACATATTGCTTGAACCACCCATTTCTTCACAAGAAATACCCTTTTTGAATCAGAGGAGTTACCCCAAAAAATAACACCATACATAATAAGCAAATGAAAATAGGGAAAGTAGACTACTTTTCATGATGAACTATCACATATTTCAGAAACTGTTTGAATGGTAAACAACACAGCATTCAGTTTTTAAACCAGATCATGAACAGGGGCTTTTCACAAAAGCTTACTATATATCTTAACAGCTAAACATTTGAACTGTTCAGTCTCACTTATCAAGTGCCCATTCTGCGTAATCAAATTTAGTATTGGAAACTGTAAAACCTCAGCCTTACACATTCTGACACATTTGCAAAAACATCCAAAAATATGTGGCAAGTAACCAATCAAAGTCATTGTTGTTCCCATATCTGTTAAAAGGAAGATTGGGCTTTAAAAAAATGCTTGCAGTCAGGCTCGAACCCACTACCTTTGACACCACGGTACCATGCCACTAACCACATGGCAATACTTACTAGGTGGAGTGTAGTGAATTTATTATTAAATATGGATCTTCTGAAGGCTTTTACCGTTGATAATTGATAGTTATAAGGTATTTTACCAAATACGCTGCTTTTTAGATAAATCTTCAATGCGCCAAAAACAAGACCTGATGTTGCCTTCCTGGAGGATTTGATCATATGCAAGGCGAGGTGCATAGTAGCTTCTCCATTGTCTTTGGTTTGGGTCCATTCATGCGTAACTGCCAGAGCTCGAGTAGCCAGAAGGTGGTGTCTCTACCAGCTCAAACGCCAATGATAAAAGCAGTGTTTCCCCTTGTCCCTCCCTGCTATGGGAGTGCCTACATGCTGCCTTCGGGGGAGTTCAGAAGAGAATTTGAACCTCAGCTGCGCATGCACATTGTAACAGTGCGGCCACTGCTACCTATATTAGGCGGCGCACTACTGCTTGTATACGTGCTGGCTCCGCAACGTAAAACGTTTCTCACGTGATAAAAATACTTTGAATATGCATATAAAGTGATCTGATAGAAGAATGAAATGAAGAATTATAGTTTAAAAACCCTTTTTATATTATTTATTTCCTTACTTTTTTTCACAACAAGCTTTTTCCCGGATGTTCACTGAATCAGTGAACACATAGGAAGCACCTCCACTGGATTTAGCATCACTTTATTTTCTACAAGCCATGAACTTATTTCTTTCACTGCATTATCTGATACTGTAACAATATCGCAAAAACACCCTTTACTACAAAGCTGGTGTCATCAGCAAACATATATATTTTAGAATTACCTGTTATACTAGAAAGCATGTCATTTATACAAATGAGAAGCAATAGTGGCCTCAGAACAGAACCCTGGGAAACCCTGCACTTAACTGTGCCCCATTGAGATTGCATATCACAGTCACTATCAACACTGCAGAGGATCACCTTCTACTATCTGTTATTAAAGTAAGAAGTCCGCCAATTGTGAGCTACTTCCCTTATTCCATAATGTTCCAACTTCTGCAACAGTATCTTGTGATCAACACACATTGTTTTTATAAATAAAAAAATATGCCTAACTTTCACAGTCTCTTTATTTAATCCATAAAGTGCCTAAGAGAATACAGCATTATCAGTTGACACCACTTCTGAAACCAAACTCTACACTTTACAGCAAATTATGGGAACTGAAATGATCGAATAACTTTCAATAACATTAACAGAAAATTTTAGCATAGAAATAGTTCTATAGTTGTCTACATTATCCCTTTTTATAAAGAGGTATCACTTCTGAATACTTCCATCTGCCAGGAAACTGACCATTCCAAAATGAAAAATTATGGGTATGGCTGAGTACTGGGCTAACAGAGGCAGAACAATACTTCAGTATTCTGCTAGATACCCCATCATATCCATAAGAATCCTTAGCCTTTCGTGATTTAGTTGTTGGCGCAATCTCTCCCCTGTCAGTATCATGAATATCTACTTCATGTTAAAGTTTCAGAATGCTGTTTTCTAAAAGTGTTATATGGATACCTTTTGGAGCTAAGGTTCTATTCTTTTTGCGTACCCCATCTTTTTTGCCTTCTTAATTACATTTTTCTGAACCTTAAATACAATGTTTAATGGGTTACTGCAGCTTGATTCTGACTGCTTCTAATATTTCGATATAATCCCTGTGTTGTTCTACATAATATTATTATTTCTCTTGACAGCACCCATCCTGCCTCTTAGTGGTAGTGGCTTGTTTTGACCTTTCTGATGATAAGAAACTTTCCATGTGTTAAGCACTTGTGACATTACAGATAAAGAGGGAAGCTGATTGTTTCCATATGAAAAGCAAGTTTTGGCAAGCTGTTGGGTTACCCAGCCAGCTGGCTAACAATTTGGACCTAGTGAATGGAATACAGGTCGTTAGGAAATCCTAATCTGCTCGGAAACAGGAAACTGCGGTCTTGGATGAGTGAGGGCAGCAATCCCAGATTGCAACTGAAATACAACATAGCCACACACATTATTCTAAAAAGCCATATAAAATCGGGGAAAGATCACATGGGAAATATAATTATATGTATGGATTCAGGAGACTTCAGAGAATCAAACGCCGTAATTATAATTTCAATAACCCTTAAAGATAAAAAGCTGATAAATTTCAGTACTATAATAATAGACTTACACTTACAATTATTGATACATAGTGTTTATCAGTAACAGTTTAAGAAGCAAATGGGAAGCATTGCACCATGCTGCCTATCTCAAGACGCACCACGTTATTTCCGTATTCCTTCAATAAACATTATTTTACTCTCTTGTTCTGTTTTTCATTGAGGTAGTAATATTCTTGTCAGAACATAATTCCACCATAGAAATGCAAAACATGAACCCAGAAAAGTGCATTACATTTATATATGTATTTTATTATATTTCATATTATTCTTAGTAATGTTAATTTTATTTTATTTCATGGCTGACTAAAAATATTAGATATGCAGCAGATAATTTATACATAAACAATTATATGTATTTGTGGACAAGAACTGAATATATTTGCATAAAAGGCCATGATAAATTAAATATTAATTGTGTAATCTTATTTCAACGGTGGCAGTATATTTGAACAGTGAGACGCCATGCTTAATAGCTACCTGAGCAAAGAGCTTCAGTGTCAACTGATTTTAGTATTGCTAAATATATATTTGTTTGTTAAATGTAAGGAACATTTGTAGGGAGGTGATCAAAGCATTTAATTCTGTGATATTCAAATGTATAATATTTTGGAAGGGAAATTGTATTTTAAAGATGAGGCATTAGGATGAGCGGAAGGATACAATTTTGGGAGTTTTGGGAGCAGGTAGAGCACACTTTTGAATGCTTGAGAGGGGACTCGTAACTTGGACGCGGTGGTGAAATGTTGTGACGCTGGGCGGTCTGAAGCCTCGTTACGAACTTGTGATTTCAAAATATATGGGACTGTGACTGCAGAACTTAGTCTCTGATTGAAAACTGGTAAACTATGGATGGTAGTAGGGCTGTGGAAGTGATAATTCAGCAATAGTGTACTCGTGCGATGACAATCTGCTTTTTATAACAAATACTGTAATTAATCATAGATTGATTTGGAACTGCTATTGATGTAAACACTGTATCGCATAAACACAATCTTGGACGTTCCGAGTTTACTCGGAGAATGAGTCGGCTGACCTCCCAGCCATTTAACAGCACGCCGCCAGCAGATGACGCGCAGCTTCTGCCACCTGTCTTAGACGACCATGCACTCCTGTGGCTAGGCCCTGAACTATCTCGGCCGGGCCAGCGCAAGCCACGGGAGCATACTAGAGGCGCGCGCGATCAGAATGACCCGCTAAGCCATAACAGCCCTCCCTCCTTGGGGTGAGGGGGTCGACGAGGGAGTCTGGCTGCTGGGACTCCTCCACCTCCATCTGAACGTCAGGCAGCTCCATCCACTCTCTACCTGGAACCACCTCGTACGGATGAAACCCCTTTGCGTGATGAGGGGTTCGGCCTCGCGAGCGATGTCCTGCCGCTCGCAGCACTGGCGATGGCTGTAGGTCCTCCATCCCCTCCTCCTGTGGGATTTCCATCGGCAACTCAGGGCCCCCATGGGCTGGCGGCAAGGGCCCCTCACTGCTGGTGACAGGAGCTGTTCACTCCTTGCACTCCTTGAAGCAGACCACTGGGGCTGTGGCGGGAAAGTGGGATCCGGACGTCGATGCGGGAGAGTCCGGATGCGAGAGGGACAAGTGTCCGATGAGGGTGGCCGTGAAGGAGCTCAAAGGAGCTATGCTGACCGTCTGGAGTGGACCGATAAGACGACAGGAGCCGAAGGAGGGCATCCTCCACTGATAGACACAACACATACTTGCGCATTTGCGTCTTAAAAGTTCGGACAAATCTCTCCGCAACCCCATTTGACTGTGGGTGAAAAGGTGGGGCAAGGACATGGCGAATCCCATGAGTAGAACAAAAATTGCGGAAATGTTGCGAAGTAAATTGTGGCCCGTTATCTGTCACCAATGTGGCCCTGAGACCTTCAATAGAAAATATCTTTAACAGGGAACATGTAGTAACGTCTACTGCTGACTCATCTACTGCGAAACACAAAAGCTCTTCTGTGCCAAAGACTGCATCGGGGCCATCTGGGAGGCGTGATAGGGCGTCGGCATTGGCGTGATGAGCCGTTTACCGGTACTGTATCTCATAATGAAAACGTGAGAGGTACAAGGCACAGTGTTGGAGACGATTGGCTGTCTTGTCCAGAAGAGCCGCTGACGGGTGGAACAAAGACATTAATGGACAGTGGTCCGTGTATAGGGTGAACTTAGACCCATAGAGATAAACATAAAATTTTTTTTAGAGCAAAAACGATGGCTAGGGCCTCCTTGTCCACCTGTGAATACCGGTGCTGCGCCTCTGTAAGAGTTTTAGATGCAAACGCAAATGAGCGTTTCGACCCATCAGGGAACCTATGTGCCAGCACCACTCCCACACCGTGCTGGGAGGCATCTGCTACCACCTCTAGCGGGACCTCCGGAGTGTATGCAGCGAGGCATGAAGCCTCAAGGAGGGCGGCCTTAAGTGATTGAAAAGCCCGCTCCCAAGCTGTAGACTAGTGGAACGGGATGCCCTTACGCAGCAATTGATGCAGGGGGTGAGTCACTGTGGCTGCCTGCGGGAGGAAGCGGTGATAATAGGCGATCTTGCCCAGGAATACTTGAAGTTATTGAACAGAAGATCTGCACCCGCCCGCCCGTGATCGGCCACGGGGCGAACCCCCCCCCCCTCCCACCTGGATACCTCATAGCCCAAATACTCGGTGGATGGTTGGAAGAAAGATGATTTCTGGAAATTACAGCGGAGGCCAGCCTCCTCCAGGACGGAAAACAAGGAGCGGAGGTTGGCAATATGTCAGCAGCTGTGGACCGCGTCACTACAATATCATCCATGTAGTTCTTGTACAGGGAATCGGTGCTAGCAACTGCTCCAAATAACGCTGAAAGATTGCGGGGGCACTGGCCACGCGGAATGGCAACCTCTGATATTGATACAGGCCAAAAGGCGTAGAAATTACCAGCACCTGCTTGGAGGCATCATCTAAAGGCAATTGGAGATAAGCCTCTGCCAGATCTATCTTCGAAAAATACTGGCCCCCTGACAGCCGATCAATCAATTCCACTGGGGGGGGGGGTATTGGAAAAGAATGAATGATGGAGTGGGAATTTACAGTTTTCATAATGTCGCCACATAAGTGCAGGGCCCCAGAAGGCTTGCGTATGACAACTAGAGGTGAGGCCCACTCGCTTGCTGTGACAGGAAGCAAAATACCCTCCCCCATCAGGTGATCTAATTCAGTTGTAACAGCGCAGCGGAGTTCGATAGAGAGGGGGCCCAGCCCAACAGAAGACGGGGCGAGCCATATTTTTAAGTGCAACAGTGGCCTGAAAATTCTTAGCACACTCCAGACCTGGTGCAAACAAGGATGAGAATTCTGCGCGTAGCAGCGTGAGACTCTCATATGGAATTTGATTGGAAACCAGGCAGACAGAATCGGTAATAGTAAAGCCAAAAGCATGGAAAGTGTTGAGGCCGAAGATATTTGTACCCGTCACACTGTTTACTACCACAAATGGCATCGCATGGCTAACATTCTGATACTTAGCTTCGGTGACTGACAACCCCAAAAGGGGAATAGGGTGGCCGCCATAGCCAACCAACGCGCACAGCGCCAGACCTAAAGTGGGGGATCCTAATGATTGATGAGTAGCAGAACTTCGAAGCGATGTCGTTGCGCCAGTGTCCACTGGAAGGGTTGCAGTTTTCCGCAGAATTCAGAAGTCAATAAACAATTTTGGCGGCTGTACGCCGACAGGAACGACCTTATTAATATCCATGGGCGACGGTCCGAAATCGCGAGGGTGAGCAGAGGAGCGACACACTCGGGCGATGTGTCCAAATTTTCCACAACGATTACACGAGGCCTCTCTGTGTGGGCACGATTCCCGAGAATGGCATGCCTCGTACGAAAGACGCAAGAAATCAGCTCGCACTCTGAAATGGGCGGCGCGTGTCGCCTTTCCCTCTTCCCATACGACACCGGTGGGCGCCACAGCGTGGGACGGGAGGGAGGGGAGGGCAACGCAGCAACAGCCACTGAAGAAACCGGCATCGCGGATAAGTGGGCTGAATCAGCAACGGAGGATACCTCCCCTCCCCCCCCCCCCCCCCCCCGCCAAGCGGAAAGTTGACTCCCCACGGTCTCAGAAATTTCAAATGCGCACGCAATAAGCAAAACCTCCGCTAATGAGGGATTGTCCGATTGCATAGTATGCTTGCGAACATCCAGATCGGGAGCGAAACAGATCAATACATCGCGGACCATAGAGTCCTCATACGAATCATCATGCAGCTCGGACCGAAACAGATGATGACGGACCAGCCCCTGCAGTTCTGTGGCCCAAGCACGGTACGACTGACCCGGCTGTTTACACAACTGGTTAAAAGATGTGCGGGCTGACACCACTTGAGAGTGGCGGCGAAAATATGCCGCAAATAGAGAACAGATATCCGAAACAGAAAGGTACGCCTGCATCTGAAGTGGCGCCAAATCGCCCAGCAATCGAAAAAGACAAGGGGAGAGTCACAAAACGAAATAAGCTTTTTGCTCACCTTCATCATACACGTGGAAGGCTATGAAGTTGTTGTTGTAAACGCTGTTCGTAGTCGGTCCAATCCTCGGCACTGTCGTCAAAGTGTGGAAACTAAGGAATGGGCACAGAAGACCGCAACCCGACCTGTTTTCACAGCCCTAGTCAAGGTATCACTAGACGCCATGAGGGAAGCATTCTGTTGAGCCAAAACTTCCGGCAACGACTGAAGATTCATCAGCAACACGCTAATTTGCTCTGCCATGACTGCGGCAGGAAGACCATGCAAATTAACCAATTAAGCTAATTCATTTGGTTTTCTTTATTGATTTTTTCACTAAGTCTTAAGAGTGTCATGTGCATAGGACTACTTTACAATTTTCTGTTACCATTCTTGAGTTAAACTTCATGTATTGACTTGTTTCATGACTATGGAGTCTTACTCCTCAGTTAGGTCCTGCAGAACAGAAAACCATATTATTATTATTATTATTATTATTATTATTATTATTATTATTATTAATGCAATGAGGAATTGCCGATGTGACCTGCTCGAGACAATGTTGAATTATCGCCGGTTTACCAGCCATCCCGAAGGCCAGACACTGGTATTGAAAAAGACCAAACAGAGTATTGACAGCCGCCAGACGTTTGGAGTCCTCATCAAGAGGTATCTGGTGGTAAGCCTCCGAAAGATCAAGCTTAGAAAAAAAATTGGCCTCCCGTTAAATGGGCAAACAATTCTTCCAACAAAGGCAATTGGTAGGTGTCCACCACAGATTGGGAATTAATAGTGGCCTTAAAGTGGGCTTCAAAGTCGAAAACACACCCTATGCCTTCCTCAAAGACGTCTTGAAATTCTGAGGTCAGAGATTCCAATGAATGATACGGAATGTCTTCTGAGACCAACTGATTAACAAAACCGATAGCCTGAGTGGCGTCCAATCCGAAAAGTTTAGTGGAACTTGCATCTTTGATGACAATAAAGGTAAGAGGCCATGTGACTGATTTTTAAGTGATTTCTGTCATGAATTGACCTAGCAGGGTAATGCACTGTTTTCCATATCTGCAAGGATGCCTGTGAACTGGGGCCAATGGGGGAGACCCGAGGTCTGAGTATGTTTGTGCATTTAACAAAGCCACTGCTGCGCCCGCGTCTACTTACAGGCGGAGTTGGTGTGACAGAACTGAAACCTCGATAGAGCCTGTCTGTAGTATTTTCGGGTGCCAGGCCTGATGAAACTTCCTGAATATCAATGTCCATGTCCTCTGACTCTGCATCCTATGTCGCTGAGTGGCAAACTCTCGCCACATGTCCTTTTTTGTTACATTTGTGACAAATGGTCTAACGCTGTGGACACACTGATTGGTCATGTTTTGTATAGCACGACGCGCAGGACGCTAACAGGGGCCGGAGGTCAGAACTCTGTTTTCGTGCCTTGTGGAAGCGGCCAGAACGACGGGCTTGTACCGCCCACACATTGGCCTCCCCAGATGCAGCGGACGAAGCCATGCCTTCCTGAACCGCCGCCACATTGCACAATGCTTCCATCTGTTGAGCTGTGGCGTTGAGACTTCATATGATTGAGAGATAGAAAGGACTTCCTCAAGGGAAGGGTCTTCCAACTGCAGGGCCCTGTGCTGAAGCTCCCTTTCCGGGGTCAAATGAACCGTAATGTGAGCATACAAATCTTTCTATTTCTCCGTCACAAAATGGCACTTGTGACTGACGCCGTGCAATGTAGTGGCCCAGGCATGGTATAACTGATGAGGCTATTTCTTGCACTGATAGAACTCGACTGCGCAGCCACGACATGCGTGCAGCGGTGATAAAAGGACAAGAGTCGTAAGACAAGGATGAGAGTTTTTGCAATGGTGCTAACTGCCGCAACACGTGATAAAGTGAGGGGAATATCCATGATGAGAACAGAACACGACACACCTCCGCATCTTTGAGATGAAAGACCTTTAAGTGCTGCCGCAGACGATGTTCATAGGCGTCCCAATCTTCTGCCGTCTCGTCGTATGGGGAGAAGGGGGAGGGAATGGTGCAAAAGAAGCCTATTTTGAGAGCAATTCTGAAATCGCTTGCTGCATGGTTGCTTGAGCTCCCTCTGCTGTTCATCCAAACCCTGAACTAAAGCTTCTTTGCCATGACTAAGGTACAAAACCAAAACAACAACACAACATGTGAAAGGACAACCCTACTCGTTGCAAGTTGTGTAGTACACAACGCACTCTGTGTAGCTTAACGAAGTCTCACGCTGGGCGCCGCTGACTTGGCAATGACTTGGCCCGTGCTATTTTGCCAGAGATGATGATGATCTGCAGGTAGAGCACGCTGCTGAGAATCCGCGCATGCCCTCTGGTGGATGGGCCTTACTTGCTGTCTGTGGTGCACAATGCCAGTGTGCGCCTTGCACGATCATTCTGGAGGCTACTGCAGATAACAGGAACAAACTCATATAGGTGGTGGTGGTGGTGGTGCACTTAGACATATAATATGGACCATATATACCAAATGTGTCCAGAAGACTGTATAAATAGTTGAAATATGCCAGTCAAAAGTTTAGGAAACTTCCATAAGTTTTCGGGATTGCAGCCGCATTCTGTCGACTTCTTGCCACAATATTTTGGCTTACAACCGTTCAGCCATCTTCAGGTGAGTGCGTTCCACTGGAGATTGTTAGTTCCTGACGAAGCCTTTATGGCAAAAATTGGCGGGTGGGCGCATGCGCATCAGTGGCCGTCACAAGCGCGCAATCTTTCGAATTTACCACCCTCTGTGAAAGACAGTTGACAAGCGGCGCGGGTGTCTGCGCAAAGTTGACACTGCATGTCCGCCATCTATTGGAACGCATCAGTACTGCATAAGGTGGAAAAACCGTACGTGTCTGCACTCTGTTTGAATGTGTACTCAGTACATTGCTTGTCAGATGTATAAAATTTTTATTATCGCTAGAAGCGTCGTCCTGGATAAAATGTTTCCTCTGAGATGATATTAAAGAAAGCACCGGGTCCCAAGCCTTGTCCAAATGAAAGCCACCGTCACAATTAATAAGATTTTGGGGTAAACGTATTTCCACAGTTTCTTTGATTAGTGAATCCCAGAAGGATCTCGTCGTGGCCAAGATTTCAGTGGCGGAGTAATCCATAGAATGTCCTGTGGTAACACAATGCTCGGCTACGGCCGACATACTGGGCTGCAACAGACAAGTGTGGCGTTCGTGTTCAACGCACCTTTCCTGCACAGTGCGTGTCGTCTGGCTGATGTAAGCTTTGCCACACTGGCAAGGTATTCTGTAAATTCCGGCTTTCCTCAATCCCAGATCATCTTTAACCGAGCCGAGAAGTGCACTAATCTTCGCAGGTGGCCGGAAGATGACTTTTACTTGATGTTTTCTTAATATTCTTCCTAGTTTCAACAAAAGGTTTCCGACGTATAGAAGGAAAGCTCTTGACTTGAACGCCTCCTTTTCCTCTTGATGTTGAGGGTCGTCACGTTTCTTCCTCTTCAGTGCTGCGCTAATCTGACGAGGAGAATATCCATTAACTTTGAAAACTGACTTAAGATGTTGTAGCTCCGTAGGAAGGCTTTCTACATCAGACACAACTTGTGCGCGATGCACCAACGTTCAAAGGACGCCGGCAGATTGTGCAGGATGGTGGCAGCTGGACGCTTGCAAATAGATGTCCGTATGTGTGGGTTTCCGGTACACGGAATGCCCCAAGGTCCCATCCACTTTCTTACTGACTAGGACATCAAGAAAGGGTAAGCAGCCGTCCTTCTCAGGTTCCATTGTGAACTGAATGTTTTCGTGGATTGAATTCAGGTGTTGCAGAAAACGTGACAATTCTTCTTCCCCATGGGGCCACACTACAAAAGTGTCATCAACATATCGCCAAAAGACAGTCAGTTTTTGTTGTGCAGAATCAAGTGCCCTTTCCTCAAAATCTTCCATAAAAAAAGTTTGCTACCGAAGGGGAGATCATGCCAACACCGTCAGTTTGTTCAAAATATTCATTGTTGAATAAAAAGTAAGTTGACGAAAGGACATGATGAAAAAGTGCTTTTACATTGGCTGTGAACTTTTTGCTGATGAGTGACAATGAGTCCAAGAGAGGAATCTTGGTGTAGAGTGAGACGACATCGAAGCTCACTAATATATCAGCCTGACGAAGTTGAAGTGATTCAGTCTATTGATAAAGTCAGCAGAGTTACGAATATGAGGAGGTCATTTTCCCATAAAAGGTCTCGGTAAAGAGGCAAGATGTACAGCTAAATCATATGTGGGGGCGTCAATGTTGCTGACTATTGGTCTTAAAGGGACCTCTCTTTTATGGCTGTTTGGAAGACCATATAACCGAGGTGGAACAGAACTGTGAGGTCTTAATCTTTTGACCACTTCTTGCCGAAACGATGAATTCAGAAGTGATGCCATTTTCCTTTCTACTCTCCCTGTGGGGTCTTTAACATTGCTTCACTCAGTAAGCTATAAATCTTCTCATTATAGACGTCCCTTGTCAAAAGCACAGTACCGTTTCCTTTATCTGCTGGAAGGACCACCATGTGAGGATCTTCTTGTAACTTGCATAGTGCGGCCCTTTCCGTAGCAGAAATGTTGGTCTTCTGAGGCGGAGCTTTGGTGAGTGCACGACATGTTTCACATCTTATTTCTTCTGCAGCAGCACTGGGAAGAGGTCTAACGGCTTCTTCATCCGCGCTGATAAACAACAGTGAATATCTTGAACAAACTGACAATGTTGCCATGGGCAGTCCCATCTCCCCTCTGGTAGCAAACTTTTTTATGAACCCCTCAGGGGCTCTGCATTAATTTTCGGAGTACAGGCTTGGCGAACCCGGGGTCCTGAGCTGAGGATTGGTAAGCGCCGCCTGTCCTCCAGACAGTAAGCCCTGGGCATGCTTCAGCAACCACCGTATTGCGCAGCGGTGGAACATTGTGTGTTACAGGGAGCGGGGATCTCGGCTTTATTGCCCGGATCATGAGGATGGAAAAAACCTCTATAAAAAAAAAAACCCTCAATCCCAAGGTGTGCTGCGTGCTGCTGGGATGCATGGCTGTTGAGGTTGAACAATCGCTAGCGAGCGACCTCTGGGGATACTGCCGCACCTCAGTTGTAAAAGGCTTACCCAGGCAAGCGGGGCTCTGCCTGGGTGGACCGTCCCTTCCCTAGCTGCTCTTGGGACCGAGATGGAGTCCTCACATATTTTTAACCCCGGCGGGATGGGTGTACTGTCAGGGGGTACTCGCACCAGGTCATCTACGTGTTTGAGGGAGGCCAGTCCTTGTGAGACACAATCTACTAATAGTAACAGGGCTCAAGGAGTCATTAATAATAATGTTTTCATTGTTATTGAGAGGAAAGAGGGTACCTTTGAAAATGTCTCTCCTTTCTACATTAATAAGGGACTGGAAGGACTTGCAGATTCTTTGAAGACAATTAAGAGGCTGTGGAATGGCGCTTTGTTAGTTGAAACGACCAGAGCAAAGCAGGTGGACCTTCTTCTGAATTCAGCCAAGTTAGGGGAATATGACATTGTTGTGGAATTACACAACACACTCAATTCCAGCAAAGGAGTGGTCACATGCTGTGACATTATGGACATTGAAACGGCAGAATTAAAACAGGAGTGGGCATCACAGGGTATCGTTGACGTTGAGCAAAGGATCCGCAGGAACAATGGAGTGATAGAGAAAACCCCTACCTTCATTGTTACTTTCAATTGCCCGTCATTGCCAGAACATCTTATGGCAGGGTTTCTCCGTCTGAAAGTTAGGCCTTTTATACCAAACCCTATGAGGTGTTTCACATGCCAGCGTTTCGGTCATACGACACAGAATTGTGGAGGTAAACCAACCTGTGGGAGGTGTGGACAGGCAGCCCACGACTCTGGGGTCGACTGTCCTTCCCCAGCAACTTGTCTAAACTGCTTGGGAAGCACCCTGTATGGAGTCGTGATTGCCCTGTCTTTGTTGAAGAACAAAAAATACAGGAGATAAAAAGTGTGCAAGCGTATTCCGTATATGGAGGCCAAAAAAGAATATAAGGCAACACAGCCTCCTGTGTTTCCGACCTATTATGCCTCACTACTCCAGAAACCCGCGCCCACTGTCGATGCGTCAATGCAGACCATCCCCATTTCTTCCAGCGACACTTGCACCTGCATCTGTACATGCCAAACTGAGATTAGTCGAGATATTGGAATACAGGCCGGCCCAATGGATGTGAAAGACGAGATAGCTGCAGCAATCATTGAGAAGACACCTCAAAAGGAGAGTGCCATCCCACAGGAACGTGCCGTTCTAACAGAGCACGCTCCTCAACAGCAGGGAGCTACCCAGAAGCAGGTGGCCCCCCAGAAGCAGAGTGCTCCCCGAAAGCAGAGTGCTCAGCAACACGCCCTTCCTTCATCATCTTCGGAGAAGAAGAAACCAAAGAAGGCGTCTCGGTATTCGATTGAAAGCCTCCCCCAGGCACCGTCGAATGTCGTTCTGGCAGTCTTAACCGATGACGAGGATATCATAATTGACCTGGATACGTCATCACAGGAATCAGTCAGCCCTTCTGCTGCTGCCCGATCACACAGTGCCTCACCGTCTCGGCACAAGGATAGGGGGAAACTACAACCGCACCGCTGAAATGGCAACCATACTTCAATGGAACGTGAACGGATTCAGGGCTCATTTGGACGAATTACATCTTCTTCTGAAGAACAGGCCATTCTGTGTCTCCATTCAAGAGAGACATTACAAGCAGTGTGATGCACCTGTACTTAGAGGCTATCACCTCTACAGAAAAGACAACCTGACTGGCGATAGGGCGCAAGGCAGTGTGGCGGTGTTCATCAAGGACACATTCCACTCTACGCCTGTGCCCCTAACTACAACACTACAGGCAGTTGCAGTCCGTGTGTTGGCACATACTGAGCTTACAGTGTGTTCTCTGTATTTACCACGTGGAGAGCCTCTCGATGGTGTACTCTTGACACAGCTTCTCGATGACCTTCCTCGCCCTTTTCTCCTTTTAGGAGACTTCAATGCTCATAATGCTTTAGGGGGATCTAACACCACTTGACCCAGGGGTCGAATGGTTGAGCGTGTGATACAGTCGACATCGGTAATTTTAGTGAACACGGGTAAGGCCACACACTTCAGCGTTGCTACAGGCACGTCTTCCGCCATTGACCTCTCCTTCTGTTCGCCAGCTCTTGCAGACATTGCCCTGTGGGATGCAGATGACCTTCATGGCAGTGATCACTACCCTATCTGGCCAACTCTGCCAGATGGAATGAATCGTGCTCGACAGCCGCCGAGGTGGCTTATCAAGAAAGCTGATTGGCAGCTTTTTAAACAGTTGGCTGTTTTAGAGTGGCATGAAGGCGTTTAGAACTAGGTTGATCACACTACAGCCATGATTCACGCTGCCACCGATGCGTCGATCCCCAAATCGAATGGCAACTTTAAGAGACAGCCTGTTCCTTGGTGGAACGAGGAGTGTCATTCTGCAATCCGAAACAGAAGGGCAGCTCTCCAACGATTCCACAGGTGCCCTACTGATGACAATCTTGCAACTTTTTGCGTGACGAGGGCACGGGCAAGATGCATTATTCGAGAGAGCAAGGAGAGGTCTTGGCAAGAGTTCCTGTATTCTATCAATAGGTTCACATCAGCAAGCCGAGTATGGGAAGCCATTAGGAGGATCTCGAGGCGGAACTCTCGACCACCAATAGCAGCTGTTCAAAGGCAAGGACGTCTCCTGACTTCGCCATGGGACATTGCTCAGGTAATGGCGGAATCGTTTTATACTATTACGTCGGATTCTAGCCAGAATGCAGCCTTTCGGCAGCAATGGACTATACAGGAGAGGGTTGGTTTTGATTTCCGGTCCACCAATGCTGAGGAATATAACCAACCGTTCTCACTATGGGAGCTGGAGCTGCATTAGCAGTACCTTGTGATTCTGCCCCTGGCGTCGATGACAGAACATACAGCATGCTCCAACAGATGGAATCGCAATCAAAGCAGGTCCTCCTTCAACTTTTTAACCAAATCTGGCTCATGGGAAACTTTCCCCGTTAGTGGAAAGAGTCTATTTTAATACAAATTTTAAAACCAGGGAAAGATCAGACTGACGCTGGTAGTTATCTTAGCATAAGCCTCACCAGTTGCGTAGGAAAGACATTGGAGCGTATGGTTAACAGACACCTGGTCAGGGTCCTGGAAAGCAGGTCCCTACTCAGCCGCTCCCAATGCGGCTTCAGAAGGTAACGTTCAACGCTTGATAACTTGATCTTGCTTGACTGGGAAATCCAACAAGCTTTCCTATGTAGGCAACATCTGATCGGTGTGTTCTTTGATCTGGAAAAAGCCTATGATACTACCTGGAGGCATAATGTTTTACAGCAGCTCCATGAGTGGGCTTTTCGTGGTCGTCTAACCATTTTTATTCGGTCTTTCCTTTCGGATCGGTATTTTAGATACAAGGTCGGGAGTGTATTGTCCGACCGTTTTCATCAAGAGAATGGTATGCCCCAAGGGAGTGTTTTAAGTTTGACGGCCTTTGCCATAGCTATCAATAGTATTACGTCCACAGTACAAAGTCCAGTACAGTGTTCCCTCTTTGTGGACGATTTCTCCATTTTCTATGCGTCCTCCTCCGCCGCAACTGCTGCTCATCAATTACATCTGACGATCAGGCGGTTGGAGGAATGGTCTACCAGAACAGGTTTTAAATTTTCGTTGGAGAAGACCGTTTGTATTGATTTTAATCGCTCCCGTTCTCTTTTTAATTCCCCAGTTCTCAAACTTTGGGGGACTGCTCTCTCTTTTAAGGAGAAGTTGAAATACCTCGGTCTTACTTTTGATGAAAAGCTAACTTGGTTGCTACACCTTAAGGAATTAAAATTACGATGCATCAAGGCTTTAAATCTCCTTAAGTGTGTTAGCCATCGGGCCTGGGGAGCCGACAGGGCACGTCTCCTCCAATTTTACAGGCTATTTGTGTGACCCCGCCTCGACTATGGATGCCAGGTTTATGGATCCGTGAGGCCCTCTTATTTGAAAATGCTGGACTCCATACACCATGAACGTATCAGGTTGTCCACAGGTGCATACCACACGAGCCCGGTTGTTAGCCTCTGTGCAGAGGCTGGTGAGCCTCCGCTTTCTATTTGCCGCCTTCTACTAACTGTAGGTGAAGTGTACCGATCTATGTCAGCTCCAACTACCCTAGTGACTTTCAATGCTCATCAACAATCATTGGCACGCTTGTTCCATAACCGTCTGCAGGCGACAAGGCCCTTTTGGTTCCGCCAAGGGACAGCCTCAATTTGCTACAGGCGCAAGGGGTTCAGGTCCAACGCCAGGGGTGGAGTAGGGGATGTCACTGGCTACTTCAGAGGCCCAGGGTGCTTTTAGAGTTGACTCTCTACAGGAAGGCTTTTACTTCAGACAGCTTTTATAAAAGTAAAATTCTCGAAATTTTAAGTCGCCATTCTGATTTTGTCACGGTATACACGGATGGGTCCAAGCAGGGTGATCATATTGTCGTGTTCCCCCATGTCGTCCTTCAGATAGGGCTTCCAGAACAGTTTGCCGTTTATTACGCTGAACTGTTTGCTATCCTGAGGGCACTAGAACAGGTAAGAAGACATCATGGAGTGAAGTTCATGATCTGTTCAGACTTCCAAAGTGCCCTCCTGGCTATCGACCAAATGTACCCATCAGATCGGATGGTGTAGGATATACAGGATGCTCTCCTTGCATTGCAACAATGCCACAAGATCATCATATTCTGTTGGGTTCCTGGGCACATAGTGATCCGGGGAAATGAACTTGCTGCTGTGGCGGCTAAGGAGGCTTGCCCCCTCTCCATGCCATACACTGTTCTGTCCCACTGCAGGCTGTTACCTCGTATGTGACAAGGAAAGCCATGATATTGTGGGAGGATCAGTGGCTGGATGTAACGGATAACAAGTTGCGCTCACTAAAGTCTTCAGTACGCCCATGGCGTACTTCCTTCCGCCTTCAACGAGCTGAGGAAGTTGCCCTCACTCGCCTTAGAATTCGACATTGCCCGCTAACGCATGGCTTTCTTTTGCGTCGTGAGGAACCGCCAGAGTGCAACAGATGTCGGACACAATTGTCGATACGACATATTTTAACAGAATGCCATTTATACGATGGTATGAGAAGAATGTTAGGTCTCTCACAGGACCTGCAATCTATTTTAGGTGACGATGAGGCATCCATGGAATGTGTTCTAAAATTTTGTCCAACATCTGGACTTCTTCCCAAAATATTGGATGTACAATTTTAATGTGCGACAGAGTGGCTCAGTCACTCTTTAAGTAGTCACCGGGCCCCATACATCTATTAAACTTTTATCCCCGTATGCAGTCCTTTTCTTTGAACCGTCTTTTAATTTCAATTGTACATTTAAATGTCCATATGACTGGAACTATTTTTCTTCTCATCTGTTTACGCTAGCATACGGGCGCTGATGACCTCGCTGTTGAGCACCCTAAAACGCCAATCATCATCATCACCATCACCATCATCATCACATTTTTTATGGAAGATTTTGAGGAAAGGGCACTTGATTCTGCACAACAAAAACTGACTGTCTTTTGGCGATATGTTGTTGACACTTTTGTAGTGTGGCCCCATGGGGAAGAAGAATTGTCAAGTTTTCTGCAACACCTGAATTCAATCCACGAAAACATTCAGTTCACAATGGAACCTGAGAAGGACGGCTGCTTACCCTTTCTTGATGTCCTAGTCAGTAAGAAAGTGGATGGGACCTTGGGGCATTCCGTGTACCGGAAACCCACACATACGGACATCTATTTGCAAGCGTCCAGCTGCCACCATCCTGCACAATCTGCCGGCGTCCTTTGAACGTTGGTGCATCGCGCACAAGTTGTGTCTGATGTAGAAAGCCTTCCTACGGAGCTACAACATCTTAGGTCAGTTTTCAAAGCTAATGGATATTCTCCTCATCAGATTAGCGCAGCACTGAAGAGGAAGAAACGTGACGACCCTCAACATCAAGAGGAAAAGGAGGCGTTCAAGTCAAGAGCTTTCCTTCTATACGTCGGAAACCTTTTGTTGAAACTAGGCAGAATATTAAGAAAACATCAAGTAAAAGTCATCTTCCGGCCACCTGCGAAGATTAGTGCACTTCTCGGCTCGGTTAAAGATGATCTGGAATTGAGGAAAGCCGGAATTTACAGAATACCTTGCAAGTGTGGCAAAGCTTACATCAGCCAGACGACACGCACTGTGCAGGAAAAGTGCATTGAACATGAACGCCACACTTCTCTGTTGCAGCCCAGTATGTCGGCCGTAGCCGAGCATTGTGTTACCACAGGACATTGTATGGATTACTCCGCCACTGAAATCTTGGCCACAACGAGATCCTTCTGGGATTCACTAATCAAAGAAACTATGGAAATAAGTTTACCCCAAGATGTTATTAATTGTGACGGTGGCTTTGATCTGGACAAGGCTTGGGACCCGGCGATTTCTTTAATATCATCTTAGAGGAAACATTTTATCCAGGATGACGCTTCTAGCGATAATAAAAATTTTATACATCTGACAAGCAATGTACTGAGTACACATTCAAACAGAGTGCAGACACGTACGGTTTTTCCACCTTATGCAGTACTGACGCGTTCCGATAGATGGCGGACATGCAGTTTCAACTTTGCGCAGACACCCGTGCGCCGCTTGTCAACTGTTTTTCACAGAGGGCGGTAAATTCGAAAGATTGCGCGCTTGTGACGGCCACTGATGCACGTGTGCCTACGCGCCAATTTTTGCCATAAAGGCTTCGTCGGGACTAACAATCTCCAGTGGAACGCACTCACCTGAAGATGGCTGAACGGTTGTCAGCCGAAATATCGTGGCAAGAAGTCGACGGAATCCGGCTGCAATCCCGAAACTTTATGGAATATTCCGTACGCCGGGAAAACTTAAAGAATCACTTTAGGAAACTTGTTAGTATGAGCAACAATAAAAAGCAGGTAATTTTTGTTGAAATAATTAGGCCCAACGTAATGTATTAAATATAATAATAATAATTAACAACAACAATAAAGTTCAAAAAAGTGTAGTGTTTAATATACACTTTAAGTCAAATATGAAAATATTTTACACAGAGTCAAAATGTCTGCTGCCAATTCCTGTACAGGCATAGGTAGGCTGAAACTGGTTGTCAGTTATAAAGAAATGGTTCTACAACTGATTGTGCTCTATTTAATAATCATATATTATACTACTGCAGTCCCATCATCCAGTTCCACCCTGGTGCTAATGCGAAGTGACCCTTTTCTGCTGTTTCAGGAGTGTCGAACTCCACTGTACTATTTTTAGTATGATTGTCCCTATAAATCTTTTCATGTGTGTAATAGAACGGTACCTATTATTTTATTTATTAGTAATTCTATGCTTTTTTATATTGTGAATAGCTTTTGCTAAAAATTAACTGTCTATTCTTCACCAAATTTTGTTATTTCTTACAGCTGCCAAGGGAATAACACCTTGTGTATCGTCAGACTATGTGCCTCTGGTGAAATCTACAGTAACGTACATTGTCATTGGAGTGCTCATGAATGAAGAGGGAGAGATCCTTATGATGCAGGAGGCCAAGAGCTCATGTTACGGGCAGTGGTACCTGCCTGCAGGGCGCGTTGAACCTGGAGAAGAAATAGAGGTACGTACGTTAAGTGGAATTTTTTTCTGAATAAGTGGTATGCAATGTAGTATTTTCACTTAAAAGTACACTGATTGTAGAATCCATCCAGACATTTAATTTCTGTAGTTAGAGGGGGTGTAGAATCCTTTTAATCTTTGTATTTGGGGGATGAGGTGAGAGGAGTGGGGGGGAGGGGGAAGAGAAATACCTTGTGAGCATCTCTGAATCTTCTGTGTACAATCTCTTTCCTTTTTAGTTAACGCTATATCGACATTAAATTTTAATATTAGTACAATTCTGTTTTAGCAGTGCATATTTTATAGATATTGCTAACAAGTTTGTGACAAGAGTGACTGCTGAGGCCAGTTTCAGTTTAATGAGTGTGATTTCAGTCACAAGCCCGGTTCATGCAGTGCGCTAAAGGGTGAACTTGAAATCCAACTCAAAATCAGAAATTGTAGCCAGAGCTTCATGAATCATTGTGAGCACTCTTTCAGAAGCCAGAGTGGTTTTGGCCAAACGGATTGTGGCGCACAACAAATGGCTTCAAAAAACACAGGAAACTGCTCTTGGTCCACCATGCTGTCAGATTTATTAGCCATTTGAAACCAAAAGGCTCAGCCCCGTGCAGTAGTGTCTGGTCGTGGTCTGTGCTGGCTCGCACTGTATCCGTGCGGCCATTTTTCACAGAAACGTTTTCAATGTAGCACTTATCAATATCCCCATCGGAAAAGAGTTCAAGCTCTTTGCATCTCAGTTGCTGATAGCTGGGGATAGAATCTCTTTCCCACTCCCCCTCCCCCTTAGGTAGTATGTGGGGCTAGAAATGGCCTAAGCAATGAGAGTCCAGATGTGGGAGTGGCCCAGAGCTCACTTGGCAGGTCCTAGTAGGTCTAAAAGTGAACAATTCCTGTGCCAGTGCAACAGCTTAGCTCTGCTTATCTATGGCCATTAATGGGACAGGTAGATGATTCACAATGAGCTTGTTACAGCTTTTTTTCACATTGTTAGGTTGTTTTTTCATCAGTGTTCTGAATGACATGAATAACTACTCAACATATGAGTAAAAAGAGGCCTACAATAGAGTGGATGGTGGTTATTTGTTGTATACTATTATTCTGGCAGAATTTTGCAATTGCTTTAATAAGAGAGTTGTTTGATGTAAGACTTACAACTAAATTTTCTGATTTGGGTGACACAGGCTGTTGTATGGTTCTATGCTCCCTCTATGGAAAATATTTTTGCTAGGTTATGTATTATACTACTATTGCATTGGTACCTCTGTTCAATTGGGGGAGCATCCAGTACTACCAGCCACATTTTACCTTAGAGTTGACCCACATCAATACCAACCCTATTCCAGTAGTGTCCTGCTTTAGGTCATTGTGAAAAAAACTTGCAGTGAGACTGAATGATTTTGGACACTTAAGCAACAAAAGTTTACTGTTCTTTTCATCTCCTTTCTTTTGGCTGATGAGCATATGCAGCAAAACACTGCCATCTTGCAAGCCATCCCCAAGTGCAGCTAGTGTAAAAATAGAGAATTCCTGTATAGAGCATGGCTGGCATGACAATCTGATGAATTCTGTTGCCAGCATCGGAACACTGTTCCAGGAGATGTCAGGGAGAGTAGTAGTTGTGCTGGACAGCATCTTTCCTTTCCAGTAAATCTTCTAACTACCCATGTTGAATTGAAACTGTCACTTTACAAAGTACTGTATCCTGCCTCATAGGTTCCAGCTAATGGAGAATTATTCTTGCAGTAGTTGCATGTTGTTTTAAAATTGATCATAACAGACCCTTTTGTGTGAAATTCTTTGTTGAAATCTGTTGCTGGGCAACCCATAACATCCAAGGCTGTAGTGAATGTTACAATGGTAATTGCTAAGGAACAGGGCTCTCTGTTGTAGCCACAATGCTGTTTCCCTCGATGGTTTGATCAAGGGCTGCATATTGTAATTAATTTTTGGTGGTCTTTGATTAGATGGAATTTGATGCCATGTAAAAAGATTTGTAATTTTCTTATGCACTAAATAATATCCAGGTCTTTCTTTTCCATTCACTAGTAGATTGAAAGCCACATAATTTTTGGAGGCTTAATGAAATGACAACTCAGTTTCATCTGCATTTTCATGCAACAGTACTACCCTATAACATATTGCAATGAACAGTTGATAATGTATGGGATTCACAAGCTGTGTGAAGATTCTTTGTTAGGGACAAGACTTTAAACACTTCTGACAGGCAACAGACCACTGAAAACATGCACAATGTTCTGTGTAATTGATAGAGTTAAATGAGCTATCTGAGCTGTGTTAAGTATGAATTTTCTGTAGTATGCTTGTTTACTCAGAAGTGATTTGTAGACTTTCAGCTATATTGGGAGGTAGCAACTTAATGATTACATCTACACATCCAGCAGCCACATGTCTCATCTACAGACTGTCAAGTCACATATTTTAACTTTTGTAATTTTCATAATAATTAATTCTTAAATTCTGTGTTTATTTTTGTTCTTAAGAGCTTTAGTCTTGCACTTCTGTAACAGTGTAAATTAAGGCAATTGGTAGTGTTGCAGTCAGTGATTTGTTTATTTGAACAGTCACAGACCATTGCTTCAGATGGTCATTCAGTCAGTAAGTACAGATGGATAGAAACTGCACCTGTTGTGTTGGCCACAGTTGAAAGGCATCAGGCTGCTCCCCTGGACTGCAGAGGTAATAGGGCATATCAGGTGAATGCTTTGATACCTCTAGAGTCTATAGCGCTGTCTGAGATTTCTGGTGCTGCTGTGCCTTCAGATTCCTTAAATCCCTGCCAGTTGACAGATGTCAGACAGTGATTTGCGAACTGTGTCACAGTCGTGAATCTGTGGGTGAAAGGCAAAAGTGGCGACTGGCCACTAGATTCCTGCCTTATGCCTCAGTAACAGGATTTGAGGTATTTCCCACTGCTTATAGTAACTCTGAACCATCGTGGTCTGCTTGGTCTATCTTCCCAAGAGGTACAGATAAGTGGAAGGGGGGGGATTGTTGTCACTGGGAGATTCAATGTTAGGTGGGCGATAAAGCCCTTTAGGAAAATAGAAGGAAAGTCAGGGAAGAATGCCAATGTTCACTGTGTGGCGCTGAGAGCACTGGAAACATGCGGCTGCAAATTGTGGCTCATGTTGGCACTAATTGACACTTGGTGCTGGGTTCAAAGGCAAATAGGCCATTCCTAATTTCTACAGGCAGCTGGCAGATTTGTTGAAGGCAGTTTGGAATAGATTGGAAGGCTTAAACCACAGGTTCAGATGATTCTGTAACAATCTTGGATGCAAATTTCTTGATATTGTGGTCAACAAATGCAGGGTCCCATTTAATAGGTCAGATGTGCACTAGGTGGTTACTAGGATAACAGTATATTTGAATGCATATGGATAGAGGAATCCCTACACAAGCCTAGAAAGACACCCAATTTCAGACAGGGCAGCATTTGACACACCAGAACAGAGAGAGACTATTTTAATGTAGTAATAGGTAACTGCCAAATCATCTATGGAAAGGTCTCAGAACTGTTCTCACCTATTACTGGCTCCAATGCTCACATATTAATGGGCATGGAAAGCTGGCTGGAACCATGTGTCAACAGTAATTAAATCCTAACTCAGACTGGAATGCATATTGCAGAGGCAGGCTGAGCATTGAAGGTGGAGGCTTATTTATAGTGATAAAATATGAGAATACAGTAGAACCTCGTTTTTACGCTTTTCAAGGGACTTCAGTGAAATGATGTAAAATGCAGGAAATAATGTTTTAAATGGTAAAATTTGCTTACTGGATTAGCCTTGCATTTTCGTAGTTTATTTGTGATATATGTACATAATAGGCATCTAAATACTCGCCAGGAAGTTTATTATACAATAAAGGTTATCCAAATTTCTGCTATTTGAAGCGCCAGGCAAAATGTAATTTTATGGGAAGTAGAAATTTTTGACGTAATTTCATTCATTATAATCGAGGATGCCACAGCTGGGCTATGTAACATCTTCAAAATTACCAGAACAGCTTCGATAGATATCGTTTGGACGCCGCTGCCAAGCTATGTAACATCTTTAAAATTACTGCCTTTTACCGGCATTAATTATTTACGTAGAAAAACTCAAAAAGTTCCGTTCTTTTTGTATTTTTAGATGTTTCACACGACGATATTAGAGAATTTATTTGCGTTCTCGAGTACAAACATATGCATACGTATTTTTGTAACGTTTGCATAGGATCGGCGTCTCTCACTATTATCGCTTTTTTGAGGTTGTGGGTATTACGATACCCAACTTTGACAGATAACGTTCTTTATTAATCAGAAATATGTATCACAAAAACAATGCAACTCTTTATTTTATTCTCACTTCAACAAAGCAACTGGTTCTGATTGTTTGAATACACGCCAGACGCTCTGGCAAAGAAGTTGGTGGAAAGAGGAACTACATCGCCACATTTCGGCGCGTCGTAAGTCAACAACGAAACGCGAAATATACATTTGAATAAATACAAAGTGTCAAGAAACTTGACTGAGAATAATTTTTAAGCGCTATACTTTATGGGGAAAGCCATGTTAGCATCAATTTATGTACAATATGTCATTTTTCTTCATGAACATGCTTTCAAAAAGCGTAAAACGCGGGAAACGTGTAAATATGTTAACGCAAAAACGAGGGCGAATTAACATTGTAAACATAGGAAATTTGACGGGACTGACAAAAAATGGTGTAAATGGCGGGAAAATGTAAAAACCGAGAATGTAAAAATGAGGTTTTACTGTATTGAGATTAGTACAGAAATGGAATGTGAAATAGTTTGGGTAAAGGTCAGGGTTAAAACTGGATTGAACATTGTCATTGGATGTTTGTTGAATTCCTGGCTCTGCAGCAATAGTGGTGGAACTTGTTAGGGAAAACTTGAAATAGGCTACATTTTGTGTATATTTACTAGTAACATCATACTGTTGGAAGGAGATTTTAACTTTTCAGATATAAACTGGGAGCCTCAAATGTTTGAGACCACTGAAAGGGCTGAGATTCAAGGAAAGGACTTTATCGGAAAATGACATTGAGTATATAAATAGAAAACTGACACTTGGAAATAGTGTCTTAGACCTGCTGATGACAAACATACCTTAACTTTTCTACTAAGTTAATGCAGACAGGGAATCTGTGACAAGGTTGTTACACCACCACTGAATACAGCTGTAAACAGCAATATAAAGAAAGGTCAATAGATCTTTCTGTTTATCAAGAGTGGTAAGAGACAAGATTTCAGATTACTTGATGGCTGAACAAGAAAGTTGCATCTCCAGCACTGAGAGTGTTGAGCATTTTTGGACCAAGTTTCAAGGGCATCAAACAATACACTTGAGATAAGTATTATTATGAGAAGTGGAAAAAATCCATCACTGGTAAACAACCGAATTAGAAAATTGCTATGAAAGCAGAACTTCACTACAAATTTAAATGTAAACTAAACCTCAGAGAGAAGCAAAAATTATGAGAGGCCAGAATTAGTGTAAGGAGGGCCATGTGTAATGTGTACATTGACTTCGAAAGCGAAGTCCTGTGTTCCAACTTGGTAGAAAATCCTAAGATGATTTTGTGTTACATTAGACCAGTAAACCGATGGAAACAATATGTCCAGGCACTCCGTGACCATTAAGGTTCTGAAACGGATGACGACACACAAAAGGCTGAAATATTTTTTGTCTTTCTCCAAAGCTGTTTCACAGAGGACGATTACACTGTAATTCTTCCTATCAATTGTCTCACAGACAGCAATATGGCAGACATTGAAATAGGTGACTGGGATATTGAAATCTCAACAGAGGAAAGGCCACTGAACATAGTGGGATGGATAAAATTTGATTCTGCACAGCATATGCAAAGGAACTTCACTCCTTTTTAGTAGCAGTGTACTGATGGAGCAAAGCATTCCTAATGATTGGAAAAAAAGGACAGGTCATTTCCATTTTCAAGAAGTCGGCAAACAGATGTGAAAGACCGAAAGCTTTTATTTCTGACATTGGTCTGTTTTAGAATTGTGGAACATGTTTTGTGCTTGTGAATTAGTACATTTCTGGGGAAAAGTCTGCTTTGTAGGTGTCATCCTAGGTTCAGAAAGCAACAATCGTGTGAAACCCAGCTTTCGCTATTCGTCCACAAGATCTGAAAGGCAGTAGATACAGGCTCCTGGGTAGATGCTGTGTTTCTTGACTTTGGAAGGCATTCAGTATGGTTTCACACTGTCACCCAATTAACAAAATAGAAGATTATAGAATATCGGACCATCTGCATGATTGAAGAGTTTTTAGCTAGTAAACTGCAAATGTTTGTCTTCTGATGTAAAAGTTATTTCTGTCATTATGACCTTGTAGCTAACTATGCAAATTCAGTGAGGTTTTTTGTGATGATACTGTAGTATATCGAGAAATTGCAGTTAAATGCAAAAAGATCTGCACCTTACTGATTGTTGGTGTAGGGAGGGGCAATTGAATCTCAGCATAAAAGTAACGTACTGTAAATACATAAAAAGACAGATCCTTTATTAGGTAATTAGGTAGTTGCAGTTGGTCACAAGGTGCAATTTAAAGTGAAATGACCATATAATATTGTGGGCAAGGCAAACACCAGACTTGGATTCATAGGAAGAATCCTCAGGAAGTGTAGTCCATCAACAACAGAAATAGCTTACAAAACTCTCATTACGCCATTACTTGAATAGTGCTTATCAATGTGCGATAGCTGTCTGAAAGCGTTGGTAGAATAGAGAGAAAAGATCCAAAGGAGAGCAGCACACTAAGTTACAGGTTAATAGAGTATGTGTAAAAAATTACACAGAGATTACTGGTCTCCCAGGGAGCCCACCAGCTCTTTTGTGGGTACTTGTATGGCACACAGAGATCCCTGAATCATTGCAACTGTCCTTCGTATTTTCACAGCATGCGTTACATCTCCAGTTCCCCTCCTTGCTGTCCTAATTCCTCCCCATCCATCTTCTCTCTCTAGGTGTTTCCCTTTAAGACGGTCTGGCTATTCCCATGGTTCTAATGAGCTTCTTAGTGATTTTGGTTTGTGTGATGTTTCCTTCTATTTTTGGCCCAGTTTTGTCCCCTTCAGGGATTTACCTAGGTTAAAAATTTCAGTTAATGCGAGCCATTTGTGGAAGAACTCGCTACCTAACTCCTAAGCGGCAGATCCCCATCCCTTTCTTTCTCCATTGCTTCCTTGCTGTAACCCTCTACACCTGTTAGGCCCCCTGCACATCTAGTCAGTTCGTGTGTGTGTGGGCGCGCGCATATGTGTGTGTGGGCGCGCGCATATGCGGGGGGGGGGGGGGCTCTGTTAGGTACCATTTTGTCTGAGTCCCCTGACAACACAGGGAGCACAGTACTGTTACTTGCACTGTTAACTCTTCATGCAGGCCAAGGTGTCAATGCCCATCCTCTTGTGGTATCAGAACTGGCAATGGGCATTGTGCCTGGTAGCCTTTGTTGTGGTTGGGTTGCACCCATGGTGAGATTTGCTGTTTGGAGAGTGTGGTACCATGGCGGATGCTTTGCACATGAAAGGTTTGAAGCTGCAAAATGCTTGTTCCTTGGCCGTCTCTGAAGGCAGGAATAGTACAATCAATGCTGCTTCGTATGATCAGGTCCCCCTCCCCCCCCCCTCTCTCTCTCTCTCTCTCTCTCTCTCTCTCTCTCTCTCTCTCTCTCTCTTTGGGAGAGCTGTTGTTCTCGGGGAGTGAGATGTGTTCCGATTCCCTGCTCATTTAAATTGTCTCTGCTGTCCAATCTGAATCTCTGTGCACCTGTGACAATTTGGCAATGTCCCAGTGTCCATAACCCCCTCACCAGTTATTAAATATGGTTCAGGTAGTCATTTTTCACTGCGACCTCCTTCTTCAAACTGATGAGGAATGCCGGGCCAATCTGGAACTGCAAGGTGTCCATTTTGTTTGCTGCTTTCACAGAGGACATAAGGATAATTGTATCGATACTGGTGCCTTTATCTTGGCCTTCGGTGGGCATACTCTTCCGTGGTATGGTTTCACATTGATGCGACGTGAAGCCTTACATCCCACCTCCCATGAAAATTTTACGATATATGCGGTTTGGGCATATGCCTTCTCGCTGTACAGCAGTCACTCTATGCAGGTGAATGTCGACATACATTCCATGAGGGAACTACCTGTGTTCCACCCCGTGTGTGTCAGTTGTCAGCAACACCATTCTTCACACTCACCAGACTCGCCGGTGTACTAAGAGAAGAAAATATAGAAATATTGGATGTTTATGTAGTTGCAAAAAGGGTCCATTACAACACCTGGGAGTAGTTATGGCTTCTGATTGGTGAACAAAATTAGTGTAACGTAATAAATTCATTAATATGATGTGGTGTAAAGTAGTTTAAGGAAACCATTTTTTGTAGATGACATTTTTTGAATGGTATAAATCACCGACATTTCTGCTGGTAGGTTTTATTAATAACGAAAACAATTTTTCAAAAGGTTTCACCTTCCTAGTGTTTCAGATAGGAAATTTGACGTAAAACATTACTGGAATGTGAAGAAGAGATATTTCTGGGAATATAACTAGTGTTAGTTACCTTGTCAGAGTTGGGGGATGTAATTTCTTGCTATTAAAGCAGTGGAATGTACACTGAACTGCTAAAGAAACTCGTATAGTTTTTGGAAACATTTTCGTTTCACTGTGTTTGGGTCAACAGCACTCTTATTTAAATTTATGAATAAAGAACAGTCTAGAATGCAATAATTTATTTAATTCAACTAGTTTGTCTTATTTAGACCATCTTCAGGAATTTTGACTCCATCGATGTTGTGGACGTGGCAGGTAGCTGGGAGCCTTCCAGTGCGTCACTGGAAGGCTCCCAGCTACCTGCCACGTCCACAACATCGATGGAGTCAAAATTCCTGAAGATATAAGACTGAAACTAGTTAAATGAAATAAATTATTGCATTCTAGACTGTTCTTTATTAATAAACTGGTATAGGCATGCATATGGAAAAACAGGGCTATGTAAACACTCAGAGGATGGTGCTACAGTCATAAATGCCTGTATAAGACAACAGGTGTCTGGGACAAACATTAGATCAGTTACTGCTGCTACAATGGCAGGTTATCATGACTTAAGTGAGTTTGAATATGGTGGTATAGTCAGTGCTCGAGAGATGGAACACACCATCTTCTAGGTAGGATGAGGTGGGGATTTTTCTGCTTGTACATTGGTATACAGTCTTTTTCTGTGTTCAGTATATATATACACACACACAGAAGTTCATAACTAAATAAATTTAAAAACATAAATAAATAAAAAATATAATAAAATGGTACACCTGTCTAATATTGTGTAAGGCCCCCACGAATATGCAGAAGTGCCGCAACATAACATGGCGTGGACTCAGACTAATGTCTGAGCTAGTGCTGGAGGGAATTGACACCGTGCACCCTCAGGGCTGTCCATAAATCTGTAAGAGCATGAGGTGGTGGCGACCTTGTTTGAACAGCGGGTTACAAGGTATCCCATTTGTGCTCAATAAAGTTCATGTCTGGGGACTTAGATTAGATTAATACTTGTTACATCGATCACGAATACGACACTTCGTAATGATGTGGAAAGTGTCAGGTGGCCAGTGGAGGTGTTTACTTAGAAGTGTTCCTGGAGCCACTCTGTAGCAAGTCTGTATGCGTGGGGTGTCACATTGTCCTGCTGGAATTGCCCACGTCAGTCTTGATGCACAATGGACATGAGTGGATGCAGGTAATAAGCCATTATGCATATGTGTATGTCACCTACGAGAGGTGTAGCTAGACATATGAGGGATCCCACATCACTCCAACTACACATGCCCCACACCGTTACATTGCACAGTCTCCTGCTGACATGGAGGGTCCATGTATTCATGATGTAAAAGGTAAAGCAGTCAACAATCCGAAGATTGGTTTGAACACCACAGTGCTTTACTAGGCATGGTCCTGTTTGGAGGTGGTATGCCGTTGCCTTCCTCTGACCTTCAAACTGACCTACCCAGCCAGTTATAGGGAGACCTACAGTTTAACGTGGGCTTCAAACCACGGTGCTACTCGGTATTTTTCACTTCAGCAGCACTGCCAGAGGTGAAAGAAGTGGAAAGTGACAGATAAAAATCCTAGGACCTGGTGGGGAATGTATACCATATGCTTACACATCCATCTGCTCAATAAAGTTTGAAAAGTGTCTCATCAGATCAAGTAACATGTTTCCAGTCATCAACAGTCTAATGTTGGTGTTGACAAGCCCAGGTGAAGCATAAAGCTTTGTTTCGTGCAGTCAGCAAGGGTACACGAGTTGGCTTTTGACTTCAAAAGCCCATACTGATGATATATTGTTGAATGGTTCACACAATGACACTTGTTGATGGCCCAGCATTGAAATCTGGAGAAATTTGTGGAATGGTTGCACTTCTGTCATGATTTTGAACAATTCGCTACAGTTGACATTGGTTCCTTTGTTGTAAGATCTTCTTCCAGCCATAGTGATGTCTGAGATTTTGATGTTTTACCATTTTTCTGATATTCAATGTGCTCTTTTGAAATGGTCATGCGGAAGAATCTGCACCTCATCCTATCTAGAAGATGGTGTGTTCCATCTCTTGAGCACTGACTATAACACCATATTCAAACTCACTTAAATCGTGATAACCTGCAATTGTAGCAGCAGTAACTAATCTGATGTTTGTCCCAGACACCTGTTGTCTTACATAGGCATTTCTGAGTGTAGCACCATCCTCTTGAGTGTTTACATACTCCAGTTTTTCCACATGCATGCCTATACCAGTTTCTTTAGCTGTTCAGTGTAGATTCCACTGCTTTAATAGCAAGAAATTACATCTCCCAAATCTAACAAGGTATCTAACACTAGTTATATTCCTGAAAATATCTTTTCTTCACATTCCAGTAATGTTTTACGTTAAAAATTTCCTATCTGAAACCTTTTTAAAAATTGTGTTCCTTATTAACAAAACTTACCAGCAGAAATGTCAGTGATTTGTACCGTTCAAAAAATAAGATACAAACTGTAAAAAAGGCTATGCGACTGTTATGTCATCTACAAAAATGGTGTCCTTAAACTACTTTGCACCAAATCATATTAATGAATTTATGAAATTACACTAATTTTGTTCACCAATCAGAAGCCATAAACTACTCTCAAGTGTTGTAATGGACCCTTCTTGCAATTCCATAAGGACACACACACACACACACACACACACACACACACACACACACACACTACAGAATATCTTGGGGACTACTGTATTGTGGCAATTTTCTGCAAATTTTCACATCTGCCATGACTGTGTAATGGTGCATTAACCACCTTTGCTCAAAGGAAAAGGCTTACTTTCCCTGGTTAGGGTAACTACCAAATGAAGCTAAGATAGGTAGTCACCGCTAAAGTCAGAATGTTCTCTCTTACTCTGCAGTGCTGTCTACAATCTAATACAGTCACAGAAAATCAATTCTAGAAATGCATGAAAGGTCTATAATATGCAGTCTGTACTCCACAGTGGTGACACCTATGAGTATACATTTAATATTGTGCGTGTTTTGATTATCTTGTGAATTAGGGCCTATTGGCACTACTGTTAAGCCTAACAATACAGATTAATAAATCACATTGAAGACAGTGTAATGATTTCCTTACTAAAGTTTAACAGACTTCTATACATAGCCAAACATATTTTAAAACTTTATTTTTTTCTAAAATTAGTTCCGAATTTTTTGTGCTGTATCTATGTGAAATCATGTGGTACTAGACAAATCTTATCACTATAGACAATTTTGATGTATATTCATCTGGTATACTTGGTATACATTGGCGTAATTAAGACATTATTGCTGTACTTAGAAAACTAAATTGCGTACAATATGTAAATGAATTATCAGCCTTGATTGCTCAGTTAAATGTCATGGAGACATAGTATATTCTATTTGTAAGAATTTAGAGCTTATCCTTTGCTTGCTGCTTTTGCTGTACTGTAGTGCATTTTAATAAGTAATTTGGTTTGAAACTGTTTTCTGACATCTGTAACAAAGGTAAGTTTATAGTCATTGCTATAAATGTGAGCATATGTAAGGTCAGCTTAGAAATGTTTCTGAATTTTGAGTGTGTGAACGGATGTTTGCCATTTAAAATTGTCTTACTTTTCCCAATGTGATTTCCAAACTTTGTAAAATTCATAGAGGGGCTGGGGAACGGAGTTTTTTCTGGAGGAGTGTCTAGGAACCTTGTTAAAGCATTCTTAATATTGTTCTCAGTTTCAAAATGGCATCCTTTCAGTGTTGCTGCTTTTAGGGAAACAAAATAAAACTGGTAGAAGACAATTCAGTATATAGTTGAAACGATCATGAACAAGCTGTCAGGTGCAGCTCAATATGCTGTCATTATGTAACCATGTCTTAATTGCTTTGATTGACTACCATATTCAATTTTGTTTAGCACCTTCACTGAGAAAGCACCATTAACAGGTGTCCTTCGGTATAAACATAAGATGGACAACTGTTCTGTTGACAGAACAGATTGAGCAGGGCGTTTGATTTCAAGTTGCTCCTGTATTCATTTTTTGTATATGGAGGAGATGAAATGTGCAAACTTGAAGTTGAGTGATATGTCTCTGGTATATATATATACACACACACACACACACACACACACACACACACACACACACACACGAGACATATCACTCAACTTCAAGTTTGCACATTATATATATATATATATATATATATATATATATATATATATATATATATATATGTGTGATTTGTCTTTTGTACCTATAAAAAAAAATCTAGGTACCATTACTGTTAATCACATTGTCCATGAAAGCACTGGTACTTTAGACTTCAAAAATTTCTTGACGAATTAGCTCATTTTGGAGAGTCACTAATCGTTAGCATAGTCAGATCTCTCATATTTACAGGGTTTCCTTTATTTTACCCACATTTTCTCCTGTCTCCTCTGCTTTTGACAGGTTTCACATATTTTACCCATCTCATATATGTTGTATCAGTATAATTTATTTCCTTCAAGAGGATGGCACTACAGCATAGATCAAGTGAATGGTACAATACAGTTGCAAATCACTGAACACTGCTAACGTATACACAAGAGTCTCAGGCGAGAGCTACAGAGCTACATCGTAACTGAAGCCAAGGCCTCGCCCACCGCGTGCTCGCCTGGTCGTGACAGTGCTGCAAGCTCTCGGAGGCGGGGCCATCGTGCGGCGGACTCGTTTGTGACGCGTCTTACATATGCCGCGGATGGACAGGATGCGGCTTGTGGTGGCGCGCTCCAACATCCCTCCCCTCTTCTGGGAAGCTGACACCGTAGGTGGAGGCGAACGATGGTCGGCGATGCTGGATCGTGGCGGCCTCGGGAGTTACCCACGTGACCGTGTGGCGGGGACAACTGCGGCAGGGCAGGGGAGCCAGCTGGAGATGGGGAGCGCCTCTATCGCCTCATTTGCATCCAAGGGGAAGTTGTCAGCATGGCACTGCATGGCCAACCAGTCCGGGGGCACGTAGGGGCAGAAGTGCCCAGGCTGGCTGCGACCAGGTCGGGGCAGGGTCCTTGCTAGCACAGGTGACAGTGGTGTAGAGGCCAGTCGCATCTTGATGTCACCACTGGAGGAAGACACCGCCCCTTCTGGCGCTCCCGCACCGGCAGTGGTGTGAGACGAAACAGCTGTGTCCATAGCAGGACACGAGCAGCCAGGAGGTGGGGACGACAGGAGAGAACGGCCGTTGCGTCGAACCGCGGAGAGAGAGGCTGCATCTCGACGTCGTCATCGGCGGCAGACTATTGGCGTTGTGGACGTCCATCTGTAGCGGCCCTTCCCCGAGCCTCGGCGAGCATTGTCTCTGACGGTAAGGCGGCGTCAGGGTGGTGGGAAGGGGACGATAATGCAGCAGAGGCCATTGGGTGTGAGCCGTCTGTGGGAGGAGGCCCGTGCCACCATGATGTTGGATGGATGCCTCTCTCAACCTCTGAAGCTATGGAGGGGTATACAAGAGGCTTAGACTTGAGGTCTGAAGGTGGTAGGGTGGGGTTGAGATGGTGACAGATCACCACCCCGTCTGCGTCTACCGTGCACATCCATCGCCCACGCAAACACTGTACTACCCCTGGTGTCCACACTGGAAGGCGGCCAAAGGTGCACGCCCAGACAGTGGTGCCTGGTGCGTAATGCCGAGGGTGTGCGGACACCTCAGGTCGGGGCTGTGGGAACAACAGGTGCAACAGAGTCCAGGGCTGGTGGCTATGGAGGACCTCCGCCGGGCTCCTACCATTAATTGGTGTGGTCGGATAAATACTAAGAAATAAGGGGAGCACTGTCTCGGCAGATGACTTTTCGAGGCACTTACGAAGTTGTGATTTAAAAGTATGCACCATATGCTCTGCCTCCCCATTGGATTGGAGGTGAAAAGGAACAGAGGTGAGGTGGGAAATACCATTATAAGTGTTGAAAATAACTCGACTTGAATCGAGGGCCATTATCAGAGATGAGCATCTGGGGAAGGCCTTCAATAGCCAAGATATGTACCAGGGCTCTTGACCACATCTTCCCCCCGTAGTAGAACACATACGCATGATGAATGGATAATTGGACAGAGCATCTACCACCACAAACCACATTGACTGACAGGAAAGACTGGCAAAGTCCATATGAATGTGGTCCCAGGGGTACTCTGGAGTAGGTCATGGGGAAAATGTGCGCCAGGAGCGGCTCGCTGGTTAGCACACTGAGTGCACGTACGAACCAACTGCTCAATGACGGCATCGATCCCTGGTCAGTAGACAAAACGTCGTGTGAGCACCATCATGCACGTCATACCCCAGTGACCCCGATGTAACACAGCTAACATACGAGCCCTTAAGTCGCACGGGACGACGACACGAGACTCTTCGGAATCGGTACTGAGGAGGAGGACCCTGTCGATGATGGACAGCTGGTGTCTAAGCTGAAAATATGTACACAGAGGGCCAGCCTCTTTGGCGGACAATCACTCAGGCCACCCGGCGGTGACATGCTTGAGCACCTCACGGAGCACAGGGTCCCGACGGGTGGCTTGCACGACTCGAACCATAATCGGAAGTCTCTCAACAGCTTCATGCAAACAATCGTCAATCTGAAAAATTGCCACTTTGTCTTTGTCGAAGGAAGGGTCGGGGCCCGTGGACAGACGGGACAAGGCGTCGGCTTTTTGAACACTTGGATGTATGCATAATATGCTGTCTCTGCTTGTATCGTCTCTGTAATACACTTTCTCATATTATTAATATTGGCTAAGAGAGAACAGAAGCAGCTGACAGCCTTGAAACATTTGAGGCTCACAGGTTATTTCATGGTGGTCTAGCCTTCGAATAGGCCATTTACCGTGTATTTTGTCTTGTTTTCATTTACAGTATTTTCAGTTTTTGCTCCTTCAGTTATATCATACATTACCTAAAGAGTGTTTACATCTATTGCTACAATCAATATCATTCATTTTGCCCAACATATGTATTAAAAGTCCCCCAAAAGTAGCAGTAAGTAATAGTTTGTACTTTACTACATGTTCTATCAAGATAATCCTAAAACTGTTCCTTTATTCTGTCTCTTGTGTCCTTTATTGGGGCATACACTGATGTTATTGATATATTCCTGACTTTCCCTTTTATTCCCCCCAGGGGGCCCACAGCTCTTTTGTGGGTACGTGTGTGGCGCGCACGGGGCCCCGAGCCGAAGCGACCTTTCTTCCGTCCCAGGCCGCTTCCCTCTTCCCCCCGGTTTGTGCCTTCACCCGGAGACGGGCGTTTTTTTCATTAGTCCAAGGTTTCTTTTTCGCTTCCTCTGTCTTCTCTTCTTGGTCCTCTTCCTTTCCTGTTCTTCAGCCTTCCCCTTTTTTTCCTTTCTCCTTGTTCTCGAGTCACCCTTTAATCTCCGCGTCGGCGTTTGAGATTCTTCCTCCTCCTTCATCCCTTTCTCTCCTTCCTCCTTTCTTTCCTCCCTGTGCGTGTCTGAAGGTCGACCCACGCTCTGCGTAGCCGGTGACGGGGTAAGGCGTAACTCCCCGCCCCGGGTAGACATGTAGGGCACGTACGTACCCCCCGGTAAAGGACGGGCCCAGGGAGGGGTGATTACCCGAGCTGATACCTTCCGAACATGCCAATTGGTCCCTCCGTCCGTTTTTGGGAGGTGTGACCTGAGGTGCGAACAGTCACCTAAGGCGGGTGCGCCCTCAGTGAGGGCCCCCACAAGGAAGGATCGCGCCATCGGAGACGCCGGTAATCATGGGGGACACCTCCGCCATGAAACCTTCCACATCATCTATAACCCTGACCCATAAGCGGAAACATGATTCTCAGCCACAGAAAGCATTGCCAAACATTCCTAGGTTCCTGGTGGTATCACGTACCGACGATAAGGATTTTTCTGCAGTAAATCCGTTCATTATTCAGAAGGGTGTCGATGCGATCGCTGGTCCCTTGAAGACCTGCTCTAGGCAGCGCAACGGGACCTTGTTGCTCGAAATAGAAAATGCATTCCAGGCACAGAAGTTACTTCGAGCTACCCTTGTACATACTTTCCCTGTGAAAGTGGAGGCTCACCGCACCCTCAACTCTTCGCGGGGGGTAGTGTTTTCTAGATCACTGGATGGGTTATCGGACGAGGAGATATTGAACTATATGTCCGATCAGGGAGTCACGGATGTTCATCGCGTGATGAAAAAGATTAACAATGACCTCGTGCCAACTCGTACTGTCTTCTTGACTTTTGACAAGGTTGACCTACCATCGAAAGTGAAAGCGGGCTACGAGGTCATTTCCGTCCGCCCGTACATACCAAATCCTACACGCTGCTTCCATTGCCAAAGGTACAATCATACCAGTAAATCTTGTCCAAATGCAGCCAAGTGCGCCACCTGTGGCAGGGACGCTCATGAGGGTGAATGTCTACCTCCATCCCCTCGCTGCATTAATTGCATGGGTGACCATGCTGCTTCTTCACGGGACTGCCCCGTTTATAAAGAAGAGCGGGTCATCCAAGAGATTCGCGTGAAGGAGAAGGTCTCGACCTATGCCGCTCGGAAGTTATTAGCTAGTAGGAAGCCCGCAGTACTCCCATCAGGTACTTTCAGCCAGGTCCTCGCCTCCCCTCGACCAACTAAGGAGGTGGGCATTCAGACTTGCGATTTAACGTTCAGTGACACTGTCGTCAGGTCGGCTAGCCCGAAAATTGCTCGTTCCACCTCTCCGATGCCTTCTACCCGTTCTACGGTGAATTCGTCGACCAGTTCACACACATCCCGGGCACCCAAATCTGCTGCCCGGAGTTCAAAAAGGGAACCCGTCCGTGAAGATTTTCTCAAGACTCAGACTTCTCAATCGTCAACCGCTTCTTCAACCCGTCATGCTTCTAAGAAGGCTTCCAAAAAAGAACAGCCCCCACCTTCCCCGCCGCGGCGTGACTCGTCGGTCACGCCATCCGACACAACACACACTTACTCCCATATAGACCTCGCAATATGCACTCCTCAGCTTACCGGTCGGTTTGAGTGGTATGCACTTTCTGACACGTACTCAAGTGACCATTTCCCTTGTATCATCCACTTCCTGCATCATTCCCCATCTCCTCGTCCCACCAGTTGGAACATTTCCAAAGCCAACTGAGGGCTTTATTCTTCCGTGGCTGTTTTTCACAATCAGAATTTTCCCAACTGTGACAGTCAGGTCGACTACTTCACAGAGGTTATTCTCACCGCTGCTGAACGTTCCATACCTCGTACTTCCTCTTCTCCACGTCGTGTCCAGGTCCCTTGGTGGACTGCAGCCTGCCGCGACGCGCTTAGAGCCCGGCGCCGTGCTTTACGCACCTTCCGCCGCCACCCAACTTTGGAGAATTGCATCAATTACAAACGTATGAGAGCGCAGTGCCGTCGTGTCATAAACGACAGCAAGAAAGCTTGCTGGACTGCTTTTACTAGTTCTTTTAACTGTTTTACTCCCTCCACGGTTGTTTCGGGTGGCCTACGCTGTTTATCCGGCATCAAGGTTCACTCCCCGGTTCCTGGCCTGACAGTGGAGAACGCAGTCCTCGTGGACCCCGCTGCTGTTTCCAACGCATTGGGCCGTTTCTTTGCGGAGGTTTCGAGCTCTGCCCATTACCACCCTGCCTTTCTCCCTCGCAAACAGGTAGAGGAGGCACGGCCGCCTTCTTTCCGCTCTTTTAACCGTGAAAATTATAACGTTGCCTTCACCATGCAGGAGCTAGACCGTGCTCTCGCCCTGTCCCGGTCTTCTGCTCCCGGGCCCGATTCCATTCATATTGAGATGCTGAAGAACCTCTCTCCTGCGGGCAAGTGCTTTCTTCTTAGTACCTACAATCGCATATGGACTGAAGGTCATGTTCCCACAAGTTGGCGTGAAGCCATTGTTGTCCCCATCCCCAAACCAGGGAAGGACAAACACCTTCCTTCCAGTTATCGCCCCATTTCTCTGACGAGCTGCGTCTGTAAGGTGATGGAACGCATGGTTAACGCTCGGTTGGTCTGGCTCCTCGAATCTCGTCGCCTCCTGACTAATATCCAATGCGGTTTTCGTCGACACCGCTCTGCTGCTGATCACCTCGTTACGTTGTCGACCTTCATTATGAACAACTTTCTAAAGAAGCGTCAAACAGTAGCAGTGTTCTTCGACTTGGAGAAGGCATACGATACCTGTTGGAGAGTGGGCATTCTCCGCACATTGCACACATGGGGCCTTCAGGGCCGCCTTCCTCTTTTCATTCAAGGGTTTTTGGCGGATTGCAAGTTCTGGGTACGGGTGGGCTCTGTTTTGTCAGATACCTTTTGCCAGGAGAATGGGGTACCACAGGGCTCCGTCTTGAGTGTGGCGCTCTTTGCCATTGCAATCAATCCGATCGTAGATTGTCTTTCAGCCGACGTCTCCGGTTCTCTTTTTGTTGACGATTTCGCAGTTTATTGTAGCGCCCAGCGGACGTGTCTCTTGGAGCGTTCTCTCCAACGCTGTCTTGACCGTCTATATTCCTGGAGCATCGCAAACGGCTTCAGATTCTCCACTGAGAAAACTGTGTGTATCAATTTCTGGAGATACAAGGAATTTCTCCCACCTCCTCTACGTCTCGGCCCTGTTGCTCTCCCTTTCGTGGAGACTACGAAATTCTTGGGACTCATGTTGGATCGGAAACTTTGCTGGTCCACACACGTGTCCTACCTGGCTGCCCGTTGTGCCCGATCCCTTAACGTTCTTCGTGTCCTCAGTGGCACGTCATGGGGAGCGGATCATACCTTCCTGCTTCACCTTTACCAGGCCATTGTTCAGTCGAAGCTCGACTACGGAAGCCTTGTATACTCTTCAGCATGGCCGTCGATTCTCCGCCGTCTCAACTGTATCCACCATCGGGGTTTACGTTTGGCGACCGGTGCATTTTATACCAGCCCTGTTGAAAGTCTGTATGCCGAGGCTGCTATATTACCCTTGACCACTCGACCTGACATACTTTTGTGTCGGTACGCATGCTGCCTACGGTCGATGCCCAACCATCCATCTTACAGATTATTTTTTGACGACTCACTCGATCGCCAATATCAGTTGTCTGCGATTGCCTTGCTTCCACCTGGAGTTCGGTTTCGCCGCCTGCTACAGCGGCTCGATTTTACCCTTCCTTCCACCCTTCGGTTGAGCGAAAGCCCATTGCCACCGTGGCATCAGGCCCAGGTTCACACACACCTTGAACTTAGTTCGCTCCCCAAGGAGAGCACTCCGGATTTGGTATACCGCTCGAGGCTTGTCGAACTCAGTTCGCGGTTCGATAATGCCGTATTTATTTACACTGATGGTTCCAAGAGCACTGCCGGTGTCGGATCTGCCTTCGTCGCTGGGGACAACCATTTCCAATACAAGCTCCCTGACCGGTGCTCAAACTTCACGGCTGAGCTTTTCGCCCTCCACCAGGCCGCTTTGTATACCTGCCGCCACCGCCAACCTTTCTATGCCATATGTTCGGACTCCCTTAGTGCCCTGCAGAGTCTTAAGGACCCTTTCTCGAACCATCCTCTCGTGTATCGGATCCAACGCTCCCTCCAGTTGCTGGCAGATGACAGCTGTCACGTTTCTTTCCTGTGGGTCCCTGGCCATGTGGGTGTGCCCGGGAATGAGGCCGCCGACATAACAGCCAAGGCAGCAGCTCTTTTGCCTCGCATGGCTACCTTTTGCGTCCCATTGGACGATGTTCAACGGGCTCTTCGCCGGAGTATCGTGTCGCAATGGCACAGTGTGTGGCTTTCACTGTACAACAATAAATTGCGAACTGTCAAACCGATCCCGACCGCTTGGAGGACCTACTCACGCCCCTCTCGGCGGGAGGAGGTCATCCTGCCCCGGTTGCGGATTGGTCACTGCCGTTTCAGCCACCGTCACTTGCTATCCGCCGAACCTGCACCGCTATGCTCCTGCGGTGAACTGCTGACAGTGCGACATGTTTTACTGACTTGTGTTAATTTTAATCATCTCCGTGTAGCCCTTCACTTTCCGTCTCCTCTGGAGGAAATTTTAGCTGATGACACACGAGCAGCTGCTCGAGTTTTGCGTTTTATCAACTTGGCCAACCTATCCAAGGATATTTAACCCTTTTGTCTTTTATCTTTCGTTTTTAGCCTCTTGTTGATGTTCTGACAGTCACCATTTTTTTTAGATCATAGCGAATCTATGTTCTTGGCTGGGCGCTAATGACCATAGAAGTTGTGCGCTCTAAAACCACAAAAAAAATTTCCCTTTTATTCTCAATATGCTGAGTCTTTTATTTAGAGATTCAAATTCTCTCTCTTGTTATTATAAATCCTGTTAGAGATTGCCATCTCACTTATTATAGTGCCATATATTTTGTACTTCATGATCTCCTCAGCTATTTCTTTCATTTTTCCATATTTCTTGTAAATTCTAGCTTACTGTAGCCAATTCATTGGCTGTTTTTTGTTGCTAAACTTGTATTTTTTTCTGAGGCTCTTGTTCTGGTTCTGTAAAATGTTTTAACAGTGTGAAGTTTCTGGCTCCACGCCCAAGCCCCATCTCAGAGGACCTTGATTTTTTGTAGGGTTACTCTAGTAGGAAGATTGGCATCCCCATGTTTTGAGCTCCTCCCTGACTATGGTGTGGAACACACTTGTCTGGATCCTTCACTGAGGCCTGTCCACCTAGGGTGGCCCTGCCAATCGCTGATTATATAGTTAGAGATAAATTTTGAATTATGAAGGTAATTAATTAATAATTTTTGCCAGAAATGGGTGGCTTCTTTTATTTTGGAAGTTTCTTCATGACAGATATGTTGAAACTAACATGTAATTAGTAGTATCATTGCTCAACAGAATGCCACATCGTTAGCATGTAAGAGCAGCAAAAAATAAAAATAAAAAATTTAAAACTAGTGCATGGAGCACCTTCATCGCTAATACTGCTCAAAGTGTGCACAATCTGATGACATGTGCATGGTAAAATTGTAGCATTTTTTGTTTTGTTTTATTTTATTTGTTAATTGACAGATAAATTGTTACATTTATTGCCTTATTCGGGAAATAATTTCCTTGTAAAATCACAGTTATTAAAAGATGCCTTATCCAATAAACTAATGACAGTTTGAATCAAATCAATTACCATTTTTGTAGACCTTTCGAGTGAATCCATCAACAGATTTAAAGTGGACTTGGACATGACTTACTTTTGATGATAAAAATTGCACCAAGCTTGTTGTTTGAGAGGTAGTGTAACTTCTGCCAAGTTTATGGTAACTAGTTGTGCTCCCTGTGAAAATTAATTTTCCTCCTACACTTTTAAGGCTTTTAGGTTGTTCCTTAATTTCGGCAGTTTGGCTTTTTTCATAATACTATATGTAAACAATTGGAACAAATCTCTGTTGTCTTTTTATTCCTTCAAGTTACTGGTTATATTGTGGTTTAAGACACACACTTATTGAGTGAATTGTGGACAAGTAAACATCTTGTACAAAATAGCAAGAAATTAAAAATCAGTACCACACTGATGATAACATAGAATGGTGGCATTGTTTGTGAATGCATAGAGGCAGTTGCTTGCCTGAAGAATTGTCATGTAACTCGATTAGGTGTGCCATTTCAGCCCATCATGTAGATATACTATATAGAGAGAACTTACTGAAAATTACTGAAGTGTAATTTTGCAATAAGACATGATTTTACGTCAAGTTCAAATGAAGGCTGTCATGTGTTATGAAAAGGGTGTCTTCATAATAAGGGACAAGACTTACTGCAGTGACACCATCTTCATTCAGGTAAGACAATTGAATTTTGCATGACAGCAGTGTGAAATTTGGTGCTGGATGCATGAATAAACATTAAACATGGGTTCATGAAAAATAAGTGCTCCAAATATGTCATTTGTATAGGGACTACTGTGTAATATGCAATCTCTGCTGCTGTTCAGTCAATTGATAAGAGTATGTGATCATAAAACTGAAAGACAGTATATTTATCATTTTTTTCATTCTTTCTTCAACTTTCCAAGAAGAAATACTAATAATGAGATGTTCCCCAATGTCGAAAACAACTTTCAGGTCCATTTGGTCATTCTAATCTTCTGCATCGTGCTGTTTCCAAATTCATCCTTACAACTTTTACATTACATTGTAGTCACATACAGTGCATTAGAGTCTTGTAAGTTTTAGGTTAACAAGATCAGGATCGCCTAAACAATTGAAAACTCAGATATTGAAATTTATGGGGATTAAAATAAGAAATTTTATTAACACAAAGTGATAACATAAGTACTTGCATTGACATACAAAAGATTTTTAATTTAAATCGGGTAACAATTTACTTCAGAGAATAATGGTGGACTGTCCTTTTTAGTGAAGTTGCAATGTATTCACGGGTTTTGTTTTGCTTTATGAAACTCAGATTTATGTGAAAATCATCTTAAGAGACTCAAAATATCGAAACGCCACTGTAGTTTGTATGTTGTACTATCTTAAAATGACTGTGATACCTTCCTGAAACAGCTGTTATTACAATGCATGAAACAGTCAGGTAATCAGATCCTTAAACATCACAAGAAGAGGGTTGCATCATTCCAAGACAGCTTGAAGTACAACTGCTTGCTATTTATATGGTAAAATATTAAAGGCAATTTTTCTCACCTAAACACATCAACCCTACACAACTAAATCAGACATCCCACAGGCAGTAGATTACCTTGGAAGGGGGGGGGGCAGTATATGAACCATCCCAGTATCAAGGTACCAAACCAAAATGGGCATTGACATACTTTAAGACCTCATTGACATCTTTCTGAGTTTTCTGGAGTCTCAGGCATATGAGTAAAATATCTTTTTACAATTGATTTTTCAGAATGCTTGGTGCTGTTGAAATTTCCTGCGCGCGCGCGCGCGCGCGCGCGCGCGCACACACACACACACACACACACACACACACACACACACACACTCCATAAGATTGACTTTTATTGTCCATGACTAAAATTTTCATGGAACACACATTGCAGTTAGGCAGAATTGCATAATATTCTTCCTCAGGAGTGCCTAGTAACAGAAAACTTCTAGTATTGTTCCTTCGCCTGTACCCACAAATTAGTGAATGGGATATTTACTTGCACAAAAATATTCATCCTGTGAGTAATATTGACAAGCTACAGAGCACATACAACAGAGCAGTATAGTATATTACTTGCACTCTTTTGATGGGTTTTGTTGATTGATGGGAGTGAGATGAGCAGTGAGATAAGGAGAAACAGTGATGGCTTAGTGGAAAGGTTTTGTGGGGAACAGGATATGGCTAGGAGTAATGGGCAGAAAGGCAATGGGATATGAATCTCTTGTAGGTGAACTTGTTCCTGCTCAGGCAGAGAAATTGCATGTGGCACATTTGAAGTAACATGTTGAATTTAGGAGGAGGGCTAGAATGGAACAGAAGATGAAGGATGTAGTAGACAGGGATGTGTGGATATAGATAAATAAAGTGGAAGGAATGGTGTCAAATCTCCAATGCCATAACCAAACCCAGACCTGTATCTCTATCACTCTACCCCCTCCCCTCCACCCATTTTCTGAATCAGCCACCAAGGTACAACCATCTCATTACCAAGTGTCATCCAGGGTCAGAAGAACTTACCTTTTGTAAATAACCCCTCAGGGGCTCAGCATTAATTTGTATAGTACGAACTTGGCGAACCCGGTGTCTTGAGATGGGGATTGGTAGGCGTTGCCAGTCCTCTAGACACCGTAACCTCTGAGCACGCTTCAGCGAGCACCGTGTGGCACGGCGGTGGAACGTTGTGTGTACCAGGGAATGGGGATCTTGGCTTGACTGCCCGGGTCATGAGGATGGTACAACCTCTATAAAAAAACCTTTCAATCCCAAGGTGTGCTATGTGCTGATGGGATGCATGGCTGTTGAAGTGGAACAGTCACTAGCAAGCAACCTCTGGGGATACTGCCGCATGTGATGTATAAGGCTTACCTAGGCATGCCGGGCTCTGTCTAGGTGGACACATTGATTTGATTTTTCCAGGGAAGCCAAAACAGTCTTGGTCCAACCCGCCACTGTTTATTGTGTAGTATCGCTTCCTGTATATCTAGTAAAGCCAACCAATGCCCTTGAACAGTGCAAGGAGTCCCTTTACCAGTTCTTTATTAGACACAATTTCTTCGTGGCTGGTTGTCCCAAATATTCTGTGCCTTTTACTCTCCAATGCAATGCATTCGAAGATTATATGTGATGCAGTTTCATCACCGTCATCACAGATCCTACATTTAGGGTCCTCTTCTGTTATTCCCATTGTACGTAGGTGTTCTTTGAAATTCCCATGGCCTGTCAGCAATCCAACCATGAGTCTAATCTATCTCCTGTTCCGACCCAGGATTGCAGAGCTTCTTTTAAAACATGGCTTTGGCATCATTACCTTGCCATGTTTTTGTTGATGGACTTTGGTCCAATATTCTACGTGCTGTCTTCTGAGCCAGTTACGTAGCTCCAATTTGATCATTGCCTTGGTGATTGTTAGGACAGGTTCCGGTCCAATAAATGGAGTCTCTGCCCCCATCCTGGCTAATCTGTCGGCATGTTTGTTGCCACTGATCCCCGAGTGGCCAGGGACCCACAATAGGTTTACTCGTATACACCGGCCCCAATGCCGTGGTCTGATTTTGACCCATCAGTGAACCAGACAATATCCCCCATATGGTGTCGAACTATTTTATCCCACTGCTCCCTACTTCCAATTGTTATATTGGAAGGCTTGTTGAAGCAGTATGGGGTTATAATATAGTTGGCTGGCATTTCCCCAACCTTTCCTATATTTACCTCACTCACTATTTTAGTGTGTGATTCTGGATATCCCAAAGAGTTCCAGTTGTTGGCAGTTTTGAGTCTGTATGCACCAGTCGCTGCCTCCATCTTGACCCAAAGGTGTAATAGGGGCATATCCAGCATGGTTTCCATCCCTGCAGTTGGTTTTCTGCTAATTCCGCCTATTATGACTAAGCAGGCTTATCTCTGCACCTTACCAAGCTCCTTAGCAGCAACCTGCTGTTCTACCAAGCTCCTTAGCAGCAACCTGCTGTTCTACCTTATTCCGCCGCACGACTGCCCCATAGGTGATCTTGGGTCTAATCACAGCGTACCACAGTGCTCACTCGACCTGTGTGTGGACGGGCTCCACATTTTTATGATATGACATTGTTTTTAAATTTTACTTTTTAATCTATTGACATGGAGTCAGCCACATTTTATTTAACAATCTTTTTAAAGTGAGCTTTATGTATACTTCTGAAGAAGACAAAATTACTTTTGCCGAAACCTAGGTAAAGGTTTATACATGTAAACCATTTTATGCAACTGGTCGGCTGAAACTGTTGACTTTTGGATCGTGTTCCACCGTTGCCGAATTGCAGCCATGTTTAAAATGTTCAACTAAGAGTTCCATTGTATGGAAGGCCATTAGAAGGATATCAGGGAGAGGTAGCAAGTGTCCAGTATTGCTGTGATGGGCAATGATGGTCTCCAGACCAACACACGAGACATTGCCCAGACCATGGCAATCTATTTTGCTACAGTAACTGCCACTGCCAGTTACAATCCAGCTTTCCAGTGCCGCTGGGTGGCTCCTGAGGGGGGAATTTTGGACTTCCGGTCCATGATGATCAGTATAACTCCCCCTTTTCCATTTGGGAGCTGGATTCTGCATTGTCCATGGCCCGTGACACATCCCCACGTCACGATGGAGTCCACTACAGCATGTTACAACACCTTACAAGGTAGAACAAAGAAATCCTCCTCAATGTTTTTAATGTCATCTGGACGTCAGGCCAGTTTCCAGACTCATGGAGAGAGGCCATTTTAATTCCTATTTTAAAACCCGGGAGAGACCACACCAGCCCAAATAGTTATTGTAGTGTTGCTCTCACTAGCTGCGTGGGAAAGACCTTAGAGCGGTTGATTAACTGCCGTCTTGTCTGGATGATGGAATCCAGGCAGCTACTCAGCCGCTTTCAGTGTGGGTTCAGGAGATATTGCTCCACCTTTTGATAACCTTGCCTTCCTGGAGGCGGCTATACAACAGGCTTTCCTGCACTGACAACATATTTTGGGTATATTTTTTTATCTTGAGAAGGTCTATGATACTACATGGCGGCATCTTATCCTTCGGCAGCTCCACAAATAGGGTTGTCGTGGATGTCGTCCCTGATGTATTCAGTCCTTCCTTTCCTCTCAGTATTTTAGATATAGGGTCGGTGATGTCCTTTCTGATCACTTTGAGCAGGAGTACGGAGTCCCTCAGGGTAGTGTTTTAAGCGTGACCTTGTTTGCAGTAGCTATTAACAGTATTACTTCTGTCATGAAATGTCCTGTGCAGTGTTTTTTTTTGGATGACTTCTCTTTCTTTTGCTCTTCATCCAATCTGGCAATGACTACACATCAGTTACAGTTAACTCTTTGGCGGTTAGATGAATGGACAGGAATGACTGGTTTTAAGTTTTCAACCGAAAAGTCTGTGTTCTTTTTAACCATTAACGTACTGTTTTCAATCTACACCTGCACCTGCACATGAAGGGCTCTGTTCTGCATTTTAAAGACACAGTGAGGTTTCTGGGCATCACATTAGATTCTAAACTCACATGGTTCCTTCACCTTAAGGACTTGAAGACACAGTGCCTCAAAGCACTGGCAATTTTAAAGTGTCTTAGCCACACTTCTTGGGGAGCAGACAGAACCTGTCGCGGTACACCATGCAGGGATTCGGCTGGCCACTGGGGCGTTTAGGACGAGCCCCATACCAAGTCTTTGTGCTGAGGCTGCGGAGCCACCATTGCACGCCAGACGACTACTACTCATGGTGTGCCAGGCATATGAAACGTTGTCCACACCTTTCACACCGATGTACCTCACTTTTGCTCGACCTCCGATGGAAAGGCTGTTTCATGCTCGTCACAGAGTGACAAGGCCATACGGCATTCATACAAAGGATTTCCTTTTAGAAATGGCTGTGGCTGATTCTAATGTTGTGCATAGACGTTGGCGCAGGGTCCCAACTTGCCTTCTACAGAGGTCCAGAATTATTTTCGACCTGGCAAGTTTTCGGAAGGAGCAAACTTCGGATTGTTTTTAACTGTTTTAGATAGGCATCACAATTTTACAGTTCTGTACACAGATGGAGCCAAGCATGCGGACTCAGTCAGATGTTCCATTGTTTTCCCCAGTCGTGTTGTCAAGATTCGCCTCCCCGAGAATTACTCTGTTTTCTGTGCAGAGCTCCATGTGATCTTGAAGTCACTGGAGTAGTTACGTCATACTCAGGGCAAACGATTTTTTTCTCTGCTCTGATTCTCCGAGTGCACTGCAGTTGTTGAACGAGCTCAATCCATCCGAGACATTACTGCAGCATATACACGATGAATTGTCCTTCCTTCAACATCGCGGGAGGGTGGTGTCATTTTGCTGTTGCCGGGACACGTGGGTATTCAGGGCAATGAAGATGCCGATCAGGCTGCCAAAGAGGCCTATAGCACTCCTTATGTGATGTGGTGTCCTATTCCCTTGCAGGATGTTACTTCCCTGTTACAGCTGCAGTCCCTGCAGTCCCTGCAGTTGTGGGAGGACTGTGATTCACAATAGGCTACATTACCTGAAGCCCACTGTCCGTCCGTGGCGTTCCTCCTACCGACCTCTTAGGCGAGATGAAGTCGCCATTACACACCACCGCATTGGGCACTGTCCACTGACGCACGGTTTCCTACTCCGACGTGAGGCGTCCCTGCTGTGTGATGCCTGTGGCATGCAGCTTACTGTCCGTCACATTCTATTTGAGTGTGATTTATATGATGCACAGACGATGAAGCGAATGTGGAGAAAGTTTTAAAATAAGAAGTGGATGCTGGAATCCAGGCAGCTACTCAGCCGCTTTGTGTGGGTTCAGGAGATATTGCTCCACCTTTGATAACCTTGCCAGGAAAGACAGCACATGGTCAAGTAGTTATTTTAGTGTTGCTCTCACTAGCTGCATGAGAAAGACCTTATAGTGGATGATCAACTGCCACCTTTTCTGGGTGCTGGAATCCAGGCAGCTTCTCAGCCGCTTTAAGTGTTGGTTCAGGAGATGTTGCTTCACCTTTGACATGTAGCCTTCCTGTAGGCGGCTTTACAACAGGCTTTCCTGTGCTGAAAACTCCTTTTGGGTATATTTTTTTATACTGAAAAGGCCTATGGTACTACTGGGCGGCATCTTATCCTCGGGCAGCTCCATGAATGTGGTTTTCGTTGTTGTCTTCACTGTTTTATTCAGTCTTTACTTTCTCCACATTATTTTAGATGCCTAGTCAGTGACGGCCTCTCTGAATGCTTTGAGCAGGAGAATTGGAGTCCAACAGGATAGTGTTTTAAGTGTGACCTGTTTGCCATAGCAATTAACCCGCAAGAACTCGCGCCTTTAAAAGTTATGCGATTGATCGCGTCTATAGCATTTTTCTGACAGTCAAAGAAAAGTTTGTGATGTACTTAATATGTCTAAATAAGTATTTCCAGTTGCGTTTATAAGAAAACAGAATTTAAAATTGGTAAAATGCCGATTGTTTTAAAATTACTGTGAGCAAAATGCTCACGCGCGAGTCCTCGCAGGTTAACAGTATTACTTCTGTCATGAGAGGTCCTGTCCAGTGTTATCTACTTGTGAATAACTTCTTTCCTTTCGTTCTTCTTCCAACCTAGCAATGACTACATGTCAGTTGTAATTAACTCTTCAACAGTTGGATGAATTTTTTGGAATTTATGGAAACTTGTGTTGTTTTATAACTGCATCTACAATACTTTCTTGTCTTAATAAGTGATATGTGTTTAACTGCTCCTTCTAGGCAGGGTATTACATTATTACTCCCCCCCCCCCCTCCATTTCTTATGTTGTTTTCCATACAGATTATTTGTTGTATTTGAATACACTTATGATGTTTTATAGGAGCTGCTACTTACTTTGTGGCCATAATGCATGAAGTGCTATAGTTTAGTAAATACTGTATTTGTAAATATTCTGAATTAATAATTATTGGCATTGCACTGCTGTTGTAGTCGCAATTTGATTGTCTGTAAGTTTTGTGTAAAGTTAGAGCACTGAAGGAAATTATCAGCTATATGTGAATGTAATAAATGTTAAATACCCACTGACTGAATATATGAAAACTTTTCCCTCAAAAGAAAATGTTAACTGAAGTTTGAAAAACTAGATAAGATTAAGGTGGCAATTAGAAATGTTTGCTACTTTCCCCTTTCAGTGTGAAGTCATATGTGATTAAAAAGTGCAAGAGAGCCATTTCAATGTTTTCACTAATTCACACACACACACACACACACACACACACACACAGACAGACAGACAGACAGACAGAGAGAGAGAGAGAGAGAGAGAGAGAGAGAGCGAGCACTGATTGACCCATTTGGTGTTACTGCAGAGTAGTTTGAACCATCAAGAGTGCGACGGTGGAAACTGCATTCGGGTAGATTAATGAAACTCTATACAGTGAATTATGTTCAGAATTGGGCCAGATTTGTTGAGTTTATGCTGAGAGTGATTAAGCCTTCAGAAATAATTTGATATTACCATTGTTCATAATTTCTTGGTGTGTGTGTGTGTGTGTGTGTGTCTGTGTGTGTGTGTGTGTGTGTGTGTGTGTGTGTGTGTTATAAGGTTTGAGGGACTAATGACCTAGTAGTTTGGCCCCTTCAATGATTAAGCCAACTGACCTATCATGTATTTATCCCTTTGTTCAAAAATTCAAAGTATATTCAACTCGTTTGTGATATTTTCTTTTTTAGAAAAAAAGTTGTGTATTTCCCAGTTTATCTATCCTAATTCACAGAAGGACTGAAATGAAGTATAACAAGAAGGAAAAACAGATTTTTTGTTTGGTGTACTTGCATGATTTGTGTGTTATAACCACTACCAGTTAAATATTTTTACACATGAACTGTATATTAACAATAATAATAGGGCTAATAACACAGCTACTTGCACTTGCTTATTCATTTGTGGTTTGGCTTCTTACTTAACTAATAACTGATTTTTTTTCTGTTAAAAGTTAAAGCTTTCCTGATTGAAAATTTGTAATAAAAATATGCATGCAGTTTTTGTCAATAATTCCATTTTTGAATTGGTCATTTTGTTATAACTCACTAATTTCTGTTTGCATAAAGTCATGAAGTTCAAAATTTGAGATTGTACAGAAGATTAATTGTAAGTGGAAAGTTACTTAAAATTTCTCTTTTTTGCATAGGATGGCTGATGTGTGCCTATTGGAGAGCTTTCCCTGTTAATTTCTGGCCAAATTAGTGAATGGAATTTTACCAAAACAACACGGAGCAGTTTATGAAGAAATCAAGGCTGAATGAAATATGTACTTAACATATTATGCTGATCTTATTAGTAGATGTCCCAATATTATAAAATTTGTACAAGATTTGTGTCACTGAGAAATATTGGAGAACACCAATGTGAAGTGCCTGAGCATGTTTGAAAGGCATGTTGGAATTTCCCTCCTCCTCCAATCCTCCATCATTAAATTGCTTGTTAGAACAACTGTTTGGCAGTAATGATACTGTCGTGTGTCTCTGTACCTTCGTGTGAATAAAATAGCCACTACCACACACTTTTTGGAATAATGTGTGTGTGTGTATGAGGATAATCCCAAAATTAAGGTCTCCAAAGCACTGGGGTTGCAGTAAAGCAGTTTGTGTGGATGTTGGCCATACTGCTTCTTTCCTTGTCCCTTCCACTCTCTAGACACCACTGCATGTCTGCTGGGGCTCTCTGTCTTGGCTTGGCAGCCAGTTGTAATGGGGCTCCCATTAGCGTCTACTGCCAGGTGTGAAATTCATGTAGTTATTAAGTTTTTTAGTGTAAAAGGGTTCAATCAATTGAAATTCATTGACGACAGTTGCTGCAAGTGTATAGAGAGTCTTGTATGGATATCAAAAATGCCCAGAAGTGGTGTAGAGAGTTTGCAGATGGTCCCATGGAAATTCATGACAATGAAAGAAGCAGGAGACCATCAAATTCAGACGAAACAATCGCAAAGGTTGAACAAATCGTACTTAAAGATCAGCAGATCACACTTGATGAGCTCTGCATTGTTCTTCTTGAGATTTCTCGAAGCACTATTTTTGAAGGTGTGTGCTAGATGGGTGTCCAGAATGTGCTGAAAGTTCCCGCTAATTTCTTCAACACTATGCTGATAAAAGAACAACTTTTTGGATGCAGTAGTCACTGGTGATGAAACTTGGGCTTTTCACTTCACACCCGAGAGTAAACAAAATCTCGTGAGTCGCGACATTCCAGTTCACCCAAGCCGCAGAAGTTCAGAACAACACAGTCTGCCAATAAAGTAATGGCAACTGTGTTTTGGGATTGAAACGGGGTGCTGTTGGTTGACTTTATGGATCCTGGGACAACAATCAATGCTGACAGGTATTGTCAGACATTAAGGAAATGCAGATGGGCAATTCAGAACCGAAGAAGAACAAGAGCATCAGCCTTCTTCAAGGTAACACTCGCCTGCACACTGCCCATCAAAATGTGGATCTCCTGCATCAGTTTGGATCATCCACCCACAATATAGTCCAGACTTAGCACCCAGTTACAACCACTTGTTACCCAAGTTGAAAGAACATTTGGCTGGAAGATACTTTAGTGATGACAATGGCGAGGTGAAAGATTCGGTCCAACACTTCAAAGAGCATGGTGGTAGGCTGGTAGGACATGGGCATACAAAAACTGCCTCAACATTTACAGAAATGCATCAGTGGAAATGGTGATTATGTGGAAAAATAGACAACGTGGAAGAGGAATGGTCAAGGTACAGGGACACGTTACTGGAAACAGCTAGAGAATGTCTTGGAACAGAGGTGTGTAAAGGTAGGAAGAAGCAGACAGCCTGGTGGAATGACACAGTCAAGGCAGCCTGTAAAAAGAAAAAGAAGGCATATTAGAAATGGCTCCATACTAGAAATCAGGCAGACAGAGAAAGTTATGTTGAATAAAGAAAAAAAAGCCAAACGGATAATTGCAAAATCCAAGCAGAAATCATGGGAAGACTTTGGAAACAAGCTACAATCTCTGGGCCAAGCCGCGCGAAAACCATTTTGGAGAGTAATTAGCAATCTTCGAAAGGGAGGGAAGAAGGACTTAACAAGTGTTTTGGACAGGTCAGGAAAGCTGCTAGTCAATCCTGTGGATGCCTTGGGCAGATGGAGGGAATATTTTGAAGAATTGCTCAATGTAGGTGAAACGTTCAATGATGTATCAGATTTTCAGGTAGACTGGGATAGGAATGACAATGGAAACAGGATCTCATTTGAGGAAGTAGAGAAAATGGTCAGTAGATTACAGTGCAATAAAGCGGCTGGGGTGGATGAAATTAAGCCGGAACTCATCAAATACAGTGGAATATCAGGTCTCAAATGGCTTCACAGGATAATTGAAAAGGCGTAGGAATCGGGACAGGTTCCGTCTGACTGGACGAAAGCAGTAATCACGCCAATTTTCAAACATGGAAACAGAAAAGATTGTATCAACTATCGAGGTATCTCTTTAACCAGCGTTGTAGGCAAAATTTTCTCAGGTATTGTTGAAAGGAGAGAGCGAGTATTAATTGAGGACAAGTTAGATGAAAATCAGTGTGGGTTTAGACCTCTTAGAGTCTGTCAGGACCAGATCTTTAGCTTATGGCAGGTAATGGAAAAGTGCTATGAGTGGAACAGGGAATTGTATCTATGTTTCATAGATCTGGAAAAGGCTTATGACTGTGTTCCTAGGAGGAAGATACTGTCAGCTCTTCAAGATTATGGTATAGAAGGCAAACTTCTGCAGGCAAATTAAAGGGCTTTACGTAGACTGTCAGGCAGCAGTTACAGTAGGGCAAATTAAGTTCATGGTTCAGGGTAGTTTCAGGGGTAACCTGTCACCACTGCTGTTCATACTATTTATGGATCATATGTTGAAAACAGTAGACTGGCAGGGCGGGATTAAAATAGGTGAAAACAAAATAAGCAGTCTCGCATATGCGGATATATGCGGATGACTTAGTTGTAATGGTCGATTCAATTGAAAGGTTGCAAACTAATATTTCAGAGCTCGATCAGAGGTGAAAGGATTATGATATGAAGATCAGCATCTCCAAAACGAAAGTAATGTCTGTGGGAAAGAGATTCAAACAGATTGAGTGCCAAATAGGAGGAACAAAGTTAGAACAGGCAGACAGTTTCAAGTACCTGGGATGTATTTTCTCACAGGATGGCAACATAGCGAAAGAACTGGAATCGAGGTGCAGCAAAGCTAATGCAGTGAGTGCTCAGCTAAGATCTACTCTCTTCTGCAAGAAGGAAGTAAGTACCAAGACTAAGTTATCAGTGCACCGCTCTATCTTTCGACCAACTTTGTTGTATGGGAGTGAAAGTTGGGTGGATACAGATTACCTTATTCATAAGATGGAGGTTACAGATATGAAAGTAGCAAGAATGATTGCAGGTACCAATAGATGGGAACAATGGCAGGAGGGTGTCCATAATGAGGAAATCAAAGAAAAGCTGGGAATGAACACCATAGATGAAGCAGTTAGAGCGAACAGGCTGAGATGGTGGGGTCATGTTACACGCATGGGAGAAACAAGGTTATCTAAGAGACTCATGAGGTCATCAGTGGAGGGTAAGAAGAAAGTACTTAGATTCGGTGCAGAATGATTTTGAAGTAAAATGTATAACATCAGACGACGCATCAATGTTAGCATTGAATAGGGGATCATGGAGGAATTTTATTAGAGGTACTATGCTCCAGACTGAATGCTGAAAGGCATAATCAGTCTCTAATGATGATGATGATGATGATGATTCCAATTTTAAAAAATTGGAGACCTTATGTTTGGGATTACTCTCATATAAAACTCAAACATTTCCAGAATGATACTTAAGAAAGTAAATTTAAATTGTAGTAGCAGATAGTTTCATTAATACTGTTACTCCCAGTTCAGTTACTGTCAGTTGTTGTTTTGTTATAGTTGTCTGTCTACATTTATAGAAAGCGTCTGGGTGACAGAGATGAAGCTTTATAGAAAAAAGTGTTGGTTAAATACTGTGGTTCAGGAAGTAAGGAAGCGGACAGATAGATCCATATACCAGTTACATTACCCTGGTTTTCCTCCTGAATCCTCAACCTCTGCTCCTGTTTTTTCCTCTCCATTTTGTATTTATGTTTTGCTGGTTAATTCTTTGTTAAGAGATTTCCTACAACTCTTGCTTGAAGAGTTCCCATTAGTTGTTACTTAGATTGCCAACATAATGTTATGTGCAAAAATACTTGGATAGTAAGTTATTTTAAAGAACAGAATAGAGCAAATGCATCATTGAAATGCTAAACATGAAGAACATCTGCATCAGACTGGAATACTTGTGATGAATTTCATAAATTTGCAGATAAACTTTTAGATGTCTATTGTAGCTCACTGGCACATTGAAAGTGTTGTACATTTCCAAGGTGCTGTTCGTATACTATCAGTTTATGTTGAAATAAACTAAATAGTTAGTTTCAGAAGATACAAAAGTGTTATTATTTGTATCTGATAATAAACCCATATAACCATTCTGATGCATGATGAGCCAATAAAAAAAAATGAAATACAGATTTATTTATGTCATAAACTAAATGGTATTGAAAAAGTACACAACATATTGTAATGTGCCAGTTGTTTCACTTGATGAAAATTTTGTAAAGTTTTTACTCATTAATCAGTTGTAAAATACAATGTGGATGTTATAACTAGAATAATTTAAATAAATTAATTTCAGTACTAAAAAGTGCTACTTTATTGACAGTACTGTCTGGTGCAGTAAATAAGAGACTCTTTATTAGATATAATGACAATCACTCTGGGACTAAATGTAGATGTCTGGTGTGTACAAGGTTGGTAGGATATTGTCCTTTGTATAGTACACAGTTTACTCTGTCAGGGAGATTTATGTAAACATTATTGATTCAAAATTCCATTCTGGTTAATCTGTGAATTTCCAGACTCAATTTGAGAATGGTTATGATGCATATCTATTCTGTTTCAAAATAAATAATGGTGAATACCTAATTTTTCCAGCATTTCTCTTTTTCTCCTCTTCCTTCTGTGTATTACCCTCAAATCATTGGTTATTGTTTTGCTGAACTTCATAGCTCTCCTATCCCTTTTTATCTTCTATTAGGATTTCATACATTACCTCCTTTGAATAGCATCTCTCATCTGTTCCACAAATTGCAATATTGGTTTGTGTGTGACTGCCATATGCTTAGTGATGGATGTTTCACTACCAAGCCACGCCATGCAAACTGTTAGCTGTGAGGCTCTGCTGTGGCCAGTGGCGGCCATATGGCATTTGACATGCAGTTTTGCTGCAGCTGCAGTCAATGGCACTGAATTTATTAAATGTCATTAAGTAGTTTTGTGTGTCACTTGGACATTCTTGGATATTGTCATCTAACGTGTATGATATGCTGTCTATTAACACTCTCAGTACCCCGTAGATTCCATGGATAGTGCACAATTTCTAAAGGACAAACCAGTAGGTTATATAAGCCAGCATGTTTTGTCAATTCTAAAGTGCTGTGTGTTGTATTCACTCCTCTGATTGGTCAGTACATGATGTTTGTACTGTTAGCTAATAGTTACATGGATAGAGAGATAAAAGTGAATAGATATTGTGGTCATGGACAAGTATTGAGCTGGTACTGAGACTGTTAATTACAGATGTTAATGTTCTGAAAGCATGTTTACAAGCATGATTTACATGTTTGACAGAGGGGTATGCTAATACAAAGGTTTTATGCTATAAATAAAATTATATAATTTATTGAGAGCAATTTTCCTTATAGCTACATTTTCCCACTTCTTTTTGTAGTTTTTGGGCTTGACTTACAATAGTCATTTTAGAATATGGACCATAAAAGCAACTGGCTACCTGTGTTTAAAGGTGAATGTCTTTTGGAGCACATTTATTGTACCTTCTGCTTCACAAGCTATAGTATGCCTATACCAGCACTTGTAGTACCTTTTTTTAAACTTAGTACTGAGTATTGTTGACTTTTCTCTAAATATAGATTGTCATGATCAATGTGTAAGCTAATAAATTATAAAATGTGTACGAAGGTTGTATTAGAAAGTTTGTTTCATTTCCACATGAGTGGTTTTTCCTCTCTCTCTCTCTCTCTCTCTCTCTCTCTCCTCTCTCTCTCTCTCTCTCTCTCTCTCTCTCTCTCTCTCTCTCTCTTCCCCACCCCCCTCTCTCTTCCCCCTCCTCTCTCTCTCTCTCTCTCTCTCTCTCTCTCTCTCTCTCAAACTTCATACAGTATTTAATAATCATAGAAAAGATAACTTATTGCTGGGTGTGGTATTGTGAGTTCTGTTAACCCTTTCCACAGGAATCTATACAATCGTGCGAGTTGTAATTTTCTCTTTTCCTCTGACCTCAGTCTTCTGACATGATTCCACCTGACATGTAATTATCGTGTAGGTGAAGAGCAGAGTCTGAACTATCTTTGCACATTGGTTGGAAGCATACCAGGAGATTGACATCAGGGTAAGAAAGTAAAATTCGAAACCACACGATAATGAGCTTAGGGTGGAAAGGGCTATAGGTAATGACTTTGTTGAATAAATAGATATGTAGAGCCTGTCATTATGACATTTAATGAACAGTATATATATATATATATATATGGTCTGTCAGACCAATTGTGTGATTGGATTGAGGAGTTCCTAGAAAACAGAATGCAGCATGTCATTTTCAATGGAGAGAAGTCTTCCGAAGTAAGAGTGATGTCAGGCGTGCCACAGGGGAGTGTCGTGGGGTCCGTTGCTGTTCACAATACATATAAATGACCTTGCGGATAACATTGGAAGTTCACTGAGGATTTTTGTGGATGATGCTGAAGTATATAGAGAGGTTGTAACAGTAGAAAATTGTATTGAAATGCAGTAGGATCTGCATCGAATTGATGCATGGTGCAGGGAATGGCAATTGAATCTAAAAAAAAATGTTCAAATGTTTGTAAAGCTTATGGGACTTAACTACGGGGTCATCAGTCCCTAAACTTACAAATTACTTATGAACTAGGACGGCACAAATATCCATGCCCGAGGGGGGATTCGAACCCCCGACCGTAGTGACTGTGCAGACCATGACTGAAGCGCCTCAATCCCCTCGGCCACCGCGGCCGGCAATTGAATCTCAATGTAGACAAGTGTAATGTGCTGCGAATGCATAGAAAGAAAGATCCTGTATCATTTAGCTACACTATAGCAGGTCAGCAACTGGAAGCAGTTAATTCCATAAATTATCTGGGAGTAGGCATTAGGAGCGATTTAAAATGGAATGACCATATAAAATCAGTTGTCGATAAAGCAGATGCCAGACTTAGATTCATTGGAAGAATCCTAAGGAAATGCAGTCTGAAAACAAAGGAAGTAGGTTACAGTAAATTTGTTCACCCACAGTTTGAATACTGCTCACCGGTGTGGCATCCGTACCAGGTGGTGTTGATAGAGGAAGTAGAAAAGATCCAAAGGAGAGCAGTGCGCTTTGTTACAGGATCATTTGGTAATTGAGAAAATGTTACGGATATGATCGATAAACTCCAGTGGAAGACTCTGCAGGAGAGACGCCTTGTCGCTCGGTACTGGCTTCTGTCAAAGTTTTGAGAACATACCTTTACCGAGGAGTCTACCAGTATATTGCTCCCTCCTACTTATATCTTGCGAAGAGATCATGAAGATAAAATAAGAGAGATTAGAGGCCACACAGAGGCATGCCGACAATCTTTCTTTCCACGAACAATACGTGACTGCAATAGGAGGGAGAACCGATAATGGTACTCAAGCTACCCTCTGTCACACACCATCGGGCGGCTTGCAGAGTATAGATATAGATGTAGATGTAGAAATTACACAGAAAATAGACAGTTTGATAATTAGGAGCAAATATTGTAATGTGGCTGGTAACACTAGCTTTCAGAGCCTGACATAATGTGGTTAATTAGTTGGCAAATTGCCTAGTCAGAGAACAACAAACTCCAGCATAGGTGTGTGAGATTAAATAGTGTTGAAGAAAATTAAGAGAGTGAAGACAGTTATCTGCATTTTGATGATAGGCCAGAAACAATCAAACTTATGATGAATATTTCTTGTCAACACAATCACTGTAATTTTAAATTAAATGACCACGGTGTGCATTTTATAGTTCGAGTAATACTGATGCCAGCCTAAACAGGAAATTTTGTTTAAAATTAGTGTCTTTGCACAGGATGATAGTTTTGAAAATTGATTATCAATTATTGTGGTCTTCAACTTGATAAAAGATTGTAATTTTCTGAACTAACAGTAATTGTCATAATATATGCTTGGCTGGAAAAAAAAAGTAAGGGAATGAAACAGACAAGACATTTTGCCTAAGAGATATATAGTGACTGTTATTACAAAGATATAATCAGGTGATCTGAATACATTACATAGGAACTTGTCAACTGATTTAAGCTAATCACCAGAAATAACATGCAACAATGAAGTTTTATAGTAGGAAAAATTATTAAATTTGCAGGTGATTTAAAGGTATATAAGGTGCAGGATTTAGGTTATAGCGTTGTCACCTCTGACGACAACAATGGTATTAATGCATCTGCTCATGGAATCAAACTGGGTTTGGATGATGGATATGGTAAAACCATTGTGTACAGCTTTAAAAAGTTCAACACTCATATGGCAATTATGTGCTAACATGCCAGTCTTGTGGACACATGTTTTCTGTGCTTGAGGTTGGAAGACTGGTGAGACTCAATATATTCAGTCAGATAAGAGGGAGGAGATGGTATGTGAAAACAGATCAGTGACGTTGTATTGCTGCAGAAGCAAGTTCAGGACGAGTAGCAAATATTCGACAATAGTTGCAGTTGTGATGAGATTTTGTAATGAATGCTGTAAGATACGTAGTCATGGACATGTGGATTAATAAAGTGTGAAACAGCCAAATTTTCTGTTGTCATTTATTACATATAACTTTGTGCTTTGTTCCGGGTTACATACATTTATATTATAAATGACAGTACTCATGTTTCTAAGTATAGTGAGTTTTGTGAGAAATTACTGGTAATTTCCAATATAAAACAGTGATTATGTGCTTTTAAGGACATTAAGTGGCACAGTTTTAAGACACACTCTGTAGGTACGCCTCTACATGAAAATCTGAAATGGAAGAATGACAGTCTAGAGCTAAAGCATTGAAGTCTAATACTTACTTCATTGACAGTGTTTCTCGTACGACTTGAGATGTTACATGATTTTGCTTCATTTCCATCGCCAAAGTTTTGTTGTTATTTTTTCAGTTCAGAGGCTAGTGTGGTAACAGTTATCCATGATCATTTATTCTGTGAAGGCCTCTTTATTGTGGCATAACTGATGTATCTTTAATTCATTTGAAGCTGCTCTTACACTATTAGTCTAGGTCTCACTCTACAGGGCATCATCATGAGTGTTCCAGGGAAGTGTGATAGGACCATTACTTTTTTCTATCTATATAAGTGATTTAACAGACAGATTGAGTTGCAATCTGTGGCTGTTTGCTAATGATGCTGTGGAGTATAGGAAGGTATTGTCACTGAATAACTGTAGTGGGATGCAAGATGACTTGGGCCAAATATCTAGGTGGTGTAAAGAGTGGCAGCTAGCTCTAAAAGTAGAGAAAATGTAAGGTGATGCCGATGTGTAGGAAAAACAATCTCGTAATGTTCATATACAGCATTATTAGTGTGCTGCTTCACAGGGTTGTATCAATAAAATATCTAGGCATAATGCTGCACAGCTATATGAAATGGAACGAGCAAATAAGGACAGTTATGGGGAAGGTGGATGGTCAGCTTCGGTTTATTGTGAGAATTTTGGAAAGATGTGACTCATCTGTAAAGGAGACCAATATAAAATCCTTGTTGCACCACATCTTTAATATTGCTCAAGTGTTTGGGATCCCCACCAGATCGGTTTAAAGGAGGACACAGAGGCAGTTCACAGGCAGACGGCTAGGTTTGTAACTGGTAAATTCGGTCAGTGTGCGAGTGTTTCTGAAATGCTTTGGGGACTCAAATGGTAGTTGCTGGAGGGAAGGCGACGTTCTTTTCGAGAAACACCGTTGAAGAAATTTGGAGGACTGGAATTTGAAGCGGACTGCAGAATGATTGTACTGCCGCCAACCTTCATTTTACGTAAAGATAAGATTAGCGATCATGGCTCGTACATATGCATACAAGCATTCGTTTTTCCCTGGTTCTCTATGGGAGTGGAACAGGAAAGCAAGTAACTGGTAGTGGTACTGACAAGGGAACCTCCCAATTGCACCCCCCTCAGATTTAGTTATAAGTTGGCACAGTGGATAGGCCGTGAAAAACTGAACACAGACCAATCAAGAAAACTGGAAGTTGTATGGAACTATGAAATAATATGCTAAATATAAAAACTGAACAGTCCATGTGAAAGATAGGCAACGTCCAGCACATTGTGAGTGTAGGAGTGCTATGGTCTTGTGGGTAGCGTTGAGGAGCTGTGGAGCAAGAGGTCCTTGGTTCAAGCCTTCCCTCAAACGTAAATTTTTATTTTTTTATTTTCACAAAATTATTATCTGTCTGTGCGTTCATTGATGTCTCTGTTCACTGTAATCAGTTTCGTGTCTGTGTTTTGCGACTGCACCACCAAACCGTGCGATTAGCAGACGAAAGGAAGTGCCTCTTCAATTGGAAACTAAAACATTTCATCGCAAGGTAATAGGTCATCCAATTCCTCCACAGGAAAACACATCTGATGTATTCTATATGACACTGGTGACAGCATGTGTGTCATATGACAGGAATCTCTTGTCGACCCACCTAACTTGCATACTTGGTGATTGGGTGAAGAGATTCTACCTTGCCCAATTTAGGTTTTCTTGTGGATGTATTAATCACTCCCAAAAAAGTGATGAAAACGGAAGAGTTTGTCACATAAACTGCAACAAATGATTGCAACAGTTTCACAGTCTGAAAAAAAAAATAAAAAATTTGCCTGTGGAAAGGTTCGAACCACGGACCTTTCGCTCTGCAGCTCCTCGTGCTCGCCACAGGACTATGGTGCTCCTGTGCTCACTACATGCTCTATGTTACTTATCTTTCACGTGGACTGCTCAGTTTTTATATTTTGCTTATTTTTTTCATAGTTCCACACAACTTCTTCCAGTTTTCTCGATTGATCTGTGTTCAGCTTTTCCACTGTGCCAACTTATAACTGAATCTGAAGGGGTGCGATGGGGAGGTTCACTTGTGAGTACCCTCCGCCACATATCTGTGGGTGGATTGTGGAGTATGTATGTTGATGCATATGTATTTTATATTGTCTCTTGTGCAGCCATCATCAGATATTTTGTCCAAGGAAAAATCACTGACTACTTAAGTGTATCATTTCCTAATTCAATACGCTCAGCATCACCTGATTTCATTTGACTGTATTTCATTAACCTTGCTTTGCTTTTATTGACATTCACCTAATAACCTTATTTTTAGATACTACCATTTACATTCAACTGCTGTGTCAAGTCCTAGGGTGTCTGACAGAATAACAATGTCATTACAAAGCTTTTTTTCTCTCTCACTGAATTGTAATTCCCTTTCTAAATTTCTTTTTAATTTCCTTTCATGTTTGCCCAGTGCATAGATTGAATGACACCACAGACAGGCTACAAATATGTCTCCCCTTTTTATTGCTACTTTCTTGCATGTTCTTAACTGCTTATAACCTACCTGCATAATTGCAAAGAGTGAAGTAAATCTAAAACTACTGTGAACATTTATCTGTCTTTCTTTAATTAATCTCATAAGTTGCAAGGTCAGTGTTGGTTTGCATGTACCTACATTTCTCCAGGACCTAGACTAATCCCAAGAATTTACCTCTTATCAGTTTTACAATTTTTCTGTTGATAGTTCTTATCAATACAATGCAAACCATTACTTATTAAATTGATGTGTAATATTTACTCTTGTCTATTCGTCTCTTTTTTGTAATTTCTACTTCATGAAGTCTGAGAATTTTTCGCCTGCCTCATATATTTTCACAATAGTTTTGTCAAGGTACTTTTCTTATGGAGTTTAATGAGAGAATGTTATCTGCTCTATGGGTCTTGTTTTGACTTAGGTGTTTCATTGTGTTGTCAATATCCCATGTCATAGGCATTTACTTCATTTCTGTAATGTTGTCTAAAAGTTAATTTCCATTGTATAGCAGCAGGTCCATTTCACTTTTCGGCTTTCATGTCTTTCCTAGGTACTGGCTCGAGATATTCACACAGTGCTTCTCTCTTCTCCGGAAGTCTCTTTAATTTTCCTATAGGCTACAGCTATCCTTCTGCTAGTCATATGTTTTCACAGCCTTGCATTTGTCCTCCAGGCATTCCTACTTATCTGTTTTACACTTTCTGTCAATTCTGTTTTTTAAACATCTGTATTCTTTTGTCAGTTTCATTTCTTGTATTTTGTATTATACCCTTTTGCAAATTAAATTCATTGTGTCCTGTTTTAGCCAAGGGTTGCTACATCTAATGATTCTTAAACAATGTTTGTAATGAATAAATTATGGGCTGTGTGAAATTCTATAAAATAGCTTCCAATTTCATTCTTTTCCCATAGTCTGTGTTCTCATATCATTTTACCTTTTTACCTACACTCGATTTGCTGTCTCCCATCACAGTTGGATTCATAGTCTCCTTTAACTATCCAAATATTTACTTTTATCTCATTGTAGGTGTCTAAACTTGAGCAAATTGAGTGAGTGTTGACATTGTTTTAATCGTGGCTGTTGTAAGGCATTCACTATGTTGTAATAGTAGTTGACTTTCATTCCTATGTTATTATTCCTAACTGAGTTGATTGCTGCATTACCCTTGCTTGATTTTGTAATTGTAATAATGTGACTAGAGGTTTTGTTCTCCCTGCCATGACATTTCACCATCTCACTTCAACCTGTTCATCTTTCCTAAAGACTGGTACCTGATTTAGAAGTCTAACTTTCCTTTCTCCAACCTTACAATACCAGTTTTGTTTTTCCTAATGATGACATTCCTGAGTAAACAAATATTTTACCCAATAGGATGTTGCCATTAAGCCGTACAGTTGAGCTAGGTCTTCTCAGGGATAGAGCAGCTATAATTTTGTCTTGCTTTCAATGATTCACAATACCAACGAAGTATGGGAAAATGTTGACAGGTGTTACAAGGCTATCTTGGTTTTTGCGTTTTTGTTATTCTGATCTCCCACAGATTTGGTTGCACTTACAGTATTACTATCAAAGCATGCAAGCCACTCCACATTAGAAAGATGCATGTTTCATAGCCAGTCAGTGAAGTATTAGGGAATAATGACACAGGACATTTATATATTCAGAAAGAAATTGTCTAGTGCTCAAAATTTTCCTGTTGGAATAATGTGTGATTCTCATCTAGAGTCATCCTCTGGTCATTGCTTCAAAGCAATAGGCACTTTTAGACACACATGTTACACACATTATCTGTTTCAATTTACAAATAATAATATCTTCAATAAGTTCAAAAACAAAAGTGTTTGTCATTTTTTCCCAATGCTGTAAAACACCTCACAGAAAGTAAAGTTACTTCTAAAAGGAAACTAAAAATATTTCACCTAGGTAATTTGTTTTTCATTAAATGAATTTTAATTTAGAAACTAGCAGAAATACATATGGTTTGTTTGCCCCACCCCCTTTTCAACCTAGTTTTATACAATCTGCAAGTTATATGTGTAATGTGAACATCAGCCTCTTTTCACATAACAAGGTGCAAAACACAGTGAGTAGTTTTACATACTGCAAGGTAGCAGCAGTTGTTAGCACCAATTTAATCAGAATTAAAAACATGAAACATGGTCACTACATCTTTTATAGTACACGGAAATAAACTAGTAAAACACTATATTAGCATAATCTATCTACTAAAAGCCTTTGTACTAACTCCATTCACAAAAATTCTGTCAAATGTTGTATAGTGGGCGGAACTCAACTGTAAGGGCAATTGCCCCTGTTGGTGCTTTATTATTTACATATGTAATTGTTTATTTTCCTCTAGGAGAGCAATTGTACTTGTATTCACAATATTAATTTTTGGATGTCCTCCTTCTCTCAGAAAATCTTCATCCTCTCATAATGTTCTCTCTTCCATCCGTCTGTTGACTTGTTACCAGGTTGTTGCATTGTTCTTTGCTCAGACTTCAAATTCATTATTCTACCTTGGCACTTGTTTCAGTTTTTGAGATTTTCTATGTTAATATGTTGCATGTCCCTCTGGATCTCCTTTAAGCCTTCCGTAGTGCAGTTACTCTGTGTTCTGATAAATAGTTTCTTTGCTGTTCTGGTGATCTCCATCGTGTAGATATGTGTGTAGAATGTTGCTCAGTATATTCAGATCGTTTCCATTATTGTGTTGGTTCATTGATAGTTTGTTCCGAGGTATCTTCATCCAAATGCCATTTTTATTGATTGCTCCGTAAATCTTCTGAAGAACTTGTCGTTTCTGTTTGGAGTGACCTCCAATTACAATAGTTACACCTGCATACGTTGCTTCTGAAAGAATCACAGTTTCGCAATGTCTCAATTTTGCGATTGTCGAAATGTATTTCTTGTTGTGTAGGCCCATGTAAATTTATATGCCTCTCATGACTTAGTGATCCTTTGATCATTGGCAATTGTGCTGCCCTGTAACTGTATAGTTTCGCCAGCGTATTTAAAGTTGCTACTTGTGTGATGCTACCATGTTTTGTGATTAGTGAGGACTTGTTTTCTGGCAGTCTTTCCATATACTAGATTTTGGCATACAAAATTTGCAATCCAGTTTTCTGTGCAATTTTATGCAGTTTTTGAGCTGTGTGGATTGCTTCTGTCCTGTTGCTTGTGATAATTGCAAGATCGTCTGCGAAGACAAGGCATTTTACTTGGTTTTCTTTTATGACACTATTTTGGACACCTTGATCTTTTCTAGAACAATGTTTAAAAGAATAAGGGATTGTCCATCCCCCTGCTGGACTTCAGTTATAATTTCAAAGGGTTCTGATATCTCACCCATGAATTTCACTGTAGAAGCTGTTCTTGTAAGTGCCTTTTTGTTATTTTCTGGGTCTTTTGGTCTATTGTGAATTCGTCTATGGTTTAAAAGAGGGTGTCACTGTCTGTTGAGTCATATGCTCTCCTGTAATTAATGAATGTAATTACTGTATTCTTGCATTTTCTCATTTTTAGTATCGTCAGTAGGTTCGTGATCTGTTCCACACACGAGTGCCCTTTTTACATCCAGCCTGATATTCACCAGGTGTAGTGGATTCGTCTGGGGTTCTATTATGTTTACAAATGCTTTGGAGAGTTTGCACGCCACTGGGAGCAGACAGATTCCTCTGTAGTTCTTGATGTTGGATCAGAGCGCATTTCCGGTCTTCTGGTATTTTCTCCATTTCCCCTATATCTAAGATTAGGTAATGAAGTTTCTTACTCAGTGTAGGTTTGTGAAGTTTCCAGAGTTCTGCGATAATCCCTTATCCTCTACGTGCTTGAGCTGCAAGGTGTGTGAATTCCAAGTTTTTCCTGTGGTGGTTCGCAGTTAAGAGGGGAGCAGAAATACTAAACTAATATTTTGCCATTATGTTTGATTTGGTGGCTAACAAACCATCAGGTGTTTTGGAGGATAGACTGGGTACTTCGTACTTTATTTATTTTAGCTCAAAACATGTATTTTTACATGCATGGGCATTTAGAATATTTATACATAATATATAAAAATTACATACAATTTAGTATAGCCATCATTGATATGTTTATATAACTAGATGCATTTAACTTTATTTATTATTGCATATCTGAGGTCAGCTCCATACTATATGGCCACTTCAATATAAGCCATTTTTTCAACTCAATTTTAAAAGCTCTCCCAGAAAGCTGTTTAAGATAATTTGGTAAGGAATTATAAAATACTGCTCCCTTAATGTACGGTGTATTTGTTGTTAATTGGAGCCTTTTGCTAACCATATGAAAGTCTGATTTATTTCTTGTGCCATAATTATGGAATTCCATATTCCTGTTTGTAATTTTTTTTGTCTTCTTTAACCAACATAATTGTTTGAAACATATATACGGCGTAAATAGTCATAATATTAAAATTTATAAACAGGTTTTTACAAGAAGTTCTGGGCCTTGATTTTTTCCAGGGAAGCCAAAACAGTCTTGGTCCAACCCGCCAATGCCCACACCGAAACTAAGTTTATTGTGCGGTATCGCTCCCTGTATATCTAGTATAGCCAACCAATGCCCTTGCACAGTACATGGAGTCCCTTTACCATTTCTTTATTAGACACAATTTCTTTGAGTCTGGTTATTCCAAATGTTCTGTGCCTTTTACTCTCCAATGTAATGCATTCGAAGATTAGATGTGATGCAGTTTCATCACCGTCATCACAGATCTTACATTTAGGGTCCTCTTCTGTTATTCTGTGTTTTTTGAAATTCCCATGGCCTGTCAGCAATCCAACCATGAGTCTAATCTCTCTCCTGTTCAGACGCAGGATTGCAGAGCTTCTTTTAAAACATGGCTTTGGCATCAATACCTTGCCATGGTTTTGATGATGGACTTTGGTCCAATAATCTACATGCTGTCTTCTGAGCCAGTTACGTAGCTCCAATTTGATCATTGCCTTGGTGATTGTCAGGACAGGTTCCGGTCCAATAAATGGAGTCTCTGCCCCCATCCTGGCTAATCTGTCGGCATGTCTGTTGCCACTGATCCCCGAGTGGCCAGGGACCCACAATAGGTTTACTCTATTGCTTTCCCCTAGCTCCACGAGAACCCTGTGACATTGTGCAACAATTTTAGACCTTGTTGCAGGAGCTGCCAGTGATCTCAGGGCTGCTTGGCTGTCTGAATAGATATAGATGCTATGATCTTTGAAGCACCTATGCAAATTCTTCTCCACACATGCCCTGATGGCACTGATTTCAGCCTGGAATACTGAGGCCAGTTTCCGTAGAGAGATGACGCCCTCCAGTCTTGGCTGCACCCCGTATACCCCGGCCTGTTTGGGGCCTTACTTTTGCCATAATTCTTACTGCTTTCTTCAGTAACACAAAAACCCTTCTTATATTGGTTTGGTAGCTCCCAACCCAATTACAATTCCATAAGATAAATAGGGATATACTAATCCAAAATAAGGTATTTTTATTGCTTCCCTATCAAGGTACTGAACTAACCTCCTTAGCAAAAACAAAAGTCTGTCATCAATATACAGGGTGTTTCAAAAAAGTATGGCCAAACTTTCAGGAAACATTCCTCACACACAAAGAAAGAAAAGATGTTATACGGACATGTGTCCGGAAACGCTTAATTTCCATGTTAGAGCTCATTTTAGTATTTCTCTTTAAATGTAAATTGAAATAATTCGTGCAGACAATTGTCAAAATACCCAATTGTTTGTTAGTATGTACTGTACTTCCTCGATTCACCACCAGTTGGCCCAATTGAAGGAAGGTAATGTTGATTTCAGTGCTTGTGTTGACATGCGACTCATTGCTCTACAGTACTAGCATCAAGCACATCAGTACGTAGCATCAACTGGTTAGTGTTCATCACAAACGTGGTTTTGCAGTCAGTGCAATGTTTACAAATGCGGAGTTGGCAGATGCCCATTTGTTGTATGAATTAGCACGGGGCAATAGCAGTGGCGCGGTACGTTTGTATCGAGACAGATTTACAGAATGATGGTGTCCTGACAGGAAGACGTTCGAAGCAATTGATCGGCATCTTAGGGAGCACAGAACATTCCAGCCTCTGACTCACGACTGCGGAAGACCTAGAACAATGAGGACACCTGCAATGGATGAGGCAATTCTTCATGCAGTCAACGATAACCCTAATGTCAGTATCAGAGAAGTTGCTGCTGTACAAGGTAACGTTGACCACGTCACTATATGGAGAGTGCTATGGGAGAACCAGTTGTTTCTGTACCATGTACAGCGTGTGCAGGCACTATCACCAGCTGATTGGCCTCCACAGGTACACTTCTGCGAATGGTTCATTCAACAATTCAACGTGATCAAATTGTAAATTTTCACAATTAACATGTGTGGGCTGACGAGAATCCACACGCAATTGTGCAATCACGTCATCAATACAGATTTTCTGTGAACATTTGGGCAGGAAGAGTTGGTGATGTCTTGATTGGGCCTCATGTTCTTCCACCTACGCTCACTGGAGCACATTATCATGATTTCATATGGGATACTCTACCTGTGCTGCTAGAACATGTGCCTTTACAAGTACGACACAACATGTGGTTCATGCACGATGGAGCTCCTGCACATTTCAGTTGACGAGTTCGTACACTTCTCAACAACAGATTCAGTGACCGATGGATTGGTAGAGGTGGACAAATTCCATGGCCTTCATGCTCTCCTGACCTCAACCCTCTTGACTTTCATTTGTGGGGGCATTTGAAAGCTCTTGTCTACGCAACCCCGGTACCAAATGTAGAGACTCTTGGTGCTCGTATTGTGGACGGCTGTGATACAATACGCCATTCTCCAGGGCTGCATCAGCGCATCAGGGATTCCATGTGACGAAGGGTGGATGCATGTATCCTCGCTGACGGAGGACAATTTGAACATTTCCTGTAACAAAGTGTTTGAACTCATGCTGGTATGTCCTGTTGCTGTGTGTTTCCATTCCATGATTAATGTGATTTGAAGAGAAGTAATAAAATGAGCTCTAACATGGAAATTAAGCGTTTCCGAACACATGTCCACATAAATATTTTCTTTCTTTGTGTGTGAGGAATGTTTCCTGAAAGTTTGGCCGTACCTTTTTGTAACACCCTGTATATTCCCAGAAATTTACACTCCACACAACTATTATCCAGGATGTCTTCATTTACAGCAGTACTTGATTTTAAATCAAATTATATTGGTTTTGCTAACATTAACCCTAAGATTTTCATTTTCAAAATGATTTTGGGCATTCTCAACCAAATTCTGTACCATTGCGTTTAGGCTGTCAGTACTATGTGCCCAGCATACTCTCGAGGTGTCATCAGTATACATAGTAAATGATTGGTATCTGACAAATTTGGATAGTCGTTCACAAAGCATATGAATAAGAAGGGGCCCAAAATGGAGCCTTGTGGTAGTCCAAGTTTTATCCCTGTAGGTTTTCTCTAAACATTTTGTGGAAAATTCTTGTATTATTTTTGTTGAAATTCTATTGGATTTTGTGGAGTTTTACTTTTCAAATCACCTTTGCAGTCTGTTTTAGAGTTCTAAGAAAGTTCTTCCAGTTTTCCTCAATTTTGAGGCTGTTGAATTTTTTCCAGGCCATTATTCGGTTGTCTATTGCCTGATCGCAGACTGTATTCTATCGCTGGTGTGTGTGTGTGTGTGTGTCTGTGTGTGTGTGTGTGTGTGTGTGTGTGTGGGTGGGTGGATTGGGGGGGGGGGGGTTCCTAGTTTCTTGGCATCCTGAATTTTCCTTGTTAGTTGCTTTCAGTCTGTCGATTTTTCCTGATTAATTTGTTTGATGATCTGTGCTTTGAGTTTCAGGTATTCTGGATCTGACTTAATGGTTTTGGGTGGATATATTTCCTTGTTGGGTTGGAATTTTGTCTTTATTTGTAGGAGATGATAGTTGATCAAAGGCACCTTTGCAAGGTCCGACATTTAGAATCTTTCATATTTTCCTTGGAAATTGCTATATGATCAATTTAGTTTTTGCCCTACCTCTGATTGGGCAGTCTCCAAGTGATTAGCTTGTGTGTAGGTCTTTGAAATTTGGCATTTTTAACTTTTAAGTCCAAGGTTCCTGCTGAAGTTAATATGTTTCTCACTGTTTGTGTTTATTATGAGGGCCTGTTATATCTCTGAACTTTCTGTTTTGCTAGCTGTGTGTTAAAATTGCACAGTAGGATTTTCACATTGTGCCTTGGTATTTTGTTGTTTCTTATTCCAGAGCTATCCACAAATTGTCCACAGCTTCAGGATCGGTTTTGTTGTGTTGATTTGTAAGGGGATATACATTAAATTTTTTAAGGACATGTACATTGATTAATGTGTGAGCTTTATTAGCTGATTTTACTGACAGTAATGAGAGCCTTTGTTTGGGAAAGGTGAAGTTGGTCCCTGAGTTGGGTGCAGCGTATCCAGTTACCAGGAGTGGTAGTTTATCTAACTTGTGTGACAGGTTTGCCCTTGTAGATTCTGAGTTTCTCTATGTTGAAGTGTTAATCAGTAAATATATTGTCTTGGGGTGCTTTGAATTTTATGTCAACTTTTTCCAGGAAGTTGGTGAGATCTTTTAATGGTCCTGTTTTGGTAAGGGTTTTCACATTAATTGTGCCAATAAATTTCTTATATTTAGTCTTGAGACAGTTAGGAGTTCTTGAGGACCTCCTGTTCTTTTGCAAATGGTGTCCCTGATCCCCCAGAATCCGATGAGCAGGTGAGTCCCAGTACATTGAGTGGTGACTGAGGTAGTGATTCAATGATTGTCTATACTGTCATGGGTTCAAGTTGAATTTCTGTTTTGTGGTGATCATGACTCAGATCACATCTGTATGACTCAGTTTTTGACTTTGAGAAGACTTTAATGCAGTCATCTCAACTAGAGGAACAGAAGCTGACCAGTGACCTTCAGTACCACCTATACCTAGGATGCTTTCTCCTATCCACCACCTGAGAAGGCGCCCGATGCAGATACTACACCCCCCACACGAGTGTGTTGGTGCTTTATTAATAATAATCACCACTACCTATTACCTTGAATGCAATAATCTTGCATTCTCATTTCCAAACACTGATTTTATTTTGTACAGAAAGTTGCCAATTACAATGATTAATAAGTTGTGGAGCTTAACCGGGCTTGGACACAACTAAGAAACATAATAAAAAACAGTCTATTTGATCCATTGCTTCAAGTAATAAACTGGCTCAAAATCATGGCCCTATGGTTGATACAGTAATGCACTTAAGGAGATACGTAGTTGGTATGATGTCTGTCCTTTCGGGCACGTATCGAACAATCACCACACCATCTATATATGCATATCCACACTATGACTGTGTGTGGTCATTGCTTCACTGCGGATGTAGTAAAATTGTTTGACCTTATGTGGGGATTCTGATGGGAAGCTTAATAGAATATGGATGACAGGGGTGCTACTTCTGTAGTACTAGTGAGAATTTGGGGTGGATGGGAGGCGTGCACAGATAGCCAAGATGGTTAAGGGGATTGCTGTCGTAAAGTGTATGAACCAGGTTTGAATCTTGCTCAGCACACATTTTCGCAAGTAACCATTGATTTATTTCTATGTCCTATAGCAACCAGTCATTCATTTCCTTCCTGTCATTAAATATGCAATTGTAAGGATGGCCTGCCCTGCCATGTTATAACATTTACCCTTCACATGTTAGCAGAACGTGGCAGTGAGCTGTAAAGGTGATAAGGATTTGCTGGTTCCTATACATACTTTGTACGTTAAATGAAACATACAAGTTAAGGCTTAATTGCGTAAGCTGGGTAAATCTGCTGGACTAAGAGATTTTTTCCTCTCTCCCCTTCCTACTACTTACCAACATAAGTAGCATAGAAATGACACTGAACAATGTTTGATGAATGCTGTGGAGACCAGTTGTTTCGAAATCTTGCACTGCAATGGTCCAACAGTAGTGCATGTGCCAGCAACAGTAGAGTTTTGGAGACACCGCAATTAGTGTGCACATTCCGAGAACTGTCAGAGAAATGGGGATCAGAGATGTACACCCATCATAGCACTGCATATGCTTACACCCTGCTTTGTCTGAAAAGCTGTCTGGTTTTAACAAATGGGGATTAACACACTCAGCTGGCATGGTGGCTCATCAGGTTCAGTAAGAGGGCTGCATGCTCTCTCTAATAAAAAAAAAACTGAGACAAGAATTCAATGATGAACAAGCAACACACTTCTGCAACAAACCAAACTACCCAAAAAAACAAAGGAAAAAAAAGAAGCAGCCTCCAGTAGTGTATGTTCCGACAATTAATGACTCCATTGTTGAAGGGTGGTAATGCTGAAACTGTTGGGTGTGTGGAATCTGCATAACAATCTGATGTTCTGCTTATGTCCTTTGACAGTTGTGGTATGAAGACTGACACCACATGTGGATATTGACCACACGTCACTGAATCATCTTTAGAAGACCATGTTCTTTCCAGAGACTCACTTTCTTCGTGATACTATGCTGTATTCCAAAAAAGGACAGCTGTTGGTTGCCATCTACCCAGATAGCATTTTCCCGTAAGGTGTTTTGTGTAGTTTATTTGTGGAGAAGCAATATATCCGTGTACTTGTTGCTAAAATACATAACTAGGAGAGGGATAAGTTTGAGATTTTTGACACAAGTTTTGATGTACATACATTGTCACATGAAGTCTGCATAATGAGATCTGCTTTATTGAGTTTATTGTGATGGTATAAAAATAAAATGGTAGGAATAAAGGATCAACTTGCTTACAAATACCCTGTCAGTTCTCTTCACACCAACTTTGCTCTATCCAACAGAAGCACTTAGCAATAGTGGCTTGGCAATGAGCTGACTAACCTCAGCATATCCAGTACTTGGGTTTTGCCCCTGTAATTGCCACCTGTTATGAGGTTTCATATCTGTGATCATTTTATGGGGTCAAAAGAGTTTCCAGTATATGCATTTTATGCAGGTCTTGTTTTCATTTACACATGTTCATACTAACTGGAAATAAAAGACCTAAATTGATATTGTATGTTAAGTGAGAATAATTTCACATTTTGGATGGAAATGGAATTTTGTCAATGTTTAAAACTATATTTTGCATTTACTATATTTTACTGGTTGGATGAATGATGTGTCAAATAATTAAAAGTAGCTCATCAGGTATAAAACTGTGATGGTTTAGAAAAGTAAATAATGAAATACTCGTGTTCAGTATAAACAGAACACCTTGAAAGACTAGAGATAGAAATTTCATATTCATAGATCCTGTTCATTAGTATGTTCTGAAGAAATGATTTGCATTTCAGCCACCTAGGTTCAGCATGTGTAATGTTCCCTAATAGGCATTTGGTCTATCATGGGTCTGATAACCTGTTCCACCCTGATGGCATTGATGTGAATGCTGCATTCGCCTGGTTTCAAAGTCCATCTGTGGTGCTTGGCATTGAGACTCAGCACCGCACCTGTTGTTTTACCATATCCCACATATTTTTGATTGGCAACAAGTCTGGTGATCTTGTGTGCCAGGGAAAAAGGCTGACATCCTGTTACACCAAGAAGGGCACGTGAATTCATACAGCAGCATGTGGCTACACATTGTCTTGCTAAAAAAATAAAAATGCCTTTTTTCAGCATGGTGATGCAAAAAGTTTGTGGCTACAGGTTGCAAGATGTCATTCACATAGGTAGAATTGTGACAGTGCCCTGAACATGCAACAACAGTGATTTGTGTGTGTACCTAATAGCACCCCACACCCTACGGTGTTAAGTTGGCCCTGTGTGACCTGTGCGAATGCTTTCATTGTGATGCTGCTCACCCTGTTGGTGGCAAACCAGAATGCAGCATATCCATTTCAAACAAACAGAATCTGGATTTGTCCTAAAACACTGTTTGTTGCCATGCCTGTCCCCAGTGATATCATTCCATACACCATTGATGTCTAGCATGGTTCTGCATGTTAAAGTTAAGTGGACGACACATATGTAACTCATGCTGTAAAAAACTGTGACACTGTCACCCCTGATAGTGTATGACGTGTCGCACCAAAGTGAGACGACACAGATCTGTCCTGCAACGCCATTTGGACGGGTTGTCGGTACTCCTGGGCGATGCAAACTGACCCATCTGGTTTTGTCTATGGCCTTCTGTGAACCATTCTGAACACACCATTTCTCTGTAGAAACTTTGCCCCACACAAGCAGCAATTTCCCAAATGGATGCATCACATTTTCTCATGCCAGTAATGTGCTCTCTTTCAAAGTCACTGATTTGATGGTATGGTTTACACATAGGTCTGTAAAGGCATCCTGTACAACTGCTCAACTGTGTTACACACAGAGGAATTTGTTGCCCTTGACTGTTGGTCCACTGGGGGGACAGCGATAACTGCAGCCATGTGGGCTACCCCTGGTCACTTTCTGCCAGATGCAAATTCTCAACTTGTTCTCACACTAATAATGTAGTGCCCTTGCCCATTATTATTCATTACTAACACCAATTCACAGATTCCCCTTGTCCATTCTTCTAATAAATGTGTGTCTTTTTCTATACTGTTTCCAGGTAAACTAGGAATGGGAAATGTGCAGATGACAGTAAATGAAGATACTGGTACCGTTATTTTATGGTTTGTTTAATTATGTAAGTTTCCTCACAGAAGATGTTCAAACAGTCCACCGTCAATGTGAATACATTTTGCTGCTCATATAGACAAGTGTTGTGTTGCCACTGTGAAATGTCACCATATATAAATATTAAAAACACTTATATGAGATGATGATGATAGCAGTGTAGGATAATGCCTCGTTTCCTTTTTCGCTGGTGTGGGAATACAGTATAGGCTAAGAGTTTTATGACATAAATGTAGTTGATTGTCTTATACATAGTCATTGTGGCATATGGACGTTTGGGTTATTTCTGGAAACTTGTTCAGATAGCATAACGCGACCGATAGCAAAAAGTGGGGAAATCCGGGTTAGTGTCTCCATCCGGCACAAGTTTTCATCTGCCACCAGTTGGTAGAACATCTGCATCTGATACAGTGGAGCTGTAAAAAATTTGCTATTGCAAATAAATTTCAATGAAATAACTTTTCATACCTGGGAAGGGGGATGGGGATTGGGAGGGGGGGGGGGGGGTGAGATCAACCCAAAGGGAGGAGGAAAGATGGTGTAAGAAAAGATGGGAACAAATAAATAATCGAACAACACAAGGTGTGTGGTTAGTGATTATAGAAATAATTTAACACATTGACTATCATGAAGCTGGTTGCTGGCCCAGCTCTCTCTTTACTTTTTTTGTGTCCGGAGATGTCAATGTTTTGGCACAATACTGGGCTATGTCAGATGATTTGGGTTTCTTTTGCCAAGGGTCATCAAGTGAGCAATATTCAGGACAATTTTGGCATGTTAGATTATGTTCCTTGTTCTGTTTTTCACCGCTCTCTCATTTATTGTTGTCAGGTTCTGACAGGCCCCATTTTATGAGATTTGTTTTTACAGGGCCTACACCAGCTCTATACAGCTTAGCATTTTCCATGACACATAGTTTAATTCAATGCCGCTTGGTGTTTGTTCGGAAATGGGGTAGTTGACAGTGGGTTCATCCAAGATGTAGTTGAGGAACTGATGCCTTGATTTCAGTCTTTTGGATCTGTAAAAAATACCGTATAGTAGATGATTCTCATCAAAGATCTTTTTTAACATGTCATGGGCCAAACTAGACCAGGCAGGACATACATATTCAGCTGTGGAAAAGCAAAATGCTAAGGCAGGGGTTTGAAGCACAGTGGGTTTGGTGCCCCACTTACTGCCAGTCAGTTTTCTTAGGATGTTGTTCCTTGCAGCTATCTTGTTTCAGGTTTTTTCACAGTGATATTTGTGTGTGAGGGACCTGTCAAGCATCACTGCAAGGTATGTTGGCTGATCTGTGTGCTCAAGGGTAGACCCATTTCATTTAACATGTTGACTGCCGCGATGAAGTCAGAGGGTCGCAAGAGCTGCCTGTTGTGGCTGCCGGCAGCCACATAGCAGCCAGTGTGTTAAGGTGCAGCTTTCTTTTTGCCAGTCTTGTGTGAAGGTGAAAGGCACAAATTTTCATTTTAGTAGGATTTAATTTGAGAGAGTTGTCATTGCAACATAATGACATAGCTTTTGGGGTTTTCTTCAACTTTATCTCTGCTTCCTCAAAGGTTCTTCCTTGCACTGTGATGCCCAAATTGTCAGCATAGAGAAAGTGTCTTTATCTTCCGGCATTGGCTGATCATTTGTACGTATGTTACATAGGATGGGGGTTAGAACACTTGTTTGAGTGAGGCTATTCTGCTGCTTCCTCCAGCGGTCCCCCCCCCCCCCCCCCCCCGGCTTCTAAGGTGAGGAATTGTTGGTTCTGCAGCAAGGATTCTATGGTTTTTTCTAGTTGATATTCTACAATAATATCATAGATTTTTAGTAGTAGTTTAGCTGTATTGTAGGCAATTAAGGTAAATGGAGGGATGTTTACTTCAACAAGGTCTGATGCTGTTATCACAATATTTCTTTGCATAAAGGTGAGAGTATTCCAGTTGTTCATTAGAGATGTCAGAATAGCTAAATATGTGGACCTAACTCTGAAAAGCAGTTTTTTGACAAACTGGTGGCCTAAGGTGCTGGTTATTTTATCCCCCCACCCCTCCCCTCTGCCGTCTTCCCTGCCATCTTCTTCCTTCTGGACATCTCATTTTCAGGTGTCAGCAAATGCTTTTTGATGTTTTACAACCCTCACACGACTGACAAAGACCGTATATTAGCTCCTAGGCTGTTAGAGTTGTTATTATGAATTAAGATTCTTATGAAGGGCATGTGTTCAGGGCTCATTACCATGTTGAGAAATGTGATGCTATCTTGGTACTTGTGCTCTTCCATATTCTCTGCCACCATTTGTGTTGTTTTTCTGTTGTACTATTACTCTCAAAATTACACTGAAAGCTATTTTCTCGAGAATTTCAAAGTTTTTTAAATCTTTAACTACAACATTTCTGAAGTACAAAATTGATGTGTTTTTGTGTAAACATTCATAGAATATATGACATCAACTGCGATTGGACAAAGCTGAAAATGTGTACCCAGCCGGGATTGGAACCCGGGTCTCCTGCTTTCTAGGCAGTTGCGCTGACCCCTACACCACTGGGGACACAGTGATCACCGCACCTGCAAGGACTACCTAAGCACGCCTCCCGTCAGATACAAATTCCCAACTTCGCCCTGCCCACAGTACTCAAACTCGTAGTTATGAACTAATTCCCGTAAGAGTAAGGGCTTCACACATTGCCCACCCCTCCCCACTAACGATAGGATCATTGCCCGTCACCGGCATATTATATATATATACATGTGGCGTCTGTTCCGAAAGAACAGACGTCACTTCTGATCCTGCAGTTGTTATTATTATTTAATATTCATAGAATATATGACATCAACTGCGATTGTGCAAAGCTGAAAATGTGTACCCAGCCGGGATTCGAACCCGGGTCTCCTGCTTTCTAGGCAGTTGCGCTGACCCCTACACCACTGGGGACACAGTGATCACTGCATCTGCAAGGACTACCTAAGCATGCCTCCCGTCAGATACTTAGGTAGTCCTTGCAGGTGCGGTGATCACTGTATCCCCAGTGGTGTAGGGGTCAGCGCAACTGCCTAGAAAGCAGGAGACCCGGGTTCGAATCCCGGCTGGGTACACATTTTCAGCTTTGCCAATCACAGTTGATGTCATATATTCTATGAATGTTGAACAATAACAACTGCAGGATCAGAAGTGATGTCTGTTCTCTCGGAACAGACGCCACATGTATATTTTTTGTATAAAATACAACATTTTTCAGACAGTTGTAATGGCATGGAAGAGGTTAGGACGACATGGTTACCACTGTAAAATTCTTAAGCACAACAAATCAGTTGTTATGGAACACTATCCACTTCTTGACTTAGTATAAATGTGGAGGTAGTCGAAGTACATCTACATCACAATCTTATTAATCTTGATTGATGCTTGTACATACAATAATTTTTCATAATAATTGTTGTTATAAATGTGGTGTGTCTACATGACTATCTGTAACACAATGAGGATAACTGCACTCTTTGTGGAAATATAGAGCTGCAATTAAATACACATTATATTACAGCTGATGCCGACCTTCCTGCCTTGTAACACATTGTTATTGTAGCACCCAACATGGCAACTGTTCATTCTACCATGGCATATGTCATGTCCAGTATATTGGAGTCAATTCAAATGAGAGCAACAGCATTCTGAAGTTGTAATAAAACTTTCATGTGTCTTCATTGTAGACATACATAGTTTTAGTCTTTTTACTTATATTTTGACACTTCTGCTAGTAGACAAACTGAAATTCAAGTAAATATTCGGACTTGATAATACCTACCCTACTTAGGATTTTCATTCGTTTGCAGTAAAGTTTTCATTAGGATTTTTGTTACAACAATTAAATAAATATCGGTGCATGTTCATTTATTATGTACAATTTGTGTTCATTCTAGGAAGCAGTGAAGCGTGAAGTGTTAGAGGAAACTGGAATTATAATGGAGCCTAAATTGTTGCTGCTTGTTGAAACTGCAAGTGGATCATGGTTCCGTTTTGTCATTGTGGGTGACAACATAGGTAAATAATGTTTCAGTTCATTATATAATTTCTTCATTAACTGAGTCTTAATAATGTAAATGTTTTGTAATTGCTTTATATGATTTGTGACTCTTACTGCATAAGTTCTTTAGTTGAGTAAAAAATCACCCTGTTCCAGTCCATGAAATTGAGATAGCTAAGATGTCTTGAAAGCTTAATAGTCCAATTTCACATGTCAAAGAATAGTTTACCTTGATGTAATTCAGCTTGGAAATTGGAAAGCTTTCTGATGTGTATTGAAATGGGTGTACAGATATTTTTTTCTCTTGAGAAAGTTGAAAGGTTATCATAAATGCTGGTGGGTTCTAGAATACCCACCCATAATGTGACCATAAATATACATGTTATTTGTAATAAATTATTTACTGAACAATAGCACATACTTTTCCTAACATGGAGAGGGGCAGTTAGAATGATAAGACAAAGCAACATTGCTACTTCTTCTGGCTGCTGCTCATAGGTTACTGAGGCTGGCTGACTGGGCCAGCAAGTGAAGCTGGTTAAATCTGTATATAGAGGTCGCTGCTTCCCATGGTGGCTGTGGGCAAGGCTGAACGTTTTGTGTTGTCTTTCTAAATTCATATTTTGGAGTTGCTATGCTGGGCAGTGTGCAGTCGATCCGACAGGACTGCATATTCCTTCCCCAAAGTGTTGTGCTGTTATTATGTAAGAAGTACTCTTAAGAAACAGTGATGGAGGCAGGAAGAAGCTGGCTGTCTTGAGGGGCTGGAAGCCACTACTGTGATTGCTGCTGTACCCTGACAACTGTCCTGAGCCCCCGCAGAATATCGGTCTGAAAACTGCAGGAATAACACGTGTCCAATTCCTGATTCAGCCTCACTGACAGTGACGGAGATGTCGACAAAGATGGTGCTAGTGGTGGCGAAGAGTCCTGTGCTGGTGCCACTACCGGCATCAGGAAGTTGAGATGTGGTATCATGAGTGTCTGTGATGTAGGCGGTGGTAGTGGTTTTGGTGGCGATGGTGTCGCCAGCGGTGATACATCCAGTTCCATTGTTTCCAAGGATGGTGCTGTAGTGGCACCCAGAAGCACCTGGAGCAAAAGCTGGATATCTGTGAGATTGAAATATGAGAACAAAAATTCTGTGGATGAATCTCACAATTGACAAGTAGACATTTGATTCTGGTGAATGCACAGCAACCTAGATGGACCTTGATTAAGAAACATACATGCACCCAAATTTCGAACACAAGAATGTGTTCCAAGCGCCCGGAGTGGCAGAACCTCTGGGGGGGGGGGGGGGGAAGGGGGGGCATTAGATGCATAATGATATTTGGTTTTGCAGAAGATGCAGTGCAGTGTGGTGGGTGCAGCAACTGGAGCAGCTTATCATGGCATTGGCCATGTAGAACCTCTGCAGGAGAGTCTAGTGCCAGCTGCTGCCAGTGTCACCTTGTAAACAGCACTAAGTATCATAATTAAATGGTAATCAACACCACTAGGGGTTGCCCGCAAGGAGGGGTTCTTTCCCCTTTATTGTGTAATCTAGTGGTGAATGATCTCATTGGAGAATTAAAATGTAGGCAGTACTTTTGCCAAGGATACACAGATGATCTTGTCATAGTACTACTTGGCAAATTTGCTGACACAGTGAAGAATATGGCACAAGGTGCATTGGACATTGTGCAAGACTGGTGCAGAAAACAGGATCTGGGGGTTAGTCCTAAGAAGACTGTTGTTGTACCATTCACAAAAAAGCATATCCAACATTCAAGTTGGAATCCAAAGCTTTTTAATGAAGCGCTACCTGTGAAGGGGACAGTGAAATATCTAGGGGTTACCCTAGATGATAAACTGACATGGACCCCTCACATTAGGAATATTTGCTCCAAGGCGAAAGGTACTCTTGTAAGTACCAGGAGAGCTTGTGGCAAAAATTGGGTCCTGAGCCCCAAGGGTATGCACTGGATATACACCACGGTGATTAGACCCAGGATCACCTATGGGGCGGTTGTGTGGTGGAAGAAGGTAGAACAGCAGGTTGCTGCTAAGGAGCTTGGTAAGGTGCAGAGACTAGCCTGCTTAGACATAACAGGCGGAATTAGCAGCACACCAACTGCTGGGATGGAAACCATGCTGGATATGCCCCCATTACACCTTTGGGTCAAGATGGAGGCATTGGCTGGTCTTACAGACTCAAAACTGGCAACAACTGGAACTCTTCGGGATATCCAGAATCACACACTAAAATAGTGAGTGAGATAAATATAGGAAAGGTTGGGGAAATGCCAGCCAACTATATTATAACCCCATACTGCTTCAACAAGCCTTTCAATATAACAATTGGAAGTAGGGAGCAGTGGGAGAAAATAGTTCGACACCGTATTGGGGGATATTGACTGGTTCACTGATGGGTCAAAATCAGACCAAGGCATTGGGGCCGGGGCATACGGGGTGCAGCCAAGACTGGAGGGCGTCATCTCTCTAGGGAAACTGGCCTCAGTATTCCAGGCCGAAATCATTGCCATCAGGGCATGTGTGGAGGATAATTTGCGTAGGTGCTACGAAGATCGTAGCATCAATATCTATTCAGACAGCCAGGCAGCCCTGAGAGCTGGTGGAGCCCTGGTGGAGCTGGGGGAAAGCAATAGAGTAAACCTATTGTGGGTCCCTGGCCACTCGGGGATCAGTGGCAACGAACCTGACGACAGATTAGCCAGGATGGGAGCAGAAACTCCATTTATTGGACCGGAACCTGTCCTGACAATCACTAAGGCAATGATCAAATTGGAGCTACGTAACTGGCTCAAAAGACAGCATGTAGAATATTGGACCAAAGTCCATCAACAAAAACATGGCAAGGTAATGATGCCAAAGCCATGTTTTAAAAGAAGCTCTGCAATCCTGGGCCTGAACAGGAGAGAGATTAGACTCATGGTTGGATTACTGATAGGCCATGGGAATTTCAAAAAACACCTACGTACAATGGGAATAACAGAAGAGGTCCCTAAATGTAGGATCTGTGATGACGGTGATGAAACTGCATCACATATAATCTTCGAATGCATTGCATTGGAGAGTAAAAGGCACAGAATGTTTGGGACAACCAGACCCGAAGAAACTGTGTCTAATAAAGAACTGATAAAGGGACTCCTTGCACTGTTCAAGGGAATTCATTGGCTCTACTAGATATACAGAGAGCGATACCGCACAATAAACTTAGTTTCGGTGCGGGCAGTGGCGGGTTGGACCAAGACTGTTTTGACTTCCCTGAAAAAATCAAATCAAATCAAGTATCATAATTTGATTTGTGTCAAATTTAATTTGCCAGTCAAGTTCTTCATTTTTGTTAGTACTTCTGTTTTAAGAGGTTTATTTTCGCAAACTTGGCAGATTTCATTTGTGCTACTGTTTTAATAGTTTATTCTTGCATATTTGATAAGCATTGTTGGGCGCACCAGCCACAGAGAACAGCACCAGGAGAGTTACAGCTTAGTAGAAGCAAACTATTGTCACTTATTTGCGGGCTGAGCAGTGTTAATTTGTATAAACTCGCACTAGTAACAAGTCTGTACGTAACTCTCTACAGGCAGTTGTTGCTTTGTTAGGATGGATAGGATGTGTGACTGCTGCGTATGGATGCAGGAGGAGCTGGCCACTGTTCGCTTGCAGCTGAGCGTGCTGTTGGCCGCGGTCAGCCATCTGTGGGCTGCTGTCTCAGAGTGTTGTGGCAGTGGGGGCTCTGGTGTGTCACATGGGACACCACAGGTGTTACATGCTTCACCCACTGTCCCTGCTGTCAGGACATCTTCGTGTGTACCGGACGCAGTTGAGCTACGCTCTCCACAAGGGGTGTCGCAGGTTCAACGGCGCTTGGGGAAGAGTGTCGATGTGGAGGCTGGCTGTGTGGTATCACCTGTTCTGCCTGTGAGTGGACATGTGGGCGCTCCTTCAGCAGGGTCCGAGCAGGCACACGGGGGGAGGGGTTTATTAATGATTGGGAACTCCAATGTTAGGCGGGTGATGGAGCCCCTTAGGGAAATAGCGGAATAGGTCGGGGAAGAAGGCCAGTGTGCACTCTGTTTGCTTAATGGGGGGGATCTCATCCGAGATGTGGAGGAGGCCCTTCCAGCGGCGATAGAGAGTACTGGGTGCACCCAACTGCAAATTGTTGCTCATGTTGACACCAATGACTCCTGCCGGCTGGGTTCAGAGGTCATCCTCAGTTCATGCAGGCAGTTAGCAGAGTTGGTGAAGGCTGAAAGCCTCACTTGCAGGGTGGAATCTGAGCTAACTATTTGTAGTGTCATTCCCAGAACCGATCATGGTCTTCTGGTTTGGAGCCGAGTGGAATGCTTAAACCAAAGGCTCAGACGATTCTGCGGAGATCTGGGGTGCCAATTTCTCTTCCTCTGCTCTCGAGTGGAGAAATGTAGGGTTCGCCTGAATAGGTCAGGTGTGCACTACATGCAAGAAGAGGCTATGAGGGGAGCGGAGTACGTGTGGAGTGTACATGGGGGTTTTTTAGGTTAGAGAATTCCCTCTCTAGGCCCGACAAGATACCTCCTGAGCTGCAACAAGGTAGCAGTAGGCAGAATACAACAGGGATGAAAAGATCAATGTAGTAGTAGTTAACTGCAGGAGCGTCTATAGAAAGGTCCCAAAACTGTTTTCATTTATAAACGATCACAATGCCCACATAGTACTAGGGACGGAAAGTTGGCTGAAGCCAGATGTAAACAGAAATGAGAGTCTAGACTAAGACTGAAATGTATACCACAGAGATAGGATGGACAGTGAAGGGGGAGGTGTGTTTATAGAGATAAAAAGTGCACTTGTATCAAAGGAAATAGACGGAGATCCGAAGTGTGAAATAATTTGAGTGAAGGTCACGGTTAAAGCAGGATCGAACACGGTAATTGGATGTTTCTACAGGCCCCGCCTGTGTGTCGCTGTGGCGCCCGTCTGACGGTGGCACACATCTTAGTTCAATGCCCTGTTTTCGCACCTTTGCGGCGGAGTTTTAATTTTCCTGTGCTTTTATCCCAAGTTTTAAGTGACGATGCCAAAATGGCTGATACTGTTTTAAGTTTTATTCGGGACAGTGGTTTTTACCCCTCCATTTAAAGCTTTTCTTCAGTGTCTGTGTCCGTCCTGTCATGACCTCCGATTGGAGGTTTCCCTTTGTTTTCGTGTGGCTGACTTTACCTGTTTTTAGTCTCACGGTCGGTCAGCCACAGACGTCGGCTTTTACATTTTATTTCTTGTCGTTACTCTGTTCTCTTGAGTGATTGTCACTGTTTTAGTTGTCTCTTGCCGACTTCGTTGTCTTTTAACTGACTCGAGGGATATTCTTCCCCCCTAGTTATTTTCCACTCTAGGTTCTTTTATGTGTTAACACCATTTGTTGTGATGCCTAACGATGGAATGGGGGACTGATGACCTCTGTAGTTTTGTCCCCCTAAAACATCCAAACAACAACAACAATTTCTACAGGCCTCCTGGCTCAGCAGCTGTTGTGGCAGAATGCCTGAAGAAAAATTTGTAAAACATTTCAAGTAGATTTTCCGATCATGTTATAGTTTTGGGAGGAGATTTTAATTTACCTGATATAGACTGGGAGACTGAAACGTTTATGACAGGTGGCAGGGACAAAGAATCCAGTGAAATTGTTTTGAATGCATTATCTGAAAACTACCTCGAGCAGTTGCACAGAGAACTGACTTGTGGCGACAACATATTAGACCTTCTGGTGACAAACAGACCCGAACTATTTGAAACAGTTAATTCAGAACAAGGAATCAGTGATCGTAAAGCGGTTACAGCATCAATAATTTCAGCCATAAATAGAAATATTAAAAAATGTAGGAAGATTTTTCTGTTTGGAAAAAGTGACAAAAAGCATATTTAAGAATACTTGACAGCTCAATACAGAAGTTTTATCTCACGTACAGATAGTGTTGAGGAACAATGGACAAAGTTCAAAACCATCGTACAATATGCATTAGATGAATATGTACCAAGCAAGATCGTAAGAGATGGGAAGGAGCCACTGTGGTACAACAAACAAATTAGAAAATTGCTGTGGACACAAAGGGAACTTCACTGCAAACATAAACATAGCCAAAGCCTTGTAGACAAATAAAAATTACACGAAGCAAAATGTAGCGTGAGGAGGACTATCCAAGAGGCATTCAACGAATTCGAAAGTAAAATTCTATGAACTGACTTGGCTGAAAATCCTAAGAAATTTTGGTCTTATGTCAAAGCGGTAGTTGGATCAAAGCAAAATGTCCAGACACTCTGTGACGAAAATGGCATTGAAACAGAGGATGACACTCTAAAGGCTGAATTACTAAATGCCTTTTTCCAAAGCTGTTTCACAGAGGAAGATTGCACTGTAGTTCTTGCTCTAGATTGCCGCATACAAAATTGCAGATATCGAAATAATTGACAGAGGGCTAGAAAAACAATTAAAATTGCTCAAAATAGGAAAGACCGCAGGACCATATATAATACCATTTCGTTTCTACACAGAGTACGTGAAAAACTTGTCTCCTCCCCCCCCCCCCCCCCCCCACCCTTCTTGCAGTGGTGTACCGTAGGTCTCTAGAAGAGCGTAGCATTCCAAAAGATCAGCAAATGGTACAGGTCATCCCCATTTTCAAGAAGGGACATCAAACAGATGTGCAGAACTATAGGCCTATATCTCTAACTTCAGTCAGCTGTAGAATTTTGGAACATGTGTTATGTTAGAGAATAATGGCATTTCTGGAGACTAAAAAGCTGCTCTGTAGGAATCATCATGGGTTTCGAAAAAGGCGATCGTGTGAAACCCAACTCACGCTATTCGGCCACGAGACTCAGAGGGCCATGGACAAGGGTTCCCAGATAGATACTGTGTTTCTTGGCCTCTGCAAGGCGTTTGTTTCCCACAGATTTTAATGAACAAATTAAGACCAAATGGTCTATCAGACCAATTGTGTGATTGGATTGAGGAGTTCCTAGATAACAGAATGCAGCACGTAATTGTCAATGGAGAGAAGTCTTCCGAAGTAAGAGTGATGTCAGGTGTGCCACAGGGGAGTGTCATGGGTCCGTTGCTGTTCACAATATATATAAAATTAAAATGACCTTGTGGATAACATCAGAAGTTCACCGAGGCTTTTTGCGGATGATGCTGTAGTATATAGAGAGGTTGTAACAATGGAAAATTGTATTAAAATGCAGGAGGATCTGCATCGAATTGATGCATGGTGCAGGGAACAGCAATTGAATCTCAATGTAGACAAGTGTAATGTGCTGCGAATGCATAGAAAGAAAGATCCTGTATCATTTAGCTACACTATAGCAGGTCAACAACTGAAAGCAGTTAATTCCATAAATTATCTGGGAGTAGGCATTAGGAGTGATTTAAAATGGAACGACCCTATAAAATCAATTATCGGTAAAGCAGATAACAGACTTAGATTCATTGGAAGAATCCTAAGGAAATGCAGTCCAAAAACAGAGGAAGTAGGTTACAGTAAACTTGTTCACCAACAGCTTGAATACTGCTCACCAGTGTGGGATCCGTACCAGGTGGGGTTGATAGAGGAAGTAGAAAAGATCCAACGGAGAGCAACGCACTTCGTTACAGCATCATTTGGTAATCGAGAAAGTGTTACGGAGATGATCGATAAACTTCAGTGCAACACTCTGCAGGACAGACGCTCTGTCACCTGGTACGGGCTTTTGTCGAAGTTTCGAGAACATACCTTTATCGAGGAGTCTACCAGTATATTGCTCCCTCCTACGTATATCTCGTGAAGAGATCATGAAGATAAAATCAGAGAGATTACAGCCCACACAGATGCATACTGACAATCTTTCTTTCCGCGAACAATACGTGACTGGAACAGGAGGGAGAAGCGATAGTGGTACTCAAGTTACCCTCCGCCACACACTGTCGAGTGGCTTGCGGAGTATGGATGTATATGTAAATTTAGAGGTGGAAAAACTCGAGGGGTTGAGAGCATTACATCAAAAGGAACAGCAGCAGAGTTTGCTCCAGTGTGTGGGAGGCACATAGGATTGACATCTGTTGCTTAAATGTTCATACAAAACATTCAGCTAGTCCATTGGATTGTGGATGAAATGATGCACTAGTGAGATGAGTGGTTACCACTTGTTGCACAAAATGTTCAAACTGTTCGTCAGTAAACTGTGGTCAATTGTCTGAAACCAACACTTCAGGCAAGCCTTGGGCAAAAAGTGGATTGCAAAGCCTGAATGCAAAACCTGTTACTGCAATCGGACGACGAACTGTGTGCCAACTTGGAACGCCAGGGAGTACATTTTATTCGGCGAGTCCGTAGGGGTCCGAAGGATGACAGGGTCGCCACTGGTGCCTTCATCTTGGCTTTTGAGGGCGATTCATTACTTGAGAAGGTCTAGGTGATGCTCTACCAGTGTGATGTAAAGCCCTACATTCGTCCACCTGTGTGTTGTTTTAAGTGCCGGAGGTTTAGGTATATGCCCTTCCGATCCTATATGTCGGGAGTGCAGATGTGCAGTCCATCTGAATGTCCCTTGCAGCCCTCCTTCAGTATGTGTAAACTGCGGCCAGAATCACTCCCCTTTCTCATCTACGTTCTCAGTTCTGCAGCAAGAGTGGAAAATTATGGAGTATAAGACCCGGGACTGACTGACCTACTATACAGTGGTGTCAGACTGGCAACAGGTGCCTTCTCCATGAGTCTGTTGGCGAGCCTCCTTACTGGAGGTGGAATCCTTCCCCTGCGGTTCTGCTGGCTACATATTCTTGACTCCTATGTTGTCTGTGTTCATTCCTCTCCTCACCAGTCAAGATACAGGCACCTTTTTCCAGCCGATACAGCTGCCCTCCCATCCCAGCGACCCAGGTTGGGTCTCCCAATTACAGCCTGGGTCCGTACCTTCCTTTCATTGCTCGAGTCCCTACCTCTCCTTCCTCTTATCTCCAGCCAACCCTATCTCCCCTCCTTTCTCCATCATCCACTTGCAGCTGCACCTGGAATTGTCCCATGATTCAAAGGCATCAGTTTCACCACTAACTCACCATCACAAGTTCCTGGCCATTCTCGACACATTCCGTAGTTCAGAAGTGGTTTACACTGATGGATCCTTGGTAGATGGCCAAGTTGGGTATGCCTATGTTCACGGCGACCACTTTGAGCTACGCTCCCTGCCTCCTGGCTGTAGCGTTTACATAGCGGAGCTGATCGTAAATCTCGTGCTCTTGAACACCTCCAAGTGTGTCCCAGGAAGTCGTTTGTCATGTGTAGCGACTCTGAGTTGTCTACAAGCCCTCAATCAGTGTTTTTATTACCATCCTGTGGTGTGATCAATTCATAACTTTATCCTTGGAACGTCTGGTTGTTTGGTAGACTTTGTTTGGACCCCAGGCCATATTGGTAACCCAGGCAACAAGTATATCGATTAGCTGGCCACCACCTCCCAGAAAGGGATATCAGATTGGGTTTGCACTGTAAGGTCTTTGTGGATTGGAACTCGGAATGGTCCACCTCGAGCGTGCCGAACGAGCTCCGTGCGAGGCCTCTAGTGTCCCATCGAAGTCCTCCCTCAGGTGCTCTTGTAGGGACTCGGTTATCTTTTGTCACCTACGTAGTGGCCATACGTGGCTCTCACATGGTCATCTTCTGCATTGTAAGAATCCACCCAAGTGTCACTGTGGCTTTTTATGACAGTAGTCCACATCCTGTTGGATTTTCCCCTTTTAGCATCTTTGCAACAGTCTCACAAACTAACTGCTGTGCTCCCTATAATTCTAGGTCATGATGTGTCTATGGCTGATAGCACTCTACATTTTATCCTTCCAGCTGGTTTCTATCATACCATCTAATGGTAAGTATGTTAGTGTGACCTTTCAGGCTTACACCCATTCTGACTATAATCTATTTTAGAATTTTTTTGGTCCGCCCAGCTTCTGACTCGTGTTTTCTCTTGGATAACTTGGAAGAACTTTCTACTGTATGGTGAAGTAATAAATGCTGTTCATAATTGCTTTCCAGAAGTACACAAAATCTATTTTTGTAGAGGTACCAGTCCACAGAGAGTAGCCCAAATGATTCCAAAATTGGAAAATGGGTAGAACAGTGTGTCAGCAATAACTGATTTTAATTACTAAAAAGATTTCATATACTTAGACCAAACAGCACTCCCTTTTGTTTGAGTCGAGAAGGCAGTATTATGTCAAGCATGCTCAATGAAGAGTGACTAGACAAAGTGTATGTTAAAGCATATATCATTACATCTCATTAGCTTGAAAAGATGTAGTATCAGTAAATTTATACACCAAGGGCCATCTGAAGATGTTTGACAGAGGCTACATTATGTATCCTTGTTGGTTTCCCTACCTTCGCTTTTGTTAGACATGTGAATGATGTGCATAAAAAATAACTAATGGTAAGCCATTCAGTTTGCTCAAGAGGTTTGAGTCCATTCCATGTAAAAATAGCCTACACAATTATGGAGCCACCACCAACTTTCACAGTGCCTTAGTTACAACTTGATTCTACGGTTTTATGGGGCCTGCGCCACACTTGACCGCTACTATGAGCGCTTACCAACTGAAATCATACACAAGCCCAGGAGAGCCACTGCAAATGATGATGTGCTGTTAGTGAAGGCATTGAAGTCATTTGTTTGGTGCCATAGCCCATTAACTACAAATTGTGGCACACTGTCATTATGGATACATTTTTTATATGTCCTACTGCATTGGGCGTGGTGAGAGGTGGAGCCATAAATTTGATATTCTTGGTGTGCTCTTTACACTGTGGATCTCATAGTATAAAATTCCTTAATGATGTCCCAAATTGAATTTCTCATGGGTCTAGTTTCAACTACCAGTCTGCATTAAAAGTCAATTAATTCCCGTCATGGAGCTAAAATCACTTTGTAAACTCTTACACACAAATCACTGGCATTCAAATGACAGCTCTGCCAATGATCGGCCCTGTTATAGTATGATAACACCACCATCTGTATCTGTGCGTATTGCTATCCTGTGAATTTTGTAATCCTCAGTGCACATGTGCATGGAGATAGGCCCCAGGAACATTCCTAACCTATCTTGATTCTATGCAATAGTATTTCCCATGGTCCACAGACATTGCCAAGGTGTGGTAGCTTGCATGCCTCAATTGTACAGAAAGCTTTTTCGATAGATGCAGTCACAGCAGAATGATACCTGTGGAGAAGCCTCGGGTTCCTTTAGAGGAGTAACAGACTTTTCAGTAGTTGCAGGGGAAACAGCTTGGGATGATTGACTGAACCTAACCTTGTAACATCAGCCAACATGGCATTACCATACTGTTACTGTGAACAGCTGAAACCAAGGGGGAACTACAGTCATCACTCTTCCCATACACATGCAGCTGTGCTGTATGGATAAATGAGAATTATGTCCTTTTGGATAAAAGGTGTGTTCTACAGATCAAATATTAACACCGTTAATCAGCTAGGTTGGTTAGAACATTTGAAATCGAAATGTATGGGTTGAATTTAAAAATAGTGAGAATTAGTTATATTTGGTAGCAGGATGATTATCAGTTTTGGTCAGGGTTATAAATACAAATTCAGTTGTGGTTGCTGTATTAGTAGGTCTAATAATGTATAAGAAAATAGCTATAATGAACAACATGGTAAATGCATTATCATAGTCAAGATAGGTATGAAGCCAACACCCTCCACAGTAGTGGAAGTTTATATTCCAACTAGCTTTGCTGCAGATTTGGATATTGGAAATATATTTGATGAGCTGAAAGAAATTATTCAGACACTTAAGGGACAGGGAAACTTGATTGTGATGGGGAAAGGAAGATAAGGAAATATAGTAGGTATTAAATAAATAAAGAAATCCAATTTAAAATAAAATACTATGAGTACTCTGTATGCAAAGTAGTTGAATATCATTGCCGGCCGCGGTGGCCGAGCGTACTGCGGTGTGTCAGTCACAGTCTGCACGGCCACTACGGTCGGGGGTTCGAATTCCCCCTCGGGCATGGACATTTGTACCGTCCTTAGTAGTAGCTAGTTCATAAGTAGTTTGTAAGTTTAGGGACTGATGACCACGTAGTTAAGTCCCATAAGCTCTACAAACATTTGAACATACCTTGTTAGTTATGAACTGTAAATTAAAACTGAAGAAACTGCAAACACACACACACACACACACACACACACACACACACACACACACACACACACACTACAAGTAACTCCACATTGCTCCACTAAGTTGAGTAAGAGCTTTCCTTCAGCTATGTCATATGTAACAACAGTATAATTTTCTCTCTTTGGTGAAATACAACCTCTTCTGTTTTCAGGTGGTGAGCTGAAGACACCAGAAAAAGCTGATGATGAGTCATTACAAGCCCAGTGGGTGAAAGATGTAGAGAAGCTCTGTCTTCGCTCTAGTGACATTGTGCCTATAATTGAGAGAGCAAGGGCGTACAACAAAAGTCCACTTGAGCCATGGCATGATAAAATATTACCAGTCATTAAAGGTCATCGAAAATTATTGTTACGACTCCTGGTCTGCATTAAAAAACGCAGCAAGTATGTAGGACTTAATAAGTTTTCTTACAAATTTAGCTTTTAAAACTAGAGTAAACATGAGTACCTTGTTAAAAAAGAAGAGCAATTGTAACTTATTATTCTTCAATTAAATGATATCTATATGAAGTATATGCTCTCTCTCTCTCTCTCTCTCTCTCTCTCTCTCTCTCTCTCTCTCTCTCTCTCTCTCTCTCTCTCTCCCCCCCCCCCCCCCCCCCCACACACACACACACACACACATACATACATACACCCACCAGTTGCACACTGCAAGGCAGATTTAAATTTATTCTCTGATCTGTGTGCTTTTTTCCTCTAGTAAATTTTCTTATTACATTGTTTTCACTGTCACACTCACTAACTAATGAAATTTTTATAAACCAAGGCAAAGTAGAAAATATCACTGCTAGTTAGGTTCTGAATAGTCTCTCTCAGTATGAAGGGCTCGTACTTACTCCTTTGTTAGTGTGCCCCAAGAATTTATCTTTGCTTAACTCGGTATGCTTATATCAGAAAGTTCAGGTTGAAAAACCTGTTATTGTGCTTGTGTGCTTGAGAGTAAAGAGACTACTCACTGGAAAGCAGAGGCTGAAATTCAAAGCATTTGTCCAGAAGCTTGAAAGTCTTCTGTAATTTTTTTGTGTGTATCTGTCATTCACGCAGCACAATTCTATATGCTCATACAAGGGAAATGAACTTTTTATATGAAGACTCCATAATGCGTTCTGTGCCCAACCACCACAATATAATAATAATAATAATAATAATAATAATAATAATAAATTTCTGACTTGGCAGTATGATATAAAATATTTATTTAAAAATATCGCACATCGAATTCAATCTGTGAATGAATATTTCTAGTGCAGTTTTGAGTTCCGAGGACTCTTGTAAGCTCTACAGATGATGGACCTTCGTGGAATTGAAAGTGGTACGTTGATAGGAACAGAAGAGGAGCTGCTCCCATGTGTGGTATGCACACAGGATTGGTGTCTGTTCTTAAATGGTTGTACAAAATGTTCAGCTACTCCATTGGGTTGCAGATGAAATAGCATAATAGTGAGATGAGTGATACCACTTGCTGCTCAAAACTGTTAAAACACCCTAACAGTAAACTGTGGTCCATTGTCAGAAACAAACACTGCACGCAAGGTTTCTAAGCAAAAAATAAATTGTGAAGACTGAATGGTGATACAGGATTTATTTAAAGACATGGGCACCACAAACGGATAATTGCTGAAAGAGTTGACCACAGTATACCAACAATTGTTCCAAAATGGTCCTGTGAAATCAGCATGCATTCACTGCCATAAACAAGGCATCTGTCACTCAACAAAACAAGTTTGTTTCTGAAATGCATCCTGGCACTGCCCTGTCCATACAAAAGTCACTATTTTCTGGTGCAAGCATGCAACAGAGCTGCAATTTGTCCTGCACTGGGTATAAACTGGATATAAGAAGTCAACATCCTGAGAACTGTCTTTAATTCTTTCTGGTCACGTGGGACAGGAAGGTTGTGAATTGCCAGCAAATATGACTTTAAGGGGTGGACACCCTGGCTATTAATAACATGGGCAAAGTCTTGAATTTGGTATGAAAAAAGACACACTTGTCCTGGCAACACTTAAAACCTGCAGCCAAAAGCACTTGAAACAGTGTACGAAAATTAATGAAGTGTTTCTCTGGTGTTGACTTAATACCACATTATTGTTCAAGTAATTTGAACAGAAAGGCACTGTTGCAGTAAGTTGTTCTAAACAGCATTGAGAAATGTCAGGTGCAGAAGTGCTGCTTAAGGGTAAGCACAAAAACATTTAACAAATCTAAATATTTATTGCCCACAAACGCATTCTGAGATTCTTCATCTAGTGGAATTTGCAGGCACTCATTAGGTAAGTCAGTTTTTGAAAAATACCTGCCCGCACAAAACCTGTCCATTAATTCCTCAGGGTGAGGCAAATGATGTGTTTCAATAATTGTTTGTGGATTCACAGTGAACTTTAAGATCAATACAAAGATGAAGGGTACCAGAAGGTTTAAGTAAAATCACAAGTGGCAAAGCTCACTGACTATCTGAAATAGGAGCAAGAAAACTATTGTCCTATAATTCCTAAAGTTCTTGTGCAACTTTGTCTCTAAGTGCATAAGGGATAGTGCCCCAAAAAAACTTAGGATGTGCATTGTTCTTCAGTGTCAAATGCATTACAAAATTATTTGCTTTACATAGTTCTTCAGAAAACAAATCTGGAAACTCGGCAACCAATAGAGAAACACTGTCCTTTGGATCATAATCAGAAACAAAAAGCACATTGTCCTGAAAATGAAGGCCAGATAAATCAAAACAGTCTAAACCAAAAATATTTTCACATTCTCACATATGCAAAATTATAAATGCAATAGGTACCAAGTAAAGGAATGGTTTCACCATTGTACATAGTATGTAGTGTACTAGATTTTGTCAATCATGGTGAGCGTAACAGTTCATAAGTGGCACAAATGAGCAAAGTAACAGATGCGCCAGGGTATAGTTGAAGATGCACACAGTGTCTAGCTATGTCCAAGGTCACAAACAGTTTGATTGTCTTTGCACTGTGCTGGGGAGGGATGAAGGCACATCTTGTCCCCTTACATCTCGAGGCTTGGCTATCATTCTGCACAGAATGAGTAGTTACTTGGGGTCTACAAAAGTGAGCGATGTTAGAGTGCCACGTATGTTGTAAACACACAGACTGTACATGATCGGACTTCCCGCAAGTTCCATTCTGTGAAGGGCAGTCTCTTATGATTAGAAAAGCAATGGGGGCATTATTTCTCTCACTTTGAGTCTTGTTCACTCTTCACATGGTGCGGGGGATGTGTAATGCACACCGGCCAGCCACTTGGCTGTGCATGTTTATCTCTGTCTGTTATACAGGAAATTGGGATTGCCTCAAATTTTTCTGTGGTACTGTCACATGAATCATAATGCTTAATAATGTGCAGCACCTGTTGCAAAGTCGGATCTGCATGTTTGAAAATATGCTCGCAAATGCAACTGTCCACCACGTTGTATGTAATTTCATTGCGGATCATAGCATCTGCAGAATACTGTCAACAAACACACTTAAACATGCACTGAAGTGTTAAGCCCTTTAGTTCCATGACCCACTGACAGTGTGTCCAATTAGGCTGCTTATACAAACGAAAAACTTATTATGAGCAACAGGTACTAGCACATTACTAGCACTTAATTCTCACAGTATTTAGTAAGGGAACTAATGAATTCATCAAACTGAAGCAATTCCAGACATGAAGTCTGAAACAATTCCTGGGCAAGCCTATACATTGAGGTGCCGGCATTAGATAGAAAATAATTTAGTTTTACAGTATTGTGAACTTGATGAGTGAAGCAATGAGCTTCAAACTGGAGGTAACACTTGTTGAATTCTTCCTACTACTCATTGAATGTTCAGAATGGTGTAAGGCTTGCAGGTTGTGCCATAATTGTAGCTGGCATAGTTAGTTGAAGCTGTAGCAGTTTGCATGGCGATTAAGTTCTGTAGGGCCTTGAGGAGCTAACTTGTCTGGTTTATTTGAAACTGAATAAACTGCATTAGATCAAAGCCAGCGGCCATATAAGGCAGTTTTACATTTTGTACAGGAGGTGTGGTAGCAAGCAAACGGAAGTATATATTAAATAGCAAAGCATGTCACTGGAGAGGGGAAAAAATTAAAGAAAATGTTGTTAGCTGGCACCACGCTGCAAGGACAAAGGCTGTTGTGGCACTTGCTAAATCTCATTCTGGTGGTGCTGTGCTGGTCAGTGTGTAGTCGATATGCATGCACAATTTGAGGAGGATCAGGTGGAGTGGATGGGAGGGAAAGTGTTGAGGTTGTGGAGAAATGTGAATATGGTGTCCTGACCTTGAATCCATATCACGAAGATATCATGAGTGGCTCTGAACCAGACCAATGATTTGGAAATTTGGTTGGTGGGAAGATATCCTCTTGATGGCTTACAAACAGGTTGGAATATGAGGAGACCATTGAGTTTCCATGGCTGTGCAACTTGTTTGTTTTCTTTGACATTAAAGTACTAATTCTGTGTCAAGATATGGTTGGTAAGGTGTAGGAGGTAAAAAATAGTGAGTTTTAAATATGAAGGTTATTAGGAGAGGCAGTGTTTGATAACTGCAAGGTCATGGGTTTGAGGGATGATAGGAAGGTGACATCAACAGTGTCAAGTAGGTAACTGGGATAAATTCTTTCAGTGGAAGCACAGTAACATCTACAGAAGGGTGTCCAGAATTTTTGAGTTTCTGGAATTTGTGGAACATGTAGAAGGGTGAGTGTGCAGGATGTCATTGGGGTGAAGAGGGAGATAGATTGGAGGCTATGTTGGACTTCGAAAACAGGACCACTATAGCAGATATTGAAGGTGTATTAGCCAGGCAGCTGCTGGAGGGCTTCTACCAGGTGGTCACTGCAGTTCATTTTCTGCTTAAAGGCTAGTATTTGTAGTATGGGATCTGGAGAAGGATGATGAAGAAAAAAAAAATTGCATGTCGGGAATTTTTGAAAGGTGGCCAGCAGATGTTTAGGGCAGGGTGGGAGGTGGCATGGTTTGATAGTTGTTTGATATGTGAGAGGTAAGGCTTTGTGTTGAGATTAGGTTATCATTGGTTGGAGGGATTTGTGGCAAAGAAGTGTTTCCACTGCAGTGATTGGGAGTAGGGTAGCAGGTCTTGTAACAAATCCACATGGTTAAACTCAAGTGTGGGAGCTGAAGGTGAGATCTTGGAATAAGAATTATGTCAGTTTGACATTTTAGTGGAAAGGTTAATAACCTTATAACATTATGGATTTGTTTGTGTTATGTATTTAATGAAATGTTGGAAGGGAGTTATGCAGGATGTGATAAATTGAAAATGTCAGCTACACAAGGATTTGACACTTCTACAATTCGTTAAGGGGCTCAGTTTGGGTGTTGGTGGATAAGTGACACCCCAAGGGGGGAGAAGTATGTCAACACCTTGGACACTTAATAGAGGTGGTGTCTGGAGTACTCTTCAAGATGTTGGAATATGAGTGATTCAGTTTTGTAAATGTAGTTATGTGGTATGGATTGTTCAGATAATATGTTGCAAGGGACAGAGATGGATGCCTATGTGATGAAAAAATTTCTACAGTACAAGGTTGATGAAGATCAGGGGTCATTGAGGCATCAAGAATAAAACTACTGCCTGCTTCAACTCTTTACCTACTGGATCTCTAATTGGAACTGTTGACGCCACCTCCTTGTACACTAATGTCTGTCATGACCGCGATATTGCCTCTTTTCTCCTCTCCCGATGTCCATCAGATTTTAAACACTCTACCTCATACATCTTACCAAATATACCCTAGTTGTGCACTAGAGTATATTTTGAAGGCAAGGGATACAAACAGAAGAGAAGTGCAGCACAGCCATAGACACAATCATGGTACCATCACATGCCAACCTGTTTATGGACCATCTAGAGGGAACCTTCCTAGCCTCCCAAATCTCCAAAACACTGATCTGTTTCAGGTTCAGTGATGATATCATCATGATCTGGACTCAGAAACAAAACACCCCTCTTTATTTCTTCATCTCAATACCATCTCTTCCACGCACTTCATGTGGTCCTCCTCAATCCAACATGCCATTTTTCTGGTCATTGATATCCACCTGTCTGAGGTGCCACCCACATTTCTGTCCAATTCAGTACCACTAATTGTCGTGACTAAAAAGGTTCGATTCAGAACAACACACTTTATTCCATTGCCAGTCGATATGAGGGGTCGTGCAACTCTTAATCACTAATCACAAAATCCTGGAGCACTAGCATGAGATACCAAGTCCAAGAGAGTGCAAATCCTCAGGTAAACATTCACTCTTAGATAGTCCAGGTCCTGGCCAGGGTCGATATCCGCAGAAGCAGTTCCGTTCTGGAGTCTGTGACGAGGTCTTCTTGAAACAGTCCACAGGAATCCTACGAAGAGCACTGCCAGTCCTGGCAGCTGCTCAGGCTTAAGTAGCCAGGTTTGCCAGAGTGATCTCATTCGAACATGGTTGACAGCTCCACCTGGACATTGTTGTGGCGACAGCTCCCCCTAGAAAATGTAGACTGTTTGTTGTTGTTTACTATGACGTGTGTTTCCCCTTGGCGGTGTTACCTGGAAAGCCTTATAGGTAGACCACTGGTGCATTCATGGTGTTGGTGTCAGCATTTTGACAGCTGCCAACCCTCCCACACAAAAAAATTCTTCCGATAATCTCTGGCCACCCGTGGATGATGCATGTGGAGTGACGAGAATCCCCTTGCCGAGTATGCTGAATGCCTATCAAAGGGCTTAATAGACCTAGTCTGCAAACAAATATCCCATGCCACAATTTCATACACCCTCAATCTTCTCACCTGCCACTACAAGCCAGCTACAGAGGAATCCTCCAAATCACTCAATATCACTCTGGGCTGGAATAACTGAACTTTACAGTTTATCTGGGCTTCGATTATCTATACTCATGGACTGAGTTGAGAGACATTATACTCAATATCTTTAACTCACAAAGTGGTATTTAACTGCCCACCCCAATTCCAAATTCTGCCTCAAGGATCATGTGCCTGTGGAAGATACAGGTGCAAGACTTGCACAATCCTCCCACACAGCAATGCTCAGCAGTATATGTGGTTTCTCATCTTCCTCACTCAAGTGTGGCACAGAGGTCATTACTTGTAATTGGTGTACTTAAAGCTCAAATATGAGGTTTTCTGTGTAATAATGCAATAAAAATATTTGTGATACCGTTCTTAAGATCCAAGGTTCTCACTCTAAGCCAGCTAATGTTGGTACATGAATCAATCATCTGTCCACTAGTATGAATGAGCACTGCTAAATTGTGACTAAGTGCAGAGTTGACTATCTTGTGGCACAACATGCATCGCAGCATAACTTTTTTTGATTGAAATTGCTACTTCACAAGCCAAGCCATCTAGATTTTTCCCTCCACTACCATCTTTTCTGAACTACAGAGGTTTGGAGCTATCTTTGCAATACATCCTTCACTCCCATAATCATCCTGACCTCAGTCTTTAGTAATCCACTGTCCCCACATGCTTCATGTAACAGTTTACCTTTCTTTGATTCTAACTCTTTACTAATGCTTTAATGGACAGTTATGTTTTATATCAGAATTTTAATTATTAAAGTGTACCTTATGACATTTGATAAATTTCTTACTGTATTTGACAGTGAATGTATTTTTATATGTACAGTCTCACACAACATCGTTGTTTTTATTATTGACATAATTAATGACAACACCTGGTAAAAGTGCCTAAAATGAATGTTTCTCTATTTTTATATGTAACAACAGACATGTTGGTATATTATACCTTCATGATCCATCTGCTATAGATGCCATCTAGGTTGTTTACAAAGTCGCCCACAAACACTATACAATCAGTATATTGATAAAATAGAATTAGAACCTGGAGTTCTTTGGCAAACATTTATCTACTCCAATAATGTTGCATAACGAGGTTTTGCATTGCAGATAAATCTTGGAAGCAATTTATGCTCGTTGAGCTAGGTCCCACTGTATAGTCAATTTGTAAACAATCGAACTTCTCAATTACTTATTGTATCTTGCTACTGCCTGGAAACTGAAAAAGTTTTGAGGCCTTTCAATTAATCATTATTAATATGGTGTATGTATTGTAAAATTACTAACAATTGAGAAGCAACAAGGAATTGTGTAAATTTAATATAAAACACATTTCACTTTTCTTAGGCATTATGGAACACACAGTATTCAGGCATGCTACTGGCTGATTCTCATATAGTGCAAAGGTCCCAGGTTCAAATCCCAGTTCTGGCACATGATTTTAATCTGCCAGAAAGTTTCATACTCTACTGCAGAGTGAAGGTTTCATTCTAACTACTTCCTCTTTTGACGGTGACCCCCCAAAAAAGACTTTGCTACTCGCAGGTTGAAAAACACTGATCAGATGGAACATTGCTTTCAAACAGATCTAAAATGGGCAGTTTTCAAGAAGCAGTGACAATCCTTACTGTAATTTTGACATTGCCATACATGGCAAAAATGTTATCTTGTTGTTATTGATGTGCAATATACAAGTATCATTACTATTAAAAAAATAATAAATTAAAATTTTATATTTGACTCCATGTTGTGTGATTGTATGTAACTACCATGTTTTTTTGGCATTTATTTTGTTAATCTCCTATTGAAGGTAGCAGCTGCCAAAACTGGTAGAGTGTAATGAATAAAAATATTATACAACTCTTGGGACAAGAATGATTTTTAAAAATACATTGTGCCTGTAGTTTGCCACCTGAAAACAACATTAAAAGCTTTTTAAGCCTAGAAAGCATCTTTAAAGCTTGGTGAACATTCGAAACATGCAGCTTGAATCGTAGCTGGTTCAGTGCGTAAAAGTGTACTACTAGGTTTGCTATGAATTGGACATAAGAGTTGATCTTACTCAGAAACACTTGGTAGCTTTTATAATCAAGGGGGGTATCATTTTGTTGATCATGGCAACATAATCTTTCCTTGGTTACAGTATATTTGTCGACAGCTTAAATGCTAAACAAGTCGAGGATGGTTACATGAAATAAGGGGATTTGAAAGAGGGTGTTCCTGAAACCAAGGGCACCAAATGAGTTGTGAAACAACGTGGGCCGCGGTGGAGTAGCCGAGCGGACTAAGGTGGCTCACTGCAGAGCACGCGGTTGCTCGCCATCAGAGGTTCGAGTCCTCCCTGGGGCATTTGTGTGTGTGTGTGTGTGTGTGTGTGTGTGTGTGTGTGTGTGTGTTGTTCTTCGATTAGTAAGTAGTTTTTAAAGTTTCTGACACACAATTCAATAAAAACTAAAATTTTAATTACACAGAATGAAAACATGATAAGGGAGACTGAACAGTTCAAATTTCTAGGCATTTACATAGTAAGCTTTTGTGGAAAGCCCATGGTCAGGATGTTGTTCAAAAACTAAATGCTGCATAGTTTACCATTCAATTTCTAAAATTATGGATAGTTCAACATAAAAGGTAGTTTACTTTGCTTATTTTTATTTGCTTATGACATATGGTGTTATTTTTGGGTTTAACTGCTCTAATTCAAAAATTGTCGACCTCTGTTTAGTAGCCTGAGAATTATGACATTGGCCTCTGAATACATATGTTGTTTAATATTAGTTGTTGTTAATAATATTTGTTTGTTCTCAAGAGTTGTCAGCTTTCACTCAGTTAATACTAGACAAAAATTGATTTTGCATTTGGATCATTCCTCCTTGACTCTTGTACAGAAAGGTGTGAAGTATTCCGCTGCATCCACTTTTATTGAACTGCCACAAGAATTCAAAGCACTTAGTAGTAATCCTCGGACTTTCAAGGCTAAACTGAAAAATTTCCTCGTGGCTCACTCTTTCTATTCTATCGAGGAATTATTGGGAGGGGGAAAAAAAAGAGAGAGAGATAATTTCTGTGTTACGTTGTTGGTCCTTTTTACTTATGCTAAGGCCTTTCATGCATAGGATTGCTATGCATTTAACTTTTTCTATAATGACTATTTTGTTATTATTTTATGTACTGACTTGTTCCATGACAATTCTCCTAAATTTGGTCCTGTGAGACATGATAAATAAACAGATAAATAAGTAATGTTACATCATATAAAAATGTATATTACATAATTATTTTTTAATTTCCAGTAATCGTGTTCACATATTGCTCTCAGAGAAAAATGATATACATTTACCAATGTGTGAAATAAATCCTAGGAAGAGCTTACACTCAATACTCAAGACATTTATGACAGTAAGTATAACATTTTATGGAAATAACAATTGAAAGTTACAAATGTGAGTAATAAAGCAAGATAGAGTATTTTATCAATGTTAGCAGAAACAATTATGCAAAGAAAAAGAGTATGCACAAAAATGTCATAGCATTAGACTGTCCATAGAAAAGGCCATGTTTGAATAGATGATTGTTGTAATATAAGACACAAACAGCAGTAGGCATATGTCTTGATGGCTACAGAAATTGTTTGAAAAACAGCAGATAATATCAGGAACTTTAGAAAAAGTGGTGACAATCAACAACTTGTACAACTTAAGAATGTTAGTGCAGTGTCCTGTGCAATCAACTGAATGTAAAATATGTGATGACACTACTTATGGGAGGAAACCATGCAATATCACATTAATGACATTGAATATAATTTAGTTGTCACTTGTCAATGCTAGGGTGATAATTATTCACATTAATTGCTATATAGTCTCTGTGTGTGGCTAGTTACAATACAGACATTTTATATTGAGCAACCATAAGGAGGCATGTATCTATTTTCAAGGAGAAATATTTAATCTATAAATATAGCAGACTTTAAAAGAAGTTCTGGACTGAAAAAGAAAATTGTAATTTTACTTCAAATATAACTTCCTGTATAAAGAAATGCATTAATTTGGTCACCTTGTGAATACTACTCTATCAGTGTGAAGGTGAACCTAAGAGTGACACATATGTGGTTAAGTGTTACCAAGGTGGAAGAAAGAACCCATATTTTGCAGAACAAAAGCAGTGCAATTAATTATTAATCAAATATAATGAAAATGCAAGAAACGTGGTAGCTAAACAAACTTTTTTTGCTTAGAGCTGCTGTACAATTTAGAATGGAGTCGTTGACTTTCCTGTGGGTTAATCGCGTCATACACACTGCAAATTTTTGTTTACTGAGTGTCCACTAGCTGGTGCTAGCAGTTGGTTTTCATGGAATCTAGTATTCAATCATAATCCAGATGAAAACTCAGTAATCTGACACTTTTTGTGAAGCTTTATTTTATGTTGGAATGTATTTCAGCCTTCATCCAAATGAAAATCAAATACTAGATTCTATGAAAGCCATCTCCTAGCACCAGCTAGTGGACTCTCGATAAACTAAAATTTGTGGTGTGTATGCCATGGTGCACCCACCAGAGGGTTAAAAACCATACACTGATAACGAAACAAATGTATTATGATGCTTGAAAGTCTGTGAAAGTCTGAAATACATTCCACCAAAAAATGAAGCTTCACAAAAAGTGTCAGATTACTGTTTTTTACAAGTAATGTTAGTATATAGGTGGTATTATGGGCTTTGAGAAAGCTTTGCATAACTACACATAAATGCTTAAAGAGAAAGAAAAAAAGAAATAAAACCTTATTCAGTGTACTTAATCAAAATGATTTTACTATAACAAACTCTGTCATTAAAAAATAACAACATGAAACTATCTGATGGAAGGAACTCTATGTAGGACATGCATGTGTATTTATCTTGGCACTTGTAGGTGTGTTTTTGAAATGCATGTTTATTTATCTTGGCAGTTGTAGGTGTGTTGTTGAAGTACACTACCATTTGTGGAAAGTGCAACACTGAGAAGGAATTATCTGAAAAGTGCCACACTTGGTGGAAGTGGCGACAGTGTGGGAGCAGTAAGTGATACGTTTTGCAGCAAGATGGGGTACATGGCAACCGAGCAGAGCCCTCCTGTGTCAGTCTGACTGGGTCAGTGTTGTGCTTAGTGTAGTCAGTGCAGAGCTGTCACACAAAGTGAAATAATGCAACGAGTGCCAGTATGGCTTATTGATGTCAAAGGTAGCCATATCAACATGTGAGCGAGTTCAAACAGAGCAAATGATCAGCCTCCGGAAAACGAGGTTGTCATATTGTGCCATTTCAGTTCGCACAGGGCATGCATCTATGACAGTGAAGTGTGTGTGGAAGCAGTGGATAGAGGAAGGTCATATGCATTTCAAGTTTTCAAATGTTTGTTAAGCTTATGGGACTTAACTGTGTGGCCATCAGTCCCTAAACTTACAAACTACTTATGAACTACCTTATACTAAAGACAGCACAAACATCCACGCCCAAAGGGGGATTCGAACTCCCACCGGGGAATGGCCGCACGCACCGCAGCATGGTGCCCCAATGCACACAGCCGTTCCACCCCGGCTCGTATACAGTGGTAAGCGGTAACTGGACCACGGAACATGACCATACTGCGTCATCCACATTGTTGTCTCATCGTTCGAGCATGCAGCAAGTGTGAACTTGTCTGCATTGATGGTTTGTCACTGTCTGCTGCAGGTTGGACTGGTTGCACGGATGCCATTATGACAGCTTTAATTGTCCAGAAACCACAAGCTCCTCCAACTGCAATGGGCACAGGAACACTGTCAATAAAGTGCTGAGTGGCAAAATGTAATCTTTTTAGACGCAACGTGTTCTGTGATGGCCGCATAGTGACTGGCAGTACCGTGGTGAGTGCAATCTGGAGGGCTGTATTGTGGAGCGGCACAGTGGACAACCACCAGGTGTGATGGTTTGGATCACCACTGTTTACAACATCCAATCTCACCTCCTACATATTGAGGGAACTTTGAACAGCAACTGGAATCTAACGAAGATTTTGGAGCCTGAAGTACTCCCCCTGCTTCAGACAATTCCTCAGTCTACTTTTAACAGGTCAATGCCCAGCGACATATTGTGAGGAATGTACAGGCCTTCTTTGAAGTGCGGCAGGTACCGTTGCTTCCCTGGACTACATGTTTGCCAGATGTCATCCATCAAACATGTCTGGTGTATGGTTTGATGGCACCTGGTGCATGACGGTCCTCCAGTGACTGGTGTTATGGATTTGTGAACTCTGATACAAACTGCATGGAGGGAAATCTCTCAGGAACGTATTCACAACCTTGTTGGTCACTGCTACAGCGTATAGCAGCTCTAATTGCAGTGCATGGTGGCCAAATGACATACTGAATAGTACAAGTACATGTGCAGATTTCAAAAGGTAATAATTTGTTACTCCTCACACGCCTTTGGTTTCCTTCTTGGTGTTGCAATTGCTGTGAATGGTAGTGTAGGTGGAACTGTGTTTCATTTAATGTTAAACAGCATAACCAGAACTGTGAGTGTAGGTTTTTCTGGGGGAGGGAAATCTTGATTAGCTTTCAGTTATTCAGCTGGGTGGTGTCATCCAGAAAGGGGCAATATTTTGGCAAGCCGACATCTTGGCATCTTCAGGTATTTCTGGATTCTGTTTAATGTTTGTTGGATGCTGCCTTTGTATCCTCTGGACCCCATTCCCCAAACAGTCTCCATCATGTGCATCGGCAAATGATTTGGGTATGGTGGCTGGGAAGTGTGATATCAAACAATTGAGCCTGTGTCGTCAGTACTGTAACAGCAGCAATCTACCCCAAGTCTCTGCCACTGGGGTGGCAACATGTCTTCATCATCTTTTGTTGGGATGTTATTTTAACCATTGTTATGGAACGTGAACTGTATGTGCAGCCATTCAGATTCCCCAACCCCCACTCATCAGGGGCATGTGTCACCTTGCCCCTTTGGCTTCCTCCTTAGATTGGGCAGACACCCCGGTACCTCACCCCCCCCCCCCCCCCCAATCATAGATATGGGACTGCTGTCATGGTCCAAGATTTCACTTGCTCTTCTGCGCACTAATGTGCTTGGGACACATCCACTTTGTGAAAGGGAACGGGGAATACAGCTGGAGGCATGTAAGTAAAAATCTGTACATCTCAGTTTACAGTAGACACTATCTCCTAGTGTTTATTCTGATTTTAGCTTGGTGAGCACATATGGAAAGGAAGTTGTTGAAGGGCCAGCAAAACCTAGTCTTCCTTCCATCATAAAGGGAAGCATTGGTTCCTTCCTTCGATCTCCATCGTGAATTTGACATTTTGGTTCAGCAAATTTGGTGTTGCAGAAAGTCTTCTACGTGATGTCGACCTTGGGACAGATTACAATTAATGTATTGCCTACACATCAAAATAATCAAGATGCTTTGTAGACTGATGACTTTAGAGCTTTTTGAACAATTGCCATATACATGTTAGCCACGATTGGTGATAGTGGACAGCCTGTCACTACTGTATATGTTTGATCATAGTAATTTACACTGAATATAAAAATACATTGACAGAAGCATAAGTTCAAACATTTTCATTAGCACTTGTCTGAACTTTTCTCATATGAAATGCTGAGACTGCCATCCTCCTAGCAGACTAAGCGCATTGTAGAATCCTGATACCACATGATGTAGACAAGCAAAAATTGTACAACTTATTAGAAGATAACACCTACAGGAGAAATAAAGATGATCATACAAACCAAGTGAAAACATAGACCATTGAGCTTCACAGACAAAGAAAATAGTGATAAAACTTTATCCTTGAGCAGCTATGTTATGTAGACTTTACAAACTACTTAAACCTCACAGATTAGATTAGATTAATACTTGTTCCATAGATCATGAATACGACACTTCATAATGATGTGGAACGTGTCAAGTTAATGAAGGGTGTCTGTACAAGACGTTACATTACACAAAATATTACATGACACAATTTTTTTTTTTTTTTTTTAATATTTACTAATTTATATCTTAAAAACTCATCCAATGAGTAGGAGGAGTTGTCATTCAGAAATTCTTTTAATTTATTTTTAAATTCTAGTTGGCTATCTGTCAGGCTTCTTGATGCTGCTTGGTAGGTGACCAAAGACTTTTGTAATGTCATCATAATTTACCCCTTTCTGTGCCAAACTCAGATTTAGCCCTACATAGTGAAGATCATCCTTTCTCCTGGTGTTATAGCTGTTCACACTATTACTTTTGAACTGGGTTGGATTATTAACAACAAATTTCAAAAGTGAATATATATATATATACTGTGAAGTTACTGTGAGGATACCTAAATCCTTAAATAGATGTCTGCAGGATGAGCGTGGGTGGGCTCCAGCAATTATTCTGATTACACGCTTTTGTGTAATGAATACATTTTTACTCGCTGATGATTTACCCCAATGCCATACAAAAGCAGTGAATGAAAATAGGCATAGTAAGCTAATTTACTGAGATTCTTATCTCCAAAATTTGCAATAACCCTAACAGTATACATAGCTGAACTCAAACGCTTCAGCAGACTTTGTATGTGTTGCTTCCAGTTTAATCTCTCATCAATTCATACCCCTAAAAATTTTGAAAATTCTATCTTAGTTACAGACTTCTTTCAGTTAAAATTTCCGGGCTGTTAGGCTGTGGTCGATGGATAAAACTCTCCCCTTGCATTTCGTCAGATGCCACTTAGCCTCCAAAGATGTATTCTGCAGATGAAGACGAAACATAGGGGAGAGTTCTATCCATTGACCACGGCCTACCAGCCCGGAAATTTTAAGTGAAATTGACACCAGCCGTGAAAGCCTACATTGTATGATTACAGACTTCTGTTTGAAGTCTATATTTATTACTGTTGTTGTGTCATTTACTGTGCAGAACTGTATATACAGTGTTTTATCAAAATTTAATGAGAATTCGTTTGTAGAGAACCACTTAATAATTTTGTGAAAAACATTTACAATTACATCACTTAGTTCTTGTTTTTTAGATGTGGTTACTATATTTGTATCATTAGCAAAAAGAAGTAACTTTGCATCTTCATCAATGTAGAATTGCAAGTCATTTATGTATATCAAGAACATTAAAGGACCTAAGACCAAACTCTGTGGCACTCCATCCTTGATAGCCCCCCAGTTTGAGGAATCGGCTGATGTTTCGACATTACATGAACCACTTATTTCAACTTTCTGCATTCTTCCAGTTAAGTATGAATTAAACCATTTGTGCACTGCCACAGTCAGACCATAATGATTAAGCTTATCGAGAATAATTCCATGATTTACACAATAAAAGGCCTTTGAAAGATCACAAAAAATACCAATGGGTGACGTCCGGTTATTCAGAGCATTTAATATTTGATCGGTGAAGGCATATATGGCATTTTTTTGTTGAAAAGCCTTTCTGAAAACCAAACTGACATTTGGTTTGTACTTTGTTTTTACAAATATGGGAGGCTACTTTTGAATACATTACTTTCACAAAAAATTTTGATAAGCTGTCAGAAGAGAGATTGGGCTGTAGTTGTTAACATCTGATGTATCCCCTTTTCTATGCAATGGTCTTTCAGGGGAAACACAAGGAATGAATGTCTCTTCATCCGATTGTTAGCAACATCATCAGATCAAATAGGTGTTAGTGAAACACTTGATATCTATACTCAGCCACTTTGTGGGCAAATGTCAGCACCACACCATCCAGTAGTTCCAGAACGTCTGACTGCAAGAGCAACTTGCATTGAGCTTCAGTGTGGTATTTCTCTTTACAAAGATACCTCTAAAACAGTTCCTAAATGTTTTTTGAGGAAAGTTCAGACCAAAGCTTACAAAACTGTTTGGGTGTGTACTTACATCACAATACTTCTTAAATTGACAGAAATTACTATGAACAAACAAAACAGCATAGCGACGAGCTGCCCACTTTCGTCAGTTTCAGTAGTAGAGGAAGTCCGACTACAATGATATACCATTTAGTTTTGAGGTGATTATTGTCGTGTTTCCACCAACGAACAAACCGCGTAATTATTGCTTCAGAAACCATGATATTAAATAAAATTTGTATCAGGAGTTTGGCTCATTCACTTGCAGGATTTGCTATCATGGTGACATGTTACTAACTTAATATAAACCTTATTATTTTGTAATTCTTGTAAAACATGAGTAATATGTCGTTTTACACTGATGACAAGGTGAAATGACATAGGAGTAAGAAAAAGTAACATGGTCAGGTAAAAATGAGATATGTGATAGACTTAATACATTTGTAATTAAGAACAAATAAAACACTATTCCTGGAACCAATCTTCAATAGTATTGGTTTAGGTTTCTCAGTTCAATTGTACAAAAAGTGAAGATTGGAAATATAATCACAAATGTGAAAATCTTGGGAAACATCACTGATGTTACCAAAAAGGTCATTTTCGTGAAAGATTTATTCTTCAAATCTAAGTTTGCTCTTTGCTCTTTTATTTGCAGTGCATTCATCTTTCTTGTGTCTGTTGTCACATTTCTGTTGAAGTTGTGTAACACAGGGGCTGTGGTGAGTGAATATGTACCTTGTTTTTGTTTTCTTTTGAATACATTCTCCAGCTAAACAGAATGGATGCCATTGCCACTTGAGTGGGAGTCACATTCACATCTACAAATTCAACATCTTTATTTGCATTCAGTTTCGAAAAAGAGGTGGTCGACTTAGCAAAAAAATGTTCAGCTGTGCTCTAGCATGCCCTCTTACCTTTAAAAACATATCTAAAATTGTACATGATGAGATAACTTATACTTTAATTGAATATGTAATTACCTACAATGCTAATGAGTGAATCTATATGAATACAAATAAAAAGTTGGAGGCTTAACTAAAAGTTGCTGATTTACAGTTATAAGACAGAAGCTGACATATACTTAGGATTAAATATGTCTTTTGACCTTTCTATGAGGCATAATGCAGGTGGCGCCACTTAGCTAGTTTTATCCATAGCCTTGCTATGTCATTTCAATGGAGTCTGTCATTATAGTCTGACTTTTCCTACCTGAATTGTCTGTGTCAAAATAGCAAATTCTCGACGGAGATAAAAGAGAACAAATGAGCTTCACTTTTTTAATGTGTTCATCAAGTGAAGATCAGAAGGTGCACTAAAGTCACAACTTCTATGATATACCAATACATACAAATTTCTACTTGCATACCTCCAGCCATCATGGTCCTGTACAGGAAGAAGGGGTCTTAAGCATACTAGTCCACAGAGCAAGCAAAATCTCAGACAGTGACAGTCTAGTAGCTGAATTGTGACACTTACTGGCCATGTATTGTATGTACAGTTACAGTTGCCAGAACTGGGAGTAAACTGCATTCCTTAGTGGTGTGCAAAAATGTATGTAGGCCAGGGAATTTTGATGATACAAGAAAGATACATTGAATATAACACCATACAGACAACAGAGACGGTTGTGGCAGAGCATTTCATCTCCCAGAGAGGTTCCATGATTTACAATGGCATTGTTGCAACAGTCCAACACCTTTTGGGATTGTGTTTGCAAAGAGGCTGCAGAGATGCAACTACAAGAAAAACAAATAAATAAAGAGCCCAGATTTGTATTAATCAAGGCCTGATGTGTGATAAGAGCACAACAATCTGCTCCCATCATGACTTCTGAAGAAGACAAAGATGCATTATCACCACTGCTGCAGAGACCTGAACCCATCTTTAGCAGTACTGAGCACCCAGTTGCAATTTCCAACATCCCCCTCTCCTACCACTCACTACTGGATATGAACCAGGTGTGGAGTTGGTCAAATGGAGGTTACAGGGGATGAGCGGAGGGAGAAGACAAGAATGTAAAGACAGCTTTCATCAAACACCACTGAGAGTCCAGGAACACCTGAAGGTGGCAATAAGTCAGTTTCTGAAATATTGCAAGTTTTGAATGCTGCCCCCAGGTTGAATACCTGAGAAATATTCAACATTTCCTTGGACAGCCTAAAATCACTCATCAAGAACCTCTGCAGGAAGAAGAGACATGGCAAAATCAAGAGGTTTGAAAAGCATTGGATCAGGAAGGGGCACCCGTTTGTCTTCCGTGTCTTTCTTCCGAGATGTCGAGGAGAACAAATCATATCATCTTTTATGTGTGTGTTTCATCGTACTACAACTTAGGACACCAAATGGATCACCTGATGAGCCATCAGGGCTCTGGTCATGGACAGGATCTGGTACTCGATGCAAACTCAATGAGACTTGATTCATCTACAGTTGGCATAGTGAACACCTTCCAAACATACTTAAGCTATAAGAACTGTCATCAAGTGTAAAGAAGAAATTATTGATGGTACTACTACCTTATCTGTAATAGAAAAAGGGATAATCTTCACACAGACATAACTGATCATACACACAAAAGCACACTTTATCAGTGAAGTGGAATATGCCACTCCTGCACTTCTGTGCAGTGCTGCAGAGGAAATATGGTGAGAAACATGCAATGTACTTGCCAGGGTTTCTGTAGTAAAGCCAAACATCTCCAAGGAAAAGAGGAGTGCTCTTAAATGTCTCTCTGATGATGTTAAGACAGGCATCATCCCAATAAATAAAGGGAATTGTACTATCCTGCTAGGTCTCCAGAACTAAGAGGCAACTGTGTCCCTTGCCAATATAAGAAAATGTGTGTAGGACAGACCATCCAGATGATACAGAAGAGATACACTAGGCATAAATGCAACATAGAAAATGTACAGCTCGTAAAGTCTGCTTTGACAGAGCACTGCATCTCCAATGGATGTTACAAAAACTACAATGGCACATATGTTCAACAGTCAACATTCTTCTGGGATTGTATTCTCAAACAGACTGTGGAGAGCTGACTACATGATGGAGTAATAAATAAAGACAGTATACCCGGATCACAATAACAAAGTGATTGACGTCTAGCTGTTTGCACGACCGCTACCTCAGCAAGAGCCAATCAGAAAACACGCTCGGTCACACCTTCTGCTAGTGCACTGTTGCAAAATCTTGCTACTATTGCAGTTAGCGGCTGCTGTAACCAGTTGCAGACGACACTCACAGCTTGTAACAGCTTGTGATCCATTTCATTTCGTCGTGTGCTTTGTCTCTTTGTGTGCGAAGTTCATCTTGTGCTGCAAAATGTCAGACTGAGTTAATGGAAGCATGCTGAGAAGTGTGGTGGCCAAGCGTAAGCTTCAACGATCTGGTCATGTTTTCCGTGCTCAGACATGGGAGTTTGTGTGATCAGTGCGCAAATATTTTGTGGAGGAGAGAGACAATGATGCAACCCTGTTGCCTCTAACAAAGGTAGTGGAAAGAACTGCAGACACTTTGAATATACATAAAAAATACTGTAGTAAAAATCTGCAAAGAAATGTACTGTGCAGAAGAAGACGAGCCAGTCTCATCTAAACTACGGACACTTGGGGGGGAAAGGAGGAGAGAAGCATGGGTAATAAATTTGGACTCTTTCCAACAAGATGCTGTTTGTCACCACATATTTGGATACTACGAGAGAAAGGAGCACCCCACTGTCAAGACACTGTGCATTACTCTTCGTGAGACAGAATTAATCAGTGGCAGAAAGACATCTTTGTTAAAAGTTGTGAAATCTCTTGGCTTTTGGTACAAGAAGATTAATGGGCACAAAATTATCATGGAAAGAGTGATATTATGGCGTGGCATTGTCATTTATAAGAGAAATAGTTAAAGTGCCATTTCAAGACATTTGTGTGGCTCGAGAAAACGTGGATAAATGCCGGCCATGCCATTAAAAAAGACTGGACGGATGACAGTATGTGTGGAAGTTCTTCTGTTCCTGTGGGCAAGGGCTCACGAATCATTGTATTACATGCAGGGACTTCATCTGCTTTTTTACCCAACTGTCTTCTGGTTTATAAATTGCGAAAACCTAATGTTTATCACGAGGAAATTAACCACAACAGTTTCCTCAAGTGGTTCAAGGGACAGCTTCTACAGAACTTAAATTGGCCGTCTGAGATTGTAATGGACAATGCTCCATACCATTCGGTACATTGTTGGTAAAATTGCTAAAGAACGTAGACGCAGGGTTGTTAGGTTTCCACTGTACAACTGCCACTTCAATGCAATTGAAATGATTTGGGCACAAATAAAACATAATGTGGTGACCAATAACAAAAGGTTCACAATTGCTGAAATTCAGAAATTGTAGAGGAAGCAATGGCTCAAATAGCACCAGAGAAGTGGAGTAATGTTGAGCGCCACACAGAAACAATTATTAAATACACCTGGAAAAATGAAGTTAGGATAGAAAATAGCATTGAGAACGTCATTATACCCTTGGGCAATTTCATTCTCTCTTCCATGGACAACAGCACAGACAATGACAGTGACAGAGAAGAAAGTGACTCTGAACTAAGTGGCATTTACCCTTTGCCATAATTCATTGTGATTTTTTGTATGTGTCATAAATCAGACTTTTGACTGAATCGTGTATACCACTTTTCCAAGCTACATCTCATCTTGATAAGGCATACTTCTCTCATGTGTATCACAGTGCATGCAGTGATTGGTAAGTACTGAAATACTGAAGTAGTTTCTTTTATTTCAATATTGTGAGTTACTGTATTGACATGAATGATTCAGATCCATTTCAATACCATAATGAATACGCCAGTGCGAAGTTGTTAAGATGTAGAAATATTAGGAAAGAAGTATTATTTTATATGCAGGAGTTTGTTCAGTAGGCAAAACTGATATTATGATCAAATATTAAGACGAAAAATCCCTAGCAGGAAAAATTATATATAAAAAAATAGACGAAGATTACTCACCAGGCGAAGGAGCACAGGTGTGACAGCAACACAAATAATTAAATGAACACACACACACACACACACACACACACACACACACACACACACACACACACACAAACGCAAGCTTTCGCAACAAAGTTGCTTCTTCAGGCAGAAGGGAAGGAGAGGGAAAAGGAAATGATGAGGGTTTTAAGGAAGGGGGTAAGGAGCCATTCCAATCACAGGAATTTCTATAGTTGTCTGCCTAGGTGTGTTTGCGTCTATGTAAATGTATGGGTGTGTGTGTGTTTTTGTTCAACTTCCTTTTCTTCCCCCAAGGTAAGTCTTTCCTCCCCTGGGATTGGAATGGCTCCTTACCCCCTTCCTTAAAACCCTCATCATTTCCTTTTCCCTCTCCTTCCCTTCTGCCTGAAGAAGCAACTTTGTTGCGAAAGCTTGCGTTTGTGTGTGTGTGTGTGTGTGTGTGTGTGTGTGTGTGTGTGTGTGTGTGTGTGTATTCATTTAATTATTTGTGTTGCTGTCACACCTGTGCTCCTTCACCTGGTGAGTAATCTTCGTCTATTTTTTATATATGATATTATGATCATTTACACAATTTCAAAACCACATTAAAAGGTGGCATGGAAAGGCAGTATGGAAGCTACAGCACACAGCTGTTGCTGCTGCAGCCATGCCGTGCTCACACGCACAGCTGAACCGGCGTCGCTCCCCTCCACACGCAGCTCTGCTTCACTGTCAGTCACTTTCTTATCCTGACCTGGTTATAGCTTTAAAATATGCAGAGCCCAGGATCGAACCTTGGTATGATCTCAGCATATCTGCCATTTACATATAAATCCACTCCCAATATGAATTCTGACGAAGAATATGAGGATGGATTGCCACTACTGCTGCAGGTGCATTGTCACCAGGCTTTGACAGTATTGAGAACCCTGAGCTTGACTCCAAATGTTGCATTTTCCCTATCACCAAATTCAGAAGCAGCCAAATGGTAGCTGCAGGAGTTGAGGAAAGAATACAAAGGTGACACCCAGAAGACATCACTCAGACTCTCGGACTGCCTGATGGTTGAAATGAGTCAGTTTGCTAAATATCACACCTTTTGGAGGACACCGCCCAGCTGAATACCTGATAAATATTCTAAGATAACTAGAAATTAATTGTTCTGAATTGTAATTAGGCAAGGGTTTTAAATTCTATGTAGATATCTTATTGTTGATCTCTAGATGCAGGTTAACATAAAATTAATACCCACCAAATGAGATAACACAGTCAAAACTGGGCTTCCATTAAAGGAGAGTTGTTTATATCCAAGTACAAGGGCAGCTGAATACCTGATAAATATTCTAATATAACTAGAAATTAATTGTTCTGAATTGTAATTAGGCAAGGATTTTAAATTCTATGTAGATATTTTATTGTTGATCTCTAGATGCAGGGTAACATAAAATTAATATCCACCAAATGAGATAACACAGTCAAAACTGGACTTCCATTAAAGGAGAGTTGTTTATATCCAAGTACAAGGGCAGTTATTTATGTTTCTCTTAGTTATATCACTTCAGGAAGGTGCAGGGAGAATGATTTTAAAAGCCTACAACTGCTTGTTTTTATCCGTATTTTTCAATGGATTAATTAGTTATCAGCTGTTAATAACATGATAGATAGTCAGTTCCCCTCAGGCCAACTAATTTTACCTTTTCCAAAGTTGCTAACAAAAGGCATTGAAAGTTTATTATCATTGTCTATAGGAATATAATAATAGTGGTACATTTTTCTAATTTAAATTAAAAAGGTTGTGTGGTATAATTAATATAGCATATTACTACAAAATATCCAAGCAGTAACAATAGTTAACATAATAAAAATTACATTGCTTCCAGGAAATATTTGGTGCAGATGTAGCACCACACAAGCCACATGGAGTGCTGAGTGTGGAATATTCAGGAAAACCTGAAGGTATAAATGATGGAGTCTGCCTTACCATTCTTGTTTCATTTCGGAAACCTCTCGAAGAAGTTGGTATAATAGACAAATATACGTGGCTTGAAGTTTCAGAGACATTGGGCAAAGAAATTCTGAATAAGCTTCCTAAGAACATGGTTACTCCATTAAATGTTATTCGATGAACTTTGTTTTAAAATATTATACCAAACCTATTTATCATGTATATAATGTGTATTTTCATTAATAATTATTACTGTTCCATTAACAATATTTTCAACTTCCAATGATAACATATGACATGTATTGTTCAGGTTTTTTATTTATATATTTGCAGACAAAATTTAATATGAATGTTAGTGCTTGCAGAAAATAAAGGAAAGCTAGCTTTTAGAGTAAAATTTGTGGGTAGAAGGAAAAGAGATACAGAAAGACAACTGAAGGAAGATGAAAATTTAGATAGTTTGAAAGCACTTCAAGGTTACAAGTATTCAGAGAAGAAGATATTCCATGACAGGATGTGTTGTAGATGGAATAAATGTATGCACTTAAGAATATTTAAGTTCCTAGAATAGGTGCTGTAAAGCAGAGATTGTATGTAATGAAAAACAGTATAATGTTTTGAGGAGAGAGAGAGGAATGAATGAATGAATGAGTTAGTGAGTGAGCGTGTGGCTGTTTTCAACATAACATCACAAAATGTGTAACTCTTTCTGTGATACTTACCTGAATTTTGTATTAGAGGCTGTCAAACACGGCCTGGCTCCCGCTCATTCCCGCCAGAGGGATCGGCTAGCGAGACCGCTGTACCCGGGAGCCGGCCGTGCCGATAATGCAGTCTCGGGAGCGAGAAGACTCGGTACTCCCTGCTGGCATGAGGAACAGCAGTGTGCATGCGCACGGCCAGCCCCCTCACGGCACCGTTAATTATTGCGCCCGTCCGGCACACGTCTCAGGGTGCGTGCACACTGCCGGCCGGGCCGAGCCGAGCCGAGCCGAGCGGGGATGTGCCAAGACGAAAAAGAGGGGGGGAAAACAACTTTTTCGATTTTCAAGTTGTAAGAAATTTTGACGGTATATAAGATCACATCGCATCGTTTTATCAACTTATTTTTTCCTTACAAGCTTTGCCTTGCCTGTGAAAAATAAAAAGTCTACTTTTCATTCCGCATGAGTTTTCAGTTTCATAAAGCTCCTCACTCGATTTTGATGAAAGTATTCGGTTAAAAAATCTGATTTTTGGACACAGGGTAGTACGACATCTTAGCTTTCCAATAAAACATTCACCTTTTCGAAATTCGTAACAATCGTTTTCAAATGATGCTTTTTGTCAGGTATGCACACTTGATTTACAAATCGTGTATTGAAAAAGTTCGATAGCGAGCAGCTTACTGTACTATGCATTTTAGGTCATACATTATAGCTAGTGAAATTGAGCTAAAAGAACAGAAAAGTTTTTGAAATGGTTATTGCACTGATATCAACCTCCTTTCACAAGTAATTGTGAGTTATCTGAGTGGCATCATGCCACGTCTGCAAGCCTACACTATTTAGCCTTCTCTTAAGACGGGCGTGGTGGCCGAGGGAACTGCGACGCGCCAGTCAATCTGCACGGCCGCTACGGTCGGGAGTTCGAATCCCTCCCTCGGGCATGGATATTTGTGTCGTCTTTAGTATAAGGTAGTTCATAAGTAGTTTGTAAGTTTAGGGACCCCACTGTTAATTCCCTTAAGCTTAACAAACATTTGAACCTTCTCTTAATTTTCACTTTTGTAACTCCCAGAAAATGTTCTACCACAAGGTGAAACAACTTATATGCAGTGTCTCACATAAAAGCGCTATCCCTCACACCGAGACTAAAGTAGGAGTACATAACAGTAAAATTAAAGACATTTAGTTACCTCCTGATAAGGGATGCTGCAACTTATAGCCATGGGGGTACGTCAGGTGTGCCAGATTTATGTGGTACACGCTGTACATGTTTCAGCTCATCTCCACTTTCAAAGAACTCTACATGGTTCTCAGAATTTTTATTTATTATGTTAGGAAGCTGTCTGATGGGAACTGCTTTTCTATGAACATTTCCTGATTCTCACAATTTTTCTTGTCTCCATGGTACTTTCATATCGATTTTTATACTTTAAATGAAAGGAAAATGCGCAGATTTAGTTTAGGCTCAGACACTGCAGATCAGTAGAGGATGAGAAGCAGGTGTCATTTGTTTCATTTTGTGACTTGTTTTTTCGTTATTAGTGGGCCTGTGGCCAGCAACAAGGGATCATCACCCACTGTCACTGGAAGATCGAAGGAAACATGGGTGTGACCAGTACTTGTTCACTGCCATCTACTTTGAGCCAGCTAACTGTTAATTGATTTTGTAATTTTATTACTATTGTTTGCACACTGTAGTGACTCATAGAATTATAAACACATTAGAAATATGTGGTATGGATCCATCCCATTAATTTCGACTAACATTTAGGAAAGATAGAGGACCCGTGCGAATACTTCGCACCGTTAGTGGAATGACTAAAACGTTGGGAAGACATGGAAGTAAAGTTGAATGTTCACGCATAGCTTTCTTCAGAATCAATCCGTGCAAGTGTTTAAAAGCACAAATGAAAGATCTTGATCCGTTGAGCGTTGTTAGGTCAAAGAGAACTGTGTACTTTATTTAGAACCGAAGATATCCTAAAACAAACCGATTAAAATATTCAATGCAAGGACAGAAGGATCCCGCGTTTGAATGAAACTTAAGGAAGGAGACACTTAAGTTAATTATGATACTTGAGACGAATCTGCGAATAAATACCTTTAAAGCGAAAATGAAGGAAATGGGTCGGATAGAACAGCCTGACTGAATGACTTTAGTTTAAAGCCAGGACATCTCCATAAGAAATATACAGAAGAAAATCTTGATTGAGTGTAGAAAAAGTGGATGAATACCTTTAGTTTTACACAAAAATGAAGGAAATCAGCTGGGTAGTTTAGTCTGTCCGACTGACTTTAGTTTTAGTAGATTCTTTTAATATATAATATAATAAAATCAATGAACTGTTAGCTGGATTCTTGAAGTGGCCAGCCATCGATCTTCTGCATACAGTGGGTTTCCCTCAGAAAAAAAGTTAGAAAAAAGTGACAGACGCGTCTCATCGTTTACTGACCTGTCCTGCAGTCTCTGAGGCTAAAGTAAACCAGCGTATGTTGAAAATTCGAAAGTACCATCTTGCAGACAAAGAAAATTGTCTTCAAATGATATAGCAAAATGTTCGTACACACGTTGTTCGTCTCAAACAGGTTACTAAAAGCAACTCAGTTCATTCTTACTTTCATCTCAGACGTGAAAGTACCGCATTTATGTCGGACACACTGTATACAATTATTTTCACCCTGTGGGAACACATTTTCCCAAAGCTACAAAAGCGAAAAGGTATATATTGTGTCTTAGGAGTAGATGCATCAATAATATAAATATCTTTTGACTTTCTCGTTCATCTGCAACTAGAAAGCTGTTAACTGTAATGTCACAATTTTATTTCAGTCCATTAAGAGCAAAGTCGCAGTTTACATTACTTTGTTCTTCTCTTCTAGTTCCAAACACGAAATATAAATTCCATGAATTGTATTGTGTGGAAAAAACCAGATGTATGCCTCTCAAAGTCAAGTATGATGTGGTGTAAAACCGTAGCAGATAGTTGTCCATTGTAATCGGTTGCCACCTAAGAAAAATTAGTTCATTATTGTTCTCTGATTATGGATCTTTAACACATCACGAGGGACCGACAAACATAGCCAGCAATTCAGATGTTTCGGCACTGCAGTGCTTCACGCTACGCTCAACACAGGCTGAGTTCGTAGACTCGTGATCGCGGCCCGAGGGCGCTCAGATAACTTGCAATTACTTGTGAAAGGAGGTAGATATCAGTGTGATTACCATTTCAAAAACTTTTTTGTTCTTTTAGCTCCATTTCATTCGCTGTAATATATGGTCTAAAAATAACAGAACAGTAACCTGCCCGCTATCTAACTTTTTCAATACACGATTTGTAAATCAAGTGCATATACTTGAGAAATAGCGTCATTTGAAAATGACTGTTAGGAATTACGGAAAGGTGAATGTCTTATACGAAAGCTAAGATGTTTTAGTATAATGTTTCCAAAAATCAGATTTTTTAACCGAATACTTTCATCAAAATCGAGTGAGGAGCGTTACGGAACTAAAAACTCGTGCGGAATGAAAATTAGCCTTTTTATTTTTTCACAGGCAAGGCAAAACTAGTAAGGAAAAACTAATTTCATAAAACGATGCAGCATGATCTTGTATACCATCAACAATTTTTACAACGTGAAAATTGAAAAAGTGTACTTTCACCCTTTTTTTGTCTTGGGTAAGTCGGCGCATTGTGTGAACACACAGCCGGAGGCGTGCGCCGACTAGGCTGAGGCGGCTCAGACAAGCTCAGCTCGGCCTGGCGGGTGCGCATGAACTCGGGAGTATCGTGACTCATCCTGCCCGAAACGCTCTCGCGAGTATGACGTCATCGCTCCCCCTCTACCAACCCTTTACCTGCCGCCAGCTGTTGAGAGCGAGCGCTGCGGGAACCGAGCGGGAGTGGAGGCCGTTTTGACCGGCTCTATTTTGTATACTCTAATCAAACCCACAGTGAAGTTCTCGTGTTGGTCTCTGGAACAGTTTTTTTTTAAGCTCATTGAGTGTGTTGCAGACTACATGATTCCAAAATCTACTTAATTTCATCTGTGGTCAGAGAGCACATAACAATGACGTCCATAGATTACAAAACTGACTGATATTTTCTGTGGTAGTTTTGTATTTCAGTGTTCTTAGTGTGCTACATTCTTTTGTACATCTTTTAATTACAAAATATTTTAAACTGTGTGTGAGTTTATTTATCCCTAATATTATTATTTAGCATTTATAAGTCCGTCCATCATCTCCTCCCCAGAACCCCCCCCCCCTCATTATTTGTTTCCCTCATTTCTAGGCATCTGCAAATAGGTTTCATATAGAGCAGCTAGTTACATTCAGTCCCTACACAACAATTTTTTAAATTAACTTCACCTTTCATTGATTGAATCATTGTATGCCAGTAACTTTGTTTCTACTGACTACACTTTTATCTAATGACATTAATTCCCCATATTTATTCTGTAGTTTGTGACATTGTACTGTTACCTACAAACTGCTATGCTGCTGCACATTATCTTTCATTTTGTAAACATCGGCATGACACATTCCAATTAGTAAGTTATATGTATTTGAAAGAATTTTAATTGTTTCATTACCTAATTTTATATGTTGTTAGATTAATGTGTTGACCTTTGAAATTTGTGTTTTTTAAGTGTTATTATAATGTTTGATTTTTTACTTGTTGTTAATTGTTCACAGTTTTTTTTGTGATTTTTATTTTATCACTTTTTGTAATTATAACATAAAATATGTAAAATTGACCTGTTATTGTTTTTCATTGGAATCTACATACTGTGTGGACCTTCTTTCACTTATCACTTACTGGGCAACATGCCAAGTAATTGTGGTTCTTTGGGCATTAATAAACAACATATAATGATCACAGAGAGTGAAAAATCAGTAAATCCAAGTGTTTTATCATATAAAGTTTGATATTCATATGATACTGTGAATCTCTATCAAATAAAACTTGATGCAAAATGTTGAGCTGTGAAACACAAATGTTAATTAATGAATAAAGAGAATGATAAATGTAGAAAAATAAGAGAACATCATTGTTTCTTTTACACACATTCTTTAAATGAAATTATGGATCCAAAATAATTAAGTCTGTGGAATTTTCTCATACTACTGACAGCAAACATTAAGAATCCGCATTTATATCCTTCATTATTGTGGATGAAGTTCCCCTAACTTGGTTAAATGACAACCATCAAATGTATGGTAATATTGCCATTCTATATGCTCTATGCCTACTTTGTTCTTTTCTGTTTTCCACTACTCAAAACTCACTATTTGAAGCATGGTAATCAGTGTCAAATGGTTTGTTGTTATTTGCAGGTGTTATAGAGCAACCAACATCAGTGATTTTAAGGGGATTTAGCCTCAATAAAATTAAACTAAACAATTGCATTACATTATTTTTGGAATGAATGAGACTCGATCAGTAACTATTAAGGGGGGGAAACATACTTCACTTACTTTCACTCTATTGTCATATGGTATTATATTTTGGGGGAACGCCACAAACGGAGACAGGGTTTTTAGATTGCAAAAGAGTATAATTGTGTGAGTCAGAAAAGTGATGATGTTATGAGTGTGTTTAAAAATATATGTCTGTATTATCTGTATGTCCTTATTTCTACCACATATTGTTTATACCACAAATGGTAATTAGTATGAGGAAAGCACAGCCATGGGATGCCAGCACTGGCCAAGAAATATTTACTGCCTCATTCTTTCTCTCCTCCTTACTTTTCCCCCAGGCAAACACTCTTATTTCTCTAGAAATTTGAACATAAAAATGACCACTTGTTGGCTATAGTGTTTATCACTATGCAGTCCTTTCAAAATTTGTCATTCAGGGAATTTGGAATATTATAGTTTGCTTCATTGAATTCATACTTATAACAAAGATTACAGACAAAATGTGTGAAAGAAACAAGTGGTCAGTAAGGCAACCTGGAGGATAATAAATAAATATGCTATAATACAGGAGAGTTTGTTACTCTAAGGTGTTACAGTTACAGAAATGTCTTATTTGTAGGGACATGATTTTTTTTTCTTCGTAGTTAGCTACATATACTTGTTGAATTATGGCAACATTATTTCACATTAGCTGAATGTTTATTAGTGCCTCTTTATAGTTACAGAACTTACAAGGAGATGACACCTACTTGTCATCACCAAATTCATCCACATTTATGGTACATGTAGGATTATGGTGAGACATGAAAGTGCCCCAAGTGGTAACTCCAATTAGGAAATAAGAGGAACTTTGGTACACATCTATCACTCATCAAATATTTATATGCTCCTTGCCATTGTGTAAACTACTGACATCAAAATTAACCACAACAATGTATAGGTTATTTTGTATTTATATATGGACATCAGCATGGGATATCATAATTTAAAACAAGTGCATTATCTTGCAAAGTTAGGGTTGTGAATGGTCCATAAGTTGCAAACACAAATAATTGCATACAGCAAATTTAATTTGACTTTGGTGGTGCTATCAGCACAAACAACACCAACACCAGTGACACCAGCCTGAAAGACGGGCAGCTATATAAAGGCCGTTACTAGACAACAGATAATCCATCACCATACTTTCAAGTTCCATGTAGGTACTGTGCTGCCTATTTTATACTGTGCTACATTAGGGTGACCAGATTTTCAAAATCGAAATATGGGACACACATGGGATGCAAAACCAAACATTGCCTTTACCAGCCTTCGTGTCACTTATTACCATACACATAAACACACAAATTAATCTGCACATAATATACCATGAAACAAAGCCATTATCCTCCTCCCACTGCCCCAAAGCTAATATGATGCAGTTGGTGGTTCTCGTATTTACATGTGATTCTCTCTAAATCACCTGTATTTTTTTTTAAAGAAAGCTACTGTATGCTGTGAACAGAAAGTGTGGTTTTGAGTACAATATAAAACATTTACGACAACACTAAAAGTATTTCATTGCTGAAAAAGTGTTCAAATGTTTGTAAATCAAAGGGACTTAACTGCTGCAGTTATAGGTCCCTAGGCTTACAAACTACTTAAACTAACTTTTAACTTATGGTAAGGACGAAGCGCACACACACACACACACACACACACACACACGCCTGACAGAGGACTTGAACCTCTGACAATGAGCAACCACACGCTCCGTGGCAAGATGCCTTTAGAGCCCGTGGCCACTCCACTGCGGTCTTTAGTTGCTGAAAGAACACAAAACCAACGGGACAAACATAGGAATTATTACTTATGCAGTTTACTTGTTTCTCTCTCGAATACAGTTTGTAGAAGAATGTTGTTCAAGAGTTTGGTATTTGGACATAAATTTTCATAATAAACAATACATAAAGTATTATGAAAATGAGTTTTTGTTGTAATTATTTCCTTCACAGTTTGCACACTAAATATGTTTTTTGTGCAGTCCATAAACTATTTGTGATAAAGAATACTCATTCTGCAGTAGCATTAATGCCAGGTAGAGCTAGCAAAAACCCAGTAGGACCTTATGATATACAAATTTTTGCACCAGATATCTTGAGATGTGTGTTAGTTGAAAATGAGAGACCAGTCTTTATGAACTCTCTTTACAGTTCTCAATTAATACATTTTCTCTTCACATATATTTTAACATATTTCACTTCCTGAAAAAGCTGATCTTCACATCTTGCTTTCAAAATATTTTCACAAATATCAGGTCAACTTTTAAGACTTTACTGAACAGATTCCCGGAGAAGAGCATATTTGAAATGAACCCAGTTACTTGGTTTCACCACATGAAATGGGCAAGCACATTTCCCGATATTACCAATTAACATCTTGCGAAATGAATTTGAAACCTCCAAGAAATCTGACACTTTCAACACGCTGTCTGATAAAATGAACTGATTAATGACAGAAGTTTTATACTTGGAAAAGCTGCACATTTCATCCGAAAGCATAATGTAGTTCCAACCAAAGAATTTCAAAACTCGTGCCTAATTCACTTTGAGTTAAAGCCTATTTTCTTCATTGTTTGATGATGACCACACTTGTTCTCCATTTGGATACCCTGTACATTACTTACAAACACGTTACTTCAAAATATATGGGACAATATTCATCCTCTATTTACTCTGTAAGGACAACGAGATACTGAGGCTAAATAAGGGACAGTGCTGTAAAATATGGGTCGTCTGGTCACCCTGTGCTATGAGAATTCTGGGAAATATTGCAGTAATTGCAGAAACACAACCATACCATGAGGACAATGTGGGGAAAATATTGTGGAAAGATAAAAAAATGTCAGACAGTTGTGGAAATTGTAACACGCCTGGAACGTTGGTAGATACAGAACAGGAGCCAGAATAGCCTTCACAGTGAAGCGTCAAAGCAATGATTGACGATAGTGCTGGATTTAAGATTACAGCATTTGACTGAAGAGGATCTGATCACTTCAAAAAGTTCCATAGTAATAACTGAAGAACACATTCAAATGGCAAATTTAATAACCAGAAAATATTGTACATTATATCCAAATATATGTTTGTGTGTGACAGTGAGTTGATCCGGTTCAAAGACATTGACAAAGGAAGTGAATATACAGAAGCGAAGGGTGGCATTTTGTCAGGTGATGACTATGAATCCAAAGCAAAAAAAGAAAAAAACAAAGGAGATCCAAAATCCATTCCACTGGATTACAAAATAATGGTAGTTAATTTTCCAAAAACACATCCAACGTGGAGGAGTCTGCAAACAAATGGTGTATCTTGCTTGAAGCATATTCCGGATTTGAAAATTTGGGAAGAACATACTGCAATAAAAAATGGCGGGACTCTGAATGACAAATATCACACAATTGATTCCTGGACATATGATCACTTTGTAGAAGCATGGAGTTTTAACTGACAAGTCACTATTAGAAACTTGCAACAATGGGCACTTATTGCTGAGAGGCAGTTTCCAGATTTGTAATTCAAAGCTTCAGCAACACAGGTCAAGGAGTTGGAACAAAGGCATAAAATCTCACAGAGAAAGGTTACAAAATTTGTATTGAAAAGAGATTCTGCTACTTTTGAGGAAATCCCTGCTTTGGCAGAGAATTTTTGATGCCAGACTAAAGTTCTCATCCCCAAATACAACAAGGACTTTATCAACACTGATCACATGCGTAAGCAAGACATTCTATTTATCTACATCAGTCGAAATACTCTTTGCACATGGTTTATATTTGTATCTTCTCTTTCCAGGCTGCCAGTATCGGTCAACATATGAACGAACCCTCCAACACCAAGGATCAAGAGAGATGTATGGGCCATTCCATGTCAACTCACCTAGCACTCCCTGCTCGACCATCACAGATTTTGTTAAAATTTTATGTGACCATTCACAAATGTCTCCAATGAACATTGGTAAATTTTAAGGCTTGTCGAAGCAATACTGTCAGTTGTTTGACACCATGCGCGACATTCCACAGGGTGAGCGTGAATTTTTGAAGACTTTGAGCTGTTATAACTGGGGCAATATTTCTTTCAAAGAAATGATATTTGGTCATCTTGTACAACTGTATGCATTCTCATATGAATAATAATGAAAATAATTTTACGTGCCATATACAGCCAGAAAAATTCAGCCAAATTTGCTAAAAAAAATTGGCGCCCAAAAAAACTTCAAAGTTTGGCATCCTATATCTCAGGGACTAAAGCTGTGACAAACGTACAAACGTGAAACCTGTCGTGTGGTAAGCTAACAATACAAGGTTCTCAAACATATAGTTTAATTTAGGTATCGCTTTCCAATTCTGAATTAATTAAGTGCAAAGTTGAAGATTTTAGGAAAAGATCAAAAATGCGTTCGACCTTATTATGCAAAAAAAACGAAGTCCTATGAAAGTTTCCAAACTGGACTCATTAGAAAGACCATTATTTTCTCTAAAGAAAAATCTGTATTTCATCATCCAACGCGGGCTAACAATGCTAGATAATTTGAATCAAAGTTGAACGTATAAATCACGGTACGAAAAAAGTGTTTAACTTTGGATTCTTATATGTGCTAAAGTCAGGGCCGGTCCTAGTGTGTGGGGGGGGGGGGGGGGGGGGGAGGCGTGCCGTCGCCCAGGGCGGCAGATTTTTGGGGGCGGCAAATTCCTGAACTTTTTTGTAGTTCCGATAGGTTACATTAAACAAGACAATGAAAAGTGGAAGTGTCATGTAGAAATCAGAAAATTAGTTGGAGATACAAATTTTTACAGATTGATACACATTGATACATACATCAGTGATACTGCTTTATCCTACAAGCAAAATAAACATGAAAGGTTACTACTACTACGTAGAAGCTTGAGCCAGTGTGTTCGGCAGCGTTCGGGCGCTTCCGCGTGACGTCACTGTCGATCGTGAGAAGCGGTAGAAGGGCTAGTCGTATTCTTGCGTTCGACTTTTTTTATATTTAAATCCCATAGATCCAATATAGCGAGAAATTCGCTTGGATGTAGGATGTGTCAAATGGTACAAAACGGAACATACAGAATCCCTCTTGCAACAGTATATATAAGAAAAAATTACACATAAAAAGGTATAGGCTAAAATTACACTTTACACAAAAATTACACATTACACAAAAATTACACGTTACACAAAAATTACACATTCAAAGGTTAAAAATTACACATTACACAAACACAGGTAGATCTCAGCAGCAAGAGATAGTTATATTGATAAAAATTACACATAACATGCTACCATAAAATAACATCTTGTAAATTAAAAAATATAATTAGTTAGCACAAATTGAAATATTCTTCTACTGAATAAAAGGACTTATCTAATAGATATTGTTTGATTTGATGTCTAAATTTGGGAGGTTCATGGATAAGTGATTTCAGAGATAGTGGAAGAGCATTGAACACTTTGCAGCTCATATAGTGGGCTCCTTTTTGTACAGTACTTAGGTTTTTTAATTCATAATGGAGATCTAGCTTCCTCCTGGTATTGTGAGTATGGTAACAGTCATTAGTTTTGTACAAGTGTACATTTTTGACAATGAAGCATAGTAGGGAGTAGATATATTGACATGCAGTTGTCAGTATCCCTAATTTTCTAAAAAGGTTTCTACACGAATGCCTAGGTTTGACTCCACACATTATCCTGATCACTCTTTTTTGTGCAATGAATATTTTTTTAGAATGTGGCTGACTCCCCCAGAAGACTATGCCATACAACATTACTGCATGAAAGTAACTATAATAGGCAGTTTTAGTGGTGTCTCGGTCACAGATAGTGGAAATTACGCGAATAGCAAATGTTGCTGAGCTGAGCTTCTTGTGGAGTTGTAAGATATGTTCGGACCATTTTAGATTACTGTCAATGTGTATTCCTAGGAACTTAGTTGACTCAGCTTGTAGTAAATCGGTACCATTACATTTGATAGTAATTGGATCCTCCATTTTTTTACTAGGTTGAAAATGAATAATCTGGGTCTTGTTAGCATTTAGTGCAAGCCCATTAATTACAAACCAATCTTAAGACGATATTGGCCGATTCCTCAAGATTGTAATTGGAAGATTCATTGATGAGAATGGAGGTGTCATCAGCGAAAAGTGTGAAATGAGTTTTTAAGCTTGTACATAGGGGAAGGTCATTAATGAAGATGAGGAAGAGAAGAGGGCCGAGTACAGAGCCCTGAGGGACACCACAGCCAATTGAGCCCCAGCTAGATGACACTGAGTGTCCTTCAGAGTTGTTCAACATGACCTTCTGCTTTCTTCCGGTAAGGTATGATTCGATCCATTTGCCGGCTGATCCTATGAAACCATAATGTTTGGCCTTTTCTAAGAGGATTTCATGGTTAACACTATTGAACGCTTTAGAAAGGTCACAGAAGATGCCTACAGGGGATAATTTACTGTTAAAGGACTCTAAGATTTGGTTGGTAAAGGAAAAGATAGCTTGATCTGTTGATATGCCCTTTTGGAATCCAAATTGGCTACTACTTAGCAACTTATACTGTGTGAGGTGGTCAATAAATGTTTTGTGCACCAGCTTCTCAAGTATTTTGGAAAAGATTGTTAGAAGGGAGATAGGCCGATAGTTGGTAACATCGGTTTTATCTCCTTTTTTGAAGAGAGGTTTGACAATTGCATACTTTAGTCTCTCTGGAACAATTCCTTGTTGGATGGATTTATTAAATATATGACACAATATTTTGCTTACTGGCTTATAGCAGTGCTTCAGTATTCTTGAAGAAATACCATCAATGCCAACTGAATTCTTGCTTTTATCTCTTTGATTATAACCTGAATTTCATGCACTGTGACAGGAGACATGTTAATTTGCTTTGTTTTTTTAATAGATTTTTGAAGAAACAACATGGCTTCATTAATAGAGCATGTTTTTCCAATTTGGGCTGCTGATGACAAGAAGTGGCTGTTAAAAATGTCAGTAATTCTTTCAACATTATCATGAATCACATCATTTTTTTTTAATTTCTAAAGAATTTTCTGTGATAGGGAGTTTACCTGTTTCCCTTTTTATTATGCCCCATATGGTTTTTATTTTATTACTAGAGACATCAATCTCTGATTTTATAGAATTACTCTTTGCCCTTCTTATGACTTTTTTAAGGATAGAGCAGTACAGTTTGTAGTGTTTTTCCTTTTCTAGACTAAAACAAGATTTAAGTGAAGCATACAGATTCCTTTTCCTTTTGCAGGAAGTTTTGATGCCCTGAGTTAACCAGCTTTTATGACAATAGGTCTCGTGTTTGGGTCTGGCAGTCCTTTTAGGAAAGGCTGCTTCAAATAGGCAGATAAATTCATTTAAGAATGCATTGTACTTGTCATTGACATTGTCTAGATGCTCAATCTGGTCCCAATCAGTTTCTTGTAATAGATCACAGAAGGTGTTGATAGACTGTGGGTTAATTGCTCTGAAGGTTTTACTGTATGATTTGTTCTTACTAAGGGGGCCAACACCTTCAATTGAAAGTAGCTGACCATCATGGTCCGAGAGCCCGTTTAAAACACGTTTTACAATTGTGTTTGGATTTCTGCTTTTATCTAAGAAGATATTGTCGATTCGGCTAATGGAATTTGCTGTGATTCTAGTGGGAAAATCTACCTGTGGTGTTAGATTAAAAGAGCTCATAACATGTGACAAGTCATTTTTCCCCATGTTATCAATAAGATAGTCAACATTGAAATCACCTAAGACTATAATATTCTTTGTTTTTGCAAAAATATGAGTTAACAGAGACTCTATCTGTTTTAAAAATATACAAATTTTGCCTGCAGGGGCCTTATAACAACACAGGACAGTAATTTCAGAAAGGTTAGTACTGATTACGACTCCGCAGACCTCGCAATGTTGATCAATGCAGAAGTCACTCAGATCTAAAGATCTATGAACTATTTTATTCTTTACATAAATCACAACTCCACCTTTCTCTAAAGACTGCCTACAGTAAAGAGCTGCTAGGTTATAGCTATCCAGTTGAAGTGAGTCAGTGTCTAGTTTCATAAAGTGTTCACTAAAACAGATTACATCAGCACTATAGGTACAATCCTTATCTATAATGTTAATTGATATCTCATCTAGTTTACTTCTTAAACCTTGAATGTTCTGATGAAAAACAGTTAATTTATTAACACTGTCTAGAGTTTTGGGGTGGTTAATTGGGTTTTCTCTTTTGGTAATAACATTAGGCTTACTTGGAGATGTAGCTATGACACTGTTTTTCCTTCCTTGGGAGGAAACCATAAAAAATCCTCACTGCGTAGTGGAGTTTTTTTGGACCTCTGGCTCCTCCTTCCTGCAAGTGGTACATCCCTTAGGGGTGGTGGACGATTCTTGGGTGTTGGCTGCTCCGGTGGTGCTGTCTGGACCGTCATATCTTCTTCCTGCTGCCTTAAAAAATCACCATATCTCCTTGTCACTTTTCTTGCTCTTGAGGAAGAACGAAGAACAGTTTTTTCTCTTGGGACTGCTGTATCAGAACTACTTTCAGCATGATGAGGTCCTTTGGATGGAGCTTCTTCCTGTGGTGATATTTCTGGGGAATGTGACTGGGATGAAATTATGTAACTGCTGATGGCTACAGAGGAAAGACCCATCACACACCCTGAAGATACATTCACGGCTGTGTTCCGTTTAACATTAATTTAAGAAAACAGGTGCGATATGAGCATAAACACAAAGGAACAGAATGCTACTATTTACTACGGCCAGAAAACTTACACTTATTTCTAGTAATGAAAACTGTATATTACGGCTTCCTTGACCTATGAATAATGATGTCATCTGTACATATTTTTAGAGTCTGTAACGAAAGAATTTCCTCATTTGCAATAGTTAAAGATTAATTAAATACCTACTACTTGATATAAAATTGAAGGACTTTTAGAAAAAATTACAATATTTCATTGTAAATTAGATGTTGCTGTACTCAGTAAAAATGTTTTCTTATTTGATTTGATGTAAAATAACTTGTGATTTCCTGTTGATGGCAGCCAAAGTCCTTGACTTGTATTGTATTCTGTTACTTTCGCTCAAAAACATGTAGAACACTACTCTTTGTTGGCTTGCACCCATAACGGTATCGTGAAATAAGTAAAATACGATTATACTTTTTCAGTTATTTGCATAGTGTAGATTTGTTGCAGAGTATGCCTACATTTGTTTTGTCTAGTGATGAAATAGGTTGACATTGTCATCTGCTGTGCAAACTCATTGTTGGAGGCTTCACGTAGTACACTACCTTTTTTTATTGTTCCCTGAGATATTTTTAATTCGGTTTATTCGTGATATCGGTATGGACAGTAGCAACAGTAGATTATATCGCTTATATTTATCTTTTTATGTCCCGATCCTAATTCAGTGCATAGTGATCAGCCGTCCTATTGTTTCTTTGTCTAATTAAGAGCTGCGACGAGTATGTGCCGCATCTGTACCAAGTGCTTTCGCGGAACTTGTGATTTACACAGCAATTAGTCGGTAAAATGCTCCACCTTTACTCAAGGAACTAGAAAAAGTGAACAGATTTTAATTTTATTCTCTGCCACCGATCTAAATTAATCTTGGTGGACATATTAATTTTAAAGTTATGGCTAAAAATGTAAATGGGACACAGTCGCTGCTATGATCTTAAAGACATTTTCACGACAAAGAGACGTATGAGTGTAATATGTGAAAATAAGACGTCATATATGAGTAAAGCTGACGAAGTTTGAAATTTTTGCACGGGGTGGCAAAATCACTGGGGCCGGCCCTGGGTAAAGTAAATGCATGCTGAACATGAAACGGTTGGCAGCACAGAGATGTGACATGAACAATTTCAGCCTCCTACTATTTTCCAGTATTCTACAAAATTGTCGTAAACATGACGATTTTTGTGAGAAGGTGAAAATAGGGTATATTCGACACTTCTTTTACAAATACCGGTTACTAGTAAAGCTCATAGTGCGCCTCGGTTGCACCGTGTTAGAGTGCCAGACTACAAATCCGAAGGTCGTGGGTTTGATCCCCGCCAGGTCCTAGGATTTTTATGTCACTTTCCACTTCTTTCCCCTCTGGTAGTATTGATCATGTGAAAAATACCGAACCCACGTTAAATTGTAGGTCCCCCTATAACTGGCTGGGTAAGTCAGTTCGAAGGTCAGAGGAAGGCAACGGCATACCACCTCCAAATAGGACCATGCCTAATAAAGCACTGTGGTGTTCAATCTTCGGATTGTTGACTGCTTTACCTTACCTTAGTAAAGCTCATATGAAACAATATGTTTTAAGGAACCACAGACATATGAGTTTAATTCCCAACATTGACGAACAATGCCACATAAATTGAAGCCTATCACTTGCTGCACTACGATCATAGTTCAAGCTTAAGAATAATGACCAAGTCTGCCTGCATCACAAAGGTGGTGCATGAGGTAACGCAAGGCAGTATTGTGAGAAATTACTCATCGATTTAAAAATAAAAACCACATGTAACGTAACACAGACACAGGTTCCTGCATTGTAGCCTGTCGACGCTGTAGATTCCCTCAAATTTATCCGTCATTTTCAGATTTTGTTAGCACACATTAGAAAACCGAACGTGATTTTCTGGATGCTTGATAACATCCTCATGCTAACTTTGAACAGGTTTAATTCAATTACGGAAAACAAATTATCAAAAAGCAAAATAAATGGGATACATATTTGTAATTTTTTCAAAAATTGAAAGTTGGAACTAATTTTTTGTAGAAATCACTACGTGAATGATATTTTACACTGGGAAACCTTATGTTGCTAAGTAGTTGTGTGCAAAATTTTACGTTTATATCTCATAAAAGAGATATAAATCCTCAAAAGTAAAACTTTTTCGCAGCACTATTTTTCTGCCTAGTTTGCTTTGTTCGTCAATGTCAGGAATTAAACCCATAAGGCTGTTGTTCTTTAAAACATGTTGTTTCATACGAGACTGGTTTCGAAGTTTTACTAGAAACCGGTATTTGTAAAAGAAGTGTCGAATATACCCTATTTTTGACTTCTCATGTCATGTTTACGACAATTTTCTAGAATACTGGAAAATAGTAGAAGGCTGTCACATCCCTGTGCTGCCAACCTATTAAGTACTACGTTTCATGTTCAGCTCGCATTTACTTTAGCACATATAAGAATCCAAAGTTTAACACTTTTTTCGTACCATGATTTACACATTGAACTTTGATTCAAATTATCTAGCATTGTTAGCCCGCGTTGTATGATGAAATACAGTTTTCTCTTTAGATAAAATAATGATCTTTCTAATGAGGCCAGTTTGGAAAATTTCATAGAACTTAGTTTTTTGTAAAATAAGGTCGAATATACCGCATATTTTTGTCATTTCCTAAAATCTTCAACTTTCCACTTAATTAATTAGGAATTGGAAAGCGATACCTAAACGAAACTCTATGTTTGAGAACCTTGTATTGTTAGCTTACCACATGACAAGTTTTACGTTCGCCATAACTTTAGTCCCCAAGATATAGGATGCAAAACTTTGAAGTTTTTTTGGGCGCCAATTTTTTTTAGCAAATTTGTCTGAATTTTTCTGGCTGTATTTGGCACGTAAAATTATTTTCAATATTATTCGTAAGAGAATGCATGCAGTTGTACATTCAACGAAATATTGCCCCAGTTATAACAGCTCAAAGTCTTCAAAAATTCACGATCGCCCTATGCAAATTCGCGCATGTTGTCAAACAACTGACTATATCTCGGACAGTATTGCTTTGACAAGCCTGAAAATTTACCAATGTTCATTGAGGACGTGTGCAAATGCTCGCTTAAAATTTCATCGAAATCTGTGTTGGTCGAGCAGGAAAATGTCCCAAAATTAGGCGATTTGACATGGAATGATGTGTATGTGAAAGGAAAGGATGTGAACAAAGTAACACACTCATATACAGCACAATATGCAATCAGCCTTTCGGGTAAACTATAGCCACATCTTTACATACACCAGAGTGCTGTCTCTTTCAGACCGAGGGTTAAAAAATGAGTAGACAAGAGTAGTAGGACAAGGAGAGTACTAGCGCTCGTTTTTGACCTTGAACTCTGTGTTATCATCAAAGATGGCGGCTGTGGAAATCCCATGACATCATCCAAGATGGCGAGTGGGGAAATCCTACCCCCACCCTCACCTCAGGCACTCCAGACTTGTTTGCCTGACCACTAATCAAAGGATGCCGCCACCCGTCCTTCCCGGAAGGTCAGAACGAACAAACCATGACAGCTTAACACAGGCGCACTTGCAGGGCACGTAAACACTAACCTGGCTGCCACACCCCCACCCCAGCAGGTGCAGACTTGCCTGTCCCCCCACCCACTCTGGTATCGACCAATGAGAGCACAGCAGCATTCAGAACGTGTAGGGACTCTGCTCCTTCACTTATAGCTCTACCACTGGTGCGGAAGGACGTACACATGCAGAGGAGCTGTTAAAGTAAGTCCCCCTGGTACATTATACAGCATAAGTAGCCCAGAACCAACACTGTTTATTATATACAAGGAAAAAGTAGGGAAGGGATTATTTATTTATTTGGTGCTGCACATATAATTACTAATGAGAGCATCTGAACTATACCATTGCAGTGGACGTAAGCTACTACTTTGAAAAAATAAATGGTGTTACCTCACAAGTCGTAAACACTATGTACGATAGTAAGTGTTGTACAGACTTTGAAGCATCGCACTATGAACTAAAAAAAAAAAAAATATGATCACTTACTTAACATTTCTTGAACTCACTGTTCCACATCTTAGCAGTAACTGAGCAAGCTGCTTGTTCCATTGACCAATGGAAGCTCAGCAGCTGTCCCTGTAGGCTCAGACCTGTCCACCAAATCGAGACTTGCCCTCTATTTCACCTGGTCGAGTGTGTGTATCATGTGGATATGAAATCGTAGCACATCCATTGAAACGAGTTAAATACATCTTACGTTTTCTCCCATGTACATACACGAAAAAACTACTGTAGTGCACTTACGGGAGCCTCCGCGCACTTTTACTGGCAATATATAGATATCACACACTCGGCGCCTCATTTGAAGATTAGCGTCAATGGAGAGACGAAGACGGTTCGTTTTAATACAGACACTAATGAGATGCACTTAATGATCTGTTGGAAATTTGCATACACTTCAGCTGGAAGAGGGGAATGGCATTTACATGCTATAAATCGGACAGACTTTCAAATATGAATACAGTTAATGGAGTGTATTTTAGGCCCAGTGCTTCAGAAACGCATTGGATATTAAGTGGATTACAGCAAGACATCGGAAATCTCGTCACTAATTCGACGACAAGGCATTTGGCAACATTAAGGGAGTCATAGTTATCCAGCAGTGGCCCCGGCTGACCTGGCAGCACCACACGGCGGCCAGCGCGTGACAGGGGAGCTGCAGACCAGCGCGGGCCCCCCGCTCCTGCCGCTGCCCCTTCTCCACTGGCCGCTCCACTGGGCGCGCGTGCTCGTCCACTGCAACCCCCACTCCTCCCGCTCCGCCGCTGCCCAAGCGGTCGACTGCCACTCCCGCAATCTTATCTTGAAAGGCTTAGGTCCTCACAATAGCTTGCAATCGCCTATACACATTGTGTATTCCACACAAAGAGCCTGTCACAGAACTTTGAAGACAGCCTTCTATTCACCCCAACAGGTCCAGACTCGTTCACCTGGGGACGTCAACAGCAGTATTTCGTGGAAAACTGACAAATAACATTCCACACAAAGAGCTTGTCACAGCACTTTGAAGACATCCTTTTACTCACCCCATCAGGTCCAGACTAGTCCACCTGGGGATTTCAAGACTGATTGTAGCTCATCCATTAGCAGTATTTCGTGGAAAACCGACAAATAACATTCCACACAAAGACCTTGTCACAGCACTTAGCCTTCTACTCACCCCAGCAGGTCCATATCGTCCACCAGGGGATTTCAAGACTGAAAGCATTGTGGAATGTAGCTCATCCATTAGCAGTATTTCGTGGAAAACCGACAAATAACATTCCACACAAAGAGCCTGTCACAGCACTTTGAAGACAGCCTTCTACTCACCCCCAGCAGGCCCAGACTTGCTCTTCCTGCCATCTCCCACCCCCAGTGGAAAAACCCCGGACAGTAAACAAGTTTCCCCAGTGGAAAAACCACTGCCCCTGGCAGGTCCAGACTTGCCCGCCTCCCATCCCGACAGACTGGCGCCAGCTCAGGCGAGCTCAGACTTGTCCTTTGTAGAGTGAGCCTATATATGGAGCTGCTGAGAGCCAGGGAACTCATTTCCATCGTTAGCTTCACAGCAGCAGTAGCAGCAGAAACAACAACAACAACGATCAGCAGTTCCGCCTCACGTCATATTTCTCCGCTTCACTACGCTCGACTTGTGTGGAAGTTTGAATTGTGCACCATCTAGCGGCTTTGTCGATAATCTGTAGTTAACTAGATGGTAGTTGCATTCAGTTTCAAAGCGTTGGTTTCGCTTGAGTGGTACTGCTCGTTCCCCCCTTGTTTATATCTGACGTGTTGTTAACCTCTGTTTCCACTAGAAGTGATATGGCAGAGAAGAGAGGAAGCTCTTTCCCTAATACTGGGTAGTGACTTTGAGGATGAAAGTGAATCATCGTCCGAATCTGACGATGAACATAAAACGCCTATTGTAGCTGCTTCTACATCACGTACATGTGCTACTCCTGCTGTTCATTGACATCCACAAAGTTGGATTTGTGCACAGAAAACGAATCTATAGATAATGAGATAGACGAAGAGGCAGCAGATCCACCGAAAAGGAAAAAAATAAAATGGAAAAATGACAACTTATATCAGAAGAAACACTCGTTTGACGCAGCTACCTCTAGACTGAAAGTTGTTTTTAGCACAGATTTGACTGATAACCGTCGCTGTTTAGTCCCTTCCAAAAACCAACCAGCACAGATTTCATAAACATTTTGTGTGAGGAAACTAACAGATACCTCTCCCAAATGGTGGCTGGTAGTCGCGTTCCAGAAAGGATCCAAAGAGCATGGAGTGATGTGAAATGAAAATGATATTTACGTCTTTATTGCCACTATGTTTATCATGACAAGAGTAAAAAAACTGAGCCTGTCTGAATATTGGTCTGAGAATCCAGTTATTCATACTTCAATATTTTCTAAACTGCTTCCTAGAGACCGATTTCAACATATCTTGCGGTTTCTACATTTCACCAATAACGAAGAGCCTCACGACAATGACTATTTGTATAAGCTAAGGCCAGTAATTGACCACTTCAGAAAACAATATGAGGAAAATTTCTATCCTTATGAGAAATTATGCATAAATGAAAGTCTTGGTTTATTCAAAGGCGGGCTAAAAATCAAGCAGTATATACCTGCTAAACGTAGCCATTTTGGAATAAAGATATTCATTATTTGCGACGTTCAGACAAATTATATTTTACATTTTATTGTCTACTGTGGCTCACATACAGATGTTGAGAACTTTGATCACGGTATCTCAGGAAATGTTGTAGCGACATTGGTAGAGCCATATTTGCAGAAGGGAGACACACTGTACTGTGACCAGTGGCGTAACTATGGGGGGGGGGGGGATGAGGGGGATAGAACCACCCTCCCCCCCCCCCCCCCCCCGAGGACCCGAAAAAGAGAGAGAGAGAAAAGAAATCGTATAACAGCAATCTGGTAAAGGTAAAGAGTTGAAACTTGGGGTGTTTTACCATAAGCTTTCATTGGAAGGGAGTGAATTAGTTTCTTCAACGGGAGTGGTAGATGGCAGTCTGAGTGGTCTCCCCCCCCCCCCCCCCAAAGCCAAGTCCTAGTTACGCCACTGACTGTGACAATTGGTACACAAGTCCTGCCCTGTTTTGTTGGTGGTATGACCGGGCAACAAATGTTTGTGGTACAGTCAGGCACACAAGAAAAGATATGCCTAACATGCCTGAGAAACTAAAGAAAGGACAACTTACTTCCGTTCTGCATCGGAATATCTGTTGGCACTGAAATGGCGTGACAAAAGAGATGTATACATGCTTTCAACAGTCCACTCTGCAGAAATGGTGGAAACATCGAAGATGGATCGTCAGACAGGCGCGAATCAATTGAAACATTCAGTAGTATTAGACTACAATAAATAAATGGGCTCTATCGATAGAAGTTACACGGTAATAAAGACCGTGGAAAGCACAAGAAAATCCACTAAATGGTACCGCAAGATGTTCATTCACATCGTGGACATGTCGCTTTTCAACGCATACTGCCTGTATAAGAAATTTGTAAGAAACATTAGAATTTACAAAAAAAAAAAAAAAAAAAAAAAAAAAAAAAACACGTGAATTATCTGAATAATTGCGATAACACTGAGAGTGTGAAATAGGGATGGCGGTTATTGCTGAAACAACCGGTTTCGGTTATACCGGTTCTTTTCATCTCCAGTTGAACCGCACTGTAAAAATTGCACAAGATAACCGGTTTGTTAAATAAGCGGTTTTCGGTTTTTTTATTGCTATTATTTCCAGTAGAGTTCGACCGAAACATAATTTGCAGCCGAAACAGAAACCGTAATCGAATCTTCGGTTCTTCTAGTTTCGACCGAAACCGAAACATACGAAAATTAGTTAAAATTTAGGTAAATTTGTGTTATACGCCAAATCTCTAGTATTTCCATATTTTGCAAGATCGCCTCCCAATAATACGTCTTATTAAATGTGTGTAAGCCTACCCAGGATATATATATATATAGTCAGTAAATGAACTTCAATCAGTGCTGCAGAAGTATTTAGAAAAATAAAGTCACAGTTCCGACTAACAGTATGATTGTTGTCAGTGTAAATTTACGCAAATTGAACTAGGAAAGCTCTGTACCACATGATCAAAGAATGTTCAAATGGGTGTGAGTACTTATGAGACCTAACTGCTTAGGCCATTGGTCCCTAGACTTAGAAACTACTTAATCTAACTTTAACTTACGCTAAGGACAACATACACGCCTATGACCGAGGGAGAAGGGGGGACTCGAACCTCCGACTAGAGCAGCCGCGCAGTCTGTAACATGGAGCCTCAGACCGCACGGCTACCTCGCGAGGCACCACATGATCAATGTTACCTAAACCCATATTGGTTATTAAAAAAGCCCCTCGCTTTCAAGGAATCACATTAATAAAACTTGTTAGCATAACAATATGATAATACATTAAAAGTTATTATTCCAAGCTTATAGTACATCACTTACATAATAGGCATATGAATCGAATTTACCTCGTCTTCTAAGAAACATTTTGAATGCTTTCTCCTTAAATGTTTAGTACCTCCACCGTTTTCAGCTTTAAAGCAAATGGAGCATTGTACCTCACTGCTACCGTACTTCGTGAAGTACGGTGCCATTTAAGACAAAACCGATGTCTGGCGACGACAGCAAGGATCTGCCGCATGACCAGACGGAGGCAAGTCTCGTACACTGCCGGTGCACGCGCGTCGTCTAAAGTCCGTTTTAAACGATCAACGAACTTGTAATAGATTGATAACAAGTTGCGTTAATGGCGGCCGTCAGTCGTTTGAACGGCTGCACTAGTATGATCGCGCTAGTATCGAAGCGCGATAATTATAGCGATAAAGAAATAGGGGCCGTTCTAAATTCGGTACTAGTGGGTTCACTGCGCATGTGCGAGCTAGTAGCTGTCAAACCAGTCACCGCTCCAGTTAGTCCGCCATTTTCCTTTGTATTTACGTATATTTTGCGTTATGTTGAAGTTTATGATCAGAATGTATTACAAAATGTATTTCTAATGACGGCATTCACACTGTCCGTCACCAGACCGTCACCTAATGTCAACGTCATGTTAAGCATTCTCGAGAAGATTGTTTTGATTGAACGGTCGTCTGCTGTCATCGGAAATTAACCTATTTTCGTCAGGCGATTTTCATATTGTAGTCAACAATTACACGGTTTGCACGCAAATTTGTCTTATTAATCTTTAGTTTATTATTATACTTTGGTTTAGCGGTAAATTGAAAATGTTTCATGAAGACTTAAATATTAATGTCGATTATTGTCCACCGAAAAGCGAGGTCGTAGGCCTATATCTAAAACCGAAAAATGGTTTATGTTTTGCAATATCGTAACAGAAAAGACTGAAGCCAATTGTTTATTTTAATAAGATTGTACTTTGATGATGCAATTTTCATTAAATAGCATTTTAAATGAAAAAGTCAGTCCAAATGAAAGACTAAAATTCAGTTGTGCATGACGTTATCAACAATGTCAGTGGGCAAATCGTAGTAGATAAAGTAAAGAAGGTCTATTTACGCTATTATAAATATGGCTTGATGTGTTTATAAGTTTATTTTTTTCGCTTGAAAGTAGATGTGAATGTTTTGAAATGTTGTTTCACTTCCCAGAACTTTACCACACTAAGTTGACCAAAAACATAGACTGCAAGGTTTTCTTTGGCCGTCAATAACATTTAGCGTTGTTTCCTGAATTCCAGTATTAAACTATGACTTCCTACATAACAGATCGCCTGTTATAACCTCACTTTCAACATCGGGTATTACTGTTCGATTACGTTTATCGTCTAAACACGCTTCCACAAGATCTTGCTTGAATTTGTAGTTCAGGGCTAGTACGCTAGGAGCGCATCAGTAGACTACTATCTATCTTGTTCACATTCGTTCATAGTTTAAAAAGGGCTTAATAGGCCACGCCACACGGCAACAGGTGCATCGACGCGTCAATAGCTGCGCCAGTTTTAGGTTCTTATTCCACGCGTTTGTTGCGCGTTTCTGACTGCTGGGATTGTTCTTAAATTATCACTCATCGCTTTTCTTAGTTACTGCGATGACCTAATATTTCACAGCAGTGGAAATTTTAGAAATAGCCCTAAATATTAGGGTCTAATAGTTTTAATTTTTTAAAATTATTTACACAAAACACATTTTGAACCACTACTACAGGTAGTAGTCGTACCGGTTTTTTTTTACCCGGTTCTTGGCAATAGCTAAAGAGACCGGTTACAACCGACACCAAATAAATACCGAAAAAAAACGGTTATTCAAAATTAAAATACCGGTATAGGTTTTAACCGGTCGGTTTTTCCCATCCCTAGTGTGAAACCAGAACAGAGTAGCGCCGTGGGGAGTGCGGAAAATGCGCCGTACAGCGGGCACGGCCGGGCGCGACTGGCGCTCGTCCACAGCGCACGGCGCAACAAGCACGGCGCCGGAGTGAAAGGGTTAAGCTGTACTGTTAGGTTCCTGCATAACGACACTCTCGAATGTCGCAAATTATTCGGCAAAAACTGCCGAATACTGCATAACAGACTAGTAATACATTAAGATTATTGTCCCAGATTCATTTACGAAAAAAAAAAAAAAAAAAAAAAAAAAAAAAAAAAAAAAAAGAAAAGAAAAAATGTTCTCACAGGACTCGAACCAAAAACTTTCCTTAGCACAGCCTGTAATCTAATACCTCTAAGGCTTATTTCATACCAACCCGGCAGCCGGCACCGTTGCCGGGCCGGCACCAGAGACCAGACACTTGTGCCCCTTCACACTAGGCTGGTTGCACACACACACACACACACACACACAGAAACACACACCAATTTTGGACGGCCGGTATTTTATCGGCGGAGCGCTGCTTGCACACACGCTGGAATTTTACCGGTCAAACGAGCAGTCGCTCGGTTGTCGTGGTCGAGTGAAGTTGATTCCAGACATAAATTAATGAATTCCAAACGATTTTGCCTAATATTACCACAAATATTGCTGACATGATACAAAGAACTAATGAAGTACCGTATCACAAAGTAGACCAGTTACGAAATGCGTTTTCTCTCTCTCTCTCTCTCTCTCTCTCTCTCTCTCTCTCTCTCTCTCTCTCTCTCTCCATTTCGTCAACACCCTCATTCAGTTCGCACTTAAATGTGATTTGCAGAGTATCCCATATAGATGTATCTTCAAACGGGTCCAAAGATTCGTTCCACAAAACGGTTCGTGCTTCCACTACCGAAATACGAACACCACTTATCTCTTAGTCCAATGGAAACGTATACATAATATGATTGTATGTTTGCCTGAAACAGGCTAATGACCATTCAAATGTTCAAATGTTTGTTAAGCTTATGGGACTTAACTACGGGGTCATCAGTCCCTAAACTTATGAACTACTTACGAACTAGGACGGCACAAATATCCATGCCCGAGGGGGGATTCGAAACCCCAACCGTAGTGGCCGTGCAGACCGTGACTGGAGCGCCTCTGTCTCCTCTGCCACCGCGGCTGGCGCAAATGACCATTTCTGTGTGGACATAGAAAGGAGATCGATCCGATCTACCCGAAGCAGTGGCGGAGTTTCAACATTTTCCACCAACAGGCTCTTCAAATTTTGCAGCCTCTACAATTCTGTACCCTATTTCACAATCTTACTAACTATAATTTTTATCAACGAAATTGTAGCTTTTTGTTTTTTGCACTATGGTCCTAATTACACCAACTTTTTTTCCATAATTAGTATGAGTGTGAACTGGGGGATCGAAATGTCAATTCCTACATTATTTTTCAATCTATCTATTTGCTTTGAATTGCACAAGAAATAGTTTTCGTTTATATCTCAGCTCTAATAAAAGCACAGTCACATACTACATCTACATTGGATACTCTGCAAATCACATTTAAGTGCCTGGCAGAGGGTTCATCGAACCACCATTCTCGAATAGCGCGCGGGAAGAAAGAACACTTGAATCTCTCCGTTCGAGCTCTGATTTCTCGTATTTTATTCTGATGATCATTTCTACCTATGTAAGTGGGAGTCAATAATATATATTTTCGCATTCGGAGGAGAATGTTGGCGATTGGAGTTTCGTAAGTAGCCCACGCCGCAGCGATAAGTGCCGTTGTTGTAATGATTCCCACCCAAGATCCTGTATCATTTCCGTAATGCTGTCTCCCCTGTATCGTGACAATACGAAACGAGCTGCCCTTCTTTGGACTCTTTCGATGTCGTCCGTCAAACCCACCAGATAAGGATCCCACGCTGGGCAGCAATAGTCCAAAAATGGACGGACAAGCGTAGTGTATGCAGTTTCTTTTGTAGGTCTGTTGCATCTTTTAAGGGTTCCGCCAATAAAACGCAGTCTCTGGTTCGCCTTTCCCACGTGTTCTTTCCAATTTAAGTCTGAAGTAATAATAATAATTCCTAGGTATTTAGTGGAGTTTACGGCCTTCACTTTTGATTGATTTATCTTGTAAACCAAGTTTAACGGATTTCTTTTCGTACTCATGTGGACGACTTCACACTTCTCAGTATTTAAAGTCAATTGCCAATTTTTACACCTTAGTGATATCTTATTCGGATCGTTCTGCAGTTGGTTTTGATCTTCAGATGATTTTACTAGACGGTAAATGACGACGTCATCTGTAAACAACCTAAGAGAGCTACTTAGATTTTCCCCTAAATCGTTTATGTAAATAAGGAACAGCAGAGGACCAATAACACTACCCTGTGGAACGCCCGATATCTCCTCTTTTTTAGTCGATGCCTTACCATCTAATAATGTGGGGGGTAAGGGTGTTTTAATACTTCTTACACAGTAGCCTAATGTACATTCGGTAAACGTAATTAAATAACTTTTATTACACTTACTTTACAAATTTTGGCCCAATATTAGCCGCCCTAAAATCTGCCGCCTTAGGCTCCAGCCTACTTGTAAATCCGCCACTGATCGGAAGAATTGTTGTTGTTATGGTCTGCAGTCCGGAGACTGGTTTGATGCAGCTCCCCACCCTACTCTATCCTGAGCAAGTCTTTTCATCTCCTCATAAGAACGGCAACCCACATACACTTGAATCTGCTTACTATACGCGTCTCTTGGTCTCCCTCAGCGATTTTTACCCCCACACACTTCCCTCCAATGCTAAATTTACGATTCCTCGATGTCTAAGAATGTGTCCTACCAAGCGATCCCTTCTTTTGGTCAGGGTATGCCAAAAATTCCTTTTCTCACCAATTCTGTTCAGTACCTATTCATAAGTTATGCGATCTACCCACCTAATCGTCAGCATTCTTCTGTAGCACCACATTTCAAAAGCCTCTATTCTCTTCCTGTCCGCACTGCTTGTCGTCCATGTTTCGCTCCCGTACAAGGCAACACTCCACACAAATGCCTTCAGAAAAGACTTCCTTACGCTTAAATTAATTTTCGATGTTAGCAAATTTCTCTTTTTCAAAAATGCTTTTCTGCCCATTGCTATTCTGCATTTTATATCCTCTGTACTGCGACCATCGCATGTTATTTTACTACCAAAGTAACAAAACTCATCTACCACCTTCATTGTTTCGTTACCTAATCTAATTCCTTCAGCATCACCTGATTTTCTAAGACCGCATTCCATTATTTTTGTTTTGCTCTTGTTAATTTTCATTTTATACGCTCTCTTCAATACACTGTCCATTCCATTCAACTGCTCTTCCAGGTCCTTTGCTGTCTCTGACAGAATTACAATGTCATCAGCAAAACGCAATGTTTTTATTTCTTCCCCCTGAACTTTAATCCCTATTCCAAATTTTTCCTTGCTTTCCTTCATCCCTGCTCGATGTACAAATTGAATAACATCGGAGAAAGGCTACAACCCTGTCTTACTCCCTTCCCAACTGATGCTTCCCTTTCATGCCCTTCGAGTCTAATAACTGGCTTTTGTACAAGTTGTAAATAACTCTCCTTTCCCTATATTTTACTCCTGCTGACTTCAGAATTTGAAAGAGTGTATTCCAGTCAACATTGTACCCGAAGAATAAAAAAGAAAAAAAAAGTAAAAAACAAAAAAACGGGTTCGAATTCCAGTCTGGCACAAAATATCAACTTGCTCATTGAATTTAATTGAATGCCCTGGAACAGACGAGAAGCTGAAATATTTGTAATTTGTTGTATATAGAACCCACTGCCAAATCAGTATTTTGTATTTTAGTCCTATACGCGCTACGTTGGCACAGCGCGAACTGTGCAGGGAGGACGGCCGCTAAAAATCGGTGCGTGTGCAAGCTCCCATTAGATGACGTGCGCCACTGTATGGCCGGCGTCGGCGGTCTGCAGTGGCAGCTGTCCGGTGCCGTTCCGTGGCCGGCCAGTGTGCAAGCTACTACAATGCCCTCCAATGGGCCACTGCTGGAATGTGGAAGGCCGATATTTTACCAAAATCGGCAGCCGCCGAGTCGTGCCGTCCTTACGTGCTTGGTGTCTCTTCATTTGCCCTCAGAGTCTAGGGATGGCGGTTATCGCTGAAACAACCGGTTTTCGGTTATACCGGTTCTTTTCGTCACCAGTTTAACCGCAGTGTAAAAACTGCTCAAGATAACCGGTTTTTTAAATAACCGGTTTTCGGTTTTTATTGCTTTTATTTCCAGCAAAGTTCGACCGAAACTTAATTGGCAGCCGAAACAGAAACCGTAATCGAATCTTCGGTTCTTCTAGTTTCGACCGAAACCGAAACATACGAAAATTAGTTAAAATTTAGGTAAATTTGTGTTATACGCCAAATCTCTAGTATTTCCATATTTTGCAAGATCCCCTCCCAATATTACGCCTTCTTGAGTGTGTTTAAGCCTAGCCAGGAGTCCTTAGAAGACGATATACGAAGCATACAGATTTACTGGCCTGGTATTTCCATCCGGCAGTTGCGAATACTGAGCCAACCACTCATTATGTTGGACTTGTGAGCCATCGCATATGAATAGCTAGTTATATATGTTAGTCAGTAAATGAACTTCAATCAGTGCTGCAGAAGTATTTTGAAAAATAAATTTACACAAATTGAACTAGAAAAGCTGTACACCACATGCCCAAAGAATATTCAAATGGCAGCCGCGGTGGCCGATGGGACTGAGGCGCTTCAGTCACGGTCTGCACGGCCACTACCGTCGGGGGTTCGAATCCCCCCTCGGGCATGGCTATTTGTGCCGGCCTAGTTCGTAAGTAGTTCATAAGTAGTTTGTAAGTTTAGGGACTGATGACCCCATAGTTAAGTCCCTTAAGCTTAACAAACATTTGAACATTTTTTTGAATATTCAAATGGGTGTGAGTTCTTATGAGACCTAACTGCTTAGGTCATCAGTCGCTAGACTTACAAACTACTTAATCTAACTTAAACTAACTTACGCTAAGGACAACATACACACCCGTGACCGAGGGAGGATTCGAACCTCCGAGTAGAGCAGCCGCGCAGTCCGTGACATGGAGCCTCAGACCGCACGGCTACCTCGCGAGGCACCACATGATTAATGTTACCTAAACCCATATTGGTTATTAAAAAAGCCCCTCACTTTCAAACAATCACATTAATAAAACTTGTTAGCTTAGCAATATAATACATTTAAAGTTTTAACCAAAGTGTTGAGGAGCTAACAACACTGTTCTTTAATATCCAATAGTAAAAGCGGTCAAGAAAACTCATTTATTAAAATGGCCGCTTTCGGCATATTTAGTCAGTCTTCATCAGATTATTATTATTAAAAAAAAAAAAAAAAAAAAAAAAAAAAAAAAAAACTACAGGAAGTAGTCATACCAGTTTTTTTACCCGGTTCTTGGCAATAACTAATAAAATACCGGTTACAACCGACACCAAATAAATACCGAAAAAAACCGGTTATTCAAAACTAAAATACCGGTATCGGTATTAACCGGTCGGTTTTTCCCATCCCTACCTCAGACTACAAATGGAGGACGAGTAGTTATTAGCGTGGCTGGTCTTGTACCGCCGTTTCAAGAACAGAAGAAGGAGGAGGCTGCATTGAGTCCATCCACTTAATGTGGGGAAAGACGACGTGGGAACATTCTTTGTTCTTTTTGAGGAATTGAGGAGAGATGGAGATAAGTTTTTTAATTATTTTCGGATGAGTTTACGAACTTTTGACGATCTACACGTACAAATCGAGAGTTCCATTCAACGCCGAACACATCCTTCCGAGAATGTATACAGCCTATACAAATGCTGGTAATTACAATAAGGTGAGTAAAAAAATAAAAATAATAATTAAAACGTAAAAAACATTATGGTATTATTCTAAAAGACATACATTTTGATAATCATCTTGAAACTTTAATTACAGGTTAAAAATTGAACGATCCGAAACATGAATTTTCAGAGTTTTCTGGAGATTTAAATTGTTCCACAGCTTGTCTGTAATGCTATGTGTCAGTAGTAGCTGGTGGACTATTAACTGCTTGATTTATATACTTCGTTGTTCCTTTGGCAGGTGTAAACATGAAGTAAATGCGTGTGACGTACTGGGATGAGCAATTGTATTTATGTTTTCCGCAGACATTTTACGTTTCGTAATTTCTGAATCTAGCTGCATTACCCTCAACTGGAACTCCACTACCTCGTCGCCGTTAAATGATTCAGAGGTAGGAACTATCTCGCTGAAAAAAGACATATGCCGACTGGATTTCCTGTGCACCGCATTAATCAGTTCTACCTCTACACGGTCAAGTTTTCTTTTCTTATTAATGCGTGATCCACATGTTTTGAAGTCGCACACTTTCTCGGTTAGTGACTTATTGCCTCGCATTCGGGAGGATGGCTGTTCAAATCCACCTCCGGCCATCCAGATTTAGGTTATCCGTGATTTTTCCAAATCACTCCAAGAAAATGCCGGGATGGTTCCTTTCAAAGGGCACGACCGATTTTCTTACCCAAACAATCCGAGCGTGAGCTCCGCATCTAATGACCATACTGTCGACGGGGCGTTAAACACCAATCTTCCTTCTCTCCTGACTCATGACCACATTTTTATATATCCTGATTGTCATCACCAGTGCCCGAAAAAGTGTCATTAGAATGTGAGCGAGAAACTGTCGGAAGTCGGGCGTCCTTCTGTGGTTTTCTTCTAAAACTGCAGCTGCTAATTGTATATGTATGTTCTGGGGGGCTGCCTCTCACTCAAAGATTTTACAGACGATTTATACATCCTCTCACTCCTCTGCAAAGAGTCGCAAATATTTGCCCACTTCTTCAGAACAAGTTTGCCTGAAGCAAAAATATTACCTGAAGTGATACATCACACTACTATCCTCAGAAAAATAACTTTACTAGTTTTCAACCTGGCTCAGATAATATTGTCATGAAAAGCGGAAAAATTAAATGGTGTAGTCAAATGTTTGTTAAGCTTAAGGAACTTAACTGCGGTGTCATCAGTCCCTAAACTTACAAACTACTTATGAACTACCTTATACTAAAGACGACACAAACATCCATGCCCGATGGGGGATTCGAACCCCTGACCGTAGCGGCCGTGCAGACTGTGACTGGCGCGCCACAGACCGCTCGGCCATTGCGGCCGGCCAAATGGGGTAGTCGTCCATAAGATTTTAGAAACCAGTCAGTTTTGTCCTCAGCTTGGCAAGTATAGGAAAGCAGTTGCAGAATGATATTTTATATTGTAAAACATTATGTTGATTGTGATACCGAAGTTCCAGGTTCAAAGCACAGTTTCTTCCCGCGATATAAAAAGCAAAACTTCACACCTTTTTTGTAGTAACTATATGTTTTCGCGCCGGCTTAGCTTCAGATTACCTACATGTACACTGGTTATGTCAACTACATTATTTTATCCAAGATAGCGCAAAGATGTACAACGAAAATTTCACGAAAATATTGCGGTACATCTGTCTTGTCGTTATGGGAAAACCAAGGGTCCACTGTGGAAAGCTTTGTTATGGGGACAAACAAGTTAGTATATATTATATTGGTGTGGTGTCTGTTTTACGGATATGTCCGAAAGAACAGACACCACACCAATATATAATAAGTATTTACACGCGAAGACGGCGTTGGCTTCAATTACTTCACCGCAGATGCGGTCATACGTTCGACCTCGCACGGGTATCCGTAATGGCGAGTGTAAGAGGGCATGAACGATAGGGGCGCTACAGCCATAGCGTGCGACTTGTGGGAATTTGAGACAGGAGGCGAGCCCGGGCAGGCAAGTGGTGCCGAGCGCCGTGGCTCAGCGCGCCCGGTCAGAGGGTTAAATGCCCTCTGTAATAAAAAAAAAAAAAAAAAAAAACCTGAGCCAAATATTCAACGAACAAACTGAACCAACGACCGCAAAGCATACAGCAACTATAAGAAAAAAAAGGGGTGTGTGAAGGTGACCGCTGGCCCGAAGTGGGAGACCCGGGTTCGATTCCCTCCCCGGCTCACATTTTCACTTGTCGCCATTGCTTCATTTCAATGTCCTAATGCAGCCACTGTCATTTCTTCCTTTCCTAATCCTTCTTCCTTCCTCTCCTTTATCAATCATTTGCAAGTTAGTATATATTTCCACCAATATTTAGTTGGCGAACATAAAACACTGGCATAATTCGTTGGAGATAGGTGCGAATACTCATACAACTTTTCATCATAATCTGTGATGGTCATACCGTATTTCTCTCCTATTGTAGAACACTGTGAACTCTTTTTTCTTCTTCTTCTTTCCGGTATCTGGACAGTGGCTGTACGTTGACAAATCTTCATTATAGTTACAGACTTGGCATTTCTACCATCAGTAAAATAGTCACATGTGTGTGTCAAGCAATTTGGCCTCTACTTAATGAACATATATGCCTGTGCCAACCAAAGAGGACTTCGAAGTAGTTGCTGGAAAATTTGAGCAAAGAGTAAATTTTCCTCATTGCATTGGAGATGTAGGTGGAAAACATATTTGTATCGTCTATCCATGTAACCAGGGCCGTATTTATGCAGGGGCAACATGTGCAGCTGTACAGGGTGGCAAAATTTTGGAAGCAGAAAAATATTGTCATCGAAAATTTTTTAAAGTATTATTTTAATGTTAATTGAATCATCATTATTTTCAGAGTTTGGAATACAGGCAATATATTTTAAAATTCAGGTTATTGTGTTAATAGCAGTGGCGTATCAAGAGGGTTCTTTTTTTTTTTTTTTTTTTTTTTTTTTTTTTTTTTTTTTTTTAAAAAAGAAATCAGTTTGAATCCCATATATCAGGGCAGGGGGCGTAAAATAAATTACTGCACAGGGGCGTCACGTACCTTAAATACGGCCCTACATGTAACTCAATGTATTATTATTACAAAGGGTATTCATTTATTGTGATGATGGCAGTGGCTGATTCTGACAATAGGTTTATCTACGTAAATATCAGCAGTTACAGCAAAGAGGGCGGTTCTATTATATTTAAAGAATGTTCTTTGTGAAAATCACTGATGGCAAAGAGACTAGTAATTCCTGAAGAGAGGTGCGTACCTGGTACAGTAAGTCCAGCGCTATCATTTATTTATTTATTTTTTCGATCAAGCATTTGGGTTGCATCAACACGTTTTACGACCGTTCTCTGGACACCAATTAACAGTTCCCAAGAGAGTGTTGAATTATCGCCCTTCAAGAGCCAGGGGCTATATAGAATGTTCATTTGAGATACTGACTAATAAATGTAAGATTTCCACAGAGCTATAAATTTAAAACCTGATTTTTCTGTTGACATTGTTAAGGCGTGTTTTGTTCTGCGTAATATTGTACTTACAAAAATGGTTATAACCACGAAGATACTATGTCCAAACTGGACTCGAATGTTTAACGAGAACTGAATGCGCATGTGCGGAATTTTCTGCCAACAATGTACGAAAGATGATGGATTATTGTATGAAACCCAAGGGATCCGTGAAATGGCAGTTATCTACATCTACATCCATACTCCGCAAGCCACCCGACCGGTGTACTTTGAGTACCACTATCGGTTCTCCCTCCTATTCCAGTCACGTATTGTTGGCGGAAAGAAAGATTGTCGGTATGCCTCTGTGTGGGCTCTAATCTCTCTGATTTTATCTTCATGATCTCTTCGCGAGATATACGTAGGAGGGAGCAATATACTGCTAGACTCCTCGGTAAAGGTATGTTCTTGAAACTTCGACAAAAGCCCGTACCGAGCGACAGAGTGTCTCTCCTGCAGAGTCTTCCACTGGAGTTTATCGATCATATCCGTAACGCTTTCTCGATTACCAAATGAAAATTAAACTACCCAAATTCTCTCATCTAGAACAATTGTTAGAATTTCAGAACTGGTCATCAAAGTCTTGAAAGAGGTGGTTTACAGGAAGACATTGCGATACGTACTGGCGTTCGAAAAATTACCTTCCCTGTACCTGTCGAAATACTGGTTGGGAGGAAGAAATAGAAGACACCGTTACATGGATTTAAGGAAAAAACGTTGTACCATAGGTTTTCGTTTAATTTTATCACAGAGAAAGAATGGACTTCTCATTTGAAAATAAATAAATTAATTAATTAATTAAAAAATACTTTAAATTCCGTACAGAAATTTCTTGGAAGTACGGTCTAGAGAGCAGGATGTCTGTTTATTCGTTCTTTTCCTTTCTGCCGGCCGCGGTGGCCGAGGAGACTGAGGCGCTCCAGTCACGGTCTGCACGGCCACTACGGTCGCGGGTTCGAATCCCCCTTCGGGCATGGATATTTGTGCCGTCCTAGTTCGTAAGTAGTTCATAAGTAGTTTGTAAGTTTAGGGACTGATGAACCCGTAGTTAAGTCCCATAAACTATAGTAACATTTGATTTTCTTCCTTTCCCTCTGAGCCCAGGAAGAATGTTAACAGCGCTTGTAGATCCATATTTAGATGCATTCCTGACAGGTTTTTCACAATGGCATGCTGCAAGTATAACGGCGGTTGACTCACAGACAGGGCAGGTGGGAGCTGTCGTTACAGTTACAGTTGTTACAATACTGTCTGTAAGCTGCAGTGTTCGAAATCTCTAGTTTATACGCATTGTGATTGAATCATCCTTGCCGACTTTCCCTTTTTCCGTAAGAAAATTCGATTTTTTTAAAATAAACAATACGTCTTCTGCTGCTGTTGTTGTGTTACCCATGTGGACACCGCAAAAATGTTTTTTAAGATGGACACACAAGTTCGCTTTTTTCCCCTCCTTTCTTTGACTTACGGCATTCATTACCGTTACATCCCGTTTATTATCTAATGCATGCTATTTGGTGGTAATGCCACATACCTGTGACAGATAAAAACTTTATTATGTCTTACATGTAAATTTTGCATACCATACGAGTTGTAATTGTATTACAATACCTAACACATTGTATCAAGATTGTACTATACAGTTATTTTGCGCCGGCCGCGGTGGCCGAGGAGACAGTCACGGTCTGCACGGCCACTAGGGTCGGGGGTTCGAATGCCCCCTCGAGCATGGATATTTGTGCCGTCTTTAGTATAAGGTAGTTGATAAGTAGTTTGTAAGTTTAGGGACTGATGACCCCGTAGTTATGTCCCATAAGCTTAACAAACATTTGAACATTTTTTGAGTTATTTTGCCTAGAGACATTAGGTGGCTAACGAGTTCCGGAAAAGGAATATTTTTTGGATAGCCTTAAATGTTTGATTTTGGTTGGAATTTTTTAAAATAATTATCGATGAATTTACATAGGTTGTACAAAACTTAGAGTACACGCCTGTAGCATTACAACGAAATTTCTTTATATCGTGTATATATTTACCGACAAAATTGCGTTCCATACGAGATGTAATTAAGGTTAGATGTATTATGTTACCTACCTGCAGTACCGATTACGAGAAAACGAAATGTTCTTCCGGAAGTTGTTAATGCGACGACATAGGTTACCACGGTTTATATGCAAATAGTCAACCTTGAGATGTGGCACTCCATACTTTATAATTATTTGTTGACTTGACGTAAGAATAACCACACTATTACTACATTAAGCGCCTTGTGTCATTTACCAAATGCAGAATATTCGATGCAGGGCTTTTCTGAGAGAGAAAAAGGATGTTTGTTTGGTTGACTTGACGCGTGAACATGGGCTCAACGAAGAGAATTCTGGGCCGGCTTTTACGGCGTTACCTGCGTTAAGACGGGGGGCGGAGGCAGCCGTTTCGCCAGCAGGCTATCTGGGCGAACTGAGCTTGTAATATTGCATACCAAGATTCTGAAACTGTGGGAAGACGCACGCAGGTATTGCGGCCAACAGTCTTAAAAGATCCGTGTTCTCAGATTGTAGGAAAGATACTGCAGAAGGCCCTTCTCCGCCTTTTTACGCGCGGCCGACAGACTTGGCCTGTGAGCGAGTTTTGGCGGGAAGAAGCGTCGATAGTGTGAGGACCGCACCAATAGAAAAATCAAATGTTTGTATAGTCTATGGGACTTAACTACGGGGTCATCAGTCCCTAAACTTACAAACTATCTATGAACTACTTACGAACTAGGACGGCACAAATATCCATGCCCGAGGGGGGATTCGAACCCCCGACTGTAGTGGCCGTGCAGACCGTGACTGGAGCGCCTCAGTCTCCTCTGCACCGGGGCCGGCACCAATAGACCTAAAAGCAGAGTTGGGGGAACGGATAGTTGGCTCTGATTGGCTCCTGTTCAGAGTTAGAGTTTTCCGAACTCAGTCATGGGAGTGCGCCATTCTCACTGGTCGGTGCTGGTAATCAAGTATTTCATTGGTTTTCTAGGAGATTCTGGTGCATGACCCACTCTAGAGAGAGAGAGAGAGAGCGAGTAGCGGCACTGCAAGAGAAGCATAGAGGAGTTCGTTTCGTGCCTGCAAAGGATGCGCATTGAAGACTTTATGTTTCGCCTCCTTAGAGGGCGGACGTGAAGGAAACGCTTATTTCGTTTAGCTGGGACCACAGAGTAACATATACAGAGGAGTAGCCACTCCTAAACCACTGTCCTACACTCCCCTCGTAGTTCCGTAAAATGCTAGCAGGTGTCAGGCGGATCGCTGGCTTAGGGTGCCTCTCGCACATCAGAGGGTAGCGTGGAGGGGAGGCTGAGGGGAGAGCTCGTGCCGCCTGCCACGAGGCCACGGCTGTGTCCGGCGTTTGAGGGGAGGTGGTGGTGGGGGCAGCCGCTACCTGCCGCCTGCTCTGGCCAGTTTAAAGGGCTGCTTCTGACCGCAGCGCCATCATGGGACATCTTACGGAACTGCTGGAAAACCTCCCTCCCCGCACCCCTGAGCATAGGACCGGGCCCTTACGGAGGTTTCCCGTCTGTATATATTTGTCTGTGCTGGGACTTGCGGACTTAGTACAAATTTCGGAGTTTGCTCTGAAGTTTGTACTTGTACTTATAGTTCTTGTTAAGTGAAAATAAGGCCAGCCACCCTTTTAGTAGCACCAAGGCTCTAATTTCGACGTGCTCAACTTTCTGGAGTCACCTTGGCCTTCAGGACTGGTTTATGCAAAATGAAGTGGCTCACAGTTTGCAGAATGGTTTGAGGTCGTTGACACTGTGATCTACCGTGAACACAGAGGCAGAAAATTGGAAGTAAAAGCTACCGAATATCGGAGCAAAACATTCTTTCGTGGCTGCGTATATTACAGCTATCACACTCCTGTATCACGCCTGGGTGATATATTGACTGCTCACCATAGCAACAGATAGCAATTGAACCAGGATTGAGTTAGATATATAACCCTACACTGAATATTTCGTACAGACTTCGATCTTGCTCTTGGATTCAGTTACAAAATACATCGAGTTTAGTAGGGGTTAATTGGACTTGCCAGTCATTATAAGGTATTATTTAACTTGAATCACTTTAAATGTAAAGCACAGTAATAGGATAGTGTTTCAATTGTGTTTTTTTCTGAATTTGGTGTTAATTTGAATGTAATATTATACTTGTTGCTCGCGTATGTTGCTTAACACGGTCACTGAGCCATCTACAATAAGCTAATTTCTAAGAAAGGTTGTTTAACAATTTAATATCTAGTTTTTAGACCCTGGTCATATTTTTGGAAGGGAAAAGGATCTTATAAACTAGTAGTTGTTGTCAGATACTCCTGCGACTTTGGAGATTATATGAAATTGCACACTACAGGGAAAAAATTGAAATTATGATTTTCAATATCAAAGTTGTCAGTGTTATTAGCACATGACTAACAAGGATATACTTATTTTACATCAAGCAACGTGATTTTTTCTTTAGAGATTTTTGAGGGTCAGCCAAACCTGTCTTCACTCATCTTGTACCACCTATCACTCCAAAGAAACTTTCATTTTATGCAAACCCTACCACGATCTTTCTTACATATCACTTCCACCACAAGCTTGCATTTGGCGTTCCCTGTCAGGATATACGAGTACTTTTCACTACCCACAAAACCTTACATTTTGCGATCCCTGCCAGGATATCCTTTTTCCACATTTATTCCTCAGCCCACCAATCTTACAACTTAACAGAGTTCATCAAGATGTAGTACATAATTATTTTGCCCAGAGACATTAGGTGGCGAACGACCTCAGAAAATGGTACGTTCTTTTTTTCGGATTTTTTTTTTCAAAAAAGTTCATGTTTATTAAATTAATTATTGATAAATGTATGTAGGTTTTTCTAGAGCCCAATCAATTGCATTTCACTGTAATTACAATTAGTGGTGAAAATTACAGATTTTTCTTCCTGATAAAGAAAATTAGGTGATGGATAGTTCTGAACAGGTTTCGAACCCAGGACTCTAGATTTAAATTTCCCTACCTGACCCCTTCATCACTCTTCTGTCCCCAAATCGATCTACCGCTGAACACGTTGAATTTAATGCGCATACAATTCCCTTGCCTTTATGGATATTTGTTTATAAACAATTGTTGTTAAACATTACTTATGGACAGCAAGACATCTACTGTTGCTTACTGGCGATTTCTGTGAAAAAATGAAATGTTATTTCTGGAAAATTTTTAATGCATAAACACAGTATGCTGCAATTAATTTGATATAAATATTAGGAATGCCGGCCGCGGTGGCCGAGGAGACTGAGGCGCTTCAGTCACGGTCTGCACGGCCACTACGGTCGAGGGTTCGAATCCCCCCTTGGGCATGGATATTTGTGCCGTCCTTAGTCTTAGCTAGTTCATAAATAGTTTGTAAGCTTAGGGACTGATGACCCCGTAGTTAAGTCCCATAAGTTCTATGAACATATGAACATTTTTTTATTAGGAATAAAAAATAATCGGGAGCGGCCTAGGGGCAGGTGGGGGCGGTGGTAGCCCAAGTGACCAGTTGTGGAGGCAATCCAGTTGTTTACCAAACTCTTGTGTTAAGTGCAAGTACATGTTTGATGTTATCAGTTATTATTCTAGGTAATGGCATTGTTCAGAGTATGCTCACTGGTTTTTTGTCATTCGTCCTTAAGAGCGTCATTGTCTTACTACGTGCAAGTACATGTTCGATGTCAAACATCCAGTCCTTCCGGGAAGTGCATTTTCCTTCTGGGAAGTGCACTATTGTTCGAGTGTGGCGGCATTCTTTGATCGGCGGTTGGGCAAGTGCCTCGGGTGGAAGTGTGGGGGGTGGTACCTGGCGCAATGCATTATGGGTAGAATCTCAGTGTATTTGAACCTCCTTTGCTATACTAATTTTATCCTACAATGTACAGTATTTTATTGTTTTTAGAAGAAAGTTGCATCAACAGAAGAAAATTAAACTCATTGCCTTTGAAATTACACACATAGATGTGCTGCGGTTCGAAGAGTGGATGGAGATCGCCAAAATATTTTTAGTTGGAAGAGGGTTACGTATTCAAAAAGCTTCGGAAACACTGGTCTAGAGGAGCAAAGCGTTCCTAAGGATTGGTAAAACGTGCATGTCATTCCTGTTTATAAGATATGTCGCGATCACATACACAAAACTATTGGTCTGTATCTCTGATATCGGGCAGTATCAGAATTTTGGAACGCATTTTTTGTTCGAATATTATATATATTCTGGAGACCAGAAATCTCCTTTGTAGGAATCAACATGATTTCTAATACTTTGAAAATTTACTGTTAATGTTTTGACAGTTGAGGAGTCTTTCTGTACTGCGACCTGATTTCACTGTCTGTATGTCGACAGATGGGTGTTCATTAGAACTATCGCCTAACCTAAAAAGAAACCGTGATCACTAATTCTGCCATCCGCTCGTACGAACTGAGGATTTCGTCAGAACCCAAGCACCAGGAGTCATTATTGCCACATGAGCAACAACTTCCAACTGCACACCATACGCCGACAAGGCCGCCTCCACATCTCAGATAAGGCCTCGCAGCAGACTTACTGAGTGCACATGTGATATTCCTGGCCTATGGCCACTTCATATTTCTCGCGGCTGGCCGTTTCTTTGCTAACATCGTACGTGTCTTAAACGCGGAAGAGGGACAGAAGTGCAGCATATGTTGAAATGTCGGGTGGGGAGCAGTAGCATATGGCACAGTAGGTGCTGGTTCCCGTGGCAAAGCCCGCCTACGTTACTGGTGCTCTCCTCGCATTGGCTGCTGCATTTCACGTCACGTGATATCTTTTGAAATTAGTTTTGATTATTATAGATTACATATTAATTATTCAGAGCTGAGAATTTATGATAAATATCTCTCAAGGAAAGGCTAGGTTTTGACAGTTTAAAAAGTTTAAAGTGCCTTCTCTTATTGTAACAAGAGAAGAGCGATTTTGCAGAAGGCGCGCGACGGCCCTGTTTTCGCGCGAAATAGAGCGTCAGGTGCCCTCTCGCAACGCGCCGCAGTTTCAGTCTCGAGCTGACACTATATGCGCCGGACCGCGCCGGTCATGAGTAAAGATTTTTGTAATAGTGATTACAGTCGAGGTCTCAACATGAACTATGGGCAGCATAGGCCGTATCATATTAACAATAGTTGCTCATTTTTTTTATTATTTAGTTAATAAATGGCATCCCTGATAATTAAAAATCTCGCGAGTCGCTTCTTATGCCTCCATCATACAGAACTTATTTTAGCCTCACTTGTATGCTGTAGAAGAATCAACGACCTGTGTGCTGTCTTCTGCGCTGGGGACACAACTATAGAAGACAACAGGTTAGTCAGAACTCTATGCTTTCCATAACGTTTTGGACAGCAACTACGGCACCTCGTGCGTACTGTAGGGCGGTACAAACGCACACTGCTACGCAACAGCATCCGCAAGGATGTGGAGGTTTTAGGGGACTTGTGGGAGGAAGCAGTACTAACTTCTCCGTTAGGAAGCTTGTACACATTGGAATTCTTCCTGAGCTTGGACGCTATCTGCCTATGGGGCTCCATAACACACGTAACGTTGGAGTTCCTAATCACTAACAGACCCCTTCCCCCCTCCCCTTGTGTTCCTGCTGAAGGACCGGCCACCTGATCATTTGGAAGATTAATAGGCGACGCCACATGACCAGCCTCCGAATTGGCACTCTGACTCGATTGAAGCGAACGCGCTACCCGTCACTCAGCCTGCGGCAAGGGCAGATCAACTGCATCGGGAACACGTGAAGGTGCCGCGGCAGCAGAGACCGTGGGAGACCCACGTGACACCTGAGGTGCCCCATGCAACACTTCAGACTCTCCAATATCGATTTGTCGATCACTTTACCGCCGATATAGCTGAAAATCGTGACATGGTCCTACAAGACAGAACATGTTTTCAAGAAACACGAATGAGTATGTCATTGCCATTAGCTTCAACAATTACAGGTGTACTATTAGGTTCCTGCCTAAGCATATACTCACAAAGTCATGATTTTCATGGAAAACAGCATTCTGTTTTAACAAGCAAGAGTTTAAATTTAATTGGTCTATGAATAACCATTCCTTCGAAATTTTTACCTACTAATTTATTATTAGAAAGATTTCAAATTCAAAACACGAAGAGAGGTTTAAATAAATGTAAAAAAGTAAAGCAAAGTTGTACATATAATTAATAATTTTGAGTTGGATAAGAAGTGTCCTAAGAGAACTAACTTGTAAATTTTTTTTGTGTGTGTTATAGACTACTGACCACAAAGTTTTATATTGTATTTAGTATGTCAGTTGCCTGTATTTTTACGAATTCGAAATACTGAAACATTTCGACCATTTGGGGCATTGAAATAATTGCAACAGCAAAGTTGAAAATTTGTGCTGGACTGTGATTCACGATGCCGTGAAGTTTCATATCAGCGCACACTCCGCTGCAGAGTGAAAGTTTCATTCTGGAAACATCCCTTAGGCTGTGGCTAAGCCATGTCTCCACCATATCCTTTCTTCCAGGAGTGCTAGTCTTGCGTGTTTGCAAGAGAGCTTCTGTGAAGTTTGGGAAGTAGGAGGCGAGGTACTGGCGGAAGTAAAGTTGTGTGGCGGCATCGTGAGTCGTGTCGGGATAGCACAGTCGGTAGTGCGCTTGCCCGCGAAAGGCAAAGGTCCCAGGTTCGAGTCCCGGTTCCGGCACACAATTTTAATCTGCCAGGAAGTTTCAAATGTTTAACTGAAAATGAGTTTCCTGATGTACTAAAAATCTCCAGAGTGGTCCCTATATATAAGGAAGGTGATAAGAAGTGTCCTGCTAGTTATAGATCAATATCATTAACACCTGTTTTCTCAAAAAATTTTGAAACCATCTTGTGTAATCAAATTAGCATATACTTAGATGACTTAAACATAATAAGTACAAAAAAATATGGATTCTTGAAAGCTAAATCTACAGTGAATGCCATGGATACTCTTGTAAAATTTGTTTTGAATATGTTTGAGGCTAGGGAATTTTCTCAGGCTACATTTTGTGACCTGAGCAGAGCGTTTGATTGTGTGGTCCATGATACTTTGCTGAATAAGCTATCTTATTATGGATTTGCTAATAGCAGCATAAATTTGTTCAAATCCTTTCTTGACAATCACCAACAAGTGGTGTGCATTGGCAAGGAGAAGTCAGAACTAATTAATGTTAGGAGGGTGTGCCAGAGGGGTCAGTACTCAGACCTCTGTTGTTTTTACTTATGATCAATGACCTGCCATCTTTTGTAAATTCTAACACAATAATGTATGTTGATGACACCACATTTCTAAATAAAAGTTCAGACTTAAATACATTAAAAATATAGTTAATAATACCCTTACTCAGAGTTCACTTTGGTTTAGGGCAAACGGTTTTTTACTAAATGAAAGTAAAACCCAAACACTTTCCTTTAGCTTAAGAGAGAATCATGACATAGAAAGTGTTAAATTGTTAAGTGTTTTAGTTGACAACAAGTTGACATGGGAACCACACATCAAACATTTACCTGCCAGACTTTCAAGAGTTATCTATTTAATTAGTAATTTAAAGAAACATTTTTCTTCTAGTTATGTAAGATTAGAAAATTTTGCTTTTTTTTTCATAGTCTTATGTCATAAGGAATCTTACTGTGGGGTAATAGTTCTCGTGTAAATGACATTCTACTGTTAAAAAATAATAATAATAATACACAAATAAAAAAAATTAGTGAGAATATTACCGACTCAGATAAGTTAGAACACTGTAAACCACTGTTTGTTGAGCTGCAATGCCTGACAGTAATAAACTTGTACATCTATAAAATTCTACTATATGTTAGAAACAATATTTCAAATATAGTTTTGAGAAGGGATGTGCACAGCTATAACACCAGGAAAAAGTCATGTATAGACATGCCATATCAAAGACTATCCAAGTCACAGAACTCTTATTTAGTTCTTGGACTAAAATTGTACAATAAGCTAAGTCTAGAATTAAGCGAGTTACCTGTGAATATATTTAAAGATAAGTTGTATAGAATACGCCAGCCGCGGTGGCCGAGGGGACTGAGGCGCTCCAGTCACGGTCTGCAAGGCCACTACGGTCGGGAGTTCGAATCCCCCCTCGGGCATGGATATTTGTGCCGTCCTTAGTCGTAGCTAGTTCAGAAGTAGTTTGTAAGCTTAGGGACTGATGACCCCGTAGTTAAGTCCCATAAGTTCTACAAACATTTGAACATTTGATTTGTATAGAATACTGGTAAACAATCCTTTTTACACAACAGAAGAATTTTTTGAATACTATCTTTTAACAATGTTTCTAGTTGCTGACCTAACGCAATCTAAACACTTTAAAAATGTAAGTTTTTGTGACGTCGCCTGTTGCTGTAAGAGCTGAACTACAATAAAATTTATTTGATTTGTTTCCTCTTGCTAGCGGCCTATGCTGGGTTCCCGAAATGGATCAAGCGTTCGAAACTATAATCTGCCTGTTGGTGGCATATTTTACAATGATTGATAATTATGGTGTCTGTTCTTTCAGACATATGTGAAACCTGCTTCGGATCTTACAGCTTTTGATGCCCCACTGCACATATGTACATAATTGTCAAGTTCTTCTTCTCCTTTGTAGTATAGTCCCTTCCAAAATCAAACAAAAACTTCTTCTCCTTTGCATTTCCTCTTCGTTTCAGAGAGTACGACAACATCCATGTCAAACATGTCACGTTCTCGAGGTAGTATATTTATTTTATTGAGAATACCTTGCACATTCCAGCATCCAAACATCATTTTCCATTTTTCATCGCAAGTTCCACTTTTCCGAGGCATATTATTAGGTTTTTCAGCATTTTATATATTCATGCAAGTGAGGAGCTGGCACACTGCACAACCCCCATCTTGGAGGACCAGCTGATTTGTATTCAAGATTTTCTTCCTTTAAGGCTAATTCACAGTGTCCGTCACGTCAACGTCATGTCACGGCAGTGTATTCACACTGTCCGTCACGTCAGTTCACTTAGCCCAATACCCAGTGTTGAATGTGAGGTTATTAGTGGCGATCCGTTACATAAAACGTCATTTTTAATACTGGAATTGACGAAACAACAACGTTGAATTTTATTGATGGCGAAAGCAAACTTTTTAATGATTGTTTATGGTCAACTTAGTGTGGTAAAGTGCTGGGAAGTGAAACAACATTTCATAACATCGACATCTGTTTTGAAGCGAAAATATAAACATACAAACTCATCAAACAATATTTATACGAGAATAAATAGAACTTGTTTAAAACTGGTTCCATTCCATACTGGTGGCTGGTACTTTCGGGAGAACTTGTTTACTTTTTCCATTACCATTTCCCCCCTTACATTGTTGCTAACGTCATAAACAACTGTTTTTCTCCATCATTAGCGCAGACATTTTCATTTAAAATAGTATTTAATGAAAATTGCATCATGAACTTACAATCTTTTCCATACAAACGGTTTGCTTCAGTCCTTCCTGTTACATTACTGTAAAACATAAACAACTTTTCTGTTTCAAATTTCCGACCTCACTTTTAGAAGGACACACAATTGAAAAAAAAAAAAAATAAAATAAAAATAAAAATAAAATAAAATAATCTCTTGTTGTCATTGATTCTTGCTAGCATTTACGTTTCTTACACTTCAATAATAACTAAAATCTAATTAGCAATGACAGACAAAAGAGTTCTGTTATTTGTTGCAGTGAAGTTACCAACACTGTGGCTAGCTTCTACAGCTGGTCGCGCCCGACCAGGCAATATGCAGTTGTGTGTTTGAAGACGTCAGTTGTCAGTTTTGGAATGTCTTAATTGTGAACCTAATATCTGTGATAATACAATGCAGAGGCTAAGGGACGCTAATTTCTCTTCCATTTCACTTGAAGAGAACCTTCATATCAAGGACCTAGCGACACCGACACCAGATATCAAGTTAGTAAAAAAAAAAACTAATAATAAAAGTAAAGAAATTGGAAGAACTCTCAAACCAGACATTTATGGGAAACTAGATTGAATATGTGGCTGTGAAATTACAAACAAGTTGTATTGTTTTCCCTGTTCGCCAAAGAAAATTCAGAGTATGAAACAACTTGGACGCTAAAAGGCGTTGACAATCTCGGATATTTAACACAGAAGATAAAGAAACATCAACGTCCTACATCACATATGACTGCGAAGCTAGAGCACAAACTCTTAGGTAAGCACGATATTAGACAACTAGACAGAGCTCACAGGCAGTAAAAAAACTTCAAATGTTTGTAAATCTATTGCTTGTTTATTAGTCCCTAGCTTACAAACGACTTAAACTAAGTTAAACTAACCTAAGGACAACGCATATACCCATGCCGGAAGGGGGACTCGAACCACCGACGGCGAACGGCCGCGCGCACCGCAGCATGGTGCCTCAGTGCGCACGGCTATTCCGCCGCGGTACAGGCAGTCAGTTGAAAAGCACAATGATCTGATTCGGAATAAAACATTACTTATTCTCTAAAATTGTGGATTGCATTAAAGTTTGTGATGCTTTTGAGCTCGAACTTCGAGAACATGACGAACGCAGTGATTCATTAAATCAAGTAATTTTCCGCGGTCTTATAAATTTTAGTGCTGAACTCGATGTTGCACTTAGTGACCACCTTTCAAAGGCTACTGTTTTCAGAAGCACTTCGAAACATAATCAGAACGATAAACTTCCTTGTATACCGGCAGTTTATCATGATCGAATAAGAAAGGAAATCGCTGAAGCTGATTTTCTGTCAGTTATTGCAAATGAAACAACTGATATTTCAACAGTTTCTCTGGTTATCAGGTACTTTTTGCTCGAAGCTAAACCAATAGAAAGGTTGTGAGCTTTCCTTACTCCTCATACACATGATGCAAAAGCATTAACAGAATCACTTAAAGAAACTTTAAAATGTGGACAGTTCGGATAAAATTATTTCTCAGAGCAACGATAATGCAGCTGCTGTGAGTGGTCATCGTTCAAGTGTACAGACTCTTCTGACAGATCATTTTAAATATGCCTATATTGGCCACTGTTACGCCAATAAGTTAAATTTGATTTTATCTCAAGCAACAGGTCTGAATACGGACATCAGAATTCACAGGTGGCGTGGAAACATATGCATATGCATATAATAATATAAACAACAGCTGATCGGCGTTGCCTGGTGAAACGTTGTTGTGATGCCTTGTCTAAGGAGAAATGCGTACCATCACGTTTCCGACAGATAAAGGTCGGATTGTAGCCTATCGCGGTGGTGGTTTATTGTATCGCGACATTGCTGCTCGCGTTGGTCGCGATCCAATGACTGTTAGCAGAATATGGAATCGGTGGGTTCAGGGGGGCAATACGGAACGCCATACTGGATCTCAACTGCCTTTTATCACTAGGAGTCGAGATGACAGGCATCTTATGCACATGGCTGTAATGGATCGTGCAGCCACGTCTCGATCCCTGAGTCAACAGATGGGGACGTTTGCAAGACAACAACCATCTGCACGAACAGTTCGATGACATTCGCAGAAGCATGGACTATCAGCTCGGTGACCATGGTTGCGGTTACCCTTGACGCTGCAGCATCACAGACAGGAGTGTCTGCGATGGTACACGCAACCTGGGTACACAAATGGCAAAACGTCATTTTTTTTTTTTGGGTGAAACCAGGTTCTGTTTACAGCACATGATGGTCGCATCCGTGTTTGGCGATATCGCGGTGAACGCACATTGGAAGCGTGTATTCGTCATTGTCAAACTGGCGTATCACCCGACGTAATGGTATGGGGTTCCATTGGTTACAAAACTCATTTTGTTTAAAGTACAATAAACCTGTAAAAATAAGTGAAAAAATACCATTGTAGTCTTTCACATTGAACCTATTAGTTTTTTTAGTAAAATAAAAATTAAGAGAATTGAAATTTCTTTTTTTACCTACCCAAAATATACATATGTGTGTGTAATGTGACATAAAAAAAGCTTTACTTTGATGTAAAAGTGACTGACTTTTCTGTTAAGTTCATCCAGGCTGAAACCCACCGATTCAGATTATCATAAAATATGTTACTTTTATCAGAAGTGTAAAGTTACTTCATAAAGTATTTCAGGGGGAAATCTTAAAATTAACAAAATTATACAAATACCTGGCTGCAGCTTGACATTAGAATTGTTACTTTAGGGTGGGAGGTCCAGATATTTTAGAGTTTTGGTTGATACTGTATAGCATTTATAGGCCTATAATAAAGTAGTTAATACCATTGTTTAGAAGGTAATTTAAAACACATGATGTTGACTAATAAGTTTTATGACATGGCATGTTTTGTTTCAATAATCAAAGTGTTGTTGTTGTGGTCTTCATTCCACAGACTGGTTTGATGCAGCTCTCCATGCTACCCTGTCCTGTGCAAGCCTCTTCATCTGAGAATACGTTCAGCAACCTACATCCTTTTCAATCTGCTTACTGCATTCATCCCTCGGTCTCCCTCTACGATTTTTAACCCACACACTATGTTGACGATTCCTTGATGTCTCAGAATGTGTCCCAGCAATCTATCCCTTCTCTTAGGATATGCCAGAAACTCCTTTTCTCCCCAATTCCGTTGAGCACCTCCTCCTTAGTTACGTGATCTACCCATCTAATTTCCATCATTCGTCTGTAACACCACATTTCAAAAGCTTCTATCATCTTTTTTTTCTGAACTCCTTATTGTCCACGTTTCACTCGCATACAATGCTACACGCTAGACAAATGCTTTCAGAAAGGGCTTCCTAACACTTAAATTAATATTGATTGTTAACAAATTTCCCTTTTTCAGAAACGCTTTCCTTCCCATAGCCATTCTGCATTTTATATCGTCTTTACTTCAGTCATCAGAAGTTATCTTACTACCCAAATAATGAAACTCATCTACTACTATCATTGTCTCATTACCTAATCTAATTCCTTCAGCATCATCTGATTTTCTTACATTACATTTCATTACCCTCGTTTTACTCTCGTTAATGTTCATCTTATATCTTCCTTTCAAGACATTGTCCATTCCATTCAATTGATCTTCCTTTTCTTTGCAGTCTCTGACAAAATTACTATGTCATCGGCAAACCGCAAGTTTTTATTTCTTCTCCCTGAACTTTCATCCATTCTCCTAATTTCTCCTTGCATTCCTTCACTGCTTGCCCAATGTACAGATTCAACAACATTGGGGAAAGGCTACAACCCTGCCTTACTCCCTTCCCAACCTCTGTGTTCCTTTCTAGCCCCTCAACTCTAATAACTGCTGTCTGGTTTTTGTATAGGCTGAATATATTTCTTCGCTCCCTATATTTCACACCTGCTTGCTTCAGAATTTGAAAGAGTGTATTCCAGTCAACACTGTCAAAAGCTTTCTCCAAATCTACAAATGCTTAAAAAGTAGGTTTGCCTTTCCTTAGCCTGTCTTCTAAGATAGTATTGTTTCACGTGTTCCTACATTTCTCCTAAACCTAAACTGATCTTCCCCAATTCTTCCACAATTTTTTCCATTCGTCTATAGATAATTCGTGTTAGTATTTTGCAACTATGACTTATTAAACTGATAGTTCTGTAATTTTCACATTTGTGTGCACTTGCTTTCTTTGGAATTGGAATCACTATATTCTTCTTTGAAGTCGGAGGGTATGTCCCCCATCTCATACATATTTCATACCAGGTAGAACAATTTTTTTCATGACTGGCTCTCCTAATGATACCAGAAGTTCAGACGGAATATCATCAACTCCAGGAGCCTTGTTTCGACTCAAATTTTTCAGTGCTCTGTCAAATTCATCTCACAGAATCATATCACCTATCTCATCTTCCTCCACTTCGTCTTCATTTCTAGTTTATTTCCTTTGTATAGGCCCTCTATATATTCCTTCCACAGTTCAGCTTTCCCCTCTTCGCTTAGTACTGGTTTTCCGTCTGAGTTCTTGATAGTCATATAGCTGCTTTTCTTGTCTCCAAATATCTCTTTATTTTCCTGTAGGCGATAAAGTACAGAGCCAAAAATTATAATTTTTATTTAAATATTTTCATTACTACTACTAGCTTCATGAAGGGATTGCAAGCAAATTTGCATAACCAGTATGCAAGGCAGCTAATATTGAAATTTAAAGTATGCTTGTTCAGAAGTGAGAGTTTTATAGAGTTCTTTAGTGGAAACTGTAATAGTATCTCTATACATGACTGCTTCTAGATTCCATGGTGTAATTCCCACCTCCACACATGGAGAAACCACTATGTTTGCCAAAGGAACAAAACAAGTGTATTTTCGTTTCTCAGGCCAAAAGAATGACTCTGTTGGTTTAGGTGGGTGGAGAAAAGTAGTTCAGCATCTTGTTCATCTTGTACATTACTGATTAAGGTAAAATGCCATGTCATATTCAGGAGTTACAAAAGTATTATGTTGAGGTTGGGAACCTGTTTCTTGCAGGACATTTTCATTGACTGATAACATCTGTGAAGCCTTTTCAGAGACTGCAACTCTTATAATTAATAATGATTCACAGAGTGGTGGTTTATAATTTTGAAAATTCCCGGTGCCTGGTATTGTGCAGTTTGTCAGAAAACTGTTCTTGAGTTTCTTACATAGGAAACCATTGTTTTTATCTAAAAATGTGAGAGTCATTTGTGAATATTAGCCTTGCAGAAGTTTTAAACAGCATATGCAGTTATCTGTACATCAGAATTTAATTAAAGACTATTTTTCCTCAATATACATTTTATGGTTCCTCCTAACCCACCAAACACAGATTTACTGTAGCCCTTGCGGTTGTCTGGTGGGAATGTTAAATTCTATGGAAATGGCTGCTTGCTATTTGCTCCCCCTGGAGAAATGGCGATCAACACTTCACCTGAACTTCTGCTGCTGCCTGACCGTGGCTGGCATCGAACTCCGTCTCTTCTAGAGGGGTTCAGTGCTGTTGATAGTAATAGAACAGCAGTGGGGGAGTTACAGACCAAGTAAGCAAACAGGTTTACCTGGTATAATTGTCTGTATTTTCTCTTTAAGCAAGAGGAATGTGAGGTAGCCTGTTACAGATTACAGACGGTTACTTCTGCAATCAAATATAGAAATAATAACTAGTCTCGCTGCAGGACCAAGACACTATGAAAGTCAATTCAATAAAATCATTCAAACTGAAATAGCCCAACCCCTAGAAGAGAGAGAGTGCGCTGAGAAACAGTACGTATATTTGAGAGTTAACGGAACAGCCCAGGCAGAGGCAACGGCTACAGTCCTATCGGAAACATTCCGAACATTCCGTACTGTTTCGCCCGTTGGTTGGCGAACGCGTATACTCGCCCCGGCGGAAACATAACCGATAAATAGCGGACGACTGCTGGCTCAACTAGCACGGCCGTAGAACTGCACACGACTGGGGCGTCAGGATGGGTGGGGCCCCTCCACGCCCACACCAACATGGTGACCATCACAAAAGTTCTACTTTCACCTCCGTATTTAGGTTAGTTTGCTAAGGTGGATCACGGGATGTGGGAACCGCGATGTTATCTGTACGTGTGGGCACGATCACCCATTAATACGGTGCATCTGGAGATAGAATTGGTCGAAAGGTATGCGAAGGGTAAAGGTATGTAAGGGCAGAGGAAAAAAAAGTGCCAAGGCAAGAGCTAAGGGAAAAAAAACCTCTGTGACAGTGGGGTAGGTATGAAGGGCAGTAGCGGTATGCTATCTGCGACAGATCATGCAAGGTTTGGTAATGTTAAGTTATGGGTATTTTCTCAGTACCGTTAACTTTGCTAGGTTCGTCATAGAGAATCAGTCCGTTTGATGCGAGGTTCTGCTGCAGCTGATCTCCTGTGAAGTCTCCTGGGTCGGCTGCGGCAGATTACCCGTTAACATCGGCTGTGGCAGAATACCTGTAACATAGCCAAGTTTGTCATGGTAGTTAGGCAGTTCGGTCATAGAACTGGCTAAGTGTGCGGGACTGTTTATGTTTGTTTGTGTTTAGTGCGCTGAATACAGTTTCCCTGCTTTGCCTGTAGGTCGGCTGTGGGCTCAGCTGGCATTGCCAGTCAGATTGCTGTTCTGCAGGGGTTTGCCATGTTCATCGTGTTTGCGAGTTGGTGTTCCCTACGACCGTAGGTGGTTAGTCTCTGAGGAGAAGTGTTTTGGGGCGTTTATGTTTCCACCTATTTGTTATGATCGTAGTTCCCCAAGCGTAGGATGAAGGGGTTGTTCGAGTGTCTCGAGTTCCTGTACAGTCGTGTGGCGAGTTTCTTGAATACCACCGAGAGGCGCTCTAGGCGGTATTCATTGTGAAGGTCCACGGTGCGTGTGTATCGTGGAGCGTTGCTAATGATGCGTAGTACCTTGTTCTGTATGAGCTGCAGGCGGCGCAGCAGTGTTGGCGCCGCGTATGCTCAGCACGGACCACCGTACGTCATCAGAGGTCTAATATGTGTCATGTAGAGGTTCCTCGACACCCGGCTATTCAGTTTGCTTTCCCTGTTGAGCATCGGGTAGAGTTGTTTGAGCCTCGCGTTTGCTCTGTTGGTCATGTGTTGTATGTGGTCCCCCCATGTGAATTTCCGGTCCAGCCAGACACCGAGGTATTTGACTTTCTGGCGGAAACGTATTGGGCGTGTATGTAGAGTAATTGGTCTACAGTATTGGTGTTTGCGCAGGTGTTTCGGTCTGCGTGTGAACAGAACTGCCTCACACTTGTCGACGTTGACGACGTTGACTTTAACACGCCATTTCTCCAACCAAGGTTCGGCAGTTCTGAGTGCTGTCTGTAGGCGTGAGTTAATGTTTGATGGCTTCCAATCTTGCGCCATGATGGCGGTGTCATCTGCGTAGATTGCAGTCATCGTGTTATGTATGGATGGAAAATCGTTAATGTACAGGTTAAACAAGAGGGGCCCCAGGATGCTGCCTTGGGGTACTCCGGCTTGAATACCATGTCGTGTAGACTGTTTGCCCTGCACGTCAGTGTTGAAGCTTCTGTTGGTGAGATATGAGTGTATGAGATGCACGAGTCCGTCGGGAAACGCGGCGCCATTAAGTTTGCGTATAAGGCCGTTGTGCCAGAGACGATCGAAAGCTTTTTCGATGTCCAGGAATACCGCCCCAGTGCCTTTGTTTTTGTTGTAGCCGTCTGTTATGTGTTCAACTACGCGGAGGAGTTGTTGTGTTGTGGAGTGGTGATTCCTAACTCCGAATTGCTCCGGTCTTAGGGTGTCATTGGTGATGCAGTGCCGAGTGAGACGTTTAAGTATTACCTTCTCAACTATCTTACTGAGCGAGCTCAGCAGACTGATGGGTCGGTAATTTTGTGGGAGGGAGTTGTCTTTCCCTGGCTTCCTGAACATCAGGACCTTGGCCACCTTCCAAAAGGCAGGGAAGTGTTGGTGTTGCAGGATGGCATTTGTGATGTGTGTCAGGTACTCTATTGCTCTATCCGTGAACTCCTGGAGAACCCGGTTTTGAATGCCATCAGGGCCAGGCGCTTTTCTGGCTGTGGTGTGCTTGATGGCCCATGTGATTTTATGTGTGCTAGTACGGGCGTCAGGAGCGTCTCCCGTCATTTTTATGTCCGTCACTGCAAGACACTGTATCGCTCCGCCGAGAAGTGGAGCTCCGCAGCCAACCTGACAACGCGCCTTCTGCGCCCTTCCCCCGTCCGAGCGGGCAGGATCGGTGCCCTGGGCGGTTGGGACACCTGGACTAGCGGTTCTTCAGCCAAACGGCGCGTAGGCGTGTGTCCCTCCGCCTTTGGCGAAGAAGAAGCGATATAAACTAACGGTCAAATGGGCCTTTCAGGAGTATCCCGTATTGCTTCATTCCCGTATTAATTCAATGGGCCTCGATAAAATTATAAATCCCCCGCCATTAAGGAGTCAAGGTGTCAGCCAAGCCGTGGAGGTTCTTATTTGTCGGGGAAAATTCACTTTATACGATTACATTGGCAATTACTTTATACTACTTATAAAGTACTGGGCCGATCAGCCAGCGACCGATATCATTCTATTCGTAATTTCACGTAAGGGCCGAATCTGCTGTCAAAATCACGGGATTAATTTTATTGCGGCACTCTCCCTTTGTCACAGGGCTGGATTATCTGTCATTTGCATCTGCCTTCCTACAGCAGATAGGTAGCCCAAAATATTGGTGCTACATTACTATAGCTAGTAGTAAAACAGGAATATTCAGCATCATTTAAAAAAATCATTTTTTAGTTCACACAATTATTTGAAGCCTTATTTTATTTTTTTATTTTTTTTATTTTTTTTTAATTTTTTTTTTTATTTTTTTTTTTTTTTTTTTTTTTTTTTTTTGCAACATATCTATCAGTAAAATAATGCAGTCTCCAGAGTCTCTGTAGTGTTCAGCCAACCACTTAACCCTACGCCTGAAAAGCATTTACAAGACCCACACATGCTTATTGTCATCACTTGTTAAGTAGTAGTTTACTACTGTTGTCAGTGCCAAACTGCTAAGGTCATCTTCCCCCTAGTGGGGAGGAGAAGGAATAGGCTATGCAGTCCATTAAAGAAGGAAGAAAGAAAGACTGCATTAGCTCGGGATCCCGTGCTCGCCATTCACCTACTCACAAAAGAATCGTGAGGGGCCCCCGCAGGCACTTTATTATTACCATTTTATTTTCATTTATCACATAAACACAAATGAAGGGTGCACGGGAAAAACGATCAAAGTCCATCGCAGATCGAATTTTAGCTTGCACTGCCATCTTGTAGTAGAAATGAAGAACTTTCAGCCTGTGAAACTTTGAGTTCGGAGAATTGATCGGTGTCCAGGTAATTCAGTCTCAAAGTTTTTGCATACTTTGGAAGAATGATCAAAGTCACATTGTTCCTTTGGAAGAACGATCAGAGTCCACAGAAGCGGGCATTAATCATCTATTATTGCATTTCATTGTTATAAACACAGTCTTAGAATAACATTGTTAGTGCACAGTCAGTTGTGCTGTAGCTGTGTGTGAGTCAGTGTTCGAAAAATTTCACAATGTCAAGCAGTAGTGAAGAAAATTCTAGTGCAAAACCTGGAACCTGTCCAAAGAAGAGGAAGGTTCATGGGCAAGTTACAGAGTCTTCAAAACGCATTCGAGCTATGAGTCACATTGCCGGCGACGACTGTAAGTGTTCACGCTTGAAATGCTTTGTAAATACAACTAACACAGAAAGAAATACATTGATTAAGCAGTTTAATGAAATGGCATCTTACGACAAACAAAATGCACATTTATGTGGTCTATCACTGTGAAGCCTATATTGCGCAGGAGACCAAGAAAGAATTCTGATGAAGCACAATATCGTGATTTCTCCTACAGTTACAAAGTTCGGGTGGTAAGGGATGGAAAGGTAGTTAAAATACCAGTCTGTCATGCAGCACTTCTGTCAATTTTGAAGAAATTTTGTGGTCCAGAAGCTCAACAATATTTCAGTTCATTACCAGTCGGCGAAACTAATGAAGAAGATGAGTGAGATAGCGTTTCATAATTTTACAGACATTCTAACTCTTGATTTATATTTTCCCTATTTATATACCAGTATTAATTTGTTACCGTTTTGCATTATTAAATAATAACTTGTGTGTCACATATAAAGGTAAATCATTTAGAAAATCTGTCTCACTATAATAAAGCCCTAACAATTGTTTGTATGCTTTTAAAATCATTTCAGATATTGTAAGAAATTTGATAATAATTTTACTATGCAAATTCTGTGTTTTCTTGTATTAACTTTTTTTAATGTCTTACTAATTATCGCAAGTAGACCTATTATTAGGTATAGATGTAAGATTTATTTATTGAATATATCCTGTGTGACATGTGTAAAAGTGGTGCAATGGTAATAATATTCACAAAGAAGTAGTTCATAAGCTTTTAAATTCATTTATGAATGGACTTAGATCGTTTTTACCTTGGAAATTTTGTGTATTGTTGTTTTGTTATGATTTTCCATTGTTGTGCTGTACTATTGTAACTGGTTGTTATTCAGTGATATAACAAATAAAGTAGACAACAATTTCAGGGGAAAGAATCTACAAATTAATTAAATCTGTAACCAGATAACAGACTTCAAAGTTTGAAATTTAATTTTCTCAGGATTCTCCAAACTGGACATAGATCGTTATTCCCGTGTGCCCTTCAAATGGGATTGTATAGCAGCTTCTTGACCAGTGGTACATTTGTATTTAATTCTGAATTACAAAAGTTTGGTTTTCAGCAAAGTATATTAATAGAATTACTTTTTCAGAGGTTAGATTTTCATCTAAGATTCATCAGAGATCTTGCCTGATACAGAGATACAAATGAATGTGGTTTAGGAGCCTGTAAATTTGTTACCAACAAGTCAGTTAATTCATCAACAGTTGCAGACAGCTTTACAAATTCTCGCCACTGATGTGCACTAATACACTGGTTGTATTCGATTTCATTGTTGTCATGTCTGTAGGCTAAATATCTTTAAGAAATTTTAATACCTTATAACAACCGGGACAAAAGTTCTTTTTATGTTTCTTCATCGTGCCTCGCTTCCAAAAGCAGTTTCACATTTTGGTGTATACTGTCGACACTGACCGACTGAGTGTCCGCAGCACCACCTAAAACAAACTTTAGAATGAAACTTCCTGGCAGATTAAAATTGTGTGCCGGAACCGGAACTCGAACCTGGGACCTTTGCGGGCAAGCGCTCTACCAATTATTTATTTATTTTATTTTTTTATTTTTTCGTCTGATCGATCTATGGTTCGCGGTCGGGGGTTGGAACACTTGCGAGGAGTGACACTTGTGGGGAACCCAGGGCCCTTGGGGCGGCTAATGGCTTTTCCTGGGTAAAGGCACACCAAGAAGTCTAGCACTGCTGTTGTCAAGTTTCCACGCTGTCAACATAACACGAAACTCAGTGAAATTCCACAACCCTTTTCATGCTGAAGAGCAATATAGTAACTTGTTCTAACTACATATTAATTCGCTGAGTGTTCCTCCTGAAAACAAAAAAAAGGTATTTCAATAGTGATAATGTTTGGAGAGTTATTAAGACATTCTCTGCCACTACAAGACGATGACTTTCCACAGCCATACCTCCTAAAAGCATATTATTCAGAACACTAAGCATATCAAGACACCTGATGTAATTGACCGCTATTTAGTTAACCCCACTATCACGCAACTTCCATCTCTTTAAAAATAGCTAATATGCTTTTTAATAGGAGATGCAACCTTAAACGTTCAATTAAAAAACGTTAATAAGAAGTCAATGAGTATTTTACACACTTGAAGCATTTAATCATAGACCCCAAAACGATTTCGCTGTATTCGAATTACAAATACATCTAAGAAATGTATGAAATACGAGATGTGTAAGGGAATGTCACACACCGAAAAATGCTAAAGATAAATCTTCTATCAATGTCATATAGAACCATTTTTACTCCGAACTTGGCATAAACCAACAGGGAGAAACAAGTTGCAAGACTTCCAGGAAAAATGAAGCGAAATTGGCAGCCAATAGTTGGTTATAAATTACATTGCCTGTTAACTGTATAAATAAAAATTACGGAATACGCGGAACTCCTGTTCAGTACAGTCAAAAAGGCCTAAGGTTATAGGCAGTGGTCTACAATCAGATATCCGTATCACTCTCCTCCTCAAAAAGTCCGTGTGAAGATTTAAAGGTAAAGCAGTCAACAATCCGAAGATTGGTTTGAACACAACAGTGCTTTACTAGGCATGGTCCTGTTTGGAGGTGGTATGCAGTTGCCTTCCTCCGACCTTCGAACTGACTTACCCAGCCAGCTATAGGGGGACCTACAGTTTAACGTGGGTTCCGAACCACGGTGCTACTCGGTATTTTTCACATGAGCAGTACTGCAAGAGGTGAAAGAAGTGGAAAGTGACAGATAAAAATCCTAGGACCTGTCGGGGATCGAACCCGCGATCTTTGGATTTGTAGTCTGGCACTCTACCACTGTGCAACCGAGGCGCACTTTTATATTCAGAATATTCAAGAAAAAGGCCGTTACTACTGCTCCACCTCGCTCGGTGGGCCTTTCCTTGAATACGGCACAGGTAGCGGCTGGAGGGCGTGGAGTAGGGGTGGTGTCTCCCTACTTCTGGAACACCCTGTTCACTACCTGCAGCGTCCGGGTCTCCGCGCAAGTGTCTACACATTCCCTTTCCCCGCAAGTGTCACTCCCCGCAAGTGTCACAAACTCCGCGGTCGTTCGTTCAGTTTGTTCGTGGATGTTCGTTGAATGGTTGGCTCAGCTTTTTTTATTACAGACGACGTTCAGCCCCCTGACCGGTCGCGCTGAGCCACGGCGCCCGGCAACCAACTGAGCTATCCCGACACGACTCACGATGCCGCCTCACAACTTTACTTCCGCCAGTACCTCGCCTCCTACTTTCCAAACTTCACAGAAGCTCTCCTGCGAAACATGCAAGACTAGGAAGAAAGGATATGGAGGACACATGGCTTAGCCACAGCCTAAGGGATGTTTCCAGAATGAAACTTTCACTCTGCAGTGGAGTGTGCGCTGATATGAAACTTCCTGGAAGATTAATTTTAATCTGCCAGGAAGTTTCATATGAGCGCACTCTCCGCTGCAGAGTGAAATTTTCATTCAAGTATATAGTCACCTTAGGTTGCAGGCGAGAAGGCTTTTGTAATGTATAAACATCCATAGCCATTCTTTTTGTAGTAGCTGGAATTTGCACTGTAAATGACTATCTTGAGACATGACATTTATGTAACCTCTGTTTATCTGAAAGTTTATCCCCAAAAAACTATAAGAAATATGTGTAAGAAACTTTACACTGATAGTTATCATGGCAAAAGTGGGATTGCAGCCAGCAAAGTTACGTTTTCATCCAAGTAAAAAGTGTTATTTGATTTCTGATTTATTTGTGTGTTCATTCATATGATACGCATTAATATTTTTATTTTATTAGAAAGTCTACAATTCTGGGAAATAAATGACCAAAACTACATTCCCATCTTCTTGGAGAAACTTGAAAAAAGCATTTTCCAACACATTTGTTATTTTTCCGTAAACTTTAAAGTGTTCTTCATATTTTTGCAACTTTCTATGAAACTTTACTGCTTAAATAATTGTATGTTTTTTTTAACTACATGCCTCTGTTAACCTCTTGAAAAAAGTTGGAATCAAAAGCTTCATAAAAAGATAGGAGTATTTTTGTAGATAAGTACCACTTTGTATGGACAGCCAGATCATAACACTATTAGGCCTACATTTAAAATTCAATATAAAAAGTTTTAATCTGAGAAAAAAAGTTTTGGATGTGTTCTTATTAGTCCAATGAAAAGTGCAAAGTTTTGACCTAAAAACAGAAGTGTAGGCCTAGGCTTGTTTTGCATTTTTCCACTCCCTGTTGTCTTATGAAATTATTTTTGCAGGAAGTGCACCTAAGTAAATGAAGTGTTTATTTGGCATAAATGAGCATTAGGATTGTTGTGTAAGGTAAATAGGTATACCTCTTTCAGGCGCCTTTTCAGTACTTTTTAGTACATGTTTCCGCAATGGTTCTTGTTGCCAATGATAAAAATCTGTTTCAACTTAAATGAATTATTCAGTAACAATCCAAGCTACTAATTGTTTTAGGTGTGCACAGTGATGTAGCGAATGTAACAACACTATACGTCGTTGTGACGTCCTCTTCTTCCAGAAATATATAGCAGAACGTTGTATCTACCTAAACATTACAGTCACTACTTTGCCGCGCTTCTACAAAATACGAAATTTTTGGGACAATAGCGACACAGGTTAAAGTTAGGCTTTAATGTGAGCCAAAAATCTACTTCAAAGAGTAGGATTGGATTCGGTAATGTATCTGGTCAGTGGAAAAATCAGATGTTCTATCATGTAGAATTATTTAAAAAAAAGAAAAAAAAATTACACATCCATATCTTGATTAACAATACTGTTATAAAACATTAATACCGATAAGTACTATCTATAAGAAAATTACTTCATCAAAGTCGATAAATTCAAATTTTTCTCTTTTCACATTTAAAAATGCTAGGTCACTTGGGCGATCTTGTCCCATAGTTGATCGTAGATATGTGATAATTACACTGCTCGCCATTCAAATTTCTACAGACGCGAAATTTAACCGACAGGTAGAAGATGCTGTTATATGCAAATGATTAGCTTTTCAGTGCATTCACACAAGGTTGGCACCGGTGGCGACACCTACAACGTGCTAACACGAGGAAAGTTTCCAACCGATTTCTCACACACAAACAGCGGTTGAGCGCAGTTGACCGGCGTTACCTGTTGAAATGTTGTGATGCCTCGTGTAAGGAGGAGAAATGCGGACCATCACGTTTCCGACTTTGATAAAGATCGGATTGTAGTCTATCGCGATTGCAGTTTATCGTATCGCGACATTGCTGCTCGCATTGGTCGCGATTCAATGACTGTTAGCAGAATATGGAATCGGTGGGTTCAGGAGGGCAATACGGAACGCCGTGCTGGATCCCAACTTTCTCGTATTACTAGCAGTCGAGATGAAGGCATCTTCAAATGTTCAAATGTTTGTAAATCTATCGGACCAAACTGCGTGGTCATCAGTCCGCAAATTACAAACTACTTAAATCTAGGTAAACTAACCTAAGGACAACACACACACCCATGTCCCAGGGAGGACACGAACCTCCACGGCGAGCAACCGCGCGCTCCGCAGCGAGACGCTTTAGACCGCTCGGCTACTCCACCGCGGCGAAGGCATCTTATCCGAATGGCTGTAACAGATCGTGCAGCCACGTCTCGATCCCAGAGTCAACAGATGGGGAAGTTTGCAAGACAACAACCGTCTGCACGAACAGTTGGACGGCGTTTGCAGCAGCTTGTACTATCAGCTCGGAGTATCGTGTCCTACATAGGAAAGAGGGAAGAGGTAGCAAGGTCAGTCTGCGTATCCCGAGCGGAAAGGAGTGACTGCAGAGAGACAATACAGGCATCTACTAGAGATGCCGGATTTCGGGACTCGAGAGAATACTTGTTTAGGAAACTTCATAGAACTCATAGGTACATGGCATAACATTTACTGCATCCCATACTAAGTCTACTACACTGGGGTTATTCATTTAAAAAGCAAGAAGTATAAATCGGTTGCCACAACAGAAGCCAGTAATTACGTTCCCTAGCAGCATTCCCTAGACAGACGCACGCCCCGCGAGAAACAGACTATCGTGGAGCACCCAGAGGCCGACGGCGATTGTCACGGGCTGGCGCCCGACTCGTCTCACTGAGAACTCCCCTCTTGATCCCAAAAGCCGGGGGTTTTAACAGCCGGTGTGGGCGCACTTCTTTTCCCCACTTTCCGACAGTTAATAATTTCCTATTGGCCGCTGCTTTGTTCGACCAATCTAAATTGTGGCTTGCCCTCTCTCTGAGTCCTCTAGCGAACCACGTTTCAGCCCTGTCCCTTCTGCCATTCCCTGGGTGGGGAGGTGGCTTGTTTGTGCACTAACAAAATCCATACTTGGTAGCAACATTGTGCACCTGAAAGGAAAACGTCACGGCGCTACCCAGTATGGGCAACAACAACAATGTTTTAAGTCATTTGGCCACGCCTTAGGCTCCGCCTTAGGCCACGCCACAGGGGAGCTGCTAACTTGCAGTTTTTCTTCTTTACCCTCTCACTCTAGCCTCGTGAAACCACTGACGTTGCTGTTCCCAAGTGACTGGTATCAACTTTGCTACGTACATTTAAACGTGCCTGTTGACCACCAAGTACTAATGTAACGTCTTACAATAGCGTCTAGACGCTGTATGAAGTTACTACTATCTTCTCCGAAAGGTAACATCCACCCTGGGACAGTGGCTGAAGGCATCAGCAGTTCGCTAGATTTCTTTACTGCCCACATCCCGTAAGATATACGTGTCTGTTTTAGCCTGTTATCTGCAGTGGTCTCTATTTCTCAGCCTGGAGTGTGTCTCTGTGGCTCACACAGCCTCTCAACAATTCCAACAGTAAAATCAATATATGATACCTCCCCCCACGGGAAAAATCTGTAGACCTCTTTGGCAACAAATTTGTGAATTAGCTTCTGTTGTTGCAAAAACATCTTATTTCTAGACCTGACATTAATTTCATTTTAGTTCTCTAGCATGTTTTCAGTTTTTTCTTCTTTTCTGTCTTTTGCACTACATCTGTAAACACTGACGTAAAACTGTCTTCACTGCACACACATAATTAAAATAGTCCAAATGTTCAAATGTTTGTAGAGTCTACGGGACTTAACTACGGGGTCATCAGTCCCTAAACTTACAAACTACTTATGAACTAGCTAATCCTAAGGACGGCACAAATATCCATGCCCGAGGGGGGATTCGAACCCCCGACCGTAGTGGCCGTGCAGACCGTGACTGGAGCGCCTCAGTCCCCTCGGCCACCGCGGCCGGCTAAAATAGTCCATTTTCACCAATGCACTATATATAAAACATCAATAACATTATGTGATTACAGAATACTTGATTTCACAGTACACATTGACTCATTTGTGTACAACGTAAGTTCCACAAATTAACATTATGCATACCCTTTAAGTACCTATACCTATCAAAAATATATAGAATGACAACATCGCCATCTGGCGGATTCTCCACTTAATAACTGACCGCATCGCTGAATTTAGTATGCACTTGACCATCTTACAGGGATGTTCTGGGGGAATTTTAAATTTATTTTATTTTTTGACATATGTTGTTGACAGTCATTTTTTAAAAGGAATGTTTAGTTTCACTTTTTAATAAGTTTTAAAAGATATGGTGAGTGTGATGATTGTGTTCTCATTTATGTTTTATCGAAATGTTTGCTGAATATTAATTCCATTGTCTTGCTGTAGCCTTCGATAATGACGGAACGTCGAAACGCATAACGCCTCAATAAATTTAAATTAGTGGTCAAGACTCTACAGTTCTAAAGTTTATTTCAAGTGCATCGGTATGACCACGTCTCATTAATCTCTAATGGAGACAGCAAGGAATATATATATATTTGTCACATCATTACTGAATTTCATCACATATATAGATACCTATCAATATAGACAGTGTACATCATGATTACAAGAAGAAAAATTACATTTGTGTGGATCTTTTAAACAGGTTTGTGTACTTGGTTAACAGATTGACAAAAGTATTTTCTTACCTACTAAGGGGTTTGTTTTTACAGTGCTGTATTTTATCTTTGATCTCTACGTGGAGTGGGCACTGGTAACGGAGGGCTGTCGTCACTTCGTGACTGAGTATTGGAACTAGAGCACTGTCTAGTGCTTTAATTGGAACGGGACCCGCTCTTTACTATTTGGTCGGAGGGGGCGCAATGGCCTCCTGCTACGGATGTGTGTCATTTCTGACCCTTCATATGTGTTCACTATGGTCGTTCTGACACACAATCTGCCACAACAATCGTCACCCACGCCTTTCCACAAATATTTAAAACAATCCCGACAACATTTGCAATACCGGCACAAACAACATATAACTATTAAAGTCACTATTACAACTCCTACATAGCCGGCCGCGGTGGCCGAGGGGACTGAGGCGCTCCAGTGACGGTCTGCACGGCCAATACGGTTGGGGGTTCGAATCCCCCCTCGGGCATGGATATTTGTGCCGTCCTTAGGATTAGCTAGTTCATAAGTAGTTTGTAAGTTTAGGGACTGATGACCCCGTAGTTAAGTCCCATAAGCTATACAAACATTTGAACATTTTGAACAACTCCTAGATATGACCAGAACGAATAATGATATCAAGAATCATACGAGACATTATGCTGTTCTTGGAAAGCTATCTCCTCCTCTATTTCTGCCATATTATGACCTGCAACTTTAAGGTCATCTAAATGTTGTATCATATGCTCCAAGGGTATGTCTGACTTTAGCTCTGACATGTTCCTCGTTTTCTCGTTAACTATACAGCAATCATTCCGCATGTTTAAAGCGGGCACTATGAACTCACTAGTGACATTAGTTCGTATTATTTGCTCCGACTGTATGAATACTTGGGTACCATATCCTTTACATTTGCCATAGAATGCCAATTTCCCGGTGCCTTTGATTAGTACATCGGTTGGCTAGTGCTCTGTACACAGTATTGTTAAGCCTTCATCTCTCGGAGCAACGAATAACCATTGATCTTGACTCAATGGACTCCAAATACTATCATTTAATTTCACAAATTTCTGAATGCAGTCCTTAGGAATTTCCCTTACCGGCTGTAGCATTCTTGCTTCACACGTCTCATGATCATAGGTAGACATTCAAACAAATTTCTGTTTGCAGATTTTGCGAACCCAGTCTATCATCTTACACAACAGTTGTTCGTTGCTCAATTTTGCATAGTGCCACTTTGCTTCAAAAATAAATAATATACATGAATAAGTTTTGACCTCCCTCAACTTCTGAAGGTAAGGGTAATACTCCGTACAAATTAAATAATTCGTTCTCTGCTAATGACACATTCAATACATAACTTAATATACGGTCTGAGATGAACACATCATCATCAATTACGCGCAGTAACTGGTATCCGCTTTGATCTGTAAGGGCAATGGGGAACTTTTTGTTTTTTATATCATCACGAATTAAATGCAAATGTTTTACTATTTGTACTGGATTAATTATGTGTGGTTCCAGTATTCCCTTCTGTGCGTTGACTATGTCAGAAATTAAAAGCTCATGTTGCCTTTGCATTTCATTAAAAATGTATACCAATTGTATTAGTTGTTCATTTACATTGGTAATGACAGCCAAATGTTGTATCTTCCGGTCCGTGCTATTAACATATTCATTCACATATCTATGGAGCTTCTCCATATTACTGACAATCATTTCCTCATTACGTGCAAGGCTAGCTACCGTGTGGTTGAAACTAGTTAAAGTATCTTTGATCACTGTCACTTGCTCCTTGGTCAGCTTAAGCAGTTGCCTCTGTTCATTTTCTATTAAGTCATTCTTTGATTTGATATAGGAGGCAGCCTGCTCATCTAATCTCCCAAACAATATCTTACTAATTTCCCCAACAAAATTTAACATGGCGCGTTTTCGTCGTGTTTCGTGACGGGTTAATTGTCAAATTAGACCTTGCGACGTCCTGATCTTTTTCACGTGCCAATCTGAGGCTTGTTCGACTACGGCACATTCTTGATCGCTTATTCCCAAACTTGTCAGCTTTTGCTTACAATACCCTACCACTAAATGTGCCAATCTTTCTGTCTCATCGGCTTTTCCCTGAAGCTCTCCTAGGTGTATATAGCTAACAATTTTCCATGTCACACTGTGGATTTGTACTTTACGAACACTATCGTAATACAAGCCTGGTGATGAAGGAAACGTTTTTATACTGAAGTCTTGATACTGTCCAAGGGCGTACACAGTTGTGATACAGCTCACCGGATGCAACAGTCCCGCCAGTTTCCACATCTGAAATTTAAACAAAAGTTCCACTTTAGTAGATAGAACTCCTTTAACCGATTTGCATGTACTGTTAAGAATTTGTTTCTCTTTAATGGAATGACCACATCTGGTCCTTTTATCCGTAGTACAGTGTATGGATCACGCCACTGAGAGTCTAACTTACGGCTTCGGCCCCTTCTAACGCTTTCATTGTATAGTAGGACCTGATCACCCGCTTTAAATTCCTTGGGATTCTGATCGCGGTCATAGTACATTTTATTCGTCTCCTTACATTGTTTATTATGATCCCTGGCACATTTGTGCATCTGCTCATTTTTTCTTTTAATTCAAGTACATAATCATCATAATTGTAGGTAACACCTGTGGGATCCCTCTGCAATATACCGGGTATATTGCATTCTCTACCGAAAAAAAAAAAAAAAAAAAAAAAAAAAAAAAAAAAAAAAAAAAAAAAAAAAAAACTCACGTGGTGTATAATTCGTAGCGCTATGTGGTGTCGTGTTGAAAACGAAAACAGCGGGAGCAATTCGTCCCAGTTTGACTGCGCTTTATTGATATAATGTCTTAGGAATTCCGTTATGGTACGGTGTGTTCTCTCTTTACTCTCCCAATCCTTAACAGTCTGCACACTCTGCTCAGTGTGTCACTTAAAAATTGACTACCGTTATCACTGAGCTAGTACCGAAGGTATACAAAATCTCAAAATTATTCTTTCCACGAGGACACGAGCTACTGTATCAGCGTCCTGTCTTTCTATCGACTCTGCCACAATGAACTTGGTTAGAGCATCCTGGAAGGTTAGTATATATCGATTATTTCGATCTGTTACCATTAACGGACCTATTAGATCGATATCACACCGATCTAACACGTTCTGGCGTAGGTGTTATCGCCAGTGGCATTTTTGTCTTGTTTTGAGTTATTTTGTTTTTTTGGCACCTAGCACATTTCCTAATATAGTCCTCAATATCCTTCTTCATACCGGACCACGTTCGGTATTACCTGGCCCGATCGTAGGTTCTTACTTTTGTGTCCCAGCGTCGTCGCCGCTTTTGTGTCTCGTTTCCGTCGTAGGTGTCGGTGGCCGAGTAGGAAGACCGACACAGGAATAAAGGTAGCACGCTTGTGCAGGTACGGAGGGGAGCAGCCAGTAGGACAGCAGAAACTAGAAACACTAGAGTAAATTAGAACGAGATATATATTGAACAGAAATTATACAATACTTAACTTTTACATAGTACTGCAGAAGGCTGATACATAGTTGAGCTAGAGGCCTGCCTAGTGATAGTTCCTAGTGCCAAGTCTTCACTGGTGCCTATCTGATTCCGAAGTGTTAACTGGTTCCTATCTCAGTCCCAAGTTAACGATGTCGTTCAGTGGTGGCCACGAGCGGAGTTGTAGCAGACTGCGCTCGTGGCTGACGTCGAAAGAACGCCGCGCCGTGCGTGCATGGCGGCGCGCGGCGAAAGTAGGTGGCGCGCACTTTGGACTTATGCGACACCACACTTACGATCCCCTGATGACCACCTATGGGTGAGTCATGGAATTCCCGCAAAATTGCAGCTTTTTCTTCGGCAGTTATTTCCTCATGGGTGTCTTCCTCGACAACCTACACTTTCGCCTTCAGTTGATTCGGAATACGCCGCAACTAATGCTCTTATTCTCGATAGTGCCTCTGCGACCTGATTGTTCTTGCCCTTCTTGTATACAATTTCGTAGTCATACTCTTCTAGTTTCAATCGGAACTTCATTTGGCGTGAAGAGGGGTCGCTAATATTATCGATCCACTGCAGTGGTTTGTGATCTGTACAAACAGTAAAATGACGACGATACACATTTGGTCGGAAACGCTTAACTGCCCAAACTATGTCCAGTAATTCTCTCTCAATTGTACTATAATTTTGTTCTGCATTATTCAGAGTTCTGGATGCATAGGCAACTGGCAGATCCTTACCTAATTCTCCTTGACTAAGTACAGCTCCAATAGCGTCCTGGCTAGCATCTGTGGTGATTATAAAATCGGGATACTGTAGGATAGGTGGCTGAAGTAACTTCTCCTTCAGCACTCGGAACGCATTCTCTTGTTCAGCACCCCATTCGTACTTGACCCCCCCCCCCCCTTTTTTAATAGATCGTGAAGTGGCTTCGCCACTTTACTGAAATCACTCAAAAAACGCCTATAGTAGCCAATTAGCCCCAAAAAACTCTTTAATTCCTTTGTTGTTTAGGTTGAGAGTACTCTGACACTGCTTTCAACTTGCTGGGATCTGGTTTTAAACCTGTCTCAGTTAAGACAGGTCCTAGATAGGTAACCTACTTTCTCAAGAATTCACACTTATCAACCTGTAATTTCAAATGATGTTTCCTTAGTCTTTAGAAAGCCTCACCCAATCGGGCATTGTGCTCTTCCAAAGATGAACTAAAAATTACATCGTCTAAGTAAATAAACATTTTCTCACTTTGCAGCCCCATTAGCACGTAATTCATCAATCATTTAAATGTGAGAAAAGAAATCAAGAATTAGCTTATTAAAGGAGAATTTACGGTTGGATCATTTAAATGCCATTGAGACGCAGTCCATAATAGCGATGTGTTCTGCGAATAATGATATATTTCATCCGCCTGAGGATAAGTTGACATATACAGATACTGTTCGGCACCAAATAAAATTGGTACCTGAAGCAGAGGGGCGAGTAATTTGCTCTCGTTCGTATCGAATTCCGGAAGCACAGAAAGAAGCATTACAACGAGAAATAAATCAGATGTTGGAGGACGATATAATTATGCCTTCCACTAGTGCGTGGAACCTTCCGTTAATTATGCTACCAAAAAAAGTAGATGCGTCAGGAAAAAAGAAATGGAGGGTATAGCCGATTTCGGAAACTAAACGATATTACGATTAACACAGTTTTCCCCCTCCCACGTATCGATGAGATTCTGGAGATGAGAGGCGTAGAACGGAGCCCCATTCGCAAGTTTTATACAAGTAATGGCCATAGGGTGTGCTAAATGCAGTAATTTCTCTGTCATTTTCATCTAATAATATCTGATAGTACCCTTTAGCCAAATTAAGGGTTGAAAAATATTTGGCTTTGCCTAGTCCATCCAGAATCTCATCGATACATGGGAGGGGGAAAACTGTGTTAATCGTAATATCGTTTAGTTTCCGAAATCGGCTATACCCTCCATTTCTTTTTTCCTGACGCATCTTCTTTTTTTGGTAGCATAATTAACGGAAAGTTCCACGCACTAGTGGACGGCATAATTATATCGTCCTCCAACATCTGATTTATTTCTCGTTGTAATGCTTCTTTCTGTGCTTCCGGAATTCGATACGAACGAGAGCAAATTACTCGCCCCTCTGCTTCAGGTACCAATTTTATTTGGTGCCGAACAGTATCTATATATGTCAACTTATCCTCAGGCAGTTGAAATATATCATTATACGCAGAACATATCGCTATTATGGACTGCGTCTCAATGGCATTTAAATGATCCAACCGTAAATTCTCCTTTAATAAGCTAATTCTTGATTTCTTTTCTCTATTGACCGTGTCTATCTTGCGCACAGTCTGCTCTGGAACCGTACTGAAATTCGGAACTGCTTCTACTTTAATTTGAGGCATCTCAATTGAAACTGCCTCTTACCGAGTGTTTAACACACTAATTAAACAGAAATTCTTTTTGTACTCACACCAGCGCCTCTGGTAGGTACACGCCTTCCTGCAACTCTTGTTTCTCTACGATGCCTTCTCTTAGGCTAGTATCTACAACCTTTATTCTCAAAATCCTCTCTTCACGTGGACCGATCTCTATAGTAGCCACGTGGCCTATCTTTGGCGGCGCGTCTTCTATTTCCTGACTGTGGCACCGCTGCCTACCGGAAATTTGTGTACTTCGCCCTTGTGTTGAAATACTTTCGCGTTCAAATGTTCAAATTTTTGTAGAGCTTATGGGACTTAACTATGGGGTCATCATCCCTAAACTTACAAACTACTTATCAACTAGCTAATACTGAGGACGGCACAAATATCCATGACCTAGGGGGGATTCGAACCCCCGACCGTAGTGGCCGTGCAGACCGTGACTGGCGTGCTGCAGTCCCCTTGGCCACCGCGGCCGGCTACTTTCGCGTCTCCGCGAGCTATGTATTCTACTGCATTTACACATCGCAGTTTCAAAATCAGTCTTGGCGCCTTTTGCTTCTATCTCCGTACACAACTGTAACAACTTATCCCCGATTCTTAGGGTTCCTCTGGCGTAATCAATCACTACGCCGTGCTTAGTAAGGAAGTCTCACCCATTAAACCGGTATAGGGGATGTCTAACTCCCCTCCTACCAAATGAAACTCATGTTTCACCCTTAGTTCATTATCTATTTCAAGATCTAGAATTACTGTGCCATGCGTATGAATGACTGGACTTGTGATCCCTTTAATTTTTATATTTTCTTCAGGTCTATATCTGACCTGGCTTCGCAGATACTTTATATTAAACAAGCTAATCTGGGCGCCATTGTCTAAAAGCAACTTTATTGGACTCTCTGTACTTTGTGTACATTGCAGTTCCACAAATTCATTTTTACTTTCACAGTCAACTTTAAATACCCTCCCCAACTCAGCATAAGGCGACTGCAATCTTATGCTTTTCGGTAGTTTTCCTGTTTTGTATGTTTCAGGAATGACCCCGAGCTTTCAGTACACTCTCTGGCCATGTGCCCTGGCCTATGATACACGAAACAAACAAAAGGCATTGCCTCCATACAAGGACCTCTATGTCCCACTAAATTGCAGCTTTCGCATCTAACTGGTATCTGAGTCCCTGTCTCTCGAGATGCTTGAGCAGTTTCGTCCTTGCGAATTCTTTTCTCAAGCCGACAGTCTCGCGTTAAATGCCCTGTCTTGCCACAGTTTTTACACTTAACCTGACTTCGGTAATCCTTAGCCGTATGTCCTACACGCCCACATACGAAACACTTAAGAGTAACTTTTCCCGTTTTTCCCTGATGATTCTTATCATTAAAACTTTTTTTTTTTTTTTTTTTTTTTTTTTTTTTTTTTTTTTTTTTGTAGATATAATCGCCGACTATTCTGTCAAAGCTACCTCAACAGCCTCAGTTAGGGTAATGTTTTCTCCCCTTGCACGCACGATTTTCTGTCTGCTCTGCTTAATTTCCTATTAGTGACAACAACCCAGCTAATTCGGATTCAGGCATGACACCTTGTACTGCATCACGAAATTGATGTTGAAGAGAATCTACTTTGCTTGCCCAGTCTGCAATCGATTCACCCTTCGATTGCCTACTGGAAAACATCTTACAAGCATAGAAATCCAAAGTACGTTTGCAAGCGTAATTTTCTAATAAAATATTTTTCACTTCTTCCCACGTGGAAGATAATTCACGCACGAGGAGTTTATTGCGTGCAGGGCCCTGAATACGTGTTTTTACAAATTTCAGTAATATTGGGTGGTCTCTCTCGCGCACCAATTCGAACGCGACGTCAATATTATTAATAAACTCATTTAATGCAGACTTTGTGCCATCAAACGCTTGGGGTATCAATTTAAGTGCGTCACTGATAGTTATGTTAGGGGCGACCTGGCTATCAGCTTCTGCATTGTTAGAAGTGGCCATGGCTTAGTTTCTTGTTGGTGAGCAGTGTAGAGGTGAGATGCAGTGGGCAGAGCAGAGATTGTGGGGCGCTGTACTGACTGCTGGGTCGTGTTGCTGTTAGCTTCTGTGTCGACCTCGGCTGAGGAGCCCACGCCACGGACACTTGAGTGTTGCACTGCGGTGTCGCACTGCAACCCGGCCGACCTTCCGGAATCCCGCGTTGCCGTGTAGTCGCGAAGGCGGTTGCCCGATTGCCCCCAAGTTGTCGTGGAGTCGTTAAGACTGGTTTACTGCCTTATGTCTTCCGTTATCTTCTCGCTCCATCTGTTCTCATGGGAGTGCGAATGCTACTACATCTACATCTACGTCTACATGGGATACTCTGCAAATCACATTTAAGTGCCTGGCAGAGGGTTCATCGAACCAAAATTATACTATTTATCTCCCATTCCATTCTCGAATAGCGCGCGGGAAGAAAGAACACCTGAATCTCTCTGTTCGAGCTCTGATTTCTCGTATTTTATTCTGATGATCATTTCTACCTATGTAAGTGGGAGTCAACAATATATTTTCGCATTCGGAGGAGAATGTTGGCGATTGGAGTTTCGCAAGTAGCCCACGCCGCAGCGATAAGCGCCGTTGTTGTAATGATTCCCATCCCAGATCCTGTATCATTTCCGTAACGCTGTCTCCCCTGTATCGTGACAATACGAAACGAGCTGCCCTTCTTTGGACTCTTTCGATGTCCTCCGTCCAACCCACCTGATAAGGATCCCACATTGGGCTGCAATACTCCAAAAATGGACGGACAAGCGTAGTGTATGCAGTTTCTTTAGTAGTTCTGTTGCATCTTTTAAGGGTTCTGCCAATAAAACGCAGTCTCTGGTTCGCCTTTCCCACGATATTATCTACGTGTTCTTTCCAGTTTAGGTCTGAAGTAATAGTAATTCCTAGGTATTTTGTGGAGTTTACGGCCTTCACATTTGATTGATTTATGTTGTAAACAAAGTTTAACGGATTTCTTTTCGTACTCATGTGGACGACATCACACTTCTCATTATTTAGAGTCAATTGCCAATTTTTACACCATAGTGATATCTTTTTCAGATCGTTGTGCAGTTGGTTTTGATCTTCAGATGATTTTACTAGACGGTAAATGACGGCGTCATCTGCAAACAACCTAAGAGAGCTACTTACATTTTCCCCTAAATCGTTTATGTAAATAAGAAATAGCAGAGGACCAATAACACTACTAATTAAGTCTCTAAGCCGTCAGTACAGTCATGACATCAGGCTGAGTACAAACGAAGTATCCCTCTATCTCAAAATCAGGAATAGCAAACCCACACCTGGCACTAGAAATTGTTCCTATGTCGTGTCCTACATAGGAAAGAGGGAAGAGGTAGCAAGGTCAGACTGCATATCCCGAGCGGAAAGGAGTGACTACAAAGATGCAGTACAGGCATCTACTAGAGATGCGGATTTCGGGACTCGAGAGGATACTTGTTTAGGAAACTTTTTAAACTCATAGTACATGGCATTAAATTTATTGCATCCCATACTAAGTCTACTATACTGTGATTATTCATTTAAAAAGCAAGAAGTATAAATCGGTTGCCACAACAGAAGCCAGTAATTACGTTCCCTAGCAGCATTCCCTAGACAGACGCACTCCCCGCGAGAAACAGACTGTCATGCAGCACCCCGAGGCCGACGGCGATAGTCACGGGCTGGCGCCCGACTCGTCTGACTGAGAACTCCCCTCTTGATCCCAAAAGCCGGGGGGTTTAACGGCCGGTGTTGGCGCACTTCTTTTCCCCACTTTCCGACAGTTAACAATTTCCTATTGGCCGCTGCTTTGTTCGACCAATCTAAATTGTGGCTTGCCCTCTCTCTGAGTCCTCTAGCGAACCACGTTTCAGCCCTGCCCCTTCTGCCATTCCCTGGGTGGGGCGGTGGCTTATTTGTGCACTAACAAAATACATACTTGGTAGCAACATTGTGCAGCTGAAAGGAAAACGTCACGGCGCTACCCAGTATGGGCAACAACAACAATGTTTTAAGTCATTTGGCCACGCCTTAGGCTCCGCCTTAGGCCACGCCTCAGGGGAGCTGCTAACTTGTAGTTTTTCTTCTTTACGCTCTCACTCTAACCTCGTGAAACCACTGACGTTGCTGTTCCCAAGTGACTGATATCAACTTTGCTACGTACATCAAAACGTGCCTGTTGGCCACCAAGTACTAATGTAACGTCTTACAACAGCGTCTAGACACTGTATGAAGTTACTACTATCTTCTCCGAAAGGTAACCTCCACCCTGGGACAGTGGCTGAGAGCATCAGCAGTTCGCTAGGAGATTTCTTTACTGCCTACATCCCGTAAGATATATGTATCTGTTTTAGCCTGTTATCTGCAATGGTCTGTATTTCTCAGCCTGGAGTGCGTCCCTGTGGCTCACACAGCCTCTCAACAATTCCAACAGTAAAATCAATACATGACAGGAGACCATGGCTGCGGTTACCCTTGACGCTGCATCACAGACAGGAGCGCCCGCAATGGTGTACGCAACGACGAACCTGCGTGCACGAATGGCAAAACGTCATTTTTTCGGATGAATCTAGGTACTGTTTACAGCATCTTGATGGTCGCATCCGTGTTTGGTGACATCGCGGAGAACGTACTTTGGAAGCGTGTATTCGTCATCGCCATACTGGCGTATCACCCGGTGTGATGGTATGGGGTACCATTGGTTACATGTCTCGGTCACCTCTTTTTCGCGTCGACGGCACTTTGAACAGTGGTCGTTACATTTCAGATGTGTTACGACCCGTGGCTCTACCCTTTATTCGATCCCTGCAAAACCCTACATTTCAGGAGGATAATGCTCGACCACATGTTGCAGGTCCTGTACGGACCTTTCTGGATACGGAAAATGTTCGACTGCTGCCCTGGCCACCAGATTCTCCAGATCTCTCACCAATTGAAAACGTCTGGTCAATGGTGGCCGAGCAACTGGCTCGTCACAATACGCCAGTCACTACTCTTGATGAAATGTTGTATCGTGTTGAAGCTGCATGGGCCATCCAAGCTGTATTTGACTCAATGCCCAGGCGTATCAAGGCCGTTATTACGGCCAGAAGTGGTTGTTCTGGGTACTGATTTCTCAGGATCTATGCACCAAAAATGCGTGAAAATGTTATCACATGTCGGTTCTAGTATAGTATATTTGTCCAATGAATACCCGTTTATCATCTGCATTTCTTCTTTCTGTAACAATTTTAATGACCAGTAGCGTAATTTCAGTTTACTAAACGAACGTTCACAGTTAGCAATTGACACTGAAATAGTAAGGAGTAATTGAAGTGTGACTCTCAGGTTTGTAAAATGATCTTCTCCATACGAGATTATAAGGCTAAGAAGCTCAATTGGTGTTTTAGTTCCACTGTGGAGTAACATTTTGCAGTCATATACTTCGACATGGAGTCCTGTTCCATTAAAATCTGTGTTATAAAATTCACCAAGTTTTTTACAGTTCTTTTCTAGTCCCTTATCATTATTAGCCTCCTTTAATAAAGTTTCAACTTGCAGTAAAAATCCAAGTATGGAATTCAGATCACGTAGTCGTGTAGATCTTGTACTTATTTCTTGCTGCAGACGATCAACCACGCTTTTCATAACGCGAGAAACTTCACTTTCTGCAGAAAGGCCAGCATCACTACCCAATTCTCCGGACATTTTTTCACGTCTTCGAATACGGGTTGTTGTATCAAGATCCCACTTTTCACGTAGGGACTTGGCCTGTTTATCACCTGTTCACAGACCTCTTCTTGGGTCAGAGCCAGATTACCCATAAGGCAGAGTAGGCCGCTGCCTATGGGCCCCGGGCATTTTAGGGGCCCTGTGTGCACCCATATAGCAATGAAAATTTTTTAGAAAGACCCTTGCGTTTTGAAAAAAAAAAAATTAGTTGCCTTTCCGTTGTATGTCTGCAGACGAATGAAAGAAAACATACACTACTGGTCATTAAAACTGCTACACCAAGAAGAAATGCAGATGATAAACGGGTATTCATTGGACAAATATATTATACTAGGAGTAACATGTGATTACATGTTCACGCAATTTGGGTGCATAGATCCTGAAAAATCAGAACAACCACCGCTGGCCGCAATAACGGCTTTGATACGCCTGGGCATTCAGTCAAACAGAGCTTGGATGGAGTGCACAGGTACAGATACCCATGCAGCCATCAAGAGTAGTGACTCGGCCACCACTCACCAGACATTTTCAATTGGTGAGAGATCTGGAGAATGTGGTGGCCAGTGTAGCAGTTGAACGTTTTTCGTATCTAGAAAGGCCGTACAGGACCTGCAACATGCGGTCGTGCATTATCCTGCTGAAATGTAGGGTTTCGCAGGGATCGAATGAAGGGTAGAGCCACGAGTCGTAACACATCTGAAATGTAACGGCCACTGTTCAAAGTGTCGTCGATGCGAACAAGAGGTGACCGAGACGTGTAACCAATGGCACCCCATACAATCACGCCGGGTGATACGCCAGTATGGCGATGAAGAATACATGCTTCCAATGTGCGTTTGCCGCTATGTCACCAAACACGGATGCGACCATCATGATCCTGTAAACAGATTCTGGATTCATAAAAAAATGACGTTTTGCCATTCGTGCACTCAGGTTCGTCGCTACGTACACTATTGAAGGTACTCCTGTCTTTGATGCAGCGTCAATGGTAACCGCAGCCGTGGTCTGCGAGCTGATAGTCCATGCTGCTGCAAACGTCATAGAACTGTTTGTGCAGATGGTTGTTGTCTTGCAAACGTCCCGACCTGTTGACTAAGGGATCTAGACGTGGCTGCACGATCCGTTACAGCCATGCGGATAAGATGCCTGTCATCTCGGATGCTAGTGATACGAGGCTATTGGGATCCAACACGGCGTTCCGTACTGCCCTCCTGAACCCACCGATTCCATATTCTGCTAACAGTCATCGGATCGCGACCAACGCGAGCAGCAATGTCGCGATACGATAAACCGTCATCGCGATAGGCTACAATCCGACCTTTATCAAAGTCGGAAACGGGATGGTACGCATTTCTACTCCTTACACGAGGCAACACAACAACATTTCACCAGGCAACGCCGGTCAACTGCTGTTTGTGTATGAGAAAACGGTTGGAAACTTTCCTCGTGTCAGCACGTTGTAGGTGTCGCCACCGGCGCCAACCTTATGTGAATGCTCTGAAAAGCTAATCATTTGCATATCACGGCATCTTCTTCCTGTCGTTTAAATTTCGCGTCTGTAGCACGTCATCGTCGTGGTGTAGCAATTTTAATGGCCAGGAGTGTATATATGATAACAAATGGATCCTGATAGCTCTGAAGAGTTTGAGGAGTACAAGACGGTCACTAGGGGCCCTTCTTAGTCTTCAGCGGAAGTTGTCCACACCAAAGAAAAGCTGCAGCAGACTAATCCTCGTCCTCCAGGTAAGTGTTGCGACAGGCAGGTCCGCCGCGACAGGTGGCGCCTCACCGTGAGTCTCTCGGGACTCAGGGAAACCCGGAATACATTCCAGTATGTATTCAAGTCGGAAACTAAGAAACTGGGATTTGGAAACGACGCAGGTAAATCGTTAGGAACGGCACATTCTTAACGCTCCAATAGTGGGAATCCGGAAGTTGTGAGGGGGCTGATATGGAGCCGTTTATTTCGCATATCAATATATTAGGTATTAAAGAAGTTTTCTTGGTTGGAGGTGTTACGCAATAGTAGAAAGGGTGAGAGAGAGAGAGACAGTAGATGAGCTTGTATCCCGTGGGAAAGCTCCGCCCCTATTGGAAGTTGAGATCTGATTGGCTCCCGCCTATACTAGTTGTCCGCCAAAACTTTTAGCTTCATTTGTTAATATTTAACTTTCCTATGTATATTAAAAATTATCTGTATACTTTCTGTAAGGCTTTTGTGCTAAGCTACATTTCGGTTAATTCAAAGATTTAATTACTTGTATATTTTGTAATAAGTTGTAGAATGTTAGTCTAGAAGTTTCGCTTGGCACCAAAACGGTGGCTTGTGGCGCGCAGCGAGAGGCGGCGGCAGTCAGTCGAGCGCCGACCGCCATACCTTGCACATTCATGTCAGTTCAGTGCGGGCCAGGGATAGTTTATTCGTTATGCAACGTTTATATTTTTAACATTACTTAGTCTGTATATTTGTGCTTGGATATACACTCGCATTTCTTCAATAAAAACAAGCACTGGCATCCTACAAAAGCTAAAGTTATTCATAGTGCAGTACTTCGTAGCCACATCTCAACACCTCTTTTAGCATCACTTCAAGTACAACGGACGTGCGACCTGTGTGCTTCACCTGCGCAATGGGACATCAACTACGACAGAAGACACAAGGTTAGTAAAGAGTGAATTCAGACAAGCACTGAAGTTGCATGTCGACACGGCACCTCGCGTGCAGTGCTGCCCCGTTTACAAACCAGGGCACTGGCACGAAGTGTGATGGTAACAACACAGAGGGAAGGCTTGAAAGAGGGGAGATGTTTTAGGAACTTTGTCAACTAGGCACTGACCTTCCCTCCCTGTCTTTTTTAAAACAGAAGCCCCGCCGTTAAGTGCGAAATAGTATATAAATAGTCTTCACGGAAGGACATGTTTGATGACTACGAGAAAAAGGCAGATGAGAAAATCTGTGCACAATACACCGATGAAAGAAAGCGTCTTCACAAAAGACCAAAATGTGAAGACGATGGTAATGCAGAAGATATTGCGCTTCACGGAAAAGAGAAATTCAAAACTGAAAATTACCTACCAATATTGGATAAATTACGTATACAGCTATCTCGTCGTAAAAAAGCTTATAATAAAGTTAATTGTCGTTTTGTTGAGTTTCCACTAAAGTCTGGTGATGAAATTAAAGAAGCTGCCCAGAGATTTAGAGACATTTATTCTGAGGACATTGAAGAGGAATTTGTGGACGGAATGATTCATTTTTAATTATTCGCATCACAACTGGAGTATTTTAAAGCTGACCAATCCGTTCCAGCATCGCGACCATACACACTCATTTTTGAAAATATGGTGCAATCAACGTTCCCAAATGTTACGAATGCGTTAAATATTTACAGGTGTTTCAAGATAACGAATGTAACGGGTGAGCGAAGTTTTTCAAAACTAAAAATTGTCATAGGGCTTCAATTTCCCAAGAACGTTTGCACTCACTTGCCATTAGGACCATAGAATATGATATCTTACAGGATATAGACTTTTAATATATTTTGAAAGACTTTGCTGGAAAAAATCGAGGAAAGTAAATGTTTAATGCATTTCTTAATTGTTAATATATATTAAATAAGTTCTGGAATATTTTTGTAATAATCAACGTATAATGATCTATTGGTAACTCTTTTTTTTTTTTTTTTTTTTTTTTTTTTTTTTTTTTTTTTGAATAAATACTTTTACATGTTGCACAAAAATGTCTCATTTCACTTTGCTATTATTATTCTTATATCCAAATTTGAGTTTATAATAGCTTGTAAGCGGCTATCTTACACGATGGCTGAACATGTTAATTACTCATAATGAATGCTTCGGTTGTGAAATACAGCAATTTTATTATTATTATTATGGATTACCTCGATTTTATTATTTTTATTATTATTACCAATATATCGTTGCTGTTTGATAGAAAATTATTAACCTATTAAGGGGTGAGTTTGGAATTGGGCCCCAAAGTTTGGATTGCCTAGGGGTCTACACAGGGCTTAATCCGGCACTGTCTCGGGTTTCTGCAAGTTCAGTCACTGATTCAAGATTATGGAACGCTTCTCTAAAATTCATTATAGGATCTTGTAATCTGATCTGCTAGCGATCAATTCTCCTCAAGATTTCATGCCAGAAATGGATTAAAGTTATGAAAGTGAAATGCAATATATTTTGCAACAAAACTGTAACTTCACATCTGGTGTCACTTGTGGTAATACTGTTCTCCAAAAATTTTTCTAATAGTTCTACTAATTCTTCCAGACCACCAACAATAACGCTAACCGCTTGTGCCCTGGCGCACCATCGTGTTTCAGTTTCACATTTGACAGTTTTCTTTAAACTATTATTACTAGTTCCCATCGAAATATTCAACTCGAGAAAAAGAGATATATGTTATCAGTTACTCCAAAACACATTACAATGATTGGTTCTTGCTTAGCTGCAATAATTCCTACTACATTTAAGGAGTAATTATCACAAAAAATGTTCAGATGTTTGTAGAGCTTACGAGACTTAACTACGTGGTCATCAGTTCCTAAACTTACAAACTACTTATGAACTAGCTTATACTAAAGACGGCACAAACATCCATACCCAATGGGGGATTCGAACCCCCGACCGCAGCGGCAGTGCAGAACATGACTGGCACGCCACAGACTGCTCGGCCACCGCATCCGGCTTATTATCACAATTAACAAATAGTGCTTTATTTTTTTTCCAAAATTCTTTGTTGAATGCCAGATATGTGACTTGACATCACGACATCATTATCACAATATTGTGATCTACTATTTTGTAAAGAAATCTGATCGTAATGTAATTTTTCTAAAATTATATTTTTAATTGAGGATGTATCTTTAGCAAGTAGTTCAATAAATCCCGTAAAAGATTCTGTGATAGAAATCTTTTTGTCGGTAAAATCAATATCTACATACCTAATGACTTTTGACATTTGCTCTCGATGAGCGACATCAGGAGTTGAAAAAATAAAAAGTCCGCAATATTTATTAGTTGGTGTCGAACTGTGGATGCCAGTAAATGAATGAATTCATTTTTAATTTGTGGTGATAGGTATGATACAGTTCTTGGCGTTTCCGTGACATTTTTAAGATGATTTGCTACTAATGGATCAAACTGTGCAAGTTTAAGTAAAGATAATAGGTTTCTCACATTTGTACCATCTTGGAGTGCTTGATTTTCTTGCGTCCACGCAGAGGAAGATTTTCCATAATCAGATACCTCATTCAAGTTCATATTCGTTCCAACATATTTCGTCATCTTTCTTATTTGGACAGTATAATTGCCTCCAACAATGCATCAATTCCCGTTTTATTATAAAGAGATACTACCTAAAATAAAGGGTTAAAACGCAGTTTCCGGGTAGATGGTTGCTGCTTCACTTGTAGATTTTGGTAGCTGGCAGGATAAAGCCCAGTTTACACGATGATTGCGCTAGTAACAAATGGATCACGTTGCGTGGCATCTAGCGACATAAAAGCAGTACTACCAGTATTTAGTGAGCCGAGACAGCGTTTCATACTAGCTAGTACGCTATAGGCCAGGTTCTAAACAAGGAGGTTAGAATTCTAACCTCCTTGGTTCTAAATTTGCTAGTAGCGACCTGGGCACGCATGCGCAGAAGTGAGTTCGCTGTGCTGCTTTCACGTTTATGTACGTAAATAGCCGTGTCCTTATCGAAATTGCTTGTTTCTCTGGAATCATACATCTTGCATCAATGGAATGGGACAGACCAGGAACTGTGTTTTGATTGAGGCATTCACGGACAATGCAGAAAATCCTCTATTTTCTACTAAGGTACAATGACTGTTATTTATCAAGAAAATAACAGGAAAGTGTTGATTTAAGAAGTATTTTTAATATGTCTTGTCGATTTACTTTATATTAAAAAAAGTCTATAATGTTGTAGCATGCCAGGCAGAAAATTGCACAAAACTTTGAGAATGTGACGAATGAGTTAATAGTGAAAAAAAAGTTATTATGTTCGTAAAATAATAATAATAATAATAATAAATTCGGAATTTACTGGGGTCCTCTGACACATGTTACTTCATTATTAGTGTGCAGTACACATCTCATTGTTTGTGTCTTCTCAACCAAGGATGCATCCAACTTCTATTTCTTCTTCGCTGTTCTGTTCAAATAAACACCACAGCTCGTGAACAATTCTCATATATAAACATTAGGACGGCCATATTTTCGCATAGGTGCTGCTGTCAGTATTAGTCCAACATGTAGACGGGAGTTTATCGTATAAACGCAACCAAGCCTGTGTGATCACACATCATTAGTACGGAGTTAGTACGCTTGGAGCTCTGCAGTAGACCATAATCTTTTTTGTGAACGTTCGATCGTTGTGTAAACCGGGCATAAAAGACGGGAAGTGAAGTCAGCCAATCAGGAGTGGCGTTCAGACACCCAATAAAATTTCGTCTTTCATGTCCATTACCAAATTACTAATGAATATAACATTAACTATATAATATGGCCATAAAACAACTGTATAAGACATAAAATAAATGTATTCCCTCTCTCGCAAATGTAACTTGTGTTGTGTGATTTTAAATAATGATTTGTAAGAAAACCAGTCCAACTTTGGACACAGTTTTTAAGCACTATAATAATGCACTATTCATTTTCTGAGAGACCAGACAAAAGTAACGTTACATGCTTGAAGAAAATTTCTAATTGTAATACTTGTCTTATCAACTACCGGGCGAAATATTAATAAAAAAAATTGTGTTGCGTCTACAAATCTGCAACTGGAACGGGTAATGGCTTGCACGAACCGGTAGTCGCACTAGTCGTTTAGTATCATAGATCAGTGGACCTATCACCGCAAAATTTTGAAACGAAATTTGAAAATCCTGGTGGCATGATAGCAACAGGAAAATTTACTTTTTAAATGCTGTTGTTCTGAGAGAATGAACATTTTGTACACAAACATTTTAGATTGATTTACTGTAAATATTATTTATAACGATTTATCAGACAAGTCATGAAACAAAATAATTAATTATATTACAATCATTATCAACTTAATAATAGTGGCGCCCAGGGTATCATAGACCCACTTGACCCCTACTCGCTACACGTCTGGGTGTGCATTACTGCTAAGTACAAGGTTCTGAATTAAGTTGTGCTCTCTAGTGGTAAGATATGCAATGTTAAGCGTTTTTCTAACAACGGGAAATCAAAAAGCCATACTACTGCAGAAAAGAAGCGAATCACATTAGCAACTTTGTAATGAAATTACAGTAGAGTCCCGAAAACTTGGCACTCGGTAACCCTGCAGTCCGGATAACTCGGTCACACCCCGACATACCCTCTGGAATTATTCCGTGCTGGCATAATGCAGGATAGAACTGAAATTGTAGCGCGTAGCTGTTACAAGCTGAGTATGAGCCCAGAAATCATCTTTTCTTTTGCCACCTACATTGTATTTAAGAATCCTTTGAGTTTCATTAATGCAGTATGTAGATGTTTCTTCATATTAAAAACAGTCTTGATCAAAATAACGAGATTGCATTTTTTCACTGTGTCTTTTAAAAGTAGGTGTGATGGACAATAATGAACTTGGTTACAACGGACAAAAATGACACTCATGTGACATGGCTGCGCACACTTTGCCACTGTCTGACTATGGTATTTTGTCTTTTCGTAACAACGTTTTGTGAAATCCATGTAAGTGTAAGTAACGAATATCATTTGTTAGATATTATCATAAATTTATTTTGTGCTACTGTATTCCATCATTTGTATTGTATTCTAAAGTAACGATAGAAAGTATTTTATAACAAAAATCTTATCTATTCTTTTTTAACACCGTTCCCGATAACCCGGTATTTTTACAAACTTGGCCGACCTTCGGTCCACATTAAACCGAGTTTTCGGGACTCTAGTGTATCTAAATTCTATACCTGTCATATAACTATTTGTTTGAAAAGCTGCACTGGTGTAGCAAGTAGGCTTACTATAGATGGGGATCAGTATGTGCTAATATGGAAAAAGTTCTTTCAAAAGTACCTTTAAGATCAAGTAAACATCAAAATATCAAGCTACTAGAGTAATCGCACGTAAACATCAGCTATGTACGAATTATCAAAGCTATTTGATGTGTCAGCTTTCCCATACGACTTTCTAATTCCAGTGTTGCATTTGCAAGTCGCGTCTACGTACGCGCAATTTAATCCATCACATTTTAGAAATCGCCTGAGGGCGAGTGGAACACCACGTAGACTATATATGTTAAAAAAACTGCATACATTTGTACATAGCGTCATTAAAGCAGTTGTTACACATTCGTAATAGATGCAAAATCCCGACAACTGCTTTTTCCTTTCCGAGTTTAATAGGACTACAGATATCTACAAACCGCTTCCAGTATGCAGTCTCGTCGTTTCGAGTTGTCATATGAATGTTATACATAAAACTAAGACTGATAACCTTTGTCGTTTAGTCACTTTCAAAATCAAACCAAACATAAAAGTAAGGTTGATGTCGACAGGTACGCGTGATTTTACTGCCGTATTTTACGAAATACACAATACCACAAATAAATTCCCCCGTTTTGATCGAATTCACAGACTGACGTACATCGATATTCTGTAGACAATCTTTTAAACAACAGAACTGTTCAAAACGGTAAGTAAATAAAATTTTTTAGGGGTTTGTGGCATACGTGCTTATACCCCAAAAAACATGGCGCAGGACGGTCCAATTTGACTCAACACAGTGGACGTATCGCCACACTCTGGTCTGTACAGTCCAGTTAGTGGTTTTTCTTTGAGCACAGAGAGTAGTAGTGCAATGCCGTTGTGCTGGAGAAGTGTCAATCTGTTGGATACGTGTGCCGTTTGTTTTAGAATACAAATTTAATGTAATTTGAAATCCCACGATTTTACATAATCATGGACATTTATATGATTATTATTTCTACACCGATTAAAGCTGAACATCGTATTTTTACATTAACCCCACCAACATAACGTTAGATTCTTTTAGCAAATTTTTTCGTCTGTCTTGGAAGTACGCGCAAAGTGACTCACAGTAAGTGACTACGTAAGGGCATTATGATTATGCACTTGTCTCATTCAATTGTCAAGAATTCTTTATTATTCTGTACTCGGATATCTAGCACTTGGGATGATAACAAAATTTTGCAGCCAAAACTACTGTACGGAAGCTGTCTTCGAGATAAGATTAAGGCCTTACTGTCAGTGCTCTAATTGGCATTTCAATTGAGGCTGAAGTCAGATGTAACATTGATAAAACTTACGTTGTGAGGTCGATTTTACCAGTTTTCTGTAGTTTTCTGGTATGTGGTGATTTATTTACTTAAATGTTGTTTGCGTTATTCTCGGAGGAATACTTCAAAACCCTCTAAACGAAATAAATACAGTTCATCGGGATCCTTTTGATTCAACTCGCAGACAGTGATTTGAATATGACTGTGCTTGTTTATATCTTGCATCGTTTTGTTGTAGATTGTGTGATATTTAAATCTGTGAATGCAGTGTTTGGAAAAACAAGGATGTGTAGATATGAATGTTACCGAGCCCCTAACCATCCCCTCTCTGTGTGACTTTATTCTCGGGGAATCAGTCGATTCACTGACGCATATGGACCAGCTTATGTTGAAAGTGGCAGATTACAGCACTGCGAAATGAACCTGTGTGTTCCAACGGTTACTCTGTCACACCTCAAGGGTTGACAGTGGCAGAATTTACAACCCATGCCAAGTTCCACAGATATTTAGTGGTTGAGACGTTGGAATAAGAGTACAGTACTGAAAAATATTAATAAAGATTACACTTTTCGTATATGGCGGTCTTAATATCAAAACAATTTCTTTAAAAAGTTGCCCGATGTAAAATATTGTGCGCATTTTAACTTCAATAAACCCAGTAAATGAAACTTCTTGTTTACAACTGATAGAAGTCAGAGGTTGTGTATCAATCACAAGATACAATTAATGACGCATCATCGTACAAATCGTTGTCTTTTGTCTTCACACTAGGCGACAGTGACGCTTTCTTTAGAGATCGTAACTATTTAATAGAGGTACAGCCAGCCTGGTGGACCTGTGTATGTATATGGGGCTCAACTGAAGTGAAGGATACCGCCCTTCGACTTTGACCGAGAATCTCCATTTATATTTACCCAGCCACATACCGAACCCCATATTTAATCAAAAACCACTAATTTATTTAAATATCCATCATTTGCAATAATGATTCTTCTTGGAACTGAAGCAATGGATACCACCTGTTGACTTTGACCCATGACATCACCGTGTTGAAAAGCTCGAAACATTTGTCGTTTTTCTTTTGTTATGAGTATGTTAGTACATTTTACAATGCAAGCTGATTGATTTACTGTAATCCATCGATGTGCCAGAGTCCCATGTTTTAATTTATGAACACTAAGTTAAACAATTGAAATTTTGATCATCCGTAATGGAAATTGTTTTGCAGAACACTTTGGTGAGGTTTTTGAGTTTTGTTCAGACATTGTATTATCATAAAATTATTTTTATGTCATCTGTCTGCCTGCATGTATGGCTGGTTTTAAAATATGGCCTATGCAGGAATACTTTCACGACTTTAAAAAAGTAGTTTTATTTCATTAGTCAGCTTAAGTTACATGTTGTCATGGCATTTAGCAATAAGTATGTGTTGTCAGTGTCATCAAAGTGCAGTACTGGAAATTCCAATTACACCTGTTCACTTTGACGCATGACATCAACATGATATATGTACACCTATATTTTCAACACGCGCAGAATGGTGAGCAACACTAAATACATCACTGTATAAAGGTAAACATTATGTGAAATACCTCACTCCATCAATAAAATGAAACTAAACTGACATCATAGGAAATAAGTGCCTTAGGTGGTCCCAGGATTGTTTTGTGTGTGTGTGGGGGGGGGGGGGGGATGTGTGTAATTAATGACATAATCATAACTAAGGGGCTGTTCACAAATTGAATGAAACATAACAAGGGAGGGACGTGGATCAACAGTGTGTGACATCTTGCCTAAAATGTTTTTGTTTCTTACTGAACTATGTTTCTGTAAATTCATTAAAATTTGCAGTATCTTAAATAGGCTATTGTTTTTTGTGCATCCACTACTAAACAGTGCCTCAAAATAAACACAAACCCAAAAATATAACCCATGGGATTCAATAACATAATCTACCAAGTAAAAAGGTAAATGATGAATTGGAACTGAATATTTCCTTTGACTTGTGCGGCTCAGTTAAAAATGGTACCAGTATCTCCCACACACAAATTATGAAAATCCAAATTACAAATTTCACATGGCTTATATAGCTGAAGCCATGACAACAATTTCAACACCACCACCGCAAAAATGGTATCACAAGATTTTTGGTCTGTATAGCTAAAATGTAGCCTATGATACCAACAACCCACAAATGTATTCCGATTAAATTTGATTTATGATCAATGTTTCAGTGAGTTGAATGGTAGGGATCAGCTGCCGCCCAATCATTCTACTCTCTCAAGTGCCACTAGCCTCCTGTGTTGCTTGTTTCATAGTTGTTTGCAACACCTTGCAAAGCATGGCTGGCTGCATGCTGGAAATATTGCCCCTCACCACACCTTTTTCTTTCTTTATTTATTTTTTTATTTTTTGCTGCCACTGCAGTGTGTCCATTTTATTTGGAGTTTAAGGAGATAAATACTTGCCGCCCAAAGTCAGTTACAACGTATAGACTAATGCCCCCCCCCCCCCCCTCTTCTAAATCGATGACCAATGTAATGTGGACACTTGAACCACACAGACCAACACCCCCCCCCCCTCCCAAACACACGTGCACACAAACAAAATACCGAAAAATTAACTTTCACACCATTGACAACTTGGTGCTCTTCAATAAAAAAGAAGTGAAAACAAATTGGTAGCTAATAACTGACAACATTAAAAGACTGTCAAGGACATTAACAAACAGCACCAAGTCCAATGCCTCACTAATAAATAATTTAGAAACATTCCGCAGTATATTGTCCTACTGCTTACTCCAGCACACCCTTTGCAAACGTAAAAATCCACTTAAAACAATGCTCACCAACATGACATTACACAACACACCTAAGTCATTGGTTAAAGCTGAATGGTGGTGGAGTTGTTTGATCTGTACCAGTATCTCCCACACAGATACACAAAAGTTATGAAAATACAGTATTACATATGTTATATGGCATATATAGTGCAAACCACGACAACAGTTTCAACAACACACTAATAAAATGGGTTAAATTTTACTGTCCTGGTGGCCTCACATGAAAATGTTGGCAATCGTGTGATGTTAGCATTAGCCAATCGTATGACAACACAAATTTTTAGTCATGAAATCGTTTTTTTACTAGGGCTATTAGTTTTACTGAGCAGACAAGGGCACATACAAGAACCTGTCAACCATAGAGCAGGAACAAACTGCATTATTTACTTACTTCATGGTCTGTATGAAACACATTCTATGTTGATTTCTAAGAATATTAACATTCTGACAATGATTTTCAACCCTGTATTTGATGTTGACAATATAATCACGTGAGGCTTCCAGGATGGTATGTAAAATGTTACCAATAAAATATTTCCAACTGTAAGTTACTTAGCTTTGTGGCACAATACTAACTTTGAAATTGATCTCCCAGGCAGTTGGTTTTAATTGAAGTATTCATGGTACTAAGCTATGTAATTATGTTTAATAATCTCCACTAAATAGCACAAGGAGTTATTACAGGTGCTTTTAAAACTTAAATGTCACCATACGACAGGCTATTTATTGGCAACTATCCTCAGTTTCTGTCTGAAGATTTTATTGCACAGTTGCACAGGAACAAGAAATTTCATACTTTGACCACAGAGTCTCAGCTTGGAAGTTTTGTCTGAAATACACCTCGTCTGCAATAGCCTATCATGTATTCTCATGATGTAACAGAGTGGAAAAGATTCTCAATTTTTGTGTTACAGTTTCCAAAGTTCTACCCGCTAATTTAAGGGATTAAATGTGGGTATAGGTGGTATAGCATCAGCTGTTATGAATTTTCAGCAGCTAATTTAATAATTCTCAAATAATTAACCATTACACATGTCCATACAAGTGAATATATTCATAATTATGGAATACCATAATAATTTAAAAAAACCATTGTTCTATTTTTGTATGTGGTGGTACAATTTTTATAAACAAAAATAATCAAAATTCAGAAATATGCATATAAAACTGGAAACAAAATGTGTGCTTGTGAGTTATTGTGTGATTGACAGGGTGATGTCCATCCTTGTAATTGAAATATTTTAATAAAATATTTTGATGCCTTATTATGGCACTGCAGTGAAACAACAGATTATCAATTTGTTTGAAATTTTAGTTTAAATATGGCAAAGAAAACTGCCCAAGTTGAAAAATTCTGTTAACTACTACTATTTTAATATTTCATAAATTTTTTTCTATGGGAACAGAGGTCCCAAAAAGTCATAATAATAATAATAATAATAATAATACAGGAAAAGTTCCGTGTTAGACAAGTTGTTGAAAATAGCATTTACACTTCAAATTTATCCACAATTTACAAATAACATTTCTGAAGCAGTGTCCTTAAGGCATCGGTATGACAAAAGTAAGATGGTACTACATTAGGATACCAGTGCAGCCACACCACATGAAAATCATCTGTCTGTGAAGACAATGACCCAAAGAAGTCATGGTGTTTGATGTCTCAAGTATAACATTGTTCTGCAACAACCAAGTGTACTGTAGCTTGTTTGCAGTTTCAGGGTTGACCAATTTATACACCACCTATTGTAGTACTTATTATTCATCTACCTTGAAAAAAATTTGAAGGTACATTCATGATATTTCGCAGCTGCTGTTGGTTCCCTATGGCCCAAATATATTACATCTACACTTTTCCTTCAAGGTTGAACCCCACCTTTTCAATCGAAAACTGATGATTGTATTATATTTTTATGTTGCATTACAGGTGACTTTAACCACTGACAGACAGCTACACATTTTCCATTGTCTTCAGATAAGATTATGGCATTTTTGGTAAAAAATTTTCTCGCAAGCCCGGGGGCCTCGCGTGGTTGTTGGCAACATCAACAATAGGGCAGAAAATCTTTGCAAAGATGTCAATACTCTTAAACAAATTGTACCACATAGAATTACCTGATTTTTTTTTTTTTTTTTTTTTTGTGTGCAGTCCATGAAGTAAGTAAATAATGCTGTTACTGCTCTATTAATAAGAGATTCTTGTCTGCTTGGTAAAAGTAATTGCCTTCATGAAATGAAGACTTCATTACAAAACGTTTGTGTTCACATGATTGGCTAATGCCAGTGTCACACGATTGCCAAAATTATCATGTGAGACCACCTGGACGTTAAATAAAATTCAACCACATCATTGGATATCATATACTATCACCCGTTTGTTTAAGTTAAATCCTGCAGTTGTCTTGTGAATGGTTGAATGAGAGAGTCAGCCCACTACAGATTAACTACTGCCATCCAGCCCCTCCCCCCCCCTCCCACCCCCCTGCTACTCTTAATGACCGTGACTGGCAACATCTGAGAAGGATCATCAGTAGTGACGGAAGGGCAATAATGCAACAAATCACAACTCAATTCAGAACAGGGTGTGCTAGACACATGCCCCAGTGGCCAATCTGTAGGAATATGGGTTCAGGGGTATGGAAGTGGTTCTGTAGTGTTTTAGGATGATAATGTACTGCCAAACTGGTCCCACACTGCCCAGGAATGATTTCAGAAACATGCAGTGTAGGTCCTAACATTGAGGGAGCTACCCAATACCCAAATTTTGAACCATATTAAGCATATCTGGGATGTCATGTAAGGCAGACTGTATTGTAGATCGTTGTTGTTCTTCATGAGTTTGCTGCCAGATTATGTCGATCTGCTGATACGATATTTCGGCGGTTCACCTGGCCGCCATCTTCAGTTATGACTGGTGCACAATCATGCCGGAACTGAGGACACATCAGTTACGGCGGCTCCTTTATACCGCGGGATCAGGCCAATTCGCATGTGCAAGAAGTGGAAGAACGCACTCTGGGAAGTGAAGAGTATCCCAGCGCCATCAGCGGTAAAAGTTAGCCAGAGCGAGTAATCGAAAATTAAGGAGGAGCTGGTCAAAAACTAGACTGTTGTTGTTTAATATCAGATAAAATGGGATTTCACATTTTACTAAATGGAAATCCGTTTTCCCTATTAATAAGATTATCTGATAATCTTATTTCGGTGGTTTCCTTAAAGACACAATCCCAATAACGTGAGGCTGGAGCAATAATTTGCGTGTCTTTAAATGACGTGTTATGCCCTTCATTAAGACAATGTTCCGCCTCTGCAGACTTTTCTGGTTGGAACAGACATGTGTGCCTTTGATGTTCTACACAACGGTCGTGAATCGTACTAATTGTCTGTCCAATGTATACCTTTCCACAGTGGCAGGGGATTTTATACACTCCAGGCTTCCTCAATCCCAAATCATCTTTCACAGATCCTAGAAGAGCTCAGGTTTTAGACAAAGGCAATAAGATACTTTTGATGTTGTATTTTTGAAGGATTCTTGATATTTTTGAAGAAATACTTCCCGCATAAGGTAAAAATGCAATTGATTTTGAAGTGTCCGTGTGTGGTTCACATGGTGGTCTGAATTGGAAAGCTTGACTGATTTGACAATTAGTATAGCCATTCTGCCTGAAAACAACCTTAAGGTGATCCAATTCTTGCATCAAATATTCAGAATCAGAAATGTCATATGCTCTTTTGACAAGTGTATGTAGAACACCCAACCGTTGATGTGGTGGATGACAGCTAGTAGCGTGGAGATAGCGGTCCGTATGTGTGGGTTTACGGTACACGCTGTGCCCCAAAGACCCATTTTCTTTTTTATGAACTAAAACATCCTTTAAATTTCCATCAAATACTTTATGCATGGATGAAGACAGTTAAAATTATATAGAAACCGATGAAGGCCTTCCATTCCGTGTGGCCAGACAATACAAATTTCATCCACATATCTAAAAAAACATGTAGGCTTAAGAAAAGAAGTGCGAAGAGCAATGTCTTCAAAATCCTCCATAAAAAGATTGGCGACGATTGGGGATCGTAGATCCTGATACTGTGAACATACCAGAATTGGTCCCCACTCTGCAAATGATTTGGTGTCTGCTGACTCTAAATGAGTATCAGGGACTTGTGGACTCACTTCCACAGCGTCTCACTGCAGTTCTGCAGGACCAGTAATATTAGGTGCCTATACTGTGTCATTTGCTATGTTAGTGTTGTGTACATTTCACACACAGATTCATGTTATGGGGTTCATGAAACCACTTTCAGACTATTTGTTTCATTTCACTCCCCAACAGCCTAGGGGTGGTGGATGAACTCTTAAATCCTTCTGTGTATGCTCTAGCAATCATATTTTTTGATACACTGTGGTATTAACAGTGCTCTGTCAATAATAATAAGGGAGCTGCTTTCCTCCAACCACAATGCTCAATGTCGTGCCTGAACTGTTCACCATTGCCAATCTACCACAACAAATGGTCAGTTCACTTCAATTTCCTTGTCTGGTTCTGTTCCTTGATTTGTTTTGCTCCCGATTCATAAGTCTGCCCTTTTAATTTCACATTTCATCACTCACTGATAAACATACAGAAAACAAGACACAGACAGTGGTGCTAACTAAATACATAACAGTACTCGTGTACAGCTCTAAGCACGTGCTACTGGACCCTCTTGTACAAGCCATGACTTAATGTCATGTATACAAGTATTATATCACAGATATCAGCTTACATCAGATGAGTTTCGTATCCTTTACTTGAAACATCCTCTTCGAAGGCTACAATTCAATGTTGGTATTGGGTGCCTTGTGTCACTTATAAATTGGTTCCTGTGTGACTGCGTAGCACAGTGGTAAAGTAATTGCGTCATCTGCAGATGAATTGAATCCCGTTGTGCAATCATTTTAATTTCTAATACAAAATTACTTTGACTGTCATTTTTATTAATTTAATTGAATTTTTCTAAGTTCTATAATGCCACATTGTTATGTGTTTCATAAAAGTATTGAGTCTTTCAAATTTTCTCTTGTTTTTCATCCTAAAATTTGTTTTTAAGATTGCAATTTTCTGGTGTTGATAGTAACCTGTAATTAAGTGTGAAGCACGAATATTGACTGGTTCATAACACTGCAACTCATTTAACCACTGGCCAGTGTGAGGACATTTTCAGGTAGCCAATGATAGTGAGAAGTTACAGTTTAATTTTAGTGCTGTAACTGAAATTTTTTTGGCTGAGTTTGCTCATAGAGGTAATATTTAATCACTGTGAATGAAATGATCTTGGTTTGAAAGATGGATGATTGCCATTTTATCAGATACATATTACATCACTTGTGGTTAGGTTGCTACATGGGGTTAAATTGAGGACTTCTGCTGCAATTCAGTCATTGATCACTTAGCTGTCAACAGAGATTTTCACATTAGGGCCTACTGCCATTAACTGTTGGCAGCCTCTTCCAGCACAGCCTCACGTTATATCACTGGCATTTGTCATGTGACCGGCTGTGATTGATTGTCACCTATAGCCAATCGGTGGCTGGCTGCCTGTGTGGAAACACTGTAGTGACACATGACAAATGTCAACTAGACTATAGAGTGCTCACTACTGTGATAACACCTGGAGGATTTTCCACAACATCTGCTCTTTACCATATATCGACATTGGAGTAGATCTGAAGAAGATGCACAATAGGATCAGGACCAATAGCCAGTAAATTTAAATGGTGCTCTCTAGACTGTTTTCTTATTATTATCCCATTTATTTTATTATGATCATTTCTATCTTTGTAGTTGGGGACAACAAAATATTTTCTCATTCGGAAGATAAAATGGATGATAGAAACTTCATAAAAAGGTTTTGCCACAGTGAAAAGTGCCTTTGTTTTAATGACTTGTCACCCCAACTTTCTTAACTTACCCATGACACTCTCTCCCCTACTGTGTGGTAGTAGAAAATGATTTTCCCTTCTTTGTATCTTTCCAGTGTCCTCCACCAATTCTGTCTATCAAAGATGCAGTAGGCCTACTGTGGAATGACTGAAGTGCAGTTTATGAGCCCGTGAGTGGCGTTTCATGTTTGGATGTTGGCAACGGCGCCGGAGCCAATCAGCAGTTGCATTCACGCGACCAATAACAATTAGCTTTCTCTTTATGGTTTGTAAACAAATTGGCGTAGTGGATGTAAAGATCTTTAGATCAACATATTGCATTGCAATAAATGTGGGATTTATATTTACGTTCTGTAATGGAGATGGAGTGTACTGGCTGTACTATGTAGTCAAAATTATTTTCACCAGTGATTTTAGTTGTGGTGATTGCATGACTTTTGCAGCCTTTATGGGTGCAATTACTTACACTGAGTGGTTCTGAGCCGGTTATTTAGGCACTACCACGAGACAAAACTTCTTGTGTAACCTATGTACCTGATATTAAGGCTGCACTGGCCTATTGTTTTTGAAGTTATCAATAGTGTGTTAAAGAGTAGTCTGAAAGTGTGTTGGAAACATCCTTTCATTTAAAAAAGCGATCTGTAGCGGAGCCTTCAGATGGTTAGATATAGGTTAAACAAGAATTTTTTTTAAGTACGTGAGGGTGCGTAGCGTCCGAATCTCCGGTTCAGAACCGGAACTTCGAGATAAACGGATTCTTCCAAATTAACCAACATCTGGTTTTTTCTTAGGGTAGTGAACACCAATTTTAATTACATTCATTATTCACGTATTGCGATTCACTGGAAAAATTGTCAATTGTCTTACTTGAGAGAGAAACACTTAATTGAATTTACACTGCAAGAAAATATCAAATCTGGACGAAAAAGCATGTGAAGAAAGGCCAAATTCACAACACATGAAACGTGAAATCTGATTGGCTGCCTTCACCTGCATCATTCATCGCACCGATACCAACGTCTATGCATGAACCACAACCCGCGGACTCATAAACTGCACTTTTACCCTGTAGAGCAATAGGCATGCATAGCGTAGGTAGTCTCTTTAATGGATTTGTTGCATCTTTTAAGTGTTCTGCCAATCATTCCCTTGGTATTTACTTGAATTGACAGCCTTGAGATTTGTGTGATTTATTGTGTAACTGAAATTTAATGACTGTTTTTATGACTACATACATGTCAAGGAATTTTATAAACACCTGATGTAGACAGAGTATGTCCCATATCTTTTGCCGATCTTTCTTCTTTTATTTTCCTGATGGGTCTAAAACCAGTTTCCGCAACATATTTTCTTAACACTTTCCCAATGGGATCTGCGATTTTACTCGTAAATGGAAGAAAAACTTTCCCCTTGGGCTGGTGATGTTCCTCGTTGATCTTGGTTCTATTCCTAGGCCGAAGAGCTCAATCTATCTCATTGTTAGTGTTGTAGCTGGCTGTGGCCACAAATGTAGTCACCATAGGGCTGCCTACTTGGGAAGCTAAAATCATGCTAGACACTTTAGTACAACACAGTTTATTAATAAGATAATATACAACACTTAACTTTGGTAACGCCCAAGAGATGAAAATTCTGCCTAAGACATTTGTGCAATTCTGTATCGCTAAGGTCGGTTCAACCTCCTGACTATCTACTGTTACTATTTGCAATAACTAGCAATGAATGCCTCTCTCTGTCTCATAAATAAGTGGTGCTTTTGTAGTCTTCTGGTAGATGGTGCTCTACACTCAATATTGGCATGGAGGGAGAGGTGCTGCTGTGCAATAGGCTAGCTGCTGTCCACCACCTTCTTGGTCCTGTGTTCCCACTTCTGGCGGATAGGTGCTAGCATTACGCCACTACAATTAGAATAGTAAATCTTCTTTAACATCAATTGCAGGTATCTTCCAAGTATACTGGTTAACATATTTTGCACATCCTTTCTACTAATGTTTTTATCACATCCCTGTTTACCTTGAATGGTGGTTAGACTCTCTATGCAGATAACGGTCAGTATGTGTGACTTTTCTATACACCCAGTAGCCCAATGTACCATCCTGTCATTTGATCACAGACACATCTAAAAAGTTCAGGTTCCCATTCCTCTCTGTCTCCGTAGTAGATTAAATTTTTGGATTGGTGCTGTTAAGATGTAACAGGAAGGCATCCAATTCCTCTGTACACCATGTGTCCATATAACAAAGGTGTTGTCAACATAGTGATACCATCTGACTGGTCTTTTTCTGGCAGACTGCAGTGCCTGCTGTTCAAAGGTCTCCATAAATAAGTTAGCCACAGCCAGACTAAAAGGGTTTCCTATAGCCACACTGTCAATCTGTTAATAAAAATCTTTATTATGTTGAAAGTAAGTTGTGGTGAGGCAGTGTCTGAATAAAGCCACAATGTCACTAGGAAAAAGTATCTGCTATACAAGATACAGCTTTGTTCACCGGAATCATGGTAAACAATAATACCACATCAAAACTAACCAGGATACCATCAAGGCCCACCCTGATTTCCTTCATTATGTTGATGAAGTGTGATGAATTCTTGATGTGACTGTCCATTCCACCAACATTAGGTTGCAGCAATGAGACCACATGTCTTGCCAACTCATGGCTTGTGACCCTATAGTGTCAATTATAGGCCTGAGAGGTACCTATGGTTTATGCACCTTGGGCAATCCATAGAGTCTAGGAGGGTCCTTCAATGTCACCTGATTTTCTTAGACTGTACTCCAGTACCCTTGTTAATGTTCATCTTATAGACTCCTTTCAAGACACTGTCCATTCCGTTCAATTGCTCTTCCAGCTTTTATACTGTCTCTGCCATGCCAAAGGGTCATTTATTTTTTGATGGTTTTGGCTGCCAGAATAAAGCAGCATTAAGAATGTTGTCTTACTAGCTGCTTTTAAAACTGATAACATGTGGTTCACCATTGTTGGATACACCTTCATCCCCAATTATTAAAACACATTTGTAAGTATTGTGAGAGTACACTCTCTCCCCCCCCCCCCCCAAATTAGGGCTTCATATATTTCTGCAGAGAATTGTATTATATTCAGATAGTCCTCCTCTGATGGTAACATTTGACTTAATCCTTAATGGGTATACTCTCCATCCTATTACCCCTCCCCCCCACCCCCAAGAGAACAATTTATTGCTTAATAATAGGGCAGATTGCTTTTCTTACATTGCAATACAGGAACAGCTAAAGTCGATAACACACATCCAGAACCTTATCTGTTTACATTCCCCTATCCACCTATCAAGCCCCATGGTTTAATTTAACTCAATATTAATTTGAAACTTTGATAACTTGCTGTGGACATTGGTGCATTGTGAAAATTTAATATTTCATCTTATTTTTCGTTGGAATACTATTGTCTCACTTGGCACACATAACTTGCTCAGCAGTAGCTGCCAACATTTCTACACCAACAAATGCAAGTACAGTATGCCAATGACAATGAACGTGACTTTTACCTACAGAAACTATTAAGCTTAGAGGGAAAAGTGTATACAAACATTTTTGGAGGAAATTAATTGTGTGCTGAAAATATTTTTGCCACATTTCATAACTATAAGTGTTAAAATTAGTGGTCATCTTAGATAAAACCTATCAGTCAAACATAACATAAAAGGTAAGAACAGACTGTAAGAATTGTCTGTTCTTACCTTTTATGTTATGTTTGACTGATAGGTTTATCTAAGATGACCACTGTAATTTTAACACTTTTAGTTATACTGTCTCCTGTTTGTCTCAGCTAGATGTATTTTATTTGATACATTTTACCATTCAGTTATAACACCTTTTTACCCATGAAGATGGTCTATTGACCGAAACTGGTAGATATATAAGGTTTTGAATAAACAGCTGATGGTTTTCAAAAATGCATTTTATGAGACAAAAATATTTCTTGAAAAATCTCCCCTCCCCACTCCAATTCCTGCGATCACACCCCAACAGTAAGAATGTTAATATGTTGTTCATGTCACTCCCTTGTTCTTCCTATAGAAAATTTTTTTCACTAGTTGAATTTTTCTTCACCAATTTGTTGTTGTTGACTGGAACAATAATAGACCTGCCAAAACATCCAGGATCAGCTACTTTTGGTGCAAGAGTAACTGCCAGCTTTGGGGACATACAAATAAGTTGTTTTCATTCAGTAGTGTTGTCGGGATAATATTTTAGGGTAAATATTCATTGTCCAAATGATGGAGGAAAAAGTCCCAGGACCAAGAAATAATTAATCTAGAGTAATGAAAATTTGTGAATGTATTCATTTCTGTATCATATTTAATGATTAATGTGCAGTGTCTCAGGTTAATTTAAGTATGAGAAAAGCCATTGAAAATGTAAAATGCTGATATGTTAATAACTGGTGTAACTGCCAGAATGTTGAATGCAAGCATGTAGACATGGGTGCATTGTGTTGTAAAAGTGGTGGTTATCAATTTCTGGAGTAGTTCTGTGCCTGTGGCAACAGTATAGGGATGGTTAATGCTTGTTGTGGAGATGCTGGAGCTATTGTCAGATAATGGCCCATATGTGCTCGATTGCTGACAAATCTGGTGATCGAGCACGGCCAGGCAACTTGTCAACTCTGTAGAGCATGTAGGGTACTTGAACAGTATGTGGGTGAGTGTTACGCTATTGGAAAAGACTCCCTGGTTCGCTGTTCATGGAGTGCATCAGTACAGGTCAAATCGTCCGACTGAGATACAACTGTAGTTAGAGAATGTTAGATAACCTCTAGAATGTTTCTGCTGTCATACAAAATCACACAAGAGACCATAATCACACAGACAGGTTGGCTGCAGGCTCTCGCCTAGCTTTCCGCTAACCGACACACGACCATCACTGTCTTCGAGGGAGAACAGGTTTACATCAGAAAACCAACAGAAGTCCTCTTCAATGAGCTCTTGCTTGACACAATTGAAGGAACAAATGGTAGTGGTTTGGGACAATGGAATGCATGCTACAGGGTATCTAGCTGAGAACTGTTTTTGAAGTAACTGATTTGTAACTAATCATTGTCGCTGACTGCTGCTCGAATTGCTGCTGCACTTACCACAGTCATTACGATGCTCTTCCCTCTTGGTTATGCCAGGTGGCTGCCTGTAGTGTGATCTTCTTGTGACTGAAACTTCCTGTGAGCACAGCTTACAGCAATAATGTAGAGTGGCTTTGTATCTCTCAAGTCTTAAAGACAATGTTACAGAAGGAATGCCCAGCTTATCATTGCCCTATTACACACAATCTTGTTCAGACTCAGGGAGATATTGATAATGGTGTCTTCATAATCTGAAAGGTATTCTTCAAAAATGCCATACAATTATTTCATTTTTCATTCTTAACCGTTATCAACTCATCAATGTCAGTGGTATCTAATGTTCACAACTGTTACAGTGCATATTTAAACCAAACTGGATTTGAATCTTCACATTGGTATTACTAGTTCCAGTCTTAAGTGAAATGTGAATAAATGTCCTCTTTCAGATTTAAAAACCTGCCTGCAAACTCTGTTTTATTTTGTGCAACTCCTCATCAGTATTTGAATCCTTCCCTCCCATTATTGTATTTATTCGGATGTGGGCATACAAGCCACCACACTTTGGCAATGTCTGTGGTTCCTAGGGGTACTTGTTCCCCAGGTGCAACTGTATTTGAGGGATATCTGTGGAGAGGCCAGACAAACATTTGGTTCCTGAAGTGGGGCAGTACCTTTTCATTAGTTGTTGGGGCAACAGTGTGAATAATTGGCTGAGCTGCCATTGTACCATAAGCCTATGCGGTATTGCATACGGTTACTGCAAATGGCTGAAAGCCTGGCAAAACTACAGTTATTTTTCCTGAGGACATGCAGGAACTACTGAGGAGGATGTTGCCATCGGGGAAAAAACTAAACTGACATTCTCATGATTGGAGTGTGAGGTAGGTTAAAAAATTTCAATATGTGAATGGATAAGTTGACTTTAAATGCAGCGGGGATTAGAGAATTGTGGTGGCGGGATATATTTAAGGCCAAGGAAAATGTGATTGTCATTGGGGACTATTTTGTAATGGCAGGAGAAGAAAATGGAGGAAAAATGGTAGGTGAATATGGACTGCAGGAAAAAGAATAAAAGAGGAAGTCGCCTGGTAGAATTTTGTACACAGAATTCTTTAATCAATGTTAATACTTGGTTTAGGAATCATGAAAGTAGGTTGTATTAAGTGTAAGTTATCAGGAGACATTGGAAGGTTTCAGATTGATTTTTGTAATGATTAGGTAAGGAATTTGAAAGAAGGTCTTAAAATGTGAGACATAATCAGGGGCAGATATAGACCGTGATCATATCTAACTTGTTACAAACTGCAGATTAAAACTCAAGAAATTACAAAAAGCTAGGGAATTAAGAAGTTGGGACTTGGGTAAATAGAAGAAGCCTAAAATTTCAGAGGGAACATTGTGCAATGATTGACTAAAATGCTGGAAGCAACACAGTAGAAGACAAGAGAGTAGCTTTGAATTGAAATAAAAAAAAGCAAGGAAGACATACATCGAAATAAATACTCTGCAAGTCACATTGAAGTGCATGGCAGAGGGGTCATTTAACCGCTTTTATGATGTTTCTCTACAGTTCTATTCTCTGATAGCTCGCAGGAAACTTAACATACAACCAGAATTTCATAGGATTTTCTACCAAATTACGTGACAGGGTTTCGTTGTGGAATTTGTTATAAGCTTCTCACATTGTAGTTCGAGCTCTGAGTTTCTGTAAACGACTGCCAGTCCCTTTAAATTTGGCATGCTTTTTCCTTTGTGTTTGCAATAGTGATCTAGCCTGTTTTTTGTACCACAGCAGATCAGACCCCTCTATTGGTAATTTGTTTGTTATAAATTATTTCTTTGGATGTAAACCACATCTGAACAACACTAACATTGTTAGTTTTGAAAAACTGAAGATTCTTATGCAGGATAGCATTAATCAAATTTTTATCTGCATTTTAGAATAGATATAATTTTTGTTTGTTTTTGGTGGATTTGGGAAATCTGGTATCTATTTTCGCTATAACTACTTTGTGTTCACTAATCCCTGTGTCTGTTTTGATACTCTTACTATTCTATTGGTGAACTAGTTGCTCAAGCTAATTTTCTGAGAATGGGTTCAGTATGACTTCAGATGATGATTGATGCTTGCCTCTGGTTTTAAACATGTATTTTTAACAACATATCTAGGGTAAGTTAAAGTCACCACCAATTAAAATTGTATGCTTGGGGAACGTTCTTGAAATTTGATCCAAGCTTTCTTTGAACATTTCTGCAATCGAATCATCTGAGTCAGGGGTTGATAAAAAGAGCCAATTATTAATTTATTCTTGTTGTCAGGTATAACCTCTCCCCATACCAAGTGACAGGTACTATCTACTTCAATTGTGCTACAAGATAAACTGCTTGTGAGAGCAATAAAGACGCTGCCAACTGTTTTATTCAATCTATCCTTTCTGAACACTGTTTGCCCCTCAGTAAAAATTTCAGCTGAACTGATCTCCAGCTCTAGCCAGCTTTAGGTACCTATAATTATTTGAGAGTTAAATGTCCCACTGACAGTGTCATCATTGGAGATGGACCACAGGCTAGGGAAGTTTTGATAAGGATGAGGAAGGAAATGAGCTCTGTCCTTTGAAAAGCATTTTGGTCTTTACCCATAGCGATTTGGGGAAAGTGTGGGGAACCTAAATTTGAACCATCCTCCTCCTGAACCCCAGTTCAGTGTGCTGACCACCGTGCCACCTCACTTATTGGGAAATCAAATAATGAAGGCCACAGAGGATCAAGAGGTAGAAAGACAAGATCTAATAGAACACATTGGATATTGCAAGAGGTACTGATTGTAATTAATCAATACTGAAAGGTGGAAGTACAAAAATGCAGAAAATGGAATAGACAGGAAAAAACCAGTGATGTTGACAAAAAGTGCAAAATCATTAAGCAGAAGTGGTTAAAGGACAAATTCAAATCCGCAGAAGCATGCGTAGCTAGGGGAAAGATAGACCACCTACAGGGAAATTTAAAACACTTTTAGAAAAAATAAAAGGAGCTGTGTGAATATTAAAAGCTGAAATGGAAGACCAGTATTAAGCAAAGAATGTATAGAGGGACAATACAAATGCTGTGAACTTAACCCAGTGTTGTTTCTGGAAGGGAAGAGTAGATGAAGTTGGGAGTAGATACAATGTTGGGAGGAGAATTTGAAAAAGGACTGAAAGATTTAATTTGGAAAATAAAAAAGGCTTTTGGAGTAAACAAAATTCATTCAGAGCTATTGATTTCTTTGGAAGAGCCAGCCATGACAAACTTATTCCACCTGGTGCGCAGTGTGCACGAGGCAGATGAAATACCATCAGATGTCAAGTATAATGTAATAACTCCAATTCCAGAGAAAGTTGGTGCAGACAGGTGTGACTGATGCAGAACTATCTGTTTAATACTAACAATAATTATGTAAGAATGGAAAAATTGGTAGAATCCAACCTCATGGAAGAGCAGTTTGGATTTAGGATAAATGTAGGAAAACATGAGACAATACTAACCATATGACTTAGCTTAGAAAATGGGTTAGGAAAAGACAAGCACAAATTTACAGCTTCTGTAGATGGAGAAAGCTCTTGACAATGCTCACTGGATACCCTCTTTAAAATTCTGAAGGTAGCAGGGGCAGAATATAGAGAACAAAAAGTTATGTACAACTTTTCCCAAAACCAGAAAGCAGTCAAAAGGCATGATAGGGAAGCCGTGTTTGGGAGGGAAGTAAGCCAGGGATATATCCTATCTCCATTGTTTTTCAATCTGTACACTGAGAAAGCTGTGATTAAAACCTAGGAGAATTTACAGTTCAGAGAGAAGACATAAAAACTTTACAGTTTGCCAATGACTTTCTAATTCTTTTGAAGACGCCAAAGGACTTGTCAGAGCAATTGAATGGAATGGACAGTGTCCTGAAAGGAAGGTATAAGAGAAATATAAACAAAGACAAAACAATGGGAATGGAAAGTAGTCAAATCATATGATGCTGAGGGAATTAGATTAGGAAACAAGAAAACGAAATGAAATGATTGTGTGGCTTTCATTGGCTGGGATGTCCTCACTGGGGTTCGACAGCTTACTGCAAGTCATTTTAATTGACACCACTTCGGTGACTTGTGTGCCAATGATGAAGAAAGCAATGATGTGGACAAACAAACAAACACACACACAACACCCAGTCCTCCGTAGGAAATTGAACCTGGGTCCCTTGCATGGTGCTAAACGATGCTGCTACTGAGCTATGGAGGCAGACAACAAGAAAATAATAGTAGATGAGTTTTGTTATTTGTCTACGAAAATAACTTCTGACGGCTGATGTAGAGAAGATATAAATTGCAGAATAGCAATGGTAAGAAAAACATTTCTGTTCTTTGTCAACACTGAATATTAATTAAAGTGCTGTGATGTACAAAATACTAATTATATGAATTATCCAGTTGCAAAGAACCATCAATATCTGAATAAGGGCATCAAGTGCCAGGTAATAGTCAGTAAAATCAGCTATTTTTTATATCAGGGATGTCCGGTCATTTTTCTGATTAACTGTGAGGCAGTTTAAATTCTTATTTTAAAATCTTGGAAAGACTGCACAGGGCCTTCTAGTTATCATAAGGCTGCCCTCAATAGCTGCATGGGAAAGACCTTGAAGTGAATGCTCAGCCGCCACGTGGTCTGGATTTTAGAATCCAGGCACCTCCTTGGTTACTTTCAGTGTGCATTCTGGAGATATTGTTCCACCTTTGATTACCTGGCTTTCCTGGAGGCAGTTATACAACAGGCTTCCATATCCTGGTGTCATCTTCCAGGTACATTTTTTGATATTGAGAAGGCCTACAATACAATTTTGAGGTATCTAATCCTCAAGCAGCTCCCTTCCTCTTACCACACTATTTCTGTATTGAGTCAGTGACATCATCTCTTGATTTTCAGCAGGGGAAGATGTTTTTAAGACTAGAACCATTTGATATAGCTATAAACAGTATCAGATTGGTAGTTAATGTCCTGTTCAGTGTTCTTGGTTTGTTGATGACTTTTCTGTGTTTTGATTTTCTGTAATTCTTGCTATGATAACACATCCGTTGCACCAAACTCTTTTGACAGTTGGACAAATGGGCAGAGAAGACTGGTTTAAAGATTTTAACTAAAAAGTCTTTCTGTGTTATTTTTACAGTGCTTGTTCTGTTTTAAACTGACATGAACTGAAAGTAAAGAACACTTATTTTAAAGACACAGTGAGGTTTGTGGGCCCCATATTAAATTCTAGTTGATTGCGGCAGTAATACAACTCAAGCTCCACCAGTGTCTCATTCAGCCTCTTCTCCATATCCTCAAACAACGGTCCCTTAGCAGCTAAGACTCATCATCAACATGTATGTAACTACTGGTGTTGACAGGAAGTGGCTGATTGTGTACACATGAAAGGGATGGAACCAATACACTTGCCTGGGGTAAGCCATTGGTAAGGTTTCACCATCAGTTACATGTTCCCTGAAACTCTACAAAGACTCAACCATTATGAAGTAGGTTTCTAATGATATCAGTAAATTTTCAATCTCTAGTGATCTCATACAGTTTTCCAGTTAGTTTTCAAGTGTTAACAGGCGGCAGTCAAATCAATAAAAACACTTCCAGTAACCCTTTTTCTTCTGAAATCCAACCTCAGTAAGCTGTGTTAGGCCTAGTATTTGTGAGGTGTAGTTTCTTTCAGGAAAAATGCTCTACACACGATTGATCGCGTAACTTTTAAAGGCGCGACTTCTCGCAGGTTAACAGACAAAGGATGAGGAAGGTCCGCAACTGCATGTACATGATCTTTCACCAAGCATACTACGGGACACCTCACAGTCCAAGTAGTCAATAGAAGGTAGGAAGAAAGATGACTTTTGGAAATTGCAGCGGAGGCCTGCTGTTGCCAAGACAGAGTGCAGGTTGGCGAGATGGTCAAGTGCCGCGGACCCCATCACAACAATATCGTCAAAGTAATTAATACAACGGGATACTGGCATTAGCAGGAGCTCCAAAAAGTGCTAAAATGTGGCAGGGGTACTGGCCCCGCCGAACAGCAACTGCTGATACTGGAAAACTCCGAAGGGTGTAGCCACCACCAGTGCCCTCTTCCTCTCGTCATCCGAAGGCATCTGCAGATACGCATCCGCAATACTTGTCCCCCATCAACCGGTCGAACGAATCCATAGGGTGAGGCATTAGGAAGGAATCAATGATGGAGTTGGAATTCACCATTTTCTTAGTCACCACATATGTGAAGAGCCCCTCTGGGCTTGTGGATGATAACCAGAAGGGAAGCCTACTAGCTGGCCGTGATGGGAAGCAGCTCTCAGGCAATCTGACTCAGTTTTAACAGCCATGTAGGGCAATAGGAATGGGGCGAGCCCAACAAAAGAAGGTGTGAGCAGTGGGTTTGAGCATAATGGAGGTCCAAAATTCTTCCCACACCTGGTGCAAATGAAGACGTGAATTCCACACATAGCTGAGAGATGCCCTTGTACAGAATCTGGTCGGAAACCAAGCAGATAGTCAGTAATAGTAAAGCCAAAGGCGTGGAACATGCCGAGGCCAAAAATATTCATAGCTGTCGCACTGTTAATGATCACAAATGGCACTGAGTGATGAACATTCTGATATGTGGCCTCAGCCACCAACGGACCAAAGAGTGGAATCGGGTGGCCTCTGTAGCCGGCCACTGGGCGAGGCGATGGACACAATGTGGGATAGCCCAATGAGTGACAAATACCTGAGTTTAAGAGAGACGCCGGGGTGCCGGTGTCCAACTGAAGTTAGACATTTTTCCATAGAATGCAGAGGTCAATAAATGACTGCGGCATCTGTAAGCCTATGGGAACAGCCCTGTTAATATCCTTGGGAGAATCCTCAAAATTGTGAGGCTGTGAGGATTTGTTGTGGCCCCGAGCGGAGGAGTGGCACACTTGGGCACTGTGCCTGAATTTCCCACAGTGATGACATGCAGCTCATCAGTGCGGGCGGAAACCCCGAGAATGAGTGCCTCACAAGAAGGACGTGAGTGCCGCTTGCCCTCTGTGGGCGAAACACGGCACTGCCCCTTCTGCACATGAGACGCTGGGGGCGGTGGCGGTGGCAGGGGGCGGAGGGTGGAAGACGCAACTGTGGCCACCGAAGAAACGGGCTCAGTGGATAACGAGGCTGAATTGTTAATAGAGGACACATTGCCCCATGCGGAAACCTGTTCCCCACGCTTCAGTAACCTCAAATGCACATGCTATATGCAAGACCTCCACAGCTAAACGTCACAGACCATACAGTCAGCATTCGAATCCTCAATGCGGTTTTGACTGAAATTGACTATGGGCCAGCCCCCGAAGTTCCATTGCCCTAGTGCGATAACATTGGCCCTGGTATGTACGCGAGTGGTAAAATGATATGCGAGCCGACACATCATGAGAGTGGCGGCTTAAATGTAGTAAAGAAGCAACAGTTATCCGAAAAGGGACACCTGTGGCCAAAGCAGTGTGAAATCACCTAAAAAAGAAAAGACGAGGTGAAAGCCAGGAAAGGAAATAAGCTTTTTGCTTACCATTGTCAGAAACCTGGAAAGCCATGAAATGTTGGTGCAGGTGCTGCTCGTAGTTGGACCAGTCCTCGGCATTTTCATCAAAAAGTGGAAACATAGGAACGAGCACAGAAGACCACAACCCAACTTGTTGGGACACGCCCGAGTCAAGGTGTCAATAGGACACTCGCATTATACAAAGAATGAGTCTGGTGTTCACCGGCTGTTTATCAGCATGCCACAGGAGATGGCATGTGGCTGGTTTGTTGGCTGTCCCCTACAGCCGTGACCTCCGGTGGTCACACTGCGTACTATTGTGGCCTGGCTGGCACGAGTCTTAGACACACGATGCTGGCGTGCACTACTTGAATGTGGTGTTTTTTAGTTCATGACTATATTATACTAACCGACTGAATATTGCCAAACTTTGTTTTCTGTGACTTGTCAAAAATAATTGATTGTGCAGTTCACAGTATTTTTCTATGAAAACTCAAAAAAAAAAAAAAAATTGTATTGGAAATTATTCTTGTAAATGGTAGAATCCAGTTTGTAATATTAATAAAGGGACTTTACTCAATGAAACATATTGAGAATAGGGAATAAATACCACAGGAGTGAATACGGCTGAATGTCCTGTCAGCTCCAATTGAAATACCAGTATAATTTTGATTTATTTCCTATACAAGTTACAATAAGTTTGCCCAAGTGAGCTGCTAGAAAGTGTTGGTGGGGCCAGAAATTGATCTCTCCAGTTTTAAATTGTATGTAACTCTTCCCAGTGGAAGCAAATGTCACTATCATATTCTGCCATGCTTCTGTCTCATAGTTTGACAATGTGGTTGATGTGAAACATGCCAAGTGGCACCATGGTTCAGAATCCATATTAAACTCAAGGTCCCGCTATAACTGGCTGGGTAACTCAGTTCAAAGGTCAGAGGAAGGCAATAGAATACCACCTCTAACATGACCATTCCCATTAACACTGTGATGGTCATCCAATCTTGGGATTGTTGACTGCTTTTCCTGTTTGCATTGTAATGAATATGATTTTGCTGTATTTACCATATTACATTTATGGTCTGCACAAATTGGACATTGATATAATACTAAAAATTCCTTACTGTAAAACAAGAATGTAAGAAGTAAAATTAACCCACCAACCACACTGTTGAGGTGTTGATCAGTCAACAACCACATAAGATTGCAGTAATCCCTGAGCTTTCAGGCTTTATTTTACTACTCCTTCAGCCAGCCCTAATGTAATTTTGAAAGTTAATTTTCAAGTTTTTATGGTTAACTAGCTGTAAACCCGGTGTTGCCTGGGCCTTTATTTATCCTACACTCTCATAGTCCACATCCCTTTTCCCCCTCTCCGCATCCATTTCTTTCTCTCCCATATCTCTGTTCGTTTCCACCTTTCCCTCTCTTGGCAAAGTTTTCTGCAAGGTACCCTCTGTCATGTACCATACAAACATTTATCCCCTCAGGGGCTCAGCATTCATTTGCTGAGTACGGGCTTGGTGAACCCGGGGTCCTGAGCTGGAGACTGGTAAGTGCCACCAGTCCTCTAGACACCGTAACCTCTGGGCACGCTTCAGCGACCACCGTGTGGCGCGGCGGTGGAATGTTGTGTGTACCGGGGAATGGGGATCTTGGCTTGACCGCCTGGGTCGCGAGGATGGTACAAACCTCTATAAAAAAAAAAAAAAAAAAAAAACCTTCAATCCTAAGGTGTGCTACGTGCTGATGGGATGCATGGCTGTTGAAGAGGAACAGTTGCTAGCGAGCAACCTCTGGGGATACTGCCGCACCTCAGTTGTATAAGGCTTACCTAGGCACGTGGGGCTCTGTCTAGGCAGACACGTACTTCTCTAGCTGCTCGTGGGATCGAGATGCAAAACACTAATTTATCCATGAACCTTCCAGAGGGATGGGTGTACCACTGGGGGGTACCATCACCCAGGCGAAAAAGAGGTCTCGGGTGGCTAGTCCCCCAGACCAGTTCAGTAACAAAAAGAGTTTTGTATATAGTAACAGAATGCAGACTGCTAGCCACAATGTGTTTATAATCATTAAGAGAAAAGAAGGTTCTTTTGAGAAGATTTCACCCTTTTATATCAATAAGGGTTTAGAAGGTCTTGCGGGCACTTTAAAATCTGTTAAAAGATTGCGGAACGGTAACTTGTTGGTTGAAACTTCAACCTCCCAACAGGCGGAAAATCTGCAGAAGGCAAAGTATTTAGGTGAATACGAAATTGAGGCAGAACTGCACAGTACCCTGAACTACAGTAAGGGTTTTTCTGTAGGGACCTGATGGACATTTCAATTGAAGAACTAAAGGCAGAATGGGCTACGAAAGGCATAGTGGACATCCAGAATATCAAAGGGTGGATGAAGAACTTGTGTCATCTGAGAGCTTCATCCTTACCTTTAATACCCCTGAACTCCCTGAGCATGTGAAGGCAGGGTTTTTTGCGGTTGAAGGTTTGCCCCTATGTCCCTAATCCCATGCGCTGTTTTAAGTGCCAGCGTTTTGGACACACCACGCTCGGCTGTAAGGGGGAGGCCACTTGTGGCAAATGTGGAAAGGCAGCACATGAGGGCACTGCTTGTACACCACCTGATAAATATGTCAATTGTTCGGGGGAACACCCTGTTTGGAGTCGGGACTGTCAGGTGTTTCTTGAGGAGAGGAAAATACAGGAGATAAAGACGACCAGGCGCATTTCCTACACACAGGCCAAGAAGGTATTTAAGGCCATGCAGCCACCTGCATTTCCCACCTCGTTTGCTGCCGCCTTACAGAAATCTGTCACCACAGTAGATGCCTCGACCCAAACTGAGGCTGTCAGTGTCAGCACCAATACTTGCACATGTCTGTGCACATGTCAAGCAGCTGAAGCTTCTGTTCCTCTTGCCCCACCAAATACGGCCGGAAAAGCTACAGGTACCGCTTTTGCAGACCGTGTGGTCTCTGTTGCTACAGAAGTTGTGCTCGATAAGGACCCGCAGGAAATCATTAAGAAGGAACCTCACCAGCGAAGTGCCTCTCAAAAAAGAATATTCTGCCAAAGCAGAGTGCTCCCCAAGTCCCCCTTTCCTCTTCATCTTCTCAAAAGAAGGCGAGGAAAGTCACTTCACGTCCGCTTGCAACTCTTTCGGGAGCGTCATTGGGCGTCTTAATGGCGGCGTTAACTGACGAGGAGGACGTTATTATGGACTTTGATGCGTCATCGCCTGAACCAAGCAGTCCATCTGCTACCCAGCGCTCGAAGAGTGCCTCACCATCGCGGCACAAGGGCAGAGAGAAGGTAGACCCACACAGGTGACATGGCTCCCATACTCCAGTGGAATTTGGCCGGATTCAGGACTCGTTTGGAGGAACTTCAGCTTCTTGTGAAGGATAGGCCTTTCTGTGTCTCCCTTCAAGAGACACACGTCAAACGGACTGATACACCTGTCCTGAGAGGCTATCAGCTCCATAGGAAACACGACCTAACAGGTGGAGTGGTAGTGTTCGTCAGGGACTCTTTTCACTCCTCACCTGTGCCATTGACCACTACACTGCAAGCAGTTGCTGTTCGTATACTGGCCCATCATGATATCACTGTGCGCTCTCTTTACTTACCGCCTGGAGAGCAGGTTGACTGTAATCTCTTGATACAGCTTATTGAAGAACTCCCTCGTCCCATTCTTCTTTTAGGAGATTTTAATGCGCATAATTCACTATGGGGCTCTAACAACAACTGCCCCAGGGGACGGATGGTTGAGACGGTGCTACACTCCTCCTCCGATGTTATCTTACTGAACACGGGCCAGCCTACACATTTTAGCACTGCTACAGGTTTGTCTTCAGCCGTAGACCTCTCCCTCTGCTCGACTGCTCATGCACACACTGCTCAGTGGAGCGTGGATGATGAACTTCATGGCATTGACCACTATCCCATTTGGACAGACCAGCCGGTCGCCATAGATTGCAGTGGGAAGCCACTGAGATGGCCCTACTGATGCGAATTTGGCCAATTTTCGAGTGGTAAGGGCACGGTCAAGGAGAATTATTAGAGAGTAAGCAGAGGTCTTGGCAGGAGTTCCTGAACTCCATCACTAGGTCCACGCCTGCAGGTAAAGTATGGGAAGCCATTAGGAGGATTTCGGATCGGAACTCCCGACCGCCAGTAGCAGCTGTGCGACGGCAGGGATGTCTTGTACAATCACCCAGGGACATTGCCCAAGTTATGGCAGAATCCTATGCAGCTGTTACATCTGATTCTCGCCAGGATCCAGTCTTCCGTCAATATCGTACGATACAGGAGAGGGTTGGCTTTGACCTCCGTTCCTCCAACATTGAGGACTACAACCAACCTTTCTCAATGTGGGAGCTGGAATCCGCATTGTCAGCAGCTCGTGATTCTACACCTGGCTATGACGAGATACCATACAGACTGCTGAAACATTTGGCACCCCAGTCAAAGGGGGTTCTCTTACACCTTTTTAACGCAATTTGGGTTACGGGGAATTTTCCATGTTCTTTGAAAGAATCCATTTTAATTCCAATTTCAAAACCGGGGAAAGATCGCACCGACCCAGGTAGTTATTGAAGCATTAGCCTCAAGAGTTGCGTTGCTAAGACATTGGAGCATATGGTCAACCGGCACTTAGTATGGGTCCTCAAAAGGAGATCCTTACTTAGCCGCTCTCAATTTCGGTTTAGGAGGTACCACTCTAACTGGATAACCTCACCCTGCTTGGAAGTGCGATCCAACAAGCTTTCTTACGGAAGCAACACCTAATCGGTGTTTTCTTTGACCAGGAAAAGGTGTATGATACTACCTGGCGACGCCGTGTTGTACAGCAACTTTACGAGTGGCGTTTTCGTGGACGTTTGCCCACTTCTATCCAATCTTTCCTCTCTGACAGGTATTTTAGATACAAGGTTGGGAGTGCCTTGCCTGACCGTTTTAAACAAGAGAATGGTGTCCCGCAAGGGAGTGTTTTAAGCGTAACGGCATTCGCCATAGCCATAAACAGCATTACATCCACTGTGCGACCACCTGTACAGTGTTCCTTGTTCGTGGATGACTTCTCCATCTTCTGTGCGTCCTCCTCCATTGTAACAGCAGCTCGTCAATTACATTTGACAATCAGGCGGTTGGAGGAATGGTGTAACACTACTGGTTTCAAGTTTTCCTTGGAGAAAAGTGTTTGTGCGGATTTTAATTGCTCCCGTTCCCTTTTTACTACACCTGTTTTAAAACTAGGAGACACTGTTCTCACCTTTCAGGACAAGGTCAGATATCTTGGCCTCACTTTCGCCGAGAGGCTGACGTGGTTGTCGCATCTTAGAGAGGTCAAACTGCGATGCCTCAAGGCTCTAAGTATTCTAAAATGTCTCAGTCATCAGTCTTGGGGTGCCGACAGGGCACATCTGCTCCAGTTCTATAAAGCTTTCATGCGGCCTAGACTGGAATATGGCTGCCGGGTCTATGGATCGGCCAGGCCTTCGTACCTGAAAATCCTCGATTCAGTACACCATGAAGGTATCAGGCTGGCGATTGGTGCTTATCGCACAAGTCCAGTACTTAGCCTGTGTGCAGAAGCTGGTGAGCCCCCACTGTCTATCTGCCGTCTTCTGCTCGTGGCACGCCTGGCATACAGATCTCTGTGAGCTCCACACACGTTACTTTCTGTCTGTGTTGCGCAGAAGCCCAACCAACGTTTGTTCCACAACCGCCCACAGGCTACAAGACCGTTTGGGATTAGAGCACAGGAGAGCCTGGAGTTGCTGCAGGTGCAGGGGATCAAGGTTCAACGCCAGGGGTGGCGTAGGGTTTCTCCCTGGCTCCTTCATAGGCCTACATTGATTTTAGATCCGACTGCTTTCAAGAAGCCTTGTACCTCGGACAGTTTTTATAAAAGTAGATTTTTAGAGATTTTAAACCACCATGCAAATTTCATTATTGTCTATACAGATGGATCCAAGCAGGGAGATCGTCTTGGCTGCTGCGGGTCCTTCGGATAGGGGTCCCAAAATAGTTTTCCGTTTACTATGCGGAACTGTTCGCTATCCTGAGGGCACTAGAACAGATTAAAACGCATCACTGTATGAAATTTCTGACCAGCTCAGACTCCCACAGCGCCCTCCTCGCTGTCGACCAATTGTATCCGGCAGATCGGATGGTGCAGGACATTCAGGACGCTCTCCTTGCATTCCAGGAGATAGTTTTCTGTTGGGTTCCTGGGCACATAGGGATCCAGGGAAATGAGCTGGCTGATGCAGCAGTTAGGGAGGCTTGTTCTCTCCCCCCTACCGTACGCTGTTTCGTCCCACTGAAAGCCGTCACCTCCTTTGTGCCACGCAGAACCATGGCGTTGTGGGAGAATCAGTGGTTGGATGTGGCAGACAATAAACTATGTGCAGTAAAATCCTCAGTCCGCCCATGGCGTACGTCCTTCCGCCCTAGACGAGTTGATGAAGTCGCCCTAACTCGTCTCCGAATAGGACATTGCCCACTGTCACACGGTTTCTTCTTACGCAGTGAAGAACCGCCAGTGTGTGGCCGATGTAGGACACAATTGTCAATACAACATATTTTAACAGAATGCATTTTATTTGCTGGTACCAGGGCAAATTTGGGTCTCTCACAGGACCTGAAATCTATTTTTGCTGACGATAAGGCGTCTGTGGAACGTGTCCTAAGATTTTGTACTATGTCTGGACTACTTCCCAAAATACTGGATGTGCGATTTTAATGTGTGTTAGAGTGGCTTGGCCACCCTTTATTTTTAAGTAGTTGCCGGGCCACATATATGTCAATGTTTTATCCTCAGTTTTAGTCCTTTTAAGTGTTGTTTTAAGCTATCCCTACAGCTGTAGGTGTGCTTTTATATTTCGCAAGTCCATCCGACATGCGTCATTTTTCTTCCATCCGTTCATGTTTGAGCACGGGTGCTAATGACCTCGATGTTGAGTGCCCTATTTCACTAATCAATCAATCAATCAATCAACAAACATTTATGTACCCAGTGATCTACCTCTTGGTTTAAAGATCATGTGTGCAAAAATTCATAAAGATTGGAGAAAAATAATGCATTGTGTAAAATTCCGTAAGTCAAGTACCATCCACCATACACCAAATGAAATTTTATACAGTGACATTCCTCTTGCTTTTAAGGTAGAGTGTGCAAAATTTCATCAATATTGGAACAAAACTATAGAATTCTATGCAATAGAAACCTAAGGGTCACATTGAAAAACAGACTTTGTTGTTCTCAAATATTCCAGTTTTATTCCATACAACCCTTACTCTCAGAATAACAAAAAAAGGATCTGTGAAATTGGTTGAGCCGTTCTGAAGTTATGGCACGACCAAGGTATTTAGGGATCCATTTGTATGTTGCAAAGTACCCTCCCCCATGCACCGTATGAAACTTAAGGTAGACGGTGACCTCCCTCTTGCTTTGAAGGTCAAGCGTGTGAAATATCTTGAAGATTGGAATGAAACTGTAGATTTTGTGAGTCTGTAGGAGAAGTATGCTCCGCCACGCACCTATCACAAAATACTTTCTTAGCTGACATTTTCTACAAATAAACTACACTCCTGTCAAATTTCAGCTTCATAGATGAAGTAGTTTTCGAGATTTCCTGTTTTGTCAGTGAGTGAGTGAGTGAGTGTCCTTTCGCTTTTATATAGATAGAGATTAAGATAACAGATTGCTTAATTGTGGATGCAAGAGAATTAAGGGAGACTTACAGACAAAAATAAATAGTAACATGCAAATCTGTAATGCTAACTTTATTTGATACAGGGCCATGCCTGATGAAACAGTTTTACGGCATCTACAGCGAAACAGTAGAGCTTAAACTTCGTCTCTAATCACCATGCTCTCGAGAGAACGTTAAACCCTAAACTTCCTTCATCCTTCCTTCTAAATTCTTTAAATATACTGTAAAGTTTTAATGACAAATTAACTTTAAGAGATTATTAAAAGATAGGCATGTACTTATTCACTTAATTTTGGCCAGTGAATACCTTTTGTGAGAATAACCCATTTCCTTGTGTTGTATGTGGCAGACATTTATTTTGGAATGCTGGTTTCCAAAGCAGATTTTTTTAAAGTTATATACATCTACACCCATACTCTGCAAACCACCTTGCAGTGTATAGTGGAGGGTATTTTGCATACCATTGTTACTTCCTCCTATTCAGGTCGTGTATGGTTTGTGGGGAAAAATGATTGCCCATATGCCTCCATGTGGGCCCTTATCTCTCAGAACTTATCTTTGTGGTCACTTCACAAGATACATGTGGGAGGAAGCAATAAATTGGTTGACTCTTCACAAAATGTACGATGTCGGTACTTTGACGGAAGCCGGTAGCATGATACAGAACATCTCTTTTCCAGTGTCTGCGATTGGAGTTTCCAAATCGTTTCTGTAACGCTTTTGAGCTTACTAAATGAGCCCATAAGCGTGCTGCCTTCTGTTGGATCTTCCCTACGTCTTTTACGTATCCCACACTGACGAGCAATATTAAAGTGCTGGCCAAACAAGTTTTGTAACCTAGATCATTTATTGAAGGACTACACTTCCTGAGCATTCTACTAATGAATATCAGTCTGGCATCCACTTTCCCCGCAATTAATTTTATGTGGTCCTTCCATTTCAAATCACCCCTTATGTCAACTCCCCACTATTTTATGGATCTACTGCTTTGAGTGTTTGTCCTGCTATTGTGTGGTTATATAATAAAGGAGATTTCTTTCTTTGTAAATACAGAACTTTTATTAACTTGTTTACGTTGAAGCCCAATTGCCCTTCCCCACACCATTCTTTAATACGCTGCAGATCCTCCTGCATTTTGCTACCCTTTTCCTGTGTTGCAACTTGTCAATAAACTACAGCATCTCCTGCATAAAGCCTCATTGTACTTCCAATGTTATCTACAAGGTCATTTATGTGTATTGTGAGAAGCAACAGGCCCTATAACACTCCCTTGGAGCATGCATTGTAACACTTTAATGTATGAAGAATTTTCTCTGTTGATGAGAATGAAATGCTTTTCTGTTAGCTGCTCCATATGCTGGCACTTTGTTCATCAGGCTACAGTGCTGAGCGGTCGCATCTACCTCTTATCCTGTATCCATTGCCCTCTGAATTTCATGGGTGAATAGTATGAGTTGTGTTTCACATGATTATTGCTTTCAGAAACCATGTAGATTTCCAGTATCCAGAATATATATAATTACTAAACATAAAATGTGTTCCAAAATTCTGCAACTGACCAATGTCAGAGATATAGACCAATAGTTTTGTGCATCTGATGAATGACCCTTCTCGTAAACAAGAATGATCTGCACTCTATTTTAATCCTTAGGAACACTTCGACCCTCTATAGATCTTTGATACACTCCTGCTAGAAGGAATGAAAGTTCCTTTATGTACTCCAAGTAAAATTGAATTGGTATTCCATCACGTCCAGCAACCTTTCCTCTGTTGAGAGGTTTCAATTGCTTTTCTGTCCCTCTGAAACTTATTCCAATATCTGCCATTTTGTCATTTTTGTGATGGCTTATAGTAGGATCCTGCAATCTTCCTCTGTGAAACAGCTTTGGAAAAAGACATTTAATATTTTGGCCTTTTTTGTGTCATCCTGTGTTTCAACACCGTTATGTGGTCACAGAGTGTCTGGATATCTGGTTTTGACCTGTTTATCGATTTGACGCACGACAAAAATTTTTTAGGGTTTTCCGCCAAGTCGGTACACAAAACATTGTTCTGTAACTTGTTTAATGCCTATTTCATGGCAGACCATATACCAATTATGGTCATTTAATTTTTGCTTGTCCACAAGATTTTGGCTACATTTATATTTGCAGTGAAGTTCTCTCTGTTTCCTAATTCGGTTGTTGAACCACAGTGGATCATTCCCATATTTCATAATTTTACTTGGCACATACGGTGCAAATGAACTCTGTCCACAGTTTCTCAACACTATGATTGTCAGAGAGAAAACTATTGTATTGAGCAGTCAGGCACTCTGGAGTCTGCCCCTTTTTGCTTTTTTAAAGTAAGAAGACCTTTCATGATATTTTTTATTTAGAGCTGCATTCATCGATGCTGTAGTGGCTGTATGATCGTTGATTCCTTGCTCTACACTAACTGAATCTATTGTCATCCATGAGTTGGTTCTCTATTTAACTGCTCTAGATAATTGTTGTATATAGCATTTAGAACAATATTGCTCGATTTTCTGTTCCTGCCACCTCTCTTAAACACGTTTTGTCTCCCAGTCTGTTTCCAGTAAGTTATAATCTTAACTTAGCATGGAACACGAAACATTACTTTAATGTTAGTTTTAAAAATTTATAGACCTGAACAAAGGAACTACTCAGTATGAACCAAATGTAATTGAGTGGAAAAGTGGAGGGGTCAAAATTTATAACTATTATCTGCAAATAAAAATAGCTGCAGAGTGTTAATACAAGTGCCTTTGCTTCTTCCATGATAACTTACAATGTTTCTCCAAACTCTGAGATAGAATGTAATTAATATTTCTGTTTTTTTTTTTTCTGTTGTAGAGTGTATAAACTGAAGAGAGGTAATGAAATCTGGATCAATGTCAGTTGAACAGCGCTGTTCACTCCTGCTTTCGCGGGAAGAAAATGCCCAGGTTCACAGGATGCTGGGAAATAGATGTATGGTATGTACCATTTTATGATATATTTTATAAAATGTGATACTGGTAACACTCCATTATGGGGGTATAATGTATACCAGTCCTTTCATCATGTTTACAGTGATGCATTACACAATGCAAAGTGCAGAAGGCGGCTTCGCTATGTTGACAACAGTGCAAATCACTATTTCTTAACATGGTAGTGTGCTCTCTCTTTCCTTATGCTTGTATCGCTCGCTCTGCCTATGTTGTGCTTCTCTGTTTTCTCCATCACTATCAAATGTTTGTGCAGTGGGTGCAGAACATATTTTGGAGGGAAATATTTCCAGTGCAAAATAAATGTAAAAAATAATAATAGTATCTAACAAACAATTTTTGACTATTTTTCACAAGGGGGGGGGGGATACCAAGTTGGTTTAAGGAAATGGAGGAGGACTTAAAAGAACTCCAAATCAAAGGGATTAGGCTCACTGATAAAACTGCAAAACAAATAACCAAAGACAAGAAAGAGAGGTACCAAGCCAAAGTCAAAACCAAATGAAATATCAAAATCTCTGAAGAAGGAAGGAAAGGAAGAGCAGAAGGAATGAAACAGTATTGACCTAATAGAAAGACACAGAATGTTAAGAAATAATTGATCTAGCATACCCGAAAGTTGAATGAAACAAAATAATAATAATAATAATAATAATAATAACTTTAAATTTGATTTCAAATGCAATTTTATCTCTTATTTCTCTTTTATTTTGTTTCTAATTAATCTACTAGGATCTGGAAGAAGAGATTATCTGACAGCAACTCTTACATTATTTTTAAATTTGCAGTCGGGAATATCAATGTAGTTCATGTACAAGAAAAACACAAAGATAAAAAAAATTGCCATACATATGTGGAAGCAAGTATAGAAATAATCTTTGCTGTTTCTTTGTGCAGCTTAGGAAATTTTTCCTTAGTGCAAAGCTTTGGTATTGTAAAATAAATTCTTTGTTGAGTATCGGTTTGTACATTGATCAGTTATAAATGTAAATTGAAGCTCCACTTTTAATTGCTATCAAAAAGAGCTTTACAAGCACTTCAAGTTTTGCCTGCAAGTGAATTATTTCCTGTAACAAAAACAAACCCAAATTTGGGTCATCTTGAAGATGAACAACGTATGCGTGGAGAATATCTTGAGGTGCAAAACAATGAGTGGAAGGTAAATTATGTGTGTTAAGTGTTTTATATAGTAGACTAATAAACCCGTTTACTTTATCACGCATTGGTGGCAACACATCTGTGGTTCCAGAAAACTGTTTTTCCAAAGTGAGTCCTATTCCTTTAGCTGCCACTTCAACCACATCTAAAATATCCACACATAAAGCAGTGTTCTTCATAGAAATTATATCCAGAGGTTCTTCCATAATATGAAGTTTGTCACCCATGCCACGAGCCATGTCACTAATAAACGTGGCCTCATCAAGTAAGGAAGGTGGTGTCAAATTTCATGGTCGGCCGCGGTGGCTGAGTGGTCTACGACGCGCCAGTCACGTTCTGCACTGCCACCACGGTCGGGGGTTCGAATCCCCCCTTGGGTATGGATATTTGTGCCGTCCTTAGTATTAGCTAGTTCATAAGTAGTTTGTAAGTTTAGGGACTGATGACCCCGTAGTTAAGTCCCATAAACTCTACAAACATCTGAACACAAATTTCATGGTGATCATTCAAACAGTCTCAAGGACTGGAGTGAGGTACCCTTCACCATGAACAGTACAAAATATTATGTAGTCACTGATGTTTCGTTTATTTTGAACATGAAGTATGCAAAATTTCATCAAGTTCAGAATAAAACTATAGATTGGTGTCTAAATTGGTTGTAAAATATCCTTTGCCATGCATAGTACAAAATCATATGCCACTTCTCTTGTTTTGAAGGTCAAGTGTGCAAAATATTTTCATAGACTGATGAACAGTATGGCAGTGGATGGAATACGAATCTAATATGAAGTTACCGAAATTACTAATTTCAATTATTTTTGAGATTCACCTACCAAGTCCAATTGGAAATCCAAGTCAATACTCTGGTTCCCACTAAATCACTCAAGTTAAGCACTGTTGTGCGTATGTAGTACTCAGATGAGACACCATCCAGGGATGATCGTTTGGAAAAAGGTACTTTGCGAATTATTATGTGGACAGTGTCATTTATCTTGTTTTGAAGATAAAGTGTGCCAAATTTTATCACAGTCGGATGAGTCGTATGGCAGAGTGCTGTAATGCACTTCAACATACGAGGCTCACCTTGTCAAGTCTGAGCCTGGACTGCCGACGTGGCTGCCTTTGCCTCGGCTCTGCTCAACGCTCTCTGCTAGGTGTCGTGGCAGTGGCTTTGTTGAGAAATGAGTGAGACCTCTGGCGGATATTTGGAGTACTGTTGGCAGGATTTGAAATAGTCCGTGTCTTAGTCAAATGTGCTTCATAGCATCCCTTTCCCTTTGGTAAGTGGATGCACCTTAGTTGTCGATCTCCATGCTTTCCATGGAGGAAGACAGAGGACAGTCCCCGCTGGGGGAAGAGAGATTCCTGGCCAGTACCGATGAGTATGGAAGAAAGTGACAAGGCTTAGGGCATTTGAATGTAGGTCCAAGGAGTGGAGAAAGTGGTACAGGCGGCATCTCTGCATCTGGCAGTTCAACTCGCATTTCGTTTCGAAGGAGGTTCCGTGCCAGAACATTGTGATATAGTCAGAAATGGCAAGACTCAGAGCACTGATGACCTTTAGCAACAACTGGTGAGAGCAAATGGTGGTGGTCATTATCCTCTGGAACATCCCTGACGGGTGTCCCATCACCTGAGGACAAGGGTGCAGTAGGCTCAATGCACGGAGGTGTTAGGTCTGGCGCACAGACCCGAGGATGTGCTTTCCTTGGCACCTGGAGTGGCAGATGCTGCATTGGAGGAGTTGCAGAGGTGACCGCAGGAGGAAGTAGTGCACAAGAAGAAGGCAGTAGCCTCTCTGTAATAGGTGTGCCACCTTGATCAGGAAGAGGCTGTGACCCGAAGACACGGCAAGGTCCACCAGGTGTCCCATCTGCCACCCGCGGACGCAATTTATCATGGTGGCGCATTACCACACCATCGCAGGTCTGAACCTGACAAAGGAGTCGACCTCGGAAACTGTGCACCACAGCGGGAACCCATTTAGGGCAGCGCCAAAACCCTCGGGCCCAGACCTTAGCCCCTGGGCCATACCGAGAAGGTTGCCGAGCAGGAACAGTAGAAGATGGAGACAAGGAAAGCTGAAGAAGGTGGAGGGGGTTGGTGCCCATGTAGCAGTTCTGCGAGGCTTTTATCCCTGATGGGAGTGAAGCAATAGGAACTCAAAAAATGTGCCAAGGCCTCTATAATGGACGAACCTTCAACATGTTTCCTCATTTGAACTTTGAATGTGCGAACCACCCTCTCTGCCTCACCGTTGGATTGAGGATGAAAGGGAGGAGCCACAATATGGCAAATGCATTACCAAGCGCAGAAGTCCTGAAAAGATTGGGAGGCAAACTGAGGGTCGTTGTCGGACATGATTGTAGAGGGAAGTCCTTCAATAGCAAATACATGGGACAGAGCCTGAATAGAAGCTGCTGAGGTTGTGGAAGCACAACAAGCTATGTAAGGAAATTTGGAGAAGGCATCAACAACAATCAGCTAGTATGAAGAGAAAAAGGGGCCTACAAAATCAATGTGAATGTGCTCCCAGGGACGCTGTGAGGGCGGCCGTGACGAGAGTAGAGCGCAGAGCCCCCTGATGTTGAGCGCACAACGGGCATGCCGCAACCGTGTGAACAATGTTGCTATCAATGCCAGGCCAGAACACGTGGCATGTGCCAAATTCTTCGTGCAAGAGGCGCCCCAATGGCCTTGATGAAGCAACCGAAGGACTTGCTGTCTAAAAGCACCAGGAATTATGATCCTGGAAGACGAGCCGTAGGTAGCCAACAACACCCTGGAAGACAGTGAGGCAGTAGTGCAGAGCAAAGTAATTGCACAAGGGACCCTAAGCTTTGCCCAGAGGCTTTTCCGGCCACCCATTTTGAACTAAGGAGACCACCCTACTGAGCACTGGATCCCTAGCGACAGTCGCAGCAATTCTGGAAGCATCAATGGAAAATCCGTCCACAATGTTCTGAGCCTCTATATACAAATGGTAACACAGCAACTCAGTACTATCGAAGGAGGGATTCGGCCCCATCGGAAGCCAAGAGAGAGTATCAGCATTGGCGTGTTGATCGGTGGGCCGAAAGTGAAAAGTGGATCATATAGTGATACCGTGAAAGAAACAGTGCCCAGCACTGAAGCCTCTGGGCAGCTTTATCAGGCAACGAAAGTGAAGGATTGAATAAGGTAACGAATGGCATGTGGTCAGTAATGAGGTGAAACTTAGATCCATATAGAAACACATGTAATTTCTGAATGGCATAGATAATGGGAAGTGCCTCTTTCTCAATTTGGGAGTATTGTTGGTGAGTAGCAGTGAGGGTCTTGGAAGCAAATGCAATCAGACCCTCAGAGCCATCATCAAATTTGTGAGAGAGGATGGCACCCAATCCCGTCTGGGAAGTGTCGGCAGCCAACACCAAGCACTGGCCCGGATGATATGTTACCAAACAAACAGCAGATGTGAGTTGGGTTTTCAACCTCTGAAAGGCCTTTTCACAGAGGCCACTGAAACGGAGTGTTTTTTGAAGTAAGGCATGCAAGGGACAAGCCACTGTGGCAGCATCAGGAAGAAATTTGTGGTAATAGGCGATTGTGCTTAAAAAAAAGTCAGTAGGCCTAAGCATAGCTGTGATTGCAGCAACATGATGTTGCAAGGGACAGTCGCCATCTTTAGAAAGCTCAAACCAAAATAGACGATTGAAGGCTGGAAGAATCTTGATTTAGACAGGTTGCATTTCTGGCCAGCTGTCTGAAGGACTGTGAACAGTGTATGAAGACTTGACACATGCTCCTCTCTGGTGGCACCCGTGATGACAATGTCATCTTGATAATTAACACACCCTGGAATGGATACTGTTAATTGTTCTAAAAAATGTTGGAAAATTGTGGGAGCACTAGGCACTCCAAATGGAAGATGCTGATATTGGTACAACCTGAAGGGTGTGTTGAGTACCAGAAATTGTTTGAAGACCTCATCCAAGGGGACCTGTAAGTATGCCTCTGATAGGTTGATTTTGGAGAAAAACTGACCTCTGGCAAGTTTTGCAAAGAGCTCGTCTGGGCGTGGCAACAGGTATGTGTCAATGATGCTCTGGGCGTTAACAGTGTTCTTAAAATTGCCACAAAGACGTAACTGGCTGTTAGGTTTTTTAACAATCACTAAGGGTGATGCCCATTCGCTGGAGGGAATAGGCTTCAGAGCACCCAGAGAAGTCAAACTATCCAGTTCTGTTTAACTTGGCCGTGCAAGGCAAGGGCACCGCACATGTGCGAAAAAATCCAGGGCGAGCCATAGACTTGAGCCTAATGTGTGCCGTAAAATTGGTGGCACAACCTACACCTTCCTAAAAGAGAGACAAAAATTCGGAGGATCGAGTCTCAATTTGCTTATAAGGAACATGTTCAGAAACTAGGTGGATGGAGTCCATTATAGAAAATCCGACAGCCTGAAAGGCCTCCATGCCAAATTATTTTGCAGTATGACTGTCGTCTACAACAAAAAAGTCAAGGAATGAACCACATTTATATAAATTGCCGACGCCGTGAACTTTCCTAGAACTGGAATGCTCTGCTTGTTATAATTGACCGTCGATCAACTGAATAGAGTGCAGGGGACCCCAGGTCTACATAGGTTTGGGAATTTAAAGAGTGTCACGACAGCACCCGTATCCATCTGTAAGTGGAGCAGTTGTCCCAATACTTTTAAGTTCTAAAAACAATTTAGTTGTGCTGGAAGCTGTAGGGAAAACACTATTAACGTCCATGGTTGAGTCTGAGTCGACAGAAAACTGAGAGCAGTATACAGACGCAATGTGGCCTTTCTTCCTGCATTTATTGCACGTGGCATGGCATTTAGGACACGCCATATGGTCATGTTGGATGAAACGTAAAGAGCACGATGGAAGTATTGTGCGCGGCCGTAGTGTTGCCCGCTGTGACTGTTGTTGTGTGGCCGGTTGCTGTCCTACGCACTGCTGGGAAGAAGTGTTTACTACTGCTACATCGTCCGCGCTGTGTGAATCAACAAAGGAAGGACTTGGAGATGTAGGATCAACCGCCGACACATTACACAAAGCCTAAATTTGATCGCCGGCTGCCCGCGAAATCTCAAAAGACTGAGCAATGTTCAATACCTCAGCCAGCAATGGGTTTTCACATTGAAGAGCACGTTGACAAACCTCTTTGTCAGGAGCCAACCTAATGACAGCATAATGAACCATAGGATCAGCATAAGAATCCTTGTGATCATCAGTAATGAACAAACATCTCTGACTCAAATCTTAAAGTTCCGTGACCCAAGCGTGATAATTTTGATGGGGCTTTTTCTGACAGTGGTCGAATTCAACACGCGCTGCGACAACGTGCGTGTGTTTGTGATAAGAATATTATAGAGGAAAAATTCCTAACAGGAAAATATACGTAAAAAATAGATGAAGTACACTTACCAGGCGAAGGGGCACAGGCAGTAATAGCAACAAATAAACACACACACACACACACACACACACACACACACACACACACACACAAAAATGCTAGCTTTCGCAGCCTAGCTGCTTCATCAGGCAGAAGGGAAGGAGAGGGAAAAGGAAATGATGAGGGTTTTAAGGAAGGGGGTAAGGAGCCATTCCAATCCCGGGACAGGAAAGACTTACCTTGGGGGAAAAAATGGAAGGTAAATAAATGCACATACACCCACACATTTACACAGACACAAGGTAAGTCTTTCCTGTCCCGGGATTGGAATGGCTCCTTACCCCCTTCCTTAAAACCCTCATCATTTCCTTTTCCCTCTCCTTCCCTTCTGCCTGATGAAGCAGCTAGGCTGCGAAAGCTAGCATTTTTGTGTGTGTGTGTGTGTGTGTGTGTGTGTGTGTGTGTGTGTGTGTGTGTTTATTTGTTGCTATTACTGCCTGTGCCCCTTCGCCTGGTAAGTGTACTTCATCTATTTTTTACGTATGTTTGTGATAAGAAGTAGACAAAAACTGACACATCTCATCAAAGGAAAGCGAAGCCGGGTCCCGCAGAGGTGTCAACTGGGCGAGCAATTGATGAACACAAAAAGAAAGCCAGGACAAAAACAAGGCCTTACATACGTTAGCATTCGCAACTCCAAACGCAAGAAAATGTTGCCGCAGCCGCTTCTCATATGCGCCCTATCTTCAGCCGAGTTATCATACTGAGTGAACGGGGACCAAAATGTCGACGGCGCAGATACCCTAGCAGACAATGTGATGGAAAGCATTGTGATTGCAGACGTAAAAGCTCTCTGCTGCTTTAGAAGAGCCTGAATGACAGCCTCGATATCCACAAGCCCGTACGGAGAACACGAGTGAGCGAGAGACACGTGGAATGTGAAACTCGGCGCCAATTACTGCTGTAACGCACACTTCAACATAAGAGGCTCACTTTGTCAAGTCTGAGCCTGGACTGTCGACGTGGTTGCTTCTGCTTCTGCCTCGGCTCTGCTCACCACTCTTCACTAGGTGTCGTGGCAGTAGCTTTGTTGAGCAATGAGCAAGACCTCTGGTGGACATTTGGAGTACTGTTAGTGGGATTTGAAATAGTCCGTATCTTAGTCAAACGTGCTTTGTCGTACAGAGCATAAAATACGAATGTAATTTGAAGAGACTGGAATGTTACAGATAATCTGCTCTTGAAATTTCATATGCTGGGAAAAATCATTACAACCAGAATGAACTTGTGGAAAGAAAAATTTGTTTTTACTCATGTTTAATCAAGTGATTGGTTTGTCAATCACAGTTTCCATTTCCATTGCAGTTACTGCATTCAGAATCTCTTTGACTCAGTTCAAGTATGCATCTTGTCAAGATAATGTGTTATGATGATATAGTTCTCACATGTGGAAGTCAAAATATTAGCTCTGTAGATGAATCACTTGATCTACTCTCTGAGATGTAGGCCTGAGAAAATGGAAAAGATATTCTGATTTTTATGTAACATGACATCTGTGTGTGTCCTGTGTACAGTGTCTCTCAAATTTCATCTTTTGATGTTTCTAAGTAACAAAGGTGGTAGCAGAAGTTACTTTCTTGCAATGGATCAATGTGTATATGATGTAATGAAACTGGGTTGTTGTCATTGTCAGAAGACAGAAAATGAATGTGTAGAGCAATGTGAGATTGCACTGTAGATGAAGTGATGCAAAATTGAGAGCTATTATGAGGATGTGAACTTGACAATTAAATATAAAGTGAAAAATTTTCAAGTCAAGAAATGGGAAAGAATCTGAGGACACAACTTTGATGGTTTGTGCTTCAGTATTGGGACAAAATTTTATGTATGTGAAATAGTTAACAGAAACTGATAGAATTTGAGCAGTGTTAATTGGAACACAGAAATAAAAAGGCAATAACTGTGAAGGTTGGAGAGTTTGTGGCGGCCGCCACTCCGCACTGCAACTCACTGACGGATTCACGGTGCAGTGATTAAAAGACGCCCACCAAAGCGATCAAAATTGTGCCCTTAGTTTTATTTGCACACCTGTGTATCCTGCACGCTCGGCCAGCGAGGAATTTCGGCAACCTAGCTCCCCTTCCGAGCCCGTGTCCAAATGGTAGAAGGGGGTTCTGCAGTGCCGGCGATTCGTCGCGACGACCAGTCGGCCCCAAGGAGTGCAGAGCAGAGCAGCAAGTGAGTCCAGCTTGGCACGGCTAGCAAGTTTCAACATGACCATGAGCAAATCCCTGTACGAACCACCTCATGTAATCACGAATATAGGAATCACAGGCGTGCTACCCCTTTCTATATAACCCTCACTCAGTCAGATAGTTGGTGAAGTTTATCGCTTTGCCACAAGTTAAAACATACTTGAAAATTATTTAATATGGAAGAAGGAGAAGCAAAATGACTCGTAGAAATGATTCAAAAGCCAGTGAATAACTAATTGTAATATGAACCTCTAGCCCAATTCTGTGAGTACTTTAGGTGCAGTGAATATGTTAAAATGTGAACTTGTGGATTAAATAATGAGTCAAAGATGTAGTAGCACCTTGTTAAGTATTTCATAAACTCTCAGGATAATATGATGTTAAATTATGCTTGGAAGGGAAATGAGGGATCTTAGTTTCCTCTATTTGGGTTTAAAAGACCTAATGAATTTTGTGTATTTTGTCTATTTTTTAAGTTACAATTTATGTATGCTGTTCTTTTAGTGTTAAACATTTCTTTTTATACTAATGTTAGAAAATCTGCAAATCTGGGAAGAGGAATACTTATTTTCATTGAACACAAATGTTTCAGTTTGGCCTCTGAATTGTCCCAATTTGAAAAATATGCAATGAGGTCAGGATTTTGGTTATACCCATGCTCTGTAGAATGTTATGCTGACTGACTACCTGTTGGTAGGAATGTGTTTGTAATATATGTGCTCTTGAAACTATTTTTTCTAACACAAGAAACAGGTTTTAGGCATGATAATGTAATTATCACATAATATTAATGTTTGTTTATCATTTAAAGTAACTGAATTATGAAACTTTTTGCCTTGATATAATACTATTTGTTTATGAGATGAAGTATTGATTACATAAATGATAATGATTAACTTTTGTCATGGACTTCTGTTATGAACAGATGAAATACTTAACATATGAAGTCTCCATTTCAGGCTTTGGCATCTGCCGTCATCCAGCTGTTTGTGTCGGATCCACCAGATCATTCATCTTGGAGGAAATATGATGCTGGTGTCTTGTGCCTTGTGAAGGACAACTCTCGGAAGTCGTACTTCTTTAGATTATATTGCTTAACAAGGAAACAGATGGTGTGGGAGCATGAAGTTTATAAGGGATTTGATTACAAGACGCTGAGACCGTTTCTGCATTCTTTTGAAGGCGAGGTAAGCTAATTTCTGTGCTTTAATGACTATATGAATAATGGCCCCTCCTGCATTGCATTAATTACAATATATATGACTGTGGTACTCATTTTAAAATTTTTAGAATCTGTCCAAACTATTTTTTCTATGCATGACAGAGTGGTAGATGCACATGGTTTTATCCAGCAGTCAGCCAGTTTGTTTCTCCCATCTTTAATGTTCTTATGTTTATTCTTAATGTGCATCAGGTTTCTAGACTAATGCACAAACACACAGTAAATATCATCTCGGATAGTGCAGCAGTAATGCAATTGAAATGTTAGAAATGTGAACAGTAAAAAAAAAACATTAAAAAAAGATGCCTTTACAACCATTTAAAGTAAATTAACAATACCAGTCAAATAAAAGTAGCTCGTGATAAGAGTTTTAAAGAGTGGCTTGTAGAGTTATTACACTCGGTAAGTGGTAGGTAAACAAAGTGAAAGATGGAACTGACTGCTGTAACAGTAGACTATGTCCGGTAAGTAGGCAGTTATAACAAAATAAATAAATGAAAGTGATAGAATTGACTACTGAGTCATTCTATGTCAAATCAACACACCTATGTTACCTCACCATTTTAGATTTTGCTAAAATTTAGTATACTTATAGTGGGTGTTACGACTAAGAAAAATACCAAATTTCAATTTAAAAAAAAAAAATCTCAAACCATTCCTGAAATATGGCTATATAAACTTTTCAAAAACTAGCCAAAACTGAGTGAATGGACTTTCTTTAAACTGACCTAGGAGCTGCCCTAATTGAGCTAGAGAGCTGGGAAAGGTGTTATTTTGCAGAATTTTTCATGTTCTTTCCAGTGATATACAACAAAACATAGCTTCCAATTAACAACCTTTTTCAAAATACTAATTAAATCAAAATATTATTTTTTTTTACAAAATGTACATAATTGAAAATTTTCAAAATATTTCCATAACTACTTCATACTGTTGTAAATCACATGGCAAAATATAAATGTGGTATGATGATGGGTTAGTTGTTAAAAAAATGTTCCGGACTCTTGTGTATCACTAACAGCCCTAGTTTGACCAAACTGGCCCTTAACAAACAGCAATTTCATTAAAATATGTGGAAAGGTAGGTAAAAAAAGTATTAGAAATATGAAAACATCACCTTATTAAAACAAAACTAATCAGCATATTTTATAATTAAGTTGATTGCTTATTTTAATTTCATACAACTTAACTAACAGCATATTAACTGGTAAAAATTTTGAGTATTTAACTACAAACTGAAATAAAGTATGAAAAAGTACAAGTATTTACATAGTAGATCTGGTGCATGGTGTTTGGAATGAAACTGTTTAAAAAATTAAATACATAAGCCTTGTTTTTGAGTAACAAGTATCTATACATAGCTAAATTTAACACAATAGGCACTAACAGTGATTTTGAAACAACTTTCTATAATATATACATTAACACTAACTGAGACAAAAATTAACTTTAGAGTTGAAAGCAGTTTCCCAATAAATTGTCTTGGAACTTCACAGATTACATTTTAATAAAGCCGACTGGATTCGGTTTATATCACTTTCATTAAGAATGTATGTTCTCCCTGTCAGAGTAAATGGATGTACTTTTGTGGGAACATCCACAAACACACACAGGTCATCTGTATGTGCAGGATAGGAGAATGACTTAGTTGGTCCACATGGATGGAGAACAGTTATTTTCCCTTCATCAGGTTCTTTGCTTTTTAATAAAATGTACCCAAGCCACCAATTTCTGCCATATACAGTGGTGACATAGCCTGTTACATCTTGTAACTTCAGTTTGTCTGGTGATGTAGTTACTTCACTCTCCCAACTCTGCATATCACCTGAAAAGTATTTGACTATTAATTTTGAATTAGTGTTGGGAATGAAATCATGAAATTGCTGTTTTCCTTTGATTGTAAATGCCTCTTCAAGCTGGCTTTTTAATAATATTTCTGAAGCAGCATGGTCTTCCTGAGTGCAATACTCAAAATCAACATTTGTGATATTATCTATTGCCCTCTTTAATATATCTCATGGGGCTTGGATCTGATTTTGGTATGGACTTTGCAAAATTGCACGAGCTGCCAGTCTCATAACTGAACCCCCTACTTCATCACAAGGCCTTTTCCCACGTGCTGTGGCTGAAAAGTGCCACTCAGCTTTTATGTTGAAGTCTTCGGCACCGGCATGGAGGCAAAGGTTCAGGAAGTTTTTCTTATTTTTGTACTGAGCAGCAGAATTGTCAGAATAATAGTGTTAATTTTTTGGAAGCTTTTGAAATGTATTTGTAAGATAAGAAATTAGCTTCTTTTGAGAGGTCTAAACTGCAGTTGTATTGTGCTTTAGGCAATAGGAATCAATGACAAAGCTCATATGCTCAATTTTGTCTTCCTGTTTGGACCAGAAGCATTACATCAATAGTCTACTTACACATTTTTCACACCTTATTTAAATCTTAACTATAGGTCCCACACTCAACATTTCATTTTGCCAATTAATAGACTATTAGTTTAAGGTATAAATTTAATTATAGAAAATGTTTATTGGTTTTGTTTCAAGAAGGTAATATTTTGATATCTATAATAATTTTTTACTTACCTTTCAGTATATTTTAATGAAATTCCTGTCTATTAAAGGCCAGTTTTGTCAAACTAGGACTGTTAATGAAAAACAAGAGTCTGGAATGTTTTTTAAAAACAGTGAACCCATCATCATCCCTCATTTATACTTTGCCATATGATTTACAACAGTGTGAAGTAGTTATGGAAATATTTTGAAGATTTTGTTATGTACTTTCTGTAAAAAAAATCAAATCAAAATATTAATTAGTATTCTGAGAAAGGTTATTAATTAGAAGCTATGTTTTGTTGTTTATCACTGGAAAGATCATGAAAAATCCCGCAAAGTGACACCTTTCCCAGTTCTCTAGCTCAATTAGGGCAGCTTCTAGGGCAATTTTAAAAAGTCTGTTCACACATTTTTGCCCAGTTTTTGAAAAGTTTACATGACCATATTTCAGGAATGGTTTGAGGTAAAAAAAAAACTGAAATTTTTTCGTTAGTTTCAACTTTCAGAAAAATCTAAGAGGGGAGGTAATATTTTTATTTAAAGTGTGTTGATTTGTCATGGAATGACTCTACTGTAAAAACAGAATATGTAAAGCTCATACATAATCACAATAAAGTAAATAGATACAAGAAGATATAGGGATTGAAAGGCAGAGACAGTGTGGGAAGCATTTAACAAACTGTGAGAATTGAGTGAAATTAATGGTGATGACATTATTGAGCTATGTTTGATTGTTCAATATTAAATTAAGACTTTAGGGCAGATGTTTGTTGATGTTAAGGCTTCCAGCAAATTGAGTCCTTAGATGTGCGCCTCGGTTGCACAGTGGTAGAGTGCCAGACTACAAATCCAAAGGTCGCGGGTTCGATCCCCGCCAGGTCCTAGGATTTTTATCTGTCAGTTTCCACTTCTTTCACCTCTGGCAGTATTGCTCATGTGAAAAATACCGAGTAGCACCGTGGTTCGGAACCCACGTTAAACCGTAGGTCCCCCTATAACTGTCTGGGTAAGTCAGTTCGAAGGTCGGAGGAAGGCAACGGCATACCACCTCCAAACAGTTTTTGTTTGCCAAGTGGAGGACATGGGACTGTGGTTTATAGTCTCTCTCTCTCTCTCTCTCTCTCTCTCTCTCTCTCTCTCTCTCTCTCTCTCTCTCTCTCTCTCTCTCTCTCTCTCTCTCTGTGTGTGTGTGTGTGTGTGTGTGTGTGTGTGTGTGTGTGTGTGTGTGTGTGTGTGTGTGCGTGTGCGTACATGCTCAGTAAAAGTGGAGCTTAATTCTGCAACCTCCTGTTAAGTTTATGTTTAGCCAAACTACTTGTTATCTCTTTGCCTGTACAATACACTTGGCCTTGGTGTTTCCCACATAGTTGTAGGATTTCAGTGTTTCTCTTACACACAGTGATACCTATATAAAGTGTGGGATTGTATACCACTTTCTGTTGAGAGTGGAATGAGTATCATAGAGGAGTGGTATAATTATCAATTTTTGTTCCCTATACAAGATGTAGTCAATCATGACATGATTGTAGTAACTGATTGAGGCAATAAATTTTACTATGCCTAACTCTGCTTGAAAATCATCTTTGGACATGTTTGTATGTGACTGGGTGTTGCTAGAAGGTATTACTATGTCTGTAGGAGGTGGTTTTTCAGCAAACCGTGTTTTTGTACTGACGTCAGTTGTTGGGCCCAGGAAGTCCACAGATTTGTTGCCAATCTCGATTGTACACTGAATATTTTTATGCTGAGTGTTTAATTTATTAAAAAAAAGTGTTGGGTTGTCATGTAATGCCTACCAACTTAACACAGAACATTATTTACTTATCTGAACCAGTAGCTTAATATTGTGACTTAAAGGTTCCGTATTGAAAAACATTAGGGTTCAAAATTATCCATGAATATTTCAGCCAAAAGTAGACAGGAGCTCATAGCTATGCTGTCTACCATATTTAGCGGAATCTAAGCCTGTGACAAGTTCTGAAAAAGCCACAAGGAGCTTTCACAACTAAATTTTGCCATCAAATATAAGCAGCGCTAGGCATGCTTTGCATACTCCAACAAGGGAATGGTCCAATAAAACATGTGGAAATCCACCCTGAAATTTTTTACACAGGAAGAAGACAACGAAAGAAATGCATTGTCAAAATTTTAGCTGCTAAGAGGCACTGAAAGTAATTTTAAAGAAAGGTCGAAGCTACACTTTTTTGCAGTACGAAGAACTGCTTATAACAGCGGTTTGCACAGCCCTGTCCATCTACTGCGCAACTCGTCGAATCACACATGCAGCACCATGTAGTGAAATTATCCAGTGTTCACAGATGCCAATTTTAAGCAACTAAAGCCTGATTTAAAATGGAGTGAATGGGCGCAAACAACTCGTAATTTGATGAAATGAAATGTGTCTTTCAGTACCACATTTTTTCAGTTCCTGTTGGCCTTTCCTTAAAATAATTTTTGAATGTTGTACTTTTGGCTATCAGTGAAACAGTTCTTTATTTATTCCAGGTAGTCGTCACAAAAAAGTGTCTATTCCATGACAAATTTTTTTTGCATCAGGCACACCAGACGAAGGAAAAATTGATGCATTCAGGCACTTCGCAGTAGCCACTAGAATTATTTAAAAGGGGCTGGGATGGAGTCAGAAATGGTCCCGAACATTGTTCTGCATAGTGTGCTGCATACCAGTCACACTTGATGAAATTTGTAAAGCATGGCGAAGAAAACTGGTAATGCACAAATTACTGGAGCTTAAGAAAACTGTTCATAAACCTGAAATGAAATGTACCAGTATTGGAAATTATGTTGTCTGATAATTTCCTGAAAAATGCTTTTCACTTTCGAAAAAGTTCTTTATCAAGAGGTTGAATCATACTAGTAGTTCCAGGCAGAATCCACATTGCATCTACAGATTTTTCACCATCCTCCACAAAAACAGAGGTGTTGTATTTACCATTTTTCCAGATTTTGATACATCAATTAAAAGATTTTTGCAACTAAACTGTCCATTTTTTATTTTTGGCCATAATTTGCTTTGTGGTTTTTGAAGACAGATTTACAGCTGCAGAAACAGTAAGCCACTTATCACTGGCATTGTCGTATATGAATATATCATTGCATTCATTGATTGGGCAATAGACTCCGTCTTTTTTTTTTTTACCACGAAACGATAGTGCGGTGTGCACGCCGTTCTTTCACGAAACCTGACTGATCAGCATTATAAACAGCAGCTGCGGGGGTAACAGCAAGTTTTGTTTTGATGTCAGCTATGAATTTCTCTATAGCATTGTCTGTCACTGGCAGCTGCTCTTAATGTTTACATGACGTAAGCCTGGTTGTTTAACTTTTTCCTATTCTGTATGATTTCTTGAACCTGTGTAGCTAGGTCAACAAAGCCTGGAAATTAGCAGTGTTCATGCCAGATGCAATTTGGAGTACCCAGTCTTGTAGATTGCCTCTCACTTATAGTTCTAAATCTTTCAAACAGTTTCTCTTTCAGATGTTTTTGAGTTCCCGTTTGGCGTGTACTTCATGTACTAATTTTTTCAATTTATAAAGTTCATACTCAGATTTTACAAAACAGAAATGCCTTTGCACACTGCTTAACTTAAAGTGTTTTTCCCCTCCTTTGTTTAACCAATATTTCACTGCCTTTTCTTTGTCGCTAAAAGCTGTTGCAGTTCCTTTTCTTTTCTTTTTAGGCTTTGAAGGTTTTTTTTTTTTTTTTTTTTTTTTTTTTTCTTCAGAACTGTTACTGGCACAACTGACACTGTCCAAGCCGCAATTTGTGGAATCGTCACAGTTATTCCCTATTTCTTTTAATGTTTATACAATTTCAAACAAAATGTTGGTATCATTTGAATGAATGTCAAAGAAATCAATCAACAAATGACAAATAAGTAGGTCCTCAGAAGTAGTAGGGGATTTCAGCTGGAAACCACATTCTTCATATTTCATCTTTGGTAAATTGACATTAATTGGATTTCACATTACTGTGGAACTGAAAGAAGAAGAAGAAGAAAAAAGATACTATTAGCAGGCATGCTTTACAAAAGCACAATAAACATTAATTCAGCTTTATCTTTATTGTCAATACTTACCAATACTGCGAAAAGCAACTGTTAAATTTTAATAGATGTTAGTTGAGTAGGTAATTGAGATAGTAGAACTGTGTACTGTAGTGTGACGTACACTCTCAACGATCGATAACCTGAATAAATTACGATCACATTGTTTCATGTTTCCTGTTTACAAATATAATGCCAACCTCGGCTTTGTGCCTAGTTGTGTATGCACAGTTGCTGCAATGCTGGAAGGAGTCTACATTTCTACTGCTGCCCGGTGCGCTATGAATATGGCAATTTTCAGCCTTTTTTTTAACACTTGCAGAGCCTCTTAGCAGCTATACTTTTGACAGTGCATTTCTTTTGTTGTCTCCTTCCTGTGTAAAACATTTCAGGTAGGTTTCAACATGTCTTATTGGACCATTCCATGTAAGATAAAGACTGATGCCAAAACTTTTGCACTAGTAAAAATACAAATAAAAAATATCGTAGAAGAAGAGTCTACTTTTTTTTCAAGTTTTGATATCCGAATTCATGCAACATAGGAAAGAGAAGTTGAGTATTACTCGTCTTTGAATGTAGCAGACATTTAAATTTTTCTAGCAACAAAAATAAATTTCTTTGCATTGATACCAACAATGTGCAAAGTTTCTGGATTTTTGCACAAGTTTGTAGCTGCGAATATGTTATGATTTGCTAATATGTTGTTAAGTGGGAACCTAATAATAGGGTTGTAAAGTAGGGCTTATTCAATTTTGCTAGGAAGAAACATAAAATCGGGGCACTTTTAACATTGCTCTTATGGGTTTCTCATAGGGGCTACAAATTTTTGGTGTAAATATGCGAAAAACATAAAATCGGGGAATGTAAAATCGAAGTTCCACTGTATATGAAAAATTTGTTACCTTATCAGCCAACAGTTGCGAATGGTTTTTTACATTTACATGTTTCAATCCTTCAGGATTATCTTTTAGAGTCTTGTAGTTGCATCTACAACCTGTCTCGTCTATGTTGTGACAAGTAACTATAATAGAAGCAAAATGGATGACAAATTAAATGCCAAAATGTCAAATATGCTTTTACAAAATGGTTACACTGACAAAGAGTGAACTGCCGATCTCCGTTTAAATCGTCACATGAATTTCAAAACAACAGATTGAAAGAAGTGACTTAGGGGTAGAAAAATAACTGAAATAACTCAATACATGAAGTTCCGCTGAACCTGACTGTGTACCAATACAATTCTGCTTGGATTATGAGAAAGAATTTGCTCTTCTTAACAGCAGCTTACTTTAGGTAGCTAATTCCCATTTTTCAAGGAGGAGCATTGAACAGACGTTCAAAACTATAGCCATATATATCTGACATTGGGCTTCTGTAGAATTTTCAAACATGTTTTATGCTCATGTATTATGATTTTTCTGGAGGCCAGAAATATCATTTGTGAGAATCAACATTGGTTCTGATGATGTCTATTGTGTGAAACTCATCTTGCTATATTGCCCACGAGACTCGTCAGTAGTCACTGTTGCCCAGGTTGGGATCACATTCTTTGACCTCCAGGAAATGTTTAGTATACCACATTTCTGTGTAATGAACAAAATATGAATTGGTGAATAACATCAGAAATTCTGTGAGGTATTTTGGAATAGAGTTACGCATCGTTAAATTCAGGAAGACTTGCAGTGATTGCCACTTGGTTCAGGATTGGAAATTCAACTTCAAACAAATCTAACATGTTGTATATCAATAATCAGTCATTGGTTTTACCAATTAATCCCAATTCTTCTGAACCACCATAATGGTAGGATTAGATGTGGAGACACCAGTGTTAGAGATTGTTAAACTTTTTTCTTATATATTGCCATACTGGGTCTGTACTTAATATTATGGTTTCTGTATTATTGGATTCCACTCTGCCCCCCCCCCCCCCCACCACACCCTCCACCCTATTATGTGTTGCTAGTACAATAACCAGTGAGCATTACACCTCTGAAGTGTTGGAGCCAGTTGACTCCTGAAACTTTAGAGTTTGCAGATGGCCACACTGCAACAGAATAATATGCGACCAAATATGGTGTGCAATCTTCAGAACTCTTTCCTTACCATTGGATTGCATTGCTGCCTGTCTCTCCTTGTTGTTGTGATCTTTCCTCTGTCGAAAACATCTGCTCAATGATTGCAGAACAATTGGCCTGGGGTACACCACACCTGATCAACTTTGGCAGTGTGTGGAAGTAGCATGGCTTGCTATAGGCCTACCTTAATAACACATTCAGAGCCTCTTTAATTCAATGCTGGAGTGAGTGGCAGTGTTTATAGCCATCAATGGTGGTAACAGTCAACATGTTTCAACATCTTCCTCAATTCACAAGGTACTGTATTTTAAATTGTGATCTTTGTACATCATATTATCTCCAAATAAATTTGGCTGTGGTATCTTTTGTCCTCCTTGGTGTGGCATTTTGAATGACCAGCAATTTATATCATGAAGGGACCATGAAAATAAAATTAGGCATAGTTGAGCTCACATGAAGGCTTACTAAAAATTGTTTTTCCCCTGCATCATTCACAATTTGAATAAAAGAAGTTTGTTGCAATGGCACATGGAGTACCCTTAGCCACACACTGTAAGTTGGCTTGTAAAGTGGAAATGTAGACTTGGATGCAGTTTTCACAGATTTTATTGAGGCCAGATTGTCATATTTAATTGAGTGGAAACATATCCAATTCAAGTAATTTGAGGGTAGTTGTATGATCTGTCTCGTGACCTCAGTCACATCAAGCACATCTGACAAGCTATTAAACAAGGAATGTGTGCTTTGGGTCCAAGTCCAACAATCTGTCTATCTGAGTTGTGGGCAATGTTCGAATGGTCATGTGTAAGACTAGCTTTCCAATGCTTTCAGTGTCTCTGGGAGTGTACCTGTGGCATGTGCCATCATCAGGATGGAAGTAAAGTGCTACAGCCTATTTGACAGATATACCTAAACCAGTTATGCATCTAAATGTATGTCTTTTAGATAATTTAAATGAAAGTATCTAACTTTCTACTGCAAACCATCCACATAAAGATGTTAGAAATCGAAATATTTTATCAGGAAAATAATTTTGGAAGACTATATAATTAATGTTGGTTATTTTATTTTCAGGAGTGCATGGTTGGCTTCAACTTTGCTAATGAGGAAGAGGCTTCACTCGTAAAGACTGTATTACTGGAAAAACTTGAAGCAAGGAAACAACACAAAGGTTAATTTTTACTTTTTTCTGTGTGTTGGCACTAGTAAAGTTGATAATTTGTACTGAATACTGACATTTTTCTCAGCTTATTTAATCATATTGTTATTTTTTAGTAGTTCTCAGGTGTAGACTAATGAAGGTATACTGAGCTCATCTCTGTTTGAGACCTAGCTGTCACATGTATTGTGCATTCTTAAATAGGTGCCCATACATTACTTGAGTGTGTGTGTCTTAATCGCGAGTATGTGTATTGCTGCGTGGTGGAAATTCGCTTTATTAATATCAGATCAGTCGTAATCTTGTGAGTTAGCTCACAGCATAACACTGACTATGCATAGGATGAAGTTTCCCAATCACAATATTTTATGTAGTATTCAGTTGAATACCACTAACCTCATTAATAGAACCAAAGACAGTCATATTTCTACTGATACCTTGATGATGGGTATGACTAGTTTTGTTTTATATACCCTCCCAAAAAAAAAAAAAAAAAAAAAAAAGTTAGTACGCCTGGTAAGACGTTGCCGGATTTTATGCAGTAGATGCCACTTAGGGACAGTAAATATACTGATAATTGTTTCAATATTATCTATAGTGACATTGCTGCCACAGTGAAGTCAGTGTGTGCCCTTTAACAGGGAATGTTTACAGCTGTAAGGCTCAGTGTGATACCAACATGTGAAGCAAACAGGTGCCATGCCACAGAGAGGCATTCTTGTTTCCTATAACCAACCAAGTCAGTTTGAAAATGGTCAAATTGTGGCCTTCTGAGTGGCAGGGTGTTCCTTTTAGAAATTTGTCACATCAGTTGGACATGCTGCATCAGTAGTGCAATGATGCTGGCTGCTGGGGTCTCATGAACAGTCTAAAAATGGAAATGAGCGTAAGGCTTTCTTACACCCATTAGATGAAGTTCTGGATGTCCACACAGATTGTTGTTTTGTAAGGGCAGTTGTGGCAGATTGTACAGCTACCACGGCACAGATAAGAGGGCTTGTGAGCCCAGAAGTGTCAACTTGAACTGCTGTCAACTAGTTGCTAGCAGTGAGACTGGGTACCCACATCTTTAGCTCATCTTCCACTCATGCCACAGCATTGATGTGCATGGCTCAACCAGTGGCATTAGAGGATCACTTGCAAGATGGAATGTTGGGCCATGCTGTTCAGTAATGAAAGCAGATTCTGCCTGCACTGATGGTCGTTTGCGGATACAATGTAGACCAGGTGAACGCTGTCTTGTAGAAAGCATTCATCCAAGACACACTGGCACCAACCCAGGCGTTCTGGTCTGGAGTGCGATAAGCTAGAACTCTCGTTCACCTTTGGTATTTGTGGAGGGAGTACTGACATATGTGCAGAATATTGTAAGACCCATTATTTTGCCATTGTTGGAAAAAAAAGGTGATGCATCCACAGGCTGTGTGTGAAACTTATCTTGGTCTGCAAGGTGTGCAGCAACTTCCCTTGCCAACATGATCTTCGGCCCCACAGGGAGCTCAGCAATAATTTGCTGAGTATGGGCTTGGCAAACCCGGGGACCCTGAGCTGGGGATAAGTGCCGCCAATCCTAGAGATGCTTTAATCTCTGGGCACGCTTCAGCTGCCACTTTGTGGTGTGGCAATGGAATCTTGTATGTACCAGGAATGGCTTGACCTCCTGGGTCGTGAATAAGGAAAAACCTTAAAAAAAAAAACAAAAAACAAAAAAAAAACCCTCAATCCTAAGTTGTGCTATGTGCTAATGGGATGCATAGGTGTTGAGGTGGAACAGTTACCAGCAAGCAACATCTGGGCGTACTGCTGCACCTCAATTGTATAAAGCTTACGTAGGCATGCAAGGCTCTGTCCCTAGTTGCTCGTGGGATTGAGATGGACCTATCGAGAAACTTTCCACCTCCTAGTGGGAGGGGTGTGCCACTGGGGATACCAACACCCAATCAAAAAAGAGGTCTCGGGTGGCCAGTCCCCCGGACCTGTTCAAGAGTAAAAAACTTTTTGTTGAGAGTAACAGTACACAGGCTGCTAGCCAGAATGTGTTACTTATAATTAAACATAAAGGATGTTCGTTTGAAAAGGGTTACATCAATAAGGGTTTAGAAGGTCTTGCGAGAAATTTGAAATCTGTTAAAAGATTGCGCAACGGTACCCTGTCGGTGGAAACCTCCCAACAGATGGCGAATCTGCAGAAAGCAAAGTGTCTGGGGAATTTGAAATAGAAACAGAGTTACACAGTACCCTGAATTATAGTAAGGGCGTAGTTTCCTGTAGAGATCTAGTGGACATTCTGGTTGAAGAAGGTTAGGACGATTGGGCAATAAAATATATAGTTGATATCCAAAATATTAAGAAAAGTGTGTATGGAGAACTTGACATCTGAGTTCTCCATCATCACTTTTAATAGTCCTAGACTCTCTGAGCTTGTGAAAGCAGGGTTGTTGTGATTGAAAGTTCATCCCTATGTCCCTAATCCCATGCGCTGTTTCAAATGCTAGCACTTTGGACATACCACCCTTGGTTGCAAGGGAGAGGTCACTTGCGGTAAATGTGGAAAGGCAGCACATGAAGGCACAGATTTCACACCACCTGAAAAATGCTTGAACTGTTCTGGGGAACACCCTGTTTGGAATGGGGACTGTAAGGATATCATGATGAGAAGAAAATACAGGAGATTAAGACGACTAGGCACATTTCCTACGCAGAAGTCAAAGATATATTTAAGGCCATGCAGCCCCCCCCCCCCCCTCCACTGTATTTCTTACCTCTTTTGCTTCTACTCTACAGAAACTGGTCACCACAGTAGATGCCTCAACACAAACTGAGGCTGTCAGTGTGAGTACAAATACTTGCACATGTAAGGCAACTGAAGCTTCACTGCCTTTTGCCCAGCCAAAAATGGCTGATAAAACTACAGGTACTGCATTTGCAGAACCTGTGGTCTCTCTTACTGCAGAAGATGTGATAGTACAGAAACCTCAGGAAATGATTGAGAAGGCACCTCAAAAGTGAAGTGCCTCTCAAAAGCAGAATGTTCGGCCAAAACAAAATGCCCCAAGTCCTTCTTTCCTCCTCATCCTCTAAAAAGAACAAGTCGAGGAAAGCGTCTCAACGTCCAGTTGCAACTCTTTCACGGGTGTTATCAGACATTATTATGGCAGCGTTGACTGATGAGGACGACATTATCGAGCTCGATGCCTTATAGCCAGAACCAACCAGTCCATCTGCTACCAAGTGCTCCAAATGTTCCTCACCATTGCACCTCAATGATAGGGAAAAGGTAGACCCACACAGCTGACAGTGGAATTTGGCTGGATTCAGGACTCATTTGGAGGAACTATAGCTTCCTGAGAAGGATAGCCCTTTCTGTGTCTCCCTTCAGACACTTCAAACAGACTGACATACCTGTACTGAGACATCATCAACTCCACAGGAAAGGTGACCTTACTGGTGATAGGTCACAAGGTAGGGTGGCAGTGTTCATCAGGGACACTTTTCACTCCTTACCTTTGCCCTTAACCACTATGCTACAAGCAGTTGCTGTTCGCATACTGTCCCATTATAACAACACAGGCTGCTCCCTTTACTTACCACCTGGTGAGCATGTTGACAGTAATCTCCTGATACAGCTTACTGGAGAACTCCCTCGTCCCTTTCTTCTTTTAGGAGACTTTAATACACATAATGCACTGTGGGGCTCTTAACGACGATTGCCCCAGTGGACAAATGGTAGAGACTGTGATACACTAATCTTATGTTATATTGCTGAACACAGGCCAGCATACACATTTTAGCACTGCTACAGGCTCGTCTTCAGCCATAGACCTCTCCCTCTGTTCGCCTGCTCTTGCACATACCGCTCAGTGGAATGTGGACGATGACCTTCATGACAGCGACCACTATCCAATTTGGATAGATTTACGAGTCAAAATAAATCATAGTGGGAAGCTGCTGAGATGGCAGTTGAGCAAAGCTAACTGGACACTTTTTAAGCAGTTGGCTGTTTTTCAGCGGTGTCAAGCTGTCTAAGACTGGGTGGATCACTTCACAAGTGATTCACAGTGCTGCCGACGCATCCATTCTGAAATTGAAGCCAGAAGCTTCAGATACCAGTTGTCCCTTGGGGGAACAATGCTTGTCGTTCAGTGATCAGGGACAGAAGAGCAGCTTTGCGGCAATTCCATTGGTGTCCTACTGATGCGAATATGGCAAATTATCAAGTGGCAAGGGCACGGGTGAGAAGAATTTTTAGAGAGAGTAATCAGAGGTCTTGGCAAGAGTTCCTGAACACCATCAATAGGTCCACACCTGCAAGTAAAGTATGGGAAGCCATTAAGAGGATCTCAGGGCAGAACGTCTGACTGCCAATAACAGCTATACGAGGGCAGGGATGTCTTTTAATGTCGCCCTGACACGTTGCTCAATTTTTGGCAGAATCCTATGAAGCTATTACATCTGATTCTCGCCAGGATCCAGCCTTCTGTCAATATCGGGTGATACAGGAGAGGGTCGGCTTTGAACTCTGTTCCTCGAATGTTGAGGAACCAACCAACCTTTCTCAATGTGGGAGCTGGAGTCTGCATTGTCAGCTCGTGATGCTGCACATGGCTATGACAAGATACCATACATAATGCTGAAACAGTTGGTACCCCAGTCAAAGGAAGTCCTCCTTCAGCTTTTTAATGAAATATTGTCGCGTTGGAATGGGAGCAGGCTTGACTTTGAAGGCAACTGAACACAGCACTTATACTCAAAGCACGTTTATAACGAACTCAACATACACGCATCACTGATTGCCTCTCAGGAAGAGTGCTCTGCTATTTATACACAGACAGAATTTACCAGAAATTAGAAGAACAGTTAACATAAGAAACAAATAGAATTTACAAGTGAACACAAGAAAGATGTAGAACATTGTGGAATTGTTAGTTACAAAGAAATAAATTTTTGCTGGTGGGCGGGATTGAATCGGCGACCTTCAGCACCGCAGTCCGTGACGCTATCCCCTGCGACACGCTGGCAGTCGGTGTTCGTGGTCTCTCGCGGCATTGCTCCCTCTTCTGGAGAAATAGTGACCTGCTGTTATGATCCCTGTGGAGCCAGCTGCAGTGTCCGGGATCTTGACCGTGTCATGGGTCCACTGTATGACAGTTCAAGAGAATCCTTCCCTTCTCCACAATTATCAACGACAGACGTTCCTGTCATGGCTTCATCAGGCGACTTTAGAGTCCTTGAACAAGAAGCCATTGTCGTCTACCTGCTCTTCAGGATCGTAGTAAGGCTTCATGCGCAGGACATGAACAATGTCCCTTCGTTTTTGACGTTTCGACGACAGCTCATAATCCTCAACTTCCTATGTGATGTCTGACAGACTGCGTATGACACGATACGGACCAAAATATCACTTCAATAACTTTTCTGACAATACAACCTTCCGCACAGGGGTAAAAATCCATACCAGATATCCTGGGCTGTACACAGCAGGTCGGTGCTCGTCGATATACCCCAGACGGTCCTTCTTCTGGGCATCCAGTGTCCGTATGTGAGCCAGCTGTCTTGCCTCTTAGACCCTGGTGATGAGCTGTTTAACATAGTCATCCTGAGTGTCGTCCGGTTGGAACGGGAACAGCGTATCCATTGTCGTCTCAGCTTCACGGCCATGGAGCAGGAAAAACGGAGTGAAGCCTGTGGTGTCTTGTCTTGCGGTATTGTAAGCAAATGTCAAAACTGGCAGAATTGTATCCCAATCCTTCTGCTCAACATCAACTTACATCGACAGCATGTCGGCTAACATCTTGTTAAAACGTTCCGTAAGACCATTTGTCTGAGGATGGTATGCAGTTGTCATTCTGTGTACAATGTCACACCGTGACATTACCTCTGATACTAGTTTTGACTGGAATACTTTTCCACGATCAGATATCATGACACATGGTGCTCCATGCTTCAAAATAATGTCTTCTACAAGGAATTTTGCGATCTCTGGAGCTTCTGCAGTTGGCACAGGTTTGGTGACAGCGTAGTGTGTGAGGTAGTCAGTGCAGACTATTATCCAACGGTTACCAGTTGTCGACTTTTGGAACCTCCCTAAAAGATCGATCCCAACTCGGTGGAATGGAGCTGCTGCCGGCGGAATCGGTACGAGATGCCCTGGAGGTAATTGCGGCACATGCTTCCGTCGCTGGCACTCTTTACAGTGACTCACATAGTGCTTGACAGATCGGTAGAGACCTTTCCAGTAATACCTGCGTCTGATTCTGTCTAGGGTCTTCACGAATCCCAGATGGCCGGATATTGGAGCATCGTGGAAATATTTGAAAATAGCTGGCTGGAGATGAGCTGGAACAACCAGTAGCCATTTGGGACCCAGTGGATCGTAGTTGCTCTTAATAGTGTAGGATCTTCCCTCTGTTTAGCTATAACCTCATCTAATTCAGTGAAGGCTGAAATTTCATTAATGCTGTTGTGTTCCACTAATGGATTCCTCGAAAGGCAGTCGTCATCCTTGTGTTTGCGCCCGTTCTTGAATACCACTGTGACATCGTACTCTTGGAGTCTTAGTGCCCATCTTGCTAGTCGACCTGATGGATCCTTCAAGCTAGTCAGCCAACACAAAGAATGGTGGTCTGTCACGACGGTGAATGGTTTGCCAAATAAATATGGCCGGAACTTGTTGATAGCCCAGATAACTGCAAGACATTCTTTTTCAGTTGTAGAGTAGTTTATCTCGGACTTTGAGAGTACTATTGACGTATAGGCTATCACTTTTTCAGCACCTTCCTGAACTTGTACAAGCACTGCACCAATCCCATAACCACTGGCGTCTGTGTGAAGTTCCATTTCTGCGGTCTCGTGCGGAAGTTAGAGCCTCCTTAAGTGCCCAGAAAGCTCTTTCTTTTGTCCCATCCCAGTAAAACTTGGCGTCTCCCTGCAGAAGTTCTTGTAATGGACGTTCCTTGTTACAAAATCCTTTTATGAAACGTCGGTAGTATGAGCACAGCCTGAGAACTTCTCACATCACGAATGTGCTGAGGAGTTGGAAATTCTGTGACTGCCCTTACTTTATCTGGATCAGGACGGACACCATCTCTGTTGACTAGGTGCCCCAGGATTTTTATATCTTTGGCGACAAAGAGGCACTTCTTTGGATTGAGGCGGAGACCTGCAGTCTGAACACACTTCAACACAGTTAACAGGTGACTCAGATGTTCTTAAAATGTTTTCGAGAAAACGAGAATGTCATCTAAATAGCAGAGACACGTCGTCCACTTAAGGTGTCGAAGCAAGTTGTCCATCATGCGTTCGAATGTGGCTGGAGCATTACATAATCCAAATGGCATTACTTTAAATTCATAGAGGCCGTCAGGTGTAATAAAAGCCATCTTCTCCCTGTCAGCTTCGTCAACCTCGATTTGTCAGTAACCTGTCTGCATGTCCATAGTTGAGAAGTATGTAGCTCCTTTCAAGCAGTCTAAGGTGTCGTCAATGCGTGGCAATGGATAGACATCTTTCTTTGTGATTCTGTTCAGCCGCCAATAGTCGACACAGAATCCCCACGTGCCATCCTTCTTCTTTACAAGGACCACCGGAGATGACCACGGACTCTCCTAAGGTTGAATAATGTCATTGTGCAACATCTTCTCCACCTCCTCAAGAATTATCCGTCTTTCAGCTGGCGACACTCTATATGAATGCTGGCTAATCGGTGGATGATCCCTAGTATTGAGACAATGCGTTATCATGGGCCGTTTCGTCTGACTTTTCCCCTGCTGAGGTGTGAATGTATCAGAAAATTGGCGTAGTGTACCTAACACCCGCTGGCATTGTACCTTGGTCAGTCCAGGCCCTATTGGCAGTTCCACATTTGTTTTCTCCAGCGTGTTGTCTGTACTAACAGCAGTGCATGGGTCTTCATTGATGACGTTGAGCACACTGTCCTGGATTGGTTCAGCTGACCCGATACACATTCCCTTGGGGATAAGTTGTGACTGCTCGTGACAATTTGTGATCCAAATCTCTCCTTGACCACCGGTAATGCTTATGATAGCCGCTGGTATGTAAATTTCTTTTGTGAGCCTGATAAACTTTTTACTATCAACAAGAACTTCACAGTTTAACCAGTCATCTGTGTTTGTGACTGCAACTCTTCTCATTGTCAACAGCGGTATCGTCACATTGTCAACGATGAATAACTTCCCAGAAAATTCTGTATTACGTGTATCCGGCGGAACAACTTCTTCAATTTGCAGCTCAGATCTTCCACAGTCAATGATAGCTTGGGATGCCTGAAGGAAGTCCCATCCGAGAATGACATTGTGACTACATTCTGTTAACATGACAAATTCAAACAGCTTGGTCCTATTGTTGATGGTTATTCTTGCGACTCAAGTTCCTGCTGGATGGAAGTACTTTCCATTCGCGACCTTCAGCACAGTTGTCCCCGTATAACAGAACATTGTCTTATTTAGTGTGCGGCGGTAATTATCCGACAGTACAGAAAAAGATGCTCCTGAATCAAGTGCCCGGACCGGTTGGCCGTCGATTATGACATCGGTGAGATTTCCTGACATCTTAGTGACTGTCGTCCATGGAGGATTTTCATCTGCGGCGGCCTCACCTCTATAGATGTTCGCCTCGCTTAGTTTTCCTGGGCGCGGCAGCTAGGGGAGCGGCTGCTACTTCTGTACGGCGATGGTGAACGGATGCGGCGTGTCGGGGAGCGACCTCGTCTAGGGTACGGCGATGGGCTTCTTCCCATAGGTCGACTGAACTCATCAGCAGGTGATTGCCTGGGATAGAACTGCTCTGATAGCTGACATCTTGTGGCAAAATAATCGTCGAATATTCGCCTTCTCTCTCTGCAGTAGCATGCGACATGTCCAGGGTGCCCACTGTGGTGTGTTGTCTTCTGTCCTCCAGATGTCTGTTCTTCTGCGGGACGTGATTGTTGCTGGGGGAGTTGGTTGTGGCCACGTTGGCCGGTTCATAGGCTGCCGTTTGGTGGCTGCAGCGTATGTCATAGCAGGGCGATGCCATTCTTTACGTCGGGTGCGATTGGGGGGGGGCAGATAGGAGCTAATGTCTGAAATCCCTCTTCCTCAGCGGCGTCGGCTCTCTCGTGACTTACATGGCTTACATCCATGGCTATAATCTGATGCTCGCTCAGTCTAATAGTTCCGGCTGCCATGCACTGTTGTAATTCTTCTCTCACAATTTGTCATATGAGAGAAGCGAAGTCATGCTGGTCTTCCACAATGGCCATAGGGACTACAGTGTGGAGTCTGTCATACTTCTTGCGTCCAACTCTCCTTTGTTGCATCTCTTCAATACACTGGCACCACTTGATGAACTCTTCTGTCGTAGCGATGTCTTTTATCAGAAGAGCTTGGTACATGTCTTCATCAGGTGCGTGATTTTGTCGGCCTCAGTCATCTTCGGATTGATAGTGTTACACAAGGCCAAAACATTCTGTATGTAAGACTGTGTCGGCTCACCATGTCGTTGGACCCGGTTCTTCAGTTGTTCTTCCGCTGAGCGGATTTGTCGCTGTCGGTCTCCAAACGTCTTCTTAAGTTCATCCTGGAACGTTTCCCAGTCATTCAGTTTGTCTTCGTTGTTCTCGAACCATTGCTGGGCTGTTCCGTCCAGGTGGAAATAAACGTTGGCCAAGCAGATTGTATGATCCCACCTGTTGTACTCGGCGACTCAGTCGAATCCTTTTAGCCATTTATTGGGATCCTGTCCAGCGTCTCCAGAGAACACCGACTGATGTCTGATGTGCAGCTGGCCTACCGTTGATTTCGTGTCCATGGTTCTTCTGATGATATGGACTTTCGGAAGTATGTACTCGGTATATTCCTTATATTACGGTTCTAGTCCGTGTAAGTGGCGGAGCCACGGTGATGCAGCTGTTGCACAGGGTACCCGGCGCCTCCACCAAACAATGTCGCGTTTAAATGGGAGCAGGCTTGACTTCAAAGGCAACTGAACACAGCACTTATACTCAAAGCACGTCTATTAAGAACTCAACATACATGCAGCACGGATTGCCTCTCAGGCAGAGTGCTCTGATATTTATACACAGACAGATGAATCAGCATCGCAGTCTGGACGCTATCCCCTGCGCCACGCCGACAGTCGGTGTTCGTGGTCTCTCGCGGCAATATGGATAACTGGAAGCTTTGCAAGGTCTTGGAAAGAATCCATTTTAATTCTGATTTTAAAACCAGGTTAAGATAGCACTGACTCAGGTAGTTACAGGAGCATTAACATAACAAGCTGCATGGAAAAGACGGAGCATATGGTCAACCAGCACTTAGTATGGGTCCTTGAAAGGAGATCCTTACTTAGCCGATCTCAGTGTGGGTTCAGGAGGCACCACTCAACACTGGATAACCTCACCCTGGTCACAAGTGCAATCCAACAAGCTTTCTTATGAAAGCAACACCTGATCGGTGTTTTCTTTGACCTTGACAAGGCATACAATACTACCTGGAGGCGCCTTATTGTACAGCAGCTTTATGAATGGGGTTTTTGGGACGTTTGCTGACTCTTATTCAATCTTTCCTCTCCAAAAGGTATTTTATATACAAGGTTGGGAGACGCTTTCTGACTGTTTTAAACAAGAGAATTGTGTCCCGCTAGGGAGTGTTTTAAGTGTGATGGCATTTGACATAGCTATCAACAGCATTACATCGACTGTACGACCACCTGTACAGTGTTCCTTGTTTGTGGATGACTTCTCTGTCTTCTGCATATCCTCCTCCATTGCAACAGCTGCTTGTCAATTGCATTAAATGATCAGGTGGTTGGAGGACTGTTGTTGTTTTGATTTTGAGGGAACTGCTTTAAACTCTCATAAAAAAATCTTGGCTAAATTGTTTTGATGGTCTATTTGCTTCCACATCTCACTTTCCTCTCCACCCTTGTTTTCTGCACAGTTTGATCCCCCCTCCCCCCTCCCCCCTCCCCCTCTCCCCCCTCTCTCCAAATCCAAGATTTGACCTACCTATCAGAATTTCTGTTATAGAGTGAACTATTTGGGAAAGAACTACCTAGCTTCTACATTGTTGGTCCCCATTCCCTTCATTCCCCTTTTTCCTCCTCACCATAGCCCCCTACCCTTGCTAGGTCTTCAGCATGGTAGCCAGTTCCTGTGGTGGGGCTATTATATACCCTTTTGGTTGAAATCTTGACAACACAGGCAGCACACATTTGGCACACTTTGGGGACCAGCCACATAGAGAGATTTATGGCTCTGAAGACCAGCCATTTATGCAATTATTAAAAATTTAACTGGCACATTTATGTTTTGATGTATCGTAAAGATTAACAAACACTAAAAAATACTAAGCTTCAAGATTAGTTTATCACATTTATTTTAGTTCTTTATTAGATAGATTACAAATTATGCAACAATGATGGCAAAAAGTATAATTATTCATTAAAAAAATTATGGGAAATTCAGGCAGCCAATCAGAAGTTCATAAATAAATGTGTGTTGTGGTCATACTTTTTTTTTAAAAAAAGGTTCATGCATAATAACTTACTCAAAAATCTTGACACAATCGAAGAAAACAACAAAATATATTTCACAAGCAATTAAAACTGTTGTATTGGATTACAGCCTAACAACATACACAAAAATTGAAACCTATTTGTACAATACTGCGAAGTAGGCTATTTTACAAAGCAAAGTAAATGATAAATGACCTTATTTTTTACATCATGTGTGTTGTCAAAAAAAAAAAAAGAGCGCAATACACCTGGGAAAATTTGTAATTCACCCTGAAAAAAGTGCATTTTCGCCCAGGTAATCCGGGAACTATTTCCTTCTTGTCCAGATATACACCCTGGGGGAAATATTGTAAATGAAGAGGCTGTGTCATTTTTGCAACACAAAGTAAAAGAACATAAATATTTGTCTTTATTGTGTACTGACTTCTCACAAAGTTTCATGAACCCTAAAATTTGGAGCATTGACTACCTATATATTTTGTTTTATGTAATCATTTTCTGAATGCTGTGAACAAACAAATAAATGAAGAGGTGTCTTTCATGATTAATTAGAAATTTGTATCTCCATAAAAAGTGCAATGTAGAATTCAGTTAGGCTATTATGAATATATATTTCAGTACACTTGTATCTATTTACTGCAAAGGTAAGGCCAGAGGAGTTATAACATTCTACACTAGAAAATATTTGATGATATTCATCTGGAAAAGTGTGTTTTCTTTTGTAAAGTAACTTAACGTATATTTACCTAATATTATTTGTTTACTTGCAGCAAGACGTTCTCATACTTCTCCACAATCTCGCCAAGTTAATGTGCACCAAACAGGACCACTGTTGTCTGGAGATAATCTTCATATGGCCAATGGAGTTATCCCATCTCGTCAAATCCACATTCCCACTGGTAATATGTAAGATTAATGCTATGAAATAATAATAATAATAAAACAGCTTAGTTGTTTGCTTCATTGTAAAAGTGTAATCATCATTCATTTAAAATAACGTAATTTATTTAGATTGCTGCACGTTATTTTCTGTGGTTTCCTACATGTGTTAATTTGATTCGAAAACATTTAAATATTTTTTAAATTTTATCTTTATTATCTATTTATTTATTGTGTGTTACAGGAAATTTTTTTAAAGGTTACTTCTGATGTGGTGTATGTTCTGTCGAACGTGTCTGAAAGAATAGACACTATTGGTTGACATTAACAGGCATTATTTTATGTATTTAAAATATTGAAACATTTCAACTGCTTCAGGGCACTGAAATCAATTATCAATGGCAAAGCTGAAAATTTGTGCTGGACCGGGATTCCAACACAGATTCCCCGCTTCGGATCAGCAGGCACCTTAACTAATTAGGCTATCCAGGCATGCTTCCCTTCCTGCCCAAATTCTCAACTTCAAGTACCAGAGTCTATTCTAATCACAGAGTAGAGTTCTTTTTCAAAGTCAATGAAAGCGATATGTGTTTCTAACTTCAATTCTTGTAGTTTTTCTAAAATTCTCTTGATGCTAAAAATAGCCGCAGGGACTGAGGCGCTCCAGTCACGGTCTGCACAGCCACTATGGTCGGGGGTTCGAATCCCCCCTCGGGCATGGATATTTGTGCCGTCCTTAGTATAAGGTAGTTCGTAAGTAGTTTGTAAGTTTAGGGACTGATGACCCCGTAGTTAAGTCCCATAAGCTTAACAAACACACTTGCTAAAAATATTGTTGCTGCATGAGCTATCTTTCCTGTAAACAAAACTTCAAAAAATAAACTTAGGAAAGGCACAAAATTGAAGTTGTATAAAACAATGGCAGTGCCAGTGCTCCTTTATGACAGCGATTTCTGGATTGAGAGAACAGGAGATAAAAGTAACATACAGTGAGCAGAAATGAGATTTTTAAGAAGTTTCAAAGGTTGCTCAAGGAGTAACCTCATAAAAAAAGTTATTACATCTGGCCAGAAATAGGGAATATAGTTTAAATGAAAAGATTGAAGAATACACTGAAGAATGGGGGCAACACCTTAAGAGGATGGTTGGTTGGAGAGAATTCAAGTTATTGTAATTGAGTACAAGTCTTTTGCAAGAAGAGTTGTTGCACAGTTGAGAAAGAGATGGAGCTAAGCATGCAAAGTCAGAACAGGCATATTGCCTAATTCTTGAAGTGGATATTAAGATTACTTTATAAATAGCACTGTGCATTTGCTTTGGATGAAGAGAATTCATACCTGTACAATCATTGCTCTTTAGTAAACCACTAACATTTTCCAATGAATGCTTTTACCATATTTTATCACAGTGGGATAAATGTATCGATTGTGGCAACTACTTCTGAAATGATTAACATTCAACTTACTTTTTTTCATATGGACTGTTTTCATTTTAGTGCCTCTTGTACTTAGCACAATTTGTTATTTTTACGTTTATTAGAATGAACTCTCTTTCAGAACCAATATTTAATTTTGTATAAACTGTTACTTTCCCAGATTTAGTGTTGTGTTAGTACTTGAATTTTTCATGTTAAGTAATTCTGATTTGGTATCCAATGTTGCAGGATCTGGCAAAAGAAAGGAAAAGGATTCAAAAAGACGTATAACAAAGGCTGATATAAGTGGTCCAAAGGATTTCCGTCATGTGACTCACGTGGGATGGGATCCAAATAAAGGATTCGACTTGGATAATGTTGATGATCCTCAGCTGAAACAGTTTTTTGTTAAGGTTTGTTGATAGTAGATTTTTCAGTAATTATTTCTTTCCAAAAGTTTTCTTAATCTCTGATTTTTGTCATAGAAATTTTTATTGACTTCTGCATCTGATTAAATTAATTCTAAGACAAGTGCTGTGATAAAGAAGTAAACAAACAGAAGTGATTCAAACAGATGGAATGTTTGGAAACCTCAACTGTGTGATTATTTTTTATTTTGCTGTCTGTTGTACTTCATACAGGCTTTTCATTTAAAAGTTAAGTTCCATTTGCTAAATTTTGAATTGAATTATGTAGTTTAAGTAAAAAATTAAATAGTACAGTAATTGTTTTCTCTAATTACTTTTCCCTGACTCTACAAATAAGACAAAATTGTTAAATTCTCAGTATTCACATTAATATGTCAATTATGTGTGATTGGGAAAAAAGTTGTTGATTCAATACACTATCAGACAAAAAAACCAATTGTCATTGGCAGAATAAGAAATTGGTGCCAAGTATGACTACTAACAATAAAACAGATAATTAGTAAGAACAGTCAGTGCCACATATGGGAAGTTGTAAAGGTCAAAGAGTTAAACACACAATGAAAGCTGGTAAAGTAAATACAGCATCATCATCAGAGACTGATTATGTCTTTCAGTGTTCAGAGTGTAGCATAGTCCCCCTAATAAAATTTCTCCCTGACCCCCTATACATTGCTGACAATGCTTCATCATTCTTGACTGAATCCTTGGTCTACCTCATTGCCTCTTACCCTCTACTGCTGAACCCATGAGTCTCTTAGGCAACCTTGCTTCTTCCATGACCTCACCTTCTCAGCCTGTGTGTTCTAATGGATTCATCTATGGTGCTCATATCCAGTTTTCCCTTGATTTCCTCATTATGAGTTCCCTCCTGCTATTGTTCACATCTGTTAGTATTTGCAATCATCCTTACCTTAATAATAAGGTAACCTGTATACACTCAGCTTTCACAAAGTTGGTCAAAAGGTAGAGCAATGTACTACTAACTTAGTTTTGGTACTGGTTTACTTCTTTCAGAAGAGAGTAGATCTTAGCTGAACATCTACTGTGTTAGCTTTGCTACACCTTGATTTTAGTTCTTTCATTATCTTGCCACCCTGTGAGAAAATACATCCTAAGTATTTGAAACTGTCCACCTGTTCTAACTTGGTTCCTCCTAATTGGCACTCAATCTTTCCCATAGACATTACTTTAGTTTGGAAATGCTGGTCTTCATAGCATAAGCGTTATACCTCTGACCTAGCTCTGAAATATTAGACTGCAACCTTTCAATCGAATCTGCCATCACAACTAAGTTGTTTGCATATGTAAGACAGCTTATTTTGTTTTCACTCATTTCAGTCTCGTCCTGCCAGAAGTAAATATGGATAAAAAGATTTATGTAGATAGAGATGAATAATTTCAAATAGTACCAAAAGTGAGTGTTACATTATCTACAACCTAACTTTTAAAATTCTACATAAATAAGCTACAGTTCACAAACCAATTTTCATCAGTCTGGACTCAGAGGTAAAATATTGTAAGTGCAAAAATGATTATTTTGAGGTTTTTATCACAAGTGCCTTGCCAATCGTACCTTCTACTGTATGTATCTGTAAAGATTAAATACAGAAGGCTTCAAAAATATATTTCTGAGAGGTAAGATTTATTAGGTGCAATCCCTCCCATAATCTAATATATAAAAATTAATGTTTGTTTGTTTGTTTTTTTGTTCATATTTTATGCACTGCCATACCATACATCCGATTGCGATAAAACTTTGTCACTCATTGCCTGCACTCGCACAGAGGTTGTAGACATAATTAAAATTAACTTCATATGGTGCATGGTGGAGGGTACTTTACAATTAGTTAATTCCTTTTTTACACCCTTACATTGAAATAGCTGGAGATATGAATGAAATTTGGAACAGAGGTAGCTTATACCCTGTTTAATAGATGTGATACCTTTTGTAAGGTACATGGTGCAAGGCGGAGGGTACCTTACAATGAGTTAATATGTTTGCTATTTGTTCATGCTAAAATGAATGGACAGATATGAATGAAATTTGGAATGAAGATAATTTATACCCTGAATTAATAGATCGTCTACCTTTCGTAAGCCACTGTGTGCTGCGTGGTGAAGAGTACCCCTTACAATGGGTTATATTTGTTTCTCTTCACGCTGAAACAGCTGGACGGATTTGAATGAAATCTAGCATGCGTATACCTTATCCCCTTAATTAACATGTGAGCTACCTTTAGGAAGCCACCGTATGGTGCATGGTGGAGGGTACCATACAGAGTGTTAACACGTTTGTTACTCTTCATGCTGAAATGGCTGAATGCAATTGAAGGAAATGTGGAATGTTGTGTGGTGGCCTTCAGTCCGCAGACTGGTTTGATGTAGTTCTCCATGCTAGAGAATACAAATGGCAACCTACATCCTTTTGAATCTGCTAACTTTATTCATCCCTCGGTCTCCCTCTACGATTTATATCCCACACACTTCCCTCTAATGCTAAGTTGACGATTCCTTGATGTCTTGGAATGTGTTCTACCAATCTATCCCTTCTCTTAGTCAGGATATGCCAGAAACTTCTTTGCTCCCCAATTCTGTTGAGCATCTCCTCATTAGTTATGTGATCTACCCATCTTATTGTCATCATTCGTCTGTAACACCACATTTCAAAATCTTCTATCATCGTTTTGTCTGAACTCATCGTCATCATCATCCACGTTTCCCTCCATACAATGCTACACCCCAGAAAAATTATTTCAGAAAGGACTTCCTAACATTTAAACTAATATTGGATGTAAACAAGTTTCGCTTCTTTAGAAACGCTTTTCTTCCCATAGCCATTCTGCATTTTATATCTTCTTTACTTCAGCCATCAGAAGTTATCTTGCTACCCAAATAACAAAACTCATCTACTACTTTTATTGTCTCATTACCTAATCTAATTCCTTCAGCATCGCCTGATTTTTCTGACATTACATTCCATTACCCTCGTTTTATTCTTTTTAACGTATATCTTATATATTCCTTTCAAGAAACTGTCCATTCCATTCAATTGCTCTTTCAGGTCTTTTGCAGAATAAAGATAGCGTATACCCCAAATTAATACAATTGGCTGGCTACCTTTCGTAAGCTTCCGTAGGTCCATGGCGGAGGGTACATTACCAAAAACATCCAAATTGTTTTACTGGTCACCATGAAAGTCAGCACATAAATGTATTTTTTCATAAAGGAGATTTTTATAGCCTGCAATTGCAGTGAATTTATCATGACAGAGGGTACCTTGCAACTTTGACACCGTTTGCCCAGTCATTAAGAAACTTTGTGCATATGAGAATGAGAGAGGGGAGATGTTGACAAACAGGTGAAAGGAGATGAACAGAGGAAGGGGCAGGAGGGGATGGACAGAGAAAGGGACTGGGGCAGATGGGGGTGTAGGAGCAGGTGGACAGAGAGAAGGGAAAGGAGCAGATGAACTAATGGAATATTGAAAATATCATGAATATTTGTTCAAATTTTATGCACTTCCATAACATTCATCTAATTGCGATAAAACTTTGTCAAGTTACTTCTTGCTTTTACGCGATGGTTATGGACATATTACAGTTAACTTACAGTAGGTGGCACATTCTTCGATGAAAGGGTGTTGTAGAGAATATAGCAACTGGCCAGTTGGCATTGTCATTATGTCTATCATACTCATATAGTGTGATGAATAAGAACCTGTCACATTATGTACCACATTTTAATACATTGCTTATTTACTACTAAGGTACTCCTGTACTCCAGTTAGCTTGAGGAAATTCCTGAAAGCTGATGGTGCTGTTGATAACTTTGATCTGTCAAGTGCTCTCAGCTGCAGGTGAAAACAGCAGATTTTTATATAGCTATTGGGAAAGAAAGAGAATGAAACAGTGTACATCCAATGAATACACATTATTTATGACAGATCTACCTAGAGACTACAGTGACACTTGCATGTTGTATTATGATTAAAAAATCACAGGGCAATCTATTACATACTTCGGAGTGGATTTGACATTTGCATGTTTCTCACATGGACAACTTTGTCGCTTGCTGAAGTGTAGGCTCACCAAAGAATTTATTCATACTAGTTTGTGGACAAGAAACAAGAAATATTGTTTGTAGTCAAGTTTTGAATTATATCATTTGTATTTTGATTACTTTCTTTCTTTGTTTGGATACTGCAATTATAATTTTGTACTTTATGCAAGACAGCCTTAGTCCTTAGATATTTCCCCATAAATATAAGAAGTTTTTAAAAAATAACAGCTGGACAGAGAGAGAAGAGATTGGAGAATTATTAACTCAAGTCTTGAATAGATAAATAAATACCGCACAACACCAGGTTTTCTCTAGTAAATCATAAAATCATCAATAAAAACAAGTTACATGTAGAGACTAGTGTGAAGGGTTGCAAAAAGTAACTCTCTTAATAATTGTGTATTTAACTTACTATGCAAGTAGCAAAATCTGAGCTGCAACAACTTCTTTATGCTCTCATATAAAGTTAACTTTATTGCATTGTATGACCAGAGCTAATGCACTAACTATTCTTATGAACACTTTAGTGAGATAGAGCATATTTTGAATGGCTTGTGTTTAAAAGATGCAAAATGTGGTGTACAAGAGCTGGTCCAGGATATTTACTAATATTAGGTGTTTGTGAGACATGGCAAACATAAGAAAATACAGTTCATTTTTTACACCGCAGATCTGTATCGAGCGCCAGTTGGTCACATTTCAGGAAGCTGTAAAATAATACAAGAATCTGAGATTAAAATCATCACTGAACTTACAACAAAGTTGTGTAGTGTACTATGTTTTTTTCAAATGAAAAGGTACGAAATGTCTTAACAACCAAACTGGTTAAAATTTGAATATGCCATTTGGGGATGTGAACCATGTGTCATCACCTCCCCCTAAAAAATTCAAGGCTGTGCCCTCAGCATGCAAGGTGTTGTTCACCGTCTATTTCAATGTCAGAGGTTCGATTCTCATCAGATTCCTCGAGTACAGAAAAACAATTACCAATGACGTGTACTGTGAGACACTCCATAGCCTATGCAAGTCCATCAAGATCAAACAACCTGGGCTGCTCACAGACCCTGTGACTTAATCTGTTTGGTCCACTAAAAAAACATCTCAAAGGGAAGCACTTCGGACAATGAACTGAAGGACACAGTAGAGGACTTACTCTTGTCACAGCTACTGGATTCTGGGCACAGGGAATCATTTGGCTCATTAAACAGTGGGATAGTTGTGCATAGGCCTCTGGTGATTACTGTTGAATACACTTCAATTATACCCACAGTGTCATTTTGTACCTTTTCATTTGAATGCCCCTCATGCATTGATATTCCCTGAATTGCTTTTATAGTAAATGCAAAAGTTTGACAAGAGAGTACCAGTATTGCTTCCTTGACGTGACCTCATTATCAGTTACAACAGAGCGATAAGCAAACAAGTGACGCCAATCCTGTACAACTGTTAATTGCACCATTAACAGGTTGGAAATACTGTTGTGACCATGTACTACACCTGATATCCAGTGTATTTCACATACTGTGAAAGGCTGCCCAAAGTGTTAGTAAAAGGGAAAACTCTACATTGTTTTCTCTGCACTTGTGATACGTATGGAGTCTTATTCAACATATTTATGCCACAGTATCTATGTATATTACAGAACGAAGCCATGCTCGTGAACAAATATTTTTTACATGGCTTATTGCAATACAACTAATACTGCACAACTCTGATTTTCAGGCTGGTGTGTCTAATAGGCAACTGCAGGACCGTGAGACACGAGAGTTCATCTACGACTTCATTAGTCGCCACGGTGGCATGGATGCAGTTAAAGAAGAATTAGTGACGCCACCTGCAGCGATTCCAACACCGCCACCGGCAGCTGTGCCACCACCTGTCCCTGCACGAACACCAGTAGCTCCAGTGCAGCCTCAAGTACGATCTGCACCACCACCTCCCCCCTCACGATCGACACCGTTGCCACCTCCGCCGCCACCACAACAACAGTCGAGAGGGGTTGCACCGGCACCTGTACGTCCGACAGGTACTGTCTTATGCTCCTAATATAGCCTGAAAATTCTATTCATAAAGGTGCAGCTGTCATTAATAAAAGGTTAGTTTGAAAGCCACAGTGTTTTAGTGGGTACAGTCCAGATGGAAGTCATATGCTCTTGCCCTCTTCTGGCCTTTGAACTGAATCTCCCAGCAAGTTATAGGGACATGAACCCTAAAGCACAGCATAGCTTGAAATTTTTTGCACTAACAGATCATTGTCTGATACGAGTATATTTTGGTAGGAGAAATCTGATTAGGAATGACTGAAGTCTGGCACTTACTCATTTACTCAGTTATTTTCTGAGTCTATGCCTCACTTACACACGAGTACATTGTAAGGCAAATTTATAAGAATTGACTTTCACTGCAGTTGGGTCGGTGAATTTGAAAATCAGTACTGTATGTCAAGACAAACCGATGTTAAAACTGTTACTCTATGTTGCAGACTCTGGACAGAGTATTTGATCTCCTTTAAGGAAACTGAGTTGTACAAGTTATCCTAGATAGAAAGAGCCTTACCTTAAATCACATTGGAAGAAGAGGTTAATAAGATAACTTCTATCTCTAAGAAGATTCTCCAGGGGTGGGGAGAATTGTTTGAGAAATACTTGTGTTACTGATATGACCCACCATTATGAGGAAATTTCTCTCATTTTTCCTAACTATTTCTCAATTGAGCAATTTCTTTAAAGTTCTTCTGCAGTCAGTCATACGTATGATACCGTATTTATCCAAACCTAAGCACACCCGAAAAATGAGACTCAAAAGTTCAAAGGGGAAAAATGTTGTAGGCCTTGCTTCAGAGTGAAATTGAGTTGTTTCTTTGTAATATGATATACAAATTAGATACAGCAGTTTTACGGTATCTGCTGTTGTGGCAGGAGGAACGAGTAGGGGGGTGGGGGAGGGACAAGCCATGCCTACTCACTGCAATGTTGGCATCACACACTGCAAAAGCAGAAGTTGTGAACATTGCTTTAAATGTTGTTCATATACAAAAGTGAAATATTAGGCCTATCAGAAAGTGTCTTGGGCAACTCCTGACATTGGCCAGCGACTGCATCATCATTCATTTTAATAATGCATTGGAAAATGCAAGGCACTTTTAACGGTTATATACAAAACAATAACAACTCGGACGACAATGGCTACCGCACAGGTCAGCTAGTAAACTTGGTTGCAAAAAAGAGCGAATGTGTGCCATCCTAAGCCTTCTGACATCTACCAATTCAGGATGAGGGATAGCTCTGCCATCTATTAGTTAATACATATTAGTTGGGTTCGAGTCATGAACTTAGCATTGAGCATAAGCAACATTATTTTATAAAATTTAATCTTAAAACACTAAAACCACATAACATGTCAGGACAGAATTTATAGTTGTTGAAGATTTAAAATTCAGTACTAAAAGCCTGTTGTTGTGCTTCATATCTGACTATATTGCTAGTCAACATAAAAATAATATGAACATGAACGTAAACATAACATTACATATAGACCTAGATTCCTGCACGTTTCTCTCTTTTGCACTCTTTGGACAGGTTTTAAATGTGGTTAATAGCTCACACAGATAAATACATAACATAATGTTTACATTTGTATTATTATTGTCATAAAGAGGATATGTGAATCACGATTCATAGGAACCATCTCTTGTAATTGCTAGGTAATAATACAAGACAGTGTCGGTCATATGTTAACGTAAATTTTAAAAACAGATTTACATAACTTGGATTATTAAAGCAGACATATAAACAACAATTTTATTAATTTTGTAATACAAGTTTTACAAAATGTTTACAATATTAAATCGATAATTCTGAATCACTGTTACTCGATTCCCTGTTGCTCAGTTCTTCATACAGATCATCCTCCTCCTTACCGTCCAGAGCATTCAATATCAAAAATTATAAATGCCTGTTGCACAGTCTGATTTGGAACACACTTCCATGCATCATTGATCCATTAGCACATTTGAAACAAACTAGCACATTTTACACGTCCTCAGTTTTTTATCATTTCAATAGCCAGTCTAGTTATGCACTGTTTCAGCTTGCCCTTAAATGGTTTATTCAGGTACACATCAAGTGGGTTGCAAAATTGAAGTCATCCTGCCTTAATAATGGTGAAGTCTGTTCTGATTTCTAATCATTTTTGTTTTACTGCAGGTGTTGTATGTCCTGCATATTCATCATAAAACCGGCAGATTGTGTAAACTAAGCACTCACCGGGATGACGATTCCCGGAAATTGGTAGTTCTTTCACTTGGGGGTGTGGGGGGGGGGGGGGGGGGGGAACAACTACTATAAATGAGGTTAATTTATGTCCATCTGCTGTCCAAGCAAGCACGATGATGGACACCTACTACTTTTTACCCCCTGATGTAAGAATACTTATATCTTTACAGCCTCTGGAGTTAACCATATAATTTGATGGCCTGTGAAAATATATGGGTCAGCATTCACTACCTGTCCAAGGAGATACTGGTTTTCAGTGTGCCATCTGTTTCTATAGTGCTGAAATTCCACAAGTTTTTCTTTGTACATTTTCAGCAGCTATAGGGTACTTTATTGATTTCTGGAAATCATCCTAAATAGTCAATTACCATCTAAACCACACTTTTTTCCAGTTTTTGGGATCCAAAAAACTGCCTGCGGCTCAGAATTGACTTTAATGAAAAGAATATACGTTAAATTATGTCTCTACATAATCACCATGCAATTTTAAACATTTATAATAATGTACAACAAGATTTTGTAGTCAATCGTCATATTTGTCGACCGCCAATGTCTTAAGATACATTATCATTTTCACTTTCCGGCGAAGAAGTCTTTTGAGTTTAACAAAGAGATGAAAAAGTGAAGGAGCTTGGTGTGGGTTATAGGATGGGTGGTTGGAAGCCGATCACAGCCTAACTACACAACTGGAGGCAACCTCTATTTGTTTAAACATCATAGACTCTATTAGTCACATTACATCCAATGCAAATGACACATATTGTTACACATAGAAAGCAAACAAACAACTGAGAGCTTTAGATCCTATCCCTTGGTTACTGAACACACTAGCACTTCATACAATGCAAACGGGTATTACTTTCCGGACGACCCTCGTACATGCCGAGTGCAATTTTGTAATAGACTTATTATTAATAACTGTGAACGATCCATACCGAAAGATAGGATGGAGGATATGGGTACAACACATGATAGTATGTCATTTTGTATGTATATTGCATTCAGTAATTGTTGTCTTTCAGAGGCAGTGTCATCATGTCCGCCACAAGCACCTCCAGCCCCACCACCTCCTCCACCGCCTCCAATGTTTGACTCTGCACCACTGCCACCGCCAGCGCCAACTGTTCCAGCAACCCCTGCTTCAGGTGGCACAGATCAACGAGCAGCTCTTATGGATGCAATCCGCTCAGGAAAGACACTTAAGGCAAGTTTTTTTTATCTTCTTAATGATGCATTTAGTTCAGTGTTACTTTATGCAACATCGCACAAAATTGTATCCACTTTGTGCAACAGAATATTATGGGAGAAGGGGGTACACAAAACAGGTTAGGACACTTGCAAAAGCAACGGAATAGGCATACTAAATTTAAACGAACACAAAATCCCCAGGATTGGCGATCCTACACAGAAGCTCGAAATTTAGCGAGGACTTCAATGAGAGATGCCTACAATACTTATCACAACGAAACTCTTTCTCGAAATTTGACTGAAAACCCTAAGAAATTTTGGTCATATGTTAAATAATACTAGGGGTAAAACACAAACAATACCCTCACTACGTGACAGTAATGGCGATCCTGCCGATGACAGCGCTACGAAAGCAGAGTTACTAAATATAGCTTTTAGAAACTCATTCACCAAAGAAGATGAAATCAATATCCCAGATTTCGAATTACGAACGGAGGTCGTAATAAGTAACATAGAAGTAGATATCATCGGAGTAGTGAAGCAACTAAAAATCACTTAATAAGAACAAGAACAAGTCTTCTGGTCCGGATTGTATACCCATTAGATTTCTATCTGATTATGCTGAAGCGATAGCTCCTTACTTAACAGCCATATACAACCACTCTCTCAAAGAAGGATCTGTACAAAAAGATTGGAAAGTTGCACAGGTCACACCTATATTCAAGAAAGGCAGTAGGAGTAACCCATTACACTACAGGCCTATTTCATTTACTTCAATTTGCAGCAGGGTTTTGGAACATATCCTGTATTCAAATATTATGAATTATCTCGAACAGAATGATCTATTGGCTCAAGGGCAACATGGATTTAGAAAATATTGTTCACACGAAGTGATGTGTACTATCGACAAGGGTCGAATTGACTTTCCGAGAAGAAGGTGGAGAGGGATTAAGTTTAATATTATGATAAGAAGCATTATCAATCACTGGCAATGAATTCTGCGGGAGGCTAGGGTTTAATTTATTTTTCATCCATTTTTCGAAATTTTTGTTGTTCATATCATTGTGATAATCAGATGATTTTGTTCCTGACTTAAAAGTTAATAATGCATTTGGTATGAATCCATCATCGCCACCAGCATGCTTAACAATAGCTTGCTTTCCTTTAGAAACTGGTGCAAGTAAACCTTTGTTATTATCAACCCATCCAAGAATGATGAATGGTATGTAAAGAATGCACCTAAGTCTCATCAATATATATAATAGGGGCCCCACTATTTCTGTAATTCTGTACAGCCCATAAAAATTAATCGTTTTTCACGAATGTCATCCTTCTCAATTAATAACTTCCACTTATTTGCTGTTTTTCTCCATCTAAATCTCAAATAGGTAATTATTTTACGTAGCGCCCAGCTACTGCCCGATAAATATATCTTTTCCCTTGAGACTGGAAGCAATGTTCTCACTATTGTTCTCCATTTGTTTAATGAAAATTATAAATCATTTGTCGAACTACGCATTTGTCGAAATCATCCATTTCAGTTTTCACCTTTTGCCTAGGACGTTTCTTATTTCACATTGTAAATGTCCCTGCTTGCTGGTCAACCCTAAGACCTTCACTCACAATGCATTTCAAATCACTTACTGAGGCACATGTAGATGCAGCACCACATGACTGAACACTTTCTAATTAATTCCACGGATCTGACTGTGGAGGGTTTTTCTGCTGCTGTAATCATCACTAAGGCCGTGTTCTCATTGCAAGCCGAGCTGAGCCGAGACATTAAACACATTGTTGTCAACTGCACTGTTTGCACTGCCGGCAGGGCCGAGATGACTCCACTTCAGCCAAGCGTACAACATTTGGAATGTTTAATATTTCCTGCACGAGCCGAATGGGCTATGGTATTGCTTCTGCAGCAAAAGTATCTCAAGTCTCGGACAGCCTGTTTTCAATACAAGTCTCTCTGCATGATAGCTTTCTTTTAAATAACACTTGTGAAAATATATTCTGCTTATTTTTTCTTGTATTACTATTCAATATATAAAATGAATGAAAAAAATTAGAAATTTTTTTAGCTGCCATTGTAAGGAAAAACTATCCTAAATGTCAGTTGAAATTCATGGGATGAGTCCATTAGCTCCTGTTTCTTAGATGCTTAAAATCCGCTGGGTCTCTACAGTGTGAGAACAATAGTAATAAAATAACAAAATCAGTTAACTGTTAGCTGGCTCCAAGTAGACGGCAGTGAACAAGTTTTGGTCACCACCTTGTTTCCTTCAATCTTCAGCTGACAGTGGGTGAGGTTACCTTGTTGCTGGGGACAATCCCACCAAGAAACTAACAACAAAACACAACAAGAAACAAAGTGGCACGCGTTTATAATCCTTTACTAACCTGACCTGACCTGTAGTGCCGGAGGCTAAACTAAATCAGTGCATTTTTCTTTCAGTTAAAAAATAAAAAATAAATAAAAAAATCGAAGTACCATTGAGACAAAATTGTCAACAGATGATTCAGAAAAATGTTTGTAAAAATGCAGTTCCTCTAAGACAGTGTCTTTACCAAATAAATAAATAATAAAATTCTTCAAATGTTCATATGTTTGTAAAGCTTATGGGACTTAACTGCGGGGTCATCAGTCCCTAAACTTACAAACTACTTATGAACTAACTTATACCAAAGACAACACAGACATCCGTGCCTGAGGGGGGGATTAGAACCCCCGATGGGGAATGGCTTCCCGCATCGGAGCATAGCGCTTCAATGCGCTCGGCCGCGCCGCTGCCGCAGTAAAATTCTGAGACCTGTGTAGAGTTCTTTGAAAGTGGAGAGGATTTAAAATACAGTACAGTCTGTTTCACATAAAACTGGTAAACCTCACCACTTGCAACATCCCTTATAATGAGTTAAGTATATGTTTTTAATGTTACTTTTTTCTATTCCTTTTTTACTTAGTTTGTTCATAGTTTAATCTTGGGTGCGAGTGATATTCCTTTTATGTGGGACAAGCTGTGTACAATGATTTTTACCTTGTGGTATGACATTTTCTGAGAGCTACAAAAGCGGAAACAATAAATTGATGCCGCTGAGGAATAGCTGTTCGCACTGAGGCACCGTGCTGCAGTGCGCGCGGTCGTTTGCTGTTGGGGGTTTGAGTCACACCTCGGGCGTGGGTGTATGTGTTGTCCTTAGGTTAGTGTAACTTAATTTATGTAATTTCTAAGCTAGGGACTTTTATTCTTGAGTCAGAAACATACAAATTTACAGTAGCCATACATATCATAAATTGATAAATAGGTACAATTGTAATTATATTACATGTGCCCAGTACTTCGCAACCAACAAGGCGTTTGGAGTTGCTTGCAGGAGATCAGTCTTTGTGTAGGATGTAGGGACCAAAGGGCACTGGAGCATATGGCTTGTGGTTTGTTGTTCTCCACAGTCACAGAAAGTGTCTTCTGTCTTGAAACCCCATCTCTTCAAGTTGTCTCGGGATCGTCCACTCCTGATTGTAATCTGTTCAAAGCTTTCCACACGAGCCAGTTTTCATTGTGTCCAGGTGGTAGTTCTTCGGCTTCAGGCATCCATCCATGAAGGTGAGGCGTCGTCTTCTTCCATAACTCCAGCCTTGCCTTCTCTGGTGAAACGGTGAGTTTCTCAGATGTCCTTAGGAAGTTCTTTCACGAGCTCACCTGTTGCTGTGGTGGATTATATCCGTGCAGTGGGTGGGCACTGTTCACTTCCACTTTGTCTCTCCGTGTTGGCAGCCACTTCTCTGAGTACACATGGTGGTGCTATTCCAGCCAGATAGTAAAGCTTCTCAGTTGGAGTAGGTTTTAAACAACCAGTGATCAACCTGCAGGTTTCATTGAGAGCAGTGTCTACTTGTCTGGCATGAGATGACCTGTACCAGACTGGGGAAGGATATTCGGCAGTAGAAAATCACAGTGCCATTGCAGAAGAGCGGATAGTCTGCGGATGTGAGCCCCACTGTGTCCCCGCTAGTTTGCGAATTAGGTTATTGCACGTGGAGATTTTCATTTTGGTATTCTTGCAGTGAGTTTTGACTGTCAGAGACCTATCGAGAGTGACACCCAAGTATTTAGGGGTGTGATAATGCTGCAATTGGATACCTGACCATTCTATATGTAGCTCACGATTAGCTTCCCTGTTCCTTAAGTGAAGGGCACACACTTGTGTCTTGGAAGGTTTGGTCTGAGTTGGTTTTGACTGTAGTAACTTGACAGTGTTCTAAGTGCACTTATCAGATTTCTTTCCACAGTTTCAGATCAAATATTCTGCGTAGAGGTAAACCATTTTTCTGCACTCTCCAGTGACTGTATTGTCCTTGAAATTCTACAAAACACCTGCGGTTTTGGAGGAGGTTGCTGATTAGTCTAACTAGGTGGGTGTTCTTGATCATGCTGTGCAATTTGGCATGAAGTAACCGGTGATGGACAGTATCATACGCTGCTGTAAGATCCACGAATACAACACCCGTTACTTGTCAGGTTTCAAAGCCATCAGCTAGGGACTAATAACCAAGCAGTTAAGTCCCATAGATTTTAATAAAATGACTATATATGACTTAGGCATAGTTGTAGCTATAAATTTCAGTATAATTTTCGTTTCCTTCCTTTTATCATTTCCATCTAAAAAGCCAATAAGTATAATGTCAGATAATTTTAGTTCACTACATCAACACCAAAGTCGCAGTTAACATTAATTTATTCTTTCCTTCTAGTACCAAACACGAAATATATAATTTGCAATTACTTGTGAAGGAGGTAGATATCAGTGCGACTAACATTTCAAAAACTTTTCTGTACTTTTAGCTCCATTTCACTCACTGTAATGTATGGTCTAAAATGCACAGACTATTAAGCTGCCCGCTATCCAACTTTTTCAATACATGATTTGTAAATCAAGCGCACACACTTGACAAATAGCGTCATTCGAAAACGACTGTTATGAATAATGAAAAGGTGAATGATTTACTAGAAAGCTGGGATGTTTTACTACCACGTGTAAAAAAATATCAGATGTTTAAACACATACTTTTATCAGATTCGAGTGAGAAGCTTTACAAAACTAAAAACTCATGTGGAATGAAAACTAAACGTTTTCTTTTTTCATAGGCAAACCAAAGCTTGTAAAGGAAAAAATAGTTGATGAAACAATGTGGAGTGGTCTTATATACCGTCCAAATTTTTTACAACATGAAAATCAGAAAAATGTATTTTCCTATTTTTTGCTCGACCCGGCCCAGCGTGCAGTGTAAACACCCTGGGCAGCCTAAGTACAGATGACTCGATGTTTTTGGACTGTAATTAAACGCGCGAAGCGAACTATGCGGTTGTCACTACAGGTATGCGCCCACACCTTCCCCCTCTGCACAAAACCGGCACAGGGCCACTGCGCATCTTGACGTCATAGCTCATGCTACATCTCGTCAACTATATGTAGATGTAGATATTCAGCTTCAGCTTTGAGGTATGCTGGCTTCCTAGCCTTTTTTTTTTCCATATCACATTCAAGTCTTTGTTTTACAAGGGCTGTTCTTTATTTAACCTTAAGGGCATGTATTATCGCCAAGTGCAAAGGCTGAAGAAGCCTGGTGCAATTGGGTGCCAGGAAAATTACTTTCACATTTCTCAGAAAAGAAACATCTGGAGGATGTATTGCACATCTATCTATAAACACCTTTCTTGCAACATTTTCCATTTTGGATTCAAATTCTTGAAGGAAAAAAATAATAATAGCTTGCTAGTAATCCACAGAAGAAAACTTTATATGGAGGAACATTATAAAGAGGTTTCACTTAAATTGCACTGTTTCAACAATAAATCCCGAGTGAATTTGAAAACTGGAAAAGGGTGTGTTAATTTTTTTTATTTCTGGCAGTATATAAACATTGACAAAGTTTATAGATGCATATGATATGTGTTTTATTGTGAAAATGTAAATGTATTCAAAGATAAAAATGAAATAAATAAGATATTAGCAAGAAAATTGTTAAAAATAAATGTAATATTTATTTCTGAGATATTCTGTGTGCAGGCAGTAGGCAAATAGTTCTAAGCTGCCTCCAAGACTCTTGTTCTGATGGCTCACATTAATAGGACCAAGATTATTCCCAACTTCCTGAAAATTTTTTATTTGCAGCTGTTAGAGAATGTTCATCACCACTCCCACCACCAATGTATGATAAACAAAAGTAACTATTTCCTATTTTATTGATTATATATAGACACAAACATTTATTTTTCCCTTGTTCTGTGTGGAAGTGGACCAGGAAACCAAGTAACTAGTAGTGTAGTGGTGCTGAGTTCCCTCCACCACGCGCCTTTGGGTGGAGAAAGTACAGCAAAAGGATCTTAGTGTCCAATACATTTCCTGAATCGGAAACTGAGAGAGCAGAAAAAGACATAGAACAGAGGTCTATGAGCCAGTGTTACTGTTATTTTGCCATGCAGTCGACTTGAAAATATCATATGATTTTTGCTGTCAGTTTACGAATTTGCACAAAACATAATTATTCTTAGCTTCCTAATTGTTGCACCGAACAGTTGTGAACAATACACTTCTGACATTGGTTATACAGCTGACGGAAACTGTCAGCAAGCACTACTTATGAAATACCTCGAAGCACTGACGTCATGTATTGTTGGATCTTCGCAACCATTGCGAAGTATAGCCCTTCAGGGCTAATTTAAAATGAGGAAACAGAAAGAAGCCTGCCGGTGCCAAAGCTAGAGAATAAGGAGATTGTGGACTGTGATTGTGGATGGCCAACCTGAACGTGGCTAAAACAAAAGTTGATGTTAATGCATTTCTACATTTTGCACTCCATGTTGGAATGGCATGAATTCTCACACTGATCCTCTTAGCTGGGTCGCAGTGTGTACCTACATTTCATTGCAGTGTTTTGCACAATAATGGACACTTGGTGATATGTTCCTCAATGTGTATGTGCAGCACCTCATCCTCGTCAGGGCGGTTTGTAGAATATGGGACCGTTCATCAGATTTTTCAAACACACCTTGTATTTTCTTCCCCTCCCCCCCTCCACACACACACACACACACACACACACACACACACACACACACACACACCATATTGTTTAATGAAATGTTTCAATCATCTGTCTGAATATATAGTGTTTAGTCCAACAGTTTGATATCAACACTCAGTGTACACATGCCAGTTTGTGAAAGTTCCTAACCACACACCTACTGTCACTTAAGCTATCACAAATTCCACTACTTCTGTTCATCAGTTCACACTAAAATAACCAAATACAATGAATTGATTGGAATGATTGCAAAAAGGTTTAAATAACCACTCAATTCATTGCTCTTTAGGCCTACTTGGTATGTATACCTGTTCACATAGCTGTGTGTGTTAAAGTGCCCACTTCCCAGAGGGTGAGGCATGGCAGATTAGTAAGGGCTGGTTTTCCAATGAGCATAATACTAAATATGCTTTCCTCAGTTATGAAATTAAATCCATTCTCAAATTATTCAATTTTGTACTCTAATACACACACACACACACACACACACACACACACACACACACACCACTGTTACTCAAAATGGGCTGCCATCCTCACACATGCTAGACTGACTTATTCACACCACCAAACTGTTGGTGCCGGCCGCGGTGGCCGAGGGGAATGAGGCGCTCCAGTCACGGTCTGCACGGCCACTACGGTCGGGGGTTCGAATCCCCCCTCGGGCATGGATATTTGTGCCGTCCTTAGAATTAGTTAGTTCATAAGTAGTTTGTAAGTTTAGGGACTGATGACCCCGTAGTTAAGTCCCATAAGCTTAACAAACATTTTTTGAAACTGTTGGTACATGGCGATACTTTGCCCTGTTTGCAGAATGGGATATTTGTGTAATTCGCATTACTCCACGTGATAGCAAGGGTAGATGGGATTTGTCAGGTGTAGGTTCAATATCTGCACCCTTATAATTATCAGGATGGATTTGTCATTATGGAAAGGCCAAATTATTCTCCATTCTGTGTACATTAAACACCCTTTCTCATCCTCATTCTCGTTCTCCCGTCAGCTGCAAGCTATTCTAGTGTTGTGTGCATTAATGGTTTCTTGTTTTTCCACAGTAACTGGAATCTGTCTGTCTACCACATTCAATATTTTGCATTCATTTGTTATCATATATGATATGATATGATTGGTAAATAAATGAAGCACAAAAGCCAATTTATGTCTTCAGTTGGTTGTAAATAGGATTTATTATACTATATCATATTGATTTGTTGTTGGGAATAATTATTTCTCTCAATAATTTTTTTAATAATGCTAGCGTTTTAAAAGCACATGAATTTTTGTACAACCATTTTTGGGTAACGGACTGTAAACAGTAAAAACAGGAAATCTTTCATTGCAGCACGTGGAAGTTGAACAGAAGAAACCATCAGGAGGTAGAGGAGATTCACGTGGTGATCTGCTTGACCAAATAAGACAAGGTGTTGAGCTAAAATCTGTAAGTAAAGGAGTGTTTATTTTCATGTAAGAGATATCAAGTTTTATTTTCTGTTACATTTCATAAGTTTGTTAGCTGTTGTTATTTTCTTTTATATTTCTGTATGTGTTTATGTGTTAAGCAAATAGGGACCGTATCTGTTTGTAAAAAGGCCAACAATATTAGTTGTGAGCAGGTGTGCAATGTTATACTTGGAGAATCATTAGGTAATTATTGATAAAAAAGTGCATGGAAGGTTTCAAAGTAAGCACTACTATCAGTTGACCACACCCGTTGAGATTTTATTAGATTAATGATCTGCCGTTAAATGTGGTGTTTGAAGGCTGCTAATCATGGTAAATCTGGATGAAGAATGCCCGAGATGCATCTTGCAAGATAGTGCAGTGCTCAAGATACAGTACATGTATTTGGGAGAAGATGTTGAAATGTTTCTTTTTTAAAGGACATTACCTCCTTATTTCATTATCCTTTCAAAATTTGAGTTTGTGCTGCAGTTATAACAACTTTGTTATTAACAGGATGTTCCACCCTAATATTTCTTCTCTACGTCCAGATATGTATATACTGAAAATTATCACTGCCAAAGTTTTATAGAAATGCAGTAAATTAGAGTGAGGAAGCTCAACTACTTACGTATAACTTATTGGTGATGATAAAATATAAAAAATAGACGAAGATTACTCACCAGGCGAAGGAGCACAGGTGTGACAGCATCACAAATAAATAAATGAATACACACACACACACAATCGCAAGCTTTCGCAACCCAGTTGCGTCTTCAGGCAGTAGGGAAGGAGAGGGAAAAGGAAATGATGAGGGTTTTAAGGAAGGGGGTAAGGAGCCATTCCAATCCCGGGAGAGGAAAGACTTACCTTGGGGGAAAAATGGAGGGTAAACAAATGCACACATGCCCACACATTCACACAGACACAAGTACACCTAGGCAGACATACTGTAGCCTCTACAGTATGTCTGCGTAGGTGTACTTGTGTACTTGCAAAGTACATTTTCTCGAGAATTTTTGAGAGTTGTGTCGAATGGCTTTGGCTGATTCTTTTTGTGTTCTGAACTTCATGTACCATAAATATAAATAAATTCCAAAATCCGATACCCGTGTGGTCTCCTTGAAGACATCCTTCACCGAATCAATCTGAGAGTACACATGACTAAAGCATGTCAAAATAACTATTCCAATGAGTTGAAACATACTGCTTTAAAGATGAATTCAACCTCACACAGAGACCTCTTTTCTTGAAGTAGAAAAATGTAGCTTCACCTATATTAAGAACAATGAGTATGTTTGGCACATTTTCTTTCAAAAACTGTTCACTCCATGTTTCAAGGCTTTGTTTATGTTATGAGCCATGCAGGTTGAGAGCTTTAAAAGTATTACTGTCCTGGTCTGTAAGAAATGTAACTTTTGTAATGGCTCCACGAGAAACACCTACAGTTACTAAATAATCTTCCAACTCAGAATATTTGTGCCCGATTTTGGGCAGTCAGGAAATGCTGAGCACAGCAATACATATTTCTTCAAATGCCACTCCCAGTTTATGTAAAGCTTTGTGACAGACATGTAATGCATCCATTTGTAATTGTCTGTCCATAGATCAGTTGTACTTGCACATTACCAGACTGAATTGCATGCACTACATCTGGGAGCATTTTGCTATGTTCTTTATCACCTAAGATTTGGACTTTGCTAGTTACTGTTATTCAAGAAGGCATATCCAATGAGTTATTTTTTCTTATGTCTTTCAATGTTTGCCCCAAATTTATAAAACCTTCTCCCTCTATACTGTTAAATGGCCTCAAGTCCTTAGCATGCATTTCCACAAACTTATCAGACACTAAATCTTTGTCCTCTTTCAAAATATACATGGAGTGAGGCAACTGTTGGCCAAATTGACAACCATAGGTTCCTGAATGAGTATGTTATAACTTTTTATACAATATGCATTCCGACATGGTCTGTTGATTTATTTGAATCTGTTTCATAAACACATGAAAACTTCACCCATTTGATACTGGTATATAATTACCACTTCTCAGTTTTCCCTAAGTCTCTCGAAAGTTTGACCTATTTCATTTTGTTGCTCCCACCGTTGCGATAACTGAACTGTGGTTTAAGTACCTGACTATTCTACAGTCACGGTGGCTGGATAGCACAGCCTGTTTCTGGGAGCAGGTCCCGAGAAGGTTGCCGGGCTTGCAGGAACCCAGTTGGCTGCTTTATCTGATGTGTTTGGTACACGAGCACTCTTTTGTTTGTGTTAAAACAGGCTAAGATGTTTGAAGTGTTGCAGCAGAGCTACGGGCTGGCAGGCTATAAGGGAAATTTGTGCACCTCTGGTACTGAATGCTTTAACCTTGGTGATAGTGTTACCATCTCACATTTTCCAAGCCAGCTGTAAAATATTTCATATTACTATTTGTAGTCTGCTCACTGTTCCTAGGCTTTGTGCTCTGCCTAACTTAAAGAGATGCCTTCTGCCTCTTCTCTACCCTTGGGATGTGATACACTGCTGACCAGCCAAAAAAGAATCACTCTGAAGGAAGTATCCAAATCAGGTGAAATTTGCAGCATGCATTTTTGGTGATACGTGATGCACCATTTGACATTGTTTACAACAGAATGGACTGTTCACAAGGCATCCATTGCTGTATTTACCAATGAGTCAACACTGTAGGCGTTTGAAGTGGTGTGATGAATCTCAGACATTGAGAACCAAATGGAATGGCATTGTTTTTACTGATGAATATTGATTCTGTCTGCATCACCACAATGGTTGGATTTGAGTGTGGAGACACCATGGTGAGAGACTATTGAAATGTTGCCTAATGTATCATCATACTTCCATACCCATTATTAGGGCTTGCGTGCTGTTGGATTCTACTCCTCCACCCCACTAGTACACAGTGCTAATACACTAACCAGCAAGTATTGAAGTATTGGAACTTATTGTCCATTCATACATTCGGGGGTTGCTGACAGCCACATTGCAACAGTATCGAGCACGACAACACGTAACATTCAGAGATCAAAATTTCTTTGTTTCACATCAGATTGCTTTGCTGCTTTGGCCTGCCTCTTTTCCCAATCTCACCTATCGAAAATGCCTGGTCAATGACTAGGGAAATTACTAGCTGCTACACCAAATTAACTTTACTAATATGTGGAAGCAGCATGGACTCATATTGCCATGAGACACCACGTAAACCGAATGCCGGCGTGGCGTAGGGGATAGCGTCCCCGACTGCGGTGCTGAAGGTCGCTGGTTCAATCCTGTCCACCGGCAAAAATTTATTTTTTAGTAATTAACAATTCCAGAATGTTCTACATCCTTCTTATGTTCACTTGTAAACTCTACTTGTTTCTTATGTTAACTATTCTTCTAATTTCTGGTACATTCTGACTGTGTATAAATAGCAGAGTACTCTGCTCAAGAGGCAGTTAGTGCTGCGTGTATGTTAAGTTCATAATAAATCTACTTTCAGTATAAATGCTTTGTTCAGTTGCCTTCAAAGTCAAGCCTGCTTCCACTTCAACGCGACATTGTTTAGCTGCTTCACGGTGGCTCCGATTAGGCAACGTAAAAGCGTCGCTTACACGGACTAGAACCGGAATACGAGGGATATACCGAGTACCCTTCCGAAAGTCCATATTATCAGAAGAACGATGGAAACGAAACCAGCGGTAAGCCAGCTACACATCAGACACCCGTCGGTGTTCTCTGGAGATGCTGGACAGGATCCCAACAAATGGCTAAAAGGGTTCGACCGAGTCGCCAAGTACAACAGGTGGGATCATACAATGTGCTTGGCCAACGTTTATTTCTACCTGGACGGAACAGCACAGCAATAGTTCGAAAACAATGAAGAGAAGCTGAATGACTGGGAAACGTTCCAGACGGAACTCAAGAAAACGTTTGGTGACCGCCAGCGACAAATCCGCTCGGTGGAAGAACAACTGAAGAACTGGGTCCAACAACACGGTGAGCTGACACAGTCATACATACAGGATGTTTCGGCCCTGTGTAACACAGTCAATCTGAATATGACTGAGGCCAACAAAACACACACCTCATGAAGGGTATAGCAGAAGACATGTACCAAGCCCTTCTGATAAGACGTCGCTACGACGGAAGAGTTCATCATATGGTGCCAGCATATTGAAGACATGCAACAAAGGAGGGTTGGATGAAAGAATTATGACAGACTCCCCAATGTAGTCCCTATGGCCATTGTGGAAGACCAGCATTACTTCGCTTCCCTCATACGACAAATTGTGAAAGAAGAATTACAACAGTTTATGGCAGTCAGCACTATTAGACCGAGCGAGCATCAGATTATGGCCATGGATGTATGCCCTGTAAGTGACGAGGGAGCTGCCACCGCAGAGAAAGAGGTATTTCAAGCAATAACTCCTGCCTGCCCCGCCAATCGCTCCCGACGTGAAGAATGGTGTCGCCCTGCTATGACATATGCTGCAGCCGCCAAACTGCAGTCCATGAACAGGCTGACGCGGCCACCTTCAACTCCCCCGGCAACTATGATGCCCTGCAGAAGACAACACACCACTGTGTTTCCACTGTGGGCGCTCTGGATATGTTGTACGCTACTGCAGTGAGAGAAGGCGCGTATTCGATGATTACTTTGCCACAAGACATCAGTCATCAGAGCAGTTCAATCGACCTATGGGAAGAAGCCCATCGCTGCACCATAGACGAGGTCGCTCCCCGATGCACCGCAACCGTTCTCCATCGCCGTATAGAGGTACCAGCTGCTCCCCTAGCCACCGCGCCCAGGAAAACTAAGCGAGGCGACCATCTACGGAGGTGAGGCCGCCGCAGATGAAAATCCTCCATGGACGACAGTCGCTAATATGTCGGGAAATCTCATCGACGTCATAATCGATGGCCAACAGGTCCGGGCACTTGTTGATTCAGGAGCGTCTTTCTCTGTATTGTCGGATAATTACCGCCGCACACTAAAGAAGACAATGTTCTGTGATATGGGGGCAACTGTGCTGCAGGTCACGAATGGAAAGTACATCCAGCCAGCAGGAACTTGTGTCGCAAGAATAACCATCAACAACAGGACCCAGCCGTTTGAATTTGTCATGTTAACAGAATGTAGTCACAATGTCATCCTCGGATGGGACTTTCTTCAGGCATCCCAAGCTATCATTGACTGTGGAAGATCTGAGCTGCAAATTAAGGAAGTTGTTCCAACTGGTACACCTAATACAGAATTTTCTGGGAAGTTATTTGCCATTGACAATGTGAGAATCCTGCTGTTGATGATAAGAGTTGCAGTCACAAACACAGATGACCAGTTAAACTGTGAAGTGCTTGTCGATAGTAAAAAGTTTATCAGGCTCACCAAAGAAATTTACATACCAGCCACTATCATAAGCTTCACCGGAGGTCGACGAGAGATTTGGATCACTAATTGTCATGAGCAGTCGCAACTTATTCCCAAAGGAATGAGTATCGGGACTGCTGAACCAGTAGAAGACGTTGAGCTCAACATCATCAACGAAGACCCATGCTCTGTTGTTGAGGAACATCTGACTCACCTGTCAACTGTGTTGAAGTGTGTTCAGGCTTCAGGACTCTACCTCAATCCAAAGGAGTGCCTCTTCGTCACCAGAGAGATAAAAATCCTGGGGCACCTAGTCAACGGAGATGGTGTATGTCCTGTTCCAGGTAAAGTAAGGGCACTCACAGAATTTCCAACTCCTCAGCACATTCGTGATGTGAGAAGTTTTCTCGTGCTGTGCTCATACTACCTAAGTTTCATGAAAGGATTTTGTAACAAGGCACATCCGTTACAAGAACTCTGCAGGGAGATGCAAAGTTTTACTGGGATGAGACAAAAGAAAGAGCTTTCCGGGCACTCAAGGAGGCTATAACTTCTGCACCAGTGCTAACCTTGTACGACGAGAATGCGGAAACGGAACTTCACACAGACACCAGTGGTTATGTGATTGGTGCAGTGCTTGTACAAGTACACGAAGGTGCTGAAAAAGTGATAGCCTATGCATCAAGTGTACTCTCAAAGTCCGAGATAAACTACTCTACAACTGAGAAAGAATGTCTCGCAGTTATCTGGGCTAACAACAAGTACCGGCCGTATTTATTCGGCAAACCATTCACCGTCTGTGACAGACCAGCAGGATGGGAACTAAGACTCCAAGAGTACGATGTCACAGTGGTATTCAAGAATGGGCGCAAGCAAAAGGGTGCTGACTGCCTTTTGAGGAATCCATTTGTGGAACACAACAGCATGAATGAAATTTCAGCCCTCACTGAATTAGGTGACGTTACAGCTGAACAGAGGGAAAATCCAGCACTATTAAAAACCTTGTGGCCTTGGAGAAAGGAGAACCAACCAATGGAGAGTTACAGATTATAAACGGAACATTGTATAAGAACAACTATGATTCACTGGGCCCCAAATGGCTACTGGTCGTTCCAGCTCATCTCCAGCCAGCTACTCTCAAATATTTCCATGATGCTACCATATCCGGTCATCTGGGATTCGTGAAGAACCTAGACAGAATCAGGCGCAGGTATTACTGGAGAGGTCTGTACCGATCTGTCAAGCACTATGTCAGTCACTGTAAAGAGTGCCAGCAACAGAAACATGTGCCGCAAATACCTCCAGGGCATCTCATACCGATTCGCAGCATCTCCATTCCACTGAGTTGGGATCGATCTTTTTGGGAGGTTTCCGAAGTCAACAACTGGTAACCGATGGATAATAGTCTGCACTGACTACCTCACACGCTACGCTGTCACCAAACCTGTGCTGACTGCAGAAGCTCCAGAAATCGCAAAATTCCTCGTAGAAGACTTTAGTTTGAAGCATGGAGCACCACTTGTCATGATATCTGGTCGTGGTAAAGTATTCCAGTCACAACTAGTATCAGAGGTAATGTCACTATACGACATTGTCCAATGAATGACAATTGCATACCATCCTCTGACAAATGGTCTTATGGAACATTTTAACAAGACGTTAGTCGACATGCTGTTGATGTACGTCGATGTTGAGCAAAAGGATTGGGATACAATTCTGCCAGTCGTGACATTTGCTTACAATACTGCAAGACAAGGCACCACAGGCTTCACGCCGTTTTTCCTGCTCCATGGCCATGAAGCTGAGATGACAAAGGATATGCTGTTCCCGTTCCATCCGGCCGACACTCAGGATGACTATGTTAAACAGCTCATCACCAGGGTCGAAGAAGCAAAACAGCTGGCTTGCGTACGGACACTGGAAGCCCAGAAGAAGGACGGTCAGCGGTAAAATGATAAGCACCAACCTGTTGTGTACAGCCCAGGAGATCTTGTATGGATTTTTACCCCTGTATAGAAGGTTGGACTGTCACAAAAGTTATTGTAGTGATACTTTGGTCCGTATCGAGCTGCATGCCGCCTCTCAGATGTCACATACGAAGTTGTAGACTATGAGCCGTCGTCAAAATGACAAAAACGGAGAGACATTGTTCACGTCCTGCGCATGAAGCCTTACTACGATCCTGAAGAGCAGGTAGGCGACAATGGCTTCTTGTTCAATGACTCTAAGGATGGTAATGTTACTGATAAAGCCACGACAGAAATGTCTATCGTCGATAATCGTGAAGAAGGGAAGGATTCTCTGGAACTGCCATACAGAGGACCCATGACAAGGTCAAGATCCACGACACTGCAGCTGGCTCCACAGGGAACATAACAGCGGGTCGCTGTTTTTCCAGGAGAGGGAGAAATGCTGCGAGATACCACGTAAACCGAATGCCGGCATGGCACAGAGGATAGCGTAACCAACTGCGGTGCTGAAGGTCGCCGGTTCAATCCTGTTCACCGGCAAAAGTTAATATCTTTGTAATTAACAGTTCCAGAATGTTCTACATCTTTCTTATGTTCACCTGTAAATTCTACTTGTTTCTTATGTTAACTATTCTTCTAATTTCTGGTACATTCTGTCTGTGTATAAATAGCAGAGCACTCTGCTCGAGAGGCAGTTAGTGCGGCGTGTATGTTAAGTACGTAATAAACCTGCTTTCAATATAAGTGCTGTGTTTAGTTGCCTTCGAAGTCGAGCCTGCTTCAATTTCAACGTGACAATATACCCCAACAACACATCTAGAGCCTTGTTGATTCAGTTCCGAGGTGTGTAGTGGCAGTTATAACAGTAGTGGCATCAACATTCCGTAATTATTTCATCATCTTCTTCTTAACTTCATGTGGAGCCATGTGCTCTTTGTATAGCATCTTATCTCTTCTATAAATTTCCAGTCTTTCTTGGTGCACATACTTTATGGCCAGCTGGGTAGTGACATTCTCTTGCACCATCATCGGCCGGATGGAACGGGAACAGCATATCCTTTGTCATCTCAGCTTCACGGCCATGGAGCAGGAAAAACGGCGTGAAGCCTGTGGTGCCTTGTCTTGCAGTATTGTAAGCAAATGTCACGACTGGCAGAATTGTATCCCAATCCTTCTGCTCAACATCGACGTACATCAACAGCATGTCGACTAATGTCTTGTTAAAATTTTCCATAAGGCCATTTGTCAGAGGATGGTATGCAATTGTCATTCATTGGACAATGTCGTACAGTGACATTACCTCTGATACTAGTTGTGACTGGAATACTTGGCTGGAGAGGAGCTGGAACGACCAGTAGCCATTTGGGGCCCAGTGGATCATAGTTGTTCTTATACAATGTTCCGTTTATAATCTGTAACTCTCCATTGGTTGGTTCTCCTTTCTCCAAGGCCACAAGGTTTTTAATAGTGCTGGATTTTCCCTCTGTTCAGCTGTAACGTCACCTAATTCAGTGAGGGCTGAAATTTCATTCATGCTGTTGTGTTCCACAAATGGATTCCTCAAAAGGCAGTCAGCACCCTTTTGCTTGCGCCCATTCTTGAATACCACTGTGACATCGTACTCTTGGAGTCTTAGTTCCCATCCTGCTGGTCTGTCACAGACGGTGAATGGTTTGCCGAATAAATACGGCCGGTACTTGTTGTTAGCCCAGATAACTAATACTGTTGGGGGGGGGGGGGGTCAACAAGAGTTGTCCAAGAGACACCAATAGGAAATAAAATGGAAGATTTTTGACAGGAGTAAGTGGAAACAATTTCAGGCATAGGTAAGGCCACTGTGGCTCCACCCACATACTCCTAAGAAGGGACTACACTTTGATTCTTGCCAACTACCTAGTATGGTATAGCTGATTTACCAGGAGCATTGTTCCTGCCAACATTCTTCAGTGGTTCATTGAGGCATACAAACCACCTCACCACTGTTAAGGTGATGGTCTGGGAGAGGTGGAACAATATTACTTTTGTAATCAGTTGTGAAAGAAAGATGAGGACAGACAACAGAATGTAGAAGCTCACTGTATTGCACCTCTTATGTGGAATAAAGAAACTGCAAGTGAGCCACCAGAGGTTTATAAAATATTTCAAACCACTTCCTACCAATAATTGACACATTTAATGGAATTAAGTGCTGTGGGTAAATAACAACTCTTTACAGAAGTGTTTCTAGAAAATTATGCCACATGAGACTGGAAAAGAGGAATTGAATACATTACTGAGTTTGTCTCTTTTTTTTCTTTTCTTTATGAGGCTGTGTTTATGGAGAAAATAATTGTTTATTTAAACCACAGTTGAAAAATACAGCTAAATAGTCATTTTTATGTGGAGAAGTCTTTGGATGTGTGTTAAATGGTACCCATGCAACTAATAGGGTATCTAATTATACAGTATGTTATACACATGGTAAATGTTAGCAGGAGTCATGAAAGACTTAAGACTGGTGAACAAAAAGTGGAAAGACTCACTTGGGTATGATCAAATGTCAGTTAATCATATCAATCAATTTTATGTTATTTATATAATGTGTCCATTGTATGGTGTCTTGGATGACATGAAGTTTTAAGTGTACGAGTAGCAGTACATGTAACCTGCCATCAAAGTCAGAGTTTATCTTTAGGAGAGGAACACCACCAGACGTGGCCATTTATTATTTTGTACATTAAATACTCTATGGGCAAAATTATAAGTTGAGTGCAGCAGATATCCAACAGCATTTTTGTATGTGGATCAAACTATAGCTTACTGAGCAACATAGCAGTATGGTTAGCACGCTGGACTCACATTCAGGAGGACAGTAGTTCAAATCCACTTCTGGCCATCAGGTTTAGGTTTTTTGTGATTTCCCTAAATCACTCTATGTAAATGCCAGGATGGCCAATTTCCTCCCCTGTCCTTAATATCCGAGTTTGTGCTCAGTCTCTAATGACTATATTGTGGGCAGGATGTTAAACTCTAATCTTTCTTTCCTACCTTCCTTCCTTTTTCAAACTACAGTTTCTCATAAACTGAAACATCACAGATTTGTGGGAAAGATCACTAGGAATGCTTTTTCTTTCTGCAAACAGGAATCAGAAAGTTGTCAAGTGTTGCCAAACATGTAACGAATTTTTTAATCTGAATGGGTATTGGGAAATGTTGACAAAGGAAGAATGCCACAGGGCTCTGCTTTAAGCCAAATGATTGTAGTGATATATGTATGAAGCAGAATCTTAAAACTGTTTTCCAGAAAACACCATTACTTTTGTACTCGCACACATTTCTGTAGACTCACCAAATTAATAAACTATTTCTAATATTAATGTTGGATGTAGGATCAGTTAAGTTCCTCTTGTGTGTTTTGCACATACATTGTACATTTGTGGCCTGTACCATATTTTCTTGACTAAAGAGAGGAATATACCATTAGTTACGTAAAAGATTGTATGTATGATAATTTTTAAAAATTTAGTCCATTTATAAAGTATTTTCCACTGTCATCAGTAGAAGTAAATTGTGATATTATGCATGGTTTCATGTTAGATGTGCCTTTAAAACTAACTTAATCATTTATCATATACTTATTTATATTAAAACAGGACATGGCACAATGTTGTATTTAATATTCTTTGTTTTAGGTACAACCGAACCAACGCCCACAGGTTGAAGAGACACAGAATAGCTTAGCTGGAGCATTGGCTAGAGCTTTAGCAGAAAGGGCTCGTGTTATACATTCAGAAAGCAGTGGATCGAGTGGAGATGAGGATGATGATGAGGAGGATGGTGATGATGAATGGGAAGACTGAAGAATGTGAATGCTCATGATTTATTATTAAAAAGCTGTTTTCTCTTTGAGCTTACAAGTGCTAAATTACAAACATAAATCTTGTTGCTTAAAGCTCACCCTTCAACCCCTTACACCAACTAATTGTTAATCATTACAGTGAACGATTCGATTTATTCTGAAGAAGGATTATGCTCAGAAATTGCTGATTTATGTAGTGGAATGTAAATTTGGAATTATTGAGTAAGTTAGTTTCCTGCAGTCAGGTTCCTTGGGTTGTGCCTTACGCTCACTCTGAACTGGAAATTCATTGGTTAATGCCTGTTTCTTTGTAAATGAGACAAATTACATTTCCCTTGTGTATAAGTACTGAAATTGCTAATTACTCGTAATATAGAAGGTACACTGGAGAATAACAGAATTGCAATAGGAAAAGCACTAATGTTAGGCATTGTATTGTGTTTTATATTCTTTAGGAAAAGACTACAGAAGCACATCCATCCATATGGTGAAATTTTAGTTTGGCTTTTCTCTTTGATACTTCAGTTATCTCACTAACGTTCACCATAGAATTGGGATGTGCCATTCATTTTTAAGACATTTCAAAATATGAGTTACTGTTGCTGGTTGTTTTCAGGTTTTATATGTATTTCACCAGCCAGCATGTTTTAGTCTCACTGGAAATTGTAATCATTTAAATAATTAACAAATTATAGTAATATATGAAGAATAGTCTGTTTCATCCGTTGTGTAAATTGGTTGAAACTGAGAAGAGATATTAACACTAATGTTTAGTTACGTGCTTTCTGCCTAAGATACGTATGCTTAATTCCTGAACAAGCACAGGCGATCATAAACACCAAATAAATGTAGTTTTAGTGCAGAGCGACAGTATATCCTCTGTGCATTACATGCTATTTTTTAATGTGTTGCATATCTTGTGTGTGTGTGTGTGTGTGTGTGTGTGTGTGTGTGTGTGTGAGAGAGAGAGAGAGAGAGAGAGAGAGAGAGAGAGAGAGAGAGAGAGAGAGAGAGAGGGGGGGGGGGGGGGAAGCATTTACTTGGAGGGCTATTGTTACTTGTTGGACACACTGCAAAATGAAGGGATGGTACATTTATGAATCAGACAGATGAAGGGATGACTGAAAGGCAGAGCCAGATTGTTATGTTTCACACACACACAAACCTCTCTTCTCGTACCTGTTGTAACAGTAGTATGAATATTGATATGCTATATTTTGTTTTGAATGTAAATACAGAGCTTAATTTGTCAGTAATAAATGTTGTCAACCTATCACATGGTTGATAGAAGCAAGAAGTCTAAGCAATAATCTAATTTGTGTTGAGCTGATTAGATTAGAAATTCTCTTTCTTTTATAGATCCGTAATTAGGAATGACAAAGATGTGGAATATGCCGAAAAAGAAACACACAAAAAATAGAAAAATAAACAAATACATTATGAAATGCAAGATGTCATATATAACTCAATTTTATTTTTCATTTAAGACTTGTGTACATGCCATCACACATTTATAAAATGAAATTAAAAGAGGTTTAAAAGTAGCTTCCCTTGCTTTTTTCTGCAAACATTATGTATGTATACTTCAAACTGTTATGTGTGATTAAGAAAGTAATTGCCTTCGACAGTTAACACCAGCAATTAGTGAAATATGCATCAGGATTTTTATTGTAATGTGGCAGTATATATTCAGAAGACTTAGATGAAAACGATGCATATATACAAAACCATAACTAGATGTATTGTTGTAATATTTTCAAACTAAAGATGTTAGACATTATTTAGCACTGAAATGATTTTTTGCTTCTTCAAGGCTTCACTTCAATTTTAATTATATTAAGAATTTGCCTCGTACTTTATGCTGGCAGCATATCTAGTTTACAAGCATTTGAATGGTTTCGTGTGCTGGTGCGTACAGCAAACTCTTAGATTTCCTCCATCAGAACAGAATGTTAGTTTTTTAGGAACACTAACTGTATGTATGATTGTGAAACAGATATCTGTGATAATATGTATAGTTAAAATAAGCATATTTGTTGTTACAAACTCATTTTGGCAAAATAAATGCTCCATGAGGGTTGCAGCCAAATGACACGGCTATCTTGCCATGGTGTAAAACTCATTTGAAGGTGATTGAATGGTTGTCAGCTGCGATACCATGGCAAGATGATGTCCTCTGGCTGCAAGTCCAAAATCTCGTGGCATGTGCAAGTAAATTATTTACAAAGGACTGAATATTTTTGTCAGTTAAATTTTATTGTTTAAATTTGGTTTGCCTGGCCACTACTGTAAAAGTGATGTCAGATGTTCATCACTTGAATTCATCAGATTAATACTTCAGTTAAAAAAAAAATTCAGTCAGTCATAAGGCTGCTTCAGGCGTTAAAATATGTTACTGAATCACTAGGTCACAAGTTTTGACATAAAAAGTAAGGTCTCATTAAACAAATACTTCAATTAGCAAGCTACATTATGTTAGAAACTTTTTTCCCTCCTTTTTTGGGGGCGGAGGTGATTATAATTTGTGAATTTATTGTTTCCTGCACGACTCAGATGGAAACGGCTGTGCAGTTATGAAAAACTGTGATGTGTAGGGTAGAAATTGTTACCCTTAGAAAAAAACAAATTGTGTTGTCACAGATTTTTAAATACTTATCTGAGATCCTTCTGTTGATTATTGTGGCTGCAGTTTGCTTGGTAACAAACACAAGCATGTACATTCTCTTACTCAAAGTAACTTTGAAAGCTTAACTACTGCCATGTTACAAAATAGTTGATTTTAATACCTATTGTAATTCTTCCCCAAATTTCCAGAGAAGTATCATTATTAAAAGACTGAGTCCATTATTTATTATGATGTTTAAGACTTGTAGTACATTTATTTAAAGTAAATAATGGATAAATTGCTGTATACTGTAGCTATATTCTATACTTCCCTCAGCAGCAATTGGGATCTGCACCTCGTATTTGATACTTAAACTAATAATCTTCCACAGTATGCTCGTGGAGCATTGTAATATTAATTTGATCATCTCATGAGGCGGTGGTTTTGGAAGGATGTTTACACCTAGCAATAAGTAAATGTATTGTTAACAGTAAACAGTGATTATGCCATTGACCTATTTTCTGACAATTACTTGTGTGTGGGATTTCTGGTATTAGTTTTTTGAATTTTCCCTTTTGAAATTTATTATCATTGTTATTATTATAATTATCATTATTATTATGTTTTTCTCAGAATGCATTCATTAAAATTTGTATTTTATGTGAGAGATCATTGGAATACCTACTTACATGTTTACACAAAACAGAAAATCTTTGTAATAAAACCATGACTACCTCATTGAAGGGAATGATTCCATACTACTAATTATATGTTGTGTGTAATCATATAGTGAATTTTCAAAGATAACAAAAAGTAACATGTGAAAATTTTGTCAGTACTTTTGTGATTGCATAATAATGATCCAAACAGTCTCTAATTGATGGATTTGCAGAAAAGAAGACCCTTTCTGAAAGGTGTAGTTGATATTGGTGACTTCCTTTTCTCATTGATTATGGCATAAACAAATTCTTGTTCCTATAGAACAATCTCTAAAGTTTATTGCTCCTATAATTATTTAAAAACTTTTTTGTTAGATAAAATTAGTGTATTGCTTCACATCCATGAGTTATTAGTGTGTGGTGCAGGAATAAAAGGGGGGGGGGGAAGGGGGAGGAGAACTTTCTAAAAGTTGCTGATTGCAGAGACGAGACACAGGAAACTAGATTTAAGTTTTAATATTATTGTTGGAAAATTTTCTTTACTTTGTTGTATGTTTTATTTAAACTTACTATTCCAAGTAATACATGTGACATGAGTTTGTTTAATTATCTGGAACATAGAAAGAAATTGAATACACTGGGACATATATTTATACACATTATCACTATTTTAAAATGGCCAGCTATTCAGCTTAATAAAAAGTTGAAATTTAATTTTTAAAATAGGTAAAAACTATGTATACAAGCCTGTATTTTACAGAACACAGTCCATAAGACATTAGCTTTATTATTCTCCTATTCTTGTGTTCTTTGTGCTAAACAGTGATAGGTACGAAATGAGCACCATCTATTTCAAAGTTTGTTTCTCTGTAACTTCCTGAGAATTGAAGGAGGTACCACTGACAAATTTACCTTAAGTACATTTTTATGTAAAAGAGTTGATCAAACATCATGTGATAATTTGTACAAATGAAGTAGTATTATACACTTACATGTACGTCTAAAAATGACTAAATCACTTTAAAAGATTTTTTGAGTATATAAACACTGGAAAATAATGTGCATGGATTTTGTGTCATTAGAAATACTTTAATGTTATTTTCTCTTTATTTAGAAGTTTTTTTTTTTTTTTAGTTTCACAGTAATTTTTGTGTGACTGCTTGGTAATCTAAAATTCTGATGAATTGTTTTTTGTTCAGTTATATCATGTGAAATGTAATTCCTACAGCTCAGTGTGAAGTAATTGTTTGAATTATTGGTTTACTTTGATCATTACATATTTCTTACTAATTTATTAATTATTTCTGTACACACAATTTAATTTATGAGAGCTAATTAAAATTTTGTTGTTAATTGTTGTAAACTAAAGTTGATTAATTTTTTGTGTTGGTTATATAGCTGAGCAAGTCAGACTGTTGAAGAGAAGTGATGCACCACTATTCATATGCCGTCTTGACCCTAATATAAGTTACAGTTTATACACATTTTCAGGATCCAAAACACTCCCCCACACTCCAGAATTGAGCCCAAAGCAAACAGAAGTTCTGAAAAATTGGTGCTAGGAGCTGCCACAAGTAATTTTTGCTGTTAAAGATAAACAGTGCTACACATGCTTTGCAGGTGCAAAGATAAATATTGGCACAAAAATTCTGCACTACAGAAAGTATGAACAAAAGAGAGAGAGAGAGAGAGAGAGAGAGAGAGAGAGAGAGAAGAAAAGACAAACCTTATTTTTTATGAGTTCAGACTATTGAATTTTAACACACAATCCAACAAAGGAAATAGAAATGAAGTATTGTTAATCTCTAAATACTTATAGCTATAAAACTAAATTTCTTTACATAAATATCATCAATGCATTAGGCTTTAGAATTCTTGCATGAGTTGGTAACCTGTGAATATGTCATGATTTTTGAATGTGTGATTGCACAGATTTAAAATACAAATTTTGCATGTCAGAAATATTCTCAAGTGTTTCTACATATTTCTCATAACCAATGAGTGGCGAGAAACATTGAGCAAATTTATAGAGCCAATAGTATAGCATTTGTCTTGTTGATATTTTTTTGGCACTGCATATTTGAAATTGTGTTGTCATTTCATCTGATATTGATGACAATACAAATTGATCCAGTTATGTTCACTGGTCCAGCTACCTAGCCCCAAGAATTTAATTACCAAAACCTTAATCATTTACAAAATTGATCATTTGAAATGGAGATTTATTGGTCTAGCACTGTGCCGAAGCATGTTTTAAACCAAACCTGGCATATGTCTCTTGGTGTCTGTATAAAATAAACAGCAACACTTTTAGAATCTTGCTTAGCAGGAATGTTTTGATGTGTTTTTCTACAATTATTTAATGATTCTCTAATGTGTAGTTCAGCAGGGCTTAATAACACAGCGAAGTACAATGAAACTGCACATTTGTTAACATACAGGGACTCAAAAGTGAAATTGTCGTTGACTGATTGCATCTGACTCATAATTTGCCATGTATGCTTCCCATGATTCAATGTATCATTACCCATATCAATACATCAGGTAGAAACAAATGACACCTGAAGTGTTATTTTTTTATCAAAATAACTTTGTGTATGTTTGACTGCTAAGCTTATGACTCTAATCTAACTGCTGTAGTTGTGTCTTCTTTCATTCTACTTAATTTGTATAACATGTTAGAATGAACCATCTTAGTTTATATTTTCAATTGTGGCCTATAAGTTTTCTGCCCTTGAATTTTGATACTAGGTTTTCAGATGTTACTTGGATTCAGGTATATTCCCCCCCCCTTCTTTCTTTTTCCTTTAATTTTGAGTGTTATTTTTGTGGTGCAGCTTGGATTCGGGTTCATTTGGTATACTGAGAAAGAAGACTGGACCATCGTTCAGGAGAAACAGGACTCAATTCCCTGCCCAAACCATCTTACTGTAGATTTTCTTGGTTCTCCTAAATCATATAAGGCAGATAACAGAATTGTTGTTTTGAAAAGGATAGTGATGATTTCCTTCCTTATTTCCCAAACTAAACTTGGCCTACGTGTCTGAGGATCACATTGTCAGCTAGTGAACAAGCTGGCCACTCCATAGTCATCTTCATCCGTATAAAATACTCTTTTTCATCGTATTAGAGCGCACACCACATAACTTGGCAGGTGGACTGGCTCTTCTGCACAGGTAGTTGTGTAGTGGTGGGGGGACCAGCAGTTGCAGCGTAGCCGGACTGTGAATTAGCTGCGCTCCGTTCCATTCCACAGTCAGCTGCTGACTGCTGCTTAGCTTTAAAGTTACGGCCGCATACAAGCTCAAGGAAATGTCAAGCTGCGAGTCTTGAACACACACGGCTGTATAAAAACTGTAATGCAGAAAAACAATGCTCGTTTGATTGCTGGGAAAACTGTGGCGCATTTACGAGTATTTATGAGTCTCTTTCTCTTGTACCTATCATGTTTACACGGCAGGGCATAATTTTCTGAGCGGCACAGAAATTCATTTCGTAGCTCAGTCGATTAACACGAAATATCTGTACATTATATACAAAGTTCTTCTAGGGACATCAATCTATCCATTATTTCTGAAAAACCACATTAGACGTTCACGACAGATTACGAATTCAAAGTAAATTAATTGTGAAGATGAAAAAGTGATAAATTAGAAATTGACAAATTTTAGATTTTTCCCTTAATTATATCTTGAAATCTGGATTTTTCGAAGCAGTTATTAAAATACTTTATCAATGACTTAAGTGACATATCACATGGAATATGTATATGTATATGTTTGGCATTGTACAAGACAAGGAGACTATCTAAAAACGTTACTAGCGACACATGTTTAGTCTTCGTAGCCTGATGCTCATCAAGCAAGTGCTTACTGATCAAAGCAACGTGTATCACATTTCGTGATTTATTACTACCCGGTGACCATGCTGTCTTGAAAGTTCATCTACCGCATAAGTGCAGTATTTGGGGTTGTATGCATTTACAAGCATGAGCAATTCTGCCCTGGTTTGTGACACACTGTGAGGAATTTCATTAGATGTTAGCCACAAAATAATTTCATCCTTTCTGGTATTTGAAGTAGGAGCTCTGTTCACTTGCACAGAGTGCACACTTGCATTGTCCATAACGATAACAGAATTCTCGGCCAGGTATGGCAGCAGTTGACTTGTAAACCACTGACTGAAGACTGCGTAAGTCATTTCAGAATGGTAGTCTTCTGAATGCTTCGTCTTTGATGACTTAAATATTAATTTATTTTCAGGTATGAATCCTGTTTCTGCCAAAACCAGTTGTCTCTCCGCACAGTACTACTCGAACTCGAGCGCGCGCAATGGCTGACTGACTGCTATTGGCGCCGGCCGCGGTGGCCGCGGTGACTGAGGCACTCCAGTCACGGTCAGCACGGCCACTACGGTCGGGGGTTCGAATCCCCCCTCGGGCATGGATATTTGTGCCGTCCTAGTTTGTAAGTAGTTCATAAGTAGTTTGTAAGTTTAGGGACTGATGACCCCGTAGTTAAGTCCCATAAGCTTAACAAACATTTGAACATTTTGAACTGCTATTGGCCAGCAGGTCATGTGGCGTGACATACCAGTGCTTCTGCGCATCCGGACCTCACCCGCCAAGTTATGTGGCACGTGTTCTAGTTACCATTTCATACACTTCCAGAAAAATGATAGTGTTTGAAAAGCGTCAAATTGTGGCCTTCTGAGTGGTGGATTTTCCTTTCACAGAATTTCCACACAAGTCGGATGTATGGGATACGATGAGAGGAAAACTGACATGTGTGACTTGTAAGCCTGCAACTCTTGCATAAATGGAACATGTCAAGCTGGCATGAAATAATTTATCCCAACACAGTATTCACCATTTGTATGATAAACTGGATGGCAGAATCAGTACTTGAATTGCCACCCATGGATAGGGTTCCCATATTGTTTTTAATAAAATTCAGGACATTTTCAAAATAATTCCCAAAAAATTTAGGACAAATGAATAAAATTCATGACACTATAAATTTTCATTCATTTTTACTTAATAATTATACAGTTCAACGTAATCTACCATACTATTGGTTGCAGGTTGCAGTAGTATAGCGTACACAATTTTATGTGGATATTACGACAAATTTCATATATTTTGAAGTTGGTTTGCTTTAGTACTTTTCAACGAGCAGCTAGAAAATTGTAGAAGACAATAAAAGTGAACCTAATAAAAAGTTTCTATTTTTGCATAATGTTCTGTACTACTGATTGCAGGTTATTAACAGAAGACACAGAACTGGTTAAATTGTACAACGCTTCTCGCCGGGCTGCAGTGGTTAAGTTGGCACCAATGGTAATAGTGGCAACTCAGATGACCAATAAATGTTTTGTCTTGACAACTTCAATTAAAATGAAAGTTATTTTTTTCTGAACAGACAAGGGTACATACAAGAAACTGCCAACCTTAGAGCAGGTACAGTATTAATTTTGCTGCAAGTGAAATGAGCAGCAATAACATTTACTCTGTAACTCGTGAAAAATATTAACACAATTCTACACTTCATTATTCATCTGTTGCCAACATAAGCACAGGAGCCCGGCGAGAATCGTCATAAAGTTTTACCCACATAACTTAAATTCAAATATAAACAAAAATTTCACACATTTCTCTAAAGTTATTAGTATAATCATTGTCTCATGTTCCCAGCAGAAGTGAGTCAATTTCCAGTTTGTCTACATTGGCTCCATCTGTAAGGGCTTTGTAGGAACACCAAAAAGATAGACTGTATAATGAAGAAAAACATGACTGACCACATGTACCTGGATTGTTGATGAGAAGTATTGAAGTTGATAAAACTTTCTAATTTTAGAAAGTTTATTTGAACTGCTCCAAACAAAAACTACTGAGAGTTCTCAGAGAGTGGAAGTAATTAGCTTCACTTTGACATCATAACTACTACTGCCTGTAAGCCTTTGTACGAGCTCGAGAGTTTTTTCTCAGTGTCATTTCATAAGATGTATTTGGAAACAAGTAATATGTTGCTTGAATGTTACTGGGATATGCATTTTCAGGATTATAACAGTAGATGTCTTGCATGTGTTAGTTTCTTTAAAAAACAGAAATAGCTTTACTGGTTTGACAGCTGAAAATCAAAATTGGTAATTTTGTACTGACATTACCACTGTGGATTAGATTTGTAATTTATGTGCTGTCTTACTGTTCATCTGACTGCAATTAAAGTTTGCACTCTTGACCTTCAAAACAATGGGAACACCACAGTCAACATAATAATGTGTGTTGCGTGGCAGATGGTACTCCACAATATATTCCGGAATTGACGATGCCAATCTACAGTTGAATTAAGATCTTGATTAAATTAAACATACTGGACCTTAAAAGAAGAGAAACATCACTGTCTGCATAAAACATTTCTTCAAAAATAGGTTTGTTCGAGTTGCGAGAAATTTACGTCACCAGTACTACCTTTAACACGTTGGCTGCCACGATGATGTCAGAAGCGCGCCAGAGCCGCCTGCTGTGGCCGCCTGCTGCCACACAGCAGCCAACGTGCTACTGCTCATGTGCGGCCTCCGCCATTTGCAACTGTAAATGCCAACTTGAACTCCTGTTTCTCGTGCTTCGTGTTTTAGCTACCTGTAGTGCTAGTTGACTCATTTATTACTCTCTAACCTGCGCTGATGACTGGTTTACACGAGCTTTTGTTTGTAGAACCGTTTTCGAGTGGTAACGCGGCTCTTGCCTCAGATGTGTCGTCTAATGCAGCCTAATATCACGTATTCGTAGAAAACGGCAAAGTACTTTTGACAAGCTACACTGTAGATAAATGTCTCTTCTGACTGACAGAAGTATTTTTTTTTTACGAATATAAAGGATGTCGTTAGGCAGGAACGTAAGAGGACAGCTTAAAATTATTGTGAGTGAACAAGCAGCGATGACAGCTACAGTCTAGCGTGTCAAAAGTACTTCGCGCTTTTCTTCAAATATCTGATATTATGCGTTATTATACGATACACCTATGGCGAGATCCGCAATACCAGTCGAAAACGCTTCTACGAATACAGGGATATAAGGGTTATGAATTTATTAATTAAATACTGCAACAATATTTAGCACTATGCCTTTTGAGATTTTCCTGGATGGTCAAGTACAAATATTTATGTGACGTTCACATAAGTGGCATTCTGCGTATTTTGATCCGTGCTGTCGTATTTTAGACGCTGTAAGGTACATACCAATGGAAACTTCCATATGGAAAACAGTGGTGGTGGTGGTGGTGGTGGTGGTGGTGGTGGTGGTGTGTGTGTGTGTGTGTGTGTGTGTGTGTGTGTGTGTGTGTGTTTAATGGAACATGCCGAACTTTACAATCTTAAGCCGATTACAGTGTGAGAGAGGCAATTAAATCTGAGAAATAGCCTACAATATGTATGTAAATGTTTGATCTTCATCTCAAAAAGTTCTCAGTACGTTTTCATGTAAAGCATAACATGCGTAATTGTTTCAGTGTTTCATTAATCGAGTAATAGGCCTAGCTATATAAAAACATCAATTGCATTTGAAACAAAGCTCTAAAAAAAATCCAGATGATTGTCCTGTTTTACTTTCCATTTTTTGATTAAAGGAATGGGACAAATTAAATTAAATTATCGCATTTATTTTGTCAGAAATTTCACCGTTGATTGGTACTAATTATCTGCTATTTTGGAGAAATCATGAGTACACACAGCAAGTTTCGTCTCCAGGAGAAGGTATATTTCCGATTAAGGGATACATGAGCTGGTTCTTAAGGCCTGAGGAGTGGCACCAGTTGTAGATAGGAGTTTAGAATTGTGCTAGGAGACTGCGGGTACTAGTCCGGCGGACTGCAGTCCGGAGGGATCGTGCTGCTCGGAGGAGGGTTGAATGCAGAATCCATCATGGACTCACTGACCTTCTGGCAGCTAGCGGACACCGAATCTACGACGTGACACGCTCTAGTTCTTGATTGGCGGGAATCGTTTGGTAGCTCCATGTTCTGGGCTCTGTTTGGCTGGCACTCTTTGGTGGGGGCTCGGTACTAGCGTGTTGTTCAGCAGTTTTAGGGCAGGTAGTTGCTGCAAGTGCTGGTACAGAGGCTTGCCAAAACTAGGGTCTATGACACCGGGCGCTTGGTGTTGAAACGTACGGCTGGCAGCCGGGATTGGGGACGGCAGCGACCTCACGTTGGCGCACGGAAGGTGCTTGATGCCTTGGTGAACGTTATCTTACTATGGAAATTTGACTTATACTTCAAAAGGAAATTAAATGCCAGTAAAAGCACAAAGAATATTTTGAAAACTCGCGACTCCTACGTGCCACTGGTGTACATTCCTCGCCCTTCCATGGGAGTGGTTTACCACTCAGTAAGTCTCTTTTAGCTTTACAATTAAAACAAAGGTCCCATGGGAGGTGACAGCGGGACAATCTTTAATTGGAGTAAAGGGGAATATACAGTGGGCATGATGATGTTATTAACAAAAGTTACAATTTACAGGATAACTACGTACTTAGTCAGACAGTTATGCTATGGCTAATCGTTGTGTATTATAGATTTAATAATTACCTGGTAACATAACACAGCTAATAAGGTTGAATGAATGTTACATGTATATCCCTTTAGGACTAGAGTATAACTACACTACGCTATGATTTACAACTAAGGGGGTTAGAACCAGTTCTTTATGTTGGCACTCAGGTACTATGGCGGGTTTGGCTGGGCAACATTGGTGGAAACTTCCCATTTTGTACATCAGTGACAATATTGTTGTTATCATGACCAGGGTGAGAGGTGGTAGCGTAGTGCTAGGTAGCACGACAGTTCTGTGATAATTGTTGGAGTTAAAAGTTATGCATATGTGCTATTGCTCTATCCGTACTGATCTGTTCTTTTTCATGTTCCAAAAGTTCATTTAATGTGTGGCGGAGATGGGAACTGTTGAAATGAGGTGTCTTCGGCAAATCGGTTGGTACAGGTACAGCTATTGGTATTTCTGGTAGGTGGAGCAAGAATGGACTGACGCTTGCATTGTAGTGGTAGCGCAGTTGTGCGGCAATTTTAGTAGTGGGGGGACACAATATCGCAATGCGAACTATTGATCAGTAGTCCACTGTTTGAAAGCTTTACCCGGTAAGTTTGTGATACCAAACGTGAATCATAGCACATTACAGAGGCAGTGGTCGGGCGGGCACAGCATACAGCCGGCTAGTGGCAATGGTAGGGCATTGCTTCCGGGTTAGCTGACTAGCACAGCTGGTTGCACGGCGAGGTGCTGACTTTCGCAATCTGGCACGCGTGCAGGTTGCTGAAACAGTGAGTATCCTTGTTATGACACTGGACGTAGGCTTGCTTGGCCTGGCCGGCTGACGGTGAAACAGGGCCAGCGGCAGGTGCTGAGCAAGGGGAAGAGGGCGGGGAGGGGAAGGGACGGCGACCTGGTGACGCGAGCGGCAAGACAACTGGGCGCGCATGGCGCTTCCTTCAAATTTCCTATTGTCCGGCGTGGTTATATTTACCTACCTACCTTCTGGAAAACAGCACAGGCTATTAACGTAATAAAGACAGCTCCTCCCCATCTATTAACTATACTTTCCTACTCTAGGAATATCCAACCACACGTCACAAAAATTCTCCCTTACACATAATAGTAAATAACAAGGCTTACCCTAGGAGTAACTATCCTACAATTACCTTCTACGGCTTTTGTGCTATGGTGTCACATTATCTTTAACTTACATTTCCGTCCCCTAACATTTAGCTTTACGGGTCCCTCGATCGTAGACCTTAGGGATGCCTAGATCTCAGCGGGTATTAATGATGGGTAGGGGGAACTATAGGTTCCGTCGGCTTTATCTTTCTCGGTCGTCCCGGTTTCCTAGGTGTGGCTGGTTCAACTACTGCCGGACGTGGCGTGACCTGACCATGATAGGGCTTCAGCCTATCGAAGTGTACAACCACGGTGTGGCCTGTCAACTGCACTTCGGCATTGACGGGTGATGTGAGACATATTATTTGGTACGGTCCCTCAAACAATGGAGTGAACTTTTTGGTTTGTCCTTCTTTAACCACGGTATTTTGTACCAATAACCAGTCTCCAATTTTGTAGTGTGGCAAGGTAGCTCCCTTATTCCCGCAGCGTAACTGCCGGTCAGTGGTTTTCCTATTGCTTTTCTGTAGTTTCCTCCAGATGTCTTTTAACCGGTGTGCCAGGCTTTTTCACTTCCTAAACATCCACACCCGGTGGCAACGCAGAGAGTTCATAATGTGGCCATAGATGACTTTGTACGGCATAAGACCCGTTGATTCATGCACTCGGCTGTTATGTGCCGAGACCACGAAGACTAGGTAGTGTGAGTGCTATTCACGTAATGTGCAAGCATCTTAACAATGGTCTTATGCACTCGTTATACCCGGCCATTGGCTTTCGGATGGAACGGTCAAGTTCCCCACTTCCTTATCCTCAATAACTTACAGACTTTGACAAACAGATGGACATAAAATTCGTTCTTCGGTCCGTAAGTAGGGCTTCTGGGCTCCCATAGGGCAATACCACTCGGTTAATGAAAGCTTGTGTCTCTGCTGACATGTCTGCGAGGGGGACTAAGATTAGGAACCTAGAAAAATGGTCGATAATGGATAGGACATATGTATTGTCCTGAGGTGTTTGTGGGAATGGTCTGATGATGTCCAGGACAACTAATTGCCACGGCCTAGAAGTTTCCGGCAATGTTTGCATCGGTATTTGGGGTCGCTTATTTTGCGTCCTCTGTGCGCATGGTAGGCAGTCGCGTACGTACTTATCCACATCTTGCTGACATCAACGCCACCAATATCGCATTGCGATTTGGCAATTTGTAGCCTTTTTCCCCTTGTGGCAGGTTTGTAAACTGTCGTGACACTACGCTAAACTCTGCGTTTGTAAAGCTTTGGGTACCATGATCTGATTTCCCAGCGGTTTGCTTTTTTTTTTTTTTTTTTTTTTTTTTTTTTTTTTTTTTTTTTTTTTTTTTACAAAACATCATCCATTAGTTCAAAACCCGGCCACTTGGCATACTCCTGGCATTCTGGTGCAACTTTCCCGGCTTGTGTTTCACTGTGTAATCAAACTCTCTGAGCTGCAAAGCCCACCTCGTCAATCGACTACTTGGATCCTTCAGGCTTAACATCCACTGCAGGGCACCATGGTCGGTAACTACGGTGAATGTCCTGCCGTACAGGTAACACCTAAAGTAATTAACTCCAAAGACTACGGCTAGCAATTCCTTCTCTGTGGTGCTGTAATTCCGCTCAGCCTTATTGAGCTGACGGGGCGTGTATCCTATAGGTTTCTCTTTCCCATTCTGTTCCTGACTCAAAATGCATCCCACGGCAAAATCTGATGCGTCACATGACAGAAGTCCGGGTAAACCAATAACGGAGAGCTGGTTAGAATGTCTTTTACACACTGCATGGTGCGGTCGCATTCTGGAGTTCAATTAAATGTCATGCCCTTCTTCAACAGATGGGTAAGTGTTTTCGTTATCACGGCATAGTCCTGCACATAACGACGGTAGAAATTACACAAACTGAGGAAACTCTGCAATTCTTTTATGCTGGCGGGTACCGGAAAGGTTCTGACGGCCTCTGTCAAACGTGGGTCTGGGTTTACTCCGTCAGAGCTAATTATATGGCCCAAGTACTGCAGCTGTGACTCCGCAAAGAAACACTTTTCCAATTTTAGACTTAGTTTAGCTACCCGGAGCCTTGCTAGGACGTTCCTCAACCGCTCGGCACGCTCATCAATGGTTTTGGAGAATATAATTATGTTGTCCAAGTATACCAGACAGGTAATAGGTTTCAAGTCTCGTAATAGTAAGTTGGCAAACAGCTGAAAACTCGCAGGAGCATTACGCAACTCGAATGTCATTCTTAAGAATTCGTACAATCCGGAAGGCAGAATGAACACTGTTTTAGGCGTATCTTGTGGCGCAATCTTAATCTGATGGTAACCCGACCTCATGTCCAAAGTTGTAAAGTAGCGGCAATTCCACAATCTGTCCAGTGTCTCATCAATCCTTGGCAACGGGTACGTGTCGGGGGTCGTTACCTTGTTCACTGCTCGTAGGTCTACACACATCCGGTATGACTTTTCCCCATTCAATGATTTCTTTGATACTAGCACGATCAGTGATGCCCAGGGGCTAGCTGAGGGCTGTATAATCCGTGCATCCAGTTGCTCCTGAATGATTTCATCCACCACGGGTTGTAGATGGTGCGGAATTCGGTACACTTTTGTGCAATGGGTCTAGCGTTTCCAGTCGGGATCTCATGGTATACTACGTCGGTAGCGGGCAAATACTTCTGGTTTTCAAACAACTCATTTAGTACGGAATATAGTGACTCCTGGCTTGCTTCATCTTGAGGGGCCAATTTCCCCTTCAAACGCTCCTCCAACTGTGGCGTGATGGCAGGCAACTCCTCCATGTAAAAAACTCTAGCTTCTTTTCCCGGATTCTCCTTACTTTGAAAGGCCGGTACTTCTTCGGCTTCCACGCACTGGACACTCGCCAGTACGGTTCCACGTGGTATTATTGCTTCTTTTGTACCAAAATTATCGATACTCACGGGTATCCGGAATTTTCCTCCTTCACTCTCGGCATTGCACAGGCTTCTTTTTACGTGTACTCGCATCTTGTCCAAAACCTCGTTTCTGGCGAGCGGTTTGACCAAAAGCGCGGTTGGACTTAGGTGACGGGATTCGAATGTTACCCAGAGGACCCTTCCTGTTCCACCGTTTATCGTCACAGGGGTTGTTGCTTTCAGCACTGCAGTAAGCGGCTCCGCGGAGTCTCGGGAAAAGGAGCCTTTCTCCGGACCTCCTCGCGTCTGAACAGTGTGACCACTACCAAAACGATGCACTACATCATCGAATTGAACTGCTTGTGATTGGTAGTCCCCTAATCCTCGGATCCGGCAACGGAGTGGTTCCAATGGTTTCTTGTTACTCTAGACAGGAATAAAATACTCACTTGAGCTCTGGTATCTACTAGTACTTTTACTTGTCTACTTCCTATTCTGCCTTGCAACGTCACACTCGCCACCTCGGTATTCCCCTGGAAACTCATCGGGTTTACCGTTTTGACTCGGGGCCGGGAGGGGAGGCTGCACCTGCCCCCTTATCGTTTCCCCATCGGCTCTGTCCCTTTCCACGTTTACCCACCCGTCTGTCCGGGTTCTTTGAGCAATGCATCCCTAGGTGCCCCATGGAACGGCAATGCGGGCAATAGGGCGCCAGGCAATCATCTGCGCAGTGGCCATCGTCTTTACACTGGCTACATTTGGCTTCCTGCGTAAACACCCATTTTTGCTCACAGTTCCGTGTCGGTGCGGCTACAAACCTCTTCGATTCCTCATGTAACATCGCCAATCTGGCGGCCTCGTGTAGTGTAGGGGGAAAGATACTTTCACTTCTCCTCCTATTTGCGGGTCAATACCTCTTACGAAAACATCCACTACCCTGGCCTCGGCTTCCTCCAACAATACTTCATCCCTTATGACATCCCTGGTTAACTTATAGGTCTTGCAAGAAACAGCTCTAATCCGGTCCGCGTATGCGTCATAACCCTCACCAGACTTGAGTCGCATTGTAAACAGCTGATCCCGGTAGTAACTAGCCCCTCGCTTATCCATAAACCTTTGCCTCAGGCCCTGCGCTAACACTTCAAAATGCATAGTGTCTCTCAATGCACTCACGGGTTCTACGAATGTGCAGGCATCTCCAGCTAATTTCAGCTTTACCACATTCACCAGAAATCCATCCGGCCACTGGCACAATCTACCCACATCGTGAATGTTCTGCAAAAAACTTTCCACATTCTCATGAGTCTTACCGGCAAAAGGAGCAATCAGACTTACTGCCTGGAGGCTATTTACAAGATTACCGGCTGGATTCACTACCATGGGAGCGGCTACCTCTCTCACCCTGCTCTGTGATTCACAACCGGTTCTACTCACTCTCCTTCCCGCCAAACCCTTGATATGCCCCAGCAGTTCTGTCAGCCTGTCCTCTCCATCACTGTCTCCATGAACTTGGGTTTCCACAGTTTCTACCCCAAGACAAGAATTGGCACCTCCAAACCTCATCCACCAATTTCTCACGGTACCTTTTGAGCTGAATAATATGTTTTACCAGGAAACGGTTCCTCTCCTGTAGAATCCTAATTAACTCCTCCTGTAATCCCTCCTTTTCCCTCAGGCTCCTGACAATGGCACTTTCTCCCACATCCACTTGAACCTCAACACTCCTCTTTCCCTGCTCTGGTAATCATCCCTGAATCAGCGCAAACTGCCTCTTGAACTCCACTTCGTTTACCACATAACCGTCGGCCGCGGTGGCCGAGGGGACTGAGGCGTTGCAGTCACGGTCTGCATGGCCACTACAGTCGGGGGTTCGAATCCCCCCTCGGGCATGGATATTTGTGCCGTCCTTAGTAGTAGCTAGTTCATAAGTAGTTTGTATGTTTAGGGACTGATGACCCCGTAGTTAAGTCCCATAAGTTATACAAACATTTGAACATTTGAACCACATAACCCGCAACTTGGCTCTGGACAGAATCTATCATGTCACCCCCGGAAGTCCCCTTGGCTTTGTCCCCACTTGCCACGGTGACAGTCTACGTATCCACACCAACAATGGTAAATAAAATGACGGCACTTACTTCAGTAATCACTGCTGTGGCGACGACGGGTGGCTTTTAGACGGCAGGCGGTGGTGACCACATCAGCGGTGATGGTCATGTCCTGGCCCTAAGCACCGAACCCAGGACCTCCCGGCTATTAGGACATCGGCAGGTGGCAGCGGTGGCGAAATTGAACAGCCAGTCGGTAGCATGTCATAGCGCGGCCCGTGACTCAGCCCAGGCGGCCCACTACAGTGTCAGGCGTGCGCAGCCCGAGGCCACCCAGTGGAACAGGCAGCGGTGCGCTACCCAGCACGGCACCACAGATGTCACTTCTAAATAACTGTTCAACTCTTGACCTCACGCACTTTCAAACACCGGAAATGCATCACAATTCTGACACCAGATGTACAGGATGGGTTCAAGAGGTGGAGACTGGGTATACTTTCCGTGCAGGGTTTGGGGAGTGATTGGAGAAATCATGAGTACACGATGCAGGTTTCGTCTCCAGGAGAAGGTATATTTCCGATTAAGAGATACATGAGCTTGTTCTTAACATTTCCACTGTGGCTGACTCTTATAAGCATCTGAGCTCACTGTAGGAAAGCATCAGCTGCAGCGAAAGTGTTAAGGCCTGAGGAGTGGCACCGGTGGTAGATAGGAGTTTAGCATTGTGCTAGGAGACTGCGGGTACTAGTCCGGTGGACTGCAGACCGGAGGGATCGTGCTGCTCGGACGAGGGTTGAATGCAGAATCCATCATGGACTCACTGCCCGTCTTGCAGCTAGCGGACACCAAATCTAGGATGTTATACGCTCTAGTCCCTGATTGGCGGGAATCTTTTGGTAGCTCCACGATCTGGGCTCTGTTTGGCTGGTGCTCTTTGGTGGGGGCTCGGTACTAGCATGTTGGTCAGCAGTTTTGGGGCCGGTAGTTGCTGCAAGTGCTGGTACAGAGGATTGCCAAACTAGGGTCGATGGCACTTACGGCTGGTGGCCGGAATTGGGGACAGGGCAGCGACCTCACGTTGGTGCACGGAAGGTGCTTGATGCCTTGGTGAACATTATCTTAGTATGGAAACTTGACTTATACTTCAAAAGGAAATTAAATGCCAGTAAAAGTACCAAGAATAATTTTAAAACTCACGACTCCCACGCGCCACTGGTGTACACATTAAAAGAGGACGGGTCAGTATTTTTGCATACCAAGACTTCACTGCAATAGCGGTTTTGAATCTGTATCCGTGTTAATTTTGTCGATTGAATGCAAGACATGCAGTTTGCTCTAAAATAGGGTATGTTAATGTGCACACGTCACTTATAGGGACAAGTGTAGTATGTGCCCCACAGTTGTTGGATTTTGAGATCCGATCCCTGTAAATGACAGATATCTGCAGAAAATCCTGTCACAAACGGTTGCAACTCATTCCGCAAGTTGTTCCGCCCCGCAACTGGAATGCCTCACTGATAGTCATATTTAGTTTCAAACGGTGGCGACCGAAACTCGAACGCCTAAGGCCCTGTTCACATGGGGATACCCAAGTCTCCGAGCGGCTGAGATACTGTGCGACCATGAGACGCTGCATGTGTAGTTAAATTGGGCCGTTCACATGGGGATACTGGAGTAGTGGTGTCGCGAGTCGCCGTGACTCGGATACCATGCCACCCGACATGCTGGTCACAGTCTGTCAAATTCAAAAGTTTGAAGAGCTTAAGGGACTTAATTGTGGGGTCATCAGTCCCTAAATATATAAACTAATTATGAACACTAAAGACAGCACAAACATCAATACCCGTGGGGGCATTTGAACCCCCGACACGGGAGGACTTGTGATACACAACGTGGCGCTCCAGAACGCACAGCTGGTTGCAGTCTCTTGGTTGCAATCACAACATTTGGTTGTGCAACGTACGAAAAAAAAAAAAAAAAAAAATGTTTAATTTGAAAATCGAGGTAGAAAATGTTTGCTACTTTTAATAGCATGTTGAATGTTTTTTGTGAGATGTGTAGCCAAGTTCTTTCTGTACCACTGCCGGCCGAGCTGAGCCGAGATGTGCAGGGGCCGGTTGGCTACTTGTCGGCGCACGCCGCTAGCCTGGCCGTTCACATTGCGCGTTGGGATGGGCCGAGCCGAAAACGGGAAAAATACACTATTCCGATTTTCACATTGTAAAAAATTTTGATTGTATGTAAGACCACCCCACATCATTTTATCAACTTTTTTTACATTACAATCTTTGGTTTGCGTTTGAAAAAATGTCTAACTTTCATTTCGCGCAAGTTTTTAGTTTCTTAACACTTATCACTCCATTTTTATGAAAGTTTGTGATTAAGATATCTTATTGTTGGACACGTGGTAGTAAAACATCTCAGGTTTAAAATAAATAATTCACCTTTTCATAATTTATAACAATCGTTTTCAAATGGTGCTGTTTGTCAAGAGTTTGTGCTAGATATACAAATCGTGTATTGAAAAATTTGCATAGCGGGCAGATTACTGTTCTGTGCATTTTAGACAATACAATACATCGAGTGAAATGGAGCTAAAATAAGTTTTTGAAATGGTATTCACACCGATATCTACCTCCTTTCACAAGTAATTGCGCATTTCCTGGTTGGTTAAAATATTCGGATATTAAACCTCTATTCAATAAAGGGGATAAAGAGATAACATCAAACCACAGACCGATTTCACTTTTACCGGCATTCTCAAAAATTCTAGAAAAGGTAATGCACAAGCAGCTTCTCAACCACCTATCCTCAAATGACATATTGTCTAGAACACAGTTTGGATTTCTGAAAGGTTCCAATACAGTATCAAGAAGGCTATTTACACCTACAGTGAAAATGTACTTAATTCATTAGATAATAAATTACAAGCAGCAGGTATTTTCTGTGGTTTGTCAAGGGTATTTGATTGTGTAGACTATTATAACCTTTTAAGCAAATTAGAATTCTATGGTGTCATGGGAATTGCTGCAAAATAGTTTAAGCTAACAGCAAACAAAGGGCGTCAGCACAAGGGACTAGTGAATTAAGCTATCAGTCATCATCAGATTGGGAAGAAATTACCTCTGCCAGAAGCAGAGTTCATTTTGTGTACTAGTAGAACAAATGATGCGTGCACTCCTTCACCAGGTCCAAAATGATATAAGTATTGGAATAAACAGCATGTCGAGCATAGTTCTAGAAAGGTCTGATAATGATATTTTTATGGTTTAAAGCCAACTCATTGATATTTAACTTTGAAAAGACTCACTACATGCAGTTCAGAACATTTCCATCCAGCTTATGCATAAAATATGGCGAAGAACTGATAGAAGAGGTTGACAGTATTAAATTCCTTGGATTACAGCTTGATAATAATTTCATTTAGGAGGAGCACACCACAGAACTGCAAAACAACTTAACAAATCTGTATTTGCAACATGAGTGGTATCAGACATAGGAGACATAAAAATAAAAATAAAAATCGCACTGACGTTTTTACGGCCCACTTTAGATTTGTAGTTTTATATGTTTTTACAAACATTTTGGACCAAAATAATAATCTGAATAATAAAAAAATTATGGTGATAAGATAATGACTCTACTACTGTGGTAATATCTATGCAGCCAATACGTAATATTCTTTCTGACCGTATTTTAACAAACAACCAAAATTATATGATGTCTGAGTTTAGCTTTGGCAAACATACTCTTTTTTGAACTTTTACCTCTTTGAACTACCATTTTAATATCTCTCCCACATTTTCATTATATTTTTCCGTTAATATATTATCACCTGTCATTATATTTTTCCGTTAATATCGTATCACCTGTCTTGCCTTGATAGTTCAAAGTTTATTTTCTTTGCCTGTACTGGTTACGAATGACTATAGGCTGGAACGAATGTAGCGTACATTTGGCATTTGGATGAGTGACTATAGCCTGGATGGAACACAGCGTACATTTGGCATTCGTAAATCAGTCATGTGACATCCCTCGCCCCAAAATCTCTTTTGCATATGCCATCTTGCTTTCTCTACTTAATGATTTTGTTACTATAACTCAAGCGTTGTCATTTCAAAGCAATGAAAATTGTCAAAAACACGTCGTTCTTAGGACAATGAATTATAATCTAATGTTGGTTAGTTAGTTAACACCTGCCATCGATAGTTCAAGAATTATGGGTTACTCTCACAGCTGTTCGCCATAGCGTAATAGGCGAGGAATTAGTTTGTGATGTACGAATATGTTACACGGTAGTTCGGAACTTGCTAGGGCGTGGTTGCTCAGCGCGCTCGGTTAGAGGGTTGCCGGCATGGTAGCTCGACGCCCTCTGTAACGAGAGAACTGATATATCTGAAACAATCAAAATAGGACAAAACAAACTAACGTCCACAAAGTACCCATTCAAACCGACAAACCAATCAAAAGAGAGAAAATGAAAGACGGTTCAACTGACACCATCTGAAGAGAAGGCCTGTGCAATGCTGTCCCACATCACATCACATCACATCACATCACACAGAGTAGGTCGCGATCACATAGCTCACTGGCTGGCTGCTGTGAGGCAGTGGGCTGTGAACCATCAGCCAGCCAGTAAGTTATGCGATCGCGAGCTACTCTGTGTGATGAGACGTGGCATGACAGTGCACAGGCCTTCTCTTCAGACGGTGTTGATTCAACGCCAATAGGAAACTGAGTAAAATTTTCAATGGAGAACCGAGCACAAATATGAACAAACGACCATAAAGCATTGATTTCATTGTAGAAAAAAAAAAACACCACTGTCAATTTTTTGGTCCCACTTTATTTTTCCTCTTGCTTCCTAAAAGGTTTTCACACACTCTTGTTAACTGAACGCAACTGTATTCTACAAGATTCTGAGTTGTTCAAAGGTAACAGCACTTTCTCTGAAAAGCACATTTGTTCTATTTTGAGAACATGCCATGAAATACATAGCAACGAATTGTAAACATAAACTTCTTTAACACACGTACGTAAACTGGGGAGATACTGTAACAGTGACTGTTGTAAATGACTTATTGATAGTACTAACATTGTATATATATTGAACACTAGAGTTATGTGAAATTTAGTATTACCACACTTATTCCATTTGTGATTTTACCTGTAAAAGAAAAATGGTTTGAAATAGAATATTTGCTCTTTATTTTAGCACAGAACAGTGTAACATGAACGAAGTCATATCTGAACTACAGGAAAGGTAATATCATCTGCGTTAAAAGTGTCCATACAGTAGTGACCATGTCAAAGACAAACATTTTAGTAGATGCATTGATTCTAATTAATTCCTTTCAATATATTCCAGAAATAGTGAATAAACGCTTAGAAAAAAATAAAAGGTAATTTGTTGCAATGTATACACTTCCCTTCTGTTTGATTAAGGAACTACACTTTCCCCAGAAATCTGGGCCTTCCTTTATATACGAAACTACCTGTATCAGCACTTTGTGCAGAATGTTCATTATTACAGTATCCTCCCAGTTTACGTGCATATGCTTCAGAAGACCATTGTTCAATTCGTTCATGGCATGTTCACAAAATAGAAGAAACATGCATTTTAGAGGAGGCATTCTTAGATATGCACAACTCTAAACATTGAAGAACATAGCTCTATTTAATTAATAAGAGTGTCTGAAACCATTTAGTGAAAAAAAAAAAAAAAAAAAAAAAAAGGTAGTAGCGGGATTCGAAGCACTGACCAGCATCACAGTCCAATCCACTGTCCACTACACTACAGCTAACACCTGTACATTGCATTCTTTAATCTCGTACTGTTCATGGCCATTGTTAACTGATGCTAATATGGTTGTTTGGACACTAGATTATCATTTATCGTACGAAGAATGACGTGTTTTTGTTAATTCTTCTGTGCGCCACTGCTCTGAAATGACAATGTGTAAGTTACAATAAGAAAATCATCAAATACGCAACGCAAGATGGCATATGCCAGAGAGAGTTCTGGGCGAGGAATGTTACGTGACATCTCCGAATGACTGGTTTTTGTTAATTCAATTGAGGGTATCAAATCTCCGTTATTTTTGCAAATATCTCTGAAACGATACGAGATGTTATAAGAGAGCAAAGTTGTAGAGAATTTTCGCCTCTACAAATTCAGTTATTCAATTTTCGTGTCAGATGAATGGTTAAGCCGTTATTTTCATTTAAATTTCAAGCTCTCAAAAGACGTTCGCAAAGGCCCACTTTTAGTGTTACTACCGTAACCTAAAAATGTCATATGGTATAATATTTTGGGATAACTCATCAAATCAAGCAAGAGTTTTCAGAGTCCAAAAGCATTTAATATGCATTATTTGTGGAGTTAATTCACAGACATTGTGTAAGAGCCTCTTCAAAGAACTGGGTATATTAACTGCTGCCACTCAGTATATTTATTCTTTTATGAAATTTGTCATAAAGAATATATCTCTTTTCTCTACAAACAGTTCGGTTCATACATACAATACTAGGAACAAAAATGATCTACAGTAGGACCTAAAGCACTTACTTTAGTTTAAAACAGGGCCCACTACTCGAACACATATTTTCAATAATAATTTACCAGCAACCATAGGAAGTTTAGCTACAAATAAAGATCAGTTTAAGAGGACCCTAAAGGCCAACTCCTTCGATTTCACTGACAAATTTTTAAATAGAGCCAAATGATGTATGTATCTATATTCATACTATTAGTATTATTATATTATCAGTTTGTAAAAAAAAAAATGATGACATGTTCTACATCCATGAAGAGCTCCTCAAGATGAAGCTATGGAACTAATCTAATTTAATCTAAACCATACAGTATTAGAAGAGCTCCGACAGTTGAGGTGGCCTTTGCGCACGTGCCTTGAGTGTCCACACCGCCCGGTCAGATCTTGTGAACTTTACCCTGGCAATGCCCAGCTCTGATGTCGAATGTTAAAAGCAAAGCATGAGCCACAACTATTTTCTCTGTAACTAGTAAACAACAACAAAATGTGGAATGTGTCAGAATGGATGAAAAAGAACTGGCTTGTTATGTGTTAAGTTACTGAATAAACTGATAAACATGAAGCCAAAAGAATTAATAAACTAGTATCGTACGAGTACAAAGTCTTGCAAAAACTTATTACTGTAATGTTGACATGCCTACCGGGGGACACCACCTTGACGAAGCACTGTCCGTGTGGGTGGAGAGGCTTGCGCATCCGTGGGAAGCTGAGGGCTATACCGAAGGTAGAGAACCTACTGCCGGAAAGGCCTCAGTTGATGGATGAGACTAAGAGTGTCCCACAACGCCCTGTCTTCCTTATCCTCTCCCAGTCCTTTTCCAATTCCTTTCCCAACCCAAGGTGTGACGCGATCCGTGCCGAGGGGTGCGTGGCACATGGGTGGATGTGTCTCGAACGGAGCCTCAGGGATACCGGGCGACCTCCGTGAGTAAGTAGCATTGTACTGCGTGGGGTTATCGTGGTGTGGACCATATAAATCCCCAAATCTCGTGGGACTAAGATGAACACAGAGAAAGAAAGTATTTTAAAAGAATCTGAGGGGCAATCTGAGACCTCAGTTACTCAGACATCGGGATCAGGACCGATGGAGTGCACTCCTACTTCTGAATCAGGGTCTACACCTGAGCAAGAAGTGGGAACTGTAACAGAGAAGTTGGATCAGATTAGGATTAAGGCCTTCTCTGGGGCTCAGAGGAGGAAACTTCTCAAGGAACAGAAGCAAAAGGAAGGAAAAGAATGGCTTCCTAAACATAAGTGGAGGGAATAAAAAGGGCTTGAGCCCAAGACCCCCAAAAAGAAACTGCCTCAGGTCGAAGGGGATACACAGGCCCCCCTCGACATCAAAGACAGGTGGCAAGAGGGTTAGGGAGGAATCTAAGACTCCCTCCTCTCTGGACAAGCGTTATCCTAAAAGGCTGAGGCAGGAAGTAGGGAAACAGACCTACAGTACTGCAGTCTCAGTCTTTAGAATGGTGGTTGTCCGAGAATGATACCCACTGGTGAGCATCACCTTGTAGCAGGAGGAGCTCGTGCAGATGGCCCTCTTTGAAGAGATTGGGGGGTACACTGGTCCAGGACCCAAATTCAGGAGGGTCTATCTAGATCGTGGTGCCCTCATTTTTGAATGCGAGGGGGAGCACTCAGCAGAATGGCTTAAGGACAAGGTGCCCATGATATCCCCGTGGGAGGATGCGAAGCTGCTGGCCAAGACAGCAGACGAACTCCGCAAGACCGCGAAGGTATCAATATGGTTACCAAAGATCCTTAAGGATGTCTCTCCAAAGACTCTGTTCAAGAAAATAAGGGTCCAGAACCCAAATGTCTTGACGGAGGATTGGAAGGTAATTAACCAAAAGGTCGTTCCAGAAGGACGAACCCTGGTTGTGGAGGTCGGAGAGAAGTTCCTGAAGGCAATGCAAGAGCAAGGCCTGGAACTGTTTTTAGGGTTCTCAGAGGTCGCCGTCAGGGTAATCAAATACCTTAAAGGCAATAATGGCAGCAAGATGGGGACTGGAACTGCTGCAGATAAACATGCAGCACAGTAAAGGAGCCAGTGCTGCCCTGAGCCGTCGCCTGGGGAGACAGGAAGTGGACGTGGCCCTGATAGAAGAACCCTATTTATACAAAAGGGGTGTATTGGGCCTCGGTGGTACTGGAGGTAAGCTGATTTATGCTAGAAATCTAAAAAAACTCCAGAACATGCATTTATGTTAGAAATGGAATCCCTTTCATACCAATGATGGATTTTTGTTCCAAGAACCTGGTGACCATCAGGATGCAGCAACATGAGGAAGGTATCACGAGGGAAATTGTTTTGGCCTCAGCATACCTTCCTTACGAAAACAACTCTCCTTCTTTGGAAGTGAGGAGACTGACGGAAGCCTCCCATTGGCAAGGTGACGAACTGTTGGTGGGATGTGATGCCAATGCCCACAATCTATTGTGGGGCAGCAAGGACACCAACAGTAGCGGTGAGCACCTTCTTGAATTTCTCCTATCTAACAACTTGGAGATCCTGAATAGGGGTGATGAACCTACATTCAGGAATAGTAGAAGGGAAGAAGTAATTGACATAACTTTTGGTTCCATGATGACGGGCAGTTACGTCAAACAGTGGCATGTGGTCTTGGAGCCATCCTCATCAGATCACGTGTATATTAAATTCAAGGTTGAAATGGGAACCAGACAGACCATGGCCTATAGGAATCCCAGGAAAATGGACTGGGAGACATTAGGAGAGACATTGACTTCAGCCTATCGGAAATTAAAACTTTGATAAGGAATCCAGCAGAGTTTGAGGAAGTAGCAGAGGCCGTAACCTTTGCTGTAGTGACCTCATACCAGGACAACTGCTCGATCACCAAGAAGTGCACAAATAGGAGTGTGCCTTGGTGAAATAACAACCTGGAAATGCAAAGGAAATAGGTATGAAGACTGTTTAACTTTGCGAGGCACAAAGGACAATGGGCAAAGTATTGTGAGGCCCTTGTCAATTACAACCTTGCCATCATATGGGCAAAGGAGGCATCCTGGAAGGTATTCTGTGAGGAAGTGGAGGGCACGGCTGCTCAAGCGAGACTTCATAAAATCCTCACTAGGGTACCAAGTAATCCAGGAGGAACATTGAGGAAGGAGGATGGGGAGTATACAAAGACAGCACATGAAACGCTGCAACTGCTCCTCAAGACTCACTTTCCTCAATATACTCTGGTGGATAACTCAGACCAGAATGGGGTTCCTGAAAGACAACGGTTCTCAGGAATTCACAAACAGGCATGGGATTTGGCCAAGGAGTATGTCGATTTCAGTAAGGTCCGATGGCCGGTGGGAACATTTCAACCTTTCAAGTCACCTGGCCCCGATGGCATCTTTCCAGCTCTCCTGCAACAAGTGGGAGAAAATCTTATTAGATTCCTATGCAGGTTATTCTGGGTTAGCCTAGCAGCAGGAATCATTCCCAATGCCTGGAGGGCAGTGAAGGTTGTCTTCATTCCAAAACCAGGGAGAATTGATCATACCAAGGCCAAGGATATGAGACCAATCAGCCTGTCCTCCTTCATTCTTAAGACATTGGAAAAGCTGATTAATGTGCATGTTGCAGAAAGAAGGTTAAGTAGGGCTCCTCTACATTCAAACCCACATGCATATCAGCCAGGTAAATCATGTGAGACAGCTCTCCACCAACTCGTTGGGAAGGTGGAGAAAGCACTACACTTTCAGGAAATAGCCCTCTGTATCTTCCTGGACATCAAGGAGGCTTTTAGCAACATGACCTTTGATTCCATGGTTAGGACAGCAGAGGTGCATGACCAAGGGACCACTATATGTAGGTGCTCAGTGGAAGAAAGGTAGAGGCAACCATGATGAATGAAAAACTGGTAATCAACACTACTAGGGGTTGCCCGCAAGGAAGAGTTCTTTCCCCTTTATTGTGAAAACTAGTGGTGAATGATCTCATTGGAGAATTAAACTCTAGGCAGTACCTTTGCCGAGGATACAGATGATCTTGTCATAGTAATACTTGGCAAATTTGCTGATACAGTCAAGAATATAGCACAAGGTGCGTTGGGCATTGTGCAAGACTGGTGCAGAAAACAGGATATGGGAGTTAGTCCTAAGAAGACTTTTGTTGTACCATTCACAAAGAAGCATATCCAACATTCAAGTTGGAATCGAAAGCTTTTCAATGAAGCGCTGCCTGTGAAGGGGACAGTGCAATATCTAGGGGTTACCTTAGATGAGAAACTGACATGGACCCATCACATTAGGAATATTTGCTCCAAGGCAAAAGGTACTCTGGTAAGTACCAGGAGAACTTGTGGCAAAAATTGGGGCCTGAGCCCCAAGGGTATGCACTGGATATACACCAAGGTGATCAGACCCAGGATCACCTATGGGGCAGTCATGTAGTGGAAGAAGGTAAAACAGCAGGTTGCTGTTAAGGAGCTTGGTAAGGTGCAGAGATTAGCCTGCTTAGCCATAACAGGTGGAATTAGCAGCACACCAACTGCTGGGATCGAAACCATGTTGGATATGTCCCCATTACACCTTTGGGTCAAGATGGAGGCATTGGCTGGTGCATACAGACTCAAAACTGGCAAAAACTGGAACTTTTTGGAATATCCAGAATAACACACTAAAATAGTGAGTGAGGTAAATATAGGAAATGTTGGGGAAATGCCAGCAACTATATTATAACCCCATACTGCTTCAACAAGCCTTTCAATATAACAATTGGAAGTAGGGAGCAGTGGGAGAAAATAGTTTGACACCGTACGGGGGATATTGTCTGGTTCACTGACGGGTCAAAATCAGACCAAGGCATTGGGGCCGGGGTATACAGGGTGCAGCCAAGACTGGAGGGCGTCATCTCTCTAGGAAAACTGGCCTCAGTATTCCAGGCCGAAATCACTGCCATCAGGGCGTGTGTGGAGGAGAATTTGCGTAGGTGCTACAAAGATCGTAGCATCTATATCTATTCAGACAGCCAGGCAGCTCTGAGATCACTGGCAGCTCCTGCAACAAGGTCTAAAATTGTTTCAGAGTGTAACAGGGTTCTGGTGGAGCTAGGGTACAGCAATAGAGTAAACTTATTGTGGGTCCCTGGCCACTTGGGGATCAGTGGCAATGGACATGCCGACAGATTAGCCAGGATGGGGGCAGAGACTCCATTTATTGGACCGGAACCTGTCCTGACAATCACCAAGGCAGTAATCAAATTGGAGCTACGTAACTGGCTCAGAAGACAGCACGTAGAATATTGGACCAAAGTCTATCAACAAAAACATGGCAAGGTAATGATGCCAAAGCTATGTTTTAAAAGAAGCTCTGCAATCCTGGGCCTGAACAGGAGAGAGATTAGACTCATGGTTGGATTGCTGACAGGCCATGGGAATTTCAAAAAACATCTACATACAATGGGAATAACAGAAGAGGACCCTAAATGTAGGATAGGTGATGAAACTGCATCTTATCTAATCTTCGAATGCATTGTATTGTTGAGTGAAAGGCACAGAACATTTTGGACAAAGAGGCCCGAAGAAATTGTGTCTAATAAAGAACTGGTAAAGGGACTTGTTGCACTGTTCAAGGGCATTGGTTGGCTTTACTAATATACAAGGAGCGATACTGCACAATAAACTTAGTTTCGGTGCGGGCAGTGGCAGGTTGGACCAAGACTGTTTTGGCTTCCCTGAGAAAATCAAATCAAACCATGTGAATGCCTCGTTTGCACCTCATGTCATGACTGTGTTCGTCCATGTTCCTCTCTGTAATTTTGTTATCCTCTTTCACTAACATTATGGTTTCTTGCATATACATTGCATAAACAGTAGGAATGCTGAATTTCATGAAACGATTTTTGCAGGATGTGCCCAGTTTTACTTTTGTGATTATCCTCATGGCCCTCTTCTACATTATGAAAACCCATGACATAATTGTGTCAGAAGTTCCACCGCACAGCACTGTTCTATATGGCAAGAAAGGGTGTATTAGTCCAAAATATACAGTCCTTAGTGGTTCTGCAGTGACAATCTTCTTATTACATGTAGACTAGATTTGTTTTTATTGTGATTTATTTATTTTTGCAGAGATGTTCAACATGCTACTTCCATGAAAGTTGTTCATCTATGTTTAAGCCTACATTACATTCTGAACAGATTTTTGACTGAATATCTTCGTTTGCAATATTTTGCCAATTTGAACCAGTAGGTTAAAAGTGAATAATATTGGTTTGATCTATATTTAGTTTTAATTTGTCTCTTTCAAATTTAAAGAGAGCTGAATTTTGTCAGTTAGATTAGGCTCACTGTCTGCAAAACAGACACAATTTTTTATTTATTTATTTATTTATTTATTTATTTATTTATTTTTTTTTTTTTTTTTTTTTTTGAGTGCTCTTTGCATCTTGTTCTGCTGGGGCCTTCAAATCTCTAAAGTTATTCTTTTTAGATTGGCCCATGCCTCTCATTCTGTGGGGGCCTCCAAATCTCAAAAGTTACTATTTTATAGTAATATATTTCCAAGTGGACGGGAGGGGGGGGGGGGGAAGACTTCATTTTGTTTCGCTACTGCCCCAGGTCTCCAACAGCCTTAGTCCCCCACTGCAGAGGTGTAATTAGCCTACAATGTAATCAGATGGTTATTATCTAGGTAAATTGTGAAATCATTTAAATAATGTATAAATAATAATGGTCCTAAAATGGAGCCCTGAGGAGCACCAAAATGTGTGTTTCTTATTCTTGATTACCTCCTCTCTATTATATCTCCATTGTCAAATACTATTTATATACATTGCTGTCTTCCTTTTAAATGTGTTTACAGCAATTGCAAGAGTTTTCCAGTGATGCAATTTTTGATAAGAGCACATCATGATGTACTATATCAAAAGCTTTTGAGAGGTCAAGGAATACTCCTGCTGCTTGGGACTTTGCATTTTATTTTTTCAAGTACATGATGGACAAATTGAATCTGCTTATTACAATCAATCCAAGGTCTACCACTACATTTTGTACTTCCTCTTTCACTCTGCAACCACTTCGATCCATTATGAAACGGATAATTTGCATAATTGATTTAATTCACAATGTGTTTCAGTATCACCTCATTAGTTGTCCCATACTTTGCCAATTTACCTGATGAAATTCTAGATAAATCCATAGTGTTTGCAGATGAGACCAACACTCTTAGTACCGGTCATACTTGTTCACATGCACAGAATCAGTGTAGCTAACAATTAACAATAAAAAATCATGTATCTACAACCAGAGGCACAAAAAAATACACAGCACTTTACAACCAACAAAATACATCTGTCTGCAAAACCTATGGGCTTGGTGCTTTAGGAATCGCACTGGGCCCATAGAATCTACAGGCTTGGTCCTGAGACTGTAAATTAAGGGAATGGATCAATAGGAAGCTACACAGAGAGCTACACTTTATAAACAGTGGACCAAAGAATAATAAGTTAGTATTAAAAATCAAAGAGTATACACTCAAACAAGTAATTTGCTTTAAATTTCTGGGTCTCCACCTAAACGACAAACTTTTGTAGTCAGAACACAGAAACAAAATAAGTGAGAAATTTAATTCAGTCTGTTATGCAGTATGGAAACTAGCTAATATTGAAATCCTCAAAGTGCTCTATTATGCACACTTTGAATTAGTAATGTCATTTTGGAATAGAACTACAGGAAAGCTCAGCAACACTAAAGAAGGTACTCATCAAACAAAAGAGGAAAATTCAAATAATGATGAAGGTGGACTGCCAAATGAGCTGCAGACCAAGATTCATACAGATGTTAGTAATTTTGAGAAAAATGAGTAAGTTCATCAGCACAAAACTAGAAACTGTTGGAAACTTAGAACAATTCGGCATATGATGACTTATTATGAAAAAAGTGTGACCTACATGGGGATGCACCTCTTCAATTGCTACTGAACAACATCAGTCAAATAAAAAACATCAATAACTTCAAGAATAATGTGACAGAAATATTGGAGAAAAATCAATTTACTCCTTGAATGAAGTTTCTGGTTATTGGAAAGAAAATCCATCTATGTTGAAACTGTACCATACTGTATGTTATTCTATAAAATTGTCACAAAAAGAAATAAACTCATTAATCATCAATCAAAATGTGATCAATATAATTTTAATGTGCACTGAATGTGGTATATAAAAATTGTGAAACATAACCCTTTATATGTGCTGCTGTAGATGCTGACCATGTGAGAAAATAAGGGCTACCACTTCTTCCCTTTAAATGTACACAAAACATGAGAATTGATAATAATCTCCATTCATAATGAGTACTTTTACATTCTTGAGTGCAGGCCCGGCTATTCCATACCTGTATAGTGCCAACTAAATTAACTTTCTTGACAGTTGAGTCAATGAAACTTGTGGCAGGAATATAGTCTTATTAACTATTATCCAACTACTTCTTGAAATAATTCACCTCCTTTTAACTTTAAAAAGTACAAACATTTTTATTGTATTTAAAGTACAATAGAAGTATTATCTGACCTTTTACATTCGGTTTACAATCAAGAAGTATGAATAACGAACAATGTTCTGTGTGTACTCTTAGACTTGTCCAGACACTTGCTAAAGTCAAGTGTTCCTTCAGAAAGAAAATTCTCCCACAGTATTCCAGCCTTTTAAATAAATTCCCCCATAAATAAAAGCGGATATATCTTGTGTCTTATCTTGTGCCTTATGTGATGTAAAACATGTTACATCACATATCCCTCCACTCAAACACAAGATATCCCCCTTTTTCCCATGTATCCAATAAACTTTAAACTACATAAGAGTACATATGTTATAACACAATCCACCTGGGGGTGAAGCTGACTTCTGCTTGTGGGGCCCCTGCTAAGGTAGTTGGAATTAAATTACCACTACTGAACTGAACATCAGCATTCCAGAAGCACTAAACTAAAGATATACAGATCGAATCATGAGATCTAATAAACGGTTCTTTTCAGAACCCACTCTGATTGTAATTTCAGTGGACATTGAAGGCTTGACATCACCGAAACAACAATTGCTACACAAACTATGCCAAGAACAGAAATGCGATGTTTTATGCATTCAGGAAACTCATAAAGATAACCATCAGAATCGACCATATATACCAGGTCTGAAGTTAGTTGCAGAAATAACACATCCTAAAAATGGTAGGGCCATTTTTATGAAACCAGAAATCCAAGTTGAGAGTGTCCACTGTACAATCAACCACAACATCGAGATAATCTCTCTAGAATCACCTCTGTATAATCAGCAACTGTGTAATCACCTCTGTCCATAAGCCTCCTTCAGAAAGTTTCTCCTTTGCGCCAGTTCAAAATTTCAATCCAGAGAAGGCATCTGTAGTAATAGGAGATTTCAATAGTCACAGCCACATGTGGGGATACACAGATGAAGATGAAAATGGAGAAGCTGTTCTTTCTTGGACTGAAAGTAACCAACTCTCTCTCATCCATGACGGCAAATACCTGCATCCTTCAACAGTGGGGGATGACAATGAGGATTTAATCCAGACCTCCTCTTTGTAAGAGAGGGTATAGCACAACAATGTCGTAAATCTGTGAATGTGTCAGCTACTTCCTATTATAAGACCTCAAGAAACACGCTTTGGGTGACGATACAACTTTCCGAAATGTTGGATGAGAAAGTTCAGACTATCCCAGCCATACCTGAAGAATATGAACATTTTGTTGATGTTGTGAATCTCTGCTCTCGGACATATATATTCCAAGAAGATGTAGGACAAACTATATTCAAGGGGTAACTGCAGAGGGAGCAGTATTACTAGATGAATATTACAAATCATACAATGAAAACCCATTTAGTGAGGAAACCTCCAATGTTGCAGTGTGTATTCTATCTTCAATCTCTGAGGCAAAGAGGGACCAATGGGAGAAACTGATGGCAGACTGTGATATGAGTAGGAGCAGTCAAGGGGGTTGGAGATTATTACGTTCTCAAACAAGCAATCATGCAACTGTCAAAGCTGACAAAATTGCATGCCAGCTCATCAAAAATGGAAAATCTACTAGCACCAGCAAGACTAGCAAGAAGATATTAGAGAGAAAATCTGATCGAAACCAGTATTCTACATCAATGTTTTACTCAGACTGAGCTTGAGTATGCACTGAACAAAACCAAGAATGGTAAAGCTGCTGGCCTTGATGACATAAGAGTTGAGCAAACTGAGAACTTCAGTCCAGCCACGAAGCACTGGCTAACAGAACTGATGAACAACTGTATCTAATCATGAAAGATCCTGAAATTATGGAGGAATGCCAGAGTCATAGCTATTCACAAGCCAGGTAAGGCTCCAAATAATCCAAAGAGTTATCAGCCTATCTTGCTCCTTTGCCATCTATACAAGATCCTAGAAAGACTCATACTCCATAGACTAATGGAGAAGTTAGAGGCAGTCTACATACTGCAGCAAGCTGGATTCAGAACTGGGAAGAGCTGTACATCTCAAGTGCTGAAACTAACACAGCACATCAAAGATGGTTTCGAAAGGAAACATATTACTGGAGCAGTATTTATTGACCTTACAGCTGCATATGAGACTGTAAACCATACATGACTCCTTATGATACTATACAATGCTAACAATGACTACCAGCTTACCTGCTTCATAAAGAACATCCTTGAAAACAGAAGATTTTTTGTTGAATTTCAAGGGAAAGAAGCAGGTGGAATTCCTCTGGAATGGATTACCTCAGGGAAATGTGCTCTCCCCATCATTGTTCAACATCTATACCAATGACCAGCCACTAACCATAGGAACACAGAGCTTTATCTATGCAGATGACTGTGCCATTACTACTCAAGACACCTGCTTTGATGCTATTGAGCAGAAATTATTAAATGCACTTTCAGTGCTGTCTGACTACTATAAGGAGAATCAGCTGAGGCCGAACCATAGTGAAACTCAGACTTGTGCCTACGACCTCATAAATAAAATGGCGAACAGAACTCTCAAAATTACTTGGGAAAGAACTGCATTAGAACATTGCATCTCACCAAAATATCTTGGAGTAACCCTTGACCATACTCTCAATTACCAGAAACACTGCTCGAACACCAAGCAAAAAGTCGCAGCCAAAAATAATATTGTAAGGAAGATAACTGACACTACCTGGGGAGCACATCCCAATACTGTGAGAACCTCTTCCCTTGCTCTATGTTAGCCTGCAGCCGAATATGCATCCCCAGTATGGCACAAGTCACGTCACGCGAGGATGGTAGATGCTTCTCTCAATGATACCTGCCGCGTCATTACCGGATGTCTAAGACCTACCCCGTTGGACAAACTGTACTGTCCTGCTGGTATTGCTCCTCCTGACATCCGTCAAGAGGTTGCATAAAAAAATGAGAAGAAGAAGGCAGAAACATCTGAAGCTCACCCTCTGTATGGATACAGACCAGCTACTCCAAGATCTAGGAAAAGTTTCCTCAGAACAACAGAGGCTCTTAACGGGACACCTCAGCAATTCCAAATCGACATGTGACATGCAAGCTGCACTCGTTCCAAAAAATGCCTGACACCTAGCATAGAATTACCAACTGGTCAACCAGTCATATGGAAAAATGGAGTACTTGAACATCACTGAACAGAGTATGGGCAGGTGTGACAAGATGTAAAAGCAACCTACAGAAGTGGGGTTACAACAATGAGCTCCCATTGTGCAAGTGTGGTGCAACCCAGATAACATCTCATTTGTTGCAATGTAGTTGGTGCCCTAAAACATGCACAGTACAAGATCTGCTTCACGCTACAGAAGATGCACTGGATATCACCAGCTTCTGGGCAAAAGTAGTATAGACAATTTTGTAAAGTGTGACTTTGTATATAATGTATATAATCCAGTAAAGGTTTCTTTCTATGTAAATGTATACCTAGTATTAATGCTTCTGATACAAATAAATAAGATAAATAAAATATAATTTCCTTTTTATACAAGATGGGTGCAATTTTTTTTATTTTTTTAAAATTTGAATTCCCTGGAGTACGAGTCAACTCAGTAAGAAGGTAAGTATGAAATTATACTTTATTCAGAAACAACACTTATTACCATTCCTCACATGCCAACTAAAACCTTAATTCTCACAGCTGCCACAAAGAATCAGAGTTTAAACACTATTCCACCGAGATACTGACTTAGGAAAAATATAGGGTCTTCACATGAGTCACCTAACAAGGAACATTAGGATGTGGCTATAGTAATGTAGGGTAGACATTTATTCCTTCACTACTATGTAGCACAGGGCACAATAAGTGTGACAGCAAGATTAAATAGTCTGTACACCAGTATTATCACTTTCCAATAGTGAATAATACTCAAAGGCAACAGTAGAGGCCATTTCCATAGGCATCTGACTAGTGTGTCAACCTCTCTATGGATCAGACTACTCAAAAAAAAGCTCAACGACCCCATAGCTATTCTTCATTATTATCTCCTAACCTTCCCCCCCCCCCCCCCCCAAAAAAAAACCTCCTATTCTGTTCCACCTACACATTCATGTAGGAACATAGCTCCTAATGTCAACTCCTGTGACGTATCTTAACATATTCACTCTCTTTCCTTTACTCTCGAGCTATGGAAGATTATGACAGTATGACAGGTAAGTCAAGTATGCGTCCTTTACTACACTTAATTTTTCCAGGAAACCCATCATCCCCCTTTATAAATTACACTTATGGGAGATAATGATAATAGGGTACCTACCTATGACCTATACTTATGAGGAAATATGATACTAGGGTACTTACTTACTCACTAAGAATACTGCTTATCCATGGAAAAAACTTAACCTAAAGTTTTGTGTAAATATATGTGTTGTTTGTAAGTGTTGACTTGTGTGAAATGTAAATATAATATATTTGTGGGTATAAGTATGTGTACATAAGTGTTAGTGTGTTACTCCTCTGGCAAACCTCACAGGGTAAACACTAGGGTTTGAAGTAAAAACTAAATAAATAAATATTTGATACAGAAAGAAAAGAAGGATCTGAACAATAAAGATGTTTTGTGTTGTCGATAGAAGACTGAAAGACAAGTGCTCTTAAAGAGTAGTATAAAAAAAATAATAAAAACAAAAAACTGCAACCGAAGACAAATAGAGGAGAGCCCCAGAAAGACGGGAGACACGCCCCCCCCCCCCCCAACCATGGAATGACAATGGTGAGTGATCAACAATGCTCATTTGTGCAGTGTACATGTATATATAACTGTATGTGTGTTAGTGTACATAGATTGTAGCAATCCCCACTACAAACTAAAGAACCTCCCCTAAAAAACCAACTAATAACCCTTCCCATTGTTATTAATTATGAAATTGACATAAAAATATACAAATTACCCTGTATAAAAGTAATAAAATAACGTTTGACTACTTTCCTAGAAGTTCATCTCTTCTATGTAGAGACAAATGAATTCATTCTGCCTTTTTAGCAGAAATCCATCAAAATACAGAGGACAAAATACAATGTAATATCTTACAATTAAACATTTAATTAAAATATATAGGATTTTGTATGGTAAAGACAGCTATACCAAACAAAATTAGAGGAAAAATTGGTATAACAACTCAGGATATCCAATCAGTGTCACTTTATTCAGTCTACAAAGTAGGTAAGGGTAAAGATAAAAAATGATAGTCGAAGGATTAAAACACAGTAGGAAAGGATAGATGACAGATGAAAGCTGCGTCATTTAAATTTCTGAGGGGAGGGGAGGGGGGATGAAAAATTAGTGCTTATCACCAGCCTGGGGGTTGGGGGGTTATTAAACAATTAACAAAATGTGAAATAAAAGATATTTAATTTAATTGAACTGGTCGGTGGAGAAAGGAACTAAGTCACTTTTTGGTGATTTTCACTTTTTTACATAAATGTGGTAAACGGACCAAGATACACCTTACTGTGATGAAAGGAACTATGTTTGGCTCCTTCTTGTGGGAATAACATGAGGTTTGTTTTATACATGCTGAGGAGAAAGGAATCAAGTCAGTGACTTAGTTCCTTTCTCCGCTGTACGTCGCATCCCATCAGCAAATTCAACTGTCAGTGAGCTTGTACTACACCGATTACATGCTAGATGGCATTGGTCTGCAGCATGCAGGTGTAGAAAGCACAACAAAACAGTAATTTGGCGCCAACTTCGTCAGGTGTCACGATTATTGTAGAGTATTGTAAGTGATGGAATACCGCTTTCTAAATGTCAAAAGGACATGTGTGGAAGAAATCCATGCATAACAAAAATTCTGGAAAATGTAATAAATTTGATAGTACCCAGTATCACATCTTTCCCACTCAAAGAAACTCACTATGCTGGGAAGGAAATGAAATACCTATATGCAAGCTTGGATCTGAAAACTTTGTACGAAATGTTCCTTAAGAAATATCCAGACGTAAATGTAAAATACGACTTCTATAGGAAACATTTTCATGAAGATTACTAAGTGAGAATCAATATAAAAATATTTTTGGAAACTGATGAACTACATTCCTGGGGAAGACACAGAGATTTTTGATGAAGAGATTTTGAAATGACTAACTTCAAGTGATAACTCACTGTGATATGAACTATTCTGATCTTCGAATTCGATTAAATAGTTGTTTTCATGTTCAGCTGAAGATAATTTACCAATAAATTTGAGTTTTAATCCAGAAATCTATGTCTTTGAATGTATTATACTCTCAAAAAGTACAAATTCCTTTGTTGACTGGAGAAAGGAACTATTTTACAAATTTCAATTTTTTTTTTTCAGAAGATACTTTGTAGAATATATAAAAATCATTTTCATTCACAGTATGTATGGTTAAAGTACAGCAAATGTCGAAAATTTCAATGCAATCTGTTTAATAGTTTAACAATAAAGCAGTTTTTTGTCTCTCCTGAAAAGTACAAAAAAGTGACATAATTCCTTTCTCCACCAACCGATTCAATTATTAAATGGCAAAACAGGACCTAATATCTCAGGTGTATGTATGTTTGATGGGGAGGGGGTGAGACTCAGGGTGCAGTTTGGTGGAGAGGGGGGGGGGGGAGTCAGTGGCATGGGGGGGGGGGGGAGGTGGGCACCTCTGGGTATAACAATTCAGGATACCCAATCACCATCCCTTGATTCAGTCTACAAAGTAGGTAGACTGCCCTAGGGTATATCTTTTCTTCTTTTTTCCAAATCTCACACTGTGCATATACTGTATAGGTAATCTCCTAACTAGCATGTTTGCTAAGAATACCTCATCAATTGGTTTATCTAAGAATTTTGCCTTGGCCAAGTGAGATTGTATATATTGTTTAATACAAACTTGTTGCTTATTATTCTGTGGAGGGTCTGAAAGTTCCACTCTTAACTTTTCTTGGGTACTATCAGACCAATACTTTCCCTTAAACTTTAATTTAAAGTCCTCCTAAGAACAAAATTCTTCGTCATGAGCTGCTCCCCACTCTGCTGCCTTGCCCACTAAATAGGAAGTCTAAAGTAAAATCAATCTGCTTAGAGTCCTCCCAATTCCTAGACAAAGTTCTCAAAAACAATTTAAGAAAATGGTTAGGGTGTACATCCCCATCAGGTTTGTACTTTGGAAATTGTTTAGACAAATTAAGACATGGAGTAAAATTATATCCATCTACATTAGAACTAAAGCGTATATTAGGTATTTGTGTTTGGATCTAGAATTTATTTCAGCTCTAGTTTTCTGTAATTATGCCCATAATCTATGAAACTGGCTTGTATTTACTTCAAAATCTACATTATTATCCTCTAATCCTTGAGATTGCACTGATTTTTCCTTCAGTTTTTTCGTAATTATTTCTTCAGCCCTCTGCTCCCACTTCAGCTACTCATATGTACTCAAATTTACCCCATTAAAAATTGGTAACATTTCTAATGACTCTAATTTCTGTTCATTGTCTCTGATTCTCTGTGAAAATTGGTTTTAGTTGTAATTTACAAACTATGTAACTCCTGCTGAGTAGATATTAAATCAGATCCTAATCTTTCAAAATTGTTGTTCATTTCATCTTTCAATTCTGACAAAGAATCTTTATTTTGTTGAAGTTGTTCCAGAATCTCACCTTCGATGAGGTTCTTTCCAACTCTATTTTTTCTTTAACAATTCTAGTGGATACATTTCTTCCCTTGCAATTAAGACCTGCTTAATACAGAAAGCTCATCACTAAGATTTTATTTGATTCCTGACATTCAATTATATGAGTCTCAAGTCTGTTCTGCAAGGAATTAAAATTTTTAATCAAATCATGTCTAGTTCCTGATATAGTTTCATGTAGACTAGTGCCTTGTTCTTTTAACTCACTACAGAAACTATCTTTTAACTCTACTAAGTGTTCATCAAACTTCTTTTCTTGTCCTTTAAATCCATCATTTTGTTCTTTCTTTAAATTGGAAATTTGCTAATTTAAATTACCATTTTGTTTTTTCTTAAAATCGGAAATTTGCTTACTTAAATTATCAGTTTGAGCCTCAAACCTTACAACTAAACTTTCATTCAGTTTTTATAATAACACAGTTGTTATTGACTTAATCTGTTGCTGCTCCATTCTAAATCTGAGCTGCTGATGTGTTTGGACAGGCATTCATCCCATGATTAATCTATTCTCACTTCCACACTATTTAACTAACCACAGTTTACACTTTCAAACAAGAGAAAGAAGAAATAAATATACTCACTATAGGAAACTGCAATCTGTAACTCGCGCCGTTGCTGTAAGTAGTTGATGTGGCAGCCAGGCATCTTCTTGTTCAGAAATGTAGTAACCAGACATCATCTTGGGGTGTTTGGTAGTCTTGTTATTCCCTTCAGTCACTTCTGTGCTTCTTCTTAGTCAAAGTTCTTCTCGTTGAGTGGTTGATATAAGATAAGCCGTATTAGTGATCAGTAATATCACTTGTATACTGTTTGTTTCTCCATAATTAGCTTTGGGGAACAGCTGCAAATTGGTACACAGAAGGCACCTAACCTACAATTCACATGTGTTGTGCACGATTTTCAGTATTTGTTTGCCCCTTTACATCACTGGCTTCATTAGCTATTTCATAAACATTATTAGTTCAAACTTTCATGTGAGGGCAGTGAAAGAAAAAGAGACTTTTGTAAATGATATTTAGAAACTAATTATGTATACAACTGAACCTAAAACGAATGTTTACAACTGCAGTAGCTTTGTTGTAAGATCAGACTAGCAAAATCATGTAATTGTTAAAATTCTGAAAAATGTCAATTTCACATTTTATAATTGCATATTCATGGACAATTTGAGTCCAAATCTCATGTGGTATATATATGTTATAGTGGACATGGATGGTTAGTGAAGGTATACCTTCCCTGGTGGATGTGTACCATCACTGAAAAGGCCAGTGAAAGCGTACTATAAACTGAGAAATACACATCCACCAGAGAATGTCTAGCATCACTGGCCCCAGTTAGTGGATGTGTACAGGTGTGGGAACAGATTGGGGGCAGCGCACAGCAGGTGCGTTTTACATGTAAATGGGGGAAAGGATGGAAAAGTACTGAGCTAACTTCAACCGCTGCAATGTTCAAGCAGTGCTGTCATCATGACGGTAGGCTTGACAACACTGCAACAATGGCTGACACAGTGAAGTTCTCAGAACATCTTAAAGTGGAATGGGAAAAGCTGAATTATAATAGTGTGTTTTTAGACAAGGAAAAGTATGAGTCATTCATCAGCAAGGTTAAAACACTAAAATCTGGATGAAAGAAGGACGGCGACGACTTGGGTTGTAGAATTTGGATCGGAGTCCTCGAGTAGGTAGCGGATGCTGGTATCTATTCTAATTTGTTGTACCATTAATATTGGTATAAGTTTATCATTATTTGTCATAACGATAGGGCTGAAATTATATCCTTGGAAGTAAAACATAACAGGTACATTATCTACAACAAGAACACTTCCTATTTCTATCTTTTAGATGCAAAATAATCTTTTCGGCAACTGCTGTAGAATGATTAAATTTTTCTTTGAAAACAAATTTTGATGTTTTAGATACCTTTAATTGTCCAAAATCTGAGGTTTAAAGCTCTAATACTTTGCCCAGTTCAAAATTTTGTGAAAACCCATTTTTATGTAAACTACAAATCATATCTCCATGAAGTGTTACGTGTTCCAGTTAGTAACAGTTCTGGAACATGTTGCAAAGTTCGAGTGCTTTATTCAAACATTTTAGTTTTTGCAATATGTGGGTTGTTTAATTTTGTGTGGGAAGAGATGTTGCACAGCGCACAACAGGTGAGCCTTTCATGTCGCTGGGTGAGGGGAGGGTGAAGCAGCGAGGAGGCTACAGCTGCTGCTGTGTGCCAGAAGCACTCGCTTTATGGCAGCCGTGGGCCACATTCCCTGCTTCTTGGCAGTGAAGGTATAGCGACAGTGCACAATTCCTAGTGAATGTGTACTGTTAAGGCCAAACTGGAAGCAATAATCCACATTCACTAGAGCAGCCAGTGAAGGTGCACCGTCACTAGTGAAGTTATACCTTCACTGGAACTTCCACCTACACCACTGCAGTGTAATGTAAACAGTTGTCATTTACACTTTATATTGAAAGTACAATTACTGTGTTCCTCATATATATCTCAGGATTCAACTGAATTCAAAGACAGCTTGAGAAAGTCATGTGGACTAACCGCACAAAGTTAGAACATGTAATGTGTATTTAAGTTTACTTAGGTCCTGTATAAGTGATAATGTATTTTTCAATGCAATGCAGTACACCCAACACTGGGTTTGAGTTCTTGAATGTCATTTCTTTAACAAATGAGGACTTAACATATTTGATTTTATTATTAGTTTTCTATTAATGTATTATAAAATAATGATGTCTTCTAATGTCCTGATACAGAATCCTGATGCTATATGCTGTACTTCTCATGCATTTGGATAGCAATACATTTTCAAGTATAAGATCTTTCTAGGTTACTTCGTTTGAGTTTGTGCACTATCACTTATCTTTTGGTGTGTATGCAGTGTTTTGAATAATGTTTGCCTATGTATGTAAAGAAGATGCCCCTTATGTACATGAATTTTTGGCCATGATGAGGAATGGGAAAAAATCCCTACGCTGAACATAGCTGTTTCACAGTTGTACTTTTTTTACTAACTTATGACATAATATGAGATAGATATCATTCTAAGTCAACTTTCATGTGTGTAGTCCTTGACTGTATGATCTTAGGTTGGTTAACTTATTGGCTTCTTAGGTTGTACCAGTCTAATTGAGAGCCAGCATATTACTTGCCACAGATTGAGCCAACTTGTTTTGGAATTGGAATTCTGTGATCTTTGTTTTAAGTATTTTGATAATGTTCAAGTTATTCCTTCTATATGAAAATGTAAAGCATATGATGTTGCAGTTATAATCGTTTGTATTTAAATCTGTCTGTCATATTTTATTTAACCTTCAGCCCATACACTCCCTTATGGTACACATAGCGTACACTCGGCCTTTATGACTGGGGTGCCATTTCTTTCAGCATTTTTACCATCTAATTGTCTTAAAATCCATTCAGTGCACCATTCATTCTCCCCCTTTCCCACCGTACCCCCCCCCCCCCCCCAATAGTTTTCTCACACACTTGATATGCATATTTTTCCCAATTTTACAGGCTTGCAGTTGACTGTGAAAGGAGAATAACAATTTGAGGGTACACAGGACTATATTGGACTGGGCAAAATAAAGATATTCAGCATACACCTAAGTCTTTTTTGACCGGAAGTGGAGAGTGCAATTCGTTAATTACAGAACTTCAGACAGATGCACAATGAAGAAAAGACTTAGTTTGACTTTCTCTTCAACAGCCTTGAGGCTACTGTGGAGGGCAGAGTGCTGAAACACACTCAGTGACAAGAGGGGGGGGGGGGGGTAGAGTAGGAGGTTGCCCTGATCCAAAAGACCAGTGTACGGGCTGAAGGTTAACTTGTTAACTTTGTATTTTGTTTTGATGCTACACTCATTTGTTTTCTGTTTTGCCTTTTATACAGCTACTCTGAGGATGGTCAGTGACTTAAACTAGTCACAAGAAGTACGTATTTAAGACAACATTGTATCATGCATTTTAACAAGCATATTAAGTAAGGTATTTACAATGACTAAATATTTGAATGAAGATAAACTCTCATTGATTCTCACTCATTTAGAAACTATTTATTGACAATAGGAGCACATACATTGAAATTTAAAGCTGTTACAGATTCTTCACAATATCATTTCATTAAGGTTGACACGTTTTCATCCATGTAATTGTAAATAAATTGGTTACTGTAGTAAATAATAAATTCGTATTGTCTGCTATGACAGTCGGTGCTGTCGGAGATCAGGTGATCTCACCAGCGCCACCTGCCGTGGTGCTGTGGCAGTGCGAGGTGGCACGCTGGCTGCCCAGAGTTTGTTTGCTTTTCATAAGGTGCGCCCCGGCACTTCAAATTGATTATACAGTGTCTATTGTTATCAGTGACTTTATGTCACGTGTGTGTACCTAATGTGTAAATGTTCAAATATGAAATACAAAATTCTTTAAGCATTTTCTACGAGTGTTCATAAAATTGGCGACGAGGATGGGATATATCAAAACATCGTGTTCAATCATGCCTGCCACCGTCGAAGAACTTCTACAAGCATTTCTGCAACTGCAAAAAGTACTCACCGATCATGTCCTGCAACTTCCAGAGCTCTTTGCAAACACCATCAAGGCGATCTTCAATGCACCACAGTTCGATAGGAGGCAACAGCTTTAAATTCCGAGTTTCCAGGCATATGACGACACCGCAGAAGACTGGGCAGACTACTTCTACAAGCATTTCTGCAACAGCAAAAAGTACTCACCGATCATGTCCTGCAACTTCCAGAGCTCTTCGCAAACACCATCAAGGCGATCTTCAATGCACCACAGTTTGATAGAAGGCAACAGCTTTAAATTCCGAGTTTCCAGGCATATGACGACACCGCAGAAGACTGGGCAGACTACGAGAAACGACTACGTCAACACTTCACAGCATTCGGCGTTGTTGACACCAACATATGTAAGTCTCTTTTTCTCTCTTGGCTTTTGCCCCGTCTTTATCAGTTGCTTTCACAACTGGCCCCACTTCAGGTACCGGCATCCTTGTCATTTGACGAAATGTGTACACTTCTAAATTCCTTTTATAAGAAACAAATGCACGTTGTTGCCTCTAGGGTAGCCTTCTACCAGTGCAAAAAAATTTCAAATCAGTCATACCGAGCGTGGGCCACACAGCTGTAAGGGCTCAGCAGAAAGTGTAATTTTGTGACGAAAATCCATCAGGAATCGTACGCCGATCAAATGGTACGTGACGCTATTCTCCGCTCGGCCCCTGACAAAGAGGTTCAACAAAAAGCACTTCAATTAAATGACCCTACCATGGCAGAGGTGTTGTCAATCGCAGAATCATTTGCAATTACTCGCACTGCGGGCGCTCAGTTGGATTCGTGGGGTGACATAGGAGAGGTTGCGTTAGATAGGACCGTTGCTGCCACTGCCCACAGCGAAGCAAGTGACGATGTTGCTGCTATATACCGCCCCTCTCAGCAGAAACAAAACAAAAGCAAGATGGTTCTTCAGAGAAAACCGTCACCAAATGCTCTGCCCCCTTGTCCAAAATGTTTCATGCAGCACTCGCGTGACGACTGCCCTCAAAGATGGGCACAATGCCACAAGTGCAAAAAACGTGGCCACATCTCATCCGTATGTCATTCAAAACAAGTTCAAACAATCAACGATATGGAATCTGATGCTGGTTCAGTCATGTTTGTCAACTCCACTTATTCCTCAAACAATAAACTTTTTGTCTCTGTTACCGTCCTAGGAAAGGATATTCAAATGCAAGTTGACACCGGCTCTGCCACGACGATTATTACTTCTCACACTTACATTAAGTTAGGGGCACCTCCCTTATCACCTGTTTCACGCAACTTGTGCATTTCTACCCATCAACGACTGGCTCTCAAAGGCCAATTTGAAGTACCGGTCACATATAAACATGTAACACGCACGCTCACTCTTTTCGTTGTAGACAAAGCAGCTATGACAGACTTGTTTGGCTATGACGCATTTTGCGCTTTTGGATTTTCTGTAGATGACACTATAAATATGGTCTTGGACATTGTTCCATTTGACAGAATAGAGGCTTTATTTGCCGAATTCTCTGATCTTTTCTCCACAGGCTTAGGTCATGCTGTTGCCTTCACAGCCCACATATTGCTTAAAGACGGTTCTTGCCGACTATTTTTTTGCGCCTGCCCTCTTCCAGTTGCATTTCGCAATTCTGTTAAACAAGAACTCGATAGCCTTACAACTGCGGGTGTTCTTCTTCCTATCACTTCGAGTGAATGGGCTTCTTCTTTGGTAGTGGTTCTCAAGCCTAACGGATCCCTTCGCATTTGCGGCGACTTTAAAAATGCTGTAAATTCACAAAGTATCGTTGACACGTATCCCATGCCGTGGCCGGAGGAACTCTTGGCCAAATTAGCAGGTGGATAATATTTTTCAAAAATTGATTTGTCTGAAGCTTACCATCAATTGCCTCTTGATGAGCGATCTCATAAATTTCTTGTACTCAACACGCCTTTTGGTCTTTATCAAAGGTTGCTGTTTGGCGTTTACAGTGCGCCAGCTATTTTTCAAAGATTTTTGGAACAACTTCTTGTGCCAGTACCGGGATGCATTAACTATCAGGATCATATTGTGATCACAGGGGCATCCACAGATGAACATCTCAGGAACCTTAGACAAGTGTTTACTGTTTTGCAACAAGCGGGGTTTAAATGTAACTTTCACAAGTCCAAATTTTTTCAACCCTCCATTGCATACTTGGGCTTTCGTCTCTTATGTGAGGGTATCAGTCCTTTAAAGGATCACATTGCTGCAATTGAGTCTCTTCCTCGACCTACATTCGTGAAGGAATGCCTTCCTAGGTAAAATAACCTATTATCACAAATTCATACCGTCTGTAGCGGAAATATCACATCCTTTAAATTGTCTTTTGAAGAAGAATGTGCCTTTTGTTTGGTCTGACGCATGGGAAAAGGCTTTTGAAACACTCAAATCTCATTTGCAAAAATCACCTTGCTTAGCAACGTTCAGTCCAGGGCTGCCTTTAATACTTGCGGCTGATACGTCACAACATGGAATTGGGGCTGTACTCTCTCACAAATTTCCGGACGGCACAGAGCGACCAATTGCTTACGTATCCAAGACTCTTAATGTTTCACAAGCAAAGTACTCACAGATTGAAAAGGAAGCTTTATCCATCGTTTATGCCTTAAAAAAGTTTAGCGTCTTTCTATATGGCACTAGGTTCCACCTTATCACAGACCACAAGCCATTGGTCTCACTTTTTCATCCGTCGGTATCTCTTCCTGACAAAGCAGCACACAGATTGCAACGTTGGGCTTTATTCCTGTCTAGATTCAATTACGAGATTCATTTTCGGCCCATGACACAGCATGCGAATGTGGGTGCTCTCTCCCGTCTTCCTATGGGCCCTGATCCTGTTTTTGATGCTGATGACTTGCTCTGTTTCCACGTGGATGAAGCTGCTCAGGCAGCGGTGGACGGATTTCCGATCGGCGGATATCGCATCGCGGAAGCCACAGCCGCTGATCCCATCCTCCGCCAGGTTGTCCACCACATCGAGCATGGATGGCCAGAAAGACTGTCAGGAAAAGCATTGGATCCACTCCGAAACTACTATCATCTTCGTCTGCGTCTGTCCACACTTTGTGTGGTGGTCCTGCTGACCACCGGTGATGTCACACAAAAAGTCGTTGTTCCTTTGGCTCTTCGCACTGATCTCCTGAATCTGCTACATCAAGGCCACTGGGGTACTTACAGAACAAAAAATCTGGCCCGCCGTCACGTGTACTGGCCGGGAATAGATGCTGACATTGCGCGCATGGTGGCTGCCTGAGGCCGTGCGCCACAAATGCTCCGGCACCCAAATCTTCGCTCTCGCCGTGGTCTACACCCGAACAACCATGGGAAAGAATTCATATAGATTTTGCTGTCCCTTTCCTTCAATCCTATTGCTCCTGGTCATAGACGCATACTCAAATTTTCCATTTGTCTTTAAATGTTCGGCGCCTACTACGGCCTCCACCCTTTCAGCCCTCGACAAAATCTTTGCGCTTGAAGGCGTCCCAAAAACCATAGTGTCCGATAACGGTACACAGTTTACCTCTTCTGATTTTGCACAATTCTGCAGACGCAGAGGCATCTCCCATTTCACTGCACTGCCTTTTCACCCCCAATCAAACGGGGAGGTGGAAAGGCTGGTGCGAACATTTAAAACGCAAATGAAAAAACATCTAGCATCATCCTCCACGGAGGAATCACTCCTCAGCTTTTTAGCATCATACAGATTCACACCAACGGGTAAACAGAGCCCTGCAGAAATGCTGTATAGCAGACAACCCTGGACATTACTGCATCTCCTATTACCCTCAATGGAACAGTCCACCAACACAAATCAGGGACGATATAGAAACAGAGGCACCCCTCTGTTTGGGTACTCGCCCATAATGACAAGAAAGTACAAACCTGGGCATTACAAACCTTATGGATGTGCACCTACCTGAACATTTCAATGTGAAGACGACATGATGGACATTGGGCATGTGAAAATTTTTACCATAAAAGGAGACGTACATAGTAAATAATAAATTCATATTGTCTGCTACGACAGTCGGCGCTGTCGGAGATCAGGTGATCTCGCCAGCGCCACCTGCCGTGGTGCTGCAGCAGTGCGCGACAGCACGCCGGCTGCCCAGAGTTTGTTTGCTTTTCATAAGGTGTTTCAAATTGATTATACAGTGTCTTTTGTTATCGGTGACTTATGTCACGTGTGTGTACCTAACGTATAAATGTTCAAATATGAAATACAAAATTCTTTAAGCATATTCTACGAGTGTTCATAAAAGTTACTAAGCCATGTCACTTAATACTAAATGCATCTGCATTAATCCTGATGGTATCAGAATACAAATGAGTCTACAAATGCCTTCATCTCAATAGTGACCATCTGACACAAAGAGTTTGATTATAAGCTATACTCACAAATTCCAATGAGATTTAGAGGGCATTAGGTAGATAATTACTCAGTTAAGAATCTAGGTCTGAATGTGTACTGTTTCACACTACAGAAGTTATAGGTTAAATAATTAAACATTAAATTATTATTGAGTTTGTACATAGAAACTTAATTTTGGATCTGGAGTCAAAATAGATTACTATAGCTATCACCCAACAGCTTTGGCAACTGAAGAGATTTTACACATAATTTTCTGAAAAATGGACCCAGCATTTATCTTGACATGGGCTCCTATGAATATTAAGGGCCATTATCTACCCATCATCCTCTATATATCATAGAAATTTGTAAGAGGAATTCAAATTCACCTATATTTGTTTACATATACAAGATAATAATAGAAATCAACTTATTATCAAGTGGTCAATGATTAAGGAAAACTGTGTTTATTATTCTCAAATAAAGCAAGTAAAAATTTGATAAGTAAGTGATTAAAAACAACACAGTCTAAAATTTCATGTGAGTTGTTAAAATTTTATTTAGGATTTCAGTTTTGATCATTGTACAATCATCATCAGCCCACTAACAACTCCATGATGATTACTGGAGATAGTGACAAAGAGCAGGGTGCTATGATGCAATGATAAAACAGCATTAATGACTGCAGCCTTCATGACTCTCATGACCCTTCACAACTCCAGAAAGCTCAAGATTTAACACTGAGTCATAACAACCTGCTCAACTTGACTCTCTTCACCAGTCATCATGAACTTTGTATTGTCCAATGTAAAAACTGGTTACTTGAATTAAATCCTGACAACTTGCATGAAACCTAAACCCTGTTGTTTTTAATAAACTTTATACTTATTTTAGAGTCACTGTTTACAAAAAACAATGTTCCAAAATATTCTTAAAACTGAATAATCAAAGGTTTAACATTGTTAATTATTTATGAATAAATTTCATTAGATTACAGTAATTTAGTATGTGGTTGCACTCATCTTCATATAACTATCTGAAACAAAACTGAATATTTTAAATTTGCCTCAGAACTTCCTATAACATGTAACAGCTACAAGACAGAAATTATCTGAATAGAAAACCACACCCCATAGCGTATGTCTCGACACTATGTGAAAAATAATGTAACACTGGTTGTTCTTCTCACACACATTGATTAAAAGAAGAGCAATGTTAATTTACTGTGTTTCTTTTGATTAGATGTTTGTAACTTTCTAACTAATGTGTGGAGCATCGTCATATTGCAAATAGTGGCAGCAAGTGAAGAGACTCTACTTCCTGCAACAACGACACAATATGTCTCTGAATATGTGCTCCTGTAAGTAGGAACATAAAGGAATTTCATTCAACAGTCATTCTCAACATATTTTGGCAGTTAATATGAGGAGTTTAGAATCACATGCATTCATTTACAAATATTTGACAACTCTAAAAACAATTTATTATATAAAGCTTCAAAATTTATAAAAACAGGTTCATACATGTCAGTACATCAAGTAAATACTGAGTGATCACAGATTTAAAAAACACATTTCTCTACTTTATGCAGAAATCACAGGTGAGTCACTAAAAAAGTTCTCTGCAATACTTCGTTTGCAACTTCTTTCAGTTGATTGTTTACAATCATGACCCTCTGTGATACATCTGCAGCAAATGCTAAATAAATAAATAAATAAAAATAAAATAAAATAAAAACCCTACAAAAATGGTAACACTAATAAAAATTTAACATTCAACAAGGAACTAGACACCATATTTTATATTAGCCCAAGGGCTTTTAAAAGATCAAATTAGCAATCACACCGGCAGACATTTTCAGATTTCACAAACATAATCATTTAAAAAAAAATAAAAGTTCACATTATCAATCATACTAGCCGACACTTTCAGATTTCACAAACAATCATTTATGAACACATTTTGGCACTTCACAAAAGGAAATATTTGAAAGCACTAAGAAAAATGTATTATATAAAGCTTCAAAATCAATGAAACAGGTAAAATGTCCTAATACATCATTTAAATACTGAATAATCACAGATTTTGCAAACATAATCATTTATGAACACATTTCTCTGCTTTATGCAGCAATCACAGGTGAGTCACTAACAAAATTATCTGCAATACTCTGTTTGCAACTTCTATTTTACTAACAAAGTTCTCTGCAATACTTTGTTTGCAACTTCTTCTTTCAGTTGATTGTTTGCAATAATGAGACTCTGTGATACAGTTACAGCAAACGCTAATAAAACTATAAAATAGTAATACTGATAAAAATTTAACATTCAATAAGGAACTAGACACCATATTTCATATTAGTCGAAGGTCTTTTAAAAGATCAAATCAGCAATCACACCATCAGACACTTTAGGTAAAGTGAAGTCCATTCTAAACAGTCTTTTTTGTTCTGTCTTTATTAGTTGGGGATGAACTACACTAATTCAGTGATTGAACATGATGTTTCTATGTTCAGTATTTACTGGTCCTGAAACAAAAAACATTGATTAGGAAAAATTAGATTATCATATAACTGGTGTCAATTCAATGATCAAACATAAAAAACTGTAGCATGTATTACACATTAAAAAATAAACAATGGAAATTCCAGGAAGGATTAAACAATATTTTTAAGAAGGATATGTTGTTACTTACCCCAGAGAGCATTAGAAAGGCAAACATAAAAGCTTACAAGTTTAAATAGCTTTCAGCTGTCATGTCCTTTATCAGTCAGAGAAAAACACATACACACTCACATCAACATGGCCGCTGTCTCTGGCCACTGTGGCCCAATGGTCGTGAGATGGCAGTCATGTTTATGGCTAAAAGCTACTCAAAGTTGTAATTTTTTATGTGTGTCTTTCATCAGCTGAACAAGACATCTCTGTGGTGAGTAGCAACCTAACATTCTGAAAAATATTGTACAATAGAAAATAAAACATACCTGCTGTCTATTATATAGGCTTGGTACTATGGAGTAATGCACGTTTCTAACTGAAAACCTTCTACTCAACAAATACCATATTATCAAGCCAACAATTGTGTACATGAAAACAAATTCCTAAAGTTTACTATAACATGTATTTTTATAAACAGGAAAATACTTTGTTTTTATTTTTGGTATTTTTATTATTTAAAAACAATACACATTTCTACAGCAGAACTTATACAATAAGCACAGTGACTAAAAGTTTGAAATTTACAGTAATCAATGGGATAAATTGAATTATGGACTGCAGCCAATATTAGCAATTAATGTTTATTGTTGTAAAGAATAATTCTTGCAGGAATGGGAAGAAACAATTTATAATTTTTTAAATAGATAGTAGCACTATGTTGTGTTTAGCAGAAAATATGCCATCGAGTGCTTGGCAATAAAACAGTGGAATGATATCCACAATGTAGATTTACAACTGCATCTATACTCCGTAAGGCACCTAACGGTATATGACAGATGCTATTTTAAGTACCATTGTCAATTTACCCCTTTACATTTCCTGTCACCAATAACTCATGTCCAGAATTATTGTTAGGAAGCTCTATTATATTCCCTTCATGGGTGGTTCATGAAATTTTAGCTGATTTTCTATTTAACAGTAAGTATTTACCAGGGGTGGACTAAGGCTACCAGAGGCTTGGGGCAGTGACAAAACAAAATGAGCCCCCTCCCCCCCCCCCCACATGGTCCACTTGGAAATACATGTATTAATATATAAAAAAGTAAGTTTTGAGATTCAGAGGTCCCCCAGAATGAGAGGCATTGGACAGTCTAAAGAAAAAATAGCTTTCAAGATTTGTACTTAATTAATTACTTCTTTCACACAATTGCTTTACATTATAAATTACCTTAATGAATATAGATGGTACGTACAATCTCCTCTTTTCAATGATCTTTTCCTAGTTCTCCCTGAAACATGCCACCATTACAGATTCTGAGGCAGGCAGTCACAGAAAGTATCTGATTAGTATGTTCGCTACACCTTTAAAACCCATCTTCACATAATTCATTTTGTGTGTGGAATACATATTAATTCACTAGATATTGTCAAATATTATCTGTAGACATGCCTCCAAACAGTAACCATTTCTCTTAGTCATATACACTTATTTAGCAAGTGACATGGGATAGTGGTGCACAAATGGTGCTGGTGTGTTTTGTGTGCACCAAACTCCCCCTATGCCAGCTGCAGTTGTGTTGAGACCTTCAGAGAAGTGGCTGTGCAGGTAATTTGTTTAACATGCAACTTCATAGCAAGCTGATGGTATTTAACTGGGATTGATGGTCAGTGTACGATGGATGGAAATTACAATTTCAGTAGTAGTGCAGAAATTCAGCTTCACAAATTCAACCATGTCCAGGTTGTATCATGAATAGCTGAGTGAGGGTGTCATCCTCCACGCCACCTAGAGATTTGGTCCAAATCATCCTGCATCCTTCTACAGTCATTCAATGATGACACCTTCCTCTAAACCACAGCATTATCAGAAAACAGCCACAGATTGCAATTCACTCTGTCTGTCAGGGCATCTATATAGATAGAAAATAATAACTATTCTATCACACTTTCCTGGGACACTCCTGATTATACTCTACTCTCTGATGAACACCTGCCCTCAAGGACAACATACTGAGTTCTATTGATTAAGTAGTCTTCAAGCCACTCTCATATTTTGATATCTATTCCACATGCCCATCCTTTTGTTAGCAGTCTGTGGTGTGCCACCATGTTGGATGCCTTTCAAAAATCAAGAAATATGCATTCTGCCTGTTGCCCTTCATCCACAGAACGCAAGATGTCATGAGAGAAAAGGGCAAGCTGGGTTTCACATGATCGATACTAAAGCTGTGCTGAATGATGGATAGAAGCTTTCCCACCTCAGGAAAATTTACTATATTAGAACTGAGAATATGTTCAAGAATTCTACAGCAAAGTGATATTAATAATGTAGGTCTGTAATTATGTGGGTTCGTTCTTTTGCCTTTCTTATTCAAGGGAGTCACCTGTGCCTTCTTACAGTCACTTGGAACTTTGCACTGAATAAAAGATTCCTGATAAATGCAACCTAAGTAAAGAGCCAATACCACAGAGTACTCTTTGTAAACCCAAATTGGTTCCTCATCTGGATCTGCCAACTTGTTTGTTTTCAACTCTCTCAGCTGTTTTTCTAGACCAACTATGCCTATTACTGTGCCCTCCATTTGGAAGTCAATAACATCATGAAATGAAGGTACGTTTGCCTGGCTCTCCTGTGTGAATGATTTCTTAAATGTTAAATTTAAAGCTTTGGCCTTCATTTTGCTGTCTTCTCTCACTACCATAGAATGATCAAAGAATGACTGGATAGAGGCTTTTGATCTATTTACCGATTTTACATAGTACCAGAATTATTTCCGGTTCTCGGCAAGATCTGTTGCTAAGGTATGACGGTGGTAGTTATTGTATGTTTCATGCATTGATCTTTTTACAGATGCATGAATCTCTACTAATGTTTGCCTGATTTGATTTGATCTTTTGAACCAAGAGTGCAACTGCCTTTCCTCTATCAGCATCTTTTGAATATTATGATTGAACCATGGTGAGTCTTTCCCATCCTTAATCCACATTGTTGACACATATTTCTCTGGCACTTTATTTACAATGCATTTAAATTTGGCACATAATTCCTCTACATCCACTGTACCAGAACTAAACGAAGACAAAGGCCATGGCCAAAAATTTAAGTTATGTGAATGTGATTATCTATTTTTGTGCCTGTCAGCAGCTCAGCAAGCCTCTTTACAGTGAGTTATTGTGATAATTATTTGAAGTGCCTTCATACCCTACTAGGAGCATCTTGACACTTTTTAGTTGTCACTTTGTCCTCAGCTGAGCTGGAATATGCATGTAAGCTGTACAACCAAAAGTTCAGATATGAGACACATCTGGCTCCTGTGCACAATTCATAAGGCATGAAGTTTGATGATTGCTCTGATGTGGTTCTATTCAGAATGTACACTGCAGTATTTACTGCTTCAGCTCTAAGTATCAATGGTACCTGTCTTGCATAAATCATTGACCCTGCACTTTTAACTATTGTTCGCATAGCCCTCTGAGCTCTTCCATTTTGCTCTGGTGTGTATGTAGCAGTACTGTCAAGTTCAATCCCAGAATCTGACAAGTATTTCTTTACTTCACTGTTTATGTACTCTCCTCCATTATCAACATGTAAAACTTTAACGTGGTATTCATACTTCTTCTCAACAGTGCTTACAAATGTTTTTAAACCCTCAACAACATCTGATTTGTATTTAATAAATGAAACAACTCAATATCCAAAAAAACTCATCTTTAAAAAGGACAAAGTAGTTTGCTACACCTATTGTGGACAGTGACACTGGGCCACACACATCACTGAAGATAGTCTATATTGTTTTCCAAACACACATGGCTCACATAAAGACCGTTCAGTTTTTACAATTTTCAGTCCATCCACTAGACCCTTCTTTTCTATTTCACACAGTCTTAATTTTTTCAAATGATCAAGTCGATCATGCCATAGTTTCAAATCATAAACTGTGGTTACATTAGCCTTATCCATAACAACTGTCTTAAATTGTATTTTGTATAACTGGTCACCTTGACACATTGCACTTGCAACCATCTTATTTCCATCATTCACTCATGCAAACTCTGTCTCTTTTACAATTCAAAATCCTTTTTCAGTGTGCACACCTTTAGAGAAAAGATTCTTCCTCAAATCTGGAACATACAAAACATTTGTTATCACTGGATCATACAGGGATCCATGCACTTCCTTTTTTATCGTTATTGTCCCTATTCATTTAACTTCCAAATGCTTCATGATTGCTGGTTAAATTTTTCTTGACTCTTTTTGGTTTTCAACACTCTTTTGCAAAATGTCCATTCTTCTGGCAGTGGTAATAAGTGATTTTTGTTTTGTCTAGACTTCCTTTACTTTTATTCTCACTCAGAACCCTTGTTTTGTGTTTACTAGTATTTCCTTGAGCAATTGATGATGCAGTGAATGCTTTTTCGGTTTCTTCCATTGATTTCAAATTTGCCTCTTCATCTAATAGATGAAGAGTTACATTTGAGATGGTCTGTTGATCCTCTGCCAGAGAAAACCAAGCTTGTCTCACATTGCGGTATTTTTCTGACAACGTACATAAAACTTTCATCATTATTGCAGCATCACTGATTGTCTCACCTGCATCCCGAATTTGCCAAGCTAAGTTTTCAGTTTTTGATATGTGCTGTTGAATCAAATCGTTGATGTCTATTTTATATGCACGAAATTTCTTGTGCACCAACATTTTGTTTAGTTCACTTTTCTGTTCATAAAAACTGTCCAGTTTATGTAATATTGCCTTGGCTGACTCACAGTTTTCAATAATTGTAATTTGAAATAATTCCGAAGCAGAAGTCAAGATACACATAGTTATAGCATCATTCTTTGTCTAGGTAGCCAGTGCAGCACTTTCCACTGGTTTCAGTGTCATACCATTGACAATATCATACACACCTCTTGCACATAGAACATACTTATCTGGAATTTCCACTGTCTGTAATTGTTCCCATCAAATTTCGTTATATTAAACCCATCAACATATTCAGCCATCTTGTACTTTGAATATTATTGAAAAGGCACTGCAGATACACAAAGAGGCTTTAAACAGTTCACACACAGTTCTCTGTTCATTTGTTGTCACTACACAGTGCATAACGTAATGCACTCATAATTTATTGTGTCAGTGGAGCCTGGCAACATGACATGAAACTTAATGTGTTCGTGTTCATTCAAAATTGGAATTCAATCTTCACGTGTGTAACTAAACACTTTACACTTAGTTTTCTGTAATTCCTACATTCCACTTTTTGTTGAGCTGGGCCCATAATAAGAACGTAAAATTACTCAGACTTGTGATCGACAAAAGATTGTCATGGGATGGACACACATCCTATTTAAGCAGCAAACTAGCAAGGGTATTGTTTCTATTGCATAAATTAAGGCGAAATATCAGCAAGACCCTCCTACTCTGCTCTCATTATGCATTCTTCCACTATCACCTGCAATATCGAATACTGTTATGGGGAACTGCACCAGGATTGGCATACATTTTCCAGTGGCAGAAGAAATCCATTAAGTGTATCCCAGGTTTACCCCCCAGAGAGACTTGAATAAATAAATTCAGACTATTAAATATAATGACAGTCCCCAGCCTCTACATATACTATTGTCTAATCCATGCTACAGAAAATTTAAACAAATTTAAACTAAGAAATAATGTACACTCACACCACACGAGATATAACCACAGGATTGATTTACCATGCTCCAGACTTTCTCTCACACACAATAGCCAAACACACATGAGTCTCACATTCTTTAACAAATTACCAAAGACTGCTCATACCATCCCTATACACAAGTTTAAAAGGGTATTAAAAACTTGGTTAATAATGCACTCTGAATAATATTGTGAGTGGCATACAATATCTGACAAAGAAGTGATTCTCCCAGAAGTCAAATATCAAAATAATTTCATACACTTGCATGCCTTTGGCAGATATTTAAATGATTAAGAGTTGCAGTCTTCTGTGATAACTAAAATAGCTAACAGAAAGCATTAATATTGTTCCTCTTTAATATAATTACCAAGACTGTCAGGGTATTGTAACGATACTGCTGGCCCCCTCATCTCAATGTTATTGTATGATACCGTCTGCCTGGTCCTCTAATCTCAACGTCATCCTATGATACCGTCTGCATCAGATCTGGAACTGTGTGGTTCAATAGTGATAAAAGTTGCGTGTGAAGTTACAAACGAAATAGCCAGCCTAGAAATCAGTGTAGGACAGTGTCTTGGTGATACTCTGATTAAAACAAGTGATAGATTTCATTAATTAAGAGATTAATATCTTTTCTTTCCAGACAGTTCTATAAACAATAGTTGCGTCATTGTATGTTATTCCAACAAATAGACAGATGAATGGTAAAAAACTTTTGTATCCACATAAAGACATTAAAATGAATAGCTTTGTATATACGTTAGGCTCATAAAGAAGTTGTGTTGACCAGCTAATTGTGTTATTTCGACTATTACATTAATTATCAATATTGAATTATTTGTATATATTGACAGATGTGAGATTTTTAGTATATTTTGTGAATGGCCAAGATAATTGATAGCTCAATATATGTTAGGAACATGTATGATGGACTCATTAACTAATTAATTGACATTTTACATTTTGCTTTGTTGTCAACAGAAAGATCGGAAATTTCGTCTTAAAAATACATGTGCCATATAAAATTATTGTATGCATCGTTTTCATTTCATATTGTGATTATTTTTGTATACATGAAATGTTTTATTTGTATGTTTGGTAATTGTAAATTAGTATATTCTATTTTTATGAACAATGCTTAATGTACTGTCATTATTGTCAAGGTTATATATTTGCCTCACCGCCTTGGGTGGGGGAGTTCGAGTTTGAGTCGTTTGTCAAGTGCACTGGAAGCTATGTCACTCTGTGTATTGAAATGGAAGTACTACCGTGCTGATGCTTTGTAAATGTTGTTGTTGAACGATGTTTTGGTGGAGAAGTTTTAATTCAAATTAAAGAAGAAGTGAAAAATTGTACATACGAGTATTTATTTCTACCACAACGCCCCAGGAGAATAATGTTGCAGCGAGCAGAACCCCCATACATCTAAACGTTGAAAAGCTGAGTATCGGTAGAATAAACTGTAATTACTTAAATAGTATAGAATTGTTTTAGTATAGAAGGGAAATCAACAACATAAGGTAATGTGGGATCACTCAGGACATTGGATGCTGTGTGTACTTGTGTGACACAGCCTTATAAGCACTTGACAGAAGAGGGGTTTCTCATTGTGGCTGAGTGGACAAGTAGTGCATCCCACACTGAAATTATCATTTGCTTATTTAGGCAGTTATACAATTATAGTGTGAAAAAAATACCATTTCCACCTAGCAAATAGCCACCATAACACAAGAGCAACAGTGATTTGAGATAAAGGTAAGGGAGGCCAAATTTGGAACTCATGTGGTGGTTTTGAGTACAGCGTCTGGTTGGAAACTAAAAGGATTTTGAGATGTTATCCCAGTTGGATTACTTAGAATGCAAAATCAATAAGGACCAGAGGTAACATATTGTCCAAAGATCACATAATCGAAAACACAGCTCCATGTGAAGTGAGGAAGATACAGAAATCTGTATTGAGTGTTACTGCCATTGCTGTATACAGGGCGTCCCATTTTAATCAATTCTGGTCAATATCTCTGGAGTGGCATAGTTCTGCAAAAAATGTCTCCAGTGAAAGTTGTGAGGTTTGAAAGGGGTCATGGAATGTTTACCTTGAAATGACCTTGAACCAAGGTAAAATCAAGGTCAAATTCGGTTTTTCAAATGTTAACCTCTATTTTTAATTTCATATTTGTATTGCACATGAAAAATACACATTTTTTATAGGGAACATTTTTTCCCAAAAACCTATTGTTTGTCGCCAAATGGCACTTCATTGTAGCTTTCCCAGGTCAACAGTATCTTGAGAACGAAGCAAGATCAGGAAACATTTTCAATGAAAAACTTGTGTGGTTTTTTGAACTCTGCCCACTGGTCAAATTTTCGTGAACTTGAAATGGCCTTGGAATTCTTCAGTGTGGATTAACCTGAAAGTAAATACCATTGGCATTAGTGTAACCCAATGTGCACCACTTGGAGAGTGCCGAATCAGAGACTAGCATTGTGCTTATGCCATCACAATCAGAGAAGAGAAGGGTGGGGCTTTGATGCTAACTAATAAATGTTATTCTCAGAGAATTTGAAATCATGACTGGGGGTTCTGAGAAATTTTACCTTTGGAGACTGAAAATTTCTCAGCTGTACTCACTTGGAATGATTCTTGACTGGCGTGACTATGATAAATTTTTCTCTTTTGGACTTAAGTAATTGTGTTAAGTAATTTAGAAAAATTCTGCCTCATCGAATGATCAGTTTCGCCTTGTGGGACTCTAATTCCGTACAAGCAACAGTTTTCTCATCAAGAATGTTTAGAGCACATAAGATAATACTCTGCTGAGTCTCTTTGTCTCACAATTGACTTTCTTGAGCATGTCTGTCATTTCTGCCGTCTCTCCATATTTGAAAAGGATGGTTTACCATGGGGTATGTCATTGTTTTATCATCAAGATATATTAAGGTGCCCTGTTGATGATGATTCTGTGTGGCATTTATAGCCATTAGACTCCAACTGGGATCATGTTTGGCCTCCCTGGTGCAAGTCTTCTGAACTGATGCCACTTCGGTGACTTTCGTGTCAAAGATGATGAGGACAAAACAACACCCAGTCCCAGAACTGAAAAAATCGCCAACCCAGCCGGGAATTGAACCCGGGCCCCTGCGTGGCACCCCACAACACTGTCCATTAGACTACGGAGGTGGATATGTGCCGTCCTGAAAGACATACATCCGTTAGACACCTAAGTAATTTTCTAAAGGAGCACACTTGAATACTGTATGGTTTGACTTCATGTTGTGGCGGAAACTACGGCAAGCATGTGTGTAAAAAAAAAAAAAAAGGGGGGGGGTCACATACACTGTAATAAGTCAGTTGTCCTGCAACACACTTGCAGGATGGTTTGTTGAAGGGAAAACCTAACAAAACTAAGAATAGTAAAAGTGATCAGTACACTTTATTTTTTGTCCCTAATAGGTATGTCTGAAATGGCTGATTACATGCCATTCAAAATAGTGAGAATGATAAAAATTATTGGTGAGTGCCGTAAGAATTATGCAGCTGCACAAAGATTGTATGCCAATAGGTATCCTGATGTCTGTCATCCCATGAAGGAAACAATTAGGTCTCTGGCAAGACAAGTTGAAAGAGGTACCTTGAATAGACAGAGACAAAAGACAGGCCCAAGAGAGGTGACTGTGCTGGGAGTTTGTACTATTGTTACTGAAGATCCACACCTTTCAACTCCTCAGATTCAGTGGATGCATGGCATGCCTTGATCAGTGGTATCTCATGCATTAAGATACTTTAAATTCTACCCATATTGCTTACAAATCACCAAAGCAATTGAGCCAGGAGATCCTGGCATTTTGTCGATGGGCCAATATGCAAATACATCGAGATTCCTCTTTCTTGGAATGCACTCTATTTAGAGATGAGGCAAACTTCAAGAACATGAGAGGAGTCAATCTCCATAATGTACACTACTGGGCAGAAGAAAATCCTCACTGGCAACAAGATCAAAAAACACAGAGACAGTGGTCAATCCATGTCTTGGCAGACACAGTTGGAGAATGTTAGGTCCTGTATTTTATGGCGAAATGTTGAACCACAAGTGCTACTTTCATATTCTTGAGAATTTGGTGCCTCCATTATTAGAAAATATCCCTCTAGACATATGAGCATGTATGTGGTATCAATATGATGGCGCCCCTGCACATCGGATCTTACCATTCTTTAATGCAACTTACCCAAATCAATGGATTGGTATCGACAGTGCAATTCATGAATTCCCACAAAGATTGCCAGACTTAACATCACAGGACTCTTCCTATGGGAAGCTGTGAAGCAGATGGTTTATTCCACTTCCCCAATGACGCCAGAAGATATGAGAGAAAGGATTGTGGTGGTGTTCCAGGCAATCACCCATCAGACCTTGAATGATGTTGAGACCAGCTTCTGCCAAAGAGTGCAAATGTGCATTAGGCAAAATGGGCAGTTGATCGAGCACCTGAGATCCTAAATTTCCAGTGAGAACCATGTTAATTAGCCCTCTCCAGGACTAATGATATGCAAAGTCTGCTGGGTCACCTCCATGTGGTTTCTAAGTCAAAAAGAGAAAGATTTAGCACAGTCATGCCAGTCAAGAATCACTCCAAGTGAGAATAGTTGAGAAATGGTATTTACTTTCAGGTTAATCTGTACTGAAGAATTTCAATGTAATTTCAGGTTCACGAAAATTTCACCAGTGGACAGAGTTCAGAAACCACACAAGTATTTCATTGAAAATGTTTCCCAATCTTGCTTCATTCTTGAGATACTGGTGACCTGGGAAAGCTACATTGAAGTGCCATTTGGTCATAAACAATTGGTTTCATCATCATCATCAGAGACTGATTGTGCCTTTCAGCATTCAGTCTAGAGCATAGTACCTCTAATAAAATTTCTCCATGATCCCCTATTCAATGCTAACATTGATGCCTCATCTGATGTTATGCCTTTTATATCAAAATCATTCTTTGCCAAATCTAAGTACTTTCTTCTTGGCCTACCTTGACTACTCTTACCACCCACTGCCGAGCGCATGAGTCTCTTAGGTAACCTTGCTTCTCCCATGTGTGGAACGAGACCCCACATCTCAGTCTGTGATACCTCGATAGTTGTTACAATCTTTTCTGTTTCCATGTTTGAAAATTGGCGTGATTACCGCTTTCGTCCAGTCACACGGAACCTGTCCCGATTCCCACACCTTCTCAGTTATCCTGTGTAACCATTTGAGACCTGATATTCCACTGTATTTGATGAGTTCTGGCTTAATTTCATCCACCTCAGCCACTTTATTGAACTGTAATCTACTGACCATTTTCCCCACTTCCTCAAATGGGATACTTTTTCCATCATCGTTCCTATCCAATTCTACCCGAAAATCTGAACGTTTCACCTACATTGAGCAATTCTTCAAAGTATTCCCTCCATCTGCTCAAGGCATCCACAGGATGGACTAGCAGCTTTCCTGACCTATTTAAAACACTTGTTAATTCTTTCTTCCCTCCCTTTCAAAGATTGCTGATTACACTCCAAAATGGTATTCCCACGGCTTGACCCAGAGTTTCTAGCTTATTTACAAAGGTTTCCCATGATTTCTGCTTGGAGTCTGCAATTAACTGTTTGGCTTTGTTTCTTTCTTCAACATAACTTTCTTTGTCTGCCTGATTCCTAGTATGGAGCCATTTTTGAAATGCCTTCTTTTTCTTTTTACAGGCTGCCTTGACTCTGTCATTCCACCAGGGTGTCTGATTCTTCTTGCCTTTACACACTACTGTTCCAAGACATTCTGTAGCTGCTTCCAGTAGTGTGTCCCTGTACCTTGGCCATTCCTCTTCCAGTGACTGTAAATCATTACATTCAACTGGTACTTTTCCAAGATCATTGTTGTGTATTTGTGCCTAATTTCCTTGTCTTGAAGCTTGTCCACTCTTATCCTTCTACACATGGACCTGACTTTCTGCTCTTTTGGCATCAGACAACCAATTTCACTGCAGACCAAATAATGATCAGTATCATCAAAGAACCCCCTGAAAATGTGTGTATTTGACTGTCTTCCTGTTATTATATAGTCAATGACAGATCTGGTTCCCCTTCCTTCCCAAGTATAGCAGTGAATGTCCTTATGCTTAAAGAGGGAGTTTGTGATAACTAAACCCATACTGGAACAGAAATCCAAGAGCTGTTTTCCATTCCTGTTGGCTTCCGTATCCTCTCCAAACTTACCCATAACCATTTCATAACCTTCTGTTCTATTTTCTATTATGGCGTTGAAATCACCCCTGAGTAAAACACTATCCTCATCCTTCACTCTAACAACTACATCACTAAGTTCGTTGTAAAATCTGTCCATTTCATCTTCATATGTCCCTTCACAGGGTGAATAACCTGCCACAATCCTAATTTTCCTGCTGGAGATGGCCAAATCTATCCAAATCAGTGGTTCATTTACATACCTTATTGCAATTATGCTGGGTTTAATTGTTTTCCTGATATAAAACCCTACACCCCACTGTGCTCTTCCTACTTTGTACTTTGACTCCTGACAGGTATCCCCCGACTTCGTTCTCTTTCTCTCCCCTTACTCTAACGTCACTAACAGCTAAAACATCTAACCCCATCTTACGTGAAGCCTCTGCCAGCTCTACCTTCTTCCCATTGTAATCCCCATTGATATTAATAGCTCCCCATCTCATTCCAGATCATTTGCCATGTCATATTGGATGAGTCCCTGATCTGTCAATTAGAGGTGGGACTCCATCACCTCCAAAGGTCCGAGGCATTTTGCTCTGATTGTTGCCAGCATGATATTGAAGTACCTGGGAAGTAGGTTGCTAGCCTTACTTGCCCAGGGCCCAACTGGGTTTTACCCCTAACGGTTGAGGAACTAACCGGTGGATTTGGTAGTCTTTGCCGTCTGAGCACAAAGGTGGCCACGATTCAGAATATGTCCGAGATGCCCAACCTTTTTTCAAAGTAACTGGTATCCAAACTGTCAGGACCTCTTACTTGGCCACTCATACGTTGCACATGTTTCATGAACTAGGACATGACTACAGAAACCCACACCATGAACAATTGGTTTTTCAATATATATATATATAAATTATAGAGGGAAACGTTCCTGGTGGGATAAACAAAAATAAAAATAGAAAAGAGATGACTTACCAAAAGGACCGGCTTGTCAATAGAAACAAATAAAATCACACACATACAAGCTTTCGCCACCACTGGCAGCTTCTTCAGGAAAAAGAGGAAAAAAGGGGAGGAAAAACGGAAGGATATGGGTTTTAAGGAAGTGGAAAAGGAGTCATTCCAATCCCAGGAGTGGAAGGACTTACCACTCAGAAAAGTGTCTGTCTAGGTGTGTTTGCGTTTCGATATGTCTGAGTGTGTGTGTATTTGTTTACCTTCCTTTTTTTCCCCTAAGGTAAGTCCTTCCACTCCTGGGATTGGAATGACTCCTTTTCCACTTCCTTAAAACCCATATCCTTCCCTTTTTCCTCCCCCTTTTTCCTCTTTTTCCTGAAGAAGCTGCCAGTGGTGGCGAAAGCTTGTATGTGTGTTTGTGTGTGATTTTATTTGTTTCTATCGACGAGACGGTACTTTTGGTTAGTCATCTCTTTTCTATTTATATATATATAAATAAAAATAGAAAAGAGATGACATACCAAAAGCACCGGCTTTGTGTGTTTGTGTGTGATTTTATTTGTTTCTATCGACGAGACGGTCCTTTTGGTAAGTCATCTCTTCGAAACGCAAACACACCTGCGTGTGTGTATTTGTTTACCTTCCTTTTTTCCCCTAAGGTAAGTCCTTCCACTCCTGGGATTGGAATGACTCCTTTTCCACTTCCTTAAAACCCATATCCTTCCCTTTTCCTCCCCTTTTTCCTGAAGAAGCTGCCAGTGGTGGCGAAAGCTTGTATGTGTGTTTGTGTGTGATTTTATTTGTTTCTCTCGACGAGCCGGTGCTTTTGGTAAGTCATCTCTTTTCTATTTTTATTTTTGTTTATCCCACCGGGAAAGTTTCCCTCTATAATTTATATATATATATATATATATATATATATATATATATATATATATATATATATATATATATATATATAATAAAATAAAAAAAATTGCATATTTTTCATGTAGAATACACATATGAAATAAAAAATAGGGATTACAATTTGAAAGAACGAATTTGACCTTGGTTTTACCTTGAAAACATGATTCAAGGACATTTTGAGGTAACCATTCTAAGACCCCCTTCAAAACTTTTACTAGAGACATTTTTTTGCAGAACTGTGCCACTCCAGAGAAATAAACCAGAGTAGATTAAAATGGTACACCCTGAATAACCACTGCCCCAACATTGAATCAAATAGGCTCTGGATGTGTTGCTGGGGTGTAACAGTCCACAATAATTCCACATATTTCCAAAGTTGATCTAGTGTAGCAGCAGATGGTTTAAACCAGGACAGTCATTTCACAATCGTTGACCAGACAGTTTTGATAGGTGAGAAGTCAGGAGAGCAAGGAGGCCAAGTCAGCAATGAAATCTGTTAGGTGATGAAGAAATCTTGAACATTACTGTCACACATGTTTCCACATTATCTTGTTGTAATGTGGCTGTCAGCTAGCTCAGTAGGTATAGGAGGACAGCAAGCTCCAACACTTCAGCGATGTAATGCTGGCTGTTGAATTCATCAGCAATGCATTCTAGGGATGTTTGGGAAGGGAATCCAAAATCTTCCCAAACCATAATATTGGGCGCAAGGCAAATATGGTGATGCATAAGGCAACAGTTCAACAATCTCTCATCATAGTGTCTCCAGAGAACACAACATTATGGCATAGGCAGAATAGGGATTGGTCAGTTAGAACAATGTCATTTCAATCTTGATTGTGCATACTCCATCACAATGGTCAGATTATTCTGGAGACAGCACAGTGAGAGACTGTTGAACTGTTGCCTCTTGTAATGTCTTACTGGTACTGCACCTGCTATTATGGTTTGGAGTGGCACTGGATTCCATTACCACATTTCTCATCATGCTGTTCATTACTCTCAAGATAAGGCAGCAATGTTGTTCTCAATTTGTTCTCTTGGTAAAAATGCTGTCTGTGGCTACAGACCAATGGCACAAGCTATAAGATAAAATTCATTGAAATCATTTCCCTCTTCACCTTGATCTTCTTCCCATGGCTCAGTACCCTCGCTCAAATTTAATCTTAGTTGTGATGATGTAGCTTAGTATCAACACATGTTCTGTACATCATTTTGTCATTGTATCATATCAATGAAGGTTGTCTTTTTTCCTGTTCCATTCTGTTTTATATATGTTTTTATGATTCACGAACCTTTTCCTAATTAATGCTGATGTTTATTATTATTTAAATCATGTTCCGTGCAAAATTCTACCAGGCGACTTCCTCTTTCATTCCTTCTGCCCAGTCCATATTCACCTACTATTTTTCCTTCTCTTCCTTTTCGTACTACCGAATTCCAGTCTCCCGTCACAATTAAGTTTTACTCTCCCTTAATTTTCTGAATAATTTGCTTTAACTCCTCATACATTTCTTCAATCTCCTCATCATCAGCAGTGCTAGCTGGCATATAACCTGTACTACTGTTGTTGGTGTTGGCTTCATATCTATCTTGACAATGATAATGCAATCACTGTGCTGCTCAAAGTAATTTACCCGCTTTCCTATTTTCTTATTCAGTATCAGTCCTACTCCTGTGATACCCCCCAACTGATTTTGTATTTATAATCCTGTACTCACCTGACCAGAAATCCTGTTCCTATTTCAACCGAACTTCACTAATCCCCTCTATATTCAACTTCAACCTATCCATTTCCCTTTCTAATCCTACCCGATTAAGGGATCTAACATTCCAAGCTCCGATCCATGGACTGCCAGTATTGTCTTAAATCTACATCTACATTCATACTCTGCAAGCCACCTGATAGGTGTGTGGCAGAGGGTACCTTGAGTACCACTATCGGTTCTCCCTCCTATTCCAGTCACGTATTGTTTGCGGAAAGAAAGATTGTTGGTTTGCCTCTGTGTGGGCTCTAATCTTTCTGATTTTATCTTCACGATCTCTTCGCGAGATATAAGTAGGAGGGAGCAATATACCACTAAACTCCTCGGTGAAGGTATGTTCTCGAAACTTTGACAAAAGCCAGACAGACAGACAGAGCATCTCTCCTGCAGAGTCTTCCTCTGGAGTTTATTGATCATCTCTATAACACTTTCTCGATTACCAAATGATCCTGTACCAAAGCGCACTGCTCTCCGTTGGATCTTTCCTACTTCCTCTATCAACCCCACCTGGTACGGATGCCACACCAGTGAGCAGTATTCAAACTGTGGGCGAACAAGTGTACTGTAACCTACTTCCTTTGTTTTCGGACAGCATTTCCTTAGGATTCTTCAAATGAATCTAAGTCTGGCATCTGCTTTATTGACAATTGATTTTATATGGTCGTTCCATTTTAAATCACTCCTAATGCCTACTCCTAGATAATTTATGGAATTAACTGCTTCCAGTTTCTGACCTGCTATAGTATAGCTACATGATAAAGGATCTTTGTTTCTATGTATTCGCAGCACATTACACTTGTCTAAATTGAGATTCAATTGCCATTCCCTGCACCATGCGTCAATTCGATACAGATCTTACAGATTGTTACCTCTCTGTATACTACAGCGTCATCTGCAAAAAGCCTCAGTGAGCTTCTGATGTTATCCACAAGGTCATTTCCTGATGACAACATCCTCCTGAGTAGTCCCTGCCTGGAAATCCAAATGGGGGACTATTTTACCTCTGGAATATTATACCCGAGAGGATGCCATCATCATATTTTCATACAGTAGAGCTGCATGTCCTCAGGAAAAGTAACGGCTGTAGTTTCCCCTTGCTTTCAGCTGTTCACAGTAACTGTATGACAAAGTCATATTAGCTGATGTTACAAGGCCAGACTGTTGCCCCTGTAACTATCGAAAAGGTTGCTGCCCCTCTTTAGGAACCACATGTTTGGCCTCTCCACAGATACCCCTCTGCTCTGGTTGCACCTACGGTACGGATCTCTGTATCGTTGAGGCACACAAGCCACCCCACCATGGCAATGTCTGTGATTTATGAGGGTGGAATATATAGCTAAGAACATCAATTTAAAGCCTAAGATTTTGCAAAACAATTAGGTTAGAGACACGAAATCTAAGCTAAATATCTACAGATTATGTTAATATGAGTATTAAAAAGCACTGACAGATTATAGAGGTACTTATTTCAATAAAATACAGGCTCAAAAATTAGATCCAAAACGTTGAAACTAACAATTTCTTTCACATGATTAATACCTGTCAACAATCATGGACGGTGACCACAGGCATTAGTTCCATGGTAGCCAACTGAGACAGAACACTGGCAAGCATACTCGTACTACAAACCGTCTGTCATAAAACTGGGGTGGCACGATTACCCAGGGTGGCGTCGTTACCCTGGTCTCCCCTACGTTTCAGCACCTGCACATCGGCCTTTGGGAACTCAAATTACCGTAGTGAAGTTGTGGTGCTGACGAATATGAGCAAGCTGACAGGTGACAGTTATTAACGAAGTCCACTGTCGCCTTCTATGATAGACATCCTTTGCTTCTTTGTAATACTACTTTGGTGAAATGACACTTTAGAGATTACAATATGGTATTAGTGTGCATTTAGAGTAGTGGGATGAAGGTAAGGTTGCTTCTTGTAAACAGAGGATGGGAACAGGTGTCGTTAAAAAATATATTTGTCTGTGTTACGTACAAGTTCGCCACCCTACTGTAGTAATAAAGTTAGTAGATCACTGAAGTAGTAAACAGAAGACACGGAGGCCTTTGTTACACACTAGGGAAGTCTCGCATGGTACTTTAAACAGTCTATGGAGTGTGTTTCTGGCTGGAATTCAACAATACTTGTTCATTGTTACTGATGGTTAGGTGGTGGTTACCTGAGCAATTATTATTTTTTTAATTGGCCAGATTTACTGTGGTGAAAGTTGTGCATGACGCTTGCCTAGGTCTCACAAAGGCCACCCATAAGACATTCAAGACAAAGTGTCCTGACAACAAGTTACAAGTCAAAGCTCAACCAAGCATTGATTACAACTTACAGACACCCTGGTACCTCTCTTTGTTGGCAAAGTTTTCAGTCTCACTCTCATATTAATTACACAAATTATTTTCATTTTTTATTTTTAGCATGAGTAACCAAAAAAAAAAAGAATATATATATATATATATAATAATAATAATACTTCTGGGTGGGGGTGTGTTTGAACCCCCCTTACCTACGTCCCTGGTTCAGTAGCAAATACTCTTTGCATAAACTGAAACTTAGTTGGTAACTGAAGTAAAAACAGTAGGAGGAACACAATAATAAAATGCTTTCTTCTCTGATAAACTAACAAAATAACTTTCAAGGAAATGAACTAAGTAAGTTACCAACTGTTCCCAAGTGCTGAAAATGTTAGAAAGGCCAGAAGTTGGTAACCTATGTATCAGAAAGGAGTACTCACGGGCTGCATATTGGGGACTTGTTTGTCTTTATCCCCGTCACCAGGCTGATTCTCATCAGTAGGGCCTTGGACCTGTGGTAAAGGTAAATGCTGGTCATTATGCATGCATCTGATAGACTAACAAAATTACGTCCAATGAAATGGACTAAGTAAGTTACCAACTGTTCCCAAGTATTGAAACTGTTAGAAAGACCAGGAGTTGGTAAGCTATGTATCGGAAAGGAGTACTCACGGGCTGCTGATCAGGGACTTGATTTTCTTTATTCATTTCTTTAGGTGTGCTTTGGATCGGTGGTGAAGGTGAATGCTGGTCATTATGTAAGTTTGTGTTAGCTTTGCAGCTGCACCAGCGTACAAATCTTCCAGAGACGATGTGAGTGAACTTCTGTAGCTCTGAAGATGAAGACTTATCCATCTGTGTGGTGTCATCTGCCGGTTTACCTAACCATCGTTTACGAATGTGGTCACACAGTGTTTTGTTCTGTAATTGTCCTTTCCCGCCCAGTGAGGGTAATCTTCGTAGATAACCCTGAAAAAGGTTAACAAAGCATCACTTTAATTTCCAGCAAATATGAAAAATAAAAATTAACCAAGAAGCTCCTATTAGATTAAAGCTGTATGCTGGATTGAGACTCGAATTTGGGACCTTTGCCTTTCTCAGGCAACTGCTCTGCTAAATCGTTTTATGTTTATATATTTCATTCTTTTTTGTTCTGCGGGTAGATCGGTACTTTGTGAACATGGAATTGTGTTTATTCTAGGCTGATTGATGATGTCTTGGCTCAGTTTTTATTGCAGAGGGAAGCCAGCCTTCTGACCAAATGTGCTGAGATACCTCACCAGCACCCTCTGAGCTACTCTAGCCTGAATTCCAACTACTCCTCACAGATTTACTTCTAAATTTTTAATAACATTCATTTTGCAGTTCTTAAATAATACACAAAAGATATTTTTATATATTGCACAAAAACTGCTTTTTTTAAATTGATATGCTGACTAGTTTCAGGCTTTGCCCATTTTCTTAAGCCACATCCATTTATCTTTGGACACTGTGTAGGTCACACTGTTTATTTAAATTATTTTGGTGTAAATGAAAACAACAAAACCTGCATAAAACTGAAGCATTGTAACACTGGAAAAAGTTAATATTATTCTTAAGTTTAAACTTACATTTACAGTACAACTATGTTAGACCATGAAACTTAATTGTATTTGGTGGGTGAGTGATGTGAATAAGTATTGAAAATAAACAAAATATACCAGTAATTAAAAAAAAATGATTTTACATAAGGATAAATTCATATTCTTAATTTCATTACAGACTTAGTCTCTAAAAACATCAGATACTACATTTATTAACTTATTTTGAATGTCATCATCATCACCATTTGGTTATCTGCCTAGTGGCAGGTTTTGACTTTACAGTCCTCCTTGTTTTTCTGTCTTCTGCTCTTCTCCTTATTCTTTGGTACTCTCTTTGTGGCCTGCTGACGTCATCCAGCATTTGGTACCTCCTTCTGTCCTTCACTCTGTTTCCCAACTGTCCATACAAGAAGGCAATTGCATATCAGTCTGTGGCCTATCCAATTGTTTTCTATCCTTCACCATCAGTAGCATCCTCCATCCTTCACCAACTCTACTCAGTACTTCTTCATTCCTGTCTTCATCAATGCATTTGATCTTTTCCATTCTACACCATATCCACATTTCAGACGCTTCAATTCTCCTCTCATCTTGCTTTCTGAAAGTCCACATTTATGCTCCATACAAGGCCACGCTCCATGTTAGGCACTTCACCAGTCGATTCCTTAACTCCTTGTTTAAACCACTTTTTAGGATTCCACTCTGCCTTTGAAATGCCTCTTTCACCAGAGCCACTCACACTTTGATGTTTTGTTGGCAATCCACGTCTTCCTTAATCCAAATTCTCAAGTTCTATGATTTCTGACCCAGCATGAACTCTGGGTTCAAATCCCGGTCCAGCAAAAATTTTCAACTTTTCCACTGAATATATTTCAAACTCCTTAAACCTTTCAAAATGTTTCATTATTTCAAATTTCTAAAATTACGGCCGTAAATGTCAACAAATGGTGTCAGTTCTCTCGGACGTGTCCAAAAAGAGCAGAAAGAGTATTAATAATTGTAAATATGACCCCAACAAGTAATTGAGAATTTCAGTGTGGATGCATTAATAACACTTGGTCCCTTGTGGGAATTCAGTTTGAGTACTGTGGGCAGGGTGAAGCAGGGAATTTGTATTTGATGGGAGGCATGCTTAGGTAGTTCTTGCAGGTGCGGTGATCACTGTGTCCACAGTGGTGTAGTGGTTCAGCGCAACTGCCTAGAAAGTGGGAGACCCGGGTTCGAATCCCGGCTGGGTACATATTTTCAGCTTTGCCCACTTACAGTTGATGTCATATATTCTGAGAATACGATTGAAAATTTGGGTTGGAAGGGAAGCAATATCTTAATTTGATATTACCACTTCTGGCTCGAAGTGGGAATCCAGGTTCAAATCACAGTGCAGCACAAATTTTCAACTTTGATGAATACATTCCGATGTCCTCAAACCTTTGAAAATGTTTAAATATTTTAAATTCGGAAAATTACAGCCGTTAATCTCAACAAATGGTGTCTGTTTTTTCGGACATATCCAAAAAGAACAGACTCCTGTCAATAATTGTAAATATGTCACCAACAGCCAACTGATAATTAAAATGCGGATGCATAAATATGTTCAGTCCCATATGGGATTCCAGTATAGAATGCAAACAATAGGAACCAATGGGCAGGGGGACTACCATCCTAGCGTGCTACATGTTGAGAATTTGGGTTGGAATGGAAACGTGCGTGAGGAGACTAATTGGTTGAGGCAACTGCTGCCCCAAAACAGAAAGTCTGCATTCAAGTTCCAGTCCAGCACTAATTTTTCGACTTTGACAAAGCGTATATTTCAATGCCTTGAAGTGGTTAAACAGTTTCAATGCGTAAAATTATGGCCGTTAATGTCAACATACTGTGAATGAATGAAATAAATCGCAATTTGCGAAGTTATGGCTTCACTGTATTAGGTTTAGATGAAATACCAAACTGTGGCGAATGAAAATTTGTGCCCGGCCGGGATTCGAACCCGGGATCTCCTGCTTACTAGGCAGACGCGTTGACCACTCTGCCACCGAGGACACAGTGATCAGCACGACTGCAGAGGACTCTTCCCTACACGTCTCCCGCCACACACAAATCTTCATTCACCACACTGTCTCTTTCCTACACCACAGCCTATTTAGCAGGAGATTTCCTGCTAAATAGCTTTATAGTGAGAGTTGGCACGGAGATGCATGCGCAAAATCAGCTATTTCATAAGCACCCTCTGTTGAAATTTGTCCCCTCTGTGTATGCAGATCTAAATGTGGTGTGCAGGTACATGTACAAAGGTAAAAAGTAAATGTCTGCCCTCTGTGGATACATGCGCTAAAACTCACACATCAACTTTTAACTGTCACTAGACATGTCATTATAAAAAAGAATGTTTCCTCTCTGAAGATATTAAAGAGATCACCGGGGTTCAAGACTTGTTCCGATGACAAATGCCATCATGATTAATAGGATCTTGTGCCAAACAATGGTCCACAGGTTCTTTGATCAATTAATCCCAAAAGGATCTTATCATGAGCAAGATTTCTGTGGCTGAATAATACATAGACTGTCCTGTGGAAATACAATGCTCAGCAATGGCCACTTTACTGGGCTGCGAAAGACGGGTGTGATATTCATGTTCCATGTACCTTTCATGTGTTGTGCATGTCATCTATCCAATGTAAGCTTTGCCACACTTGCACAATATTCTGAAGATTCTGGCTTTCTGCAATCCCAAATCATCCTTAACTGAACCGAGATGAGCACTAATCTTCACAGGTGGCCAGAAGATTACTTTGACTTGATGGTTTCTTAGGATTCTGTCTAATTTTGATGAGAGGTAAGAAATGCCCTGGATCTGAAAACCTCCTTATCCTCCTGATGCTGTTGGTCATCATGTTTCTTCCTCCTTAATGCTGTGATAATTTGATGGGGAGAATATCAATTGTCTTTGAACACAGACTGTAGACATTCTAATCCTTATGGAGCTGTCTCAACATACTTTTTATTCAACTATGAATATTTTGTGCAAACAGATGGTGTTGCCATGGGCAGTCCTATCTCCCCTCTGGTTGCAAACTTTATTATGGAAGACTTTGAGGAAAGGACACTTGATTCAGCAAAACTTAAACCAACAATCTTCTGGCAATATGTAGATGACACTTTTAAAGTGTCGCCCCATGGGGAAGAACAATTGTTTTCTGCAACATCTGAATGTGATCCCCAAAAATATCCAATCTACAATGGAAATAGAGAAGGATGGCTGTTAACCATTTCTGAACATCTTAGTTAGCTGGAAAGTGGATGGGTCATTGGAGCATTCCATTGAGTGGAAGACCACACATACAGACATCTGTCTGCAGGCATCAAGTTGTCAACACCCTGCACAAACTACTGGTGTTCTCCAAACGTTGGTGCATAGGGCACGTACTGTGTCTGATGGAGACTGCCTCACTAAGAAGTTAGAACATCTACAGTCCATGTTCAAAGACAATGGATATTCTCCTCATCAGATTATCACAGCATTAAGGAGGAAGAAACATGATGACCCTCAGCATCAGGAGGATACACAGGTCCAGGGCATTCTCTACATATGTTGATTACCTCTCATCAAAATTAGGCAGGATCCTATGAAACCATCAAGTCAAAGTAATCTTCTGGTGACCTACAAAGATTAGTGCTCTTGTTGGTTCAGTTAATAATACCCTGAGAATGTGGCAAACTGTACATTGGTCAGACAATGCATACAGTGCATGAAAGGTGCTTGGAACATGAATGTTGCACCCGTCTTTTGCAGCCCAGTAAATCGGCCAAGGCTGAGCATTGTATTTCCACAGGACAGTCTATGGATTATTCAGCCAGATAAATCTTGGCTATGATGAGATATTTTTGGGTATCATTGATTAAAGAATCTGTAGAAATAGGTTTGGCACTAAATATTATTAATCGTGATGGCGGTTTTTAACTGGACAAGTCTTGGGACCTGGTGATCTCTTTAATATCTCCAGAGAGAAAACATTTTATTTATAAAGACATTTATAGCAACAGTTAAAAGTTTTTTTTATCATTTGACATATGAGTTTTAGTGTGCATTTCCACAAGGGCGAACATATAGTTTCACCTTTGTGCATGTGCCTGCACGCCATATTTAGATCTGAATACATAGAGGATATGAAATGTGACAGAGGGCACTCATGTAACAGCTGCTTTTGCACATGCCAAGTCTCGTTATAGAGGCGTTTACATGAAGTAGCAATCTCCAGTGACTGACTCTCACCTGATCATGGCTGAACAAGTGGCAGCCAAAATATTGTGCCAGGAGGTCGATGTCAGGGCCGGATCTAGGACATTTGCCAAGAAGGGCAAACTTAAATTTACCGCCCCTTCTTTCGACCCCCCCCTGTAAGAATCGACTTTTTGACGCTAACTGGGTTACATATTTCTACATAAATGTCACAATCTCACAACATGAACTTATTTTATTGACTGAATTAAGATCAAAGGAAAACAGAACAATTTTAATACATGCAAAAATATTACAATATTACTCATCGTACAAAAATCAATTAGTAAATTTCACATTTCGAGCTTTTTTTGCTGCAAAACTGTTTTTGATATCATCATAGTTTAGAGAAGCAGCTCGTTTGTGTTCTATGGATATTATTCTCAGATTTGTTAAGCAGTCGTGCTCCTCAAGTGTATTTAATTAGTTTCAGCTTGCTGAAACTTCTTTCTCCAGACGAAACAGAAACTAGAATGGTTAGATATATTTTAATGCCGTAGTAAGGTTTGGATACCCCTCTACCAATTTATTTTTATAAATTAAACTTAATGTTGATGATGCAGTGGAAGGCTCTGCCTACTGCCAGCGCATGTTGTCTGAAACTTTCAACTTCAAGTTCTTCCTCGCTAAGATCTTCTGCCAGTTCCGCTGCTTTGGCCTTCAAGTCCTCCACTTCCATTTCTCGAATTTGCACACCACACAGAAAACTAATTTTTGCACCAATTTTCTCAAGTGCGGTAAACCTGGTACTAAGCTATGTCAATTATTCCTTACTTTTTTCTGTGAATGTTGGATACTTCATCCTCACAAAGCTCATCAGCCATTGTCTTCTTTCTTCGAATCCTTTTTTCAGAGAATACCGTTGACACCTCATTATCTTCTGCTAGCACTTTGGCCTCAGAAATAGCTTCAGAGGTACAAGAATCCCGGGAAGTTTTGAGAAAGCCGAAAAGTCTTTGAATGTTTCAAACAGCTTCATCAATTGTAAAGTATTAACTTCACAGAAACTGATTATCATGAGCAATTTATTTTACTATTGCATACCAGAAACAAGTTAAAGTAATGAATTTGAGTTTTCTCATATTTTTTAAAATAGATCTTGTCTCTGATTTTGTTTCTGGTGTTGACAATTTATAAGTTTCAGTTTCTTCCAGGGCCTTCAAAACTTTATGAAAATGCTTGTAAACAGCTTCAACCGCATCTACTCTTGCAGATCACCTAGTCTTGCTGAATGTCTGCTGAATTTGCTCCTACTAAATTTAAAGAGTGAGCAGCACATGGTACGAAATAGGCCAGTTCATTCTCCTGAAGTATTCTTGACTGGACCTCTTTGTAGTTTCCAGCCATGTTTGCCCCATTGTCATAAGACAGCCCCCTGCAGTACTTAATGTTCAACCCATCTTGTTCCAATTTTTGCAATATCTCTTGACTAAGGTCTTATTCTGTTTTGTCTGTAACTGTAAAAAAGTCAGTAAAACTTTCCACAACCTCTGAGTCATTCAACTTGACATATCAAATTTCTTGTGTCATCTGTGCATTGTGGCTGATATCTGGAGAGCAGTCAAACATCAGTGAAAAGTATTTAGCAGCTAAAATATCTTTAATTATATCTTGTTTTATTTTGTCAGCAATCAAGTCACAGAACTCATCTTGTATATTTTTCTAAAAATAGCTAATCTGGCCTTTCTTGTGGTGTTCAATACGCAGACAAAGGGGGACACTATAGTATGACATGAGATCAATTGTATTTAGAAATTTGCCACTATGTGGATCACCAAAATCACCATCTTCTTTTGTTCTTCTAAAAGGACTTCCTTGCTTAGCTAGAAAAAAGACAGCATCAATAATACAGTGAGATTCCTCCTGTTTTATCTGGTATTGCAGCCTAGTGTGCGATACTTATCAGGTGGGACATCGAAAGAGTCAAAAAAGGGCAGCTTGTTTTGTATTGTTGTGATACAGGGGAGACAGCGTCATGGAAATGATACAGGATCTGGAATGGGAATCATTAGAACAAAGGCATTTATCGCTGTGACGTGGGCTACTTACGAAACTACAATAGTCAACATTCTCCTCTGAATGTGAAAATACATTTTTGCCTCCCACTTACATAAGTAGAAAAGATCTTCTGAATAAATACGTGGAATAAGAGCTCGAACAGAGAGATTCAGATCTTCTTTCTTCCCGCACGCTATTCGAAAATGGAATGGGAGATAAATAGTATAAAAGTGGTCTGATGAACCCTCTGTCAGGCAGATGTGATTTACAGAGTTTCCTGTGTAGATGTCTATCAATTCCACCACTACCGAGAGAGTGGTGTGCGCACCTGAAATACTTTTTATTTTTTATAAGGACTGGAACATTATTCAAATTCACCTGTTCTATAAATACTACCTTGATATAAAATATGAATATTCATTTATCTGAAAAAGGAAATCTATGCAAATTAATAAACATTGTACATTTACTTATGCAATAACGCAAATATCTCCCTCATTCTGGGTAATATCTAGTAGATTTTTAAAGTTTGATTAGCTGAAGTACCTGTGACAGGGCAACACTGAAGTCAGCAACCAGGAATTTTAGTTTTATTAAATGATTTCAGTATTTCTTGCAGTCATTTTACTTTTAATGATCCTATGTCAGTTAAATTTTTAAATTATACCAGGAAAAAAAAGGAGAGAAAAAAAGAAAGAAAGAAAGAGTCTGTCAAAATTTGCCGCCCTCTAAACTCTGCCCCCTTTGCCCCCTCCTAGATCCGGCCCTGGTCGATGTAATTTGGCTACAATCCTGAAACTTCATTGAATACATCTAAACATGATTATTTGACTAAATCACTTCAATCCATTACTCCATAGCCCAGCTTTTGGGATTTGACACTGTTTGTTTTCCTGTAATGGACACTTATCTCACTGGTGTGTAGCTTTCAAACTGCAACTCACCATGCAATTCTCAAGGTTATTCAGCTTCTTTCAAGATGTTATGGTGATGGCATAATTCTGAAGTGCAACATTTAATTCTTTAGTAACTTCTGCAGTCACAGTCCCCCTCAATAACAGTCTGTTATTAGTGACTCAACACACTCATCCGTCTTGGGACTTGCAAATGATTTTTATTTATTTATTTATTTCCAAATCTTTGATATGGTGCCTCTGGAAATACCAAACAGTTCAGCATTTTTGGTTGTGGAAACACTCACAATATGAACACCAGCAATCTGACTGTGGTGAGATTCACTTGATTTGAAGATAATGCAGTTAGAACTATACTGAATACTGTGCTGACTATGTCTGTCACTTGGAAGCATGTATTGAGGCATTGTACATGTGCTGAAACACAACAGCACCACCTGCAGATATCTGTATCTATGTCTGGGCATGCATGTCTTGCAAGTTTCCATATTTTTTCTGTTTCCTGTATTCAAGCAATTCTTGACGTTTCAAGACGGTTTAATTAATTTTACAGAAAGTATCAAAATATTCATCCAATTTCACAAGACAGTATCTTTGATATGAACAAAGATGGAAACTTGGGAATGAATGTTAACTGAGACATATAACTATTAAGTTTTGGTTTTTAAAAGAAAGATCTGATTCTGCAAGAGTACTTTAAGTTAAATGCATATACAACTATAGGCAACTTTTTACAGTTCCAGTTTGGAACAGCATTTTCTGTTTATGTTTCACAAAAGTTAAATGTGTGTTACACTGGTCATATGAAATGCATCAAACAGTAGTAAATCTCATTCTAAATTAATGCAAGCATGTTTTGAGTTACTGCTATCACTGCTGTTGCTACACAGTGCAGCAGTTTACCAAAAGTTGTTGAAACATGTAATAATTAAATGGACTCATTCCTAAACCCCTTTAGTCAAATACCTTGAAATCAAGTTACCATGGAAGTCAATGGTGAAATCTGAGATTTAAATGGTTTTCACAGCTGATTTACAGCTCACTTTTATGAAATGCACTTAAGCAATTGACAATGTGGCAGTTCTTCATACTGATGAAAATTTTTATTACTGTATTATTGCTATATTAGCACCACTCACACTGGGCATGAATGACCAATCATCTGGCTGCACTAGTGAGACCCAACCTGGCAGCCACATGGACCAGTTACATATATTTAGTGCCCAAATTTCTAGCACAATATAGCCATAGTGTTGTTGTACTGGATGAATCTTTTCAAACATCCTACAATTTAGACTAAAGAGCTGTGCAAATAACAGTAAATTTATTAATGGAAGGTAACTCACAGTTTTTGGTTGAGTGGCATCTGGAGACTGCTTATCAGCTGATCTGTGCATCCTTTTGGATCGGTTTCCCGAGGCCATACGGCGGCGCCTGCCACGCATATACCCATACATCAATGCACGGCGGCGGATATCCTCCTGAATAATGCTGATATCTTGTTTAATGATATCAAAGCTATCAGTAAGCTCATCCAAATACAACTCGTCCTCAACATCTGCAGCAATTGGTTGCACAGTGTCAACAGATCCATCTCCTTTTGTTTTGGCACACCCATTCTGGTAAAAAATAGGGACCAGTCTTAAAAAGTCCTGGTGAACATAAATAAAAAATTGCACAATTAATTGTAACAGTTTGTCAGGTCAAAATGAAAGGTGTAAGGGGATATCAAAATATTTCCATCCGAGGGCATTACTACAAGCATATGCAATGTAGCATGACTCTGATGCTGGTATATATGAACTGACACGTGCACAAGGACTTAGTGTAGCATTTGTATCTTCCCAACTGTGGTGAGTTATTAACAAATGCATCCAAAAATGACCAATACACTGTTACTCATTTCTTGGCTACTGAATTACAAATAATGGCAGACATGCATCAGAGAAGGAAGATTATGCACAGGGCAGCGTGTGTGTCAAAAACTGTGGCAAGCAGTGTTGATGATTCGTGATAACAAATGTCCTAATATATTATGAAAGTCTCAACACAGAAGTTATCAGAGCTCAGGTAGGATACATCAACCTCCTATACTTTCAGTCTCTCCCCATGTGATTAAAGTGCCTTTGTTCCATAAACAAGACATTTAAGGAGTGACAATTCCTGTCAGACAAGGATGTGCAGCAGGCAGTCATGGAATTCTTCACACAGTAGGACATGGTGTTTTATCATACGAGTATCTTGAAACTAGCATGTTAATGGGATGACTGCCTCAGTACTTTTACCTGATTAACATTTCCTTTGAATGGAAATTTTTTGATTGCCCATCACATATTATTTACATTCACTTAGAACTAGTGAACAATCTCTCTATTATTTTATTTGTATATTTAATGGCATTGCATCTGACGTTTGAGGAAACATTCTTAAAATTATTCTGGACTGCAATAAAATTTTGAAAGTCCTGCAGATCATATATTTTCTCAGGTTGATTCATGTATATTAAGCCTCTTGCACAAAGTTGGGAAACTCCCAATTTGTTGTGAAAGGACTGTCTATTGGATTGTACACAAATACCATTGACCACTGCAGAGACTCCTGAATGGAGGGCATAGTAAGAGGCACCCCTGACCAAGGCCAGACGAAATCCCAATTCGCTTTTACAAGGTGTAGTCTGCAAAACTCGTCTCTTACTTAGCTTGCATTTATTGTGAATATCTAATCCAGTGCAATGTCTCAAGTGAGTGGAATAAAGTGCAGGTGACGTCTGTTTATTAAAAAATTGAAAGAGTGGAACCACTGAATTACAGACCAACATCATTAACATCAATTTTGCTGCAGAATTCTTGAACATATTCTCAGTTCAAATATAATAAATATCCTTGAGATGGAAATGCTTCTGTCCATGCATCAGAACTGATTTACAATACATTGTTCATGTGAAACTCAGCTTGCCTTTTTCTCATACCACTTATAATTCTATCTGCAAGCCATCCATGATTAGAACAAAATGAGAGGTGAGCCTTCTGACTTAAACTGCAAAGTGGCTTGCAGAGTTTATATGTAGATGTCCACTATTGTCAGAGCTGGAACAGGTTGCCACCTATCCTGCTCCATAGAACAAACAAACCTCTTACCTGATTCTGTCTACTCATAATTTCATTATCCTTCAACAACTTTTCATAGATAGTCTTGAAAGTAGAATGACAACAGCTGACCAGCTTCACACCTTCTGGGATGCTCAATGTGGGGTACCAGGTCATAAGAAGCTGTCCTCTGCAGTGGTAGACTAAGGGGGGAGGGGTTGGAGGGGGCAGACTGCCCCAGGCCTCTTGCCTTGGGAGCCTCCAAATACCTCAATTTAAAAAAAAAAACCACTTTTATTTTTTAGCACCCTTAGCCTCTCGTTCTGGGGTCTCCAAATATTGGAAGCTATTTTTCTTAGATTATCCTGTTTCTCTCGTCCTGGGGGCCTCCAAATCTCAACAATTACTTTTTTACAGTAATAAATGTATTTCCAAGTGGACAGGGAGCCTCATTTAGTTCTGCCGCCACTGGTCCTCTGTTAAAGTTCTTTATGACAATGGCTTTCCCAATTTGCACCCCTATCTTCACCAGGATGAATCTACATTTGGCTCTGTTCTATTGTTTATTTAACTGCTGCACCATTTCACAAAGAATTTTGTTCATTATGACCCACCAATTTCATTATTTATTTATTTTTGTGTTCCATGGATCCATGATGTGAGAATGCCATTTGGCTATAGAACATGTCAGATAATTACATTGATGACCATATGTAAATGGTCATGAGACTTACAGTTGAGATACATATACATATGTAGATACATAAAAGCTGAGCACCAAGTGTTCAAATAACAGCACATTTGTAGTAGTAGTGGCTACATAAAAAATATAAATCTTAAATTCTAATTCTTATAAAAAGTATTCTGTCAACAAGGCATACACCTGTACTAAAGAGGTATCCAAAAGATCAAGTTTCAATAGTTTTTTGAATTGAATCTTGTCTCCACTGACTGATCTGAGATGACATGGAAGTTTGTTATATACATTTTTACTCGAACAGAGAACTCCCTTCTGCACCAAGGTGAGATTTGTAATATCTTTGTGGAGATATCATGATCTCATGAGATCCGTCCTTCATGACATCCTTCCTACTCCACCGAGAGTGTCTTTCCGCCGGCCACCTAACCTCCGTAATCTCCTAGTCCACCCCTATGAAATCCCCAAACCACCTTCCCTACCTTCTGGCTCCTACCCTTGTAACTGCCCCCATTGTAAAACCTGCCCTATGCACCCTTCCACCACCACTTACTCCAGTCCCGTAACCCTGAAGGTGTACACGATCAAAGACACAGCCACTTGCGATAGTACCCACGTGATCTACCAACTGACATGCCTGCACTGTGAAGCATTCTATGTGGGAATGACCAGCAACAAACTGTCCATTCACATGAATGGACACAGGCAGACAGTGTTTGTTGGTAACGAGGATCACCCTGTGGCTAAACACGCCTTGGTGCACGGCCAGCACATCTTGGCACAGTACTACACCATCCGGGTTATCTGGATACTTTCCACTGACACCAATCCTTTAGAACTCCGGAGATGGGAACTAGCCCTTCAGCATATTCTCTCTTCCCGTTGCCCACCTGGTCTCAACCTCCGCCAAATTCGAATTCCCACCCACCATCTTAACATCTTTGCATCGGTTCTCTGGACAGAGCCTTTGCCTCAAGTGGTATCTCTGTCTAACTTCTTAACTTTTTTGCTTTCTACAGTATGTCTGCCTAGGTGTACTTGTGTCTGTGTGAATGTGTGGGTGCGTGTGCATTTGTTTACCCTCCATTTTTTCCCCCAAGGTAAGTCTTTTCTCTCCCGGGATTGGAATGGCTCCTTACCCCCTTCCTTAAAACCCTCATCATTTCCTTTTCCCTCTCCTTCCCTTCTGCCTGAAGAAGCAACTGGGTTCCGAAAGCTTCCGTTTGTGTGTGTGTGTGTGGATTCATTTATTTATTTGTGATGCTGTTACACCTGTGCTCCTTTGCCTGGTATATATATATATATAATAAAGATTTTTGACTTACCTAAAGTACAGGCTCGTCGACAACAAATACACATGTGATTATGTGTGAGTGTGTGTATTCGTTTACCTCCCTTTTTGTCCCCTAAGGTAAGTCCTTCCACTCCTGGGATTAGAATGGCTCCTTTTCCACTTCCATAAACCCGTATCCTTCCCTTTCTCCTCTCCTTCCTTCCTCTTTTTTCTTGAAGAAGCTGCCAGTGGTGGCGAAAGTTCGAATGTTTGTGTGTTTTTGTGTGTGTTCTATGTTTCTGTCGACGAGCCTGTACTTTAGGTAAGTCAAAAATCTTTATTTTATACATATTTTTCCCACCAGGAAAGTCTCCTTCTATAATATTAGTTTCATACTTTTGAACCTAACAATTACTTACGTTCATTATTGCTCTGTTGCCTTTCGAAATCTTTTCTGTCTTACTTTCTCCTTCTGTTTTTGTTTTACATAATATTTTCATCCTATATTAGCTCTCATTTAAGTTCATTTTTCTCCTGGCCAAATTAGCCACATACAACAATCAGTATTGACTTCTGAACCTTAACTTAATAATACAACTAACGACTTTCATTATTATTTTATTTATCCACATTTACTGTGGTAATACTATTTCACAACTTCATTTTACAATAATCTATAATAACCATTTTCGGCTTTTCCTAGAAACTTCGTGATTATTTCCGATTCTCAAGGCATGTGGATATGTGTGAGTGTGTGTGTATTCGTTTACCTCCCTTTTTGTCCCCTAAGGTAAGTCCTTCCACTCCTGGGATTGGAATGACTCCTTTTCCACTTCCTTAAAACCCGTATCCTCCCTTTCTCCTCTCCATCCTTCCTCCTTTTCCTGATTTGGAGCAAATTTCTAGGTGGTGTGAGGAACAGCAGGTGATGCAGATGAGTAGGAGAAACAATTTTATAATGTTTGAAAACAGCATTAGTAGTGTGCTGCTTGACACTTGCATCAATTACGTAGTTAGGTGTAATACTGCACAGCGATATTAAATGGAATGAGCATATAAGGACAATCGTGGGCAAGGCACATTACTGCCTTCAGTTTATTGGGAGAATTTTGGGAAGATGTGATTTGTCTGTAAAGGCAACCACATATGAAATGCTTGTGCAACCCAGTCTTGAGATTGTTCAAGTGTTTGGGACCCCACCAGATCGGTTTAAAGGAAGATATCGAAGCAATTCAGAGGTGGGTGGCTAGGTTTGTTACTGGTAGTTTTGATGAATACCTGAGTGTTACTGAGATGTTTCAGGAACTCAAATGGGAGTTTCTGGAGGGACAGTGATGTTTTTTCAGAGAAACACTGATGAAGAAATTTAGATTTCCAGAATTTGAAGTGTACTGCAGAAAGATTCTACTGCCGCCAACCTACATTTTGTGTAAAGACCACAAAGATAAGATCAGAGAGATTAGGGGTCATACAGATGCACACTCTTATTTGTTTTTCTGTCATTCTATATGGAAGTTGAACAGGAAAGCAAGTAACTAGTAGTGGTATTAGGTACTCTCTGCTATGAACCTTTCGGTGGATTGTGGAGTATGTATGTAGATGTAGATAGCCAAATAGCATTTAAAAATAAATTAAGAGAATTGCTGAATGGCAATTCCTTCTACACATTAGATGAATTTCTAGATAGACACATTTCATTTAACTGACACGTTCCACATCATTACGAAGTGTTGTATTCATGATCTATGGAACAAGTATTAATCTAATCTAATCTAGATGTGATAGGTAATAATGTTCAATTTTACCAATATAAATTGGGTGATACTGGAATTTTTATGGGGAGACACATTAGTGTTTTCCTGGCATTATGTTGTAATGAGCCATACAATATGTCTTCAGTATTCAGCTGATAGTGATTGAGAGAATTCTGATTGCAACAATATGTTATGGTGAGTCTGTACCCTAATGTGTTACATTTCATGTGATAGTATCCTGGTATCATTTTTAAATAATACAAAGCTTATATTCACCAGGATACTGTCTCTATAAACAGTCTGTGTAATGTTGAGTAACTTCTGTGGCCAGCAAAACCTCCAGACTTGTCTCTGATAGAACATGCAGGGGGACTATCTCAGATATCAATTACGCCACACAGCTATTATCCACAATATGCAAGACTAGTTACAACACTTGTGGGCCACCTTGCCTCACAAAGAGATACAATGGCTTTATGATCCACTTCCAAAATAAATTTTATATGCATAGAGGCCAGTGTAGTTGTAGCTGTAATTGCTGTAGTAGGTATGGGACCTTGACTGTTGTCATACCTGTAGCAATAGTGGATAGAAAGTGGAAACATACCATGTATCATAGTTTTGCTATCAACCAGGAAGTGGCAGTCACCTGGTAATCTGCTGTCCACAGACCATGGAAGCACTAATCTTCTTTGCCTATTGCAAGTGAATCATCACCTACATTTATGGTGTAACAAAAATAATACCGAAATGCTGCTTACATGGTAGATGTTATTGAATGCTTATGGATACAGCAATAGGCCTATTTGCTCTGTGGCCATCATCAGCCTATCTGCAGATAAAGATTTTATGTTAAACTGAGTAAAATAGAGCTACTTACAATTTTGGTACATTTTTCTGTGACATATTAGTCCATACTACATCATGAAGGTATAATTTATAATGGACATAAGTATGGACTAATACATCACAAAAAATGTACCAAAATTGTAAGTAGCTCTTTTACTCAATTTAACGTAAAATCTTTATCCACAGATGGCCTGATGATGGCCACGGAGATGAAATAGGCCTATTGCTTTATCTATAAGCATTAAATAACATCTACCATGTAAAGCAGCATTTTGGCATTATTTGTGTCATCAATATGTTCTTAAAAGACATACTCAATGCTACAGGCCCAAATGAAATGAAATGATGGTGTAATTAAAGAAAAAGTGAAAACTGGGATGCTAACAGCAAGTAAATGAAATTAACGTAGAATATATTGTAAATTAAGAGAGTAATATGAGGTAGTTCTGTCGCAACCTTGCTACAAAACAAATAATGAAATAGAAAATAAACAAAGACAGGACAGAAACTAAACAAGAATATGTCCAGGCCCTAGTGACAGCAAGGATGCTTAACCAAGATGAATTAAGGAAAGGGTAGATGATTCATGAGTCTGAACATGTGATGACTGAAATAGAGGCAGTATGATGAAGTTTGCAGTATAATTATCAGTATATTCATGTGGCGTCTGTTCCGAAAGAAGAGACATCACTTCTGGATCCTGCAGTTGTTATTATTTAATATTCACAGAATATATGACACCAACTGCGATTGGGCAAAGCTGAAAATGTGTACCCAGCCAGGATTCGAACCCGGGTCTCCTGCTTTCTAGGCAGTTGCGCTGACCCCTACACCACTGGGGACACAGTGATCACCGCACCTGCAAGGACTACCTAAGCACACCTCCTGTGGTGTAGGGGTCCACGCAACTACCTAGAAAGCAGGAGACCCGAGTTCGAATCCCAGCTGGGCACACATTTTCAGCTTTGCCCAATCGCAGTTGATGTCATATATTCTGTGAATAATAATTATCAGTGTAATCATAATTCTAGATGCTCACATTGCAAACAGGTTGATTGCAAGGTAACAATCAACATAGTTCCTGCAAGAGTCCTACCATGCAACATGCTATTCAAACTGAACTGATTTCTCAGAAGGATGCTCTCAATGTAATGAAAGGCAATTATTTCTATCAAACTGGCAGAGAACTCTGTATTCATATTGCCCACAATGTGAAGACATCTGGATCTGCAGATGAATAGGTCTATAGAGTCTTATCTCCATACGTTTGTTAGGTGTGGAAATAATATTGTAACTGCTGCCTTAGGCCAGTGCCCCTTGGCACCCTAGTTGTGAGACCTGTCTCAATTCTCTGAAGCAAGCCACCATCTTAAATTCTAGCATAATGACTCCAAATTTTACGCATTTTTTTCATAATATGCAGTTTTTAAACTACCACAATTAAATGGCAAATGTGAAAATAATGCCTGTCATGTTCCTTTGAAAATTGTCTGTGTTACATACAGTAATATGGATAATTGTGTCCATACTACCAAATTCTTACTAAATTTAAACTGACATTTTGATTAATGAAATAACATACTTAACCCATGAAGTTTTATGTATTTTCCTCCTCCCCTTGAGGATGATTTTGTCAGACTTTGTTCAAAAAGCAGGTACTAACATTTAATCACTTCTTAAATACTTACCAACTGCTTTTGGTTGGGGCTCGCAGACTTATGTCCTCTGATATTCTCAACAACAGTTCCAGGGATTTGCCGAGACTGTACATCTCTTCTGAAGATTATTCCTCTCCATTTTCTCCCTGTAATTTCTTTTTCTCCAGTGGTAGACTGAATTCGCTTCTGCTGCAACTTCATGCCATGTGCATACCGGTACTGTGAAACTTGCATCTCTTCCATGTGTTTTTCTTTAGAAAATGCTTTTTGGTTTGAGTGAATATAACTTTTTACATTTGTTCCTGTGTAAAATAGCTGATTTTCATCAACCAATGCCTGTAAAGGAAGATCATTATGATCATTTATACTACTCCTTAACTCCAATATGTAATATTTTATAATCTTACTAAATTTTCACATTGATGATCACATGTACAGTGACCTCATGCTACTATTTGTTAAGTGTTTTTATGCATCTGAGAATGACATTTATGAAGTTATGTGATTTTTATCAACTTATTAGAATAAAACAAATTTCTCCTACATTAAACAAGGTGACATGTGCCCAACAGAAGTTTCACAGATTTACCTAAACATGCAGTTAAACAATAAATAAACACATTAATTGACAATATTATGTGTCACAGTATAATGAAATGAAATTGTACATGATAAATTTAGCTACAGACATGTTCATATTAAGGCAAGAATAGTCAGTCTTGGTATAAAAGAAAGGTGTCATAATTGAGATTTAATAAAATGTAAAATATTGTTGAAATGTGCAAAGCCCAATGGTTGAATAGTTATGTCACCAAATATCTTGGAGTGTGGTGTGGTACTTGATGTGACATGATGTGAATGAATCTGAGTAAATGAAGAGTATATGTAAAGTCAACATCACTACAGGATGCCAGAAAGGTATGGACACTGCAAATAGATCCTTACACAACTAGGAGATATGAGCATATTCAGTCAGCTCAGGCAGGAAAAAGAGCAGAGTACACGATCTGGTGGAAGTTAACCTAGTAGCTGCTTGCACAGCTTGCCATTAACAACTGGAGGTGGGATGCAAATCAGACCAGATGTATGCTTGTAGCATTCTTTGTTGTGTCTAATGTCTAGCTCTACTCAGCAGGTCGTCAACTCGAATCAGCCCTTTTCAAAAACCTATGCAGAATTTGTGGCATACGCCACATTCATACCCCACCTACCACCCTCAAGGCAACGGGCTGGTAGAGCGGTGGCATCACACTCTCAAGACTGCCCTCAGGTGCCATGATGCTCTCTGGACTGAGGCCCTCCCTCTTGTACTTTTAGGTCTGAAAACAACCTATAAAGATGACCTGCACGGCTCGGTAGCAGAGTTTGTGTACGGACAGACACTAAACTTGCCTGGCGAGCTTATCTCCCCTTACCCCTGTCCTGCCAAATGTGACCTCCCGTCCTTTTCAGAACGAGTAAGGCACATTTGTGCTTCCTTCCAACCTCCACCTCCTATCAGCTACTCCCCTCCCCTCGTCAAAGTACCACACAACTTTCTCTTGTGCGAGTATGTTTTCCTGTGGGACGACTCCGTTAGACCCCTCCCCCCCCTCCATCCTCCTAACTCTGGCCCTCACAAAGTTCTAAAACGTGGCCCCAACACTTTTGTCATCCATCTCAACAACTCGCACGTGACTGTTTCCATCAACAGACTTAAACCTGCACACATCGATCCTCCCACTCCCCCCGATGACTCTTCATCCCCTTCGCCCCCTCCCGTCTCCCTTCCTACCTCGCCAGATGGCTCCACTTCTCTTTCGAACTCTGTCGGCACGTTCCCTTACCCCACTGCTCTTCTGTCGCAGACCACTGCTCCGTCGCCCCCTCCTTCCCCCCTTCTTCTTCTTCACCATTCTTAGGTTTTCCTCACTCCCCCCTACCAGCCTCATCTGTGTTCGAGGTAACAGTGCCTGTGGAGTTAATCCCAGACATTGAACTCGTAATTCGAGATTCCAAGTTATTTATTGCATGTTCTTCAACGTGTGATGCCATTGTTAACAGTGACTGCAAGATTCTTCACCGCATCGAGCTCCCGCCTGTAACTTCCCTTGACGACATCAAGGCATTTCTCCTTCCATCTGCAGAGGTTCGGGTGGTGGCACCCCTAGCCTCGCTGCCATCTGCCCCCTGCCAGCTCCACAGGGCCACTCGTCCCCCCCATTGGCTCAACGACTTCGTCTCCGGCAACACCACCACCACTCACCGTCGTCCCCAGGTGCCATCCCCGCTGCCGGCGGAGTCCGTCGAGCTTACGGTAACTCGACTGCCCCAAGTGCTACAGGATGATGTCGTCGCTCCCCCCCCCCTTCCCCTCGCAACAAGAGTACTCCGGCGGGGGAGGGGGGAGGGAGGTGCGGCGGCGATAATCGATTTTTCACCATCCACAAACATCAAACATATCTCCATGTTCTAACTGCTTTGACCAGCCGCTTCCCAGCTTCAGCCATCTTGTAAACTCAGTCTGCTCTGAGTCTTTGTAGTGTTGAGACAATAAAGTTCAGTTCGGATTATAATTGGGTTTTTATTGGGGCTACAACCCCACTAAAATCCCATAAAGTCATCCAGTATGAACATGTAGCCAACTGATGAAACAGGTTCATGATGAGTACTTAACAAAACTGAGTACTGGCCCTAGTAGGTTTACAGTCCCCTTGTGAAACTTGTGACAATCATTTATTTGCTTTGAGCATAAGATACCCACAAGTGAGGGGTGGTGTCATTTTAATAGATTCTTTTGTTGTTTGACAAATGTAGTCTGTGAAACTGTAATATACTAATCATCCTCCTGCATATATCAGAGCTCAAAATTATGACTCACATAACCAAACCATAATTATCAGCTTGCACTATGAATGCAGTGCACACAGAATTAATTCATCTGGGTATCTAATGAATCTCATGATTCTGTACATGAGCTAAAATTAAGAATACAGGTCATAAATAGAACTTTTGATACTGGTTGCATCACAGCATCATAAAAGTAGGTATTACTGATGAATTCACTTGACATGGCTGATAAAACCCATGTATTGGAGAATATTGGTGCTTATGGATATGATCTTAACTTCCAGCAAACACCATGTGTGTTATCGTAACTTGTTAGCATTCTGCAACATTCTACCTCTTACTATACCCTCCTGAAAGGATTTCTTTCTCTCTACTGGAAATAATTGTTAATTATTAATACTCTCCAAAAAGTACAACTGTATGGCATATTATAGTGTCTGTGGGGTCTTAAAATTCTTACGGTAACGAAGTATGAATAAAAAGAAAAGTCAGTTATTAGAGTTGGATAGGTTTCTTTACTGTGGAAAAATTATATGACCTGCCATACAATCTAATATATTCCATTAAGGTTTTCATTTGTGGCAGTATGTGGAAGTTAATGGAAGATTGAAGTTTTGAGATTTCACCACACATTTTTCCAGAATAACTTAGTTAATAAAAGGTAACATATTGATTTAGAGTCCATGACTAAAACACATCTTCAATCACCACATGGTTTTATTGATAAATTTCTTAATTCCCGCTGAAACTCAGAACTCACAGCATCTAATCAATGACTTGTGATGCTGTTGTGTTACCCACTGTTTAAGCTGTTGTTCAAAACTTTGTAAATCTATAGTACTTAACTACTGTGGTTATCAGTTCCTAGACTTACAAAGAAGGTGCGTGCCTAGAGAATGCCAGGGAAAAGTGGGGTGCCTTCGTGTGTGACCCGGACTATAGTGGAGAATGGACAACCTGATGAAATTTATCTCTATAGATGAAAGTTTACTAATATATTACACATTTTGTAGACTATACATGACTGGGACCTACCACTACAGATATTGTTTTGGAAAACAGTTTGAGTATCAAGTGCAGCCTCCAGTATCTGCAACTGATTTATGTAGTGGTTCGTTATTGTGGAATATGTGATGATCCACTTATACATAATGTCACTATTGGTCATGGAATGTCATCTGCAACATTATGACACTGTGGGCCTCCTAACATTCACTGGGGCTCATAACCATGCTGACTTTAAATAACACGATTAAGTGATAGTTCGATAAGGAGAGAGCGTGCAAAGCCCATCTTGATGAAAGAGCATGTCATGTGGTGTACAAAATCCAAAAGGCTACATTGGCTGTTATTTCATCTACTATCTAAAATTAAACTAAACTGCATAGACCTTGAGGATCCAGTGGGTACTGACTGGCCAACATGTCATCCCCTGCCTAAAGGTGTCACCAGATGCGTTATGGAGGAGGACTTCATCAGCGCCCCACACTCCTGGCCATTATGTCGGTTTCCCAAGTCAGAGGCGCTACTTCTCACTCAAGTAGCTCCTCAATTGGCCTCACAAGGGTTAGGTCCATCCCGCTTGCCAACAGCACTCAGCAGACCCGGATGGCGACCCTGTGCAACTGCTAGCCAACCCAAGAGTGCTTAACTGCAGAGATCTAATGGGAACTGGTGTACGCACAACAGCATGTATGATGGCAATGTACTATCTAATACATTTAAAAAACTGCATAAAATATGGTCATTGTAATCTATGGGTTCTAAAACCATGGTACCAGGAGTCTGGGCACCCACACATTGTGATAACCCGACCCACCACCCCATCCAAGGTCAAGGAAAGTTGTGGGGCGGCATCGTGAGTCGTTTCGGGATAGCACAGCCGGTAGTGGGCTTGCCCGTGAAAGGCAAAGGTCCCAGATTCGAGTCCCGGTTCCGGCACACAATTTTAGTCTGCCAGGAAGTTTCATATCAGCGCACACTCCGCTGCAGAGTGAAAGTTTCATTCTGGAAACATCCCTTAGGCTATGGCTAAGCCATGTCTCCACCATATCCTTTCTTCCAGGAGTGCTAGTCTTGCATGGTTCGCAGGAGAGCTTCTGTGAAGTTTGGAAAGTAGGAGGCGAGGTACTGGCGGAAGTAAAGTTGTGGTGAGGCATCGTGAGTCGTGTCGGGATAGCACAGTCGGTAGTGCGCTTGCCCGCGAAAGGCAAAGGTCCCAGGTTCGAGTCCCGGTTCCGTCACACAATTTTAATCTGCCAGGAAGTTTCATATCAGCGCACACTCCGCTGCAGAGTGAAAGTTTCATTCTGGAAACATCCCTTAGGCTGTGGCTAAGCCATGTCTCCACCATATCCTTTCTTCCAGGAGTGCTAGTCTTGCATGGTTCGCAGGAGAGCTTCTGTGAAGTTTGGAAAGTAGGAGGCGAGGTACTGGCGGAAGTAAAGTTGTGGGGCGGCATCGTGAGTCGTGTCGGGATAGCACAGTCGGTAGTGCGCTTGCCCGCGAAAGGCAAAGGTCCCAGGTTCGAGTCCCGGTTCCGGCACACAATTTTAACCTGCCAGGAAGTTTCAGGTCATTCAGTCCTTTTTTTTTCTCTCAGTACCTACCGGTATTTCGGTTTTTTGCCTGTGGCTAAGATTATATTATGTTGTTTGTAAGTTATGTATTTAGAGGTAATCATTTTTCATTTTCCACTAATGTCTGAGAACATGAGAATAATAAGAAGGGATTTTCTAAACTAATGACACTGTGACTGAGAACTACCGTCTCCAAAACATGGTAACTCACTTCGTCCTCCTGCTTTGCTGTAGCATCACTTTCCACATCGTAGACTGTTGAAGCCACCGTAAAATTCCTTTTATCCATACTCTTAGTACGTCTCCGTATATATCTGATCTTCTTGCAATGTACAGAACTAAATTTCTCCGCAGCTTCAGCTTGTTTTTCGAACATTTCCTTCTCATCGACACAAATCCTAAGTAATTTATTGAATCTGTGATCGATTTCAGGACTATCAGTATCACTAGGTGTAATTTGCAGCTTCTCGTCACAGATCGTCTTAACGTCTGATATTTGTTGCTCCTCGTGCTCGCTGATGTTGCCATCCTGTGAAAAAAGTCATGGCAACATAACTGACTTTTCTTATGAAAACCATTCAATTGAATGTACTTATATATTCAAAACTTCACATACAGCTAACACAATCGTTTGAGACTACAGAATTACGTTGCCAAAGAGACCATTTCACTTGACTGTCAGTTACTTGCATCCTTCGATTCTAAAAATGTTCAAATGTTTGTAGAACTTATAGGACTTAACTACGGGGTCATCAGTCCCTAAGCTTACAAACTACTTATGAACTAGCTAAGACTAAGGACGGCACAAATATCCATGCCCGAGGGGGGATTCGAACCCCCGACCGTAGTGGCCGTGCAGACCGTGACTGGAGCGCCTCAGTCCCATCGGCCACCGCGGCCGGCTCCTTCGATTCTCCTCAAATAGTCTTATCGGGAAAACAATGAAAAGATAACAAATATCTTATTGTACTTAACAATCGGGTAACTACAAAGATTGTGCCAGACACAAAGGAATTTTCGGCGTTCTCTTCCAGTGGGCACTGAATTGTGTCAATGGGAAAGGTTGGGCCGTGCGGGAGTAGCCGAGCGGTCTGGAGCGCCACGTTACGTATTGCGCGGCCTCCCGCATCGGAGGTTCGAATCCTCCCTCGGGCATAGATGTGTGTGTGTTGTCCTTAACTTAAGTAGTTTGTAAGACTAGGTAGGGACTGATGACCAACGTAGTTTGGTCCCATAGGATTTTTTTTTTTAAAGGTTGAAAATTTGTCCCATCTAGAATTTGAACCCAGGTCTTCTGCTTAGCAGTCTGTTGCGCTGACCACTGTACAACTGAAATGCAGTGATTACTGTACCACAACTGCTTGGACTATCCTAGGACGGATTCCACCAGAAGCTAATTCCTTTGTGTCTTGATTGATAATAGCTGTAGGATCAGGATAAACAGATACCGTAACGTACCATACTCAAAATCTCTCTCTCTCTCTCTCTCTCTCTCTCTCTCTCTCACACACACACACACAACGGAACAGTAGCTATTTCTAAAGTGTCATGCATTAAGTGACATGCTGCACTTACCAGCTGCTCCTGGTGCGCTTTGACTAGCCCCTCTTCGGTGCTGCATTCCTGAGTTTCATTGAGGTAAACTTCTTTTATCTCCAAACCCTGGTTTTCGATGTTCTCTTTCGGAGTTTTATTAAGATCCTCCACTAATTTCGTTGTCATTTCCTGAATTGTAATGTCATCTTTAGAGATAGTTTGCTTTCCTGTAGATTTTATTGGAATACCAGTGACTTTAAGTGGTACCGGTAATTTGGAAACTTTACTGTCACTACAAGTTTTCACTGTCTCATTAAAGGGGGTACTTTTTTCTTCTGCAGCTTGCGGTTCCTCATATTTCTGCTGAAAACTAATGCCTGGGCGGTCGTCCGAGTCCTGGAAATAAATAACACTGTTACACTGTTTATTTTCTTTCAATATGGAACACATAACACAAATTTGTGGCTATGAATAGGCCTATTGTGCTTGCGCGGTAAGTGCGCTAGTGTCATTGTTACTTTCAGTGCAATAACACTTTTATTTTCTCAAGGCGTATATCCTGTCGCCATCAGAAAGAGTTCAAGCATCATTTTTATTTCTTGCTTTCGTTCTTTTTAGAACCTGAGTGTGACAGTGCCGAAGTCGTATAATTTTAACTGTTGTGTTCCATGGTTCAAATGTTTGTACAGCTTATGGGACTTAACTACGGGGTCATCAGTCCCTAAACTTACAAACTACTTATGAACTACTTACAAACTAGGACGGCAAAAAATATCCATACCCGAGGGGGGATTCGAACCCCCGACTGTAGTGGCCGTGCAGACCGTGACTGGAGCGCCTCAGTCCCCCCCTTTTTTTTTTCTCCCCCCTAAGCTCTTTCTCTTCAGGCGTTGGCGCCTAACTATCATAACCCCCATAAACAAAACATCTCGCCTGCCAAAAAAAGTCTAGTGCCACCGCCACTTTTACCTTAAAAAAAGGTAAAGCAGTCAACAATCCGAAGATTGGTTTGAACACCACAGTGCTTTACTAGGCATGGTTCTGTTTGGAGGTGGTATGCCGTTGCCTTCCTCCGACCTTCGAACTGACTTACCCAGCCAGTTATAGGGGGACCTACAGTTTAACGTGGGTTCCGAACCACGGTGCTACTCGGTATTTTTCACATGAGCAATACTGCCAAAGGTGAAAGAAGTGGAAAGTGACAGATAAAAATCCTAGGACCTGGCGGGGATCGAACCCACGACCTTTGGATTTGTAGTCTGGCACTCTACCACTGTGCAACCGAGGCACTAAATGAAAGATTAAACTAAGGGAAAGGATAAAGGATAACAAAAGGTATAGCGTCTTCTTGGATTGCTTTATTTATTTATTTATTTTTTAATGGAGCGACACTCACGCCCCATTCTGCCCAGATGGCCGTTGCTGCACGAAATAACAGTACACCGACAGATTCAGGGTTTGTCTTCTCGTAGGTCTGTGTCTCAGGAAGTTCTTGTTCTCTCAATTACTTTGTGTGTCTGGCTTCGGTTGCCCGAGATGCATAGTCTATAGTATACTTCTGTGAACCCTGACGCCGTCAGTTACCATAATCGTGCATCGCCATTGATTTCTTCAGAACACTAAACATATAACAAAAGACTCCCATTCTAAACGGAAAAAATAAATAAAACTGGGAAAATTCCGCACTACATCCAATTTGCGGACTATTTTCGTTGATTCTGGTCGTATGCAGTTGATCGTTTGTTAAGGTTCGTTACGGCGGGCGTCCCCTATCCGGCACTCCCCAGCTGCGAGGGGGGTCGGTGAAGACACTACGTAGGTAATTGGCGAAGATCTGTCGGTATCGAGGTGTGGTCTCGAGTCTGTGATGATGCTCTTGGAGGAATTGCCAGTAATCAAGTACCGACTTCTCACCTTCTTGGAAAAGGTAGTAAATGGACATGCCTTTTATCCACGTGAGAGCGTGTGTTTTCGCGGCCGGAAAATATGTGTCCTCCGGGCATAGGAGGAGCCTGGGATCAATCGCGTTAGGCGGGACGCGAAGGTAGCAGGCAATAATCTTCTGTACTAGCGTCCAGACTTCGACAACAGATTCACATGTTAAACGATGTTCATCATTGTCCATAAGCTGGCATTCCGGGCAAAGGGGCGAATCCACCATCCTGATTGCGTGCAGCCGGTGTCTCGTCGTAAATTTCCGATTGACGACGTGGTACCACGTGGCTCTTATTCTTGTAGGGAAGAACGGCTGTTGAACTGCTTTCCACACCGTTGACCATTGTGTGGCCGGTGCTTTACTTTCAATCACATTTCGAGGGACTGCCCTAAGCAACAATTGGTAAATGTCCCTTGCCTTTGGAGCTCGAGTGGTGGGGAGCTGAGTATGTAGGTAGCTATATTCGAGTATGAAAGTCGCAATGTGGCCAAGAGGGGGCGCGACGTGTCCAATCGCAACCGGTGGCAGGATCGACGTAGGCATCAGCTCATCTATCAGAACGCCCGTTAGTGAGGTATGTCGACGTGTCCTCAGTTTCACCATCGTGGACAGGAACAGCGCCATGGCCCGCGTTTTGACATTGATAAGTCCGAGTCCGCCGTCACGCCGTTGAAGGGTAAGAGTGTCATAGCGGACTTTGAAAATGTATCCAGCAGTGACGTAATATCCAAAGGCCGATTGTAGGTTGCGTGCCATCACTGTCGGCAGTGGGAGCACCTGAGCCATGTGTATGATCTTAGTCGCCACATAGATGTTGAGGTATTCGTCACGTTGTAGTAGGTCCATTTGTCGTAGTAGGTTTTGGCGTACCTCTGTGCGTACGACTTGCAGTAATCGTCTGTAGTTTATTGCTGTTGTGCGGCGCATGTCCCGTGTAAACGTGATTCCTAGGTACCTGAGGTCATCTGCCCGTGGAAATGGGGCCACACAATCTTCAGGTAAGCCTCTTCCAATGAACATTGCTGCCGATTTATTGACATTCATGACGCTTTTCGCCACCAAACCATATTGTTGGATCCAATCAATCACGAAGCGGATCTCTTCTCCAGATTGTACCAACAGGAGAAGATCATCCGCATATGCCCTGCAGCGAAAGGTATGACCCCTTAGGGTAATTCCTGTGAGTTTGCTTTTCAGTCCTCCTATGAGTGGTTCCAGAGCAATTGCGTAAAGGATCATGGAGAGTGGGCATCCTTGTCGAACCGAACGCCGAATTGGTAAAGGATCTGTTACACGGCCATTCACCAGTACACGAGATGTAGCGTCGCGTAGGAGGCGCATTATGATGTTCTTAAAATCATTTGGAAAGCCCATTCGATCCAACACTGCCATGAGAAATTTGTGGTGTACCCTGTCGAATGCGTGATCGAAATCAATGGCGATCAACGCTGCCGCGAGATGACAGGATGCGGCGAGTCCTATCACATCTCTACATTCACTAGTGGCTGTTTGCATGGTGGTCTCTCCTCCTCGTGTAGTTTGTTCTATGGAAAGGACTACTGGTAGAACTTTCTTGATACGTGCCGCTAGTAGTCGGGTGAAAATTTTATAGTCCGAATTTAACAAAGTTATTGGACGGTAGTCTTCAATCCTCTGTCCTCTTGAAGGCTTGTGTATGGGGATAAGAAGTCCTTCGACGAAAGCCGATGGGATATGAAAGCCAGGTGACATCAGTTCTCGGTACATATCGATCCAACGGGGCATCATCAAGGTACGGAAAGTTCGATAAAATTCGATCGGCAGTCCATCTGGCCCAGGTGCTTTGTTCAGCGCAGCTTTATCGATTGCTTCCTCGATGTCATCCCGCGAAACCTCCTCTAAAAGTGAAGCCGCAGACGTGGCGTCGAGGGTGTGTGAGACGTATTGCAAGACGTCGTTTTCGTCTCCCTCCTCACTGTTGTCTTCCTGGTAAAATCGTCGATAATGAGCTGCAAAGGCTTCCACAATGGCCGCTTGGGTCGTTTCGTTTCGGCCGTCTGGCAAGGACAGTTTCGTTATGAGCTGCCGTTTTCGTTGCCGGTTTTCAAGCACAATATGATGCATTGTAGGAGGTTCTCCACTCGCTCTGTCTCGATGCCGTGATCTCACAACTACCCCTTCTAATCTTCTCCTCGTCAACGACAATATTTTTGCTTTAATGCGGCGACTTTCCATCTGTCTTTCCAGGGACGGGGGTTGGGAGGTAATTTCCCGAAGCATCGTATAGTAAAAGTCCAAAGTGTGACGGGTCCATGCTGCAGCGTCTCTCCCATACTGTGTTAGCACCCGACGGCACGTCGGTTTTGCACACTCTATCCACCATTCTAGAGTTGACCGGTATCTTGGAAGCCGACGCTCGCAGTTCGCCCATGCCGCGGCAATCAGTTCCCGACATTCCAGGTTTTGGAGGTGTGCCACATTCAACTTCCAGAGCCCACGGCTTTGCCATACTTTCTGTCTCGAAAGGGTGACCGTGCATATGAAAGCGCTGTGGTCGGAGAAGGCAAGCGGCCAACGTTCGGCGTCTATCACTCGTGGACCAAGATCTCGTGAGACGTAGATACGGTCAAGACGACTGGCCGAGTGACTAGTGAAATAGGTGTGGCCTGGGCGGTCCCCGTGTATCTGCTCCCAAGTATCGACGAGAAGCAAGTCCCTTACAATTATCCGAAGTTCAGGACACGTCGAGAAATGTGGGACCTGATCCTTCTTGTGTAAAACACAATTGAAGTCACCCCCAAGGATAAAGTGATCGTAACGACCAAGAAAAAGGGGGGTGATTTCCTCGGCGTAGAACTGTGACCTCTCGCGACGTTTATCGGTTCCTGAGGGAGCATAGATGTTGATTATACGCGTTCCCAACGCAGTGACCGCCACCCCTCTGCCCGAAGGGAGGTATGTCACTTCTTCAACAGGAATGCCGTCACGAATAAGTATTGCTGTTCCACTGCCATTCGGTTCACCAGGTGTCTTGTACGTCCTATAACCATAAATTTCTGGGAGAGTCGCTATGGAGACTTCTTGTAACAAAGCAAAGTCAACGTCGGACGCTCGGAGCATCTCTCGCAGCAAATGATACTTCACTACTGTCCTTATCGTGTTAAGGTTAATCGTTGAAATCCGATACGCCTGCTGGTGTGCTGCAGTTGCCAAATTATTCATGAGAAGGAAAATGTCTGTGGAGCGTCATGCAGAATCGACAATGCCACCAATCCCCATCACCTCTACCGGACGGATTCCTAGTGTGCCGCCGTCACCGACGCGGACTCCGTCGGTGTTGTATGGTCGTCTTCAGTGTCGTCTGCCCACGCCGTGGGGCGCGGAGGAGGGTCTTCGTCCATTGCGTCCTCAGGGCACAGATTGGGCGCGCTCTCTCCTGCACCGGTGGAGCCGCGTCCATCCCTTCTCTCGTCGTTCAGGCGTTCTACTGCGGGCATCTGTGAAGCAAGTTGATCAGTATCTTGTATCACCTTGTCAGCGGCGGTCGCCACCGAGGGAGTGTCGTCATTGTGAGTCGAGTCCTCATCCTCCTGCGTCTCGTCCTCCATCTTTTCTACTGAAGACTTACGCCTCCGTTTGTGTCGCTTCGGGGATCGTTGTTTCCGGGTGTGTCCTTCCGCATCCGACGACAGCACCGAGTCGCGACGCTCCGGCACAAAGGCCGAAGTCGGCACAATCAGTGACTCTATCGCCATGCTGGTGTTACGGGGTTGTTCCTCCGTCGTGGAGGGAGGTGCCGTCGGCAGTGATTCCTCAGTACGTGGAGCATGCGTTGCCGCATCGCTCCGCGTCGGAGGGTCGTGCAATGTAGTGTTCGAAGCTGGTAGATGAGTCGACAAATTTTTTATCATTTGTTAGGGCGGCAGCATAAGTCACGGGAAGTATCGTTGGCTGCGACGGAGGCAACATATCCGTCGGAGGCAGTTGCGTGATCCGACGTTGCATACATTCGGATCGGAGGTGTCCCTCTTTTCCACATCCCGAGCAGGTCTTCGGTTGTCCATCATATATGACTATAGCGCGACAGCCGCCTATAGATATATATGAGGGAACATGGCGTCGAAGTTCGATACGGACCTGCCGCACGCCGTTCAAGACAGGGTACGTTTGGAACTGCATCCACTTCTCAGCAACGTGACTCTGCACCGTGCCGTAGGGGCGGAGCGCCGCCACGACCTCTTCTGCTGGAAGTTCGAAGGGGAGTTCGAAGATCCTGATGGTACGAAGTCCCAATCCAGCGTGGTCGACTGTCACAGTACCCACATTGCCATCAGAGTGGCAGAAACGAAGCTCTCGTTTCGTCTCCCGAAGAATTCGTTCACATGTGGCTTCATTGATGATCTTTACATAAGCCACACTGCTCACTACTGACAGGTGTATGCCGAGAACGTCGGCCGTCGGAATTTTCACTTCATCTCGTATAAATCGTTCTAGTTCGAGTGCCTTCTACATCTACATCTACATCTACATCTACATCTACATCTACATCGATACTCTGCAAATCACATTTAAGTGCCTGGCAGAGGGTTTATTAACCACCTTCATAACTTTTCTCTACCGTTCCATTCTCTAATAGCGCGCGGGAAGAAAGAACACCTAAATCGTTCCGTTTTCGATCTGATTTCTCTTATTTTATTGGGATGGTCATGTCTCCCTAAGTAGGTGGGTGCTAGCAAAATATTTTCACATTCAGAACTAAAAGTCGGTGACTGAAACTTCGCAAACAGATCACGCCGCAATGAATAACGTCTTTCTTTTAATGATTTCCACCCCAATTCGTGCAACATTTCCGTGACGCTTTCCCCCCGTAACGTGATAAAACAAAACGAGCTGCCCTTCTCTGAACCTTCTCAATATCTTCCGTCAGTCCCACCTGGTGAGGGTCCCACAAGGGGCAACAGTACTCCAAGAGAGGACGCACAAGTGTGATGTAGGCAGTCTCTTTGGTGGAGCTGGTGCATCGTCTAAGCGTTCTGCCAATGAAACGTAACCTTTGGTTCGCCTTCCCCACAATATTTTCTATGTGTTCTCTCCAGTCAAAGTTGTTCGTAATTGTAACTCCTAGGTATTTGGTAGAATTTACGACCTTAAGGTTTGACTGATTTATCGCGTAATTGAAGTTCAGCGGATTTCTTTTAGTGGTCATGTGTATTACTTCACACTTTTCTTTATTTAGTGTCAATTGCCAATTTTCGCACCAAGTAGAAATTTTGTCTAAATCGCCTTGCAGTTGCTTTTGATCCTCTGTTGACTTCACTAACCGATAAACGACAGCATCATCCGCGAACAGTCTAAGGGAGCTATTCAGATTATCTCCTAAATCGTTTATAAACACGAGGAAGAGTAGGGGACCAATAACGCTTCCCTGTGGAACGCCAGATATCACTTCTGTTTTACTCGATGACTTACCGTCAATTACAACGAACTGTGTCCTTTCTGACAGGAAATCGTGAATCCAATCGCACAATTGGGGAGATATTCCATAAGCACGCAATTTCATTAGAAGCCGCTTGTGGGGTACAGTATCAAAAGCCTTCCGGAAATCCAGAAATATGGAATCGATTTGAGATCCCTTGTCGATGGCACTTAACACTTCATGTGAATAAAGGGCAAGCTGTGTTTCGCAAGAGCGATACTTTCTGAATCCGTGCTGACTATTGGTTAATAGGTCGTTCTCTTCGAGGTAGTACATAATATTCGAACAAAGTATATGTTCCAAAATCCTACTGCAAATCGACGTCAATGAGATAGGCCTGTAATTTTGGGGATCACTCCTATTGCCTTTCTTGAATATTGGAGTAATTTGGGCAACTTTCCAGTCTTTGGGTACGGATCTTTCGCTGAGTGATCGGTTGTAAATTATAGCTAAGTACGGAGCTATTTCATCAGCATACTCTGAGAGGAATCTAGTTGGTATACAATCTGGCCCGGAAGATTTATTTTTGTTTAGTGACTTAAGTTGTTTTACTACTCCAGGAACATCTACTTCTAAGTTTCGCATGCTGGCAGCTGTTCTTGGATTGAATACTGGAGTGTTCGCTTCGTCTTCTTTGGTGAAAGAATTTCGGAAAGCTGTGTTTAGTAGTTCTGCCTTAGCAGTACTGTCGTCGGTAGTATTACCATTGCTATCGCGTAGTGAAGGTATTGTTTGTGTTTTGCCGCTAGTGTACTTCACATATGACCAGAATTTCTTTGGATTTTCTGCAAGATTACGAGACAGGATTTCGTTGTGGAAACAACTATAAGATTCTCGCATTGAAGTCCGCGCTAGGTTGCGAGTTTCAGTAAAAGATTGCCAGTCTTGCGGATTCTGTGTCTTTTTAAATTTTGCATGCGTTTTCCTTTGTTTCTGCAATAGTGATCTGACCTGTTTTGTGTACCACGGGGGGTCAGCCCCCTCTTTTATTAATTTATTTGGTATAAATCTCTCGATTGCTACAGATATTATGTCTTTGAATGTAAGCCACAACTGATCTACACTCGCATTTTTAGTTTTGAAGGACTGGAGACTATCACTCAGGAAAGCGTGAAGCGAATTTTTATCTGCTTTATTGAATAGATATATTTTTCGTTTATTTTTGATGCATTTGGGAATTTCGATATTCAGTCTCGCTACTACAACTCGATGTTCGCTAATCCCTGTATCTGTTTTGATGTTCTTTACTATCTCGGGATTATTTGTTGCTAGGAGATCAAGAGTATTTTCGCAACCACGTACTATTCTAGTGGGTTCATGAACTAACTGTTCGAAGTAGTTCTCAGAAAAAGCATTCAGAACTAGTTCGGACGATATTTTATATTTGCCCCCGGTTTTGAATACGTAATTATGCCAACATATCGAGGGTAAATTAAAGTCGCCACCGATTATAACAGTATGCTTCGGATACCTATTTGAAATATGATTCAAGCTTTCTTTGAACATTTCTGCAACCGCATCGTCTGAGTCAGGGGGCCGATAAAAAGATCCAATTATTAATTTATTTCGGTGGTCAGGTATAACCTCTACCCAGACCAATTCACAGGAAGTATCTGCCTCAATTTCGTTGCAGGATAAACCGTTTGTAACAGCAATAAACACGCCACCCCCTGTTTTATTTATTCTATCCTTTCTGAAGACCATTTGGCCCTTTGAAAAAATTTCGGCCGAATTTATCTCAGGCGTCAGCCAGCTTTCAGAACCTATAACGATTTGTGCCTCAGTACTTTCTATCAGCGCTTGGAGCTCTGGAATTTTCCCAACGCAGCTACGACAATTTACAACTGTTACACCAATGGTTTTTATGTCTACTTTCTTCCCGTGTCTGACCTGTCCCCTTTGAGACTGAAACCCATTTTGTGTATTCCCGAGGCCATCTAACCTAAAAAACCGCCCAGTCCACGCCACACAGCCCCCGCTAACCGTGTAGCCGCTTCCTGAGTGTAGTGGACTCCTGACCTATTTAGCGGAACCTGAAAACCCACCACCCTTTGGCGCAAGTCGAGGAATCTGCAGCCGACACGGTCGCAGAACCGTCTGAGCCTCTGATTCAGACCCTCCACTCGGCTCTGAACCAAAGGTCCGCAGTCAGTCCTGTCGACAATGCTGCAGATGGTGAGCTCCGCTTTCATCTTGCAAGCAAGACTGGCAGTCTTAACCAATTCTGATAGCCGCTCAAAACCAGAGAGGATCTCTTCCGATCCAAAGCGACACACATCATTGGTTCCAACATGAGCCACCACCTGCAGTTGGCTGCACCCTGTGCTCTTCATGGCATCCGGAAGGAGCCGTTCCACATCCGGAATGATTCCCCCCGGTATGCACACGGAGTGCACATTGGAATTCTTCCCCTCCCTAGTAGCCATTTTCCTAAGGGGCTCCATTACCCGCCTAACGTTCGAGCTCCCAACTACCAACAAACCCACCCTCTGTGAGCGCCCGGATCTTGAAGGCAGAGGGGCGAGTACAGGACAAGCGACACCATCCGCATCAGGAACATCCCCTGCCACAGACAGCGCCTCGAATCTGTTGGCAAGACTAACCGGGGAGGCCTCCACTTCGGTCCCCCGGGAAGTCTTACGCCGCCTGACACGCGCTGAGGGGACCTCCCAATCCACCACGGATTGAGGGGCTACCTCCTCGCGGGCAGTGAGCGGACTGGCCACAGCCGCAGGCCGATCGGAGGGCACAACAGACGCACAGGGCGTCTGCTGTACCCCCGCGAGCGGCCCACAACAGCGGCGCCCACCCACCGCAGTCTCAAGCGTTGCCAGCGAAGCCAACGCCGCCTGAAGCTGCGAGCGAAGAGTCACCAACTCTGCCTCCATCCGTTCGCAGCAGTCACAGTTCCTAGCCATTCTAAAAACCTTTGATTCTTCCAAGTAAGTACGTCAGAGGACTCAGTAGTTTGATAAACAGTGAGCTTTGTAAAGTATAGACCTAACGCTGAACTGTTTATTAACGGCGAATCTGAAAAATATATACGCGAGCTAATAAATAAAAAATGCAGTAACTGAGCTGACAAACGCGATTCTTAATAAACAAACACGCGAGCACACTAAAGTTTAAAGAGCTGCAAGAGAAAGTACACACGAAATGTAAATAAGTCGCTTCTATTAAGAAGCCGGTTACCGTAAAATCTAGAGCCGCTGCTGGTCACGTGTGCACTGGCCGCTGGTCACTGAGCAAATTCTTCGGTCTTGCAAATTCGTTTTGGAACGTGATTTTGAGCGTCGATTTGCGGTACTGGTTCGCCATGTTGTTCTATGTAAATACGCCGGCACGCGTGGAAACGGCCGAGTACGGCGTAAACAAACCCGAGCGCTGGCTCCGCGGCAGCGAACACAACAGCGTGTCCTCGCCGCGTCGCAGCGGAAAGCAGACTGTCCCCTCGGCCACTGTGTTACATGTCTCTGTAATTTTTGAGCAGGCCTAAGGTCTGAATACAGTTAGATCTGCATAGCGAAAAATCGATAGGAGTAGTGATTGATGTTCGTGTACCTAAAGCAAATTGGCATCCGGCCGGAGACAACCAGAAGCTGTGATTGTAGGCCTACACGATTCAGGCTGCTGCCCTGGGCTGCAGCACCTATGATGAAGTCTATGACGCCTGAAGAACCTCCCGAGAAACAAGATCGGCCTGCTTGGGCTAATCGGCCTATGGCCTACTTGGGCTAATATACAGTTAGGCCTGCATAGTGAGAATTGGATGGGAACAGTGATAGAAGTGTTCGAAAATGAAGGGAAGTTACTGCTTGCCTCTGAGAAGCCTGCTGTTGCACCATGTTATACGTATTATTTGGAGGAATTGCATTACCCTAGAGTCAAAAACAGAATCTCTGTAAATAAGAATGCAAGTATGAGCAGAAAAAAATCTGGGTATTAGTCTAACACGTAGACCTGATGCCGTTAGAACAGATATGAACAAAACAACATAGAAAGACACAATTGTTGGGATTGGGGCTTCTTATACAGTAAAAGACCGACAGGCGCAATGCTTGTGTAGGTTGACCATAACAAAGTTAAGGTAAGTGATTGAAAATTAGCAGCTCCCGAAGGAATCTCAGTATCTTAGATGCATTTTTTTTTTTTTTTTTTTTTCGGGAGGGGGGGATGTTCAGTTGTTCTCTGAGAGAATTTCAGACATCTAGTGGGGATGGGGTGGTTCAGTTTTCCAATGCCGGCCGCGGTGGCTGAGGGGACTGAGACGCTTCAGTCACGGTCTGCACGGCCACTACGGTCGGGGGTTCGAATCCCCCCTCGGGCATGGATATTTGTGCCGTCCTAGTTCGTAAGTAGTTCATAAGTAGTTGTAAGTTTAGGGACTGATGACCCCGTAGTTAAGTCCCATAAGCATTACAAACATTTGAACATTTTTTTAGTTTTCCAATACAAGAAGTTCATTGATTCAGGCTGCTGTCCTGAGCTGCAGCACCTATGATGAAGTCTATGACGCCTGAAGAGTCACCTGAGAAACAAGATCGGACTGCTTGGGCTAATATACAATTAGGTCTGCATACTAATTGGGCTATCAGTACGATAGCCAAGATATCTGCAGCCACTTCAGTGAGCTAGAACACAGGTTGCACTGTGATCGAATAAAAAAACTGGGCTTCGTGAATATGGCCCCTCCCCCTCATTTTCCCCGTTATCTACGCCCACCTTTAGCTGCAGTATTTCGTATATATCGGTGGCTATGTTATTTAAATCAAACGGCTACAATCTGTTTCAAGTCGCAGTTCAAATCTGAGTGAATGACGCTTGTTTCCAAGGTTAAGAGGTCATTCTCGATGATTAGACGAGACGTTGATGACAGTTACGACTCATGATGGAAACTCTGCTCGTTTCGGAGACGAGTGGAAGGATGACAAGTTCAGATGACTGTGTAACGATTTCGAATACAAATTTCTCTACCGCCACTGTTCAATAGTTCAGGCGTGTGATACCGTACTTTCAAGAAAGAAGCTACTTGGGCAAAGTAATACCGGGACAACTACATATATACTCCGCAATCCTCCGTAAGGTGCGTGGCGGAGGGTACACTGTACCATTACTAGGCATTTCCTGTCCTATTCCAGTACCAAATAGAACGAGGGAAAAAAGAATGTCTATTTGCCTCTGTACAAGCCCTAATTTCTCTTATCTTGTCTTTGTGATCATTACGCGAAATGTAAGAATGCGGCAGCAAGATCGTTCTACAGTCAGATTCAAACTCCGGTCCTCTAAATTTTCTCAACAGAATTTCTAGGAAAGAACGTCATCGTTCCTCCAGCGATTCCCATTTGAGTTTCCGGAGCATTTCTGCGACACTCGCGCATTTGCTGAAGCTACCAGGAACGAATCTAGTTGCTCGTCTCTGAACTGGTCCCATGTCTTCCTTTAAACTGACCTTCTGCGGGTCCCAAACACTTTAGCAATACTCAAGACGTGGTAGTACAAGCGTTTTATACGCGATTTCCATTACAGATGAAGAACATCTTCCCAAATCCCAATATTCTCCCAATAAACCGAAGTCGGCTGTCCGCCTTACTCACAACTGTCCTTACACGTTCGTGTCTTTCCATATCACTTTGCAATGTTACGGATTGTTACGCATGTGCATCGCCTTACATGTGACGCCAGTGGCACTATTGTGGCAGCGGTCAGTTGGAAGGTTGAGTAAAGAGCTACACGGTTAGATTCTCAGGTATAACGGTCATGAAACACATTTATATGGTAATCTGCTGTATTATTTCCTGTGGTGTAGCCTACATTTACAGGTGTCACTGATAATCTTTGAACGTGAGCAACTAAATGCCACGCGTAGTTGTTACCGTATATCAGATCACGGCTCAGTTTTCAAAGCTGATTTCCTTTACGTTTCTGGAGAGAAATAATCGACAGTCAGTTAATAGTTCCCGTTGTAAATGGGTTATGCACACAGACTCTTTGAAAAATATAATGGAGCACTATTTAGATCCGTCACTCACAGAAGTGAACCCCCAGTCATCTGAAGCACCAGCCGCCACTGGAAACACCTGTTAAAAACTACGCATAAATAAAGTAATGATTTTGAGGTAGCTCTTATGGTCTGTGTTTGCTTATCTAAAATGTGATCTTTAATTGGGTTGGGCTGCCTTTAGAATAACACTGTATCTATTCTTGTTAACCAGACATGTTTCGCTGCAGTTGCAGCATCTTTAGTGGACTTTCATTAACTTCTAAATTTGCATCATGAGGAATTTCTGTGTGTGTGGTTTTTTTTTTTTTTTAGGTTGAAGTGGCTCATTTTTCCCACTTTGTCATCTGCAAATTGGATGGTGTCTTGATTATTTTAGTGTGCAGGAAGTATATTTTCTTTAATGCCAGTATCTCTGCTCACTAATTTTTCTACAAGATGGCGGTGGATGTGAACATTTGCAGGTGAGTAACTTGAAAAAAAAGGAGCCAATCTAACCTCCGAAACCATAAAAACACAGAAATTCCTCAAGATGGAAAATAAGAAATTAATATAAGTCCACAGAAGATGCTGCAAATGTAGCGAAACGTTTCTGGGTAACATCAAAGAGAGATAGTGTTATGCTGAAGGCAGACCAACCCAAGTAAAAATCTCATTAAATTAACGATTATCTAACTTCATTTCTTCGATACTTTCTAACAGTGAAAGACAAAATGGATACAAAATCTTCATGCTTGACATATGAACACATGACCCGACTGTCAGTTGTCTTCCCTTTAGTATTGATGTTACTGTTCTGCAGATGCAAAAAAGACACTCACGGTAAACAAATGTCAAGTTACCTCATGCGAAAATTAAATAAATTACGTACGTAAATGTCCAAGTGAAAAACTTATGATATGAGAATTCGTAGCCATAGCAGAAAGAAAAAAAAAAAGAGAGAAAATTAAGAGGTACGCCAGATGTAACAATAATAGTGGCGTTAGAATTTAATAACATCTTTTTAACACTCACGGGAGATTTCTTCTCGAAATATGCTCGAACGATGTCGTGGAGTAAAAGGTCAGAATATGTGTTGTTTTGCTCTCCGACTGTACTAGTCTCCTCGGTGTTGCTTGGAGAAGCATGCTCGTCGTTCTTGAGGACTGCGCTCACGATTACAGGACGAGGTGAACTCTGTGGATCTTGTGCGTCTTTCTTGCAACTTTCATTGCCAGTTATTTGCTTAGGTTGCTCAGCATCTATGGTTTTCTTCTTTTGCTGGTCAGAAAATTCTGGTACTTTTAAGTCGATCTGCAAAGTATATCGTCTTATAATTAATGGAGGAATTGTACAGCACAGTATTTTTATTGAAGGATGATGGACTAATTAATTAACAATATCCAGTTATTGGCTCATATCAGTAGTTTTATAATCCTTTTTTAACTTGTTAAACTGATTTAGATGTTATAACTCCGTTGTAGTAAGATCCGATAGTATACGATGCTACAGGAAAAGGTTATTTTGCAACACCTCATTAAAATACATTTCTACGTTTGGCCATAAAAAACTGAGTAAAACTCGAGATCTACAGAGAATGAAAGCAACATAGAAATAAGCAAAACTCGTTTAGTGCAATGGAAGGTACTTCACATGACGTTAATAACTAAAAGAAAACTATAATGGCAATACTTGTCTAAATATGAGCTTGCAGTACACACCACTTTGTTGCTGTCCTCAGTAGCGGGTGGCTGCCGGACGTACCGCAAATTGCGCTATAACATAAAACAAGCAGATTTAAGGTAAGTTATCAATTGACAAAAGTCAGTTAATGTATAAATGCGAACTGACACATTCAGAATGTACTCACCTGTTTAATGCTTTCCTCATAAGAAGGTGGCTGCTGTAGGTCATTCTTCACCTTCTTTAAAAATAAGAATATTTTTTAATCGACATCATTATCTGACAAATTTGAAGAAGATCACATTGTCACCAAACTCATGTTAAAATACTGGACTTGTTTAATTTCATTCTACGATCGTGAATTGGGCTGACAGGCATACTTTGTGTCATAGGATCAACTTAGAAACTGTACTGCAATGCTACAATTTGGTTTGGTAGTAGATTACTTGTTGGGTAGTTGAACGTTGCTGAAGATAGATAAGGACTGCGGTTTTGGTGTATGAATGCAAGGCAACTGGCGATTGTCCAGAAGCAGTTGGAAACTGTGTTCGCCACAGTGGCAGACTTGAGTGTGTTGAGCCACCAGCGACGGAAGATCAGCACCTTTTGGTGTCTTTAGCATCGTCTCTGAACCCGACTGTCGCAGCGTCTTTCGACAGAAACCGTCAAGCCGTACAATTGTTGCATCGTATTTCATCTATACGTGTACAAATAGTCTTGTCGGTTTCTGTTAACCTTTTATGCTATTTTTAACTGTAATATAATTGACGTGTCTTTGTCACTGAAATTAGTCTATAGCTGCATGTGTCCGTTTTCGTAATATGTAATGCGCATTTGTTGCAATTCTTTATCAGATGGTAGTGTTCATTTTTTATTTTTTTTATGTCTAAGCTATAGCATAGTAAACTCAATACAACTTTGTATTATGAACTTGTTGAAATTCATTTAAGACTTTTCTCGCGATTCTCCTTAAGCTCGTATCAACTTCGTTTAGATTTTGTTTGTCAACTGGATAACTAGACTCTGAATTCTCTTAAATATGTGCTGGTACTCTCTCTTTATTTTAGTAATGACTTTCCAACACAGATATTTTACCACGCTCGGTCTTTAAAACTTTACTTAACACATAATGGTCTAAGACGTTTTGTAAAATACTTCTAACATTCGTCCAGTTGTAAGGTGGTAAGATTTTCGCCACAATACATTCAAAATTCTACAAATTCCTCCCAATTTATACTTAATGTTAGTTCAGGGTTTATGATCCACAATCGGTGAGGTGATCATTTCATTGGCTGATACTGGCAATATCAGGTGCTAATACAAGGGTTGAATGAAACGTAGTGAAACTATATTTTTCTCTGAAATGACGTTATTGACATAGGTGCGTATAGTTACTCAAATTCACTATAATCGCCCACGATCCTTACACTATATGATCACAAGTATCCGGACAAAAAAAAACATAAGTTTTTCATATTAGGTGCATTATGTTGTCACCTACTGCCAAGTACTCCATATCAGCGACCTCAGTAGTCATTAGACACCGCGAGAGAGCAGAGTGGGAAGCTCCACGGAACTCCCGGACCTCGAACGTGGTCAGGTGATTCGGTGTCGCTTGTGTTAGAAGTTTGTACGCGAGATTTCCACACACCTAAACATCCCTAGGTCCACTGTTTCTAATGTGATAGTAAAGTGGAAACGTGAAAGGACACGGACAGCACGAAAGCGAACAGGCCGACCTCGTCTGTTGACTGACAGAGACTGCCAACAGTTGAAGAGGGTCGTACAGTGTAATAGTCAGGCATCTATCCAGACCATCACACAGGGATTCCAAACTGCATCAGGATTCACTCTAAGTACTATGAAAGGTAGGAGGGAGGTGAGAAAAGTTGGATTCCGTGGTCGAGCGACGACCTATAAGCCACACATCACGCAGGTCAATGCCAAACGACGCCACGCTTGGTGTAAGGATCATAAACATTGGAAGATTGAACAGTGGAAAATGTTGTGTGGAGTGAAGAATCACGGCACACAATGTGGAGACCCGATGGCAGGGTGTAGGTAAGGTCCAATGCCCAGTGAACGTTATCTGCCAACATGTGTAGCGCTAACAGTAAAATATTGAAAAAAAAAAAATTTTCAAATGTTTGTAGAACTTATGGGACTTAACTACGGGGTCATCAGTCCCTAAGCTTACAAACTACTTATGAACTACCTAAGACTAAGGACGGCACAAATATCCATGCCCGAGGGGGGATTCGAACCCCCGACCGTAGTGGCCGTGCAGATCGTGACTGGAGCGCCTCAGTCCCCTCGGCCACCGCGGCCGGCTAAAATTTTGAGGCGGTGGTGTTATGGTATGGTCGTGTTTTTCATGGTGGGCGCTTGTACGCTTTGTTGTTTTGTGTGGCACTACCACAGTACAGGTCTACACTGATGTTTTAAGCACCTTCTTGCTTCCCACTGTTGAAGAGCAATTAGGGGATTACGATAGCATCTTTCAACACGATCGAGCACCTGTTCATAAAAAAATGTTCAAATGTCTGTAAATCTATCGGATCAAACTGCGTGGTCATCAATCCGTAGCTTACAAACTACTTAAACCTAGGTAAACTAACCTAAGGACAACACACACACCCATGCCCCAGGGAGGACTCGAACTTCCGACGGCGAACAACCGCGCGCTCCGCAGCGAGGTGCCTTAGACCGCTCGGCTACTCCACCGCGGCGGATCAATTTTAGACCTTCCCCTTTTCTATTACAATTTTTTTGCTTTTTGTGAATTTCAATAGCCTATCTATACATACGTGTGTAATAGAGCGACGTCCTCGCTAGGACGCTCGTCTCAACAAATGTTATTTCATGATCTCCGTCTTTAAATATATGTTCTGCTAGGGCTGATTTGTCGATATGTCCTAAACGACAGTTCCTTTTGTGTTCCATTAGGCGTGAATTGATACTTCTTCTTGTTGTCCCTATACAAGGTCCACAGAAAAGATACACACACCAATAGTTACCTGCATAATAACGCGAATCAACACCCTACGCAGAAGAGAGGTGTCATAAAAACGCTAGTGGATAGCGCTAACAGTATTTGTGAGCCAGTCTATTTGCAAGAGAAACTGAATCATTTGCGAATGACTCGTAAGAAAAATGGTTATACTGATAACCCAATAGTCCGAGCACTCCACCTAAGCAGAAAAGTGTCCGAAAATAGGCGCCAGCAACAACTATCATCTGGAAAAGTTTTTCTCCCATTCATCCATAACATCACGGACCGTACAAAGTACTGGCCAAGTTTTAAGTGGAAACTATTTTCAGGCCCATTAAGAAAATCAGTAAATGCTTAAGATCAATAAAAGATGCTCGACATCCCCTAGCTACCCAGGGGTGTATAAAATTCCGTATAGTTGTGGCATCGTTTTATATAGGGACAACAAAAAGAAGAGTCAATACAAGCCTAATGGAACACAAAAGGAACTTTCGTTTGGGTGATATCGACAAATCAGCAGTAGCAGAACATGTATTTAAAGATGAAGATCATGAAATAGAATTTGATGAGACGAGCTTGCTAGCGAGGACTTCAAACTATTACACACGTATGTATCAAATTTTCAAATGTCTGTAAATCTACCGGACCAAACTGCGTGGTCTTCAGTCCGTAGCTTACAAACTACTTACACCTAGATAAACTAACCTAAGGACAACACACACATCCATGCCCCAGGGAGGACTCGAACCTCCACGGCGAGCAACCGTGCGCTCCGCAGCGAGGCGTTTTAGACCGCTCGGCTACTCCACCGCGGCAACGAATGTACAAAGAGACTATTGAAATCCACAAACACAAAAACAGTTTTTATAGGAAAGAGGAAGGCAGAAGTTCCCACGGGGGGGGGGGGGTGTCATGACGCAAACTACGTCATTTAAATTTCCGCCGTGGAGGTGGCGGTGCGGTGTAGTAGCCGAGCGGTCTAAGGCACGTCGCTGCGGGGCGCGCGGTTGCTCGCCGTCGGAGGTTCGAGTCCTCCCTAGGGCATGGGTGTGTGTGTTGTCCGTAGGTTAGTTTACCTTAGTTTAAGTAATTTGTAACATACGGACTGATGACCACGCAGTTTGGTCCGACAGATTTACAAACATTTGAACATTTAAAAATCAAATCGTTCTAAATATAATACCTAGCCTTGGTAAAGATGAAACACTGCCAGCTAATTATTCGCTTGGGGAGCATTTTGTTATAAAAGTGACCGCTCCGTTTCTTGGCAAAGGACGTAGTATCACCAAAGACAACTTCTTTACTTTACTGAAACTCGCTGAAGCTCTGGCAAAGCAGAAGACAAGTTTGGTTGGCACTATACAAAGAAGCTTGAAGAAGTGCCCTACTGCGTTCGGCCGGGAAATGACGACATTTATCCAACCACGCTGTACAACAGTGGTACCGCTTTACTTACTTCTTACTAAGGTGAGGGTTAAAAAAAAATTGTTGGTCCTCATGCATTCATGATGTGACATCGACGAAATATCCACCAAGAAGGTTCCTGAAACAGTTGCATTTTACCATAAAACAAAAGCTGGGGTGGATTCCATCGACCAAATGTGTCCAAAGTATAGTGTCAGGGCAGCAACTCGTCGATGGCCTGTCCGCGTTCTGCACAACATACCTGCCCTGGCCGAGATCAATGCGCACACTATATACAAACTACTTACCAAGAAGAAAATCAAACGTCTGAGCACTTATAAAATGATAAAATATCATACATATGAAGATCCAACCATAAGATTGCCGAAGAAAACGAATATAAGCGTAAAAACTGCGTGTGGGTTTATTTTGATCCACGTGGCCGTTCTAAGGAGTTTGGTCCGATAAGATTACAACATTTGTAGGGGGTGTTGTATGAAAAATGAATACTTTTGGCCAGCCTTGGGGGGGGGGGCGGTGTCTTTATAAAACAATGTACAAAACGTAAAGTAAAAGATATTTAATTTCATTATTAAATGGCAAAATATCTCGGGTGTCTGTGTGTGGCGGGAGGGGGGGGGTGAGCCATTGGCCAAGGGAGGGGGGAGGGCCACCTCTGGAGGAAGAGGAAGGTCTAAAATTGGACAAGATATGGCGGTCGACTTTGCACCAACCACGTGACACTCGAATACCTGCAATCGAGAGAAGTGACGATAGTTGCATAGTCGGCAGCACGTGACGTGTGCTGGCGCCCTCTATGTGCTGTATAGAAGCGGCAGCAGCCAGTCTTCGACTCACCTCAGACGATGGTGTCCGCAGTTGACAACGAAACGTCAGGAGGAAGAAGTTTCACCGATCGACTACGGTATCTGAGTTATGATTCATTTTTGTAACATTCGATTACAGTTGTTGGTTGATTAGATAAGCCGAAGCAACATCATGACTAGAATCTTCGTTTTAATGTAGGTTGTCAGTGACAGGGTCGTTTTAATGACTAGGAGCGTGATAGCACCACTGTGGGGGATTAGTTCTTAAGTTGTCTACGAAGGTAGGGGAGACCGGGGCACATTTTCCATAGGGGCAAGTTTTCCAAATCCGTTTTTTTTTTTTTTTTTTTTCGAAACAAACCGCTAGATGTTACCACCGGCGATACTGTAGGAAGTAGCAACAAAGCAAGCTTCATTTACGAAAGTTTCAGTGTTGTACCAGCAGTCACAACGTCGGCAAGGCTGTTTTCGTTATTTTTGCAAATGTGAGTAAACTTTCGCGTTTTTATTTAAACTGAAAATAAACATTCTAGCGTTAAACTTACTATTTTGACATTGCGCACACTAAAAGTGGGTTTCTTTCTTCACGTAACTGTGCATTTGTTTTGTAAATAGCTTACACTGTCACTCATGGACGTAGTGTTATAGTTCCGAATATGGCGACGGGGCACGTTTTCCCAGTGCATATGGGGCACATATTCCTTATTGCTTTGAGTCTTACACCAAGTCTAAATCAAATGAAAAGTGGGTACAGTGCACGAAATGGGCACATGCAGACTGTACGGAAGGGAATGTTCCATTTTTTGTTTGCTTACATTGTGATTCAAACAATCAGTATAAGTACTGTTAAAAAGTCTGTATTTGTAAAATATTTAAGTCACATATTTTGTAAAACCATTAAATAGTATTTGTTTTTATTTAATGTGGCTATTTTTACTATCCTCTTTAGTGATGTATTGTAAATTCATGATAAAATACGTATTCAGTGAAATCAAGATAATTATATCTGTTTTAACATTGAAAGTATAATTGGAATATTTGCCCCTGTACATTTTAAGTAAGCTGGAAAACTTGCCCCGCATACGGGGCAAATTTTCCAACGCAACATGGTCAGACAAAACCATTTGCTACCAAGAATGATATTTACTATTTTCAAAAATATCTGTACAAGACTGTAAATAAAGGTGTAGGAAATATAATGATCCGCTGTTTACCGCAAAATCGATAAAAATAAGAAGTACAAAAATTAAAATGTAAAATGGTGGAAAACGGGCCCCGGTCTCCCCTACTTTGCGATTTGTTTCCTGCCACTTTGGCTAGACAAAAATATTTTACTACCTATCTTAACATTCATTATAATATCTGTAGGCAATGATGCTAAAACAACCTTTTTATCACTAATATACTCCTTTACTGTAACTGATTCGAAAAGCGCTACTAGCTAACTGAAGGAACAAGACGTCGTCTTCGCGAGTCAGTTCTCTAATTATCTACTAGAAGTAATTTTCTCATAAGACATTCAAAACAAACTTACACGCCTCCTTGTATCTGGCACCAGTTGTAATCGCATTCTATAGTTGGCATACAATAGTTTGTTCGGGGAACCTATTCACCATACACTTAAAGTTACCTCTGAAGAGCTCTGCCGCCACGGCTTTTGATGGAGGTGGTCTGTAAAAGCAAGCGATTACCATTTTGACCCACCTTTTGTGGTTGTCTTTACTGACATTATTTTGAATTCAGATTGTGTCATTACTTCACCAGATATTATCGAGTTACTTGTGGAAATAAATACGCTACCGCCAGTGGCGTCTACCTATACTGGCAATATACATTTGGTATGAAATGTGAATGACCGCGCGGTCTGAGGCGACATGTCACGATTGCGCGGCCGCTCCCGTCGGAGGTTCGACTCCTCTCTCGGACATTGGCGTGTGTGTTGTCCTTAGCATAAGTTAGTGTAAGTAGTTTGTAAGTCTAGGGACTGATGATCTCTGCAGTATGGTCCCTCAGGTTTACAAACGTCTGAACATCTTAACATTTGCAATATCGAGCACACTGGAAGAGCCACACTGTCGTGGTTATGTGATCCTGGAATTGCAGGGCGAAGCGGGAAGTCCATGTTACTCTCTTTTGCGCCACTTTTTTAAATATTATGAACTCTCCGTCCGATCATTGACATGTTGCGGACCAGGCTGCATAATTTTATACCGTTAACACTAGAACGACCGGACTTCGCTAACTCCTTATAACGGCCACGTGGGTCAAAATAACCCACACGCAGTTTTTACGCTTATATTCGTTTTCTTCGGCAATCTTATGGTTGGATCTTCATATGTATGATATTTTATCATTTTATAAGTGCTCAGACGTTTGATTTTCTTCTTGGTAAGTAGTTTGTATATAGTGTGCGCATTGATCTCGGCCAGGGCAGGTATGTTGTGCAGAACGCGGACAGGCCATCGACGAGTTGCTGCCCTGACACTATACTTTGGACACATTTGGTCAATGGAATCCACCCCTGCTTTTGTTTTATGGTAAAATGCAACTGTTTCAGGAACCTTCTTGGTGGATGTTTCGTCGATGTCACCTATTTTTTTTTTTTTTTTTAATCCTCACTTTAGGAAGAAGTAAGCAAAGCGGTACCACTGTTGTACAGGGTGGTTGGATAAATGTCGTCATTTCCCGGCCGAACGCAGTACCGCACTTCTTCAAGCTTCTGTGTATAGTGCCAACCAAACTTGTATTCTGCTTTGCCAGAGCTTCAGCGAGTTTCAGGAAAGTAAAGAAGTTGTCTTTGGTGATACTACGTCCTTTGCCGAGAAACGGAGCTGTCAGTTTCATAACAACATGCTCCCCAAGCGAACAATTAGCTGGCGGTGTTTCATCTTTACCAAGGCTAGGTATTATGTTTAGAACGATTTTATTTTTAAATGTTCAAATGTTTGTAAATCTATCGGACCAAACTGCTTGGTCATCAGTCCGTAGCTTACAAACTACTTAAACTAAGGTAAACTAACGACAATCACACACACCCATGCCCTAGGGAGGACTCGAACCTCCACGGCGAGCAACCGTGCACTCCGCAGCGAGACGCATTAGACCGCTCCGCTACTCCACCGCGGCGATTTGATTTTTAACATCACATGCCATCCAGTACATTATCCTATAACTGTCGGACTTACTAGGCATATACCGAATAAATGGGCATCGAACTTTGCAGGGGTAAAGTTGTTCATCAACGGTCAGATTTTCAGTTGAGTGCGGCTCCGTAGCACAGTGGTAGAGTGCCAGACTACAAATCTGAAGGTCCCTGGCTCGATCCCCGCCAGGTCCTAGGGTTTTTATCTGTCACTTTCCACTTCTTTCACCTCTGGCAGTGTGGCTGATGTCAAAAATACCGAGTAGCACCGTGGTTAGGAACCCACGTTAAACTGTAGGTCCCCCTATAACTGGCTGGGTAAGTCAGTTCGAAGGTCGGAGGAAGGCAACGGCATACCACCCCCAAACAGGACCATGCCTAGTAAAGCACTGTGGTGTTCAAACCAATCTTCGGATTGTTGACTGCTTTACCTTTTTGTAATTCGCAATGCAGTACTCCCGGAATTTTTTCAAAAGTTCGGTGGCCAAACAAGACTTGTCCTCAACTTTCCTGTGTGCCCTGGTCGTCCGTAAATCAAATCTTAGAAATCTCATCAACTCTTTTAATCTGTTCTTTGAGGTAATATTTTTGACCAGTGATCCTGCGTACTTTTCACTCCACATATCTTCGAACGAAAATGTTCTCAAGCACGTTACATCGCCAGCGTACAGAATAGCAATGAAAACGTCTAGCTCTTCCAAACTAACAGACCACTCATTGTTTACGAGCTTACTCTGCGCTTATGTTTCAGTGCAAATTTTTATGAGCCTCATCATTGGTTCAGAGAAATAAAGACGCCACGCTGACAACGGGGAATCATCTTCTACAGATCGTTTGGCGTAAGGTGTTAGACCAGGCGATTCTCGAAGAATGTTTTAGATTGTACCAAAGGGTTAAGATCTCAACATTTCCCCGAACACTGTAAAATTTTGAGATATCATAAACAAAGAGATCCAGCCCAAAAATCGCGAAGAGAGGCAAAGATATGCAGAAAAACCGCTTGTGGGTCATTTTGACACACATTGGCTGTTCTAGGGGTACCTTAATTTTTTCGAAAACCTATGAAGGATATCGGCGCGATTTTTTAGGGGTATGTTCATCTCTCTCTCTCTCAAAAAAAAAGTTACGGAATCATTTTCTGCACTTGCAATTACTCAATTACTGCGCTTTGAGCAACGACGCAAAGACAAGCATGGGTCAAAATGACCCACTTGGTCGTTCTAGTGTTAAGTAGGCCTGCGCGACTATAGTAACGCTTTGTTTACCCTTGAACCAACTTCAGACCGTGCTAAAACCGATCACCAAACAAAATAAAAAATGTGCCCCTCGACGCTCTATCATGTGCCGAAAACCGCGTTTGTAGATGTGTAATCGTTCACAAAATTAAAGGGGGTGTTACGTCTTACGTGACTCACACTGTATATTACTCCTTTGCCTGAAAACTGTAGCCATCTCTACTTACATCACTGCCGATGTGACCTAAACCATAATATTCTGCCTTATCTCTTGTAACATAAATAAGTTTTATTTTTAACGTAACAAATTTCAAATCAAATGTTTGTAGAGCTTTCGGGACTTAACTACGGGGTCATCACTCCCTAAACTTACAAACTACTTATGAACTAGCTACTTCTAAGGACGGCACAAATATCCATGCCCGAGGGGGGATACGAACCCCCGACCGTAGTGGCCGTGCAGACCGAGACTGGCGCGCCGTAGTGCCCTCGGCCACCGCAGCTTTAACGTAACGATAATTTTAGTGTCGTAATACTACTGCAGGTATCTGACATTGCCGGCCGCAGTGGCCGAGGGGACTGCGGCGCGCCAGTCACGGTCTGCAAGGCCACTACGGTCGGGGGTTCGAATCTGCCCTCGGGCATGGATATTTGTGCCATCCTTAGTATTAGGAAGTTCATAAGTAGTTTGTAAGTTTAGGGACTAATGACCCCGTAGTTAAGTCCCATAAGCTCTACAAACATTTGAACATCTGACATCAATTTCTCTTCAGAGAGTGTGAAACTATTTTCTTACTTATTTCACTTGATATCATGCGTTATTTCTTTCCACGGATTATTTGTGTAATATGAAAATATGACGACAAATCATATTATGGTTACACGTACATTGTATGGTTTTACTAAAATTGTAGTTTTTATATCAATGTTCTGTTAGGCTTATGTAATATTGTTAACGGTTTAATTTCAGCTCGCTTTTATTTGATGAATGACCGAAACCGGACTTGCACGTCAATGAATGTACCTAATATTGCTGATATAATATTAATAAAAAATACAAGCTTCTTACAATTAAAATACCGTAACCTACGAACTCCTGAAATAACGTGGGCAAAGGCAGTGAATAATCACAGATTGGTTGTGGTATGTAGTAACTGATGGCTAACGATTGTAATTTTTCGTGTGATTCATACATATGAATTTAAAGTTCACTCGGCATTATTACTTGAGAAACATTGCTAAAGATAGTGAAAGTATGTGAGATATATCCAGAAAAACTCACCGGCTGGCTGTGGTCCCATACAGGAGCGTGCGGTTTCATTATTAATGTGCGAGAGTGCTTGTTTGCCTCCATACGTTGCCTAATTTCCCATCTTTCTATTTTTTCAAAAATGTTTCGTGCCTCACTTTCATCAGTGGCGGTTTTCTCCGTCTGTAAATATGCAATGTTATCAGGGCAGATTGGAAGCAGTTTACTCCACCTTCTTCTCGAATTATAATAAAAATCATGTTGTTGTTGTGTCTTTAATACCTGCATTGAGTCACTTGTCGCAATACCGCTTACAGCTGCAGTCTCGGACACACTGCGTGTCTCGTCCGTCACAACCTGAAAAATGAATCCACACACACAATGGTATCAAGTATACTGACACATGACAGATTGTTTGGCAAAAGTATATGTGTGTAATGTCGGTTACTATCTAGAACTTCAATCTTCACGTGTAAATTTAATTTCAAGGTTTCCATAAAACGGCCAGATTATTATTTGTTGGTATACAAGCAGTTAATATTCTTCATAAACAATTTAAGAGGTGGTACTATTACTTGCAGACTACAGAACAGCATATTGCACATATATAGAGCTTCCGTAGCAGAACAGGAGTATACTATTAACATTAGAACCAGTGAGCAAGCGCAAGATGTTCACTCGTTACTCGTAAGCGTGGCCACTGTTTGGGAGTGGCGTAGCGAGCAGCTCGTGGCTAGAGAGCCTGTATAGGGAGCGAGTTGCCATGCGTGAGACTGCACCTGATTGGCTGTCAGCCCAGGACGCCATGTTTTTACCAGATTTGGCCTGTATAGGGAGAGAGTTGCCATGCGTTAGACTGCACCTCATTGGCTGTCAGCCCAGGACGCCATGTTTTTACCAGATTTGGCCTGTTTAGGGAGAGAGTTGCCATGCGTGAGACTGCACCTCATTGGCTGTCAGCCCAGGACGCCATGTTTTTACCAGATTTGGCCTGTATAGGGAGAGAGTTGCCATGCGTGAGACTGCACCTCATTGGCTGTCAGTCCAGGACGCCATGTTTTTACCAGATTTGGCCTGTATAGAGAGAGAGTTGCCATGCATGACACTGCACCTCATTGGCTGTCAGCCCAGGACGCCATGTTTTTACCAGATTTGGCCTGTATAGGGAGAGAGTTGCCATGCGTGAGACTGCACCTCATTGGCTGTCAGCCCAGGACGCCATGTTTTTACCAGATTTGGCCTGTATAGGGAGAGAGTTGCCATGCGTGAGACTGCACCTCATTGGCTGTCAGCCCAGGACGCCATGTTTTTACCAGATTTGACCTGTATAGGGAGAGAGTTGCCATGCGTGAGACTGCACCTGATTGGCTGTCAGACCAGGACGCCATGTTTTTACCAGATTTGGCCTGTATAGGGAGAGAGTTGCCATGAGTGAGACTGCACCTCATTGGCTGTCAGCCCAGGACGCCATGTTTTTACAAGATTTGGCCTGTATAGGGAGAGAGTTGCCATGCGTGAGACTGCACCTCATTGGCTGTCAGCCCAGGACGCCATGTTTTTACCAGATTTGACCTGTATAAGGAGAGAGTTGCCATGCGTGAGACTGCACCTGATTGGCTGTCAGCCCAGGACGCCATGTTTTTACCAGATTTGGCCTGTATAGGGAGAGAGTTGCCATGAGTGAGACTGCACCTCATTGGCTGTCAGCCCAGGACGCCATGTTTTTACCAGATTTGGCCTGTATAGGGAGAGAGTTGCCATGCGTGAGACTGCACCTGATTGGCTGTCAGCCCAGGACGCCATGTTTTTACCAGATTTGGCCTGTATAGGGAGAGAGTTGCCATGAGTGAGACTGCACCTCATTGGCTGTCAGCCCAGGACGCCATGTTTTTACCAGATTTGGCCTGTATAGGGAGAGAGTTGCCATGCGTGAGACTGCACCTGATTGGCTGTCAGCCCAGGACGTCATGTTTTTACCAGATTTGGTGGGCTTTACATGTGTGTGAATAATTACAGTGTGCGTTTCTTTACTATGGTGTGTCCTAAAAGCTTCTGACAGCGATTTCACTGTGCATTTACGTACAGGTTGTATTACGGTAGCCACTGTTCCACTTTTGCACGTCTTTTGTCGGTTCTATTTACGTAAATTAACGTATTCATTGGTCGTTGGCGGTAAACTTAGAATTATACGTTGGTTTGAAGTGATTTACTGAGTGTAATTAATAATGAGTTTTATATAATCATTAAGCGAAATCAAGAGACCTGTTTCGTTGTTCGTCTTTCTCTGTTGGCTGTAAAAACCGAAGTAAATGTTGTTATATGATGCTCGTGTTCGCAAGGAACGAGGAAATACGGGAAATGTAGGCAGTGGCGACTTATAAAGCCAAAAAGGCATTGATGAAATTCAGTAACAGAACTACTGTCTTTGAAAGTCCCGCATGGTGTAGAGGTTGTGTACTGAATTCATAATGAGAAGGATGCGAGTCTGAATCCGGTAAGTGGCAAATTTTTTTAAACAGCATTTTCTAGCTTTTTGTTAGTTCATGGTTCTGGTTTTTGATATGTCGTGCTACAAGGTATGTTTTAACATTGCTACTGCACCTCCCCCTTGACTGTGCATTATTGGCTATTCACAATCCTATAATTGGTTACGGGAGCGGGACTATTTTGAATCTGTTTCTGCTGTTTCAGTAGAGATATATCGGCATTTTTCCGATTTTCTGTGATACTCTGTCCCTAAAAGTATCTATAGAATGACGTTTTTGGTATTTCCCAGTGTAGGAAAATGTTATAAGATCGACAGTAGATTTAAAATGCACTTTATAGGGGCGGAAAGCGATAATATTGTACTAATTTCGGCGGTTGATAATAAGACAGAAAATTCTGAAATAGAATTATTTTCTTTGAGATACATAACATGGAATATATCTCGTTCTTATTAATCAACTGCCAACTATTGAAATTACCAGAACATTGTGAAATATGGTAAAAATGGAAAAATGAGCCTATGGCTTTCTTGGCCGGGAGAACCCTTGCGGGTTTGTTCGGCCGCCTTAGTGTCAGTCTTTTTTACTTGACGCCGCGTGGGCGACTTATGTGCCAATGATGATGATATGATGATGATTAGGACAACACACAACACCCAGTCCCCTGCCGGAAATCGAACCCGGGCCTCTTGCGTGGTAGTCAGCGACGCTACCGCTGAGCTACGGAGGCGGACTGAAATGTGGTATTAACATTCGACAGTCATGGAAACTGTTTCAAGAGTCTTATTCGCTTACAAATTTATGAGGCCCGTATGAACATAGATGAATGGCATTTCTTTAACCATGTACTGATTTGTAAGCTAGAAGATGTGCTTTGGTGTCATGGGTGGAAGCGCTGGCTTACTTCAGACGTTAAGTGGCTGCATGTCTGCCTGGGTCGCTATGTAAGTGCACGTCCCGCGCGCGTTCTGGTAAAAAGATGTCGGCCACAGGCGGATTGGCCACTCTCTCCTTATATAGGCTCTACTCGTGGCTTGAGCACAGGCGCTCGCGAGCAAGGCGACTCGGTCAGATTCGTAGCGGAAGGGAAATCGGACAAGTGTCGTGTACTGCCTCTTGGAATGTGGCACATGGAAGGAAGGAGGAACGAAGATTAGTGTGTAACACGCCGTCGACATCGCGGTCATTAGAGGCGGAGCTTATGCTCGGGTTGTTTGGATAAGGATGCGGAAGGAAATCGGCCGTGCCCTTTGAAAGGAACCATCCCGGCATCACGAAAAACCTAAATCTGGACGGCCGGAGGTGGATTTGAACCACCATCCTTCCGAATGCGAGTCCAGTGTGTTACCACGGCGCCACCTCGCTCGGTGTGGCACATGAAAAGACTTAATAATAATAATAAACATGATAAACTGTTGACAGCCATACTGTGTGTTATAAAACTCTAGAAAAAATACCCCTTCTGTGTAAAAATACGGCGATAATGAATGTTACAAAAGACAGCAATTGAATGGTCATGAACGACGGCAGAGATAAATTTTTTTTTTTAAAAAAAAGTAACAATACCGGTACTTTACATAACAGAAAACCGCAATCTCTTGTCTGGCTGTCTGCAAGTCTTGTAATACTGATGTCGATCTGCTCAGGGCACTAAAGCCTAATGTATTTAGTTTTACAAGTAAATATAAATAGCTATGCTTACGTGTTTTATTAATGTATGATAGTACTCTTTACTGCATATTAGCCAGATTACATGGTGCATGGTGAGGGTACTTGTTAAAACGCCTTTCTTAACCTGCTTTATTATATTCTCCATTTGTGAATTGGGTAAGGGAGACATTACTTCTTACGAGAGTCCGCAACAAAAGTATTCTATGATCAGAAATACCAGCCGCGGTGGAGTGGCCGAGCGTTCTAAGGCGCCTTGCTGCGGAGCACGCGGTCGCTCGCCGTCGGGGTTCGAGTCCTCCCATGGGCATGGATGTGTGGGTAGTCCTTAGGTTTGTTTAAGTTACGTTTGAAGATTTTTTTTAAGCCTAGGGAGTGATAACCAGAGTAGTAAAGTTCCGTAGATTAAAATAAATAATAAACTCCTTATATCGTGTGGGACGTGACGTAACTTTGCAGGAATAGCATCCATAATTACGAAAGTAATGCCGATGCAGGCTTTTAAACGGGAACTGATCTCTAGATTATATCCCATAAATGTTCGATGGGTTTCATTTCGGCAGATCTGGTAGGAAAAAACCGTACACTGGATTTGTCCAGAATGTTTTTCGAACCAATCACGGTCATTTGTGGCCCAGTGGCATTGCACATTGTCATCCACGAGTAGTCCATCATTGTTTGGGAACATGACGTCCATGAATGGCTGCAAATTGTCTGCATGTAACCGAATGTGACCAACGATAGTTTAATTTGGACCAGAGGGCCACTTTATTTCACGTAAAAACAGCACATACCATTATGGAGCCACCACCAGCTTGCACCATGCTTTGCTGAAAGCCCGGCTCCATGGTTTCGTGCAAATGTTCAAATGTTTGTATAGTCTATGGGACTTAACTACGGGGTCATCAGTTCCTAAACTTACAAACTACTTATGAACTACTTACGAACTAGGACGGCACAAATATCCATGCCCGAGGGGGGATTCGAACCCCCGACCGTAGTGGCCGTGCAGACCGTGACGGGAGCGCCTCAGTCACCTCGGCCACCGCGGCCGGCAGGTTTCGTGTAATCTCTGCCACACTCCACCCCTACCATCAGCTCTTACCGACTGAAATCGGGATTCATCGAACAAAGGTACGGTTGGCCAGTATTCTAGGGCTCTACGGCTACGATCACGAATCCAGGAGAGGCGCTGCAAGCGATGCCACGCCGTTAGCGAAAGAAATCGAGTCGTTCGTCTGTATCCATAGCCCAATAACAACAAATCGCGGCGAGCTGTCGGTCCCACATTGATTTGTGTTGTTATTTCACTCAGAGATTCTTCTCATTTCTATCAATTGGGGAGCAGAAGTTAGACAGATTTATTAATTCTAGCAATTTCATAATTTGACGAGTAACGAAAGTCTCAACAGATACAAAATGAAGTAGAAATTTGAGTTAGTATGTGATATAATTATTGAATAATAATAACAGTAATAATAATACTTATAGCCGGCCGCGGTGGCCGAGGGGACTGAGGCGCTCCAGTCACGGTCTGCACGGTCACTACGGTCGGGGGTTCGAATCCCCCCTCGGGCATGGATATTTGTGCCGTCCTTAGTCTTAGTTAGTTAATAAGTAGTTTGTAAGTTTAGGGACTGATAGCCCCGTAGTTAAGTCCCATAAGCTATACAAACATTTGAACATTTTTGAATAATACTTATTAGTATAGCAGTAGCATTATACTATTATTTCGTTGTGGATAATTGATTTATTCAGGACTATGACGGCACAAATATCCATACCCGAGGGGGGATTCGAACCCCCGACCGTAGTGGCCGTGCTGACCGTGACTGAAGAGCCTCAGTCACCTCGGCCACCGCGGCCGGCATCACAATGTTCGAACATCTATAGTTGAAGGTGACAGTCCAATACACGTCATCGAAAACCAAGGAGAAAACAATATTTAAGAACCTGGATAATATCACAATTGAATACACATTATACGTCCTGAGAAATATTTTCATGAGTGTTTTACTGCCTGCCATCTGTTGAGTGCATTTGCTACTACTTTCGTTGCAGTTGGCCGGAACACACAACGATTCATATGTTAACTGCTGCGTACCGCCTGCCATCTGTTGAGTGCATTTGCCACTACTTTCGTTGCAGTTTACGTACGCTATTTATACGTGGCAGTTCGCGCTTTGTACGCAAAATAGGGCTTGGTATCTAGATCCCATTTACACAAAACGTCAATGTTTTTTCTTGCCATGGTACTTAGAGCATATTATATTTAAAGTCTTCAATTTATATACATACTTCCTTCATGTGTTACAACAAATGAAAATGAATGCGGCATAAACGCCAACATTTAGATTTCTTGTGTATGTAATTATATATCAGTTAAGCCGTTTTGGCAGTATCCAAGAATCTTTTTGTATAGTCGAAAGTAAAAAAGATAACAGTAACAAAGAAAAAAATTTCACTATAGCAGGACCCGAACCACTGCCCAAAATAACGGAAGTCTATGACACGACGCGATAACCCTCGCGGCTAAACATGACATACCCTTCAATGCACTTCTGCTGTTGTATTAGAAGCTTCTTACAACCGTTACGTATTTCTATGGATATATTTCAAACAAATAACTTGTAATAAACATTTTTAATAGTAGCCTATGTCCTAATCCAAGACATAAGAAATCTCTATATGAAATTCCATCTAAATCAGTGCTATAGTTTTAGCGTGATGCGGTAACAAACATACAAACTTTCGCATTTATAATATGTATAGGATATAATATGTATAGGATATGTTGACAAAACAGCGATATGTATGTGAAGCGAATACACAGAAAAAGTTGGTTCATGCTGATGGTGTGGTACCTGACCAAGCAATAAGTGCACAGCAGTGGGTAACTTTTATTCTGTCACCATGGTCGTATCATACTGTACAGTGTCGTCCACAGTATTAGCTTGATGTACGAGCGTTAGAATGACAATATGAAAGTTACTGTACCTTACAGTATTAACGTGCACACATTAACATACCCAAGATTCGTTTTTCAAGTATATATTGTATGGCATGGTTGGCTGGATATCCAATGGGTTGGAGTGGATATCTGCTTAAGAAGACAAGTCAAGATCGCTTATTTAGAAAACTTTTTACCACTGCCATCGACCCCAACATCTCTCACTTGAGGAACCACGGTCCCCGCTCCCACCGCCACTATCACTGCCCCCAGACAACATACCACTTCGGTCACCAGGGCACAAATTTCTTTTTTCGATTTCTTCGCATAATTGAACAATTAACTCCACCACTCCTACCCAGACGGACACTTCCCCAACACCGCTCACTTTGGAGACAATCGCCTCAGCCACCGCACCCACTTTGGTGCGAGATTAAAAAAATACACTTTGAATTTTTTTTAATCACTTGCTACTGGCCATCACCAAGATTTGTTTGGCGGGTAGAACTTCAAAAATGTTCAAATGTTTGTAAAGCTTATGGGACTTAACTACGGGGTCATTAGTCCCTAAACTTACAAACTACTTATCAACTACCTTATACTAAAGACGTCACAAATATCCATGCCCGAGGGGGGATTCGAACCCCCGACCGTAGTGGCCGTGCAGACCGTGACTGAAGCGCCTCAGTCCCCCCCCCTTTTTTTTTTTTTTTTGACTCGAACCTGGGACCTTTGCCTTTTTTTTTTTGCTTCTGTATATTATCCGTTGCCATGTTTGTTGTTGCGGTTTGTATACCGTTCTGTTCTGAACTCCATTAAAATAGTTGTAAAATAAATATAAAATGTTGTAAAATAAATCTCTCTCTATTACCTTTCGTGTTTATCGAGAGCAAAAATAAAGATTTCTTCCAGGCACAGAAATTGACTTTAAGTAACTAAATAGGTCTTCTTTGAAAGGGACATAGTACCTGTACATATAAACACATTATGTAAGTATAACACCATAACTGCATGCTATATTAACATAAATGCCTTCGTCGGCAAACAGTATGCCCCTTAATTTTTTCTATTTTGTTCTTGTTATTGTAAAAAGGCAAAATCAAAACGTTAGCAAAATAAAAGAACATCTTCCATGTATATTCCTTATTGTTTAATCTTTCTTCGATTGAGTGTTCTGTATGTATTACATTATAGTTTTAATCAGGAAGTTGGCATAACGCTCCTTGTATTTCTTCTTTCTTCGTATCTGGTCGTGTTGCATTATCAGGTAGTGTATGAAGTCCTCCTTTCTCTTTGGTTCTGTACTAAAAATATAGTACACGGTATGGCCCATTATCCAATTTACCGCATTTCGTTTTGTCTTTGGATATGGAATTGTGTCGGGGTTGAGGCCATCGGCCGGTGTTATTGTATTTGGCGAAGTTCGTCTGACCTGCGCCAACTTTTGCCTTGTGTACTCCCATATTTCTTTATTGATACTGCAGACAAAACGGTGTTCGTCGCTATCGACTAAAATACATGTGGGGCACATGGGAGAGTCTTTTATGTGAATTTTATGTAGTCTGGACATCGTCGGAGTTTTTCTATTAACCGTCATATACCACGTTGCCTTTACTTGAGAAGGTAAGTCAGAACTGTAGATGTTTTCCCATGTTGCTTTCCAGTCGTTATCCGGGAATTTCCATTCTATCGCATTTCTTTGTTTGTTTAACAATAGTGCCTGGTATATTTCCTTAACTGTTGTCATTTTTCTTTCAGGAATTCTCGTTCGTATGTAACTGTAGTCGATAAGAAAACACCTCAAGTGCTGCAAGGCATGTGATAAATGACTGACATTGATTGGCGGTCGTAGGTCTAGTGGGGCTATTTCTTCCAACAGGTGACTAGTCAAAGTGTTGGTTGACAGCTTCCATTGTTTATACGTTTGGCACACGTAGAGTGCTTGCGCCTTCTTGTGTATATCAATGAGATTCAAGCCACCTAGTAGCAAAGGGAGAGTCAGGGTGTCGTACTTGATTTTGAAAATATGTGCACGACATACGAAGTGTCCAAGAGCTGCCAGCATTCTTTGCGCTATGTCGTGAGGTATCGGCAGGACTTGAGCCACGTAGTTCACCTTGGCCATGATGTAGGTATTCGCCAGCGCCACTTTTTGCAGCTCATCTAATTTCCTGACACTGTGCAGTTGTACACACGCCCGTATCTTAGCTAATAGCTGTTTGTAATTCGCGGCAACGGTTTGTCGAATTGTTTTACGAAAATCGACACCGAGACATTGCAACTTGGACACCTCTGTCAACTTGTGATGATTGGGCAAGCCTATTCCTTTGCCTATGTTCATGATGCCCGATTTTTGCCAATGTAATAGTGCACCGGATGCCTTTTCATATATCCGAGTTATCTGAAGTGCGGTGTCTACCTCATTCGCGTCGTTGACCAGGAATCCCACGTCGTCGGCATAAGCTCGACACGCTAACTTCTGACCGTGTATTTGTATTCCTTTTAAACGCGCCGTCAGTGTGGATAGCAGTGGTTCTATAGCGATCGCAAAAAGTGTCGCCGACATGGGGCACCCCTGTCTTACGGAGCTTTTTACCGGGATTATGTCACCTGGTCGTCCATTTACAATCACCCGTGATATGCTATTTTGTAATAGATTCCTTATTACACTGATGAAATTCAGGGGAAAACCTAGCGACCGCATGACGTTGAACAAATATCGGTGGTTCACTCTATCGAAAGCTTTATTAAAATCCAAGCTTACTATTGCGCATTTAATTTTGCATGCGTCTGCCACCGATATTAGATCGCGGTAATCAACTAATGTTTGATAGATGGTTCTATCTCTCCCGACACTGGTTTGATAAGGTCCAGTAATTGTATTCATTAAATTTTTCATCCTTTTTGCAAGAATACGTGCAAAAAGTTTATAATCGCTATTCAAAAGAGTAATCGGTCTGAGATTCGAGATAGCATTACTATTTGCGCGCTTTGGGACTAAGACGACAAGTCCTTCACTGAACTCTTGAGGAACCTGTAGATCCGGTTTCATTAATTCTGTACATATCTCTAACAGTTGTGTCTTCATTTGCGACCAAAAGGCTTGATAAAACTCCACCGGGAGTCCGTCACTTCCCGGTGATTTATTCTTGGGACTGTGGAACACCACATCTTCCAACTCGTCTTCTGTTATTTGTGTTATAAGTTTATCATATTCAGAAGGGGTAAGTCTGTTCGTTAAATTGTTAGTCAGTTCTTCAAAGGCGTTGTCATCAATCGTTTTCTCAGACATCAATTCCGTGTAGTCAGTCTGAATCTCATTTCTAATATCTTTCTGTTGAGTTAAGATTGCGCCGTCTCTAGTTTTTAGTTCTGTGAGTATCTTCTGTCGTCCTCGTTTACTCTCACATGCCAGATGGTAGATTGACGTCCCTTCATTGTGTAGCGAGTCCTGGGTTCGAGATCTGACTTTCAAACCTTCTAACTGTTTTCGTTTAAGAAGTAGTAGTTTAGCTTGCACTTTTTTAATTTCGGCGTAGTTCTCGATTACTGTCGCGTCCAGTTTATATAGTTCCCTTAGACTTGAGTAGTGAAATTCCATGGTTCGCTTAAGCCACCAGTTCTTCTCCCTTGAGTAATGTAGCATGGCTTTCCTTAATTTGGGTTTAGCACATTGTAGCCACCATTTGATTGCCGAATTATATGTCCTATACTTGGCGAGACTTTCATTCCACGTATGTGTGAAGGCATCCTTACATCCTTGATCATTTAAATGTGAGATATTAAGTTTCCATGTTCCTTTACTACGGTACGTTCCCTGTTTCTGCAAGTTTAAAGTACAAATATATGCAGCATGGTCCGTGAAAATAGTTGGCCATACCTCGCAATGTATAATTTGGTGTTTTAAGTTGTCTGATACATATATCCTGTCTAATCTACTTGCCGAATGAGTTGTCACATACGTAAAACCAGGAGTTACTCCATACTTATGCTCCCAACTGTCTGTTAAAAGTAAATCCTTTACTATCCGTTCCAGTTCCACGGATTTGTTAAAATTAGGTGTCTGATCTTTAGGGTGCAGAACACAGTTAAAATCTCCCCCCCACGATAAGCTGATCAGACGTTGATGTAAGTAGCGGAAGAATCTCCTCCGGGTAAAACTCCGCTCTGCGTCGCCTGTTATTGGATCCTGAGGGGGCATAGATGTTTACAATTCTAACGTTATTGACGGTGGCGGCGATCCCTCGATTGTTGACAAGCATTTCTATGTTTTGCGCCACAATTCCCTCTCTTAATAAGATAGCAGTCCCCAAATCTGCACCACGACCTGGGTTTGCTATGACGTTGTATCCGAACAGTTCTTCTAACTTAATGTCTGCAACCTCCTGTAGAAAAAGAATATCAATATCAGCAGAATACAGGAAATCTTGAATATGACGGAGCCTAATGGAGCTGCGACTCTTATTGATGTTTAACGTTGCAATTTTATAGGCTTGACGATCACACATGTGAGTTATGAAATGAAAATTGCCTACAGTTAATAGAAATCCGAGTCCTCTTCTTTCTCCGCTTCTGGTATTTCCATTGCTTCCGTACTATTTTTATTCTTCACCGCAGCAGCAGTTGGAAGATCATGTGCTGCGTTTCCAGAATCCCCGGAAGCGTCCTCCATGTCTACCTCCCCTGTCCAGTCGACGCCAGTGATAAATTTGGAAGGCAAAGTATTTTGCTGTTCTTGGTTCTGCGTTGGGTATGCATGTTCCGAAGTAAGTTTGTCGGACGTCATATCTGCGGTTTCCTTACTGGGCTTGGTTGACTGCTTCTGTTTAGCTGAACCATCTGGTGACTTTCCACATATTGTTTCCTTCACTTCTTTTGCCTTTGCTCGTAAAGGAGCAGCCTTCTCCTCTGCCCCCTCGCGGGCCAGTCGTCGTTTCTTGTGGGTTCGTGGTGACTTTGCTGGAGAGCTACTCTGCCCGTCTGCGAAGGTCTCAGGCTGACTTACTGGTGTCTGGTTGTCAGCTGTTTCCTCCTTCCCCGTATCCTCTTTACATACCGGAATCTCTTCCGCTGATTGTGGAGGAGACTGGTCAATGGCTTCTTTCTGTGGTGCCTGTTCTGGCGTGCTCTCCGGGATGTCCATTTGAGTTACAATGTCTTGCGCGACGTCATCAGGTGGGATATTGTCTAAAGGAACCTCACTAATTAATGGCTCTGTCCGCTGACCACGTGCGACAGCTACATACGTAGCTGGCAAGATAGTCATATTCGGGGGCTTAAGTGTTTCACTGGTTGGGAGCTGGGCAATTCGTCGTTTGACACAGTCAGCGCGAACGTGCCCTGGTAAATTACAAATGGCACAGGTTTTCGGTTGACCGTCATACATAACAATGCCTCTAAAACCGCAAACATTTATATATGACGGTATATGTCGGCACAGTTCAACCTTCAGTTGCCTAACACCATTCAGAACAGGCAATTTATGTGCGCTGGACCATCTCTCGGCAAAATTGCGGAGTACTCTACCATATAGAGCAATTACCGAGTTTATTGCTTCAGCTGGAACCTCGAATGGCAACTCAAAAATCCGAACAGTTCTAACTCCGAAACCAACAAGATCAACAGTGACATTACCTATATTGCCGTCTCTATGATTAAATTTCAATGAACCACCTGTGTCCTGCACTACTTTTTCACATAATTCGGCAGACGCCAGTTTCACATACATGACACTATTGATAATCGACATATGATATCCAATTATGTCTTCGAGTCGGATCTTAGCAACTTCTATGAGCCAATCTTCAAATTCAAAGGACGTTGGTCGGGCAAATTTTCGTTCGAATGTAAATTTCAACGTGTCTCGTCTACTAATGTTATCCATTACTGCGTTTTCATTTTCACAATACACACTACAGTAAACGCTGGCGTAAGCGAACAGACTTACCCCACGCGGAAGTAAACAAACCGCTGCCGCAGCGAGGCACCGCGCGACCTCCTTACACCGCCGCTGCCGCAAGCAGACTGCCGTCCTCTCGGCCACCGCGGCCGGCCGGGTAGAACTTACAATTTTCAACTCTAGATGTCACCATCTTTATACGAAAATGACGGAATAGATAAAAAAAATCTCCTTTCATACATTCATAGTTATCTGGGATACTATGTAAGCATTAACTCTGTCCAAATATGTTGCGTTTGCGGAAATCGTTTGTGACTTACTCTCTGGGCAAGACTATATACTATAAGTCAATGCAATCAGTTTAGGAGTCATAATATAATGAACCTTAATTACAAGTCATATTGTATACAAAATTGCATGCACATATAGATGGTGTGCATTTAAAAATATTTTATCTCCTGACTGTACAATGGATCACAGATGTGCTTTAGTGGTCGCGGTATCCACACGTCTGTGAAGTTGATTCAGTCTTAATAATCGCTCTTTCGATGTCCTATTGTGCACGTCCACCCACACAACAGCTACATCATAAGTAGAAAACATCTTGTTTATAAAAATATTCGAAATTAATGGTGGGAATCGCAAAAATCGGCAGGAAAATTTTGTCTTTATTCCTTCTGCTTCTACTACAATGTCTGTGTAGAAGCTGTGGTTTTGAACACCGCTGTTAACTCCCAATATCATGCCGATAAATGCTACCATTAATAACTACACACAGAGCACATCCAGACACGCACAAGTCTCCAGAGAGTTGAGTTTCATTTGTAAATAAAAAAAATGTGCTAACCGCTCAAACATAAGTAAATAAAGTACACACTAAGTATATGCAAAAACCCCACACAGGATCGCTCAGACAAATGACCTACCCATCCAAGTCAACATACACTCACTCATTTGCTAGTAATCACCCAGCTGCAATAGGGTTGAGCTCATTATGGGGGAATGGGGTGAGCAATAATTTACGTTTTTGTGGCAGGAGCTAGACATCTACATAGATACTCTGCAAATCACATTTAAGTGCCTGACAGAGGTTTCATTAACCACTTTCATGACCTTTCTCTACCGTTCCATTCTCGTGTTGGAAGGAAAAACACCTAAATAGTTCCGTTTTCGATCTGATTTCTCTTATTTTATTGGGATGGTCATGTCTCCTTATGTAGTTGGGTGTCAGCAAAATATTTTCACATTCAGAAGTAAAAGTAGGTGATTGAAATTTCGCAAATACATCTCTCCGCAAAGAATAACGTCGCTCTGTTAATGATTTCCACCTCAAATCGTGCAACATTTCCGTGGCGCTTTCCCCCCTTGTAACATGATAAAACTAAACGAGCTGCCCTTCTCTGAACCTTCTCAATGTCTTCCCTCAGTCCCACCTGGTGAGGGTCCCACAAGGGGCAACAGTACTCCAGGAGAGGACGCACAAGTGTGATGTAGGCTGTCTCTTTGGTGGAGCTGTTGCATCTTCGAAGCGTTCTGACAATGAACGCTAACCTTTGGTTCGCCTTCCCCACAATATTTTCTATGTGTTCTCTCCAGTCAAAGTTGTTCGTAATTGTAACTCCTAGGTATTTGGTAGAATTTACGACCTTAAGGTTTGACTGATTTATCGTGCAATTGAAGTTCAGCGGATTTCTTTTAGTTGCCATGTGTATTACTTCACACTTTTCATTATTTAGTGTCAATTGCCAATTTTCTCACCATGTAGAAATTTTGTCTAAATCGCTTTGCAGTTACTTTTGATCCTCTGTTGACTTCACTAACCGATAAATGACAGCATCATCCGCGAACAGTCTAAGGGAGCTATTCAGATTGTCTCCTAAATCGTTTATAATCAAAAGGAAGAGTAGGGGACCTATAACGCTTCCCTGGGGAACGCCAGATATCACTTCTGTTTTACTCGATGACCTGCCGTCAATTACTCCGAACTGTGTCCTTCCTGATAGGAAATCGTGAATGCAATCGCACAATTGGGGCGATATTTCATAAGCACGCAATTTCATTAGAAGCCGCTTGTAAGGAACAGTGTCAAAAGCCTTCCGGAAATCCAGAAATATGGAATCGATTTGAGATTCCTTGTCGATAGCACACTGAGACCACACCTACTGATACCACCCATATACTGTACATATTTTTTTCTACTAGTCACGATTCAACCTATTTACTTTTGAGTAGTGCTAACCTCCTCTATAGCGAATTTTTAACCATTTTTGGTTCCTGTAAAATTTCTCAATCCTAACGCTCGCACCCCATCCAGTGCTCGAGCAGAGAACAGTGCACTTTAGAAATATAAGTTCATGAAGAAGAAGAAACGCAGTGTACTACTGTAAGGAATAAAACAAAAAAGTCAGTATGTTCCACTGCTTTCCTCCGTAACTCACCTGACATAAGGACATAAGCGTTATAACCCTGTCAGCAAACTTTAAATATTAGACGCACAACCACACCCAGCAGACACAGCCCTGGATTGCGTAAAACATGTCCCGCCTGTTAATGTTGTGAGTTAGTAATAAAACACACACCTAAAACGTCAGGATAAATTTAATACAACAAATCATGACTAAACAAGAACTATTTCATATTGTAGTCAGTATTTCTTTTTATTTTTTAACTCAATAACAGTTTCACTTAAAATGTTATTATATGTCTACAGAGCCCAATTTTATCTTATTTCTACGTCCTTTTATAGTTTGACAGCTGTGTATCTCATTTGTAACTGCTATTTTATACCTTGACTACTATCTTACACCTTGACCTCAGAATTGCTTTTATATGTACGTCAATAATTACTTATTGAGAATAATTTAACAAAAATGATCCCCACCAATCAGATGACTTTATGTACATTATATAACGCCTCAGGAAGCTACTATGTTTTAGTAACGACTGTGAACATTCGTTCATCACAGGACAGGTTACTCTGTAACTTCAAAATTTGGTAGAATTCCTTTAACTTTTTGATATGATACTTTGTAAATAGTATCTTATATTCAGTTGTAACATTTGTTTAACAGATCTGAAGATGGGCAGCTGTCCCGAAACCGGTCATGTTTTAGAAAATAAAAGCGATCTGGAGACTGATATTCAAGAATTTTATTCCAGGTGTCCTTCTACACTGCCTACAGACATGTGACACTACTAAAGTTCGCGTGACCAAATAAGTAAGCTACAAAACTGTCCAAGTGTCACAGCACAGCCATTGAGAACTGCTCCTCATACAACAACAACCTAAACACGATCAAGCATAACTAGACGCTTTATATGTTAAGACATTCAGCGACCTAGCGCATTAAAATGTTAATAAATTCGCAGCTGCGCCTAGAATTAATGACGATAAACAAGTAATACACATTAGCTTCTCAAACAGATGTGTGATTTATTGCACGTCATCTGCAGATCAGCCATGAATACCTGTTCATTGTACTTTTAACACTTCCTAACAAAACATGCCAGCCTTTTCCTAACGTCTTGTGACTTAATTAAACTACTTAACCTAACTTAATGGAATGTCCTAACTACTCCGGAGCGGAAGCTTTTTCTTAAAAACTAGTTTGTTCCCAGCACGTTTAGTGCTGAAGCAGGTCAGGTCACCTTGTCGTAGCCTTTCTGTGGATCCTATTGCCTAGGCTGGCAATTAGCCTATTTGCGGCCTTTTCATAGAATTGGCGCGCAGTCGCCTTAAAGCGGTTCTTAATGAGTGGAACTCCTGTCATATCGTGCAATTCCCTACTCGGGAAATCGCGGGGTAGATGCACGGCCAGTCTCGAGGCCCTGTTTTGTAACCGTCGAATGTAACAGTCAGCTGTGTTGCCCCAGCACTGGTCGGATCAGTGTCAGATATACGGTGAGGCCGCAGCGTGGGGACAAGGTCGTTTTGGGTTCAGAATAGGGTAGAGCGCCCTACATCTACATCTACATGGGATACTCTGCAAATCATATTTAAGTGCCTGGCAGAGGGTTCATCGAACCACAATTATACTATTTATCTCCCATTCCATTCTCGAATATCGCGCGGGAAGAAAGAACACCTGAATCTCTCTGTTCGAGCTCTGATTTCTCGTATTTTATTCTGATGATCATTTCTACCTATGTAAGTGGGAGTCAACAATATATTTTCGCATTCAGAGGAGAATGTTGGCGATTGGAGTTTCGCAAGTAGCCCACGCCGCAGCGATAAGCGCCTTTGTTGTAATGATTCCCATCCCAGATCCTGTATCATTTCCGTAACGCTGTCTCCCTGTATCGTGACAATACGAAACGAGCTGCCCTTCTTTGGACTCTTTCGATGTCCTCCGTCAAACCCACCTGATAAGGATCCCACACTGGGCTGCAATACTCCAAAAATGGACGGACAAGCGTAGTGTATGCAATTTCTTTAGTAGTTCTGTTGCATCTTTTAAGAGTTCTGCCAATAAAACGCAGTCTCTGCGGCCCTCATGCGACGGAGCGCTTTCCCCCTGACTTCGTTTACGTGGTGTTTCCACGTTAGGTACCTATCTAGTGTAACACCTAAGTACGTGGCAGTGTTACTTTCAACTTTATGTTTTCATCCGACGAAGTCCTAAATAGCTGCTTTAGGACATCACTAGTAAATTCGAATATTTTGATGAACAAAACGTCTTCTGCTGATCAAGTAGTAGTTGTGTGAGTGACCGTACCCACAAGAATCAAAAGAGTGATTATTAAGATGTAATCGGGTTCACAGAATTGTGGAAGTTGCAACTGCTTAAAGAACGTCTGTTATACAGTGCACGTGGGCTGCGTGTTTGCGGAGCTACAATATTTCTTGCCGGCCGCGGTGGCCGAGGGGACACATTCTTAGACATCGAGGAATCGTAAATTTAGCATTGGAGGGAAGTGTGGGGGGTAAAAATCGCAGAGGGAGACCAAGAGCCGGCTGCGGTGGCCGAGCGCTCTGAGGCGCGCCAGTCACGGTCCGCACGGCCACTACGGTCGGGGGTTCGAATCCCCCCTCGGGCATGGATATTTCTGCCGTCCTTAGTTGTAGCTAGTTCATAACTAGTTTGTAAGTTTAGGGACTGATGGCCAAGTAGTTAAGTCCCATAGACTCTACAAACATTTGAACATTTTGAACAATATTTCTTAAAAGCGTCCGCTGGCTGTCGCATGCACCGTCTCTACTCATCATCATAGGATTGTCACCTGACGGCGGACAGGTCGATTTCATTTGTGTGAATTTGTAATTAACATTATAAGTAATAGCGCGATTACGGCAAAAACCTATGGCTTTACAAATGACTATCTGTATGTTCCATCTATATGTGCATGCATATTTGTATACACTATGACTTGTAATTAAGATTCAGTATATTATGTTACATAACTGATTGTTCCAACTTGTAGTATATAATCTTGCCCAGAGAGTAAGTCACAAATAAATTCCGAAAACGGAACATTTTTTGAGAGAGTCAATGAACATATACTTTCCCTGAAGTCTGATATCGGTGGTCACTGTTTAAACAAATAATCCATAACTCAGAATGTGTGTAGGACGATTTTTATCGGTCCCCTCATTTGCATTTTCCCGCTAGACACGTGAGTAAAACTCAAAACTTCAAAGTATATTTTTGAATCTTCCACCAAAGAAGGGGGGGGATGGGGGCGGTGACAGAGGCTGTGGTCTCCCAAGTGAGGAATGTCAAGGCTGTCTGTCTGAGAGAGGGGTTTCGAATAAAGAAAATTTTGCCTACTTGACCAGTAGAGTCGAGGTGTTCAGAGTATAGAAGATGCAGACCAGTTAATAAGGTATGAATTTTGGTACCCATGTTTACAGGATATATTTTTGTTTTGGTCCATAATACTTCCTTCCTGAATGTGGAAAGAGAGAAAAGATTTGTTTCACAGTGTCAAAGATGAAGTGCTAACAGCGTCACAGGATGACATATCCGGACTTTGGGTCCTTATAAAAATATTATGTAATCAATCCTCTCTACAAGCATTCAAAGTTTGTAACGGAGGCTTAAGAAAGCCCTGTATAACACATACATAAATAAAAAGAACCTTGCAGAATACGTAGAAATAATTGTGGAGCCGTTTCGTACACCCTTGATACAGTAAGGAGTGTTTATAAACAAAAGAAAAACTTGACTATTACTTAGCTTGCAGTATATTTGGAAATAAAACTACTCTTTACTCTAACTTGCCGCGCGGTTGTAGGTGCCACGCCAGCGATTGCACGGCCACTCCCGCCGGAGGTTCGAGTCCTCCCTAGGGCATGTGTGTGTGTGTGTGTGTGTGTGTGTGTGTGTGTGTGTGTGTGTGTGTTTTGTTCTTAGGATAGCTTTAAGTTAGTTTAAGTAATCTGCAAGTCTAGGGTCCCATAGGTTTATAAACACTTTATTTGATTTGACTCTAACTAGATATAAACATGCATTCAAATACTAGTCTGATTTCAAAACCGCCCTTTTGATATCAATACATGATGAAATTTTAACAATTCTGGCCTGTTTAAAGAAGCTTCCAGATCATTGACAGTCTACAAATTAGGTTACATGGAAACTACTGTACAGGATGACCAGCCAGTCTAAAACAGTTTAGGGAAATAATTCAATTTTTATTTCAAAACTTCGCCTAAGTTTTAGAAGTGTTCTTCCACTGCGACATACGTCTTGACAACGTGACCAAGCCTGTCCACCTTCCTGGACAAAGCCGGCCAGAACCAGTATTGAATGCTGATTCTAAAATCACGCCACCCTTCTGACGTCCGTGCTGAAACTACTGACGTTTCCATGCCACCGTGGAGCCAATAGCAGACACCCACGTTTGATCACGTGTGCTACTGCTGCAGGACGCAGAGTTGCGAGAATCAGTTCCTTGGCTCTCTTCAGTTTGAGCTCTCGTACAGAACAGACGCACTCCAGAGGCTCAGCGTCTGTGCGGGGCGAACGGCCGCATGCCGTCCACTCCCGCCTAGCGGCTGTTCGGTATCAGCCACCAACTGTGTGAACCATAACCATAACCATTACCGTAACCTTTTCCGTTTTTCTAATCCGTTTAGACTGGCATTCATTCTTTGCATCCGAACCCAGGGCGAGTCCCGCCATGTATTCTGTACTCAAGAATATATGCAATGTTGACTTGAAGCCGTTCTCTTATTTTCCAATCAGCCACCCTTTCCTAGGGCGCCCAAAAGCCTTCACCGCTCCGCCTTCCATCCTGACAACGCCTCCAACCCATTTTATTTATGCAGCACTGGGATGGGTTTTATAATTTTCGTATCATCCGCGAGGTAAAGATCAAGTGCTGTACACTACGGCATTTCAGTGAAATTTTGTTGGAGAGCTGTTAACAGTTACTCGCTGAATGGACCATAAGGTTTGCTCGTAACACGAATAGAGCGAGAAATGTTGAATAAAATGCCTACCTAGTCTCCACCAAATTGTCGCAATCTCTATTGTTGTAAGGAAAAGAAAATGGAATGCATGGCTTGTATCGTAAATTAAGTTGCGACTTACTTGTTGCTCCGTAAGAAACTCATCAGTGTCGGCTAGTCGCCTTGGTTGAGGGTACTGCCAGACACTTTGAGCGGTTCTTCTCAGTACTACTCGCGCCGGAGTCTGCGCTACCTGAGCGTAGGATAAGGTGGCGGCTGCAGCAGTAGTTTCCACCGGCGCCGGCCGCCGATACGTTTTCTTCAGCGCTCCCTGGCCGACGGGACACCGCGGAGCATCTGGGTCTATTTCCAGAGGAGAGTCGCGCTGCACTGCAAATCGCGATCTCTTCTCTGTGACGTCATCTTCCGGGGAGCCGCTTCTCTGACCCCTCCTCCCGGCGTTCTGCAAAATCAGTCGTAAACTCTCATCGCTAATCTTATCTGCAAATGCAAACGAAACATAATCTCATTTATGTTCTATGTAATTATTAACAGGTGTGGAAATGACCACTACTCGGTTCCCAGTAGTGGGTTTTGGACACGCAACTCCTGTGCTTCTGGTTGTGCATGTACGACATTGAGATATGGCCAGCGTGAAGAGTCTGCCGTTAGGTAACCGCCCGCAATTACTAGGATGGGTAGTCATCAAGTTTTAACTATCACCTTGAAAAGTACAATAACATTATTAATTTATTGTTTTCATTTAATTTGGGCCTGCAGCATTGTGTATGTCTTTTAAGGACATATTGTTAATCTAAGTAATGCCAAAATGCTGCTTCACTTCATAGATGTTAAAAACTGTTTATTATTATCGCAATAGGCCTATTTCGGCACTGTGGCCATCATCAGGCTATTTCCATATGGCATCGTGGAGGTATAATTTATTACAATGATTGCAATGATTGCAGTATATATGTTCTGTAGATGGTATATATATTACGTTTATCAGGTATTAATTCTTTACTGCTAATCTGTCAGTTTGACATATCCTCCAGCGATGCTCTATCGATGCTAGATAGAGCATCGCTGGAGGATATGTCAAACTGAGAGATCAGCAGTAAAGAATTAATACCTGATAAACGTAATATATATATATATATATATATATATATATATATATACCATCTACAGAACATATATACTGCAATCATTGTAATAAATTATACCTCCACGATGCCATATGGAAATAGCCTGATGATGGCCACAATGCCGAAATAGGCCTATTGCGATAATAATAAACAGTTTTTAACATCTATGAAGTGAAGCAGCATTTTGGCATTACTTAGATTAAGAATTTATTGTTTGTTTGCAGATTTTTGTCGGTCCTTGTACACAGTGTCAAACTGAAAATGAACGACGAGAGAAATTTTAGGGTTTTGTTTTCCGAAACTGTACGTTATTTAGGAGTTTTTAGTCCTTAATTTGAATATATTTCGTAGAAAACACAATAATTAGTAAAATAAATCGCAATTTGCGATGTTATGGCTTCACTGTATTAGGTTTAGATGCGATACCAAACATCACAAATTGCGATTTATTTCATTCATTTGAACGCTGTAATTCGTCAAAAATATATATAATTGTATACAAGTCGAGGCTGGGCTCCTGACGACAATTAATTGTGTCTCTAATTTGGGGTGATATACCATAACCACGCAATTTGATTAAAAGCCTTTATTAACGTATTTAAAGGAATTCTCTGTAGTTGAGTTTGCATGTGATTGCTGGGTCTTACGGAATGAGTGTTTGCTTAGGGAAAATTTGGTAATACTTGCAGGCCTCGCGGGAATGGCCATGCAGTATAAAGCGCCATGTCAAAGTATGCGCGGCCGCTTCCGTCGGAGGTTCGTGCCCTCCCTCGCGCATAGTATGTATGTTGTCCTTAGCGTAAGTTAGTTTCAGCAGTTTGTAAGTCTAGGCATCGATCACCTTAGAAGTTTGGTCACTTATGTTTTCAGACATTTGAACACTGGAAGACTTGCAGGAAAGATTCGGGTTGAGCTCCATAACTAGCTTTAGAGCTGGCCTTCTCCCGTCCTTCTGCTAACTGCCAGTTCTCAGCCACTCTCCTATTGCCTTTCTTCTTCAGTCCTTAGCAGTCGTATTTTCGCTTCCTTTCCCGTTCGTTATTTGCCAGTGCGTTATTTCTACTGCATATCATGACTATCCACAAAAGGCCTCTATTACATTCACATTAACCTCCATTCTGCACTCCACCTCCGATCTCCCTCAATCGTAAAACCGGTTTCCACAAGATACACAGGTAAATTCCATTTTCCCTAGCATATGAGAATTTCTACACAAACCACTCGTGCTGATTCGCGCATATGTAAATGATATAATAATAGAGAACGTTTAATTTTCACTTATTCTGTTGTGCAGACTGTGTTTAAACAAATGTTAATAATAACAAAAGTATTTCACTTTGTAAGAAACCATCGGTGCTGACGCTGTACATACAAGGTGCGTCTGAAAGTTCGGTGAATGGTCCCATGCCACGGTGGAGTAGCCGAGCGGTCTACAGCGCCTCGCTGCGGAGAGCGCGGTTTGTCGCCGTGGAAGTTCGAGTCCTCCCTGGGGCATGGGTGTGTGTGTTGTCCTTAGGTTAGTTTACCTAGGTTTAAGTAGTTCGTAAGCTACGGACTGATGACCACGCAGTTTGGTCCGATAGATTTACAGACATTTGAACATTTTTTGGTCCCATATTTTACAAACCGCGCTAGCGAGGATGAGGTGCCCGCACACGTTAACATGAAGCTTTGTTTCAGATTGGAAAAAACAGCGACGGAGATCCATGGGATCTTAGAGGCTATGTATGGGGTTAAAGTGTGTGTATGAGTGGTTTAAGGAAAGTGTCAAGGATGAGCCACGTTCGCGTCGACCGTCCACGATCACAGTCCCAGTTAACGTCGAACGAGTGTGGCGGCTACTTGCGTATTATCTATTTCCCCGCCTTAAATTAGCCGTGAAAGGCTCAGGCTTCGCAACAGTTGCGGAGATCCGACAATCTTGACATCGGTGCTTCGAACGAGGAGCGTTTGCTGACAGTTTCCAACAGCTGTACAGCCGATGTCAGAAGTGTACTGTAACCGATGGCGATTGCTTTGAAGGCCAGTAAAGGTATTTTGTTTGTAACTCTTGTTTCCTATATTTCTGCAATTATTCACCGAACTTTTCAAAAATGTTCAAATGTTTGTGCAGCTTATGAGACTTAACTACGGGGTCATCAGTCCCTAAACTTACAAACTACTTATGAACTACCTTATACTAAAGACGACACAAACATCCATGCCCGAGGGAGGATTCGAACCCCCGACCTTTTTAGACGCACCTTGTACATATATATAGTGGCAGTGGTCTGTAACAAGTATTCATCTCAATATTCAGATCGTCACTCTACGATTTAGTTGTATGGCGATAAACTGTGCCCAAGGAAATGAGAAAAGTTGGTGGCCTTGACAAATAAGTCATAGGTGTGATCCCTGTACACATAAATAATTGTGTATGAACAAGAGGGGACTCCTACAGTCAAAAATTGACGCTGCATTCAATAAGAACGTTGGCTTATTAAAATTAAAATTCTTCTGAGCTATTTGCCGCGTCATTATGATAACATATTTCCAACGTTTCGGATCTGTTACAGGAGCCTTCATCAGGGAATACTGACTTGTTTCTTCCTATACTTGTCTTATAAAGCAAATTCTATCCACACGGGTTAGTTCTGATTCGTTGAAATTTGGTAGCAAGAAGGGAATTAGTAAGTTTATTGGTGCTTGCATTGGTGTTTCTGATAGGTGGAAATACTAGAAAAAGATGCCCTTATTGCGGTTTGCATCGGAGGTGGAGCCACCGAGCGCATTGAGGACCTATGCTACGATGCGCGAGGCCGTTCCCCGTTGGCGTGATGGTATGGGGTGCCATTGGTTACACGTCTCGGTCACCTCTTGTTCGCATCGACGGCACTTTGAAGTGTGACCGCTACATTTCAGATGTGTTACGACCCGTCGCTCTACCTTTCATTCGATCCCTGCGAAACCCTACATTTCAGCTGAATAATGCACGGGCGCATGTTGCGGTGCCGGCCGCGGTGGCCGAAGGGACTGAGGCGCTCTAGTCACGGTCTGCACGTCCACTACGGTCGGTGGTTGCAATCCCCCCTCGGGCATGGATATTTGTGCCGTTCTTAGTCTTAGTTCATAAGTAGTTTTAAAGTCTAGGGACTGACGACTCCGTAGTTAAGTCCCATAAGCTATACAAACAAACAAAAAAAACATGTTGCAGGTCCTGTACGGGCTTTTCTGGAAACGGAAAATGTTCGACTGCTGCTCTGGCCAGCACATTCTCCAGGTCTCTCACCAATTGAAACATCTGGTCAATGGTGGCCGAGCAACTGGCTCATCACAATACGCCAGTGACTACTCTTGAAGCACTGTGGTATCGTGTTGAAGCTGCATGGACATCTATACCTGTACACGCCATCCAAGCTCTGTGTGACTCAATGCACAGGCGTATCAAGACTGTTATTACAGTCAGAGGTGGTTGTTCTGGGTACTGATTTCTCAGAATTTATGCACGCAAATTGAGTGAAAATGTAATCACATGTCAGTTCTAGTATAATTTATTGTCCAATAAATACCCTTTTATCATTTTCATTTCTTCTTGGTGTAGCAATTTTAATGTCCAGTAGTGTAGGTACCACAGTAGTTTCCCGCTCTTTACAGATGATCCTTCCCAACCCGGAAATACCCTTGTGCACTCAAATCCAGTATGTAAGGTAATCAAACTTTGTTTGTTGTATCGGTTTGTTGCTAAAAAAATGTCAGTGAACTCTGCTTGTAACTAATCCATCTTCAAAATTAAAATTCTTCTGAGCTATTAGCCGCGTCATAATGATAAAATATTTCCAACGTTTCGTATGCTTTACAGGTAGGCTTCTTAAAAGAATAATTTATTTTAGCCTCTTCTTGTCTTATAGAGCCAAGAAGAGCTCACCACGTTACGATCGATATTCCGTGCCAATGGATACAGTGGCAGAACCATTAAGAAAGCCATAAAACCGTGACAAACTTAGGAAAACGACACGGGAGGCGAAGACTTACCGGTGGCACGTTTACCATACATTGAGGGGATTAGTCAGCGCATTGGGAAAGTCTTACGACAAACTAGCATCAAACCTGTTTTTTCTAGCAATAACAAAATTTAAGATATCTTCAAAACAACTAAGGATTGCATAGGAAGGCTGAATACTTCTGGTGTGTCTAAAATTGCGGATGTGGGACTGTATACATAGGAGAAACAGGAAGGCCTATTCATGTACGGATGGCGGAACATGAAAGGTACAAATGTTTGCCGCGCGGGAGTAGCCGAGCGGTCTGGAGCGCCACGTTGCGGATCGCGCGGCCTCCCGCCTCGGAGCTTCGAACCTCCCTCGGGCATGGATGTGTGTGTCGTCTTTAGTATAAGGTAGTTCATTAGTAGTTTGTAAGTTTAGGGACTGATGACCCCGCAGTTAAGTCCCATTAGAACATTTTTTTTTACATATGTTTAATGCAACATCGCAAATGAGTAGTTGCAGTACCCAAGGAAGAGTGTGCCCACAATTAAACTTGAAGGATGTACAAGTGCTCTGTAAAGAGCCATTTAAAACCAAGACAAAAATTCGTGAAGAAACTGAGATTAGTAATCACCTTTACAATATGAACAGAGAAGACGGGTATAAACTCTCACTGTCTTGGCTCCGGTTTTGGCTGCGCGGCGACGTTTCGAGGCGAGCGATACAACGGGCCCCTGGGCCGCAGATGGGCGTTCCTGACAGCGTGGCAGCAACGCCACTACTTACAACAACTAGGCCCACCAGGAAACTTCGATTGTCGCCGTTGCTGGCCAATTACATGCAAACGCCAACAAACGTACACCTTCCTGTTTTCCACCAGTCAGAAATAAATAAATGTTCAAATGTTTGTTAAGCTTGAGGGACTTAACTGCGGGGTCATCAGTCCCTAAACGTACAAACTACTAATGAACTACCTTATACTAAAGACGACACACACATCCATGCCCGAGGGAGGTTCGAAGCTCCGAGGCGGGAGGCCGCGCGATCCGCAACGTGGCGCTCCAGACCGCTCGGCTACTCCCGCGCGGCAAACATTTGTACCTTTCATGTTCCGCCATCCGTACATGAATAGGCCTTCCTGTTTCTCCTATGTATACAGTCCCACATCCGCAATTTTAGACACACCAGAAGTATTCAGCCTTCCTATGCAATCCTTAGTTGTTTTGAAGATATCTTAAATTTTGTTATTGCTAGAAAAAACAGGTTTGATGCTAGTTTGTCGTAAGACTTTCCCAATGCGCTCACTAATCCCCTCAATGTATGGCAAACGTGCCACCGGTAAGTCTTCGACTTCCGTGTCGTTTTCCTAAGTTTGTCACGGTTTTATGGCTTTCTTAATGGTTCTGCCACTGTATCCATTGGCACGGAATATCGATCGTAACTTGGTGAGCTCTTCTTGGCTCTATAAGACAAGAAGAGGCTAAAATAAATTATTCTTTTAAGAAGCCTACCTGTAAAGCATACGAAACGTTGGAAATATTTTATCATTATGACGCGGCTAATAGCTCAGAAGAATTTTAATTTTGAAGATGGATTAGTTACAAGCAGAGTTCACTGACATTTTTTTAGCAACAAACCGATACAACAAACAAAGTTTGATTACCTTACATACTGGATTTGAGTGCACAAGGGTATTTCCGGGTTGGGAAGGATCATCTGTAAAGAGCGGGAAACTACTGTGGTACCTACACTACTGGACATTAAAATTGCTACACCAAGAAGAAATGCAAATGATAAAAGGGTATTTATTGGACAATAAATTATACTAGAACTGACATGTGATTACATTTTCACGCAATTTGGATGCATAAATCCACAGAAATCAGTACCCAGAACAAACACCTTTGGCTGTAATAACGGCCTTGATACGCCTAGGCATTGAGTCAAACAGAGCTCGGATGGCATGTACAGGTACAGATGCCCATGCAGCTTCAACACGATACCACAGTTCATCAAGAGTACTGACTAGCGTATTATGACGAATCATTTGCTCGGCCACCATTGACCAGACGTTTTCAATGAGTGAGAGATCTGGAGAATGTGCTGGCCAGGGCAGCAGTCGAACATTTTCCGTATACAGAAAGACCCGTACAGGACCTGCAACATGCGGTCGTGCATTATCCTGCTGAAATGTATGGTTTCGCAAGGATCGAAGGAAGGGTAGAGCCACGGGTCGTAGAACATCTGAAATGTAACGGCCACTGTTCAAAGTGCCGTCGATGCGAACAAGACGTGACCGAGAAGTGTAACCTAAGGCATCCCATACCATCACACCGGGTGATACACCAGTATGGCGATGACGAAGACACCCTTCCAATATGAGTTCACCGCGATGTCGCCAAACACGGATGCGACCATCATGATGTTACAAACAGAATTTGGATTTATGCGAAGAAATGACGTTTTGCCATTCGTGCGCTGATAGTGCATGCTGCTGCAAACGTCATCGAACTGTTCGTGCAGATGGTTGCTGTCTTGCAAACGTCCCCATCTGTTGACTCAGGAATCGAGACGTGACTTCACGATCCGTTACAGCCATGCGCATGTCTGTCATCTCGACTGCTAGTGATACGAGGTCGTTGGGATCCAGCACGGCGTTCCGTATTGCCCTCCTGAACCCACCGATTCCATTTCTGCTAACAGTCGCAACCAAATCGAGCAGCAATGTCGCGATACGATAAACCGCAATCGCGATAGGCTACAATCCGACCTTTATCAAAGTCGGAAACGTGGTGGTACGCATTTCTCCTCCTTCCACGAGGCATCACAACAACGTTTCACCAGACAACGCCGGTAAACTGCTGTGTGTGTATGAGAAATCGGTTGGATACTTTCCTCATGTCAGCACGTTGTAGGTGTCGCTACCGGCCCCGACCTTGTGTGAATGCTCTGAAAAGCTAATCATTTGCATATCACAGCATCTTCTTCCTGTCGGTTAAATTTCGCGTCTGTAGCACGTCATCTTCGTGGTGCAGCAATTTTAATGGCCAGGAGTGTATACTTGTAATGCCCACTACTGACCACTTGAAATGCAACACTCTGAAGGAAGCATCAAAGTCAGGTGAAAGTGGCAGCTTGCGTTAAGAGATGCACAGGATTAACACTTCAGCGCAGGTGTACGATAAGGGCGCCAGGAGCGCCATCTGCAAGCGTGTTTGAAAGAGGAATAGGATGCCGTGTGGACGTTCTGGTTGTTTCACTTCAGCAGTTTTAGTATGCCTCGTAGAAGACTGCGAGCGTTTTTCGGTCACGCTTGGGAGTTCGAGCGAGGAAGACAAGTGGCCTGTAGAGATTGCGGATGACCTATCAGAGACGTCGGTGATCTTGTCGATGTAACAGAGCAGCTGAGATGCCGATTAGGGGGGACGACAGGGCAACGAGATCGATTGCATCCACCTCGCTGCATCATTACACGTGACGACAACAAATTCAGTTTGCTGCGGATCAAGCAGTGTTCGCGTGTACCATTCAACATCGTTTGCATCACAGTGGACCTTCCGCAAGTTGTAAAGTGTCGTAGTTGTGAGGGGAAAATACCAGAGCTCCATGCACATATAGAGTACTGAATCTCAAATCATGATAGGTACCGAAAGGTGGCTAAAGCCGGAGATAAGTTCAGCTGAAATTCTTACAAAGGGAGAAATGGTATTAAGAAAAGATAACCTGAGTAAAGAAGATGGTGGCGTATTTATTGCTGTTAAGGCGGTTTAGCCTGTAGCAAAATTGAAGTAGATTGCTCCTGTGAGTTGGTATGGGTAGAGGTTATAGCCGGCCGCGGTGGCCGAGGAGACTGAGGCGCTCCAGTCACGGTCTGCACGGCCACTACGGTCGGGGGTTCGAATCCCCCCTCGGGCATGGATATTTGTGCCGTCCTAGTTCGTAAGTAGTTCATAAGTAGTTTGTAAGTTTAGGGACTGATGACCCCGTAGTTAAGTCCCATAAACTATACAAACATTTGAACATTTTGAGAGGTTATAACTGACAACCAAAGTAAATTACTAATTGGTTCTTTTTATCTACCCCCTGACTCAGACGATTCGATTGCAGAAATGTTCAAAGAAAGATCAAATTTCAAAAATGTACCCAAAGCATACATTTTTAGTTGGTGGCGACTTTAATTTACCCTCGATATGTTGGCAAAAATAGATGTTCAAAACTGGAGGCAAGAATAAAAATATCGTCCGAAATTGTACTGGACGCATTCTCCGAAAATTATCTCGATCAGTTAGTTCATTAACCCACTGTAATAGTAAGTGGTTGAGAGAATGTACTTGACCTCCTAGCAGCAAATAATCCGGTGCTAATGAAAAGCATCAAAACAGACACAGGGGTTAGTGAACACAGAGTTGTCGTAGCGAAACTGAGTATTGGACTTACCAAATCAAACCAAAATTAAAAGAAAATTATTCAAAAAAAAAAAAAAAAAAAAAAAAAAAAAAAAAAAAAAAAAAAAAGATAAAAACTCGATTAACGCTTTTCTGAGTGAAAATTTCCAGTCCTGTGAAACTAAAAATGTGAGTGTAGATCAGATGTGACTTACATTCAAAGAAATAATATTGACAGCTATTGACAGATTCATACCAAACAAATTAACAAAAGATGGGGCTGACCTGCCGAGGTACATAAAACAGGTTAGATCAATGTTACAAAAGCAAAGAAAAAAGCATGCTAAATTTAAACGGACAAAAAATCCCCAAGATTGGCAATCATTTACTGAAACTAGAAATTTAGCTGCAGTTTCAATGAGAGAAGTATACAATAGTTACCACAACGAAACCCTGTTACGTAATTTGGTAGAGAATGCTAAGAAATTCTAGTCGTATGTAAAGTATCCTAGCGGCAAAACACAATCAATGCCTTCATTATTCCATAGAAATGATTATGATATTGATGACAGTTCTGCTAAACTACTGAGAATTCCATTAAAGACGTTAACAAAGGAAAAAGGTGACTGACGCAAAGATCTTTCCTGCCACATTTGCTTATCATAACCCACAATATGCTTCTGTCATCACTGTGTACCACAAAGTACCTTGCTACAAAATACTATTACTACTAACAGTTCATCTTTAGCTATGGACTAAATTTTTGTAATCCCAAACATAAAACATGAACACAGTCTTCCAATTACTGAAAAGAGAAATTAAAATAACAGTTACAAAAAGAGACTCAACTCCATGTAAAGTTGTGGTTAATCTGCAGGAGATTCAAAAAGTTACATGTGAGTACATCTACCAATATGTTACGCAGATGACGAAGAACATCATTTGTCTCAGAAAACGATTCAAGATCATGGAATAAGAGCAACACAAAAGTTACATTCACCATGATTAAAATAAAAATAAAAAAAAAAAGGTTTTGTATAAGGGAATAAAATTATCCAAAGAGGTAAAGGAGGCAAACGTTCTGAACAATGAATTCTAAGAAGTCAAGTTTTATTTGGATAATGGATAGATTGGTAGAAATGCAACATTATTGAATGGTAAACAGTTATAATTGTATTGAAAACTGTGGAGGTTTAATGAAATGTAACTTCCTGTTTACACTGCCTGACATAAGAAGGAAATGAAACACCAAGAATGGGAGAAAAAACATACTGAAACTGCTTGACTTCAGATGGTTTGTGATGATAATTCAGTCAATAAAACATTGAGTGAGTTTACAAAGGACTTGGTAGTAGGCGACCTTGAATGTATGCGCTAAGTTAGGTGAAAGAGCGTCTCTTCCGCGTCACACAACGGCTGTACCAGGACCTCAATATCCTTAATACTGGCATTGGGTAGAGATGATGTCTGAGCAAGCCATCCACAGGTTCTATTCTGGCCACGACAATACCTCAACATGAGGCAGACAGTTCATAGAGACGTAAGCTACTTGTTGGTGAGCATTGTCCTTTTGGTAAATGGCACCACGATACTGTGTTGCGTAAGAGCTGACATGTAAGGTTGCTGTATGTGAACTCCGTAATGGATTGTGTGCCAGATCATCACAGTATTATAACATAATATATGGTATAACATATTTATTTAAAAGTTTCGCATATCGATTTCGTTCAAATGACTGAATATCATCAGTGCTGTAAAAATAACTTCCACGGGTCAGGCATTAGAACAACCTAAAAAAAGCACGCCAAGAATATTACAGAAATTACATACCAGATTCCTGTCCTGATTACTCATGTACACCACATAAAACATTTCAATAGTCAAATCTATAAAACATACTAATAAAAAGGCCTCTCCAGTCCATGTTATAAGTTTAAACTGTTTCGTCGTATGCTCCGTCGTATACATTTAATTTTTTTGCCTTTTGAAACATAACACTGTAATAAACTTCTCAAATAAAGAGGACGCCAGCCAGCAACTGCCTGCAAACTAAGTTGCGTTGGTGACTAAGCAGCTAGCACAGTTTAAACTTGTAACATGCACTGGAGAACCGTTTCAATTTATATGTTTTATGTATTTGAGTGTTGAAATGTTTTATGCGGTGTAAACGAGTCCTAAGGACTTGAATCTGGTATGTAACTTCCTTAGACAGTCGTAATAGTCTTGGTGTGCTTTTTTAAAGTTGTTTTAATGTCTGGACCATGGAACTTGTTTTTACAGCACTGGTAATCTTCATTCATTTGAACGAAATCGATATTCGATATTAATAATTTTTTTAAATCACACCGCCAGGCTGGAAATTAGTTATTTTTATGCAAGGATGTAGTATGCCCGCGATGTACTGATGTGCTATCGGTGTTGCCTCAATGACTATCAGACATTACCGAAAATCATCCCCACACCATGCAATGAGTAACACCGCTGTTGCAAAACATTGCAAGTACGGGGCGCCTGCACAGATCGCCACATATGAACTGACGATGGCCATCCAGCGTATGATAGAACGGCGATTCATTACTGCACACTACATGACATCAGTTTCTACTGCCCGTGCTTGTGGGTCAAGGTTCCACTTGAGATGCCACCAGTTGTGTCGTGGTTTTTAACGCCAGTAACTGGCCAGTACAACTGCTGCTAGCCTACGACCAATAACGTGGGATGGTGCGGAATGTTACAGGGGAGTCTATTCACTGTTCTCGGATGGCAGGGACATATGCGAAATGGCTACAATGAGCTTGGCGCACAATGTGCCATCCTCCTTTGTGTCGGTCAGACAATATCGACAGGCAACTGACAACGATTGTGTCTCCCCTCACGTTTCAATGCAGTCCAGAACTGGGCTACTCTCGCATCCAAATAACCCAAAAATCTGGATACTGTTTGATCAGAACAGCCGACCAAATGGAGACGCAAAATGTTACTCATTCCAACGTTGTCAGTAGATGATAATGCTGTATTTTCTAGTACGATACAGCTACACGTCCTTTTCTGTGATCGCTCAATATGTGCCGCTATTTACGCCCCTTGTATATCTTACAAGGGCAAAGACGAACAGCACTAATGAACTGCAGTTCCAAGCATGTACATAGCCACAGATAGTGGCTAGGTGTACGTAATTACGTCAAAAGCCGACCCTGTCTTCTCAGTGCCTCAATTTATTTTACAGGAATTGTAATTGCCTACAGCAGTGTTAGCTCAAAGCTCAAGAAAGAAAAGGAAAATGACGCAATCCAAGTAAAGGTGTGCAGACTACTGGTGAAATGTCGATGGGATCTGCTATTTCCTTTCCGCTTATTCAAGTATTGTATTGTATTGCCGAGCGGGGATTTAAATGTGTATCAGCACTGCAGACTTGTATCCGCAAACAAACAAAAGAAAGTCTGTACTTAACTTTATTGTTATGTGAGGTTAATGAAAGATTAATTTAAAACAGCATTCTTGCAATAACTAGCAGCAATTACTTGATAATATGATGCAGTTGCACTGACAAAATTTGGTGTAATTCAAGCAACATGGCCCATCAGCAATCCCAAAAACTGTAAATCATTAACCTGTAATGTGAACACAATGGAATTTACGACTATCGCTTGACTTCTGTTTGTGCATACGGAGTATTATTACTGTAGTTCCAATATTTGGGCTGCGAAAATTTTAACAGTTTTTAAGATGACTTACATACATACTTTGTAAACAGTTTATATAATACTGTGGAATAAACAGAGCCGCGGCGGATTAGCCGCGCGTGCCGCGGTGGAGTAGCCGAGCGGTCTAAGGCATCTCGCTGCGGAGCGCGCGGTTGCTCGCCGTGGAGGTTCGAGTCCTCCCTGGGGCATGGGTGTGTGTGTTTGTCCTTAGGTTACTTTACCTACGTTTAAGTAGTTTGTAAGCTACGGACTGATGACCACGCAGTTTGGTCCGATAGATTTACAAACATTTGAACATTTTTTTTATTATCCGCGCGTACTGGAGCGCTGTGTTTCGGTGCGCGGGGCCGTTGCCGTCGGGGGTTCGAGTTCCCCCTAGGGCATGGGTTTTTGTGTTGTCCTTAGGTTCATTTACATTAGTTTATGTAGTTTGTAAGCTACGGACTGGTAAAAAAAAATAAAAAATAAAAACACGAATGCGTCAAACATAGCACTGTTGGTAACAAGAACTACAGTCATAGATGATACTTTTTGCGTCCAAGGAAAAACCAAATCAAGAGCAGAGTTCGCAAACCAGCGGTGCTTTCGAAGAATGTGGCTCATAATTATGGATGGAACTATGTTAGATTCTGAGACTCTGAAGAGTTAGAACAATATTTCCTTTGAGGGGACAAGAGTGAAATAAGCTGTTTCTACAATTTGTCGAGGTCGAAATTCTCGTCTCGTCTGGGAAGCTTGTCCAGTAATTGCATTTCCGCAGCTTTCTTAGACACAGAATCCAGAAAGGTTTGGTTCAAATGTTTGTAATTCTATGCGACCAAACTACGTTGGTCATCAGTCCCTAGACTTACAAACTACTTAAACTAAGTTAACCTAACCTAAGGACAACATACAAATCCATGCCCGAGGGAGGATTCGAATCTCGACGCGGGAGGCCGCGCGATCCGTGACGTGGCGCTCCAGACCGCTCGGCTACTCCTGCGCGGCCGACACCGAATCCCAGTAGGATGTGATGTAGACTGTATCTTAACTTTCCCATATTCCTTGGAACTGGCAGCAAAAGTACAGAGTGAGATGCTATTCATAAAGGAAATTTACTATAAGAATGGCTACACAAAATATCACAGTGAGAGAACTCTGCAATCTAAAACCCAAGATCTGACAAAGGAACATCACGAAGAAGTAAAAAAAAAAAAAAAAAAAAAAAAAAAAAAAAAAAAAAAAAAAAAAAAAAAATGGAGGATGATTAGCGTTTAGGGAATCGCGGAGGAATGGCAGAGGGTTCTAAGGTGCCTTGCTGCGGAGCACGCGGTTGCTCGCCGTCGAAGGTTCGAGTCCTACCTCGCGCATGGGTGTTTGTGTTGTCCTTAGAAAAAGTTACTTTAATTTAGTTTAAGTAGTTTGTAATGCTTGGGACTGATGACAAAGGTAGCTAAGTCCTTTAGTTTTACAAAATTTAAACATTTGAATTAGGCTTTAATGTACTATCAATAACTTTGTCATTGTCTTGGTCTATTTTTGTTAAGGATGGAGGAGGAAATCTGCAGCGCCCTTTTAAAGGAACCATTCAGTATGTGCTTCTAAACCAACTGGATCAAACAGCATGGTCATCAGTCCCTAGACTTACAAACTACTATGACCAACACACAAACACACACACAGACACTCAGGCCGAGGGGACTGAGGCGCGCCAGTCACGGTCTGCACGGCCACTACGGTCGGGGGTTCGAATCCCCCCTCGGGCATGGATATTTGTGCCGTCCTTAGTATTAGCTAGTTTGTAAGTTTAGGGACTGATAACCCCGTAGTTAAGTCCCATAAGCTATACAAACATTTCAACATCACATCACAGTCAATGCAAGTGTTTAAAAGCAAGTGTTTAAAAGCGCAAATAAAAGAGGTTGATCCAATCAGTGTTGTTAGGTCAAAAAGAACTGCGTACCTTAATTAGAACTGAAGATATATTAAATCAAACCGATTAAAATATTCAATCAAGGGCAGAAGGTTGCCGCGTTTGAATAAATATAAAGGATGGAGAGACTTAAGTTAATTCTGATACTTTATGACAAAGCTGCGAACGAATACCTTTCGTTTAAAGCAAAAATGAAGGAAATGGGTCGGTTAGAACGGCAGCAAGGACATCCCTATAAGAAATATATAGAAGGAAATCGCGTTTGAGTATAGAGAAAGGAAGGCGAGAGTTATGTAAATTATGATATTTGATGACAAATCTGTGGATGAATACATCTACATCTGATACTCTGCAAATCACATTTACGTGTCTGGCAGAGGGTTCATACCTTTATACTATTTATCTCCCATTTTACCCTCCAATATCGCGCGGGAAGAAAGAACATCTGACTCTCCGTTCGAGCTCTGATTTCTTGTATTTTATTCTGATTATCATTTTTACCTGTGTAAGTGGGAGTTAACAATATATTTTCGCATTCGGAGGAGAATGTTGGCAATTGTAGTTTCGTAAGTAGCCCACGCCGCAGCGATAAGCGCCGTTGTTGTAATGATTCCCATCTTAGATTCTGTATCATTTCCGTAACGCTGTCTCCCCTGTATCGTAACAATACGAAACGAGCTGCTCTTCTTTGGACTCTTTTGGTGTCCTCCGTCAAACCTACCTGATAAGGATCCCACACTGGGCAGCAATACTCCAAAAATGGACGAACAAGCGTAGTGTATGCAGTTTCTTTAGTAGTTCTGTTGCATCTTTTAAGGGTTCTGCCAATAAAACGCAGTCTCTGATTCGCCTTTCCCACGATATTATCTACGTGTTCTTTCCAGTTTAGGTCTGAAGTAATAGTATTTCCTAGGTATTTTGTGGAGTTTACGGCCTTCACATTTGATTGATTTATGTTGTAAACAAAGTTTAACGGATTTCTTTTCGTACTCATGGGGACGACTTCACACTTGTCATTATTTAGAGTCAATTGCCAATTTATACACCATAGTGATATCTTATTCAGATCGTTCTGCAGTTGGTTTTGATCTTCAGATGATTTTACTAGACGGTAACTGACGGCGTCATCTGCAAACAACCTAAGTGAGCTACTTAGATTTTGCCCTAAATAGTTTATGTAAATAAGGAACATCAGAGGACCAATAATACTACCCTGTGGAACGCCCGATATCACCTCTGTTTTAGTCGATGCCTTACCATCGATTACTACGACCTGTGACCTCTCTGACAGCAAATCCCCTATCCATTCGCGAGTTTGGGGCGATATACCATAACCACGCAATTTGATTAAAGCCGTTTGCGCGGTACGGTGTGAAAAGCCTTCTGGAAATCAAGAAATACGGAATCGATTTGCGAACCCTTGTCGATAGCACCCATCACTACGTGTGAGTAAAGATCTAGTTGTGTTTCGCATGAACGATATTTTCTAAATGCGTGTTGACCTTGAGTCAATAAATCATTCTGTTCGACATAATTCATTATATTTGAATACAGGATATGTTCCAAAGCCCTGCTGCAAATTGACGTTAATGAAATAGGCCTGTAGTTTAATGGGTTACTCCTACTGCCTTTCTTGAATATAGGTGTGACATGCGCAATTTTCCAATCTTTTGGTACAGATCCTTCTTTGAGAGATCGGTTGTATGTGGCTGTTACATAAGGAGCAGCATAATCAGATAGAAATCTAATAGGTATACAGTCGTGCCCAAAGGACTTGTTCTTATTAATTGATTTTAGTTGCTTCACTACTCCGATGGTAACTACTTCTACGTTACTCATTACGGCCTCTGTTCGAAATCTGGAATATTGGTTTGAAATAAAAATGAAGTAAATCGGCTAGGTACTTTGGCCTGCCCGATGGACTTTAGTTATGTAGATTCTGCGAATATATAAGAAGATTAAATTATAACAATTACAGTATTGGTGTACCTGGAAATACTTTTCCAATAACTGCTTTCGATGGGATTAATGGGTGACAATAAGAGTTAATGAACCGTTGATGAGAGTGATGCAACATTGTTTATTAATAAGATTAAATGTTCAAATGTTTGTAAATCTATGGGACTTAACTAATCTGGTCATTAGTCCCTAGGCTTATAAACTACCTAAACTAACTTATGCTAAGGACAACAACTACACCCGTGTCCGAAGGAGGACTCGAACTTCCGACGGCGAGCAGCGGCGCGCTCCGCAGCTAGGCGCCTTAGAACGTTCGGCCACTCCACCGTAGCTAATCAGATTAATCCTGCAAATTGGGCCTGAAATGTGGAACTTATTTAGTTAATACGCTCGTCGAAATTGATGTAATTAAATATCTGGCACATTGTCGAGTGAGAAATTTCGTAAGAACAATATGTATTAGCAGTTTAAAGTGTCGTGGCGTAAAGTCAGCGCCACACGCCAGACGTACAATGATCGTGTAGAAGGCAGTGATCGACCGAAAGCCAATCGCTAGCAGGCGCCGCGCATCCTGGAGGGAGTAACCGAAAATGGGCGCCCTCTACAAGCGGCTATATCTAGGCCGACATACGTCTGGAAGCCCGTCAGTTACTAGTGAGAACTCGTCAGTTACTAGTGAGAACTCGGACGGTACTAGGTCAGAACGCGGCTACGAACTTAGCAGTCACTAGGTCTCAGCGCAGCTAGTATCATACGGACGCCGCCGCAAGAAGAGAGAAGAAACAGACATATGTGTAAAGTTGAGTATTGTATATTTCAGTCAATAAATATCTTGTAATACTAACTATATAAATATTTTAGATGTCAAAGGATCCTGCACCAATACCTTTATTGCCAACCAGACTGCCGGGCGCGGTGGCCGCGGGGACTGAGGCGCTCCAGTCACGGTCTGCACGTCCACTACGTCGGGAGTTCGAATCCCCCCTCGGGTATGGATATTTGTGCCGTCCTTAGTATAAAGTAGTTCGTAAGTAGTTTGTAAGTTTAGGGACTGATGACCCCGTAGTTAAGTCCCATAAGCTTAACAAACATTTGAACATTAGAATTTGACAACCAGACAGGGACGAGTACTAAACAAAAGGCGACGAGGTCACAACATAAAGTCTTAAAATCACTGAGGATCAAATGCAATACAGTATTTGCAGTTCTGTCGGACTTCTATGCATGTTCATATTATTGAAAACGGTTGGTTAGTAGTCCTTTTACATGAATATCTGTTTAAAGACCACTTTCTGGTAAACTCCATACACCGCGACATCAAATTCACTATGGAGACTGAAACGGAGGGTAAATTGCCGTTCCTAGACGTCTTGGTCAAGAGAAGAGCTGATGGCACCCTGGGTCATAGTGTATATCGGAAGACAACGCACACTGATCTGTATTTACACGCAGACAGCTGTCACCACCCTTCACAGAGGAATGGGGTACTTAAAACTCTAGTACATAGGGCGCGCACTATCTCCGACGCAGAGTGTCTACCCCAGGAATTGGAACACCTGAGAACTGTATTTCAAAAAATGGGTTCTCAGAGTGGCAGATTCAGCGGGCTCTCCGCCCAGCCACTACATCACAACCAGTGGAAACGGATGAAAACACGAGGGAGGAGGTAGGCACAGCGTTCGTTCCATATACCGGCGCACTCTCGGGGAAGATCGCCCGCATTTTGAAAAAACACCAGGTTGGAACTGTTTTTTGTCCGCCGAATAAAATTCGTGCACTGGTGGGGAGCGCCAAAGATGATCTCGGTTTGAGGAAGGCCGGCGTGTACCAGATTCCGTGTCAGTGTGGAAAGTCATATATTGGACAGACGATGCGTACCGTCGAGGATCGATGCGTTGAACACCAGAGGCACACACGATTGATGTATCCGAGCAAGTCGGCGGTCGCTGAACATTGTTTCTCGGAGAATCATGCGATGGACTATGAAGGCACTAGGATTCTGGTACAGACGTCGAGATACTGGGACTGCGTCGTTAGAGAGGCCATTGAAATTCGCACAAGTGACGACCTCATAAACCGTGACTGTGGCTATAATCTTAGCAAAGCTTGGGAACCAGCGATTGGGTTAATTAAGAGTAAATCTAGCAAACGTAACGAAGTGACGACCACGGCGGAAAGAGCCCTCACACCGACGTCATCTCAGACGCCGGCGCAATCGGTTCCACTGCGCGGCCGCGGCGCGGGGCGCGGACCGCGGAGGGGTCGCTCCGCGGGCCGAGGGTATTTAAATGGCCCGCTACCGGGCTAGAACCCAGTTCCCTTCGAGCAGCCGTAGCGTGCGGATCTCCGTGCCGGCGCGTTTCCAGGAGCTCAGTCCGTCAGTTCACCTGATGATGGCGACATGTATGATCGCCGAAATATTGTGCCCGTTGGACACTATAGACCGGCAGTACACCCGTGGATATTTTGATTATGAGAGTACATGTTGGTACTTTATTCTGCTGTTGCTTCATAAACATGTTTGGATCTATATAGCAGCTTCCTTAACATTATTGCATACTTGAGAGAGTTCATACATTAAAATATATTTTAAATACTCTGTATCGCTATAGACTAGAAAAGTACTCACCCTATCGTGCTTAGCGCCACAGTCTCTTGAGTTTGTGCCACTGTCTTCCTCGGGAGATTCTATTTGCTGGTCGTTTTCTCCTTTGACAGCTTCTGCTCCCTCTCGAACATAGGTTTGCTTAACGGCAGCAGGCACAGTATGGCCGCCGGCCGTTTTTTCATCACTTTTATCTTCAGTGAAGGACCAAGTAAACTGTAAACAAAGAACAGATTGACAATACTTTTAAAGTTCTAAGTGTATGGATATGCAAAAAAACTTGGAATCAGTTCGAAAGCATGATAAGCGTCAAGGACGTTGCTTTGTTAACATTTTAATAAGATCACCAATCATATTTACTGCGATTGTGCTATTTTAAGGGAAACACAAAACATGAGTACAGTATTAAAATATTCGTTTCTGATTGATAAACTGATACAATACGTGAGTTATTATGTATATTAGGTGTCTTTTAGTCTCAGGAAAAAAGTAGGTAGGGACAGCAATTCATAAGCTTCTATTATAAATGCGTTCTTACAAAATTATCTTCAGCGAGTAGTCAGAGAAGTGACCCTAGCTTCCAAACAGGACTGATGTTTTCGCTGCAGTTGATGTAGAGCAGCCGCGGTGGAGTAGCCGAGCGGTCTAAGGCGCCTCGCTGCGGAGCGCGCGGTTGCTCACCGTCGGAGGTTCGAGTCCTCCCTGGCGCATGTGTGTGTGCATGTGTGTGTGTGTGTGTGTTGTCCTTAGGTTAGTTTACCTTAGTTTAAGTAGTTTGTAAGCTACGGACTGATGACCACGCAGTTTGGTCCGATAGATTTACAAACATTTGAAAATTTTGATGTACAGCAGTGAAAATCAGGGGACAAGTTATGTTGGTATCATAATGTTTAAATTATGTAAGATATATTCGTAGTTAACATGATTAGCTAGTTCTGCAAAGAGCCGTTGATTTAAATGCTGCAAGCATGCTTTACTTTCCTCACACCTGATCTACGGAATAGAAATCTGGGGAGCAAGAACCAAAGCAAATCTAAATAAGCTACTGATACTTTAAGAAAGAACTATAAGAATCACCTGTCGAGCAAAATATAAGGAATCCTGCTGTGTATTATTTAAAAAAAAATGGTGTACTATATTTCGATGGGATAGAGGCGAAGAATGTTAGCGGGAATTGCTAGAGCGTCTGTCACATCCTGGTTGTGTTAAGTTTTCCCAGGCAAGCAGGGTTTGGTTTGGGTAAAATCATTAGTTCTCTCGTTACTCATAGCATAGAGATGAAACCTTTCAACCCCACATCCCACGTACCAGCGGGATCGATGCACCACTGCTTGGTGCCAACACTCAGCCCAATAAGCTATCTCGGATGACCAATCTCTTAAAAAGAAGAAGTGTGGTTACGTAAACTTCAGGTGCCAACAACAAAAAACAAACTGCTAGTCAGAATAATGGCCATAATGTGTTTCCAAATATGAAAAGAAAAGAGGGGTCTTTTAGAAAATATTGCCTTTTTGCACCAAATGACATCAAAAAACACTGCTCATATTTCTGTAAAGCGTTTGATAAATTGGACGTTTTGGTTGATACAACTAGCGCCCAACGAGCAAAAAGACATCAGGCAATTAAACTCTTTTGGGAATCTTCCGTAGAAACGGATCGGTACAGCACCTTGAAGATTCATAGGGAGTTACGGCGTGTAGAAGTACAACTGACACATCAAGAAAGGAGCTGAAATGAGTGCGTTCAAGAACGTGTAATTAATGCACAAAAGATAATGAAAAGTTTGTAAAATAATAAAAAGGGCCATATGTATGCTTGCATTTAATGAGGCAACATTCCCAGAGCACATTCGTTTAACTGTGATATCTTACTTGGAATGCACCGTTATAAATAGCTGTTCTTTGCCACACTACTCTTAGAGACGGGCCACTTGAAGTAAATGTAAGAGTGGCTAAGCTTAGTTGTTTGTTCATCACCTTTGACACGGATTAATTGAAACGGGGTCATTATAGTCTGAAGTAGAGGCAGTGGTGGATTTAGGTTGTTCGGGTCCTAAATGGAAGTAAAAATTATATTCCACGTCACAGATGTTCAGAGACGTCAGAGACAGTAAAGTAGATGTAAACCATAATACAGCTATCTTGAAAAATTTCAAGTACTTTTTAAAAACTTTTTGAGTTATATTTCCAGTTAAAAAGAAAAGGATAAATACTTTTCAGTATCTCTCATATTTCAGAGTAGGTGGCACTTTTTTACACATTATCTTCCTACCATCTTTGCAGTCTTAACTGACAACTAGGACTGCATGTTTCATTCCGAAGTGCGCCAAGCCAGCGTATGCTTACTTACAAGGAAAGTACTTGGGCTCGAACAAACACATATACACCAAAATCGTATGAGAGATAATGTAAAGATCCCTTATTGCACTAGTGATAGTCGCGCATCTGCAAAACTCTGCAGTCGTCCGTTAGAGGCCTCTGCGTGTGCCATGCCGCATTGCACTTTGACCTGTCGGTTCGCCAGTAGGAACGGTGCAGTGTGCCTCCGAAGTTGCGTTTTGTGATGTTATTTGTGTGATGAAGCGTCAGATGGGGCGACGATTGCTAATCAATCCTGCTAATGTATTGCGATTAGTTGAGATGAAGTTACGAAGAACCCTTCTTCGTGAAGATAGTATTAGTGTAGAAGATGAATCATTTGCATGCTTTCTCGTATCTGTTATGGTACAGAAATATGAGTATAAGTTAGATACTGTTGTTACAAACTCATAATAATGATAATAGGGATGATAATGACGAACAAATTGCAAGCGGTAGTGCTACGGTAAGTGCGGGAAGAGGCGATGGAAACAGTGGCAGTGAATATCAACAATCTTTCGGGAAGAAGGTTAAAGTTGCAACTATCATCACGGCTTTTGATGACAATTCGCTAGAGAACATGTACGATGATTATTACATAAGTTATAGTTAAATTCAAATGTTTGTAAATCTATCGGAACAAACTGCGTGGTCATCAGTCCGTAGCTTACAAACTACTTAAACCTAGGTAAAATAACCTAAGGACAACACACACACCCATGCCCCAGGGAGGACTCGAACCTCCACGGCGAGCAACCGCGCGCTCCGCAGCGAGACGCTTTAGACTGCTCGGCTACTCCACCACGGCAGTTATAGTTAAGATATCTGCATTACGTATGGCGTTTACAATTACATCTACAGTGCTATCTAGAGCATGGTTGCAGAGCTTTGTAGAAAAACGACACCCACCAGCATATTGATGTGTACGTAGAGATACTGTAGCCAAACGTTCATACAGACATGTTTGTTCGAGCCCATGTACTTTCCTTGTTAGTATAACTGATGTTGTGGTGTTAAGTCAGTTATGTGAATCCTCTGAGGCATATATTTCGGCAAAGAACAAGAAGAAAGAGATGTATTATCTATGGCATTTCTACAGTATTTAGAAAATATACCTTCTGTGTGGTTGCGGTAAAAGGTACAAGGAGAAACAATACATATTGTAAAATAATGTTGCATTAAATACTAGCGATACATCCGTCTCCAAAAATCCAATAAGTTTGTAGGGACTGACGATTTTAATGGTATGTTTTGCGGGAACTCCTCCAGACCACCAAGCTAAAAGGATTTGTTTCAAAGCGCCTTGTTTCCAAGAAAATAGAGATCAAGTCCAGTGCTTAATAGTTGTACTACGTTACCGTCGGTACAGGAGTCAGCGTGGTGTACTTAGCAAGGCGCTCGACTTTCACAAAGCCTACCCGAGTTCTAATCCCGCTCGGATTATAAATTTTACACTTGTCCGACTACTGACTGTGTATAGTTATATTCCTTTTTCCCACTACGAAGCAAACATTCGGTATATTGTGAGGCGCTTATGAGTTCACCTTTTGACTGCTCACCACACATTTCCATTTCTGAAGAAGTTTCGTGTGATGGGTCTGCTTCTGTCACTGCGCATTTTTCCTCCATGTTGCACTTCGTGAACAATACGCTATGAATGACTAGCCGCCTGGCTACAGCATAATAATCCGCTGGGCCGCGAAAAGTGGGAATACACTGCATTGGACGGTATAACAGTGGGGTCTGGAACTGTAAACGCAGCTAGCAAATGCTGCACTAATGTTGTTGGTGATAACTACAGATCGTTTACTGATTTAGAAATATCTTTCAAACGCCGTAAAAGTATGCTTCGAAATAATGAATTAAAGCATTAAAATAAGATTGGCTGTGAAAGCATAGAATTATGCAGAATCAATCGTCGATTAAGTGTAAAAAAAAGTAAATTCCGCGCAGGATTGGAACTCGAGTTGTTTGTGTGCCAGTTAAGTGTCTTGCTAATTACACCACACTGACTCACTTACCGAGAGTGACTTGGTACAGATGTAGCTGTTAAGCACTGGACTTACGTCTTGATTTTCGTGGAACCCAGGCGTATTGGAACAAAAGCTTGGTGATCTGGAGGTATACCTGCACGACATACCAGCGACCCATATAAATTCGTGCTTACCATACTTGGTGTGCCCCTTGTAAGAGAAACATATCAGCTGATTAGCATACCTCATAGGTCTGTTTCAAAATGGCTGATGTGAACGTTCGCGAACGCATACTTGATCTCTTAAAAAGCGGTGTTAGTGCAGCTGAGGCAGGACGTCGTTATGGCGTTGTCGCTTCCACAGCAAGGAGATGGATCAGACTTTTCTGAGATAATGGTGGGGGTGACCGCGAGTCTCTTCTCGAATGGAAGATGATGAATTGGTCAGATCGGCCCAGACTGCCCCTTTCTCAAACATCCGGAAACTAGGTAGAGCTTCACATTTCCCGGAGGTTCCTTGAAAACTGCTCTCAGACTATTAAATGACTATGGAATCAGCTCCCGTCGTTCTCTCGTCATCATTATCTGACGATCAAGCCGTGGGCAGACTGGCAATTGCGAGTTCCTGGGAAAATGTCGATTGGTGGAAAGTCATTTTCACCGATTAGTGCACAATGGAGTCCACAAGCAGAGGTCCTGGCCTTGCTTACCGCACATATAGGCAACGATATGATACCCGCTTCGTAGCTACACGGGCTAGAAGCGAGTAGGTAAGTGTGAAATCTTGGGCTGGATGTGTTATAAGGGTGCAGGAACCTTAGAACGAATCCAATACAAGTTCAATTCAGCATGCTATAACATTTTCTTAAAAATGAAATCATTCCTGGAGTACGACTTTGGAACCTCGAAGGACGTCTCATTTACCAACATGATGATCATCCATCGCACACATGCATTAGGATTCAGAGCTGATTCCAAAGGAGAGAGAATATTATTCACGTGATCTCGGTCCCATAGATAACGTATGGGCTAAACTCAAGAAGACTTTGTGGGATAATTGACCAGATCCTCCTCCAAGAACTGCCGATGCCTTGTGGGATTTGGTTTATTCTTCGTCAGACAAAATTGCCATGGATGAGGTCTTTTTCCACAGACTTGTAGATTCTATGCCTCGAAGCATCCGAGCTGTTCTTGATGCCAATGCTATGTGGACAAAATACTGAAGATATATGTAGCCTACATTGTATTATTTTATTTTAATACCAATATCAACCTCCAAGAAATATTATTTTTATGAAAGGTCAGATGAATAACACCCTCCAAGGATGTAAATTTTTTTTTGTTATGGGAGGTCGAATAAATATTACTTTCGAGAAAGATTATATTTATGGCAGGTCAGATGAAAAATACCCTCCAAGGATGTTTATGTTTTATTGTGGGTGGTCAAATAAATATTACCTTCCAAGGAAGATTATTTTTAGATATTAAACTGACAAACTGTAATTAGTTATTCTCTAAAGAGAATACTGAAAAAGTAAAACCAATATAATGTACATCTACATCTGTAGATATACTCCGCAATCCATCGTAAGGCTCGTGGCGGAGGGTACACTGTACCACTACTAGGCATTTCTCTTCCTATTCCACTCCCAAATAGAACGAGGGCAAACAGAATGTCTAAATGCCTCTGTTTAAATGTTTGTAAAGCTTCTGGGACTTAACTGCGATGTCATCAGTCCCTAAACTTACAAACTACTTATGAACTACCTTATACTAAAGACGACACAAACATCTATGCCCGAGGGAGGATTCGAACCCCCGACCTTAGCGGCCTAAATGTCTCAGTACAAGCCCTAATTTCTCTTATGTTGTCTTTGTGATCTTTACGCGAAATGTAAGTTGGCGGCAGCAAGATCGTTCTACAGTCAGCTTCAAATTTCGGCACTCTAAATTTCCTCAACAGACATTCACAAAAAGAACGTCGTTTTTCCTCCAGCGATCCCCAATTGAGTTCCCGGAGAATTTCTGTGACACTCGCGCATTGGTCGAACCTACCAGTAACAAACGTAGCTGCTCGCCTCTTAACTGCCTCTATGTCTTCCTTTAAACTGATCTGCTGCGGGTCCCAAACACTTGAGCAATACTCAAGACGTGGTGTTACAAGCGTTTTATACGCTCGTTCCACTTAATATCGCTCTGCAATGTTACGCCTAGATATTTGAACGACGCGACTGCATCAAGAAGCTCACTACTATGTTGTATTCGAACATCATGGGATTGTTTTTCCTACTCATGTACATCACATTACATTTTTACACATTTACAGCTAGCTGTCAATCTTTACACCAACCAGAAACTTTGTCTAAGTCATTCTGTATGCTATTATAGTCAATTAATGACGACACCTTTCCAGATACCACAGCATCATCAGCAAACAGCCACAAACTACAAGTTACTCTGTCCATCAGATCATTTATATAGACAGAAAATAACAGCAGTCCTATCATACTCCTCTGGGCTCACCTTACGATACAATCGGCTCTGATGAACACTCGCCGTCGAGAACAACGTACTGCGTTCTATTACTTAGGAAGTCCTCCTGGTCATTCATAAATCTGTGAACTTATTCCATATGCTTGTATCTTCGTTAGCCGTCTACAAAGTGGCACCGCCTCGAATGCATTTTTGAAGTTGAGAGAAACACAATCCGCTTGTTGCCCTTCATCCATGGCTCGCAAGATGTCATGTGAGAAAAGGGCAAGCACGAATGATGTTTCATAAACCCGTGCTGATTCATAGAAAGAAGTTTTATCGTTTCAAGGAAATTTAATAAATTAGAGCTGAGAATATGCCCCAAAATTCTACAGGAAACTGATGTCAACGAAATTGGCTTGTAATTTTGTGGGTCAGTTATTTTACCTTTCTTATAAACGGCAGTCACCTGCGCTTTTCTCCAATCACTAGGAACTTTGCGCGGAAATTAAAGATCGCGATAAATGTAAGCTAAATAAGGGGTCAATGCCGCAGAATACTCTGTAAAACCGAACTGGTATTCCATCCGGACCAGGGACTTTTTTGTATTCAGCTCTTTCAGCTGCTTCTCTTCACCGGAAGTACCTATTACTATATCCTCGATTTGGGAGTTAGTGCGTTGATAAAATGATGGTACGTTTTTACAGTCCTCCTACGAGAAAGATGTCTTAATGGTTAAATTTAGAACTTCAGCTTTCCGTTTGCCCCGGAATGATCAACGAGTGACTGGATAGTGGGTTTTGACCCGCTTATCGATTTTACATAGGACAAGAAATTTTGGGTTCTCGGATAACTCTTTTGCTAAGGTATGGTTGTTAAAATTGTTGTATGCTTTGCGCATCGATCTTTTTTATAGACGCACGAATCTACTAACTTCTGCCTGTCTTCGTTTGATTTCTCAACAAAAAGTAACTAAAGCAAGAAACATTTGCATCGCGATAAAAAAAGAAATTAAAAAAAAGTAAAGGCTTTGGTGGCATCCGATCCGATGCACACCATTTATCCAGGAAGGCCGACACTCTATCAACGAGCTACCTTTCCTTTCTCGTTAGCGTAGCCGTCGAATAGTCCTAGCCGGCCGCGGTGGCCGAGGGGACTGAGGCGCTCCAGTCACAGTCTGCACGGCCACTACGGTCGGGGGTTCGAATCCCCCCGGGCGTGGATATTTGTGCCGTCCTTAGTAGTAAGTAGTTCATAAGTAGTTTGTAAGTTTAGGGACTCATGACCCCGTAGTTAAGTCCCATAGACTCTACAAAAATTTGAACATTTTGAATAGGAAATATCAATTAATACAATTGAAGAATCCCAGAGACGGATTTATGTCTCAAATATGTCAAAGACATTATTGATAGATCTGAAGCATTGTATTAAAATTTGTGGTGCGGCTGGGAATCGAACCCGGACCTCCATGCTTACTAGGCAGATGTCTTAACCTTTTTTTTTTTTTTTTTTTTTTTTTTTTTTTTTTGATCTATGGGTAGTTTTTGCCCTTGCGGACGCTGTTCGTGATGGTTCGTTTTTTTTGTTCTACGTGTTCTTTGGCTCAGCTTTTTTATTACAGAGGGCACTTAGTCCTCTGACCGGGCGCGCTGAGCCACGGCGCCTGGCAACCGTTAGACTACCACACCACTAACGATTAAGGCGCCTCGGTATAGTCTATGTACGATTTCACTCCACAACACAAACTTTAATTCGGCTTCTTTGTTCCAAAGATAATTGCCACTACTGCACTATCAATAATGTCTTTGACATATTTGAGACATAAATCCGTCTCTGGGATTCTTTAATTGTATTATTTGATATTTATATCACCGTAACAGGATTGTTCCACCATGTCCATTGCTGATGTGCTATTCCGCTGCATGGAGAGCCTTGGCAGTAGTGGCAATTATCTTTGGAACAAAAAAGCTGAATTAAAGTTTGTGTTGTGGAGGATATCGTACATAGACTATTCCGAGGCGCCTTAATCGTAAGTGGTGTGGTAGTCTAACGGTTAAGACGTCTGCCTAGTAAGCATGGATGTCCGGGTTCGATTCCCGGCCGCACGACAAATTTTAATTCAATGCTTCAGATCTTATCAATAATGATTTTGAATAGTCCTACCGGAGTTGAGGAACGAATATTAAATTGAAAACAACAGATAATGGAAGGCACAGCCACTCACTCGTGTATATGCGCATAAAGACTTTGTCATATAAAAGCAGTCACATACTACTGTTGCATTATGAGTTACTTTCTGGAGAGATTAGAGGCATAATAGTGACATTTACTGCATCGGGTACATCATGGAAGCACTATATACCTTATCAGCTATGAACTGTTTGTTGCTACTAGTGCATACTAATGTTAAGGATTTTTTCTTCGACATTTTTCTCATTATATACGCACTATACATTATTAGTGGTAATTTTTATAGCTTCAAATAAAAAGTCATGCATTAAAAGGTTAATAACGGTAAATGTATGAATATGAACTGATGATGCAAGTATACTCACTGTTTTGCTGCTGTGTCCAGTATCTGGTGGTTGCTGATATTCACTCTTCTTGCTCTGTAAAAATAATAAAATAGATGTTAGTCGACAGCGCTAACTGATAGAAATCATATGAAGTTGATAGTTTAATTGTGCAGTATCAGAGTAAGTGTTAAGCCAATGATAGTGAATCGTACTTCAGATGTAGACTGTATACCAACGTCTACTAGTAGAAATACACAGTTTATAGAGAGCACCTAGTTTAGTCGTTTTAACCCCGCACTTCTACATAGAGATTATTATAAGTTGCTTATTAACTTTCGGAGTAGAATAGTATTGCCTACTTCTCTAACGGTGTGCGTATTCTTCGGATGTTAGTTTTTCATTATCTAGCTTTGTAGTATAGTTTGATGTTATCGCTGGACCTCAGTCACTGAACCAAATTTACAGTAATTTTATTTTTATTACCATTATTTCTTTAACTATATACTCTAAGGGTTGGAACGGGATTTTTGAGTTCTGACCCATTCAGGGTCGCGGTTCTATTTAGTCAATTGTCAGACTAGCTGACAGTGTTGAATGGGTATCTCAATCAAAACTCAAAAATGTTCAAATGTTTGTATAGTCTATGGGACTTAACTACGGGGTCATCAGTCCCTAAACTTACAAACTACTTATGAACTACTTACGAACTAGGACGGCACAAATATCCATGCCCGAGGGGGGATTCGAACCCCCGACCGTAGTGGCCGTGCAGACCGTGACTGGAGCGCCTCAGTCCCCTCGGCCCCCGCGGCCGGCCACTTCCTAATGATTTTTGGGACAATACGATTTCATTCCTGACACCCAAAAATTTGGCGCCCGAGTTACTCGTCTTACGGGTACTTGCAGTGATCAGATCGATCAATTTGTAATGGACGAGCCTCTCCCTAGAGGAATTGTCTTCAGGAGCACGGTATCGACTGTGCCGTGAACTCAGTTTGCCGCGAAGGTGAATATACGAGGGCTGGAACTTAAAGGAAGGAAGGAATCATAGGGTTTAACGTTTCGTCGACAGCATGCTCATTAGAGGCGGCGGAACTTAAATAGTGGCAACTATTTATTCACAACCGATACAACAAAAAATGTTCAAATGTTTGTATAGTCTATGGGACTTAACTACGGGGTCATCAGTCCCTAAACTTGGAAACTACTTATGAACTAACTAATTCTAAGGACGGCACAAATATCCATGCCCGAGGGGGGATTCGAACCCCCGACCGTAGTGGCCGTGTAGACCGTGACTGGAGCGCCTTAGTCTCCTCGGCCACCGCGGCCGGCACCGATACAACAGCGTTACATGTTTGCACCTGTTACTGTCCTTGAAACTAGGCACCAGCGTTGTGTAGAACCCGTTGCCAATGATGTGAAAGGAGTAATATACCGTTAGCAGAGTTTGTTTTGTTGATGGTGCGAATGGAGCGGTGTACTGCCTGTCGAATCTCTGGTACAATTCTGAGGCGAATGGCATGAAGTGGTTCGTTCATCTTCGGAATCAAATGAAAATCAAAAGGACTTAAGCCCGGGGAGTATGGTGGATGGTTCAGTACTTCCCAGTCCCATCGACCGAAGGTAGCTGCCACAGCTTGCGCTGTATGCGCCCGCGCATTGTCATGCAGTATGATGGGTGGGTTGCACAGAAAGTCTTGCCGCTTCATTCGCAAAGCGTGATGACACTGTCGTGCTAGCCAGCCGCGGTGGCCAAGCGGTCTGCGGCGTGCCAGTCACGGTCTGCACGGCCGCTGCGGTCAGGGGTTCGCATCCCCCATTGGGCATGGCTGTTTGTGCCGTCTTTAGTATAAGCTAGTTTATAAGTAGTTTGTAAGTTTAGAGTCAGATGACTCCGTAGTTTAATCCCATAAGCTCTACAATGGGTGGCGCGATCTGCCTGCTGCCGCACGTGACTCACGTGGCGCCGCTACAAAAGAGGCGCTCGCGGTACCAGAGGGCACGCTGTGGCTGCGGGACCGGCTCCCCTAGGACTGTGTGCACAGTGGAAGCGCGCTCTGTATAAGCTGGCACGTGGCTGGGTTTATCTGCCAACTGCAGACGCTTCCGAGAGAAACGCCGGCATGGGATTTGACCTGTATTGCTGGCGCCTTTGAGCTACTTCCAGCGCGCCGTAACCACAGAGTAACATATACAGAGAAGCAGCCCCCCCTAAACCACTGTCCTACGCTCCCCTCATAGTTCCGTAAGATGCTAGCAGGTGTCAGGCGGTTCCCTGGCTTAGTACCGGTAGACCACACTAGAGGCACTTCTGAGGGTGCCTCTCGCACATCAGAGGGTAGCGTGGAGGGGAGACTGAGGGGAGAGCTCGTGCCGCCTGCCACGAGGCCACGCCTGTGTCCAGCTTGTTGCCGTTTGAGGGTGGTGGTGGTGGACAGCCGCTACCTGCCGCCTGCTCTGGCCAGTTTAAAGGGCTGCTTCAGACCGCAAGCGCCATCATGGGACATCTTACGGAACTGCTTCAGCACCCCCCGCCCCGCACCCCTGAGTGTGGGACCGGGCCCTTACGGAGGTTTCCCATCTGTATATATTTGTCTGTGCCGCAACCCAAAGCCGTCGGTACACGAAGCGTGTGTCTGAATGTGTGCGGTCAACGTGTCCAGTCCAACGTAGTATATGTCAGCGGCGGAAAAATACCACTTCCGTTTTGGACCAGACTATACACAGCACGGATACAATCTTTGGCTTTATGTGACAGACGCCATTTTATATTCAGCTTATTCAGAAACGATGTCGTTTAAACTTTCAGTGTGCCATTATGATGCCTTTAACAGTCGTGCTGTACGACCTCTGGCACATTCTACCTTGATCGAGTTCCGTTGTTCCTGTTTCTAAAACAAAGTGACACCGTTAAGTTAAACCGCTCGCTCACAAGAGAATGTGTTTCCGTCGTTTGTGTACACGCCAGCGACGTGGGACGGGCGAGTCCATTTGCTCGGTGGTAACAACATGTGCTATCAGCCCAGATTGGAAACTCATTCAGCAAATCTAGATGTCGGGTAACAAAGGCTCCGTGCCATGAATCCTGCACCCACAAATAGACCACGATTGACTGCCGCTCTGCATGTTACGAGGGGTGTTGAAATGAAAGGAACGAAACGACACTGTGTGTACAATTGAAGTCTTTATTCAAAAGTAATCACCGGAGGTCTGAGCACAACTATCCCGCGGCTTAATTAGCCAAAGAATTCTCTGTTCCCAGAAATCGTGTAGCTGTGAGAAGAGTCTGTCCTCTACTGTGTCCTTCAGTTCGTCGTGCGAGTTAAAGCGCTTCCCTTTTAGGTTTTTTTTTTTTTTTTTTTTTTTTTTTAGCGGAAGTCACAGGGCGGCATGTCCGGGTTGTAGGGCGGATGCTCAAGCTGCGTCCACTTGAAATTGGCCAGTATACTTTGTGTGATCCTAGAGATGTGTAAACGCGCGTTATCATGCGGCATAATTACTACCTTCGTGAGCAGCCTATGCCGTTTGCTCTTGATGAACTTGTATAGACTACGGAGTGTCTCACAGTACACGTCACTGTTAATAATCAAAATATCCACAGGTGTACTGCCGGTCTATAGTGTCCAACGGGCACAATATTTCGGCGATCATACATGTCGCCATCATCAGGTGAACTGACGGACTGAGCTCCTGGAAACGCGCCGGCACGGAGATCCGCACGCTACGGCTGCTCGAAGGGAACTGGGTTCTAGCCCGGTAGCGGGCCATTTAAATACCCTCGGCCCGCGGAGCGACCCCTCCGCGGTCCGCGCCCCGTGCCGCGGCCGCGCAGTGGAACCGATTGCGCCGGCGTCTGAGATGACGTCGGTGTGAGGGCTCTGTCCGCCGTGGCCGTCACTTCGTTACGTTTGCTAGATTTACTCTTAATTAACCCAATCGCTGGTTACCAAGCTTTGCTAAGATTATAGTCACAGTCACGGTTTATGAGGTCGTCACTTGTGCGAATTTCAATGGCATCTCCAACGACGCAGTCCCAGTATCTCGACGTCTGTACCAGAATCCTAGTGCCTTCATAGTCCATTGCATGATTCTCCGACAAACAATGTTCAGCGACTTGCTCGGATACATCAATCGTGTGTGTCTCTGGTGTTCAACGCAACGATCCTCGACGGTACGCATCGTCTGTCCAATATATGACTTTCCACACTGCCACGGAATCAGGTACACGCCAGCCTTCCTCAAACCGAGATCATCTTTGGCGCTCCCCACCAGTGCACGAATTTTATTCGGCGGACAAAAAACAGTTCCAACCTGGTGTTTTTTCAAAATGCGGGCGATCTTCCCCGAGAGTGCGCCGGTATATGGAACGAACGCAGTGCCTACATCCTCCCTCGTGTTTTCATCCGTTTCCACAGGTTGTGATGTAGTGGTTGGGCGGAGAGCCCGCTGAATCTGCCACTGTGAGTACCCATTTTTTCGAAATACAGTTCTCAGGTGTTCCAATTCCTGGGGTAGACTCTCTGCGTCGGAGATGGTGCGCGCACTATGTACTAGAGTTTTAAGTACCCCATTCCTCTGTGAAGGGTGGTGACAGCTGTCTGCATGTAAATACAGATCAATGTGCGCAATCGGTTCCATTGCGCGGCCGCGGCGCGGGGCGCGGACCGCGGAGGGGTCGCTCCGCGGCCCGCTACCGGCCTAGAACCCAGTTCCCTTCGAGCAGCCGTAGCGTGCGGATCTCCGTGCCGGCGCGTTTCCAGGAGCTCAGTCCGTCAGTTCACCTGATGGCGACATGTATGATCGCCGAAGTATTGTGCCCGTTGGACACTATAGACCAGCAGTACACCCGTGGATATTTTGATTATCAAATACGCCGGGAGAAACTGAAGAATCACGTCACAGTTAATGGTTTTTCCGTGCTCGTGGAATTCGATGAGTATCGGACCTCGGACGTCGTAAAAGACGGTGAGCATATCCTTGCAAGCTGAGGGCACAGCCTTGAATTTTTAAGGGCAGGTGACGATGCATGCTTTACGTACCTAGATGTCGCACTACGTTATACCAAAGCGGCATGTACAAATTTCAATCGATTTAGCTGTTAAGACGTTTCGTACATTTTCATATGAACACCTCTCGTACTTGGTGTCAGCTGCGTGTTAATTCGGTAGTTCTCTGCCCTGATTGTGCCGCTGTGGAGTAGCCGAGCGGTCAAAAGCGCCTCGCCGCGGTGCGCGCGGTTGCTCGCCGTCGGAGTTTCGAGTCCTCCCTGGGGCATGTGTGTGTGTGTGTGTGTGTGTGTGTGTGTGTGTATGTCCTTAGGTTAGTTTACCTTAGTTTAAGTAGTTCGTAAGCTACGGACTGATGACCACGCAGTCTGGACCCATATAGTTATAAAAATTTGAACATTTTTGCCCTGATTGTTAGAAGAAGTGATCAGTGACTAATTATCAATGTTTTAATAATGTTATTATCAGAGCGAATAAGCCACATTATTTTTTATTTATTCATGCATGGTGAGATGTTCAAATGTTTGTTAAGCTTAAGGGACTTGACTGTGGGTTCATCAGTCCCTAAACATACGAACTACTTATGAAGTAACTCATACTAAAGACAGCACAAAATCCGCGCTCGAGGGGGGATGCGTACCCCCAACCGGGAACGACCTCGCGCATCGTAGCATATTTTGCGAGGACTTCAATGCGAGATGCCTACAATACGTATCACTACAAAACTCTTTCTCGAAATTTGACTGAAAACCCTAAGAGATTTTGGTCATATGTTAAATATACTAGGGGCAAAACACAAACAATACCCTCAATACGTGATAGTAATGGCGATCCTGCCGATGACAGCGCTACTAAAGCAGAGTTACTAAACATAGGTTTTAGAAACTCATTCACCAAAGAAGACGAAATCAATATCCAAGATTTCGAATTACGAACAGAGGCCGTAATGAGTAACGTAGAAGTAGATATCATCGGAGTAGTGAAGCAACTAAAATCACCCCTCAGGGGCTCAGTATTAATTTGCTGAGTACGGGCTTGGCGAACCCGGGGTCCTGAGCCGTGGGCTGTGTCGTGCCAACAGTCCGCTACACCGTAAGCTCTGTGCGTGCTTCAACGACCATCGTTCGGCACGACGGTGGAACGTCGTACGTTTCAGAGCTCGGGGATCTTGGATTAATCGCCCGGGTCACGAGGACGGTACAAACCTCTATAACAAAAACCTCAATCTCAATGTGTGCTACGTGCCGAGGAGATGCATGGCTGCTGAGGTTGAAATGTCGCTAGCGAGCAACCTCTGAGGAACCCGCCGAACCTCAGTTGTATAAGGCTTACCCAGGCAAGCGGGGCTCTGAGAATTATGACTCCCAGTCGTTCCCTTCCTTGACCACGCCATGGGAGGAACGTAGGTCTCGAAGCCGAGGACAACAATATGCTCCAAAGTATTTAGTGTGCACTACGACTGATGGCGAATCTTTCATGAATACAAAGCCTCTCTTTTTTGTGGAGCATTTGGAAGATAAGTTAGGAGAAGTAGACGGCATGTCGAAGATGCGATCGGGATCGGTTTTAATAACGACGTCATCCCCAGCAACGTCACGGGCATTGCACGCCTGTGACAAGCTGGGTGATGTTTCCGTTACTATCACCCCAAACAAAAGCCTGAACATGGTAAAGGGTATGATTTTTCATAGGGACCTCCTTTTGCAGTCAGATGACGAACTCCGCAAGAACTTGGAACGGCGAGGAGTCCATTTTATACGGCGAGTCCATACGGGTCCGAAGGACAACAGGGTCGCCACCAGTGCATTCATCTTGGCCTTCGAGGGTGACTCATTGCCTGAGAAGGTCAAGGTGATGATTTACCGATGTGACGTGAAGCCCTAAGTTCCTCCCCCTATGCGCTGTTTTAAATGCTGGAGGTTTGGGCACATGTCCTCCAGGTGTACCGCCAACTCCACCTGTCGGGACTGTGGTCGTGCATCGCACCCAGACCTCCCTTGTACACCACCTCCCATTTGTGTCAACTGTGGACAGCAGCACCTGCCTTGTTCGCCTACCTGCACTGTACTGCACAAAGAACGGAAGATCATGCAATACAAAACCATGGACCGGCTGTCTTATTCCGAGGCAAAGAGAAAATATGAGAAACTCCACCCGGTCAGCATTAAACCGTCTTATGCGGCACCCACAGCACCATTTCAGCAGACTAGTTTGCGAAATGTTCCACCAATCTTAGTGGTCCCTCCAGCCCAACTGTCATCATCTGCCCCCTTGGTGGTAGGGGGAACATCTCACACTGTTGCTTCCAAAGCCCCTGCCTTGGAAGCAAAAACATCAAAACCAATGGGGACATCGGTCCCCACACATGAGCCAGAGCCACAACAGCCTGCTCTGGCTCCTCTCGCGAGGAAGGGATCGCTTGAATCCCTTTCTCCCTCGGTTTCTCCCACTGGTACAGTGGACGCCAGTGAGTGGCACCAAGTGCCTTCCAAAGCTAGTCGTAGGGCCTCAAGGGCAATCTCCATCCCTGAGACTGAGTCTGACAAGCCCTCCCAGCGTGAGAAGCCGAAGGATCAGCGAGAAAAACAGAAGAAAAGTAAAACAAAAGATTCTCAGGTGGCTACCATGCCACCACAAAAATGTCTGCTTCCGAGGACGTGGTGGAGATCCTTGCGTCCCCTGAAGACTTGGCAATTGCCAAGACTTTGGAAGCAATGGACGTCGAGGATCTGCCTCCTGACTCAGTGACTGCAGAGAAACCTGTGGGCCCTACTCTACCATCTACATAAATATGCCCAGTAAGTCGGGAGATAGTGTGGTGCTGCAGTGGAACTGTGGCGGTTTCTTCCACCACTTGGCCGAGTTACAGCAGTTGCTATGTTGCTACCATTCCCTCTGTGTTGCACTACAGGAAACCTGGTTTCCTGTCGAGCGGACTCCTGCCCTTCGTAGGTATAGGGGTTACTATAAAAACCGCATAACATACAACAGGGTATCCGGAGGAGTCTGTCTTAACGTTCTTGCCACTATCTCCAGTTCACCAGTGCCACTTAACACAGTGCTCGAGGCTGTGGCTGTGAGGATTCAGGCACTACAGAACATCACCATCTGCTCACTCTACCTTCCCCCAGATGAGGCAGTGTTTCCTGCAGACCTTGCGAACTTGATCACACAACTTCCTCCACCATTCCTCCTATTGGGGGATTTCAATGCCCACAACACCTTGTGGGGTGGCTCTCAGGTCTGAGGTCGTGGTAGGGACATTGAAGACCTGCTGCCTTATCAATACCGATGCCCCCACACATTTCACTGTGGCGCATGGCACCTCTCTCTGCATCTCAAGCCTTCTACCACAGCTTCATTAGGGGGTCCATGATGACCTATGTGGTAGCGACCACTTCCCCATCCATATCTCTCTTCTCCAGTACCAACGTACAGATCGCTTGCCCCGTTGGTCTCTGCATAGGTCTGACTGGCCTGCTTACACCTCAGCTACTAGTTTGATTCCTCCAATCCCGGACAATGTTGATCAGGCTGCTCATCACATTACTAGAGCCATCATTTCCGCTGCTGAAGCCAGTGTTCCGACCAACACTGGCTCAGTCCGGCGCAAGTCGGTTCCGTGGTGTTCTGCAGAGATTGCTGAGGCCATCAGGGAACATCGTCGGGCACTCCAGCGCCACCGACGCCACCCTTGTATAGAGCACCTGATTGCTTTCAAACGTCTCTGGGCACAAGCTCGGAGGCTGATACGCCAGAGTAAGCAGGACTGTTGGGAGAGATATAACGCTACCATTGGCTCGCGTGCCGCCCCATCTCGGGTGTGGTCACAGGTTCGGCGCCTTTTTGGCTACCGACCAAAGGCGGGAATCCCCAGCTTGAATATTCAGGGTACTATATTCCTGGATCCAGCAGTTATCACTGAACACATGGCGGATCATTATGCCAGTAACTCTGCGACTTCTGCTTATATTGCGGGCTTCCGCACCCATAAAGAACAGGTCGAGCGGAGGAAGCTGTCTTTCCACACACGTCGACAGGAACCATATAATTTCCTGAGTGGGAGTTGCAGAGTGCCCTTACTGCTTGTCCTGATACCACCCCAGGACCAGATCGAGTCCACAAACAGTTCCTGCGCCACCTGTAAAAGGACTTTCAACACCAACTTCTCGCCCTGTTCAATCGCCTCTGGGTTGAAGGTGTTTTCCAATCTCAATGGCGGGACAGCGTCGTCATCCCAATGATAAAACCTGGCGCTGATCCAAAGGTGGCAGACAGTTACCGCCCGATTAGCCTCACCAATGTTTCTTGCAAGCTCCTCGAACGTATGGTGAGTTGGCGGCTCATGTGGGTTCTTGAAGACCGTAGACTCCTCGCCCCACAACAAGGGGGATTCCGCCAAGGCCGTTCTGCATTAGACAATCTAGTTCCACTAGAGTCGGCCATCCGCACTTCTTTCGCCAGGCGTCAGCACCTGATTGCAGTCTTTTTCGATCTCCGAAAGGCTTATGACACTACCTGGCGCTACCATATTCTAGCTACGCTGCATGACTGGGGCTTGAGAGTTGCTTCCGCTGTTCATCCACAACTTCCTCTCACTTCTCACTTTTTGGGTTAGGGTAGGTACCCACCTCAGCAATTCACGCATCCAGTAGAATGGAGTCCTACAGGGCTCCGTTCTTAGTGTTCCGTTGTTTCTGATTGCATTTAACGGACTTGCTGCAGCAGTGGCGTCATCGGTGTCCTCCTCACTGTATGCCGATGACTTTTGTCTGTATTACAGTTCAGTTAGTATTGGTGTCGGCTAAAAGGCGACTACAGGGAGCCATTCAAAGGGCGCATTCCTGGGCTTTAGCCCATGGGTTCCAGTTCTCTGCCTCCAAAACTCGGTTTATGCACTTTTGCCGCCGTTGGGTAGTGCACCCAGACTCAGAACTGTACTTGGGTGACGACCTCCTTCATGTTGTAGATACGCATCGCTTCTTGGGCATGTTGTTTGATGCCTGGCCCACGTGGGTCCTCCACCTACAACGGCTTCGACAAAAGTGCTGCTGGTACTTGAGCATACTGCGCTGGCTCAGTCACACTGCTTGGGGACCCGCGCGTCCAACCCTCTTGCAACTTTATACGGGTCTCATCCAGTCCCGCCTGGACTATGGGAGCCAGGTGTATGACTCGGCAGCCCCTTTTGCGCTCCGGGTCTTAGACCCCATCCACAATGCTGGTGTTCGCTTGGCAACAGAAGCTTTTCATACGAGGCTGGTGATGAGCTTCCTTGTAGATGCTGGGGTTCCCCCACTGCGGTTCCGTCGGCAACAGTTGTTAGCCTCGTATGTTGCTCGTGTCCACACTTCCGACCATCATCCGAATCGCAGGCTTTTATTCCCAACTGCTGCACTCCCATCCCCTCAAAGACAGCCTCGGTCGGGTCTCCCGATTGCAGTCCGTGTCCATTCCCTTCTCTCCTCCATTGAATCCCTTCCCTTACCTCCTACTTTCTACTACTCTTCCCATGCACCTCCTTGGTGTATTCCTCGTCTCCAGCTACGGTTGGACTTGTCCCGGGACTCTAAAGCCTCCACTTCACCATCGATCCTTCGTCGCCAGTTCCTGGAACTCCTTGACTCTTTCCATGGTGCAGAAGTCATCTATACCGATGGTTCCCTCGGAGATGGCCATGCTGGGTACGCCTATCTCCATGGTGACCTTTTTGAACAGCGGTCTTTGCCAAGTGGGAGTAGTGTTTTTACTGCAGAGCTGGTCGCCATCTAGCTCTGGAACATCTCTGAGCATGCCCCGGGGAGTCATTGTCATCTGTAGCGACTCCTTGAGTGGCTTGCGAGCACTCGGCCAGTGTTTCAGCAAACTCCCTCTGGTGCAGTGTATCCAAGACACTGTTGCCGCTCTCAATAGGTCCGGTCGCTCAGTGGTCTTTGTTTGGACCCCAGGGCACATTGGCATTCCTGGCAATGAACTTGTGGATCAGTTGGCCAAAAAGGGCACCTCCTCACGTCCTCTTAAAATTGGCCTCGTGGAAACGGACCTTAGGTGGACGCTACACCGGAAGGTGCGGGACGCTTGGAGCTCGGAATGGTCTGCACTGAGTGCACCAAACAAGCTTCGCACAATCAAACCATCCACAGCCACGTGGAAAACTTCACTGAGGTCCAATCGTCGAGACTCCGTTGTGCTATGCCACCTCCGTATCGGGCACACTTGGTTGACTCACGGCTATTTACTTCAGCGTGAGCCACCGCCCATGTTTCGCTGTGGTGGTGCCTTGATAGTCGTTCATCTCCTGATGGACTGTACTATTTTAGCCCCCTAGCGACAGTCTTTTAATCTACCACCTACCCTATCCTTAGTGCTAGGGGACGATGCCTCCACGGCTGAGTCTGTGCTACGTTTTATCCGTGCACCCGGGTTTTACGATTCCGTTTAATGTACGGTGATTTCTCCTGACTTTTAACCGTATTTTAGTGTTTTATGTCTTCTGACTGGCAGACATTCGTGTGTGCTGTGTGACTGGCTCGTCCATTATTATCTCAGTGACCAGCCAGCCACGGATTCCCAATGCCAAATTTTAGTGTGATTGACCACATTGTTTTATTTTCTATATCTGTGCTGTTGGTTTCTCTATTTGTGCTGTTGGTGAAACTTCATCTTTGACATGTACTCCTCTTGAGTATTCATACTACGTCTCCAGGTCCATATGGCTATTGTTTCCCATTAAATGGACTTTCTTTGTTAGGAACAGGGGACTGATGACCAAGTAGTTTAGTCCCCTCTAAACAACAACAACAACAACTAAAATCACTCAACAAGAACAAGTCTTCTGGTCCTGATTGTATACCCATTAGATTTCTATATGATTATGCTGAAGCGATAGCTCCTTACTTAACAGCCATATACAACCGCTCTCTCAAAGACGAAGATTGGAACGTTGCACAGGTCACACCTATATTCAAGAAAGGCAGTAGGAGTAACCCATTAAACTACAGGCCTATTTCATTGACTTCAATTTGCAGCAGGGTTTTGGAACATATCTTGTATTCAAATATTATGAATTATCTCGAACAGAATGATCTATTCGGCCAAGTTCAACATGGATTTAGAAAATATCGTTCATGTGAAACACAACTAGCTCTTAACTCACACGAAGTGATGTGTGCTATCGACAAGGGTTCGCATATTGATTCCGTATTCCTTGATTTCCAGAATGCTTTTGACAACGTACATCACAAACGGCTTTTAATCAAATTGCATGGTTACGGTATATCGCCCCAAATTTGCGACTGGATAGGGGATTTCCTCTCAGAGAAGACACACACAGTTCGTAGTAATCGATGGTAAGGCATCGACTAAAACAGAGGTGATATCGGGTGTTCCGCAGGGTAGTGTTATTGGTCCTCTGCTGTTCCTCATTTACATAAATGATTTAGGGAAAATCTAAGTGCTCTCTTAGGTTGTTTGCAGATGACGCCGTCATTTACCGTCTAGTAAAATCATCTGAAGATCAAAACCAACTGCAGAACGATTTGAATAACATATCAGTATGGTGTAAAAATTGGCAGTTGACTCTAAATAATGAGAAGTGTGAAGTCGTCCACATGAGTACGAAAAGAAATCCGTTAAACTTTGTTTATAACATAAATCAATCAAATGTGAAGGCCGTAAACTCCACAAAATACCTAGGAATTACAATTACTTCTGACTTAAATTGGAAAGAACACGTAGATAATGTCGTGGGAAAGGCGAACCAGAGACTGCGTTTTATTGGCGGAACCCTTAAAATATGCAACAGAACTACTAAACAGGCTGTATACACTACGCTTGTCCATCATTTTATGGACTATTGCTGCCCAACGTGGGATCCTTATCAGGTGGGTTTGACGGAGGACATCGAAAGAGTCCAAAGAAGGGCAGCTCGTTTCGTATTGTCACGATACAGGGGAGACAGCGTTACGGAAATGATACAAGATCTGGGGTGGGAATCATTACAACAACAGCGCTTATCGCTGCGGCGTGGGCTACTTGCGAAACTCCAATCGCCAACATTCTCCTCCGAATGCGAAAATATATTGTTGACTCCCACTTACATAGGTAGAAATGATAATCAGAATAAAATACAAGAAATCAGAGCTTGAACGGAGAGTCAGATGTTCTTTCTTCCCGCGCGATATTCGAGAGTGGAATGGGAGATAAATAGTATAACGGTCGTTCGATGAACCCTCTGTCAGGCACTTAAATGTGATTTGCAGATTATCCCATGTAGATGTAGAAACCCTATCTGTCACAACCGCGGTACCCAACGCCTACCGTATCGACTACCCGGCAAACAGCGTAACGTTACTGGCAGCCTGCCCAACAGGTGTCAGTTCCCGTAAACACCAAAACACGCCAAAGATAAGCTACGAAGAGATGGGTCGGAGATATCGAACCGACAGGCGACAGGGGGGTCCCACTAGAGAGAACCTGGGCGTGGCCTGCAACAGCACTCTCTGTACCAGCCAGAGTATCCACCTGACAATGATTTAAGCCCAGCGCAGACCCACCAGCGGGGCAATCTAAGAACAAGCTAGTCAGTCTCAGCAGTAGTCTCGGGGCAGTTCAAGTAGTCTGTCATCTAGTAGTGAGTCGAGTAGTTGTGAGAGAGTAATTAGTGTAGCTTAGTTTCTACGTCGTCCGAGAGGAAGGACGTACGGTAGGGTGACCAGATTTCCAAAATAAAAATACGGGAGACATATGGTTACCGATACATGTGACATTAAACGTTGCCTTTACCTGTAGCATTAACGCATATATAAACACAGGAATTGGTGCACGCACAGTATAGTGAACAAAGATAGTGTTTCTCCCTACCCCCGCACCCTCCATCCCCAAGTTCACGTGTCGTTTTCGGTGGTTCTCGTAATTTACATTTTCTCAAAATCATTTATTTTAGAAAACTATTACCACAATAGGAAAAGTATTTAATTGCTTAAAGAACATGAAAGCAGGGGACAAGCATCGGAATTACGGGTTTTTGGCGGGACAAAGTACATATAGGGTAATCTCAGTAACCAAGACATACGAAGTCAGATGCTAATACAAAAATTAACCAAACATAGCTAATCGCTGCGGTTGAGTGGCCGAACGTTCTAAGGCGCTTTGTTGCGGAGCGCGCGGTTGCTCTCCGTCTGAGATTAGAGTCCTGCCTCTGGCAAAGGTGAGTGTTGGCTTTAGTGTAAGTTAGTTTAAATAGTTTGTAATTCTAAGGACTGATGACCATAGCGGTTTGGTCCAATAGGTTTACAAACATTTGAACATATCTACTCGCACATCTAAAAGCCAAATAAATTGCATTACTAATTAAAGAAAGACTTTTTCTGTATAGGTCTCACATGCAGACAAGCAAGAAAAACAGTTACAATTACTTACGCACTTCATGTATTTCTCTATGAATTATAATTTGCAGAAGAATGTGTGTCATTCCGGAGGTCAGTATTTTCAAATAATGATGACCACATTAAGTATTGTGAAAATGAGTTCTTATTATAATTACATCCTTCACAGGTTGCACACTAAATATGTTATTTTCGTAGTCCATAAAATATTTGTGACGGAGAACACTACACTACTGGCCATTGAAATTGCTACACCAAGAAGAAATGCAGATGATAAATGGGTATTCATTGGACAAATATATTATACTAGAACTGACATGTGATTACATTTTCACGCAATTTGGGTGCATACATCCTGAGAAATCAGTACCCATAACAACCACCTCTGGCCGTAACTAACGGCCTTGATACGCCTGGGCATTGAGTAAAACAGAGGTTGGACGGCGTTTACAGGTACAGATGTCCATGCAGCTTTAACACGATACCACAGTTCATCAAGAATAGTGACCGGTATATTGTGACGAGCCAGTTACTCGGCCACAATTGACCAGACGTTTTCAATTGGTGAGAGATCTGGAGAATGTGCTGGCCAGGGCAGCAGTCGAACATTTTCCTTATCCAGAAAGGCCCATACAGGACCTGCAACATGCGGTCGTGCATTATCCTGCTGAAATGTAGGCTTTCGCAGGGATCAAATGAAGGGTAGACCCACGGATCGTAACACATCTGAAATGTAACGGCCACTGTTCGAAATGCCGTCGATGCGAACAAGAGGTGACCGAGACGTGTAAGCTATGGCACCCTATACTATCACGCCGGGTGATACGCCAGTATGGCAACCATCATGATGCTGTAAACAGAACCTGGATTCATGCGAAAAAATGACGTTTGCCATTCGTGCACCCAGGTTCGTCGTTGCGTACAGCATCGCAGGCGCTACTGTCTGTGATGCAGCGGCAAGGGTAACCGCACCCATGGTCTCCGAGCTGATAGTCCATGCTGCTGCAAACGTCGTCGAACTGTTCGTGCAGATGGTAACTTTCAAACGTCTGTTGACTCAGGGATCGAGACGTGGCTGCACCATCCGTTACAGTCATACGGATAGGATGCCTGTCATCTCGACTGCTAGTGATACGAGGCCGTTGGGATCCAGCACGGCGTTCCGTATTGCTATCGTGAACCCACCGATTCCATATTCTGCTAACAGCCATTGGATCCCGACCAACGCGAGCAGCAATGTTGCGAGACGATAAACCGCAATCGTGATAGGCTACAATTCGACCTTTATGAAAGTCGGAAACGTGATAGTACGCATTTCTCCTCCTTACACGAGGCATCTTAATAACGTTTCACCAGGCAACGCCAGTCACCTGCTGTTGGTGTATGAGAAATCGGTTGGAAACTTTCCTCATGTCAGCACTTTATAGCCGTCGTCACCGCCGCCAACCTTCTGTGAATGCTCTGAAAAGCTAATCATTTGCATCTCACAGTATTTTCTTTCTGTCGGTTAAATTTCGCGTCTGTAGCACGTCATCTTCGTGGTGTTGCAATTTTAATGGTCATCAGAATTTGCTCCAGATGTCTTCAGAAGCAAATAAGCTGAAAATGTGAGACAATTTGTACCAACTCGCTATACAGTTCTCAATTATTAATTTTTCTTTTCGCGTATATATATTGAAGATGGTTCACTTTCTCAATAAGCTGATATTCACATCTTTCTTGCAAAATATTTTCATAAAACTCAGAATTTTTAATTCTTTACTGAACAGGCTACCATAGAAGAGGATATTTGCGCTGTTAAATACGTTCAGAACAAAAAATGGGTAAGCCCGTTTCGCGATGTAATCAGTTAACGTCTCGTGAAATGAACTTGAAATGTCCAAGAACTCAGACTTTTTCAAAAGCCTGTTTTCTTACAACGAATTCATTTATCACTAAATCTTTATACTTGGAAGACTTACACAGTCGTGTGAAAGGATAACTTTTAACCCTTAGCTTCCCAGGTCATTTTTTTGTCACACTCTGTCCCAGGTGCGGTCTGACAGACCGCAATTTTTCAATAATCATAAATAGTTATGATTGTTATCTAAGTGAACTAATTCAATTTATTACGCAAAAGGCTGCTCATGTCTACATAAATTCTGTGAAAGGAATATATTCTAAAATTAATTTTATTATTATTCAAACGTAAAACTTCAGAAAATGGATTTAACATTACGTTATTTTATTAATACTGTAAAAATTCATATACTCTGGCCTCTAAATTTTACTTTGTGCCATATTTTTATTGTTTACTATGTATGTAATGGTAAAAATATAAGAAACTCTCCAAAAAAATTCACAAAAATAAAAATTTCACTACTGCTTTGTTGGTAACTTTTTGTCCTTTCAAATGTTTTCTCTGCACTCGATGCAAATTTTGGCAGAATACTCAAGGAAGATCGGCTTCTTGCAACAATGGCAAACATAACACTTCTTTCTTTTTGTTTTTTCGGTCACAGATGGAGCATGTTCTACGTTTCACGGGTGCCAATACGATATCTTCTTCACTTTCACTTTATTCTGTGTCTGAATTATGTTCCCTTTTAATCTTAAAATCACTATATGATCCTACATCACTTCCTAAACAGTCTTGAAAGCATTTCAAAACAGTACCCTCAAAATGAGGGTCTGTAACACGCAGCTCGGTGCTGAGCCATAACGCAACGGCTCAGGTGTGACCGCTAGCACAAAAGCAGATGTAATAATATTGCTCAGACTCGCGTTAACGTGGCTACTGACAACTGAACACAGTGCAAGTGTTGAAAGAAACGACTACACAACGCTGTATTATCCTTCCCCACCCCTGTCCATTAACAATTGACCAACAATACGCGCCTGTGAGATCACTCCTGGGACGTTAAGGGTTAAAAAATGAAAAGAATCAAAGGTTGTCCAATAATGCTTTAAAATTTGTATAGAGATTTAGGGGCACCCTACGCTTTTTTCCATTTAAAATAAAAAAAATATCGCCCGAAGAGGTTGAAATATATGAAACAATTACGTCACAAATCGTGCCTCATTCACTATTGCCTATTGCCTCCATCGCTTGATTATGACTACATTAGTTTTCCATTTGGGTACGCTAACATAACCTACTTTAAAAAATATTAATTCAAAATACAGTAGAACCTCTCAAACTCTATTCCCGAAAACTCGACATTCCGTAAAACTCGACAGGGCTGGTGAATTAATATTTTTATTTATTTATTTTTTTTTACACCGCCCTTAACGTAAAGGTTTCCATACGTACATAGGCTGACCGAGAGCGCTAGAGACTCATACTAGGTTACTGGGTTTTCCAAGGTCGTTCCCAGTCACGGTCTGCACGGCCACTACGGTCGGGGGTTCGAATCCCCCCTCGGGCATGGATATTTGTGCCGTCCTAGTTCGTAAGTAGTTCATAAGTAGTTTGTAAGTTTAGGGACTGATGACTCCGTAGTTAAGTTCCATAAACTATACAAACATTTGAACATTTTGAACAAGGTCGTTCAACGCACCCTTTACTTGCCCAGCTGGGGCGGGCTATTGTTTGCACACGTTCGGGGATTTCTGTGGTGATGTCAATGAATGGATGGATCTCGACGGAGCATCAAAACCATTAGGAGAAGATGAAATCATCGCAGCTGTCAAAGAGCGTGACGTGGAAGGGGACGATTCGGAAGAAGAAGAAGAAGAGGAAGAAAAGTTAGCCACAGTGAGGTTGTGAAATTTATTGAAGGGATATTGCAGTACTTAGAGCAGCAAAATGCGACTGGAATGGAGATTCTGTTCCTCAGGCGACTCCGTGATCAAGCCGTGTGGAGACAGAAAAGCAGTCTTCGATCACAGGGTTTTTCAAACGACATCAGTAAGTTTTCTTTTACACTTTTCTTCTAGTGTTCAGAAAACTTCCCATAACTAACTGTGATGGACTTTTTATAAGCAGCATAAACGACTTCAGTAATAATTGTAATGAACACTGTATTTTCAGATTCTACAAGGCCTTTTGTCTCAAAATTATTATTGATTTTTTGAATATAAGTTATAAATTTTGATATAAATATATAATTGTATATAATAAATCAATAAATTTACAATTTTAATACTCTAAATAAGCGTTTTTATTCAACTCCCAGTTATTTTTATTTAAGTTCCCTAAAACTCGACTACCTTTAAGTCCACATTGTGTCGAGTTTGAGAGGCTATACTGTATATGGGACAGTAAAAGACGGGACAGTATAGTCCCGTATTTACTTTGTCGGGACAACGCGACACTTGGGCTAGAAAGGGGGACTGATGACCTAGCTGTCTAGTCCCCCAAAAAACCAACAACAACAAACTAAAAAGGGACGATAGTGCAAAATACGGGACGTCTTGTCAGCCCAAGCTACGGCCATGTCATCAAGCTCGGCGGCGCAGGAAGTCCCCTCAAAAAACCACCAACAACAACAACAAGCTAAAAAGGGACGATAGTGCAAAATGCGGGACGTCTTGTCTGCCCAAGCTACGGCCATCTCATCAAGCTCGGCGACGCAGGAGTCGCGGCCGCTGTCCACCTGGGCCTGCCCATTCTGTGGCCGCTCCACTGCAGACGACCGAGCAACGGAGGAAGGGCGACGAACCGGCAGCTAACTTACGACAATTTGCACGACTCTTCGGAAGACTTAGGAGACATGGAAGTCGACGCAGCGTCGGGAGCACATAGTCGCAAAAGAACGGCTACTACTGCTGCCAGTGAAGCGCAGCAGTCTTCTGCCCCCAGTGACGGAGTATTTCTTAAACCGCGGAAAAAGAAGAGGACACTCTCGCAGGTCACCGCCACACCGGCGATAGAGACGCGCAATCCACTCGAATCGATACAGGACCAGGAAGCAGACACTGACTCCGTCGCCGAAGATGCACAGTCTTTAAATCCACCAACAGCTGTCCCGACAAAACTGCATCCAGTTGTGATGGAGTTTCCAGAAGATTACGACACACTTCATTACTGAATACATGCCGCCGGCCGCGGTGGCCGAGGGGATTGAGGCGCTTCAGTCACGATCTGCACGGCCATTACGGTCGGGGGTTCGAATCCCCCCTCGGGCATGGATATTTGTGCCGTCTGTAGTCTTAGCTAGTTCATAAGTAGTTTGTAAGTTTAGGGACTGATGACCCCGTAGTTAAGTCCCATAAGCTCTACAAACATTTGAACATTTTTTGGCTACATGCCATTCTCAAGGAGGGAGGGAGCTGGGAGTTAAACGTCAACAGCGGCGTCATTAGAGACGGAGCTTACGCTCGGAGTGTTTGGGTAAGGATGAGGAAGGAAATCGGCCGTGCCCTTTCAAAGGAACCGTCAAATGTGAAATGTCTGTTAAGCTTAAGCATTTCAGACCTGATTTTTTCTCTGTCAAGGAAATTATGTTTAATGCTCTTAAGTTAAATTTTCAATGATTTTAGAAGCAAGATTTATGTAATTATATGCACCCAGTTTCATTCTACAACACTGCGTATACTGAAAAACAAGGCTATTTTGAAGGACTAAATTAATTAATTTTGTAGTATCAACTGTTGTACTAAATAAACTGATCGTTCAATAACTACATCGCAAAATAACAACTGTTACTTTCAGTTATACAGTAGAATACAAATAACCCACAATTTCCGTGTTATTTGAAGTTCGCAAACTACTGCGCAGTGCAACACCCGCTTCTTAATATTTTTATAGCAATCTTCCGCAGGTGGCAGTAATTGTGCATGATCAAATGATTGAACACTCAGGTGTTGTGTACATGTTATTTCCATTGAGAAAAAACTCTTCTACAAAATCTTAGAAGTTATGAACACATTTGTAGCCAGTGGGTCCGAAAGGTTTAAGGGACTTAATTGTAGGGTCATCAGTCCCTAAACTTACATACTACTTATGAACTACCTTATACTAAAGAAGACACAAACATCCGTACCCAAGGGGGATTCGAACCCCCGACGGGGAACGGCCTCGCGCATCGGAGCGTAGCGAGTCATTGCGCTTGGCCACTCCGCTGCGGCAAAGGAACCATTTTAGCATTTGCCTGGAGTGATTTAGGAAAATAACGGAAAACCTAAATCTGAATGTCCGGGGGTACATTTGAACCACCGTCCTTCCGAATGCGAGTCCAGAGGGTTACCACTGCGCCACCTCGCTCGGTGCCAATCTCAAGATGTCATTTAAGGCTAAATACTGCGGAAGAGACTGTTTAAAATTAACATTAACAGCGGAAGACGATTATGTGACAGTGATGCATACGGCAGATGTTAAGGGAATTCCCTGCTATGCATTTCCTACCGCCAGACCAAAAGTCCTCAACGTAGCTCAGAGAGGAATTCCTTCAAAATGACGGCAAGTTAAGGCAAAATTGGAAAACATCGGCTTAGAAACCACAGCAGTTTCAAGAATGAAAATGCTGGGGACCCAGATGTCAATTCCACTAATGGCAGTTGTACTACCTGACACGCCCGAGAATCGCCAAATCTACCAAATGAATATGTTCTACAACCTTGGAGTTTCAGTGGAGATGTTACGGGCGAAGCGTGGTTCAATCCAATGCTTCAACTGCCAAGAACCAGCCACGTCTTCGACATTGTACTATGAGACCGCACTGTGTCAAATATGGCGAAAGCCACGATAGCAGCGCATGTACCCTACCAGCGCGCTCTTTGCAGTGAAGCTCATCCGGCAAATTATCGAGGCTGCCCTGTCAACAAAGCAGTCAGCCGTCGACAACGTGGCTTACCTCCTCTTCGACCAGCAAGACGACAAATCGGGATAAATCGCCCTTGCCGTGACGTACCGCCGCCAGCGCCGTCCACGGAAACTGCTCGACAACCAGCGCAGCACCGTCTGCATGCTGTGCAGTATCACAGACAAATATATACAGACGGGAAACCTCCGTAAGGGCCCGGTCACACGGTCAGGGGTGCGGGGAGGGAAGGTTACCAGCAGTTCCGTAAGATGTCCCATGATGGCGCTGCGGTCAGAAGCAGCCCTTTAAACTGGCCAGAGCAGGCGGCAGGTAGCGGCTGTCCCCACCACCACCTCCCCTCAAACGCCAGCAAGCCGGACACAGCCGTGGCCTCGTGGCAGGCGGCACGAGCTCTCCCCTAAGCCTCCCCTCCACGCTACCCTCAGAAGCGCCTCTAGTGTCGTCTACCGGTACTAAGCCGGGGAACCGTCTGACACCTGATAGCATCTTACGGAACTACGAGGGCAGCGTAGGACAGAGGTTTAGGGGTGGCTTCTCCTCTGTATATGTTACTCTGTGACAGTATAGAGAAGTCCTACACAGGCCATCTCTACCCGTGCATTGCCAGCGCCACGAGCTACTGATTCTGTGTCGGCCCCCTTTGTGTGTTCATTGTGGATACAGCTACAAACCCGAACTTTCGGTCACCAAAAGTACTATAAGTAATTATATTTCCAAATTATTCTGTCATTCACTCTCCGACCATTAACATTATAACGTACTGCTAGCATACACAGAAACTTAAAACTTTGTAACTTCCTGGCAGATTAAAATTGTGTGCCGGAACCGGGACTCGAACCTGGGACCTTTGCCTTTCGCGGGCAAGCGCACTACCGACTGTGCTATCCCCCGACACGACTCACGATGCCGCCCCACAACTTTACTTCCGCCAGTACCTCGCCTCCTACTTTCCGAACTTCACAGAAGTTCTCCTGCGAAACTTGCAAGACTAGCACTCCTGGAACAAAGGATATGGTGGAGACATGGCTTAGCCACAGCCTAAGGGATGTTTCCAGAATGAAACTTTCACTTTGCAGCGGAGTGTGCACTGATATGAAACTTCCTGGCAGATTAAAATTGTGTGCCGGAGCCGGGACTCGAACCTGGGACCTGCGGCATAGTGAGTCGTGTCGGGATAGCATAGTCGGTAGTGCGCTTGCCCGCAAAAGGCAAAGGTCCCAGGTTCGAGTCCCGGTTCTGGCACACAATTTTAATCTGCCAGGAAGTTTCATATCAGCGCACACTCCGCTGCAGAGTGAAAGTTTCATTCTGTTAAAACTTTGTATTTAGTTAGTGTTTAGCCTGTAATGGAATGAAAAATTCAAACATCTACTACGTTTTCGAACATTCAGTACTAAGTCGAAACAATGCACTGAGGGACATTCGTTCTTCATTGTTCACATGCGGAAAAAGACACACACACCTTCCACAATAAAAGTTTGTGAGGTTTCATGAGAAACCAACTCGGCTACTTTAGTTAGTGTTTATAGAATCATCTATTCAACACCTCGTCATAATTTGTTATCTAATTACTTATCTAACAACATTTAAAATGACTTTAGCAATATTATACATCTTTATTTCTATAAAAATATGATGACTTGGCAGTCGCAAGGCAATATACCTAATATTTAAAAAAATCGCACTGAGGTGTTTTACGGCCCACTTTAGATTTGTAGTTTTATAAGTTTTTGCAAACATGCTGGACCAAAATAATAAGCTAAATAATATAAAACTATGGTGATAAGATTACGACTATACTATAGTGGTGATACCACCCAACACGTAATATTCTTTCTGACCGTATTTTAACAAACAGCCAAAATTATATGATGTTTGAGTTTAGCTTTGACAAACATACTCTTTTTTTTTTCAGTTTAACCTCTTTGAACTATCATTTTAATATATCTCCCACATTTTTATTATATTTTTTCGGTTAAAATTTTGCCACTTGTGTTGCCTTGGTAGGTCAAACTTTATTTGCTTTGCCTGTACTCGTTACGTTTGACTATAGGCCGGAACGAACGTAGCGTACATTTGGCGTTCGGAAGAGTGACTATAGCCTGGATGGAACACAGAATACATTTGGCGTTCGTAAATCAGTCACGTGACATCTCTCCCCCCAAAATCTCTTTTGCATATGCCATCTTGCTTTCTCTATTTGATGATTTTGTTATTATAACTCAAATGTTGTCATTTCAAAGCAATGGCGCACTGAAAATTTTCCAAAACGCGTCGTTCTTAGGACAATGAATTATAATCTAATGTTGGTTAGTTAACACCTGCCATCGATAGTTCGAGAATCACGGATTACTATCGCAGCTGTTCGCCATAGCGTAATAGGCGAGGAATTAGTACGTAATGTACGAACATGTTACACGGGGTTCGAAACTTGTTAGGGCGCGGTTGCTCAGCGCGCTTGGTCAGAGGGTTGCCGGCATGGTAGCACGGCGCTCTCTGTAACGAGAGAACTGAGTTATCGGAAACGATCAAAATAGGACAAAACAAACCAACGTCCACAAAGTACCCGTTCAAACCGACGAACCAATCAAAAGAGAGAAAACGAAAGACGGTTCAAATAACACCATCTCAAGAGAATGGCTATGCACTGCCATGCCACGTTACATCACACTGAGTAGGTCGCGATCGCGTACCTCACTGGTTGGCCGCTGTGAGGCGGTGGGCTGTGTCACAGACAAATATATACAGACTGGAAACCTCCGTAAGGGCCCGGTCCTACAAAAAAATGTTCAAATGTTTGTAAATCTATCGGACCAAACTGCGTGGTCATCAGTCCGTAGCTTACAAACTACTTAAACCTAGGTAAACTAACCTATGGACAACACACACACCCATGCCCCAGGGAGGACTCGAACCTCCACGGCGAGCAACCGCGCGCTCCGCAGCGAGACGCCTTAGACCGCTCGGCTACTCCACCGCGGCCCCGGTCCTACGCTCAAGGGTGTTGGGAGGGAGGGTTTTCAGCAGTTCCGTAAGATGTCCCATGATGGCGCTGCGGTCAGAAGCAGCCCTTTAAACTGGCCAGAGCAGGTGGCAGGTAGCGGCTGCCCCCACCACCACCTCCCCTCAAACGCCAGCAAGCTGGACACAGCCGTGGCCTCGTGGCAGGTGGCACGAGCTCTCCCCTCAGCCTCCCCTCCACGCTACCCTCTGACGTGCGAGAGGCACCCTAAGCCAGGGAACGGCCTGACACCTGCTAGCATCTTACGGAACTACGAAGGGAGCGTAGGACAGTGGTTTAGGGGTGGCTGCTCCTCTTTATATGTTAGTCTGTGGCTGTGTCCCATCAGCCAGCCAGTAAGCTACGCGATCGCGAGCCACTCTGCGTGACGTGACGTGGCACGGCAGTGACAGGCCTTCTCTTCAGACGGTGTTAGTTGAACGCCAATAAAAAACTGAGTATAGTTCTCAACGAACAACCCAGAACAAATATGAACACACGATCGCAAAGCATTGATTTCACTGAAGAAAAAAAAAACTATATATAACCACCACTGTGAATTTTTTTATCGCACTTTATTTTTCGTCTTGCTTCCTAAAAGGTTTTCTCACACTCTTGATAACTGAACGCAACTGTATTCTGAAAGATTCTGAGTTGTTCAAAGGTAACAGCACTTTCTCTGAAAAGCGCATTTGTTCTGTTTCGAGAACATGCCATAAAATACATAGCAACGAATTGTAAACATAGACTACTTTAACACATGTACATAAACTGGGGAGATACTGTTACAATGACTGTTGTAAATGACGTATTGATAGTACTAACTTTGTACATATATTGAGTACTAGAGTTACGTGGAATTCACTATCACCACACTTATCCAGTTTGTGATTTTAGTTGTTAAAGAAAACGTAATGACGGGTTGAAATAAAATATTTGCTCTTTATTTTAGCGGAGAACAGTGTAACATGAACGTTAGGGACTGATGACCCCGTAGTTAAGTCCCATAAGCTTCACAAACATTTGAACATTTGTAACATGAACCAAGTGATATCTGAACTACAGGAAAGGTAATACCATCCACGTTAAAAGCGTCCATAGTAACCAAGTCAAAGACAAACATTTTAGTAGATGCACTGATTCTAATTAATGTCTTTCAATATATTCTACAAATAGTGAATAAACGTTTAGAAAAAAAGAAGGTAATTTGATGCAATGTATACACTTCCCTTCTGTTTGATTAAGGAACTACACTTTCCACAAAAATCTGGGACTTCCTTTGTACACGAAACTACCTGTATCAGCACCTTGTGCAGAATGTTCGTTATTACAGTATGCTCCCAGTTTACGAGCATATGCTTCAGAAGAACATTGTTCAATTCGTTGTTACGTATTTCACGGCACTCATTTTAGAGGGAGCATTCTTACATATGCACAATTCTAAACATTGAAGAACATAGCTCTATTTAATTAATAAGAGTGTCTGAAACCCTTTTAGGGGAAAAAATTGGTAGTGGCGGGTTCCGAACCACTGACCTACAGTATCACGGACCAACGTATTGCCCACTACGCTACGGATAACAATTGCAGGTTGCGTTCTTTAATATCGTACTATTATTGGCCGTTGTTAACAGATGCTAATATGGCATTTCTAGACACTAGATTAACATTTTTCGTACGAAGACCGACGTGATTTTGTTAATTCTTCAGTACGCCATTGCTTTGAAATGACAACTTGTAAGTTACCATAAGAAAATCATCAAATACGCAAGGCAAGATGGCGTATGCCAGAGAGAGTTCTGGGCTAGGAATGTCACGTGACATCTCCGAAGCGCTGGTTTTCGTTAATTCTATGGAGGGTGTCAAATCTCCGCTATTTTTGCAAATATCGGTACGAGATACGAAAAAAATATAAGGGAACAAAGTTGTAGAAAATTTTCTCCTCTACAAATTCGGTTATTCAATCTTCGCGTCAGATGAACGGTTTATTTGCAATTAAAATTACTTTACAAACTGCTTTTTTGGGATTACTAACGTATTTCTTGTCCGAAATATTTGAAAAAAGCGAGGTTCTTGTCTATGGTAGCCAACAATTATGTTGGTAAAATTTGGTGCCGATCGGTTGAACGGTTTGACCTAAAAAGTGTGAACACGTTATAGACAGACATCCCTAAATCGCCGTTATTTTTTCAAAATCTCTGAAACGATACGAGATATGAAAAAAAAAAAAAAAAAAAAAATACCAGAGCAAAGTTGTAGAGCATTTTCTCCTCTACAAATTCGGTTATTCAATTTTCGTGTCACATTAATGGTTAAGCCGTTATTTTCATTTAAATTTCGAGCTGTCAAAAGACGATAGCTAAGGCTCACTTTTAGTTTTACTACCGTAACCTAAAGTGGGCCAATACTTTATGCATTATTATGTGATTACATTTGGTTACATAATGGAATATAAATAATTGTTATGTTATTATGTCGATGTGCAGTTGTTAGATCATTATTCTCATGTCATTCGATTATTATAGAAATAAAGATGTATAATATTGCAATTGCCACTATAAATTTTGGTAGATACCTAATTAGACAACAAATTATGAAAAGGTGTTGAATAGATGGTTCTGTGAACACTAACTAAAATAACCGATTTGGTTTCCCATAATGACTCAATACTTTCTACAGTGGACGGAATTCGTCGCGTGACTTCCATTTTTGTACATTTTATATTTTTGATAAGATGCCGTATTGTTCCGAGTTTGGTTTCGGCGGGTGTAATGCAAAAGTTCGTAATGAAATTCAACTATCTCACTTGCTTGTCTGTCTGGAAGCAGTTCTGCACAATCTACAGTGCTTTAAAGTGATCAGTGTACTCTTGTAAGGGTGTGACTTATATCTAGTCGGTGAGCTTATATACCAGATACTAGCTACATGTTACCGAAGCTTTCGGTGTATCATTTTTGAAATCATAACACTTGGTCAGCAGCTGCTGTGTCACTTACCTCACAAGTGGTAACGGCTGGCTGTTTCCTGATAACGTAAGCGTCTTCAAGCGATCTTTGAATAGCCATCTCCAAGTCTTTCCGAAATTGTATTTCATCTGGTGATAGTCTGCCTGTTGGACTGGCGACTTCCGTTGCCTTTGGCTGAAAGGAAGATAAACATAGTGATTTTTAATTCTGATATTCTTGAAAATGCAGTGGTGATCAGTAGAAATGAAGGGAAATACCTGGATCTTGGCTTTTAACACATTCATTTCCAGACTTCTAACTACAGGAGAAGCGTGGTTTACGTCTTTTGTCCGGCTTATCATATTAGGTCTTACGCGGTTTTCCTAAAAAACAGTCTTTCAAAATGATACGATCGTTCTCCTTTACATGATGAACAAGAAGACGAGGCCTTGTTAAGCTAAGTAGTAATCGCATAAACGTTTTGAAAATAAATCCTACCCTAATGAAATTTATTCAAGACAAGTCATATACATCTGCATCTACATACATACTCCGCAATTCACCGTAAGGTGCGTGGCGGAGGGTACACTGTACCACTACTAGGCATTTTCTTTCCTATTCCACTCCCAAATGGAACGAGGAAAAAAAGAATGCCTATATGCTGCCGTACGAGCCCTAATTTCTCTTATCTTGTCTTTGTGATCTTTACGCGAAATGTAAGTAGGCGGCAGCAAGATCGTACTACACTCAGCTTCAAATTCCGGCCCTCTAAATTTACTTAACAGAAATTCACGAAAAGAACGTCGCCTTTCTTCCAGCGATCCCCAATTGAGTTGCCGGAGCATTTCCGTGACACTCGCGCATTGGTCGAACTTACCGGTAACAAATCTAGCTGCTCGTCTCTGAACCGCCTCTATGTCTTCCTTTAAACTGATCTGCTGCGGGTCCCAAACACTTGAGCAATACTCAAGACGTTGTCGTACAAGCGTTTTATGCGCGGTCTCCTTTACAGGTCAGAGTACATCTTCCCAAAATTCTCCCAATAAACAGAAGTCGGCTGTCCGCCTTACAACTGTCCTTAAATGTTCGTTCCATTTCATATCGCTCTGCAATGTTACGCCTAGATATTTGAACGTAGCGACAGCATCAAGAAGCTCACTAATAATGCTGTATTCGAACATTAGAGGATTGTTTTTTCTTACCTTACGTTTTTATACATTGAGAGCTAGCTGCCATTCTTCGCACCAACTTGAAATTTTGTCTAAGACATCCTGTATGCTATTGCAGTCAGTTACAGACGACACCCTCCCATACACCACAGCATCATCAGCAAACAGCCGCAAATTACAAGTTATTCTGTCCATCAGATCATTTATATAGATAGAAAATAATAACGATCCTATCACACACCCCTGGGGCACGCCTGACGATACACTCGTTTCTGATGAACAGTCGCCGTCGAGAACAACCTACTGCGTTCTATTACTTAGGAAGTCGTCCAGCCAGTAACAAATCTGTGAACCTATTCAATAAGATCGTATCTTCGTTAGCAATCTGCAGTGTGGCACCACGTCTAACGCCTTTTTGAAGTCGAGAAAAACACAATCCGCCTGTTGCCCTTCATCCATGGCTTGCAAGATGTCATGTGAGAAAAGGGCAAGCTGAGTTTCACATCAACGATGTTTCCTAAACCCGTGCTGATTCATGGAAAGAAGCTTTTCCGTTTCAAGGAAATTTACTATATTCGATCTGAGAATATGCTCTAAAACTCTACATGAAACTGATGTCAAGATATTGGCCTGCCATTGTGTGGGTCAGTTCTCTTTCCTTTCTTATAAACGGGAGTCACCTGCGCTTTTTTCCAATCGCTAGGCACTTTGCGCTGAATTAAAGATTCGCGATAAATGCAAGCTAAGTAGGGGCCAATGCCGCAGAATAGTCTTTGTAAAACCGAACTGGTATTCCATCCGGACTAGCAGACTTTTTCGTATAAATTAGAACACTGAAGAATATTTAAACTAAAGAATTAAATGACAGAAAGAACTAGTTCAAAAAGTGAAAGGTGGCCTGAGTTACGTGACTGCTTAGAAATAAAGGGGTCAATTCACTTTACGACACATAAAATCCCACACCTAGTATTTTGGCAAGAAGTCCGGACACCAAACAGCACCGTAAAATACGAACCACGCACGCCTACCTGACAGTTGAAATAGAGGGTAAGTCCTGTGGAACAAACAAATCTGCCCTCAGTCCATCACATAAAACACAACCAACTTAAATATGTCGTATAGGCAGCGGTGTTCCACCTGAAAGACACGCTGGTAGCTCCTCGCGATGGCTGGTAGCTCCTCGCGATGGAAGAGAAAGCCATTCGTAATGGGCAATATGCCATTCTGAGATATGTTAGGATTACTTCTACAGCTAGTCGTCGGTGGATGAGGTAATTCACGGACTGACGGAAGGTTTTACTGAAAGTACCTTATTGCTCTTCACTTCTAGCTACTGACGCCCCCCGCAAAAATGTGGTCTTCCGGTTCAGAAATACTATAACAAACTGCAAGGGGACACCAACAGCCGCCGGCCGCGGTGGCCGAGGGGACTGAGGCGCTCCAGTCACGGTCTGCACGGCCACTACGGTCGGGGGTTTGAATCCCCCCTCGGGCATGGATATTTGTGACGTCCTTAGTATTAGGTAGTTCATAGGTAGTTTGTAAGATTAGGGACTGATGGCCTCGTAGTCGAGTCCCATAAGCTTTACAAACATTTGAACATTTTAGAACCAACAGCCAGAAGGAGGTAGCAGTTAACCTTCTTGGCAGCCGCATTAGCTAGTTCATTTCCACAGATTTCTATGCGCCCTGGAACCCAGCAGAAAATAACTTTGTTTTGCTTTTGCAAGAAAAGATGAGCTGCTTGTACTTCGCCGGCCGCGATGGCCGAGGAGACTAAGGCGCTCCAGTCACGGTCTGCACGGCCACTACGGTCGGGGGTTCGAATCCCCCCTCGGCCATGGATATTTGTGCCGTCCTAGTTCGTAAGTAGTTCATAAGTAGTTTGTAAGTTTAGGGACTGATGACCCCGTAGTTAAGTCCAATAGACTATACAAACATTTTTTGCTTGTACTTCTTGCACCATTCTATCTGCTGGGTGCATTTGTTCAGCAGAGAGAAGGGAACTTAAGGAATCTGAACAGATGACATATGTCTTGCCAGAATGCCATCTCATCTATTCCACAGTCCTCAGGACAGCAAATATTCAGTATCATGAACACTTATAAGGGTTGTATGGGAGTGAAACATGGACGATAAATAGTTCAGAGGGGAAGAGGACAGAAGATTTGAAATGTGGTGCTACAAACGAATGCTGAAAATTAGATGGGTAGATCGGGTCACTAATGAGGAGGAGATGAACAGAATTGGGGAGAAAAGGAATTTTTGGCATACCTTGACTAAAAGAACGGACAATTTGGAAGGACACATTCTTAGACATCGAGGAATCGTAAATTTAGCATTGGAGGGAAGTGTGTGGCGTAAAAATCGCAGAGGGAGACCATGAGCCGGCCGCGGTGGCCGAGCGCTCTGAGGCGCGCCAGTCACGGTCCGCACGGCCACTACGGTCGGGGGTTCGAATCCCCCCTCGGGCATGGATATTTGTGCCGTCCTTAGTCTTAGCTAGTTCATAAGTAGTTTGTAAGTTTAGGGACTGATGACCCCGTAGTTAAGTCCCATAAGCTATACAAACATTTGAACATTTGGAGACCAAGAGACGAATACAGTAGGCAGGTTCAAATAAATGACGAAAATGACGAAATGAAGAGGCTTGATCAGGAGAGAGTCGAGTGAAGAGCTGTATCAAATCAGTCTCTGGAATGAAGACCGAAACAATAACAACAACAAGAAAGAAAATGTTTCAACAAAATCGTTATTGGTATATTATTCATTCATAGGTATAAACTCAAATTTTATCATTCTACCTAAGAAGTTCAGAGTTTTTACATACTTAAACTGTATCAAAAATTTAAAAGGGATTGACAATATTTCGCAGTTACCAAACTCACATTCGACAGTAACCTTACACATAGTTGCCGATCCTTTAAGTAATGTGATGAAGCGAAGGTTGTTAACACCTGGTCCTTCTTATTGGAAGATATGTAATTGACTTAATTGGTTCCATAACTATAAATTAACACTAATTGCAAGTATAAGTAATGCATATGTATGGGAAAAGTTTTTATAGTGCTGTGACTTTCACTTCTGTATTTGCCTGACCGAAGGCCCCAGGTAGTTCAACATCATACTGATATTAGCTATGTATTCGCACTGGCAAATTAATTGATCATTTCTTTTCATTTTGTCATCACTGAAAATAAAATCGGATGACCAACCAGGACGAGACGCTTCGTTGCGGATGACATTTTTTGCTAGTATTTGAGACACCGTTCGGTCGCAATGAAAAAAAAGAAGAACACCGAAACTGCATCATCTGTTTCTACTACGAGGCAAGGCTTTCTGATAAATCCACAAACAAAATAATTCAAAGTCTTTTCGAAGTTATGCCTCTTTCAAATAAAAAGATGTTCAAATGTTTGTATAGCTTATGGGACTTAACTATGGGGTCATCAGTCCCTAAACTTACAAACTACTTATGAACTAGCTAACACTAAGGACGGCACAAATATCCATACCCGAGGGGGGATTCGAACTCCCGACCGTAGTGGCCGTGCAGACCGTGACTGACGCGCCGCAGTCCCCTCGGCCACCGCGGCCGACTATGCCTCTTTCATTTATTCTTCTGGTCATATGTTTATCTTTCAGGCCCGTAATCAAATCCGGTCTATTATACACTTCAAAAACTATTTGGCGGCATCTTTAACTTGGACGCAGTTGTTTCCTGCTTTCATGGAGCTGGAAAACTATCTGAGTATCGTTCCCGATAATATGAGAGATTACTGGCAACAGCTGAAACACTTTAGAAAGAGAAGTTTTACTAAAATTTCCATGTTGAGTTTCCATTGGGATACTTGTATCTCTGCCGGCCGCGGTGGCCGAGGGGACTGAGGCGCTCCAGTCACGGTCTGCACGGCCACTACAGTCGAGGATTCGAATCCCCCCTCGGGCATGGGTATTTGTGCCGTCCTAGTTCGTAAGTAGTTTGTAAGTTTAGGGACTGATGACCCCGTAGTTAAGTCCCATAGATTACACAAACATTTGAACATTTGAACTTGTATCTCTGTCAGAAAACGGCTAAAAGTTTCACCTTCGGTGAGACTGGATTCACAATCAAAGGCACTTTTACTTTTCTGGCGACCACGCTGCTCCAAAAGCTAATGAAGACTTTCAGACTTTGCCACAGTAGCATCTACAACACCTAAATCGCAATGAAAAAAAAAAAAAAAAAAGATATTTTTGCAATTCCCGCGTGGAACGACGTTCCTGGAATGAAACGATGAACTAATAACTTTACGTCACATAATAAATGAAAGTCACTCAGATTATTGAATGGATCTTACACGAAAAATCAAGTGACTGTATCAGTTTTAATCAGGAAATAGCTCGTCGGTCAGAGAGTTACCACAAGTATTCTAGAATGTTTCCAATTCTCCTTTATACCAATAACGCGCGGAATACTTTTGCTCAGCCTCTGCGTTTCTCTCAATGGCTACATCTACATCTACATAGATACTGTGCAAATCACATTTAAGTGCCTGGCAGAGGGTTCATTAACCACTTTCATAACTTTTCTCTACCGTTCCATTCTCTAATAGCGCGCGGGAAGAAAGAACACCTAAATCGTTCCGTTTTCGATCTGATTTCTCTTATTTTATTGGGATGCTCATGTCTCCCTAAGTAGGTGGGTGCTAGCAAAATATTTTCACATTCAGAAGTAAAAGTCGGTGATTGAAACAGATCACGCCGCAATGAATAACGTCTTTCTTTTAATGATTTCCACCCCAATTCTTGCAACATTTTCGTGACGCTTCCCCCCCCCCCCCCGTAACGTGATAAAACAAAACGAGCTGCCCTTCTCTGAACCTTCTCAGTATCTTCCGTCAGTCCCACCTGGTGAGGATCCCACAAGGGGCAACAGTACTCCAGGAGAGGACGCACAAGTGTGATGTAGGCAGTCTCTTTGGTGGAGCTGGTGCATCTTCGAAGCGTTCTGCCAATGAAACGTAACCTTTGGTTCGCCTTCCCCACAATATTTTCTATGTGTTCTCTCCAGTCAAAGTTGTTCGTAATTGTAACTCCTAGGTATTTGGTAGAATTTACGACCTTAATGTTTGACTTATTTATCGCGTAATTGAAGTTCAGTGGATTTCTTTTAGTGGTCATGTGTATTACTTCACACTTTTCTTTATTTAGTGTCAATTGCCAATTTTCGCACCAAGTAGAAATTTTGTCTAAATCGCTTTGCAGTTGCTTTTGATCCTCAATTGACTTCACTAACCGATAAACGACAGCATCATCCGCGAACAGTCTAAGGGAGCTATTCAGATTGTCTCCTAAATCGTTTATAAACACGAGGAAGAGTAGGGGACCTATAATGCTTCCCTGTGGAACGCCAGATATCACTTCTGTTTTACTCGATGACTTACCGTCAATTACAATGAACTGTGTCCTTTCTGATAGGAAATCATGAATCCAATCGCACAATTGGGGAGATATTCCATAAGCACACAATTTCATTAGAAGCCGCTTGTCGGGTACAGTATCAAAAGCCTTCCGGAAATCCAGAAATATGGAATCGATTTGAGATTCCTTGTCGATGGCACTTAACACTTCATGTGAATAAAGGGCAAGCTGTGTTTCGCAAGAGCGATACTTTCTGAATCCGTGTTGACTATTGGTTAATAGTCTAGTTATTGGCGAGCGGTGAGCCGCGGCAGAGCAGCCGAGCGCGTTGAGGCGCTATGTTCCGATGCGCGTGGCTGCAATTATACAATAGCAAGGGAGTTGGCCGTTTGCTGGGAACAACTTGCTGGCTGTGTTTTAGTGGTGCCTGAAGACCATCCGTCGCTACCGTGAGGACGCTGTACGTAAGGGCGAGGCCCGACCGGTGGAAACGTGGGAGAGCCGACCATTGACTGCTGTTTTACAGTAAGGGGGTTCGGCTGTCCGACTCCAGAACGCAAGCCGTGATATGCCGTACTTTGGAATGGAGTTTCAGTAGAGATAGGCGGAGCCTGGAGGCTTTGCAGAGAGGAGGTGGAGAGTTTAGAAGGGGAGGGAAGGAGACTGGTGTTTGGGCAGCCGAGGAGTACAGACGCTTCTCTTCTAATCCAAGTTTATACTTGTCGTCGAGCATCTATACTTAAGAGTTTGTGATACAACTTTTGGAGTTGCTCCAAAACTTGTGCTAATAGCGCTAAGTATCGGCAAGCCGAGAGCAAGGTCAGCCGGCCGCAGTGACCGAGGGGACTGAGGCGCTCCAGTCACGGTCTGCACGGCCACTACGGTCGGGGGTTCGAATCCCCCCTCGGGCATGGATATTTGTGCGGTCCTTAGTCTTAGGTAGTTCATAAGTAGTTTGTAAGCTTAGGGCTGATGACCCCGTAGTTAAGTCCCGTAAGTTCTACAAACATTTGAACATTTTGAGCAAGGTCAGCCTGCCTGATATTAGACGCACCGACGCGCTAATTGCGATTGTCACAGTTCTGGTGTCACCTCTGCCTACAATACATTCGTGTTTCACATGTAAATTGTCAGTAGTGGCACGACACAGCAGAACGAGTGAGATCGTAGGCTCTGAGATCCGCCGGGGTGGAAGTTGCCTGATATTAGTTCAATATCGCTTCTGGAATGCCGGCCGCGGTGGCCGAGGAGACTGAGGCGCTCCAGTCACGGTCTGCACGGCCACTGCGGTCGGGGGTTCAAATCCCCCCTCGGGCATGGATATTTGTGCCGTCCTAGTTCGTAAGTAGTTCATAAGTAGTTTGTAAGTTTAGGGACTGATGACCGCGTAGTTAAGTCCCATATGTTTAACAAACGTTTGAACGTTTTGATTACGCCATGGTTTCCAGTTAAGTGTGGGTTGTCACAAGTGTTTATATTGCTTTGTAAATTCGTATAATTTGTTCTGTGCTCAATTGTATGTGTATCTTGCTTTCAACTCTGACGTTCATTTGACTTCAGAGGATAAAACGAGTCAAAACAAATTTCTTTACTTAAATCATTCAAATTAGTTAACCCCCGCCCTTTTCACAATTTTTGGATGGGTTTTATTACTTGGAAACTAGAGGATAAATTAATTAAATGTTCGATGGTGGGTCAGCCACGTCTATCCTTTAATATCAAGTGAAGAAACCATTTGCATGCCGTCCTTTCTCCCCCTTACTTTACCGTTTATTTCCAACACACTGCCGGCCGCGGTGGCCGAGGGGACTGAGGCGCTCCAGTCACGGTCTGCACGGCAACTACGGTCGGTGGTTCGAATCCCCCACGGGCATGGATATTTGTGCCGTCCTTAGTATTAGCTAGTTTGTAAGTTTAGGGACTGATAACCCCGTAGTTAAGTCCCATAAGCTATACAAACATTTGAACATTTTTCCAACACACTCACCATGATCTACCTTTCACACTTCCGACATGACATCGCTCCTGCATAGCTATCAAAAGCCAAATGAGTAACTACTAATGATAACTCTAATCTAGACCTTCATGCAAGAGTCGTTGAAGAGTTTTATTTCAGTTTTAATAAAACCTCGTGCGGGAATGACTGCATGGTCTAAGGAACCCTGTCACGGATTTCGCGGCCGCTTCCGTTGTAGGTTTGTATCCTCCCTCTAGCATGTGTGTGGGTGTGTGTTCGCCTTGGTATAAGTTCGGTTAAGTTAGTTTAAATAGTAGGTAAATCTATGAACCGACGACCTCAATACTTTGGTCTCTTAGACTTACAAGGGAATGGTCACACTTGCCATGTAGAAACCTGTGTTGCTATTTCTACCACTGTGAGTTAACATTGAAGGAAGTCTGTAGGCAGACTGTTAACTGCTGACATGACCTGGAAGTCTGTAAAAACGTTTACGAAGTATGGCATTATTGTCGCATTGTTTCCGCGCTTATAACTGCCTGTTGTACAACCCTGACCTCTCTCGCTACGTTATACCACAGACAAATATATACAGACGGGAAACCTTCGTAAGGGCCCGTGCGGGGAAGGAGGGTTTCCAGCAGTTCCGTAAGATGTCCCATGATGGCGCTGCGGTCAGAAGCAGCTCTTTAAACTGGCCAGAGCAGGCGGCAGGTAGCGGCTGCCCCCCCCCCTCCCGCACAACCTCCCCTCAAACGCCGGCACGCTGTGTTCTGGCATCTTACGGAACTACGAGGGGAGCGTAGGACAGTGGTTAAGAGGGGCTGCTTCTCTGTATGTGTTACTCTGTGGTTATACCAACGCCATGTAGAGGCAAGGTGGCACCGCTCTCCTGCCACAGCAGTGAGAGAGCTGATTCGCCCACTGAAAGCGATCGTACGATAATTAATAAACACGATAATAATAAATTCGGTTACAAATGTAGCTGATATGTTATCTACAACATTCTTTCCAAATAGCTATGAAGTAGACACAATTACATATACGGTTTAGAACACGTCAAACTTTTATTTCTTGTAATTACCGCAAAAATGCGAGATATTGATACAATGTTCAAAACATAGGTTCTTTCTGCACCAAGAACATACAAGGAAAGACGACATATGACAGCCGTGCGAATCACAGACATTGTTAGACGTCCGTAGACAAAACTCGGCCGGTGTTAGGAAGGAATTAGGCCTAATATCAGTATAATTAGGCCTAATATCAGTATATTTTGAGGCATGCCACGCATATTTAATCACATTTTGAAACCGTGGGGAGGAAAACCGATAATGTACGACTGATTGCTACTTGAGAATATTATCATGGTGATAGGAAACTGCAGTGATTTGCACACAATAATTTTCTCTGTTAGTTTTCTGTAAAATGCCTTCCACTGGCGGAAAAATTCTCTGTCTAACGGTTGACAGGGTGGAATCTGAAGTATCTCTACTTCTTTGTCAGGGTGAGCTCGAAATACAGCTTTTAATGAATCAGAACTTTTATGACCTGACCACGAATATAGAAGGAGAAGAGATTTGTTCCCACAGAACGGAAGAAAAGCATCATGTATGAAAAGTGTAATGTTATCATTTCCCATTTTTCCAGACATCGATGCGTCTACCACAAGATTGTCTGCGTAGAACATTGTTTGATACGTGGTCCAAAACTTCCAGTTGGATCTTGAAGACATACATATAGTTCAAGCAGCAATGAACTATCCAGACTAATTATGGGCATTATAGTGTATGAATAGGTGAGTGAAGTCGTGGACTGAGCAATTGCCTCAATATGTTTTCCCCCTTTGAATGGCAGTGTTCATTTCGCAAGCATTTCTTTTTGAAAACCTGACAGATCTGCATTGTAAACGTAAGATTCACTAAAACTGGCGACCTTATTTTTTGCAGTCGTAAGAAAAGTTTCTATCATTTCATTTGAGTCACTTCATTTTCCGACCTGTTTCTCGATACAAATTTTGTTATTTTTCGTGCCACAATTTTATGTGATCTTTTGAAGCGATTAATCCAACTTTGAGAAACTGTAAATTCTTTAGCGCCTATCGCGTTGGCAATCTCTAACGCCGAATCACGCAAAGTTGTGTCGCTGACACTCAATGACTGTCGTCTGGCATCGGTAAATTGCTCAAAAAGTCGCGCATTTATCTCCGTCGCAATTTGCATTCGACTCTTACGTCGTTCAGCGACTTCCTTTTTCCATCTATACAATTCACGTTCAGAACGGACAAAGCGATACTTATTCTAAACTGTACTGACACTTAGGCGTTTCATACCAGTTTCTTTAACCAATACTTCACCGCTTTTTCTTTGTCTGATAATGTAATTGTAGTTGCTGACGATAATTGATGATGGTACGTGGCACTATCACTCGAAGAGTCTTCATGTGTGCAACTTTCTTCCGTTTCTTCGCCGTCTGTAGATTCACAGTCTGCAATTTCGAGTGTTTCAGTCATTTCTAGCCACATGTCTGCGCTATTTACATGCTCGTCTAGAAGTTTAACTACCATGTCGCACATCACATAGTCTTCACGCGTGTTTTCTGTTGATTGTTTTATTTGGCGTCTGTTGTATATCTCCATGGCATGCAGCAAAACATTTACAGGGTTTACATTACCTGTGAGAGGAGATTGAATGTTCACCGTAAAGTGATGGTTTGATTTTGAAAGGGACTAAACACACCGTAAAGTGGCTTGCGGAGTATAGATGTAGATGTACAGAATATCTTTCACATCTCTAACCAGTTTCAGGACGTATGTTTCGAAATACGTACCAGAAGGAAGTGCATGCCACAGAAATGAATATTCGTTTCCCCTTTCCACCAAAACCGTGCAACGATATTCCTCTTTAGTGAACTCCGCGATAAGACGGCCGCACCTCCCGACCATGCGCACAACGCTCACCATAACAACAGTTCGGAAGCGCCAAGCAGGAAAAACAGCCATTTTCGTCATTTTTTAGGTGACTTCCAAGTCATATCAGCACCTAACATTCTGCATACAGACTTCCTTCAATGTTAACCAACAGTGCTAAAAAATCAATACATGTTTCGGCATGACAAGTCTGACCATTCCTTTGTTAGAGTTTACGTCAAGGATATACAGAAGTGAAAGTAAAGTACTATTAAAGTTTCCAATACGTATGCATTGCTTATACACGCAGTACGTGTACCTTCTGTACATCAGATTTACTTAATTACTGTCCCAAAAGGAGGCAGGTAAATGTGAGGTCATGGAGTCAGATGTGAATTTCGATAATGAATACAATTTTTTACATAAAATGCATCTTTAAAAACCATCAGCTGTTTATTCAAAACCTTATATATCTACCAGTTTCGGTCAATAGACCATCTTCATAGATAAAAGGGTGTTAAAACTGAATGATAAAATGCATCAAATTAAATTCATCTAGCTGAGACAAACAGAAGTCAGTATAACTAAAAGTGTTAAAAATACAGTGGTCATCTTAGATAACACCTATCGCTCAAACACAACATAAAAGGTAGAAGTCATCAGGCAGATTGGTGGGATATAATGGGTATTCGTTGGGTGTACTCTGTTTCATTCTGTTCCTTTCCTTGTAGCTCTATGGAAGTAAGCTGCTTTCGCTTCCAGCAGGATGGTGCAATTTTCCTCGAACGTTACTGTTTACGTGCTCATATTTCATGAACTACGTGTCGGAATGTGATACAATTTAGAAGCTACATTCAACTATATATGTGTATACTGTCTGTAAAATTTCCTGTCGCTACAATTTGTATTGTTCAAATTAAAAATTGTAACGTCATACCGAGAGTCGTAGTTTTACTCCATAAACATCGGAAAAGAAGTAAGCGAGAAATTTTTTCCTTTCATCATTTTACTATGGTTGCCAGCGAGAAAAAGTTTAATAAAGGTTTGAAATTATGTTTAAAGTTTGTTGCAAGTCGCTAAGTGCTGTCATTCTCATACAGTGTTTTTCGAAAGTGTCGCCGCATTATATGGCATTTTTTGCGATTTCTATTGGTTATGACATAATATCTTTTGCACCATGTGCCGTATGTGATTCTTAACCATGCAGCAATTGTTACCTCACGGTAAGCAATGTGTGTACCATATTTGGTTGAAATCGGTCCAATGGTTTAGGAGAAAATGAGTAGCATTGTCGCAAAATGCAGCAGTTTTTTGCGCATCTCATTGTTTATGACGTCATATCTCGTGAACACTATATCGTATGTGTTTCTTACACTTACGGCGACCGTCCTCATGCATTGAAGCTTACGTGTACAAAATTTCAACCGGCCGCGGTGGCCGACGGGACTGAGGCGCTCCAGTCACGGTCTGCACGGCCACTACGGTCGGGGGTTCGAATCCCTCCTCGGGCATGGATACTTGTGCCGTCCTTAGTGTTAGCTAGTTCATAAGTAGTTTGTAGTTGTGAGTTTAGGGACTGATGACCCCTTAGTTAAGTCCCATAAGCAATACAAACATTACACAAAATTTCATAAAGATTGGAACAAAACTGTAGATTTGTATGCAACATGTACAAACATACGGACACTCTGCTTTATATATTAGATTACTCTTATTCTGAAAGTGAGCAAAAAATATAAATTTCTCTTCAAAGAGAGGTATGAATATAATAGTAGCAACAGGGTTGGTAATAATCGAATGATTTGATAATTTCACGCTCTGCAGAGGTGTATCTCGAACTAAGAAATTCAATAACGGTAGTTTCACAGGCTTCGAATCAAGGATATGATTACTAGATATGACGCAACATCCCGACGAGATGAGACTAACATAATTTCCGTGTAACAATCCTGATTACAACATTCTTATAATTTATCAGAAGTGACCGTATGGAATTTTTGACCGAGATATCCCTCGTGGGACTGTACGGCTGCCTAGTGCAAGTCTTTTTACTTCACGCCACTTGGGCGACTTGCATGTCGATGGTGATGACAATGATGATGAGGACAACACACAACACCCAATTCCCTGCCGGAAACCGAACCCGGGCCTACTGCGTGGTAGTCAGCGACGCTGTCGTCTGAGGCACGGAGGGCGGACTATACTTAAACTGAAAGCCACATTATCCTCACTGCCTGTAATATGTACGCTAAGTGAGCTTACATTACAATACAATCTGGTGTCTTGGGCTTACGGGTGCAGTGGTCTCGTGAATGACACTATCAAAGGCGGAATTGAAGTCAGTGGATGCAAACTTGTCGGAATCCACTTACGAGTAAAGCTCGGAAAAATACTAATAAATTGCATCCATGATATCACGTTGGGAAGACCACTCATTCTCTCCAAGTGAACGAATGTTAGTAAGATAGTTATTTGAGAACGCTTGCTTAGCCGGATAATACGTTACAGAGAAGAATGGGGCTGGGAACGCAACTGATTACCATCCAATTGTATTCATATAAGTTGCAGAAGCTTCCCCTTCACTTTTTGGCTTCTGTAACTCTCCAAGGGGTATTCGGAGCACTATCGTGAAGATCGCGCAGAACTGCAAAATAAAGTTTCCTTGTCCGCCTTATTTACGCAACTTTTTCAGCGTTAAAACGCATGAGTGCAGATCGAATCAAGGGCTTAGCAATGGTAGTCCGCCATTCCAGAATTGAGAGACATTGCGTTTAGAAACGGATTTCCCGATTCCACACATCAGCGATAATAACGTCGAGAGAGACATCCGAGAATTGTAAAGTGTGTATCTTAGATAATGTTCAAATGCTAATATAGCTATTGAACCTAAATGCAGTGGTCATCGGTCCCTAAACTAAACTGCTTCAACTAACGTATGCTAAGAACAACAACACGCCCATGCCCGATGGAGGACTCGAACCTCCGACTGGAAACGGCCGAGCAATCCGCACCAAGGAGGCTTAGAGCGCACAACCATTCCCGCGCGGCGTAGCTTACAATAGAGGGCGTGAAAGATGTGCCCGTTGCGATACGTGGTTATAGGCCATTGCGACTGTACAGTGATCCGTTAAACTGGAAAAAAATGACATCAGTTGGAAGAAAGCAAGAAACCTGAAAGTTTAGCGTCCCGTCGGCAGCTGATCATTAGAGACGGAGATCACGCTCGGATCTTTGGGTAAGGGTCGGGAAGGAAATAGGCCGTGCCCTTTTAAAGGAAACATCGCGGTATTTGCTGGAGTGATTTAGAGAAATCGCAGAAAACCTGAATCTGGATGGCCGGAGGTGGGTTTCAACCACCGTCATCCCGAATGTGAGTCTTGTGCCATACCACTGCGCCACCTCGCTCGGTGGCATTCATTGACAAAACCTAACCACATACTGGGGCAGATCAATGGAAAAGCAGATGACGTCTTCGAGCGAACATCTAACCTGCAGGAACTCTAAGTGACGGGTGAAGTGAGGGATGCAGTTGCTTCACCTATTTCAACATCAACATAAGCAGCTGCGACGTTGTTGTTAATTTCAGAGTTACGACAACTTATCACTGGGGAAGGGTATACCCTCCTCTCTGAGAGACGAGTTTGGGGAAGAGGGTCTTCGAAATCTGCACCGCCTTGAGTCCTTTGGTGTCTGACTTGTGCTACCTAAAGATTCAAATTCAAAATTCAAATGTTTGTATATCTGTGGGATGGGACTTAACTGAGGTTATAAATACCTAGGATTACAATCTACTCCGGCGCCCTGGTTGTTGCGCCGTGCGCTGTGGACGAGCGCCAGTCGCGCCCGGCCGTGCCCGCTGTACGGCGCGTTTTCCGCACTCCCCACGGCGCTACTCTGTCCTGCTTTCACACTCTCTGTGTTATCGCAATTATTGGACTTTATACTATATATTTATTAGGGGAAATTCATTTGGAATAGAAACAGTTTTCTTCCTTCCTTCTGATAATTCGCGTAATTTTTTCGTAAATTCTAAAAGATCCAAGTTTTGGATTCAGCTCTGGTGGGATGTGGACGTTATTATTATAAACGCATATTTCGCTTGCTAAATAATATTTATTTACAATTGCTTTACGTTACATTTCAGTAGCATTACATTACGATGTATGACGCGAGGCGGAACTGCCGGTCGGGGGTTCGAATCCCCCCTCGGGCATGGATATTTGTGCCGCCCTTAGTCTTAGCTAGTTCATAAGTAGTTTGTAAGCTTGGGGACTGATGACCCCGTAGTTAAGTCCCATAAGTTCTACACACATTTGAACATTTTGAGCGGAACTGCTACAGCAGTCCACCGGCTGGGCGGTACAGGCAGCATTCGACTGCTGCAGCAGTCCACCGGCTGTGGAGCACGTCCGGTTCCGACTTCTGTAGAAGTTCATCGTAGCGAAAGGGTTAAACCATGCCCGAGGAGGACTCGAACCTCCGACGGGGAGCAACCGCACGGTCCGCAGCACAGCGCCTTAGAGCACTAGGCCATTCCACTGCGGCTGAGCCAGCACCCCACCGCGGGAAGGGGGCCGCATTTGGACGTGTCGGTGAAGGCGGGAATTCACAAGCCGTTGTGGCTACTCTTATCGCAACATCGCACGAAGCTGGAGATTTACTGACATTGCGATGGCACTAATTCAGCTAAAGTCGACGGCCGACGTCTCTGATTAGCCGTAATGCGACACAAAAAAAAAATGTTCAAATGTTTGTAAAGCTTATGGGACTTAACTACGGGGTCATCAGTCCCTAAACTTACAAACTACTTATGAACTACTTACGAACTAGGACGGCACAAATATCCATGCCCGAGGGGGGATTCGAACCCCCGACCACCGTAGTGGCCGTGCAGACCGTGACTGGAGCGCCTTAGTCCCCGCGGCCACCGCGGACTGGCAATGCGACACAGAAAATGTGCTGGGTGACCGCTTTCGTTAAGTCAAAACATGTTCCATCTTGCCCTGCATATGTGAGCTGGATCCGGTAACTAAGAATTGTTAAATGTGGAGGAACATTCTTTTTAACACACATGAACACATTGGGATACCATTATAACATCGGAAGCCATGTTGTGCTGACCATCGTTTCCACCTTATGTGCCGTATTACTACATTGTAAGTAACGCTCACATTGAGCAAGCTACAAAGGAAAGCAAGGAGAAATTTGGAGAAGGAATTAGAGTTCAGGGTGAAGAATTAAAAACATTGCGTTTTGCCGACGACATAGTAATTCTGTCAGATACAGCAAAGGACCTGGAAGAGCAATTGAACGGAATGGACAGTATGCTGAAAGGTGCATATAAGATGAACATTAACAAGAGCAAAACTAGGGTTATGGAGTGCAGTGTAAGAAAATCAGGTGATGCTGAAGGAAGTAGATTGGGAAACGAAGCAATAAAGGAGGTAGATGAGTTTTGTTACTTGGGCAGTAAAATAACAAATGATGGTCGCAGTACAGAGGATATAAAATGCAGAATGGCAATGGGTAGAAAAGCGTTCTTGAAAAAGAGAAATTTGTTGACATCGAATATTGATTTAAACCTAAGGAAGTCCTTTCTGAAGGCATTTGTATGGAGTGTTGCCTTGTATGAGAGTGAGACATGGACGGTAAACAGTGCGGACAGGAAGAGGATTGAGGCTTTTGAAATATGGTGCTACAGAAGAATGCTGAACATTAGGTGGGTGGATCGCGTAACTAATGAGGAGGTACTGAACAGAATAGGGAAGAAAAGAAATTTCTGGCATACCTTGACGAAAAGAAGGGATAGATTGGTAGGACACATTCTTAGACATCGAGGAATTGTGAATTTGGCGTTGGAGGGAAGTGTAGGGGCAAAAAATCGCAGGGGAAGACCAAGAGACGGATACAGTAAGCAGATTCAGACAGATGTAGGTTGTCGTTCTTATGTGGAGATGAAGAGGATTGCTCAGGATAGGGTATTGTGGAGAGCTGCATCAAACCAGTCTCCGGACTGAAGACCACAACAACAGCAAGTAACGCTCCTTTAAGAAATGAATCGTCTACTTCAGTAGGGATATTGATAACCGGAATAGTGGTATACAACAAGCGACGCATCTTCAAGAAGGACTTGACTAACAAACCAACAGGAGAAGAACTTGACTAACAAACCAACATGATGATTAATAAACACACTAGAGCCAAACAGAGATAGAAGCCGTTTTACTTGTAAGGTATCATAGAACTTCACAGAGAATGAATACATATTATAATAAAAATAAACATTTTTCTATTTGATCAGGTATAACACGAGTTACATCAGCCAACCAAAGATGAATTTCTAAAGAGCTTGGTTGAACACGAAACGTATTCCTGTCAAAACTAAAACGAACAGTAGCACGACGGGAAACAGGATTCATAGACACGACAGACACCACGTCTCGGGCAGGAGACAACATACTCCGCTAACACAAGCGAAGGACTCCCACGGATGCACACACTAAAAGGAGCAAGTATGATCACCGACGCTGTGGTACAGGAGGAAGTAAAGACAATCTGGTCGCTCGACACTCAATGCGTAACTCGGCCATGCGTGTGTGTTGCACTTAGCTTAGTTTAAGTAGTCTGTAATCCTACGGACGGATAACCTCAGTTAAGTCCCATCCCATAGATTTACAAACATTTGAATCTACAGGTAGCACAAGTCAGACGCCGAGGGACTCAAGGCGCTGCAGATTTCGAAGACCCTCTTACCCAAACTCGTCTCTCAGAGACGGCTTTGACGGGGGGTATACCTTATCTAGTGACAAGTTGTCAAATGACGTACATCCTGACTGTAACAAGAACGTCTCAGATGCTTATGTTGATGTTAAAATTGGCGAAGCAACTGCATTCCTCACTTCAACCGTCACTAACAGTTCCTGTAAGTTCATATGTTCGCTCGGAGACGTCATCTGCTTTTTAATTGATCTGCCCCAATCTACATCTACATAGATACTCTGCAAATCACATTTAAGTGCCTGGCAGAGGGTTCATTAACCACTTTCATAACTTTTCTCTACCGTTCCATTCTCTAATAGCGCGCAGGAAGAAAGAACACCTCAATCGTTCCCTTTTCGATCTGATTTCTCTTATTTTATTGGGATGGTCATGTCTCCCTAAGTAGGTGGGTGCTAGCAAAATATTTTCACATTCATAAGTAACAGTCGGTGATTGAAACTTCGCAAACAGATCACGCCGCAATGAATAACGTCTTTCTTTTAATGATTTCCACCCCAATTCGTGCAACATTTCCGTGACGATTCCCTCCACCCCCTCCCCCGTAACGTGATAGAACAAAACGAGCTGCCCTTCTCTGAACCTTCTCAATATCTTCCGTCAGTCCCACCTGGTAAGGGTCCCACAAGGGGCAACAGTACTCCAGGAGAGGACGCACAAGTGTGATGTAGGCAGTCTCTTTGGTGGAGCCGGTGCATCTTCGAAGCGTTCTGCCAATGAAACGTAACCTTTGATTCGCCTTCCCCACAATATTTTCTATGTGTTCTCTCCAGTCAAAGTTGTTCGTAATTGTAACTCCTAGGTATTTGGTACAATTTATGACCTTAAGGTTTGACTGATTTATCGCGTAATTTAAGTTCAGTGGATTTTTTTAGTGGTCATGTGTATTACTTCACACTTTTCTTTATTTAGTGTCAATTGCCAATTTTCGCACCAAGTAGAAATTTTGTCTAAATCGCTTTGCAGTTGCTTTTGATCCTCTGTTGACTTCACTAACCGATAAACGACAGCATCATCCGCGAACAGTCTAAGGGAGCTATTCAGATTGTCTCCTAAATCGTTTATAAACACGAGGAAGAGTAGGGGACCTATAACGCTTCCCTGTGGAACGCCAGATATCACTTCTGTTTTACTCGATGACTTACCGTCAATTACAACGAACTGTGTCTTTTCTGATAGAAAATCGTGAATCCAATCGCACAATTGGGAAGATATTCCATAAGCAGGAATTTCATTAGAAGCCGCTTGTGGGGTACAGTATCAAAAGCCTTCCGGAAATCCAGAAATATGGAATCGATTTGAGATCCCTTGTCGATGGCACTTAACACTTCATGTGAATAAAGGGCAAGCTGTGTTTCGCAAGAGCGATACTTTCTGAATCCGTGTTGACTATTGGTTAATAGGTCGTTCTCTTCGAGGTAGTTCATAATATTCGAACAAAGTATATGTTCCAAAATCCTACTGCAAATCGACGTCAATGAGATAGGCCTGTAATTTTGAGGATCACTCCATTGCCTTTCTTGAATATTGGAGTAACTTGGGCAACTTTCCAGTCTTTGGGTACAGATCTTTCGCTGAGTGATCGGTTGTAAATTATAGCTAAGTACGGAGCAATTGCATCAGCATACTCTGAGAGGAATCTAGTTGGTATACAATCTGGCCCGGAAGATTTGTTTTTGTTTAGTGACTTAAGTTGTTTTACTACTCCAGGAACATCTACTTCTAAGTTTCGCATGCTGGCATCTGTTCTTGGATTGAATACTGGAGTATGGTTAGGTTTTGTCAATGAATGTCACCGAGCGAGGTGGCGCAGTGGTATGGCACAAGACTCACATTCGGGATGACGGTGGTTGAAACCCACTTCCGGCCATCCAGATTCAGGTTTCCTGTGATTTCTCTAAATCACTCCAGCAAATACCGCGATTTTTCCTTTAAAAGGGGACGGCCGATATCCATCCCGACCCTTACCCAAAAATCCGAGCGTGAGCTCCGTATCTAATGATCAGCTGTCGACGGGACGATAAACCTTCCTTCCAACGTATGTCATTTTTCCAGTTTCACTGATCACTGTGCAGTATGAATGGCCTATAACCTCGTCTCGCAGCAGGCACATCTTTCACGCCCTCTATGTAAGCTAAGCCGCGCGGGAATGGCTGTGCGCTCTAAGGCGCCTTGCTGCGGTTTGCGCGGTCGTTCCCAGTCGGAGGTACGAGTCCCCCCTCAGGCATTGGTGTGTTCAGCATAATTTAGTTGATGAAGTTTGTAAGTTTAGGGACCGATCACGACTGAAGCAGACAAAAGGGATTACAGACGTCTGAAAAATGAGATTGATAGGAAGTGAAGACTGGCTAAGCAGGCGTGGATAGATGACAAATGCAACAGCGTAGAAGAATATATAACTAGGAGAAAGATAGATACCGCCTACATGAAAATAAAAGAGACGTTTAAAGACAAGAAAAGCAGCTGTATGAATATCTAGAACTCGGACGGAATATCATTACTACGTAAAGAAGGGAAAGCGGAAAGTTGGGAGGAATATATAGAGGGATTATACAAAGAAAATAAACTTGAGGGCGGTATTTTAGAAATGGAAGACGAAATAGAGGAAGGTGAGATAGGAGATACGATAGTGTGAGGAAAATTTGACAGAGTACTGAAAAATTTAAGTCGAAACAAAGCCCCTGGAGTAGATATTCTTTCGGATATCGTTGAGATTGCCAGTCATAAAAATATTGTTCCACATGGTATGCAAAGATGTATGAGACAGGGGAAATACCTTCCGAATTCATGAAGAATATAGTAATTCCAAATCCAAAGAAAGCAAGTGCAAACAAATGTGAAGATTACAGAACCATAAGTTTAATAAGTCATGGTTTCAAAATACTAACACGACTTATTTACAGACAAATGGAGAAAACAACTGGTGGAAATCGACCTTGTGGAAGATCAGTTTGGAATTAGGAGAAATGTAGCAACACCGGAGGCAATACATTACGACTTACCTCATAAGATAGAATAAGGAAAGTCAAACCTACGTTTATAGGATTTTTAGATGTGGAGAAAGCTTTTGACGATGTTGACTAGAATACACTCTTTCAAATTCTGAATGTAGCAGGGGTAAAATATAGAGAGCCACGAGTTATATCAAAGTTGTACAAAAACCAGACAGCTGTTATCAGAATCGAAGGGCATGAAAGGGACGAAAATGTTGTGAAGGGATTAAGACAGGTTTGTAGTCTTTCCCGAATGTTGTTCAACCTGTACATTGAGCAAGCTGTGAAAGAATGCAAGAGGAAATTTGGAGAGGAAATTAAAGTTGAGGAAGAAGAAATAAAATCTTCGCTGATGACATAGTAATTCTATCAGATACAACAAAGGACCTAGATGAGCAGTTGAACGGAATGGGCAGTGTCTTGAGCGGAGGGTATAAGATGAACATTAAAAAGAGTAAAACAAGGGCTATGAAATGTAGTGGCACAAAATCAGGCGATGCTGAAGGAATTAGATTAAGTAATGAGACAAAAATGTTCAGATGTTTGTAAATCTATGGGACTTACTTAAATTAAGTTAAACTAACCTAAGGACAACACACGCACTCATGCCCCAGGGAGGACTCGAACCTCCGACGAAGAAGAATCGCGTGCTTCGCATCAAGACGCCTTAGACCGCTCGGCCACTCCACCAAGGCAATGAGCAAATAAACGTAGTAAATTAGTTTTGTTATTTAGGTAGCAACGGTGGCCGATGGGACTGAGGCGTTCCAGTCACGGTCTGCACGGCCACTACGGTCGGGGGTTCAAATCCCCCCTCGGGCATGGATATTTGTGACGTCCTAGTTCGTAAGTAGTTTGTAAGTTTAGGGGCTGATGACCCCGTAGTTAAGTCCCATAAACTATACAAACATTTGAACATTTGATGGTCGACGTAAAGAAGATATAAAATTCAGAATGGCTATGGGAAGAAAAGCGTTTCTGAAGAAGCGAAATTTGGTGACATCTAATATTAATTTAAATGTTAGGAAATCATTTCTGAAAGCATTTGTGTGGAGTGTGGCATTGTATGGAAGTGTAATGTGGACGATTAGGAGTTCAGACAATAAGATGATAGCTTTTGAAATGTGGTGCTACAGACGAATGATGGAGATTAGATGGTTAGATCAGGTAACTAATAAGGTGCTCAACATAATAGGGGAGAAAATGAGTTCCTGGCATGTACTAATAGTAAGAATAGATTGGTACGCCACATTTTGATACATCAAGGAATCGTCAGTTAACATTAAAAGTACGTTTGTTGGGTAAAAATCGTACATGGAGGCCGAGGGACGAATACAGTAAGCAGATTCAAAAGGATGTATATTTCCGCTCTTATTTATCAGATGCAGTAGCTTGCAAAAGCCAGCATAGCGTGGAGAGCTGCATCAAACCAGTCTGCGGACTGAAGACCACAACACAAAATAGTAGCGCGGGAGGTCAACAGACCACGGGGAAATTTCCGCACGACGGTAGCGGTGTGTAGGGTGTATTGCAAGGGAGTCAGTTAGTCGTGGTTTTTCTCGAACCATTATTTCGGTCTTTAGCTTCTCGTTTATGTGGCTGGTCAGTTTGGGAGAATGATTTACCGTCTTTACGAATGCAGACGAATAAATGGTGCTACTTCATAGTCATAATGACATCCCATTGTTCAAAGAACTTTTGGATAACTTTTGTGCCGTCCTAGTTCGTAACTAGTTCATAAGTAGTTTGTAAGTTTAGGGACTGATGACCCCGTAGTTAAGTCCCATAAGCTTTACAAACATTTGAATATTTGGATAACTTTTGTCATCTTACAGTAGCACGGCTTAAGAGCTGTTTGCGAGGACTTGACGCGGTTGCGATTCCATGATCCTTGAAGGTACCCAACCATCGATCAGTAGGTGTTATAATTAATAGTTGTTCAGAGGATGATTACTATCAATTGGAATGGAAGTCCGTCATGGATAAGATTCTAGGAGAAATCATTGAAAACAAGCGTCACTCCTTCACGAGGTTAGGGTTCCGGAAACTTTTCCTGCAGATGTCCCGCAAATTGTGGTTTTTCTTCTGACAGGTTTACCCGAAGAACATTTATATTTCGCGTGCGTTATGAGGATAAGGTACGTCCCCACCTGTGGCCTTCGTCACACTATTCTAACACGTCTCTGCACCCGCGAATAACTTACAGCTAGACTATTTGCCTGTCTCCGACCATAGAGCTCAATGCCTCCTGTACATATTGTCACGTTGCAAACTGCAGGTGGTGCGGAATTCGAAGGCTGGTTGGTAACAGAGCACAACACTTTACACTTACAACACGTTTATTGCGAACACAAGCGTACAGCTAGTACAGACTCCTGCTTGGAGTGCTCCACTATTTATACATAGAAAGAATTTTATGGAACTTACATACATAAGAAACATGTAGAACATTCTAGAAACAGTAAATACAAAGAAATAAGTTTCCTTCTGCCCTTGGCGGGATTAGAACTGGGGACCGCAAGCACAGCGATCTGCGATGCTAACCACTGCACCACGTTTGCTGTCGGAAGACTCCCGGCAATATTGTTAGAATTCACTATAATTTATGGGATAGAAGGGAATTATTTAGTGAGCTCAATTATTTAGGTAGGGACGCTCCTTCCCCCCAACCGAACCTCTGGCAGTTTCCTCAATGTGCTTCCTCTGTGGAATCGTTAGCGGAACCGGACTGGAAGATTGTTTGATCCCGAGTTAACCTTCCTATTCTTCAGATGGAAGTGGCGTCTTCATTGTACCAAGTCGTTCATAACTTTATTTCTACCAAAATAGACTCTCTCCTACTGGCCTCAATTCGACGGACCGCTGCAGTCGTTGCCGTTAAACAGAGTCCTTGTATCATCGGTAGACGGGTCAAAATCAGACCAAGGTGTTGGGGCCGGGGTATGTGGGGTGCAGCCAAGACTGGAGTGCGTCATCTCTCTAGGGAAACTGGCCTCAGTATTCCAGGCGGAAATCACTGCCATCAGGGCGTGTGTGGAGGAGAATTTGCGTAGGTGCTACAAAGATTGTAGCATCTATAATTATTCAGACAGCCAGGCAGCCCTGAGATCACTGGCAGCTCCTGCAACAAGGTCTAAAATTGTTACAGAATGTCACAGGGTTCTGGTGGAGCTAGGGGAAAGCAATAGAGTAAACCTATTGTGGGTACCTGGCCACTCGGGGATCAGTGGCAACGAACATGCCGACAGATTAGCCAGGATGGGGGCAGAGACTCCATTTATTGGACCGGACCCTGTGCTGACAATCACCAAGGCAATGATCAAATTGGAGCTACGTAACTGGCTCAGAAGACAGCACGTAGAATATTGGACCAAAGTCCATCAACAAAAACATGGCAAGGTAATGATGCCAAAGCCTTGTTTTAAAAGAAGCTCTGCAAACCTGGGTCTGAACAGGAGAGAGATTACACTCACGGTTGGATTGCTGACAGGCCATGGAAATTTCCAAAAACACCTACATACAATGTGAATAACAGAAGAGGACCCTAAATGTAGGATCTGTGATGACGGTGATGAAACTGAATCACATCTGATCTTCGTATGCATTGCATTGGAGAGTAAAAGGCACAGAAGATTTGGGACAACCAGACCCGAAGAAATTGTGTCTAATAAAGAACTGGTAAAGGGATTCCTTGCACTGTTCAAGGGCATTGGTTGGCTTTACTAGACATACAGGGAGCGATACCGCACAATAAACTTAGTTTCGGCGCGGGCAGTGGCGGGTTAGACCAAGACTGTTTTGGCTTCCCTGAAAAAATCAAATCAATCATCGGTCGATATTTTGGAGTTGGCTTCGCCGGTAATTAACCCTTCTTGTCCGGACGAAAGATACCATTGTATCAGGCGAGATTCTCTTGTTTCCCGATTTCACACTGTTTCCCAGATTGAAGAACTATATCATTATGTGGGTCGTCGGGCATCATGTGCAACATGTAATGGTGAGCGGCGAGTTTATGAGACCTGGATCTTTGTGCCTTTCGCTGCATATGGTCACGGCTCATTGGACACTGTACAAGATGCTACACTATCGAGCGCTTTTTACAAACATGCCCTTTCTTGTCTTCACTCCTATTTTGGAAGAATATCACTCAAGAGGAAGATGAGAGAAAAAAAAAGAACAATGTGAGCTGCAAAGCAAAAGTTAGCAGTTTGTTGTTCCGTTTTAGTTTTTTATATTCTGTTTTCTAACAGACAGAAAAAAGGAAAAGAAAATAAGGTGGATAGATTCTAGTTTGATATCAGCGACGTGTGTATTCAATTTCTTCTTTAGGCGTACATTTTTAAAAGTCACGAACAGCTCTACTTCACCGGCAGTTACGTCAGGTGAAGAACGTCAGGTTGCATTATAGTTAAAATTCCTCATTAAGCACGTATCAGTTCACTATGAAATGGCTGCAGGTGCTGGGTTTGTGGTGTCGCACAAGTCAAAAGTGCGCGCCACCTACTTTCACCGCGCGCCGCCATGCACGCACGGCGCGGCGTTCTTACGACGTCAGCCACGAGCGCCCTCTGCTTCAACTCCGCTCGTGGCCACCACTGAACGACATCGTTCACTTGGGACTGAGATAGGAACCAGTTAACACTTCGGAATCAGATAGGCACCAGTGAAGACTTGGCTATCGGACAGGCACTAGGCAGGCCTCTAGCTCAACTATGTATCAGCATTCTGCAGTACTGAACTATGTAAAACTTAAGTATTGTATAAATCCTGTGCAATATATATCTCGTTCAAATTTACTCTAGTGTTTCTAGTTTCTGCTGTCCCACTGGCTGCTTACCTTCGTACCTGCACAAGCGTGCAACCTTTATTCCTGTGTCGGTACTTTTCTACTCGACCACCGACACCTACGACGGAAACGAGACACAAAAGCGGCGACGAGGCTGGGACACAAAAGGGTTTCGTTCCATAACCAGAACACGATGGTTCGTTATGTTATTCCACTTTCAAATATGTGTAAAAATACTATTGAAACATGAATGTATAGAACTTTCCGGTGATACACTGGTAATATTGAAGTTACCATAAGTTGTTTTTTCGTATTCACTTAAATAGTTACCGATTAGTTTCATAGCAAATATATAAAATTTACAGCAATGATGCACGACAGATCTCTCAAATAGAAACGAATTAAACCAAGTAAATTTGGTCGTGCATTGCTCTAATGATAGCGACCTGTAAACCATTGATGCGCTCACTGATACGTAAGTATTGACTTTGCCCTGTCATTCGAGGAGCAGAGCGACGGGTTGACGCCAAGAGGCGTGCGTGTAAGGCCTAGGTTGAGATTTGATGCTGCGAGAGGCACTGGCGTTTGAACGAAAACGAGCGTGCAGTTTTCTGCAGTAAGAGTCAAGCGCAGTTAAGTGCTATGTACACGTCTGTTAGAGGAAACCTGTGGGCCGATAGTAATTCGGTGGTTAGGAAAACTAAGATACAAGATTTAAATTAATTTAATGTTTAAGGTAGTTGGAAGTCTAATTAAAGGTGAAGAGCATATTGGCAAATCAAATGTTCAAATGAAACTTCCTGGCAGATTAAAATTGTGTGCCGGAACCGGGACTCGAACCTGGGACATTTGCCTTTCGCGGGCAAGCGCACTACCGGCTGTGCTATCCCGACACGACTCACGATGCCGCCTCACAACTTTACTTCCGCCAGTACCTCGCCTCCTACTTTCCAAACTCCACAGAAGCTCTCCTACGAAACTTGCAAGACTAGCACTCTTGGAAGAAAGGATATGGTGGAGACATGGCTTAGCCACAGCCTAAGAGATGTTTTCAGAATGAAACTTTCACTCTGCAGCGGAGTGTGTGCTGATATGATTAAAATTGTGTGCCGCAGATTAAAATTGTTCGAGTCCCGGTTCCGGCACACAATTTTAATCTGCCAGGAAGTTTCATATCAGTGCACACTCCGCTGCAGAGTGAAAGTTTCATTCTGGAAACATCCCTTAGGCTGTGGCTAAGCCATGTCTCCACCATATCCTTTCTTCCAGGAGTGCTAGTCTTGCATGGTTCGCAAGAGAGCTTCTGTGAAGTTTGGAAAGTAGGAGGCGAGGTACTGGCGGAAGTAAAGTTGTGAGGCGGCATCGTGAGTCGTGTCGGGATAGCACAGTTGGTAGTGCGCTTGCCCGCGAAAGGCAAAGGTCCGAGGTTCGAGTCCCGGTTCCGGCACACAATTTTAATCTGCCACGAAGTTTCATATCAGCGCGCACTCCGCTGCAGAGTGAAAGTTTCATTCTGGAAATGTTCAAATGTTTGTAGAGCTTATGGGACTTAACTACGGATCATTAGTCCCTAAACTTACAAACTACTTATGAACTTGCTATTACTAAGGACGGCACAAATATTCATGCCTGAGGGGGGATTCGAACCCCCGACCGTAGTGGCCGTGGAGATATTGGCAAATGTCTGAACTAATACAGAAGGCAAAGTTCGTTAATACGTTTGTGTTACTATTAAAAAAAATAGTTTTTTTTAATAGTTTAATTTTACGTGGGTTAGCGCCCTCTCTCGTCAGAATGAATTGTTATTTTATTTTCTTCTTCGTAATGTAAGTACTGATTTGAGTTGCAGTGCAATTTTGAACTAATGATGAATATAAAGTCTGTTGTAATATCTGATGCCATTGTATTTTTTTTTTTTTTTTTTTTTTTTACTGCTAACGTTGTAAGTGTTCTAGTGTCCTGTCTTGTGAGACTAAATTGCAATTTCGTTTTCTTACTAGTGTAAACTGATTAGACTTTCTATGCAACTTTGAACAAGTCCATTATTCAAATTATTTTTGTTAAAATAACGTTAGGCTCCTACTAAACTGGTTAATTTTTAACGGACTAGTTCTCTCTTATGTCAGATAAAATTGTTAATAAAATTATGATTAGAGAGACCGCCATCAATTCTCTGAGCTCATTACATTTATGATTTGTTACCAGGGTTGAGTCAATCTTTGATATTTTCTCGGCCTTACTTTATTAAAACAGTAGCCAACATTACCAAACTAATTTTTAAGACAAGTTCATATTTTAAATCAATGTACCTTAACTATTTCGATTCGTTTACTGTAACTGCATAATTTAATGCTGCACACCTACGTTGATCAGAAATCGTGATCTTTGTCTAATCAGTCAAGTGGGAGTTCTCTTTTTAAGTGGGAAGAAATTAATTTTGTATTCACATTGATACTGTTAAATTTCCTTTTTGTATGTAACGCAAATAAATCAGTACAGTGAAATTGTGTATGCATAATATATGTTGTAACATTTGTCCGTAATAATGGCGTCTGATATTTGACGGTCCAGTGGCTTCCACTCAAGGATTATTGTATCCAAGCTAACGCCCTCTAAAGGTATCGGGCAGCTCTTACTTTTCCCGCAACCATTTTACTCACAATGTGGGCAAAACCTTTTCTTCTAATGGCGTCAAGTTTGTAATCACTGATAAAATATCGGAATTTCTGGTATAGAAAGGTAATGAAACCCAACAGATGAAAACAAACAGTATGATTTTTTTCTTAAGGATGGAAAATAATTCTGCATAATTAAACGTTGATATAAATTTCACGAATTTTGTAGCAATCACAGTTGTTATAGGAACTAATATTGACTGCCTGCAGGAATTGGATTGAACACACGTGTAAGAGCGTTTTGAAAGAAAACGTCGTCAGCGTGTTCTGGCATTAGAGTCCTGCTAGTAGTGTCTATCAGACTATACCTTATTGTAAATTTATTATTACTAATATACGTTCATGTTCAGAGAAAAACAGAATACCTTGAAAGATTAGAGATAGGACATTCATATTCACGGGACATGTACTTTAATATGTTGTGAGGGGGCTGACATGGAGCCGTTTATTTCGTATATCAATATATTAGGTGTTAAAAAAGTTTTCTTGGTGGGAGAACTGCGTACGTAATACAAAGGGTGAGAGAGAGACAGTAGATGAGCTTGTATCCCGTGGGAAAAATGTTCAAATGTTTGTTAAGCTTATGGGACTTAACTACGGGGTCATCAGTCCCTAAACTTACAAACTACTTATGAACTACTTACGTACTAGGACGGCACAAATATCCATGCCCGAGGGGGGATTCGAACCCCCGACCGTAGTGGCCGTGCTGACCGTGACTGGAGCGCCTCAGTCACCTCGGCCACCGCGGCCGGCTCCCGTGGGAAAGCTCCGCCCCTATTGCAAGTTGAGATCTGGCTCCCGCCTATACTAGTTGTCCGCCAAAACTTTAAGCTTCTTTTATTAATATTTAACTTTCCTATGTCTATTAAAATTATCTGTATACTTTCTGTAATGCTTTTGTGCTAAGCTATATTTCGGTTAATTCGAAGATTTAATTATTTGTATATTTTGTAATAAGTTGAACAATGTTAGTCTAGAAGTTTCGCTTGGCGCCAAAACGGTGGCTTGTGGCGCGCAGCGAGAGGCGGCGGCAGACAGTCGAGCGCCGACCGCGATACCTTGCACTTTCATGTCAGTTCAGTGCGGGCCAGGGACAGTTTATACGTTATGTATCGTTTATATATTTAATATTACTCAGTCTGTATACACTGGCATTTCTTCAATAAAAACAAGCACTGGCATCCTACAAAAGCTAAAGATATTCGTAGTGCAGTACTTCCTAGCCACATCTCAACACCTCTTTAAGCATCACTTCAGGTACAACGGATGCGCGACCTGTGTGCTTCAACTGCCCAATGGGACATCAACTACGACAGAAGACACGAGGTTAGTAAAAAAGTGATTTTAGATGTGCACTGAAGTTGCATAGTGACACAGCACCTCGCGTGCAGTGCTGCCCTGTTTACAAACCAGGGCACTGGCACGAAGTGCGTTGGTAACATCGCCGAGGGAAGGCTTGAAAGAGGGGAGGTGCTTTAGGAACTTGGTCAACTATGCACTAACTTTCCATCCCTGTCTTTTTTAAATAAAGCCCCGCCGTAATGTTCTGCTTAAATTATTAGCATTTGAGTCAAGATAGCCTGCGTGTTCAAGGTCAACAGCCGTTCCCGCCGAAGGTTCGAGTCCAACCTGGGGCATGGTTGTGTCTTGTCCTTAGTGTACGTTAGTTAAAGTACTTTGTAAGTCTAGGGACTGATGACCATAGCAGTTTGGACTAATACGTTTACAAACATTTGAACATGTCTGTCGCGGTGCAACGGCACCTACAGGTAATGGATCAATGTGATTTGCGCAGACTGACATGGTGCTTCACAGAGGTATGCACGAACCGTACCATCAGATCAGTGAGTCTGGAAGAGGGCGCGTTATTGGCATGAGAGAATGTGATGCAGCCATCCGGGATATTGCTGCTCTTGTGGGTCCAAGTGTTTTCTCAATGTAGTGTGTGTGTGCATAAATATACACGATAGGCCGGAAGACGGCGAATTATGCCAGGTCGCACCGCCCAGACCATCCACCGAGAACATCGACACCTTATCCAAAAAGGTTGCAGGACACATCTACGACGTACGTCTTACTCAGTTTTGGCGCAACACTGGAACAACAGAAACAGTCCATCACTGTTTATTGTGGAATGGATTACGTGATCGACGTCCACTTTTCCTCTTACCTTTGACTAAAATGTAGAAACGTACTAAACGACGAATGACTCATCATGAGACAAGGAGTCTTCAGTGTAGCATTGGTGGCAAGTGGGCGAGGGGCGATAATATCGGACAAGCGGATATAGTAAGCTGGTGCATAGGGACGTACGTTGCCGCTCTAATGCAGAGATGAAAAGGCTTGCGTATGATAGGGTAGCTTGGAAAGCTGTATCAAACCAGTCTTTGGACTGAAGAGCACAAAAACAGCAAACGAGACATCTCCACAGGTCGCCACTATACCAAATGATGCTGATCGTCTAGGGTATGACAGAACGGTGATTCGTCACTGCAGACAATGCGACATCACATTTCAGCAGTCCACGCTTGTGGGCCATGGCTGCGCTCCCGACCTCGCCGGTTGTGTTGTGGTCTTTACGGCATGGGACAGTAATTTCCTAGTACGACTGTTGCCGGTCTTCAAGCAAAGATGTGCTAAGTTGCAGAATGTTGCAGGGGATTCCATTACTTGTTCTTGGATCGCAGGCATTGATGTAAAATAGTTCCGACGATCTTGGCGCACAATTTGGCGTCCTCCCTTATGTTGATCAGACAGTTAATACTGGCACACTGAGGACGATTTTGCCTGCCCTCGCGATTTAATGCCGTGCAGAATTGGGCTAATCTAGTAACGAAATACCCTGAAAATCTGGATATTCACCGCGACAGATTAGCCGTGCGCACTGGGGTGCCGTGCTGCGGTGCGCGCGGCTGTTCGCTGTCGGGAGACCCCCTCGGGCATTGGTGTTAGTATCGCTGTTGAATCTTCCGGGTTATGTGGTCGTGGTCGAAGAAACATATCTGCTCCTGACGTTTCGTCCAGAGCTGCGCTGGACATCCTCAGAGGTGCTACTGGTAGCGGTGAGTCTTGCCGACTGACGAGTCGGGCGTCGGAGAGCGGTATAAATACTGTCCAAAAGGGGGCGTGGTCAAGTGTTCACGTGCGCAGCAGAGATAAGCCTTGTCAAAGATAAAACATAACTTTCGATAGTCGATGGTCAAAGATAAAGGCGTAACTACCTACTCTGAAGAGCCACAGTCCATATGTCCACAAGACTGAAAGAACACTAAAGTCTTTGCCGACTGGGTAGAATTGAGAAATTAGCTGTAGCTGAACAAGTTTTCCAATCAGGTAATCATGAAGTGAAGTTTTACGAAACAGAAATTTTATCTACAACGACGAACTATTATCCACGACTGTACAGAGAAGCAATCGAAATATACAAACATGGGGATAATTTTAATAGAAAGGAAGAAGCAATGAAACTTAATGACATATGGACTGTGGCTGTTCAGAGTAGGTAGTTACGCTTTTATCTTTGACCATCGACTATCGAAAGTTATGTTTTATCTTTGACAAGGCTTATCTCTGCTGCGCACGTGAACACTTGACCACGCCCCCTTTTGGACAGTATTTATACCGCTCTCCGACGCCCGACTCGTCAGTCGGCAAGACTCACCGCTACCAGTAGCACCTCTGAGGATGTCCAGCGCAGCTCTGGACGAAACGTCAGGAGCAGATATGTTTCTTCGACCACGACTACATAACCCGGAAGATTCAACAGCGATTATTTCAGCCGGTCGTGAAAGCCTTCACTGCATGATTGGTGTTAGTGTTGTCCTTAGGTTAGTTTACCTTAAGTAGTTTGTAAGCTACGGACCAATGACCACATTTGAAAATTTTTTCTGGATATTGTGTGATTCGAAGAGCCTGTTAAATGGATGCGTACAGATGCGACTCATTGTAAGGCAGTCAGTATGTGTAACGCTGTCTTTCTCCACAAATCCATCAGAGTGGTCGCTCAAAATGTGACACTGTTCACCCCTCGTATGCCTTACCGGGCCTGGTTACAACAGCAAAGACAAACAACACAAAATTACTACTGGTGATGGTTCTATCTGCCACACGAACTGCAATTACAACCGTTTATATCCCGCCGACAGTGGCTATATGTACGAAGTTATAGTGACTTGGGACCTGTCTTCCCAGTGGCGCTATTTCTTTGTCAGATTAATAAACTGGCTGCCGCACTGTCAGCTCACCGCTACTGGAGCGAAAGCAAATGGGGCAGTCCATGTCTGCTTCAATGAACAGTTGATGAGCCTGTGGCAAGAAAGTTTACTTATCACATTAATCTTTTAAACTGGATCCGAAATAGACAAGTTATTTATCCAATACGCTTGTGTAAAATTGCTGTCATTAAATATATGGCACATTACCAAGTGAGAAGCTTTATAGAAACAATAATTATTAGTAGGATATCGTATTTCAGGGGGGTTGTTGACAAATATTTTCGTATACATTAGCAAGTATGCTACACACTAGCTCACACAATAAAACATTTTTAAAAAGTCTGTAGGACTATACTCTAGAAAAGTACTCACCGAATCGTTCTCTTTGCCAGATTCTCCGGAGGAGGCTGCAGTTTCCTCTTGTGAGAGAGGTGGTGATTCCTCTTGAACATCGGTTTCGTTACTGACAGCCTTCACAGTTTTATTACTGCCAGCATCATCTTCAGTTTCTTCTTCCGAGGAAGAGTCAGGTAACTGCAATCAAAGAAAATATTGAAAATACTTAGAAATTTGTAAGTGTATGGGTCCACGTAAAACGTGGAATTAGTTCAAAAATTGATAAATATGAAGCATTGAATTGAAATCTGTGGTGCGGCCGGGAATCGAACCCGGACCTCCAGGCTTAGTAGGCAGACGTCTTTTTTATTTTTTTTCTCTCTCTCTCTCTATCGCTAGATCTTGTCCTTGCGGACACTGGTCGTGTTTGTTCGTTTTTTGGTTCTACGTGTTCTTTGGCTCAGCCTTTTTTTTTTTTTTTTTTTTTTTTTTTTTTTTTTTTTTTTTTTTACAGAGTGCGTTCAGCCCTCTGACCGGGCGCGCTGAGCCACGGCGCCCGGCGACCGTTAGACTACCACACCACTAACGATTAAGGCGCCTTGGAATAGTCTATGTACGATTTCCCTCCACATCACAAACTTTAATTCAGCTTCTGTTTAAAAAAAATCAAATGTTAAAATGTTTGTAGAACTTATGGGACTTAACTATGGGGTCATCAGTCCCTAAGCGCCGGCCGCGGTGGCCGAGGAGACTAAGGCGCTCCAGTCACGGTCTGCACGGCCACCGTAGTGGCAGATTAGCCGTGCGCGCTGAGCCGGCCGCGGTAGTTAAGTCCCTTAGACTATACAAACAATTAGTGAACTGATTGCACCTACAGTTTAAGGTGGAATTCGAAGCACATGTCATTTCTGACGACTCCTCGCATTGTTAAATGTTGGGTTAAAATAGAAAGTTTAAAAAATTAAGCCAACCAATAATAGAACCAGCGATCTCTCCGATGGGAGTCCTGTTCTTTACCACGTGGCCAACAGCAACACGTTGATTACACAGTCAAGTTACTGTTCTGTCAAGCGAAAATGCGTTCAAAACGGGATTGATATTTACGAAAGTTTGAATTTATCCTTCCATCACAGGCTTAACACTAACTAAATACGAAATTTGGCGTTTGTATGGCCGCTAGAAGTGCCTTAGAATTTTGATGATCGGTGAGGGACTGTGTGGCAGAAATTACGATTTTAGACTACCAATATTTTGTGAACTATAAGGTCTAGACTTGTATAATTGGGAAATGTAGCTAGTTATAGTAGGTACTCTTGGGAACCGAACATTCAGGTTTCTAACTTCATCCACAACGAAGATACAGTAGGGTTGGAAGGAGCAGTGAACGACTTTGAGAAAAGGATGGCATAGCTGTTCGCACGCCTTCTAAACTACTCGTATCGTTGGCAGAACCAGTCAATGAAGAGTGTTTTTCAGTTGATGTGCAAGATGTGTGTGAGACGGGGAAATACTGTCAGACTTCAAGAAGAATATAATATTACTAATCCTAAGAAAAGCACCACCCTCACGAACCACAGGCATTGCCGAGGTAGGGTGGCTTGCGTGCGTCAACGATACAGATAGCCGTACCGTAGGTGCAACCACAGCGGAGGGGTATCTGTGTGCCGGCCGCGGTGGCCGAGGTGACTGAGGCGCTCCAGTCACGGTCAGCTCGGCCACTACGGTCGGGGGTTCGAATCCCCCCTCGGGCATGGATATTTGTGCCGTCCTTAGTATAAGGTAGTTGATAAGTAGTTTGTAAGTTTAGGGACTGATGACCCCGTAGTTAAGTCCCATAAGCTTAACAAACATTTGAACATTTGATTTGGGTATCTGTGCAGTAGAGGTCAGAAACGGGCTGAGTATGAGCCCGGTCTTGCGGGTAGCATACACTACAAACGCCTCCCTTCAGCTCCGCTTTAATTGCGCGAGTACAGCGAGCCTAAGTGCGCTGTCGCAGCCGCCCCATCGTACTCGCGGGCTCACACAGTAGCCACCAGGCGTGAGCTCCGCGGGTACTCTGACGCCCCATATCCATACTCGCTGTCTCCGTGAGCTCGGCGACCATATGTTTGTAATTCATACAAATCTACAGTTTTATTCCGATCGTGATGAAATATTGCATACTTGATCTTCAAAATAAGAGGAATATCACTGCCTAAACAATATTCCATGAGGTGGATGGCGAAAGCTACTTTACGCACAGAATTCGAAAAAAAAAAAAAAAAAAAAAAAAAAAAAAAAAAAAAAAAAAAAAAACAGTTTTCTTACGATTCTGTTGAAATTTTGCACACTTGATCTTCGGATCAAGTATCATCCGTTTCTTTCTGCGATGTGTCGCGACAACTTCATGCCATTGTACTGAAACTCATTTCCACACATTCATGTTATACTCTCAACTCATTCAATAAAGTTAATAATTCTTTCAGCTCACGACAATGTTCTTGCAGATCAAGTTAAACATTTGTCACTCCATATTAAGAAAACAATTCGCAAAAGATTTTACATGTATTATAGTTTGATGTAATTTAGGGCCTAAATTTATTTTGATTGTTGGGTAGCATCGAATTAAGTAAAGTATTACACGAAAATTGGTAAAATCACATTGCATAGAGTTTTTGGTACAGTCGATTTTGATCAAAAGTTGCTGTGTTTGAAATGTAGACAATATTCTGACTTTTCATTTGAAACCGAGCACAACGATAAATGTCAATTCGTTTTCGAGTCACTGGCGCTTCCATTTCCATCCCTGCGCATCGGGAATCATGTGGTCATATAAATCGTCAAATTTCATACTCATTTTAGCGACGAAGTATTGCTTTATTCATTACTGCATTAAAAATATCACCAAATAAATGTATTATAGTGAGTGGAAAATCTTGGAAGATGTCAAACTACTACGAAGACAAGTGATGCTGATTTTACACTGGACTGACTAAGAGGCAGTTTTCAGAAGTATAATAAGGAATTATATAGGACGCCATTGACTTACATGAATGTCATTTGCAAGAGATTATTGCAAATGAACCGGAATCAACGCTATCTTTGAGGTACGGTAGACGTTGAAATCTCACAATTGTGTGCGTTTTAATCAAACGAAAGCCTTATTTCATTTATTAATAAAGAATGACCTATGTTTCGAATCATAAGCTCATCTTCCAGTAAGTAACTGTTTCAAAAAATGACAACCAAGAAAAGATAAACGTACCAACTGCCGAAGATATGGAATGTTGACTTGAGCTTTAAAATTTTATATTTGAGATTCTAATCACATTATGTATGGATTCAAAAATTCTATAGTATTAATTACAGTAACTATCACAATTCTGACAAAATTATCTAGATTTTTTAATAGTTCCTTAGGAACAAAATGATTGGTTTTATTTATTTAAGAAGCCACAAAATGTTGCATCCATTTATCTACTACACTGTCGACGATGTCCTACTACGAAATTAAAATTTTATGCGTTGGTTGTTGATCATATGATGTTACAATATTTCACTAAACAAAACTGTACAGATATAAGTACGCAGTAACTGAAAAGTATAATGCACAAATGAAAAGAGAACAAGAACTTAAATGATGAAAAACGAATCACTAGTCTATGACAAACACTTTCAGTCGTAAGGCAATGTTGTTCGAACAGCTTCGAGTCCTCCCGCAGGCATGGGTGTGTGTGTGTGTGTGTGTGTGTGTGTGTGTGTGTGTGTGTGTGTGTGTGTGTGCGTGTGCGTGTGCGTGTGTGTGTATGTGCGTGTGTGTGTGTGTGTGTGTGTGTGTTGTTCTTAGTGTAAGTTGTATCAAGTAGTTTGTATGTCTATGAACTGATTACTATAGCAGTATGGTACAATAGTTTTACATACATTGTAACATTTTGAAGAAACAACAATAGTGCCACTTTCGATAGAGAACGTGCGGCAGAGTGCTCGCCCGCTCCCCGCCTCCCCTCTCTGTGCCTCGGCTGCAGCGACACGCAGCCCAGCGCAGGTGCAGGTCGCATCAGCGTCGCGCCCCCTCTACTGCCAGTCTGCGCGGCCCCATTAGACTGCGCTGTGCCGCCCGTCTCAATTTGCCTCCGATCAGCCACTGTGCTGCTTGGATGCGCACGTGGGACGTAGAATGAAACAATTCCATCACACTCCTTAGCGACGGATACTAAAGCGTGTACTATCACAGTATTATCCGTTCAATTTATAATGGCCATTTCTGCTGAAGGATCTGCGAACTGTCGACTTGTTCTATCATTTATTTCGTATGGCGTACGGGCATTATACTTACGCTCATTGGTACATATGCAACACTTAACAGAACTGTATATTCTGTTAACTCATTCTTGAACAGAAAAGCAATCGAAATGATTATTAAGAATATAAATGTATTGTTTTACGATAAAACAATGCTGCAGAATATTTGCAAAGAAAAAACATTACAGTCGTTTTTAATATATTCTTCTGAAGGAAAAATATGTGAACTGAAAAAAACCTGTAATGTTACTATGGAATAACTGGAGTGAATGCATAATACATTTTCTATTAATATATTTTTCTACAGAAAATTGTATGGAATTAAAATAAAATTATTTTGCAATGTAATGATTTGGTTTTGCGGGTAGCTGATAAAAATACATTTGCTGTTAATACTAAAATCTAAGAAATTAAAATATTGAGGTACAGGTTAATAACTAAAAGGAAGATGTCCCTGCTGCCAAGATGGACGCTGATGTAGATTTGTCATTCACCCTGCGAAGCCTTTGAGTAGTCGATGAAACCTGAAAATTATTTAAGTTTTCCTTATAAACGTACTTTGTGAGGACGTATATTTGCGTGATACCTATCCATTTCAGCAAACGCTCAGATTACGTAGCCGCACTGTGACAATAGCGTGAGTGTACAATGCGGCCGGCCGCAGTGGCCGAGCGGTCTGCGGCGTGCCAGTCACGGACTGCACGGCCGCTGTGGTCGGGAGTTCGAATCCCCCCTCGGGCATGGATGTTTGTGCCGTCTTTAATATAAGATAGTTCATAAGTTGTTTGTAAGTTTAAGGACTAATGACCCCTCAGTTAAGTCCCAAAAGCTCTACAAACATTTGAACATTTTTCTAGAATGCGGAGCCACGTGCCTCAATCGTGTACTGTCGAGTATTGTCGGACGCCTTCGGCCCTCTCTGGCCGTAAACAAAGTTTGATTCAGCGCGCTGCCGTCGACAATTGTAAAGTGAGTAGGAAGTTCTAGTCGCGACGTAACACGGCAGTTGAGTGCCCGATCTCGCTTTGTTGCGTATCACTGGCATAGCGAAAATGGCCGACTCTAGCGATGAGGTAGCCTCTAATCAATCTGTTAGTTATGAGACGGTAGAGGATGCGAAAAGAAAATTAAATGATGGAGTGTACATACTTGCAAATATGCTGAAGAAGAGAAAGAGTGGCGCCTGGGAAACGTTTGACGCAGTAGTGATCGATGCAGATGGAAAATACACGAAGTATGTAGGCCCCTGAACAGAAAACGGTTGTATTTTTGTCTATTCTACCTCTTCCATGATAAGACATAGACGCTCTGTCGAACAAAATCACAGGCCACGGAACTAAGTGTGGAGAAAGCTACCCCCGCCGCCCTTAACGAAACAAAATCTTATACATGATGGTACCCCTGTTATGTTTTAATAGAATTCGTATGTGAAGTACTTCCGCTATGTATCAGGCGCATCTTATGTAGACAGTGAACTTCCGCTAGAATTTTTAAGTACGCTCCGCCATGTACCACACGAGTCTTACGTAGCCATTGACCTTCCGCTAGTTTTGAATGTCAAGTGTGTAAAATTTCATTAAGATCGTAATAAAACTTTAGATTTTATAGGGTTGTTAACTTAAGTACCCTCCGCCACGTACCACACGAATCTTAGGTAGACAGTGACCTTCCGCTAGTCTTGACGTCAAGTGCTCCAAATTTCATCAAGTTAGAAATAATACTATAAATTTTGTAAACTATATTCGTGAAGTATCCTCCGCCATCCACCACGTAAATCTTATGTAGGCCTTGACCTTTATTTAGAATGTCAAGTGTGCAGATTTCATTAAGATCATGAGAAAAACGTAGATTGTAAGAAATTCTGTAACTGAATCACCCTCTGCCATGCACCACACGAATCCCTGCAAGAGTGACCATTCTCTTGTTTTCAAAGTGATGAGTGATCATTTCATCAAGTTTGGAATAAAGCAGGTGTAAATAAAACAAAATCATAGGTACATATCACATGTAAGTTGTATCTGTCGCGAAAATTCTGCGCGTCTTCTGTTAAGAGTCACAGGCTAGGTGTGGCTCTCCAGGCTCGTCTCGGCTCGTTTCGGCAGGATCTCTGTACCCGCTCGGCCCACTGTATCCGTTGCGCCCGCCGACCCGACCCGCCGGCCTCCTTGTGTTCCGTGTAACCGACAGCGCGGCTCGTGAGTCTGCTGCTGCTGCGGGTACCGCCAGGCCCGGCCAAGGCGGCGAGCCGCGTCGGCAAGCCCACGAGCGCAGCGGGCCGAGCAGGTGACGTCATAACGCCCGCTAGCGGGTTTTAAGCAACATTTCGAAGCCCGTTTCGGATCTCTACTGCGCAGAGGCCAGACAAACGTGTGGTTCCTGAAGAGGGGCAGCAGCCTTTTCAGTAGTTGCAGGGGCAACAATCTGGATGATTTACTGAGCTGGCCTAACATGGCTCACCTAACATGGCTTTGCCATGCAGTTACTGTGAACGGCTCAAAGCAAGGGGAAACTTCAGTCGTTAATTTTCTACTTTATGAATATATGATGATGGCATGCTCTTGGAAAAAAATATTTCGGAGGTAAAATAGTCCCTCATTCGGATCTCCTGGCGGGGAGATGTGATCATCAGGAAAGACAACACTGCCATTCTACGGATCGGAGCGTGGAATGTTAGATCCCTTAATCGAGTAGGTAATATAGAAAAATTGAAAAGAGAAATGGATAGGTTAAAGCTAGATATGGTGGGGTTACTGAAGTTTGGTGGCAGGATGAACAGGATTTTTGGTCAGGTGTGTACAGGTTTGTTGCTGTTGTTGTTGTTGTGGTCTTCAGTCCGGAGACTTGTTTGATGCAGTTCTCCACCCTACTCTATTCTGAGCTAACCTCTTCATCTCCTCAAAAGAAAGGCGCCCTACATCTATTTGAATCTGCTTACTGTATTCATGTCTTCGTCTCCCTTTGCGATTTTTACCCGCACATACTTCCCTCCAATGCTAAATTCACGATTCCTTTATGTCTAAGAATGTGTCCTACCAATCGATCCCTTCTTTTAGTCAAGGTATGGCATAGATTACGTTTCTCCCCAATTCTGTTCAGTACCTCCTTATTAGTTACGCGATCCACCCACCTAATCTTCAGCATTCTTCTCTAACACCACATTACAAAACCTTCTATCCTCTTCCTGTCCGCACTGTTTATCGTCCACGTTTCACCCCCATACAATTCTACACTCCAGACAAATGCTTTCAGAAAGGACTTCCTAACATTTAAACTAATATTGGATGTCAACAAATTTCGCTTCTTTAGAAACACTTTTCTTCCCACAGCCATTCTGCATTCTCTATCCTCTGTATTGCGACCATCATGTGTTATTTTATTGCCCAAGTAACAAAACTCATCTTCCACCTTTATTGTTTCGTTATCTAATCTAATTCCTTCAGCATCGCCTGATTTTTCTTAGACTGCACTCCATTATCCATGTTTTACTCTTGTTAATGTTCATCTTATATGCACCTTTCAACACACAGTCCAATTCGTTCAACTGCTCTTCCAGGTCCTTTGCTATCTCTGACAGAATTACAATGTCATCGGAAAAACGCAATGTTTTTATTTCTTCACCCTGAACTTTAATTCCTTCTCAAAATTCATCCTTGCTTTCCTTTATAGCTTGTTCAGTGTGCAAACTAAATAACATTGGATAAAGGCTACTCCCTCACCAACCTCTGCAACCCTTTCAAGCCCTTCAATTCTGATAACTGCTGTCTGATTTTTGTACAAGTTGTAAATAACCCTCTGTTCCCTATATTTTAATCTTGTTGATTTCAGAATTTGAAATAGTCTCTTCCAATCAACATTTTTCTTAAAGATGAGGGTATTTCCCCTGTCATACATCATCCGCACCAGGTGAAATAGTGTTGTCGTGGTTTGCTCTTCCAGAAACTACAGTAGTTCTGAGGGAATGTCATCTACTCCAGGAGCCTCGTTTCGACTTAAGTCTTTAAGCGCTCTGTCAAATTCTTCTCTCAGTATAGTATCTCCTATTTCATCTTCATCTACCTTCTCTTCCCTTCCTACAATATTGTCTGTAAGTTCATTTCCTTTGTAGATCCCCTCTACACTCTTTCCACCTTTCAATTTTCCCTTCTTTGCTGAGAACCGATTTTTCATCTGAGTTCTTTATATTCATACAGCTGCTTTTCTTTTTTTCCAAAAGTCTCTTTTATTTTCCTGTAGACGGTATCTATTTTCCCCATATTTAAACATTCTTCTACTGACTTGCATTTGCCTTCTAGCCACTCCTGCTTAGCTATTTGGCACTTCCTGCCAATCTCAGTTTTTAGTCGTTTGTACTCCATTTTCCCTGTTTCACTTACTGCATTTTCATATTTTTTCTTTTGATCAATTAAATTTAGTATTTCCTGTGATATCCATTGATTTTTTGTAGGTCTTTCCTTCCTACCTATTTTGTTCTCAGCTGCCTTTAGTGTTTCATCTCTTAATGCTACCCATTCCTCCTCCCTTCCCCTCCCCCTCCAGTTTCTGGCAATTGTTGAATAAAGCTCATTCTGAAATTCTCAATAACTTCAGGTTCCTTCAATTTATTGAGGTACAACCTAATCATTTTCTTACCTTTCTGTAGCTTTTCAGTTTCAGCATGTAGTTAATAGACAATAATACATTGTCAGTCTACATCTGCCCCTGGGTATGTTTTGCAGTTTAAAACCTGGTTCCGAAATCTATGTCTTACCCTTATAAAATCTATATGGTACCTTACGGTGTCTCCTGGTCTTTTCCACGTACATAACCTTTCTCATGATTCTTAAATCAGGTGTTTCTTAAGATTAAATTATTATCCGTGCAAATTTCTACCAGGCGGCTTCCTCTTTCATTCCTTTTGCCCAGCTGATATTAACAAGGCTATTTCACTCAATCATCCAGACTTGCCCCTGCAACTACTGAAAAGGCTGCTGCCCCTCTTCAGGAACCACACGTTTGTCTGGCCTCTCCACAGATACCCCTCCGCTGTGGTTGCATCTACGGTGCGGCTATCTGTATCGTTGAGGCACGCAAGCCATCCCACCTCGGCAATGTCTGTGATTCGTGGGGGCTATAAATACAAAATCAGTTGATGGCAACGCAGGAGTAGGTCTGATAATGATTAAGAAAACAGAAATACGGATAAGTTACTACGAACAGTATACTGAACGCATTATTGTAGCAAATATAGACACGAAACCAACACAGACCACAGTAGTACACGTTTATATGCCAACTAGCTCTACCGATGATGAGGAAATCGAAGAAATGTATAAGGATATAAAAGAAATTATTCAAACCATTAAAGGAAAAGAAAACTTTATTGTGATGGGGGACTGGAACTCGGTAGTGGAAAAGGAAAGAGAAGGAAATGAATTAGTTGGATATGAACTGGAGAAAAGGAATGAAAGAGGAGATCGCCTGGGAGAATTTTGTACAGAGCACAATTTAATCATAACAAACACTTGGTTTAATCATCATGCAAGAAGGCTATATATGTGTAAGAGACCAGGAGACACTGGGAGGTACCAGATTGATACTATAATGGTAAGGCAAAGGATTGTAAACCAGGTTTTAAACTGTAAGACATATACAGGGGCAGATATAGACTCTGACCATAATTTATTGGTTATAAAATGTAGATTAAAACTGATGAAAAGGCAGAAAGGTAGAAAATTAATGCAATGAAACCTGGACAAACTGAAGGAACCAGAGGTGGTTGAGAGTTTCAGGAGCATTAGGCAAGGGTTGGCTGTAACGGAGGAAAGTAATGCAGTAGAAGAAGAATGGGTAGCTCTGAGAGAGACCGTAGTGACGGCCGCAGAAGAAGAAGGCCTAATACAAATCCGTGGAGATACTGAAATTAATTGATGAAAGGAGAAATTATAAAAATGCATCTAGTGCAGAACGCAACAGGGCGTACAGACGTCTGAAAAATGGGGTTGACAGGAAGTGCAGACTGGCTAGGCAGGAGTGGCTTGAGGAGAAATGCAAGACCGTACAAGAATGTATAGCTAGGGGAAAGATTGATACCGCCTATACAAAAACAAAAGAGACACATACAGGCAAGAAAAGCAGTGGCATGAATATCAAGGACTCAGATGGAAAAACAGTACTATCAAAGAAGGAAAGCTGAAAGGTGGAAGGAATATATAGAAACCCTGTACAAAGGAAATAAACTTGAAGGCAGTATTCTAGAAATGGATGAAGTAGTAGAGGAACATGAAATATGAGATACGATACTGCGAGGAGAATTTGACAGAGCAAAAGATTTGAGTAGAAACTAGGCCCTCGCAGTAGACGATGTTCCGTCTCAACTGCCATCATCGTTAGGAGAGCCAGTCATGAATGAAGTGTTCCACCTGGTATGCAAGATGTATGAGACAGGGGAAATACCCTCAGACTTCAAAAATAATATAGTGATTCCAATACCTAAGAAATCAAGGGCCGACAAATGTCATGGTTACAGAACTATCAGTTTAAAAAGTCATGGTTGCAAAATACTGACACGAATTATTTACAGACCAATGGAAAAACTGATGAAATTGGAACTTTGGGAAGATGAGTTTGGATTTAAGAGAAATGTAGCAACACGCGACGCAATAATCACATTAAGACTTTTCTTATAAGATAGATTAAGGAAAGGGAAATCTACGATTTTAGCATTTGTGGATCTGAAAAAAGCTTTTGACAATGTTGACTGGAATACACTTTTTCAGATTCTGAAGGTAGCAGGAATAAAATATAGGGAGCGAAGAGCTACAGTTGTAGAATTGCCCCAATGTTGTTCAATCTGTACATTGAGCAAGCTGTGAAGGAATGCAAGGAGGAATTTGGAGAGGGAATAAAAACCTTGCGGTTTGCTGACGAGATGATAATTCTGTCAAAGTCAGCAAAGGACCTGGAAGAGCAAAATTTTAACATAAATTATTTACAGAAGGATGGAACAGCTGGTAGAAGCCGACTTCGGGGAAGATCAGTTTGGATTTAGGAGAAATGTAGGGGAGGCAATCCTCACTTTACGGCTTATCTTAGAAGATAGATTAAAGAAAGGCAAACCTACATTTCTAGCTTTTATAGATTTGGAGATAGCTTTTCACAATGTTGATTGGAAGAGACTATTTCAAATTCTGAAATCAACAAGATTAAAATATAGGGAACAGAGGGTTATTTCCAACTTGTACAAAAACCAGACAGCAGTTATCAGAATTGAAGGGCTTGAAAGGGTTGCAGAGGTTGGGAAGGGAGTAAGACAGAGTAGTAGCCTTTCTCCAATGTTATTCAGTTTGCACACTGAACAAGCTATAAAGGAAAGCAAGGAGGAATTTTGAGAAGGAATTAAAGTTCAGGGTGAAGAAATAAAAACATTGCGTTTTTCCGATGACATTGTAATTCTGTCAGAGATATCAAAGGACCTGGAAGAGCAGTTGAACGAATTGGACTGTGTGTTGAAAGGTGAATATAAGGTGCACATTAACAAGAGCAAAACATGGATAATGGAGTGCAGTCTAAGAAAAATCAGGCGATGCTGAAGGAATTAGATTAGATAACGAAACAATAAAGGTGGTAGATGAGTTTTGTTACTTGGGCAATAAAATAACATATGATGGTCGCAATACAGAGGATAGAAAATGCAGAATGGCTGTGAGAAGAAAAGCGTTTCTAAAGAAGCGAAATTTTTTGCCGCGGCAGAATAGCCGTGCGCCCAGCTGCGCTGCGCGTGGCCGTTCGACGTCGTGGGTTTGAGTCCTCCCTCGGGTATGGGTGTTTGTGTTGTCCTTAGTGTAAGTTAATTTAAGTTAGTGTAAGTAGCTTGTAAGCTTAGGGACTAATGACCACCGTAGTTAAGTCCCTTAGAGTTACAAAGATTTGAACATCTTTTTGGGAAATTTGTTAATATACAATATTAATTTAAATGTCACGAAGTCCTTCATGAAAGCATTTGTCTGGATTCTAAGCTAGTAAACGTGTACGAAAAGTTCACACAAAATGGTGATAGAATTTTTTCAACTGTGGTGTTTCAGACGAATGCTTGAGTAGATCGAGTAATTAATCGTTTCATTACTAGCGCAGTATTTAGCCGGCATCCACGTGTTGCTCTGTGTGTACGAGCGCCGTAGTTTGCCGGCGTCCACGCGATGCTCTGTTTCTGTAGGTACGAGCGTGTATAGACGGCGTATGCATAAATCTTTCTTCGAGCATTACAGGACACTGGAAAACAGTTATTAATTTTTTCAATGTTCGTAAAATTTGAAACTTCCTGGCAGATTAAAATTTTGTGCCGGAACCGGGACTCGAATCTGGGACCTTTGCCTTTCGCGGGCAAGCGCACTACCGACTGTGCTATCCCGACACGACTCACGATTCCGCCTCACAACTTTACTTCCGCCAGTACCTCGCCTCGCCTCCTACTTTCCAAACTTCACAGAAGTAAAGTTGTGAGGCGGCGTCGTGAGTCGTGTCGGGATAGCACAGTCGGTAGTGCGCTTGCCCGCGCACTAAGAAAAGAAGAGCTGTATGTAGTACTTGAGGAAAAGAAGCGGAGATAATTGAAACCATTAACAGTGAGTATGAAATATGGGGTCAACGGCCGTGCCGCAGTGGATACATCGGTTCCCGCTAGATCACCGAAGTTATGCACTGTTGTGATTGCCTAGCACTTGGCTGGTTGTCCGCCAGAAAACACGTGCTCTCTCTCTCCGGCTCGGCGGCGTGTGTACGTCTCGGCACCGGCCTCCTTGGCTTCGTGGGAGCGGTCTCCGCTTCGCTTGGCTGCGCTTTATACAATTTCATTAATTCGGTGAGTGAAATGGCATTCAATCCACTTCGAAATCGTACGGTGCAATGCACTTTTGATCGGAAGTCGTTACGGCCGACCGGTTTTGAAATACGTTCATGGATTCGGGATACGCTTCGTTTGCCACGGGAAATAGTACTAGGACTGCAAATTGACTTCTACTTGTATTCAGTGTTTTTGAAATTGTCGGATGATGACGTTTGTGAAAAGGTTGTGTCCGAAAATGACGGGGTTCGGAAATTTAAACACGTGGATGGCTCTATTAGTGACGTCCGTGTACAACACCCTGGGCAGGGAGTTCGTGACGTACGGGTGTTCAATGTACCTTTCGAATGTCCTAATTCAGTGATTGAAACTGCTTTACGTCCGTACGGTGATGTTGTTGCAAATGGTATTATCAATGAAAAGTGGTCGGATCCGTATTACTATCAAGTGGACAGCGGTGTTCGTACTGTGAAGGTCAACCTACGGAAACATATCCCGTCTTACTTGATTATCGGTGGTAGTCGGGCGTTTGTTTCATACCCTGGACAACCGCAAACTTGTGGGATTTGTAATACGGTAGGACACCTTCGTGGTGACTGTCCAAACAAAGGTCGGCGCCCTGTGCAGTTGCCCGGGAACCCACGGTCGTTACTGGAGCACAGTCAGAACCGTTATTCAGTGACGTTGTGGAAGGGCTTGCTTCACCGCGTCCGGAGATGTCGGGAGATTGGTCAGTGGGGGTGGAGGCACCAGTTTTGAATCTTGTCCCACTTGTCGAATCTGTGAGTGAAGAACCCGCCACTGTTCAAGAATCGATGGAGGTTGTTTCGCAACCCGAGGTTCCGTTTGCTTCTCAGTCAGGTGATGGGGAATCGGAAGTGCGAGTCGCGACAAAGAAGAGGAGGAGCCGCAACAAGACGTCGAAGGAAACGTCGCCTACGGACGACAGTAGCAATGAGGGCGAACAGTCGACTTCTGACTCCACAGTTTTCGCAAAACCCATCGGCGAACCCCGTAGGAGCGAACGCAAGGATACGCGCAAAAGTCAGCGCTCTCCGAGTGTCGAAGTGCAGACCTCGGGCAAGAGGAAGAGCGAGGACGAGGCGGCCGCGGTGTCTCAGCGCTTCGCACAGTGACGTCACGCGGGACTCGGGCTCGGCTAGCGCGGCAGCCGCCGGCCTGCCGGTCGTAAACATCACGCCGATGGACTGGGCGCAGGATCACCAGCGTGGCTTGGCGGCGGACCCCGCCCAAGAACTCTAGTTTTTCGTTGTCCTCTCTGAACCTTTGTATGTGTTCTATTGTGCGCGGGAATGTTTGCACGGTCACCACTGTCAATATTAACAAGATCGAGAGTGCACATAAACTTGAGTCCCTAATAGATTTTTTAACAGTTATTAAGGCAGATGTTGTCTTTTTACAAGAAGTGAAGATCGTTGAAGTTGAGTTTGTGCCAGGTTTTAATTCAATTTTAAACCTTGATCCAGAAACACTTTGTGGCACTGCAGTTTTAATTAACCAAGTATGGGATTTTAGAAATGTTGTTAAACTACCGGATGGTCGAGGCATTGCGTGTACTGTAGAGGACGTGTTATTTGTCAATGTCTACGCCCCGTCAGGTACAGATAACCGTCACGCACGTGATCAGTTTTTTGCTGCCGACGTTTGCCCGTTGCTCACTGGACACAATAGCACCACGGTACTGGGCGGCGACTTTAATTGTGTAATCGATGACGCGGACCAGCAACCTCACCCGCACAAATGCTCGTCATTGCAGGCTTTAATTGACGATCTTAGTTTTGTGGACTCGTGGCGTCAACTCCACCCTACTTACACGGAGTTTACGCACTTTTATGTGACGGGACAGAGCCGACTTGACCGTATTTATGTGACGAGAAACTGTGCGCCTAACATATTTAGTGTCAGCGCACAACCCTTGGTGTTTTCTGATCGCAGTGCCTATACTTGCCGTGTTACGTTGCCACATTTGGTGAAATTAAAACGACCCGGACTTTGGCGGTTCCATGTCCAGCATTTACAAGATGCTGTTCTTCAGATGGAAATCGAGCAAACCTGGATTCATTGTTTAGAAAAGCGCGCAAACTATCGTACTGTAATAGATAGGTGGATGAATAGTGCTAAACCCACACTGCGTAGTACTTTGCAAACTTACAGTGCAGAGAAGGCGTTTTGGCGTCGAAAGACTATTGAGTTTTACCTTCAGTGCTCGAAAGATGCTGTCCGTGCAGATCTCCGCAATGCAAGTGACTTTTTGCCACGGCTTAAGCGCATCAAAGCGCAACTTTTGTAGCTACAGCGAGCTCAGTCGGAACGTACAATCATCCGTAGTCAACCTGACGGCAATATCCCTGGTGAGGCACCATCTGTTTATCACATAACGCGGGAAATGAAACGCCGGAAGCAATGTCAGTTGCCTTTTTTGCAATCAAGTAATGGAGACCGTCTCACTACGCATGCTTCGATGTTGTCAGAGGCACATCGTTATTTTACCGCCCTATTTCAAAGTGCAAACATAGACGATGCTGCGATTCACGCTCTTCTACACGGCCTCCCACATCCTCTCGCGCGGGTTGATAGGATGGCTCTATACGAACGTTTCACGGCAGATGAGGTTCTTCATGCACTTAAAACCAGCGCCAAAGGCAAGGTTCCTGGGGCTGACGGTCTGCCTCCTGAATTTTATTTGCGTTTCTGGAATTTGTTGGGTGACACACTTACGGACATTGTCAATGAAATCGTTAACGGCGTTGCTGTTCCTGCAGCCTTTCTAGAGGGCGTCATTGTTTTGTTGCCGAAGGATGTTCGCAAATGTGACGCAGCTCACCTGCGGCCGGTCACTCTTTTAAATGGAGACTATAAGTTGGTTGCTCGTTGTTTTGCTGCTCGACTACGTACTGCTTTGACGAAGGTGATCAGCGAATATCAGTGTTGTGCCGTTCCGGGCAGAACAATTTTCGATGCGTTACTCACATATAGGGACACGATTGCATTTGCTGCGACAACACAAACGCCTTTAGCAGTGTTATCCGTTGACTTTGCTAAGGCATTCGATAAGGTGAACCATGAATATCTGCGGAAGGTGATGTTCAAACTTGGTTTTGGCACAAAATTTATTACCGCCATTATGCACCTGCTGACAAATTTCACCTCACGAATAATGATCAATGGTTGTCTTTCAGACCCGGTGAAGCTACACAGTTCCGTGAAACAAGGCTGCCCCTTTCTATGGGTTTGTTTGCCATCGCGTTGGACCCCTTTCTCCGAAAACTGACCTCCATGTGCCAGGGGATAACGGTGGGAGGCGCGCGGGTTGTGTGCCGCGCGTACGCGGACGACCTCGGACTGTTCGTCAGCAGGTGGGACGGCGTCGACGTGGCGTAGTCGGTGCTGCAGCTGTATCGCCGTGCTTCAGGCTCCGACGTCAACCGACGCAAGACTGTGCTGCTTCCGATACGACCGTCCTCTGTGCAGATACGTAGACCTTGGTTTACGATCAGTGACAAGCATACCATCTTAGGTGTTTCCTTTCAAGCCAACCTACAAAGGACGACGTCTTACACCTGGCGTCTTCTACTTAACTCTATTAGGGCTATAGCAAAGTTGCATTCCCGTAGGTATCTCGCATTGGGACAAAAAGTGCTTCTCATTAATGGTTTGTTGTTGTACAAGGCGTGGTTTTTGGCGCAAGTTTTTCACCTACCTAAGGAAATAGGTAGAGCAATCGCGCAGGCAGTATATTGGTTGCTTTGGAGAGGAGAGATTTTCAAAGTCTCTCACGCGACCTGCACGTTGCCACCGGCAGAGGGAGGACTTGGACTGATCGACCTGCCGGCTAAGTGCGCCGCGCTGTTAGTACACCGTACACTCGCCGTCTGTGAGAAACACCCCCGCGGACCTACGGCTGAGTTCTTCCGTATCCATCAACCGGAATCACAGGTCGCTCCACTTAACCCGATGGCAATTCCTTTCCGGTTAATGTACGTGCGCCAATTTTTCATGCAGAAGAGTTATATTCCACCTGAATACTTCGAGCCATGCAATAGGACAGCAAAGAAATTTTATGAAGCAGTTAGAGAAAACCCGTCGCCTAACAAGTTTGAAGTTCGGAACCCACGATGATTGTGGAAGATCGCGTGGCAGAACATCTCGGCCCGATATCTCTCCCCGCATGTCAAGGCTACCTGGTATAAAATCGTCAACAGAACTGTCGCGACTAACGCTCGGCTGCATACGATAAAACATTCTCCGTCTGACCTGTGCGATACCTGCTGTGGAGTTGACACTGTGGAACACCGTGTCACATGTCCCCGCTTCAAACTGACGTGGGATATTGCTCGTGAGATGTTGCGCATCGTCAATCGCAATACCGCTAATTGTTTTGATGCCACTACAATACTGGTTCCGGAATTCAACCAGTTCCCCGCAAGTAAACGGGCGGCCACTACCTGGATCGTCGCGCATGTGACGTAAGCCATCTTTCATCTACAACTTACCGATGCGACTCAATTCCTCATGTTTTTGTGGGAACAACATCAGTATATTAGAGGACACATACATTATCAAGAGACTTTTCAAAACTTCATAAAAATATCTCTCACTACTGTTTTTCATAATCTTGTTAACGCTTCGTGGAGTTTGTGGCGGACTGATGAGGGGAAGGTGAGGGAAACCTGGACTGTGCTGATACTTCGGGTTTTGAAATTGCATTATTGTTTAACTGTGACATTTGTTTGCTTTTCGTTTGTGATTCTAGGAATAGTTCAGAACTATCGGATGTCATCGTGTCTCCTCTAGATGGAGGATGCTTTTTATAAACTGTTTTGTGTGACTTGTTTGCCACATGTCATCGGAATTGACTAGGAAGCTGTGGAATAGCAGATATGATTCTAATTTTCGAACTTTTAAGAAATTACATGCCGCGTCATTGTTCTGCAAGAGAGAAAAGAAGACACTTTTGATTTACCCGTTTGGTTGTTCGCTACGGTGAACATTAAATTTAATTGTTCATTATGTGGAGTGTTATACTGTAATTAGTTGAAAAGTACACGTCTTGCAGGTAAAATTTCCGTTATGTTTGTGACAGCGGCGAAGAAAATTATCTCCTTTTCTTTTTTCACGATTAACCCTGTTCGATAAAGAAACGAAATTAGCCACCTAGGACTGCCATTCCCACAAGAGGAAAATGTTGTATTTCTTTGTTATTATCTTCCTATTTACTTTCTAGTTTTTGATTGTTTCTTCAGTTACTACTATTTTTCCCACCTCCCGTACCGGCAGTCAACGGCACCATATGAAAGCACTAGAAGCTCGCCGATGAAGGCAAAACTTGGAGAGTGTAACGACGGGGTGTAGGGGAGAAGGGAACCAAAAAAAAAAAAAAAAAAAATAAAATAAAAAAAAAAAAAATAAATAAATAAATAAAGTGCTGTTGGCAAGCGGAGTGCCAACTCCGAGGCCAACTGAGGAGCTACTTGATTGAGAAGTAGCGCTTCCGTACACGAAAACTGACATAAGGGTCGGAAGTGCGGGGCGCTGACCACGTCCCCCTCCATACCGCATCCGGTAACGCCTTCGGGAAGAGGATGACACGGCGGCCGATCAGTACCCAGTGGGCTTTTCGAGGCCTGTCGGACGGAGAGCGAAATATGGACTTCAAAAATATTTGTGCCTAAAATAAATAAGTTTGCGTCAGAAAGTTCAGTGATTCAAGTAAATATATCTTGATCAGCGAAAATCTTAGATTACTTTCAGCTTTTCGCCTCTGATCTTGTTGTATTAATTGCAAATAGAACAAACTACCATTGGTCTGGTATCCCGGCACGATATGTTTGAGAGCCCGCCAAACCACATGGACTATGACAGCAGCTGTTAGGCGGCGCGCACAACCTACTAGCGCTGCCATCGCCACTAGAGCGCTACACGCCGTGGCGCGCCTACCGCGCCGGTCATCTGCGCAGAGCCGCACTATATAGGGCCCGGAGCCACAGCTCGCTCCTCAGTCTTGTGTTGACTGCGCTCAGCTTACTTTCGGTATTCAGTGGTTATCAGGCTTCGTACTTGCTCCATCCCGGTTCCGATTGGCTTGCGTTTTAGTCTTCGTTTTCTATTAGTTGTTATCATTGTTTGTCGTCTCGTGGAGTGTTTCTCGTTAGCGGCGACGCTTGATCGGTCGGTCGTCGCTAATCGCTCCCGACCCAGTCCGACCGTCGGTCACTATAATTGCTCTCGGAAAGATAATAGTAACATAATGAATTCAGAAGGAACTTGACTAGCCAAACTATACCGCCTTTTGCCGTATCATTTTTAATGGTGTGCATCAAGAAATTGTCTTTAGTAGAATATCGGAGTGAATACAAATTTCTGCGTAGTGATAGTTTTGGAGAAGTAATGACTAGACACCGCTATTTCAAATTATTAAGTATGCTACATTTCAACCATGATGTATGTTCTACTAATGATCGTTTGTATAAAATAAGGAACGTGATTGATTTATTACGAAAAAAAAAATTCATCAGCCATTTAAACCAGTCCAAAAGCTGTGCACAGACGTAAGTTTACTGTCATATAAAGGGCTGTTATCTTTCGAACAATACACCCCGTGAAAAGAAGTAGATCTGAAATGAAATATTTCGTTCTCTGTGACTGTGAGACAGGATTTTATAAGATTTAATTGTTTATGCCGGATCACATATCCTGGTGGATACCAAAAGTAAGGATATTGGAAAGTCGGGAGCAATAGTTGATGCACATATGAAGCCCTATTTAGGAAAGGGCTATACCGTTTACGTAGATAATTGATATTCCAGTTCAGCTTTATTTAGAATGCTGTGCAATAATTGCACTAATGCGTGCCGGACCGTAAGAAAGAGAAGGAAAGGAATGCCTAAAATTGATGAATGTTTAATGACGAGAGGAAACCTCTCGATCATGCAAAAATTTAATAAAGTGGATGGATAAACAAGAAGTCTATATGCTTTGTACCATCCACTCGGATGAATTTGATACAGTAATCAAGCATGGTGGGTAAAGGTTACCCATAAGCCTATTGGATTACAATAATTCAATGGATGCAGTTGATAAAGCTGACATGGTCATAAGCACTGAGGAATTAACATGCAAATCTCTGAAATGGTATCGCAAATATTTCTTTCACTTGTTGAAGATTTGTGTGTAGAATGTCTATTGCCTTTATAAACACAAGGTATAGAATCGGTATCCATGGCAAAATTTCAGTTGGAGTTAATCAGGGAAATACTGGAAAAGTACCAGTGAAATAAAAAACCTCAACATGCAACAATCATCCACTGAGATTAAAAGAATTTTTTTTTCCATCGGTTAACAAATTGGAAGGAAGAAACCTAAATGGAAAGTGTGTTGTTTGCAGTGCTAACGACAGAAGACTCAAAAAATGTTCAAATGTTTTTTAAGCTAATGGGACTTAACTACGGGGTCATCAGTCCTTAAACTTACAAACTACTTATGAACTACCTTATACTAAGGACGGCACAAATATCCATGACCGAGGGAGGATTCGAACCCCCGACCGTAGTGGCCGTGCAGACCGTGACTGGAGCGCCTCAGTCCCCTCGGCCACCGCGGCCGGCAACAGAAGACTAGAATCTAACTATGTGTGTACAATTGTAATGTGGGTTTGTGTGTTGACCCTTGTTTTAAAATTTATCATACTGAATTACATAATTCATAATATTTTAATGGTGCGCCTCGGTTGCACAGTGGTAGAGTGCCAGACTACAAATACAAAGGTGGCGGGTTCGATCCCCGCCAGGTCCTAGGATTTTTATCTGTCACTTTCCACTTCTTTCACCTCTGGCAGTATTGCTCATGTGAAAAATACCGAGTAGCACCGTGGTTCGGAACCCACGTTAAACTGTAGGTCCCCCTATAACTGGCTGGGTAAGTCAGTTCGAAGGTCGGAGGAAGGCAACGGCATACCACCTCCAAACAGGACCATGCCTAGTAAAGCACTGTGGTGTTCAAATCAATCTTCGGATTGTTGACTGCTTTTAATATTTTAATGAACGTAAATTGCATTTTAATTTATAGTACTTCAAAATCTTCAAATATATTGTTATGTAACACGTAAATAAGGTAACTACACACGAGCTTAGTGACGTGCATGTCTATAATTGGCGACACGGTGCACCGCTCAGTGGCATCAGTGTAGCGTTCAGTGGCGCTACTCCAGCGGACCACACTGCCGTTACCAAAGGCTTCATAACGAGCTACTGGACACAACTGGGCTGTCTCATCTAGACTGTATGGTACACATTCTCAGACATTAAGGAACCGTCAATTTAGCACTGGAGTGAAGTGTCTAGGATAAAATTCGCAGAAGGAGACCGAGAGACGATTACATCTACATCTACATAGATACTCTGCAAATCACATTCAAGTGCCTGGCAGAGGGTTCATTAACAACTTTCATAACTTTTCTCTACCGTTCCATTCTCTAATAGCGCGCGGGAAGAAAGAACACCTAAATCGTTCCGTTTTCGATCTGATTTCTCTTATTTTATTCGGATGGTCATGTCTCCCTAAGTAGGTGGGTGCTAGCAAAATATTTTCACATTCAGAAATGAAAGTCGGTGATTAAAACTTCGCAAACAGATCACGCCGCAATGAATAACGTCTTTCTTTTAATGATTTCCACCCCAATTCTTGCAACATTTCCGTGACGCTTCCCCCCCCCCCCCACATGTTTCACATGTTTGTATAGCTTATGGGACTTAACTACGGGGTCATCAGTCCCTAAAATTACAAACTACTTATGAACTAACTAAGCCTAAGGACGGCACAAATATCCTTGCCCGAGGGGGGATTCTAACCCCCGACCGTAGTGGCCGTGCAGACCGTGACTGGAGCGCCTCAGTCCCCTCGGCCACCGCGGCCGACGTTTCCCCCCCGTAACGTGATAAAACAAAACGAGCTTCCCTTCTCTGAACCTTATCAATGTCTTCCGTCAGTCCCACCTGGTGAGGGTCCCACAAGGGGCTACAGTACTCCAGGAGAGGACGCACAAGTGTGATGTAGGCAGTCTTTTGGTGGAGCTGGTGCATCTTCGAAGCGTTCTGCCGATGAAACGTAACCTTTGGTTCGCCTTCCCCACAATATTTTCTGTGTGTCCTCTCCAGTGAAAGTTGTTCATAATTGTAACTCCTAGGTATTTGGTAGAATCTACGACCTTAAGGTTTGACTGATTTATCGCATAATTAAAGTTCAGCGGATTTCTTTTAGTGGTCATGTGTATAACTTCACACTTTTCTTTATTTAGTGTCAATTGCCAATTTTCGCACCATGCAGAAATTTTGTCTAAATCGCTTTGCAGTTGCTTTTGAGCCTCAATTGACTTCACTAACCGATAAACGACAGCATCATCCGCGAACAGTCTAAGGGAGCTATTCAGATTGTCTCTTAAATCGTTTATAAACACGAGGAAGAGTAGGGGACCTATAACGCTTCCCTGTGGAACGCCAGATGTCACTTCTGTTTTACTCGATGACTTACCGTCAATTACAACGAACTGTGTTCTTTCTGATAGGAAATCGTGAATCCAATCGCACAATGGGGGAGATATTCCATAAGCACGCAATTTCATAAGAAGCCGCTTGTGGGGTACAGTGTCAAAAGCCTTCCTGAAATCCAGAAATATGGAATCGATTTGAGATCCCTTGTCGATGGCACTTAACACTTCATGTGAATAAAGGGCAAGCTGTGTTTCGCAAGAGTGATACTTTCTGAATCCGTGTTGACTACTGGTTAATAGGTCGTTCTCTTCGAGGTAGTTCATAATATTCGAACAAAGTATATGTTCCAAAATCCTACTGCAAATCGACGTCAATGAGATAGGCCTGTAATTTTGGGGATCACTCCTATTGCCTTTCTTGAATATTGGAGTAACTTGGGCAACTTTCCAGTCTTTGGGTACGGATCTTTCGCTGAGTGATCGGTTGTAAATTATAGCCAAGTACGGAGCTATTGCATCAGCATACTCTGAGAGGGATCTAGTTGGTATACAATCTGGCCCGGAAGATTTATTTTTGTTTAGTGACTTAAGTTGTTTTACTACTCCAGGAACATCTACTTCTAAGTTTCGCATGCTGGCAGCTGTTCTTGGATTGGATACTGGAGTGTTCACTTCGTCTTTGGTGAAAGAATTTCTGAAAGAAGGTTCAAAGGACGTAGTCTGCCGTTCTTATTCGGACATGAAGAGGCTCGCACCGGATAGGGTTGCCTGGAGAGCTGCATCGGATCAGACTTTGGACTGCAGGCCACCACAGTAACAACGAGGAGTTTATGCACCAGATACAAGCTACTAAAGGTATCGGTTTATCACTTTGAAAATCATAAGAGCTGATAAGCAGCTGTAGTGTAACTTACCTCAGTAATGATAACGCCTGGCCGCCTGTTGCTTCTGTAAGCATCTTGCAGAGATCTCTCGATAGCAGTTTGCATATCTTTGTGGAACTGCAGCTCCTCCGGCGGCAGTTTCACTGGTGTATTGTTGATTTCCTCTTCCTTTGCCTGAAAGAAAGAAAAATTAAGTTATTTTTCGCACTCATATTAGGATAAGGTGGTACAAATTCGATACAGGTACAATATTAATCAACATAAATTTCCGCGCTATTTGTCAGTCTCGGAGTGTCTCGTTGTGTGGCATTGTAGCGTAACATGTTTCTACAACTCCTCCTGTCTTTTCCAAGAATATACCACTTTGTGCTTAGGAGAGATAAATTGTTTCACGTTAGGAGGTAAGTGAAGCTACGTAGTCTAACGAGCTCTTATAAATTTTCTATTTGAGGGTGACTAGATTCTCTACCCAAAATGCAATGTTTGGTACAACGAAGTATGCGTTGGTGCCTGACGGAAAAAGTGCTTTTCATGTGGAAGATGCCCTTAGTCAAAATTCTACTAGGAAGTGATCAGAATTGTACCTAGTGTGGTACATTTTCGATCGATTTTTCTCAATTCTGTAACTTTTGTGTGTGTCTATACCGACATTTGTAATTGTCTAATATTTGTATTACATATTAGTTAAACATCCAAGAACAAGTGCTATAATTAAAATTACATCTTTTCTCAATGTATTTCCAGTTACAATAACATTTGTCCGAAATGATCGAAATTGTACCACCTTACCCTATTGAAAATGTAGCTGTTATAATTAAAAACGAGGAGAAATATCTGGATGATACTTTGTAACATATTTATTTCCGAAATTCTTACGTACGGAAATAGCAGGGCTTAAATATTCTCTGTCAAGCTGCTTTTGTTTAGGTTTTCTGTAAGTTTCCTAAATGAGTAGAAAAACTGCCTTTCAAATGTATCCGATCGTTCTCCTTTACTTGATGATGATGGTGATGTTGATGAAGATGATAATTAGTGGATTAGGGTGATATACAGCGAGGAAAACGGCATCTTCGCGAAGTACGCTCAGAAGAGAACATGCTAAACCGAATTAAATCGCATATAGGTATTGATAATAGACACTTTCTCTTTTCTAGTAGATAACATTATAACTACAATTTCACTACAGAGTTAGCCGGCTGCAGTGGCCAAGCGGTCTGCGGCGCGCCAGTCACGGTCTGCACGGCCGCTGCGGTCGGGAGATCGAAACCTCCCTCGGTCATGGGTGTTTGTGTTGTCCTTAGCGTAAGTTAGTTTACGTTAGTAAGTAATTAGTGTGAAAGTCTAGCGACTCATGACCACGAAGTTTGCTCGCTTACGACCTGACACACATTAGAACATTTTTTGAACGAACAGAGTTGAAAGGTGACAGATGGGAGTGCCTGGGTCATTGGTTAAAGGCTGGTCGATACGCTCCGCGACCTTGTTGTTATGGTCTTCAGTCCGGAGACTGGTTTGATGCAGCTCTCCACAATACCCTATCCTGAGCAAGCCTTTTCATCTCCTCATAAGAACGACAACCCACATCCACTTGAATCTGTTTACTATACGCGTCTCTTGGTCTCCCTCTGCGATTTTTACCCCACACACTTCCCTCCAATGCTAAATTTACGATTCCTCGATGTCTAAGAATGTGTCCTACCAAGCGATCCCTTCTTTTAGTCATAGTTGCCAAAAATTCTTTTTTCTCACCAATTCTGTTCCGTACCTCTTCATTAGTTATGCGATCTACCAACCTCATCTTCAGCATTCTTCTGTAGCACCACATTTCAAAAGCCTCTATTCTCTTCCTGTCCGCACAGCTTATCATCCATGTTTCACTCCCATACAAGGCAACACTCCACACAAATGCCTTCAGAAAAGACTTCCTTACAATTAAATTAATATTCAATGTTAGCAAATTTCTCTTTTTCAAAAATGCTTTTCTTCCCATTGCCATTCTGCATTTGAAATCCTCTGTACTGCGACCATCATTTGTTATTTTACTGCCCAAGTAACAAAACTCATCTACCTCCTTTATTGCTTCGTTACCTAATCTAATTCCTTCAGCATCACCCGATTTTCTTAGACTGCACTCTATTACCCTAGTTTTTCTCTTGTTAATGTTCATCTTATAAGCACATTTCAGCACACTGTCCATTCCGTTCAATTGCTCTTCCAGGTCCTTTGCTGTATAGGACAGAATTACTATGTCGTCGGCAAAACGCAATGTTTTTAATTCTTCCCCTTGAACTTGCTAACTCAGGACATCACAAAACCTCGTAAAACAGGAGCTACACTCGCCTCAGAAACAGTTAAAATAAGGGGTAGTTTCTGTAAGAGATTAAAATCTTCCCCTATACCATTATATAAACCACTCGCAGCTATAATAAGTTATGTCGTATAGAGAGCGGTGCTCCACACTGATGAAACACTGGTGGTGCATCGCGACGTAAGAGAAATGGGTAACATACTACATCTACATCTACATACACACTCCGCAATTCACCGTAAGGTGCGTGGTGGAGGGTACACTGTACCACTACTAGGCATTTCCTTTCCTATTACACTCCCAAATTGAACGAGGAAGAAAAGAATGCCTATATGCCTCCGTACGAGCCCTAATTTCTCCTATCTTGTCTTTGTGATCTTTACGCGAAATATAAGTAGGCGGCAGCAAGAACGTACTACACTCAGCTTCAAATTCCGGCCCTCTAAATTTACTTAACAGAAATTCACGAAAAGAACGTCGTCTTTCTTCCAGCGATCCCCAATTGAGTTGCCGGAGCATTTCCGTGACACTCGTGCATTGGTCGAACCTACCGGTAAGAAATCTAGCTGCTCGTCTCTGAACCGTCTCTATGTCTTCCTTTAAACTGATCTGCTGCGGGTCCCAAACACTTGAGCAATACTCAAGACGTTGTCGTAAAAGCGTTTTATACGCGGTCTCCTTTGCAGGTGAAGTATATATTCCCAAAATTCTCCCAATAAACCGAAGTCGGCTGTCCGCCTTACTCACAACTGTCCTCACATGCTCGTTCCATTTCATATCGCTCTGCAATGTTACGCCTAGATATTTGAACGAAGCGGCAGCATCAAGAAGATCACTACTAATGCTGTATTCGAACATTATAGGATTGTTTTTTCTACTCATGCACATCACCTTACATTTTTCTACATTGAGAGCTAGCTGCCAATCTTCGCACCAACCAGAAATTTTATCTAAGTCATCCTGTATGCTATTACAGTCAGTTACAGACGACACCTTTCCAGATACCACAGCATCATCAGCAAACAGCCGCAAATTACAACTTACTCTGTCCATCAGATCATTTATATAGATGGAAAATAATAGCGGTCCTATGACACTCCCCTGGGGCACGCCTGACGATACACTCTTCTCTGATGAACACTCGCCGTCGAGAACAACGTACTGGGTTCTATTACTCAGGAAGTCTTCCAGCCAGTCACAAATCTGTGAACCTACTCCATAAGCTCGTATCTTCGTTAGCAGTCTGCAGTGTGGCACCGCGTCGAACGCCTTTTTGAAGTCGAGAAATACACAATCCGTCTGTTGCCCTTCGTCCATGGCTCGCAAGATGTCATGTGAGAAAAGGGCAAGCTGAGTTTCACATGAACGATGTTTCCTAAACCCGTGCTGATTCATGGAAAGAAGCTTCTCCGTTTCAAGGAAATTTACTACATTCGAACTGAGAATATGCTCCACTACTCTGAGATGTGTTAGCGTTCCTTCTCCATCTGGTCGTGAGAGGGCGAGGTTAGGTAAGGAGTCACGAAAGGCGTTACTGAACGTATCTTATGATTAGCATATTACTCCTCTCGTTGAGGCACTGAACCTCCCACGAACACAGGGTCTTAAAGCTCTCAAATGTTGTAAAGGCCAGCAGGAGACGGAACTGAGCCAGCCTCCTTGGCCGCTCCATTACCTAGTTCATTTCTTCTGATCCGTATTTTTCTTTGAATCCAGCAGAAAATCATTTCCTTGTCTTTTTTCTACAAGAAAGTGGTTTTCTGATAACTAATATTCTGAAACTGCAGCGTAGACACAGGAAAGGTGACAAAAGCAAAATTAATTTTAAATTTATAAGCCTAGAAAATATATTAAGACGATGATGAAAATAGTGGTCGGACCGATAGAAACAATAATAACAGGCGTACAAGCGACATATCCCCAGAACAAAACTGCACTTGGACAACACCTGACGGAACACAAACATACTGTAACTAACCTAGGCTACAATATAATGTCGTACACACTGCCTCAATGGGCAGTCTGCTAAAGCTTTTGCCGCGGTGAAGTAGCCGAGCGGTCTAAAGCGCCTTGCTGCGGAGTGCGTGGTTGCTCAAAGTCAAGGTTCGAGTCCTCCCTCGGACATGGTTGTGTGTGTTGTCGTTAGGTTAGTTTAAGCAGTTTGTAAGTCTAGGGACTGATGACCATTGCAGTTTGGTCCAACAGGTTTACAAACGTTTAAACAGTAATAGTAACAAATTAACGAGAGTAGGGAACAGCATCCAACCAAACTTCTGAACGGACAAACCGAATTTACGGCGAACTCTTGTTTTTCATTGCGTGTCAGTTATTTTAGCCGTTTCATATAACGATGTTGCTAATTTGTTCATTGCTTTCTGTTCTGACTTTGAACCGCGCACGTACTGTTTGCTCTGTTTTGGCGAGCCCACTGCACCTGTGGTTTATATTTCGTCACGTGACATGCTGCTTTCAAATAACTTTACCGTACACGTCACCGACAACCACTTCCTTCACTTACTGTAAACCTTTGTTTCAGCTTTAGCTCTTTTATTAACTGCGTTGTTTGATTCTTTCCAATTTTGTTTCATTAATTTGCATTTTTTCGTGAATTATTTTGTTATGTGTAGATCCTTAAGACAATATTTCTGAATTGTATTATGCCGCTACTTTTAAAATAATTGATTGTGAATAGGAGATTATAAAATGATTATATCGAAATGTACCAATACTAGAAATCTTTCACGTAAACACAATATGAAGGCAGCACGAGATTCCCAGACGTTACTTAATATTCTTGTGAGTTCTTCAACTTTTACTATTTCATGAACATACATAATTAATTAACCACAAAAATCCGGCCATACAGTCGCAAGCCAGCATCCAACATGATGCTTAAAATGTTATTGTAACATGATCCATCTGAAGATGAACCTAAAAAAGTTCGAAAACCGGTTCATGGAATAAACATCATTTCAAGAAAAAGTGACTGGTGCATTTTTCTTAAATCATATAAGTAATTTTACTTAGTATTGTGAAGTAGTGAATTCGAATATGGGCATGGTTCCTGAACTTCACTAATAACTTGTTTAATACTGCGTTGCTATTTTAGTAAATGGTCTAATAATAGTATCAATAGCTTTAAATCGGATATAGTGCTTTGTGTTTCTGTAATTAGCTTAAATATGGCTGGTGGTCATTATTTAAGGGTGTAACTTGGATTCAGTAGTATATGACGTCTAGAAGTTATTTTAGGGTGAGAAGTAGTGGGTGCATGGTGTTTTGTATTCGTGTCTTTCGCTGGTATTCTTATGTGGAGTGTATGCATAGTAGTATAAGCTACCAACAATGGTGATTGTACATGGAATAATTTGGTGAACACAAGTTACGTTGTTAATGGAAAAGAAATAATAAAGTGTGCTTTAATTAGAAACAGCCGTGGTGGAGTGGCCGAGCATTCTACGGCGCCTTGCTTTGGAGCGCGTCGCTGCGTGGTATCGGAGGTTCGAGTCCTCCTTCGGGCATGGGCGTGTGTGTGTGTGTGAGTGTTGTCCTTAGTCAGTTAGTTTATAAGCCTAGGGACTGATGAACAAAGTATTGAAGTCCCTAAAATTTACAAACATTTGAACATTTTAAATTCATTGATTGATTGTTCATGACTATGTAAATGTGACTTTGTTTAGGGGTCTTGATGTAGCTGTGAAGTGTAATAATTTTCTGTTGTCATTATTTACATTTGAGTGTGAGAAATTACAGATACAGGCGGAAGCTGATTGTTTCCATGTGAAAGGCGGGTTTTGTCAGGCTGTAGGGTTCCCCAGCAGGCCGGCAGACCTAGTGAATGGTACACAGGTAGTTAGGGTTTTCCTAATCTGCTCAGAAACAGGTAACGGCGGTCTTGGCTGAGCGAGGACGGCTCTCCCAGATTACAATTGAAATACAATACAGCCACACACATTATTCTAAAAGTCCATATAAAATCAGGGAATGATCATACGACAAATATAATTATATGAATTGATTCAGGAGACTTGGGAGAATCAAGTGCTGTAATAACAAGTTCAATATCCCTTACAGGTAAAAATCCGATAAAATTCAGTACTATAATAATGATAATATAAGACTTATATTTACAATTATTGATACGTAGTGTTTATCACTAACAGTTGAAGAAGCAAATGGGCTGCATTGCACCATGCTACCTATCTTAAAAGACGCACTACGTTATTTCCGTATTCTTTCAATAAACTTTGTTTTACTCTCTTGTTCTGCTTTTCGTTGAGGTAGTAATATTCTTGTATCAGAACATAGATTACACCACAGAAGCACAAAACATGAACTCAGCAAAGCGCATTACATTTATATATGTATTTTATTATATTTAGTATTATTCTTAGTAACGTTTGTTTTATGTTGTAGACTGCCACTTAAATATTTCATGGCCGACTAAAAATAGTAAATACGCTGCAGATAAGTTATACATAAAATTATATGTATTTATTGTGGACAAGAACTTAATATATTTGCATAAAAGCCATGATAAATTAAATATTAATTGTGTAACTATATTTCGACGGCGGCAGTATATTTGAACAGTGAGACGCCACGCTTAATAGCTACCTGAGCAAAGAGTTTCAGTCTCAACCGATTTTAGTATTGTTAAATATGTATTTGTTTGTTAAATGTAAACAACATTTGTAGGGAGGTGGTCAAAGCCTTTAATTCTGTGATATTCAAATGTATAATATTTTGGAAGGGAAATTGTATTTTAAAGATGAGGCGTTAGGTGCGGGGAAGGATACAATTTTGGGAGCAGGGAGAGCATGCTTTTCGAACGCTTGGGAAGGGACTCGTAACTTGGACGTGGTGGTGAAAGCTTGTGACGCTAGGCGATCTGAAGCTGCGTTACGAACTTGTGATTTGAAGAGATAGGCATGTGTGGACTTAGAAAATTTGCGGGACTGTGACTGCAGAACTTCGTCTCTGGTGAAAAGTGGTAAACTACGGTCGGTAGTATGGCTGTGGAACTGTGATAATTCAGCAATCGTGTACTCGTGTGATGACAAAGTGTGTTTTATAACAAATACTGTAATCGTGGATTAATTTGGAACTGCAATGTTCGATGGACTTTACTAATTTACGAGTGATAATCTTGAACTTTGCGTGTGATACGTATTGTGCCTCTCATGGACAATAGTTAGGGAAATATTCAGTTATTTACCGATGTATAAAGTAGAACCACCTCCACATTTCCATGCCCAAAAAGAGTAATAAACTCCATTTATAAAGAATTACTTCGTGAGTGAATCACTTCATTTCTTTATCTTAGCATCCATTTTGTTGGTTATTCAGAGGTTTAATCTATGTTTGTTTAAATATATTTTCGCGTCATCATATGCAGATTGATAGACTAGCTAAACTACAGATTAATTATTGATCTTGTTTAAACATATTGGGTAGCTGTGTCGGGCATAGAAGTTGACATACATAACTCACCCCTATGAACAGAGACAATGAGCCATAAACCTTTTACTACCCTGAGTTATCTATTGCCCAATTCTTATTGGTGAGTACCGATAGGAAGGTCGGAAGTGAATTCAAGACAATTAACAATTATGACTGATGGTGGGAAATTAGATGCTCCGCCAGCTATTGATTATCTTGAATTACCCGTTCAGAAAAACAGACTTGCATCACACGTGTTTCTGCAATCAAAGCTCTGATTGTACGCTATGCACAAAGTGGGTTTTAATTGCTTTTCGTTTTAATCCGCAATTCATGCGAGGTCACCATTCATATTTAGGAACAATACTTTAATACACATACTCTTCATTTAAAATATAACCCTTTCGTTTTATCAATACCATTAACCTAACAGGATTTATACAGTCAATTTACTTATTGTATATATTTTTTGATGATTTGTCTACTCACTTAAATAATTATCGCTTAGTTTCGTATTTTTTTGTCCGGGCTTTAGGGAAACGATGCACGATGTACCTTATTGTAAAATACTATTACTAATATACAATCATATTCAGAAGAACAACAGATCACCTTAAGAGACTATAGGAATATTTATTGATTAGTTTCGTATTTAATGTCTGGGGTTTATGGAAACAATGAACGACATATCTTATTGTAAAATACTATTACTAATATACAGTCACGTTCAGAAAAAATATTTGGAGAAGGCTTTTGACAATGTTGATTGGAATAAACTCTTTCAAGTTCTGAAGCAAGTAGGAGTAAAATATAGGGAGCGTAAGGTTATTTACAACTTGTACAAAAACCAGACAGTGGTTGTCAGAGATGAAGGGCATGAAAGGGACGCAGTGGTTCGAAAGGGAGTAAGACAGGGTTGTAGTCTTTCTCCATTGTTGTTCAATTTGCTATAAAGGAAAGCAAGGAGAAATTTGGAGAGGGAATTAAAGTTCAGGATGAAGAATTAAAATCATTGCGTTTTGCCGACGACATAGTAATTCTGTCAGATACAGCAAAGGACCTGGATGAGCAATTGAACGGAATGGACAGTGTGCTGAAAGGTGCACGTAAGATGAACATTAACAAGAGGAAAACTAGGGTAATGGAGTGCAGTGTAAGAAAATCAGGTGATGCTGATGGAATTAGATTGGGAAACGAAGCAATAAAGGAGGTAGATGAGTTCTGTTACTTGGGCAGTAAAATAACAAATGATGCTCGCAGTACAGAGGATATAAAATGCAGAATGGCAATGGGTAGAAAAGCGTTCTTGAAAAAGAGAAATTTGTTAACCTCGAATATTGATTTAAGCCTAAGGAAGTCCTTTCTGAAGGCATTTGTGTGGAGTGTTGCCTTGTATGGGAGTGAGACATGGACGATAAACAGTGCGGACAGGAAGAGGATTGAGGCTTTTGAAATATGGTGTTACAGAAGAGTGCTGAAGATTAGGTGGGTGGATCGCGTAACTAATGAGGAGGTACTGAACAGAATTGGGGAGAAAAGAAATTTCTGGCATACCTTGACTAAAAGAAGGGATAGATTGGTAGGACACATTTTTAGACATCAAGGAATTGTGAATTTAGCGTTGGAGGGAAGTGTGTGGGGAAAAATCGCAGAGGAAGACCAAGAGATGATACAGTAAGCAGATTCAGACAGATGTAGGTTGCCGTTCTTATGTGGAGATGAAGAGGCTTGCTCAGGATAGGGTATTGTGGAGAGCTGCATCAAACCAGTCTGCGGACTGAAGACCACATCAACAACGAAAGACTAGAGGTAGCAAGTTTATATTCACAGGACATGTACATTAATATGTTCTGCTGAAATGATTAGCATATGAACTGTGGGTTCTAGGTCAACACCGATATTGCGGCGCAACAACATCTACCAGCTAAATGTGTCGTTGTCACTTTAATCTGCAGGTAATGGATCAGTGTCAACTAAGCAGACGTGCAAGATACCTCGCAGAAGTAAGCGTGAACAGCATCGTTAAATCAGTGAGTTTGAAAGAGGTCGAATTATTGGCATGGGAAGCGTGATGCATTCATCTCGGTAATTGGTGCTCGACTGGGATGAAGTGTTCCGGCCTTACATCGGGTGTGTGCAGAAACGTTGGCAGAAATCAGCAGTGACCACTCCCAGTCCTCACCTCGCCCTGCCCACGCTCCCAGTGCAGCTCCCACTCCTAAACTCGTCCCTGATTATTCCAGTACTGACTGGTATGCTTACCGGTGTTCCATAGACACCTCGGTCGCAGCCACCCTCTACCCATCCAAACCCCTGACAATACTGACCATGCCCCTTCCTTCCTACACCAGAGCGTTGCTGACGCTGTACAAGCCCACATCCCAACCAAAGTTGTCCACCTACACCCTCTCACCGTTTCTCCACAGACCGTTCTACTCTTCCGTGAATCCTGTCGCCTCTAACGTTCCTTTCTGCGTACTTGTGACCGGAATACACTCCTCAGCCACTGGCATATCCAACGCCACCTCGGAAACCTCTTGACCGCGAAGAAACTCCGGGCCTGGCGCCGGACATGTAGCTTAATGACTTGCTCCCCACTAATTTCTCCCAGTACTGGCTGGCCTTTCACCGCCTTACTGGCAGTCACTCCACCCCCAACTACTCTTTCCTCCATGATAACCCTCCTTTCTCAGACAATGCCAGTAAGGCAGAACATTTTGCCTCTTTCCTCTTTGTCGTCTTTTCCATTCCTCATAATCATCGACTTGACTATTCCCTCTTTCCTGATGTCACAGAGTAACATATACAGAGAAGCAGCCCCCCTAAACCACTGTCCTACGCTCCCCTCGTAGTTCCGTAAGATGCTAGCAGGTGTCAGGCGGTTCCCTGGCTTAGTACCGGTAGACCACACTAGAGGAAGTTCTGAGGGTGCCTCTCGCACGTCAGAGGGTAGAGTGGAGGGGAGGCTGAGGGGAGAGCTCGTTCCGCCTGCCATGAGGCCACGGCTGTGTCCTGCTTGCTGGCATTTGAGGGGAGGTGGTGGTGGGGACAACCGCTACCTGCCGCCTGCTCTGGCCAGTTTAAAGGGCTGCTTCTGACCGCAGCGCCATCATGGGACAGCTTACGGAACTGCTTCTGAACCCCCGCCCCGCACCCCTGAGCCTGGGATCGGGCCCTTACAGAGGTTTCCTGTCTGTATATATTTGTCTGTGCTGATGTCCATGAGCGCACTGACATCTCGCCGCTCCCACTCGCCGCACGCTTCCAGTACATGGGATACTCCCCTTTACCCCAGAACTCAACACACCTGTCACTGCCCTTGACATTCAATGAACCCTCTGTGCGAAGCGTAACACCACCCTGCCACGACTGCTTAACCTACCAGCACCTCCGTGCTTGTCGCCCTCTCCGTCCATACAGTCCTTACCTTCCGGTACAATGTCATTCTATACAACGGTTTCTTCACCAACCTACGGAAAACATCCCGCATCCTGATGTTCCCCAACCACACAAGTCCACTTAAGAAACCTCATCCTACCGTTGTATCAGCTTCACTTCAGTGTTCAGCAATGTCATGGAACCATCGTGTCCTGCCATATTCGTCAGCATCTCCGTCAACAGCAACCCCTCTCCCAATGTGGCTCCCAACGTTCCTTCTCAGCCGATAACCGGCTCCTTCACCTCACCCACTACCTCTCCGTCCAGATTTACTCCCTTGTTCCGCTATTTTTGTCTCACTCGAAATAGTGAAAGATTATTAGATAATTATATGGCATACGGACTGTGTAACTGTTATGTCACGTGTTTCGGTACGAATCTTAGTTCTGGTTGTTCGATAATGATAGCCGCATTTCGGTTTTCCGCAGAGTGTGAAAGGGGCATGGCTGTTGTTGTTGTTGTTTGGGGTTTTAGAGGGGACTAAACTACATGGTTATCAGTCCCCTGTTCCTATCGAAGACAAGACATCCAAGTAGGAAACGGTAAAATACAGATCAATACCCGGAAGGGCACACTGTGGCTATGAACTTGATACTCTCACAACACTGAAGTAGACGAGAATAAGAGAGATCAAGTGTTGAACTAAGATGAAATAGAGCAGGGAACAGTGGCTGGCTGATCAAAAACAAAAGAGGAGCCAGTCAATCTGCACAGACTAAAAACTCAGGTAAAAACAGGGTAGAAGTAAGAAAAACATCAGGTTATAAGTTGAGGTGGGAGCCTGAGACACCAGGCACAAGCCCACCACTAAATAGAATGATAAAATCCAGCTGCGCGTATAAAACCTAAAACTCTGTCAGCCATTGAGTCATTGTCAGATAAAATCAAGACAGGCGCAGGAGGTAGATTAAAAGACTGCCGCAAAGCGGCTAAAAGTGGACAGTCTGACAGGATGTGGACCACTGTCAACAAATTTCCACAACGGCAATTCGGTTGGTCCTCTTGAGGTAAAAGGTAGCCATGTGTCAACCACGTATGGCCAATACGTAGGCGACACAGGACAACAGACTCCCTACGGGAAGGCCTGAAAGACGACTTCCAGACGGCCGTAGAAGACTTGATCGCAGTTCCTGCATACGGAGAAGACATATAGCGTTAACTCAAGGCCTTATGTTGTGGACTGCTATTGGTACAACCACAAATCACAGTTGCTGCTTATCCGGGGCACTGTGACCAGTTTCACGGACGTGACTTACATCCTGCGACCTTTTCTGCACGACACCCCAGACGCTATTTTTCAGCAAGACAGTTCACCACCACCTGTTTCTGCGTGAACGTGTGAGTTCTTGGTGTCAACCTTTAGCTCTGGCCCCTCACATTAGCACACTTGTCGCCAATGGAAAATCTATGGGATGTGGTGAAACGATAGGTGAATTTCTGCGGCACAATGCAGATGACTGCAGCATGCATACGTCTGAACGGAATTCGCGTCTTACTCACGTCGCATCAGGCGTGGAAAAGTTATAAGGTCTCTTCCTGGAAGAAACACATGTGAAGTGGCTAGGATGAGCTTGGCGCACAATATGCGATCCCCCTTTTTGTTGGTCAGCTGACGACTGGAGATGAACAGTATTCAGTGCAGTCCAGAAGTGCGGTACTCTGCAAATCACATTTAAGTGTCTTACAGACGGTTCATACCTTTATACCATTTATCTCCCATTCCATTCTCGAATAACGCGCGGGAGGAAAGAACACCTGAATCTCTCTGTTCGAACTCTTATTTCTCGTATTTTAGTTAGAAATGTTTGTTAAGCTTAAGGGACTTAACTGCAGAGTCCCTAAACTTACAAACTACTTATGAACTACCTTATACTAAAGACGACACAAACATCCATGCCCGAGGGGGATTCGAACACCCGACGGGAAACGGCCTTGCGCATCGGAGCATAGCGCCTCAATGCGCTTGGCCACTCCGCCGCGACCGTATTTTAGTCTGATGATAATTTCTACCTATGTAAGTTGGAGTCAACAATATATTTTCGCATTCGGAGGAGAATGTTGGCGATTGGAGTTTCGTAAGCAGCCCACCCCGCAGCGATAAATGCCGTTGTTTTAATGATTCACATCCCAGATCCTGTATCATTGCCGTGACGCTGTCTCCCCTATATCGTGACAATACGAAACGAGCTGCCCTTCTTTGGACTCTTTTGGTGTCCTCCATCACACCCACCTGATAAGGATCCCACACTGGGCAGCAATAGTCTAATAATGGAGGGACAAGCGTGGTGTTTGCAGTTTCTTTAGTAGTTCTGTTGTATCTTTTAAGGGTTCTGCCAATAAAGTGCAGTCTCTGTTGCGCTTTTCCCAAGACATTATCTACGTGTTCTTTCCAGTTTAAGTCTAAAGTAATAGTAATTCCTAGGTATTTAGTGGAGTTTACGGCCTTCACTTTTGATTGATTTAGCTTGTAAACAAAGTTTAACGGATTTCTTTTCCTACTCATGTCGACGACTTCACACTTATCATTATTTAGAGTCAATTGCCAATTTTTACACCATAGTGATATCTTATTGAAATCGTTCTGCAGTTGGTTTTGATCTTCAGATGACTTTAGTAGACGATAGATGACGGCGTCATCTGCAAACAACCTAAGAGAGCTGCTCAGATTTTCTCCCAAATAATTTATGTAAATAAGGAACAACAGAGGACCAATAACACTACCCTGTGGAACGCACGATATCACATCTGTTTTAGTCGATGTCTTACCATCGATTACTACAAACTGTGTCCTCTCTGACGGGAAATACCATATACAGTTACAAATCTGTGGCGATATTCCACAACCACGCAATTTGATTAAAAACCTTTGTGAAGTATAGTGTCAAAAGCCTTCTGGAAACCAAGAAATACGGATTCAATTTGAGATCCCTAAAACCCGTGCCAAAAGTCTGGATATTGTTTGATTCGAACCGCCGGCCAAATGGAAACGCACAAATGTGAGTCATTCTAAAGCTGTCAGTAGATGGTGACGCAGTCTTTCTTTTCTCTGATGAATCTACATGACCTTTTACGTGAGCGCTCAATAAGTGATGATGGTCATGCCTTTCGTATGCACTACCAGGCCTCGTACCAAATGTAAAGACAAAAAAATTCTAATTACCACTGGTGGCAGTTCTATCTACCATGAAAAATTGCATGTCTAACTATGTATATCCCGCCGATGGTGGCTATGTGACGTAGTTACATTGGCGCTCGACCTTGTCTTTTCGGTGCTTCAGTTTCTTTTCCAGGAAATGTAACTTCCTACAAAACTGTTATCTCACCGTTAAAGTAACCAAAGAAAAATGGCGCAGTCCATATCTAATGAACTGCTGATGAGGATGCGGCAAGAAAGTTTACTAATCACATTTATGTTTTAAATGGGATCCGAAATTGAGAAATTATATATTTAATGCGCTAGTAAAAAATTGCTGTCAGTAAATATCTGTCACACTGCCAAGTGAGGAGTTTTGTAGAAATATTATGTATTAGTAGATTATTCAGTATCTTCAGAATCACTCAAAATTAAATGCAATACAATATTTGCAATTCTGCGAGCGCTTATGTGTGTTCGCATTACTGTAAAAAAAAACGGTGATATGTGGTTATTTCATATCACTATCTGTTTAAAGAATCCTTTCTGGTAATGCACGAGGTTATGTTATTTTGCCCTTTTTCCATCAGGATTTTTGTGTCCATTTGCCAATATCCTGCACACCAGTACAGACTAGAGAAAGCTCTCACACTAAAATACACTTTTAAAAATTCTGTAGACCTAAATTCTAGAAAATTACTCACAGAATCGTTCTCTTCGTTCTCTTTGTCAGTTTCGTCTGAGGAGGATTCTTCTTCCTCTTTGCCTTCTTCTTGGAGAGCTTGAGATTCCTCTTGAATATCGGTTTGGCTACAGACGGCTTTTACAGTTTTATCATCTGTCTCATTTTTTTTATCTTCATCCTCAGAAGAGCCATTTGCCTGTAACGAAGGAATAGATTGTTAATATTTCTGCAGTTCCCAGTGTATGGGATCCCATAAAAGGTGGAATTATTTTGAAAGCATGGTGAGCTTGAAGGAGGTTTGTTTGTTTAGATTCCCAACACTAAAATTGAGCACAATTACTGTGATTGTGATATTATTACAAATACCAAACATGTGCACTCGCTATGTCTGCCGAGGGGCCTCATCCGATATGTGGAGGCGTCCTTGCCGGCGGCTATTGAGCAGACGTTGTAAGTTAACCACCCTCCGCTTCCTACCAGTTGCTGCCTTGCTCAGTGATTATTTACGGTGTTACAAGCAGATGTTACTGCCCTGATAAAATTGTATTGCAGCGGATAACGACTTTTTACACACAAAAGACTGCAGCAACTGATAGCATACCGGTGGCAGTTCCCTTACTAGATGAAATTCCCCCATTTATATTCTCGCAATTCCCTTTTGAATATTCTCACTCTCCTTTTAATCATTAAGCATAAATGGGACTCAGAATTTCATAAAAACAACTAGAGACGAAATGTTTAACTATTTACACAAGTTTATTAAATTCACTGTATATCTCCCTATCATCATTTTAAAGCCAAAAATACAAAATATTCATTCACTAAATGTATCACCAATGGATTGAGACCAGGATCATAACCTTACATTCATACCGTACATTCTTTACTCTCTCATACTGCACCCACGTAGCTATGCACAACATTCCCATTATACAAAATCATTTCCCCGCTGAAATAGAGACAGAATTAACAACCAACACAGTTGCTGATACTTTACCACGGAGGCCACCATACTCACATCCTTCCTCTTCGACAGCCGGAAACGTTCTCCCTCCCGTGGCCGCTCCCCGTCCTAACCGATCCTCCGGTTTCAGTTCGCGAGTAGCCGCGCCCTCATTGGCTTGTGATCTAACGGGATCTATTGCCAACCTCCGAATTCTGAAGGAACTCGCAAGTCGCAGCCACTTTACCATCTCATTCCCAAGGAAACCTCTCTGCCACACCCCAAAACTAAAGTTGGCAATCCTACCGAGTGTTCTGCATCTCTGCCTTCCCAGCCGCGGCTTCATGCACACTTACAGACCCTCACACACACAATCTCTTAGGGTTATAAGAGGAGTTGGGTACTGTGGAGCAAAGCTCCTTATGTGAGCGGCGCTCACTTATTTGTCCTGAAATAACAATTTTAATAAATAAGTGAGCATTCTTGTCTTCACCTAGTACATCCCCCATTACAGTGGCCCTAAAGGCCAAGCACACTTTTATGAAATGATAATCAGATGAAAGTAACGTACACTGTAGTATACAAGGATTTAATGGAATGATACCACAGCATCGTTTCAACGTCTACAAGTTATTACTCCTGTCGGCACTAATGAATCCTGTCGCTTGGGTTCTGAGGACATCCTCAGATCGTAAGGGCGGGTGCCAGAACTGACGAAGACTGCTGGGCTCGCGCGAGGGGTACAAGCAGAGCTTTCAATTTGCAGCATTCTTCCCAGAGTGGCTCGGAGTCCTTTGGTTTGGAACCGAGTGGAGTCTCGACTAAAGGTTTCGTCGACTCTGTGACAGTCATTGCTGCAGATTTCTGGACTTGCGTTAACGGAAGGAAATTGTAGGGATTCCCTTGATAGATCAGGGATGCACTACACAAAGGAAGTTGCTACTCGGGTAGCAGAGTACTTGAAGATCACACATGTTTTTTTTTTTTTTTTTTAGGCTATAAGATAGTTCTGATGAACACTCGTCTATCGATATACAGACGGTGAAATCAGTGAAGTATTAGAAACAAATTTCCCTAATTTACTGCATTGAAGGAACGTTGTCGCACTCGAATTATCCTCGGGGCTGAGAGTTGGCTGAATCCCGATTTTGGAAACTCCGAAATATTTAGTGAACAGTGGGATGTATGTCGCAAAGGTAGATCAGGTACGACTGGAGGGAGTGTGTTCATTACAGTCTACAAAAGTTTTCCTCCTACTGAGGTTGAAGTCGAGGATGACAGTGAGGTTATATGGACACATGTAACAGGTATGAGGGGAAACCAAGTTAATGGTTGGGTGTTTTTACCGGCCACCCGGTTCCACCGTCACAGTGATAGTCATTCGAAGAAAGTTTACGATCGGTAGCGCAATGGTACCCGGACCATGCATTATTAGTTGGAGTTGACTTCAACTTTCCGAGTATAAGACTGGAACGCCTATGCTTTCACCACAGGGGATACAGACAAGCAGTCTTGTGAGCTATTGTTGAGCACGTTTTCTGAACACTGTTTTGAGCAGCTAAATCGGCAGCCCCAACGCAATGGAAATATTTTAGACATTATAGTTACAAACCGGCCAGACCTTGTCAATGGTGTCACTGTAGAGACAGAGGTAGTGATGTCGTCATAGCGACAATGGCCACCAAAGTTAATAAATCGGCCAAGAAGTCTAGGAGAGCGTTTGTGCTAGAAAGAGCAGATAAGCAATTGTTAGCGTCGCACTTGAGGAGCGAATGGACATCGTTTAGTCCCGGTACGGTTGATGTAGAGGAATTATGGGCAAAAATTAAGTGCATTGTAAATAGGTCGCTGGAGAGGTATGTGCCGACGAAGTGGATTAAGGATGGGAAAGACCCACCACCGTTTCATAATGATGATAGAAAAATGCTGGGGAAGCAAAGGCAGTTGCACTCTCGGTTGAAAAAAGGTCTATCAAATCTAATCAGTCGAAAGTTAGTGGAGATTCGCGCGATCATAAAAAGTGCGATGCGTTAAGGGTACAATAATTGCCACGGTCGTACCTTAGCAAAAGATCTTGACGAGAACCCGAAAAAATTCTGGTCCCTTGAAAAATAGGTAATCGGATCAAAGGCCTCGAGCCAGTCACTCGTTGATCATACTGGGATGGTGACAGAAGACAGCAAAATGAAGCCCGAAGTTTTAAATTTAAAATTAAGAAATGATTCCATTCACGCAGGAGGACCATACAAACATTCCTTCATTTGATGAGCGCACCAACTCCCAACTGGAGGACATAGTAATAGGTAAAGCTGGCGTAGAGAAGGAGCTGAGAGAGTTGAAAACAAACAAGTCGCCAGGTCCAGATGGGGCATCAATCCGGCTATACAAAGAGTAGTGAGCGGCGCTGGCCCCTTACTTAGCTTGCATTTATCACGAATCTTTTATCCAGCGCAAAGTTGAAGCGACTGGAAAAAGGCACAGTTAACTCCCGTGTATAAGAAAGGAAAAAGAACAGACCCATGAAATTACAGACCTATAACATTGACATCAGTTTCTTGTAGAATTCTTGAACAGATTCTCATTTCTAATACAGTAAATTTCCTTCAGAAGGAAAAGCTTCTGTCCATGCATCAGCACGGCTTTAGGAAGCATCGACCGTGCGAAACCCAGCTTGCCCCTTTTCTCTCATGACATCTTGCAAGCTATGGATGGAAGTCAACCGGCAGACTGCTTATTTCTTGATTTTCTAAAGGTGCGCACTACAGACTGCTGACGAAGGTACGATCGTATGGAATAGGCACCCAATTATGTGAGTGACTCAAAGTCGACTTAAGAAATAGAACCAAGTACACTATCCTCGATGATACTTGTTCATCAGGGACTGGGGTATCGTCAGGGGTGCCCCAGGAAAGTGTGATAGGATCGCTGTTATTTTCTATCTATATAAATGACCTGACGGACAGAGTGAGTTGCAATCTGTGGCTGTTTGCTGAAGATGCTGTGGTGCATAAGAGGGTGTCGACATTGAAATACTGTAGTAGGATGCAGGATGACTTGGACCAAATTTCTAGGTTGTGCGATGAATGGCAACTAGCGCCAAAGTTCCAAGCGGCTGGGAAAAGGCGCAGGTAACTCCCATGAAAAAAAAGTATCCATTAAATTACAGACCTGTATTATTAACATCAGTTTTCTGTAGTATTCTTAAACATATTCTCAGTTCTAATACGGTAAAGTTCCTTTAGAAGGAATAGCTTCTGTCCATGCATAAGCACGGCTTTAGGAAGCATCAATCGTGCTTGCCCTTTTCTTTCATAACATCTAGCAAGCTATGGATGACGGGCAACAGACTGTGTATTTCTCGATTTTCGAAAGGTGTGAGACGGTTCTGCACTACAGACCGCTAACGAAGGTACGTGCATATGGAATAGGTACCCAAATATGTGAGTGGCTCGAAGACTACTTATGGAATAGAACCCAGAACGTCCTTATCGATCCCGAGTGTTCATAAGAGACTAGGGTAACGTCAGGAATGCCCCAGGAAAGAGTGATAGGACCGCTATTATTCTCTATCTGTATAAATGATCTGACGGGAAGAGTAAGTTACAATCTGTGACTGTTTGCTGATGATGCTGTGGTGTACAGGAAGGTGTCGTCATTGAGTGACTGTAGTAGGATGCAGAATGACTTGGACAAAATTTTTTAGTGGTGTGAGGAATGTAAACTGGTACTAAATATAGAAAAATGTAAGGTGATGCAGATGAGCAGGAGAAACAATCCCTTAATGTTTGATTACTCGCATCAATTAAATATTTTGGCGTAATGCTGCTCAGTGATATGAAGTGGAACGAGCATAGAAGCACAGACATGGGAAAGGCGGATGACTGACTTCAGTTTATTGGGACAATTTTGGGAAAATGTGATTCGTCTATAAAGGAGACCTCATATAAAACGCTTGTGCAACCAAGTATTGAGTATTGTTCAAGTGTTTGGGACCCCCACCAGTTCGGTTTAAAGGAAGATATCGAAGCATTTCAGAGGCGGGCGGCTAGGTTTGTTGCGTGTCACTGAAATGCTTCGGGAACATAAATGGAAGTCGCTGGAGGGAAGGCGACGTTGTTTTCGAGAGACAATGTTGAAGAAATTTAGAGGGCCAGAATTTGAGGCGGACTGCAGAACGATTCTACTGCCGCCAACCTGAATTTCGCGTAAAGACCACAAACATAAGATCAGAGAGGTGAGGGCTCGTACGGATGCATACAAACATTCATTTCTCCCTCGCTCTATATGAATGTGGAACAGGAAAGCAAGCAATCAATAGTGGTACTGAGTAACCTTCGCCACGCACCTTTATGTGGGTTGCGGATTCTTACAAGCAGAGAAAACTTTGTTAATGCTTTCCTAAAAACAGTGTTCTCTCCTTCCCAATTAGTAATATAAGTGTAGAACAGATGTATGTGGTTTTGCAGATGAAACGGAGGAAAACTTATCAGATCGAATATGGCCAAGCATGGGGTAGAAACGATCTTCAGACGCACAAAGAAGATGAAAGAATGTTTAAGATCGGTACAATATGCACGTCACCCCCTAGCAACACCTGGGGTTAAATAAAATTCCATGCAGTTTGGTCAAGTATATATTGGTACAGCGGGCGGCTAGGTTTATTACTGGTAGTTTCGATGCCTGCGCGAGTGTTACTGAGATGCTTCGGGAACTCAAATGGGAGTCGCTAGAGAGAAGGCGATGTTTCTTCAGAGAAACACTGTTGATGAAATCTACAGGGCCGGAATCAGAAGTGTACTGCAGAAAGATTCTGCTGCCATCAACCTACATTACGCGTAAAGACCACAAAGGTGAGATCAGAGAGATTCGTTCAAAAAATGTTCAAATGTTTGTAATTCTATGGGTCCAAACTACTATTGTCATAAGTCTGTAGACTTACAAACTACTTCAACTAAGGTAAACTAACCTAAGGACAACACACACATCCATGCCAAGAGGAGGATTCGAACCTCCGACGCGGGAGGCCTCGCGATCCGTAACGTGGCGCTCCAGACCGCTCGGATACTCCCGCGCGGCAGAGAGATTAGTGCTCGTACGGATGCATACAAGCATTCATTTTTCCCTCGTTCTATATGGGAGTGGAACAGAAACGCAAGTAACTAGTATTGGTAGTGAGTACCCTCCGCCACTCACCCTTCAGTGGATTGCGGAAAATGTATGTAGATGTAAATTTTTGTATTCAAACTGACAACCTGATACAATACGTCTGTTATTTGATGTGCTTGAGGAGCTCTTTATTCACAGGGTCAAAGGATTTTTGCAGACAGCGATTTTGGAATTATTGTTACAAATGCCTTATTTGATAATTATCTTGAGCTATTAGTCAAAGAAATGACCCACGCTATCAAACAAACCTGATGTCGTTTTAGTTAACGCAGAGCACTGAACCAGTTATAATAATGTCTTCATAACCATACTAAATACGTTTGCTAGCATAGATGAAGAAATCAGGTGGCAAATTATGTAGGTCAATACTGCCTTTTGCAACTGCCAATAAATATGTTTTAGGTAAAATTCTACAGCAGGTGGTATGGAGATGGCCTCCATGGCAGCAGCATCCTTGTGTCCCCCGGAATCCAGCAGAAAATTATTTCCTTGTTTTGTCCTTGCAAGAAAAGGCGGGCGGGCATCTTGTACTTCGGACACTACCCGATCTCCTAGCTTCATTTGATCAACAGTGAGTAGGGAACTTAAACTGTCTCAATAGATGAGGAATTTCTTGCCACGAAGCCGTTTCATCTGCTCCAGTGTACCTAGGACAGTAAAAAATTCTTATCGTTAAGTATAATGTCAGGGAGGCAACGAAGCAGCCAAAAGAATCTGCGTTTTTGGACCCACCCACGTAAACTGTAACTCTGGATGGTTGCTCAGGAAATTTAATTTTGAAAACTAGTCCGAGGTATTATTATTCCTGTAACAAGTCAATTCAAAAAGTAACGTCGGGCCTCTTTAGTAGGTAAAAGGTAAAGCAGTCAACAATCCGAAGATTGGTTTGAACACCACAGTGCTTTACTGGGCATGGCCCTATATGGAGGTGGTATGCCGTTGCCTTCCTCCGACCTTCGAACTGACTTACCCAGCCGGCAGCGGTGGCCGAGGTGACTGAGGCGCTCCAGTCACGGTCAGCACGGCCACTACGGTCGGGGGTTCGAATCCCCCCTCGGGCATGGATATTTGTGCCGTCTTTAGTTTTAGCTAGTTCATAAGTAGTTTGTAAGCTTAGGGACTGATGACCCCGTAGTTAAGTCCCATAAGTTGTACAAACATTTTTTTTTTTTTTTTTTTTTTTTTTTTACTTACCCAGTCAGTTATAGGGGGACCTACAGTTTAACGTGGGTTCCGAACCACGGTGCTATTCGGTATTTTTCACATGAGCAATACTGCCAGAGGTGAAAGAAGTGGAAAGTGACAGATAAAAAGCCTAGGACCTAGCGGAAATTGAACCCGCGACCTTTGTATTTGTAGTCTGGCACTCTACCACTGTGCAACCGAGGCACACCTTTAGTAGGTATATATCAGATATTTAATCCCTGGCTGTGGACGTTAAGGTTCCACCTGCACCACCTCAAGACTCTCCCTTACAATGATCCCAGTTTACGCTGGGATTCAAACGAAATCTTGTTCTAAGACTTCAGTGCCGGGCCGCGGTGGATTAGCCGAGCGGTCTGAAGCACCTCGCTGCGGAGCGCGCGGTTGCTCGCCGTGGAGGTTCGAGTCCTCCCTGGGGCATGGGGGTGTGTGTTTGTCCGTAGGTTAGTTTACCTAAGTTTAAGTAGTTTGTAAGCTACGGACTGATGACCACGCAGTTTGGTCCGATAGATTTACAGACATTTCAGTGCCGGGAATTACAATAAATGGCAATCCATAACAGTCAGACACATACTTAGTAAGCAGTAAAAGTTTGCCGAATCTGCGTTTTCTTGTTTTTTTTTAGTCTTGTGTGCTCATAATGCTTGTAGTTACTATATGTGTCGCATTGGCATTTATTCCGTTTGTTTGGATGCCATCTCACAACTGTATGAACTATCGCACTAAAGTTTCCGCTCCAGTTGTCACAATGTAAAATTGTCCGAACGACATGTTTTGGGCCTACATTAGCCCATTCTCAAGTTCTAAAAGGACAAAGCCAAGGAAAACGTAAATTAAAACGAAAACACTGAAACCTTAATTACGATCCATGTCAATATAACAAAATATGTTGTTCCTTGGGCTTACCTTGAATTCTAAAACATATCTGCCCTAAGGCGACGTCAAGCGTAAAATGTTTGCGGCATTTGCGCCATGTCAACAGATAAACATTCCTCACCGTGTACCATGTTCCTAGTTGGAGGCACAGTTGTGGACTGCTAACTGTCTGCTCTGCTATATCAGAGATAGTCCAAACACTACCAAAGATAAACCTACCGTATAGCTACTACCGAAAGTAAACCCGTCTAAAAACACAAATTTAAAATGTATCAAAAAAAAAAAAAAAACCCTTACAACAGTAAATCAGCCAACCCCAACCCCGAGGAACCAAATGCGAGGGGAAGAATGCTATGGGGACATAAGCGTTTCTAAAGAAGCGAAACTTGTTAACATCCAATATTAATTTAAATGTTAGGAAGTCCTTTCTGAAAGCATTTGTCTGGAGTGTAGAAATGTATGGGAGTGAAACGTGGACGATAAAGAGTTCAGACAAAAAGATGATAGAAGCTTTTGAAATGTGGTGCTACAGACGAATGATGAAAATTAGATGGGTAGATCATGTAACTAATGAGTCACTGCCACAGTCTAAATGCTATTAGACTGACGATGCACCAGAAAATGGTTCCGGAATGCGAACGTGTATTATAAAAACAGCTATTAGGCAAAATATTGTAATTCTTAAAGTATAACAGATATTTCAATAAGTTTCCTATTATAGCTTGAGTTAATGTTATTTCGTGTTGGTATAAAATCGCAACTTACGCCGCATTGTAGATGAAGAGCAATGTGCATCGAAAACAAGGTATGGAAATGGAGCCCGTTCACGTCCAGTACCCCGTAAAATCACGACACCATGTAGCCTGCACTGGGTGGAGGAACATCAGTACTGGAGTCATAACGAAGGGCACCCCATTCTGCTCACAGGTGAGTCAGGGTAGAGTAAGTTGTAATTTGCGGCTGTTTGCTGATGATGCTGTGCTGTATGGGAGAGTGTCGTCTGTAACTGACTGTAATAGCATACAGCATGACTTAGACCAAATTTCTAGTTGGTGCGAAGAATGGCAGCTAGCTCTCGATGTAGAAAAATGTAAGGTGATGCGCATGAGTAGAAAAAACAATCCTATAATGTTCGAATACAGCATTAGCAGTGAGCTTCTTGATGCTGTCGCGTCGTTCAAATATCTAGGCGTAACATTGCAGAGCGATATGAAATGGAACGAACATGTAAGGACAGTTGTGAGTAAGGCGGACAGCCGACTTCGGTTTATTGGGAGAATTTTGGGAAGATGTACTTCACCTGTAAAAGAGACCGCGTATAAAATACTTGTACGACCACGTCTTGAGTATTGCTCAGGTGTTAGGGATCCGCAGCAGATCAATTTAAAGGAAGACATAGAGGCGGTTCAGGGGCGAGCTGCTAGATTTGTTACCGGTAGGTTCGACCAATGCGCGAGTGTCACGGAAATGCTCCGGCAACTGAATTGGGGATCGCTGGAAGATAGACGACGTTCTTTTCGTGAATTTCTGTTAAGTAAATTTAGAGGGCCGGAATTTGAAGCTGAGTGTAGTACGATCTTGCTGCCGCCTACTTACATTTCGCGTAAAGATCACAAGGACAGGATAAGAGAAATTAGGGCTCGTACGGAGGCATATATGCATTCTTTTTTTCCTCGTTCTATTTGGGAGTGGAATAGGAAAGAAAATGCCTAGTAGTGGTACAGTGTACCCTCCGCCACGCACCTTACGGTGAATTGCGGAGTATGCATGTAGATGTAGATGTAAATCAGACAATCGCCTTTGTCTCATCTGGATAGAACGTGGAACACGGAAGAATCCTGCTTATGTACAGGAAACATCGCCATATCATGGTGGTGGACGAATGGTATTAGCAGGAGTCAGTATTGGCGGACGTCGTTCAGAATGGCGCTTTGCTTTCTCAGAGGTATAGAGTCGAGATACTTCGACCTTTTGTTGTGCCCAACGCTGGTGCCATAGGAGATGGGTTCCTTCTGGTGGACAACAATGCTCGTCCCCACAGAGCTGCACTGGTGGATAACATGCTTGAAGCTGAGGGAAATGAACGAATGGAGTGGCCCGCTTGTTTACCAGTCTTACACCCGATTGAGTATGTCTGGGATGCACCAGGCAGACACATAGCAGCCAGACCAGCACCTCCAACAAAGGTTTCAAATCTGGATATTGGACTCATGCAAGAATGTCAAAATAGCCCTCATGAGCTATTTGATAACCTCATTTTGTCCTCGCCACGCAACTGTACAGCGAGTTAATAACACATCATATTAGAGAGCAACGAGAATGACTTTTTCGGTATTAAGGTAGCCCCATGGTGCCTCGCTCTAATTAAACCCCACGTAAACCTCAAGTAAAGAGTTGAGATAAAATATCGTAATGTGTCAACAAAGATTGCAACTGTAACCAATATCTGAATAACATACATTGTGTATGTATCTCATCTGATCCCCTAATTGTTTTGAGCAGTGTATATTTTATGAATTGCATATGAGAACAGTACTTACTGAATCGTGCTCTTTGGCACTCTCTCCCGAGGAGTATTCTTCTTCCTCGTCATTTTCTTGTTTGAGAGTTTGTGGTTTCCCTTGACGATTTGGTTGGACATCGGAATCATTTTCCTCGTCTTCATCTTCAGAGGAGTCAGTCATCTGCAATCATAGAATAAATTGACAGTAATTGTGAAGTTCACAGTGCATGGCTCCACATGCAAAGTGAAATCAGTTCGAAGGTATATGAAGCGAGAAGACGTTTATTTGTTTAGGTTTTTAAATTCTTGCAAAATGTGGGTCATTAGCTATACATCTGTCAATAATGTTCGGTAAATAGTCCTGTAACAATAACGTAGATGAACTACAGTTACCTAGTTGTCCTTCACTCATAACTATGCACGGCTGAGCTCTGCGATTCACGTTTGGAAACTTTGCACGAAGTCTTCCTTTGCTATGGTGTTCAAAAGCCTCGTCACTTTCCGTTGGATGTCATGAATATTGTCAAATCTTTCCTTTCAAAGCGAGTTTGAGTCGAAGGAATAGGAAGAAGTCTGGAAGATTGAGATCCGGCGAGTATGGTGGTTGGTCAAGTTGCAACATCTTTTTTGCCAGGAACTGTTTGACGATATTGTTTTTGTGTGGGCGAGCGTTGTCGTGAAACCATACTCACGGGATCTCAGTCCTCCAGACTTCTTCTTATTCCCTCGACTAAAACTCTCTTTGAAAGGAAAGAGATTTGACGATGTTCATAACATCCAACGAAACGTGACGAGGCTTTTAAACGCCATCCCAAAGGACAACTTCGTGCAAAGTTTTCAGGACATGTATTGCAGAGTTCAGCGGTGCATAGTTACGGGAGGTGCCTATTTCGAAGTATAGTAAGGTAGCTGCAGTTCATAGTTCATCTACGTTAATGTTACAGGACTATTCAGCGAACTTTTTTTTGTCAGAGGCTGTTGCTGAGGCGGCTTTAAGGTTTTAACACTTAGGAACAAATTAGGTATGGACAGTTATTCTTGAGCTAGTGTTATAAATGCAGAATTGGAAAATTACTTTGAGTAAGTGGCCACAGAAGTTATCCTTGCCCCCAAACAGGCTTGTTGTTTTCAGCTCAGTTAATATAAAGCACTGAATCAGTGATCATAGGGCATTTATAGCACCACTGAGTACAATTGCTAGCATAGATAAGAAAAATCTTGTGGCAAGTTTTGTGACTGTTGTAAAAGTTTTGGCCTATTAAGAGCATAAGTGCTGTACTTTATTGTAGAGCATCTAAAGTTCTTCTACACATAAGAGCTAGATTTCTGCACAAACCATTTGCTCTAGCACAAAGTATATTTGCGTTTTATGTTGTAAAGGTCCATTGTCATCTCGATTTTTCGTGTTCTTCAGAAACGAAGTAAATGAAATGACGATATGTCAGTAGATTTACAAAACATAAATATATTTTGTGACATGGAAAGTGCTGAGTGAAAATATCTGACAGATAAGTGTGGAACAAACTTAAGAATGACACGAGGGAAAATACTGACTGCAGATAGTGCTTTAAAATAAAACATAAACGTATATGGAAGGAAGGAAGCATGGAAGCTTGGAGTTTAACGTCCTGTCGACAGCGTGGTCATTAGAAACGGAGCTTACACTCGGAATGTTTGGGCACAGAGTAACATATACAGAGAAGCAGCCCACCCTAAACCACTGTCCTACACTCCCCTCGTAGTTCCGTAAGATGCTAGCAGGTGTCAGGCGGTACCCTGGCTTAGGGTACGTCTCGCACGTCAGAGGGTAGCGTGGAGGGGAGGCTGAGGGGAGAGCTCGTGCCGCCTGCCACGAGGCCACGGCTGTGTCTGGCGTTTGAGGGGAGGTGGTGGTGGGGGCAGCCGCTACCTGCCGCCTACTCTGGCCAGTTTATAGAGCTGCTAGTAACCGCAGCGCCATCATGGGACATCTTACGGAACTGCTAGAAAACCTCCCTCCCCGCACCCCGGAGCGTAGGACCGGGCCCTTACGGAGGTTTCCCGTCTGTATATATTTGTCTGTGGTTTGGGTAAGGATGTAGAAGGAAATCGGGCGTGCCCTTTCAAAGGAACCATCCCGGCATTTGCCTGGAGTGATTTAGGGAAAACCTAAATCTGGATGGCCGGAGGTGGATATGAACCACCATCCTTCCGAATGCGAGTCCAGTGCGTAACCACTGCGCCACCTCGCTCGGTGACGTATATGGAATTAATAATCCTTCTATTGTAGTTAGAAAGGACAGCAAAGTAATAAAATCTAGGTCTAGTATCTATAAAAACTCAGCCCCATACAGGCCGCAAGGCCCCAAGGGGTACCGACCGGCCGCCGTGTCATCCTCTGGCGTCACTGGATGCGATATGGAGGGGGGCGTGGTCAGCGCCCCGCACTCCCGGCCGTTGCGTTGGTTTTGCAGACCGGACTAGTATCTATACTGTTGCGAAGAAAGATATCGTAAAAGAAGGCGTAACAAATAGAACTCAGGGGACACAGAGGAGGAAAGCCACTCGCTATCTTCAATTAGAAATCTTGTAATTAGATTTCAATTGATTACCACCTGAAACTTTCATTATGAGTACGTTAACTGACTTAGGTGATTTGTTTGATAATGGAATAACTGAAATATGATTAGTAAAGTTTAACTGGTACATGAAGTACTTTTTCGCCTTAGTTATTAGCGTTTTGGGCTTCAGCTGAAAACGTACGATGACAGAGGATACCTACGGTCCACGTCTAGGGAGAAAAGCAGTCAATTTGCTTTACAACTGTGTATATGTCCCGAAGACGAGAACGCATCTGTAGGTGCGTTTGAGATCTGGCTGCAGACCCGAGGGCTCCTTCTCCTCCTCCTTGATGCTGGAATGCCTGGAGAATGTGCGACTGCCAGGGGGACGCTTCTGCTGTAAGGTCGGAAGCTGCTGTTATTGTCCGTGTCGGCTATTCACGTAGGCAGTTTTCAAGCTTGCGTCACTTAATCAGGGAACTGCGATGGAGATGAGACGATCCTTGCGCCTTTTTCGTTCTTTTTGTATTGTTTTGATTTTTATTTTGGGAGCGAATGTCCATGGAACTTAACTGCCATGCACCGGACAGCATTCAAAAAAATGTTCAAATGTTTGTTAAGCTTATGGGACTTAACTACAGGGTCATCAGTCCCTAAACTTACAAACTACTTTATACTAAGGACGGCACAAATATCCATGCCCGAGGGGGGATTCGAACCCCCGACCGTAGTGGCCGTGCAGACCGTGACTGGAGCGCCTCAGTCCCCGCGGTCACCGCGGCCGGCCGGACGGCATTCCTCTATGCGCCGGTGTTATGTTGCTTTCTATGCCAGGCTGGCCAGATATGGATCAAGGGCGGCAAAAGAAATGTTTATTTGCATTCACCTGAGGTAAGGCCACTGGAGATCCAATTTCGATTTTACACTGAGTATACGAAAGAATTTTCTCCCTTTCTAGCACCGGTGTATCGCAGGCACGAAGTGTTCCCACGGATTGGAAGAGGGCGCAGGTCATTTCCGTTCACAAGAAGGGTCGTCGATCAGACGCGCAAAACTATATCCCTGATATCGGTCAGTTGCAGAATTATAGAACACATTTTATGTTCGAATTTTATGTCATTTCTGGAGACCGGTAAAATCCTTTGTAGGGATCAACGTGGTTTCCGAAAGCAACGATCATATGAAACACAACTCGCGCTTTTCATCCACGATATCCAGAGGGCAGTTGGTATAGGTCCTAGGTAGACGCCGTGTTTCTTGACTTCCGCACCGTCGCCTGAACACAAAGTGCGTGCACATTGGATATCAAATCAACTGAGTGACTGGATTGAGGCGTTTCCATCTAACAGAACGCAGAATGTCATTCTCAACGCAGAGAAGTCTTTAGACGTTAAAGTGATCACAGGCGTACCCCAGGGGAGTGTTATAGGACCTTTGGTTTTAACGGTATATATGAATGACTTCGTAGATAACATCGGAAGTACAATGAGGCTTTCCGCGGACGATACTCTATTTTATCGAGAAGTTGCGACTCTGACAGAGGGTAGCAAAATTCAGAATGACCTAGAGTCTATTGCCGCATGGTATAGGGAATGGCAATTGTGTCTTAATATAGACAAATGTAAAGTGCTGCCGGCCGCGGTGGCCGAGGGGACTGAGACGCTCCAGTCACGGTCTGCACGGCAACTACGGTCGGGGGTTCGAATCCCCCCTCGGGCATGGATATTTGTGCCGTCCTTAGTATTAGTTAGTTAATAAGTAGTTTGTAAGTTTAGGGACTGATGACCCCGTAGTTAACCCTTAACTGCATGATTTTTTTAATTTCAAAAGAAAAATTATTTTTGTGTTTTATAAGTTGTACAAACAAAGGGAAAAATAGTAAAAAAATTCCCATTTTGCTAGTGTTCCAAAAAAGTAAATATGCATCATACAAAAACTTTATATATAGTTTGTAAAGTTGGATAGTATAAACAACTTTTTGTGCTTATTATGGTTCTTCATAACTGTCTTAATTGGTGTGATTTTTTTCCCTCCTTGCAAAACTAACTCTTTATATGGAAAACAAAACGTCAAAATCTGCAATATCTACAGTTTTCTCCAAACACAAGCAAAGATGTTAACATAAGTTCACACTTCAGCCAACCACGACGCAAAAAACACCACAGATACTTTCTACAAACTCTACTGCATCTATTAAACAAGTTTTTGTTTACAAAATTTCCACTAGAGGCGGGTAAAACACTATTACAATCGATGTTGCAGATATGCAACACCATACATTTAAGGGTTAAGTCCCATAACCTACACAAACGTTTTTTGTAAAGTGCTGTGTTTGCACAGAAAGAAAGATCCTTTATTGTATAACTATACAATATCGGGACACACGCTGGAAGCAGTTACTTCTATAAAATATCTGGGAGCACACATAAGGGGCGATCTGAAATGGAACGACCATAAAAAAATCTGTCGTGCGTAAGGCAGTTGCCAGACTGAGATTCATTGGAAGAACACTCAGGGAGAGTAGTCTGTCGGCAAAGGAAATGAGTTACAAAACTCTCTTTCGGTCGTGGCATCAGTATTTATCATCAGTGTGGGGTCCATACCGGGTGGAGTTGACAGAAGACATAGAAAAGATCCAATGGAGAACAGCACGCTTCGTTATGGGCTCATTTAGTAAGCATGAAAGCGTCACAGAGATGATTAAGAAACTCTAGCAGCAGACGCTGGAAGAGAGGCGTTCTATATCGCGGTACGCGCTTTTGTGAATGTTACAGGACCAAACTTTTCATGAAGAGTCAACCAATATATTGCTTCCTCCTATATATATCTCGCGAAGTGACCCCGAGGGTACAATCAGAGAGATTTGGGCACACACAGAGGCATACAGGCAATCATTTATCCCACGAACTATTCCGTGTGGAATAGTAGCAAGTGACAATGGTACACTCCGACACACACCGTAATATGGCTTGCAGAGTATGAATGTAGATGTAGATGTTGTAGGCGTCTGTTATGTTTTCAACTCCGCGTAGAAGTAATTATATTGTGGGGTGACAATTCCTAAAGTCGATATCTGAAGTCTCAGGGTGTCTTTGGTGTTGCAGTGCCTTCTCAGCGATCTTAATGAGAAAGCTAAGAAGACGAATGATTCATTAATTTTATGGGACGGTGTGGTCTCTCAATTGTTTCCTGAACATCAGGACGTAGAAAGCCTTCCAAAAGGCAGGGAGGATTCTGTGTCATAAGATGGTATTCGTTATATGTGTAAGGTACTCTGTAAATCTGTCCGTGAACTTCTGGAGGACACGGTTTTGAATGCCAGGTGTTTTCTTAGCTGTAGTACTCTTGAAAGCTCATAAGACTTCATGTGTATTAGTACGTCTATTTCGTTGCACGTGGACTGGGTACAAAAAGCGAGTTACTTCCTGTCCCGTTTCAAGTGTGAGACAGCCACATTCGGTGTGAGTCACTTCGCATGTGTTGGACCATTAGCTCAACTTTTCCTTTTGCGGAGTATGCTGGGCCATCTGGTATCCAGGATCAATGACAGATCCTTACGAATGGGAATATATGAATGGTAAAGTTGAAAATTTATTTTGGGTTAGATTTCCAACTAAGGTCTCCAGTTTACTATGCAGTGGTTCTGTCCATTATTCCACTAGGACACAGAAGTCCGAACACCTGTTAGGATTAGGCTAGGACGTCTACCGTCAGAACCAAATTTTTAACATATCCACACACTACAAACGCGCTGCCCCTGCCCATTTACTTTATTACTCGTCGCGTTTCTCCGATTCCCGTAAGAGTTAGAGCATGATGTTTATATGTTACAGGCCAAACCAGATTTTAGGATCAACTAGTTTCGCCTAGGCCAAACCAGTTCTCCCTACATGCGATAGGACATAGTAGTTTATCGTGTTAACGACAGGAGAAACCAGTTTAGCCTAGGTCGAATCGGTTTATCCTAGTTAGAATTTACACGCTTTAGGACAAACTGGTACGTCCTAGTCTAGGGTGACCAGATGTCCCATATTTTACGGGTTCGTCCCTTATTTAGCGAAAGTGTCCTCTTGTCCCGACAAAATAAATACGGGACGTAGATTGTCCCGTATTTTATTAACCGTCCCATATATTTTCAAAAAAATGTTCAAATGTTTGTTAAGCTTATGGGACTTAACTACGGGGTCATCACTCCCTAAACTTACAAACTACTTATGAACTACTTACGAACTAGGACGGCACAAATATCCATGCCCGAGGGGGGATTCGAACCCCCGACCGTGTGTCAACAAGATGTTTCAGTATTTCCACAGACCATTTGTTCTCCTTCGTGCGTTAACATCAAAGAGGGCTGAAGAAGTGGCTTATCACTTGAATGACATATTCCTATCTGTAAAGGCGCCGTGCATTCTTCAATCTGATAATGTCAGAGAATTTGCAATAATGTTATAAGAGAACACGCAAATCTTTGGTCAGAACTGCAAATTGTGCATGGAAAACCAAGGCACAGCCAAAGTCAGGGTTCTGTTGAACGTTCCAACCAAGACATTGAAAATATGTTAAGTTCTTGGTTAAAGGACAACAATACGACGAAGTGGTCGGAAGGATTAAGGTATGTCCAATTCATGAAAAATCGAGCATACCACTCTGGCATAAAACAATCACCTTACAAAGCAATGTTCGGAATCGAACGCCGGCCGCGGTGGCCGAGGAGGCTAAGGCGCTCCAGTCACGGTGTGCACGGCCACTACGGTCCGGGGTTCGAATCCCCCCTTGGGCATGGATATTTGTGCCGTCCTAGTTCGTAAGTAGTTTGTAAGTTTAGGGACTGATGACCCCGTAGTTAAGTCCCATAGACTATACAAACATTAGAATTTTTTTTTTTTTTTTTTTTTTTTTTTTTTTTTTTTTTTTTTTTTTTAATCGAACCTAGAGTAGGACTTTCCACTTCCTCGTTGCCTCAAGAAATCATTAATGATATTCAGGATGAAGATGACCTAAAGGAGGCAATCGAAGATGGCAGCAAAACTGAACAATCCGAATACAGTGGCGATGTTGACATTGTGAAAATTGACACAAACGACACTGAAAATGCTAGAAGAAAGGTGACAGAAAATTTACAAAAACAAGCAAAAAGAATGAAAGCTTCAACTGACAAATCCCATCCACCAGCTACCATTGGAGACAACGTAACCATACCTATTCCAGATGTAGACAAAGGCAGAGGTGACCTTCGAAACATAATAGGAGTAATACTTCAAAAGACTGATGAGGGTCTTCACAAAGTTGGCACCAAACATGGCGTACTTGAAAAACATTATTGCAGGTATAATTTTATTACGATTTCCCATACTTTTCTGTATTTAATAATAATAATAATAGTAATAATAATAATAATAATAACATATGTTTTAACCTTTTTATTTTTTTTCTTCAGGACTGATTTCGACGTCTGCATTCAGACGTTGTTAGATGTGGGAGATAAAACCAGGATATTGAAATATCTTTAAGGACTGCAGCCACAAAACATTCTGTTGGATCAGGGCAAGGCTTCGTGAAATGCGGCTGCATTAAAGACTGTACAACAAACAAATTTGTTTGTAAGAAAAGCAAAGTACTGTGCAGTTCTAAGTGCCACCAGAGTAAACCATGCAAAATTAAGTAAATACGCAAATTTCAGATAAAGTGATATCTGTGGATGAATATACTGTAAGTTGACACAGATGTGAAATTACCGATTCGTTAATTAATAACTTAAATCACATTGACTAGTTCTATTTCTGTTCCTTTCTTCAGTTTGCTTTGAAAAGCTTATAGAAGATACAAAGTAGGCGAAATTAGTACAGACTAGGACGTTCCTGTTTGTTCTAAAACACGTAAATTCTAACTAGGATAAACCGATTCGACCTAGGCTAAACTGATTTCTCCTATCGTTAACAGGATGAACTAGTTTGGCCTAGGCTACACTGGTTTGTCCTGTCGGGAACAGGATGAACTAGTCTGGTCTAGGCTAAACTGGTTTGTCCTATCGCATGTAGGGTGAACTGGTTTGACCTAGGCGAAACTAGTTCATCCTAAAATCGGGTTTGGCCTGTAACAAATATACACAGAACCTATCTACATCTACATGGGATACTCTGCAAATCACATTTAACTGCCTGGCAGAGGGTTCAGCGAACCACCATTATACTACTTATCTTCCATTCCATTCTCGAATAGCGCGCGGGAAGAAAGAACACCTGAATCTCTCCGATCGAGCTCTGATTTCTCGTATCTTATTCTGATGATCATTTATACCTATGTAAGTGGGAGTCAACAACATATTTTCGCATTCGGAGGAGAATGTTGGCGATTGGAGTTTCTTAAGTAGCCCACGCCGCAGCGATAAGCGCCGTTGTTGTAATGATTCCCATCCCAGATCCTGTATCATTTCCATAACGCTGTGTCCCCTGTATCGTGACAATACGAAACGAGCTGCCCTTCTTTGGACTCTTTCGATGTTCTCTGTGAAACCCACCTGATAAGGATCCCACACTGGGCAGCAATACTCCAGAAATGGAAGGACAAGCGTAGTGTATGAAGTTTCTTTTGTAGTTAACTGATTGTCTTTATACTATGGGTGGCGCAAGAAGAACGGTCTGTTTTTTTTTTTTAACTAAAGTAAGTGGCTTATTTTGATCACAAAAAGGTAATCACATCACTAATATTGGTAATGTATCCAGTTTCTGAATTTTAATGTTTTTCACGTCAGGCAGGCAACGGCCTTCTTCGTGACTACACATTAAGTCTTTCTTCGAAGTGCGCCATAACTTTCGTCAACATAATGTGAAACAGCAGCAGTTGCTTGAAGTATTCAATCTTTCAGGTTATTGAGTGTAAGAGGTTTTTCTGAGTACACTTTTTTGTGGGTAAGAAAGACATGGCACAAAGTTGGATCACGTTTCGTAAAACAATCTAATTATAAGAACTCTTTCTAAATTGGCAACTGGAATACTTATAAACTAATACATTTTGACATGAATATTTATGAATTTCGGTGCTGTGTACCATTTGGACGTGTAGGCGATGCAATAGTTCAAATGTTCAAATGTTTGTAGAGTCTATGGGACTTAACTACGGGGTCATCAGTCCCTAAACTTACAAACTACTTATGAACTACTTACAACTAAGGACGGCACAAATATCCATGCCCGAGGGGGGATTCGAACCCCCGACCGTAGTGGCCGTACAGACCGTGACTGGAGCGCCTCAGTCTCCTCGGCCACCGCGGCCGGCGATGCAATAGTGTTACTGTTTTATACCAACGAGCTACACCGCCAACAGCAGAAGCAATTTGTAGGTTGTATACATCTTTCATTGTAGTCATTTTCGATTTGGCTTCTCTGGCTAACCGAAGAGTAACTATCTGTTTCGATAGTCCTAGTTAATTTATTCCGAAGTAACCGCGTGTTTTTAGTGTGTTTGTAGTCTTGTAGAACTTGAACAATTTCTGACAGCAGCAGCACTTTGTTTGCATACGGAGCCTAGTTTGTTTTATTGCGTCCATCGACTTGGCAGAGAGTAGTAGCCTCTTCTTTATTGTCTGTAATGAGTAACGCATTTCATTCTTATAAATGTTAAACACAGCATTTCTTGTGGAGTGTTTGACAACAGGTAAATGTAGACAGAACCTGATGCTATGAACGTATGTGGTGCGTTAATAATGATAAATTACCGGTTCACAAAAGTCTTTAAGAACAATAAATTAAAAATTTAGCAATATCTGAATTTTTAATGCAGTTGAAGTGGTGTTAACACTCAAAGAAACTTGCAAACTGAATATCATCACTTTATCTTTCTGTGTCTTATAGTACTTTCATGATATGATCAGCATCATTAAGCAATCAGTCATTAGCTACAGGAATCTTTCCTAAGACATAAATAACGAAATGTTGTCTCAGTTTTCAAGCTACCTCAAACGGTCGAAAAAATACGTAATATCCGAACACAGTAGCTTAATACATTATAAAGATTCATTCAAAGCATCGAGGTATTACACAATATTAATTCATTTATGATTCACTTGTTTACATCAGAAATGACATTTGACAGCTGCTACACAAAAGGCTTTATCTATGACCATGTTAAAAGATGAAGACTGAACTGCCGGCCGCGGTGGCCGCGGGGACTGAGGCGCTTCTGTCACGGTCTGCACGGCCACTACGGTCGGGGGTTCGAATCCTCCCTCGGGCATGGATATTTGTGCCGTCCTTATTATTAGCTAGTTCGTAAGTAGTTTGTAAGTTTAGGGACTGATGACACCGTAGTTAAGTCCCATAGACTATACAAACATTTGAAACTTTTGATTTGAAGACTGTACTTATTATCATCATCATCATCATCTCATCATCATTAGAGACTGATTATGCCTTTCAGCGTTCAGTCTGGAGCATAGTACCTCTAATAAAATTCCTCCATGATCCCCTATTCAATGCTAATATTGATGCCTCGTCTGATGTTATGCCTTTTACTTCAAAATCATTCTGCACCGAATCTAAGTACTTTCTTCTTGGTCTATCTCTACTCCTCTTGCCCTCCGCTGCCGAGCTCATGAGACTCTTAGGTAACCTTGCTTCTCCCATGCGTGTAACATGACCCCACCATCTCAGTCTGTTCGCTCTAACTGCTTCATCTATGGTGTTCATTCCCAGTTTTTCTTTGATTTCCTCATTATGGACACCCTCCTGCCATTGTTCCCATCTATTAGTACCTGCAATCATTCTTGCTACTTTCATATCTGTAACCTCTACCTTATGAATAAGGTAACCTGTATCCACCCAACTTTCACTCCCATACAACGAAGTTGGTCGAAAGATAGAGCGGTGCACTGCTAGCTTAGTCTTGGTACTGACTTCCTTCTTGCAGAAAAGAGTAGATTTTAGCTGAGCACTCACTGGATTAGCTTTGCTGCACCTCGATTCCAGTTATTTCACTATGTTGCCATGCTGTGAGGAAATACATCCCAGGTACTTGAAACTGTCTACCTGTTCTAACTTTGTTCCTCCTATTTGTCACTCAATCTGTTTGAATCTTAACAGTAACCGAAAATGAATGAACATACGACGTAATATGGAAAGCATACGTCATGTCCGTTATCCTTATAAAAGTGATCTACGGATGAATAAAACTTCTTACTACTGCTACTACTACTATTAGTAATAGTTCCACGCTATCAAAGCGCCACAGTCGGCTGACTCAGTTTCAGTAGTACAGAGTACTTGATAGCTAGGTTTAACGAAATAACAGTACCTATACAGTATATATCTACCACTTAAGTAAGTCATACACAGCATTTCTTGTGGAGTGTTTGACAGCAGGTAAATATAGACAGAACCTGATGGTATGAACGTATGTGGTGCGTTAGTAATGATAAATTACCGATTCACAGAAGTCTTTAAGAACAATAATGTTCAAATGTTCAAATGTTTGTTAAGCTTATGGGAGTTAACTACGGGGTCATCAGTACCTAAACTTACAAACTACTTATGAACTACTTACGAACTAGGACGGCACAAATATCCATGCCCGAGGGGGGATTCGAACCCCCGACCGTAGTGGCCGTGCAGACCGTGACTGGAGCGCCTCAGTCCCCTCGGCCACCGCGGCCGGCTAAGAACAATACATTACAAAAAAATGAACTAGTACATGCAAGTATACTCACTGTTTTCTTGCTGTCCCATTTCTGTGGAGAACGTAGACTACTAATGTTCGTGATCTGTAAAAATTAAAGGACAGCTATTAATTAATAGCACTACCTGACAAAACGCTTATGAAGCTGACAGTTTAAATACAGTATCATATTACGTGCTAAACACATTATGTCATTTCGCGACAGTGAATCGGACTTAAAGTTAAGCTACTGACAAGACTAAATAAGCATCCTCTAATGGTAGCAACACATATGTATGGCGTCAGATATAGTAGTTTGATTCCACGGTTTTATGTGCAAATGATTTTCAGTTGTTTATACATTATCTCCGTAAAATAGCGCTGTGCATTTGCCTAATCTTATGTGTATAGTTGCATGCTATCAGAGCTTCCCAGTCACTGAAGTATAACAACTATGGGACCATCTACAAACTAAAATATTTTCGTTAAATTACTACTATGAAATAAATTACTTACTATAATTTCATGGCTATTAATTGAACTAAATAGCTAGGGATTATATTTACAATGAGCTTTTATTCTATAGAACACACAGATAATACTGTGGAGAAGGCAATCTAAACACTGCGTTTTATTGGTAGAACACAGAAGATTCAACAAACCAACTAGAGAGATTGCGTAAGCTCGCATTACCCACACTCTACTATAGTATTGTTGCGCACTATGGGATCGTTACCAGAAAGAATTTATGGAGGATATCGAAAAATTATTAAGTATGCCAATCCAAGGGTGTAACAGGATCGAAGAGTTTCTGGGTAAGAGGACACCCCATGTCATTCGCAATGAAGAGAAGTCTTCTGATGCGAAAGTACTTTTCGTACCCAATGGGAGTATTACAGGACCTTTACTTTTAACATTATATATTTGCTGGGAATGGACAAATAATGTGAAAAGCATGCAGTATATTTCTTCTTGTTGCAAGTTTGTAGCACTGCATTCGTGTTTGCATTGTGACACGGCCACAGTGCACTATTGTCGTACCAAGTCTTGTATACTGCATTGCAATATTCCGCTATTATATGTTTTGTCCGCGACACGGTCAACAGCAATAATAAAGGGCCGGCCGCGGTGGCCGAGGGGACTGAGGCGCTTCAGTTACGGTCTGCACGGCCACTACGGTCGGGGGTTCGAATCCTCCCTCGGGCATGGATATTTGTGCCGTCTTTAGTATAAGGTAGTTGATAAGTAGTTTGTAAGTGTAGGGACTGATGACCCCGCAGATAAGTCCCATAAGCTTGTCAAACATTTGAACAAATAATCGGGACATATGACATTAACAATGAAATGCGGAAAAAGTTCATCATTCGGCAACGTTCCATGACTCCTCCTCCTAAAATCAAAACTTAGTACAAATATTGTTTACTACCAGACAAAAATAGCTGTGGTGTAAGACTCATCTACGGCACATAGTTAAGGAGATTTGACCTTATGAACAATGAGAGTTGCAAAAATGTACCGCATCATTCGACGCGTACATAACGAGACTTTATTCATCTATTATGTGAGAATGTGAGCACTCAGCGACTTTCAACAAACTGTACACATAATTTCAAATCTCTGAGAAACTTTTTCTTGCTGACAAACCGAGCAAAAGGATGAAAGGAAAGAAGTTTGCCGCTTACTAATTTTCCGCTGTTCATACGGTAAAACTTCGGGATTCGGAATGACGTTAAAATGCACTACTAACTGTATTCGCGAGATATTTTACAGACATTATGTACATATAACATTGTACGTATATTTGAAAACATGTCATACTGCGACGCATAGTTCATGAGATATGAGGTCATTAATAGTAAGGTTCATGAAAATTCGCCTTATCACCATGAGGTATCGATTTTTTGCGTCCTTATATCTAAATCTAATCGCGACATATTTTGCAGACAGTATACACATATACCACTAAATGTATCGACTTGCGAAATTATAGAATGGTAAGATATATATTTCACGATATATGACGTCATAAACAACAAGATGCGTGAAGAACTGCCACATCAGAGACACTTGGCAGTTGTCCTAACCGAACGTTTGGCCTGCCAACACATCCATTGGAAAGGAATGGGCGCGCTCACTACAACCATGATAGCTGACTACCACCTGTCAGACTCTGTAGTCAGCGCCTGTCAGACGTTTCCCGTGGCCTACTAAACCTTAGTACTGGGTACATATCGTTTATGCAAGGCCTTTCTTAGGCGCCTCATAGCTGTAATAGTAGATGTTGTATCTGTATTTCTGTTCATCTCAAATGTTCAAATGTTTGTAGAACTTATGGGACTTAACTACGGGGTCATCAGTCCCTAAGCTTACAAACTACTTATGAACTACCTAAGACTAAGGACGGCACAAATATCCATGCCCGAAAGGGGATTCGAACCCCCGAAATATGAACATTTTTTCAAATGGGTCGGCTGAAAGGTGCGTGGGAAATATTAAAATGAAAAATACAAAAATTACGATAACATCAGGTGCCAGAGGCCTTATCTCTCTTTCTTTCTTCTTACAGAAATCACTCCAAGAATGGAAAGTTCCTCGCCGTGATATTGCCCCTCTGCGGTTCACTTTGATGCTGCTCCATCGTGCAGAACTCTGAGTCCTCCTCCACGGCATCGGGAGGGAGACCCCCCTGGGTTACGGAGGTGGTCTAGCGTCTACTGGGAAACGGCATCAGCGAATTTCACTGCACAGATGTCACCGTCCATCGTAGACATCTCAACCAACTCACAAGGAAAGTACTTGGCCTCGAACAGACACATATACACCAAAACCGTATGAGAGATCATGTAAAGATCCCTTATTGCACTAGTGATACTCCCGCATCTGCAAAACTCTGTAGTCGTCCGTTAGAGGCCTCTGCGTGTGCCATGGCGCATTGCACTTTGACCTGTCGGTTCGCCAGTAGGAACGGTGCAGTGTGCCTCCGAAGTTGCGTTTTGTGATTTTATTTGTGTGGTGAAGCGTCAGATGGGGCGGCGATTGCTAATCAATCCTGCTAATGTATTGCGATTAGTTGAAATGAAGTTACGAAGAACCCTTCTTCGTGAAGATGGTATTAGTTTAGAAGATGAATCATTTGCATGCTTTCTCGTATCTGTTATGGTACAGAAATATGAGCATAAGTTAGATACTGTTGTTACAAACTCATAATAATGATAATAGGGATGAGTGCGGCTCCATAGTACAGTGGTAGAGTGGCAGACTACAAATCCATAGGTCGCGAGTTCGATCCCCGCCAGGTCCTAGGATTTTTTATCTGTCATTTTCCACTTCTTTCACCTCTGGCATTGCTGCTAATGTGAAAAATACCGAGTAGCACCGTGGTTCGGAACCCACGTAAAACTGTAGGTCCCCCTATAACTGGCTGGGTAAGTCAGTTCGAAGGTCGGAGGAAGGCAACGGCATACCACCTCCAAACAGGACCATGCCTAGTTTTTTTTTTTTTTTTTTTTTTTTTTTTTTTTTTTTTTTTTTTTTTTTTTACAAAAACTTTATTTACTAAATGTGTTTACAAATAGTTATAATTTTGTGAAACAAGTTTTCTTACAAAAAGTGAATGAACGGCGCAAATTTCTCTCTTTTCCATGGATCGTTGAGGATTTCTCTTCTTGCACGGAGGATGTATTGTCGAAAGTCGCTCACAGATCCACCTCCCGCAAGGGCGTAGTTGATGAACGAATATATGAACCAAGTTAGAGTTCTGGTCTTGGACACTGGGAAAGCCTTTACATCCTTGTACACCAGTTTCTTCGTGTTGATGTCGTTGACACTCAGAGACAGCAATCCTGCCGATTTAAACTTGATCCATTTCCACAGATCCGCTATTTTGGAGCAGCCTACTACACGGTGGATGGCAGTATCGACCAATCCGCAGTGCTGGCAATACGGGTGACCGGTGAGCTTTATTCTGTGGCGACGGGCAGCAGTCGGGATTAAATCATTTATAAACATGTAAGCTGATGAGCGCAACGTTGAACATATCGATTTATCTGCAAAATTGGCCCAGACATGTTTCCAATTTAAGTCTTTGTGTTTCTTTTGGATTGCTGGAGGATATGGAGCTTTTACACCAATGGTCTCGAGTATTTTCTTTGTCGTATAGAACGTTACGTTGGGAGATTTCTCTAAAACACATGTTGCTGTCTGCAATGTACGCAGTAGATTTGCCGGTAGCCTTCTGTCACCTCTATTGCCTGTTACGATACCCCACCCAGCCTTTAACAAATCTGACTGACTAGCCGGTAATTTTAGGGTATGTATGAGATTTTTCACAATCAGGGCTGCACATTTTGCCTCACAATCAGTTAAAGATAAGCCTCTTTCAGCAAATGGTTGTGTCAACTGATCCCTGGCCACCCGGAATAGTTTACCTTTCCACACAAACCAACCTATGTACTTCTTTATTTGTGCAATACATTGTCTATCGATAGGGATGACTTGTGCAACATACCACATTTTAGAGAGAGCCAGTGTATTTACACATTCGATCCTCTGAATGATGTTCAGTTGCCTCGTACTATTTGCAATAAGAGCTCCCCGTACTTTGTCCACTATGCTTTTAGAATTATTGGAAAGGAGCTCATTTAAATCCTTTCGGAGTTTTAGTCCTAGCACTTCCATTTCAACAGATTCAGTGAAAGTATGTGCGAAGGGTTGGGCACCTTCATTGAGCCACAGGAGATGTGTTTTCCTGTGGTTAATGGTTGCCCCTCCTGCATTTTTATAGTCGTTCAGTATTGCTGCCACTTTTACAGTATCTTGGGGTTCTGTAATTATAATGGTAACATCATCAGCATAGGCATTCAAGGTAAACCGTTGGGAACCAACCTGCAACCCTGATAGGGAGGTGCTAACTGTGCGGATTAGTGGCTCCAAGGATATGACAAACAAAATCATAGCCAAAGGGCAACCCTGTCTAACAGAACGTTGGCTTGGGAACTTTTCCGTAAAGTTCCCGTTGATTTGAACTTTGGCAAACATTTGGTATTTTGTCGGTAACAGTAAGTCTATCGTTGCCTGCGGAAATTGGAAATGCCGTAGAACTGTCCTTAGGTATTGGTGACTGACGTTATCAAAGGCTCTCTCGAAATCGATGTTCAGAAGCCCAACCGTTTGTTGCTGATTCTTCCATGCGTAGAATGTTGTATTCCTTAACAGACAAAGTCCATCTATAATCCTTTTCTTAGGTACGCTACACGTCTGTTCCGGACCTATGATCTCTGGAAGTGTGCGCTTTAGTCTGGCCGCCATGACACGAGAGATGAGCCGGCCGCGGTGGCCGAGGGGACTAAGGCGCTCCAGTCACGGTCCGCACGGCCACTACGGTCGGGGGTTCGAATCCCCCCTCGGGCATGGATATTTGTGCCGTCCTAGTTCGTAAGTAGTTCATAAGTAGTTTGTAAGTTTAGGGACTGATAGCCCCGTAGTTAAGTCCCATAGACTTTACAAACATTCATTGACACGAGAGATGATTTTCGAGTCGGCGCATAACAAAGTTATTGGTCGAAAATCCGTAATTCTATGTGACACCGTTTTCTTTGGAACGAGTACAATAATTCCAGGTTCAGTTTCGGAATAGAGACGTCCATACCTTTGTTTCTCTCTCGTCACCTCCATAAACTCTTCCTTGATAACCGACCAGAAGGATTTATAAAATTCATAGGGGATACCGTCTACTCCTGGACTTTTACGTTTCAGCAACCTTTTGATAACATCCTCAATTTCTTCCTCAGATATCGGATCCAACAGCATAGTGACACTTTCGTTGGTTAATTGCGACGCACAGTTTTGCAGCAGTGTGGCTGTTGTAAGAGCATCAGATGGTTGTGATCGGTACAAACTTTCGAAGTGTTCTTTAATGCCTTCCCGGTTAATATATTCAGAGCCATCTGCAGACAGTATGGAACTTACATATCTCTGTTGGCACCTTCTCCTTTCTCTTGCGAGATGATAAATACTCCACATCTCGTCTGGCAAATGCCCGTGGTCTTTGCAAGTGATGATTTTCCCATCCAGTTCTCTTTCCTGCAGTTCTAAAATTTTTTATTTTTTTATTTTTTTCAAATCACTTGCTCGATCTTCCCCATTGTCGATTTTAGTTTGCAGTTCACGGGCAATAAGATAATAGTACTCCATGTTTTTCCCCCTGGTTTCGTTTATCCTGTAGGCAGCATTGGTAAATAGTTTCCGAATACCGGGTTTTACAAGATTCTCCCACCACTCAATGGATTCCGGAAGAAGCGTTTACGGCGAACCCACGATGTGTAACGGGCGTTGAATTCCATCGTTACCCATGGTTCGTGGAGCAGGTTGCAGTTTAACTTCCAGTATCCCCTGCCAAATATTTTAGGACGAGGGAAACCCTTTATTCGGAGAATCACGCCGTGATGATCGGAAAAGGTCACAGGGATAACGTCGTAATCTTGCACGGCCATACCCGTTGTAATGTAGATTCTGTCAATCCGGGACGATGCGACAGTCGAAACATATGTGTAGTGTGGACGCGTGATGCCAAGTCGCTCAACCACATCTTTCAAGTTCAGTGCGTCAATCAGGTTTTGCAGTGGACCACAAAATGGTGTTGCTCCTGTAGAGTCTATCGCCCTTAATATGCAAATTGAAGTCTCCTGCCATGATGAAGTTATCTTTCGCTTGCCGAAGAAAATATAGCACATCTTCGGTAAAAAACGTTGCCCTTGCAGCCCTATTATGCGTTCCGGAGAGAGCGTAAAGATTTAAAACAGTCACCCCATTCAGAACACCTTTGACTATACGTCCTCCAGGTTCTTTTTCTACGTCCTGCAACTCCAGTCCGTGCCTGGTTAAAATACAGCAACCCCTCCCTGCCGTGCCAACATTGTTGTACGCGTTGTATGATGAAAAGGAACCCACCTCTTCACATACCACTTCTTGTAAAAAAGCAATATCAATATCATTAGTTCTAAGAAATTTCTCTAAAATTTTAATCTTTTTAGCATTACTTATCCCACAAATATTTAGAGTCAAAAACGTGAGTACCCTTCTATTGTCCATGTGGCGGGTAATTTATTGAGACCACCTAGTCACGAGGTTTGTGCTTTGGTCCAGGATCATGTTCTGTTGTCTCAGTTTGTGGGTCGTGCGTTCTGTTGTCTACGTGCTGATCTTTGACGCCTTCACTCCTCATTTTATTGCGTGCCACATTCACGTTTGGTTTTGGTTTCACACGTGTAGATTTTGTGGTACTTTGTGGTTTAAGAGATTTCTGACTGCCGGTAATTTTTTCGGGGTCCCGAACGCTGCCCTCGGATGGGAGGTCAGCGAGAGCAACACGTGATGCCGAGGCGTGTTGCACTCCGCCTCCTGGTGTGAGCTCTGCATCGGCTACTGGGGCCGCGCGCTGTTGACGCTGCGCCGTGGCCCGCTGTGCCTCTGCCTCCGTAGCCGGCTGTTTACTTGCACTAGTGACGTCACTCAGGGGGACAGGTACATCTGCTGCCGGCGTATGATATACCGTAGCTTCTTCCATGGGCACATCTGGGGGCGGTTCCATATTAAGTGTGACAGGCATCACGGGCAATACCGTTTCCGGTTTCTGTTTCCTCGGTGTTTGAATTGAATTACCACCGTAGTCGCCTTCTTCCGAGTCCACGGTTTCCGGTTCCAGGGGTCGTTTTTTGGTTATCTGAGGCTCACTGGTAGGAAGATGAACATCCACGCTCATTTCAGCGACGGATTCTTCTCGAAGAAGTGCAGTGTCATTTACTTGTATGCAGGTTTCTTGCAATAAACTTACGGTATTAGCGTTGGTACGACTCGCACCGTTCTCGCCACCTGTCTTCGGAGCGAGTGATGCATTTATTTTTCCTGTCTGCAACGGAGGGAAGTCATCAAAGGTTATAAGAGGTGGTTCGGTATCTTCCTTTGCGGCAACAGTAACGGGTCCGCGTAAAGTGGCTGTGGGTGTTAAATCCTGTAACTGTAATCTGGAAAGTTTTTGCAGGGTGTTCTTCAGAACAAATGTCCGCTGCGGACAATTTTCGCGGAGATGTCCCGGCTCGTTACAAACATGACATGTTGCTTGCTGCCCAGAGTAGATAACATGAGCCTTGTATCCCGAAACCATAATATGGGAGGGGATATCAGATTTTACACACATCTGTACGGACCGTATGCCATTATAGCACTGTATTTTATATCTGCTGGATCATTTTTCAAACTCGATGCGTTTCACCTGGCCATACTTCGATAGAACCTGTTCTAAGTCAGTATTCTCAAGTTCCGGGGGAAGATTCAGAATTCTAACAGTCTTCAGTTCACAGTTGGCATTGCTAACATCAACCAAACTAACAGAATCATCGCGGTGGCGAAACTGAACCTGTCCCTTAGTTTGCAGCAAAATCTTGTCACACAAAACCGAATTATAGAACTTGACAAAAACACAGTACTTTTCACTGTCAAGCTGAGTAAATTCAGCATTATCTCCTGAAATTCCAAATGTTTCATATAACCAGTCATGTATTTCCAAAGCAGTAGGCTGAACATGACGAGTATTCTTGTCAAACGAGAATCTTAACGTGTTTTTCCTGAGAGAATCCGACATGATGAACAAGCGGAAAGCGGATGTACCGCCTCGCCACAAAAATCAACAATAAGCGGTACTTACAAGCCCCGGCGACGTAAACGATACTGAGACCGCCTGTTTCCGGTGCTTCCAAGGTCTTCAAAACAACACAAACACTGGTTAACTGCGACCGCACGTCCGTACCGTTCGCCCGCCGAAAGCGGAATGTGTGCCTAGTAAAGCACTGTGGTGTTCAAACCAATCTTCGGATTGTTGACTGCTTTACCTTTAATGGCGAACAACTCATTGCAAGCGGTAGTTCTACGGTCAGTGAGGGAAGAGGCGATGGAAGCAGTGGCAGTGAATACCAACAGTCTTTCGGGAAGAAGTTTAAAGTTGCAACTATCATCACGGATTTTGATGACAATTCGCTAGAGAACATGTACGATGATTATTACATAAGTTATAGTTAAGATATCTGAATTACGTATGGCGTCTACAATTACATCTACAGTGCTATCTAGAGCACGGTTGCAGAGCTTTGCAGAAAAACGACACCCACCAGCACACTGAGATCCTGTAACCAAACGTTCATACAGATATGTTTGTTCGAGCTCATGTACTTTCCTTGTCAGACCGCTCAGGGGTACATCACCACCCGATCAACGACTGAGTACAGATGCCTCCACGACTCCAGAACCACCATCGGCCAGAACAGACACCCCCAACCTGGGATCTTTCTCCGTCTGCTCAGAGGCAATAGACTGTAGTGGGGAATCTGACAATTGCCTCCAACTCGGCGTCGCCGTCCTAGAGAGAGAGGAGTGCCGTGACGCAACCTACAAGAGTCCAAAATGTTTGTAGAGTCTATGGGACTTAACTACGGGGTCATCAGTCCCTAAACTTACAAACTACTTGTGAACTACTTACGAACTAGGACGGCACAAATATCCATGCCCGAGGGGGGATTCGAACCCCCGATCGTAAGGGCCGTGCAGACCGTGACTGAAGCGCCTCAGTCCCCTCGGCCACCGCGGCCGGCTACAAGAGTCCTCCGCTATATGTCGGCGCGCGAAATACGCGGAGACACCGCGACGTAGCCACGGCCAGAATACGCGACTCAGCCCTCTGCAGAGGGAGCAACCAGCGAAGTCACTAGGCACGGGCGTGGTGGCTCACCTGAGTACGCTAGGTCCATCCACAACTAGGTCCGAAAACTTGCCACTCAAGAAGCGTCACGTCGCGCCAATAGAGGACTATGGTATTCCTTCGCGTCCCTTCATCCCAATGAGCGCGAGCGAGTGGCCCGACGTGTCTGTGATGCAGCGTCAAGGGTAACCGTAGCCATAGTCTCCGAGCTGACAGTTCATGCTGCTGCAAACGTCGTCGAACTGTTTGTGCAGATGGTTGTTTACTTGCAAATGTCCCCATCTGTTGACTCAGGGATCGAGACGTGGCTGCACGATCCGTTACATCCATGCGGATAATATGCCTGTCATCTCGACTGCTAGTGATACGAGGCCGTTGGGATCCAGCACGGCGTTCCGTTTTGCCCTGCTGAACCCCCGATTCCATATTCTGCTAACATTCATTGGATCGCGACCAACACGAGCAGCAGTGTCGCGATACGATAAACCGCAATCGCGATAGGCTACAATCCGACCTTTATCAAAGTCGGAGCCGGCCGCGGTGGCCGAGGTGACTGAGGCGCTCCAGTCACGGTCAGCACGGCCACTACGGTCGGCGTTTCGAATCCCCCCTCGGGCATGGATATTTGTGCTGTCTTTAGTCTTAGCTAGTTCATAAGTACTTTGTAAGCTTAGGGACTGATGACCCCGTAGTTAAGTCCCATAAGTTGTACCAACATTTGAACATTCATTTCAAAGTTGGAAACGTGATGGTACGCATTTCCCCTCCTTACACGAGGCATCACAACAACATTTCACCAGGCAACGCCCGTTATTTGTTGTTTGTGTATGAGAAATCGGTTAGAAACTTTCCTCGTGCCAGGTGTCGCCACCGGCGTCAACTTTGTGTGAATGCTCTGAAAAGCTAATTATTTGCATATCACAGCATCTTCTTTCTGTCGTTTAAATTTCGCGTCTGTGGCACGTCATCTTCGCGGTGTTGCAATTTTAATGGCAAGTAGTGTATTATAATCTCCGGTGAGCTTACATAAGAGCTGGAAGCTACTTGGTAATTTGCTGCTGTGTCACTTACCCCACTAGTGGAAGGAACAGGCTCCATTCTGTTATCCCGAAACTCTTCAATGGATCGCTGTATAGCAATCATCAAGTCATTTTGAAACTGTACATCTTCTGGCGTTGGAATGTCTGGTGAACGATCTGTTTCCTTTGTTTGTGTCTGAAAGAAAGAAAACGTAAGTGAGTTTTCACTCTCAAATTCTTGAAGATGCTGTCGTTCCCAACAGAAATAAGTTGAAATAACTGGATGTTCATTGTTAATAGATTTTTTTCAAAATTTCTATTTAATGAAGGAGAGGGCTTAAATCTTCTGATCAGCTGCTCAAGTTCATATTTTTCGTGATTTTCTTAACAGCCTCTCATAATAATATGATCGTTCTTGTTTCCATAATGTTAATGATAATTATGCTGATGATTACTGTTTAGGTGGCTAAGTACACAACTGGCCATCGAAAATGCAACAGTAGGAAGAACCGGAGGTATCACAGACAAATTTATTTGACAGATAACAAGTCGTACAAAGATCACAATGTTGAAAATACAGATCCATGCGAAATGAGGAATATGGTAAAATCAGTAATGGGTGTTGCCACCAATTCGGGCTCTGGATGTGTTGTCTGCGTATAGTAGTTCATACTGATAGCATGTGTTGCTGTATTGTATCTGGTTTAGTAATGGTAGGTGTTAGTATTTCGCTAATATCGACCACACGTTTTTTGTAGGTGAGAGATTGAGAGTACAGGAAGGCCAAAGCAGCACCGCAATCCCATGTGCTACGAAGAAGTCTTGAGCATTGCATGCCACGTGTGGTGGTGTATTATACTGTTACAAAGTGGTCATCGCAAGGATGTATTGGGAGACAACAGGCTCCAGTTCTTCAGAGATATAGCGCTGGCTGACTAACGTACCAGCAGTGCGTACTAGTGTGGTGCGGGACTGGAATCCAGTACCACTAGAAAGCAAAACACCGCGCCAAGGATCAGTATGGCGATATACAGGCTCAATCACTTAAAACTGTTTTTCGGAATATTTGCAAAAATACAAGTCGGATTGAAAAAAAGATGCAAAAAAGTTGCTCACTTCCGAGAGGAAGTGCACGGGTTTAGGAAACATCGCTCATTTGAAACTCAGCTTGCCATTTTCTCACATGACATCTTGCGAGCCATGGATGAAGGGCAACAGGCGGATTGTGTTTTTCTCGACTTCAAAAAGGCGTTCGACGCAGTGCCACACTGCAGACTGCTAACGAAGATACGAGCTTATGGAATAGGTTCACAGATTTGTGACTGGATGGAAGACTTCCTAAGTAATAGAACGCAGTACGTTGTTCTCGACGGCGAGTGTTCATCAGAGACGAGTGTATCGTCAGGCGTGCCCCAGGGGAGTGTGATAGGACCGCTATTATTTTCTATCTATATAAATGATCTGATGGACAGAGTAAGTTGTAGTTTGCGGCTGTTTCCTGATGATGCTGTGGTTTATGGGAGGGTGTCGTCTGTAACTGACTGTAATAGCATACAGGATGACTTAGACAAGATTTCTAGTTGGTGCGAAGAATGGCAGCTAGCTCTCAATGTAGAAAAATGTAAGGTGATGCGCATGAGTAGAAAAAGCAATCCCATAATGTTCGAATACAGCATTAGTAGTGAGTTTCTTGATGCTATCGCGTCGTTCAAATATCTAGGCGTAACATTGCAGAGTGATATGAAATGGATCGAGCATGTAAGGACAGTTGTGAGTAAGGCGGACAGCCGACTTCGGTTTATTGGGAGAATTTTGCTAAGATGTACTTCACCTGTAAAGGAGACCGCGTATAAAACGCTTGTATGACCACGTGTAGAGTATTGCTCAAGTGTTTGGGACCCGCAGCAGATCAGTTTAAAGGAAGACATAGAGGCGGTTCAGAGGCGAGCAGCTAGATTTGTTACCGGTAGGTTCGACCAATGCGCGAGTGTCACGGAAATGTTCCGGCAACTCAATTGGGGATCGCTGGAAGAAAGACGACGTTCTTTTCGTGAATTTCTGTTAAGTAAATTTAGAGGGCCGGAATTTGAAGCTGAGTTTAGTACGATCTTGCTGCCGCCTACTTACATTTCGCGTAAAGATCACAAAGACAAGATAAGAGAAATTAGGGCTCGTACGGAGGCATATAGGCATTCTTCTTTTCCTCGTTCAATTTGGGAGTGGAATAGGAAAGAAAATACCTAGTAGTGGTACAGTGTACCCTCCGCCACGCACCTTACGGCCGGCCGCGGTGGCCGAGGGGACTGAGGCGCTTCAGTCACGGTCTGCACGGCGACTACGGCCGGGGGTTCGAATCCCTCCTCGGGCATGGATATTTGTGCCGTCTTTAGTTGTAGCTAGTTCATAAGTAGTTTGTAAGTTTAGAGACTGATGACCCCGTAGTTAAGTCCCATAGACTCTACAAACATTTGAACATTTGAGCACCTTACGGTGAATTGCGGAGCATGTATGTAGATGTAGATCAAGCTCGACTCCCCTGCACCACTATATGGGGCGAGGAGGGGTAGGGTGACTTAAAAATCTCAAATGGGAACCACTATTTTTTTATTGCACATTTCGATTCTTCACGTAAAAATATGTAACTTTTGCATGAAACATCTTTTGTTTCATGATAGATGGCGTCGTAATAGTTAAAATGAAAATGAGTTGAAAATTAACGAAAAATGGTAATATCTCAAACAAATACACATCAGATAAGAGCAATCAAAGGACAGTTTCGAAATATTTGATAATGCCATCATGTGAAACGTCCGACAATTGAATGAACTACGCCGCGGCAGAATAGCCGTGCACACTAAGGCTCCCTGCTGCGGTGCGCGCGACCGTTCGTCGATGGGGATTCGAGTGCTCCCTCGGGCATGGGTGTTTGTGTTGTCCTTAGCATAATTTACTTTAAGTTAGTGTAAGTAATTTGTAAGGCTAGGGACTGATAACCAACGTAGTTAAGTCCGTTAGACTTACAAACATTTGAAAATTTGAATGAAGCGTAGACTGTGATCATGCTCTCAGTCCGCGATCAGTCTGGTCACTGTATTTCAACGATTTGGACAGTACACATATCTACGCAATTGTTCCACGATGTTGACGACTGTAGAGAGAGGAGATATCCTTATCTTGTGCTTAGAGGCTCATAGAAATGTTGAAGAAGCTCGTGAAAGGTGTGCTAATCTGTTTTCTGAGAGGAATGTTACTTCTGCTACGAATTTTCGCAATATTGTCTAACTTCATACTGAAACTGGAAGTGTTAAACTAAGAGAAAGAGTCCGACCGCGGCCTGTGACAAACTGAAATAACACAGTGAACGTTTTAACTGCAGTTGCTGCAAGTACATTAGTTCCCGGCAAATTAAGCATGTTTAAGGAATTTCTCACAGAAGTGTTCTACGTAAACTGCAGGAACTTAAATGGCGACGACTTGACCCGATGATGACCGATGCCACCTGGGGATAGTAACTGTGCTGATAATGGTTTGCCGGCCGCGGTGGCCGAGAGGACTGAGGCGCTTCAGTCACGGTCTGCACGGCCACTACGGTCGGAGGTTCGAATCCCCCCTCGGGCATGGATATTTGTGCCGTCCTTAGTATTAGCTAGTTCATAGGTAGTTTGTAAGTTTGGGGACTGATGACCGCGTAGTTAAGTCCCATACGCTCTACAAACATTTTGAACATTTGGTTTCTACGTCGTCCGCCCACAGAAAGCGTCGTGAAATAGTTGCAAAGCGCCATCTACACTTTAAGATGTAATATTTACAGCCGTAAGGCTAAGTGTGACATCAAGTTTGAAGCAAACAGGCGTTATGCCACGGAGACACACTCGTTCCTGACCGAGTTTGGAAGGGGTCAAATTGTCGCCTTTCGGTTAGCGGGATGGACCTCTCGGAGAGTTGCCACGCAAGTTGGACGTGCTGCGTTAGATGTGCAACGATGCTGGTTGTAATGGTCACGTTAACGTTCTCCCACCCGTAGACCAGGTTCTGGTCGACCATTAAGCACAGACGTCCGCCAAAATCGTAGTATTGGAAGGGCAGCAGTGGCAGATAGTATAGCTACCACAGAACAGTTAACAGTGTTTATGAGCCCAGAAGTGTCAACACGAACTGATGACAACCGGCTAGTAGGAGTGGGACTGCGGGTACGCACATCTCTACACCGTCTTACACTTACGCCACAGCACCGACCGGTGCCGTCAGAAGATAACTTGGAAGATGGGATAGCGGGCTGTGGTCTTTGGCGAAGAAAGCAGATTCTGTCTGCACGCAAATACATTAATTAGATATCAGTATGGTGTAAAAATTTGCAATTGACTCTAAATAATTAGAATTGTGAAGTCGTCCACATGAGTACGAAAAGAAATCCGTTAAATTTTGTTTACAAGGTAAAATCAATCAAAAGTGATGGCCCTAAACTCCAAAAAATAGATAGGAATTACTATTACTTCAGACATAAACTGGAAAGAACACGTAGATAATGTCGTGAGAAAGGCGAACCAGAGACTGCGCTTTATTGGCAGAACCCTTAAAACATGCAACAGAACTACTAAAGAAACTGCAAACGCTTGTCCGTCCATTTTTGGAGTATTGATGCCCATTGTGGGATCCTTATCAGGTGGGTTTGACGGAGGACATCGAAAGAGTGCAAAGAATGGCAGCTCGTTTCGTATTATCACGATACTGGGGAGACAGCGTCACGGAAATGATACAGGATCTGGGATGGGAATCATTACAACAACAACGCTTATCGATGCGGCGTGGGCTACTTACGTAACTCCAATCGCAACATTCTCCTCCGAATGCAAAAATATATTGTTGAATCCCACTTACACAGGTAGAAATGATCATCAGAATAAAATACGAGAAATCAGAGCTCGAACGGTGAGATTCAGGTGTTCTTTCTTCCCGCGCGCTATTTGAGAATGGAATGGAAGATAAATAGTATAACGGTGGTTCGATGAACCCTCTGTCAGGCAGTTAAATGTGATTTGCAGAGTATCCCATGTAGATGTAGATGCAAATGACTGTCGTTTTGCGTGTACGGCATAGGCCTGGTGAGCGGTGTCTCGTAGAATGCACTCGTTCAAGTTACACAGCCCACACCCAAGGCCTCATGGTCTGGGATCCGATAAGCTACCTCTCGCCGGCCGCGGTGGCCGAGGGGACTGCGGCGCGCCAGTCACGGTCTGCACGGCCACTACGGTCGGGGGTTCGAATCTCCCCTCGTGCATGGATATATGCGCCGTCCTTAGTATTAGCTAGTTCATAAGTAGTTTGTAAGTTTAGGGACTGATGACCCCGTAGTTAAGTCCCATAATCTCTACAAACATTTTGAACATTTTTGAGCTACCTCTCTCTTTCAACTTTGGTACTGATCGATAGAACACTGACCATTGCTCAATACTTTCAGAATATTGTAAGACCCGTTCTTTAGTGATTCTTGCAACAGGAAGGTGATTTGTTATTCTAACAGGAAAATTCTTGCCCACACACTACTTGTTCTGCAAGACGTGCAGAATCTTCCCTGGGCATGAATATCTGCAGACGTGTGTCCAGTCGAGCACGTGTGAGATATGAGGGGACCACAACTGAAAATGCGACTCGTCAACAGGCAGCGCCCGTGAATATGTCGAGCAGGCTTCAAATAATGCATCCCAAGACAGTATTCATTACCTGTGTGGTCGAATGGATGCCAGAATCACTGTCTGCTTGAGATTACACCAGATACTAAAACGAGATTTTCAGCATGGATCAACACCTGGTACCTGAGTATCGGTTCATGTATAGATCTGTAAAAGGTACGGTGTACTCCTTATGCACTGTTCCAACAGTAAATCTTAAGTGAATTGAAAACCCCTAACAGGGTGTACTAATTTTTATAGTCAAAAATGTTCAAATGTTTGTTAAGCTTAAGGGACTTAACTGCGGGGTCATCAGTCCCTGAACTTACCAAGTACTTATGAACTAGTTTATACTAAAGACGATACAAACATCCATGCTCGAGGGGGGTTCGAACTCCCGACCGTAGTGGCCGTGCAGACTGTGACTGGCGCGCCGCAGACCGCTCGACCACATCGGCCGGCTTTTTATAGTCAACTAGCTGAAAACCCGGCGTTGCCCGGGTATTTATTTATTTATTCGGGCATTGAGTTAGTACTTCTCCTGTCTACTCTCTCTCTGTCCATCTACTTTTTTCTAGAAACATGTTACATTTATCAGAGAATATACGAGAAATCACACGTAAAAGAGCACTCGTTTCGAAGACTCAAATCACGAAATTCAACAATAATGATTGTAATATTATCACAGATCGATCACTTGTTGTAATGCGCGAAACGTCAAATTGATTTTTTTAAATAGATGTATTAAACGAAATTTCTTTTTTACTGCTTTATTTATTTATTGTTATATTTCCTTATCCGTGTGCTTATCCTTACAGAGAAAGAGCTGAAGACATTGTAGCACGCATAGACCAAAGATAAGGTCTGCGGCATCACGTTTCGCTGTACGTAACCTCCTTGCTATAGAGTCGCAAACGTCATCGCTGGCCTTCTGTCCGAATTTTTTTATAATTTGACGACTTTCAACCACCATATCTTTCACACCCTTATTGCTATCGGCATGGAACTGCTATGGTGTACAACGGGAGACTTCGGACAACAATTGCACACAGACCATTCGTTTGCTTTCCGTAGTTTTCGCTGCAGAGCGAAATATTAACACACACACACACACACACACACGTAGAATTTTATATACACCGATAACTTTCCATCTCAATATACTCCACCCTTTTATCATTATCAACCCTCAAGCAACAATGCAACCAATAAAACCATTTTCAAAGAGTAAATATAATTTTCAAAGAGTCATTATTGTTGCGCATTTCCGATATATTCTTCAAATTACTAAATATCTGTCAGATTGCTATAAAACCGTGCCTAAAACCTTCCTCAGGTATAAATTAGTAACTGTACAAATATTTAAGTCTCTGCGTCTTGTCGTTCGGGCGTGATAAGCGTACACCGAACAGACATTCACATTGATATATATATAGCTATCCGATCGCCATAAAACCGTGTCTATAGCCTTCCCCAGGTAGACATCAGTAACTGTACAAATTTTTAGCTCTTTAAGTCTTGTGGTTCAGACGTGATAAACGTACACCGAACAGACATTCACATTTATAGATATAGAAGATAGCGTATACTACAACACGAATGCAGACACACTGTCTAAAAGGAAAAAGAATGTTATGGGAGTACAAAACGCCAATTAACTATACCACGGAATGAATAAAATGAATTTAATCCGATCGCCTATTATCAAGTCTATGAGGGCTGTTGTAGCTCTTTGTGACTTTACGGAAGTAATGTCCTTCGAGTCGCGCAATTACCGTAGTATAAGTAATAGCATTGTGTGGGAAGATAAAGGGCTGGTAGTGGACCACGGCAAACGGTTGGGGCAGCGCCCAGACAGGCCAGGTATCTGGTTAGTCCAAATCGGCGGATATCTGGAAAAGGCTTATGCTTTGTACTCAAAACTAATTAGGGTGTTTAGCCGAGTGTTTCTTGTGTGTCTGGAGCACATCTGTGAGTTCCACAGGCCAGTAATTCAGAATAAAGAATATTAGCTGCGATAAATACAGTGAAAGGAATAAGCGTAATTCGGAACTTGCATATCAACATGTTCTGGAATTTGACTATTGCTTTCTTCCCTGACACTGAGACCCACGTTTTGCTGGCTGTGTTTTGGCATGTCACTGTACCTGCGATTTATTTCGTATTTTGGCATGCCACTTTCAACTAATTTTACTGTGTGCCCTACACATCGTCTGAAACTATTTGGAGTTAGCTTATGAAGTGCCAAAGAAACTGAAACACTTAACAAATATCGTGTAGGTCACCCGCGAGTAGGCAGAAGTGCCAAAACACGACGTAGTATGCACTCGACTAATGTCTGAAGTAGTGATAGTGGGAATTGACACCGTTTATCCTGTAGCTTTGTCCATAAATCCGTAGGGGGTTGTTCTCGGCGGCGAGTGTTCATCAGAGACGAGTGTATCGTCAGGCGTGCCCCAGGGGAGTGTAATAGGACCGCTAATATTTTCTATGTATATAAATGATCTGATGGACAGAGTAAGTTGTAATTTGCGGCTGTTTGCTGATGATGCTGTGGTGTATGGGAGGGTGCCGTCTGTAACTGACTGTAATAGCATACAGGTTGACTTAGACAAAATTTCTAGTTGGTGCGAAGAATGGCAGCTAGCTCTCAATGTAGCAAAATATAAGGTGATGCGCATGAGTAGAAAAAACAATCCCATAATATTCGAATACAACATTAGTAGTGAGTTTCTTGATGCTGTCGCGTCGTTCAAATATCTAGGCGTAATATTGCAGAGCGATATGAAATGGAACGAACATGTAAGGACAGTTGTGAGTAAGGCGGACAGCCGACTTCGGTTTATTGGGAGAATTTTGGGAAGATGTACTTCACCTGTAAAGGAGACCGCGTATAAAACTCTTGTACGACCACGTCTTGAGTATTGCTCAAGTGTTTGGGACCCGCAGCAGATCAGTTTAAAGGAAGACATAGAGGCGGTTCAGAGGCGAGCAGCTAGATTTGTTACCGGTAGATTCGACCAATGCGCGAGTGTCACGGAAGATCAGTTTAAAGGAAGACATAGAGGCGGTTCAGAGGCGAGCAGCTAGATTTGTTACCGGTAGATTCGACCAATGCGCGAGTGTCACGGAAATGCTCCGGCAACTCAATTGGGGATCGCTGGAAGAAAGACGACGTTCTTTTCGTGAATTTCTGTTAAGTAAATTTAGAGGGCCGGAATTTGAAGCTGAGTGTAGTACGATCTTGCTGCCGCCTACTTACATTTCGCGTAAAGATCACAAAGACGCGATAAGAGAAATCAGGGCTCGTACGGAGGCATATAGGCATTCTTTTTTTCCTCGTTCAATTTGGGAGTGGAATAGGAAAGAAAATACCTAGTAGTGGTACAGTGTACCCTCCGCCACGCACCTTACGGTGAATTGCGGAGTATGTATGTAGATGTAGATCTCTTCTGTACATCACGTTGCAAGGCATCGCAGATATGATCCTTCCTGGAGCGTTTGGTGGTCAGCGGAGGTATTTAAACTCAGAAGAGTGTTCCTGCAGCTAATCTGTAGCAATTATGTACTTGTGTGATGTCGCGTTGCCCAATTCCGTCGGAGTGCATAATGGACACGAACGTTTGGTTGGTTGGTTAGTAGAGGTAAGGGACCAAACAGCTAGGTCATGAGTCCCACGGACACGAATGAATGTAGGTGCATGGACTACAAGAATACGAAAGTTCTGGTCCAGACGTCCAGCTTCTGGGACTGTACGATTAAAGAGACCATCGCGATCCGAGTAAGGGAACAGCAGATTAATCGCGACTTCGTACTTAGTGAAGCATGGAAACCTACGCTCTGCATAATCGATTTAAATCTCGCATAACGAACTGATGACGTCCGGGGAGGGGAAACAACGGAGACACCACTAGAGGACACCGCTAGGCGCGGACGATGGAGGAAGCCAAGTACTTCCAAAAATTTTCAAATGTTTGTAAATCTATCGGACCATCAGTCCGTAGCTTACAAACTACTTAAACCTAGGTAAACTAACCTAAGGACAAACACACACATCCATGCCCCAGGGAGGACTCGAACCTCCACGGCGAGCAACCGCGCGCTCCGCAGCGAGACGCTTTAGACCGCTCGGCTACTCCACCGCGACCACGTACTTCCGCCAGCAGACGTCGCCGGACACGGACGGCGAGTGGAACGGCGGAAGGAGGCAAGAGATTAAAGCATCACTCCCGCTCCGAGGTTCAAATGTTTGTAGAACTTATGGGACTTAACTACGGGGTCATCAGTCCCTAAAAAAAACTATTTATGAACTAGCTAATCCTAAGGACGGCACAAATATCCATGCCCGAGGGGGGATTCGAACCCCCGACTGTAGTGGCCGTGCAGACCGTGACTGAAGCGCCTCAGTCCCCTCGGCCACCGCGGCCGGCGCGCTCCGAGGCAGCCACTGCATTAGCGTACCTGATCATTCCTATAGGATCCGGCCGCACACCCGTGAACTTTTTCATTTGGAATTACGTCGGGAGAAGCCAAAGATTCACACTATCAAAAATGAAATACAAATGGAATACAAAGAACGCTTATTGGAACCTATACAGGGTGTTACAAAAAGGTACGGCCAAACTTTCAGGAAACATTCCTCACACACAAAGAAAGAAAATATGTTATGTGGACATGTATCCGGAAACGCTTAATTTCCATGTTAGAGCTCATTTTAGTATTTACAGATGAGGCTTCATTCTAACGTGATCAAATTGTAAATTTTCAGCCAACATGTGTGGGCTGATGAGCCGGCCGCGGTGGCCGAGGGGACTGAGGCGCTCCAGTCACGGTCTGCACGGCCACTACGGTCGGGGGTTCGAATTCCCCCTCGGGCATGGATATTTGTGCCGTCCTAGTTCGTAAGTAGTTCATAAGTAGTTTGTAAGTTCAGCTGTGCAAACATTTGAACTTTTTTGGGCTGACGAGAATCCGCACGCAAATGTGCAATCACGTCATCAACACAGATTTTCTGTGAACTTTTGGGCAGGAACTGTTGGTGATGTCTTGATTGGGCCTCATGTTATTCCACCTACGCTCACTGGAGCACGTTATCATGATTTCATACGGGATACTCTACCTATGCTGCTAGAACATGTGACTTTACAAGTACGACACAAGGCAACATATGGTTCATTCACGATGGAGCTCCTGCACATTTCAATCGACGTGTTCGTACGCTTCTCAACAACAGATTCGGTGACCGATGGATTGGTAGTGGCGCACCAATTACATGGTCTCCACGCTCTCCTGACCTCAACCCTCTTGACTTTCTTTTATGGGGGCATTTGAAAGCTCTTGTCTACGTAACCCCGGTACCAACTGTAGAGACTCTTCGTGCTCGTATTGTGGACGGCTGTGATACCATTCGCCATTCTCCAGGGTTGCATCAGCGCATCAGGGATTCCATGCGACGGAGGGTGGATGCATGTATCCTCGCATGTACATTTTGAACATTTCCTGTAACAGAGTGTTTGAAGTCAAGCTGGTACGTTCTGTTGCTGTGTGTTTCCATTCCATGATTAATGTGATTTGAAGAGACGTAATATAATGAGCTGTAACATGGAAATAAAGCGTTTCCGGACACATGTCCACATAAACATATTTTCTTTCTTTGTGTGTGAGGAATGTTTCCTGAAAGTTTGGCCGTACCTTTTTGTAACACCCTGTATAACAAACGTTCGTCGAAACCGGGGATCCTGAAAGAGACTATGCGATCTTGGTAGCGCTTATGAGAGAAGCAGCAGAAGTTTCGACACGTCAAACATCACATCAGCGAACTACAATGTGACGCAGCCCTCCAGGGCACAGTCAGCAAATAAACGCAACTAACCAGGACTCGGGATATAATAAAAACATCAAAACGGTCTGGCAATGGAGAAACACACACCTTCTCCTTCCCACGAACTTCTATAATCGTTCTTGGCTCCTGCCTGACGTGATGGGCAAATAAGACGAGGTGGAATGTAAAGTGGACAACAGCATACTTACACAACCGTTTACGTTGGCAGAACTCCAGACTGAGCTTTCCCGTGGTAAGGGTTCTGCACCTGGCCTAGATTATATTGACTTCCCAATATTAAGGCACATCGTACACAAAGGGAAACAGTTGCTGCTCAAAATTTATGACAGTGTATTTACTCAAAAATTAAAAATCTATTTTCTGAAAACATGATGTGTCTTCTCCATCCACATATCAGAGAAAAGCCATTATAAACCCAAGTCGTCTAGGCATATCACCTTACTACCGTACTCAACGAGGATACTGGAAAGGATCATTAAGCAGCGCTTAGAATGGTGGTGTGAAAACAAGAACGTATTACCGGGAAAATAAATTCGGTTTCGGAAAGGAAAGGGAATAGTGAAATTCTTTTCCGGCTAGTTACCGACATGCAATTCAATTTTTCTCCGAATAATTATCTGACAATAGCGTTCATACACGTTGACCAAAGTGTACACAACGTTTTCATGTCTGTATTTGAGAAAAAATTGGTGAAAATCCAGTTCGCAAAACTATACGTACCTAACACTGTTGGCTTCCTGAGCAATAGGAAGACAATCATTTTAAAACACGGAACTCCATTGACGCCGAGATAAACCACAAAAGGACTCTTGTGGGGATCAGTCTTTGCTCACCAACTGTTCAATCTCTATAGTGCCACCCTGCTGATCTCTTTCCCAGCGACATTCAATTACTCCAATAAGCTGACGCCGAATGCCTATATGTCGAAGACATTACTCTTCAGTCTTTCTGATATACATTAATGACTTGCTATTCTACATGGATGAAGATGCTAAAGCCGCGGTGGAGTAGCCGAGCCGGCCGCGTTGGCCGAGGGGACTGAGGCGCTCCAGTCACGGTCTGCACGGCCACTACGGTCGGGGGTTCGAATCCCCCCTCGGGCATGGATATTTGTGCCGTCCTTAGGATTAGCTAGTTGATAAGTGGTTTGTAAGTTTAGGGACTGATGACCCCGTAGTTAAGTCCCATAGACTATACAAACATTTGAACATTTTGGAGTAGCTGAGCGGTCTAAAGCGTCTCGCTGCGGAGCGCGCGGTTGCTCGCCGTGGAGGTTCGAGTCCTCCCTGTGGCATGGGTGTGTGTGTTTGTCCTTAGTTTAGTTTACCTAGGTTTAAGTAGTTTGTAAGCTACGGACTGATGACCACGCAGTTTGGTCCGATAGATTTACAAACATTTGAAACAAACAAACATTTGAAGTTGCTAAGTTAGTTCTTTTTGCTGATGATACAAGTATAGTAATTACATCCAAAAAAACAAGAACTAAGTGATGTAATCGTAAGTACTGTTTTCTACAAAATTATTAAGTGGTTCTCAGCAAACGGACTCTCATTAATTTTTGATAAAACACAGTAAATACAGTTCCGTACAGTAAATGGCACAACTCCAGTAATAAATATAGACTTTGAACAGAAGTCTGTAGCTAAGGCAGAAATTTCAATACTTTAGGTGAGTGCTTTGATGAGAGATTAAACTGGAAGCAACACATTGATGGTCTGCAGAAACGTTTGACTTCTGCTACGTATGCTATTAGGGTTACTGCAAAGTTTGGCACTAAGGATCTCAGTACATTAGCTTACTATGCTACATTCACTGCTTTCGTATGGTATCATATTCTGGGATAATTCGCCATTGAGTAAAAAAGTATTCTTTGCACAAAAGCGTGTAGTCAGAATAATTGCTGGTGTCCTCCCAAGATGATCCTCCAGACATCTATGTTAGGATTCAGGTATCCTCACAGTAACTTCACAGTATATATATATATGTAGGGTAGTCCATTGATACAGACCGGGCCAAAAATATCTCACGAAATAAACATCAAATGAAAAAAAACTACAAAGAACAAAACTTTTCTAGCTTGAAGGGGGAAAACAGATGGTGCTATGGTTGGCGCGCTAGATGGCACTACCATAGGTAAAAAGGGATATCAACTGCATTTTTTAAAAATAGGTACCATTTTTATTACATATTCCTCTAGTACGTAAATAAATATAAATGTTTTATTTGGAACACTTTTTTCGCTTTGTGATAGATGGCGCTGTAATATTTACAAACATATTGCTCACAATTTTAGACGAACATTGGGTAACAGGTAGTTTTTTTTTTTTTTTTTTTTTTTTTTTTTTTTTTTTTTTTTTTTTTTTAAATTGAAACACAGAACGTAGGTACGTTTGAACTTTATTTCGGTTGTTCCAATGTGATACACGTACTTTTGTGAAATTCTCATACAATATCAGAACGCATGCTGTTACTGCGTGATTACCTGTAATTACCTCATGACTTCAATAAATGCTCAAAATGATGTCCTTTAACTTCAATGCATTTGGCAATACGCGTCACGAAATTCCTCTCAACAGCGAGTAGTTCGCCTTCAGTAATGTTCTCACATGCAATGACAATGCGCTGACGCATGTTTTCAGGCATTGCCACAATAACAAATATCCTTCAATTTTCCCCACAGAAAGAAATCCGGGGATGTAAGATCCGGTGAACGTGCGGGCCATGGTATGGTGCTTCTACGACCAATCCACCTGTCATTAAATATTCCATTAAAGACTGCTTCAACTGCACGCGAGCCATGTGCCGGACATCCATAATGTTGAAAGTACATCGCCATTCTGTCATGCAGTGAAACACCTTGTAGTAAAATCGGTAGAACATTAAGTAAGAAATCACCATTCATTGCACCATTTAGATTGCCATGGATAAAATAGGGACCAATTATCCTTCCTCTCATAATGCCGCACCATACATTAACCTGTCAAGGCTGCTGATGTTCCACTTATCGCAGCCATCGTGGATTTTCCGTTGCCCAAAAGTGCATATTATGCCGGTTTACGTTAGCTCTGTTTGTGAATGACTCTTCGTCACTAAACAGTACGCGTGAAAAAAATCTGTTATCGTCCCGTAATTTATTTTGTGTCCAATAGCAAAACTGTACACGACGTTCAAAGTCTTCGCCATGCAATACCTGGTGCATAGAAATATGTTATGGGTGAAATTTATGTTGATGTAGAATTCTCAACACCGACGATTTTGAGATTCCCGATTCTCGCTCAATTTGTCTGTTACTGATGTGCGGATTAGCAGCAACTGCAGCTACAATATTTACTTGGGCATCATCATTTGTTGCAGGTCGTGTTTGACATTTCACTTGTGGCTGAACCTTTCTTGTCTCTTTAAATAACGTAACTATCCGACAAAAAGTCCGGACACTTGGATGATGTCTTCCAGGATAACGATCAACATCCATAGCATTTTGATCACAAAGCCATACATAAATACCTTATCGACCTTTTCCGCAATTGGTAAACGGTCCGTTTTAACACGAGTACACGAAGCAAATAACGTCCGTACTGGCGAAATGTTACGCAATACCATGTACTTATACGTTTGTGACTATTACAGCCCCATCTATCACAAAGCGAAAAAAGTGTTACAAATAAAACATTCATATTTATTTACGTACTAGACGAATATGTAATACAAATGGGGGTACCGATTTAAAAAAATGCAGTTGATATCCGTTTGACCTATGGCAGCGCCATCTAGCGGGCCAGCTATAGCGCCATCTGTTTTCCCCCTTCAAGCTAGAAAAGTTTTGTTCTTTTTAGTTTTTTTTCACCTGATGCTTATTTCGTGAGATATTTTTTGACCGGTCACTATCAATGGACTACCCAGTACACACTTATGAAATTTGTTGGTAATAACCCATCCCAGTTCAAAAGTAATAGCAGTGTGCGTAGCTATAACACCATGAGAAAGGATGATCACTATGCAGAGCTAAATCTGACTTTGGCACAGAAAGGGATCTTTGACTATTCTCTCTTCCCAGACGTCCATGAGCGAACCGATACCTCTACTCCTCCGCTCGCCCCTGGCTTCCAGTACTTGGACCACATCCCCCCCCCCTCAGAACTGAACACACCCATCACCGCCCATGACATAATCGACACTCTTCTGCCTAAACGCAACACCGCCCCCGGTCACGACCGGCTGACCTGCCGCCACCTCCGAGCCTGCCCCCCCTCCTTCCACGAAGCTCTTGCCACCTTATATAATGTCATCCTTTTCACTGGCTTTTACCCCGACCTGTGGAAGACCTCCCGTATTCTCATGTTCCTAAAACCTGACAAGCCCCCATCCCAGACCTCATCCTACCGTCCCATCAGTCTTACCTCGGTGTTCAGCAAGGTCCTGGAAACCATCCTCTCCCGTCGTATCCATCAGCGCCTCCATCGCCACCAGTTCCTCCCCCTTTCCCAATGTGGCTTCCGACCCTCCTTCTCTGCCGACGACCAGCTCCTTTGCCTAACTCATCTCCTATCTGTCCAACTCAACTCTCGTCACTCCGCATTTTTTGTCTCCCTCGATATCCAAAAAGCCTACAACCGTATATGGCAATCCGGTCTCCTCTTTAAGCTCCAGTTCTACGCCCTTCCTATTAATTACGTCCGCCTCATTGCTTCTTTTCTCACCCACCGCCCCTCCTATGTCACTGTCTGCAACTCCGACTTCCGTTTGTTCTACCCCTCTGCCGGGGTGCCTCAAGGCTCCGTCCTCTCTCCTCTCCTTTATCTCATCTACTCCGCCAACATGCCCCAACCTGAGTCTCCCGTCTATCTCCTACAATATGCTGACGACACCGCCTTCCTAGCCCTCGCCCCCTCCCTTGCCCGCTCCCAGTTTTTGCTCCAGTCCCACCTCACCGTGTTCGCCTCATGGTGTAACCGGTGGCTCCTCTCCGTCAATACTGACAAATCCCAGGCAATTATCTTAGGTCGTACTACCCCCTCCTTCCGTCTCCATGATTTCTACCTGACCCTCCACAACTGCCCTAACCGCCACACCCCCACTCTGAAGTACATTGGCCTAACCCTCGACCGTAACCTCTCCTGGACCCCCCACCTCCGCACTGTCCGACAGAAAGCCCTCTCCCGCCTTAACCTCCTCAAACTCCTCACTGCCCGGACGTATGGTCTCAGCCCCTCCACCATTCTCTACACCTACCACTCCCTCATACGTCCTGTCCTTTGCAGCTTCCATCCCACCTGGATCTCCGCTCCCACATCCTACTATAAAGCCCTTCACGTCCCTGAGCGCCACGCTCTCTGCCTCGCCAGCTCCCCCACACATCCAGCTCCCTTCCCCCATGCGGATCCTGTATGACCTGATCCCGTTTCTGCACCTCATTGAATACCTCTAGCATATCCGTATCCTCTATACCACCCGTAAAATAGACTCCCGCAACCAATGGTCCACCCTATCCTTACCAACCCTGGGCCTCTGCCATGCCTCTACCACGTTATACCCCCTTCCCTTCATCTCCACACCCTCCATGTCCTCTCCCAGGGTAATTTCCGCCGCCTCCCCCTCCCTGATGACGTCCTCCGTCCTAACATATACCCGTCCTACCATCCCTGATCCCTCCCTGTAGGTGTAGGGGCCCCTCTCCTCCCCTTCCCCTCCCCCGCTTGGGTACCCCCTCCCTGCCCTGGAGTCCCTACGGCTCCTCCCTACCGCCACCTTCCCCGCCGTTTTTCCTCTCCCCCGCGCTCCCCCCCCCCTTCTCGGGGTCCTGGACCGACAGTTTTAACAGTGCTATGTCAAGTGTTGTGTGCTGTGCTCCAGTGAAGTGTATGTTTTTTAACTGCGTCCACTGCAATCAGACAAGTGTCGCACCGTGTGTTTTTAAATAGTGTCTCCGTGTACTCGCCGTCCTGTGTTATTGTCGACCTACATTGATTTTTAGGTCACCGTGGCTCATCATTTTTAACTAACTAAATGTGGTTTTAATCATCTGTCTATTGTAATGTACTCCAAACTGTCGCCTTGTCTATGACACTGTATCTCCATTGTTTTATCTCCTATTTTGTATTTTAATTCTCACTCATCTATGTCTTTTATTACTCTCGGCTGAAGAGCGGCCTATAGTGCTGCTGCCAGCCTGCCTATATACTGGCATAAAACACAATAAAGAAAAAAAACCAGAAAGGGATGAATTATGCTGCCACGAAAGTCTTCAGTCACCTACCAAACAGCATCAAAAGCCTGACAGATAGCCAATAGCCAACTAGCATTTACAAATAAAGTAAAAGAGTTTCTGAATGACAACTTCTACTATTCATTGAATGAATTGTTAGATATAAATTAGTATATATATATATATATATATATATATATATATATATCACGTTCCACATCATTGTCGTATTCACGATCTATGGAATGAGTATTAATCTAATCTTGCCTTCTAAAAATGCACAGCGCTCTCAATTATCTGCATGGTGGTGTTTAGAAAGTGGCCTCAAAACATCTGATAGCAAATCTACTCGAATGATCTTTACTCGACACAGGATTGCACACCAACAATGATACTGGGACCACATAATTTTCCAGTTGCAAAATCAACACAGTAGCTTGGAATGATGAGAAAGTAAGATGGACTCGTCATATTCGTCATATTGTTAACAGGTTTGAAAAAGCATGTAATCTCATAAGGGCAAACGATTGGACTATGGTGGGGTTCTGATCGGCGGACAATGACGTACTTATATCGCTCATGAATAAGGACACACATGTGCTACGAATCCGTATCCAAGAGCACACTCCGAAAGCTTGACACTATGCAGTACAAAGCATACAATAGTCCGCTCCAACCAATGCACTACTGGTCGAGGCGAAGAATATTCGTCTGCAAGGAACACCTTCTGCGGCTCTGTTTCAACGAATATGTTTTTTTTTTTTTTTTTTTTTTTTTTTTTTTTTTTTTTTTTTTGTGCTTTTAGGGCGCACAACTTCTATGGTCATTAGCGCCCATCAACGAATATGGACCCCCTGACGACGCGTGAGCGGTGTATACGGATGGATCCAAGTCTAGTCACGGCGCTTTTAGTGCTTATTGGATACTCAAAGATAAACGAAAAGGCCTCTTCAAACTGCATCCATTCTCTACCATTCTGACAGCTGAGCTGATGGCCGTTTTGGAAGCCATAATATTCTCACATACGGATAAAGCAGACACAATAGTTATAATATCTGATTGCATGGCAGCCCAAAAACTGATTAAAAACCGTCATAATAGTTGCACTAATCTCATTGTTGCGACAATCATAGAGGTTGAGTTTCAAAGGAAAGGGCCAATCGTGACAATGTGATGGTATGGATGAAAGTCCACTCAGGTATACATGGAAATGGAGACGTTGATAGCATCCCTTCATGGAACTATTAAATACGATATACCCAGACGTGATTCCTATTCTCAGAAAGCGGCTGACATCGGACTGGCAAGGGGAATGGTCAAGAAAGTCTAAAACTAAAGGCAGAGACTGCGCTTCAATGAATCCCACGATTCCAAGGGTCCCATGGTAACAAGACAAAAATATCGAGGAGCGCCACGATTGTTATAGCACGACTGAAACTTAATCACTAGACGTGTAACAAACACATGTAGGAGCTCAATGTAAGTGCTCCGCCTCTATGTAGTTGCAGAGAGGTACAAGATCCAAACCATGTGTTCCTACAATGTGCTCTGAACACGGATCACTTAAGTGTACTTGCATGTAATACTCGGAAACTTAGGCATCGGTTCCCAAGCAGCCTCTGCTCCCGGTACATGGAATTCCAGAGGAAGACCAACGCACGATTACACTGTTTTACCGAGTTCCGCTCAGCAGGAGAAATAACATTTTCGATTTCCGTCGTCCTTAGTTGCATATGAAATTGGTGGAGGTGTATTACCGTCTTTAGCAACTAAATGAAAGGCGTTTTTTGTGTGCCAATACGCGTTTCGCTTCTTTATTTATGAAGCATCATCAGTGGCCTGTAATACATGTTATTTTTGTATAATATTGTAGTACAGTCATAATATTATAGGTATTTTTCACAGTATGACAGTTAACAGTCTTGTTACAATTACTGAAGTTCGGATCTACTAGGTTAGAAACAACTTCTGTAGCACTAGCTTTTGCAAAGTTAATTTAATTATCCAGTTTTTGGCCCTACTTACGGTTTTCTGTGTTATTCCATGTGTGTCTTCATGGAGATGGTTGTGAGGTCTTCAGTTGGATGTGGTATTTTCGGTCTTGATGAAAACCCTTGCATCACCACTTCACTGTGTACTCGTTTTTGAACGTTTGTTTACAATGTTTGGTGTTGCCAACTGTCGCTTTTCGTCTGTCTCTTGTTTGTGTTCCTTGTATCTCTGAGTGTATCAGCTGTTTTTTGTTTGTGTTGGTGTCTGTGTAGACTGTGTATGTGTGTGTGTGTGTGTGTGTGTGTTGTGTGTGTTGGTATTTGTGTTAGTTTTTTGTGAGTATGGGAGTGTGTGTGTGTTTGTGTGTGTGTGTGTGTGTGTGTATTATTTGTGTTAGTTTTTTGTGAATATGGGAGTAGGGGGGGAGCGAGAGGGAGAAGGAGGTAGGGCATTTCATGTTTCGTTAGTGTTTTTCACTGTTTTTGTGGCCAGCTTGATCAGTGAGTTGTTACTTATGTTGATCTGATCATTGATCACTTTTTATTCATTGCCAAGGCTCTCTGTATGTGAAAGTTTTCTTGTAGTGTCAGGATTTTTCTAACTCGATTATTGGTTCTGATAATTTTCATGTCTTGTTCCATGGTGGATGGTTCATGTCCGTGTTCTATCAGGTGCTCTGCAAAGGTGGAGTGGCTATTTTAATACTTCCAGCTTCTTATATGTTCTTTATATCTGGTTTTAAAGTTTCTGCCTGTCATTCCCAGATATACCGATTTGCATTCTTGGCATTCTAGCTGGTATATACCTGCCCCTTCATATTTGTTCACCTTACAAATACGTTACACTAAGTGGCAAATCCATGTCTACATCAGAACATTAGTATATCTTAATTTGGATCTTTTATAGTCTCATGTTATGTTTTGAGGTACACGCAGAATGGAAAAATAATCAAATTTGCATTCACAGCCTTTAGGACAACTATTATTAGACATCCAAAACAATATTTTATTATTAAAAACTTTGACAGTGAAGTGATTCTTGAAATTTTCCCGACGGACATAATATTGCATCATCTTTCGGGAGTACACCCGGGACAGCGACAATTCTTCGTCCGATATTTCGGCTGAAAACCTTACAGCCATCTTCAAGGCGAGTCCAAGACTGAGTTCTCAGCGTCTGTGCGTGCCTATTGCATCACGTGCTGCAAAGCTACTGAGGATTAGACTGCGCATGCTCGAAGGTATCACTCAGTAGCTTTGCATCACGTGATTTACCGTATAAATAAGCACGTGCAGACGCTGAGAACTCCTCTCCTCCTGGATCCCGGGCCCCTGCCACGCCTTTACCGCCACATCCCTCCCTCCCTTCACCTCCATACCCTCTACGTCCTCTCCGAGGGTGGCTTCCGCCACCTACCTCTCCCTGACGACGTTCTCCAAAACCGTCCCGACATCTATCCCTCCTTCCAACTTTGACCCCTCTCTGTGGATTTGCCGCCGCCTCCTCCCTCCCCCTCCCCTCCCACTCCCGTCCCCCGCTTGGCTCACCCCCTCCTTTCTCCACCTCCCCGGGAGCTCCTTCCGGTTTCTCCCACTCTCCCTTCCCCCACCTCCTTCCCCTTCCCCCGCGCCTTCTCCATCCCCCCCTTCCCCTCCAGGGCCAGTACAGTACTGTGTTGTAAGTGTTCAGTGCTTCGTGTGTATAGTGTTTCGTCGCCCAGTGTTTTTTTAACGTTGCGTACACCAGTGTTCAGTGTTTTTTTACCTCAATGTCGCCGTCTTGTTATGTCTCGTCGTCTGCAGTGAGTGTTTTTTAGCCACCGTGGCAATGTCTTCTTTTAACAACCATGTATGTTCTGTCCGCTGTCATATAGTCTTTTAACTTTCTCCCAAATTTTCATCTTGAAATTGTAAAAGCGCCTTTTTATCACCTTTCATTTTATATTTCTGTTTTTGTCCATTGTTTACCTTCGCTCGGCTGTAGAGCAGCATCATTGGCTGCTGCCAGCCTGCCTTAGGACATTAAAAATTCAATAAAGGAAAAGAAAAAAAACGCCTTGAAGATGGCTGTAAGGTTTGCAGCCGAAATATTGGACGAAGAATTGTCGTTGTCCCGGGTGCACTCCCGAAAGATGATGCAATATTTGGCAGTGAAGTTCGGTGAATAGCCCTGTAACATTAACGTAGATTAACTATGAATTACAGTTGCCTTACTGTCCTTCGAAATAGTCACCCCCCATAACTATGCACCGCTGAACTCTGCGATACAAGTCCTGGAAGTTTTGCACGAAGTCTTTCTTTGAGATGGTGTTGCAAAGCCTCGTCACGTTTCGTTGAATTTCAGGAATATCGTTAAATCTCTCTCTTTTCTAAGTGAGTTTGCGTGGAGGGAATAATAAGAAGTCTGGAGGATTGAGATCCGGCTCGTATTTTGCACCACCCCTTTTTTTGCCAGGGACTGTTTGACAATATTGTCAGTGTGTGGACGAGCGATGTCGCACAACTTGAACATACACCATACATCCGAATCACAATCCTGATTAAGAACAGTTTTGCTTGTGTATGACAGTAGATAAGAGTATCTTATTTTGTAGTTTCTTCATGAACATTTTCATACGTATCTGCCAACATCTTGCTCACTAGTACATACTATGAAGAACTCATACATAACAATATATTTTATGAACTCTTTTGGTCTACAGGCCAGAAAAGTACTTACCTCATTCTGCTCTTCGTCACTGTCTTCTGGTGACGATTCTTTTTCCTGGACATCCTTTTGTTCTACAGCTTTTTCTTCCGCTTGTTCATTGGATTTGTTATCGGCAGCATGTTCGTCTCTCTCATTATCAGACAATGCTGTGGCATTTTTCTGTAACAAATTAATAGATTGATAGTAAACCTGATTTTCGAAGTGCATGGATACAATAAAAGATATATTAAAAGATATGTTTTTACACTGATATAATATGTGAGTTATCAGTTGTAAATGAGGAGGCCTTATGTTGGTAGCGAGAGCCATTCGTGAGCTAGGTTTGTCAACAGCTTATTCGAAAATTATCTGGAGTAAGGAGTCCGAATGGTGACCTTTTCTTCCAAAGAGGCGAGATGATTTCGGTTCAGATAACGTACAGCACTGTATTAGACATCAAAAGGCTTTTATAACATCACTGAGTGCGGCTGCCACCACAGACAAAAACAATGTTGGCCTATTAAGAGCTTACATGGGACACTTTATTGTAAAAATGTCAAGGTTTTTCTGCACTTCAGTTGTCCGCCTCCGTAGCTCAGCGGTAGCGTCGCTGACTACCAAGCAGGAGGCCCGGGTTCGATTCTCGGCAGGGGACTGGGTGCTGTGTGTTGTCATAATCATCATCACCTCATCATCATTGGCACGAAAGTCGCCCACACGGCGCAAAAAAAAAAAAAAAAATAAATAAATAAATAAATAAATAAAATAAAAAAACCTTACACTCAGGCGGTCGAACAATCACGCAAGGGATCTCCCGGCCAAGAAAGCCATACACTCATTTCCATTTTTTTCCACTTAAGTTCTACGTTTATGTAACAGCATTTTCACTAGCACGAAATATATTGTCGCGAGAAAGCACGAACACCGACTGCCGGCGTGGCGCAGGGGATAGCGTCACGGAGTCCGGTGCTGAAAGTCGTCGGTTCAATCCCGCCCACCGGCAAAAACTTATTTCTTTGTAATTAACAATTCCAGAATGTTCTACATGTTTCTTATGTTCACTTGTAAATTCTACTTGTTTCTTATGTTAACTGTTCTTCTAAATTACGGTAAATTGTGTCTGGGTATAAATAGCAGAGCACTCTGCCTGAGAGGCAGTCAGTGCTGCGTGTATGTTGAGTTCGTAATAATAAACGTGCTTTGAGTATAACTGCTGTGTTCAGTTGCCTTCGAAGTCAAGCCTGCTCCCATTACAACGCGACATTCTTTGGTGGAGGCGACGGGTGCACAGTGCAACAGTGAGTAACCTAGAAGTAGATATCATCGGAGTAGTGCAGCAACTACAAAACACTTAACAAGAACAAGTCTTCTGGTCCGGATTTTATACCAATTAGATTTCTATCTGATTATGCTGAAGCGATAGCTCCTTACTTAACAGTCATATACAACCGCTCTCTCATAGAAAGATCTGTACCAAAAGATTGGAAAGTTGCCCAGGTCACACCTATATTCAAGAAAGGTAGTAGGAGTAACCCACTAAACTACAGGCCTATTTCATTGACGTCAATTTGCAGCAGGGTTTTGGAACATATCCTGTATTCAAATATTATGAATTATCTGGAACAGAACGATCTATTGACCCAAGGTCAACACGGATTTAGAAAATATCGTTCATGCGAAACACAACTAGCTCTTTATTCACACGAAGTGATGGCTACTATCGACAAAGGTTCGCAAATCGATTCGGTATTTTGATTTCCAGAAGGCTTTTGACACCGTACCTCACAAACGGCTTTTAATCAAATTGCGTGGTTATGGTATATCGCCCCAAATTTGCGATTGAATAGGGGATTTCTTGTCAGAGAGGACGCAGTACGTAGTAATCGATGGTAAGGCATCGACTAAAACAGAGGTGATATCGGGCGTTCCACAGGGTAGTGTTATTGGTCCTCTGCTGTTCCTTATTTACATAAACGATTTAGGGGAAAATCTAAGTATCTCTCTTAGGCTGATTGCAGATGACGCCGTCATTTACCGTATAGTAAAATCATCTGAAGATCAAAACCAACTGCAGAATGTTCTGAATAAGATATCAGTATGGTGTAAAAATTGGCAATTGACTCTAAATAATGAGAAGTGTGAAGTCGTCCACATGAGTACGAAAAGAAATCCGTTAAACTTTGTTTACAAGATAAATCAATCAAATGTGAAGGTCGTAAACTCCACAAAATACCTAGGAATTACTATTATTTCAGACTTAAATGTGAAAGAACACGTAGATAATATCGTGGGAAAGGCGAACCAGAAACTGCGCTTTATTGGCAGAACCCTTAAAACATGCAACATAAATACAAAAGAAACTGCATACACTACGCTTGTCCGTCCATTTTTGGAGTATTGCAGCCCAGTGTGGGATCCTTATCAGGTGGTTTTGACGGAGGACATCGAAAGAGTCCAAAGAAGGGCAGCTCGTTTCGTATTGTCACGATACAGGGGAGACAGCGTTACGGAAATGATACAGGATCTGGGATGGGAATCATTACAACAACGGCGCTTGTCGCTGCGGCGTGGGCTACTTGCGAAACTCCAATCGCCAACATTCTCCTCCGAATGTGAAAATACATTGTTGACTCCCACTTACATAGGTAGAAATGATCATCAGAATAAAATACGAGAAATCAGAGCTCGAACGGTGAGATTCAGGTGTTCTTTCTTCCCGAGCGCTATTCGAGAATGGAATGGGAGATAAATAGTATAATTGTGGTTTGATGAACCCTCTGCCAGGCACTTAAATGTGATTTGCAGAGTATCTCGTGCAGATGTAGATGTAGATGCATCACCGTGGCCCCGATTAGGCAACGTAGAAGCCGTCGCTTACACGGACTAGAACCGGAATACAAGGGATATACCGAGTACATCCTTCCGAAAGTCCGTATCATCAGAAGAACCATGGACACGAAATCAACGGTAGGCCAGCTACACATCAGACACCCGTCGGTGTTCCCTGGAGACGCTGGACAGGATCCCAATAAATGGCTAAAAGGATTCGACCGAGTCGCCAAGTACAACAGGTGGGATCATATAATGTGCTTGGCCAACGTTTATTTCTACCTGGACGGAACAGCCCAGCAATGTTTCGAGAACTACGAAGACAAACTGAATGACTGGGAGACGTTCCAGGCGGAACTTAAGAAGACGTTTGGAGACCGACAGCGACAAATCCGCTCGGCGGAAGAACAACTGAAGAACCGGGCCCAACGATATGGTGAGCCGACACAGTCTTACACACAGAATGTTTTGGCCCTGTGTAACACTGTCAATCCGAACATGACTGAGGCCGACAAAATCACGCACCTGATGAAGGGTATAGCAGAAGACATGAACCAAGCCCTTCTGATAAAAGACGTCGCTACGACAGAAGAGTTCATCAAGTGGTGTCAACGTATTGAAGAGATGCAACAAAGGAGAGTTGGACGGAAGACGTATGACCGACTCCCCAATGTAGTCCCTATGGCCGTTGTGGAAGACCAGCATGACTTCGCTTCTCTCATACGACAAATTGTGAGAGAAGAATTACAACAGTGCATGGCAGCCGGGACTATTAGACCGGGCGAGCATCAGGTTATGGCCACGGATGTAAGTCACGAGGTAGCCGACGCCGCTGAGGAAGAGTTATTTCAGACATTATCTCCTGTCTGCCCCGCCAATCGCACCCGACGTGAAGAATGGCGTCGCCCTGCTGTGACATACGCTGCATCCGCCACACGACAGCCTATGAACGGGCCGATGCGGCCACAACCAACTCACCCAGCAACAATCACGCCCCGCAGAAGAACAGACGTCTGGAGGACAGAAGACAACACGCCACTGTGTTTCCACTGTGGGCGCCCTGGACACGTCGTACGCTACTGCAGAGAGAGAAGGCGAGAATTCGACGATTATGTTGCCGCACGACGTCAGCCATCAGGGCAGTTATATCCCAGGCAATCACCTGCTGATGAGTTCAGTCGACCTATGGGAAGAAGCCCATCGCCGTGCCCTAGACAAGGTCGCTCCCCGACGCGCCGCAGCCGTTCACCATCGCCGTACAGTGGTACCAGCCGCTCCCCTAGGCGCCGCGTCCAGGAAAACTAAGCGAGGCGACTATCTACAGAGGTGAGGCCACCGCAGATGAAAATCCTCCATGGACGACAGTCGCTAAGATGTCGGGAAATCTCATCGATGTCATAATCGACGGCCAACCTGTCCGGGCACCTGTTGATTCAGGAGCGTCTTTTTCTGTATTGTCGGATAATTACCGCCGCACACTAAAGAAGACAATGTTATGTGATACGGAGGCAACTGTACTGAGGGTCGCGAATGGAAAGTACGTCCATCCAGCAGGAACTTGTGTCGCAAGAATAACCATCAACAACAGGACACAGCCGTTTGAATTTGTCGTGTTAACAGAATGTAGTCACAATTTCATCCTCGGATGGGACTTCCTTCAGGCATCCCAAGCTATCATTGACTGTGGAAGATCTGAGCTGCAAATTGAAGAAGTTGTTCCGCCGGATGCACGTAATACAAAATTTTCTGGGAAGTTATTCGTCGTTGACAATGTGACGATACCGCCATTGACAATGAGAAGAGTTGCAGTCACAAACACAGATGACTGGTTAAACTGTGAAGTTCTTGTTGATACTAAAAAGTTTATCAGGCTCACAAAATAAATTTACACACCAGCGGCTATCATAAGCATTAACGGTGGTCAAGGAGAGATTTGGATCGCAAATTGTCACGAGCAGTCACAACTTATCCCCAAGGGAATGTGTATCGGGACAGCTGAACCAATCCAGGACGGTGAGCTCAACGTCATCAATGAAGACCCATGCCTTGCTGTTAGTACAGACAACACGCTGGAGGAAACTAACGTGGAACTGCCAATAGGGCCTGGACTGACCAAGAAACAACGCCAGCGGGTGTTAGGTATACTACGCCAATTTTCGGGTGCAGTCACACCTCAGCAGGGGAAAAGTCACACGAAACGTACCACGATAAATCACCGTATCAATACTGGGGATCATCCGCCAATTAGCCAGCGTTCGTATAGAGTGTCGCCAGCTGAAAGACGGATAATTCGGGAGGAAGTGGAGAAGATGTTGCGAGATGACATTATTCAACCTTCGGAGTGTCCTTGGTCGTCTCCGGTGGTCCTTGTATAGAAGAAGGATGGCACGTGGCGATTCTGTGTCGACTATCGGCGGCTGCACAGTATCACAAAGAAATATGTCTACCCATTGCCGCGCATTGACGACGCCTTAGACTGCTTGAAACGAGCTACATACTTCTCAACTATGGACATGCAGAGAGGTTACTGGCAAATCGAGGTTGACGTAGCTGACAGGGAGAAGACGGCTTTCATTATACCTGACGGCCTCTATGAAATTCAAGTAATGCCATTTGAACTATCTAATGCTCCAGCCACATTCGAACGCATGATGGGCAATTTGCTTCGACACTTTAAGTGGACGACGTGTCTCTGCTATTTAGATGACATTGTCGTTTTCTCGAAAACCTTTCAAGATCATCTGAGTCGCCTGTCAACTGTGTCGAAGTATGTTCAGACTGCAGGTCTCCGCCTCAATCCAAAGAAGTGCCTCTTCGTCGCCAAAGAGATAAAAATCCTGGGGCACCTAGTCAACGGAGATGGTGTCCGTCCTGATCCAGATAAAGTAAGGGCAGTCACAGAATTTCCAACTCCTCAGCACATTCGTGATGTGAGAAGTTTTCTCGGGCTGTGCTCATACTACCGACGTTTCATAAAAGGATTTTGTAACATGTCACGTCCATTACAAGAACTTCTGCAGGGAGACGCCAAGTTTTACTCGGATGAGACAAAAGAAAGAGCTTTCCGGGCACTTAAGGAGGCTCTAACTTCCGCACCAGCGCTAGCCTTGTACGACGAGAATGCAGAAACGGAACTTCACACAGACTCCAGTGGTTATGGGATTGGTGCAGTGCTTGTACAAGTTCAGAAAGGTGCTGAAAAAGTGATAGCCTATGCGTCGAGAGTACTCTTAAAGTCCGAGATAAACTACTCTACAACTGAAAAAGAATGCCTCGCAGTTATCTGGGCTATCAACAAGTTCCGGCCGTATTTATACAGCAAACCATTCACCGTCGTGACAGACCACCATTCTTTGTGTTGGCTCAGTAGCTTGAAGGATCCATCAGGTCGACTACCAAGATGGGCACTAAGACTCCAGGAGTACGACGTCACAGTGGTATTCAAGTTAGGGCGCAAACACAACGATGCTGACGGCCTTTCAAGGAATCCATTAGTGGAACACAACAGCATGAATGCAATTTCAGCCCTCACTGAATTAGATGACGTTACAGCTGCACAGAGGGAGGATCCAGCACTATTAAAAACGATAGAAGCCTTGGAGAAAGGAGAACCAACCAGTGGGGAGTTCCAACTTATAAATGGAACATTGTACAAGAGCAACTACGATCCACTGAGCCCCAAATAGCTACTGGTCGTTCCAGCTCATCTCCAGCCAGCTATTCTCAAATATTTCCACGATGCTCCAATATCCGATCATGTGGGATTCGTGAAGACCCTAGACAGAATCAGATACAGGTATTACTGGAAAGGTCTCTACCGATCTGCCAAGCACAATGTCAGTCATTGTAAAGAGTGCCAGCGATGGAAGCATGCGCTGCAATTACCTCCAGGGCATCTCGTACCGTTTCCGCCGGCAGCAGCTCCATTCCACCGAGTTGGAATCGATCTTTTAGGGAGGTTCCCGAAGTCGACAACCAGTAACTAATGGATAATAGTCTGCACTGACATTATTTTGAAGCATGGAGCACCACGTGTCATGATATCTGATCGTGGAAAAGTATTCCAGTCAAAACTAGTATCAGAGGTAATGTCACGGTGTGATATTGTCCACAGAACGACAACTGCATAGCATCCTCAGACAAATGGTCTTACGGAATGTTTTAACAAGACGTTAGCCGATATGCTGTCGATGTACGTCGATGTTGAGCAGAAGGATTGGGATACAATTCTGCCAGTCGTGACATTTTCTTACAATACCGCAAGGCAAGACACCACAGGCTTCACCCCGTTTTTCCTGCTCCATGGCCGTGAAGCTGAGACGACAATGGATACACTGTTCCCGTTCCAACTGGACGACACTCCGGGTGACTATGTTAAACAGCCCTACACCAGGGTCGAAGAAGCAAGACAGCTGACTCGCATACGGACACTGGACGTCCAGGAGAAGGACTGTCAGCGGTATAACGAGAAGCACCGAACTGTTGTGTACAGCCCAGGAGATCTGGTATGGATTTTTACCCCTGTACGGAAGGTTGGACTGTCAGAAAAGTCATTGAAGCGATATTTTGGTCCGTATCGTGTCATACGCCGCCTGACAGACGTCACATAGGAAGTTGAGGATTATGAGCCGTCGTCGAAACGTCAAAAACGAAGAGACATTGTTCACATCCTGCACATGAAGCCTTACTACGATCCTGAAGAGCAGGTAGACGACAATGGCTGCTTGTTCAAGGACTCTAAGGACGGTAATGTTCCTGATGAAGCCACGACAGGAACGTCTGTCGTCGATAATCGTGGAGAATGGAAGGATTCTCTTGAACTGTCATAGAGATGACCCATGACACGGTCAAGATCCAGGATATTGCAGCTGGCTCCACAGGGATCATAACAGCGCGTCGCTGTTTCTCCAGGAGAGGGAGCAATGCCGCGAGAGACCACAAACACCGACTGCCGGCGTGGCGCAGGGGATAGCGTCACGAACTGCGGTGCTGAAGGTCGACGGTTCAATCCCGCCCACCGGCAAAAATTTATATCTTTGTAATTAACAATTCCGGTTAGGGAGGAATCTAAGACTCCTTCCTCTCTGGACAGGCGTGATCCTAAAAGGCTGAGGCAGGAAATAGGGAAACAGACCTATAGTACTGCAGTCTCGGTCTTTAGAATGGCGGTTGTCCAAGAAGGATACCCACTGGTGAGCATCACCTCGCAGCAGGAGCAGCTCGTGCAGATGGCCCTCTTTGAAAAGATTGGGGGGGGGGGACGCTGGTCCAGTACCCAAATGTAGGAGGGTCTATCTAGATCGCGGAACCCTCATTTTTGTCTGCGAGGGGGAGCACTCAGGAGAATGGCTTAAAGACAAGGTGTCCATGATATCCCCGTGGGAGGATGCGAAGCTGCTGGTCAATACAGCTGCCGAACTCCTTAAGACCGCAAAGGTATCAATATGGGTACCAAAGATCCTTAAGGATGTCTCTCCAAAGACTCTGTTTGAGAAAATAAGGGTCGAGAACACAAAAGTCTCGACAGAGGATTGGAGGGTAATTAACCAAAAGGTCGTTCCGGAAGGACGAACCCTGGTGGTGGAGGTTGGACGGAAGTCCCTGAAGGCAATGTGAGAGCAAGGCCTGAAACTGTTTTTAGGGTTGTCGCAGGTCGCCGTCAGGGTAATCAAAGACCTTAAAGGCAATAATGGTAGCAAGATGGGGACTGGAAGTGCTGCAGATAAACCTGCAGCACAGTAAAGGGGCCACTGCTGACCTGAGCCGTCGCCTGGGGAGACAGGAGGTGGACGTGGCCCTGATAAAAGAACCCTATTTATTCAAAGGGGGTGTATCGGGCCTCGGTGGTACTGGAGGTAAACTGATTTATGCTAGAAATCTAAAAAAACTCCAGAACATGCATTTATGTTAGAAATGGAATCCCTTTCATACCAATGTAGGATTTTTGTTCCAGGGACCTGGTGACCATCAGGATGCAGCAACGTGAGGAAGGTATCACGAGGGAAATTGTTTTGGCCTCAGCATACCTTCCTTACGAAGACAGCTCTCCTCCTCCTTTGTAAGTGAGGAGACTGATGGAAGCCTGCCATCGGCAAGGTGACGAACTGTTGGTGATGCCAATGCCCACAATATATCGTGGGGCAGCAAGGACACCAACAGTAGAGGTGAGCACCTTCTTGAATTTCTCCCATCTAACAACTTGGAGAAATTGACATAACTTTTGGTTCCATGATGATGGGAAGTTACGTCAAACAGTGGCATGTGGTCCTGGAGCCATCCTCATCAGATCACATGTATATTAAATTCAAGGTTGAAATGGGAACCAGACAGACCATGGCCTATAGATATCCCAGGAAAACGGACTGAGAGACATATAGGAAAGACCTTGACTTCATCCTATCGGAAATTAAAACTACGATAAGGAATCCAGCAGAGTTTGAGGAAGTAGCAGAGGCCGTAACCTCTGCTATAGTGACCTCATACCAGGACAACTGCTCAATCACCAAGAAGCGCACAAATAGGAGTGTGCCTTGGTGGAATAATAACCTGGAAATGCAAAGGAAACAGGTACGAAGACTGTTTAACCTTGCAAGGCGCAAAGGACAATGGGCAAAGTATCGTGAGGCCCTTGTCAATTACAACCTTGCCATCAGACGGGCAAAGGAGGCATCCTGGAAGGTATTCTGTGAGGAAGTGGAGGGCACGGCTGCTCAAGCGAGACTTAATAAAATACTCACTAGGGTACCAACTAATCCAGGAGGAACATTGAAGAAGGAGGATGGGGAGTATACAAAGACAGCACATTAAATGCTGGAACTGCTCCTCAAGACTCACTTTCCTCAATATACTCTGGGAGATAACTCATACAAGAATGCGATTCCTGAGAGACAACGGTTCTCAGGAATTCGCAAAGAGGACTGGGATTTGGCCAAGGAGTGTGTCAATTACAGTAAGGTCCGAACATTTCAACCGTTCAAATCACCTGACCCTGATGGAATCTTTCCAGCTCTCCTGTAACAAGCGGGAGAAAATCTTATTAGATTCCTATGCAGGTTATTCTGGGTTAGCCTAGCAGCAGGAATCATTCCCAATGCCTGGAGGGCAGTGAAGGTTGTCTTCATTCCAAAACCAGGGAGAATTTATCATACCAAGGCTAAGGATATGAGACCAATCAGCCTGTCCTCCTTCATTCTTAAGACATTGGAAAAGCTGGTTAATGTGGATGTTGCAGAAAGGAGGTTAAGTAGGGCTCCTCTACATTCAAACCAACATGCATATCAGCCAGGTAAATCATGTGAGACAGCTCTCCACCAACTCGTTGGGAACGTGGAGAAAGCACTACACTTTCAGGAAATAGCCCTCTGTATCTTCCTGGACATCGAGGGGGCTTTTAGCAACACTAACTTCGATTCCATGGTTAGGGCAGCAGAGGTGCATGACCTAGGGACCACTATATATAGGTGGACTAGGGCCATGCTCAGTGGAAGAAAGGTAGAGGCTACCACGTTGAATGAAAAAATGGTAATCAACACCACTAGGGGTTGCCCGCAAGGAGGAGTTCTTTCCCCTTTATTGTGGAATCTAGTGGTGAATGATCTCATTGGAGAATTAAACTCTAGGCAGTACTTTTGACAAGGATACGCAGATGATCTTGTCATTGTAATACTTGGCAAATTTGCTGACACAGTCAAGAATATGGCACAAGGTGCCTTGGACATTGTGCAAGACTGGTGCAGAAAACAAGATCTGGGGGTTAGTCCTAAGAGGACTGTTGTTGTACCATTCACAAAGAAGCATATCCAACATTCAAGTTGGAATCTAAAGCTTTTCAATGAAGCGCTACCTGTGAAGGGGAGAGTGAAATATCTAGGGGTTACCTTAGATGAGAAACTGACATGGACCCCTCACATTAGGAATATTTGCTCCAAGGCAAAAGGTACTTTGGTAAGTATCAGGAGAGATTGTGGCAAAAATTGGGGCCTGAGCCCCAAGGGTAAGCACTGGATATACACCACGGTGATTAGACCCAGGATCACCTATGGGGCGGTCGTATGTTGGAAGAAGGTAGAACAGCAGGTTGCTGCTAAGGAGCTTGGTAAGGTGCAGACATTAGCCTGCTTAGTGATAACAGGTGAAATTAGCAGCACAGCAACTGCTGGGATGGGAACCATGCTGGACATGCCACCATTACACCTTTGGGTCAAGATGGAGGTAGCGGCTGGTGCATACAGACTCAAAACTGGCAACAATTGGAACTCGATGGGATATCCAGAATCACACACTAAAATAGTGAATGAGGTAAATATAGGAAAGGTTGGGGAAATGCCAGCCGTCTATATCATAACCCCATACTGTTTAAAAAGCCTTTCAATATAACAATTGGAAGTAGGGAGCAGTGGGAGAAAATAGTTCGACAACATACAGGGATATTGTCTGGTTCACTGACGGGTCAAAATCAGACCAAGGCGTTGGGGCTGGAGTATACGGGGTGCAGCCAAGACTGGAGGGCGTTATCTCTCTAGGGAAACTGGCCTCAGTATTCCAGGCCGAAATCACTGCCATCAGGGCGTGTATGGAGGAGAATTTGTGTAGGTGCTACAAAGATTGTAGCATCTATATTTATTCAGACAGCCAGGCAGCCCTGAGATCACTGGCAGCTCCTGCAACAAGGTCTAAAATTGTTGCAGAAAAGTCACAGGGTTCTGGTGGAGCCAGGGGAAAGCAACAGAATAAACCTATTGTGGGTCCCTGGCCACTCGGGGATCAGTGGAAACGAACATGCTGACAGATTAGCCAGGATGGGGGCAGAGACTCCATTTATTGGACCGGAACCTGTCCTGACAATCACCAAGGCAATGATCAAATTGGAGCTACGTAACTGGCTCAGAAGACAGCACGTAGAATATTGGACGAAAGTCTATCAACAAAAACATGACAAGGTAATGATGCCAAAGCCATGTTTTAAAAGAAGCTCTGCAATCCGGGGCCTGAACAGAAGAGAGATTAGACTCATGGTTGGATTGCTAACAGGCCATGGGAATTTCAAAAAACACCTACATACAATGGGAATAACAGAGGAGCACCCTAAATGCAGGATCTGTAATGACGGTGATGAAATTGCATCACATCTAATCTTCGAATGCATTGCATTGCAGAGTAAAAGGCACGGAACATTTGGGACAACCAACCCAAAGATATTATGTATAATAAAGAACAGGTAAAGGGACCCCTTGCACTGTTCAAGGGCATTGGTTGGCTTTACTAGATATACAGGGAGCGATACCGCACAATAAACTTAGTTTCGTTGCGGGCAGTGGAGGGTTGTACCAAGACTGTTTTGGCTTCCCTGAAAAAATCAAATCAACAATTCCGGAATGTTCTACATCTTTCTTATGTTCACTTGTAAATTCTACTTGTTTCTTATGTTGACTGTTCTTCTAATTTCTGGTAAATTCTGTCTGTGTATAAATAGCAGAGCACTCTGCCTGAGAGGCAGTCAGTGCTGCGTGTATGTTGAGTTCGTAAAAAACTTGCTTCGAGTATAAGTACTGTGTTCAGTTGCTTTCGAAGTCAAGCCTGCTCCAATTCCAACGCGACAATATTTACGTTTTTACGTTTTGTAGGTCTACTACCATTTCGATATATCGTGTACGTCGTGTACTTCGCCCCGGTGGAGTAGCCGAGCGGTCTAAAGCGTCTCGCTGCGGAGCGCGCGGTTGCTCGCCGTGGAGGTTCGAGTCCTCCCTGGGGCATGGGTGTGTGTGGGTTTGTCCGTAGGTTAGTTTACCTAGGTTTAAGTAGTTTGTAAGCTACGGACTGATGACCACGCAGTTTGCTCAGATAGATTTACAAACATTTGAACATTTTTTTTCGTGTACTTCAAAAGGCAAGTAAACGATGTGTGTTGAAAAACCTGGAGAATCCTGCAGTGCTAATTCTGGAACGTTCTGTAGCCGACGGATGGCGGTTAATAATAGAATGAACATTATTCCTTTGTTACTTCTTTTACCTTCTCTCCCACGTTCAGTTCCTAACCTATTCCATATAGCAACATACGTCTTTCTTGCATTCATAGCACCAGATGTGCTGGAGACCAAATGTGGAACAAAAATTTTTTCCAGTTTAAACGCATTAGAATACGTACCAAGATTCGCTGACAGACGATAGTTATCTACATCTACATGGGATACTCTGGAAATCACACTTAAGTGCCTGGCAGAGGGTTCATCGAACCACCGTTACACTATTTATCTCCCATTCCATTATCGAATAGCGCGCGGGAAGAAAGAACGCCTGAATCTCTCCATTCGAGCTCTGATTTCTCGTATTTTATTCTGATGATCATTTGTACCTTTGTAAGTGGGAGTCAACAATGTATTTTCGCATTCGGAGGAGAATGTTGGCGATTGGAGTTTCGTAAGTAGCCCACGCCGAAGCGATAAGCGTAGTTGTTGTAATGATTCGCATCCCAGATCCTGTATCATTTCCGTAACGCTGTCTCCCCTGTATCGTGACAATACGAAACGAGCTGCCCTTCTTTGGACTCTTTCGATGTCCTCCGTCAAACCCACCTGATAAGGATCCCACACTGGGCAGCAATACTCCAAAAACGTACGGACAAGCGTAGTGTATGCAGTTTCTTTAGTAGTTATGTTGCATCTTTTAAGGGTTCTGCCAATAAAACGCAGTCTCTGGTTCGCCTTTCCCACGATATTATCTACGTGTTCTTTCCAGTTTAATTCCTAAGTATTTTGTAGAGTTTACGGCCTCATTTTTGATTGATTTACCTTGTAAACAAAGTTTAACGGATTTCTTTTCGTACTCACGTGGACGACTTCACACTTCTCATTATTTAGAGGCAATTGCCAATTTTTGCGCCATAGTGATATCTTATTAAGATCGTACTGCAGTGGTTTTGATCTTCAGATGATTTTACTAGACGGTAAATGACGGCGTTACCTGCAAACCCTCTGCCAGGCACTTCAATGTGATTTGCAGAGTATCCCATGTAGATGTAGATGTAGAAACAACCTAAGAGAGCTGCTTAGATTTTCCCCTAAATCGTTTATGTAAATAAGGAACAGGAGAGGACCAATAACACTACCCTGTGGAACGCCCGATAGCACCTCTGTTGTAGTGGATGTCTTACCATCGATTACTACGAACTGTGTCCTCTCTTACAGGAAATCCCGTATCCAGTCGCAAATTTGGGGCGATATACCATAACCACGCAAATTGATTAAAAGCCGTTTGTGAGGTACGGTGTCAAAAGCCTTCTGGAAATCAAGAAATATAGAATCAATTTGCAAGCCCTTTCCGATAGCATCCATCACTTCGTGTGAGTAAAGAGCTAATTGTATTTCGCATGAACGATATTTTCTAAATCTGTTCGAGATAATTCATAATATTTAAATACAGAAAAAAAATGTTTGTATAGTCTATGGGACTTAACTACGGGGTCATCAGTCCCTAAACTTACAAACTACTTATGAACTACTTACGAACTGGGACGGCACAAATATCCATGCCCGAGGGGATTCGAACCCCCGACCGTAGTGGCCGTACACTCCGTGACTGGAGCGCCTCAGTCCCCTCGGCCACCGCGGCCGGCTTTGACTACAGGATATGTTCCAAATCCCTGTTGTAAATTGACGTCAATGAAATAGGCCTGTAGTTTAGTGGGTTACTCCTACTGTCTTTTTTGAATATAGGTGTGACCTGTGCAACTTTCCAATCTTTTGGTACAGATCCTTCTTCGAGAGAGCGGTTATATGTGGCTGTTAAGTAAGGAGCTATCGCTTCAGCACAATCAGATAGAAATCTAATAGGTATACAGTTGGGCCCAGAAGACTTGTTCTTGTTAAGTGATTGTAGTCGCTTCACTAGTCCAAAAATGTTCAAATGTTTGTAGAACTTATGGGACTTAACTACGGGGTCATCAGTCCCTAAGCTTACAAACTACTTATGAACTACCTAAGACTAAGGACGGCACAAATATCCATGCCCGAGGGGGGATTCGAACCCCCGACCGTAGTGGCCGTGCAGTCCGTGACTGGAGCGCCTCAGTCCCCTCGCCCACCGCGGCCGGCTTCGCTACTCCGATGATATCTATTTCTACGTTACTCATTACGGCCTCTATTCGTAATTCGAAATCTGGAATATTGGTTTCGTCTTCTTTAGTGAATGAGTTTCTAAAAGCTATGTTTAGTAACTCTGCTTTAGTAGCGCTGTCATCGGCAGGATCGCCATTGATATCACATAGTCAGGATATTGTTTGTGTTTTGCCCCTAGTACATTTAACATATGACGAAAATCTCTTAAGGGTTTTCAGTCAAATTTCGAGAATGAATTTCGTTGTGATAAGTATTGTAGGCATCTCGCATTTAAGTCCTCGCTAAATTTCGAGCTTCTGTGTGGGATCGGCAATCCTAGGGATTTTGTGATCGTTTAAATTTAGCATGCCTTTTCCTTTGCTTTTGCATTAGTGTCCTAACCTGTTTTGTGTACCAAGGGGGATCACCTTCTTCTTTTATTAAACTGTCAATTGCTGTGGATACCACTTCTTTGAATTTGAGCCACATCTGGTCTACACCTACGTTTAGTGTTAGAAAAGAGTGGAAGCTGTCTTTCAAGAAGTAGTGTATTGGATTTCTATCTGCTTTCCTGAACAAATATACTTTTCGTTTATTTTTGGTAACTTTGGGGCTTTCTATATACAATCTCGCTACGACAGCTCTGTGTTCACTAATACCTGCCGGCCGCGGTGGCCGAGGGGACTGAGGCGCTTCAGTCACGGTCTGCACGGCCACTACAGTCGGGGGTTCGAATCCCCCTCGGGCATGGATATTTGTGCCGTCCTTAGTTGTAGGTAGTTCATAAGTAGTTTGTAAGTTTAGGTACTGATAACCCCGTAGTTAAGTCCCTTAAGATTAACAAACATTGGAACGTTTTTGAACACTAATACCTGTATCCGTTTTGATGATCGTTATGAGCTCAGGATTGTTTGTTGCTAAAGAGATCAAGTGCGTTTTGACATCCATTTATAATTCTAGTTGGCTCATGAACTAATTGTTCGAAGTAATTTTCAGAGAATGCGTTGAGTACAATTTCACACGATGTTTTATGCATACCTCCTAATTTGAAAATATAATTTCGCCAATAGATTGACGGTAAATTAAAATCACTGCCTACTATTATCGTGTGACTCGGGTACGTTATTGTAATTGGACTCAGGTTTTCTTTGAACCTTTCTGCTATTGTATCGTCAGAGTCGGGAGGCCGGTTAAAGGAACCAATTATTAACTTCAAATGTTCAAATGTTTGTAGAACTTATGGGACTTAACTACGGGGTCATCAGTCCCTAAGCTTACAAACTACTTATGAAGTAGCTAAGACTAAAGACGGCACAAATATCCATGCCCGAGGGGGGATTCGAAGCCCGACCGTAGTGGCCGTGCAGACCGTGACTAGAGCGCCTCAATTATTAACTTCTTGCGATTTTCAGGTCCAAACTCTAGCCATAATAGCTGACATGAACTATCAACTTTAACTTCGCTACACGAAAGACTACTTTTGACGGCGACAAACACGCATCCACCTATTTTGTTTAATCTATCCTTTCTTAACACAGTTAGATCTTTTGCAAATACTTCTGCTGAACTTATTTCCGGCTTGAGCCAACTTTCACTGCCTACTATGGTATGTGTTTCGGTGCTTTCTGTTAATGCTTGGACCTCTGGTACTTTCCCGACACAGCTGCGACAATTTACCCGGATTGTCTTGCGCCTCCTGCCACGCACTGGAGCAACCTCCCACGCAACCACGGGTGCGGTGTCTGCCTCACCGCCAGCAGTATCAGCGCATGTCGCTGCCGCAGGCCGATCGCTGGAGACGACGTGAATCCGTTCGGTCCCCACTACCGGACAACAACAACGACGCCCCTCGCCCAACAGCCTCCAGCTGTGCAACCGAGGTTAACATAGCGTGAAGCTGGGAGCGAAGTATCGCCAGCTCAGACTGCATCCGCACACACCAGCCACAGTCCCTATTCATGTTTACAGTGCCGAGAAAACAAAAACTACTGTCACGATGCACTCAAAGGAAGACTACACTGTTTTTAAAAACGCGGATTTGAATCTAATATGCACGAGAGAACATTATAAATTTACAAACTGAAACGAAAACGCGAACAAAAATAAAAATACTAATGTCGTTCTCAAGCCGAAGATTGGTTGGCAGCAATTCTTCTCCTCCACACTTCTCTGTTCTCGGATAGCCTCTTCATTTCCTGATATGATTCCACTCCTACATCTCTTTGAATCTGTTTCAAGTACTGCACTCTGGGTCTTCCTCTGCTTCTTTTTCCTTCTACCATCCCTTTCATAATATTAATTATAGACTCATTGTGCCTATAGAGATATAACTTGTCTCTTCTCTTCATTATCGTTTTCACAAGTGCTCTTTTTTCGCCGATTCTTCTAAGAACTTCATCGTTTGTCATCTTGGCCGTCCAAGGGATTTTCTGCATCTTCCTCCAGCACCACAATTCAAATGCTTCAAATCTTCTCTTGTCGCAAACGCCGAGTGTCCAAGTTTCCGAGCCATACAATGCCACACTCCACACATAGCATTTTATAAATGCTGTTTTGGTCTCTACCTTTATATTTCTTGATGTAAGAAGCATCCGTTGATGCCTTTGAAGGCTAGTTTAGCTTGGGCAATTCTACTTTTTATGTCTGCTGAACTTTTGCCATCCGGTGTAATTTTACTTCCTAAGTATGTGAATACATTAACTTGTTTCAATGGTACGTCATTAATCTTAATATCAGTTGTATATACGTCGCTTTTAATTAGAAGCCGGTTTCACCTACAGAAGGTGGCTAATCGGCCGGCGGCCAAACACACACTGGCCCTCTGTCAGTAAATGCACTTCAATTATAACCATCCGGTATGAACATGGTTAGTGTGACGACACCTGGGATCCTACAGACCGTCAGCATGGTGACCATTGTTGCTGTATCCCTTGACGCAACTTGTCTTCTCAAAAGACTTCTAATTCAATACAGAACATCACGATTGACATGCCATATGTAGATGGTCCAAAGAGAATGGATGTTGTCGGAATTTATTTGTAATCATCACAAAATCCACGTATGGAGTGCCATTGTGTATTAACTGGTCATCGCACGACGTTAGCTATGGATTTGGCATTGTTAATTAAGGGGTGGTTTGATGCCCTTCCTGTATCCATGCCATTACCCTACTGGGAGGATATATGAGTACCCCGGCTCTCTGCTTATGGTATCACACATGTGACGGTAAGACAAACTATTTTATAAATTTATACATGTGGCGTCTGTTCCGAAAGAACAGACGTCACTTCTGATCCTGCAGTTGTTATTATTTAATATTCACAGAATATATGACATCAACTGCGATTGGGCAAGGCTGACGGGAGGCGTGCTTAGGTAGTCCTTGCGGGTGCGGGGATCACTGTGTCCCCAGTGGTGTAGGGGTCAGCGCAACTGCCTAGAAAGCAGGAGACCCGGGTTCGGATCCCGGCTGGGTACACATTTTCAGCTTTGCCCATTCGCAGTTGATGTCATATATTCTGTGAATATTATTTTATAAATGTTTGTGAATCGTGTTACTCAGTCGGAACTTGGGATTCAGACCGGTACTGACCTAGGGGGATGTGGGAAACCGCATAAAATCATTAAAAGAAAGACATTATTCATAGCGGCGTGATCAGTTTGCAAAGTTTCAATCACCGGCTTTTACTTCTGAATGTGAAAATATTTTGCTAGCACCCACCTACTTAGGGAGACATGACCATCCCAATAAAATAAGAGAAGTCAGATCGAAAACGGAACGATTTAGGTGTTCTTTCTTCCCGCGCGCTATTAGAGAATGGAACGGTAGATAAAAGTTATGAAAGTGGTTAATGAACCCTCTGCCAGGCACTTAAATGTGATTTGCAGAGTATCTATGTAGATGTAGATATGTAGATAAAATCCACACACAGGCTGGTCGCAACACCGAAACCCTCCACCCTCTGTATATGCAGTTTCTTTGGCTCATGATCAAACACAGATATATACACTATGCGATCAAAAGTATCCGGGCAGCTCCAAAAACATACGTTTGAATATTGGGTGCATTGGGTGCATTCATTAAATTTAGGGATTGCAGTGGCGCAAAATCCAATACTTCTGCTGATATTTCGGTCGCGTACCGTCCGGCCATCTTCAGAGTGAGTTTGTTTGTATAGTTTATGGGACTTAACTACGGGGTCATCAGTCCCTAAACTTACAAACTACTTATGAACTAACTAATACTAAGGACGGCACAAATATCCATGCCCGAGGGGGGATTCGAACCCCCGACCGTAGTAGCCGTGCAGACCGTGACTGGAGCGCCTCAGTCCCCTCGGCCACCGCGGCCGGCTCAGAGTGAGTCCAAGACTGTCGACGAGGTGCCGGGCGCGGCCTTATAAGCGCGATCGCGGCGGCAATGCGTATGCCCGTCACAGATGCTGGTTTACTGCATATCGAAATACCCATACGCGTGCCCCCCCCCCCTCCCCACCGTGGCGGAAGCGCTCCGGTGTTCACTTATCGATATATGCTCGGCGGCGGCAACACCTTGACGACTTCTCTGCAATTTCAGTACTCCAAGTGCAGGATTCCAATGTTTGTCTAAATTAAAACCTTCATCTCTGTTTGTTAAGTTGCCGGCCAATCTAATTTCAACAGCTTCATTAAATATAGCATCCCAAAACGAAGATATCGGTATCTAAATTTTCACATTACTATAGTTCATGGAATGGCCAGTTTCTATGCAATGTTCAGCCACAGCTGACTTGTCCGGCTGTAATTGGTGAGTATATCTCATGTGTTCAACGCATCTCTCGTGGACAGTGCGTGTTGTCTGGCCTATATATGAATTATCACAATTTCCGCATGGGATCTGGTACACATCTGACTTGCCAAGCAACAAATCATCCTTTACTGACCCGAGTAAGGCTGCAATCTTCACAGGTGGCCGGAAGATAATCTTAACACGATGTTTGTCGAGAATGAGGCTCCCCACTGTCCTTCCCCACGACTGTCTTTATATGATCGTTCCATTTCATATCGCTGTTCATATCGTGTTACACCTAGATATTGAATTGACGCGACTCTCAAGCACCACACTACTAATGCTGCAATCGAACATTACATGATTGTTTCTCCTACTCATCTGCATCATCTTACATTTAGCGCTAGTTGCCATTCATCGCGCAACCTAGAAATTTGGTCCAAGTCATCCTGCATCCTACGTCTACATCTACATACATACTCCGCAATTCACCGCAAGGTGCGTGGCGGAGGGTACACTGTACCACTACTAGGCATTTCCTTTCCTATTCCACTCGCAAATAGAACGAGGAAAAAAAGAACGCCTATATGCCTCCGTACGAGCCCCAATTTCTCTTATCTTGTCTTTGTGATCTTTACGCGAAATGTAAGTAGGCGGCAGCAAGATCGTACTACACTCAGCTTCAAATTCCGGCCCTCTAAATTTACTCAACAGAAATTCACGAAAAGAACGTCGTCTTTCTTCCAGCGATCCCCAATTGAGTTACCGGAGCATTTCCGTGACACTCGCGCATTGGTCGAACCTACCGGTAACAAATCTAGCTGCTCGTCTCTGAACCGCCTCTATGTCTTCCTTTAAACTGATCTGCTGCGGGTCCCAAACACTTGAGCAATACTCAAGACGTGGTCGTACAAGCGTTTTATACGCGGTCTCCTTTACAGGTGAAGTACATCTTCCCAAAATTCTCCCAATAAACCGAAGTCGGCTGTCCGCCTTACTCACAACTGTTCTTACATGCTCGTTCCATTTCATATCGCTCTGCAATGTTACGCCTAGATATTTGAACGACGCGACAGCATCAAGAAGCTCACTACTAATGCTGTATTCGAACATTATGGGATTGTTTTTTCTACTCATGCGCATCACCTTACATTTTTCCACATTGAGAGCTAGCTGCCATTCTTCGCACCAACTAGAAATTTTGTCTAAGTCATCCTGTATGCTATTACAGTCAGTTACAGACGACACTCTCCCATACACCACAGCATCATCAGCAAACAGCCGCATGTTACAACTTACTCTGTCCATCAGATCATTTATATAGATAGAAAATAATAGCGGTCCTATCACACTCCCCTGGGGCACACCTGACGATACACTCGTCTCTGTTGAACACTCGCCGTCGAGAACAACGTACTGCGTTCTATTACTTAGGAAGTCTTCCAGCCAGTCACAAATCTGTGAACCTATTCCATAAGCTCGTATCTTCGTTAGCAGCCCTACTACAGTATTTCAATGTCGACACCCTCTTATACACCACAGCATCTTCAGCAAACAGTCGCAGTTTGCAAATCACTCTGTCCGTCGGGTTATTTATATAGATAGAAAATAACAGCGATCCTATCACACTTTCCTGGGGCACCCCTGACGATAGCCCACTCTCTGATGAACAAGCATCATAGAGGATAGTGTACTGGGTTCTATTTCGTAAGTCGACTTTGAGTCACTCACATAATTGGGTGCCTATTCCATACGATCGTACCTTCGTCAGCAGTCTGTAGTGCGCACCTTTAGAAAATCAAGAAATAAGAAGTCTGCCGGTTGACTTCAATCCATAGCTTGCAAGATGTCACGAGAGAAAAGGGGCAAGCTGGGTTTCGCACGGTCGATGCTTCCTAAAGCCATGCTGATCCATGGACAGAAGCTTTTCCTTCTGAAGGAAATTTACTGTATTAGAAATGAGAATATGTTCAAGAATTCTACACCAAACTGCTGTCAATGTTATAGGTCTGTAATTTCATGGGTCCGTTCTTTCTCCTTTCTCATACACGGGAGTTAACTGTACCTTTTCCCAGTCGCTTCAACTTTGCGCTGGATAAAAGATTCGTGATAAATGCAAGCTAAGTAAGGGGCCAGCGCCGCTCACTACTCTTTGTATAGCCGGACTGATGCCCCATCTGGACCTGGCCACTTGATTGCTTTCAACTCCTCAGCTGCTTCTCTACACCAGCTATGTCTATTACTATGTCCTTCAGTTGCGAGTTGGTGCGCTCATCAAATGAAGGTATGTTGGCATGGACCTCCTGCTTGAATGATTTCTTAAATGTTAAATTTAAAACCTCGGGCTTCATTTTGCTGTCTTCTATCACCACCCCAGAATGATCAACGAGTGACTGGATAGAGAGCTTTGATCCGCTTACCGATTTTACGTAGGACCGGAAGTTTTTCGGCTTTTCGGCTAGATCTTTTCCTAAGTTATGACGGTGGTAGTTATTGTATCCTTCGCGAATTGGTCTTTTCATAGACGCACGAACCTCTATTAACTTTCGACTAATTTGATTTTTTTGTGTCCCAGCCTCGTCGCCGCTTTTGTGTCTCGTTTCCGTCGTTGGTGTCGGTGGCCGAGTAGACAGACCGACACAGGAATAAAGGACGCACGCTTGTGCAGGTACGAAGGTGAGCAGCCAGTGGGACAGCAGAAACTAGAAACACTAGAGTAAATTAGAACGAGATATATATTGCACAGAATTTATACCATACTTAACTTTTACATAGTTCAGTAGGGCAGAATGCTGATACATAGTTGAGCTAGGGGCCTGCCTAGTGCCTATCCGATAGCCAAGTCTTCACTGGTGCCTATCTGATTCCGAAGTGTTAACTGGTTCCTATCTCAGTTCAAAGTGAACGATGTCGTTCAGTGGTGGCCTCGAGCGGAGTTGTAGCAGAGGGCGCTCGTGGCTGACTTCGTAAGAACGCCGCGCCGTGCGTGCATGGCGGCGCGCGGCGAAAGTAGGTGGAGCGCACTTTAGACTTGTGCGACACCACAGATTTTCTTGACCTTTTTTGATCCGTGTTGCAACTGCCTTTGCTTTCTCAGCCTTTTTCAAATAGTACCGTTAAACCACGGTCGGTCCTTCTCGTTCTTAATCCACTCAGTCGGCACATATTCCTCCAGCGCTTGATATATAATGCATTTAAATTTTTTCCATAATTCTTCTATATCCACGGTACCAGAACTAAAGTATGTTCATTCATAATTTATGTATATAATACCTGTCCTTCGTGTTTGTCAGTGTTAACGTGATACTAATGGCAACCTGGTCAGGTTATCAGTATTACTGGGTTCCGATGTTGATCCGCAACGAACTCCGAAACTGCTCCAGAGATCTTAAGGAGATATGTGCAGTATCTATGATTTAGTACAATTTAAAACGGAGCATAGTTTATCTAAACTAAGAACCTCAGTATTAATTTCTTGCAAATTAAATGTTACTTTTGTAGATTAGTTAAGTATCAAATAAGTGCCGCAGTTCTTCAAGGTTGATCCTGGGCTAGCGGCAAACAGCAAGGTTGTTCAAATGTTCAAATGTTTGTGTAGCTTATGGGACTTAACTACGGGGTCATCAGTTCGTAAACTTACACACTACTTATGAACTAGCTAATCCTAAGGACGGCACAAATATCCATGCCCGAGGGGGGATTCGAACCCCCGACCGTAGTGGCCGTGCAGATAGTGACTTCAGCGTCTCAGTCCCCTCGGCCACCGCGGCCGGCCAGCACGGATGTAGAGCGAAAAATTATGCGTTGGAAATCCACTGGGCTCACGAAATTTTTAAAATTGGCTTTCAGCCTAGCCTTCACCTTTCAATGCTCTGACGACTCGCCAGAAATGACACGTATATAAGATTCACGCTAAACTGTGGGGTCCCTTCTCCCGGTGTATGTAAGGAAAATGTTACGCACTAAAGTAGCGTCCATTCGAAAAACTTGCACCATATCAACAAGCCACACGGAATTATTATGATATTCAATGTAGGACAGTTCCTTGCTGCTATAATTCATTTCAGATAACACAGATTTTTTTATTTTAATTTACGCAAAGTATGACCGTACTTTTTAAATTTTTCGTGTGTTTCAGTTTATTCTAATTTTTCTGGGTATTATCTGTATATATAAAATCCTCCTACCGGAGGATCGAGTCCTTCCTGGAGAATGCATGTATGTGTTTTCCTTAGAGTAAGTTAGTTTGAATAGTGTGCAAGTCTTGGGGTCAATGACCTGAGCAGTTTGGTCACTTTGTTACACTAACTTACAATTCTTTGTGTAAGTCTCGATAAATCTGCGAATTGCCTTCACCGATTTGAATAATATTTTTCTTTGTACTTCATGCGCTGCCATAGCGTTAATTCGAGTGCCAAAAGGTTCTGTAGCTCTGAACTTCAAAACAAGAGGATCAAACTCTTCAAATGTTTGTATAGCTTATGGGACTTAACTACGGGGTCATCAGTCCCTAAACTTACAAACTACTTATCAACTACCTTATTCTAAGGACGGCACAAATATCCATGCCCGAGGGGGGATTCGAATCCCCGACTGGGAACGGCCTCGCGCATCGTAGCATAGCGCCTCAATGCGCTCGGCCGCTCCGCGGCGGCATATATTTATCCAATGAATAACCGTTTATCATCTGCATTTATTCTTGGTGTAGCAATTTTAATTGCCATTAGTGTAGTTAATGTGACCACATTTAATGAAGCTGATAGAAGGGCCGTGCAGACCGCGACTGGCACAAGAGGATCGTACTGTCTACATAATGATGATTCCGTGTGGCATATGTGGCCGTTAGACCCCAGCTGGGATCGTGTTCGACCTGCCTGGTGGAAGTCTTTAAATGACGCCACTTGGGCTATTTGCGTGTCGATGATGAAATGATGATGAGGCCGCGGTGGCCGAGGGGACTGAGGCGCTCCAGTCACGGTCTGCACGGCCACTACGGTCGGCGGTTCGAATCCCCCCTCGGGCATGGATATTTCTGCCGTCCTTAGTTGTAAGTAGTTCATAAGTAGTTTGTAAGTTTAGGGACTGACGAACCCGTAGTTAAGTCCCATAGACTCTAAAACATTTGAAGATTTTTGAAAATTCACGACCGCACCGGGAATCGAACCCAAGCCCCTTGTGTGGCAGCTCACCATATTGTCCACTGGACTACGGAAGCCAACTCCTCGTAATAATTCACACGCTCCATGGCGGTACTTTACAACAGACGTCGAAACGAACCTACAGTTTTATTCATTTTACTTCTATCTTGATTAAGTTTTGCACAGTTGAGCTGCAAAACAAGGAAAAACATCACTGTCCACAGAATATTAACCTACGGCGCATGGTGGAGGATACCTTGCTATTCAAGCACTGGATAAGCCTAACAGTGCTTTACTTCCGCAAGCATGCGGGAACCGGTGACCGTTATATCGACTGCAGGTCGGCCGCGTTTGCTGCCGAATAACTACGAATTTCATGAACTTATTTTGTAATGATATTTACCACTCTGTGTGTCATTTGCTGCAACTTAAAACATAGATTAATGTTTTCGGTATTCTTTTTATTGTAAATTAAATGTTGCGGCGGCCGGTCGACGCGGCTGACAAATCTAGGACAGAACGCGGAACTTACCCTTTACCTGTGCAGTTTGGGTAAGCATCCGGTAGATGTCGTGGTACCGTATCTGCTACAACCGCGGCACTCGACGCCTACAGTATCGACTACCCGTGAAACAGCGCAAGGTTACAGGGTACCAGCACAACAAGCATCAGTACCTGTAAACAAGCTTTTCAATGAAGCGCTACCTGTGAAGGGGACAGTGAAATATCTAGGGATTACCCTAGATGAGAAACTGACATGGACCCCTCACATTAGGAATATTTGCTACAAGGCAAAAGTACTTTAATAAGTACCAGGAGAGCTTGTGGCAAAAATTGGGGCCTGAGCCCCAAGGGTATGCATTGGACATACACCACAGTGATTAGACCCAGGATCACCTATGGGGCGGTCGTGTGGTGGAAGAAGGTAGAACAGCAGTTTGCTGCTAAGGAGCTTGGTAAGGTGCAGAGACTAGCCTGCTTAGCCATAACAGGCGGAATTAGCAGCACACCAACTGCTGGGATGGAAACCATGCTGGATATGCCCCCAAGATGGAGGCAGCAGCTGGTGCCTACAGACTCAAAACTGAAAACAACTGGAACTCTTTGGTATATCCAGAATCACACACTAAAATAGTGAGTGAGGTAAATATAGGAATGGTTGGGGAAATGCCAGCAGACTATCTTATAACCCCATACTGCTTCAACAAGCCTTTCAGTATAACAATTGGAAGTAGGGAGCAGTGGGAGAAAATAGTTCGACACCGTACGGGGGATATTGTCTGGTTCACTGACGGGTCGAAGTCAGACCAAGGCGTTGGGGCCGGGGTATACAGGGTGCAGCCAAGACTGGAGGGCGTCATCACTCTAGGGAAATTGGCCTCAGTATTCCAATCCGAAACCACTGCCATCAGGGCATGTGTGGAGGAGAATTTGCGTAGGTGCTACAAAGATCGTAGCATCTATATCTATTCAGACAGCCAGGCAGCCCTGAGATCACTGGCAGCTCCTGCAACAAGGTCTAAAATTGTTGCAGAATGTCACAAGGTTCTGGTGGAGCTAGGGGAAAGCAATAGAGTAAACCTATTGTAGGTCCCTGGCCACTCGGGGATCAGTGGCAACGAACATGCCGACAGATTAGCCAGGATGGGGGCAGAGACTCCATTTATTGGACCGGAACCTGTCCTGACAATCACCAAGGCAATAATCAAATTGGAGCTACGTAACTGGCTCAGAAGACAGCACGTAAAATATTGGACCAAAGTCCATGAACAAAAACATGGCAAGGTAATGATGCCAAAGCCATGTTTTAAAAGAAGCTCTGCAATCCTGGGCCTGAACAGGAGAGAGATTAGACTCATGGTTGAATTGCTGACAGGCCATGGGAATTTCAAAAAACACCTACATGCAATGGGAATAACAGAAGAGGACCCTAAATGTAGGATCTGTGATGATGGTGATGAAACTGCATCACATCTAATCTTCGAATGCATTGCATTGGAGAGTAAAAGGCACAGAACATTTGGGACAACCAGCCCCGAAGAAATTGTGTCTAATAAAGAACTGGTAAAGGGACCCCTTGCACTGTTCAAGGGCATTGGTTGGCTTTACTAGATATACAGGGAGCGATACCGCACAATAAACTTAGTTTCGGTACGGGCAGTGGCGGGTTGGACCAAGACTGTTTTGGCTGCCCTGGAAAAATCAAACCAAATAAAAAAAAAACTATAAACAGCCAAAACACGCCTTAGATGTGCTACGACGCGATGGGTCGGAGATACTGAACCGACAGGGGGCTCGACTAGAGCGATCCTGAGCGTGGCATGCAACAGTGCCCTCTGTACCAGCCACAGTTGCAATCTGACAACGATTTAAGGTCGGCGCAGAACCAACAGCGGGGCTGAGGTCCACCCGTATGCCTATAATCATGCAGAACTGGTGTCCGTACCAAAGACCGAGAAGGATCCCCGGAGAGCGGTCAATTATTGCCCAATGACATTATTGCTCTCGCTTTACAAAGTATCTGAGAAATGTTATGCCAAGAGACTGTTGAGTCACGTGAACCACGAAGAACTCATCCCAAACCAACAGTTTAAATTAAGGATCGGTCATTCAACGCCCCACCAGCTTCTGCGGCTCGTAGAGGCGTCCATTATGGCCTTGGAGACAAGTGACTACCTTGGGGCAGTTTTCCTAGTTTTCCCAGTTTAGGGACTGATGACCCCGTAGTTAAGTCCCATAAGCTTTATAAACATTTGAACATTTTTTTTATATATATATATCGTCTTGCTGAAGTCAAACCTCACCAGGCGGACCTTTCACGTCAGGACTGACAACGGAAGATGGACAGTCAGGCTCACACGAGCAGTTCTTAGTCCTAGGTTCTTTGATTTACTCTGTTTACAGCAGACGAACAGCGAATTGCACGGATCGAGCTGGCGCTCAAAGCAGATGACACGGTCCTTTTTACCAAGAGCATGATTGTTCACTTCATGAGAAGACGTATGTAGGAGGCCGTGATGCGTTGGGTGCCTGGGCCACAAAATAGTGCCTAATGTTCAATGCTTCCAAGAGCCAGGCGGTCGAATTCACTCGCGTAATACTGCCCGCAGATCTCCAGCAAGTCATTATTGCGGGAGGTACTATTCCCTGAGGATCAACAGCTAAATATCTCGGGACACACTCGGCAGAATACCCACGTGGCTACCTCACATCCGCGACTTCACGTGCCGTGCGCTTCGAAGCTTTCGCGCCCTGTACTCTCTGCTCAACCCTCGGTCGTCCCTTCTGCCACGACACACCGATCTATTGACCAAAGGTCAACACGGATTTAGAAAATATCTTTCATGCGAAACACAACTAGCTCTTTATTCACACGAAGTGATGGGTGCTATCGACAAAGTTTCGCAAATCGATTTCGTATTTCTTGATTTCCAGAAAGCTTTTGACACCGTGCCTCACAAACGGCTTTTACTCAAATTGCGTGTTTATGGTATATCGCCCCAAATTTGCGATTGGATAGAGGATTTCTTGTCAGAGAGGACACAGTTCGTAGTAATCGATGGTAAGGCATCGACTAAAACAGAGGTGATATCGGGCGTTCCACAGGGTAGTGTTATTGGTCCTCTGCTATTCCTTATTTACATAAACGATTTAGGGGAAAATCTAAGTAGCTCTCTTAGATTGTTTGCAGATGACGCCGTCATTTACCGTCTAGTAAAATCATCTGAAGATCGAAACCAACTGCAGAATGTTCTGAATAAGATATCAGTATGGTGTAAAAATTGGCAATTGACTCTAAATAATGAGAAGTGTGAAGTCGTCCATATGAGTACGAAAAGAAATCCGTTAAACTTTGTTTACAAGATAAATCAATCAAATGTGAAGGCCGTAAACTCCACAAAATACCTAGGAATTACTATTACTTCAGGCTTAAATTGGAAAGAACACGTAGATAATATCGTGGGAAAGGCGAACCAGAGACTGCGTTTTATTGGCAGAACCTTCAAAACATGCAACAGAGCTACAAAAGAAACTGCATACACTACGCTTGTCCGTCGATTTTTGGAGTATTGCTGCCCAGTGTGGGATCCTTATCAGGTGGGTTTGACGGAGGACATCGAAAGAGTCCAAAGAAGGGCAGCTCGTTTCGTATTGTCGCGATACAGGAGAGACAGCGTTACGGAAATGATACAGGATCTGGGATGGGAATCAGTACAACAACGGCGCTTATCGCTGCGGCGTGGGCTACTTGCGAAACTCCAATCGCAACATTCTGGTCCGAATGCGAAAATATATTGTTGACTCTCACTTACATAGGTAGAAATGATCATCATAATAAAATACGAGAAATCAGAGCTCGAACAGAGAGATTCAGGTGTTCTTTCTTCCCGCGCGCTATTCGAGCATGGAATGGGAGATAAATTGTATTATTGTGGTTCGATGAACCCTCTGCCAGGCACTTAAATGTGATTTGCAGAGTATCCCGTGTAGCAGTGGTCCGTCCACTGTTGGAGTACGCGGCCGTAGCGTGAGGAAACGCCCCCGACTCCCATGTCGCAATGCTGTATCGGATGCAGAACCGCGCGCTCTAACTCGCGCTGAACCTGTCCAGGAAATACCCGATACTCCTACACGAAGATACCGGGATCAAACCTCTTCGCGATAGAACCTGGTAGACGGACCGAACGAGCGGACAGTTCTCGCAATAGGCTCGTCAGGAAACTGGGCCAACTACGCCACTTCAAGCTGACAACGCGTTGGCTTGATCTGCTGCGGGAGTAGCTCTCTTGCAGTAAATCCAGGAGGTATCATCGTCACGTAACGTAAGGAAAATCCACATAGAGAGGTTACCTCGACGCGTATGGAAGGCTCAGTAGGAATAGCACATTATGCTGTGCAACATCAAACTCAGGAACGTTCGTAACGCAGTGGCTGCTGGCTGTCACCAGCGGCACAGTTTATCGGCCGCCGTCTGTGATACTCCTGGCCTGTGACCACTTCATATTTCTGGCCGCTGGCCGTTTCTTTGCTAACATCGTACGTGTCTTAAACGCGGAAGAACGACAGAAGTGCAGCATATGTTGAAATGAGGGGTGGGGAGCAGTAGCATATGGCACAGTAGGTGCTGGTTCCCGTGGGAAAGCCCGCCTATGTTACTGGTGCTCTCCTCGCATTGGCTGCTGCATTTCACGTCGCGTGATATCTTTTGAAATTAGTTTTCTTTATTATATACTAAATATTAATTATTCAAAGCTGAGAATTTATGATAAATATCTCTCAAGGACACGCTAGATTTTGACAGTTTAAAAAAGTTTAAGGTGCCTTCTCTTATTGTAACAAGAGAAGAGCGATTTTGCAGAAGGCGCGACGGCCCTGTTTTGGCGCGAATAGAGCGTCAGGTGCCCTCTCGCAAAGCGCCGCAGTTTCAGTCTCGATCTGACCACTATACGCGCCGGACCGCACCGGTCACGAGTAAAGATTTGTGTAATAGTGATAACAGTCGAGGTCTCAACATGAGTTATGGGCAGAATAGGCCGTGTCGTATTAACAAAAGTTGTTCATATTTAATTATTTATTTAATAAATGGCATCCCTGACAATTAAAAATCTCGCGAGTCGCTTCTTATGCTTCCATCATACAGAACTTATTTTAGCCTCACTTGTATGCTGTAGAAGAACCTACGACCTGTGTGCTGTCTTCTGCGCTGGGGACACATCTATAGAAGACAACAGGTTAGTCAGAACTCTATGCTTTCCATAACGTTATGGACAGCAACTACGGCACCTCGTGCGTACTGTAGGGCGGTACAAACACACACTGCTATGCAACAGCATCCGCAAGGATGTGGAGGTTTTAGGGGACTTGTGGGAGGAAGCAGTACTAACTTCTCCGTCCGCAAATAAAACCCTAGGAAGCTAGCAGAATCTTATGAAAAACCTATGCGACAACATTTCGCCGCTGCAAAGGTAAACCATCAAAATGTCCAAATGTTGGTAAAGCTTATGGGAATTAAATGCGGGGTCATCAGTCCCTAAACTTACAAACTAGTTACGAACTAGCTTATACTAAAGTCGACACAAACATCCATGCCCTAGGGGGATTCGAACCCTGACGGGGAACGGCCTCGTGCATCGTAGCATACCGCCTCAATGCGCTCGGCCGCTCCGTCGCAGCGGTAAACGATCCAGCTACCATCAAATCTTTCTTTCTCTCTTGGAATAGCCCTAAAATTTATGCTTTGCTCCATAAATTAGAGCCGCTCAAGGAGTCAGTTGATCTAACCTTTGATGAAATGTATACTTTGCTGTCGGAATATTACCGAAGTCCTTACCACATCGTCTCTGTGAAAGTGGAATTTTTTCTGTGCCACAAACAAATCCAAACAGTCATACCGGGAATGGGCCGCAGCACTCCATTGCCTGAGTGGACGTTGTAAATTTGCGGCCAAACATCTAAAGAATAGCCGATGTAGCCTTTCAACAATTTCTCGCTCTGGCGCAATCTAACTACATTCCTCAGGCAGCTGAACGGAAGTTGAAAACTTGGGCCAACGTGGCCGCGGTTCAGCCAGCACCTTTCGTAGAGCCGCCCCTGCCCTCAGCCACAGACAAATATATACAGACGGGAAACCTCTGTAAGGACCCGGTCCTACGCTCCGGGGTGCGGGGAGGGAGGGTTTCCAGCAGTTCCGTAAGATGTCCCATGATGGCGCTGCGGTCAGAAGCAGCCCTTTAAACTGGCCAGAGCAGGCGGCAGGTAGCGGCTGCCCCCACCACCACCTCCCCTCAAACGCCGGACACAGCCGTGACCTCGTGGAAGGCGGCACGAGCTCTCCACTCAGCCTCCCCTCCACGCTACCCTCTGACGTGCGAGAGGCACCCTAAGCCAGCGAACCGCCTGACACCTGCTAGCAACTTACGGAACTACGAGGGGAACGTAGGACAGTGGTTTAGGGTGGGCTGCTTCTCTGTATATGTTACTCTGTGCCTCAGCCCAGAGCAGCACCAGCTTGGAACAGAATCAGGTTACTGCTATTCAGTCCCGTCACGGGTTTACACAAACAGACCGGCCGACCATTCACCTCCAGCCGCACCCGACAGCTACTGAAATAACGAACCACAGGGAAACGACGCCCTCCCAAACTCCTACCGTCATGCCCAGACCGCTTCAAGTCTCAAGATCGTGATCACTGCCAAGAGAGGTAGGCCTATTGCCACAGATGCACGCGGAACGGATATTTACCTCTTGCCTGCTAGACCCCAGCCTCGGGCATGCTCCAAGCCCCACAACGCGACTCTCAGCCCATTGACATAAATGAGATCGGCACCGTGTCCTCCTTCCCCAGATCCAAAATCTTCCTGGATACGGTCATCATTGGGAAAGACAGCCGGTTACAAAACGACGCTTCATCTTGTCTCCTTAACTACACAACGTGCCTTCATATTGGTTCCCCTCCTCTGGCAGAACGTACTCGACGGCTAGTGACCTACAAAAAACTAATCATTCACCTCCTCGGCCAGTCACAACTGATGTCACATATCGGAATGTCATAAGAACTCACACCTTCTTGATTGTTAACAGTGAGCACATGGACAATTTCTTCGTAATGGACCCTTTTCTAGCATTTGGATTCTCCATCAAGGTCTCCATTAACGTGATCTCCAAAGACGTTCCATTTCTCCATTTGGACGCCGTTTACACCGAAAATGCTGATCTGTTTGCCCCGGAATTGGAAAACCAATAACTTCACAACACACATCTACGTGAAGCCCAAGGCCCAACCGAAATTTTTTAGGGCTCGTCCCGTGCCAGCGACCTTGCACCCACAACTCTAAGACCAGTTAAGACGACTCACGGAGTTGGACATTCTGTAACCAATCACCTACAGAGAATGGGTTACTCCCATACTGATCCTAAAGAAACCATCCGGATACCTCCGCATCTGTGACGACTTTAATGCAACAGTAAACGCACAATCTTAAATTGAGACTTACCCCTCCCTAGTCGTGATGACTTGTTTAGCAAATTAGAAGGGGTTCATTTTTTTCACGAAGATCGATCTCGCAGAGGCTTACATTCAAATACCTCTCGATAAAGCCTCTCAAACTGTGTCCATCATCAACACTCCTTATGGACTCTACAAGCTCAAACAATTGATGTTTGTGATTACCAGTGCACCCACAATCTTCCAGCGGTACTAATAACAACTCATATCGGGCATTCCATATGCATGAACTATCACGACGATTTCGCTAAGATTTGAAGAAAGGTGCTTTTTTTCAGCCTCAAAAAAAGAAAAAAAGAAATAAATAAAAGTAACTCGGCCGCATCTTATCTCAGAATGTAGTGCGACCAACCTATAAGTATGTCAATGTCATCCAGAAGAACCCGCGCTCGACAACTTTGACACACATTAGGAAATTGTTTATTAACGACCATTCATTTCAAGAGCATCAGAGTTGACTTTCCCACTTATCAGGCTGTGCAGAAAGAATACGCCTTTTAATTGGTCCTATGGGTACGAGACTTCTTTCCAGAGGCTAAAAATAAAAAAAATAAAAATAAAAATAAAAATAAAAACAAAAAACGTTTGCAAATAGCACCTTGTCTGACTACATTCCATCCAGGCAAGCCTCTCGTCGTATCTGCCAATGCCTCTGACCAGGGTCTTGGAGCCCGTCCTCGCCCACAGACACCCCGACTGGACTGAGCTAACCTCATACACGCACAATCCCGGTATTCCAAATTGGAAAAGATGCCTCGGCAATTGTGTTAGCCGTGAGTAAATTTGAGGTTTTCCTTAATGGTATCAAGTTTCATTTAATAACGTATCACAAACCACTGGTGGCCTTATTTCTCCCAACTTCATAAATTATAGCTGAACCATTGCACAGACTTCAATGCTGGGAATTATTCATATTCAACTTCACAAACCATTATGTAACGTCAGCTAAGCACTTCATTTTAGATACCCCTCTCCCGCTTTCATCCACATCTACATTCATACTCCGCAAGTCACTGCACGGAGTGTAGTAGAGGGTATTTTGTGTATGATTGTCACTGCCACTTATTCCAGTCGTGAATGGTTCACGGGAAAAACAATTGCCTGTGTGCCTCTGTGTGGGCCTTTAATCTCTCTGATATTATCCTTGTGGTCACTTCGCGTGATATACCTAGAAGGAACCAATACTTTGGTTGACTCTTCCAGAAACGTTTGGTCTTGGAACTTTTAGAAAAGCGCATACCACCATAAAGAACGCCTCTCTTGCAGCGTCTGCCACTGGAGCTTCCCAATCATCTCTGTGCCGCTTTCACGCTCACTAAAAGAGCCCATAAGGAAGCGTGCTGCTCTCTATTGGATCTTCTCTGTCTTCTATCAAACCCACTTGGTATGGATCCCACACTGATGAGCAATGCTCAGGCAACGGCCTATCGAGAGATTTGTAACCTACTTCCTTTGTTGATAAACTACACTTCCTGTGGGTTCTTCCAGCGACTCTCAGTCTGGCATCTGCCTGACCCACGACTCACTTTATGTGGTTGTTCCATTTCAGATCGGCCCTAATGTCTTCTCACAGATATTTTATGGAAGTAACTGCTTCCAGTGTGTGTCCTGCTAATGTACAGTTATATAATAAAGGATATTTCTTTTCCAACGCAGTACTTTACACTTGTTCATCTACATCTACATACATACTCCGCAATTCACCGTAAGGTGCGTGGCGGAGGGTACACTGTACCACTACTAGGCATTTCCTTTCCTATTCCACTCCCAAATTGAACGAGGAAAAAAAGAATGCCTATATGCCTCCGTACGAGCCCTAATTTCTCTTATCTTGTCTTTGTGATCTTTACGCGAAATGTAAGTAGGCGGCAGCAAGATCTTACTACACTCAGCTTCAAATTCCGGCCCTCTAAATTTACTTAACAGAAATTCACGAAAAGAACGTCGTCTTTCTTCCAGCGATCCCCAATTTAGTTGCCGGAGCATTTCCGTGACACCCGCGCATTGGTCGAACCTACCGGTAACAAATCTAGCTGCTCGCCTCTGAACCGCCTCTATGTATTCCTTCAAACCGATCTGCTGCGGGTCCCAAATACTTGAGCAATACTCAAGACGTGGTCGTACAAGCGTTTTATACGCGGTCTCCTTTACTGGTGAAGTACATCTTCCCAAAATTCTCCAAATAAACCGAAGTCGGCTGTCCGCCCTACTCACAACTATCCTTACATGCTCGTTCCATTTCATATCGCTCTGCAATGTTACGCCTAGATATTTGAACGACGCGCCAGCATCAAGAAACTCACTACTAATGCTGTATTCGAACATTATGGGATTGCTTTTTCTACTCATGCGCATAACCTTACATTTTTCTACATTGAGAGCTAGCTGCCATTCTTCGCACCAACTAGAAATTTTGTCTAAGTCAACCTGTATGCTATTACAGTCAGTTACAGACGACACTCTCCCATACACCACAGCATCATCAGCAAACAGCCGCAAATTACAACTTACTCTGTCCATCAGATCATGTATATAGATATAAAATAACAGCGGTCCTATCACACTCCACTGGGGCACGCCTGACGATACACTCGTCTCTGATGAACACTCGCCGTCGAGAACAACGTACTGCGTTCTATTACTTAGAAAGTCTTCCAGCCAGTCAAAAATCTGTGAACCTATTCCATAAGCTCGTATCTTCGTTAGCAGTCTACAGTGTGGCATTAAGTCTCAATTGTCATTCGTTAATACACAGCATTATGCTACACTTTTTAAGTCCGCTGGGGCGCGCTTAAGATTTTCCCTGACGTCTGAAGACTTCTCCCTGTTGAGAATGTCATGCTGCGTTCTGTTAGCTAGATAAGCCTCAATCCAGTCAAACCGTTGATTTGATATTCCATATTCAGGCACTTTGTTCATCAGTCGACCTTGCAGAACGGTAGCGAACGCCTTCCGGAAGTCAAGAAACACGGCGTTTACCTGTTACCTTGTATCAACTGCTGTCTGTATATATCGTGGATGAATAGCGCGAGTTATGTTTCACATGATCGTTGCTTTCGAAAACCTTGTTGATTCCTAAAGAGGAGAATTCCGATCTCCAGCTTAGCAGCTAGCCGAGACCATGATTTCGACACTCAGGAACGACTTGCATTTCAAGTTGATGACTACATCGTGGGAACCACGCAGACATTCCCAGTGACCAGCACCCGGGTTACAGATGCCACCTCCAGCAACGCTGTTCTTAGACAAGTTGGAGCTTACGTCCTCCAGAGATGGCCGCAGTGTCTGCCGACATGCTCCGATGCCCAACTCATTCTTCAACATTCGCCCCGAACCGCAGTTCGTGGATGGCATGCTGCTATGAGTAAACCAGCACACGCAACTCTGGTTCGTCGTGCCGGTTTCGCTCCACTCGCACATACATAGCTATATAACAGCCACTGGGGCATCTCCAGAACAGAGGGCCAGGGTCGTCGACATGTGTATTGGCCAGGTATGAGAAGGGACGTAGAGCACCTCAGTCGCAGATGCATGCAGTGCATCTCGCAGTTCCCGGACATCCGCCAAACCTTCACTCCCTGACCTGCCGCCTCCACTTCTTGGGAGCGTAGCCAGTTAGTCATTGTTGGTGTGTTCATTAAGGCTCAATGGCTCGTGGTTATTGACACCTATTCCCATTATCCCTACATCATCAATTGCAGCGCCACCACTACAGGGGCTACCGTCAAAGCTTCTTCCAAACATTTTGTAATAAAAGGCTTAACCCAGAGTAAAGTTACAAACAATGGTCTCCAATTAGGAGCAGTGAATTCCGCCAATAATGTCAAATGAATGGCATCCACAACATCTCCACCCCTCCTTTCCATCCTCAATTAAACGGCGAGGCAGAACGCCTTGAACTCTCAGAACTCAGATGCAGCCATACTTTCAGGACAACGCTACCGACGGCGCACTGACACTCTTTTTGACTTCCTACAGGTCAACCCCCGGTGGCGATAAGTCGCCAGCGGAACTCTTGCATGGGCGTCAACCAAAAATCCTGATCCATTTACTAATCTCTAAACCGCATTCTCTACCAGTTCCGAGGCAACGACGTTTTCGCCCAGGCACCCCGATCTGAGCACGCGATTTTGGGCGCCAACACCCAAGGATTTCAGCTACCATCGCTCGCCAACGGGACAGGATACTGTTTGCAATCCATATCCCAGAGCGAAAGGTCGTTCGTCACCTCAACCAGATCCGCCCATGGCAGTGGCCATGCCGACTCACACAGCCACTCCTCTGTTTCATGCCTCGTCCGCTGCCGACGTACGCTGCCGGTAGTATTTTTCAGTCCGGACCCAGGTCTGGAAGTTCCTGACTTTTGGGTCCCACCACCAGGAATACCAGCGCACCACACCTGGAGCCAACCTCTGAGCTAGCATGAGATGCTCGTCCTCTACCGCCACAACCAGAGTCACCGGACGTGAACATGGACGCCTCACCTCCACATCCCTCCACGGCGGCTGGAGAGGTCCACCTGCCAAACGCCGCCGCCATACTCCAGGGCGGCTGGGTTCGGGCGCCTATGGAGAGCCGAGAGACAGGCGGACGCTGACACACCCATGGAATCTTCTTGATTTGTCCTTCACCAGAGGCTCGATGGCCTGCTCCCGTAAGGTGGGAGGGGTGCTACAACAGAGGCGACGTTACAGGCTGCCAGCAGAACATGCATCGGTTTCCGTAAACAGCCAGAACACGCCAAAAATAAGTTACGAAGCTAGGGGTCGGATATATCGAACCGACAAGGGGTTCCACTAGAGCCATCCTAGGCGTGGCCTGCACCAGCGCCCTCAGTGCCAACCAGAGTAACCATCTGACAACGACTTAAGGCCAACTCAGACCCACCAGCGGGGCAGTTCATCGGCCTTCGTCTCCGAGGAATCGTGGAAGCGCCGAAGTCCTCAGACTGGTATATGCCACGTATTCGCGCTCACAGTACTTTCCCAGTAGTGTTGTGTTTGTGCGTAGTGGGCATAGACCTTAGACTACTACTTGAACACTGATCAGACTATACAATGCAGTGTATAATATATTGTTACTGTTTGCATCTCGATCTGTTTATATCAATATCAAACGTTCCTTTCATGCTACAATCCATTTCACGTTATACGTTTTCCACATTTACATGCGACTTAATCGTGCTTCTGTTTTTTCATGTATTTAATTTTAATTCCAATTGTGTTGCATGTCTTACCTCAATAATAAATGTATCAAAAAGGCACAACGCAAACGTGTTGAAAGAACCGTTGTATGGCACAGAATTACTTGTATACCACTGTACTAATTCTGATGAAATTTTTGCATGTGTTTTAGTTAGTCCCTAGATGGTTTAGATTCACAATTGGACCTGATTTTTGACGTTGAAAAAACGAAATCATTATAATTGGTAGTTTGGTAACTTAGGATTAGGTTCGTATTTTATCGCAGCCTCCGCCCCCGGAACTTTGAAGGGTTGTAGCTCCCAAACTAACAGTGATAGGAATGCAGTTTAAATTGATTTGGATGCAGCTCGTTTAAACGAATCCAATACACGATAGAAAAAACTATTGTTCCATTTAAAAAATTATATCTTTGTGGTGTAACTCTTTGGAAAATGATACAATAAACTATGTTCATAGCTCCGCAGAAAGTGTAACATTTCTTGTGTTGACCTACCGCATTAAAATTTCCCGTTAACTATTATTTTATAAGTTACAGAGGCAAACACACTTAGTGAAACACCCTATATATAGTTCAGATTTTGAGTCTGGCTGAGAGCATAATAGAGTAGTTCCTGCAGCTGCGATGTCATCCGTGACCCACCTAGCACAGTGCATACGACATCAACCTTGTAATGTACTTAGGATTCGTGTTGGACACCTGATCTTGGCCAAAATTTTGAAATGCCTTGTTGAGTTTAATTCAGTGGCCACAATAAGCTGATATATACAGGGTGTTCGAAATAGTGTCCAATACTTTGGGTGGTGATCGTACCCAGAAAAACAAGGAAATATGTTCAATAAATCTTGGTGCGAAAACTCATACTTTCTGAGCTATGAACACTTGTTGTTAGGATACGTTGAACGTGACGTCCATTCACAGAAGATGCTCATAGTCCATATCAATGGACTGGGATGGCGTAGACTATTACCTTCAAATGCCCCCACTACCAAAAATTTAGGGTGTGAGGCCCGGGGATCGGAGATGTAGGGCCTCCACGACCAATCCCGCGGTCCTCAATGTCAGCGTCAGATGTTGACGAAGAGTGTGAAGGAAATGTGCTGGTGCGCCATCGTGCATAAACCACATCTGTAATCGTTTCTGACATGAAACTTCCTCCAAAAAGGCAGTTAAGACAAAACATTAACCTATCAGAAAGAATGCCTCTCCATACACTGATGGAGAATCGATGTTTATGCCCTCTTTCTCAAATTCATCAGGAATTTCATCTGCCCATACATGCTGATTATGAAAGATCACAACGACATCTCGTGTGAAACCCATCTCGTCGGCAAATAAAAGTTGCACCGCGGAATGACCGCGTGGTCTAAGGCGTCATGCTACGCACTGGGCGGCAGTTACCACGGGGGGTTTGAGTCCTCCTTCAGGTATGGGTGTGTGTTTTCATTAGTGTAAGTTAGTCTAAGTAGTTTGAGAGTGTAGGGACTGATGACCATATCACTTTGGTCAAATACGTTTAGAACAAATAAAATCATGAAAAAAAAAACATAGGATCTACAGCACACTTCTGCAAGAGCCATTGACAGAACCGCAATCTGCTAAGGTGGTCTTCTGGCTCTAGTGCCTAATCGCGCTGAACATGATACAGATAAAAAAAAATGTTCAAATGTTTGTATAGCTTATGGGACTCAACTGCGGGGTCATCAGTCCCTAAACTTACAAACTGCTTATGAACTAACTAAGACTAAGAACGGCACAAATATCCATGCCCGAGGGGGGTATTCGAACCCCCTACCGTAGTGGCCGTGCGGACCGTGAATGGAGCGCCTTAGTCCCCTCGGCCACCGCGGCCGGCATGATACAGATAAAGTAACTGTTCGTGTAGTACCCCCCCTCCCCCCAGACAAGAGAGCTAAACACCACACACCAGTTGTAGGTCTTTCCTCCAGTAAATTTACGACACGCTCCTCAATCTGCGATGTGCGGACGGACCGAGGCCTTCCACGTTTCATCTTGTTGAGTGCTAGAGAACCTGTGTCACGTAGACGCTGAGAAAGCCGGATAAACATATTTTTGGGTAGCACTCTGCGATTTGGAATTTTTTCCGCCTAGAGGACACGGTCTGGCTACGTCCGTTTTCGTTTCTGCATCAGAAAATTACATACACCATTTCACCCATGGAGTACTACGCTTCCATTCCTAAAATATGGACGAGAAAAGAAAAGCGGGGCATTATAAAGACGTTGGCGGACAGAGCAAGGAACATCTGCGAACCGTAATTACTCGACGCAAAATTGAAACACCTGAGTAATGCTTTACTTAAGAATGGCTATTCGTCTACAGAGATAAGGAGAGCTTTGAGACCGACACGTAGAGTTGAAAACGATGAAAGGGTTCCTGTGAAACCTAAAGTCTTCCTACCTTTTATTAAGGACGTCACCGACCGCATCGGTAAAATTTTGACGAAACGGAATGTTGCCGTTATTTACAAACCTACTCGGAAGATACAGGATCACCTGAAATCGGCAAAGGATGCTCGCAAACCGCTGGAAAAAAGCAGGAATTTATAGGATTCCGTGTAGCTGTGGGAACGTATACGTGGGTACCACAAAAAGAACAGTCAAAAAACGACTAGATGAGCACAAGGGGAACTGTAGAAGGGGAGAGATTGACAGATCAGCTGTTGCTGAACATGTTTTTCAACCAGGGGACCACCTTATTCAATTTGATAATACTCAGGTTTTAGCAGCCACAATGGATACCACGAAAGACTGTACAGAGAGGCTATAGAAATTGTAAAACACTCCAATAATTTCAATAGGATGGAGGAGGGCGTGAAACTAAATGATATCTGGATTCCGGTTTTGAAGAAGAAATGTAACAGTCTTCCACCATGGGACAATATTAACGGACGGAGACAATCGGCAACGACGAATTGCGCGCGCATGTCAAAAATATCTGACGTCACACCACTGCGCGCGAGCCCTCGTAAACGGAATTTGTCTTCAGTCAGTAGCGAGCCAGGGTGTGAATCGGACATCCAAAAGTGCCACCATCCCCCTTGAGAATGTCGTCCGCAGTCGGGGACGAAACGTCGGGTTTTAATAATAAATCCACTAGACCACGGCATAACAGCCCGGAAATTTTTAGTAAATTTGATCTAGGTCTTTGAAGTACAGGACATTACAGTGGAGGACAAAAAGGTTACCCCGGCCCGAAGAAATTAAAGACCAAGAACAGAGCATTGCGCATGCCCTAGTTCCGAAGTGCTCGTGTTTCAAACTCAAGCGGTCTTCGGAACGTCAGCTTGGTTTAAATAGTCAGACAGAAGCAATATAATAAATTAGGATACAGTATATATCGAGATTCATAGCAGCTTAACTCACGTATGATTTATTTTGTGAAAGTTTATTCGAGCTCATAAAAGCGTTTGAGGTATCAGAACTCCACGTGGGTAGATTTACTACATCGAATCGCTTCTTACATGTTTCCTTGGCTGAGTGTATAGAATGACGGTTTACAAAAACAATGGGTGCGAGTTCGAGTACCACTGGAATCAACCTTTTTTAGACATGTGCAGGTAATATTTTTTAACATTAATTCGCTACGAAGTGTGTGATTTCACATTCTTAAACATATTCCAGTTTGTAATTTTCTAATCTTTAAACAACGAGACAAATGATAGCCATAGTAAAAATTCTGAAAACAGATGCATGTATTTGTAATTACTTCGACTGCTACGTGGTGAAACTATAGTGTTAAGCTAAGATAAATGTATCAGCTGATAGGCATAATTTTCTAAATCCCTAAGCGCGGTTTACACGAATGAGTGGCTGTACCTTCAATTAACTTTTGTTTCAAGATTAGTATTCGTTCTTCAACTCTGGTAGGACTATTGACTGTTACTCTAATGAAAAGAACTGGTAGCTCATTGATAGTGTCGGCCTTCCTGGTTGTATGCATCGGATCGGATGCCACCAAAGCCTCTTTTTTTATTTCTTTCTTTTTTTTATCGCAGTGCTTTAGTTTCTTTTGTTATTAAATTATATTGGTTTTACTTTTTCAGTATTCTCTTTAGTAAATTACTAATTACAGTTAGTCAATTTGATATCTAAAACTAATCTTCCTTGAAAGGTAATATGTATTTGACCACCCACAACAAAAATAAACATCCTTGGATGATTTTATTCATCTGACCTCTAATAAAAATAAAAATCTTCCTTTAAGGTTGATATTGGTATGACCTCTCATTAAAATAAAAATTATATTATGTAGGCTACGTATATCTTCAGTATTTAGTCCACATATCATTGACATCAAGAACAGACCGAGTCCTTCCAGTAATAGAACATACAAGTCTGCGGAAAAAGACCTCATCCGTGGCAATTCTCTCCCATGAAGAATAAACCAAGCCCCACAAGGCAACCACAGTTCTTGGAGGAGGGTCTGGCCAATTATCCTGCACCGAGCGAGGTGGCGCAGTGGTAACGCACTGGACTCGCATTCGGGAGGATGGTGGTTCAAAACCACCTCCGGCCATCCAGATTTAGGTTTTCCGTGATTTCCCTAAATCACTCTAGGCAAATGCCGGGATGGTTCCTTTCAAAGGGCACGGCCGATTTCCTTCACCATCCTTAGCCAAAACCCCGAGCGTTAGCTCCGTCTCTAATGACCAAGCTGTCGACGGGATGTTAAACCCTAAGCTTCCTCCTCCTCCAATTATCCCGCACAGTCTTCTTGAGTCTGGTCCATACTTTCTCTATGAGATTGAGATCAGACCATGGTAGGCATTGTATAATATTCTCTCTTCTTTGGAACCACCTCTGAATCCTAATGCTGGTGTGCGATGAATGATTATCATGTAGGTAAATGAGACATCCTTCGGGGTACCAAAGCCGAGCTCCAGGAATGATTACATTTTCTAGGAAATGTTCATAGCATGCTGAATCGAACTGGTATTGGATTCGTTCTAAGGTTCCTGCAAGCACATAAGACATCCAGCCCCAATAATTCACACTTGTGCTCCCACTTCTAGCGCGTATACTCACGAAGCGGGCGTCATATCGTTGCCTATCTGTGCGCAAACAAGAACAAGACCTCTGCTTGTGAACTCAATGGTGCATTTATCGCTGAAAATGACCTTCCTCCAATCGACATTTTCCCAGGAACTCACAATTGCCAGGCTGTATTGTAAAATGTAAACTTTCACGGCCGGAATGGTCAAAATTACTAAACATTTCCGGGCTGTTATGCCGTGGTCTAGTGGATTTACTATTAAAACCCAACGTTTCGTCCCCGACTGCGGACGACATTCTCAAGGGGGATCGTGGCACTTTTGGATGTCCGATTCACACCCTGTCTCGCTACTGACTAAGCCAAACTTCGTTTACGAGGGCTCGCGCGCAGAGGTGTGACGTCAGATGTTTGACATGCGCGCGCAATTCGTCGTTGTCGATTGCCTCCGTCCGTTAATATCGTCCCATGGTGGAATACTGTTACATTTCTTCTTCAAAACCGGAATCCAGATATCATTTAGTTTGACGCCCTCCTCCATCCTATTGAAATTATTGGGGTGTTTTACAATTTCTGTTGCCTCTCTATACAGTCTTTCGTGGTATCCATTTGTGGCTGCTAAAACGTGAGTCTTTTCAAATTGAATAAGGTGGTCCCCTGGTTGAAAAACATGTTCAGCAATAGCTGATCTGTCAATGTCTCCCCTTCTACAGTTCCCCTTGTGCTCATCTAGTCGTTTTTTGACTGTTCTTTTCGTGGTACCCACTTATACGTCCCCACAGCTACACGGAATCCTATAAATTCCTGCTTTTTCCAGCGGTTTGCGAGCATCCTTTGCCGATTTCAGGTGATCCTGTATCTTCCGAGTAGGTTTGTAAATAACGGCAACATTCCGTTTCGTCAAAATTTTACCGATGCGGTCGGTGACGTCCTTAATAAAAGGTAGGAAGACTTTAGATTTCACAGGAACCCTTCCATCGTTTTCAACTCTACGTGTCGGTCTCAAAGCTCTCCTTATCTCTGTAGACGAATAGCCATTCTTAAGTAAAGCATTATTCAGGTGTTTCAATTCCGCGTCGAGTAATTCCGGTTCGCAGATGTTCCTTGCTCTGTCCGCCAACGTCTTTATAATGCCCCGCTTTTGCTGTGGGTGATGGTTTGAATCCCGGTGCAGATAACGGTCTGTGTGTGTGGGCTTCCGATAAACTGTATGGCCCAATCTGCCATTCCGCTTTTTGAAAACTGACACGTCAAGAAAATTCAGTTTTCCGTCTACTTCCTTCTCCATGGTAAACGGGATTCTGGAATTAATCCCGTTGATGTGTTGGAGAAAATGATCTAGTTCTTCTCTACCATGCCTCCACAAAACAAACGTATCGTCTACATAGCGAAACCAAATAGCGAACTTTCACATCAGCCATTTTGAAGTAGACCTATGACGTATACTAATTATGTGATACGTTTCTCTTAGCTAAAAACTGCAGAGACATCACGTGACGGTCGAAGTAATTACAAACAAAATACTATTTGAAATATTACCTATAAGATGTCAAAAAACTAAAAAACAAATTGAGGTCTAAAATATGGATATTTGTGCCGTCCTAGATCGTAAGTAGTTCATAAGTAGTTTGTAAGTTTAGGGACTGATGACCCCGTAGTTAAGTCCCATAAGCTTTACAAACATTTGAACATTTTTTCATGCTATTGATTGTATACAGTAGGGAGTGTCCATTTAAAAATACACAAGTTTATTTTGCAAATAGTATTTGTTTACGTTTTAAAATTTAGGCCCCTGCCGTCCGTCCATGCTGGTGAAAACCGTTTTTGAATAACTATTGTTGTTCCAGAGACATTTGAGGTGGCACTACGGTCCGTGCAAAAGGATTCGGCAAGTTGCATCATCACCGACAGTGTAGTGATTGCTAACTGAATAGTGCTTGTCTATAATTAATGCAACGATGGCGGATGCATACGAAGCCCGTTCTCAAATGTGGAAATGTTTGCAAACCTATTGGACCAAACTGCTATGGTCATCAGTCCCTGTACTTACAAACTGTATAGACTAACTTACATTAAGCAAAACAAACACACACATGCCTGAGGAGGACTCGAACGTCCGGCGGGTTCGGTCGTCCAGTCAGTAGCATGACCCCTTAGACTACGCGGCCATTCCACGCGACCAGGCTCGATCTCTTTATGTGTTCAAATGTTCAAATGTCTGTAAATCTATCGGACCAAACTGCGTGGTCATCAGTCCGTAGCTTACAAACTACTTAAACCTAGGTAAACTAACCTAAGGACAACACACACACCCATGCCCCAGGGAGGACTCGAACCTCCACGGCGAGCAACCGCGCGCTCCGCAGCGAGACGCTTGAGACCGCTCGGCTACTCCACCGCGGCGAATCGGCTAACCACTGCCGCGAGTATACGAGAGTAGTTGGCAAGGGATACTACGATAGTAGCGTAGTCTATGAGATGAGATATACTGCATGGCTGAGAATGTGCCCCTATATTTTCTCTAGCTGCGATATCCACAGCGTCCCATTTGGCATAGTGGATAGTGGGTCTGCATAGTAAAAAAAGTATTCAAGTTTGTAAATCTATCGGACTCAACTACTGGGTTATTAATCCGTACCTTACAAACTAAGTAAAATAAGGTAATGTAACCTAAGGACAACACAAACACCCATGCCCAAGAGTAGACTCGAGTGCCCAACGGCGAACGGCCGCGCGCGCCACAGCACGACGCCGCATTGCGAACGACTAATCCGCTGCGACTCTAGCAAAAATCCTAAGTTTGATATCTGGGTACAGATGTTCACCATTCTCATCAAAACAATTCAAAACCCACAATAAGCAGGTAAAACGCGTCTGACATCTTTGATTGTATCTCATACATTAAAGTATATTTCAAAATCAAAAGCCTACAGACAACAGAAGTACTTACAGAATCCAAGTTTCCGTCACTGTCTTCTTCTTCGCGGTCATCTTCTTTGGTTTCTTCTTTTTGCTCCTGAACGTTTTGTTCATTATCAAAAGCGCGCTCTGTGTTATCATCAGCTGAATTTTTGTCGCTTTCGTCTTCAGAAGAGGAGCCAGTTGCCTGTAATCAAAGAATAGAGTGACAATAATTGTCAAATTCTGTCTTCTACGATAAATGGTGGAATACGTTCGTAAGCAAGTTAAGCGTGAAGGACATTTTTTCTTCAGATTTTAACACGATTATAAGAATTACAGCGGTTGATCTATTAGTACAAACACTAAACATGGGCGCGGTTTTATGTTGATAAAATAAGTAGAATAGTGAGCTATTAGATGTAGCTGAGAAGGTGGTTTAACTCTTTCAGTCTTGGTGGTTAGTGTTACTAACCACCTCTTTTCGATCACGGTACTTCTATTCCACGCCATCTAGCGATAAACGGTTGAATTAGTATGTCCGTTTGGACTGTGCTTCAAAACAAATGACAGATTCCGCGTACATTGCATGAATATCAGTGCATACCAGTTGCATTGAATATAGTGCTAACGTACCTTGTCTCGAGTGTCTGATAAAAACATCAATTCAACGGTTACGTAACATGTTTTCTGTAATGTATTTTATTGAACGTATTCTCATGGACCTATTTTATGATTGTTGGCATGCAGGTACTGTTACTTTTGTGTTTTCACTGAGTAGCTACAAAGGGAATGTAAGCAAACTGGAACTGCAGTCCTCTTCACGCCCAGACCTCGACAAGCTGATTCTGAAAGACTTCCGGAGAGAAGTATATCGGGGCCTACTGGCACCAGAATATGTCAAACACAGGCCGGATTCAGTGAACAGCAGCCGTAATTCCGCGGCCTCATCTCCAGGACCTGCATTTGTAAAACGCCACAAACCTACAGTCCCACAGGAAATTCGTCTAGAATCCAGTCAGCACAACCTGAAAGAAGCACATCAGAAGATGCTGCAATTTTAGCACTAAAATATCTCCCGTGCGTACTGTATGGCAGTGTAGTACATGTAAAGTGCCTCTTTGCTTACGCAAAGGTAAAACATGTTTTGCAGATTTTCATAAAAAATAATTTGTTTTTGTTAGTTTTGCACGTTTGTAATGGTGATTCGTCTAATAAATAACGTTCACAATCATCCTAGTATTATTTACAGCAATAGTCATGGTGGTTAGCGTTAGTGACAACCTCAGTACTTGAAAGCCTGAATACCTATATTATGTTTCCTCTATTGTCTGTGATATTTCAGTTGTAACAGTTGCTTCAATGAACAGACATTAATAATTATGTTCCTACTGTACAAGTATGAACAGACATTGGTAATTATGTTCCTATTGTAACAGTGTGACTGAAAGAGTTAACTCGTGCGCCAGGTTATGGGCGTCTGATATTGTTCTTGCACAATGCACCAATGTCTGTAATGCAGTGAGCTTCTGTGTTCCATAATAACGGATGCGTTCCCCGTGTTAGCGGGAAGGTCTAAAATGACACAAGAACGCAATGACCTGACCATTGTAGTCATTCTCGCTGACAAGGGGAACGCATCCGTCATTATGGAATACGACGAATGTAACAGAAAGTTCTGCGCGCTACTGGACGAAGGTACGAACCGGAAGTTCCCGTGCGATCTAACATCCAGAATAATGAGAAAGACGTCTGAACCTCTTAAGCATTCTTTGAGAGTAGACAGTTTGATCAAGAATATTCTCCCACAGGCATCTATACCACCCACAGCATATGCTTTACCGAAGATACACAAATATGGGACATCCTTCCGCCTCAATGTGGCCACCATGGGTTCCCCTATATTCCAGCTTGCGAAATACTTGGCCGCCGAAACCGCCACCTTTGGTGGTTTCCCTCGCCGAGGACTATCTCCAACTCGACGACGCGTTGAAGAAAGAAATCTGGGACCCCTCTGCGCCATCTACAAGGGAAACCATGTGAAATACCATTTCACTATAATGGAGGACTACAACATGGTGAATGCCTTTATAAAGTTCAACGACTTGGGTCACTGAACGCACCAACTTCCGGTCACCGGGACGTCAAAGTGTGCGACGCCTCCTCAACTAATAGTTAACGAGCTGGTCGCCATAACTATAACATACGGGACAGCCATCAGTACAGTCAACGTGACGAGATGACAAGAGCCTCAAGCCTCTCCCGGTCTTCGTCGTTTCCCTACCAAAACCCAAGAAGTCGCAGAAGATTTATAACCAGAATCAGAGTAGAGTCATACATTCCACGTGAAGGACCGCCACAGTGCCGAAACTGCCAGCGGCTCCACCATATCTACATCTACATAGATACTCTGCAAATCACATTTAAGTGCCTGGCAGAGGGTTCATTAACCACTTTCATAACTTTTCTCTGCCGTTCCATTCTCTAATAGCGCGCGGGAAGAAAGAACACCTAAATCGTTCCGTTTTCGATCTGATTTCTCTTATTTCATTGGGATGGTCATGTCTCCCTAAGTAGGTGGGTGCTAGTAAAATATTTTCACATTCATAAGTAAAAGTCGGTGATTGAAACTTCGCAAACAGATCACGCCGCAATGAATAACGTCTTTCTTTTAATGATTTCCACCCCAATTCGTGCAACATTTCCGTGACGCTTTCCCCCCCGTAACGTGATAAAACAAAACGAGCTGCCCTTCTCTGAAGGGACTGATGACCTCCGTAGTTTTGTCTCCCTAAAACATCCAAACAACATCCAATCCTTCTCTGAACCTTCTCTATACCTTCCGTCAGTCCCACCTGGTGAGGGTCCCACAAGGGGCAACAGTACTCCAGGAGAGGACGCACAAGTGTGATGTAGGCAGTCTCTTTGGTGGAGCTGGTTCATCTTCGAAGCGTTCTGTCGATGTAACGTAACCTTTGGTTCGCCTTCCCCACAGTATTTTCTATGTGTTCTCTCCAGTCAAAGTTGTTCGTAATTGTAACTCCTAGGTATTTGGTAGAATTTACGACCTTAAGGTTTGACTGATTTATCGCGTAATTGAAGTTCAGTGGATTTCTTTTAGTGGTCATTTGTATTACTTCACACTTTTCTTTATTTAGTGTCAATTGCCAATTTTCGCACCAAGTAGAAATTTTGTCTAAATCGCTTTGCAGTTGCTTTTGATCCTCTGTTGACTTCACTAACCGATAAACGACAGCATCATCCGCGGTACTGCCATCTCCCACCACGCTTCTGCAGCCTGCAACTTAACGCCGACTGAGGCATCGACGTGCACCCTGTATGGATACTAAGGCCATCCAACCAACGTCGGTGGTGCCCTGAATAGCAGTATGAATATTTGTTTGTTGCACTATAAGTATCATTTCTAATATAGGACTGGAAAGTTATATGCCCACGCAAATTTCGGGTTTTTCAGCTATTTTTTTTAAAAACAAGTGGTACCTCAAATTAATAGCTCAAGTACCAATCACTCAAATCCATTCAATGCAACTATCAAAAAGTCTCGATAAAATCGACTTTGAAGTTTCTTTATGCTGTTTCATTACATGTACCAACAAAGTTTCCAGCAATGGCTGTGACTCATTGGTAGCGTTGTAATTTGATGATCAAGAAATTGGCGGTCGAGGATTCGAATACCGCCGTTAATTTTATTTTGTTTTATTTTATTTTTTGTTGTATTCGACTACCTACACCATTTTAATACAAAATTCAGCAAAATATATGTTAATTGACACGTATATATATTAGTAAGAGATATATGAAAAATGTACATCTTTCGTTTATTCTTAATTTTAAATAGTCTATGAAAAGTTGGTAATAACGATAGATTCAATTACATAAACATCTCAAATAACGTTTTTAGAGCAATACAGGAAAACTCTTTACAAAGTGAACTAGCAAAGGCAACTATCGTTAATTAATAGTGAAGTGCTTACTGTAAAAAATATAATTTCTGGTGCTGTTTTAGCTAAAACCTTTCATAAAATATTGAGAATAGAAAATAAAAAATACACGCATTTTTAGTCAATTTTTACTGTTAGATGTACCTTATATGTATCGTGAATTTAAAATTGTATATATATTTGAACTTAACGAAAAAAATAAAAATAAAAATAGAACAATTAGCAGGATTTGAACCATGCACCGATTGGCTGTCAATCCATAACTATAGCTAAGTCCCAGGGCAACTGTCAGAAATTATGTCGCTCTTACATATAATTAAAGAGCCTCGAAAACTTCAAAGACGATTTTCTCGATAATGTTCGAGAGTTGTATCGGCTACTTGTTAGTTGAGGTCTTAAGTTCACATACCATAAACACAAAAAAAAGAAAAAAAAATTAAAAACACCCCTTGTAAAGCGATCGGTCTTCTAAGCGTGAGATTATACAAGCTGATAAAGGTCCCGGGTTATGCTTTTTTTAAATGAAAAGACCTGTTCAGAAGCTGCCGTGTCACTTACCGCACTAGTGGATGCCGCTGGATGCTCCCTCCCTCTGAAAATTTCTTGTATGGATCTCTCAATGGCTTCCTGCATGTCTCTTAAGTATTGTACTTCTTCTGGCGGTAGACTTGCTGGTGGTGTGTCTGTTCCCGTTTCTTTTGTCTGAAAGGAAGAAAATTTCGGCTTCATGATTTTCCACTCTCATTATCTTGAAACAACTATGGTTCCTAGCGGAAATAAGTGGAAACAACTAGATGTACCTTGTTAACTGAATTATCCAAAATCTCTTATGTACTGGAGTAGCGGGCTTAACACTTTAGTTCCCAGTGTTGTATTAAAAGTTCATTTATAGCGTATTTTGTGTATCAGTCCATAAAGTCGCATTCTTGTTGATGAACGACATGCTTTTAGTACGACAATTTGCCACTTGGTACGGCGTGTAGGCACTTCTGAAGCATTAATCTGACCGTCTTGGAGGTTATGTTACGTTGCCGTCTGTACGTGGCCGTGAGTGTGGTTCATGTTATTTTATTTCAGCGCGAATTGTCTTGTCTATGGTGCTGTGGCGAATATTGTGCTAGCATTATTGTTCTGACAGTGTTAACTACTAACAAAATATCGTTCCAAGAAATAAAATACCTCGATACAAGCGTCTGTGTTGTTCATGAAATACATGACATAAAAAACAATAGTTCAATCAAAAATTTTAAAACACACATTTTGATGTTTACTGCAGTGTATTAATATAGAAAACACTAAATTTCAATTTTTCCAAAGCTGAATTCATAATGTGGGACTGAAAGGGTTAAGTCCTCTGCGCGGCTGCTCAAGTTGAAATTTTACGTGATTTTTTTTTTTCAAATAGGAACGAAATCTGCCTTTAAAAATGATATCACCGCTCTTCTTTACATAATGTAGATGATAATGCTGATGATGGTGTTTGTTTAGGGTGTTAAATATACTTCTATCCGTCCAAAATATTTCGCAAAGGAGGGCCGGAGATATGACATACAAATTTATTTGGGAGTTGACCCATTGTACAAATATCACATGGTTGAAAACACAGAACATGTGAATATGATTAAGACAGTACTGAGTGTTCCTACGCAAAAAAAAAAAAAAAAAAGAAAAATCAAATGTTTGTAGAGCTTATGGGACTTGACTACGGGGTCATCAGTCCCTAAACTTACAAATTACTTATGAACTAGCTAACACTAAGGACGGCACAAATATCCATGCCCGAGGGGGGATTCGAACTCCCGACCGTAGTGGCCGTGCAGACCGTGACTGGAGCGCCTCAGTCCCCTCGGCCACCGCGGCCGGCAGTGTTCCTACTACTTACGTCTATATCAACTACTAAATGACTCTGCATTGACTCAAAGGGGCTCTGGATGAATTGTGTGGATATAGTAGCCCATGTTAGCAAATTTGATCTTGTGCAGCAGTGGATGGCGTACTCTAGACAAGTCGCTCATGTTTTTCAGTTAGCCGCGGTGGAGTAGCCGAGCGGTCTAAAGCGTCTCGCTGCGGAGCGCGCGGTTGTTCACCGTGCAGGTTCGAGTCCTCCTTGGGGCATGGGTGTGCGTGTTGTCCTTATGTTAGTTTACCTAGGTTTAAGTAGTTTGTAAGCTACGGACTGATGACCACGCAGTTTGGTCCGATAGATTTACAAACATTTGAACATTTTTTTCCCCAGTCAATCAAAGAAAGTCTACGCCAGGTAGTTGGGAGAGACTTCAACCTTAAGAGTATTGACTGGGGCCTCTCTAGTTTCATTTCAGGCGGTACAGACGAGCAGTCTTGCGAACTACTATTGGACACGTTTTAGGAAAACTGTCTTAAGCAGTTAAACCGACAGTCCATTGCAATGAAAATGTTTTAAACCTTATAGCTACAAAGAGGCCCGACCTTATTAACGATCTCAGTGTAGAGATAAGAGTTAGGGATCATGATATCGTCATAGCGTCAATGGTGACCAAAGTTAATAAACCAATCAAGAAGGCTAGCAGCGAGTTTTTGTTAGAAAGACCCGGTAAGCAACTGTTAGCATATCACACTTAGAAAATGTATCGATGTTGTTTAGTTATGGTAATGTGGATGTAGAGGAATTGTGGACTAAATTTAAACTCACTGTAAGTAAAGGGTTAGAGAAATATGTGCCTATAAAGTCTACTAAAGATGGAAAAGATCCTCCGTGGTATTATAATAATAATAATATTAGAAAGCTACTGAGAAACCAAAAGCTGTTGCACTCACGGCAAACGCAAATAAAGACAGGCAAAAGTGAGTAGAGATTCGTGTGTCTATAAGAAGATCAATGCGCGAAGCATACAATAATTAACACAGCCATATATAAGCACAGGAACTTTCCGAGAACCCGAAAAAATTCTGGCCCTATGAAAAATCGATAAGCCACTCGATTATTCCGGGACAGTAATAGAAGAAAGCAAACGGAAAGGTGAATCTATAAATTTAACGTTTAAGAAATCATTCACGCAGGAGGACCGTACAAATGTACCATCATTTGATCAATGGACTAGCTCCCAAACGAAGTACATAGCAATAGGTATTTCCGGTGTAGAGAAGCAGCTGAGAGAGCTGAATACAAAAAAGTCTCCTGGCCCGGATGGAATATCAGTTCGGTTTTACAAAGAGTATTCTGCGGCATTGGCCCCTTACTTAGCTTGCATTTATCGCGAATCTTTAATTCAGCGCAAAGTTCCTAGTGATTGGAAAAAAGCGCAGGTGACTCCCGTTTATAAGAAAGGTAAAAGAAATGTTTATTATTATGTCAGTTCCAAGGGAACAGACGTTGGCGGTGATCCGCAGCAGATATAAATATTTCCATGTATATGCTTCGCAAATCGCGAAATTTCCCGATGTCTGCTGCTCCTGTAAGATGGACAAACGATCTGCAACACATGGTTTTTTTTTTTTTTTTTTTTTTTTGTTTTTTTTTTTTTTTTTTTTTTTTTTTTGCCGGACCGGGAATCGAACCCGGGTCTCCAGCTTTTCGCGAACTGTCGCCTTAACCACTCGGCCACCCGTGCACGCTGCCCGGCCAGACCCAAATTTCCATGTGTTGCGCTTGCCTCTTTCCCTCACATGCTCGCACACGTTATAGTGTGAGTCCCCCAAGAGGGAGAGACACAAGACTACCTCCGTAAGCTTGTCAGGCGCTAATGTACGAGCATGTGAGGGAAAGAGGCAAGTAGAACACATGGAAATTAGGGTCTGGCCGGGGAGCGTGCACGGGTGGTTAAGGCGACCGCTCGCTAAAAGCGGGAGACCCGGGTTCGAGTCCCGGTCCGGCACAAATTTTCATGTTACTCAGTTTCATGTAGAATTTTGGAGCATATTCTCAGCTCGTATATAGTAAATTTCTTTGAGAGGGATAAGCTTCTTTCTATGAATCAGCGCGGGTTTAGGAAATGTTCATGTGAAACTCAGCTTGCCCTTTTCTCACATGACATCTTGCGAGCCATGGATGAAGGGCAACAGGCATATTGTGTTTCACGATTTCGAAAAGATATTTGACGCTGTGCCGAACTGCAGACTGATAACGAAGATACGAGCATATGGAGTAGGTTCACAAATTTGTGACTGGCTAGCAGACTTCCTGAGTAATAGAACGCAATACGTTGTTCTAGACGGTGAATGTTCATCAGAGACGAGAGTATGTCAGGCGTGTCCCAGGGGAATGTGATAGGACCACTGTTATTTTCCATCTACATAAATGATCTGTAACTTGTAAGTTGTGCCTGTTTTGCTGATGATGCTGTGGTGTATGGGAGGGTTTCGTCATTAATTGACTGCAATAGCATACAAAAAGACAAAATTTCTAGTTGGTGTGAAGAATGGCAGTGAGATATAAATGTAGAAAAATGTAAGCTGATGCATATAAGTAGGAAAAACATCCGTAATGTTCGAATACAGCATTATCAGTGAGCTTACTGATACAGTCGCCTCGTTCAAATATCTAGGAGTAATACTGCAGAGCGATATGAAATGGAACGAACATGTAAGGGCAGTTGTGAGTAAGGCGGACAGTCGACTTTCGTTTATTGGGAAATTTTGGAGAGATTTGCTTCATCTGAAAATGAGGCTTAGTGCTTGTGCGACGACGTCTTGAATATTGCTCAAGTGTTTGGGACCCTCAGCAGATAAGTTTAAAGGAAGACATAGAAGCAGTTCAGAGGCGAGCAGCTAGGTTTGTTACTGGTAGGTTCGACCAATGTGCGAGTGTCACGGAAATGCTCCGGGAACTCAAATAGGGATTGCTGGATGAAAGACGACGTTCTTTTCGAGAAATTCTGTTGAGGAAATTTGGAGACCCGGAATTTGAAGCTTGCTGCAGAATGATCTTGCTGCCGGCAACTTACATTTCGCGTAAAGATCACAAAGACAAGAGAAATTAGGGCTCGTACAGAGGCATATAGACTTTTTTGTCTTGATTTCTATTTGGGAGTGGAATAGGAAAGGAAATGACTACTAGTGGTACAGTGTACCCTCCGCCATGCACCTTACCGTGGATTGCGGAGTATTGATGTAGATGTAAATCCGATGTGTGAAGAAGAAGTCTTGAACACTGCATACTATGTGCGATTGCGTTTATTCTATTGCAATGTGGTCATTCCAAGCTCCGATGGTATGTGAGGACAATAGGCTCCAACACTTCAAAGATGTGCATACTAGGGAGTCGGAAGTGGAATCCAGTACCACCCACAAAAATAATATCAGGCGCAGACCGGTATAAAAATGTATAAGGCAACAATCCATTTCCCCCAGCATCTTACGAGACTTTCACGGTGGTGCCAACAGATTCGAGATTCGTCGGTAAAGACAATATCGAACCGAGGCTGATTCTGCGTGCACCATTTCGATGGTCGATTCAAGCACCTTGTCAGATCATAGTCTAACCTGGGGAGACGTAGTAACGCGGGCAAATATACTTGAAAATGAATGAAAAAATAGAAATACTCTGTAGCACAGAAAACAGCAAACAATAATAAATTTTTTCTCCAAATAACATACAGTGGGAAAGTTTCTCATCATTTTGCGAAGCAACGAACACACCCGTCAGATGTTGCTTTCAAATAAATAATACACAGGAGCCCCTGTTGACAAACAAGATAGCCGCGGTGGCCGAGTGGACTGAGGCGATCCAGTCACGGTCTGCACGGCCACTACGGTCGGGGGTTCGAATCCCCCCTCGGGCATGGATATTTGTGCCGTCCTTAGTATAAGATAGTTGATAAGTAGTTTGTAAGTTTATGGACTGATGACCCCGTCCCATAAGCTTAACAAACATTTGAACATTTTTTTTAGATATTTAACAAATGTAGTAATTTTTTCACTTCTGGGTCTATATTTTGTATTCAGATGATTGTAAGAAGATCTACATGGGATACTCTGCAAATCACATATAAGTGCCAGGCAGACGTACAGGTAGGAATTTTAATAATAAATTTATAGAAAATCATTTGCACAGAACAAAACTGCACTTCGACAACATGTGACTGATAACAAAAATACTGCAGCATACAAGTCGGACATACTGCGCAAAGGGGTCACCAACTTAACCTTTTGGAAGGAAAATAATTGCACGGGAGTAAGAAACGCCACCCTACTATACTTCCTAATGAACAAAATGGACTTACACAGAACGCCTATTATTGACTCCATAACGGCTGTTATAGGTCTTACATATCATGATGTTCTGAATTGGTCTATTGCTGCCGCCGTGGAGTGGAATAGCGTTCCATGGCTCCTAGTTGCGGAGCTCGCCGCTGGTCGCTGTCAGAGGTTCGAGTCCTCCCTTGGGTAGGGTGTATTGTTTGTATTTGTATAGCTTATTGGACTTAACTACGGGGTTATCAGTCCCTAAACTTACAAACTACTTATCAGCTAGCTTATCCTAAGGACGGCACAAATATCCATGCCCGAGGGGGGATTCGATTCCCCGACCGTAGCGGCCGTGCAGACCGTGACTGGAGCGCCTCAGTCCCCTCGGCCACCGCGGCCGGCGGTAGTGTGTGTTTATTGTCCTTAGCATAAGTTAGTTAAAGTAGTTTGTAAGCCTAGGGACTGGTGAGCAGAGTAGTTAAGTCCCATAGTTTTACAAATATTTGAACATTTGGTCTATTGCTTTCTTCGCTGACTCTGGGCTTCCCATTTTGTCTTGGCTGTGTTTTGGCAAGTCTACTGTATCTGCAGCTTTATTGTGTATTGTACTCATTGCCGACCACTTAGGGCTATCTTATAAATTATAATATGAAATAACATGTTCATGTGGACCTGCATTTAAACTTTAGCTCGTATGTTAAATGTTTATCTGGTTCTGTGTTATTTCCTGCTGCCGTGGCACCATACCGTCCGCGTGTTTTTAGCTTAATTTAGGTAGTTAGGTGTGCCCACTGCTTTTTTCATTACATACTGATATCTGATAACTTCAGTAGCCAGTGTATACGTCAAAAACACCTAACTGACGCTATCCTTTTTGGGATCATCTGATCTTGTACTGTGGCCCATACTTAACCTCGAGCAGTTTTCATGTTGCCATTTTAGAACAACCTATTTTATATAGAATGTTAAGATCATATTCCTAAGTTTGTATCGCACCACTGTGTCTATAATCATGCACTGTATACAGGATTACAGACGAATTTCAGAAATGATTTTATGGAAATATGGCAATACTATGAACCATATACATGTATGCATAATATTAACACATCCGAATTAGAATCCCGCTCCAACACAAATATTCTATTTCGCTATTGAATTCATTTCAATTCCCTCTAATAGTCGAGTTGTTTCAATATTTAGGATGCATAAATTTTCATGTATGACTGAAGTGCTTGTTGTAAACAGTGCTGTCTTTAATGCATTAGCGTTTATTCCACTACATTACGCAATCATTTTAAACTATTGGTAGTTACTCTTTATTTAGAGCAACAGAACAGCTGTCGGCTTAAATGTCAGAACGAGAATTAATAATATCTCCGATATGTATGCGAAGAGTAATGAAATGTTCCATTCAAAGTTTTGGAGTTTAATGTTGTACACAGTTCATGACCATCTGCCGAAGATGAAGGAGTTTCTGTTAAAGGAGCTTTGAGAAATCCATTTACTGTATGGGACCCTTTAAAAAGTGTAAATTTGATCTATTGGTTACAATTACTAATTAAAGTATAACAAATATAATATTGTTACCACTGGAAATAAATGATAAAGTGGATGAGGTAGATGAAATTAAGTCGAAACTCATCAAATACGGTGGAATGTTAGATATTGTTGAAAGAGGAATCCGAGCATTAGTTGACGACAAGTTGGATGAAAGTCAGTGTGGGTTTAGACATCTTAGAGGCTGTCAGGTCCAGATCTTTTTCTGACGGCAGATAATGGAGAAATGCTATGAGTGCAACCGGGAGTTATATATGTGTTTTATAAATCTAGAGATAGAAAAAGCTTATGACTTTCCTGCTAGGAGGAAGTTATTGTGAGTTCTACGAAATTATGGAATAGGAGGCAAACTTCTTCAGGCAGTCAGAGGTTTTTACATAGTTAGACAGGCGGCAGTTAGAGTTGACGGTACATTGAATTCATGTTTCAGGGTAGCTGCAGGGGCAAGAAAAGGCTGCAATCTGTCACCAGTTATAAAGTTATAACAGGTGGACAATTTGAAATACTTTGGAAGTATTTTCTCATAGAATTGCTAATGCAGTGAGCACATAGGTACGATCTACTGCCGGCCGCGGTGGCCGAGGAGACTGAGGCGCTTCAGTCACGGTCTGCACGGCCACTACGGTCGGGGGGTTCGAATCCCCCCTCGGGCATGGATATTTGTGCCGTCCTTAGTTGTAGGTAGTTCATAAGTAGTTTATAAGTTTAGGGACTGATGACCCCGTAGTTAATTAAGTCCCTTAAGCTTAACAAACATTTGAACATACGATCTACTCTCTTCTGCAAAAGGAAGTCAGTACCTAGACTACGTTATCAGTGCACCTTTAAATCTTTCCATCAGGTTTATTGTATAGGATTGAAGGCTGGGTGGCTACAGGTTATCTCATAATAACGTTGAGACTACTAATTTGAAAGTAGCAAGGACTACTGGAAGTCCTGGTAAGTGGGAACCATGGCAGGAAGGTGTTTAGAATGAGAAAATCGGAGAAAACTGGGACTGAACGCCGTAGATGAAGCAGTTAGAGGGAACAAGCTTAGATGGTAGGGAAATATTACACGCATGGGAGAAGCAAGATTGCCTAAAAATACCAATGAGTTCGGCAGTAGAGGATAGGAGCAATCGAGTTAGACTAAGGAAACGTATTTCGATTCTGTAAAGAATGATTTCGAATAACAGCTTCAGCATCAGACGAGCATCAATGTTAGCATTAAATAGGGGGATCGTGGACGACTTTTAGAAGGGATTAACACGTTGGCTGGCGCGATGACGTCAGAAGCGCGCCAGAGCAGCCTGCTGTGGCCGCCGGCGGCCACACGGCAGCCAACGTGTTAAGATGATGCAATACAGTATTTACATTTCGTAGTTCTGTGATGATTTTGTGTGTGCACTTATTATAAAAAAAAAAAAAAAATAAATAAAAAACATTCACTGGTAGTTGTTTCATATGACTGGATAATGACCTCTGTTGGTTGGTTGGATGGATGTTTAAGGGGGACCAAACTGCAATGGTCATCAGTCCCCCATTTCACTGTGGGCGTAAAAGAGACAGGCTCAGAGTTAAAGCGTAAAGTGGGAGGAGAATCCCACTGAGTCCATAAAACATCTAAAACGACAAGAAACAAAACGAGAGGAGTCCATCACACAAGACAGCTTATAACAAGGAAGCCGATGGCTGTGGCTGACCGACCATAAAAATAAAATAGGAAAAGTCAACCACTCGGCAGTACAAGGTAATCTCTAGTTAGAGAGAATGATAAAAAACCCTGCTCGAATAACACGTAAAACGGAATCTGCCATTGTAGCATCGTTACCTAAAATTTCTGATTAAATAGCAGGGAGGTTAAAATTTCTCCGCAAGGCGGCTAAAACGGGGCAGTCCAACAATATGTGGACGACTGTCAAATTGGAGCCACACCGACATTGGAGCGGGTCCTCACCCCGAAGGAGATGTCCATGGGTGAGCCACGTGTGCCCAATTCGGAGGCGACACAAAACCACCGAGTCCCGGCGAGAGCCACGTATTGAGGAGCGCCACGCAGCCGTAGTCTCCTTGACAACCCGGAGCTTGTTGGGCGTGCTCAGGTTGCGCCACTCAGCATCCCAAAGCTGATGTACCCGACGGCGCAACAACGTACGGATATCTGAAGCTGGGAGGCCGATCTCTAAGATAGAGGCATTAACCGCCTGTTTGGCAAGCCCATCGGCACGTTCGTTGCATCGGATGCCGACGTGACTCGGAGACCAAAGGAACACCACTGATGTGTCTAGCAATGTGTTGTTCCTTATATATTAAACTATTTATGCGTACAGACCAAAAGAGTACTTACTGCATCTTTCTCTTCGCCACTGTCAACTGGAGAGGATTCATCTCCTTGGTCACTTTCTTGGTCTATGTCTTTTGCTTCCGGTTGATCATTAGGTTTGTCAACAACAGATTGTTCTTCGGTCTTATCATCAGGCAACGAGACAGTTATCTGTAACAAAAGAATAGATTGTTAGTAATTCTGAAGTACTAAGAGCATGGTTCCACGTAAAAGGTGCAATTGCTTCGAAAGCATGTTAAACGCGAAGGAAAAATGTTTGTTTTTTGTTTTTAAACTGTCGGTGAGAGCTTACGTGTTACAGTTCATTGTGAAGCATGTTAAGCTTTTCCTGGACATACGTCATACGTTTTTCCATGCAGAAGTTTCACTAGAGCGAAATATATTTACGTTTTTAAGTTTTGTATGTCCACTATCATCTCAATATATCGTGTACTTCAAAACGAAGGAGCCAGCCGCGGTGGCCGAGGAGAATAAGGCGCTCCAGTCACGGTCTGCACGGCCACTACGGTCGGGGGTTCGAATCCCCCCTCGGGCATGGATATTTGTGCCGTCCTAGTTCGTAAGTAGTTCATAAGTAGTTTGTAAGTTTAGGGACTGATGACCCCGTAGTTAAGTCCCATAGACTATAAAAACATTTGAAACATTTGAAAACAAAGGAAGTAAATGATATAGCGATATGGAAGCGGCTTTATAAATTGTAAAAACATAAATACATTTCGTATCGCTGAAAGTGCTGAGAGCAAAAGTGAAGTACATATGTGTAGAGGAACTTAAGGTATGATGTAAAAAAAAAGACAACAAGGAAACAACCTACCATGAGAAGACGTCTTTAAACCATAACTAAACGCGGAAGGTGTTATTAAAACTTTCATTAATGTCGCAAAAGATGGTACGGTATTAGCCTATAGACACTTTTAAAAACAATTTAGGGGATCAGTAGATGAATCTAGTTTCTGAAGGAATTCCATCGGCAGAATATACTAAAATGGTTCGAGGTCTTTCTTTCGGTTCTACATGGTGGAGATAACATTACGACAACCGCCAGCTGCCACCAGTGGCACATCGTAAACAGCGCTAAGTATCTGAATTTAATTTGTGTCAAATTTAATTTGCTAGTCTAGTTCATTTTCGTTAGTACTCTGTTTTAAGAGGTTTATTCCCGCGTACTTGCAGATTACGTTTGTACTACTGTTTTAATAGTTTCTTCTATCGTATTTGATAAATACCGTTGGGTTTAGTCTTCGTCTTTGACCGGTGTATTTCAAAACAAGTCAGAGACTTATCAGTCAGTCCAGTGCTAGCTGCCACCAGTTCCGCAGCGTTAACAGCGCTAAACTGCCGGACTCAGTTTTGTTGATTTGACAGTGTAGTTACCACTGACCACAGTTCAGTCAGCAGCCAGCCGCCTTCATTAGAGTACTAGGCTTCGTTAAAGTTGTTAATTGCAGTTAATTGTATCGATAGAATGGGTAGGATGTGTGCCTGCTGTGTGCGGACGCAGGAGGAGTTGGCCGCGGTTCGCGAACAGCTGAGCGTGCTTTTGGCTACGGTCAGCCGTCTTCAGGCTCTGTCTCGGGGTGCAGCGATGGTGGGGAGTCTGGTGCGTCGAGTGGGACACCTCAGGTGTCTCACGCTTCGCTCTCTGTCCCTGCTACCGAGGCACCTTCAGGTGTACCGGACGTCGTCGAGCCGCCTTCTCCGCAAGGGGAGTGGCGGGTTGTACGGCGTTCGCGTCGCTCGAGGCGGAAGGCCAATGTGGAGGCTGGACGTCCGTCCGCGCCCGTTCGCCCTGTGAGTGAAAGTGTGGCCACTCCTTCAGCAGGGTCCGAGCAGGTGCACGGGGGGAGGGGATTATTAATTATTGGGAGCTCCAATGTTAGGCGCGTGATGGAGCCCCTTAGGCAGATAGCGTCCAGACCTGGAAGGAATTCCAACGTGCACTCGGTGTGTCTGCCGGGGGGCCTCATCCGAGATGTGGAGGCGGCCTTGCCGGCGGCTTTCGACGGTGCGGGGTGCAGTCGACTGCAAGTCGTGGCTCACGTCGGCACCAATGACGCTTGTCGCTTGGGTTCTGAGGACATCCTCAGGTCCTACGAGCGGCTGGCGGAATTGGTGAAGGCTGCTGCCTTCGCACGCGGGGTGCAAGCAGAGCTGTCGATTTGCAGCATTGTTCCCAGGGTTGATCGGGGTCCTTTGGTTTGGAGCCGAGTGGAGGGTCTGAACCAGAGGATTCGCCGACTCTGTGACAGTCATGGCTGCAGATTTCTGGATCTGCGTTATCGGGTGGGGAATTGTAGGGTGCCCTTAGATAGATCGGGTGTGCAATACACTAAGAAAGCGGCTACTCGGGTAGCAGAGTACTTGTGGAGTGCACATGGTTTTTTTTTAGGCTAAGCGCTAACTCTGATGAGCACTCGCCTGTCAGCATTCAAAGAGCGAATTCAGGCCACGTTAGGAACAAAAATTCGAACATAAAAATATTAGCCGCGAACTTACAGAGTAAGAAACAAAGTTCCCGAATTTGCAGCGCTGCATGGAAGTTATTGCGCTCAGATAGTTTTAGGCATCGAAAGCTGGCTAAATGATGATGTGGCAAGTTCAGAACTATTTAGCGAAGCGTGGAATGTATATCGGAAAGACAGATCTGATACAACTGGAGGAGGAGTGTTCATCGCTGTGGACAAAGATATTGTTTCTACTGAGATCGAGGTTGAAAGTAACTGTGAAGTTATCCGGGCACGTATAACAGGTCTAAAAGAAGTAAAGTTAATAGTTGGGTGTTTTTACCGGCCCCCCAGTGCTGCTGTAGCAGTTTTAGAATCATTCAAGGAAAGTCTACACCAGGTAGTGCATAGGTATCCGGGCCATGTAATATTAGTCGGAGGTGACTTCAACCTTAAGAGTATAGATTGGGACCTCGCTAGTTACATTTCAGGCGGTACAGACAAGCAGTCTTGCGAGCTACTTTTGGACACATTCTCCGAAAACTGTCTTGAGCAGTTAAACCGGCAACCCACGCGCAATGGAAATATTCTAGACCTTATAGCCACAAAAATGCCTGACCTTATTAACGATGTCTGTGTAGAGACAGGAATTAGTGATCATGATATCGTCATAGCGTCGATGGTGACCAAAGTTCATAAACCAGTCAAGAAGGCTAGGAGCGTGTTTTTGTTGGGAAGAGCCGACAAGCAAATGTTACGATCGCACTTAGAAAATGAATGGGCATCGTTTAATTCTGGGACTATGGATGTAGAGGAACGGTGGACTAAATTTAAGTGCATTGTTAATAAAGGGTTAGAGAAATATGTGCCAGTAAAGACGATTAAGGATGGAAAAGATCCACCGTGGTATAACAATAATGTTAGAAAGCTGCTGAGAAAGCAAAGGCTGTTGCACTCTCGATTCAAAAAAGAACACGCAAATGATGACAGGCAAAAGTTAGTAGAGATTCGTGCTTCTATAAAAAGATCGATGCGTGAAGCATACAATAATTATCACAGCCATACCTTAGCAAAAGATCTTTCCGAGAACCCGAAAAAATTCTGGTCCTATGTAAAATCGATAAGCGGGTCAAAGCCCACTGTCCAGTCACTAGTTGATCATTCCGTGGCAGTAATAGAAGAAAGCAAACGGAAAGCTGAAGTTCTAAATTTAACCTTTAAGAAATCTTTCACGCAGGAGGACCGCACAAATATACCATCATTTGATCAACGTACTAATTCCGAAATGGGGGGCATAGCAATAGGTATTTCCGGTGTAGAGAAGCAGCTGAGAGAGCTAAATACGAAAAAGTCTGCTGGTCCGGATGGAATACCAGTTCGGTTTTACAAAGACTATTCTGCGGCATAGGCCCCCTACTTAGCTTGCATTTATAGCGAATCTTTATTTCAGCGCAAAGTTCCTAGTGATTGGAAAAAGGCGCAGGTGCCTCCCGTGTATAAGAAAGGAAAGAGAACTGACCCATACAATTACAGGCCAATATCGTTGACATCGGTTTCATGTAGAATTTTGGAGCATATTCTCAGTTCGAATATAGTAAATTTCCTTGAAACGGAAAAGCTTCTTTCCATGAATCAGCACGGGTTTAGGAAACATCGTTCATGTGAAACTCAGCTTGCCCTTTTCTCACATGACATCTTGCGAGCCATGGACGAAGGGCAACAGGCGGATTGTGTTTTTCTCGACTTCAAAAAGGCGTTCGACGCGGTGCCACACTACAGACGGCTAACGAAGATACGAGCTTATGGAATAGGTTCACAGATTTGTGACTGGCTGGAAGACTTCCTAAGTAATAGAACGCAGTACGTTGTTCTCGACGGCGAGTGTTCATCAGAGACGAGTGTATCGTCAGGCGTGCCCCAGGGGAGTGTAATAGGACCGCTATTATTTTCTATCTATATAAATGATCTGATGGACAGAGTAAGTTGTAATTTGCGGCTGTTTGCTGATGATGCTGTGGTGTATGGGAGGGTGTCGTCTGTAACTGACTGTAATAGCATACAGGTTGACTTAGACAAAATTTCTAGTTGGTGCGAAGAATGGCAGCTAGCTCTCAATGTAGAAAAATGTAAGGTGATGCGCATGAGTAGAAAAAACAATCCTATAATGTTCGAATACAGCATTAGTAGTGAGCTTCTTGATGCTGTCGCGTCGTTAAAATATCTAGGCGTAACATTGCAGAGCGATATGAAATGGAACGAGCATGTAAGGACAGTTGTGAGTAAGGCAGACAGCCGACTTCGGTTTATTGGGAGAATTTTGGGAAGATGTACTTCACCTGTAAAGGAGACCGCGTATAAAACGCTTGTACGACCATGTCTTGAGTATTGATCAAGTATTTGGGACCCGCAGCAGATCGGTTTGAAGGAAGACATAGAGGCGGTTCAGAGGCGAGCAGCTAGATTTGTTACCGGTAGGTTCGACCAATGCGCGTGTGTCACGGAAATGCTCCGGCAACTCAATGGGGGATCGCTGGAAGAAAGACGACGTTCTTTTCGTGAATTTCTGTTAAGTAAATTTAGAGGGCCGGAATTTGAATCTGAGTGTAGTACGATCTTGCTGCCGCCTACATACATTTCGCGTAAAGATCACAAAGACAAGATAAGAGAAATTGGGGCTCGTACGGAGGCATATAGGCGTTCTTTTTTTCCTCGATCTATTTGGGAGTGGAATAGGAAAGGAAATGCCTAGTAGTGGTACAGTGTACCCTCCGCCACGCACCTTACGGTGAATTGCGGAGTATGTATGTATGTATGTATGTATAGTGATAATAACAGAAAGTTGCTGCAGAGGGGTTTGGTGTTGACTTGTGTTTACTCTACCAAACGAATTACACAAGCAGTTGGGTTCAGATAGTGAAGTGAGCAGGTAGTGCAATGCAAAAACAACGTGACTCGGACGAAACTATGGCATGGAGAGCCATAGGAATGTTTGAAGCAGGATAGACAAGGAGGGAAAAGTCTGAAGCTGGTGGAGTTTTCCAAAGTATAATTTCCAGGACCTGGTAGATAATGGAGAAATGCTATGAGTGGAACCGGGAATTATATCTGTGTTTTATAGATCTACAAAAGGCTTAGGACTTTTCTGCTAGGAGGAAGTTATTGTTAGTTCTACGAGATTATCGATTAAGAGGCAGACTTCTTCAGGTATTAATTGTCTTTATATAGTTAGACTGGCAGCATTTAGAGTTGAAGGTAGATTGAATTCATGGTGCCGCGGAGGATTATCCGTGAGCATGGGGGCGCCGTACTGCGGTGCGCGCGGCCGTTCGCCGTCGGGGGTTCGAGTCCCCCCTCGGGCATAAGTAGTTTGTAAGCTACGGACTAATAACCCAGCAGTTGCGTCAGATAGATTTACAAACATTTGAACATTTTGAATTCATGGTTCAGGGTAGTTTCAGGGTCAAGAAAAGGCTGTAACCTGTCACCACTGATAGAAACAGGTATAACAGGTGGGCAATCTTAAATACTTTGGATGCATTTTCTCATAGTATGGCTAATGCACTGAGCAGATAGGTACGATTTACTCTGGCCTGCTTAAAGGAAGTTAGTACCTAGAGTAAGTTGTCAGTGCACCGTTTAATCTTTGGATCAGGTTTATCGTATGGGATTGAAGGCTGGGTGGCTACAGGTTATCTTATAATAACGTTGAGACTACTGACTTGAAAGTAGCAAGGACTACTGGAAGGACTGGGAACACTGGCAGGAAGGTGTTTATAATGACGAAATCATAGAAAACTGGGAATGAACACCACAGATGAAGCAGTTACAGGGAACAGTCTTAGATGGTGGAGTCATATTAAACGCATGGGAGAAGCAAGATTGCCTGAAAGACTCATGAGTTCGGCAGTAGAGGATAGGAGGAGTCGAGTTAGACTAAGTAAAAAAAATTTCGATTCTGTATAGAATGATTTTGAATAACAGCCTCAGCATCAGACGAGCATCAATGTTAGCATTGAACAGGGGATCGTGAAAGATTTTTAGAAGGGTTTAAGATGACGACGATGATGATGAATCACTATACGTCAAATGCAATACAGTATTTATAGTTCGCAGTTCTGTGATGATTTTGTGTGTGGTCTTATTAAAAAAAAGTAAATTTAAGTGGTAGTTCTTTCATATAACTGGATAATGACCTCTGTCTAATTATGTATTCTTCCTTATTTTGCCGTTGCTTCACCAACGTTTCCTTATGTATCTGCCAGAATCCTGCACACCAGTACAGGCTACAGAGAAGTCATACATTAAAATATATTTTATAAATTATTTAGGCGTACAGACCAAAACAGTACTTACTGCATCTTTCTCTTCGCCACTGTCAACTGGAGAGGATTCATCTCGTTGGTCACTTTCTTGGTCTATGTCTTTTGCTTCCGGTTGATCATTAGGTTTGTCATCAACAGCTTGTTCTTCGGTCTTATCATCAGACGAGGAGACAGTTATCTGTAACAAAAGAATAGATTGATAGTAATTCTGAAGTACTAACTGCATGACTCCATGTAAAAGGTGCAATTGATTCGAAAGCATGGTAAACGTTTCCCGCGAAAGGCAAAGGTCCCGGTTCAGGCACACAATTTTAATCTGCCAGGAAGTTTAAATTTTTTTTTTTTTAAACTGATACAGTGTGTGAGAGCTTACGTGTTACTTGTAAAGCATGTTAAGGTTTCCCTGGACATACGTGCTACGTTTATCCATACAGAAATTTCACTATAACGAAATGTGTATGTCCACTATCATCTCTATAATTCGTGTACTTGAAAACGAAGGAAGTAAATGAAATAGCGATATGGAAGCCGCTTTACAAAACGTAAAAACATAAATATATTTCGTATCAGTGAAAGTGCTGAGTGTAAAAGTCAAATACATATGTGTGGAAGAACCTAAGGAATGATGTAAAAGCCGGCCGCGGTGGCCGAGGGGACTGAGGCGCTCCAGTCACGGTCTGCACGGCCACTACCGTCGGGGGTTCGAATCCCCCTTCGGGCATGGATATTTGTGCCGTCCTTAGACTTAGTTAGTTCATAAGTAGTTTGTAAGTTTAGGGACTGATGACCCCGTAGTTAAGTCCCATAAGTCCGGAGAAGATGCTTTAAACCAAAACTAAACGCGTAAGGTGTTATTAAGACTTTCATTAATGTCGCGAAAGATGGTACGGTATTAGCCTATATACACTGGTCAAAAACAATTTAGGAGATTAGTAGAGGTATCTACGTTCTGAAAGATTTCCATCGGCAGAATAAATTAAAATGGTTCGATATCTTTCCGTCGGTTCTGCGGTGTAGATATAACAACATTACGACAACCAAGATAGTGGTAATAACAGAAATTGCTGCAAAGAGGGTTGGTGTTGATTTGTGTTTACTCTACTAAACGAATTACACAAGCAGCTGGGTTCAGATAGTGTAATGAGCAGGCAATGCAATGCAACAGCAACATGACTCACCTGAAGCTATTGCACGAAGAGCCATGGAGAAATGTTTGAAGCGGGACAGACAGGGAGGGAAATTATTAGTTTCTCCATCACTGGATGCTTGCTGTTGCCGCAACTGTGGTTCAAATTTTAATGAAAGTCCAGCTCCAGTAGCATTTATTGGTGCTTTATTTAAGCCCACACTACCGGTTTCGGCCTCTATGTTAGGCCATTTTCAAGTGTGACAGACCTGCACATAATGTGTAGCAATAAGTTTACAAAAATTACATCGTACAAGACAGAATGTTATATATGTAAAAAGGCACTGTACAGAAGCAGAAGGAAACTTACGTTGTGCCATAGAGAAAGCAACGTCAAATAATTAAAACAATAGAACTCAGATAATTTAAAACTTTTGGCGCCCAATGGCGACATGAGAAAAATGGGCGTGTCATATTTAACATTCCAAAACATTATAATCGGCATGTTCTGAAGTGTTCTGATATAAACATTACATCATTGCAAGCATCAATATGACACGCCCATTTTTCTCATGTCGCCATTGGGCGCCAAAAGTTTTAAATTCTGTGAGTTCTATTGTTGTAATTACTTGACGTTGCTTTCTCTATGGCACAACGTAAGTTTCCTTCTGCTTCTGTACAGTACCTTTTTACATATATAACATTCTGTCTTGTACGATGTAATTTTTGTAAACTTATTGCTACACATTATATGCAGGTCTGTTACACTTGAAAATGGCCTAACATAGAGGCCGAAACCGGTAGTGTGGGCTTAAATAAAGCACTAATAAATGCAACTGCAGCTGGACTTTCATTAAAAAAGGGGGAGGGAAATGTCTGCAGCTAGTGCAGATTTCCAAAGTATAATTTCCAGGACCTCGACGCAATTTCAAATAAAATGAACCGTTAAAAGAAGGCAAAGCCCAGGTCGTCCACGGGTAACTTGAGCAGCAGATGACGGGATCCGCGGTTAGCACACGGTCGAGACACGACGCTGAATGCAACTCAACTGTAGCGCACTCTCCAGGCAGCTACAGGGAAATGAACTAGCTGACAACCTAGCTAAAAGAGCAGCTCCATCACGACAATCAATACGCTATAGCAAAATACCTACAAGTGCCGTAAAGAAGAAACTTCGAGAAGAGTTTAGGAACAAATGGGACATTGAGTGGAACAGAACAAAAAACGGGGGAAGCACTAAACCGTATTTTCTCACGATCCGACAACGTTTAATGATTAAAACTTCCAATATCTCCGAATTTTACAGCTATGTTAACAGTCCATGGGAAACTGAAAGCCTACTATCAGCGGTTCAAAATAATTGAAGACGGAACGTGCACATGTAACAGTGCTGTCCAAACTATTGACCACGTGCTTTTTGACTGCTGCAATTTATTGAAAGAGAGGGTCCATCTCAGGAAAAAAATAGCTGCCAAAGGTGGAGGATGGCCCGTCAGTAAATATGACTTAGTACATAAATACACTACAGACTTTTACAATTTTTGTAATTCAATAACATTTCCTAACGTATAAAATTGTTTGTTCCTTTGAAAACCCTATCAACTTATATACTGTACTTGTGTTTGCAAAAATATTTGATGTAACTGCCTGAATCTAACCATCAAACATGTAATATTACTATGTAATGCGGGCATGTTAAATAATAAATAAATAAAAAATAATAATACACTGTGGTGTCGCACAAGTACAAAGTGCGCGCCACCTACTTTCGCCGCGTGCCGCCATGCACACACTGCGCGGCGTTCTCACGACAGCCACGAGCGCCCTCTGCTGCAACCCCGCTCGTGGCCACCACGGAAAGACATCGGTCACTTGGGACTGAGATAGCAACCAGTTAGGACCTTCGTAATCAGATAGGCACCGGTGAAGACTTTGCTATCGTACAGGCACTAGGCAGGCCTCTAACAACTATGTATCAACATTCTGCAGTACTATGTAAAAGTTAAGTATTGTTACATTCTGTGCAATATATATCTCTTTCTAATTTACTCTAGTGTTTATAGTTTCTGGCTGCTCCCCTCCGTACCTGCACCAGCGTGCTATTTTTATTCCTGTGTCGGTCTCATTCCACTCGGCCACCGACACCTACGACGAGGCTGGGACACAAAAGCGGCGACGAAGTTGGGACACAAAAGTGGCGACGAGGAGTTATAGACGAACCGTGGACCAGCCCGCTTGTAGCAGCCAGACAGCAACTGTCGGAGCACGCAGAAATTGCTCCCGCCCACCCACCCTTACTATAAGAATTTTTGGAGGAACATATTCAGTTACGTGTTTTGTGGACTTTTTTGCTGCAGAGCGTCCTCTTTCCTATTGCATTTGTGTTTTGTTATAATTTACTTGTATGCGCGGCGCCTAATCGGTCAGCATGGCCACTACCCCGAACCCAAACTTAATGGAAATTATTCAGTTACAGACGGCGCAAATCACTCAACTCCTGCAAGCGGTGTCGCAGTTGACGACACAGGCTGCTCACCAACAACAACAGTCGTCACATCAGCAGCCCACACCTGCCGCTGCACCGCTTCCTACATTTCGCCAGTACAACGAACGTGAGGAAGAATGGAGCGACTACTTCGCACAGTTTCAAGAACTCGTCGCGGCTCATCAAATTACAGGTCAGAGAGTGAAGAACGTTTTCTTATCGATTGTGGGCCCCCAGATCTTCGTATTATTGCAAAAACTTTTCCCTCACGCATCTCCCCGTGATGTAGACTTTGAACAAATTGTAGATGCACTGAATGCTCATTACGAGAGAAAAGTTCTCGTAGCCGCTGCGCGGTACCGATTTTTCAGACTTAAAAAATTACCTGAGCAGTCACACCAAGAGTGGATTACGGAATTGAAGGGCTTAACCCGCCAATGTAAATTTACTTGCTCTTGTGGACTTTCTTATAGTGACATTATGTTGCGAGATGCGATTACGCAGAACATTCAGGACCCCAGAATTAGAGTAGCAATTCTGAAACAGTCTGACCCTTCATTAGACAGTGTACTGCAGCTTATTGAAGCACATGACACTTTTGACTTAGCAGATGTAGAAATGCAAAGCCACAGTGTAAATTCAGTGCGCCGCAACGGACGCTTTCCTAGCCGTAGTTCTCAGTCTAGCCCTAGTGATTCTTTAAATTCTATCAGCCGTGCTGAACATACAGTGAACAGTAGCCAGTGTAAAAGTGCGACACAAAGGTAGCCCCGTCGTGTTAGAAACAGTGATTCGAATAACGGGCGCTAACACTCATTTCCGAAAAATGTACGTAAATCTTGCCCCCAGTGTGTGTCTCGCCACAAGCGTGCTCATTGCCCTAGTCGCAACGCAACCTGTTATCAATGTGGCAAATCGGGACATGTGCAGTCTGTGTGTATGCAAATTAAAAACTCAAAGAACAGTAACGTTAGAAACAGTGCTTCGCCGAGTGCACGAACAGTTCATGCTGTCAATGTCATAGACGCTGTGGAATTGAACAGTGCTTCACTTGGTTCTCAATTGCAAGAAAGTTCTTCTGCGCCTATTGCAAAACTATGTAGTGAGCCACGCCGCAAGCGCCGACGAGCGCGTAAATCTGTGCAACGGAAAAGGGTTCGGGACAAGCAAAATGACTATGTACAGTGCAATCCTGTAGTGAACCTAGTGCCTTCTACAACTTCTCCTTGTAAAAGTGCCCAGTACTGTGTAGATAATGACAGTAGACTTGTTGTAGATACTCGAAAGTTTAGTGCAGTAGTTAGTGAATCTGTAATAGCCTCGCACTGCGTGGACGCCGATCCGGCGGTAGTGCCTTCTAGTGACAGTGTTGTTAATCCGCTGCGTGCCGAGTCTGCGCCGCTTACTTCACTACGCGGCCCGCGCAAGCGCAGTAAACAAACCGTAGCAGACGTTGCCCACATTCGCGCACCTGTCGAGCGCCGCAAGCAAAAACTGTTTGTGACTCTCTTCATAGAAAATAAGTCGGTGCAATTTCAGCTTGATACTGGTTCCGCTGTCACATTAATAAATAAAGATACTTATGAACTTCTGGGTTCGCCAAAATTGTCGCTGTCACAGCAAGTGCTAACAGCGTATACAGGTGAAAATATTCCCGTGCTAGGAACGTGTAGCCTGCCCGCCTCTTTTCAAGGTGTAACAAAAACAGTTGTTTCGTAGTTCTTCAGGCTAAATCGACACAGAACATTTTTGGACTAGATGCTTTTGACTTGTTTGGTTTATCAATTCAAAGAGATGTGCTTCAAATTTCGTCAATAGTGCCTCAGGATAAAATCAATGCATTGTGTGACAAATATAGTGACTTGTTTTCGCCGGAACTAGGTTGTGCAAAAGACTTCGTGGCACATGTAACTTTAAAAGAATCTGCAGTTCCAAAATTTCGTAAAGCTAGACCAGTGCCTATCGCCTTGCGTGATACAGTTGCCGAAGAACTTAAACGTTGGCAAGATAGTGGGGTGATTTCTCCTTTTTCTGCGAGTCAGTGGGCCTCGCCTATAGTAATTATACCCAAGCCGTCAGGAAAACTTCGTCTTTGTGCGGACTTCAAATCAACAGTGAACAGTCAAACAATTGTAGACACTTATCCCCTGCCCAGACCTGAGGAACTTATGGACAAATTAGGACAGTCTCGCTTCTTTTCTAAGATTGATTTAGCAGAGGCATACTTACAAATTCCGCTTGATGATGAGTCAAAAAAAATTTTTCGTCATTAATACTCACATGGGCCTTTTTCAATTTCAACGCCTACCCTTTGGCAGTTCTTCCGCCCCCGCTATTTTTCAGCGTTTTTTGGAACAGCTGACAGTTTCTGTACCGTGTTGCTCGAACTATTTAGATGACATTGTGGTATCCGGACGTACAGTTGAAGAACATTTAGCAAACCTGGAGTGTCTTTTCAAAGTGTTGACTGCAGCAGGTCTACGCTGTAATAAAGCAAAGTGTTCGTTTTTTTTCAAACTGAAATAGAGTACCTAGGCCATGTGATTAATGCCCAAGGAATACATCCCTTACAGTCACATCTTCGAGCAATCAAAGACTTGCCTCCTCCAAAGAATGTGCACGAATTGCAAGCAGTAATGGGGAAGCTGAACTATTATTTCAGATTTATTCCCAATGCCTCTCAGATTGCAGCTCCACTGCATCACTTACGTAGGAAGAATGTTCCTTTTGTATGGTCTAAAGATTGTCAGGTTGCCTTTGACAAACTAAAGTCTGCACTACTCAGTGATGCATGTTTGATTCCCTTTGACCCACAGAAGCCTGTAGTGTTAGCAGTTGACGCCTCGTCGTATGGTCTGGGCGCTGTAATCTCACATCGTATTGGATGTCACGATCGTCCTATTGCCTTTGCATCCAAGCTACTGACGCCGACGCAACAGAATTACAGTCAGATAGAAAAGGAGGCCTTAGCAATCATTTACGGCGTCGCAAAGTTTCATCATTATCTCTATGGCAGAAAATTCTATTTGTTGACGGACCACAAGCCTCTCACGTCGTTGTTCTCACCCACAAAGCCAATTCCGCCACGTACGGCACAAAAGCTTCAGAGATGGTCCTTGATATTGTCTAATTATCAGTATGAGATTTTGTACCGACCTACCACTAAACACGCCAACGCGGACACACTTTCCCGACTTCCGGTTGGCCAGGATGTGTCGTTTGATTCTTCAGATATGGCATGTTGTCAGATAGACTCCAGAGATGCTTCCGCTGTCGCAGACTTTCCTTTGAACTCTCGTCGGGTTGCACAGGAAACAGCTGCGGATGCAGACCTAAGTGTGGTAGCACGTTTTGTTCGCTCAGGGTGGCCTGCCAGAGCCAAAGACATTGTTCGGCCTCTGGTTCGACGTTATTTTGCACAACGTCATGCATTATCTTTAAGTCAGGGTGTACTGTTGTTGCATACCGACAACGACCAAGCAAGAGTGATTGTTCCTCGTTCCCTGCAACGAGAAGTGTTACGCCTCCTGCATCAAGGACATTGGGGCATTGTTAGGTCAAAGCAACTGGCCAGGCGTCATTGTACCTGGGTTGGTATGGACGCTCAGATAGAGAGCATGACATCACAGTGTACAGTTTGTGCGGAGCATCAGGCAGCTCCTCCACAGCGTTTCTCAGACTGGCCACGCCCCAAGGGACCATGGCAACGTTTACATATTGAATTTGCCGGACCTTTCTGGAATACGCGCTGGTTAATTGTTGTAGACGCTTTCAGCAAGTTTCCTTTTGTGATTGCCATGAACTCAACGACAGCTTCTAGTACAATCAGTGCCTTAACATCAGTGTTTTGCATCGAAGGTTTGCCTGAAACAATTGTCAGTGACAATGGACCTCAGTTTGTTAGTGCGGAATTTCAACGGTTTTGTCGTGTGAATGGCATTCAGCATATCACTACCGCACCTTTTCACCCTCAGTCCAATGGTGAAGCAGAACGTTTCGTTCGAACATTCAAGTCTCACATGGAGAAGATGAAAGGTCAGCACTCCAGGCAGCAAGCTCTTCAAATTTTCCTGTCTACGTATCGATGCATGCCACGTGACGGACCGTCTCCTGCCGAGCTGCTACACGGCCGCCGTCACCGCACTCTCCTTCACCTGCTGCAGCCTCCCACGCACCGAGTCGGTTCGTATGGCGCTACGCGTTTTCAGGTTTCCACGCCGGTGCTGTACAGGGTGTTTGCTGGCAACAAGAAGACATGGTTGCCGGGCACCATTCAGCGCGTGCTCGGTCGCAATATGTATGTTGTACGTTCTTCCACAGGGTCGGAGCTGCGGCGCCACGCAAACCAATTGCGCCTGCACAGACCGCGCGATCCTGTCTCCGGTTTCTTGATTCCAGACCCAGTTCACCGCCAGGGAGCACATCCACATCGTTCGTCGACGGGTCCAGCGTACCCGGACTACGAGATCGTCCCGATGGAGATTGACGCGACTCCGCCGCTGTCACCGCCGCCGATAACAGCGTCACCGAGAGGAACTCCGGGACCGTGCGTGCCCCGCCGCCTGGGCCACGCACCTCAGAAGATGATGACCTGCTCCCTCTGGGCGGGGGCGGGCGCCCTTCCGCTGGTTTTCGCAGGTTTTCCGGCGGATCGCAAGGTGTATACCGGGGCGCGGACGGCGTCTCGATCCCAGCCTCAGCTACGACGCCCGTCCCACCAGTAACGCCCCCGCCCAGGCCCTCCTCCCAGTGCCGTCGCCGTGGCCCTCAGCCCTACGCCACGACGGCGCGGCGGTTTGGGGGGAGGGGTGTGGTGTCGCACAAGTAAAAAGTGCGCGCCACCTACTTTCGCCGCGCGCCGCCATGCACACACGGCGCGGCGTTCTCACGACAGCCACGAGCGCCCTCTGCTGCAACCCCGCTCGTGGCCACCACGGAAAGACATCGGTCACTTGGGACTGAGATAGCAACCAGTTAGGACCTTCGTAATCAGATAGGCACCAGTGAAGACTTTGCTATCGTACAGGCACTAGGCAGGCCTCTAACAACTATGAATCAACATTCTGCAGTACTATGTAAAAGTTAAGTATTGTTACATTCTGTGCAATATATATCTCTTTCTAATTTACTCTAGTGTTTATAGTTTCTGGCTGCTCCCCTCCGTACCTGCACCAGCGTGCTATTTTTGTTCCTGTGTCGGTCTCATTCCACTCGGCCACCGACACCTACGACGAGGCTGGGACACAAAAGCGGCGACGAAGTTGGGACACAAAATACACATCAACACAAACAGCCCGAAATCGCCTTTGGGAATGTTGCCTCTACGTACGGAGGCCTATGGTGAGTGTCCCATTAAAACCACGACATCGTTTGTCCTGCAAAAACTGAATGGAGTAATATTAGGAATGGAGACGTAAAGAATGGCGCAGGTTCTGTTCACAGATGAGTCAAGATTTTGTCTTCAGCCGGACAAACGTCGTTCCCTCATCTTGAAAGAACGTGGAACTCGGAATAATCCTGCTAATGTTCAGAAAACATCACCATCAAATGGTGGCGGAAGAATGCTGTGGGGAGGAGCAGTATTGGCGGAGGTATGAACCTCTATCTCTTTCAGAATGGCGCTTTGACTGCTTTTCTTGTGCCCCACGCTGGTGCCATAGCAAATGTATTCCTTCTGGTGGACGACAATGCTCGTCCCCACAGAGCGGCACTGGTGGACAACATCACAGACAAATATATACAGACGGGAAACCTCCGTAAGGGCCCGGTCCTACGCTCAGGGGTACGGGGAGGGAGGGTTTCCAGGAGTTCCATAAGATGTCCCATGATGGCGCTGCGGTCAGAAGCAGCTATTTAAACTGGCCAGAGCAGGCAGCAGGTAGCGGCTGCCCCCACCACCACCTCCCCTCAAACGCCGGACACAGCAGTGGCCTCGTGGCAGGCAGCACGAGCTCTCCCCTCAGCCTCCCCTCCACGCTACCCTCTGACGTGCGAGAGGCACCCTAAGCCAGGGAACGGCCTGACACCTGCTAGCATCTTATGGAACTACGAGGGGAGCGTAGGACAGTGGTTTAGCGGGGGCTTGTCCTCTGTATATGTTACTCTGTGACAACATGCTTGTTGCTGAGGGAGTTGAACGAATGGAGTGGCAAGCTTATTCACCGGTCTTAAATACGATTGATCACGTCTAGGATGCTCTTGGTAGACGCATTACAGCCAGACCAGCAGCTTCCATAACGGTTGCAAAGCTGTGTATTGGAATCGTGGAAGAATGGCGTAATATCTCACAATGTCCTAGCCACATAGGAGTGAAAATGTACTGGTCATCCGAGATTATGACATACCATATTACAGAGCAATGAGAGTGACATGTTCACGATTCTTGTAGCGTTATGGCGTCCCTAATCAAACACCATGTATTCCTCAAATAAAGAGTTAAGACAGCAAAATATCGTACTGCATCACACAAAAATTATAACTGTAACCAATATAAAAATAAAATGTTTTACCATACGTATTTTGTGTATGTTATCTCATATGATCCCGAAATTTCCATGAGCAGTGTAGATTGGCGCATTCGAAGTCATACTCTTCTGAAGTCTGGCATATGCAGCATCTCATTGACGTTTCCAACGTTCATATTGAAGAAATTATCAGACGTCAATTGGAGCCGGTGTGTGGCCCAATTCATGAGCGCGACAGCTGCTCTGGAGCTGAGCAGCGCGCATCTCGTGTCGCGATCACAGTAACACCACCGAAAGAGAAGGACGCGGCGCTCGCTTGTGACGCTATTTACAGAGGGCCGTGATCTCAAAGCTGACTGACTAGCAGAAATGTACGACTTTGAGTCTGCATGCCCTTATCTTCGGTGCAACCATTCTTTTAGCTAATTTCGTCCTGACGTAATCCCACGAGTGCATGTGCATCGAAGCACGGTGGATAAAGAGGCCAAATTGAGTTCACGCAAGCTCTGCAGGACCCGCTCAGGTTACTGTGGGCAACAGGTTGCTTCTTCAAGCCGACGTGCCTGCAGAAGAGCCATCTCACGTTTGCGTACATAGTCACTAGAGATCTGCATAGGGCGCATATGCTCGGTTGAAATGGAATCTGGACGTAGTTCAGTGACAAGCCGGTAGATGTCGATGTAGTCACATGGCACACTACAAGAAACTGCGTTCAATTTTTCTTGTGCTCATTTGAGCAAGCCATGCCTGACATTCTCGACAGTCTACGCTGAGAAAGAGTATAAATTTATTCCTCTGATTTATTTGATTTAGAAATACTCCAAGGCATACAGGGAGGTCGGAAATTCCCGTTACAATCTTCTAGGACCTGTAGAGGGTAGTGAGTACATAAAATTTTGAATAGGGAACCATGTCCTGCCCCTCCGCTGGGGTGCCCCAGGGATCCATCCTCTGCGCCCTCCTCTACCACGTATATTCGTCAAACATGCCACTACCCCAATCAGCTGTCCACCTTCTGCAATACAATGACAACACCGCCTTCCTTGGCCTTGCCTCTTCCTTTGCCCACTCCCAACACCTCCTTAAATCCCATATCTCTGATTTCTCTACCTGGTGTAACCAGTGGCCCCTAACCGTGAACCCCACCAAATCCCAGGCAATTATCATACGTCACACCACCCCGTCCTTCCGTCACTGCGACCTTTACCTTACCCTACTATGGCCGCCCCATCCCACAGACCAGAACCCCCAAATACCTCGGCCTTACCCTCGACTGCTCCCTGTCTTGGAAACCTCACCTTTAAACAGTCCATGATAAAGCTCTCTCCCGCCTCAACCTCCTCAAATTTCTTTCTAGCCAGGCATGGGGCCTCAACCTTTCCACCATCCTCTTCACCTACCGTTCCATCTTGCGTCCTATCCTATGCCTTTCTGCTCGCCCTGCCCACTACCGATCCCTCCAGATCCTTGAATGCAACGCCCTCTGCCTCGCTTACTACATCCACCGTCCCTCCCCCACACGGATCCTTTAAGACCTTATTCCTTTCCCCCATCTGCTTATTCCATAACGTCACACTCCATCGCACAAACTGTTTGCCCAAGTTTCACAACGGCTACGAGAAACGGGAACCTTTGCCATGAGGAGGCAGGACTGTGGTGCTCCACGGCGACAACGCACTCCCGAATATGAAGAAGGTGTACTGCGTCGCAATGAAGATAGCCCGTCAACGAGTTCTCGAACAATTACGCGTGCATTGGCTGTTAGTCGCATTACCGTCTTGGACGTCCAGCATAAGCGACAATTACATCCGTACCACTAACAAAGGGTACTCGCTATGGGTCCAGCAGATTTTCCACAACGCGTCGCCTTCTGCATGTGGTTCCCGCACCGTTGAATCCACACGCTGATGTCCACATCGAGTTCTCTTCACAGATTAATGTAGGTTCTCAAGGGAGTGTGTTCTGAATGCGCGAAATAGCCATATCTGGGCGGACTAACACCCTGAAGCCCGCGTGTTCAGGGATTTTAATACAGGTTTGGAATCAATGTATGGGCAGGTATTTTGGACGGTCATGTGATTGGACCATACATCCTTCCATCGAAGCTCACGGGTCCCGCATACTTACTATTCCTACGACACGTGCTGGACCCGTCCTTGGAAGATGTCCGTCAGGAAATGTGGTTTCAGCGTGATGGTGCACGTTTCACTGGCTGTCTGAAGACATCTCAACAGACGATTTGGTGAAAGATGGATAGACCGTGGTGGTCCAACCGCGTGGACGCATATATAACCGGATTTAACCCCTATGGACTACTTCTTGTGGGGTCGTATGAAGAGCCTAATTTATGAGACACCTGTAGAGACAGAGGAAAATCTGCTGGCACGAGTTCTGGAAGCTGCACAAGACATTGAATAGTCACCAGGTGGGATGGAGAGCGTGTACCAGACATGCTTCGGAGATACAATGTGTGTAACGACGTTGGTGGTCGCCACATCGAGTCGCTGTTGTAATGCATCGTACCTTGCGACTGGTGCCGTAGATGCTGAATTCTTGTTGTTGTCGACTAATGTAAAGCCTAAGATGTAAATTGTAATGAAAATGCATAAGTAATAACGTAACGATTCAGTATTCTTTTCAAATTGATTGCAACAATTGTACTGGGCCACACCTAATTAGATTCCTCAAGTAGGAGTGGATGAGATAATCAACTGAACTGAAACCGTCATGATACGGAAACGATACGTTTCAGTACATGGGCTCCTATTCAAAATGTTATATAAAAACTACCCTCTACAAGTCCAAGAATGTTGTAACGGGAATTTCCAACCACCCTGTATAAGACAACGATACTTCGTTTTATGAATGTGTCTTTCTAACATAACTTTCACTTTCCTTAAGAAAAATAAGTTATATTTTCATTTCGCGTAGCCTTTATCAGTTCAACATTACTGATCAGTTAATTTTGTGGAAAGTAAGCGGAAAAAAAAGCCTGAGTAGTGTGAAATATTAACTTCTCCTGTTCATAATTCACAACAGTCTTTGTGATATGATTCAATTTTTCAATTTTTCTAGGACATGAGATTTATTGTTATATTAGCTAAAAACCCGGCGTTGCCCGGGTATTTATTTATTTATTCGAGCCTTGAGTTAGTACTTTTCCTATCCACTCTCTCTCTCTCTGTCCATCTCCTTTTTTCTAAAAACATGTTACATTTATCAGAGAATATATAAGAAATAAGAAATAACACGTAAAAATGCATTTGTTTCGAAAAATCCAATCAGGAAATTCAACAAAAATTACTGTAATAATATCACAGATCGATCACTTGATGTAATGCGCGAAACGTCAAATGGATTTTTTTTAAAGAGATGTATCAAAATAAATTTCTTTTTCACTGCTTTATTTATTTATTCCTGTATTTCCTTATTCGTATGCTTATCCTTACAGAGAAAGAGCAGAAGACATTGTAGCACACACAAACCAAAGGTATGGTCTGTGGCATCACGTTTCGCTGTACGTAACCTCCTTGCTATAGAGTCGCAAACGTCATCGCTGGCCTTCAGTCCGAATTTTTTAATAATTTGACGACTTTCAACCACCATATCTTCCACCCCCTTATAGCTATCGGCATGGAAGTACTATGGTGTACAACGGGTTGACTTAGGACAACAGTTACACACAGACCATATGTTTGCGTTCTGTAGTTTTCGCTGCAGAGCGAAATATGATCACAGACACACGTAAAATTTTACATACACCGATAACTTTCCATCCTAATACACCCCACCCTTTTATCATTATCGACCCTCAAGCAACAATGCAACCAATAAAAACATTTTCAAAGAGTAAATATGATTTTCAAAGAGTAATTATTGTTCCGCATTTCGCGTTATATTCTTCAAATTACTAAATATCTATCAAATCGCTATAAAACTTTGCCTAAAACCTTCCTCAGGTATAAATTAGTAATTGTACAAATATTTAAGTCTCTGCGTCTTGTCGTTCGGACGTGATAAGCGTACACCGAGCATTCACATTAGTATATATAGATAAATAGCTATCTGATCGCCATAAAAACGTGCCTAAAGCCTTCCCCGGGTAGACATTAGTAACTGTACAAATTTTTAGCTCTTTATGTCTTGTGGTTCAGACGTGATAAACGTACACCGAACAGACATTCACATTTATAGATATAGATTTTGTATTTGAAAAGTGTTACGGAGTGTAGGGTACTGATCGCTACGATGCATGTTATACATTATCGCGAGTGACATGCTGTACAGATAGATTCCGATATAAGATAACTTTAGTGAAGTTCAAAACGATGTACTGGAAACATGATTGAACTGTACAGCTCTTTTGTCGCAAAAGCAGCCAGGACAGTGTGGCAAGTGGAGACGCTGACCACAGCTTGGGGATATGGGCCAGCAACGTGGAAACAAGGCCGGACATCGCCCCCGTGTTTTCAGCGCCAACGACACCTAGTCGCCCCGATTTCAACAACTGGAATGTTCTGGACGACCTACTAGGGCCGTGGAAATCGCGGACTTCAGCAGGAGCAAATATTACTTACGGACACCGGACCAGCCCCTGTCGTCGAAGACGTGGTAGTCAGATTGGAGGGCACGCCCTGTGCCGTCCGCCCAACCTTGACGGTGTCTCCGGTGATGAGCGTATCCGGCACCCACGATCACCACAGACCGCACGGTCTGCGCGACGCGGTTGGAGGGCAACGAACTCCGGACCACGGACGCCGCGGATAACACACTGTGCGGCAGGAGGTGGTCGCTGGCACGGTCTGCCTCGAAAGTACGCGGCAGGCACCGTGTACCACGTAAAGAGGAGTGAGTGAACCGGCAAACCTGACATTATATATTACCATGTAAATAAAGGAAGAAATGTGCTGAAAGGTGCATATAAGATGAACATTAACAAGAGCAAAACTAGGGTAATGGAGTGCAGTCTAAGAAAATCAGGCGTTGCTGAAGGAATTAGATTAGGTAACGAAGCAATAAAGGAGGTAGATGAGTTTTGTTACTTGGGCAGTAAAATAACAAATGATGGTCGCAGTACAGAGGATATAAAAGGCAGAATGGCAATGGGTAGAAAAGCGTTCTTGAAAAAGAGAAATTTGTTAACATCGAATATTGATTTAAGCCTAAGGAAGTCCTTTCTGAAGGCATTTGTATGGAGTGATGCCTTGTATGGGAGTGAGACATGGACGATAAACAGTGCGGACAGGAAGAGGATTGAGGCTTCTGAAATGTGGTGCTACAGAAGAATGCTGAAGATTAGGTGGGTGGATCGCGTAACTAATGAGGAGGCACTGAACAGAATTGGGGAGAAAAGAAATTTCTGTCATACCTTGACTAAAAGAAGGGATAGATTGGTAGGACACATTCTTAGACATCAAGGAATTGTGAATTTAGCGTTGGAGGGAAGTGTGTGGGATAAAAACCGCAGAGGAAGACCAAGAGATGGATACAATAAGCAGATTGAGACAGATACAGGTTGCCGTTCTTATGTGGAGATGAAGAGGCTTGCTCAAGATAGGGTATTGTGGAGAGCTGCATCAAACCAGTCTCCGGAGTGAAGACCACAACAACAACAAAGGAAGAATTGTATGTCCTCAGGAACTGCTCTAAGCGACCCATTTCCACTTCCTCCGCAGCAAAGAACCCACGCCTACTAAACCTACTGCCGCCAACCCGACATAACATTTGCGGATCCGTCCGTTACATTCGGTGTCAGAGAACTGTGGCGGGAAGCAGAGAAGAGAGACCACCGGAAGATGAGGGCCAGCGACAGGCAGTGTCAGCAGGAAGAGTGAGTGCCAAGCTTCAAATTCTCTTTTCTCTTTTTTTGTTCCTTTCCTTGTGGGTAGTTTCTTGTGCTTTTCTCTGGGTAGATAGTTGCATTATTTGGGCCTAGCGCTACTAGTAAATTGTGTTGTTGTTTTAGTGTGAGGCTGTACTTGTTTGGTTTTGTCAGCAATTACTTTCTGGTCGTTTTTCTCTGTGATTTCATAGATAGTAGTCATGACGACCACCTAGGTATCAGTTAAATCAGCAGTAGAGCATTTGGTAGAACAGGTAGGCCAGCTGAAGGCACAAGTGGAGGCCCTTAGGGTAGGGAGAAGTGTAGGTTACTCTTGGATACGCTATCGGCAACACTGCTGCCGCAACTTCGGTCACTCCTTTTTCTGGGAAACCAGGGGACGATGTATTCATCTTTTTTTACTATTTGGAAACAGCCACCAAGTTGGGGAATTGATCGAAAGAGCAGTTATTAATTGTACCTAAGCTTAAATTACCGGGGGAGGCAAGATAATTTCCAATGTGCTATGAGAATTCGTGTGAATCAAAGACTTTCGATCCATTTCTGGATAAAACGAAATAAATTGTATTTAACAGAAAAGAAACCGCCTCCTTGGCGTACAATGAAATCACAGAGAAAAAAGATCAGGAACTAATTGCTGACAAAAAGTAACAAGTACAGAGGGCGTAAAGCCTCACAATAAAACAACAACAGAATTTACTAGTAGCGCTAGGCCCAAATAATACAAGACAACTGCAAGACATCCAACTCTCCGATTAGTGCCGAAGGAGATAGATCTGGCGTAGGAGCAGCCGGTCACAGTCTTCACATTTTTTTCCTTTATTGTATTTTAATGCCCCGAGGGGCATGTCGGCAGCAGCCTCGTACGCTGCTCTTCAGCCCAGTGTACATATGAGTTTTACAGTCGGTAATGGTATTTTAAAACAGGAGAAAATAAATGTTCAATTTAAAAATAAAAAAAATAAATAAAAAAGAGAGAGAGAGAGATAGAGAGATAAATTTGGCAAATTATAAACAGTGAAATGAAGGCTTTAAAACACACAATCAGCATTAAAAACTGCCACGGTGGCTAAAAAACATAGACTTTGCACAGTTAACTGCAACGAGAACAGAAAGACGATAAAAAAAGGCAACACATTGTTCTGCGTACGCGGCGGTTGCTGAGGTCTTAAAATCACACAACTTGACTCTGGCACAACACTTCAGCACGATGCACTGTTAAAAATAAAGCCCTGAGACCCCGCAGGAGGAGAGGGGAAGGAAGGGAGGAGCGGTGGGTGGGAAGTGGAGGGGTGGGGCAGTGGGGAAGGAAAACGTAACAGCTCCGAGGCAGGGGAAGGGAGATGCAAGCTGGGGAGGGACGAGAGAGGACTGGACGGGAGGGGAGGCATTAGGGCTGATAGGATGGGGCGTTATCCGGGAGGGGGAGGTGGCGAAAGTTACCCCGGGAGATGATGTGGAGTCAAGGTGTATGGAGGGGGATATGCTGATACCGGCGTGGCAGAGGACCAGGTTTCAGTTCAAAAATGTTCAAATGTTTGTAAATCTATCGGACCAAACTAGGTGGTCATCAGTCCATAGCCTACAAACTAAGTAAACTAAGGTGAACTAACCTAAGTACAAACACACACGCCCATGCCTCAGGGAGGACTCGAACCTCCGACAGCGAGCAACTGCGCGCTCAGCCTTTCATCGCTCGGCTATTCCACCGCGGTCCGGGTTTCAGTAGGACAGGAGAGACAACAGGGTGACGGGATTGTATTTTGTGGGAGGTGTAGAGGATGCGGATATATTCAAGGAACTTTAGAAGGCGAGGAAAAGAAATGAGATCAAAGAGAACCTGCGTGGGGGAAGGGGTGTAAACGAGGTGGAGGGCGTGGAAACTGCAATGGACGGAAGGCATCAAGGAACAGTAGATGTATAGGATTGTGGAGGGGTTAAGTCCCCGTCTTCACTTTCTTTTGGGACTATGTGTGGTGAAGTCCCATAGCCGCTAGGCGATTTTCACTACACTGTGTCATAAGGTTGGTGGTGGGGGGAGGGGTGATCGTAACTTCATTTATTGTTTAACTAAACTTTCGGGGTAGGCTTTATGAGGGCCTCAGGGCCCGTAAGGTATCTCGGACGGTGTCGTATTGATCTTCACACTCCGTTGGTGCACTTATAATGCCGGCAGTGGCGGATGGCTACACTTGGTGCCACAGTTAGGATTGGTCAGGCACTGTTATATTCACAAAGTAGTGCCGTGTTACAGCGCTGTCTAGCAGGAAGTTGTCGTCGTCGTTGTTTTGATTTCTGTTTACATCCGTAGGCTTGTCTGTGTGAGCGCCTTTGGTGGAAACTAAGCAGCCCGCCTTGGCTGTCTGTGTTTGGCAGTCTCCTACACGGTAAGGGGCCGCCACAGCAGGGTTAATAGAAAGAAGAATACAGGGAGGTATTGTCGGTAGAATGTGAACGGAATTTTTCACTTACAAGGGGAATCGATCGATGTTTTTGTAGATCGGATTCGTAAGCTTAATATCAGTACCAATCAACTGACAGGTAATAGGGTGAATGCAGCTATTTCACGTGAAAGACGACCATCTGTCGTCTTCCATATATTTTTATAAAATTTATTTGACGTCGATAGATTAGCATTTTGTTAAAAGTAGAACCCCACTCTTTTCAAGGCATGTTTTAAAATTTTAGTTTCTGAAATATTAGTTAATAATACTAGGGCCGGCCGCGGTGGCCGAGGGGACTGAGGCACTCCAGTCACGGTCTGCACGGCCACTACGGTCGGGGGTTCGAATCCCCCCCTCAGGCATGGATATTTGTGCCGTCCTTAGTATTAGTTCAGAAGTAGTTTGTAAGTTTAGGGACTGATGACCCCGTAGTTAAGTACCATAAGCTCTACAAACATTTGAACATTTAAATTCTCTCCGAGCCTTGTACGACCTCTTTCAATAGCTTGCTTATGAAATTCTATGTATTTCTAAGGGTTGCATACCGTAGTTTTTATTCTCACTTTTCTGCCTTTGTTATTATTTCCCTTTTTTTTTTTTTTTTTTTTTTTTTTTTTTTTTTTTTTTTTTTTTTTTTTTTTTTTTTAGACTGGACTTCATCCATCTCTGTAATCGCTCCCTATCGAGTGTAGCTGCATTTAATTCGCTTCCTTTTGTAATTGTGAACATTTCTATCCGTTGCATGCCGTAATTTTTATTTTATTTTTCCGCCATTGTAATTATTTCACTTTTCCGGGTTTTGAGACTCGACTTCATCCGTCTCTGTGAACGCTCGCAATCGCATGTTGCTGCATTTCAGTAGCTTCCTTATGAAATTCTACGCAGTTCTAGGGGTTGCATGCCGTAGTTAATTTGCTTTATTTTCGGAAATTGAATTTATACATTTTTATCGCTTTTCGGGACCACGTGCGTCCGATCTCCGACTTCAGGGGTTTGCAGCTAGTCATCTGAATTCACGCCACTTCTCATAAAACCAGTGCCTAGAAAGTTTACTCTCCGATTTTTATCCACTTCAGCTTCAGTGGAGTGCGATCGTGTAACGTAGCCGTGTGTCGCCGTTAGCGTGTTTGGTCGCGGTCTAATCTAAATGCAACTTAACTTTGTTATTCTCATGCACCATCTCAAATCAGGCACGACAGACCAGAGCCATCTTCGCAGTTTTATTGTATATTGTGTTGAGTGGTACCTCCGGGATTGCTGAATTTCGCCTACGGTAGCGGCGCCTGCTTCTGCCTTGTTTCAGCACGCTGATTTTGATGAGTTTCACTGTTGCATTGCGTGTGTGTGAGCGAGTGAGTGTTGTTTGTAAATCCCCCCAGTAGCGTTAAGTTCTTGTAATTTATGTTAAATTCAATGCTGGGCATCGTCAGTATTAGACTATGCAATGAGATGCATTTTTATTGTATTAACAAAAATTGGTTCCCCATTTTGCTTGAGTTCGACCTGAATAAACAAGTTAAGTTCAGTATAATTATGACTTGCCTATAAATTGTAGTTTTCGAGCACCTTCCTCTTTTATTTAATATTTTTTTCACCAGTGCTGAGAACCAGCTCAGATGCAATTTTTTATGTTTAAGTTCCGTTGCGCCATAAATGTTTTTCTTAACCACCTTTATGAAATAACTTTAATTGTGGTGGCTCGTTTATTAATGCCTGTGTGTGTGTGTGTGTGTGTGTGTGTGTGTGTGTGTGTAACTTCGTGTGAGATGCTACGTATATTGGCCACTGTATCGTTAACTTCCTGTTATTAGAGTAATTTGAACCAAGTCAGTTCTCAATTTGGGCCATGTTCAAATGTTTATATAACTTAAGGGACTTAACTACGGGGTCATCAGTCCCTAAACTTACAAACTACTTACGAACTAGCTAATCCTAAGGACGGCACAAATATCCATGCCCGAGGGGGGATTCGAACCCCCGACCGTAGTGGCCGTGCAGACCGTGACTGGAGCGCCTTAGTCCCCTCGGCCACCGCGGCCGGCAATTTGGGGGAGTAGCCGGTAGCACACACGGACCTTTTTCTAATTTTACTGCTAAAATTAAGCTTTTTTATAACAGTAAACTCTTATCTGGACACCTCCTCCCAGAAAAAAGCTTTTATTTCGTACAGTGGCCCACTTTTACGCGTGAGGCAGACGAAGGGGCGCTAGATGAATTCTTGCTGGTGATTCAACCGGAAATATCGAGGAAGGTACGGATGGAATTGCCGACATCTTTGAACGAGGTAGTTGGTATAGTGTTACATTGGAAGAAGTGGACGTGATGACTAAATCACGCGAAAAAGTCGGTGTTTAATACGGAAACAATATGTTTTAGATACGGTTGTAAGGAGTACATTCGACGGGACTGTAAAGAACGACAATGTAGATGTTGCGGAAAGTTTGGAAATTTAAAGCGAGATTATTGGAGGGGGGGGGGTTAATTGGCAGAAACAGGAGTAATTATCAGAGTGGATTCCACTCTCAGCCGTTAAACGGAGCGCACCCAGTAAGAATTAACATACATGCGAAATCAGTGGCAGACACATTTATAACCGACTATGTGGAAAAAATCATGTAAATTTTTGTTGGATACAAGTTCCAAGGTATCGGCAGCGAGTAGGCGTACGCTCGGGAAAAAGACGCTGAAATCACCACCCTGGAGGTTACGTGGCGTAGGTGGGAGGGGGGCATGTTAGTTCATTTGGGTCAGGAATTCTGGACTTTAGAGTGGGGGATGTAAGTTTTCAGGTAGACATGGAAGTTCTTCCCATAGTGACCAGTAGTTCCGATGTCATTCTCGGATCGGGTTTCCTGGCTGCACATCACGATAAAGTTGACTTGTAATGGCGCACGGTGGAGCTAGGTGGAGCACTGTTTCGTCTAGATTCTACTGCCGGAATACCCTTATTGCCGCAAGGTACACCCGAAACGTTGCTTAGACCGCCTAAACTGCATGCAAGGTCCCTTAAAGTTGACTCGCGGGATAACATACTGCCGCGGTGGAGTAGCCGAGCGGTCTAAAGCGTCTCGCTGCGGAGAGCGCGGTTGCTCGCCGTGGAGGTTCGAGTCCTCCCTGGGGCATGGGTGTGTGTGTTTGTTCAAAATATTCAAATGTTTGTATAGCTTATGGGACTTAACTACGGGGTCATCAGTCCCTAAACTTACAAACTACTTATGAACTAACTAAGACTAAGGACGGCACAAATATCCATACCCGAGGGGGGATTCGAACCCCCGACCGTAGTGGCCGTGCAGACCGTGACTGAAGCGCCTCAGTCCCCTCGGCCACCGCGGCAGGCGTGTGTGTTTGTTCTTAGGTTATTTTACCTAGGTAAAAGTAGTTTGTAAGCTGCGGACTGATGACGACGCAGTTTAGTCCGATAGATTTACAAACATTTGAACATTTGAAACTTCACCGCTTTTTCTTTGTATGTTAATGTAATTGTAGTTGTTGGTGATGCTTTCGTAGATAATTGATGATGGTACGTGGCACTATCACTCGAAGAGTCTTCATGTGTGCAACTTTCTTCCCTTTCTTCGCCGTCTGTAGATTCACAGTCTGCAATATCGAGTGTTTGAAATATTTGTTAACATACCGAAAGATGCAGGGAAAATAATCTGGGTTGATGGTTGGTACTCATCTGGTTTTAAATACGTTATGTATCGTGGAATCATTGGAGGGGAATGAGAGTCTGGACTCAGGTCATTGTTCTGTCCGACGTAGTGTTTCCTACGTATGTGACAATGAAGGTACCAAGGTAGTACCAAATAGTATCGATAATTTTGGCCAAGAGGAGTTACAAATAACGGCAGGGTACCCTGGTAGCAAATTTAGAGGAGTTGGATGAATAAGATATTAAGGACGATTTCTCACAGAGAATGCAAAGCCAGATAAGTTAACTGGATCGCACTAAAGCGTAAGGTAGCCCACCTAGAGGGACAGGACAGGGAAGCCACGGAGGTTCAAAATGTTCAAATGTTTGTAAAGCCTATGGGACTTAACTACGGGGTCATCAGTCCCTAAACTTACAAACTACTTATGATTTAGCTAATCCTAAGGACGGCATAAATATCCACGTCCGAGGGGGGATTAGAACCCCCGACCGTAGTGGCCGTGCAGACGAAGCCACGGAGGACCTGCACTGTTGGTGCAGCATTATACTCCCAGTCGGAATGAATCATCTGTTTATAAAAATTGTTCCCCAATGTTTACAACCGGCTATGTAGGACTTTATTAATCAACAACTTCAGGATGAGATTATAGAGGAAAGTGACAGCCCATGGTCTGCACCCGCAGTTCTAGTTTGCAAAAAAGCCTCTGACCAGGTTAACGTACTGCTCTAATTAAAGCACTGATGCCACAATTAATAATTGGGAGCGGTGGTCGACGGCCTGGCGGCTAGCAAGAACAATTTATTTACGAAACTCTCTTGTTATTCCCGGTAATTGTACTGTTCAAAGTACGGAATAACTAGATCCTTTGATGGTGTAATACAAACTGTATGTCGATAAGTAGTAACTTTTTGAATTTTTATTTTTAGGTGCGCGGGTTCGAGTCCCGGACCGTGTTGCGCGAGGGCGGCAGTCATTAGGACTGTCGGTGAGGACGGCGTTTGCGGTGAAGGCGGGTCTGAGTGGTGGTGTCTGATCTTAAGTTACTATTAAATTGATATACAAATTTAATATGCAATGTTCTAATTGTTAATGCATAAATTTAATTGATATAAAAAAATAATAGGGAGCGGTGATGGATGGCCTGGAGGCGGAGGTGGGGGTGGCACTCGCACAATTGTCCACTTGTGGAGGTGGACATGTTCAATGTTTCCAGAATGAAACTTTCACTCTGCAGCGGAGTGTGCGCTGATATGAAACTTCCTGGTAGATTAAAATTGTGTGCTGGAACCGGGACTCGAACCTGGGACCTTTGCCTTTCGCGGGCAAGCGCACTACCGACTGTGCTATCCCGACACGACTTACGATGCCGCCTCACAACTTTACTTCCGCCAGTACCTCGCCTCCTTTCTTCCAGGAGTGCTAGTCCTGCAAGTTTCTGCAGGAGAACTTCTGTGAAGTTTGGAAAGTAGTAGGCGAAGTACTGGCGGAAGTAAAGTTGTGAGGCGGCATCTTGAGTCGTGTCGGGATAGCACAGTCGGTAGTGCGCTTGCCCGCAAAAAGGCAAAGGTCCCAGGTTCAAGTTCCGGCACACAGTTTTAATCTGCCAGGTAACTGTACTGTCCAAAGTACGCAATATTTGGCTTCTTTTTTTCCAATGTTAGTGTACGTCTATAAGTAATAACTCTAAAAAAAAAAAAAAAAAAAAAAAATCTGTGGGCGCAGGTTCGAGTCCCAGACCGGGTCGCGTGGGTGCGGCAATCTTACAATCTTTAGGGCTGTCGGTGGGGTGGAGGTGAGGGCGGTATCGGGGGCGGTGGCGGCGGCGGGGGTTGTGCTCACGCAAGTGCTTACTTGAGGAGGCAGTTGCCTTTTTACTGATAAAAAAACATAGGTTGTTACAATTAAAATGATATGCAGATTTAATTACATTAATTGGAGACGGTGGTGGATGGTGTGGAGGTAGGGGCGGACCTCGCAGAAGTGGCGGTCATTGGGGGCAGTAACGAAGATCACCGCTAAGTGCGGTATTGTTTATTTTGTCCTTCCGGGATGAGCCGTTGCCGCGGTGGAGTAGCCGAGCGGTCTAAAGCGTCTCGCTGCGGATCGCGCGGTTGCTCACCGTGGAGGTTCGAGTCCCCCCTGGGGCATGGGTGTGTGTGTGTGTGTTTGTCCATAGGTTAGTTTACCTAGGTTTAAGTAGTTTGTAAGCTACGGACTGATGACCACGCAGTTTGGTCCGATAGATTTACAGACATTTGAACATTTTTTTGATGGGCTGTTGGCGGCCTCCTTTGATTAGCAGTCAGGCAAGTGGCCGAGGATGGAGGGGTGGGGGTGGCGTCAGTCTGGCAGCGGTGTCGGCGTCTGGGGCGGCATACATGTAGGTGTTTACATGTCCTGCAAGTGTGTCAGTTATTAAGTACAATTACATGTAACCTGTCAATCATCCTTAAGTGCACTATTGTTCGAGTGTGGCGGCATCCTTTGATCTGTGGCCGGGCAATTGGCCGAGTGCGTGGGCCTGGGTGTGACCAGGTAGCGAATTGGTACCCTGGGGTGTAACTCTCTTTACCCTACTACTCTCGGTCTAAGGTAGCATGCTCCTTAAGGAAGGTTCGAGTCCTTCCTTGGTTATAGACGTATGTGTTGTCCTTAGTGTAAGGTTGTAAGTCTGGGGACTGATAACCATAGCAGTTTCGTCCAATAGGATTACAAAAATTTGAACATTTGAAACCCTATGCATTTCCCTCTCAGTTACAGGCTCTTCTTCATTATCGCCATCGTCATGGAAATGCTACGTAATACGTTCAGAATCTTCATTCTGTAGATGTTTCGCAACATTATACAGTAAAAAGCAACAAACTATGAGTGCTGTAACATTTGATAAGGCAACTTCGCGCACACTGCAAAATAGGAAACTGTCACTTCAGCAGAATACGACCCTGTCTTTTTTTTTAAGGTTTGTTCAATGATTTGTGAATTTTCTGTGTTGTAATCACCAACCAGCCATAACCTTTATCAGCCAAGAGAACAGTGTTGTTAAATTTACTTACCGCTTTCCAGAAACCTGAAGTTTTCCATATTTAATTTTCAGGTACTGACCTGGACGAGCTTGTCTCAACGCTAGTGAACTGTTGCTTTGAAATGCATGTAACATGCACATTTATACTAACGTAACCCTTTCTGTTTGATATATTCATCGCCATACAGCATAGGTTTTGGAACTCACATGTGAGTATAGGTCATCAGTCCCTAGACTTACAAACTACTTAAACTAACTTTCACTAATGACAGCACATAAACACTCTAGCCCGAGGAAGGTCTAACCACTGGCGGGAACGACCGCCCATTGCGTAGCATGACGCCCTTGTCCACGCGGCGATTCCGCATGGAGATGTACAGTGAGTTACACCAACAGCATTTGGAAATTCACATTTTTCTAGGTACTCATTTTTTGCCAGTGACATCAATTGACCCACAAGTCAAGTTTTTCCATTAAAATTTTAGAAACAGTATTCACCACTTTTTTCATTGTAGTTTGACGAATTTTGTTATGCTAGACTGGAATCCTGGACCAGGTAAATAGCAGAGTAATAATTTTCATCCTCTGTTAAGAAGATAGCGCTCCTCTACTTCTTTCTCCTGTGTTTAGCAGAACATGATTTGCAATTTACTTAATCTTTAGCCCGTACACCGGTCTTTTGCACCGGGGCGACCCCCTTCTCCTCCCTCCCCTTCTCTCTGAGTGCGTGTCAGCACTCTGCCCTCCACAGTAGCCTCAAGGTAGTTGGAGAGGAAGTCGAAGTAAGTCTTTTCTTCGTTGTGCATCTGTCCAAAGTTCTGTAATTAACTAATTGCACTCTCCGCTCCCGGTCAAAAAAGGCCGATGTGTACACTGGATGTCTTTATTTTCTCCGGTCCAATGTACCCCACTTACCCTCAAGTTGTGTGTTTTTCCTTTCACAATCAACTGCAAGTCAATAAAATTGGAAAAAATCTACATATCAAGTGTGTGAGAAAACTATTGGGGGCGTATGCTGGGGAAGGGGGAGACCGAATGGTGCACTACATGCATTTTAAGACAATTAGATGCAAAAAAGGCCGAAAGTAACTGAAAGAAACGGCACCGCGGTCTTAACGACCAAGTGTACGCTTTGTGTGCCATAAGGGGGTGTACGGAATGAAGGTTAACATTCACTTCGTTGAAACGATACAGGGTTTTAAAATGCCGTACTGGTGAACATCGACGTCGTGTGTGGCATTTTTATGGCCTACATATGCTGCTAGTACGGCCGTATCCTGTACTCTGCAAACGTGAATCTACTACTGACCAGCCTCCACATTTTAGAAGCTATTGCTTCCACAACGAAGTCACAGCTTTTCCTTATTCACACAGTTTATCTAACGCTGAAGCTAGCGTTTAGGGTGAAGGGAAAACTTCTTTCTCTGTCTCGTCCCTAGAAACTAGAGCTCTTGCTTCATAGTTTAAAGTCAAAAGTATTTCGATCAGTAATCCGTCGGAGCCGGCCGCGGTGGCCGAGGGGACTGAGGCGCTCCAGTCACGGTCTGCACGGCCACTACGGTCGGGGGTTCGAATCCCCCCTCGGGCATGGATATTTGTGCCGTCCTAGTTCGTCAGTAGTTCATAAGTAGTTTGTAAGTTTAGGGAGTGATAACCCCGTAGTTAAGTCCCATAGACTATACAAAAAAAAAAAAAAAAAAAAAAAAAAAAAAAAAAAAAAGTAATCCGTCCAGTGGCAATGTATGGGGCCTTCAGTAAAAGAAGTGAAGCAAAAACTTCCTGTTATGTAAACAAAGATGCTCAAGTTGACATCTGGGTTAGCATTGCACGGCCACGTGATACGGAGTAGCTGCAGTAGTAGACAAGATGAGAGAAAGCCGTCTACGTAGGTACGGGAATGTCCTTAGAGCAGGCGAAATACAGTGGCAAAGACTGGTTTTAATTTGAATGTAAATGGAAAACGTCCAGTAGGACGACCTAGGCAACTATGGCTTGACATGCTGCATGAAGACCTCAAGACCACACGTCTCCCACCCGATCAGGCACAAGACCGTAAAAAGTGGCGCCAAGGGAGCCAAAACAGCGGACCCGCCAGCAGGTGCGACAAACTGCAAGGAAGAAGAAGAAGACTGTGATCAATGTAAGTGTTCTATAAAAGAAAGAAAACTTTGACAATTTTCATATGCACCTAGTATATTCACTATTTGGAATGTAGTTTTATGTCCTTTAACTCTTTCAGTCTTGGTGGTTAGTGTTACTAACCACCTCTTTTCGATCACGGTACTTCTATTCCACGCCATCTAGCGATAAACGGTTGAATTAGTATGTCCGTTTGGACTGTGCTTCAAAACAAATGATAGATTCCGGGTACATTGCATGAATGTCAGTGCATACCAGTTGCATTGAATATAGCGCTAACGTACCTTGTCTCGAGTGTCTGATAAAAACATCAACACAACGGGTACGTTACAAGTTTTCTGTAATGTATTTTATTGAACGTATTCTCATAGACCTATTTTATGTGTGTTGTCATGCAGTACTGTTACTTTTATGTTTTTACTGAGTAGTTACAAAGGGAATGTGGTGGTTTGCTTACAAACCACCATGACGGTGGCGGGTTAGCTTATGGATGTAACGTAATTTTTTTTCATATTCTTTACAGTATGTCGCGCCGCACGCACCGCTTAGGAGAGAACGAGATTGTACAATACTTGCTTGAAGACATCCCTTGAGGTATCGAGAACATTTGTAGCTCTGACGATGACGAATAAGAGGCAGCAAATCAGCAAAATCTAATGGTGTTAGGTGCTTTGAGTGGAGTTCAAAGTGCTCCTGACGACAGTTATGATTCTGATGATGACCTCCCATTGTCTAGCCGGTTATAAAGGACGCCTGATTCTACAGAGTCTAATAATCTACGTGCAAACATACCGGTTATCATTGCTCGAAAATGGACGAAGGATTATAGAATGGATATGCCTGGTGCGTTTTCTGAAAGAGTGGGTGTGTCAGATCAAATTCTAAGCATGGAGAATGTGACCCCCATTTACTATTTCGCCTTCTTTGGACTAAGCATTTACAAGACCTTTTATGTTTCCAAACTAACCTTTACGCTTCTCAAACCGGAAAGCTTGATGTTTTTATTGCCTTGAATTTGGTGATGGTTATAAAAAAATTGCCGAGCTACCTAGATTATTGGTCTTCAGCGCCTGATTTGCATGACAGCTATGTTTCGAAGTTCATGAGCTTCAACAGGTTCAGTTGGCTTTTGAATAACTTACATGTCAATGACAATAGTGTAATGCCCGACCGAACTGACCCTAATTACGACAAACTGTATAAAATTAGACCTATACTCGCCATAGTGGCCGGCCACGGTGGCCGAGGGGACTGAGGCGCTTCTGTCACAGTCTGCACGGCCACTACGGTCTGTGGGTTCGCATCCCCCCTCGGGCATGGATATTTGTGACGTCCTTAGTATTAAGTAGTTGATAGGTAGTTTGTAAGTTTAGGGACTGATGGCCCCGTAGTCGAGTCCCATAAGCTATACAAACATTTGAAAATTTTCGCCATAGTGCACAACAGTTTTCAAAAACACTACAGGCCATCTGAGAGAGTTGCAATCGATGAAAGCATGATCAAATTCAAAGGCGGAAACTCCCTAAAAAAATACATGCCACGAAAGCCGACGAAACGTGGATGCAAAGGTGTGGATGATGTGTGCACACTCAGGTTATTGTCTAGATTTTTATATTTACACAGGCAAACAGGGTAGTATCGTTGAAACGGACTTAGGTGGCAACGTTGTCAGGACGTTTTGCGAAACCTTGAAAAATAAAAATCATAAGGTTTATTTTGACAATTATTTCAATAGTTACCCTTTGCAGGTGAAACTACTTGAGGACCAGATTTTCGCTTGTGGAACCGTGAACGCAAATAGAAAGTACTTGCCAACGCTAAAAGATGACAAGCATTTACAAAGAGGTCAACATGATTACCGGGTTAGTGGCACAAACGTAAGTTTGCTGAAATGGAAAGACATGAAATCAGTATTGATTCCGTCAAACTACCATGATCCGACGAATGTGGGAAACTTAAAACGCAGAGGGCGTGATGGCAGCAGTACTGAAGTGTCTTGCCCTCAGGCCGTCATCGACTACAACACAAACATGAACTTTGGCGACAAATTTGATCAGCTCGAAGGAAGCTAAGCTATTGACAGAAAATCCCATAAGTGGTGGCATAAGATTTTCTTTCACTATCTTTATTGTTGCGTTGTCAATGCTTTTTTGATTTATAAAGAACTGGAGTCCTCTTCACGCCCAGACCTCGACAAGCTGATTCTGAAAGACTTCCGGAGAGAAGTATATCGGGGCCTACTGGCACCAGCATATGTCAGAGACAAACACAGTTCGGATTCAGTAAACAGCAGCCGTAATTCCGCGGCCTCAACCCCAGGACCTGCATTTATAAAACGCCACAAACCTACAGTCCCGCAGGAAATTCGTCTAGAATCCAGTCGCCATCAATCTGAAAGAAGCACATCAAGAAGATGCTGCAATTGTAGCACTGAAATATCTCCCGTGCGTACTGTATGGCAGTATAGTACATGTGAAGTGCCTCTTTGCTTACGCAAAGGTAAAACATGTTTTGCAGATTTTCATAAAAAATAATTTGTTTTTGTTAGTTTTGCACGTTTGTAATGGTGATTCGTCTAATAAATAACGTTCACAATCATCCTAGTATTATTTATAGCAATAGTCATGGTGGTTAGCGTTAGTGACAACCTCAGTACTTGAAAGCCTGAATACCTATATTATGTTTCCTCTATTGTCTGTGATATTTCAGTTGTAACAGTTGCTTCAATGAACAGACATTGATAATTATGTTCCTATTGTACAAGTGTGAACAGACACAGGTAATTATGTTCCTATTGTAAAAGTGTGACTGCAAGAGTTAAAATGTGAATATTCCTAAACTTTCGTTTTTTGCGACCGAGTCTACATCCACAAGGAGAATTACATTTGGGAGCTTTATATTAACACATATGATCTCATTTGGCATGTATTTATTGTGTACTTTGTTTTCTGACATAGTCTCCATCCAAGAGGAATTGCTCAGTTTGGTTAAACTGGAAAGAAAATTACACCTGATCTAAACTAATCATCACAAGTTTTGCGAATTTGTGTCTGGCGGAAAGCGTCACACGGCAGTTCTTGCAGCTGCGATATCCATCGTATCAAGGTGTCTTAGTGGATGGAGCAATCGCCTAGCAAGCACAAAACTCATGTTCGATCTCCCGCCTGGGCACAAATTTTCAACTGCGTCACTGGATATAATTAAGTGCCCACATAAAGCAGCTAAACAGTCTTTGACATCATTGTGTGTTTTTCGTAATAGCTGCAAAGGATCATGGTATATGTTCTGTTGGGCATGTCCGAAATGTAAAATTAACGCTAATTATGGCCGTTAACTCAAAACTCTTTGGGATATCCAGAATCGCACACTAAAATAGTGAGTGAGGTAAATATAGAAAAGGTTGAGGAAATGCCAGCCGATTATATTATAACCCCATACTGCTTCAACAAGCCTTTCAGTATAAGAATTGGAAGTAGGGAGCAATGGGAGAAAATAGTTCGACACCATACGGGGGATATTGTCTGGTTCACTGACGGATCAAAATCAGACCGAGGCGTTCTGGCCCGGGTATACGGGGTGCAGCCAAGACTGGAGGGGGTCATCTCTCTAGAGAAACTGGCCTCAGTATTCCAGGCCGAAATCACTGCCATCAGGGCGTGTGTGGAGTAGAATTTGCGTAGGTGCTACAAAGATCGTAGCATCTATATCTATTCAGACGCCAGGCAGCCAGGCAGCCCGGAGATCACTGGCAGCTCCTGCAACAAGGTCTAAAATTGTTGCAGAATGTCACAGGGTTCTGGTGGAGCTAGGGGAAAGCAATAGAGTAAACCTATTGTGAGTCCCTGGCCACTCGTGGATCAGTGGCAACGAACATGCCGACAGATTATCCAGGATGGGGGCAGAGACTCCATTTATTGGACCGGACCCTGTCCTGACAATCACCAAGGCAATGATCAAATTGGAGCTACGTAACTGGCTCAGAAGACAGCACGTAGAATATTGGACCAAAGTCCATCAACAAAAACATGGCAAGGTAATGATGCCAAAGCCTTGTTTTAAAAGAAGCTCTGCAATCCTGGGTCTGAACAGGAGAGAGATTACACTCACGGTTGGATTGCTGACAGGCCATGGGAATTTCCAAAAACACCTACATACAATGGGAATAACAGAAGAGGACCCTAAATGTAGGCTCTGTGATGACGGTGATGAAACTGCATCACATCTAATCTTCCAATGCATTGCATTGGAGAGTAAAAGGCACAGAACATTTGGGACAACCAGACCCGAAGAAATTGTGTCTAATAAAGAACTGGTAAAGGGACTCCTTGCACTGTTCTAGGGCATTGGTTGGCTTTACTAGACATACAGGGAGCGATACCGCACAATAAACTTAGTTTCGGTGCGGGCAGTGGCGGGTTGGACCAAGACTGTTTTGGCTACCGTGAGAAAATCAAATCAAATCAAATCAAATGGCCGTTAAAATCCTTAAATTGTAGTGTGGAGGCATACGAGGCTCAGTCCCTTTACGAGAATCAGTTAACCACGGGTGCGTGTAAATGCGAGTAATGGGCAACCTACATTGTTACAGTAGTTGAGCCTATGAGCTGAGAATTTGTGGTTTGGCCGAGAGCGTGCCTGGGTCGTTACTGCAGCTGCCAAGTTCCTGCAGTCACTTGGTGGATAGAGCATGTGCCTAGGAAGCACAATTCGATGCCCGGTCTGGGCACAAATTTTAAACTGCCTTAATGAATTTAATTCAATAATCACAATTAACATCTAAAACACGTCTGAAATCCTTTATTGTATTTCATTTTACCTGTAAAGTATTATTGTGTCTTTTCTTTTGGACATGTCTGAAAGAACAGTCGCCATATATACGAGGCACGTCCAGAAAGTAAGTTCCGTTTCAATTTATCTCCGCTGCAGCGCTGCGATTGCTGTTCCGCAGATGCGCTGTAGACGATGTGTATCAAGGGGAAGAACGTGCGCCATTTGGAGATCGCTGTCAGTTACGTACGCTTTGTTGTGCTTGTTTAAAATGTCGGCGTCGATTGAAAATTCCGCCGCCTGTGAAATCAGGTCGGTGATTCGGTTTCTGAATGCCAGGAAAGTGAAACCACGTGAAATTTATCGGTAAATTTGCGATGTTTACGGACCAAATGCGATGAGTGATTCGATGGTGAGAAGATGGGTCCGGCAGTTCAATGGCGGGCGTAGTGATGTGCACGATGAAGAACGAAGTGGGCGTCCACCTTTGGTTACAGAAGAACTGGTTCACGTGATTGATGACAAGATCCAGGAAAACCGTGGGTTTACAATTAGTGCTCTCGCTATGGACGACGAGCTGAAAGAAACTGTTTCCAACTGGTTAAGACACAGGCGGCAGATTTCTATGAAGAAGGTATACAAAATCTTGTGCCACGCTATGACAAATGCCTGCAAAATTTCGGCAGTTATGTGGAAAAGTAGTTTAAGAGTTGAATTTTGTGCAATAAAAATTTCTTCTGTATCTGTGTACAATTTCATTTTATTACCAAACGGAACTTACTTTCTGGACGCGCCTCGTAGATATATGCGTAGTTAATGCGAATGACAGCCATTAACATCTTTAAATTTTTGTGTGGATGCAAAGAAGGCTCCAATTCTTTATGGAGATCCATGGCTGTGGGTAAATGCGAGGGATACTACGATATTAGTATAGGGTATGAATTGTGAATTTGTGGGGAGTGGCTGTGCTGTTCCTGCAGCTGTTGCAATCACTTAGTGGATAGAGCGTCTGCCTAGTAAGCAGAGAACGTCGGTTAAAATCACGGTTTGAGCACAAATTTTCAACTACCTCATTGAATTCAATTCACTGCTCACAATTAGCCGCTGAGTGTTAAAGATTGTGTGGTTGTGAATAAATGTGAAAAAAAGGCAAGGAATCCTGAATTCTGACAGGGATCGCCAAATGAAAAGTTGTGGGGTGATTAAATGGAGTGGAAGAGGGATATCCTGGCAGGGATCGCAAAACGAAAGGTTGTGTGGGTATTTTAGTAAGGATGGATGGTAAGAGAGGAATAAAAAAAAATAGGTGCGGCTGAACCTCCAAATCCCTGATAATATCACGTTGTTTGTGACTCATAAATTGTGTTTTTATCATCATATGCGAATTACCCTGACGACTTTGATATTAAAATACTTGAATTTAAATCGGCCCTGTAATACGCAACACAATCTAATCTTCTTTATTTTATAAGTCTGACAGCAACTGTCAGTTCATAAGATATTATATTTACCCCTCCGAATTAAGTGACTGGGTTCTAAAAACTGTAAAGGATATTGTTGAATACACTTTCTTATGGATTTGTTTATTGTAGACGGACCAATGTCCGTATTCAGAAACATTCACGAACAAGAGCAGTTACAAAGATTAACAGCCGGCCGCGGTGGCCGAGGGGACTGACGCGCTTCAGTCACGGTCTGCACTGCCACTACGGCCGGGGGTTCGAATCCTCCCTCGGGCATGGACATTTGTGCCGTCCTAGTTCGTAAAGTAGTTCATAAGTAGTTTGTAAGTTTAGGGACTGATGACCCAGTAGTTAAGTCCCATAAGATTTACAAACATTTGAACATTTGAAAGATTAAAATTAAATCAACATAAAAATTTGAAACGAAAACAGTTGAATTTGTTTTTTACTTTCAAATGACTGCAGTGAAATAATTGCTACAAGTGAAATTAACCCCTATAAAGTTAATTATACCCAAGTAACATCTGAGTCCGACCCAATCCCTTCTGCCGAAATCACGTGACCAAGATATTTAACAATGGAAATGCCAATGCACGATTTCTTAATATCTATCGTAACTCCACATTCACGAAGAACGTCAGAACCTCACGGTAAACTACGTTATGCTGTTCCCAGTCGGGCTCCGCGATGAAGAGGCCATCAACTCTACTAGTGATTCTGACTCTTACAGTCCCTCGTAATAATGTGTTCCATCCCCTAAAGAACGCAGCGGACGACACATTCAAGCCAAATGGTAACCTTTTAAACCGGTAGAATGAGCCGAACTCGAGGAGGGCTGTGTATTTTCGGCAGTAAGGATGTTTGACCGGAGGTCAAGTGTTGTAAATATTTTGGCCACACAATTCCTCTAGTCATTCTGGACGATCCGTCTTTGGTTCGATTATGGTACTGATCTGTCTCTAGTCTAAATCAAACGGATCCTTTTTTCACATTTATTCCCCACCACAACGAACATTTCATTTTGCGATCCCTGCCAGGATACCCCTCGTCCACTCCATTTAAGCACCCCACAACCATTCAAGTGTCTTTGACATCGTTCGTTGTAAGTCAAGCAATAAAATATATTTCGAGAACACAGTAGCCCAACAGACCAGAGAAGTACTCACCAATTCCAAGACTCCACCGCTGCCTTCCTGGATATATTCTTGTTTTATTGCTTCTTTTTCCTCCCGAACATTGGGTTGGTTATCGACAGCACTGTCACTGTTATCATCAGCAGGATTTTGTTGGCTCACGTCTTCATAAGAGGAGCCAGTTAACTGTAATGAAAATATTTTTTTTCTTAATTGTTGGGCCTGCAGCATCATATATGTCGCAGAAAGACATTGCAATAAAGTTCCGGATTACTGCTTATGTTTTATTCAATAGCGCTACAGCTGTTTCGACAGTTTGTCATTCTCAAGCGCGTCTACGATGTTTGGACGTTATATGCTGACATCTGGCGTAATTGTTGCATAAACTATATGGAAATATACACGTATTTAGTTATTGTATACGGTTTTTAGCTGTCAGGTATTATGCAGCTTTTTACGCTAAAACGTTAAATTAAAGAAACCTCTTTGGCAAAGCTGTTGTTAATTACGAAAAATATAAAAGTTTTCTTTAATTTAAGGTTTTAGCGTAAAAAGCTGCATAATACCTGACAGCTAAAAACCGTATACAACAACTAAATACGTGTATATTTCCACATAGTTTATGCAACAGTTGCGCCAGATGTCAGCAAATAACGTCCAAATATCGTAGACGCGCTTGAGAATGACAAACTGTCGAAACAGCTGTAGCACTATTAAATAAAATATAAGCAGCAATCCGGAACTTTACTGCAATGTAATGAAAATAATTCAGAAGTTTATTCGCCGTAAAAGTGTCCATCTGTCCACACATTAATTAAGCATGAAAAAGCATTCGTTATTAATAGAAACACATACAGGGTGGTCCGGTAATATTACTCAAAAATGAAACGACAGATAGAGGGGACGGAAATAAATAGGTTTCGTATAGGAATGTGTGGTCGATAGTGACATATCACAGCCCTAGCGAGTACAGAAATATAAAAGAAAGAAAACTGAAAAGGGAAGTAAAGGAAAAAAATGGTTGATAGTTTACAAGAGGAACTCGAAAGAGCGCCCACTAATAGCGATACAAGATTCACAGCGACGGTGGATCTACATCTACATACATACTCCGCAATTCACCGTAAGGTGCGTGGCGGAGGGTACACTGTACCACTACTAGGCATTTCCTTTCCTATTCCACTCCCAAATTGAACGAGGAAAAAAAGAATGCCTATATGCCTCCGTACGAGCCATAATTTCTCTTATCTTGTCTTTGTGATCTTTACGCGAAATGTAAGTAGGCGGCAGCAAGATCGTACTACACTCAGCTTCAAATTCCGGCCCTCTAAATTTACTCAACAGAAATTCACGAAAAGAACGTCGTCTTTCTTCCAGCGATGCCCAATTGAGTTGCCGGAGCATTTCCGTGACAGTCGCGCATTGGTCGAACCTACCGGTAACAAATCTAGCTGCTCGTCTCTGAACCGCCTCTATGTCTTCCTTTAAACTGATCTGCTGCGGGTCCCAAACACTTGAGCAATACTCAAGACGTGGTCGTACAAGCGTTTTATACGCGGTCTCCTTTACAGGTGAAGTACATCTTCCCAAAATTCTCCCAATAAACGGAAGTCGGCTGTCCGCCTTACTTACAACTGTCCTTACATGTTCGTTCCATTTCATATCGCTCTGCAATGTTACGCCTAGATATTTGAACGACGCGACAGCATCAGCAAGCTCACTACTAATGCTGTATTCTAACATTATGGGATTGTTTTTTCTACTCATGCGCATCACCTTACATTTTTCCACATTGAGAGCTAGCTGCCAATCTTCGCACCAACTAGAAATTTTGTCTAAGTCATCCTGTATGCTATTACAGTCAGTTACAGACGACACCCTCCCATACACCACAGCATCATCAGCAAACAGCCGCATATTACAACTTACTCTGTCCATCAGATCACACATTAGGAAAGACGTCAGGCATGTCGATCAGAAGTCCTGCAGCAACAGACACGCGGGCAGCTAGATCTTCTTCGGATGAGACGGGACTCTCATACACCCGGCTTTTAATATGAACCCACAGTAAGAAATCCACGCAGGTGAACGGGATGGCCAGAGAACTCCTCCGCCCCGTCCTACCCACCGCTGGCCGTAGACAGCGTCCAGGTGATTCCTGACGTTTAGATTGAAATGCGCTGGGGCGCCATCGTGCTGGAACCACACTCGTCTGCGAACAGTTAGTGTAACATCGTCCAGAAGTTCAGGTTAAGACTTCCTGTAGGAATATTTGGTATGAATCCAGCTAGCGAAGCGCTAGTAAACAGTGACCTCTTCTGCGATCTCTACGGGCTCACGGCGTCATTACCGTCTACACTTTCCTGTTCGAAATCTGCTTATTTTAGTCCGCTCTACGGGCTGTTTCACTTCTGACATATATTTTAGGAGCACCCTGTATAGGAGCAAGATGTGAAATTTTTGTTCTCAAATTGATAAATTGGTAAAATAGTGAGTTATTAGTTGCAAATGAGGAGTCTTTCGGCCGTAGGAATCAAGTATGTAGGGACAACGATTCGTCAGATATTGTAATGAACGCCTTCATTAGGGGATTATCTTGATCAAGTAGCCAGGCAAGTGCCCTACACTTCCAAACATTCTTGATGCTTGCGGTTCAGTTAACTTGAGCGTTGAATCACTGATCATAACACTTTTATCGCATTATTGACTACCGATGCTAGCAAAGATGATGAAGCAAGAGAAAAGTTATATACGCTATCACCGTCTTTTCCGACTTGAATAAAACATTTAGGCCTCTTTATGGAACGCGTGTGACGCTTTATTTTTGCTAAATCATAATTGTTCATTATATTTTCTTCCATGCATCATTCTTAAGGTTCGTGAGTACACAAGCAGGCAGCATTATCATTAACACGAAATATATTTGGGTATTTATGTCGAGTATGTCCACTGTCATCCAAATATTTTGTGTCATCCGAAAGCGAACGATACAAAACGGTGATGTGGCAGAAAATTTACAAATAAATAAGTAATATAAAGATAAAAAATGGTGTCTGTTCATTTTAGACATGCACCAAACAACACAAGCAATTTGTGTACATTAATAACTGCAAATTTATGTGATTCTTCAGTTTCTCCCCGCGTATTTGATAATCAAAATATCCACGGGTGTACTGCCGGTCTATAGTGTCCAATGGGCACAATATTTCGGCAATCATACATGTCGCCATCATCAGGTGAACTGACGGACTGAGCTCCTGGAAACGCGCCGGCACGGAGATCCGCACGCTACGGCTGCTCGAAAGGAACTGGGTTCTAGCCCGGTAGCGGGCCATTTAAATACCCTCGGCCCGCGGAGCGACCCCTCCGCGGTCCGCGCCCCGCGCCGCGGACGCGCAGTGGAACCGATTGCGCCGGCGTCTGAGATGGCGTCGGTGTGAAGTCTCTGTCCGCCGTGGTCGTCACTTCGTTACCTTTGCTAGATTTACTCTTAACCCAATCGCTGGTTCCCAAGCTTTGCCAAGATTATAGCGACAGTCACGGTTTATGAGCCGCTACCGGGCTAGAACCCGGTTCCCTTCGAGCAGCCGTAGCGTGTGGATCTCCGTGCCGGCGCGTTTCCAGGAGCTCAGTCCGTCAGTTCACCTGATGATGGCGACATGTATGATCGCCGAAATATTGTTCCCGTTGGACACTATAGATCGGCAGTACACCCGTGGATATTTTGATTTGCAAATTTATGAATCGAAAATATTGAAACATTTCGGCCGTTTCAGAGCATTGAAATAAATTCAGCGGCAAAATTGAAAATTTGTGCTGTAGCGGGTTTCGAAATCGGATTTCCTGCATCAGTTCAACGGTCACCTTAACCAATTCTTCTTTCCTTCTTCTTTAGGTAGGTTGATGATTTGTGGTCGTTTGCTCATGTACGTTCTGAGTTATTCGTTGAGTATTTGTCTCAGTTTTTTGTTACAAAAGGCGTTGAGCCCCCTGACCGAGAGCACTGAGCTATGGCGTCCGGCTACCAATTTCGATATACACGCTTCCCCTCCTACCCAAATTCTCAACGTATATAACACGAAAATCCTTGTACCCCCTGCCCATTAATTCCTCTTGCTGCATTCCTGAAAGGGATCGCGCGTATGCGTGCATTAGTACAGAAATGGTCAGTTGCCTGTTGGCGTCATATATCTATTGCGGAAATCCAGTATAGGCTGCGAGCAAGAGGAACTAATGGGCAGGTTAACTCTTTCAGTCTTGGTGGTTAGTGTTACTAACCACCTCTTTTCGATCACGGTACTTCTATTCCACGCCATCTAGCGATAAACGGTTGGCCGGCCGCGGTGGCCGCGGGGACTGAGGCGCTCCAGTCACGGTCTGCACGGCAACTACGGTCGGGGGTTCGAATCCCCCCTCGGGCATGGATATCTGTGCCGTCCTAGTTCGTAAGTAGTTCATAAGTAGTTTGTAAGTTTAGGGACTGATGACCCGTAGTTAAGTCTCATAAGCTTAACAAACATTTGAACATTTTTTTTTGATAAACGGTTGAATTAGTATGTCCGTTTGCACTGTGCTTCAAAACAAATGACAGATTCCGGGTACACTGCATGAATGTCAGTGCATACCAGTTGCACTGAATATAGCGCTAACGTACCTTGTCTCGAGTGTCTGATAAAAACATCAATACAACGGGTACAACGCAGTCCTCTTCACGCCCAGACCTCGACAAGCTGATTCTGAAAGACTTCCGGAGAGAAGTATATCGGGGCCTACTGGCACCAGCATATGTCAGAGACAAACACGGTCCGGATTCAGTGAACAGCAGCCGTAATTCCGCGGCCTCATCTCCAGGATCTGCATTTATAAAACACCACAAACCTTCAGTCCCACAGGAAATTCGTCTAGAATCCAGTCAGCATCAACCTGAAAGAAGCACATCAAGAAGATGCTGCAATTGTAGCATTAAAATATCTCCCGTGCGTACTGTATGGCAGTGTAGTACATGTAAAGTGCCTCTTTGCTTACGCAAAGGTAAAACATGTTTTGCAGATTTTCATAAAAAATAATTTGTTTTTGTTAGTTTTGCACGTTTGTAATGATGATTCGTTTAATAAATAACGTTCACAATCACTGAATATCTTATATTCTGTTTCCTCTATTGACTGTGATATTTCAGTTGTAAGAGTTGCTTCAATGAACGGACATTGATAATTATGTTCCTATTGTACACGTGTGAACAGACATTGGTAATTATGTTCCTATTGTAAAAGTGTGATTGAAAGAGTTAAGTAGGCTACCAGGTGATAGGACCCTTTCCTCCAGAAATGTCTTAATGGCCTGCAGGTAACAGCCTCCAGCAGTTTGTGGGTTTATGTCTCTATGTCTCATTTTAGAGTGGGCACATCTTCCGACGCGCTTGTACTTTTATAGTTGGCGTCACGTAGGAAGGCGCTTCCGCGCATAGAGGTGGAACGAAGGTGAAGCGTTGAGGGGAGGAGCTATAGCCGAGCACCAACAGGTGCTCCTGCGAGAGAAGCATTGCGTAACCCGCGGTCAGCCACGCACGTAGAGAAACAATATTATTGGCTGCCAGTGCGATAATGGAGGGGGATGCGCAGAACGGTTGAAAACTGGGCCGCCTTCGTACGTGACGCCGACTATAGTTAAGTACAATGGGGACGAATATGTTACTTTTGTAAGGTAAAAACTTCGGGTATCAAAAATTAGTGAATACTGATGTAGCAAGACGGACGTGAAACATTAAGGATCGCAGAAGGTATATTGCAACTGATTCTGTTGAGAATTTGGATGTTGCAGCGAATCGAAAAAGACCAAAATCTGCTGAAATACCCAGCGACAAAATTCGGAGGCAATAAATAATTTCAATCTGACGCGAAAAGCGACAGAAGATGTTTGTGAGAGATCACCAAAGAAAATTTACATTCAGTTAAAAGGAGAAGATTCGCGAGATATTACAGTCAGAAATGTCGACAGCAGTTCTGAGGGGGCTGACATGGAGCCATTTATTTCGCATTTCAATGTATTGGGTGTTAAAGAAGTTTTCTTGGTTGTAGTACTGTGTTACGCAGTAGTAGAAAGGGTGAGAGAGAGAGACAGTAGATGAGCTTGTATCCCGTGGGAAAGCTCCGCCCCTATTGCAAGTTGAGATCTGATTGGCTCCCGCCAATACTAGTTGTCCGCGAAAACTTTAAGCTTCTTTTATTAATATTTAACTTTCCTATGTCTATTAAAAATCATCTATATACTCTCTGTAATGTTAATTCAAAGATTTAATTATTTGCATATTTTGTAATAAGTTGAACAATGTTAATCTAGAAGTTTCGCTTGGCGCCAAAACGGTGGCTTGTGGCGCGCAACGAGAGGCGGCGGCAGTCAGTCGAGCGCCGACCGCGATACCTTGCACATTCATGTCAGTTCAGTGCCGGCCAGGGATAGTTTATACGTTATGCAACGTTTGTATTTGTAATATTACTCAGTCTATATATTTGTGCTTGGATATACACTCGCATTTCTTCAATAAAAACAAGCACTGGCATCCTACAAAAGCTAAAGTTATTCATAGTGCAGTACTTCCTAGCCACATCTCAACACCTCTTTTAGCATCACTTCAAGTACAACGGACGTGCGACCTGTGTGCTTCATCTGCGCAACGGGACATCAACTACGACAGGAGACACAAGGTTAGTAAAAGAGTGAATTCAGACATCCACTGAAGTTGTATGTTGATACGGCACCTCACGTGCAGTGCTGCCCCGTTTACAAACTAGGGCACTGGCACGAAGTGCGTTGGTAACAACGCCGAGGAAAGGCATGAAAGAGGGGAGGTGTTTTAGGAACTTTGTCAACTAGGCACTGACCTTCCCTCCCTGTCTTTTTTTAAAATAGAAGCCCCGCCGTACAGTCGTAAGCCTTTGTACAAAACTCATCATCTTATGGACACAAAATATTCATTGTTTAATGAATCTAAGTTGTCAACTGCTATGGTCATCGGTCCCTAGACTTACAAACTAAACTATCCTAAGTGCAACACATGCACCAGTGCTCGAGGGTGGACTCGAACGTCCGACGGGAGCGGCCGCGGAGTCCCTGACAGGATGCCTAGAACGGCACAGCCATTTCCACGCGGGTGTTATGAGCACACTGAATGAAGAAACTGAATACGACACAAAATACTTACTGAAACTGAATACAATTTTGTGACCTCTATACTTCGTGTCACACGACATACGTTGATGACAAATAGAAATGAGTCAGTTATTTACAATACTTGTGCTAGTTCAGGGTCATTATATTATAACAGTTTTTTATTTATTGAATGTCAAGGAAACTTCTCTGATCAGTGTGCCTTTGAAGCAACTATCAGAAATTTTCGCCATCAACAATGTTTTCAAAATTTGAAGACAGTGTAATAAAAGCTGGAAAGGAAGTCTGGACTCATATAAGTATCAAATTATGAAAATTTTACTTAATCCAGAGTTGGTGGCGAAAAATAGAAACATTTGGACTTGCACATGACTGTTACACAAGAAATGAAATTATCTGATATATTTGGTTTTGCGATGCTGGTTCCTAATACGGTTTGTGACTTTTGTTTACGATTTTATGTTAGAGGAAAATCGGAAAATTGCGAGAGTTTTGTGAGTACTTAATGAGAACTTATATTGAAAAAAGTGCACCTTTTCCCCCAGCTATGTGGATAAAACTAAACAGTAACAGAGGGCGAAACACCAATGTTTGTGAACGTTCCGACAGCAAATATAATAGTTCTTCAGTCCAGACATTTACAAATTTCATGAAATGAAAAAATTCAGCTCGACACTGAAACCGCATTAAATTCGTCAAAAACTAATCGGATATTAATGGTACAGAAAGTGACAAATTTGAAAGCTGTGATAATTAACACAGATTTCACTATCTGAAACTGCTTTCCAACTACATTAAACTAGGAACTACACAATTAAAGGATAATGCGAGTTAACATTACACATACATAGACGCGGTGGAGTGATCCAGCACTGTAAGGTTGCTCGCCGTAGGAGGTTCGAGTCTTTCCTCGTGTGTTGTCATTAGGTTAATTTAAGGTCGTTTAAGTAGTTTGTAAGCCTAGTAACTGAAAACAGCAGTAGGTAAGTGCCATAAATTAACAAACATTTGAACACATACATATTATGATTCAGATGAAGAAATTTTGTAAATATATTTTTAAAAAGTACCTATTTTTGGTGTGTGAACCAATCCGCATCCTTATAATGCGCTGTGGATAACGGTAAAGTAACTGGCATTATTAATATTCATATTCTTCTATGATAATTCATTTAATAACGTCAGCTTATTATTATTATTATTATTATTATTATTCCCTACCAGTTTTCATTCAATTAATACAAGACAGAAATTCGATCGATCTTCCTATCATTCTTCCATGACTCTTGTGCAGAAAGGTATTCAGTACACTCATGGATTCCTTTACAGTAGGGCACCACGAGAGGTGTAAGATCTTAGCGGTAATCCTCACACTTCCCAATATAAACCTTTTACTATGTCTAGTTGTTCCTAGGAGAACATTCAACCAATCCTGTGTTTCATTGCTATTTTCGTTGTTTAAATCCTGCCGTTTGCTGGGTGTTGAAGATTTAACGAAGCCGGAAAAAGGAATTAGAAAATCCGCAAGTCACATTTAACAGAATTCACGATAACGATGATAAATTCTTATATATTCTACTCTAAGCACATATTATAGAAAGCTTTACTAGCCTACAGTATTCATAAAGTTTATAATTACCACCTGCTTTAAACAGGAGTCATGTGCCTGAATCCGTTTTCGGATCCTCATGGGCTGGGGAGGAATGGGTCCCATTTTTCTGACAGCGGGAGGAATCGATCCAGCGCCCAAGGTACAGCTGGCCCGAATCGGGAGATCCGGTATCGAATCCCAGTCCAACACAAATGTCCTTCTTTGTCGTTGAATTTGTTTTAATGTCCTAGGAAGGTGGAAATGATTGAATATTTTGAATTCATAAATTTATGGCCGTTAAAATTTCTGATTCTCCTGACATGTCCGAATAGAAAAGACACAATATCAGTAACTGTATACATGTCCCCAACAGGCAACTTAAAATCCATGTGCTGATGTACACATACGCCCGATTCCTAGCGGAAATATAGGATAGGCTGCGCGCGAGAGGAATTAATTGGCACCGCGCGGGAGTGGCCGAGCGCTCTAAGGCGCATTGCTGCGGTGTGAGCGGGCGCTCCGCGCCGGAGGTTCGAGTCCTCCCTCGGGCATGAGTGTTTTTGTATGGTATTAAGCGTTTATAAGTCTAGGATATGATGACCATAGATGTTCAACAGGTTTACAAACATTTGAACTAATTGGTAGGGTTCACTGCGATCGTAGTGTGCTGTAAATTGAGAATTTGGACGGGGGGGGGGGGGGAAGCATGCCTGGATAGTCTCATTGGTTAAGGCGACCACTGGACCGAAGAGCGAAATCCGGTTTAGAATATCAGGGTATATAAATTTCCAACTTTGCCGTTAAAATTATTTCAATGGCCTGAAACGGTCATAATTTTTCAATATTTCGAATTCACGAAAAGAAATAAAGGAAAAAAGAAACAGTGTCTGTGCTGAGCGCAAAATCTATAGTTATAAGTGTGGAAAAACCGTAAGAATAACGCAAGAAAAGCAAGCTAACCACAGAAGGTAGTTCAAAGTAAAGCAAAGCGCTTATAGTCTTACAAGGGGAGTTCTCACATATGGGTCACAGATTTAGATCGAATTTGAATACTGAGTATTGAATATAAACAGACACATGTTTTGGCTTTTTTTTTAGAGGCACAGTAGTTTTTGAAAAACGCAAGCTCAAAGTTGATTATGTAAAATCACATTTTAAATGCTGTACATCGAAAGATTGTCTGAAGATGAGCATATATATGAAGTCAAAAGTTAATGACGTTCGAGTAACTAACATGTTTGTGCTTTCATGCGGTAGCTTGGGTACTCGTAAATATAAGCGACAGTCACCACTTGACAGTGGCCGAGGAGACCTAGGGAGAAATCTCGTAGGGTTAAAACCACTTGACGCAGCTGGAAGTCCGAGATAATTTTATCAGTAAAACTCGTTGCGCAACTATGGATTCATTCAAGACGGTTTCCATTTCCAAATTCTAAGGCTTTCTCCTACATTAACTGTGGAAAAAGACAAAAATGCATAATCAAGTCAACCATTCATCAGTGACGCTTACACTGAGGATGAAATAGAGAGATGGGATTAAAGTGTTGTACTCATTTTTTTCCGAATTTTTCACTATACTTTGATTTCTCCTTCCAATCGAACATCAGAAGATACAAGTGACAGTAGTACATGAAACGACTAAATAAGTAAGAAGGGAGACTGGACCTAATGTGTTAGCTATACGACTCTACATAGAGTAATAGAAAGAAGTTACTCCTCTTTTTTCCAGTAGTCTATCCAAGATGACTCTCAGAATGAAGCGTCCCTCATTCCTGTTTTCCCGCGGCGGAGCGGCCGAGCGCATTGAGGCGCTATGCTACGATATGCGAGGACGTTCCCCGCCGGGGGTTCGCCCCTCGGGCATGGATGTTTGTGCCATCTTTAGTATAAGCTAGTTCATAAATAGTTTGTAAGTTTAGGTACTGATAACCACGCAGTTAAGTCCCTTAAGCTCTACAAACATTTGAACATTTTTATTTTCATTCCTGTTTTCATGAGTGGTGTATACCGTGGTGTCCTAAGACACCAGTGTCAGATTGTTATGCAATTTTGATTGATGTTGGATGCTCACTCGTTATGAATTTTAGGCATACATGGACGTTCTTACGTAATTCAAACAACGATGTTGTGAAACTGTCATGGCAGGAGAAATAACCCCTAACCAGCAGGCTACCCAACAGCCACAAGTGCGACGCAGGCTGCAGCAGAATAGGCGCTAAGCCACAAACACGGAATTGCCGGAGAGGTCAGCTATTCCTAGTAAATAGCGACCGTCAACCATAATGACAGAGTACTATAGTCGGTCGTCCACACAGCCTCTCTCTTCAAATCACAAGTTCGTAACGCGGCTTCAGACCGCCCAGCGTCACAACCTTTCAGCACCATAACCAAGTTACGAGTCCCTTCCCAAGCGTTCGAAAACCGTGCTCTCCTGCTCCGAAAATCGATTCCTTCCGCGCATCCTAACGCCTCATCTTTAAAATATAATTTCCCTTCCAAATTGTTATACATTTGAATATTACAGAATTAAATGCTTTTACCACCTCCCTACAAATGTTGTTTACATTTAGCAAACAAATATATATTTAACAATATTAAATACGATTGAGACTGAAGATCTTTGCTCAGGTAGCGTCTCACTGTTCAAATATACAGCCGCCGTCGAAAAATAGTTACACAATTAATATTTAATTTACCATGGCTTTTTAAGCAAATATATTCATTTCTTGTCCACAAATATATATATAATCTGCTGCATATCTTCTATTTTTAGTCGGCCATGAAATATTTACGTGGCAGTCTACATTACAAAAATGAACGTTACTAAGAATAATATTAAATATAATAAAATACATATATGTATGTAATGCGCTTTGCTGGGTTCATGTTTTGTGTTTCTGTGGTGGAATCTGTGTTCTGACACAAGAATATTACTACATCAACGATAAGCAGAACAAGAGAGTAAAACAAAGTTTATTGAAAGAATACGGAAATAGCGTGGTACGTCTTTTAAGATAGGTATCGTGGTACAATGCTGACCATTTGCTTCTTAAATTGTTACTGATGCACTACGTATCAATAATTGTAAATATAAGTCTTATAATATTATTATTACAGTACAGAAATTTATCGGCTTTTTATCTGTTTGGGATATTTAAATAGTAATTACGGCGTTTCATTCTCCCAAGTCTCCTGAATCCATTCATATAATTTTATGTGTTGTATGGTCATTCCCTGATTTTATATGGATTTTTAGAATAATGTTTGTGGCTATATTGCATTTCAGTTGCAATCTGGAATAGCCGCCCTCGCTCATCCAAGCGTTTCCGGTTTCCGAACACATTAGGGAAACCCTAACTACCTGTCCATTCACTAGGCTCAAACTGGCTGGAGAACCCAACATCCTGGCAAAACCCGCCTTTCACATGGAAACAATCAGCTTCCCTCTGTGTCTGTAATATCACAGGGTTAAAGTATTATACTCCTTTTTGCAAAATTTTCACTACACTTCGATTCTCCTTACAATCGAAATATCAAAAGTTAATTGGACGATAAACAGTGCGGACAGGAAGAGGATTGAGGCTTATGAAATGTGGTGCTACAGAAGAATGCTGAAGATTAGGTGGGTGGATAGCGCAACTAATGCCGAGGTACTGAACAGAATTGGGGAGAAATGAAATTTCTGGCTTACCTTGACTAAAAGAAGAGATAGATTGATGGGACACATTCTTAGACATCAAGGAATTGTGAATTTAGCGTTGGAGGGAAGTGTGTGGGGTAAAAACCGTAGAGGAAGACCAAGAGATGGATACAGTAAGCAGATTCAGACAGATGTAGGTTGCCGTTCTTATGTGGAGATGAAGATGCTTGCTCAGGATAGGGTATTGTGGAGAGCTGCATCAAACCAGTCTCCGGACTGAAGACCACAACAACAATAATTGGATTGATTCTGAAAGGGACTAAACGACAAAGGTTATCAGTCAAAATGTTAAGTCACAGCATTACATGAAATGACAAAAGCAGTAAGAAGAAGAAGGGAGAATAGACTTCATGGATTAGCTATACCATTATACATAGTATAATGAACAGAAGTCACTTCTCTTTTCCCAGTAGTCAATTCAGGATCACTCTCACAATGAAGCGACCCCCATTCCTGTTTTCATAAAGGGTGCATACCTCGTAGTACTATCATAGTGGAGTCAGATTAATATGTGTCTTTGAGTCACGTCGGATGCTACCTGCTACAAATTTGTGCAATACATGGAAGTTCTTACAGGCTACTCAAAAGGTATTCAAATAAAGACGTTCTAAAACTGTCATGCTAGCAGAGATAACTTCTAACCAGCAGGCTAGCCAACACATATCCGTGCTGCGCAGGCGCTAAGCCATAAACACAGAATTGCCAGAGAGGTCGGCTATTCCTAGCAAACATCTACAGAGTTACTACAGTCGACTTCAATGTCAGATAGAATGCTAAATGAACTATATTTTATGGCTCCAGAATGAAACTTTCACTCTGCAGCGGAGTGTGCGCTGATATGAAACTTCCTGACAGATTAAAACTTGTGTGCCGGAACCGGGACTCGAACCTGGGACCTCTGCCTTTCTCGGGCAAGCGCACTACCGACTGTGCTATCCCGACACGACTCACGATGCCACCTCACAATTTTATTTCCGCCATTACCTCGCCTCCTACTTTCCAAACTACACAGAAGCTCTCCTTCGAACCATGCAAGACTAGCACTCCTGGAAGAAAGGATATGGTGGAGGCATGACTTAGCCACAGCCTAAGGGATGTTTCCAGAATGAAACTTTCACTCTGCAGCGGAATGTGCGCTGATATGAAACTTCCTGGCAGATTAAAATTGTGCGCCGGAACCGGGACTCGAACCTGGGACCTATGCCATTCGCGGGCAAGCGCACTACCGACTGTGCTATCCCGACACGACTCACGATGCCGCCTCAAAACGTTACTTCCGCCAGTACCTCGCCTCCTACTTTCCAAACTTCACAGAAGCTCTCCCTTAAGCTGTGGGTAAGCCATGTCTCCACCATATCCTTTCTTCCAGGAGTGCTAGTCTTGCATGGTTCGCAGGAGAGCTTCTGTGAAGTTTGGAAAGTAGGAGGCGAGGTACTGGCGGAAGTAAAGTTGTGAGGCGGCATCGTGAGTCGTGTCGGGATAGCACAGTCGGTAGTGCGCTTGCCCGCGAAAGGCATAGGTCCCAGGTTCGAGTTCCAGTTCCAGCACACAATTTTAATCTGCCAGGTACTTTTATATTTTATGGATTTAGATGCCTACCGGCAACGCAACATGGGGTAGTTAGGCCTGCTGCTGATTGGTTGCGGTCTTTTTCGTCGAGAAAGGCCGATAGATAAGAGCTGTGCAAGGACTGTTTTTTGCTGCCGACTGTTCTACTGTTGTACTTTTCGTCGACTCTGTTATATAGTGTTGAAACTGTCATGCCGGGAGAAATAACCCCTACCAGCAGGCTACCCAACAGACATCTGTGCTGTGCAGCGCAACGCAGAGCAGGCGCTGAGCTACAAACAGGCCGGCCGCGGTGGCCGAGGGGACTGAGGCGCTTCAGTCACTGTCTGCACGGCCACTACGGTCGGGGGTTCGAATCCCCCCTCGGGCATGGATATTTGTGCCGTCCTAGTTCGTAAGTAGTTCATAAGTAGTTTGTAAGTTTAGGGACTGATGACCCCGTAGTTAAGTCCCATAGACTATACAAACATTTGAATTTAGCTACAAACACCGAATTGCCAGAGGTCGGCTATTCCTAGTAAACATCGAACGAGAGGAGACAGTTGACCTCAGTCTCACAGATAATACTAAGTGCACTATATTTTATAGATGTCGCTGTCTACCAGCCACACAAGTTCGGAGAGTTACGCGTACTGCTGATTAGCTGTAGTCTTTCGCGCCTAGACAAGCCGAGTGCTACGACCTGTGCAATGACTGTTTATGGCTACCGACCTACCCCCGCTCACTGTTCTACTCTTGGCCATCACTACTGTATAGTTTTGACGCGCCTTGTACTTCTAATTTCTGCCTGCCTGCCCAGGGACTTGAGTTGTGGGGTTACGGTTTGGACAAAGTGTTGTCATGCTACCGCCCAAATTCTCTGTTAAACAAGTGAAGTAGTGTATTTGTGCCTTCAAGAAATGAACCGTGTACATATCAGTAAACTTTGAACTGGAATTGATGTTCATCTAGACTCTGATTCCGTATCTTGCGTTAATAAACTGTTTTGTGAAAAAAACGTAGTGTGGTATTAGTCACAACTTAAGTGGCGCATCCAGTAGGGTAAAAAAGGTGTGACAGTAATGGAGACATTATAAGATACAGAAGTTGGCCCAGCATTACGTGTGTTATTTGAAGATATATGCTGGCAATTCGTTGACCAGCAGGGAGAACTATGCCACCAATTCCAGACCATTCAACAGAAGCTGTTGGAAAAATTACTCACACGTGTAATTTTTCTTCCCCCTAGTCGTTCCCGTCATTCGACGTGGAAAGCGAAGACTGGGAGACATATGAACGTCGCCTGCGTTAACATTTCGCAACTCTAAAGGTGAACCGAGAAGAAGAACAGCGTTCTTGTAGCAAGAGACGATCTTACTGGAGTCGTAACAAACAATCCAAACGTACGGACAGTGAGCACCTGAGTTCAAAAGTATCAGCCGAGAGTGTACGATTGTTACACAACATTCAAAGGATTCGTTTGCGGACGAAATAGTGGGGTGCCATCTAATATTGGCAGTGCCTGACGCCGCATTCAGGCAAGACGCATTACAGATGCACAATCCGTCATTAGATTACAGGAGAGGTATACATGTGGCGTCTGTTCCGAAATACCAGACGTCACTTCTGATCCTGCAGTTGTTATTATTTATTATTCATAGAATATATGACAGCAACTGCGATTGGGCAAAGCTGAAAACGTGTACCCAGCCGGGATTCGAACCCGGGTCTCCTGCTTTCTAGGTGGTTGCGCTGGGATTCTTGAGGGCCCTTCCGTCCCGCACGCCTTACAACTACTTCGCGTTGAACTAGACTGACTCACTAATGAAGGTGTCGTGGAACCTACCCGATACAGGGAATGGGCAACAGCACTTGTGCTTGTAAAAAAGCCAAACGGGAAACTTCTCTTGTATGGGGATTTCAAAGCTACGTTAAATCCACAATTGCAGGTCAAAGACTATCCCCTACCCTGCCCGTAAGATTTATTTAACAAACTGTCCAGAGGAATTTTTTTTCAAAGATAGATTTAGCAGAAACATATTTTCTAATTACACTGTCAGAAACAAAATCTCGCACAATAATTAATATACAATTTGGTTTGTATCTCTTAAGCAGGTTGATGTTTGGCATCGCTCGCGCTCGCGCTATATTCCAAAGGTTCCTGGAGCAATTAATCACCGGAATACCTGGTTGTATTAACTATCATCACGGGCAGGCGTCCAGCTGAACACCACAGTAACCTTCGGCGTTTGTTACAAAGGCTCAGGGCAGCAGACTTAATATGTAACTTAGCTACATGAGAATTTTTTCATTTTGTTGAGTCTGCTTACTAGATCTGGACATGCTAGAATATAGGCTGGTGGCACATATGCGGCAATTCCGGTGACGGTAATGGCATCTATGTTCGGAAAATTGAATTGAGTCATGTGCCGGCATGAGGAGGTTCATGAGCGTCATAGGCTGTCTCCCGCGTGGCAATTCCGGCATTGCCATAAATGTGCTGAAACGTAGCATGAGAACCTCGTCCGCTGACTGATATATTTCCGCTTCATTGTTTTATTGGTACGGACAAGGGTCTCCACTACCCCACTGGTTTGTTGGTGGAACGGCGGTGTCAAAAGTGGTGAATTCCGTTGGGTGACGAAAAGTCTTCAAAATTTGAGCTGTGGAACGGCGGCCCGCTATCTGTAACCATTGTTACGGGTAGTCCTTCGATTGCAAAAATTTTTGCCAGTGCTGCCGCTTTGCCGTCTGTGGTGATGGATGAGCACCGTAAGATTAACGGTTAGTGCGAGTATTCATCCGTGACAACAAGCTAGTAGGTGCCGAGGAAGAGTCCGGCATAATTGACATGATTTCTCTCCCACGATAGTGTTGCCATAGGCCACGGTTGGAAGGTCGGTCTAGGAGCTGATACGTTGGCCGTGCAATGACAGCATTTCTTCACTAGAGTTTCTATTCCAGTGGACATTATTTCCAAAAAACATATTGCCTGGCAGTGCGTTTGTCCTTGATACACCACGGTGCAGGATCTGGTTTGAATGATGACCCGGGTGGGCTCCAATAATTCTAACCAGAGGATGACCCCTTTGACTACTATAAGGTGATGTTTTATGGAAAGGTAGAAGCGCAACTCCGTTTGGATTCTAGGAGGTGGTATCTTTGAAGGGCATCCTTTCGTTGTATTGTTGCGTACCACGTCGAGAATCGGTCCTTCGAGATCGTCGCGGCTATAGGTTATGGGGAACGCTTGAACAGTTTCTTCAATGTCCTTGTCTACTTTGAAGATTCATAGCTCTGAAGAATCAAACATGGTGTTCCGGGCTGCAAGGTAGTAACTGCGTTTGCACGATGCACTGTCTTTTGGAACTCGATGTCGTAAGAAACTCTTGATAGAAAAACGATCCAATGTCGTAACCAGTGTGATGTTCGCCGCGGTGGAGTAGCCGAGCGGTCTAAAGCGTCTCGCTGCGGAAGCGCGTGGTTGCTCGCCGTGGAGGTTTGAGTCCTCCCTGGGGCATGGGTGTGTGTGTTGTCCTTAGGTTAGTTTACCTAGATATAAGTACTTTGTAAGTTACGGACTGATGACCACGCAGTTTGGTCCGATAGATTTACAAAACATTTGAACATTTGATTTGAGTGTGATGTTTTTGTTGGAACCAGTGATGGTGGAGGAAAAAGAAGATGTAGGGTCTGTGACCAACTGGAATTTTGTGCCCCGAAGAAACGGAAAAAAATTACTACAGGCAAATACAATAGCTAACGCCTCATTTTTCAATTTCAGAATGTATTTTTAAGCATCTGCGAGAGCTTTAGATGAGTAGGCAAATGGCTTTTCAGATCCTTCCGATAGATGATGTGTCAAAACTGCTCCTGTCCCATGACCTGAGGCCTCTGCGGCCACCATCATTGGCAATGAAAGTGAATATGGAATATAGCAAGGCGAAGTTTTCAGACTGGTCTTTAATGTTTCAGATGCTCTGTAACACTTCGGGCACCATAGATAAATTGCGTTGCTTTTACACAGATAATGTAATGGACCTGAAATCTGGGCAGAATCCGTAATGAATTTCCCATAATAGAATGTTTTATCGAAAAAAAAAATGTTTTAACTGCTGTATGTTCATTCTTTTGGAAGTGCGTTATATTAAAAGATTGTCTGGGATATTAGTCTACTGCAAATTACATGGTCTATGTAACTAGACTATGTACCCAACAATACAACGAAAGGATGCCCTTCAAAGATACCACCTCCTAGAATCCAAACGGAGTATCACTTCTACCGTTCCATAAAACATCACCTTATAGTAGTCAAAGGGGTCATCCTCCGGTTAGAACTATTGGAGCCCAGCCGGGTCATCATTCAAACCAGATCCTGCACCGTGGTGTATCAAGGACAAACGCACTTGCCAGGCAATATGTTTTTTGGAAATAATGTCCACTGAAATAGAAACTCTAGTGAGGAAATGCTGCCATTGCACGGCCAATGTATCAGCTCCTAGACCGACCTTCCAACCGTGGCCTATGGCAACACTATCGTGGGAGAGAAATCATGTCGATTATGCCAGACTCTTCCTCTGCACCTACTGGCTTGTTGTCACGGATGAATACTTGCACTAACCGTTAATCTTACGGTGCTCATCCATCACCACAGACGGCAAAGTGGTAGCACTGGCAAAAATTTTTGCAATCGAAGGACTACCCTTAACAATGGTTACAGATAGCGGGCCGCTGTTCCACAGCTCAAAGTTTGAAGATTTTTCGTCACCCAACGGAATTCACCACTTTTGACACCGCCGTTCCACCAACAAACCAGTGGGGTAGTGGAGACCCTTGTCCGTACCAATAAAACAATGAAGCGGAAATATATCAGTCATCGGACGAGGTTCTCATGCTACGTTTCAGCACATTTATGGCAATGCCGGAATTGCCACGCGGGAGACAGCCTATGACGCTCATGAACCTCCTCATGCCGGCACATGACTCAATTCAATTTTCCGAGCATAGATGCCATTACCATCACCGGAATTGCCGCATATGTGCCACCAGCCTATATTCTAGCATGTCCAGATCCAGTAAGCAGACTCAACAAAATAAGAGCGATCACGTGCCTCCAGTAACGCCACAGGCAAACCCAGAGCACATGGAAGGGCCGTTCATGTCAGCTTCCGAGTTGATTTGGATGATGCTCCTATGCCCCTGAAGCTACAAGAAACACCAACCTGCCGCGGTGGAGTAGTCGAGCGGTCTAAAGCGTCTCGCTGCGGAGCGCGCGGTTGCTCGCCGTGGAGGTTCGAGTCCTCCCTGGGGCATGGGTGTATGTGTTTGTCCTTAGGTTAGTTTACCTAGGTTTAAGTAGTTCGTAAGCTACGGACTGTTGACCACGCAGTTTGGTCCGATATATTTACAAACATTTGAACATTTTAGACACCAACGTTTCCACCTCCACAGATACGCAAGCCACGCATCCTACGAGGGTTGCAACCATATTCGGTAACGCTTATATCAAGAGGATCAGAATGTATACAACCCCCGCATCCTGGATCCTCGATATATTAACACCATGATCTTTACTTCCACGCCTAGGAACCAGTTTCCCCAAGGGGGGAAGAGTATCACGCTGGGAGAGAGAACCCCTATCGCGCAGACTACCCAGCCGCCTTTCCTGCCGCGCAGGTAGCGGGAGAACAGGCGCTAAGGCACAAACACTGAATGGCCAGAGAGATCGTAAACGAAGGCTTCCGCGGCCGTTGTCATTGTTTATAAAACTCTTCTGGGTGTTGGACCGCATCGTCAATATATCAAATACTTCACCGACGTTTCGGCCACTATTGCAAGCGGCCATCTTCTGGGTGTTACGTTTACTGCTGGTTGACGGAAAGCTGGTGTCTTAAATATTAAATGTTGCTAGTTGTTATTGGTGGTTTCAGCTCTCTTTGATTGGTGTTTACTTTATTTCTTCCTATTGGTGGAAAAAGAAGTCCAGGATTGGTGTTTATATTAATGTTTGCCATTGGTTGGGACAGCATACGAAGTCGGCAGTAGCTGAACACCAAGAAGAGTGCGGCAAACATATAGATTTTCAGAAAGTCACTGTACTGGCAAAACAACCCTACACTTTGAAGAGAAAAATCAGGGAAGCAACAGAAATAGCTAGCGGCCCGGAAATATGAACAGAGAGGACGGGTATAGGCTTCCGGCGTCTTGGATGCCAGCAGTAGCAGCGCTTCGCGACGACACCGCGCGCAGTGCAGTCCATAGGGGCCTGCATAGCCCGGAGACAACAGCGGCCGCGCGTACACAGAGCAAACAGCACGCTCTAGCCGGCGCTAGGCATCACTGCTACGTCACTGCTACCACCGCTCCTCATTCGCCAGTTTCAACCAATGGCAAACATTAATATAAAAACCAATCCTGGACTTCCTTTTCCACCAATAGGAAGAAATAAAGTAAACACCAATCAAAGAGAGCTGAAACCACCAATAACAACTAGCAACATTTAATATTTAAGACACCAGCTTTCCGTCAACCAGCAGTAAACGTAACACCCAGAAGATGGCCGCTTGCAATAGTGGCCGAAACGTCGGTGAAGTATTTGATATATTGACGATGCGGTCCAACACCCAGAAGAGTTTTATAAGCCAGAGAGATCGGCTATTCCTAGTAAATATCGGACGAAAGGGGGTAGTCGAACTCGGTGTCAGCGAGAATACTAAGTGCACTATACTTTACAGATGTCCGCTCTCTACCGGCCACACAACCATGGATCATTATTCCGACTGTGACTGGCCGCAGTCAACTATATATGGAGACTGCACCGATGTGAGACTATATTTTATAGCTGTCGCTGTCTACCAGCCCCACAACTTCGGATCGTTACGCGTACTGCTGATTAGCTGTGGTCTTTCGCTCCTAGACAAGCCTAGGTCTACGACCTGGACATGGACTGTTTACTGCTGCCGACCTACGCCAGCCCTCTGTTATACTCTGCGCCTATTCTGTTGGATAGTGTTGACGCAGCTTATATATCTAATTACTGCCTTCCCGCGAACTTGTGTTTTGGCGTAACGGTTTGGTTAAAAAAATGTTCAAACGTTTGTAAATCTAAGGGACTTAACTACGTTGGTTATTAATCCCTAGACTTACAAACGACTTAAACTTACTTACAGTGACTTATACTAACTAACACCCGTGTCCGAGGGAGGATTCGAACCTCCGACGGCGAGCAACCGCGTTCTCCGGAGAAAAACGCCTTAGAACACTCGGCCACTGCACCGTGGCTAACGGTTTGAACCAAGCGTTTTCATGCTGTCGCCAAAATTCTCCGTTAAATAGTGAGGTAGATTCTTTTGTGCCTTCAAGGAATGAACGTTGCACTTTTAAGTTAACTTTTAACCATACTGGTGTTTATCGCGACTCTGTATCCGTATCTTGTGTTAATCAACTTTGTTGTGGAAATACTTTGTGTGTTATTATTCACTACAGAAAGCAAACTAGCCCTGTTCATCCTCGAAAAGAAGCAACCAGAATAAACATTTCTGGCCTTTGACAAGGCAACATCATGATTGCGTCATTCAGCAAAAATAATTAGCATTTCAGTGCAACAGCAAACAGTAACCGTCTGTGGAGTAACGCAATTTAAATCATGTATATGTGTGGAAAGATTACGTACCTGGCTTCTCGTTCAGAAACTGCATTTGAATGATTGCTTCTGAATACATTGGTTTAACCACAATTTAAGAAGGAGAAATGTTTACCTGCACGAGCCGACTTGCGACAGCTGTGGCCTATTAAGATTTAGGTGTATCGTTCCGCGAAATAACTCATGCCTGTAAAGCGTAAATGCAATAGACACATTCAGAAGAGTCATACTTGGAACCTGAAGGATCACAATCTCTAACTCATATAGACAGGTAAGATATTACAAATTCGAAATTTTCAAATATCTCGACTGTTATCACGGTACTGAAATAAAGTCAATAACAAAGTCGACGTTTTTGTGATAGACGGTGATTACAACCCGGATTTCTAACATCGGGGCAACGGTCGCATTAACTAATTAGGCTACCCAGGCACGAATCCTATCTTGCCAAACATCTCATCTTATCGCACACTATGATTGTGTACATTGTGTCGGAGATATCCGAAAGAATATAAGCAATATCTATAATACGTTAGTTCTAGTTTTTGAGGTCATGTACGCCCACGCAGTCACGTCACATACTCGCTCGTAAATAGGCCAGTACCACGTAGTTGTGATTTTACAAGCAGCTACTCACGGACGTCGACTGCTATTACCGTATAACACAAGAACTTGGTAGATACTGCATAAATTCGGAACAGATTGATGATGGAAATAAATAATTACAATTGTTACCTCTAGTTGCTGACTTCCGCTTTTTGTATGAATGTATGACATTGTAACGATACTGCTGACCCCCTCATCTCAATATTATAGTACGATACCGTCTGCGTCGGATCCGGAATCGTGTGGTTCATTAGTGATGTATGTTGCGTGTGAAGTTACAAACGAAATAACCAGCCTAGGAATCAGTGTAGGACAGTGTCTCGGTTATACTGTGATTAAAACAAGTAATAGATTTTATTAATTAAGAGATTCATATATTTTCTTTCCAGACAGTTCTATAAACAATAGTTGCGTCATTGTATGTTATTTCAAGACTTAAACAGACGAATTGTAAAATCTTTTGTAAAAAAAAACAAAAACAAAAAGAAATGAAAATTAATAGCATTGTATGTATGTTAGGCTCATAAACAAGTCGTGTAGACCAGCTAATTGTGTTATTTCGACTATTACATTAATTATCAATATTGGATTCTTTGTATATATTGACTAACGTGACATTTTGAGTATATTTTGTGAATGGCCATGAGATTTGGTAGTTCAGTATATGTTAGGAACATGTATGATGCACTCATTAACAAATTAATTATCATTTAACATCGCACTTTGTTGTCAACAGAAAGATTGGAAATTTCGTCTTAAAAATACATGCGCCATCTAAAATTATTGTATGTATAGTTTTAATTTTATATTGTGATTATTTTTGTGTACATGAAATGTTTTCTTTGTGTGTTTGTTAATAGTAAATTAGTATATTCAATTGTTATGAACAGTGCATAATGTAAGGTCATTATTGCCGATATTATATATTTGCCTCATCGCCTTGCGTGGGGGAGTTCGAGTTTGAGTCGTTTGTCAAGTGCTCTGGAATCCATGTCACTCTGTGTTTTGAGAATGGAAGTACTACCAGCTAAGTTATGATGTATTGAATTTGTATTGTTTTGGTGGAGAAGTTTGATTCAAATTAAAGAAGAAGTGAAAAATTTTATCTACGAGTATTTATTTCTACCACGACGCCCCAGGAGAATAATGTTGCAGCGAGCAGAACCCCCCATACATCGAAATATTGATAATATGAGTATTATGTTGGAAAGTGGTAGAATGAAATGTAATTACCATATAAATGTTTCAACATGCACACTGTCATTTGAGAAAAAAGTATAGCCTACGGATGGATATGAGGAGATGCATGTTGTCATTAAGTGGTTTAAAGAAGACGATAAAATTCAAAAAGATGGGTGAGCTTCATGCTGGTGTGGGTCTTGGAAGTGTAAGGCGGCGAAACCAAGAGGATGTTATAGATCCTGTTTCTGAAGAAGGAACGAAGGAAGATTAGGCTTTAACGGCCCGTCGCTAGAGTGGTCATTAGAGGCGGACCTCACCCTCGGATTGTTGTGCTAAGGATGGAGAAGGAAATTGGTGGTGCCCTCTCGAGGGAACCAAGCCAGTATTTGCTTGAAGTGATATAGGGAAAACATAAATCTGCATGGCCGGAGGTGTATTTGAAGAACCGTCCTCCTGAAAGCTACTCTAGCGTGCTACCACTGCGCCACCTCGCTCGGTGACGAGGTTTCTGTTGCTGTAACTGTCAACGCGGGACGTACTTCGCACGGGCTAGAGTTCCTGTGATATCAGGAGAATTATCCATTACTGACGGTAATAAAGAATGTCTTGCAATCTACTGGGTGAGTCAAAAGTTCAGTAAAATATTTTATTTTAAAAACTCTGCAGGAACTGGGAAGACTGAATATGCCAGTAAGGTATGGGTGACATGGTCCACCGGCCGCGGTGGCCGAGGAGACTAAGGCGCTCCAGTCACGGTCTGCACGGCCACTACGGCCGGGGGTTAGAATCCCCCCTCGGGCATGGATATTTGTGCCGTCCTAGTTCGTAAGTAGTTCATAAGTAGTTTGTAAGTTTAGGGACTGATGACCCCGTAGTTAAGTCCCATAGACTTTACAACCATTTGAACATTTTTGACATGGTCTATTTTTTTCGGCACTTCCCTAACATGGGCGCCATATTTAAATTGGGCACCTCAAGCCTAACACATATCTTTATGTAAAGTGGGTCGTGTGATATCTATCTATATCTATAAATGTGAATGTCTGTTCGATGTACGTTTTTCACGTCTGAACCACAAGACATAAAGAGCTAAAAATTTGTACATATATATATGTGAATGTCTGTTCGGTGTACGCTTATCACGTCCGAACGACAAAACGCAGAGACTTAAATATTTGTACAGTTACTAATTTACTAATCTACAGAACGCAAACGAATGGTCTGTATGTATTTGTTGTCCGAAGTCTCCCATTGTACACCATAGCAGTTCCATGGCGATAGCTATAAGGGGGTGGCAGATATGGTGGTTGAAATTCGTCAAATTATAAAAAAAATTCGGACTGAAGGCCAGCGATGACGATTGCGACTCTATAGCTAGGAGGTTACATACAGCGAGACGTGATGCCACAGACCATATCTTTGGTCTATGCGTGCTACAATGTGTTCAGCTCTTTCTCTGTAAGGATAAGCATACGAATAAGGAAATATACGAATAAATAAATAAAGCAGTAAAAAAGAAATTTCTTTTAATACATCTCTTTAAAGAAATCGATTTGACGTTCCGCGCATTATCGATCATAATCAACCAACATGGGAGCGGAGCCGCTTGTTTAAGCTAGTATCAAATAACATTAGCATTTTCCGTCAAGTTCATTCCTGTAAACATAGGCGACGTAGCAGTTATGATGAGAAGTTATAACACATGCTCTTGCGAGCTAAAGAATGGACCGTTCTCCATAAAGGACAGACATTTAATTTGTTCAACATGCTTTCCCTCTTCATTAACGTACACTTCAAGGAGCTGAATTCAATCTCCGTGCACACGCAAAAGGATTTGCGCAGAAATGTTGGCAGATAGAAGAATCTACAGATAGAAGTCAAGTGGTGTGAGATGAGGTGATCTGAGGGAATATTCCACAGAACCACGTCGGGCAATCCAATGACCAGCATATTGACCATCTAACCACTGACGAACAACGGCTCTGCACTGTGCTACAGCCCTGTTGAAAGTAAGAGTGAAAGCTGCCATCTTCATTCGTAATTCGGAGAAACACCACTTTTTGTTGCATTTCCAGATAGCTTCAGGTTCTGCTGAATGAAAATAGGTCCAATTACACGGATACCCCATATTCCACATCTAGCCATGACCTTTACGTCACCAAATACCTCTGAATGTTCCATTCAGTGTGAAATCTGGTCATTCCATCGTCTATGGTTGTGAAGGTTTACTTCACCACTGCAGTTTGCCTAGTCACTATACAAGATATCTTGTGCAAACGAGGGATCTTTCTGGAACTTTTAAAACGTAGCTGCTACGTAGAATACCATACTGCAATATCCTGGTTACCTAAATGCTGCAGAATTTTCAAAATAAAAATCTGTACTGCGTCTTTTTATTCGCCCTGTATATTACACTATCATCCATACATGTTCCATAGGTGCTGCTACTAACTGAAAAATCGTTACTAACTGCAACTTCTCAGTTTAATATTTCACTACTGGTAGCGATCGTAGTTGATGACACACGGGCAAAAAATATTCTACAGAGTGACAGGGCACTTTATACCCTACAGTATGTAGTGTATGTACAGAACTGCCGACTTAAGGAAACTGTTAAACCGTGTGTTGTGCATTTAGAGCGTGTACATGACTGTTAGGGATTGAAAAGAACCTTTTTCTTGATATATGATTCATCGCGGTAAAAAAATCTGGAGATCATGTCGGGTGTACCGTGAAGTCTGCACGTTACTGAGACATACTTGTACAGCATGAGATTCCAGCTTTGCAAGAAAGAAACTCCATGGGGCATCACATTATGTCTCTATCCCAGTGACATATTATTTTCAGGGATTTGCCAGATGCATCGCTTTGTAAGGTCAACTGATCGCCAGCCAACTGATATCTGACGCTGGAGACATCTAAAAGAACGCTATACAATAAAAAGTTACGTGTACACCTTATCTAAAGGCCGATACATGGAACCCCCATGCTCAAATACCACCAGAAGTGCTGCGTGCAACAGTTGACGCGGTTCCGGCAAGAAAGTAACAAACCGCACTTTTGAACAAATAAACCTAACTGTACCATTTTCAAAAAAAAAATGTTCAAATGTTTGTAAATCTTATGGGACTTAACTACGGGGTCATCAGTCCCTAAACTTACAAACTACTTATGAACTACTTACGAACTAGGACGGCACAAATATCCATGCCCGATGGGGGATTCGAACCCCCGACCGTAGTGGCCGTGCAGACCGTGACTGAAGCGCCTCAGTCTCCTCGGCCACCGCGGCCGGCGTATCATTTTCTACATAGAGTTATATTGCAGACCGTGTCATCAGTTGAACCTGAAAAAACTCATGAGATGTCATTCTTTTCAGATTTTTGTTCTCTCCTAAATGCTTTAAGCATCTTCTATAAATGTAGGCCGACGACAAGAAACAAAACGAATTCCATGAAGGGGGCTTCTAGAAAAAAATGACCTTTCCTACGGAAAACGGAGATGAAGACAGGGACAGTAGTTTTCACTCTGAATGTTTACCACGTTCCGAGAACCAATTGAAATCAGAGAACGATAGTGTTGACTTCTCTGACATAAGAGAACTGAAAAATAGGCTCCTTAATACCGATAGGAAAGAATGTGTTAGTGGCGTTTGACTTAAAACGTCACAGGCTGTGTGCCACGTATTTAAACAAATCGACCCATGGCTTATGAACCTGAAATCAAATTGAACACGGGACCACAAGTACCATGGCTCCACGACAGAAATACTTGCGCCAATCAAAATTAGGAAAACGAAACTGAGTGATGTAATCAAGCTAATGAATTATTTTTGATCATTTTACTACGATTTTATTGCAACTCGCCACATGATAGACTATACTAGTGGTGAAGGTTACGAGAAAGCTGATGTAGAATAAGGGTCTTAAGTCGTTATTAATATATTTTTGGAATGTAACGTCGCTTCTTAACAAAGAAAGTGAATAAACATAGTTTTAGAAAAAACTTATTATGTTAATGAAATATTTGTCTAATACTTCTTACTTTTTCTTTATTTAACATACTGTCAAGCAACGTACCATCTTATTTTGAAATAAAAGTATATATACACTGTAATTTAAAAGCCGGCCGCGGTGGCCGAGGAGACTGAGGCGCTCCAGTCACGGTCTGCACGGCTACTACGGTCGGGGATTCGAATCCCCCCTCGGGCATGGATATTTGTGCCGTCCTTAGTCTTAGCTAGTTCATAAGTAGTTTGTAAGTTTAGGGACTGATGACCCCGTAGTTAAGTCCCATAGACTATACAGACATTTGAACATTTTGTAATTTAAAATATTTAGGTAATGTCTTATAAAACTAAAGAAAGTATACAAGAGAAACATACGTAATATATTCAAGAAAAATTAAACAATTTACGTGATTTATGGAATCGCTGAAACAATATTGTTGCTTTACCTTGAAAGAATAGGAATGGGGCTTGACACTTTGTCGGGACCCTCTCAGCTGCTCAAGATGATCGTTCTTTATCTGTGTTCATAATGAACATACTGTGTAATCGGTAATTAATAATAAAATCTTCATTATGACTTCTTCTGGCCATATTCCGTTCCTAATCCATTACTACGGCAATATTTCTCTAAGTCTCTCTTGCATTGCACGTGGTCTCCAAATCCAGTTCCGCATTAACTAATAAGAACATGTACCAAGTGTCTCTGACATCGGACAGTTACAGCCCACACGGGAACTCTGTGAGTAGCTGCACTTCAGTGGACCAAAAACCATTATCGGCCGTATTTGGAGAATCATTTACTGTCATCAAGACGACTATTGTTGTGGTATTCCTTGTCTCTTTAAAAAATCTCCCAGGAGAAAGGATGTTTTAGGGACCACACGGAAGTGGCTTTGCGCTCTATGGGAGCCTTGGTGTGAAGTGCGAGGCTGCTTTCCGTCGGAGTTTCGAGTCCTCCCACGAGCAAGGGTGTGTGTGTGTGTGTGTGTGTGTGTGTGTGTGTGTGTGTGTGTGTTTGTGTGTTGTCCATAGGATAAGTTAGTTTAAGTTGTTTGTAAACCTAGGGACTGATGACCACTGCAGTTTGGTCCCATACCAAACAAACATTGAGACATTTTAATCTGATGTTGTAGGATTTAATTTATCATCATTTTTCAGTCCCAGCATCCAGCTGATGATACATTGTGAACGATAAATAGCCGTCTCTGTTTCACATATGACTCATTTTATTGAAAAGGTGTTGTACATTTACATTGCGTCAAGTAGGTGCCAGTCTTGAGAACTATAACACTACTACAATAGAAATGGTGTTTCACTGTTCAATCACATTGTTGCGCACATCGCTTACCAAATAAAAACATCTGTTCATACTGTTGCGGGAGACTGCAATGGCTCCACTCACCAGCTACTACACTCCTGGCCATTAAAATTACTACACCACAAAGAAGACGTGCTACAGACGCAAAATTAATCGACAGGAAGAAGATGCTGAGATATGCAAATGATTAGCTTTTCAGACCATTCACAAAACGTTGGCGCCGGTGGCGACACCTACAACGTGCTGACACGAGGAAAGTTTCCAACCGATTTCTCATACACAAACAGCAGTTAAAGGGCGTTGCCTGGTGAAACGTTATTGTGATGCCTCGTGTAAAGAGGAGAAATACGTACCATCACGTTTCCGACTTTGATAAAGGTCGGATTGTAGCCTATTGCGATTGCGGTTTATCGTATCGCGACATTGCTGCTCGCGTTGGTTGCGAGCCAATGGCTGTTAGTAGTATATGGAATCGGTGGGTTCAGGAGGGCAATACGGAACGCCGTGCTGGATCCCAACGGCCTCGTATCACTAGCAGTCGAGATGACAGGCATCTTATCCGCATGACTGTAACGGATCGTGCAGCCACGTCTCGATCCCTGAGTCAACAGATGGGGACGTTTGCAAGACAACAACCATCTGCACGAACAGTTCGGCGACGTTTGCAGCAGCATGGACTATCAGCTCGGAGAGCATGGCTGCGGTTACCCTTGACGCTGCATTACAGACAGGAGCGCCTGCGATGGTGTACGCAACGACGAACCTGGGTGCACGAATGGCAAAACGTCATTTTTTTGGATGAATCCAGGTTCTGTTTACAGCATCGTGACGGTCGCATCCGTGTTTGGCGACATCGTGGAGAACGCACATTGAAAGCGTGTATTTGTCATCGCTATACTGACGTATCACGCGGCGTGATGGTATGGTGTGCCGTTGGTTACACGTCTCGGTCACCTCTTGTTCGCATCGACGGCTCTTTGAACAGTGGCCGTGACATTTCAGATGTGTTACGACCCGTGGCTCCACCCTTCATTCGATTCCTGCGAAACCCTACATTTCAGCAGGATAATGCACGACCGCATGTTGCACGTCCTGTATGGGCCTTTCAGGATACGGAAAATGTTCGACTGCTGTTCTGGCCAGCACATTCTCCAAGTCTCTCACCAATTGAAAACGTCTGGTCAATAGTGGCCAAGCAACTGGCTCATCACAATACGCCAGTCACTACTCTTGACGAACTGTGGTATCGTGTTGAAGCCGCATGGGCATCTGTACCTGTACACGCCATCCAAGCTCTGTTTGACTCAATGCCCAGGCTTATCAAAGTCGTTACTACGGCCAGAGGTGGTTGTTCTGGGTACTGATTTCTCAGGATCTATGCACCCAAATTGCGTGAAAATGTAATCTCATGTCAGTTCTAGTATAATGTATTTGTCCAATGAATACCCGTTTATTATGTGCATTACTTCTCGGTGTAACAATTTTAATGGCCAGTAGTGTACATTTGCTGGTGTCTGGTACAGCTGTAAAGAAACATCGAATGATGTAACGTTTCTCTCAACTAAGTGTCAATGCATAGCCATGTTTGATCCTGAGTTGGCATTTGCGTGTACATAATTATCGCGCTGTATATTTTGAAAATAAAACAGGCTTTATAGTGCATTCTTCCTACTGTAATGTATACGCTCAATATAAGTGAGAAGTCTGGGTTGGATAAAGCCAGCACTCGACTTCGTGGGGAACTGTTAGACATAGACTTTATCATCACTGAGTATTGGCGCACGGAACGGGTCACTGACAACTTCAGCAATCTCTGACCCACTTTAGACCCCACACATTGACTTACTAGTTTAGAACTGTGGGGCTCTTCACCAAAAAATTGCCTGTATAGTTAGTGACTGCAACATCAGAGAGTATGCAGTAACGAAAGAATATATATACGAATTGCGGGATGTAGTTTTAATCCAGTTCACGTAAAATGCGTAAATTCCACTTTACTGTTATTTAGTTTATTTATTTTAATTTACGTCTTATTTTCTTGTATTGTTCATTCTAATGATCAGTCAACTGCTTAGCTTACTGAAAAAAGTAGAGGCTAAAGTGGTATTATGGGCTAGTGGTTGCAATATGGGCTAGCTTAATATCTGAATAATAAGCCCGCGCATACTAGCGGCAACCTCAGTAAATAGTAGTAGCTAGTTCGTACAAACGCCACAGAATGCGCTGCCGCAGTCAGTTACGTGGAATGTTAGTGGTGAGCAGTTTTCTGATTTTTCTCATTTCAAAATTTTGAAAGGTAAGAAATTACAGTCATATTAGACGTACTGCCAATGCGTAGTTAGCTGTTAACTTCCTAACTACATATTATATAAATATTTAGCTCTCTATTGCTCATGAAATTGGTTTATTAAAGATTGTTTATAACGGATAGCGACGTTTTACTTTCCAAGAGGGCTAGGGTGGTAATATGGACAATCGCTGTGGTGGTTATATGGGCTACCCACTACAGTAGCCCATATTACAACCCCTGCAAATACTGTGTGGTTTTCTATTTCAGCCTGATAACACAGAAGGCTTGCCCCAGTCCTCTACTGGTCCACACCATGTGCCAAAGACCTAGCAGAAGCTGGCCCAAGCAGTGCGTACCACGTTCCAATAGGAAACATTAAGACTTCACCAAAGGACATTTTGCTTGTGCCAAAAAAATAAGAAAAAGACAACAAACAGGAAAGACAGCTGTAATTACAGCATCACCCTACAAAATATATTTGGAAGAAGCTAAAAAAAGCACGAAGAAAAGGAAGCTGATAAAAAAAATAGAAAGGGGGAAAAAGAAGTGGACAAAAAAAGGAAGATCGAAAGTGACGATATAACAGGGAATACGAAGAATGTGAGATGTGAGCCAGGTGTTGACAAAAGAAAGAAACAAGGAATAAAAAGCAAAACTCCATCAGTGAAGCGAAAATTGACCATCGACCTACAATCATCATCCGAGAGTTCAGAGGAGGGATCGATAGATTCTGGGGAGTCAGTTCTAGAGCCCAGTGTTGGTGGAGATGACGATGCTACCTGCCTTTTTTTGTGAGGAGTAATATCCCCAAGACAGTGAAGGAGAGCTATGGATCCAGTGCCTAATGTGCGAGATGTGGGCGCACAACGAGTGTGCTGGCTGTGAAACGGAACATTATATTTGTGATTTCTGCCAACCCTAAATGAACAACTCATGATAAACATGTCCCAGTATAAAGGGTTTGCTATTTTCCAATTAATCTAAAAATCTACAGAAAATATTAACTTTTTTGTGTGTTTATAAAGTAGCCCATATTACCACCACATTTACATTTTTATACAATATGTCAATTTTGTAAACTTGTTCCCATATTAAAGTTGCATAATGATTTAAATTAAAACATATGTGCTTGGCTTTTTTATAACACCATAAAGATTATTTTTTGAGGTTTTCAGCAAATTACACTGACAATTTTGGAATTTATGGTTAAAAAATAAAATGGTAGCCCATAATACCACCTTTTCCTCTAATATTCCGTTCACTGACAGTTATTATATCCTATTTCAATGGTCTTTCAAAGTCCACATCAGCACACATTGTTCTGTTCATTTTACAGCACATTTTATATCTTTTTTGCAAGTAATATACATGATATTTTATGGAGGCAACTTTTTCGTCATCTCCTCACACGGAGTAATATAATTTAATGTATCACATGTCGACGTGTTTATACCATTCTATAAATTCATAAAATACGTATCGTACAATACGTAAAAATGTTATCCTTTCTGAAGTTACATTGTTAATGATTGAAAGTGTGGGTACCTATAGAAGGTATTCGATACTCCCACACTGTAATCTAACACAATAAAATATGAGGGTGGCGAATATCATAACAATTTTTTGATTGGGTCGTAGAGTTCTTAGCACACAGAACAATTAAAATCGCTCCAAAGAGGAAAGGCTGTGGACCAGATGGGATACCAGTTCCATTTTACACAGAGTACGCGAAGGAACCTGCCCCTCTTCTTTCAGTGGTGTACCGTAGGTGTCTAGAAGAGCGTAGCGTTCCAAAAGATTGGAAAATGGCGCAGGTCATTCCCGTTTTCAACAAAGGACGTCGAACAGATGTGGAGAACTATAGGCCTATATCTCTAACGTCGGTCAGTTGGAACACGTATTATGTTCGAGTATAATGACTTTTCTGGAGACTAGATATCTACTCTGTAGGAATCAGCATGAGTTTCGAAAAAGGCGATCGTGTGAAACCCAGCTCGCGCTATTCCTCAACGAGACTCAGAGGGCCATAGACACGGGTTCCCAGGTAGATGCCGTGTTTCCGTATTTCTTGACTTCCTCAAGGCGTTTGATACAGTTCCCCATAGTCGTTTAATGAACAAAGAGCATATGGTCTATGAGACCAATTGTGTGATTGGATTGAAGTGTTCCTAGATAACAGAACGCAGCATGTCATTCTCAATGGAAAAAAGTCTTCCGAAGTAAGAGTGATGTCAGGTGTGCCACAGGGGAGTGTCATGGGACCGTTGCTATTCACAATATATATAAATAACCTTGTGGATAACATCGGAAGTTCAGTGAGTTCAGTGAGGCTTTTCGCCGACGATGCTGTAGTATACCGAGAGGTTGTAACAATGAAAAATTGTATTGAAATTGCAGTAGGATCAGCAACGAATTGACGCATGGTGCAGGGAATGGCAATTGAATCTCAATATAGACAAGTGTAATGTGCTACGAATACACAGAAAGGAAGATCCTTTATCATTTAGCTACACTATAGCAGGTCAGCAACTGGAAGCAGTTAATTCCATAAATTATCTGGGAGTATGCATTAGGAGTGATTTAAAATGGAACGTCCATTTAAAATTAATCGCCGGTAAAGCAGATGCCAGGATTAGATTCATTGGAAGAATCCTAAAGGAAATGCAGTCCGAAAACAAAAGAAGTAGGATACAGCACAATTGTTCGCCCACTGCTTGAATACTGGTCACCAGTGTTGGATCCGTACCAGGTGAGGTTGATAGAGGAGTTAGAGAAGATCCAACTGAGAGCAGCGCGCTTCGTTACAGGATCATTTAGTAATCATGAAAGCGTGGAGATGATCGCTAAACTCCAGTGGAAGACTCTGCAAGGAAGACGCTCTGTAGCTCGGTACGGGCTTTTGTTAAAGTTTCTAGAAGATACTTTTACCGAGGAGTCAAGTAGTATATTGCTCCACCCTACGTATATCTCGCGAAGTCGTCACGAGGATAAAATCAGAAAGATTAGAGCCCACACAGAGGCATACCGACAATCTTTCTTTCCGTGAACAATACGACACTGGATTATGAGGAAGAACCGATAGTGGTACTCAAGGTAACCTCCACTGTCAGGTGGCTTGCGGAGTATAGATGTAGATGTAGAATATGATGAGCTCAACTGAGTGAGATCTTCAGATGTAAAAGCAGCTTATAGCTTACCACTGGTGACTTACTATTCCCAAGCGTAACTTTGTATGCTATTTGGTGTTCGGTAAGCTACATGTGTGCATCGTGCTAACTGTCAAACGCCACGAGTATTCCATCGTTTGTTGGGTGCGTAGGGGTTTACCCAACTGGGGGTCATGAACTGGGAAACAGTAGTTCTGCTCAAGCTTCAGTAAGCACATAACTGCACTGTTATGGAAAGTTGTGCTTTATAGTGTGCATAAATCTTTGTTTAAATGCCGATAATCTGGCAGAATACCGGACTTCCATTCTTAGCCCCTTGGTTGGCAAGTGTGAACATCATATCTCCAATTCTGTGGATTTTATTCGACGACTGCAATCTTTGAGGCTTGAGTCTTCGGACTTATTGGTCAGTTTCGATGTGGTTTCACTTTGCACTCGTGTCGCACTGGAAGATTCCCTGTGTCTGATCAGCGAAAAACTGGATGATTACTTGGTCAAGCTTTGTCGTCATGTGCTGACATCCACGTATTTTTTATTTAATGATCACTTTTTTGAACAGACTGACCGAGTGGCTATGGGGAGTCCTTACCACACGTAGTTGCCAATTTGTTTATGGAGGATTTTGAGGATATGGCACTGAGGACTTCGGCTCTGCAACCAAAGTGTTTCTGGAGATATGTTGATGACACATTCTTTGTGTGGCCCCATGGACGGGATTCTCTGAATCGATTTCTTGACCACTTCAACTGTCTCCATCCCAATATAATATTCACCATGGAGGTTGAAAGCGATGGGAAGCTTCCGTTCCTGGATGTCATGGTGTACAAGAAACATGATGGTACCCTGGGACACAGTGTTCATCGGAAGCCCACGCATACAGATCTGTACCTCAATGCAAGAAGCTGCCACCCACCACACCAACGCAGTGGCGTCCTTAAGACTCTGGTACGCAGAGCTTATGCAGTTTCCGATGCAGACAGCCTACCACAGGAACTTTCACACTTGACTTCTGTGTTTAAGGAAAATGGGTACTCCGAAAAGCAGATTCTTCGAGCTATGCAGTTTGGACCATCCTGGGAAGTAGTACATGAAGAGGAAGACAGATATGTTGCTTTTATTCCGTATGCAGGGGGCATATCTCACAAATTAGCAGAATCCTAAATAAATTTAACATCCAGAGTGTGTTCCGTCCACCACCCAAGATCAGCACACTTTTAGGATCCGTGAAAGACAACTTGGGCCTTAAAAAACAGGGTGTGTACAGGATACCATGCGAGTGTGGGAAGGCGTACATTGGCAGGTCGATCCGCACTGTTCATGACAGATGTGTGGAACATCGCCGTCACATCAGGCTTCTACAGCCCGAAAAATCAGCAGTTGCGGAACATTGTGTAAACGAGGAACATGGGATGTTGTTCGATGAAACTCGTATTGTGTTTATAAAGAGTCCATTGAAATCAGGCTGTCAGAAAATTTAATTAATAGAGACAAGGGTTTTCCGCTTATCAGGGGGTGGAACCCGGTTTTATCAAATATAAAAAAACATCGATCTTTTATGCAACCCGCCAGATTGCTGGAAGACAACCCGTGACTGCGATATATCGAAAGCACCGCCTTTCCGCCACCGGCGGCGCCGTAAGACCTGTGTGTGTGCAGTACCTGTGGCAGGCCGCGCATGCGCCTTCACCACTCGCAGGCCTATATAGGACGGCGTTCCATGCCCTCGGCATCAGTTGTCGGCGAGTCCAGCAGCTCCCCTGAGGATGGGGGACAGGTGTTCCGCCGAAATATTGGGTCAGTTTGACTTCAAAATCCGGCAGCAAACCCGAAGAAACTATGAAGAACTACTACGCCGGGAAAGCCTACGAAACTACAATATGGCATATATATCGAAAAAAATCTTCAGCCTCACGGTGTACTGCCCGGTGGTGGAATGGATAGCAGCGAGGCGGAGAAACTCGTGTCCAAAAAGCCTCTGGAGCGTCAGAGGTACTCGAGTTGTATTGACTTACCCAGAAGAGCAGGGCTTCATCTGGGTGAACCATTAGTTCCTTTATTACTCATAGTAAAGTGATGAAACGTTCGAACTTTCCTATTCCACCTCCCAAGGTGATCAAAACACATCCCAGTAAGAAGGCTCGGCTAACCAGTCCTAGCCAAATGATAAAAGGATGTTTCAGCAAATTTCAGGTAAGTATACGAAGAAACAAGCTGCTAGTGAAAATGGGATTTTAAAGGCGAGAACGTAGAACCCAGGATGTATAAAGGAAAGAGGGGAACTTTGGAAAAATAGAAAAGTATCAAAGATTATTTCTTGTCCTTTAAAATCCGTATGGAGTTTAATGAACTGGGCATCGTTGATTGAAACAACTAAATTCCAAGAAGGAACGAGATGAGAGGCTGCGGAATACTTGTGGGAGTCTGTCATAGAATCATAGCTACACAGCATCAGGAACTGAACAGGCAAACCAAAAGCGAGCTGCCTCAACTGTATTCAAGAAGGTGGAATTGATGTGCAAACAATAGTGAAAAGTGTAGGTGGTAACTCAATGAAAAGAGCCCATTCATGCTTACATTCAATGAACAACAAGAGCACATTCGGTTAGCAGCAGGAACTTAAAAATAATTATCGAGCAGTTTTATATGATAGTTGAACATAAATGTACAGGCTTTCGCATTTCTAAGAATACTACATTTGTCAAAATTAGTCGTTAATTCATTCGCATAGTTTATGTGGAATATCCTCGTATCTTCGTGGTATAGTGCCAGATTAGAGATTCGATTCCCGCTAAGGTCAATGATTTTTATTTGTCGCTGTTCAATTCTTCCCCTTATGGCAATGTTGTTGATGTGAAAAATGTCGAGTTGCAGCGTAGTTCTGAATCCACGTTAAACTATCGGTCCTTCTATAACTGGCTGGTTAATTCAGTTCATAGTTGTGCTAGTTAATGGACATTATATTACAACCGAGTTTCTCTTTCTTGAATGTCAAGGACACTTTGTCTTATCGATATGCCTGTCAAACAGTTGTTGATAAATATATAGATTTACGTCAGAAATTTTCACAATCAACAGTGTTTTTCAGACTTTGGAGACAATATAATGAATGCTGGAACTGAAGTCTCGACTAATAAAACAATCAAATGATGCAGATTTCATTTACTCCAAAGGTGGTAGCGAAAAATGGAAACACTGGGATTTGGACATGACTGTTACACGTTGTTGTTGTTGAGTTCTTCAGTCCGGAGACTGGTTTGATGCAACTCTCCACAATACCCTATCCTGAGCAAGCCTCTTCATCTCCAAATAAAAACGGCAACCTACATCTGTCTGAATCTGCTTACTGTATCCATCTCTTGGTCTTCCTCTGCGGTTTTTACCCCACACACTTCCCTCCAACGCTAAATTCACTCTTCCTTGATGTCTAAGAATGTGTCTTACCAATCTATCCCTTCTTTTCGTCAAGGTATGCCAGAAATTTCTTTTCTCCCCAATTCTGTTCAGTACCTCGTCATTAGTTACGCGATCCACCCACCTAATCTTCAGCATTCTTTTGTAGCACCACATTTCAAAAGCCTCAATCCTCTTCCTGTCCGCACTGTTTATCGTCTATGTTTCACTCTCATACAAGGTAACACTCCATACAAATGCCTTCAGAAAGGACTTCCTTAGGCTTAAATCAATATTAGATGTTAACAAATTTCTCTTTTTCAAGAACGCTTTTCTACCCATTGCCATTCTGCATTTTATATCCTCTGTACTGCGACCATCATTCGTTATTTTACTGCCCAAGTAACAAAAGTCATCTACCTCCTTTATTGCTTCGTTACCCAATCTAATTCCTTCAGCATCACCTGATTTTCTTACACTGCACTCCATTACCCTAGTTTTGCTCTTGTTAATCTTCATCTTATATGCACCTTTCAGCACACTGTCCATTCCGTTCAATTGCTCTTGCAGGTCATTTGCTGTATCTGACAGAATTACTATGTCGTCGGCAAATCGCAATGTTTTTAATTTTTCACCCTGAACTTTAATTCCTTCTCCAAATTTCTCCTTGCTTTCCTTTATAGCTTGCTCAATGTACAAATTGAATAACAATGGAGAAAGGCAACAACCCTGTCTTACTCCCTTTCCAACCACTGCATCCCTTTCATGCTCTTCAACTCTGACAACCGCTGTCTGGTTTTTGTACAAGTGGTAAATAACATTACGCTCCCTATATTTTACTCCTGCTTGCGTCTTATACATCTGGTATGGCGATGCTGTATCCCAATACGGTTAGTGAATTTAGTTTAAGATACCATGTTAGCGGAAAATCTAAATAATTGCAAGCGTTCTAAAATGTTCAAATGTTTGTAAAGCTTATACGAAAGACGACACAAACATCCATGCCCAAGGGGGGATTCGAACCCCCGACCGCGGACGGCCGCGCGCACCGTAACACGACGCTCCAGTACGCGCGGCTAATCCTCCGCGGCGCAAGCGTTCTATGAGTACTTAGTGAGAACGTATATAGAGGAAAAGTGCTCTTTCCCCCAACTATGTGCGCAAAACTAAACAGTGATAGACAGCGAAACAGCAATGTTTGTGAAAGTTATCACAGGAAATCTAATAGTTCTACAGTCCAGACATTTATGAATTTCATGAGGTAAAAACATTCGGCTGGACTTATAAATCACAATGAATTCGTCAAAAACCAATAGAATGGTAATGAACAGTTCGGAGGTGCAATTAATGGTGCAGCAAGTGGCAAATTTCAACATAGTTTTCACTATCTGAAATGGCTTTCCCACTTCATAAAGCAGGGAAGTAGATAAATAAAAAAATAATTTGAGTTTACATTACACATACATATTTAGATGAAGAAAATTTGTACATATATTTCAAAATACATGGAAAGGTAAATATTTTTGGGATGTGAATCAATCCACATCCTCGTATTGCGCTGTGGGTAGCGCGAAACTAACTGATATTCTTAATAGGAATATTCTTCAATGATGTTTCATTTTATCAACGTACGTTTTGGCCCACTTTACGTTACGGTAGTAACACTAAAAGAGGGCCTTTGCGATCGTCTTTTGACAGCTCGAAATTTAAATGAAAATAACGGCTTAACTATTCATCTGACACGAAAATTGAATAACCTAATTTGTAGAGGAGAAAATTCTCTACAACTTTGCTCCCTTTTTTTTCATATCTCGTAGCGTTTCAAAGATATTTGCAAAAATAACGGCGACTTTGGGATGTATGTCCGTAACGTGTTCCCTGTTTTTAAGACGAACCGTTCAACCGATCAGCACCAAATTTTACATACATGATTGTAGGCCGCCAGAGACCAGAACCTCCGTTTTGAAATTTTTCGGACAAAAAATACGGTAGTAAAAAAAAAAAAAAAGCCGTTTGTAATATAATTGTAATTGCAAACGAACCGTTCATCTGAGACGAAAATTGAGTAACCTAATTGGTAGGGGAGAACATTCTCTACAACTTAGCTTCCTTATGTTTTTTCATATCTCGTATCGTTTGAGACATATTTGCAAAAATAACGGAGATTTGACACCCTCCATTGAATTAACGAAAACCAGCCGTTCGGAGATGTCACGTGACATTCATCGGGTATTTGATGATTTTCTTATTGTAACTTACAAGGTGTCATTTCAAAGCAACGGCACACTGAGGAATTAACAAAAACACATCGTTCTTCGTACGATAAATGATAATCGAATGCCTACAAATGCCATATTAACATCAGTTAACAACGGCCACCAATAGTATCAGATTAAAGAACACTTGTTTTGAGTTATAGCCGTAGCGTAGTGGGCAAGGTGCTCGACTTTGACGTGAAAGGTCGGTGGTTTGAAACCTGCCACTACTTATTAATTTATTATTATTTAGTTTATTATTTTGGTCCAAAATGTTTGCAAAAACTTATAAAACTACAAATATAAAGTGGGCCGCAAAACGTGTCAGTGCGACTTTTTTCTCTACCAGTTTTCAATCAATTAATACAAGTCAGAATTTCAATCTGCATGCTTACCACAACTTCGTCGCTTTAGTACAGAAATATGTTCAGTATACTCCTGCTTTCTTTTGCAGAAAGATACCACGATAGGCGAAAGATCTGAGCGGTAATCCTCGAACTTCCCAATCTAAAGCTTTTACCATGTCTAGTGTTTCCTAGGAGAACTTTCAGGGAATTCCTGTGCTTCATTGTTATTGTCACTGTTTATATCTTGGCGATTCCTGACGTTATGGATCTATCGGAGCTGGATTAATGAGTGAAACTTTTGCAAGTCATATTTAACAGTATTCGCGATAATCGAGAAAACGTTTTGCAATTTCAACTGCCAACTGTTTAAACGGAAGACAAGGCTCACTATCCTTTTCCGCAATGGGTGAAAATTTTCTGACCACGTGAGTAATCGGTCCTGCACCCAAGACGACCGAAGCAGAAGAGCCGGTTGTGAATCCCAGTCCAGCACAATATTTTATGTTTTCATTTGAATTTATTTCGGAGCCCTGAAAACGCACACATATGCTAGATCCCTTACAAGAATCCAGTGTAGGCTGCGAGCAACAGGGAATAATTGGCAGAGTTCACTGCGCTCGTAGTTTAATATAATTTGAGAAGTTTGTTCGGTGAAGAAGCGTACCTTCATAGCCTAATTGGTTAAGGCGACCGCTAGCCTGAAGCGGGAAATCCTTGTTAGATTCTCGGGCCATCACAAAAGTTGAACTTTCCGTTGAATTCATTTAAATGCGCTGAAACGGCAATATCGACATTACGGTATTTACCTTGTACATCTATGGCTGCGAAAAGAGAGAAGAAAACAAAGTCCTAGCGTATTAAAAAAAAAAAAAAAAGTCTCAGAAAATGGCTCCAAATGCAGAGAAACCTTAACTACAAATTTAAATGTAGCAAGAATGTTGTTGACATAGAAAATCTGAAGAGATCGTCACAAAGTGTAAACTGAATAGGTGAAAATGACCAAGGAATTCGAGGAAAATGTGTTGTACGTATCTGAGAATGAAAATTCTAACAAGTGATTTCCAATCCAATACCAGCTGAAGATTGACTTGACATCAGGTTTCTTACAAAATTACAACAGCTGATGAGACCAATTAAAAGATGATGTAGGCCTTAGAATGCCAGGTGTATACAAGATACCGTGTGGGTGTTGACAGCTTCACATCGGACAGAAGTGCGTACTATTGAACAGTGTGTGATGTTCCTGGCCTATGGCCACTTCATATTTCTGGCCGCTGGCCGTTTCTTTGCTGACATCGTACGTGTCTTAAACGCGGAAGAGAGACAGAAGTGCAGCATATGTTGAAATGAGGGGTGGGGAGCAGTAGCATATGGCACAGTAGGTGCTGGTTCCCGTGGGAAAGCCCGCCTATGTTACTGGTGCTCTCCTCGCATTGGCTGCTGCATTTCACGTCACGTTATTTCTTTCGAAATTAGTTTTTTTCATTATATACTAAATATTAATTATTCAGAGCTGAGAATTTGTAATAAATATCTCTCAAGGACAGGCTAGATTTTGACAGTTTAAAAAAGTTTAAGGTGCCTTCTCTTATTGTAACAAGAGAAGAGCGATTTTGCAGAAGGCGCGCGACGGCCCTGTTTTGGCGCGAAATAGAGCGTCAGGTGCCCTCTCGCAACGCGCCGCAGTTTCAGTCTCGAGCTGACCGCTATACGCGCCGGTCATGAGTATAGATTTTTGTAATAGTGATAACAGTCGAAGTCTCAACATGAGCTATGGGCAGCATAGGCCGTGTCATATTAACAATAGTTGCTCATATTATATTATTTAATTAATAAATGGCATCCCTGAAAATTAAAAATCTCGCGAGTCGCTTCTTAAGCTTCCATCATACATAACTTATTTTAGCCTCTCTTGTATGCTGTAGAAGAACCTACGACCTGTGTGCTGTCTTCTGCGCTGGGGACACAACTATAGAAGACAACAGGTTAGTCAGAACTCTATGCTTTCCATAACGTTTTGGACAGCAACTACGGCACCTCGTGCGTACTGTAGGGCGGTACAAACGCACACTGCTACGCAACAGCATCCGCAAGGATGTGGAGGTTTTAGGGGACTTGTGGGAGGAAGCAGTACTAACTTCTCCGTCCGCAAATAAAACCCTAGGAAGTTTGTAAGTGCCGTGATGAACACGGAAGATTATTGAGTTTACGTTTTGCCGAGAAATCAGCAATTGCGAAACATGCTCTGGGAAATAAATATCGGATTGCGATCGGCGAGACATCAGTCATTACGAGTGCAGATACTTTCTGGGATAGTGTAATAAAAGAAGGAAGGAGGCTTAACGTCCCGCTCACGCTCGGATTTTTGTACGAGGATGGTGAAGGGTATTGGCCGTGCCCTTTCAAAGGAAACATCCCGGTACTTGCCCGGATTGATTTAGGGAAATCATGGAATATCTGAATCTGGACGACCGGATGTGGATTTGAACCACCGTCCTCCCGAATTCGAGTCCACTGTTTTACCACTGGGCCACTTCCCTCGGTACGTAATAAAATATGTAGGAAAACTCTTAATAAAAGTGATCAATCTTCGATCTTGACGCATGAAACCTGTTTATGATGATGATCACTTTCATTTTCTTATTTATAACACGATATATTGATGTAATAACTTCTTATGTTTTGTTTTGTATGCTGTGACACTGTATTTTACTACACCACACTTTATTTGTTATTGTTAACCTTTGCATACACAAATTTCGTCGTAATTTGGGGATGACTAAACCTTGTAACTTTGTTTACATTTGTATCCAAAGATAGTGTACATTCCTGAATGGTACTAATAATATCGGTAACATAGATTTCATCGTCTCTGACTCATGCAATTAGCATAAGCCATTCCCTCCAATTTTATTCATAGACTGTTCTCAACTTTTATGTCATGTTTGACTGACAGATTTGATCTAAGATGACCATAGTAATTTTTTACACTTTTAGTTATACTGACTCCTGTTTATCTCAGTTGGATGTATTTTATTTGATGCATTTTACCATTCTGTTTTAACACCTTGTAAGTATTTTAACTAAATGTTAAACTGACATGATTCTCTATTTTCAGTCTCTCTATATATTGCCGCGAGAGACCACGAACACTAACTGACGGCGTGGCGCAGGGGATAGCGTCACGGACTGCGGAGCAGAAGGTCGCCGGTTCAATCCCGCCCACCGGCAAAAATTTATTTCTTTGTAATTTACAATTCCAGAAGGTTCTACATCTTTCTTATGTTCACTTGTAAATTCTACTTGTTTCTTATGTTAACTGTTATTCTGATTTCTGGTAAATTCTGTCTGAGTATAAATAGCAGAGCACTCTGCCTGAGAGGCAGTCAGTGCTGCGTGTATGTTGAGTTCGTAATAAACGTGCTTTGAGTATAAGTGCTGTGTTTAGTTGCCTTCGAAGTCAACGCGGCGATATAATTTTGCTGATTACGTTTATTTTGTATTTTTTTGTATAGTTTATCCATGAAGATGGTCTATGACCGAAACTGGTAGATGTATAAGGTTTTTAATAAACAGCTGGTGGTTTTTAAAAAAATGCATTTTATGAGCTTAATAAAGACGGCGGCTTGCAGCTTGGGACCCAGCCATCGGACAATTGAACAGGGCGCGGCAATCCCCCGACAAAAACATTACCGTGATGCGAGCAGTAACGTCCCAGGAAACCCGAGCAACTAAATTATGACGGCGGCAACAATGATTCGACAGTCACCACTTGACAGTGATCGAGGAGATTTCGGCCGGAAGCAATAGACGCGGCTGGATGTCCGAGGGAATTTTATCGGTAAAACTGGCCTCGAAACTATGCAGTCATGTAAGATGGTTTTCAATTCTAATTTCTAAGAACATTTTCTCCTACGTTAACTCCGTAAAAGGGCATAAGTACTCCATCGAGTGACTCAGTGATCACACTAACGTTAACTAAATTCTGCTATATTTACCATTAGAACAATATCTGAGATAAGTGATTTTTCAACACGAGAAGTAGTCTATTACGCTTACTTTCACACACTTATGACGTACGGCATTGTTTTTTGGGGTAACTCGCCTGATGCAAAAAGGATATTTCTGGCTCAAAAACGGGCGGTTCGAGCAATATGTGGTGTAAGTTCGTGAACGTCATGTCGACCCCTTTTCAGTAGTCTGGGAATTTTTACTCTGGCGTCACAATACGTTTTTTTCTTTAATGTCGTTTGTTGTTAATAATATCAGCTTATTCCCACGAGTTAGTGGCTTTCACTCGGTGAATACTAGACAGAAGTCGAATCTGCATTTGCATCAGACCACCTTAACACTTGTGCAGAATGCGGTGCAATATTCTGCGGCATCCATTTTCAATAAGCTGCCACAAGAACTAAAGAAACTTAGCACTAATCCACACGCTTTCAAATCTAAATTGAAGAGTTACCTCATGGCTCACTCCTTTTATTCTGTCGAGGAACTCCTAGAGAAGTTAAACAATTAAGCTAATTCATTTTTTTCTTTATTGATTCTTTTCGCTTTGTCTTAAGATTGTCGTGTGCAAAGGACTACTTAAAAATTTTCTATTACCATTCTTGTGTAACAATTAATGTATTGACTTGTTCCATGACCATGGAGTCTCACTCCTCAATTGGGTCCTATGGAACAGAAAAACCAATAAATAAATAAATAAATAAGATGGCATAGAAACAGGATTAAAGTATTGTATTCCTTTTTCCGAATTGTTCACTACACTTCGATTCTCCTTCCAATCGAACATCAAATGTTATGTCACAGCATTACATGAAAGGACTAAATCAGTAAGGTGAAAAAGGGAGACTTGACCTGATGGGTTAGCTATACAATTGTACATAGTATAAAGGAAAGAAGTTACTCTTCCCAGCAGTCAATTCAAGATCACTCTGTTTTCGTGAAGGGTGCGTACCTCGTACTACTATGACACTTTTGTCAGATTAAGATGCAACTTTCAGTCACGTTGGATGCAACGTGTTACAATTTTTAGGCATACATGTAAGTTCTTACGTGCGACTCAACGGTTATTCAAACGATATTGTGAATGGTGATGCGGGGAGAGATAACCCCTAACGTGCAGGCTACCCAACAGACAGCCGTGCCGCGCAACCAGCGTCAGAGCAGGCGGTAGCCACAAACACACAATTATTTATAGGTGTCTGTTCTTTTCGGAGATGTCCGAAACAACAGACACTATTCGTTGACATTAACGGCCGTAACTTCACGAATTCGAAATATTTAAATATTTCGATCGTTTCAGGGAATTTAAATAAATCCAATAGCAAAGTTGAAAATTTGTGTTGGACCGGGATTCGATCCCCGATTTTTTGCTTTGTGCCAGTGGTCGCTCTATCCAATTAGACTATCCAAGCAAGTATCCCTTCCAAGCCAAATTCTCACCTTGTAGCACACTACGATTGCAGTGCTCCTGTCTATTTGATTACACTTGCTCGCAGCCTATAATGGATTACCGCAAGGGATAGGGCATATTAATGTGCCCACAATTAAATTCTCAATTTTCTGTTGGGGCATATATACAACTATTTATATGTTATCTGTTCTTTTCTGACATGCTGATTGGCCGTGGTCTTTCGCTCCGAGACAGGCCGAGTGCTACGACCTGTGTAAAGACTTTTTATTGCTGCCGACCTACGCATGCTCACTTTTCTACTTTTTCCCGACTCTATTGGATAGCGTTGACACGCATTGGACTTGTAATTTCTGCTTTCCGACGCACTTGTGTTGTGAGGTAACGGTTTGGACTACATGTTTTCATACTACTGCCCAAATTCCCTGTTAAACAAGTGAGGAGGATGCATTTGTGCCTTCAAGGAATGAAGCTTGTACTTTTCAGATAACTTTGAACTTTACTGGTGTTCGTCTAGTCTTTGTATGCGTTTCATGTGTGAATAAACTGTTTTGTGGAAAACGTTGTGTGGTATTAGTCACAATATAAGTGGCGCATCCGGTAGGGTAAAGAAAAGAGTGCGACAGTCACTGGAAGATATAGCAGTTGGCCCAGTATTACCTGTATTATTTGAAGATATATGCTGGCAATCCGCCGACCAGCAGAGAGAACGTGACACCAATTCCAGACCAGTCAACAGCAGTTTTTGGAAAAACTATTTGGACGTGGTCTTTTTTTTTTTTTCACCCACTCCCCTCTCGTTCCCGGCATTCGACAAGGAAACCGAAGACGGGGAAACATATGAACGGCGCCCGCTTCAACGCTTCGCAACTAACGAGATGAACGAAGAAGAAATACAGACTTTTTGTTTTTTTGCCATGGAACCGTTAAAATATGTGTGAGATTTTGGCTAAACTGCACACAGAAGATGCAGCTACACTGAAATTCAGACAAATAAGTATCATTGTGTCGACGTATTATATTCGTTGTTACCATGTACTGGCAGCATGTGGCGGTTATACTGGAGTCGTAGAAAACCAAGCCAAACATACGGACAGTGAGCAGCTGAGAAGATCACAGCCGAAAATATAAGATTGCCTCGCAGCACTCAAAGAAATCGTATACGGACGAAATAGGTGGCATCTAATATCGGCAGCCCCTGACGCCGTGTTCAGGCAAAACGCATTACAGATGCACAATGCACCCTTAGGCCAAGTACAAGAGATAGAACTACGAATTTGAAATTTCGACAGTAACAAAACGCCGTCTCGATTTTTGGGTTGACGGTGCAACGATTAAACCCCGGGACCCCATGTCGAAATTCAAAAATTCAAATTATTGTAGCACTTATGGGACTTAACTACGGGGTCATCAGTCCCTAAGCTTACAAACTACTTATGAACTACTTAAGACTAAGGACGGCACAAATATCCATGCCCGAGGGGGGATTCGAACCCCCCGACCGTAGTGGCCGTGCAGACCGTGACTGGAGCGCCTCAGTCCCCGCGGCCACCGCGGCCGGCACCCCATGTCGGATCGACGTCATATATCATAGACGAGCACGTCGCAGCCATACGCAACGACATGAGCTCAAACCAAAACAATAATACCGTCTTGCAGCTTGAACAGTTCCAGCCTACCGCATCAGGATGGACGCATCAACCACGAAGCGCGCCGCTACGTCTTCCTTCTTGACCGAGATGTTACGGGGACCACAACAGCGAGAACTGCCTTAGCATATGGGCCGTATGGTCTCACAGTTTATTGCTGTACAAAAATGCCCGTCCAATCATCGCAATTAGGTATCATGGCTAATGGTTATAAACCAGTTGAACACTAATTGACAAATGCTTCTAAAATATTGATTATTGTGAAGATTAATGGAAAAGCACTAGCTGATATCGGAGCAGTAGGCTCTTTTCTCAATTACACCTCCTACTATCGTCTTCACCAAGTAGGTTGTTTACTTACAAAAAACACTCAGCAGCTTTGTTGGGGCAATTCGTGGGAAAGGTAACATATACAATGAAGCGGAGTGTGCGCTGATATGAAACTTCCTGGCAGATTAAAATTGTGTGCCGGAAGCGGGACTCGAACCTGGGACCTTTGCCTTTCGCGGGCAAGCGCTCTACCGACTGAGCTATCCCAACACGACTCACGATGCCGCCTCACAACTTTACTTCCGCCAGTACCTCGCCTCCTACTTTCCAAACTTCACAGAAGCTCTCCTGCGACCCATGCAAGACTAGCACTCCTGGAAGAAAGGATATGGTGGAGAAATGGCTTACCCACAGCCTAAGGGATGTTTCCCGAATGAAACTTTTCACTCTGCAGCGGAATGTGCGTTGATATGAAACTTCCTGTCAGAGTAAAATTGTGTGCCGGAAGCAGGACTCGTACCTGGGACCTTTGCCTTTCGCGGGCAATCGCACTACCGACTGTGCTATCCCGACACGACTCACGATGCCGCCTCACAACGTTACTTCCGCCAGTACCTCGCCTCCTACTTTCCAAACTTCACAGAAGCTCTCCTGCGCAACATGCAAGACTAGCACTCCTGGAAGAAATGATACGGTGGAGACATGGCTGCAGAGTGAATATTTCATTCTGGAAACATCCCTTAGGCTGTGGCTAAGCCATGTCTCCACCATATCCTTTCTTCCAGGAGTGCTAGTCTTGCATGTTGCGCAGGAGAGCTGCTGTGAAGTTTGGAAAGTAGGAGGCGAGGTACGTGTGGAAGTAAAGTTGTGAGGTGGCATCGTGACTCTTGTCGGGATAGCTCAGTCGGTAGAGCGCTTTGTTGATGATGGCGGGGAAGAAGATATAGATTAAGTATCTTAGGACATTATTAATAATATTTTCAATTGTAACTTTATCTCATAATAAAGTAAGTTAATAAACATTTACTAAATCGAAAGTTTTAAAACATTTCGTCCGCTTCTGGGAGTTGGAATAATTGCAACGCGAAAATTGAAAATTTGTGTTGGACCGGGATTCGAAACAGGATTTCCCGTTTTGGGCCACTGGTCGCCTTAACTAGAGTTGGCTACTGAGTTGATGTTTCGACTCAGTCAATCAAGTCAGCGAACTGTTCGACTGAGTCGAAACTTGAATCGGCAGTGTTTCGAAACAACGGATCTTGTGATTCATGTATCAGACGTTCGGTACCGTTAACATGCGTTTTGCTGTTCGTCTGCCAGGGTGAGTTCGATACAGCGCCCAGGCGTGCAACGGGTTTGAAGTTGTTCCCCTAACGCGCCACGCGAAATCTTGAATTATGCTACCGGCACCCTTCAACTGAGATTTGAAAACTGGGATAACACCGAAAAAAGTTTTCAAGTCCTTCGGTGTTTTGAGGTAGTTTCGCGTAAACTAAGCGTTGTTTTGCACTGTTTCTACAGCTGTGCCAGGTGAACGCATCTTTTCGAAGCAAGGGCAAATAATTTCAGAGAGACGAAACCGTATTCGCAGTAAGATGTCAAGAATAAAATAACGTTTTTTAATTTTAATTTAAAGAAACTGTAACTGATTCTCTTTTATTTGAGTGACTGAAGATGAATCTGATTATTAGAATACCTATCTGGACACTGAAAAATTTTAGTTCAGTTTTGTGGTTTCATCACGTAAATTGTGAAATGTGTTTCCTTGTGTTAATACTTGTGGTATTATCTGTTGATTGCATTAAATATGTCTTAGGAACAAATCTTAAATATTTTGTTTATATTGATTGGTTAGAAAAGTTATTCATTTCTGGATGCACGTAGACATTTGAACTATGATATTTCGTGTTTTATTTAAACTTAATTATGGAATATTGAAGATTGGAAAAAGTTTCATGACTTTGGAATTTGAATATTACTATTTTGTGATTCCTTTGTTACAATATTTGTTTGTATGAAAATACGAGTAACTTAGGAAACTAAAACCATGTTGATATTCCATACATGTTTCGTATTTGCTGTATCGCCCTAATGCATCTTTCTCGGCTCACGTGAATCAGCATAGGTAGTGGGACGCAGGGCCGCGGCACGTCAAATGTTTCGACTGCCGAAGCAGTGAGTCGACTCACTAGACTCAGATGATCCGTATGTTTCGAACAGTGAAATGATCCGAACTGCCCATCACTAGCCTTAACCAATTTGGCTATACGCTGTGGCAGCCCCAGAATGGTTAGAGTGCCCGCACAACAGGCAGCCAAGGCGGGCTGCTTAGCTTTCCTTCGCAGGCGCTCACGCAGAAACAGTAACCAACTGCATAAGAGACGGCGCTGAACTGCGGCACTACTTTACGGTTAGATATGTGACAGTGCCCAGCCAATGACAGCGGAGTCACCTGGTGTAGCCATCCGCCGATGCCGGCTTCATAAGCGCACCGACCAAGTGTGGACAGCGAGTGCATACCCAGCTACCGGCCGTTCTACGCCGGATACAGCTTCAGCCCCACTCAGCGTAGACCGTAGTTTTCGTGTCGTAGTATTGTATTTTGGCCTAACGCCACTTGTAAATAGTAGTTGTTTCTGTGATGCTTTACTCTATTGTACATGTTTGGTTGTCCCCAAGTGACTGTTTTTTTTCTTTGCACTCACTGTGTTCGTTAGTTGTTGTACGCCCAGAAGGCTTTTTGTTTCAATAAATAGTTGATCAGTTGTTTTCTTTCCAGCAGATCGCAGCACGTTACAACGCTTCCCTTCCAACGCAAATTCCCAACTTACTGCACACTCGACTGTAGTGCCCCCTGCCCACTGCTCGCAGCTTATACTGTATTCCCGAGAGCCGCGGTGGAGTGGCCGAGCAGTCTAAGGCGCCTTGCTGCGGAACGCGCGGTTGCTCGCCGTCGGAGACTCGATCCCTCCCTGGAGCATAGGTGTATGTGTTTGTCCTTAGGTTACTTTACCATAGTTTAAGCAGTTTGTAAGCTACGGACTGATGACGACGCAGTTTGGTCCGATAGATTTACAAACATTAGAACATCATTCCCGAGAGGAACCGAATGTGTGAGTGGGTCCGCAATGAAACTGCAATTTCCTGTTGTGTGCATATTTACTATTATTAATATGGTGTCTGTTTCTTTCGGAAATGTACATAAATTATAGGCTTACGAAATCCAAGAATTTCATTTTTATCATAAATTTGTCTTTAGTTCATTCGTATAATTTATGTGGAACATCACGTTCTTGGTGCGGCTCAGTATCATGCCGGCGCGGTGGCCCAGTGCTTGCGGTAATAGCACTGATTAATCCATCTGATAAAAACTGAACCCACAACTCAACTATGACCAAAAACGAACACAGGACCGCAACGGACCGAATACAGCATTAGTAGTGAGTTTCTTGATGCTGTCGCGTCGTTCAAATATCTAGGCGTAACATTGCAGAGCGATATGAAATGGAACGAGCATGTAAGGACAGTTGTGAGTAAGACGGACAGTCGACTTCGGTTTATTTGGAGAATTTTGGGAAGATGTACTTCACCTTTAAAGGAGACCGCGTATAAAACGCTTGTACGACCACGTCTTGAGTATTGCTCAAGTGTTTGGGACCCGCAGCAGATCAGTTTAAAGGAAGACATAGAGGCGGTTCAGAGGCGAGCAGCTAGATTTGTTACCGGTAGATTCGACCAACGCGCGAGTGTCACGGAAATGCTCCGGCAACTCAATTGGGCATCGCTGGAAGAAAGACGACGTTCTTTTCGTGAATTTCTGTTAAGTAAATTTAGAGGGCCGGAATTTGAAGCTGAGTGTAGTACGATCTTGCTGCCGCCTACTTACATTTCGAGTAAAGATCACAAAGACAAGATAAGAGAAATTAGGGCTCGTACGGAGGCATATAGGCATTAATTTTTTCCTCGTTCAATTTGGGAGTGGAATAGGAAAGAAAATGCCTAGTAGTGGTACAGTGTACCCTCCGCCACGAACCTTACGATGAATTGCGGAGTATGTATGTAGATGTAGATGTATCCCCCAAAAAGTGGTATAGTGCCAGATTAGAGATTTAAAGGTTCACTGACTCGATTCCCTCTAAGTCCTACGATTTTTATCTGTCACTGTTCACTTCTCACCCGTCTGTTCCTGATGTGAAAAAATGTCGAGTTATATCGTGTTTCTGAATCCAAGATCAACTGTATTCCCCCTATAACAGGCTGTCAGTTCCTAGTTGTGCTAGTTAATGGACATTACATTACAACCGTGTTTTCTTTATTGAATGTCGTGGATGCTTCGTCTTATCAGTGTGCCTTTCAAACAGTTGTTGATAAATGTAACGATCTACGCCAGGACTCCACACCATCAACAATGTTTTCAGACTTTTAAGACAGTTGGAAGTGCAGTCTGGAGTGACATAAGACTCAACTGATGCAAATTTCATTTAATGCGGAACTGGCGGCGAAAAATACAAACATTGGGACTTGCGCGTGCCTGTTACACAAGAAATGAAATTAATTTTTTTTTTGGTATGGTGATACTGGTTACTAGTACGGCTAGTGCCTTTTGGTCCCGATTGTATGTTAGCGGAAAGTCTGAAAAATTACATCCATTGTGTGAGTATTTGTTGAGAAGTTATAGAGAAGAAAATGCGCTCTTTCTCCGAGGAATACGAGAAACACTAAACTCTAACAGACAACGAAACAGCAATGTTTGTGAAAGTTTCCACAGCAAATATAATAGTTCTACAGTCCACACGTTTACAAAATTTCATCACGTGAAATCTGAAATCGCAATAAATTGTTCAAAACCTATGGAAGAGGAAATGAACTGTACGGATCTTAAATTAATGGTACAGCAAGGAACAAATTTCAGAGGATCACTACGTGAAATTGATTTCCCATTACATCAAACCATGAACTAGACAAATAAAGAATAATGTGATCTTAGATTACATATGCATATTAGGATATAGATGAAGAAATTTTGTAAATATAATTAAAAAAAGTAAATATTTTTGGGGTGTGAATCAGTCCACATCCTCTTAGTCCACTGATGGTAACGTTCAACTAACTGGTATTCTTAATATGCATATTCTTCAATATGTTTTTTTTTAATGACATCATCTAATTTAATATTCACAGAATATATGACATCAACTGCGATTGGGCAAAGCTGAAAATGTGTACGCAGCCGGGATTCGAACTCGGGCCTCCTGCATTCTAGGCAGTTGCGCTGACCCCTACACCACTGAGGACACAGTGATCACCGCACCTGCAAGGACTACCTAAGCACGCCTCCCGTCAGATACAAATTCCCAGTTTCGCCCCAGCTTTGCCCAATCGCAGTTGATGTCATATATTCTGTGAATATTAAATAATAACAACTGCAGGATCAGAAGAGACGTCTGTTCTTTTGGAGCAGACGCCACATGTATATACATCATCTAATTCCCTAAAAGTTTTCACTCAATTAAATTTGTAGTTGTATCACACCTCCATGACTCTTGTGCAGAAAAGTGTTTGGTATTCTCCTACATTCCTTTACAGTAAGGTTCCACGAGAGGTGCAAGAACTTTGTGGTAATCCTCGCACTTCCCAATCTAAATATATTACTATGTTTCGTTGTTCCTAGGAGAAATTTCAGCCAATTCCTGTGTTTCATTGCTATTTCCACTGTTTATATCTTGTCTTTTACTGACTGTTGAAGATTTAACGGAGCTGGAAGAAGGAGTAAAAAGTCTCCAATTCACATTTCAACATTATTCACGACACCTGCGAAAAAGGTTCAAGACTTACATTGTAAGTGCATATTACAGAAAGCTTTTAAAGCCCACAGTATTCATAAATTTTAGAACTGACAATTGCTTTAAAGGAGAGCCGTGGCCTCTATCCTTTCACGGGAGGAATGTGTCTCATTTTTCTGACAGTAGGATGAATTGGTCCCTCGGCCATGGCGATCGCTGGGTCGTTGAATTTATTTCAGTGCCCTGAAAAGGTCGAAATATTTGAATATTTGGAATTCATATATTTACGGCCGCCAATATCAACCAGTTGTGTCTGTTCTTTCGGGCGGTAAAGAACAGACTTCATATTAATAATTCTATACATGCCCCGAACAAGCAACTGGCCATTGATGAGCAGATGCACACCAACGCTCGATCCCTTGCGGAAATCCATATAGGCTGTGATCAAGGGGAAGTAATTGGCACTGTTCAATGCGATCGTAGTGTGCTATAAGTTGAGAATTTGCGCAGGAGGGAAAGCGTGCCTCAATGGCCTAATTGGTTAACCCTAGAACGGTCGGCTGAAAAATAGTTTCAGCAACGGTCGGGCTGGGTCTATGGGACCCAACAATTAAAACGCTTATGACAAGTGCCAAAACAGTGTATTTACATCAAATGACGAGTTTTTATATTGTTTAGGTCCTACCAAATGCTGTAGGGACATTATTTCAATGTTCTGAATTTCACAATTGCTGTAAAATAAAAATAAAAAGTAGAAAATATACTTCTTTGTAGTAATAAGATAAGCACACTGGAAGTACAAGTAAATTGGATTGAAATACAAATATAAATGAGAATAATTTGTAGAACTTAGAAGCAGACTTGTTGAAGTTTTGTTATATAAATCGAAATTTTGAATATAATGAATAGTTTGTGTGATATCGTCGTCTAAAATCGTCACTTTTCGTAACAGGCGACACAAACCATTTCTGCATGCACCAAGCACAACTATATTTTGCAAATTTTGCAGACGTATTTAGTTTTGCTGTCCTTGCACTTATAGCGTCTTCCCATTCATCCCCACTTATTTCACTATAGCTATCATGATCACTGTTTATTTCGAAGTCTGGGTCCGCGTTAGAATCGTCAATTTCATTATCATCATCGGATAAAATGTTTAAAATTTGACAGTATGAAACACTTTCTCTTGAAATTTTACATTTTAAATTATTGACATCGGAAATAGTTCACAAAGTCATTTGAAACTGGATGAAACACCAAATAAAAATAGACCCGGACTGGTAGAAATCAATAACGTAAACGGTCGGGCTGGGTCTGACAGACCCTCCCGCTTTTTGGAGAACTGCCGAACATTGTCTAAACAATTTAAAACCTTATTCATGATGTTAGCGCTTTCTCTTGCATGTTTCATGAAGCTAGCAGAGCGCTCGAGTCAGAATAGCCACTATAAGCATATAAATTCAATGAAATAGAAACTAGTGGGTCTCACAGACCCAGCCTGACCGTTCTAGGGTTAAGGCGACCGCTGACCCCAGTAGCAAATCCTGGTTAGACTCTCGGTCCATCACAATTTTTCAACTTTGCCGTTGAATTTATTTCAATAGCCTGAAACGGTATTAACGTATACATCTCGCACATCTGCGGCTGCGAAAAGAGAAAATAAAATAAAGTCCCACCGTGTATCAACAGTCGTAATAGAAACTGGCTCCAAACGCAGAGAGACCTTAATTACAAATTTAAACGTAGCCAGAACGTTGTTGACAAAGAAAAACTGGAGAGGAGCTCAACAAGTGTAAACAGAATAGGTGAAAAGACGTCCAAGGAATTCGAGGAGAAATTGGTTGTACGTTTCTGGAAATTAAAATTCTAAGAAGTGATTTCTAATGCACGGTGTGTTACAGCATTCTGACTTGAACGTCAGGCCTCCTTCAAAGTTACGACAGCTGATGAAACCTGTGAATGATGAAGTAGGCCTTAGAACGTCAGGTGTATACAACAACACGTGTGGGTGTTTTGAGTTTTACATCGGACAGACAACGCGTACTATTGAGTAGTGCTTTGATGAACACTAAAGATATTTCCGTTTACTTTATCTCGAGAAATAAGCAACTGCGGAGTATGCTCTGGGAAAGAAATATCGCGTTGCTTTCGACGACACATCAGTTATTACAAATACTTTCTGGGATAGTGTAGTAAAAGAAGGAATCAAGTTCAAGGTTGTTTCTCCCGTTGACCTCGTAGTCATTAGAGATGGAGGTCACGCTCGGATTTTTCGAGAACTATGGAGAAGGATATTCCGTGTAACCTTTCAACGGAACCATTCCGGCAATTTCCTGGAGTGATTTAGGAAAATCTCGGAAAATCTAAATGTGAACGGCGGAATGAGGATTTGAACCACAGTCCTTCCTAATTCGAGTCCAGTGTGTTACCACAGCGCCACCTCACTCGGTACGTAATGAAAGACGCAATCGAAATTAAAACGTGTGGAAAACTCTTAATAAAGACGGTGCCCTATAACTAATCACAGTATGGGATCCAGACATCTGACGGTTGAAGCGGGCGCGGCAGGCACGTGACCAAACCATTACCATATATGGTGATGGCGCAAGTACCAATGACGTCACAGGAAACCGCGCAGCTATATAAGGACGGCGGCAACAATGGTCCGACAGTAACCATTTGACAATGGACGAAGAGATCTCGGCCGAAAGCGCGTGGGTTTCAAACAACTAGACGGGGCTGAACGCCCGAGAGAGTTTTATCAGTAAAACTCGCCGCGAAACTATTCATTCACTCAAGAAGGTTTTATTTCTAATTTCTAAGAACGTTTTCTCCTACGTTAACTCCCAAAAAGGATAAAAATGCTTCATAGAGTCACTCAGTCATCACACTGACGCTCACACTGAGGATGGCTTACAGAGAGAGAGAGTTAAATTATTGTAGTCATTTCACTGAATGTTTCACTATACATCGATTTCTCCTTCCAATGGAAGATCAAAATATATAAGACATAGCAGTATATGAAAGAATGGAGACATGACCTAATGGGTTACATTACTGACCTATAAACATCATTGCAATGCCACAAGGGAGAAAGTCTCAGCGAGAAACATCATCAGGAAATTAACTAAGGGATCCTGGGGTGCAAACCCAAAAGTCCTGAGAACCTCAGCCCTTGCTCATAGTGTATCAGCTGCGGAATACGCCGCTCCAGTATGGAGTTCGTCAACACACGCGACAAAAGTTGACATCGCGGTGAATGAAATGGCACGGATTGTGACTGGGTGCCTGAAACCAACACCAGATGTACTTAATTAGGGGATCGCACCGCCCAACATACGACGTGACATTGCTGCCGAAGCTGACAAAACGAAGCAAGAAAAGGACATGCGTCACCCTTTATATGGACACCAGCCTGCTGACCGACGGCTTCGTTCGAGGAAGAGCTTCCTGTCATGTACCCGAGCACTGGAAGGGTCGGCCGCAGAAAACCGTATTGCAAGGTGGGAAATGGATTTGAGAAGCCCCCATAAAGCAGCAAAAAGAAGAACTGGCACCTGGTGGAGACCTGCCATACACAGTCTGGAGAACCCTGAACCGTATGAGGGTAGAAGTGCCAAAGTGCAAGACAAACATGCAGCGATGGGGCTTCCTAAAAGATAATGAGAACACTCTGTATCTTTATGGTGCTATACAGGATCCTCAACACCTGCTTATCTGTCCATATTTAGAAAAGTCCTGTACAATGGAAGACTTATGGGAGGCTAACGACAAAGCCATATCGGCTGCTAATTTCTGGAAGTTAGAAGTCTAGTTCCGGACACGGAAAGTAAGTAAGTATGGGTTACATACGCGATTATACATGGCGTAATCGAAAGAAGTTACTACTATTTCTCCAACGATCAATTCAAGATCATTCTCACAATGAAGCAACCCTCATTCCGGTTTTTATGAAGAGTGTGAACCATGTAGGCCAATGACACTAGTGTCAGATTGTTATGCAAATTGAATCATATTGAATGCTACCTTTTACGAAATATAAGAGTACCTCGAAGTGCTTACGGGGAATCAAAGGATATTCAAACGACGACGCTGTGAAACTGTTATGCCGGGAGAGAGTACCCCTGCAGAGCAGGCTACCCAGCTAACGCCCGTGCCGAGCGGGCCGCAGAAGAGCAGGCGCCAAGCCACAAAGAACCGAACCGACAGGGAGTGTCAGAGTGAATACTAAGTGCTCTGTATTTTATAAATGTCACCGTCTACTGGCCACACAGCAAGGATCCTTATGCCGACTGCAGACTGGCCGTAGTCAGCTAGATAACGAGTTTGTACCGATGCACATACCAGCCTTTCGCGCCGAGACATGCCGAGTGCTACGAACTGCACAAGGACTGTTTATTGCTGCCGATCTACCCCAGTCTAGTTAGATTAGATTAATACTTGTTCCATAGATCACATATACGACATTTCGTAATGATGTGGAACGTGTCAGTTTAGTAACTGTTGTCTATACTTGACAATCAATATTTTAAGGATTTTTATTTATTTATTTTTTTAAGTTTTATCTAAAAATTCATCTACATTGTAGAAGGAGTTGCCATTCAGAAATTCCTTTAATTTCTTTTTAAATACTAGTTGGCTATCTGTCAGACTTTTGATGCTACTTGGTAAGTGACCAAAGACTTTTGTGGCAGCATAATTCACCCCTTTCTGAGCCAAAGTTAGATTTAACCTTGAATAGTGAATATCATCCTTTCTCCTAGTGTCGTAGCTATGCACACTGCTGTTACTTTTGAATTGGGACGGATTGTTAATAACAAATTTCATGAGTGAATATACATATTGTGAAGCTACAGTGAGTATCCCTAGATCCCTAAATAAATGTCTGCAGGATGCTCTTGGGTGGGCTCCAGCAATTATTCTGATTAAACGCTTTTTTGCAATGAATACTTTTTTACTCAAAGTTGAATTACCCCAGAATATGATCCCATATGAAAGCAGTGAATGAAAATAGGCGTAGTAAGTTAATTTACTGAGATTTATATCATCAAATTTTGCAATGACTCTGATAGCATAAGTAGCTGAACTCAGACGTTTCAGGAGATCTTCAATATGTTTCTTCCAATTCAGTCCCACGTCAATTCAAACACCTAAAAATTTTGAATATTCTACCTTAGTAGTGTTCTACTAATCGCCGACTTTCTTGGATAGTGTTGGCTCGAACTTCTAAGATCTGCCTGCCCCCAGACTTGAGTTTTGGGGTAACTGTTTGGGCCACGTGTTTTCATGCCTCTGCCCAAATTCCCTGTTGCAGAGTGAAGTTCATTCTTTTGTTCCTTCAAGGATTGACCCTTTTACATTTCAGTTAACTTTGAACTATACTAGCATTCGTCGAGATTCTATATTTGCTTTCTGTGTTAATAAACTGTGTTATGGAAAAATTTGGACAGTATTAGTCACAATACAATTGGCGCAGCCGGTATGATACGAGGCGCGTCCAGAAAATAGGTTCCGTTTCAATTTATCTCCGCTGCAACGCTGCGATTGCAGTTCCGCACATGCGCTGTAGACGATGTGTATCAAGGAGAAGAACGTGCGCCATTTGGAGATCGCTGTCAGTTACGTACGCTTTGTTGTGCTTATTTGAAATGTCGGCGTTGATTGAAAATCCCGCCGCCTGTGAAATCAGGTCGGTGATTCGGTTTCTGAATGCGAGGAAAGTGAAACCAAGTGAAATTTATCGGCAAATTTGCGATGTTTACGGACCAAATGCGATGAGTGATTCGATGGTGAGAAGATGGGTCCGACAGTTCAATGTCGGGCGTAGTATGTGCACGATGAAGAACGAAGTGGGCGTCCACCTTTGGTTACAGAAGAACTGGTTCACGCGATGGATAACAAGATCCAGGAAAACCGTAGGCTTACAATTAGTGCTCTCGCTATGGACTTCCCCCAATGGCGACGAGCTGAAAGCTGTTTCCAACTGGTTGAAGACACAGGCGGCAGATTTCTATGAAGAAGGTATACAGAACCTGGTGCCACGCTATGACAAATGCCTGCAAAATTTCGACAGTTATGTGGAAAAGTAGTTTAAGACTTGTAGAATTTTGTGCAAAAAAAAATTCTTCTGTATCTGTGTACAAATTCATTTTATTACCAAACAGAACTTAATTTCTGGACGCGCCTCGTAAAAAGAGTAAGAGCGTCATGGAGACATTGGAAGGTGCAGAAGTTAGCCCACCATTACACGTTTCCTTGGGGGGTGTATTCAAACAATTCAGCGACCAGTAGAGAGAATTATGCAACCAATTACAGGCCAGTGAACAGCAGCTTCTGGAAAAACTACTTGGGATGGGGTGTTTTTTCTTCACCGTCGTCGTTCCTGGCATGCGACGAAAAAACTGAACGCTGAGAGACATATGAATACGCCTGCGACAACACTTCGTAATTCACAAGGTGACCGAAGAAGAACAACAACATTCTTGTTTTTGTCATGGAACCGTTTAAATATGTATGAGCTTTTGGCAAATTAGCACCCAGACGATCCATATATCGACGTATTATACTCGCCGTTAGCATGTACTGCCAGCAAGAGTCGATATTTACCAAAGTCGTAAAAAAAAAAAAAAAAAAAAAAAAAAAAAAAAAAAAAAAAAAAAAAAAACACACACACACAGGCAAAACGTACGGATAGTCCGCAGCTCAGTTAAAATTCCTTAGCCGAAAGTGTTAAGTTAGTCACGCAGCTTTCAAACGAATGGCATGCCTGATGCCAGATTCAGGCAAGACGCATTACGGAAGCAAAATCCATCATTAGACAAATTACTAGAAAGAGCTTGGAAGTATTTTCTCCAAGGACAACACCATCCGGCAAGAAATCCTCAACAGGACACAATAAGCATCAAATTTCTACGTGCAAGTTCGGAATCTACTCTGGGACAAAAAAGTACCCCAGGCAGCAAAGTTAACTTTGTATAACACTTACTTCACTCCAATCCTTATATATGGCATGGAAACATGTACAGTGTTAAAAAAGGATTACAGCAGAATCCAAGCAACAGAAATGAGGTTTATCAGGACTATGAATCAAAGTACCAGGAGAGACAAGATCAGAAATGAGGTACACAGGGAAACAGCTGGTATCAGGGTCCCTATTGCGAACATCTTGGGGAAACGAAGACTGCAGTGGTATGGCCTTGTAATGAGAATGGATAGCACAAGAACAGCTAAAAAATACTTCAGAATGGAAGTGGGAGGAAGAAGACCGAGAGGAAGGCCAAGGAGACGATGGATAGATGCAGTTAAATCAGACATAGAGAAGAACGGTTTTAACTGGGATGATGTCCACGACCAAATGTTATATCAAGATCGGATGAGATGGAGAGCGCTTGTTAGCCACACCCGGGAGACTGGAGATGGAAAATGATGATGACTAGAAATAGCTTACGATTTTGAAGAATCCACAGTAGAAAACTGCCGCCTTGAGTCTTGAGCTGACGTTGCAACGAGCAAAACTCGGGACCACCAAGACAGACCGGCGTCATACAACGTAGAAGAGGACGTCACAGCCATCCGCGGCGACATGCCCCGCAATCCAAAACAACAACACCGCCTTGCAGCTCGACCAGCCAGAAGCAACGACCCGCTTCAGGCTATACGCGCCCACCACGACGCGCGCCGTTACGTCCTCCATCTTGTCTGAGATATTACACGAACGAGATGACTGCCCTGACAGGTGGGCCGCTTGGTCACCCCGTTTACTGCACGGTTATTTCAGCTTTATATATATACATGTGGCGTCTGTTCCGAAAAGAACAGACGTCACTTCTGATCCTGCAGTTGTTATTATTTAATATTCACAGAATACATGACATCAACTGCGATTGGGCAAAGCTGAAAATGTGTACCCAGCCGGGATTCGAACCCGGGCATCCTGCTTTCTAGGCAGTTGCGCTGACCCCTACACCACTGGGGACACAGTGATCACCACACCTGCAAGGACTACCTAAGCACGCCTCCAGTCAGATACAAATTCCCAGCTTCGCCCTGCCCACAGTACTCAAACTCGTAGTTATTAAACTAATTCCCGTAAGAGTAAGGGCTTCAAACTTGCCCATCCCTCCCCACTAACGATAGGATCATTGCCCGTCACCGGCATATTATATATATACATGTGGCGTCTGTTCCGAAAGAACAGACGTCACTTCTGATACTGCAGTTGTTATTATTTAATATTCACAGAATATATGACATCAACTGCGATTGGGCAAAGCTGAAAATGTGTACCCAGCCGGGATTCAAACCCGGGTCTCTTTTTTCAGCTTTGCCCAATCGCAGTTGATGTCATATATTCTGTGAATATTTCAGCTTTGTCTGTAGAAAAAAGCTTATCCAGTCATCGCAATTACTGTCTCGCTCCCCATACAATGAAACGCCAATGTGTATATACCAGTTGCAACCTACTTTGACAATTGCGTCTTAAATATTGATTATTGTGGAGAATAATGGAAAAGCAGTAGAGAAACAAGCTGATATTGGAGCAACAACCTTTTTTACTCAACTATGTCTCCTATAAAATTGTAAGATCTCCAGTACTATAGCCTACAACAAAGAGGTTGTTTACTTCTTCAGGAAACTGCTGCTGCTGAGTCCCGCTGAATACTGGTGCAAGATGGAAGTACCGCGTCCTATATAGGCGTCGGTCGCGTGCACGGCGCATGCGCCGACCGTCACAGTTGCTACCTCCTAGACATAAAGCTCTGTATAGGGAAAGTATGGCCATCCTTTTCCGCGCCACTTGCCACCGTCTGCAGCTCGTGATTGGCTGAAATAGAGTCACGTGGTTCTTTTCGCCATCTTGGTCCTATACGTTGCTTGGCTGCCATGAGAAGTCTTATGAATATTCGTATGTTTGGATTTGAATAATGCCACTGTGTTGTACTTTTCGGTGTTCTTAAGAAACGAAGAAGGGAGGGAAACATTATAGTACTTCCATTAGATATCAGAAATCCAGGAAGATGAACAGTCTGACTGATGAATGTCAGAAGAAAATGTCGTGAGGTTAAGATATTCACGCGTCGTTGGTTTTATCTCCAGGCAGTTGCCGAAAACACCCAAATTTTGGACATATTTGTGATTGATCTAGATTCTCGTTTAGATACGAAAGTAATATATAATACCGGAAGCAAGCTTTTCTCGTTCATTTTCATGTGTTAAGTGTATCATTACAGTTAACAAAGAATTGAAACAAGACAAATATTAGATGTTGAAATGCAATTGGCGTTATAAAGGCACCTTTGATTTCTCTTTTTGCTAAAAGTCATGTAGTCGGTATCTCCTTCTCATTTTTCGTAGTTCATCTAAGGTATAAGAACACAATACGCAAGAAAATACTCATCAATCCATAATCTCAATTGCTTTATTAATCTATAGTATGCTCCGATGACGACATGTTCGCGGTCTATTCGAATATTTGTCTATGGCACAGGTCAACCTGAATTTATAGGCGAACTCTTTAAATCTGGAACCACAACCAAACAGCTTTCTTAAAATCGGGCGATAAGTATTTCGTAAAGCCGCTAGGTCCGCATGGACAGACTACGCGAAGTTCCCGCATCTGTCAGTCGGATACAACACCCTGTATCTCGAGAATGAAAAGAGTTATCGTTCTGCTCTCAGACTTAAATAAAATTTCGATATCTTACCTACATTTCGTCCCCAGCAATGTATGTGCTAAAATCAACCATACAAAAATTCTACGCAATGCGATTTTTCCTCTGCAAACTCTTCAAAATTTTTCGCAGTAGTTTACTTAATTTGACGTAGCACGGAAACTATAAGTAATAATGAATAAAAAAATAGATCATTATCGAGCGAATATATCACACTATAACATGTGAAAAAATTAATTTTTTTCATTTAATAGTTTTCTCAAAATCGTTTGATAAGTATTGTTAAGCGCTGGTAACGTTGTAGCGGTCGGTGCGTAAGAGCCGGCCGCGGTGGCCGAGGGGACTGAGGCGCTCCAGTCACGGTCTGCACGGCCACTACGGTCGGGGGTTCGAATCCCCCCTCGGGCATGGATAATTGTGTCGTCCTTAGTCTTAGCTAGTTCATAAGTAGTTTGTAAGCTTAGGGACTGATGACCCCGTAGTTAAGTCCCATAAGTTCTACAAACATTTTGAACATTTGGCGCGTAAGAAGCAGCGGAATAGGCCCAGCATGGCTGCCGCTGGCAGGCTGGCCATACTTTCCCTATACACAGCTTTACCTAGACAGGGGTGGTGGCGCCGCCCCTAGCGGAACAGGCCACAACGATATATCAACACCTTATATTAATCAGTCCCAGGTGCTGGAATTCGGGTCGAAAATGCAATTTGATATTATTTAATAATGGATTCCATGTTCTACTAAGAGGAAACCCCATGTCTCTATTTATTAGATTGTCCGTCACCCTGATTTCAACGGCTTCTCTGTAAACACTGTTCCAGAAACCGGATGTATTGGTTACAATGCGGGTTTCATCATACATCATCTTGTGTCCTTCAGTTAAACAGTGTTCTGCTACCGCCGATTTATCCGGCTGCAATAGTCTCGTGTGGCGGCAATGTTCCACGCATCTATCATGTACAGTTCGAAGCGTACGGCCGATCTATGCCTTGGCGCACCCACACGGTATTTTGTAAACACCGGGTTTCTTGAGTCCTAGGTCATCTTTGACGGAGCCGAGCAATGCCCTAATCTTGGACGGCGGACGGAAAACAGTCTTTATGTTAAAACTTTTTAATAGTCTTCCAATTTTAAAAGAAACGCCCCCGGCGTAAGGATTGTAGGCTAGAGCCCTATAGCACTTTTGGAGATGGTCCAAACTGCATAGCACGGCGAATCTGTGTTTCAGAGTAGCCATTTTCCGTAAAAACAGTAGTCAGATGTTCCAGTTCCGATGGTAAACTGTCTGCATCTGAAATGGCACATGCTCTGCGTACCAGAGTTCTAAGGACGCCGTTTCGTTGGTATGGTGGATGGCAACTACTGGCATGCAAATACCTGTCAGTATGTGTCGGCTTTCGGTGAACACTATGTCCAATGGTGCCATCATCTTTTTCGTAAACCATTACATCCAAAAATGGAGGTTTACCGTCACTTTCGACCTCCATAGAAAATTTGATGTTTGGGTGAAGGCAATTAAAATGATCCAAAAATCGATTGAGCTTATCACGTCCATGAGGCCAGATGAAAAAGGTGTCGTCAACGTATCTCCAAAAACACGTTGGTTGCAACGCTGAAGTTCTCAGCGCCCTGTCCTCTAAGTCCTCCATAAATAAATTGGCGAATATGGGTGATAAAGGGCTGCCCATAGCCACTCCGTCCTTTTGCTCAAAGAAGTTGCCACCAAAAGAAAAATACGTGGACGTCAGTACATGACGACAGAGCTTCACCACCTCTTCATCCAGTTTTTCACTAATTAAACTCAAGGACTCTTCCAGTGGTACCTGTGTAAAGAGGGATACCACGTCAAAGCTGACGAATATATCCGAAGGACCCAACTTCAAAGACTTCAAGCGTCTAATAAAATCCATAGAATTGGAGATGTGGTGTTCACACTTGCCGACTTATTGGCCGAGAATAGACGCCAAATGCTTCGCCATAGGGTATGTGGGTGCACCCAAATTAGAGACTATAGGGCGTAACGGTACCCCTTCCTTGTGTACTTTCGGAAGACCGTACAACCTAGGAGGAACAGCAGCACCGGGATGAAGCTTGTTGCGCAGTTCTTCTGACAATGTGCTCGTTTTCAACAGTGAAAGAGTCTTGCGCTTAATCCTCTCAGTGGGATCACTCTGTAATGTTACGTACGCTGGATCGTTGAGTAGGTCATCAATTTTAAGGACGTAATCATCCCTTGTCAAAACAACTGTAGCGTTCCCCTTATCTGCTGGTAAAACTATAACTTCATCATCATTCCTAAGGGAGTGAATAGCTGCTCTCTCAGCAGAAGAGATGTTATCCCGTGGTAGCCGAGCCCAACGCAAAGTGTGGGACACTTCCTGTCTTATTTGTTCCGCCTTATCCTCAGGGAGGCTGTGCACAGCTTGTTCTACAGAGCAAATAATGTCTCTAACCGGAAGATTCCTTGGCGTGGGAGCAAAGTTTAAGCCTTTCCCCAGTACAATCACAGTTGGCCCATCCAAATCCTTGTTTGAAAGATTGATAACACTGCGCCTAGGCGTATCTCCTGACGATCTGGACCGAGAAAGAAGTCGTTCAAATTTAGAGGACTGTCTGGTAACAGCGCTCCGACGTTCCCAGTCCGATAGTGCCCAAGTGGAACAATCAACCCACTCCCAAACATCAGTAGAAAGCTTCGATGACAAGTCCAGATGGAAGTAAAATAAATCTTTGGAAATAATATCCAGCTGTCTACGGGTAAAACGAATCCGTTCTCTAATCAGTGCTCGACTGGCACGCTCCTTCCTGGCACGCTTATTCCTTAGGAATAATACCTTCGTCATTGCATCTTCGTAAAAAGGCGAGTGTACTCAACAACTTTCCCTTCTTCTTTCGTAGTTTATCCAACTTCTGTACAAGGTTCACCATCTCCTCCCCGTAGAGGTACCTGATGTAACTTCGTAGGCTTTCCCGGCGGGACAAATCTTCGAAGTTCAAAAATGTTTTCAAATGTTTGTGTAGTCTATGGGACTTAACTACGGGGTCATCAGTCCCTAAACTTACAAACTACTTATCAACTACTTACGAACTAGGACGGCACAAATATCCATGCCCTAGGGGGGATTCGAACCCCCGACCGTAAATCTTCGAAGTCTTCTGCGGGTTTTCTGCCGGATAATAAAATCAAACTGATTCAATATTTCGACGGTGCAGCTGTCCGCCATCTTCAGGAAACTGCTGCTGCTGAGTCCCGCTGAATACTGGAGCAAGATCGAAGTACCGCGTCCAATATAGGCGTCGGTCGCGTGCACGGCGCATGCGCCAGCCGTCACAGTTGCTACCTCCTAGACAGGGCTGGTGGCGCCGCCCCTAGCGGAACAGGGCACAACGATATATCGCACCTTATTTTTATCTGTCACTTTCCACTTCTTTCACCTCTGGCAGTATTGCTCATGTGAAAAATACCGAGTAGCACCGTGGTTCGGAACCCACGTTAAACTATAGGTCCCCCTATAACTGGCTGGGTAAGTCAGTTCGAAGGTCGGAGGAAGGCAACGGCATACCACCTCCAAACAGGGCCATGCCTAGTAAAGCACTGTGGTGTTCAAACCAATCTTCGGATTGTTGACTGTTTTACCTTTTATTAATCAGTACCCATCGATCCTTCCGCAGACTGCTGACTGGTCGCAGTCAGCTATATAAGGAGTTTGCACCGATGCAAACGGAAGTGTTTCGCACCGAGACGTGCCGAGTGCTGTGAGCTACAAGTTATTGTTTTGGACCCAGTGATTTCATTCTGCCGCCCAAATACCCTGTGAAAGAGTGAGGTAGATTCTTTTGTGCCTTCATGGGATGAACTTTGTACTTTTCAGTTATTTTTGAAGTATATTGGAGCTCGTCGAGACTCTCTTTCCGTATCTTGTATTAGTATACTGTGTTGTGGAAATGCATTGTGTGGAATTGGTAACAACTGAAATGAATCTCACAATGTTCACCCTCAGAAAGAAGCAGTCAGATAAAACATTTATGGCCATTAACACTGCAACACATTGATTTCGACATGCATTAGTTTTAATTTTGCTTAACTTTTTATTTATAATTAAGATGTAAGATGCACGTTAATTTTTGATAGAAAAGTGAAAGTTTAATTCTGTCTTGCGTAATGAGAGTAATTTTTTACTTTTATTTACCTCATCAAAGTAACCCAGTATTCAAGCATTATTCATTATGATAAGCTTATATATATGACTTGAAAGAGATTTCTTACCCTTTTCTTAGAATTTTTTATTGGATTAAGATTACTGTTTCACCTCAGAATGAAATGTGGTCTAAAGGTAATAGATATTCTAAAAGGAAGAAAGGGAACAGAAGTAGCACGGCCCTACAATGCACCTATTAACATTAAGAAAACCAAACTGAGTGAAGCTAATAAATTATGTTCCACCTCTCTACTACGATTTTATTACAACTCTTAGCCTGTTACTGTTACTGACGAAGATAATGGAGAAGAAGAAGTAGAAGAAATGTGCTAGCCCATTATTAACCTATTTTGAATATAACGTTGTCTATTAACAAAAGAAGCAAATAAAAATTTGTTTGTAAGCATTTATTATGTTAATAACATATTTTCTAATATATGTTACGTTTTTTATTCAACATATTGTCAGGCAACATACCAACTTACTTTGCAGTATAAGTATTTATATAATACAATTTAAAATATTTATAATATGTCTCATAAAACAAAAGAAAACATACAAGAGAAACATTCGTAATATGTTCAACAAAAATTTAATAATTTATGACAGTCTCTTGGAGGAGCTCCTCAGCTGATCAAGTTGATGAAATTCATCATGTGTGCTCATAGTGAACATATTCTGTAAGCTGCAGGTAATAATAAAAACTTCATTATGCCTTTCACGTTGTTTGAATTTTCTACCCATATCACGTTTCTAATCCATTACTACAGCAATATTTCTGGACATCTTTTTCGAATTACAACTGATGGCCAAATCTGGAACTAAGTTTTAATGTAGCATAAATTGGTTCCACATTAACTCATTGGAAAATCTATCAAGTCTGTCTGACATAGGACCATTATAGCCCACACTGGATGTCTATGAGTACCTGTGCTTGAATAGAACAAATGGTATATAAATGAGTAATGGACAAACTTGATGAATTGCGTACTGTCAACATGGAAACTATTGATGTGACATTCCTCAACGCAGCTCGTCTGTTCAGTAGACTCCTGGATTAACACAGAGCAACATGATATGACGTGCGTAGAACTTCGAAGGAGACAGGATGCTGTCAGGTCCACGCATGAGCGGCCGTGTACTCTAAGGGGGCTTTGCTGCAGAGTGCTGGGATTCTCCCCGTCGGAGGGTCGAGTCCACCCCTGGGCCTGGTTGTGTGTGTTGTGTTGTCCTTAGCATGAGTTAGTTAAGGTTGTTTGTAAGTTTAGGGACAGATGACCACTGCAGTTGTTCTTACACTTTTACAAACATTTAAACATTAGAATTTGGTGTTGTTGGATTTTATCATCATCACACTGTCCCAGCATCTGCCTGAAGATATAGGGTGTCTTTATGTACGGCTAAAGAGTCGCCTCTGTTGAGCAGCTATTGTACATTTAAATCGTTTCAGTGCGTCTTGAGGACTCCAGCACAGTAACACAGGCCCACACTAACCTGATCTATTTCAATAAAAACCGTGTTAGACTGTTCCCTCACGCTGTTCCACAGTCCGAATAAAAACATCTGGTTATAGGGAACCGGGAGATAGCAATGCCTCAACTCGCCAGCTAGTACAATTAGAGACGTCTTCCATAGACATAAAGCGACGTGGAATGATGTACCCGTTTCTGTCATCCAAATGTCGATGCCCAGCCAGCTTTGATCCATTGCAGATACGAGAGGTGTCAGATGCGTATATGTACTTCTCGTACAGTATATTATGAAATCATGTACAGACTTTAGCGTGCATTCTTCCTCCGATAATGTATATGCACAATGTCACTAAGAAGGCTGAGGTGGAGGAAACCAGCACTAGACTTAGTGGGGAACTACTACACATACATTTCAATATAGCAGCAGACAAAGTTAAAAGTAGGAATAACATATTGCAGCACTTAGCAGGATCATCTTGGGGAGCCAGTGCTAAGGTTTTACGTAAAACAGCTTTGTCCCTAGTTTACTCTGCAGCTGAATATTTTTCTCCTGTCTGGCTCAACAGTGCTCATGTGAAATACATTGATGTAAATTAAATAGAGCAATGAGATTGATCAGTGGCACTCTAATGGCTACACCACTTCAATGGCTCACAGTATTATGCAACATCGTCCCTCCTGATCTAAGACGGAAGGAAGCCTTAATGAGAGAGTATTATAAGATCTTGTCCACTCCTGAGCTTCCTATCCAGCAAGACCTTCCACCACAGGTAAGCCGGCTGAAATCACGTAAACCACCTCTTAAAACAGCTGTGCAACTACATGAGAGTGGCTTCTCGCCTAAATCAAACTGGGAAAGAATCTGGGATTCGTTTAATGGAAAAAACAGCATCAGGATAGACGATCCCTCTAAGCAGCTCCAAGGAATGGACATTCCCAGGAGAGAATGGTCTTTGATCAACCGCTTCCGAACTGGTGTTGGTCGCTGTAACTATTGGAAATTCAAATGGCGACAGAGAGACGACCAGTCATGTGACTGTGGAGCAGACATACAAACGATGACCCACATAATTACTAATTACCCATTACGATCATTCTCAGGAGGGATGACCGAATTCCATATAGTCAGTCAGGAAGCTGTCCAGTGGTTAAAGGAGTTGGACTTGGCTCTGTGACAGAGATATGTTTTATCTTATTAATTAGACACTAGTATATCTTACTAAAGTATTATATGTAACTGACATTATACCATACGATATATATATATTTCAATATCACTGAGTAGTGGCGAAAGAAACTGATCACCGACAACTTCACGACTCACTGGCCCAATTTCGACTCCATACAATGACCTAATAGGTTCGGAATTCGCCGACGAGAATGAAAAGTTGTTAAAAGGATTCGAACAACTAATGACTCGGCTAGGATCTATACCAAGCCCTCAATGTGGCTGTGGGGCTCTTCGCATAATAATAAAGAGTTTAGTTAGTAACCGAAAGAACAGAGCGTATCCAGTGCCGAAAACAGATACTTACCAATTGCGGGATGTAGCAGTTTCCTTGCTAGATGGAGTCAACTGCTCATCCTACTGAAAATGTGAACATTACGTTAACTCGGTATTATTATATTCCACTTTAACACTCGGGCGGCAGCGCCAATTATTATAACTTCAGGAGCAGCGCGGTGGAGATTTGCTACCACTGTGTATTCCGTGTTACAAACCTAGTATATAGCTACTAAGTGATCGAAATGACGAAAATAGTTTAATGTACAGGTAGAAATATCACATTTGTTGATATCTGATTTAGTATATCAATTACCTTCGGTATATAAATGTAAGGAATATAACATTATTCCGAAAGTGGACAATAATCATGTATAACAGATCCAGCAGTACTTTCATTTCGCCTTTCGTTACTTCCCTGTAGTTCCTGTCTCTGTGTAAGCTTTTTTCTGTGTTATGTGGAACTTAGTACACATAATTACCTGATCAATCATACTATCATCTAGCATGAGTGAGAGAGCTTGCGTCTTTGACCTTACGCCCCTTGCGTTCCCTTTTGAACCAGGAAAGATTTTTATGATAGTCTTTTTCAGTGTTTTGGAGTGCTGCTTGTATCGTGATTTACTCTACAGAGTGATACCCTCTTCGGTATCAGATTCATGGCTCCTAAAATTTTGTTCGTGATCGAAATTAGGATTTACATTTGAGTAATAGTATCCTGTTCATATTATGATGAGGAATTTAGACCAAAATCACTACGATCTTCATTACTTGTCGAAAGAAGTCTATTTCCTTATCTGTTAGATCCACACCACGTCTACGAGACCTGAAGATTAAATTATGTAACAGAATAACACTCATTTTCTCATTATGTAAGGCTTAAAAAGGGTCAAAAATGAGATTGACGGAAACTACAGCATGGCTAATCAGAAGAAACTAGAGCACAATTTATCGAGAGTTAAACTTCTATATACGAAATGAATTTCAATTTTAATCATTCTAATACGTAGGGTAAAATTTATACAATAAATACTTACTAGAAATTGCAACAAATCCATCTGCAAGGAAAACTAGACGCAACACAAAACAATTCAAATCTAGAATGAAACTTTCACTCTGCAGCGGAGTGAGCGCTGATATGAAACTTCCTGGCAGATTAAAATTGTGTGCCGGAACCGGGACTCGAACCTGCGACCTTTGCCTTTCGCGGGCAACCGCACTACCGACTGTGCTATCCCGACACGACTCATGATGCCGCCTCACAACTTTACTTCCGCCAGTACCTCGCCTCCTACTTTCCAAACATCACAGAAGCTCTCCTGCGAACCATGCAAGACTAGCACTCCTGGAAGAAAGGATATGGTGGAGACATGGCTTAGCCACAGCCTAAGGGATGTTTCCAGAATGAAACTTTCACTCTGCAGCGGAGTGAGCGCTGATATGAAACTTCCTTCCAGGAGTCCTAGTCTTGCATGGTTCGCAAGAGAGCTTCTGTGAAGTTTGGCAAGTAGGAGGCGAGGTACTGGCGGAAGTAAAGTTGTGAGGCGGCATCGTGAGTCGTGTCGGGATAGCACAGTCGGTAGTGTGCTTGCCCGCGAAAGGTAAAGGTCCCAGGTTCGAGTCCCTGTTCCGGCACACAATTTTAATCTGCCAGGAAGTTTCAATTCAAATCTACTTCATGAACGGCAGCGCGATGCAAATCTGCTTCCAGTGACGCGCTCCCTAACAAAACTTTTTTTGGATGGACACAGCCGTGCATTAGAAACTCAGAACCTTCACTGACATCATTGTTACAGCTGAACTGAGGAATAGCTAAAGCGGAAATATAGCATCTCCATTATTGTGGCAACAGTGAACATTTAAAGAAAAGTGGAAGCATATTTGCACCAGCGCTACCACTCGAGGGTTGATAGTCTTTCTAAGTTCACTGCATCATACATTGTTCTGTTCATTTTACATAATGCTTTAGGGTAAGGTGGTACAATTTCGATATAGGTACAATTCCGATCAACGTAAGTTTTCGCGCCATTTTTCTGTCTCGTAGTGTCTCGTTGTGTCGCGTTGTAGGGTAGCAGGTTTCTACAGCTCCTCCTGTCTTTTCCAAGAATACACCGCTTTGTGGTAAGGAGATATAATTTTTTTCTCTTTAAAGAGGTAAGTGAAGCTACTTAGTCAACGCGCTCCTATAAATCATCTAGTTAAGGGTGACTGGATTCGCTGCCAAAAATGCAATGTTTGGTACCACGAAGTATGCGTTGGCGCGTGACAGAAAAACTGCTTTTTATGTGGAAGATGCCCTAATCAAAATTGTACGAGGGAGTGATCATAATTGTACCTAGTGTGGTACATTTCCGATCGATTTCTCTCAATTCCGTAACCTTTTTTTGTGTTTATACCAACATTTGTAACTGTATAATATTTGTGTTACATATTCATTAAACATCCAAGAACAAGTGCCATAGTTAAAATTATTCCTTTTCTCAATTAATTTCCAGTTATAACAACATTTGTCCGAAATGATCGTAATTGTACCACCTCACCCTATATCTGTTTTGCGAGTAATGTACACGGCACTTGATTTCGACGTCTTTATACCATTCTATAGATTGATAAAAAGCTGTCACACAATAATTACAAATTTTTTATACTTCACGATGTGATTTTTAGTGATCGATAGTGTTGTAACCTCTAGTAGGTATTCGATGCATTTCCACACTGTAATCTAATACAATGTACAGGAGTGTGGCGAACTTTGTCATTGGATTGTAGAGTTCCTAGCAAATAGAACACAATATAGGTCCTTGCCCGAGGGAGAACTTCAGATATAAAAGTAGTTTCCAGCTTACTGAAGATGATTGTTATTATTCATAATACAAAAGCGTAACTTTGAATGCGTATTTGACGTTGGATCGTGCCAACTGGCAAGCACAAGGGGTATTTCCGCCATTGTTCACTGGGGCGCACCTGGGGATCATGAACTGGGGAAACCTTAGTGCTGCATATGCTTCAGTAACCACTGCGCTGCCACTGTTATGGAATGTTCTGTATCATAGTACAGTGACCAAACGTTCCATTTTTTTCTAATCCAAGTCCCAAGGTGATCAAAACGCAACCCAATAAGAAGACTCGGATAACCGGTCCTCATAAAATAAAATAAAAAAAATATTGTTTAACTCTTTCAGTCTTGGTGGTTAGTGTTACTAACCACCTCTTTTCGATCACGATACTTCTATTCCACGCCATCTAGCGATAAACGGTTGAATTAGTATGTCCGTTTGGACTGTGCTTCAAAACAAATGACAGATTCCGGGTACATTGCATGAATGTCAGTGCATACCAGTTGCATTGAATATAGCGCTAACGTATTTTGTCTCGAGTGTCTTGAGCATAAATGTAAGAGCTTATGAAATACAAGAATTACATTGTCATCAAACACTGGCCGTTAATTCATTTGTATAATTTCTTCATGTGGCCCAGTAGCATGATGGCGCGATTGCTCTATGCTTTCGGTAAGAGGGATGAGTGCTCCGTCTAATAAAGAAAACTGAACCCCGACCTCAACTATGAACAAAAACGAACACAGGTCCACAACGGACCGAAGTACCCAAAATAAATCGAAAGTTTTCAGAATCAGAATCACAGATTCAACGGTCCACGGGTTTGATTCCCGCAAAATCCTAGGATTTTTATTTGTCACTTCTTTTCTATTTGGCAATGTTGCAGATGTAATAAATGACGAGTTTCACCTTGGTTCTGAATCCACGTTACACTGTAGGTCCCCCCATAATCGTCTGGTTAAGTCAATTCGTATTTTTCCTAGTTAATGGACACTTTACAACATCCGTGTTTTTTTACTGAATGTGAAGGAAGCTTCGTCTTATCAGTGTGCCTTTCCAACAGTTGTTGATAAATGTAATGATCTACTCCAGGAATTTTCAGCATCAACAATGTTTTCCAACTTTGAAGACAGTTGGAAGTGCCGCCTGGACTGATATAATAATCAAATGAATCAAATTTCATTCAATCCGGAGTTGTTGTGGAAAAATAAATTCAAAATTCAAATGTTTCTAGTCCTATGGGACCAAACTACGTTGGTCATCAGTCCCTAGACTTACAAACTAATTAAACTAAGTTAAATTAACCTAAGGACAACACACACATCCATGCCCTAGGGAGGATTCGAACCTCCGACGCGGGAGGCCGCGCGATCCGTAACGTGGCGATCCAAACCGCTCGGCTACTCCCGCGCGGCTGGCAAAATACAATAATTGTGACTTTCACATGACTGTTACACAACAAATGAAATAATGTTATATATTTGGTTTGGCGATGTCGGTTCCCAATATGGTTAGCATCTTTTGTTTACTATTTCCTGTTAGCGAAAAATCTGAACAATTGAAAATGTTTTGTGATTACTTAGTGAGAACTTATATAGAAGAAAATGCACTCTTTTCCTCAGCTATGTGGGCAAAATTAAACTGTAACTGGCAGCGAAACACCAGTTTTGTGAATGTTTCCACAACAAATATAATAATTTTGCAGCCCAACCATTCATAATCTCATGAGGTGAAAAAAATCAGCTCCACTCTGAAGTCGCAATAAGTTCATCAAAAACCAAGAAAAAAGAAATGAATTGTTCGGATCTGTAATTAATGGTACAGCAAGTGGCAAATTACAAATCTGTAACAATTAAAACAGATTTCACTATCTGAAATTGCTTTCCCATCACATCAAACCAAGAACTAGATAAATGCAAAATCATGTGAGTTTAGATTATACATAAATATTATTATTTAGATGAAGATATTTTGAAAGTATAATCAAAAATACAAAAAAGTAAGTGGTTTTTGGGTTTGGATGAATCCTAAACCTCATAGTACACTGCGGGTAGCGTTAACTAACTGGTATTTTAAATATGCATATTCTTCAGTGATGTTTATTTTTAACGACGTCAGTTTATTCACCACCAGTTTTCATTCAATCAATACAAGTCAGAATTTCTATCTGTATTAGTATCACACGTTCACGGCTCTTGTGCAGAAAGGTGTTCATTATACTCATGCACTCCTTTACAGTAAGGTACGACGAGAGGTGTAAGATCTTAGCGATAAGTCTCCCACTTCCCAATATAAATCTTTTACTTTGTGTAGTTATACCTAAGAGAACATTCAGCCAATTCCTGTGTTTCATTGCTATTGTCATTGTTTAAATCCTGCCGTTTGCCGGCTGTTGAAGATCTAACGGAGCTACAATAAGGAGAGACATGTCCCCAAGTCACATTTATCAGTATTCAGGAGATTCATGGAAAAGTTTTACAGTTTCAATTGTAAGTACATATTACGGAAAACTTTGCTAGCCTACAGTACAAAGTTTAGAACTGACACCTACTTAAACGGGAGACACGGGTTCCTATCCTTTTCCAGACCCTATGGGCTCGGATGGAATGGATCCCATTTTTCTTATCGCGGGAGGAATCTATCCTGCACCCAAGGGCCTCGACCGAGTGGCCGAGCGCATTGGGCGCTATTCTCCGATGCGCGAAGCCGTTCCCTGTCGGGGTTCGATTCCACCCTTCGGGAATGGGTGTTTGTGCTGTCTTTAGTAAAAGTTAGTTTATAAGTAGTGTGTAAGTTTAGGGACTGATGTCCCCACAGTTCAGTCCCATATGCTTAACAAACATTTGAACATTTTGAATTTGCACCCGAGGCGACCGCTGGCCCGAAGCAGGAGATCCTGTTTCGCATCCCAGTCCAGTACAAATTTTCATCTTTGCCGTTGAATTTCTTTCAGTGCCATGAAAATGTCTAAATGTTCGAATTTTTCGAATTTGTAAATTTACGGCGGTTAATGTGAATAAATGGTCTCTGTTTTTTGCGGACATGCCCGAAAAGAACAGACACCATATCAGTAAAAGCATACCTGCCCCCAACAGGTAATTCATTGTTTCTGTGCAGAAGTACACATACGCTCAATGCTTTGCTGGAATCCAGTGCCGGTTGCGAGTAAGAGGAACTAAAGGGCAGGGGGTACTACAGTCGTGATGTGCTGTAAGTGCCTGAATATCATAACTGATTAAGGCGGCGTCTGGTTCGAAGCGGGCAGCCCAGTACATATACGTTCAGTTTTACGCAGAATTCATTTAAGTGCCCTTAAACGGTCGAAATGTTTCGAATTCACAATTTTCGTCTATCACTGTCAACCAATGGTGTCTGTTGTTTCGGACATGTCCGAAAGAACAGATACCATATCAATAATTGTATACATGCTTCCAATCTCGGTCCATCACAAATTTCCAACTTTTCATTTCAGTTTATTTTAATGTTGCCAAACGGAATTAACGGCATTAACGTATATATTCAGTTCATTTGCGGCAACGAAAAGAGAGCGTGGAACAAAGCCACTCCGTGTTTCAACAATCGTTTTACAAAATGGCTCCAAACGCGAGGATACATTAACTATAAATTTGAACGTTGCCATAACGTTGATGAGTAACGAAGAAAATCTGAAGAGAGCCTCACAAAGTGTAAACTGAATAGGTGAAAAAGTCTAAGGAATTTAAAGAAAAAAATTGTTTTACAAATCTTAGAACTAAAATTCTAAGAAGAGATTTCGAGTCCATGATGTGGTACAGCAACCACAAGACTGAGTGGGTCTTCAGGCCTCCTACAGAATCACGAGAGCTGTTCAGACCTGTGAAAAATTATGTCTGCCTTAGAACGCCATATGTATGCAAGATACCGTGTGGGTGTTGACAGTTTTACATTGGGCAGACAGTGCGTACTGTTGAATAGCGCTTTGTTGGACACGAAAGATATCTTCCTTTACGTTATTCCGAGAATTCAGCAATTGCAAACATTGATTTCGTTCGATGAATCATCAATCATGATAGAAAAAATATTTCTGGGACAGTATAATAAAAGAAGGAAGGTTTTAATGTCCCGTCGGAATCGTAGTCATTAGAGACGGAGCTCATATGTGTAGAGGTTGTACCTGAAGATCGTAAGAAGTTAATAATTGGTTCCTTTTACCGGCCTCCCGACTCTGACGATACAATAGCAGAAAGGTTCAAAGAAAACCTGAGTCTAATTACAAAAACGTACCCGACTCACACGATAATAGTTGGCAGTGATTTGAATTTACCCTACAATTTGTTGGCGAAATTATTTGTCAAATCAGGAGGTACGCATAACACATCGTGCGAAATTGTACTCAAGGCATTCTCTGAGAATTACTTCAAGCAATTAATTCATGAGCCAACTAGAATTGTAAATGGATGTGAAAACACACTCGATCTCTTTACAACAAATAATCCTGAGCTCATAACGAGCATCAAAACGGATACAGGTATTAGTGAACACAGAGCTGTCGTAGCGAGATTGAATATCGAAATTCCCCAAGTTACCAAAAACAAATTAAAAGTATATTTGTTCAGGAAAGCAGATAGAAATAAAACACATTGCTTTTTGAAAGATAGCTTCCACTAGGTACTAACACTAAACGTAGGTCTAGATCAGATGTGGCTCAAATTCAAAGAAGTGGTATCGACTGAAATTGACAGATTTATACCAAATAAATTAATAAAACAAGAAAGTGATACCCCTTGGTACACAAAACAGGTCAGGATATTGATGCAAAAGCAGTGAAAAAGGCAACTAAATTTAAACGAAATTTGGCTATCCTACACAGAAGCTCGAAATTTAGCGAGGACTTCAAGGCGAGATGCCTACAATACTTATCACAACGAAACTCTTTCTCGAAATTTGACTCAAAACTCAAAGAGATTTTGGTCATATGTTACATATACCAGGGACAAAACACAAACAATACCCTCACTACGTGATAGTAATGGCAATCCTGCCGATGACAGCGCTACTAAAGCAGAGTTACTAAACATAGCTTTTAGGAACTCATTCACCAAAGAAGACGAAACCACTATTCCAGATTTCGAATTACGAACAGGGGCCGTAATGAGTAACGTAGAAGTAGATATCATCGGAGTAGTGGAGCAACTAAAATCTCTTAAAAAGAACAAGTCTTCTGTTCCGGACTGTATACCCATTAGATTTCTATCTGATTATGCTGAAGCGATATCTCCTTACTTAACAGTCATATACAACCGCTCTCTCAAAGAAGGATATGTACCAAAAGATTGGAAAGTTGCATAGGTCACACCTATATTCAAGAAAGGTAGTAGGAGTAACCCACTAAACTACAGGCCTATTTCATTGACCTCAATTTGCAGCAGGGTTTTGGAAAATATCCTCTATTAAAATATTATAAATTATCTCGAACAGAACGATCTATTGACCCAAGGTCAAAACGGATTTAGAAAATATCTTTCATGCGAAACACAACTAGCTCTTTACTCACAAGAAGTGATGGGTGCTATCGACAAGGGTTCGCAAATCGATTCCGTATTTCTTGATTTCCAGAATGCTTTCGACATCGTACCTCACAAACGGCTTTTAATCAAATTGCGTGGTTATGGTATATCGCCCCAAATTTGCGATTGGATAGGGAATTTCCTGTCAGAGAGGACACAGTTCGTAGTAATCGATGGTAAGGCATCGACTAAAACAGAGGTGATATCGGGCGTTCCACAGGGTAGTGTTATTGGTCCTCTGCTGTTCCTTATTTACATAAACGATTTAGGGGAAAATCTAAGTAGTTCTCTTAGATTGTTTGCAGATCGCGCCGTCATTTACCGTCTAGTAAAATCATCTGAAGATCAAAACCAACTGCAGAACTATCTGAATAAGATATCACTATGGTGTAAAATTGGCAATTGACTCTAAATAATGAGAAGTGTGAAGTCGTCCACATGAGTACGAAAAGAAATCGGTTAAACTTTGTTTACAAGATAAATCAATCAAAAGTGAAGGCCGTGAACTCCAAAAAATACTTAGGAATTTTTATTACTTTAGAATTGGAAAGAACACGTAGATAATATCGTGGGAAAGGCGAACCAGAGACTATGTTTTATTGGCAGAACCCTTAAAACATGAAACAGAACTACAAGAGAAACTGCATACACTACGCTTGTCCGTCCATTTTTGGAGTATTGCTGCCCAGTGTGGGATCCTTATCAGGTGGGTTTGACGGACGATATCGGAAGAGTCCAAAGAAGGGCAGCTCATTTCATATTGCCACGATACAGGGGAGACAGCGTTACGGAAATGATACAGGATCTGGGATGGGAATCATTACAACAACGCCACTTATCGCTTCGGCGTGGGCTACTTACGAAACTCCAATCGCCAACATTCTCCTCCGAATGCGAAAATATATTGTTGACTCCCACTTACACAGGTAGAAATGATCATCAGAATAAAATACGAGAAATCAGAGCTCGAATGAAGAGATTCAGATGTTTTTTCTTCCCGTGCGCTATTCGAGAATGGAGTGAGAGATAAATAGTATAACGGTGGTTCGACGAACCCTCTGCCAGGCACTTAAATGTGATTTGCTGAGTATCCCATGTCGATGTAGATGTAGATGTCGGATTTTTGGGGAAGCAAATCGACCGTGCCCTTTCAAACGAACCATCTCGGCAATTGCTTGAAATGATTTAGGGAAATCGTGAAAAATCTAAATCTGGACGACCGTAGATGGATTTGAAGCACCTTCCTCCCGAATTTGAGTCCCGTGAGTTACCATTGCGCCACCTCGTTCGGTACGTAATAAAAGAGGCAATCAAAATTAGAATATGTGGAAAATCACTTAATGTAGACGGCGGCTTGCAAAGTTTGGGATCTAGCCGGTGGACGCTTGAAGGGAGCGCGGCAGCCACGTGACCAAGTGACCATATATGGCGACGGTGACGTCATAGGAAGCCGCAAAGCTATATAAGGATGGCGCCAGCAATAAATCGACACTCACCACTAGACCACGGCCGAAGAGATCTCGGACGAAAGCTAGTGGGTTTCAAAGCACTTGCAAAACACAGCTTGCCCTTTATTCACATTAAGTGTTAAGTGCCATCGACAAGGGATCTCAAATCGATTCCATATTTCTGGATTTCAGGAAGGCTTTTGACACTGTACCCCACAAGTGGCTTCTTATGAATTTGCGTGCTTATGGAATATCTCCCCAATTGTGCGGTTGGATTCACGATTTCCTATCAGAAAGAACACATTTCGTTGTAATTGACGGTAAGTCATCGAGTAAAACAGAAGTAATATCTGGCGTTCCACAGGGAAGCGTTATAGGTCCCCTACTCTTCCTCGTGTTTATAAACGATTTAGGAGACAATATGAATAGCTCCCTTAGATTTTTCGCGGATGATGCTGTCGTTTATCGGTTAGTGAAGTCAACAGAGGATCAAAAGCAACTGCAAAGCGATTTAGACAAAATTTCTGCATGGTGCGAAAATTGGCAATTAAAACTAAACAATGAATAGTGTGAAGTAATACACCTGACAACTAAAAGAAATCCGCTGAACATCAATTGCACGATAAATCCGTCAAACCTTAAGGTCGGAAATTCTACCAAATACCTGGGAGTTACAATTACGAACAATTTAGACTAGAGAGAACACATAGAAAATATTGTGGGGAAGGCGAACCAAAGGTTACGTTTCATCGGCAGAACGCTTCGAAGATGCACCAGCTCCACCAAAGAGACTGCCTACATCACACTTGTGCGTCCTCTCCTGGAGTACTGTTGCCCCTTGTGGGACCCTCACCAGGTGGGACTGACGGAAGACATTGAGAAGGTTCAGAGAAGGGCAGCTCGTTTTGTTTTATCACGTTACGGGTGGAAAGCGTCACGGAAATGTTGCAAGAATTGGGGTGGAAATCATTAAAAGAAAGACGTTATTCATTGCGGCGTGATCTGTTTGCTAAGATTCAATCACCGACTTTCAGTTCTGAATGTGAAAATATTTTCTAGCACCCACATACTTAGGGAGACATGACCATCCCAATGAAATACGAGAAATCAGATCGAAAACGGAACGATTTAGGTGTTCTTTCTTCCTGCGCGCTATTAGAGAATGGAACGGTAGAGAAAAGTTATGAAAGTGGTTAATGAACCCTCTGCCAGGCACTTGAATGTGATTTGCAGAGTATCTATGTTGATTTAGATGACACGGCTGGAAGCGAAAGTGTTTGTAAATCCATGTGAATTAACTTCTCTAGCCGTCTGTCGCTAGGCTTACAAACTACTTAAACTAACTTTTGATAAGGACAACAAATACACCCATGCCCGTGGGAGGACTCGAAACTCCGACGGCGAGCAGCCGCCCTGGAATGCTCGACCACTCCACCGCGGCGCGTCTGGAAGGCCGAGAAAATATTAAGTAATACTCGCGTCGAAACTATGCAGTCATACAAGACGGTTTTTATTTCAAAATTCTAAGATGGTTTTCTCCGACGTTAACACCTTAGAAGGACCAAAATTCTCCTCTGAGTCAGGCAGTCATGACACTGACTCTCACACTGAGGATGGAATAAAGGGATATGGGAATGTATTTTACTCCTTTGTCAGAATTTTTCACTTTACCTCGATTCTCCTTCCAATGGAACATCAAAAGATGTTCAAAATGTTCAAATGTTTGTACAACTTATGGGACTTAACTACGGGGTCATCAGTCCCTAAGCTTACAAACTACTTATGAACTAGCTAAGACTAAAGACAGCACAAATATCCATGCCCAAGGGGGGATTCGAACCCCCGACGGTAGTGGCCGTGCTGACCGTGACCGGAGCGCCTCAGTCACCGCGGCCAACGCGGCTGGCATCAAAAGATGTAATGTACGTCAGAGTAGCACATTAAACGACTAATTCAGTGAGGAGAAGAAGGTCAATGGGTTTGCTATACGATTCTACATAGTATAATCCGATGAAGTTACTCCTCTTTTCAATTCGAGGTCACTCTCACAATGAAGCGACCCACATTCCTGCTTTCATGAAGGGTGCGTACCGCCGAGTCCTGACATTTGTGTTAGATCGTTATGCAATTTTAATTGATGTTACATACTACCTCTTACGAATATTATGCATACATGGAAGTTCTTACGTACGACTCAACTAGAATGCAAACAACGATGTTGACACACAGCCATGCCCGGAGAGAGAACCCCTAACGAGTAGGCAATCCAGCTGACTTCCATGCTAAGCAGACTACGGCAGAGCATGCGCCAAACCACAAACTCCCAATTGTAAGAGACGCAGCTACAGTAAGCAAAATGTTCAAATGTTTGTATAGTTTACGGGACTTAACTACGGAGTCATCAGTCCCTAAACTTACAAACTACTTATGAAGTAGCTAACACTAAGGACGGCACAAATATTCATGCCCGAGGGGGGCCGTAGTGGCCTTGCAGACCGTGTGTGATATTCCTGGCCTGTGGCCACTTCATATTTCTGGCCGCTGGCCGTTTCTTTGCTAACATCGTACGTGTCTTAAACGCGGAAGAACGACAGAAGTGCAGCATATGTTGAAAAGTGAGGTGGGGAGCAGTAGCATATGGCACAGTAGGAGCTGGTTCCCGTGGGAAAGCACGCCTATGTTACTGGTGCTCTCCTAGCATTGGCGGCTGCATTTGACGTCACGTGATTTCTTTTGAAATTAGTTTTGTTTATTATATACTAAATATTAATTATTCAGAGCTGAGAATTTGTAATAAATATCTCTCAAGGACAGGCTAGATTTTGACAGTTTAAAAAAGTTTAAGGTGCCTACTCTTATTGTAACAAGAGAAGAGCGATTTTGCAGAAGGCGCGCGACGGCCCTGTTTTGGCGCGAAATAGAGCGTCAGGTGCCCTCTCGCAACGCGCCACAGTTTCAGTCTCGAGCTGACCACTATACGCGCCGGACCGCGCCGGTCATGAGTAAAGATTTGTGTAATAGTGATAACAGTCGAGGTCTCAACATGAGCTATGGGCAGCACAGACCGTATCATATTAACAATAGTTGCTCATTTTTATTATTATTTATTTAATAAATGGCATCCCTGACAATTAAAAATCTCGTGAGTCGCTTCTTATGCTTCCATCATACAGAACTTATTTTAGCCTCACTTGTATGCTGTAGGAGAACCAACGACCTGTGTGCTGTCTTCTGCGCTGGGGACACAACTATAGAAGACAACAGGTTAGTCAGAACTCTATGCTTTCCATAAAGTATTATACAGCAACTACGGCACCTCGTGCGTACTGTAGGGCGGTACAAACGCACACTCCTACGCAACAGCATCCACAAGGGTGTGGAGGTTTTAGGGGACTTGTGGGAGGAAGCAGTACTAACTTCTCCGTCCGCAAATAAAACCCTAGGAAGCTAGTACGTGATGACGCGCCGCAGTCCCCTCGGCCACCGCGGCGGGCCTACAGCAAACATGGACCGACAGGTAATAGTCTCCCACTACAGGGAATACTGAGTGCACTATATTTTACAGATGTCGCCGCCTACCAGCCACACCACCCTGGATCATTATGCCGACTGCCGATTGGCCGCAGTCAGTCTTTCGCGCCACGACATGCCGAGGGCTACGACCTGGACAGAGGCTCCCATAATGAAACTTTCACTCTGCAGCGGAGTGTGCGCTGATATGAAACTTCCTGGCAGATTAAAATTGTGTGCCGGAACCGGGACTCGAACCTCGGACCTTTGCCTTTCGCGGGCAAGCGCACTACCGACTGTGCTATCCCGACACGACTGACGATACCGCCTCACAAGTTTACTTCCGCCAGTACCTCGCCTCCTTTCTTTCAGGAGTGCTAGTCCTGCAAGTTTCACAGGAGAACTTCTGTGAAGTTTGGAAAGTAGGAGGCGAGGTACTGGCGGAAGTAAAGTTGTGAGGCGGCATCGTGAGTCGTGTCGGGATAGCACAGTTGGTAGTGCGCTTGCCCGCGAAAGGCAAAAGGTCCCAGGTTCGAGTCCCGGTTCCGGCACACAATTTTAATCTGCCAGGAAATTTCATGGACAGAGGCTGTTTATTGCTGTCAGCTAAGGCAGCACACTGTTGCACTCTTCTTCGACTTACTTAGTCAATTTTGATTTCTAATTTCTGCCTGCCCACGGTCTTGTGTTTTGGGGTAACGGAGTAGACAGTAGAGTGAACTATACTGGTGTTCCTCTAGATTCTGTATCCGTATCTTGTGTTAGCAAACTGCCAGGAAGTTTCATATCAGCGCACACTCCGCTGCAGAGTGAAAGTTTCATTCTGGAAATATCCCTTAGGCTGTGGCTAAGCCATGTCTCCACCATATCCTTTCTTCCAGGAGTGCTAGTCTTGCATGGTTCGCAGGAGAGCTTCTGTGAAGTTTGGAAAGTAGGAGGCGAGGTAGTGGCGGAAGTAAAGTTGTGAGGCGGCATCGTGAGTCGCGTCGGGATAGCACAGTCGGTAGTGCGCTTGCCCGCGAAAGGCAAAGGTCCCAGGTTCGAGTCCCGGTTCCGGCACACAATTTTAATCTGCCAGGAAGTTTCATATTTGCTTTGTGGAAAATCGTTGTGTGATATAAGTCACAACAAAAGTGGCGCAGCGGGTACGATAAAGAAACGTGTGACAGTCATGGCGACATAGGAAGCTACAAACGTTAGCTCAACATTACGTGTGTTATTGGAAGGAATCCTCCGAAAATTCGCCGATCAGCAGGAGAAATTATTATGGCACCAATTCCAGTGCAGTCAACAGCAACTACTGGGGCGAGGTATTCCTCTTCACCGCCGTCGCTCCCGGACTTCGAAGAGACTGAGGCATATGAAAGGCGTCTGGTTCAACAAGTCACAAATCACAAAGTGGACGAAAAAGATAAGCGTTGTTCATTTTTTTATGGAACCGTTCAAATAAGTATGAGCTTTTGGCTAAATTGCACAGGATGTCAAGATTCATTAAAATTCACACAAACATGTAACATTTTGTCGGCATACACTCCTGGCCATTAAAATTGCTACACCACGAAGATGAGGTGCTACAGACGCGGAATTTATCCAACGGGAAGAAGATGCTGTGTTATGCAAATGATCAGCTTTTCAGAGCATTCACAGAAGGTTGGCGCCGGTGGCGACACCTACAGCGTGATGATGTTGTTGTTGTTTTGAGGGGACTGAACATCTAGGTCATCAGTCCCCCAACGTGCTGCCATGAGGAAAGTTTCCAACCGATTTCTCATACACAAACAGCAGTTGACCGGCGTTGCCTGGTGAAACGTTGTTGTGATGCTTCGGTAAGAAAAAGAAATGCGTGACGAAGATGACGTGCTACGAACGCGAAATTTAACCGACAGGAAGAAAATACTGTGAGATGCAAATGATTAGCTTTTCAGAGCATACATACAAGGCTGGCGCCGGTGGCGACACCTACAACGTGCTGACATGAAGAAAGTTTCCAAACGATTTCTCATTCACAAACAGAAATTGACTGGCGTTGCCTGGTGAAACGTCGTTGTTATGCCTCGTGTAAGAAGGAGAAATGCGTACCATCACGTTTCCGACTTGGATAAAGTTCGAACTGTAGCCTATCGCGATTGCGGTTTATCGTATCGCGACATTGCTGCCACCGTTGGTCGCGATCCGATGACTGTTAGCAGAATATGGAATCGCTGGGTTCAGGAGGGCAATACGGAACGCCGTGCTGGATTTCAACGGCCTCGTATCACTAGCAGTCGACATGACAGGCATCTTATCCGCATGGCTGTAACGGATTGTGCAGCCATGTCCCGATCCCTGAGTCAACAGATGGGGACGTTTGCAATACAACAAGCATCTGCACGAACAGTTCGATGACGTTGGGAGCAGCATGGACTATCAGCTCGAAGACCATGGCTGCGGTTACCCTTGACGCTGCATCACAGATAGGAGCGCCGGCGATGGTGTACGCAACGACGAACCTGGGTGCGCGAATGGCAAAACGTCATTCTTTTGGATGAATAATACAGGTTCTATTTACAGCATCATAATGGTCGCATCCGTGTTTGGCATCGCCCTAAACGCACATTGCAAGTGTGTATTCGTCATCGCCATACTGGCGTATCACCCGGCGTGATGGTATGGGGTGCCACTGCTTACATGTCTCGGTCACCTCTTGTTCGCATCGACGGCACTTTGAACAGTGGCCGTTACATTTCAGATGCGTTACGACCCGTGGCTCTACCCTTTATTCGATCCCTGCGAAACCCTACATTTCAGTAGGATAATGCACGACCGCATATTGCAGGTCCTGTACGGACCTTTCTGGATACGGAAAATGTTGCTGACTTGGCCAGCACATTCTCCACATCTCTCACCAAATGAAAACATCTGGTCAATGGTGACCGAGCAAATGGCTCGTCACAATACGCCAGTCACTACTGTTGATGAACTGTGGTATGTTGAAGCTGCATGGGCATCTGTACACGCCATCCGAGCTCTGTTTGACTGAATGCCCAGGCGTATCAAGGCCGTGGAAGAGGACGTCGCCAGCCATCTGTGACGACATGCGTCGCAAACCACGACAATAACACCGCCTCGCCGCTCGACCTGCTCTGACCAGCCAGAAGCAACGTCCTGCTTCATGCTGTACGTGACAACCATGCCCGAGATGTTTAAACGAGAGACATTTAAGCTCGGTTTGTAGTAGAAAGCTAACCAATGATCGCAGTCATCCAATGGACGGTCCATGGATATAAACCAGTTGCAACCTAGTTTGACAAATGCCTTTAAATTATTAATTACTGTGAAGATTAGTGGAAAACCACTAGCCGGCCGCGGTGGCCGAGGAGACTGAGGCGCTCCAGTCACGTTCTGCACGGCCACTACGGTCGGGGGTTCGAATCCCCCCTCGGGCATGGATATTTGTGCCGTCTTTAGTATAAGGTAGTTGATAAGTAGTTTGTAAGTTTAGTGACTGATAAACCCGTAGTTCAGTCCCATAAGCTTAACAAAAAAAAAAAAAAAAAAAAAAAAAAAAAAAAAAAACACTAAAAGTGCAAGTTGATACCGGAGCAGCAGCCTCGTATCTCTACTATACCACATATTAAGTTATAAGTTCACCATCACTATCGTCAACTAGATTGTTTACTTATAACGTCAATTGCTTTATTGGGGCAATTCGTCACGAAGGCTAAATGTAGGTCGGTGACAGGAGACATATTATTTTTCGATGAGTTTTTTATTTTTTATCGTACCCAAAGGACAATTAACAGACGTTTTAAAAGAATTAAATATCTATACTCACATGACTAAATAGCCATAACAAATGTTAAATGAACAAACGGAAATGCGCAATAAAAAATTCATCGAAAATTTCCTTAGCACCTTGACCAGCATATAAAGTACAATCCATCCTACCGTAATACTCTTCCAAATGAGCAACAAGATGCGATAAATTATAGTAGCACAGTAATATTTTCCCTATATTACAATATAATACACACAAGCAATTTATAACACATAAAATAGTTCGGAATGAAATATAAAATTTATTGTACGAATATTTGTAACGGTACTGTTTATGTCACGCTGCATATAACCAGCGATATTTCCACAAACAAAATTATGCAAAGAATATTTAAAACGTAATAAAAAAATCTTTGGATCAAAAGCTTAATAAATTACACCGAAGTATTTAAAACAAACAGCATAACCTATGCAGTATCAAAATAAAATATATATGAATGTAAGTAATTACGATTAGTACATACAATATAACACTGCATATTCATGTATCTTCCTGTAAAACAAACTTTGCTCTCTGTAAAAGGTAGCTTAAGAAACTGGGCAAAGCCCAATGTTAGTCAGCATTTAAAATAAAAGCAGCTTTGGTGCGATATATAAAAATGTCTTTCCTACAATTCCAAAGACTCTTCGCAAGCAGATTCTGCACATCTTGCACAAAAGTCACTAGGGAGTATCAAGGACAAAGGCACTGGCTGGGCGATATGTTTTATGGCAAAGAGTGTTCTACATCTACATGGGATACTCTGCAAATCACATTTAAGTGTCTGGCAGAGGGTTCATCGAACCACAATTATACTATTTATCTACCCTTCCATTCTCGAATAGCGCGCGGGAAGAAAGAACACCTGAATCTCTCTGTTCGAGCTCTGATTTCTCTTATTTTATTCTGATGATCATTTCTACCTATGTAAGTGGGAGTCAACAATATATTTTCGCATTCGGAGGAGAATGTTGGCGATTGGAGTTTCGCAAGTAGCCACGCCGCAGCAATAAGCGCCGTTGTTGTAATGATTCCCATCCCAGATCCTGTATCATTTCCGTAACGCTGTCTCCCCTGTATCGTGACAATACGAAACGAGCTGCCCTTCTTTGGACTCTTTCGATGTCCTCCGTCAAACCCACCTGATAAGGATCCCACACTGGGCTGCAATACTCCAAAAGTGGACGGACAAGCGCAGTGTATGCAGTTTCTTTAGTAGTTCTGTTGCATCTTTTAAGGGTTCTGCCAATAAAACGCAGTCTCTGGTTCGCCTTTCCCACGATATTATCTGCGTGTTCTTTCCAGCTTAGGCCTGAAGTAATAGTAATTCCTAGGTATTTTGTAGAGTTTATGGCCTTCACATTTGATTGATTTATGTTGTAAACAAAGTTTAACGGATTTCTTTTCGTACTCATGTGGACGACTTCACACTTCTCATTATTTAGAGCCAATAGCCAATTTTTACACCATAGTGATATCTTATTCAGATCGTTCTGCAGTTCGTTTTGATCTTCAGATGATTTTACTAGACGGTAAATGACGGCGTCATCTGCAAACAACCTGAGAGCTACTTAGATTTTCCCCTAAATCGTTTATGTAAATAAGGAATAGCAGAGGACCAATAACACTACCCTGTGGAACGCCCGATATCACCTCTGTTTTAGTCGATGCCTTACCATCGATTACTAGGGACTGTGTCCTCTCTGACAAGAAATCCCCTACCCAATCGCAAATTTGGGGCGATATACCATAACCACGTGTTCACGGAAACAGCAGGACTAGTAAAGAAATGCCATCAATGCCCGGCCAACTTACCAGCTACTAAACAGACCTTTCAACCGTGGCCTACAGCAACAATGTCGCGGCTGAGAAGTTACGTCGATTATGGCGGAACCCTTCTTGGAATATACTAGATTGTAGTCGCAGATGTATACTGCCACTACCGGTTCATCATACGCTGTTCAGCCATCACAACAAACGGTACTGTGGCGGCACTGGAATAAATTTTTGCACTCAAAGGACTACCTTTAACAGGTAACGGGCCACAGTTCCGCAGCGACGGTTTGGAAGAATTTTGCACACCACGGAATTCGCCACATTTGACACTGCCATTCCACCCCTATCCAATGGGGAAGCGGCGTTTCTTGTTTGCACAGATGAACAAATGTGCAGATCATTATTCAGGGATTGAGGCGCTCAACCTGTTTCTCAGAACATACACGATCTTTCTATTCTTTTTCTGAAGTAAGCAGGAGTAAAATATAGGGAGCGTAAGATTATTTACAACTTGTACAAAAACCGGACAGCGGTTGTCAGAGTTGAAGGGCATGAAAGGGATGCAATGGTTGGGAAGGGAGTAAGACAGGGTTGTATCCTTTCTCCAATATTATTCAATTTGTACATTGAGCAAGCTATAAAGGAAATCAAGGAGTAATTTGGTGAAGGAATTAAAGTTCAGGGTGAAGAGTTAAAAACATTGCGTTTTGCCGACGACATAGTAATTCTGTCAGATACAGCAAAGGACCTGGAAGAGCAATTGAACGGAATGGACAGTGTGCTTAAAGGTGCATATACGATGAACATTAACAAGAGCAAAACTAGGGTAATGGAGTGCAGTCTAAGAAAATCAGGTGATGCCGAAGGAATTAGATTAGGTAACGAAGCAATTAAAGTAGGTAGATGAGTTTTATTACTTGGGCAGTAAAATAACAAATGATGGTCGCAGTACAGAGGATATAAAATGCAGAATGGCAATGGGAAGAAAAGCATTTTTGAAAAAGAGAAATTTGCTAACATTGAATATTGATTTAAGCGTAAGGAATTCCTTTCTGAAGGCATTTGTATGGAGTATAGCCTTGTATGGGAGTGAGACATGGACGATAAACAGTGCGAACAGGAAGAGGATTGACGCTTTTGAAATGTGGTGCTGCAGAAGAATGCTGTAGATTAGGTGGGTGGATCGCGTAACTAATGAGGAGGTACTGAACAGAATTGGGGAGAAAAGAAATTTCTGGCATACCTTGACTAAAAGAAGGGATAGATCGGTAGGGCACATTCTTAGACATCAAGGAATTGTGAAGTTAGCGTTGAAGGGAAGTGTGTGGGGTGAAAACCGCAGAGGAAGACCAAGAGATGGATACAGTAAGCAGATTCAGACAGATGTAGGTTGCCGTTCTTATGTGGAGATGAAGAGGCTTGCTCAGGATAGGGTATTGTGGAGAGCTGCATCAAACCAGTCTCCGGACTAAAGACCACAACGACAACAACACACGATCTTTACTTCCACTCGTATTGCCGAGTTCGCCCAAGAGGGAAGAGTGTCATGCAGGGAGAGAGAGCCCCTAACGAGCAGACTACCCAGCAGACTTCCTTGCCGCGCAGGCTGTGGCAGAGTAGGGGCTACGTCACAAATTAACCCCAAGCCAGGCAGGTCGTCAATTCATAGTAAACATTGCCCGACTGATTGACTCAGTTGATTCAAAAGTAATTGCACTTCCTCCATCGGCGGTGGAAGTAGGTGTCATTTACATGGTTACCGGGGTCTCCGGATCGGACACAAGGAGTTTACTCAGACGTGACGATCCCTCTTGCTCTGATGCTTGTGGCGTGCCACTAACTATACGCCACATTTTCATTGGGTGCATTTTATATCGGGCTGAAAAGGATGAAGGGGAGCTTGGTTTTGACTGCACTCTACCTTAACTGATAATTATACGAGTGTGACAAAGATTTTAAAGTTTCGTTATTTGTGAGAACTTTAAGATGGAAGGTTTAGTGTGTCGCAGACTGGCCTGTTGTTGTTTAGGGCGCTCAACACCGCGGGCATCAGCGCCCGTGCTGACTGGCTGGCTCATCCTTTTTCGTTTCTGTGATCAGCGAGCAATGGTCATCTGCGTAGTTGTTTCAACTATTTCTCTAACCTTCCCTTTTGTAGTCAGTGTTCTAATCTGCACACTTTTCTGTCTTGTTCTATGTTTTTCTTTAGCCGCCTACATATTTTGCGAGATTTGTTTTCTTTACATTTCTATTGCTCGTTTTACTCCCTTTTTATCTTTAATTTATTCACACTCTTCTAATATTACATTAGTTATCGTGTACCCAAAACCACAAACCCATCTATCCATCCACACTCGGTGCATGTAGTATCAATCGGCGTGCTGTTCGTCTGTAGAATGAGGCATGTGCGAGGTCTGTCTGTGATTGACCAAGGGCGGATTTGATGACCTTGAGTCTCGGCACGAGCGCTATGGAAACTATAAGATCTGCCGAGTATTCGATAGTGCTAAAAAAAAAAAAAAAAAAAAAAAAAAAAAAAAAAAAAAAAAAAAAAAAAAAAAAAAAAAAAATTCAAATGTTTGTAAATCTATCGGACCAAACTGCGTGGTCATCAGTCCGTAGCTTACAAACTACTTAAACCTAGGTAAACTAACCTAAGGACGAACACACATACACCCATGCCCCAGGGAGGACTCGAACTCTACGGCGAACAACCGCGCGTTCCGCAGCAAGACGCTTTAGACCGCTCGGCTACTCCACCGCGGCGATAGTGCTGCAGTGAGTGTCTTCAACAAGTTACGAAATAAATACGAAACCACGTCCAAACACACCTCATTACAGATGTCGCACGTCGTAGGCTGGGCAGAATGGTAAAACAGGATAGGCGGCGAAGTATGGCGGAATTAACGTGCGTCTTTAATTCTGGGGAGAGGACAAGTGTGTCTAAACACGCAGTGTACCGAATACTCCTAATGATGGGTCCAGGTAGTTGACAACCCATGCATGTGCCAATGTTAACGCAACGACAACGGTAGCTACGACTAAGATGAGCACGTGGCCATCCTCACTGGACGTTGGCACAGTGACAGAGAGTAGGATGGCCTGATGAATCTCGATGTGATAGTGGAAATCCGCCGTCTTCCAGGGCAACAGCTCCTTGAAAAGTGTACTGTGGGACAGAGACAAGGTGGCGGCAGTACACGCATTCTACGCAGAACGTTCAAATGGGAATCCCTGGGGCAATGGATCTCGTACAGGGTACCGTGAACCAAGACGTGGTTTATACAGGTTGCAGAATATGTACACCCTTCATGAGTGTCATGTTCCCCAAATGCTTTATCATTTTTCAACAAGATAATGCACCATGTAACAATTCGAGCAGTATGATGGAACGGTTCGAAGAACTGACGAGTTGCAATTGATGTGATGCCAATTCCCCCCTGCCCCCTCCACATTGATACGAACGCGATCAAACACATCTGGGATGTGATTAAACCTGTCTGAAGAATTCTCCAAACTTATTCCGTATACACTTTCACTGCCTCTCACTGTCATATATTGATTTTACTGTTGGAAATGTTGAGAGGCTGTGTGAGCCACAGAGACGCACTCCAGGCTGAGAAATAGAGACCATTACAGATAACAAGCTAAAACAGACACGTATATCTTACGAGATGTAGGCACTAAAGAAATTTCCTAGCGTACTGCTGATGCCCTCGGCCACCGTCCCAGGGTGGAGGTTACCTTTCGGAGAAGATGGGCATAACTTCATATAGCGTCTAGACGCTGTTGTAAGACGTTACATTAGTACTTGGTGGCCAACAGGCACGTTTTAATGTACGTATCAAAGTTGATACCAGTCACTTGGGAACAGCAACGTCAGTGGTTCCACGAGGCTAGAGTGAGAGGGTAAAGAAGAAAAACTGCAAGTTAGCAGCTCCCCTGAGGCGTGGCCTAAGGCGGAGCCTAAGGTGTGGCCAACTGACGTAAAACATTGTTGTTGTTGCCCATATTGGGTAGCGTCGTGACCTTTTAATTTCAGCTGAACAATGTTGCTACCAACTATGGATTTTGTTAGTGCACAAACAAGCCACCTCCCCACCCGGGGAATGGCAGAAAGGACAGGGCTGAAACTTGGTTCGCTAGAGGACTCAGAGAGAGGGCAAGCCACAATTTAGATTGGTTGAACCAAACAGTGACCAATAGGAAATTGTTAACTGTCGGAAAGTGGGGAAAAGAGGTGCGCCCACACCGGCCGTTAAAACCCCCGGTTTTTGGGATCAAGAGGGGAGTTCTCAGTCAGACGAGTCGGGCGCCAGCCCGTGACTATCGCCGTCGGCCTCGGGGTGCTCCATGACAGTCTGTTTCTCGCGGGGAGTGCGTCTGTCTAGGGGATGCTGCTAGGGAACGTAATTACTGGCTTCTGTTGTGCCAAACGATTTATACTTCTTGTTTTTTTTTTTTTTTTTTTTTTTAATAACTAACCCCAGTGTAGTAGACTTAGAATGGGATGCAATAAATTCAATGCAAGGTACCTAGGAGTTCCATAAAGTTTCCTAAACAAGTATCCTCTCGAGTCCCGAAATCCGCATCTCTAGTAGATGCCTGTACTGTCTCTCTGCAATCACTCCTTTCCGCTCGGGATATGCAGACTGACCTTGCTACCTCTTCCCTCTTTCCTGTGTAGGACACGACATCATTAGGGCGGAATAAGCCTCAGATTATGGGATAGGTGCAGTGTTGTTACATCAGCTACCGGACGAACCCGAAAATCCGATCCCCTAGGCATCTTAAAATCTTCACAGACGCAAAAAAAAAAAAAAAAAAAAAAAAAAAAATTCTCAAAATGAAAAACAGAATTTAGCTATGGTGTTTGCTTGTGATTTTTTTTCGTGTCTGTACGGTACAAAATTCCGCTTGGTCACAGACCATAGGCCTCTACGATCCTTTTCTGTCAAGTATCACACATTCCAGTAGAACAATGACACCGGTTACAACGTTGGGCCCATTTTCTTACTAGATCGAGTTCCGAATGAGAGCGCATAATCCAAACGTAGTTGCACTGCTCCAATTACATTGCGGCCCGGACCCCATTGATTCCTCAGAGCTATTAATCTTTCAAGTAGACATTGAAGCAACGTTGTAGGCATTCTGTATCACCTGTGATGAAGTAGCGGCGACGACGTCGAAGAACCCTCTTCTCAACACGGTACGCAACTTTACAACGAAAGTATGGCTATCAACAACACCTCCGAGAAACCAATCGGAGTTGTGGTTCTACTATTCCATAAAATATCACCTGATAGTAGTCAATGGGGTCATCCTCCGGTTAGAACCATCTGATCAGCTACGAGTCAATACTTGAAAGACGCTTCGCAAGCAGATTCTGCAAATCTTGCACATAGGTCACTAGGGAGTATCAAGGATAAAGGCACTGGCAAGGCGATTCGTTTTAATGTTCACGAAAACAGGAAGACTGGTAAAGAAATGTCACCAATGCTTGGCCAACTTACCAGCTGTTAGACAAACCTTCCAACCGAGGCCTACGGCAACAATATCGCGGCAGAGAAATCAAGTCGATTATGGCGGAATACTTCTTGGAATCTACTAGATTGTCGTCGCGGATGCATACTCCCACTACCCGTTCATCATACGCTGCTCATCCATCACCACAGACGGTACTGTAGCGGCCCTAACATAAATTTTTGCACTCAAAGGAATACTCTTAACAGATAACGGGCCACAGTTCCGCAGCTAAGGTTTGGAAGAATATTGCATAAGCCACAGAATTCAGCACATTTTGACACTGCTATTCCACCCCGAATCCAATGGGGAAGCGGCGTTTCTTGTCCGCCCAGATGAGCAAATATGTAGATTATTATTCAGCCTATTTCTCAGAAGATACATGATCTTTACTTTCAGTCGTAGGACCGAGTTTGCCCAAGGCGGAAGAGTGTCACGCCGGGAGAGAGAGCCCCTAACGAGCAGACTACCCAGCAGACTTCCTTGCTGCGCAGGCTGTGGCAGAGTAGGCGCTAGGCCACAAATTAACCCCAAGCCAGGCAGGTCGTCAATTCCTAGTAAACATTGACCGACTAGGGACGTTATTGTCAGAAAGAATTCTAAGTGCACTATATTTTACAGGTGTCTCTGTTTACCAGCTACGTCGATTGCTGACAGGCCATATTTTCCTGTATAAGGAATTTGAAGCAATACAGACGCCAGTACTTAGCGTCGAGACCTGCCGAGTGGTACAGCCGGGACAAGGACGGGTTATTACTGCCAACCTACACCAGCCCGTTGTTCTGCCCTTCACCGACTCTTCTAAATGATGTTTGCGTAGCTTGGATTTCTAACTTCTGCCTCCCCACTCACTTGTGGTTTGGGGTAACGGTTTGGAACAAGTGTTTTCATGCTGCCGCCTAAATTCCTTATTAAAAAGTGAGGAACGTTCACTTGTGCTTTCAAGTAATGAACCTAGTATTTTTCACTTAAGTTTAAATCATAATGGTGTTATTTGGGATATGTATCCATATTTTGTATTAATCAAGTGTTAGCGAAAAACGTTTTGTGCTATTAGTCACAATAGAAACGAAACTCCCTCAGATCACCCTCGCGAAGCATCAGTCAGAATGAACATTGTTATCCACCAATTGCGAAGATCACATAAATTATGGTGTTAGAATGTCAGAACATTCGAATGATGCAAGATATTCACTAAAGAGGGTGGCCAGTCCGCCCTCTTACTATAATACTGCTCAGCTTTATGTGTCCCTTATTGTAGGCTGTTAAAATTACTTTAGGACTGACAGTTCTGCAGGAGCATTTACTTTAGAGGCACGAAGTGAAGTTGCCACGATCCGCACGGAAGTCATGCGTCATCTCAAGCTTCATTATACTCGCTCAAACAGGCAAACTGTTCCATGTATCAACATAGAACTTGTATCCATCTATCGCCGCGGCGGAGCGGCCGAGCGCATTGAGGCGCTATGCTACGATGCGCGAGCCGTTCCCCGTCGGGGGTTCGAAGGCCCCCTCGGACATGTATGTTTGTGCGGTCTTTAGTATAAGGTAATTCATAAGTAGTTTGTAAGTTTAGGGACTGATGACCCCGCAGTAAGTCCCATAAGCTTCACAAACATTTGAACATCCATATATTCTGAAGGAAATCTACTATATTTTCACTTAGTGTCATTTGCCGCAAAAGAATATTAACACAACTTACTGACAATTTAGAAAAACTAATTTTCTGAAGGTGTTACCGAATTCTAGACATGGGGAAAACCTTTATGTTGTTGAACTTAGGTAAGGATATTAAGTAAATGAGATGTTATGTTCAAATGTTTGTATAGTTTATGGGACTTAACTACGGGGTCATCAGTCCCTAAACTTACAAACTACTTATGAACTAGCTAATCCTAAGGACGGCACAAATATCCATGCCCGATGGGGGATTCGAACCCCCGACCGTAGTGGCCGTGCAGACCGTGACTGGAGCGCCTCAGTCCCCTCGGCCACCGCGGCCGGCTGAGATGTTATGAATACATAAAATTTTCTTCTAATCCAAACCGGAATTTCGTAACTAGAAATGATCGTAATCTTTATGATTAATCAGATTTTAGTTTTTCTGACCTTGAAACGTATTTCTAGAATAACGAATACAAGACTATGCGTCTTTGTCGCGATTAGAAAAAGTATCTTAAACAGGCCACTCAGCAATGAGAGTGAATAAAAATGATTCGGTACTACAATAATTATATTGTAAAAAGTAATAGCCATTTTTTATATTGACTCAGTTCCTGACACGAACTTCTTTAGTAATTAGTTGCTACTAAGACTGATTTATTAAAATATAAAAAAATCTAATATATGATTTTGTTTTGTAGCTATTTACCACTCAGCATGCAGCTGAGTCCGTGAGTAGTTCATTTATATCTTCATTTATATGGTGGTAATTGAAAGTAACTTGCTATTTAATGAAATATCCATCTCAAACTTCCATAGTGAAATCCTCAGTCGTGTGTGTAGCTACGTTGAAAATGATAATAATAATAATAATAATAATAATAATAATAATAATAAAGAGTGAGAGAGGAGGAGAGAGAGGGAGAGACGAATAACCTCTGGTCGAATTTCACTTTCTGCAAAGTAACGCTACTGCCGTCGTAGTTGTATATCCGAAAGTAATTTTGACCACGTTATAGGTAAGGTTAGCGGAAGACAACGAAATTCTTCAAAGCAGGCGTAGCATGTTTAGTTTTATAACATTATAAGGCACAGAGTGTCACGGAAATGACACACGAATTGGGGAGGAAATCATTGAGACAAAATAATTTTTCTTCACCGAAAGAGGTTTTTTTGAAATTTCAATCACCATTATCTCTTCCGATTGCGATGATATTTTTTGTTGCTTATATACAGGAGTGGACAAAATAATATGAACACCATTCAGTAAACTAAGTGTTACAGTCAGTAAGTTCTCAATGTTTTGGTAAGTTGCGAGTTAATAGTCGTCAAATACTTTATAAAATGCATCTTAAACCATCAGCTGTTTATTACTTCCTTAAAAATTGACCATTTTCGGTCGTAGACCATCATAATATATAGAAAGGTATTAAAACATTAGTAAAATACATTATATAAAACAAATCTGGCTGATAACAGCAGAAGTAAATATCTCGAAAAATGAAATTTTGATTATCCTATTAGTCAGTCAACATAAAAGAGAAGAATGGAATGTGAAGGAATTAATAAACAGCTGATCGTTTAAGATACATTTTAGGAAGTAAGTCCTCAGACTTGACGCCTGACAGGTAGGCAGCCACACGACTCTGTGTGTTGCGCACGCTGCCGCGCTACAAGGCGTACATCTTCACAGACCCACATGCGCCGTTGGCCATTAGGCACGCTGCCAACGTTGGTGTATCAACGAAAAGCACCGCTGAAAGCATTTACTAGGTATGTCCCGTATGGTTGCTCTTGTGGCCGTCGTAACATCTTCGGAGGACCGTCATCTGCGCCCACGTAGAAGCCATTTAGGGCAAGGAAAGAGAAAAGTATCGCATGGTGCGAGATCGGGTGAGGGCGGAGGATGTAGCAAAACCGTTACGTGTTGCCTTGGTAGATCCTATTGCACAGGGGTAAAGCTATGTTGTCGTATAGAAACAGTGAATTCGTTATACGCCAAAATCCAGGTCGCTTACGGCGAATAGCATCACGGAAACGGCCGAGTATCTTCTTGAAGCGGGTTTTGTTTGCCATTACACCGACTGGGAGGAATTCCATGTGAACGATTCCATTTGAATAAAAAAAAACAGTTATTGCATCACCTTGCTTTTGACTTGTCTCGTCGTGGTATTTTTCTGTCATGGTGATGATGTTTACCAGTTGGCTGATTGTCGTTTCAGTTGAGGATCATAAAGGAAAAACCATTATTAGTCTCCAGTTATTATCTGGTTGAGAAACGTCGGATTATTGTCCGCACAGCTGACGAAATCACTACCAATCGCCATGCGATCATCACATTGGTCTTGCGGCAGAATTCATGGTACACTGTGCTGAGTAACAAGAGACATATTAAGGTCGTACGTTAGAATTTTGTCATGGCTAACCCCTACCGCAGCTGAAAGAGCTGGCAGAACTTGATGTTTTCGCGTTGCTCACACTGTAACATATCGAGGTGCAACAGGTGCATTTAACTCACTGTCACAACAACGACCGTACGTCTGCTTCCAGTGCATGCACTTAACTGTCTCTTGCAGGGACGAGAGAGTAACTGACATGGTACCATACCACGCCATTACCTATGCACTATACTCCATCACAGCACCACCATGCGGACAGTGTCACAAACTATTGGCTGTACCACGTACATCTTGTTGCAAGTATGTAGGCTCACAAGCCTCTGCAAGCAGGCTGGCAATTAAAAATGTTCAAATGTTTGTAAATCTATGGGACTTAACTACTGTGGTTATCAGTTCCTAGGCTTACAGACTACTTCAAATGACTTGAGCTAAGGTAAGGACAACACACACATCCGTCCCCGAGATAGCATTCGAACTTCTGACGGCGAGCAACTGCTCGGCCATTCCACCCAACTCGCTCTCCGTCTCTGCTTACGTCTGCATCTGTGTTAACACTGGCAAATTGATATACGAAGTTCTGGACGTTACCTCACTCGGTATGATATACGTTTTGTTCTGGAACGATCAACATAAATGATCGGTGGACTGAATGGTCTCTCAGACTTCCAAAGAGACCAACTCAGTGGTTTCCGTAGCGACAGTATCCTCGGGAATGACAGTGTATACAAAACAAAGTAAAACAACAATGGCGTAGAGAAAGACTGTGCAAAACCAAAAGTTAACTGAAAACGACAGACGAGGAAAAAATGTTGAAATGTTTGTTAAGCTTATGGACCTTAACTGCGGCGTTTTCAGTCCCTAAACTTACAAACTACTAATGAACTACCTCATACTAAAGACAACACAAACATCCATGCCCGGAGGGAGGGGGGATTCGTTGAGTAATACTGCTTCCATAAAAACTGTACCCCTGGAGCTTAATATTCCCGGAAAGACTGCAGTTGCTAAGCCCTTAATCTACATCTACATCCATACTTCGCAAGCCACCTGAAAGTGTGTGGCGGAGGGTACCTTGAGTACCACTATCGGTTCCCCTTCAACACCAGTCACTTACTGTTCGCGGAAAGAAATATTGTCGGTATGCCTTTGTGTGGGCTCTAATCTCTCTGATTTGATGCTCATGATCTCTTCGCAAGATATACGTAGGAGAAAGCCATATACTGCTAGACTTATCGGTAAAGGTATATTTTCGAAACTTCGACAAAAGCCCGCACCGAGCAACAGAGCGTCTCTCCTGCAGAGTCTTCCACGGGAGTTTATCATCTCCGTAACGCTTTCACAATCACTAAATGATCATGTAACGAAGCGTGCTGCTCTCCGTTAGATCTTCTCCACCTCCTCTATCAACCCCACCTGGTACGGATCCCATACCGGTGAGCAGTATTCAAGCAGTGGGCAAACAAGTGCACTGTAAACTACTTCCTTTGGTTTTGGACTGCATTTCCTTAGGATTCTTCCAATGACAATCAGTCTGGCATCTGCTTTACCGGCGATTGATTTTATATGGTCGTTCCATTTTAAATCACTCCTAATGCCTACTCTCAGATAATTTATGGACTTCCATAAGAAACACGGCATCTACCTGAGAACCCGTGTCGCCGGCCGCGGTGGCCGAGGTGACTGAGGCGCTCCAGTCACGGTCAGCACGACCACTACGGTCGGGGGTTCGAATCCCCCCTCGGGCCGTCCTAGTTCGTAAGTAGTTCATAAGTAGTTTGTAAGTTTAGGGACTGATGACCCCGTAGTTAAGTCCCATAAGCTTAACAAAAATTTGAACATTTGAACCCGTGTCTCTAGCCCTCTCAGCCTCGTGGACGAATAACGCGAGCTGGGTTTCACACGATCGCCGTTTTCGAAACCCATGATGATTCCTACAGAGCAGATTTCTAGTCTCCAGAAAAGTCATTATACTACAACGTAATACGTGTTCCAAAATTCTACAACCAACCGACTTTAGAGATATAGGCCTACAGTTCTGCACATCCGTTCGACATCCCTTCCTGAAAACGGGGATGACTTGCGCCATTTTGCAATCTCTGGAACGCTACGTTATTCTAGAGACCTTCGGTACACCACTGCAAGAAGGGGGCAAGTTCCTTCGCGTACTGTGTGCAAAATCGAACCGGTATCCCATCAGGTCCTGCAGCCTTTCCTCATTTGAGCGATTTTAATTATTTTTCTATCCCTCTGTCGTTTATTTCGATACCTGCCTTTCTGTCATCTGTGCGACAATCTAGGGAAGGAACTACAGTACAGTCTTCCTCTGTGAAACAGCTTTGGAAAAAGGCATTTAGTATTTCAGACTTTACATTGTCATCCTCTGTTTCAGTACCATTTACGTCACAGAGTGTCTGGACATTGTGTTTTGATACACCTACCGCTTTGACATAAAACCAAAATTTTCAGCTAATTCAGTACACAGAACTTTAATTTCGAATTCGTTGAACGCCTCTCGCTTAGCCGTCCTCACGCTACATTTTACTTCGTGTAATTTTTGTTTGTCTACTAGGCTTTGTCTATGTTTAAGTTTGCACTAAATTTCCCGTTGCTTCCGTAGCAATTTTGTATTTCGGTTGTTGTACCACGGTGGCTCCTTTCCATCTCCTACGATCTTAGAATGAAACTTTCACTCTGCAGCGGAGTGTGCGCTGATATGAAACTTCCTGGCAGATTAAAATTGTGTGCCGGAACCGGGACTCGAACCTGGGACCTTTGCCTTTCGAGGGCAAGCGCACTACCGACTGTGCTATCCCGACACGACTCACGATGGAAGTTAAGTTGTGAGCCGGCATCGTGAGTCGTGTCGGGATAGCACAGTCGGTAGTGCACTTACTCGCGAAAGGCAAAGGTCCCAGGTTCGAGTCCCGGTTCCGGCACACAATTTTAATTTGCCACGAAGTTTCCTACGATATTGCTTGGCACTTACTTGTCTAATCCATACTGTACGTGCCACGATCATAAAAACTGGACTGTTGATGACTGGAACTATGTGGTACGGTCTGATGAATCATCGTTTACATTGCTTCCTACAAACAACCGGTTTTATGTATCGACAACCTCAAAAATATTTCTACTCTGTGGGACGTAACTACTTTGGTTATCACTCCCTGGGCTTAAAAACTACATAAACTAACTTAAACGTAATTTAAGAACACCACACACATACACCCCCCCCCCACACACACACACACCCCAATGCCCGACCATTCCACCGCGACTCAAAAACCTCAAAGGAAGCTTTCGATAAGCATGTATGCTTCCTTTAGTCAAGGACAGGGGCGGTCCCGTCGTGATCTGGCCATCCATGTAGTGGTATTCAACTATTTCTATCATTAGCCTCACTAGTTACATATCTGTGAATGAATATTTCAACATCCTTGACAGGAACCGTATTACTGTGACTAAAATATTGCTAACAGACACTGCAATATTTCAAAATGATAAAGCGCCCTCACTCACACTGCCAAAGCGGTTTAGGCGTGTTTCCGTCAGCACTAGAAAATTTTCTAACATTTCCTTCTGAACAGCAAAATCGCACTGTCTCGATATAACAGAATCGTCGGGGGAAGTTTTAGAACAAAGAGTGAGGTCCATATTTACAGCTTCAACATCACTGAAGTTATTCGCAGTAGATACCATTCTGTTGGTGGGTCAAATCTTTACTAATAAACAAATATTGTGTCCACAATAGATGCTCATATTATTTTGTCCACCCCCTTTAGCTGAAGCGGGATGACACCATCTATCATGCAGAGATAAGCAGTACTTCAATTTTGCATCCTGTAATACTCTTAGAAAGACTCTAAAGGCAGTACAAATAATTTTTGAGCTTTGAACTACCTATTGTGGTGGATTTTAGGGATATACTTCAATTGGAAGCAATTGGCAGAGGTGAAACAGCAGTTAAGGGTAGATGGTGATAATGTGTGTCAATGCCAGGCGTGAAAATAGCTTAGGGGAGACCGGGGCACATTTTCCATAGGGGCAAGTTTTCCAAATCCGTTTATTTTCGAAACAAACCGCTAGATGTTACCACCGGCGATACTGTAGAAAGTAGCAACAAAGCAAGCTTCATTTACGAAAGTTTCAGTGTTGTACCAGCAGTCACAACGTCGGCAGGGCTGTTTTCGTCATTTTTGCAAATGTGAGTAAACTTTCGCGTTTTTATTGAAACTGAAAATAAACATTCTAGCGTTAAACTTACTATTTTGACATTGCGCACACTAAAAGTGGGTTTCTTTCTTCACGTAACTGTGCATTTGTTTTGTAAATAGCTTACACTGTTACTCATGGACGTAGTGTTATAGTTCCGAATATGGCGACGGGGCACGTTTTCCGAGTGCATATGGGGCACATATTCCTTATTGCTTTGAGTCTTACGCCAAGTCTAAAGCAAATGAGAAGTGTGTGCAGTGCACGAAATGGGCGCATGGAGACTGTACGAAAGGGAATGTTCCATTTTTGGTTTGCTTGCATTGTGATTCAGACAACCAGTATAAGTATTGTTAAAAATGTCTGTATATGTAAAACATTTAAGTCACATATTTTTTAAAACCTTTAAATAGCATTTTTTTTTTATTTAATGTGGTTATTTTTACTATCCTCTTTTGTAATGTATTGTAAATTCATGATAAAAATACGTATTCAGTGTAATCAAGATAATTATCTCTATTTTAACATTGAAAGTATAAATGGAATATTTGCCCTGTTCATTTTAAGTAAGCTGGAAAACTTGCCCTGCATACGGGGCAAATTTTCCAATGCAACATGGGTCAGACAAAACCATTTGCTACCAAGAATATTTATTATTTTCAAAAATATCTGTACAAGACTGTAAATAAAGGTGTAGGAAATATATTGATCCGCTGTTTATCGCAAAATCGATAAAAATAAGAAGTACAAAAATAAAAATGTAAAATGGTGGAAAACGTGCCCCGGTCTCCCCTACTCAACTGTGCAACCTGCATAAGTCGGTCGCCCTGGGACACGCGTGACCAAAAGCTGAAGTACGAGGTAAACATGCACTGGGGAAAGTGGTAAAAATAGTGGTGGGTGTGAAGCTAAGACGGGTGTCAACCTCTTGTAGCAGAACGACGCCAGGATCACGCCGTTCGTATGTTGGCGCCCAAGCTAGGTGACATCGCCGTGCTTCATGGATGGGAGGTTCTGAGGCAGTCACGGCTATTGGGCAGCATCGGGGTCTGCAGGAACCTAGGTCATCGCTCCTCAGTACTCGCTCAGTTAGGCATTGCTGGTTACGACACCACCGTCACACATCGGAGGAATAGTCGGCCGCGGTGGCCGAGGAGCTTCAGTCACGGTCTGCACGGCCACTACGGTCAGGGGTTCGAATCCCCCCTCGGGCATGGATATTTGTGCCGTCCTAGTTCGTAAATAGTCCATAAGTAGTTTGTAAGTTTAGGGACTGATGACCCCGTAGTTAAGTCCTATAAGATTTACAAACATACAAACATCGGAGGAATGCTGTATTGAAGAAATCGATAAAGGCACTCATTGAAAGCACTGTTTACTGGCTCTAGGAGGCACGTACACCTAGCATCCCTGCACTCGCTGGCCCAACAGATTCTACACAGGTGATAGGACAACAAACTTTCCATTTCCAGCGCAAAGCTCAAACCTACAGCCCTGGGTGAGTGAAAAGGTTATTATTTGATTGCTTTATGATGGAATACTGTGTGAATGGGAGAGTTGTTATGATGATTGCTTTGGTGGGACAGATATTTAGGGTTGTCAATTGTTGGTAGGAATGCTTGGCACCTTTAGGGTGTACTTTCGTGTGGACTGTCAGGCAAATCTGCATCTGGTTAATAGGTTCGGTCATATATGGCGAACCAGGTGGAGGATATTTGAGTAATGATTCACAGAACGAACTAGATTCTTTAGTTATTGCATATGATAACTATAAATAAAATAATTGATATGACAGAGTCACATACACAAGGTGTTCCTGAGTCGGAAGTATTTCATATATTGGGAGAAAGAATAGCGCAGTTGAAAGCACATAAGCTTCTAAGTAAATGAATTCAGCTGAAAGAACTTATTCAACAACTGAAAAGGAGATGTTGAGATTAATCTGTGTTACTTGTATGGTAGGAACACCCGAGACCTGTGATGGACAACTGAGCATTACGATGGCTGTTAAGGTTGAAGCTTCAAGCTGTGTTAACGTCGGTTGCACAGTTGGAAGCTGCGTTCGAGGGGCGTCGTTGTTGTTGTCCGGTAGTGGGAACCGAACGGACTCCCGTCCTCTCCGCCGATCGGCCTGCACCATCGACATGCCCTGATACTGCTAGCAGTGAGGCAGACACCCCACCCGTGGTTGTGTGGGAGGTTGCTCCAGTGCGTGGCAGGAGGCGCAAGACAATCTGGGGGACCGATCGTGAGGCCTCCCCGGTTCGTCTTGCGAACAGGTTTGATGCGCTGTCTGTTCAGCACAACGTTCCTGGGTCGGATGGTGTCTCTCATCCTGAGGTCACCACCGAGCCTGCAAGATCCGGGCTTTCACAGAGGGTGGGTTTGCTTGTAGTTGGGAGATGCAACGTTAGGCGGGTGATGGAGCCCCTTAGAGAGATGGCTACCAAGGAGGGGAAGAAGGCCAACGTGCACTCCGTGTGCATACCGGGCGGAGTCATTCCAGATGTGGAACGAGCCATTCCGGATGCTATGAAGGGTACGGGGTACAGCAACTGCAGGTGGTGGCTCACGTCGGTACCAATGATGTGTGTCACTTCGGATCTGAAGAGATTCTCTCAGGTTTTGAGCGGCTATCTGAAGTGGTAAAGACTGCCAGTCTTGCTTGCAAGATGAAACCAGAGACAATCTGCAGCATAGTTGACAGGACCGACTGTGGACCTCTGGTACAGAGCCGAGTGGAGGGTCTGAATCAGAGGCTCAAACGGTTCTGCGAGCGTGTAGGCTGCAGATTCCTTGACTTGCGCCATCGGATGGTGGGTATCCGGGTTCCACTGAATAGGTCCAGGAGTCCACTACACGCAGGAAGCAGCTATACGGGTAGCGGGGGCTGTGTGGCGAGGACTGGGCGGTTTTTTAGGATAGGGGGCTTCGGGGAAAAACAAAATGGGCAATCTCAAAGGGTGCAGGTGGATCACAGGAGAAATGTAGATCTGGGAACTATCGGAATAACAGTTGAAAATTGTCGTAACTGTGTCGGGAAAGTACCAGAACTCCAAGCGTTAATGAAAAGCGCCGAAAGACACATCATTCTAGGCTGTGAAAGTTGGCTCAAACCTGAAATAAGTTCAGCAAAAGTATTTGCAAAAGATCTAACTGTGTTCAGAAAAGGATAGATTAAACATAATAGGTGGAGGCATGTTTGTCGTCGTCAAAAGTAGTAGTACATGTAGCGAAGTTGAAGTTGATAGTTCCTGCGAGGTATTATGGGTAGAGGTTGTACCTGAAAATCGTAAGAAGTTAATAATTGGTGCCTTTCACCGACCTCCCGACTCTGACGATACAATAGCAGAAAGGTTCAAAGAAAACCCGAGTCTAATTACAAAAACATAGCAGACTCACACGATAATAGTAGGCGGTGATTTTAATTTACCCTCAATCTGTTGGCGAAATTATATATACAAATCAGGAGGTACCAATAAAACATCGTGCGAAATTGTACTCGCCGCATTCTCTGAGAATTACTTCGAATAATTACTTCATGAGCCAACTAAAATTGTAAATGGATGTGAAAACAGTGAAAACACACTTGATCTCTTAGCAACAAATAATCCTGAGCTCATAACGAGCATCAAAACGGATACAGGTATTAGTGAACACAGAGCTGTCGTAGCGAGATTGAATATCGAAAGTCCCCAAGTTACCAACAATAAACTAAAAGTATATTTGATCAAATGTTTGTAGAGCTTATGGGACTACGGGGTCATCGGTCCCTAAACTTACAAACTACTTATGAATTAGCTACTACTAAGGACGGCAAAAGTATCCATGCCCGAGGGGGGATTCGAACCGCCGATCGTAGTGGCCGTGCAGACTGCGACTGACTCGCTGGGCAACCTCGGCCGGCGTATATTTGTTCAGCAAAGCAGATAGTAATAAAATACATTGTTTCTTGAAAGATAGCTTCCACTCGTTTCCAACACTAAACGTAGGTGTAGACCAAATGTGGCTCAAATTCAAAGATGTGGTATCGACAGCAATTGATAGTTTTATACCAAATAAATTAATAAAAGAAGGATGTGATACCCCTGGTACAAAAAACAGAACTGGACACTGATGCAAAAGCAAAGGAAAAGGCATTCTAAACGTAAACGAACACAAAACCCCAGGATTGGCGATCCTACACAGAAGCTCGAAAATTAGCGAGGATCTCAATGCGAGATGCCTACAATACTTATCACACCGAAACCCTTTCTCGAAATTTGACTGAAAACCCAAAGAGATTTTGGTGATATGTTAAATATACTAGGGGCAAAACACAAGCAATACCCTCACTACGTGATAGTAATGGCCGATGACAGCGCTACTAAAGCAGAGTTACTAAACATAGCTTTTAGGAACTCATTCACCAAAGAAGACGAAACCACTATTCCAGATTTCGAATTACGAACAGAGGCCGTAATGAGTAACGTAGAATTATATATCATCGGAGTAGTGCAGCAACTAAAATCACTTAAAAAGAACAAGTCTTCTGATCCGGACTGTATACCCATTAGATTTCTATCTGATTATGCTGAAGCGATATCTCCTTACTTAACAGCCATATACAACCGCTCTCTCAAAGAAGGATATGTACCAAAAGATTGGAAAGTTGCATAGGTCACACCTATATTCAAGAAAGGTAGTAGGAGTAACCCACTAAACTACAGGCCTATTTCATTGAACTCAATTTGCAGCAGGGTTTTGGAACATATCCTGTATTAAAATATTATAAATTATCTCAAACAGAATGATCTATTGACCCGAGGTCAACACGAGTTAGAAAATATCTTTCATGCTAAACACAACTAGCTCTTTATTCACACGAAGTGATGGGCGCTATCGACGAAGGTTCGCAAATCGATTCCGTATTTCTTGATTTCCAGAAGGTTTTTGACACCGTACCTCACAAACGGCTTTTAATCAAATTGTGTGGTTATGGTATATCGCCCCAAATTTGCAATTAGATAGGTGATTTCCTGTCACAGAGGACACAGTTCGTAGAAATCGATGGCAAGGCATCGACTAAAACAGAGGTGATATCGGGCGTTCCACAGGGTAGTGTTATTGGTCCTCTGCTGTTCCTTATTTACATAAACGATTTAGAGGAAAATCTAAGTAGCTCTCTTAGGTTGTTTGCAGATGACGCCGTCATTTACCGTCTACTATAATCATCTGAAGATGAAAACCAACTGCAGAACGATCTGAATAAGATATCACTATGGTGTAAAAATTGGCAATTGACTCTAAATAATGTGTGAAGTCGTCCACATGAGTACGAAAAGAAAGCCGTTAAACGTGAAGGCCGTAAACTCCACAAAATACCTAGGAATTACTATTACTTCAGACTTAAACTGGAAAGTACACGTAGATAACGTCGTAGGAAAGGCGAACCAGTTTTATTGGCAGCACCCTTAAAAGATGCAACAGAACTACAAAAGAATCTGCATACACCACGCTTGTCCGCCAATTTTTGGAGTATTGCTGCCCAGTGTGAGATCCTTATCAGGTGAGTTTGACGGAGGTCATCGAAAGAGTCCAAAGAAGGGCAGCTCGTTTCGTGTTGTCACGATACAGGAAATGATACAGGATCTGGGATGGGAATCATTACAACAACGGCACTTATCGCTGCGGCGTGGGCTACTTACGAAACTCCAATCGCCAGCTTCCTCCTCCGATTGCGAAAATATATTGTTGACTCCCACTTACATAGGTCGAAATGATCATCAGAATAAAATACGAGAAATCAGAGCTCGAACGGAGAGATTCAGGTGTTCTTTCTTCCCGCGCGCTATTCGAGAATGGAATGGGAGATAAATAGTATAATGGTGGTTCGATGAACCCTATGCCAGGCACTTAAATGTGATTTGCAGAGTATCTTATGTAGATGTAGATCCATCGAGTAGGTTGACAAGGTAGGCAGTCAAGTGAAGTGTGTTTGTCTTTGATGTGGTACATTAACTGGGTACGAAGCATGGGAATGCTGATGGATTAAGTAGGAATGTCGCAGTATTGGAAGTAGTGGGTAATGAACTTGGTAAGTGGCAAATGGCGCAAAAAGGGAACGAAAAATGTGTACAATTTCCGTAGCAATTGTAGTTTAAGAAATATAACGGTTTATTGTGAAGGGAAACTAAATCAGGTCCACATGTCGTTGTGACAGCCAAGTTAAGAGAAAAAGTGCCACAGGAAACCCATTACCACCTGTTATCAGGTCATGAAGGGCGTACAGCTACTATTAGGCGGATTGCAGTGATGTGTTGGTGGGAAGAAGGAAGATGGGTGTACACTAATATATACGGAACTGTATACAAAGTGCTCAAAGAGCAGATTTATGTCGACAGAATGCACCTTCTCAAAGGTTACCAGAAGCCATGCCTACATTCAGGCTCTTAGGGTTAGATATTGTTGGACCATTCAACAAAACTCCAGCACCATTAAGTATATTCTAAAAATGACCGATCATTTTTCTAGGTAAGTGGAAATGATTGCAATGCATCAGCAAGCCACAACTGTGGCACATGCATTCTTCAGTACTTGGATTTTGATATATGGAATTCCTGAGACGATAATAACTGACCAGAGATCGAAATGCGTGGCTGGTTTGTTTAAGGAATTATATAAACTATTACATGTGAAGAAGATGAGAAATAATGCTGTGCATCCATAAGCCAATGGTAGGAAGGAGAGAGTACGTCGGACGATAGAACAAATGTTGGGATATAACATAGACGCATACCATACAAACTGGGATATGTATGTATGAATTTGCATCATTGCCTACAACTCAAAGCAGGTCAAAAGAACGCAGTTGTCTTCATATGAGGTTGTTTACGGGAGTAGTATAACAACGCCTCTTCCAGCACAGTGAGATTCGCCCGTCGACGACAGTGTCATCGACGCCAGACGCTCGGCCAATTGCCGGACCGCCAATCAAAGGATGCCGCCACAGGATGACTAACAGGTCTTCTCGGAAGGAAAGGATGATTGTCAGTTTACATTTAGGTTCTTTTCATTGTCATCAACGCTACTTGTCCGACCGCTAATCAAATGACGCCGTCATAACGCACTTAAGGATGATTGACAGGTTGCAAGTAAACAACACCTCCCTCGGCCACACACCTGGCCAACATGCCGCCCCCTCCACCCCCTGGCGCCGCCGTCAGACAGGCAGCACCTCCTACACGTCTGACCTGTCGACCCCTCGACACGTCTGTACTCGCACCCTCTGCCACACACCTGGCCAATGCCGCCACCCCAACCCGCTCGGCCGATTTCCTGACCGCTTCTCAAAAGACGCCGCCTCTGCCACCGCCGCCGACAGATGCTACCCCCTCCTCCTCCCACGCTCGCGACCGCTTCTCAAAGGACGCCGCCACCCGCCCTACCCGCAAGGACAAAACAAACAATACCGCGACGATTGTCTGGATCGCATCGACATCTCTAAACAACACCGCCCCAGCCAGCTGACCCCTACACCCAGGGCAGGGGCGTACTGCACTCTTTTTGCGGCAACCGCGCCCCGCCAGGTCAGCAGCCACTTAAATTGTATATTTATTATTAAGCGCGCCGCAGGGATCCATATGCCACATCTCGATTTATGTAACAGATTTCGCCGTTTATTATTCTCCGAAAAAATAAATCTATCATATTGTTCTTAGTATGTATTTGTAACAAGAATTTCGGTGTAATGCTAAAAAACAATTTAGAACATACATGTTTAGTTGATCTCTGCACAATAAAATAACCGAACACTACAGCTTGTAGTAAAATATTAAAACTCGTATGCAAAATTTGCAAGTAAGAATTTATCTATGCGCAAACACTCCCATCTCTCTCCTTGCTCTTCCCATAGACTACGGCCGACAGACGTGTTTCATAATAGCGCAGGTTAGATAATAAACGGTAACGAACGCCAGAAACTTATACATCCATCTTAACATATACTCTTTCGAAATCCAAAAAAACTTCTAACCAGAGCCAACTAACAAAAAGAAAAGAAATGGTCCGTTTCGGAACTCGACCGCAACCTTAGATCTATAAATGTATCTCTTCGTTTAGACGATGCAAGGAACAGCCATCGAACGGAATGTAACGGGAGTAACAAACGTTACTATTCTTTATGCCAACCACTCCTTCGATAACACAACAACATCAGCAGAAGACGGCATATCGTTTGTACAAAAATTCCAAATAACGAAAATAGGCAATGACATCTAGCAGTGTCTCTAAATATACATCTGCAAGCACCGTTAACAATAGTCCAGAACGCAGAGCGCTCTCTCGGCAGGCTATACCCATCTATGGAATCTCTATGTCCTATGTCTATGCAAACTCCATTTATCTGACGCAGGTCAAACGCCGATATTCCAGCGCCCCAGAAGACATTTAAACTCTATTGTGCAACGGAGAGTCGAGATAAAAAAAAATACGTGAAATAATTTAGCGATTTCTGACCGTCTACACTAAAACGTTTCTTTTTTCTCGAAAGTATTGTCCTAATAACACCCTTATTCGACAATACAGCAACCACAGAACCGAGGTAGTACTTTACCTGCCCATGCAATACCGATTTTCAGAACAAGTTCGACCCGCCCTTTACCCACAAAATTCTTACTCCAAGTGCCTTTCTTGTGCATTCCACTATTCCTAACTAAGTTTTATTATTTTAATTACAAGTAGATATCTACCGAAAACGAAGATGCTAACCTACACACCGTAACTCCTGATCCTATATAGGACAAGGAGTGTTTCCACTTTTTTGTTACAGTACAACTGAGTACATGCAACGTAATGTTCGCAAACACTTATATCGCAACCAACGCCCGCATACATCGATCATAACCTGCTCTCTAAGGAATGGACAGGAGTCACACACGGTACAAATACGTTTGTCGTGTGTTCCGCTAATTTCGGTCAATACAACGGTTCGAGACCAATCCCCCCGCCTGTTTAGGGTAAAATCAAATATTTTCCTCCACAGTATCTGTTTAAACCGGGCTTGCACATATGGAATAGCCTCCTTTAAAGCCTTTGTCTTCGCCATATAACCCAGTTTTCGTTTACCCTTCTTCTTAGGACTTGTGGAATGACGTAGGCGACATCTACGTCTGTGGAGAATAAAGTCCTGGAATGCTAAAAAGTATAGCTCCTTGCTCGACTCTACAAGTAATTTACAGTTGAAACTAAAAAAGATAATGTATAAGCTTTTCTCGGTCGGAGAGAACGATCAATTTTCAGGTACTCTTCATACCCATGTAAACAAATCTAAAAGCCTATGTTAACCGGGAGCGTCGCACAGTACAACGGTGCACTTTGTAAATACCGTATCTTCTCTTTTAGAACACTTAACCAATCTTCTTCTTGCACATTCCTCCATCCTGGTAATGCCATCTTCTCGACCCACCGAAAAATTATAAATCCTAACAATCAACTGTGTGGACGATTTATAAAACCAATAACTTTGCTTACACCAAGGCTCGTGATTTTTCGACAAATTTATTTTTATTCTACAATTCGACGCAAACCACGTTAAGCAGTCGTCTCCAAGTGTCTTATCCTCGCCCGCAACCATGTTGCTGTCGCTCCTTCCCTCCAAGAACAATATGTTCCACATAAATTATACGAATGAACTAAGACAAATTTATGATAAAATGAAATTCTTGGATTTCGTAAGCCTGTAATTTATGTACATGTCTGAAAGGACCAGGCGCCATATCAATAATAGTAAATATGCACACCACAGGCAATGACAGTTTCATTGCAGACCCATTCACACATTCGGTCCCTCTCGGGAATAATGTTCAAATGTTTGTAAATCTATCGGACCAAACTGCGTGGTCATCAGTCCGTAGCTTACAAACTACTTAAACTAAGGTAAACTAACCCAAGGACAACACATACCCCCACGCCCCAGGGAACCTCGATCCTCCGACGGCGAGCAACCGCGCTTATCGTAGACGCTGGTTTGGAGCGTGTACGTTCTATAGTTGTAAACATATCAGTCGACGCTCGCACCTGGCCCGGAGAAGTTATCGGTTTAATTTTTTCTGGCCGACCCAGATTCCGAATACAGGAGACCTATTTCTACGAAGATAGAATTATATTGATTGTAACAACAGACATAAGAATGAAAAAGATCGAATTGCCACAGCTATACCATAGTTCTTAATACACAATCATCCCAATAAAGACAGCCTTTACAACCCATAAAGAGACAACCGCACACATGCGTATTACCGACAAATACTGGTTATAGCGTCCCCATGCGTCCCTATATGTGTACGTTACCAACTCCTGTGGTAATTTCCGTATGGAACACTTGGTTTACGACTATTGCAAACGATTGCTTGTTATTCCATCCGTTTTCAACTCTGCAAATGACTGCCTCCCAGTCCTCCACATTTGGATACAATGTAGTCCCTTCCCCAAACGAGAATGCAGTACATTTTTCATGTGTTCCGCTATTTTCGGTCAGTACACCGACGCGTGACCAATCTCCATGACTGTTTACTGTAAAAAGCAAAATTTTATAAGTCCCAGTCGTAACCAGATTTCTCCACACCCTCTGTTTAAGCCTAGCTCACACATATGCCATAGCTTCGTCTGTCTCCAGCATTAGTTTGTACTCGTCCTTATATTGCAGCTTCCTTCTCTTGGTCTCGATATCCGCCATTTCCAGTTTTCTTTTCGCGCACATAAGACATTAACTGCACGTCGCCATGTAATTTATGTAATGGGGGATGGCTTAAGTCTGTGTGATACGTTTACTCTTTTCGTTGGACTTGCGGAATGACATTGTTTGTAGGTACCAGACCTAACTCGGCGATATCTATATCTGGAGGCAGTGTGGAGAACAATGTTCTGGATTGGGAGAAGTATGATTCCCCTGCGTTAATGTAGCTTTTAAGTGTACTACTTATATCGTCTTTGCCGGTGTCAGTATTAAGAATCTCCACGTAATTTACAGGTAGACAATTGAAACTAAAAGCTAATAGAACGTAATGTATAAGCTTTTATCCATCTGGAAGGATTCTTACCTGTACACCGATCCATTTTCGGGTATTTTTATTACCCCAGTACACAAATTGCAGGAAGCTATTAAACACTACAAAGCATCTGTTGTCCCAGGTGTTTGTTTATCGCCTCCACATGGTGGAGAAGGACTTTGCAGATACCGTTTATTCTCGTTTAAAACAAATAAACAGTCTTCCACAAGATCAAAAACACTATCCATCCGGTAATCGTATATTGTAACCTCCAGCCTTGTAATACCCCTGTTCTCGACTCAGCGACGAAGTAAGTGCTCAAATTCAGAAAAAAGACCTCTATCTCTCTTTTTAGGGTAAATCAGGTCACGGATCACGAAATTCACACCATAACCATCGGATTATCCCCTAGTAAGATTCCAGGACGATCTCCTAATTATGGTTTTGACTGATATTTCCAGGCGAAGTACTAATTAACCTCCATATAGGCGAGATTCTAGATGCGTTCTTCGGAACTTGTGGTATAGAGACAGGTGCGTAGAATTGAATCCTGCATATGACAAAACATTCAGCCTAAACGCGATGGTGGCTAGTCCCAAAGCGCAACAGCTGGAGAGGACCTGGCCATAGGGAAGACACATCCGCCGCAACTCCCACCAGGTGTTGTATTGGAATATATATAATGGATGGTCGGAGAAGCCTCCAAGTCACATCCTCGAAACGAAAAGCATGCTCTCGGACAGCTAAAATGCCCTCTGATTCGCGAATCCCTATCCCATAAACATTTGTATTCTATTAACACCGATACAAATATTACGTTGTACTTATAGAGTATATGAGAAAATAATGACTTTACTACTAAGACGAAGTGTTTCTTACACAACTCCTCCCAATGCAAGGCTTTGAACTACCATTCAATCACCAATGCTATGCTATCAACCTTTCCGCTACCTCTCCGCTACCTTTTCGCTACCTTTCCGATACCTTTCCGCTACCCTTCCACTATCGTCCCACTACCTCCCGATACCTTTCCGTTACCTTTCCGCTACCTTTCCGCTAACCTTCCGCTACCTTTCCGATACCCTTCCCACTACCCATTACCTTTCCGCTACCTTTGCACTACCTTTCCGGTACCCTTCCCGCTACCCATTACCTTTCCGATACCTTTCCGCTATCCTTCCCGTTACCCATGACATTTCCGATACCTTTCCGCTACCTTTAGCGTATCAGATGGCATTTTAGCTGTCCGGGAGCATGCTTTGCGTTTCGAGGATGTGACCTGGAGGCTTCTCCGACCATCCATTATATATACTCCAATACAACACCTGGTGGGAGTTGCGGCGGATGTGTGTCTTTCCTATAGCCGGGAGGTCCTCCCAGCTGTTGCGCTTCGGGACTAGCCACCATCGCGTTTCAGCTGAATGTTTTGTCATATGCAGGATTCTATTCTACGCACCTGTCTCTATACCACAAGTTCCGAAGAACGCATCTAGAATCTCGCCTATATGGAGGTTATTTAGTACTTCGCCTGGAAATATCAGTCAAAACCATAATTTGGAGATCGTCCTGGAGTCTTGCTAGGGGATAATCCGCTGGTTGTGGTGTGAATTTCGTGATCCGTGACCTGATTTACCCTGTGTTCTGTGTTTGAGCACTTACTTCGTCGTTGGGTCGAGAACAGGGGTATTACAAGGCTGGAGGTTACAATATACGATTACCGGATGGATAGTGTTTTTGATCTTATGCAAGACTGTTTAAGTGTTTTAAACTAGAATAAACGATATCTGCAAAGTGCTTCTCCACCATGTGGAGGCGAATAATGAACACCTGGGACAACAGAAGCTTTGTGGTGCGATTTGTGTACTGGGGTAATAAAAATACCCGAAAATGGATCGATGTACAGGTAAAAAACCTTCCAGATCGATAAAAGCATATAAATAAAATTCTATTAGCTTTTAGTTTCAATTGTCTACCTGTAAATTACGTGGAGATTCTTAATAATGACACCGGCAAAGACGATATAAGTAGTACACTTAAAAGCTACATTAACATTGTTCTCCACACTGCCTCCAGATATAGATATCGTCGAATTAGGTCTGGTACCTACAAACAATGTCATTCCGCAAGTCCAACGAAAAGAGTAAACGTATCACACAGACTTAAGCCATCCCCCATTACATAAATTACATCGCGACGTGCAGTTAATGTCTTATGTGCGCGAAAAGAAAACTGGAAATGGCGGATATCGAGACCAAGAGAAGGAAGCTAGAATATAAGGACGAGTACAAACTAATGCTGGAGACAGACGAAGCTATGGCATATGTGTGAGCTAGGCTTAAACAGAGGTTGTGGAGAAATCTGGTTACGACTGGGACTTATAAAATATTTGCTTTTTACCGTAAACAGTCAGGGAGATTGGTCACGCGTCGGTGTACTGACCGAAAATAGCGGAACACATGAAAAATGTATTGCATTGTCGTTTGGGGAAGGGACTACATTGTATCCAAATGTGGAGGACTGGGAGCCAGTCATTTGCAGAGTTAAAAACGGATGGAATAACAAGCAATCGTTTGCAATAGTCGTAAACCTAGTGTTCCCTACGGAAATTACCACAGGAGTTGGTAACGTACACATATAGGGACGCATGGGGACGCTATAACCAGTATTTGTCGGTAATACGCATGTGTGCGGTTGTCTCTTTATGGGTTGTAAAGGCTGTCTTTATTGGGATGATTGTGTATTAAGAACTATGGTATAGCTGTGGCATTTCGATCTTTTTCATTCTTATGTCTGTTGTTACAATCAATATAATTCTAAGAACTATGGTATAGCTGTGGCAATTCGATCTTTTTCATTCTTATGTCTGTTGTTACAATCAATATAATTCTATCTTCGTAAAAATAGGTCTCCTGTATTCGGAATCTGGGTCGGCCAGAAAAAATTAAACCGATAACTTCTCCGGGCCAGGTGCGAGCGTCGACTGATATGTTTACAACTATAGAACGTACACGCTCCAAACCAGCGTCTACGATAAGCGCGGTTGCTCGCCGTCGGAGGATCGAGGTTCCCTGGGGCGTGGGGGTATGTGTTGTCCTTGGGTTAGTTTACCTTAGTTTAAGTAGTTTGTAAGCTACGGACTGATGACCACGCAGTTTGGTCCGATAGATTTAAAAACATTTGAACATTTGTCTACGATACATCAATAGGTCCGGTCTCGCCTGCAGCCAGAAATAGCATGGAATGTCAGAATGCATGCTAGTTTGCGCGAAATACCTATTTCGAACTGTTTAGTCGTGCGATTCGATGCAACGCAGATTTGATTCACAATTGTGGAAATGCATATAGATACTTAATAGTATGGTTATGTGCTATGAATGTGGGGTATTTATATCTTCTTTTAGCTGTGTTTACGAATGGACGTCTCTCGGTAACGTATCGGAGATGATTGCAGTGGTAAATTAATGTTCTTTGGTCGATAAGCATCGAGTTAGATAACTTAAAGAGGATTAGTTACTTACGTTGGGAGGTTCATTTAATCGTATTGTTAGTCTCTTAAGGTTTGCTATTGGAGATCGATAAAAGAAAATCTGGTGTTTTATTAATACGACAATTTTGCGTTGCTGCTTGTAAGGATTATAAGAACTTTGGCTTTGATCTTGATCTTGTTACTTGTTACGTGCGTGTGCACGTCGATAATTTTTTACACTGTGTTACAGATATTTATCGAGAGTAATAATTTGTTAGAAGGATTGGAAACAATGGTTGTTTGTGCGCGAATGCTCGTTAAACGCACGAGGTATATAGTCTATTGACTGATAGAAAGCGATCCAGAAATATTGTCTGCCGGGCTATGCATTGGAAACAAAGTCGTGGTTCCATGTTTGGGGGCAGGTCAAGCAACCGATACAATTATTGGGTGGGGAGAAATCGAAACTTTATTTAAAAAAAATATTTGCTCTGTCTGGGATATCTTGTCTATTACTCATCGCGGTTATAACACCGTCTGTGGGGGAACTTGGTATTGGGATAGTGACGGTTGTAAGGATAGCCCTGCCTAGGTTGCGTTTGGACGTATACAGAGCTTGCAGCATGCTAGTTAGGTCATAATTTTTTTGTGAAAAAACGTGTTGGAATGGCTAGATTCGTTTGTTGTTATAAGTTAGTGTCGCCTGCTAGGTGTAGTTCTTTTACTGTGTTGGAAATGTTACAGAGACTGTTGTAGGCTAGATGGGACATAATTTAAGTAAAAAGTGTTGATATACCCTAAATACACATCGCAGTAGAGCTCTAAAGAAAACCGACTTTGGTGGTTGATTAAAAAAAACACACAAAAAACTTTGCAGTGATCTTTTGTCGGAGCATCGCCTGTTTAATCGTATGCTAGTGTTGTCTACTTTACGGCTGGTGTGCATTACGTTATGTAGCGCATATGCCTGCTGTGGTAAATCAAAATACTCTCGTCGAAAATCAACGTGTTTTATAAAACTCCTATAGTTTGGTAACTTAAAGTACGCTAGTTGTAGCCAATGGAGTGCGTGTGTGTGGATCCACAAGCGTAGTAAATTCAGCAAGTTCGATACTGCAATCGCCGGAGATAAGACGAAGTTACTATTTCTAGAATACATGGGGGAAATATGTACGTCCTGTGGGGGTATATATATATATCTTATAAACTGCAACTAATCGATGTTTTTTAATGTAGGCGCTCCCATCCATAATACAGCAGCAGCTTCGTGTAGATGGCTTCTATCTCCTGGGATTTTTCTTTTTAACTGTGTGGCGTTCGTATCCGAGCATGACTTTCGGATGGAAGGAGCGACAGCAACAAGGTTGCGGGCGAGGATAAGACACATAGAAACGACTGCTTAACGTGGTTTGCGTCGAATTGTAAAATAAAAATAAATTTGTCGAAAAATCACGAGGCTTGGTGTAAGCAAAGTTATTGGTTTTATAAATCGTCCACACAGTTGATTGTTAGGATTTATAATTTTTCGTTGGGTCGAGAACATGGCATTACCAGGATGGAGGAATGTGCAAGAAGAAGATTAGTTAAGTGTTCTAAAAGAGAAGATACGGTATTTACAAAGTGCACCGTTGTACTGTGAGACGCTCCCGGTTAACATAGGCTTTTAGATTTGATTATATGGGTATGAAGAGTACCCGAAAATTGATCGTTCTCTCGGACCGAGAAAGGATTATACATTACGTTTTTTAGTTGCAACTGTAAATTACTTGTAGAGTGGAGCAAGGAGCTATACTTTTTAGCATTCCAGGACTTTATTCTCCACAGACGTAGATACGCCTACGTCATTCCACAAGTCCTAAGAAGAAGGGTAAACGAAAACTGGGTTATATGGCGAAGACAAATGCTTTAAAGGAGGCTATTCCATATGTGCAAGCCCGGTTTAAACAGATGAAAAATATTTGCTTTTACCCTAAACAGGCGGGGGGATTGGTCTCGAAATTCGTGGAACACACGACAAACGTGTTTGTACTGTGTGTGACTGCCGTCCATTCCTTAGAGAGCTGGTTATGATCGATGTATGCGGGCGTTGTTAGCGATATAAGTGTTTGCGAATATTACGTTGTATGTACTTAGTTGTACTGTAACAAAATAAGTGTAAACACTCCATGTCCTATATAGGATCAGGTGTTGCGGTGTGTAGGTTAGCGTCTTCGTTTTCGGTAGATATCTACTTGTAATTAAAATAATAAATCTTAGTTCGGATTAGTGGAATGCACAAGAAAGGAACTTGGAGTAAGAATTTTGTGGGTAAAGGGCGGGTCGAACTTGTTCTGAAAATCGGTATTGCATGGGCAGGTAAAGTACTACCTCGGTTCTGTGGTTGCTGTATTGTCGAATAAGGGTGTTGTTAGGCCAATACTTTCGAGAAAAAAGAAACGTTTTAGTGTAGACGGTCGGAATTTTTGTATAAACGATATGCCGTCTTCTGCTGCTGTTGTTGTGTTATCGAAGGAGTGGTTGGCATAAACGTTAGTAGCGTTTGTTACTACCGTTACATTCCGTTCGATGGCTGTTGCTTGCATCGTCTAAACGAAGAGATACATTTATAGATCTAAGGTTGCGGTCGAGTTCCGAAACGGACCATTTCTTTTCTTTTTGTTAGTTGGCTCTGGTTAGAATTGTTTTTGGATATCGAAAGAGTATATGTTAAGATGGATATGTAAGGTTGTGGCGGTCGTTACCGTTTATTATCTAACATGCGCTATTATTAAACACGCCTGTCGGCCGTAGTCTATGGGAAGAGCAAGGAGAGAGATGGGAGTGTTTGCGCATAGATAAATTCTTACTTGGAAATTTTGCATAAGAGTTTTAATATTTTACTACACCCTGTCCTGGGTGTAGGGGTCAGCTGGCGGGGGCGAGAAGACCTGTCAATCATCCTGTGGCGGCATCCTTTGATTGGCGGTTCGGAAATTGGCCAAGCGTCTGGCGTCGATGACACTATCGTCGACGAGCGAATCTCACTTTGCTGAAAGCGGCGTTGTTATACTTCTCCCGTAAACAACCTCATATGGAGGCAATTGCGTTCTTTTGATTGCTTTGAGTTTTAGGCAATGATACAAAGTCATACATACATATCCCAGTTTGTATGGTATGCGTCTATTTAATATCCCAACATCTGTTCTATCGTCCAACGTACTCTCTCCATCCTATCATAGGCTTATGGATGCACAGCATTAGTTCTCATCTTCTTCACATTTAATAGTTAACATAATTCCTTAAACAAATCAGCTACGAAATTCGACCCCTGGTCATTTATATCGTCTCAGGAATCCCATATATCAAAATCCAAGTATTGAAGAATGCATGTGCCACAGTTGTGGCTTGCTGATGCACTTACCTATAAAAATGATCGGTAATTGTTAGAATATACTTATTGGTGCTGGAGTTTTGTTGAATGGTCCAAGGACATCTAACCCTAAGAGCCTGAATGGAGGTATGGCTTCTGGTAACCTTTGAGAAGGTGCATTCTGTCGACATAAATCTGCTCTTTGAGCACTTTGTATACAGTTCCGTATATATTAGTGTACACCCATCTTCCTTCTTCCCACCAACACATCACTGCAATCCGCCTTATAGTAGCTGTACACCCTTCATGACCTGATAACAGGTGGTAATGGGTTTCCTGTGGCACTTTTTCTCTTAACGTGGCTGCCACAACCACATGTGGACCTGATTTAGTTTCCCTTCACAATAAACCGTTATATTTCTTAAACTACAATTGCTACGGAAATTGTACACATTTCTCGTTCCCTGTTTGCGCCATTTGCCACTTACCAAGTTCATTACCCACTACTTCCAGTACTGCGACATTCCTACTTAATCCATCAGCATTCCCATGCTTCGTACCCAGTTAATGTATCACATCAAAGTCAAACACCCTTCACTTGACTGACTACCTTGTCAACCTACTCGATGGATCTACATCTACATGAGATACTCTGCAAATCACATTTAAGTGCCTGGCAAAGGGTTCATCGAACCACCATTATACTATTTATCTCCCATTCCATTCTCGAATAGCGCGCGGGAAGAAAGAACACCTGAATCTCTCCGTTTGAGCTTTGATTTCTCGTATTTTATTCTGATGATCATTTCGACCTATGTAAGTGGGAGTCAACAATATATTTTCGCAATCGGAGGAGGAAGCTGGCGATTGGAGTTTCGTAAGTAGCCCACGCCGCAGCGATAAGTGCCGTTGTTGTAATGATTCCCATCCCAGATCCTGTATCATTTCCTGTATCGTGACAACACGAGACGAGCTGCCCTTCTTTGGACTCTTTCGATGACCTCCGTCAAACTCACCTGATAAGGATCTCACACTGGGCAGCAATACTCCAAAAATTGGCGGACAAGCGTGGTATATGCAGATTCTTTTGTAGTTCTGTTGCATATTTTAAGGGTGCTGCCAATAAAACTGGTTCGCCTTTCCTACGACATTATCTACGTGTTCTTTCCAGTTTAAATCTGAAGTAATAGTAATTCCTAGGTATTTTGTGGAGTTTACGGCCTTCACTTTTGATTGATTTATCTTGTAAACAACGTTTAACGGATTTGTTTTCGTACTCATGTGGACGACTTCACACCTCACATTATTTAAAGTCAATTGCCAATTTTTACACCATAGTGATATCTTATTCAGATCGTTCTGCAGTTGGTTTTCATCTTCAGATGATTTTACTAGACGGTAAATGACGGCGTCATCTGCAAACAACCTAAGAGAGCTACTTAGATTTTCCCCTAAATCGTTTATGTAAATAAGGAACAGCAGAGGACCAATAACACTACCCTGTGGAACGCCCGATATTACCTCTGTGTTAGTCGATGCCTTGCCATCGATTTCTACGAACTGTTTCCTCTGTGACAGGAAATCCCCTATCTAATTGCAAATTTGGGGCGATATACCATAACCACACAATTTGATTAAAAGCCGTTTGTGCGGTACGGTGTCAAAAACCTTCTGGACATCAAGAAATACATAATCGATTTGCGAACCTTCATCGATAGCGCCCATCACTTCGTGTGAATAAAGAGCTAGTTGTGTTTCGCATGAACGTCGAGGAAAACTGCAAAGATGCTACTATTTAAGGTTGGCCAAGGGTTATGTTATCGTCGTCATACACCACGAAAGGGAGAATGAAGAAGGGGTTTGTTAAATACCAAGAGCCATATGAAGTGGTACAAACAATGTCACTAGGGAACTTATGTATCCAATTACCCACGAAGATGACAGTCGTGCATGTTGAACGTATAAAGCTATTCAGCTTCTGATTCCAGGAGCTGAAAGCGTGAGGAAAGAAAAGAGCAGGAGGAAAGGAACTACCGTTATTCCTAAAATTGGCAATTAACACAAAATAATGATAAGTGTGAAGTAATCCGCTGAACTTCAATTACACGATAAATCAGTCAAGGTCGTAAGTTCTACCAAATACCTGGGAGTTACAATTACGAACAACTTAGACTGGAGAGAACACACAGAAAATATTGTGGGGATGGCGAACCAAAGGTTAGATTTCATTGGCAGAACGCTTCGAAGATGCAACAGCTCCACCAAACAGACTACCTACAACACACTTGTGCGTCCTCTCCTGGAGTACTGTTGCCTAGTGTGGGACCCTCGCCAGGTGGGACTGACGGAGGATATTGAGAAGGTTCAGAGAAGGGCAGCTCGTTTTGTTTTATCACGTTACGGGGGGGAAAGCGTCACGGAAATGTTGCACGAATTGGGGTGGAAATCATTAAAAGAAAGACGTTATTCATTGCGGCGTGATCTGTTTGCGAAGTTGCAATCACCGACTTTTACTTCTGAATGTGAAAATATTTTGCTAGCACCCACCTACATAGGGAGATATGACCATCCCAGTAAAGTGAGAGAAATCAGATCGGAACATGAACGATTTAGGTGTTCTTCCTTTCCGCGCGCTATTAGAGAATGGAATGGTAGAGAAAGGTTATGAAAGTGGTTAATTAACCCTCTGCTAGGCACTTAAATGTAATTTGCAGAGTATCTATGTAGATGCAGATGGTAAACTGCGAAGTTCTCAATTCAATGGGGAGAAAATAATATAAGTACCAGTAGACTGGATTTCAAGATTGTAAGGGGAGTGAGGACACACTGTAATGTTCACAAAGGGACCATGAAACAACGACACTAAGATCAATGCATAAGGGGAAGAGACATTTCAAATTCTGAGAATTTGATGGTTGTAAGGAAGTAGATCATAGGCATATAGTTAATTGACGGAGTCTAAGTACGAATTTATGGTTGTTGGTGGTAATATGTGTCGCTGTCAGGTATGGAATTAGCTTACTCAACTGTGCAAGAGTTAGTCGGTTGCCCTAGGCCTGACCAAAAGCCAGAACTTGATGTAAACATGCACTGGTGAATGTGCGGGAGGGGTGAGTTTTATAAAACAGTTTACAAAACTTGAAATAAAAGATATTTAATTTTAATATTAAATGTCAAAACCATTTTTATTAGGTAATAAACTAGGACTCCGGAACCTAATATCTCGTGTGTCGGGTGAGGACGGGGGGGGGGGGGTTGTTGGTCACAGTTTTGGGGGAGGGGTTAGTCATGGGCAGCTCTGTGCATACTATGTGGTGTTGCCGTGCTTTGATGACGGACACCCCAGCACTTGCCGCCATCACCACGACCGCTTGGAGGTTCTGATTCAGTGAGCACTATCGAGCCGCGGCAGGGTCCCCAGAAGTGCTACCGCAGCAAGGCCTTCATTACTAGGGGCCGCCCGACTCGCTGAGTTAGATATTAATAGGCACGAGACTGTCGACATACATCGGCGAAATCCCAAGGTATTAATTAAAAGCACTATTTTACTGGCGCCAGGAGGCACGTGCACCCAGCATCCCATCTCCGCCCGTTGTGACACCTTCCACACTATGGCGCTATAAAGCGATGAAAGGGAGGAAGGTAGATTAGGGCTGAAGCGGCGAGTATTATCTTCCAAGGGTATGGATGATAGCATCTCTGTTGAGCGTATAAATCAGCTACATGCTACCAAAGTTTGCGGCTTATCATTTTTTAAAATAACGAGGCTTGATCAGCAGTTGTGATGTCACTTACCCCACTAGTGGAAGCGGCAGGCTGGTTACTGGTACCACAAGCCTCTTCTATGGATATCTGCAGAGCAGTCTCCAAGTCCCTTTGAAACTGCTCTTCATCAGACGTTGGACTGTCCGGTGAACTAGGTGGAGTATCTCCACCCTTTTCAGTCGGCTGAAAGGAAGAAAACGTAAGTGATTTTTTACTGTAATAATTTTGAAAAGGCAGTCGAGTTTAGCAGAAATACTTGGACGACGCTTTTTAATGGATTTACTTCCTATATTATTATGTGCGGAGGGTGCAGAACTTAAAACCCCTGTCCGGCCAATCCGGCTTAGGCTATCCTGGATTTTTGTAAATGGGTAGAAAAAAAACTTACAAGGAAAGTACGTGGGCTCGAACAAACATATCTGTATGAACGTTTGGTTACAGGATCTCTACGTACACTTCAATGTGCTGGTGGGTGTCGTTTTTCTGCAAAGCTCTGCAACCATGCTCTAGATGGCACTGTAGATGTAATTGTAGACGCCATACGTAGTGCAGATATCTTAACTATAACTTATGTAATAATCATCTTACATATATATACAAGATGATTATTATCATCTTACATGATTATCATCTTACATATATATACAACCACTCCCATGAACCACAGACATTGCCGAGGTGGGGTGGCTTGCGTGCCTCAATGATACAGATAGCCGTACCGTAGGTGCAACCACAGCGGAGGAGTATCTGCGGAGAGGCCAGACAAACGTGTGGTTCCTGAAGAGGGGCAGCAGCCTTTTCAGTAGTTACAGGGGCAACAGTCTGGATGATTGACTGAGCTGGCCTTGTAACATGAGCTAATGTGGCTTTGCCACACAGCTACTGCGAACGGCTGAAAGCAAGGGGAAACTACAGCCGTTACATTTCCCGAGGACATGCAGCTCTACTGTATGAACATATGATGATGGCATCCTCTCGGGTAAAATATTCCGGAGGTAAAATAGTCCCCCATTCGGATCTCCGGGCGGGGACTACTCAGGAGGATGTGATCATCAGGAAAGACAATACTGGCATTCTACGGGTTGGAGCGTGGAATGTTAGATCCCTTAATCGAGTAGGAAAATTAGAAAATTTAAAAAGGGAAATGGATAGGTTGAAGTTAGATATAGTGGGGATTAGTGAAGTTCGGTGGCAGGATGAACAGGATTTCTGGTCAGGTGAGTACAGGATTATAAATACAAAATCAATTGGGGGTATCACAGGAGTAGGATTGATAATGAATAAGAAAATAGGAATGCGGGTAAACTACTATGACCAGCACAGTGATCGCATTATCATTGTCAAGATAGATACGAAGCCAACACCGACCACAGTAGTACAGGTTTATATGCCAACTAGCTCTGCCGATGATGAGGAAATCGAAGAAATATATGAGGAGCTCAAGGAAATTATTCAGACAATTAAGGGAGAGGAAAACTTAATTGTTATGGGAGACTGGAATTCAGTAGTAGGACAAGGAAGGGAAGGGAGGATAGTAGGTGAATATGGTCTGGGCAAAAGGAATGAAAGAGGAAGGCGCCTGGTAGAATTTTGCACAGAACATAATTTAGTTATAACAAACACCTGGTTCAAGAATCACAAAAGAAGGTTGTATACGTGGAAGAGACCGGGAGACACCGGAAGATACCAGATAGATTTTATAATGGTAAGACATAGATTTCGGAACCAGGTTTTGCAGTGTAAGACATACCCAGGGGCAGATATAGACTCTGACCATAACTTGTTGGTTATGAACTGTAGGCTGAAACTAAAGAAACTACAAAAAGGTAGGAAAATAAGGAGATGGGACCTGGATAAATTGAAGGAACCTGCGGTTCTTAAGAATTTCAGAAGGAGCTTTAGGCAACAATTGACAGAAACAGGCGAAAATAAAACAGTAGAGGAGGAATGGGTGAAATTGAGAGATGAAATAGTGAAGGTAGCAGAGCACAAAATAGGTAGGAAGGCAAGACCTACAAAAAAATCCTTGGATATCACAGGAGATACTAAATTTAATCGATGAAAGGAGAAAATATAAAAATGCAGTAAATGAAACAGGCAAAATGGAGTACAGACGACTAAGAAATGAGATTGACAGGAAGTGCAAAATGGCTAAGCAGGAGTGGCCAGAAGGAAAATGCAAGGATGTAGAAGAATGTATAAATAGGGGGAAAATAGATACAGCCTGCAGGAAAATAAAAGAAACATTTGGAGATAAGAAAAACAGCTCTATGAATATCAAGGACACTGATGGAAAACCAGTTCTCAGCAAAGAAGGGAAAGCTGAAAGGTGGAAAGAGTATATAGAGGGGCTCTACAAAGGAAATGAAATTCAAGACATTATTGTAGGAAGGGAAGAGGCTGTAGATGAAGATGAAGTAGGAGATACTGTACTGAGAGAAGAATTTGACAGAGCCCTGAAAGACCTAAGTCGAAACAAGGCCCCTGGAGTAGATGATATTCCCTCAGAGCTACTGAAGTCTCTGGGAGAACCAGCCATGACAAAATTGTTTCACCTGGTGTGTAAGATGTATGAGACAGGTGAAGTACCCTCAGACTTTAAGAAAAATGTTATAATCCCCATCCCTAAGAAAGCAGGTGCATACAGGTGTGAACACTACAGAACCATCAGTTTAATAAGTCATGGCTGCAAAATATTAACTCAAATTATATACAGAAGGATGGAAAAGCTGGTAGAAGCCGACCTCGGGGAAGATCAGTTTGGGTTCAGGAGAAATGTAGAAACACGGGAGGCAATACTCACTTTACGGCTTATCCTAGAAGATAGATTAAGGAAAGGCAAACCTACATTTCTAGCTTTTGTAGATTTGGAGAAGGCTTTTGACAATGTTGATTGGAATAAACTCTTTAAGGTTCTGAAGGAAGCAGGAGTAAAATATAGGGAACGTAAGGTTATTTACAACTTGTACAAAAACCAGACAGCAGTTGTCAGAGTTGAAGGGCATGAAAGGGATGCAGTAGTTGGAAAGGGAGTAAGACAGGGTTGTAGTCTTTCTCCATTGTTGTTCAATTTGTACATTGAGCAAGCTATAAAGGAAAGCAAGGAGAAATTTGGAGAAGGAATTAATGTTCAGGGTGAAGAATTAAAAACATTGCGTTTTGCCGACGACATTGTAATAATCTCAGAGACAGCAAAAGACCTGGAAGAGCAGTTGAATGGAATGGACAGTGTGCTGAAAGGTGCATGTAAGATGAACATTAACAAGAGCAAAACTAGGGTAATGGAGTGCAGTGTAAGAAAATCAGGTGATGCTGAAGGAATTAGATTGCGAAACGAAGCAATAACGGAGGTAGATGAGTTTTGTTACTTGGGCAGTAAAATAACAAATGATGGTCGCAGTACAGAAGATATAAAATGCAGAATGGTAATGGGTAGAAAAGCGTTCTTGAAAAAGAGAAATTTATTAACATCGAATATTGATTTAAACTTAAGGAAGTCCTTTCTGAAGGCATTTGTATGGAGTGTTGCCTTGTATGGGAGTGAGACATGGACGATAAACAGTGCGGACAGGAAGAGGATTGAGGCTTTTGAAATATGGTGCTACAGAAGAATGCTGAAGATTAGGTGGGTGGATCGCGTAACTAATGAGGAGGTTCTGAACAGAATTGGGGAGAAAAGGAATTTCTGGCATACCTTGACTAAAAGAAGGGATAGATTGGTAGGACACATTCTTAGACATCAAGGAATTGTGAATTTAGCGTTGGAGGGAAGTGTATGGGGAAAAAATCACAGGGGAAGACCAAGAGATGGATACAGTAAGCAGATTCAGACAGATGTAGGTTGTCGTTCTTATGTGGAGATGAAGAGGCTTGCTCAAGATAGGGTATTGTGGAGAGCTGCATCAAACCAGTCTCCGGACTGAAGACCACAACAACAACATATATACAAAGCAGGAGACCCGGGTTCGAATCCCGGCTGGGTACACATTTTCGGCTTTGCCCAATCGCAGTTGAGGTCATATATTCTGTGAATCATCTTACATGTTCTCTAGCGAATTGTCATCAAAAGCCGTGATGATAGTTGCAACTTTAACCTTCTTCCCGAAAGACTGTTGGTATTCACTGCCACTGCTTCCATCGCCTCTTCCCGCACTTACCGTAGCACTACCGCTTGCAATGAGTTGTTCGTCATTATCATCCCTATTATCATTATTATGAGTTTGTAACAATAGTATCTAACTTATGCTCATATTTCTGTACCATAACAGATACGAGAAAACGCGCAAATGATTCATCTTCTACACTAATACCATCTTCACGAAGAAGGGTTCTTCGTAAGTTCATCTCAACTAATCGCAAAACATTAGCCTCTTCCCGCACTTACCGTAGCACTACCGCTTGCAATGAGTTGTTCGTCATTATCATCCCTATTATCATTATTATGAGTTTGTAACAATAGTATCTAACTTATGCTCATATTTCTGTACCATAACAGATACGAGAAAACGCGCAAATGATTCATCTTCTACACTAATACCATCTTCACGAAGAAGGGTTCTTCGTAAGTTCATCTCAACTAATCGCAAAACATTAGCAGGATTGATTAGCAATCGCCGCCCCATCTGACGCTTCACCACACAAATAACATCACAAAACGCAACTTCGGAGGCACACTGCACCATCCCTACTGGCGAACCGACAGGTCAAGGTGCAATGCGGCATGGCACATGGAGAGGCCTCTAACGGACGACTGCAGAGTTTTGCAGATGCAAGAGTATCACTAGTGCAAGAAAGGATCTTTATATTATCTCTCATACAATTTTGGTATAAATGTGTTTGTTCGAGCCCAAGTACTTTCCTTGTTAGTTACAAAATGATTCTGTCCTTCTCCTTTCCACGATGATAATTAGTTATTTATGGCATAAAAATTGGAAGGACATCACCGTCCTTATTGGAGCAAGAGGGTAACGGGGACTCGTTAATCCAGGCTACTCCAACTCGATCACTCAGTGCTTGCGCGCGCCGTACGGCCCCGGCCACAGAGTAACATATACAGAGAAGCAGCTCAGCCTAAAGCACTGTCCTACGCTCCCCTAGTAGTTCCGTAAGATGCTAGCAGGAGTCAGGCGGTTCGCTGGCTTTGGGTGCCTCTCGCACGTCAGCGGGTAGCGTGGAGGGGAGGCTGAGGGGAGAGCTCGTGCCGCCTGCCACGAGGCCACGGCTGGTGTCCGGCGTTTGAGGGGAGGTGGTGGTGGGGGCAGCCGCTACCTGCCGCCTGCTCTGGCCAGTTTAAAGAGCTGCTTCTGACCGCAGCGCCATCATGGGACATCTTACGGAACTGCTGGAAACCCTCCCTCCCTGCACCCCGGAGCGTAGGACCGGGCCCTTACGGAGGTTTCCCGTCTGTGCCCCGGTGCTGTCTCCCCACCAGTCTTTCCTCACAGCGCGTAGCGGCACGTGTGAGACAGCGACAGCGCTCGCTCTGCCTCTTCTCAGTTCCGCAGAAATATCCATTCTGAATCTTATCAGAAGGGGCACTGTTAATCTATCTTGCGAACCTTCAGCATGGGCAGAAAAGGTTGGAATGTAAGTGTGCCATTTTTATTGCTCAATGGGAAGTTCATTTTCCCCCCTTACGCCTGATGGCAAAACACGATGTTTAATATGCCCTCTACCATAAATATCAAAACAACAGAGCACCATTACTACGAAAATGAACATTCCGTAACACACAAGGACTCTTGGATCGGACGCAACTGAACTAACTACTAAATTAAAATCAGAAATGCCACAATCTGAAGAGGTAAGTCTTGTTTATACTATTCATTCTGAAAGAAAAAGAAGAATATACCTCTTTTAAATTCTACTTATAACTCTACCAACGTTCGCTATTTCTCTCTAGATACTTTTGTGAAACTAAATTATGTGACTGTTTTGTGTAATAAGATTTTAAACTTAAGGTTTGCTGTTGCTGTTCCGCAGGTATCTCATCTAAATTCCATGTCGGTAAGCACAGTTCGAGCCGACTATATTGTTGTACTGAAAATTGGAAAACGTGGAAGACCTTTTACAAACAGCTAATTTGTAAAAGATTGTTTTATACAGAGTTCGGAGGTCTATGCCCATCTGTCGTGGCCGTATTTTAGGCGTTAAGCTTAACTGAACATACAATATCTCGACGAATGCAAGATGTTGGTGTGGAATTAAAGGAGCAGTTGCGCTTAAATGTGGTAACTTCTTAGGGTATTCGATTGCCCTGATGGGAGTAATGCAACTTGCAGCGTAACTTAAAATTTTCGTAAGGGGCATAAGAAAAAAAAAGAAAGATTTCACTGTTACCGAGGATTCTGAAAAGTAACAACAGCCGAAAATATATTTCTGTTGATACAGAGGAGATTTCGTACGATAGGTAGTTTTTACTCGAGCGCCTGTTGTTGGAAGATATGGGTTTCGTAGAGCATATGGAAAAACTCGCGAAGCTGCGCTTCCCCCATTTTGACATAACCACTGCCATTTACATGAAGAACAGCTAAAAGTTTTCCTCAAGTTTATCTCCATCATGGATAATATTATAAAAATTGTGAATTTTTTTTTGAAAAAAAAAAAAAGGCTTGAGTCTTGGATCAGATCACAAAGATATACCTTTTTATTATGCCACACGATGGTTAAGTTTTCTAAAAATTATTCTCAATATTTACAGATTTGAGACAATAAATAGCTCTTTTCACTAATATTAAATGTTCTTCACAGTCAGATTTGGAAGGTGAGCAAGGGATCACTGACCTCGCTTTCATGAAAGACATTGTGAGTATTTACATGATTTAAATAAAACGTGGCAATGTAAAAATAAATTAATCGGTACTATGTATGAACGTATAGAAAGTTTCGAAGTGCAGCTTTTGCTTTTTAAGTGTCAGCTTCAAGAAAGAAATTTGGACAGTTTCTTCTCTCTAAAATACTTTAAGTACTTATGACCACATCAGCGATTACAGAACAGCGTTACAGTCATTACATAAAGAATTTGAAGATAGGTTTTAAGAAAAAAATAACTAAACCTTGACTCAAAAACTTATATGACTCCTTTTTCGGTGCTTCAAACGTTGCCCTCATCAAGTCTCCAGATTAAGCTGATAAAACTGCGGTGCGATTCAGTTTTGTCTGGCCGCTATCACCTTTACAATGATGATTTCATTTCGTTTTATAAAAGCGTTGATCAACATGAATTCTTAAGGATTCATGCCCTTGCCCTGCAAAGTTTTGCAATGTTCTGTAGAACGTTCTATAAACGTTTTCAGTTATGGACATTAACAAAAGAAACAAAGTCAACTTTGATGCTTCGTTGGAAGCTGTACTTCCAAATGGAACTTCCAAAACGATTGTGCTGTCCTCACGACTCTACCTCTGCCAGTACCTCTCCTCCTACTTTCCACACTTCCGCTACGGAGTTGAAACGTTCAAATGTTTGTAAATCTATCGGACCAAACTGCGTGGTCATCAGTCCGTAGCTACTTAAATTAGGGTAAATTAACCTAAGGAGTGGAAGTTTCATTATGGAAACATCCCTTAGTCTGTGGCTCAACCATGTCTGCGCCATATCCTTTCTTCCACGAGTGCTAGTTCTGCAAGGTTCGCAGTAAGTTTGGAAAGTAGGAGGCGAAGTGCTGGCAGAAGCAGAATTGTGACAACGGACCGCGAAGCGTGCCGGGATAGCTCAGACGGTAGAGCGCTTGCGGGCGAAAGGCAAAGGTTCGAATCCCGGTTACGGCACACAATTTTAATCTTCCAGGAAGTTTCATATCAACGCACAGAGTGAAAGTTTCAATCAAGAATCTTAAGAAAATATGAAGCCAAATTGATGAAGTTCGATTGTTAGGAAGGTCAGAACTATTCTGGAAAAATGTGACATTCAGTATAACGATCTGACTTGTCATTGCAATGTCCGCTAGATGAGTAAGAGTACGGCGTTAGGTAGATTCTTTCTGTTTAGAGACACACTCTCAGCTGTTTATAAATCTGAAGTACGTGCAAATGGACGATGCAACCCAGGGTAAGCTTGAGATACAAAGATATCGCGTTTCGTTATGCTGACTACGGCTACGGAAGTGGGAAGCGAGGTGTGGTTATCGCACAGATATCATCCTGCCGCGTGCTCCGCGCTTATCAGGTGTGACCCTTTTCCGTTATTCAGCAGCTTTGAAACGACGCAAAGAACGCGTTACTGGGAATTACAGTGTAATTTTGAACTAAACAGCCTAACGGTTCTTCGTACTGCTAACACTGAAACGGATGTGTCCAGTCTCTGTAAGACATAATGTCTATTTTAGATGGTGTGGTGTCTGTTCTTTCAGACACATTCGAAAAGACATCACATCTTGTTCGCAGCCACTATGCAATTGCAGACTTAACGAGAGGTAGGAAAGGAATCACTCTGGGTGCTATAGCGCACTGATATAAATCAATGGCGAAATGTGAAAATTCTACACTATTCCAGTGAGGGATAGTCTCCCAGACGTTCCGATATGAAACTCATAACATATATGTATGGCATAATCAAGAGCGCATTTCGTGAACAAAATCTTGCACTAGAAAGCGTTCGCAATTTTGGATGGCAATAGAGACAGAATGGTTCAATATTCCAACGTCTTGTTTAGTCCACGCCATTTAAAGTTTCAGCACGTTACTAGACAAAAGGAGGTCCATCAGAATATTATGAGGTATCTCATGACTTTTTACCTTTGGTGTATTAAACACGAGAGGAATGAACAATTGAATGCACAAAATTTGAATATGTAAGAGTGCTTACGTTAAGACAGGAAGATAAAAATTCCACAGTGAGTCAAATGTTTCTATTAGATTTTGTGGAGTCATTTTGTCTTGAATTGTTGATATGGGACATTGTCTGTGTTGAGTTGTACGGTTCTTCAGATGAGTATATGAGTTGATTCTACATCTACATCCATATTCCGAAAGCTACCTCACTGTTTGTGGCGGAGAGTACCTTCTGTACCATCATTTCCTCCTCCTACATCCGTCGCTATGGTTAGCCGAGAATACGATTGCCAGTCTGCCTCCGAGTGGGCGGTAATATCACTAATTTGGTCCTCGCAGTCTTTTCACGTGATATACATAGGAGGAAGAAATATATCAGTTGACTCTTCAGGAAACGTATGCAATACCAAGATGCAGAACGTCTCTCTAGATAGTCTCTGGAGTTTGCCTATCGTCTCCGTGATACTTTCGCGCTTACTAAAAACACTCATAACGAAGCGTGCTGCTCTCCGATGGATCATCTCTATCTCGTCTATCAACCTTACCTGCATCGGAGCCCATATTAATAAGGAATACTCCAGCATCGGCTGAAGCAGTGTTTGGTAACATACGTCCTTTGTTGAAGGACTACACTTCCTGAGTATTCTCCCATGAATGCGTCGGGTATCTGGCTTACCCACAATTAATTTTATGCGGTCGTTCAATTTCAAATCACTGCTTATGCTTACTACCAGATATTTTATGGATGTAATTGCCGGCCACGGTGGCCGAGGGGGACTGAGGCGCTCCAGTCACGGTCTGCACGGCCACAACGGTCGGGGGTTCGAATCCCCCCTCAGGCATGGATGTTTGTGCCGTCTTTAGTATAAGGTAGTTTATATCAGCGCACACTCCGCTGCAGAGTGAAAGTTTCATTCTGGAGTTTATAAGTAGTTTGTAAGTTTAGGGACTGATGACCCCGTAGTTAAGTCCCATAAGCTTTACAAACATTTGAAACATTTGGACGTAATTGCTTCCAGTGTGCCGGCCGCGGTGGCCGAGGAGACTAAGGCGCTCCAGTCACGGTCTGCATGGCCACTACGGTCGGGGGTTCGAATCCCCCCTCGGGCATGGATATTTGTGCCGTTCTAGTTCGTAAGTAGTTCATAAGTAGTTTGTAAGTTTAGGGACTGATGACCCCGTAGTTAAGACCCATAGTCTATACAAACATTTGAACATTTGCTTCCAGTGTTTGTTCTGCTGTTGCGTACAGGTATAATGAACGATCTTGCTTTCTGTGTATTAGCAGAACTTTAGATTTGTTTAGTTTGAAAGTCAATTAATTCCGTGCACCATTCGTCGATATGATGCAGATCCCATTTTACAGTGTTGCTACTTTTGAATATACTAGAATTATCCGCAAAAACTCTCATCGAACTTCCAATGTTATCTACAGAGCCATTTCTATACATTGTGAAAAGCAACAGTCCTATAACACTCCCTTGTGGCACGCCAGAAATCACTTTCATGTCCGAAGACTTCTCTGCTGAGGATGACATGGTGCATTCTGTCCGGTAGAAACTCTTCACTCCAATCACGCAATTGATCTGGTAGTCCGCACGCCCTTGTTTTCTTCATTAGGCGACTGTGCGGAACCATATTGTCACGTTGAAAACTGCAGATGATCCGAAATTCGAAGGCTGGTCGTTAATAAAGAACAACAATTTACACTTAGAACAGGTTTATTGCTAACACAGGCGTACACTCAGAACAGACTCACTCCCGATAGGAGTACTCCGCTATATATACATAGAAAGAATTTTCTGGAACTTACAAGTACACCAAGCATACGAAACACGCAGAACATTATAGAAATCTCTATCTATATAAAATCGAAAGGACACTCACTCTGACTAAACACGAAATCTCGAAAACCACTTCACCTATGAAGCTGAAATTTGTCAGGAATGTAGTTTATGGATAGAAAACGTCAACTAAGGAAGTATTTTGTGGTACGTGCATGGCGGAGCATTACTTCTCCTACAGACACACGAAATCTACAGTTTCATTTCGATCTTCACAAAATTTCTCAGGCTTAACCTTCAAAACAAGAGGAAGGTCACTGTCTACATTACGCTTCATACGGTGTATGGGGGAGGGTACTTTGCAAGATAAAAATGGAACCCTAAATACCTTGGTTGCAACATAACTTGAGAAAGGCTCCACCGATTTCACAGATGCTTTTTTTGTTGTTTTTGGTATTCTCAGAACAAGGGTTGTGTGAAATAAAACTGGAATATTTGAAAACAACAAAGTGCATTTTTAAATGTGACCCTGCGTTTCTATTTCATAGAAATCTATAGTTTTGTTCCTATATTGAAGACATTTTACACGCTCTACCTTGAAAACAACAGGAATGTCACTGTCTGTATAAAAATTCGTTCAGTGCATGGTGGAGGGTAGTTAATTTACGGAATTTTACAAAATGCATAGATCACTGGGTACATAAATGTTTGTATGATACATAACAGAGAGTACCTTGCAGAAAACTTTGCTGAGAGAGAGAAAAGTGGAAACGAACAGATAGATGGGAGAGAAAGAGGTGGATACAGAGAGAGGGGGGAAGGGGATGTGGACTAGAGTGTAGATAAGTAAACACCCGGGTAACGCCGGGGTTACAGCTAGCAGTAAATAATGCCAGAGGCGCGATTTGAACCGGGGACCGCCAGCACAGCAATCTACGACGCTAACCGCTGTACCACGCTGTCCGTCGGAAAACTCATGGCAATATAGAACACTTTGCAGAAGTCAAGTAATACGGGGAGCCTAAATCTACTGCCCTCTGAGTCTCGTGGATGAATAGCACGATCTGCGTTTTACACTACCGCTGCTTTCGGGACACATGTTGATTTTCCCATCTCCGGAAATGTTATAATACTCGAACACCAAACATGTTTCGGAGACCTTGAAAACGGGAACAACCTGCACTTTTTTCTTGTCATTAGGAAGACTTCGTTTCTCCAGATTCCTCGATACACTGCTGCTAGAAGGGGCAACTTCCTTCGCACACTCCGTGGGAAATCCAACTGGTTTCCCTTCAGGTCCAGCGGCCTTTCCTGTGTTAAGCGATTGCAATAGCTCCTCTGTCCTGTCATTTAGTGCAATATCTGTCATTTTATCGTCCGTGGAACTACATTGAAATCTTCTTTTATGAAACAGCTTTGAAAAAGACATTTAGTATTTCGACCTTTCATGTGTCATTTTATGTCTCAAAGCCATTGTGGTCACAGAGTGTCTGGGAGTATTATTTCGATCCGTTTACCGATTTAACAAAGGCTAAAATGTCTTTGAATTTTCTGCCAAGTCGCATGCCTCCAATACGCTAATTTTGACATTGTATAATTTTTGCTCGTCTTAAAGACCTTATCTACGTTTATACAGATGATTCAGGAGGAAAGGTACATGCTTTGAGGAGTGACGTTACTGGTTATTCTGAGCAAAAACTTTTAATAAACGTATGCCATTTTCTAAACTGTTTCTGCCGGCCGCGGTGGCCGAGGGGACTGAGGCGCTCCAGTCACGGTCTGCACGGCCACTACGGTCGGGGGTTCGAATCCCTCCTCGGGCATGGATATTTGTGCCGTCCTTAGTGTTAGCTAGTTCATAAGTAGTTTGTAAGTTTACGGACTGATGACCCCGTAGTTAAGTCCCATAAGCTATACAAGCATTTAACATTTAACAAACTGTTTCTGGGTAAACCAATGAAAACAATTAGGAACGGGAAAAGTGCAGGTGACAGCAAATTAAGGTACTGTTATGTTTTCGTTTGTTTCATTGTGTAAGTTTTCTCATATATGTTCATACAGTCCACCACCAACTTGAATGCATTGTACTGCTGTGGTAGACAGGTGTTGTTCTGCCGATCGGAGCTGAGTTCTTCATTACTTTACTTGAACACAAACATGCAAAATATGAGCGAGAAGGTCCTCTCATTTGTCTACTCAGCGCATGTACACTTCGCTCTTCAACCACCCCTAAAAACAATAATCCAATGGGATAAGATAGGGTGACGTCGGAAGCCAAGCAATAACTCCACAGCGACCGACCCGACAACCAGGATACATTGTGTTCAAATACTGTGTCACTGGACGTACGGAATGTGTAGGATCTCCGTCATGCTGAAATTACATACTAGATCGTGTTACCAAAGGAATATCTTCCGCGTATTCTGGTAACACATTTTGAATAAATAAATGTACCGTCTCCCTTGAAGACGGTTATCTAAAACAACTGGACCGATGAGTTGGTCATCAATAATACCGCACGACAGGTTAACTGAGAACATTTTCTGTGAGCAAACGTATACAATGAAACAAATCATAACGTAAGAGTATCTTAATATACTGTCGCCTACCCCTGTCCCGTTCCTAGTTGTTTTCATTGGTTTATGGTTAAAATAAAGGCGTATGTTTATTAGAAGTACTGTGGCCATTAAAAGTGAAGAATAACTCTGGGGTTTTTCCATAGACAGTCATATACGTAATTATTACTATATTAAATTTTATTTCTCTGTTCTGTTGAGCTGAGCGCTACCCTGTTTTGAACCAGGATGTGCCTTATCGGACCTGCAGAGGGATTCCTCTATCCTAAGAAAGCTCACACGCACTCCGCAACCCAAAGTAGTTGCTTCCTGCGTGTAGTTCACGCCTAACTTATTTAGAGGAATGCTTCATTTTTCCACCCGATAGTGGAGACCTAGAAATTTGCATCCAATGTCGCCAAAGAATCGTCTGTGCCTCTTGTTTAAGCCTTCCACTCGTCTCAAAACCAGACTACCGCAATCGGTTCTGGGAATAACTATGCAAATCGATAGCTCCGCTTCCACCACCCAAGCGAGGCTATCTTCCTTCACCAAATCCGCCAGCCGCCTGAAATAACCGACTATTGCCACTCAACGCAGGCAATAAGAGTCATTGCTGTCCAACATGAACAACGATTTATAGCTGTAAGTTAGTTTAAGTAGTTTGTAAGCCTGTCTAATGCAGAGATCAATGAAGGAAAAAGTAGAAGGATAAAGAGGGAGAGGAAAAAGAAGGTCTGAAATGCTAACAGATGTGAAGAAAGGAAGAAGTTAGAAGCAAGTGAAGGAACATGCCCAGGACAGAAAGAGATGGAGGATGTCCAGTTGATAGGACAGATTTACCGAAAGGAGAAGACATTTCTATGCAGAGTGCAACAAATAGATAAACGATGTTTAGTTATTTACCGAGAGAACATATCAGACTGTGCGATCTCCAAAATAAATTTTCTTGTAATAGAATGATACTTATTTCGTAACGGCTATCAAATGCGCTTGGGCACAAACGCATGTTCGGCCGCTGGTTATGAGACTATATCTCGAGAACGGATACTGGACTCGCATTTGGGAGGATGGTTGTTCAAATCCACCTCCGGCTATCCAGATTTAGGTATTTCGTGATTTCTTTAAATCACGCCAAACAAATCTCGGGATAATTCCTACACAACTCTTACCGCCACAATCCGGACGCGAGTTCCATCTCTAGTGACCACACTGTGGGCGGGATACTAATTCCTAATCTGACTTCTTCGAGAAGGGAGTGATTTATTTTTGTGCTATCAGTTTCAAATAAAATATTCATACCTCATCTGAATTTTATTCGTTGCTATGTATGAGACAAAATCAACCATGCGCGAAGTCCATGCAATGTGTTCTTACCTTTGCAAACTCTTCAAAATATGTTGCAGCACTTTACTTGATTTGATGCTGCATACCAACGGTTGCAATTAATGAACATAAAATGAATCGTTCAGAGAGCGAAGATATCAAACATTAAGATGGTCAGAAATCAATGTCCTCTCTGTAGATTTCTTGAAGGTGGTAGTTAATTGCTTCTCTCTTTCAGCAAAAATGGAAACCTCACGGTTTTCCTAATGTATCCCGATAACTGATAGAGGTTTTAGAAAAAGGGAAATGGCATTTCGAGAAAAATGTCTAAGGCATAAAATGTAAAGCAGTGAACAGCCATAAGATTGGTTTGAACACCACAATGATTTACTACGCATGGTCCTAATCTAAGTGGTATGCTGTAGCCTTCCTCCGATCTTCGAACTGACTTACGTAGCCAGTTACAAGGGGACCTAGAGTGTAACGTGGATTGCGAACCACGTTGCTACCCAATGTTTTTCACATAAGCAATATTTCCAGAGGTGAAAGAATCATGTTGTTGCTGTTGTGGTCTTCAGTCCGGAGACTGGTTTGATGCAGCTCTCCACCATACTCTATCCTCAGCAAGCCTCTTCATCTCCTCTTAAGAACGGCATCTCACATCCATCTGAATGTGCTTACTATATTCGTCTCTTGGTCTCCCTCTGCGTTTTTCCCCCATACACTTCCCTCCAATGCTAAATTTACGATTCCTTCATGTCTGAGAATATGTCCTACCAATCGATCCCTTCTTTTCTCCCCAATTCCGTGCAGTAAATTCTTCATTAGTTACTCCATCTACCCACTTAATCTTCAGTATTCTTCAGTAGCACCACATTTCAAAAGCCTCAATCCTGTTGCTGTATTAACTATTTATCGTCCGAGTTTCACTCTCGTACAAGGCAACACTCCGCGCAAATACCTTCAGAAAGGACATTTACACATAAATTAATATTCGATGTAAGCAAATTTCTCGTTTTCAAAATCGTTTTTCCTTCCATTTTCTTTCTGCTTTTTATATCGTCTTTACTGCGACCGTCATATGTTATTTTACTACCCAAGCAACAGAACTAATTTACAACCTTTATTGTTTCGTTACCTAATCTAATTTCTTTAGCATCACCTGATCTTCTAAGACTGCATTCCATTACCCTTGTATTGCTATTGTTAATATTCATCTTATACGCTCATTTCAACACACTGTCCATTCCGTTCAATTGCTCTTCGAGGTCCTTTGCTGTTTGACAGAATTACAATGTCATCAATGTTTTGATTTCATCACCCTGAACTCTAATTCCTTCTCCAAATTTCTCTTTTCTTTTCTGCACAGCTTGTTCGGTGTACAAAATGAATAACTGTGGAGAAAGGCAACAACCTGTCTTACTTCCTTCCCAACCACTGTGTCCCTTTCATGCCCTTCAACTCTAATAACAGCTGTATGGTTAATGTTTAAGTAAATAATATAAAGTGAAAATTTGAGCCAAATATACATAAATAAATTTACGTAAATAACATTTTACAAATTTCACTTAGAAAGTGTGTAGTACGTACCGTATTTAGAGGTTGTAAGTGCTTCAACGGACTATTTATTAGGTGATGTTTTACATTTGATTTATGAATTGTAGCCAGTTACAGCATCTGTCAATACCTCAAAATAATATACGTTTACAAATTTTTCTTTCAGAGAGGAAATATAGAAGTTAACAGATATGGCATTACCTGTAAATTTGTAAAATGTTATTTACGTAAATTTATTTATGTAGCATTTGGATACATACCTGACGATGGCATTTAATTCCGAAAGATATCTTGTGTGATATATAAATAAATAATTACTTACAGTGTTTTGGACTATCCTTTCGCATTAGTAGTTTAACAGTGCCGGTTTCGCCCCACTGAGATTCGCCCGTCTACGATAGTGTCATCGACGCCAGGCGCTCGGCCAATTGCCGGACCGCAGATCAAAGGATGCTGCCAAACTCGAAAAATAGCGCACTTAAGGATGATTGATAGTTTACATTTAGGTCCTTTTGATTCGCTACTTGTCCGACCGCTAATCAAAGGACTCCGCCACAGGATGATCGACAGTTTGCAACACCTCCCTCGGCCACACACGTCGCCCCCCTCCACCCCTCGGCGCCGCCACCAGACAGGCGGCACCTCCGACAGGTCCAGACCTGTAGACCCCTCGACATGTCTGTACTCGCACCCGCGACCCCTACTCGCTCGGCCAATTGCCGGACCGCCGCCTCCGCCGCTGCCGACAGATGCTACCCCCTCCTCCTCCACGCTCGCGACCGCTTCTCAAAGGACGCCGCCACCCGCGAGAACAAACAATACCGCGACGATTGTCTTGCCCGCATCGACACCGCCCCCGCCGGGCAGGGGCGTACTGCACTCTTTTTACAGCGACCGCGCCCCGCCAGGTCAGCAGCCAATTAAATTGCTTATTTATTATTAAGCGCGCCGCAGCGATCCGTACGCCAGATCTCGATTTATGTAACAACAATTTCCGCCGTTTATTATTATCATTCTCGGGAAAAAAATAAAGCTACCATAGTGTTCGTCGTATATATTTTTAACAAGAATTTCGGTTTAATGCTAAAAAACAATTTAGAACAGAAATGCTTAGTTGGTCTCGTATACTACAGCTTGTAGCAGTAAAATATTAAAATTCGTCTGAAAAATTTGCAAGTAAGAATTTACACTCCCCTCTCCATGCTCTTTGCTTAGACTACAGCCGACAGACGTGTTTAATAATAATAGCGCAGGTTACGGTAACGAACGTCACAAACTTAGGTATCTATCTTAACATATACTCTTTACATATACAAAAACAATTCTAACCAAAAGAAAAGAAATAGTCTGTTTCGGAACTCGACCGCAACCTTAGATCTATAAATGTATCTCTTCGTTTAGACGATGCAAGCAACAGCCATCGAACGGAATGTAACTTGTATGCCAACCACTCTTTCGATAAAACAGCAACAGCAGCAGCAGAAGACGGCATATTGTTTATACAAAAAATTCCAAATAACGAAAATCGGCAATGACATCTAACACAACGTCTCTAAATATACATCTGCAAGCACCGTTAAACTCGTATGCAAAATTTGCAAGTAAGAATTTATCGATGCGCAAACGCTCCCATCTCTCTCCATGCTCTTCGCTTAGACTACAGCCGACAGGCGTGTTTAATAATAACAGCGCAGGATAGATAACAAACGCCACAAACTTACGTATCCATCTTAACATATACTCTTTCGATATACAAAAACAATTCTAACCAGAGCCAACTAACCAAAAGAAAAGAAATGGTCCGTTTCGGACCTCGACCACAACCTTAGATCTATAAATGTATCTCTTCCTTTAGACGATGCAAGCAACAGCCATCGAACGGAATGTAACTTGTATGCCAACCACTCTTTCGATAAAACAGCAACAACAGCAGCAGCAGCAGCAGCAGAAGACGACATATTGTTTATACAAAAAATTCCAAATAACGAAAATCGGCAATGACATCTAACACAACGTCTCTAAATATACATCTGCAAGCACCGTTAACAATCGTCCAGAACGCAGAGCGCTCTCTCGGCAGGCTACATAAAAGAAACATATGCTAAGTGTTTAAACAAAAACACCTAAGTTACATATCCAAATGATCAAAACCTTCTACGCAGACGCACCACTCTGACAAGGATAACTCGCAATGCATTTATTTAATGGAGCTGAGCCATGCGTAAAGTTCTTTAGCGATCTTCCCCTGTTACATTTCCTAGAGGTATAGACGCGCATTCCGAGAATTCTGGTACTTTAATTTTACCTCATATTTCCTTGCTACAGCAGTACACATCCCATCTAAGAAATCTCTATGTCCTGTTACGATGCAAACTACAATTATCTGACACGGATATTCCAGCGCCCCAGAAGACATTTAAACCCTATTGTGCAACGGAGAGTCGAAATAAAAGAAAAATACGTGAAATAATTTACCGATTTCCGACCGTCTACACTAAAAATTTTCTTTTTTCTCGAAAGTATTGGCCTAACAACACATTCGACAATACAGCAACCACAGAACCGAGGTTACCTGTGCAATGCAACACAGATTTCCAGCTCGACCCGTCCTTTACCCACAAAATTACTACTCCAAGTTCCTTTCTTGTGCATTCCACTAATCCGAACTAAGATTTATTATTTTAATTACAAGTTATGTCTACCGCAAACGAAGATGCTAACCTACACACCGCAACAAATGATCCTATATAGGACATGGAGTGTTTACACTTTCTTTTTGTTACAGTACAACTGAGTACATGCAACGTAATGTTCGCAAACACTTATATCGCACCCAACGCTCGCATACGTCGATCATAACCTGCTCTCTAAGGAATGGATGGGAGTCACACACAGTACAAACACGTTTGTCGTGTGTTCCGCTAATTTCAGTCAATACAACGATTCGAGACCAATCCCCCCGGCTGTTTAGTGTAAAAGCAAATATTTTTCTCCACACTATCTGTTTAAACTGGACTTGCAGATATGCAATTAACTCCTTTCAAAAGCCTTTGACTTCGCCATATAACCCAGTTTTCGTTTACCCTTCATCTTAGGACTTGTGGAATAATGTAGGCGATATCTACATCTGTAGAGAATAAAGTCCTGGAATGCTAAAAAAATATAGTTCCTTGCTCGACTCTACAAGTAATTTACAGTTGAAACTAAAAAACATAATGTCGGAAAGAGTGGTCAATTTTCGAGTACTCTTAATACCCAAGTAATCAAATCTAAAAGCGTTTGCACAGTACAATGGCGCACTTTGTAAATACCGTATCTTCTCTTTTAGAACACTTAAACAATATTCTTGCACAATCCTCCATCCTGGTAATACCATCTTCTCGACCCAGCGAAAAAATAAAAGTCCTAACAATCAACTGCCTGGACGCTTTATAAAATCGATAACTTTGCTTACACCAGGGCTCGTGATTTTTCGACAAATTTATTTTGGTTCTACAATTCGACGCCAACCACGTTAAGCAGTCGTTTCCTCGCCCGCAACTACATTGATATGACTCCCTCCATCCGAAAGTCAGGCTCGGTTTAAAAAATCCCTTCGAAATCTTGTGTGTCGTCCAAAAATCCAGGAGATAGAAGCCATCTACACGAAGCTGCTGCTGTAGTATAGATGGAGGCACCTCCATTAAAAAACATCGATTAGTTGCAGTTTATAAGATATATACCCACAGGACGTATATATTTCCCCCATGTATTCCAGAAATAGTAACTTCGTCTTATCTCCAACGTTTGCAGTATCGAACTTGCGGAATTTACTACACACACACGCACTCCATTGGCTACAACTAGCACACGTTGATTTGCGACGAAAGAATTGTGATTTACCGCAGCAGTCATATCCGCTACGTAACATAATGCACACCAGCCGTAAAGTAGACATCACTAGCATACGATTAAACAGGCGATGCTTCGACGAAAGATCATTGCACCACCAAAGTCGGTTTTCTTTAGAGCTTTAACGTGACGTGTATTTAGGGTATATCAACACTTTTTACTTAAATTCCATCCCATCTAACCTACAACACTCTCTGTAAGCGCCAAACATTTCCAACACAGTAATAGAAGTACACCTGCAGTCAACACGAACCTACAACAACAAACGAATCGAGCCATTCCAACTAGTTTTTTGCCCCAACTAGCATGCCGCAAGCTCTGTATACGTCCAAACGCAAACCCAGACAGCGCAATCCTTACATCCGTCACTAACCCGGCACCAACTCTAAGTTCCACCACAGACGGTGTTATAACCGCGATCAGTAACAGACAAGGTATCCCAGACACAGCACATTTTTTAATAAAGTTTAGATCTCTCTCTCTCTCCACCCAATAACTGTATTGGTTGCTTGACCCGTCCCTAACATCCAACCACAGCTTTGTTTCCAACGCATAGCCCGGCAGACAATATTTCTGGTATGATTTCTATCAGTCAATAGGCTACATACCTCGAGCATTCGCGCACAAACCACCATCGTATTCCACTCCTTCTAACAAATTATTACTCTCGGTAAACATCTGTAACACAGTGTAAAAAAATGATCGACGTGCACACGCACAGAACAGCTAACAAGAAAAGATCTAGATCAAAGCCAAGTTCTTATAATCCTTATAAGCGGCAACGCAAAATAGTCTACACCATTTCGAACTAATATAACACCAGATTTTTTAACGATCTCCAAGAGCAATCAAAAAATGTTCAAATGTCTGTAATTCTATCGGACCAAACTGCGCGGTCATCAGTCCGTAACTTACAAACTACTTAAACCTAGGTAAACTAACCTAAGGACAACACACACACCCATGCCCCAGGGAGGACTCGAACCTCCACGGCGCCAAGAGCAATCCTTTAGAGACTAAACATACGATTAAATGCACCTCCAACGTAGGTAAATAATCCTCTTTAAGTTATCTAACTGGATGCTTATCGACCAAAGAACATTAATTTACTACTGCAATCATCTCCGATACGCTACCGAGAGACGTCCATTCGTAAACACTGCTAAAAGAAGATATAAATGCCCCACATCCATGCTACTAAGGATCTATATATATTTCCACAATTGTGGATCACATCTGCATTGCATCGTATCGCACGACTGAACAGTTCGAAATAGGTACTTCGTGCAAGCTAGCATGCATACTCACATTCCATGCTATTTCTGGCTGCAGGCGAACGCGGACCTGTTGACTCATCGTAGACGCCGGTTTGGAGCGTGTACGTCCTATACATGTAAACATACTGTCCACGCTCGCACCTGACCTGGAGAAGTTTTCGGTTTAATTTTTCCTGGCCGCACCAGAATTCGAATACAAGAGACCTATTTTCGCGAAGACAGATTTAAATTGATTGTAACAACAGACATAAGACATAAGAATAAAAAACACTTAGCATATGTTTCTTTTATGTAGCCTGCCGAGAGAGCGCTCTGCGTTCTGGACGATTGTTAACGGTGCTTGCAGATGTATATTTAGAGACGTTGTGTTAGATGTCGTTGCCGATTTTCGTTATTTGGAATTTTTTGTATAAACAATATGCCGTTTTCTGCTGCTGCTGTTTTATCGAAAGAGTGGTTGGCATACAAGTTACATTCCGTTCGATGGCTGTTGCTTGCATCGCTAAACGAAGAGATACATTTATAGATCTAAGATTGCGGTCGAGTTCCGAAACAGACTATTTCTTTTCTTTTGGTTAGAATTGTTTTTGTATATGTAAAGAGTATATGTTAAGATAGATACGTAAGTTTGTGACGTTCGTTACCGTAACCTGCGCTATTATTATTAAACACGACTGTCGGCTGTAGTCTAAGCGAAGAGCATGGAGAGGGGAGTGTAAATTCTTACTTGCAAATTTTTCAGACGAGTTTTAATATCTTACTGCTACAAGCTGTAGTATACGAGACCAACTAAGCATTTCTGTTCTAAATTGTGTTTAGCATTAAACCGAAATTCTTGTTAAAAATATATACGACGAACACTATGGTAGCTTTATTTTTTTCCCGAGAATGATAATAATAAACGGCGGAAATTGTTGTTACATAAATCGAGATCTGGCGTACGGATCGCTGCGGCGCGCTTAATAATAAATAAGCAATTTAATTGGCTGCTGACCTGGCGGGGCGCGGTCGCTGTAAAAAGAGTGCAGTACGCCCCTGCCCGGCGGGGGCGGTGTCGATGCGGGCAAGACAATCGTCGCGGTATTGTTTGTTCTCGCGGGTGGCGGCGTCCTTTGAGAAGCGGTCGCGAGCGTGGAGGAGGAGGGGGTAGCATCTGTCGGCAGCGGCGGAGGCGGCGGTCCGGCAATTGGCCGAGCGAGTAGGGGTCGCGGGTGCGAGTACAGACATGTCGAGGGGTCTACAGGTCTGGACCTGTCGGAGGTGCCGCCTGTCTGGTGGCGGCGCCGAGGGGTGGAGGGGGGCGACGTGTGTGGCCGAGGGAGGTGTTGCAAACTGTCGATCATCCTGTGGCGGAGTCCTTTGATTAGCGGTCGGACAAGTAGCGAATCAAAAGGACCTAAATGTAAACTATCAATCATCCTTAAGTGCGCTATTTTTCGAGTTTGGCAGCATCCTTTGATCTGCGGTCCGGCAATTGGCCGAGCGCCTGGCGTCGATGACACTATCGTAGACTGGCGAATCTCAGTGGGGCGAAACCGGCACTGTTATACTACTCGCATTATGTCAATATACGACATTTCTAACACTGTGGGCCCGAGATATAAAAAGATAATGACGATAATTTACAACTCACCTCAAATACGTGACAAGTACAAATAATTAAAAACGACACACAGAACTATAGCTTTCAATTATTAGCCTTCGTCAGAAAAGATATCACTCACACAGACACACAACCAAGAAAAAGAAGAAAAAAGAAAAAAAGAAAAATAAACAGCTGATGGTTTACAGTATGCATTTCCTCAAATATCTTACGGCTGTTGAACCACATCTCAATAAAAATTTGGACAACCACCATCTCCAGCCGCCACACTCCGAATCCTTTCTCTTGTTTAGACGTCCTAGGTGATAGACATCTTTTGTGGCAAACGTTCTGGCAAGGTTAATTCTTTTATTATTTCATGTTACTTAAGATTTTATTATGTAGTCCTGGAGTTCATTATAAACAGTCAAAATTGTCGGTTTTTGGTGTTTGTTGACGACTACTTTTATTATGCATTTCACTTGTACTTTACCCCTTTTTGGAAGTGTTGTTGTTGTTGTTTGTTAAGCTTATGGGACTTAACTATGGGGTCATCAGTCCCTAAACTTACAAACTACTTATCAACTACCTTATACTAAGGACGGCACAAATATCCATGCCCGAGGGGGGATTCGAACCCCCGACCGTAGTGGCCGTGCAGACCATGACTGAAGCGCCTCAGTCCCCTCGGCCACCGCGGCCGGCTTTTGGAAGTGTGCCGCGGTGGAGTAGCCGAGCGGTCTAAGGCGCCTCGCTGCGAAGCGCGCGGTTGCTCGCCGTCGGAGGTTCGAGTCCTGCCTAGGGCATCGGTGTGTGTGTTTGTGCTTAGGTTAGTTGACCTTAGTTTAAGTAGTTTGTAAGCTACGGATTGATGACCACGCTGTTTGGTCCGATAGATTTACGAACATCTGAACATTTTCAAAGTGTGAGTGCCAACTATTGACCCGGCTTTGTTTGTGTAATTGTGTCCCTTTCCCCGCGTATAGTGTGCAGTCACAACTTCAGAATGATGTTTATCGAATAACAATTGCAGGAAATAGTAAGTAACATGAAATGATAAGAAAATTAAACGTTGAAAAACATGTGTTGCAGAAGTTGCCTCTCACCTATTAGGCCTAAAGAAGGTAAAGGAAAGAGAAACTTTAATATAGTACAATATTTGTAACTATTATAGAATGTAGACGTTTTACACAATAAAACAATGATGCAATTGTTATTACGGGCCACTAATATTTCTTCCAAATAAAAACAACGAAAAGCATATGGCATAAACAGTAGTAAAGACGGGATACCGCATCACGAAATCTCTCAGCTACTGACGAATGACGGAAAACGGATAACATGATGAAATCTTTGTTTATTTATAAGCCATTAGGATGTGCTGTTGGACTTGATAAAGGCTGGGAAAGAAAAAAAACCGATTAACATATGTGTGAACAGTTTGTGTGTTTTACTCAAAATTACGTAAAAAGCACTTCTCTTGTTATTGCACGAATACATCATGTTTTTGTTTCTAGTACGGGACCTGGATTTCAAGTCACAGTTCAGTATCTTAAAAAAATTGTTCACTGTCTCGTCAATAACGATCTGTCCCGTATTTTAACTATGTACTGGAAATGATGCATGTAAATTATGAAGATTACCGCTATTTTTGTTTGTTTGGGCAGTGTAGTCGGTAAGGCATAACATATAATCAGTGATAGAGGATTTCGTAAAAGTAATAGAGTTGTCGGGATGACTGAACTTGTGTTACATGTGTATTGGATGGATTGTTACTGTGTGGTAAAAGCACTGATTATAATTCAGTGAAGTCGATAGCCAGTTAGTTCAACTGCGTGGTCATCAGTCAGTAGCTTACAAAGTACTTAAACCTAGGTAAACTAACCTAATGACAAACATACACACTCATGCCCCAGGGAGGACTCGAACCTCCAAGGCGAGCAACCGCGCGCTCCGCAGCGAGACGCTTTAGACCGGTCGGCTACTCCACCGCGTCTAGCCAGTTAGTGAACAACACACTATTCTTAGTAGGAGTTGAACTTGACATTCTATTACAAATTGCAGTTTTTCGTCCGAGTGTTCCTTCCTACAACACGTTCGTTGATCGAGATTTCTCTCACATGAACCGGAAGTGGCAGACATGAAGAACAGATGCACCAGATTTGATACAGGCCGATCCCAGGGTGTCCATAAACTCGCTAGACGTGAGCCTCTCAGCGTTTTTGAACAATACTATAAGCAGCAAAAATTGTAAACAAAGCGTTAAATCTGTTAATAGGATGTTAAATACAACAATTAACATGTAATGTTAAAACCAAAATTGTATCATAATTTAAACATCATGACTATCAGCAAATGTGTTATTATTAAATTATTGTAGAGCGTTATACAGGCATGATCATTAAATCACTAAATTTTGTAAACTTTATAACTTATTTCAGGTTGCCGTATTGGCTTAAAACAAGTAAAATCACTAGGTTGTGGGGTATTCAGTACCCCCACCCAATCGCAGTAATGATGTACCGTGTTTTCCACGAGTAGATCTGGCAACCCTGGAATACGACATCTTGGTAAGCCTATTCCATTATTTCGAATTCGCGAAAGGCTAAATCGCAACGGAGATAGAAATACTGTGTGTGATGGTTAGATGAGTAGTGCGAGTTTAGCTGCGTGAGCTGTGCAGCAGCTGCTACGTCAGCGCGGTGTGAGGACGGCGCGCAGACGGACAGACGCGCCCGGAAACTGCTGAGGCAATCGTGCCGTACTTCTGAGAACGCCTGCGTGGAAGACGTGTGGGGCTGCGCGACCGAAAGCGCCGGAGCGTGATGCCGGGGGGGCTGCAGGGATAAGCCGCGCTGTGGAACAGCCGCACAAGACGTGGCCGCTAGCACAGCCGGATGCTGCATACCAAAGGCTCCCACTGGAAACTTCCGCTGGTTCTCACAGTTTTACTCTGTGTTTTTTGGGGTGCTTAGTAGGGATGGCGGTTATCGCTGAAACAACCGGTTTTCAGTTATACCGGTTCTTTTCATCTCCAGTTTAACCGCACCGTAAAAATTGCTCAAGATAACCGGTTTTTTAAATAACCGGTTTTCGGTTCTTATTGCTATTTTTTTCCAGTAGAGTTCGAACGAAACATATTTTGCGGCCGAAACAGTAATCGAATTTTCGGTTCTTCTAGTTTCGGCCGAAACCAAAACTGACGAAATTTAGTTAAAATTTAGGCAAATTTACGTTATACGACAAATCACTAGTCTTTCCATATTTTGCAAGATCCCGATACTACGCCTTCTTGAGTGTGTGTAAGCCTAGCCAGGAGTCCGTAGAATACGATATACGAAGCATACAGATTTACTGGCCTAGTATTTCCATCCGGCAGTTGCGAATATTGAGCCAACCACTCCGTAAGTTGGACTTGTGAGCCAGCGCATACGAATATCTCGTTATACACACAATATATATAAGTTACAATCAGTAAATAAACTTCAATCATTGCTGCAGAAGTATTTCGAAAAATAAAGTCACAGTTACGACTAACAGTATGATTGTTGTCAGTGTAAATTTACGCAAATTGAACTAGGAAAGCTCTGTACCACATGATCAAAGAATGTTCAAATGGGTGTGAGTTCTTACGAGACCTAAATGCTTAGGTAATCGGTCCCTAGACTTACAAACTACTTAATCTAACTTAAACTAACCCACGCTAAGGAAAACATATACATCCATGACCGAGGGAGGACTCTAACTTCCGACTGGAGCAGCCGCGCAGTCCGTCACATGGAGCCTCAGACCGCACGGCTACACGCGACGCACCACATGATCAATGTTACCTAAACCCATATTGGTTATTAAAAAAGCCCCTCGCTTTCAAGGAATCACATTAATAAAATGTTCAAATGTTTGTAGAGCTTATGGGACTTAACTACGGGGTCATCAGTCCCTAAACTACTTATGAACTACCTAATACTAAGGACGGCACACATATACATGCCCGAGGGGGGATTCGAACTCCCGACCGTACTGGCCGTGCTGAACGTGACTAGCGCGCCGCAGATAGCTCGGCCATCTCGGCCGGCTCACATTAATAAAACTTGTTAGCATAACAATATGATAATACATTAAAAGTTAGTATTCCAAGCTTAGAGTACATCACTTACATAATAGGTATATGAATCGAATTTACCTTCTCTTCCAAGGAACATTTTGGATGCTTTCTCCTTAAATAACATAGCATGTTTGTAGTACCCCCACCCGTTTTCAGCGCTTTAAAGCAAATGGAGCATTGTACCTCACTGCTCTCGTACATCGGGAAGTACTTCCATACTCGGGATGGTGCCATTTAAGACACAACCGATATCTGGCGACGACAGCAAGGAACTGCCGCATGACCAGACGGAGGCAAGTCTTATACACTGCCGGTGCACGCGTGTCGTCTAATAGACCACGCCACACGGCAACAGGTGCATCGATGCCTCAATAGCAAATACCAGTTCTTATGTTCTTATGCCACGCGTTTGTTGCGCGTTTCTGACTGCGGGGATGGTTCTTAAAACTGATCGCTTTTCTTAGTTTCTGCGATGACCTAATATTTCACAGTAGTGGAAATTTTAGGAATAGCCCTAAATATTAGTGTCTACCAGTTTTAATTTTTTAAAATTATTTACAAAAAAACACATTTTGAACCACTACTACAGGAAGTAGTCGTACCGGTTTTTTACCCGGTTCTTGGCAATAACTAACCGACACCAAATAAGTACCGAAAAATACCGGTTATTCAAAACTAAAATACCGGTATCGGTTTTAACCGGTCGGTTTTTCCCATCCCTAGTGCTTAGCACCAGTCTGAAGTTGTCCTGCATAATCTTTCCATGCAAATATGAGAAATCATAAAAAACGACTAAGATAGAATTTTAGTAGTTTTTCAGCTTGCAACTCATAAAGCAAGCTATTTACGAAAAAACGGGGCATAGTAGTAAAATAGAGAGGAGAAAAACAACTACAATTTATGTCTCTCACATTTTTTGTACGTCGTATGATTTCCACCTAAACGAGGAAATCAGTAACATTCGTAAATAAAAAGATACACTATTCAGACATGTTTATTATTATTATTATTACTTCATGTGCGTGATGCAGCGGCAGCTGTTGCCTGCCGTGGCGGATTATTATCAATACAAGGCTTAAGAACCACCCGAAATTGCCCAAATAAGCAGAGGAGGTACACTTGATGGTAAATTGCATTAAGATGAAGATAGTAAAAGATGAGGAATTTGTACTGAAAAATGATCCTGATTTCATAATGTTTCAACGGGGCTAGATCTTCGTCACGTATATGAAAAGGACATAATTCTGGTGGATGCCACATTTCATTATGGTCAACGTCTTTTTTTTTTTTTTTTTTTTTTTTTTTTTTTTTTTTTTTTTTTTTTTGCAGTTATATACATTCCAAAAGTTATCTGTCTTCTGAAAGATAAAAAGACAGCAACGCACGTTACTGCTCTAGATTGTATTAAACAGGAATGTTTAAACAAAGGACAGTAAGGACAGTTGTGAGTAAGGCGGACAGCCGACTTCGGTTTATTGGGAGAATTTTGGGAAGATGTACTTCACCTGTAAAGGAGACCGCTTGTACAACCACGTCTTGAGTATTGCTCGTGTTTGGGACCCGCAGCAGATCAGTTTAAAGGAAGACATAGAGGCGGTTCAGAGACGAGCAGCTAGATTTGTTACCGGTAGGTTCGACCAATGCGCGAGTGTCACGGAAATGCTCCGGCAACTCAATTGGGGATCGCTGGAAGAAAGACGACGTTCTTTTCGTGAATTTCTGTTGAGTAAATTTAGAGGGCCGAATTTGAAGCTGAGTGTAGTACGATCTTGCTGCCGCCTACTTACATTGCGCATAAAGATCACAAAGACAAGATAAGAGAAATTAGGGCTCATACGGAGGCATATAGGCATTCTTTTTTTCCCTCGTTCAATTTGGGAGTGGAATAGGAAAGGAAATGCCTAGTAGTGGTACAGTGTACCCTCCGCCACGCACCTTACGGTGAACGGTGAATTGCGGAGTATGTATGTAGATGTAGATGAAGGAATGTGCTTCACACCAAAGATTTTCGTGATTGATTTTGAGGCAGCAATCCACGGAGCTGTGAATTCAGTCTTTCCCTAGAGTAAAATAATTTGCTGGAGGTTTCATCTGTTCTAAGATTGGTAAGTTTTCTTTCTTTTCTTCCATCTCTTTATCTTATACTAGCAACACACTTTGGTGTCTGGGAACCTATGTAAGTGTTGAGTGTTTTTCTTCCTGAAAAGACTACAAGTACTTTTCAGATGAGGTCTATACACGGTTGTCTACAGTGTGTTATTGCATGATTATTTAACCCTGTTTACCAAATCGAAAAAAAACTGGATTATCGTGTTTGCATCTGTCTTAATTCACCACGGAATTGTAGTAACAAATCTGAAAAACGCGCCTATTCAACTTATTAAAAATACTGTATAATACAGTTTCTACATTCCACTTCAGTTACATGACGCAAATAAAGCCATTAGTTGTAAATCTGTTTTCAAATACTGATTGCCTGCGCCAGTAAATGTTATAATACACTGATTGTACTCTAATTATAAAATAGTAGGTCCAGTATTAGTGTGATAGGTATTAGAATTTTAGCGTTTAATTTGTTTAAATACGTTTCTTCGTGCCTCTTGGCGTACCGAGCAAACATTTTTCCTTCGTTAGTATTCATGGATGATATTAAATATTTAATTTTAGTCAATTTTGAAATGAATACCATCTAGTGATAAATTATAACAGCCTGTATTTTCTATAAAATTTCATTGCTCACAAAATTATGTGAGTTAAAGCCGCATACTGGAATACGCATACATTGGTGCTAATTCCTAGCGAACCAGTTGTTCGAATTTTTTTTCCCTGAATTGAACTGAAAATGATTGAAATCTTTCTTTTTTAACAGGTGGCGTAAAATTTAAACACTTGGACTTGGAACAATTTACAAGCATAAAGGGTGTGAAAAATGAAATGATTTCACTATTCTTCCCTTTAACGTACGTAAAACATGAAGAGGTAGGAAATGCGTTTTGTGATCTTATGAGTACCATGCAAGAAAATTCATTACTGACGCAGTTCTCAGACTACGTATTGGAAAATTATATTGATGAGGATAATGCATCTTTCTCGCCTTTTATTTGGGTAGACGAATCCTTTGCTTTTTGGAGAACGACGAACGCATGCGAGAGCTTTCACTCCGGTTTTAATTCATACTTTCAATTACCTCACCCTGACACCTATCATTTTATGAGCACTTTGAGTAGAGTACAAACACACACATTCGACTGAATAGTGTTGGGTGTCGTTTCTTACCAAAATCGGACAAGAGAACCAGCGAGAGACATATAATCATCGATAAGATATTGTGCAATTCAGAAATTTGCGAAATTGATCGTTTGCTCTTTTTAAAGTGTTTTTCCTACCAAATTTGTTTCCATAAGTTCAATAAATTTCCTGAAACAAAGTATTTGCAAAGAACATGCAGGTGTGCAGTTGAGCAGGTAAAAGTTGCTCAGTTCATGTATTGGAGGTCGGGACCGTCTGGAGCAAGTTGCTCAGTTGGTGTGTTGAGCAGGTAAAAGTTGCTCAGTTCATGTATTGGCGGTCGGGACCGTCTGGAGCAAGTTGCTCAGTTGGTGTGTTGAGCAGGTAATAGTTTCTCAGTTCATGTATTGGCGGTCGGGACTGTCTGGAGCAAGTTGCTCAGTTGGTGTGTTGAGCAGGTAACTGTTGCTCAGTTCATGTATTGGCAGTCGGGACCGTCTGGAGCAAGTTGCTCAGTTGGTGTGTTGAGCAGGTAAAAGTTGCTCAGTTCATGTATTGGCGGTCGGGTCCGTCTGGAGCAAGTTGCTCAGTTGGTGTGTTGAGCAGGTAAAAGTTGCTCAGTTCATGTATTGGCCGTCGGGACCGTCTGGAGCAAGTTGCTCAGTTGGTGTGTTGAGCAGGTAACAGTTGCTCAGTTCATGTATTGGCAGTCGGGACCGTCTGGAGCAAGTTGCTCAGTTGGTGTGTTGAGCAGGTAAAAGTTGCTCAGTTCATGTATTGGCAGTCGGGACCGTCTGGAGCAAGTTGCTCAGTTGGTGTGTTGAGCAGGTAAAAGTTGCTCAGTTCATGTATTGGCGGTCGGGACCGTCTGGAGCAAGTTGCTCAGTTGGTGTGTTGAGCAGGTAATAGTTTCTCAGTTCATGTATTGGCGGTCGGGACTGTCTGGAGCAAGTTGCTCAGTTGGTGTGTTGAGCAGGTAACTGTTGCTCAGTTCATGTATTGGCAGTCGGGACCGTCTGGAGCAAGTTGCTCAGTTGGTGTGTTGAGCAGGTAAAAGTTGCTCAGTTCATGTATTGGCGGTCGGGTCCGTCTGGAGCAAGTTGCTCAGTTGGTGTGTTGAGCAGGTAAAAGTTGCTCAGTTCATGTATTGGCCGTCGGGACCGTCTGGAGCAAGTTGCTCAGTTGGTGTGTTGAGCAGGTAACAGTTGCTCAGTTCATGTATTGGCAGTCGGGACCGTCTGGAGCAAGTTGCTCAGTTGGTGTGTTGAGCAGGTAAAAGTTGCTCAGTTCATGTATTGGCAGTCGGGACCGTCTGGAGCAAGTTGCTCAGTTGGTGTGTTGAGCAGGTAAAAATTGCTCAGTTCATGTATTGGCGGTCGGGTCCGTCTGGACCAAGTTGCTCAGTTGGTGTGTTGAGCAGGTAAAAGTTGCTCAGTTCATGTGAGTCAGGCGCCACCTGCGGACTGAGGGACAGTTTGGGCTTAGGTAAAAGGTTTTTATGGCAGGGCCTCGCTAGTTACCACCTTTCTTCCGGAGTGGACGCGTGCCAAATGACGCAGTGGATAGGACACCAGGTGGATCAGCTCCTCTGGGGATGGCAGGTTTCAGAGTTTGATGCACTATAACATTGAAAGACGACCGTCTATCGTTTCCATATATTCTTTATAAAATTGTAATTTATTTTGAGATGGTTTACGTTTTAGGAGGCGATCCACTTATAATATTGTAAAAAGATATAAAATAGCCAAGATCGCTTATCATCAATTTTTATTAACGACGACCGGTTTCACTGAACTACGTCAGTATCGTCAGGTCAAATAAAATATTTTACAAGGCCATAATCTTGTAATGTCAAACAGTTGTTATATAACAATTTACAGTGCACCTATTGATGATAAGCGATGATAAGCGATCTTGGCTATTTTATATCTTTTTACAATATGTAATTTATTTGATGTCGCTTGATTAGCATTTTGTTAAAACTAGAACCCCTCTTTTCAAGGCATGAGGAATAGCATTTTATTTCAAGTTTTAAAATATTAGTTTCTGAAACATTAGTTAATATCGGTAGGATTTTGTTATTTTAATAATTTATTATTGTGGTTATTAATGTGGCAATAAGTACTGCTTCTCCGCTACGACACTGTCCCTGTGAGAATATATACTTGTTTTACTTTTAAGTGGATGTGTGAGGCTCTAATGGCTGTCTGAATAGGGGTGATAATAGCTCGCTTTGCATGGTTCTCTCTGGCTCAGAGTCGATAGTTAGTCTTTACCAACCAAAGAGGTTTCTACACCCTTAGGTTCCAAGCTAGTTGACGAGCCTTCTCCACGGTGAGTCGTGCGATCTTCTCTCCCCACCACCACAGTTACGATGGATTTCCCAGTTTCCGGTAGTTTTCCCGCCTGGTGGGCGCTCGGACTTCACTTTCTGCTGGGATCACGGTGAGGTAAGGTTGGTTCTTTTCTTGTGCCTGCGGAGATGCTAACGATCCGTTGTCTAGCATGTTTAACTTACACTCTTGAACTTAGATTCAGTTTTTGGAATATTCCTTCCGATCGTGCACGGAAATGTGATCTAGTTTTTCAATCCAGTGATTTCCAACAGATAAACGTGGAGAATGTCGTACTAGTTGCAATTTGATAACGGCCTGATATATTCAAACCTTTTGTGATTATGTGGAGGTTTCCCATTTTGCTTGCATTCGACCCGAATAAACAAGTTATGTTCAGTATAATTTTGACTTACCTGTAAATTGTAGTTTTCGAGCACATTTCCCCTTTTTTATATTGCTTTTCACCAGTGCTGAGAACAAGCTCAGATGCAATTTTTTATGTTTAAGTTCCGTTGCGCCATAAATGTTTTTTCTTAGCAACCTTTATGAAATTACTTTAATTGTGGTGGCTTGTTTAATAATGCCTGTGTGTAATTTCGTGTGAGCTGCTAAGTATATTGGCCACTGTATCGTTAAGTTGCTGTTGTTAGAGTAATTTTGAACCAAGTCAGTTCTCAATGTTGGCCAGGGAACACGGTTTTGCAGCAGGGAGTAGACGGTAGTTCACACGGACCTTTTTGTTAGTTTTACTGCTAAAATTAAGCTTTTTTATAATAGTAAATTCTTATCTGGATGCCTCATCCCAGAATTAAGCTTTTACTTCGTACAGTGGCCGACTTTTAACTTTTAGTTTCACTATGTTTTCGATATTGTGAGACATCTACGAGATATAATCACAAAACCCAAAAAATAACCCTTTTTCGGGTACATTTTTGCCCCGCACTATTTCTGCACAACTCCGCCGAGGGGACAAACCTAGGGTAGTCATACTAGGACACAAACGAAGCCATTGAAATAATTAACACTTCTTGTAGCTATTATTTCCGATCTGAATGCTATTTCTACTGGACTATATGGCGAAAATTATCTTTGAGACGCCCTAGGCCTTAGAGAAAAATGCAAAATTATTAAAAGATAGAGACAGGCTAATGATTTTGTTAGCACGCGAAAAAAGTGAATTAAACACAGTGTTTTCTCCACAGATCGAAACCATAGATAACCGAGCTTCAAAGCTCTGGATACAATACTTTGGAATAAATATCCTTGTTAAGCTGTTCAATGAAAATGAAATGGCTTGGATGTGGAACCTCTATCTCCAAATTATCTACCAAATGCTTCGATATTTCCATGCTAGCGGTAATGTTTTGTATGCTAGATATTCTCAGCTCTACCTACAAGACATGTACAGGCTGAAAAATAAATGAGCGCTTAGGAATTCGAAATGTTCACTGGGGGAGCGTTCACTGTACGAAGGACCAGAAAATTCTTTTTTAGACCGTGGAGTGACATGACCATTGAGCAGTCTTCTAATGCAGGCTGCACGAGAATGGTCGTGCGGTCTGGAGCACCACATTACGGGACGCGTGGCCGCTCCCGCCTGAGTTTCGAGTCCATCTCCGGCAGGGTTGTGTGTGTTGTCCTTAGCTTACGTTAGTTCAAGTAGTTTGAAAGTCTAGGAACGGTGATCTAATGATTTTGGTCCCTTAGGTATACAAACATTTGAACGTTTGAGTCCATAATGAGGACTGACTCATGGTTGTTTGGTTACTGCAAATATCTTCTGTAGGTGATCTAAAGGAATGATTTCATTCAAAATATTTGTATGGAAATGAGAAAGATATGTGGAGAAAAGCTTCTTTCCATGAATCAGCACGGGCTTAGGAAACATCGTTCATGTGAAACTCAACTTGCCCTTTTCTCACATGACATCTTGCGAGCCATGGACGAAGGGCAACAGACGGATTGTGTTTTTCTCGACTTCAAAAAGGCGTTCGACGCGGTGCCACACTGCAGACTGCTAACGAAGATACGAGCTTATGGAATAGATTTGTGACTGGCTGGAAGACTTCCGAAGTAATAGAACGCAGTAGGTTGTTCTCGACGGCGAGTGTTCATCAGAGACTAGTGTATCGTCAGGCGTGCCCCAGCGGAGTGTGATAGGACCGTTATTATTTTCTATCTATATAAATGATCTGATGGATAGAGTAAGTTGTAATTTGCGGCTGTTTGCTGATGATGCTGTGGTGTATGGGAGGGTATCGTCTGTAACTGACTGTAATAGCATACAGGTTGACTTAGACAAAATTTCTAGTTGGTCCGAAGATTGACAGCTAGCTCTCAATGTGGAAAAATGTAAGGTGATGCGCATGAGTAGAATAAACAATCCCATAATGTTCGAATACAGCATTAGTAATGAGCTTCTTGATGCTGTCGCGTCGTTCAAATATCTAGGCGTAACATTGCCGAGCAATATGAAATGGAACGAGCATGTAAGAACAGTTGTGAGTAGGGCGGACAGCCGACTTCGGTTTATTGGGAGAATTTTGGGAAGATGTACTTCACCTGTAAAGGAGACCGCGTATAAAACGCTTGTACGACCACTTCTTGAGTATTGCTAAGTGTTTGGGACCCGCAGCAGATCAGTTTAAAGGAAGACATAAGGCGGTTCAGAGGCGAGCAGCTAGATTTGTTACCGGTAGGTTCGACCAATGCGCGAGTGTCACGGAAACGCTCCGGCAACTCAATTGGGGATCGCTGGAAGAAAGACGACGTTCTTTTCGTGAATTTCTGTTGAGTACATTAAGAGGGTCGGAATTTGAAGCTGAGTGTAGTACGATCTTGCTGCCGCCTACTTACATTTCGCGTAAAGATCACAAAGATAAGAGAAATTAGGGCTCGTTCAATTTGGGAGTGGACTAGGAAAGGAAATGCCTAGTTGTGGTACAGTGTACCCTCCGCCACGCACCTTACGGTGAATTGCGGAGTATGTATGTAGATGTAGAGTAGCATTCACTAGTTCAGAACAATACATGGAGATGAAATAATCGAACTAACGTATGCTAAGGACAACACAAACACCTACGCCCTAGGAAGGACTCGAACCTCCGATGGTGAGCAAGAGCGCACTTTGCAGGAAGGTGCCTAGAGCGCACGTCCATTCCCTCGCCGCAAGGAAGTAGGAGTTTTCACATATGCTTCGATGGACAATGCATTCAAAGTAAGTGCTAAAAACAATCCAAATCAGTTCATTAAATTTTTGTAAATCTAAGGGACTTGACTACTGCGGTTATCAATCCCTAGGCTTACAAACTAATTAAACTAACTTATGCTAAGGACAACGCACACACACACACCCATGCTCCTCGAGGGAGGACTCGAACATCCGGCGACGAGCAACCTGGCGCACCGCAGCAAGGTGTCTTAGAGCGCAGGGCCACTACACCGCGGCCTAATCAATTCTACGATCAAATGGCATTCTACGACAATTGCTGAGGAATGATGAAGAACTTGAAGAGTTCATAAAATATGAACTGTGATATTATTCATTGACTCTTGTTGATGCCTATGGTAAGGTGCCTATGGAAAGGTGCCACGCCTGCTTTAAACAAAGCATTCACATCAACTGAACAGGTAAATCTCCAAGGATGTGCGTACGTCATTGGTAGAGGATACGTGCTGCACAGAGTCGTGTGGTCAAGGAATCAATCAGTTTCATCAATTTGTGAAAGTTATGTTTCATTTATAATGTCCGCGTATGTGAAGGAGGCAAAAGAGAGTACAGGTGGCTAAAATATGAGATCGAAAGGAAGAGCAGAGTGATTAAGCAGTAGTAGCTAGAGGAAAAACGTAAATACTTAGAAGAATGTATAACCAAGAGAAAGATAAATACCGCTTACCGGAAAATAAAGGGGACATTTGGAAGCACGAAAAGCAGCTGCATGAATATCTAAAGCTCAAGTGGAAAACCATTATTAAGTAAAGAAGGGAAAGCTGAAAGGTGGAAGGAATATACAGAGGGGCTGTACAAAGGAAATGAACTTCGGGACAATATTGTAGAAAGGGAACAGGAAGTAGATGAAGATGAGATATGAGATACGATACTCCGAGAAGAATTTGATAGAGCACTGAAGGATTTGAGTGGAAACAAGACCCCAGAAATAGGCGATATTCCCTCTGAAATGCTGACATTGTTGGGAGAGCCAGTATTGAAGCAAGTGTTCCACCGTGTCTGCAGGATGTATGAGAAAGACGAAATACCATGAGACATCAAGAAGAATATAATAATTCCACTTCAAAATAAAACAAGTGCAGACAAGTGTGTAAATTATGGAACTATCGATATAATAAGTCATGGATGCAAAATACAAAGACCAATTATTTTCAGACGAATAGAAATACTAGTAGATCTGCCCTCGCGGAATATCAGTTTGAACTTAGGAGAAATTTTGGAACAATTTAGGAGAAATTTTGGAACACGCTGGGCAATATTCATATGACGACTTGCCTTAGGAGATAGGTTTAACAAAGACAAACATACATTTTTACCTTTTGGATATTCTTTCGGAGATTTTGAGGAAGCTTTTGACAATGTTGACTGGAATATACTCTTTGCAATTGTGTAGGTAGGGGTAAAATATAGGGGCTGAAATGATATATTCTGTTTTCACAGAAACTAGACAGCAGTTATGAGAGTCGAAGGGCATGAATGGGACGCAGTGTTTGGAAAGGGAGTAAGACAGGGTTGTAGCTCGTAGCATTTTCCCACTGTTATGCAACTCGTACATTGTGAAAGAACTCAGGAAAAATTTGTAGCTGGAGTTAAAGTTCAGGGAGAAGAAATAAAAACTTTGCGGTTTATCGATGACATTGTAATTCTGTCAGACACCGGACGACCAGGAAGAACAATTGAACGGAAAGTACAGTGTCTTGAAAGGTGCTTATAAGGTGAACATTAACGAGAGCAAAACAAGAGTAATGGAATGTTGTCTAAGAAAATCAGGCGATGCTGAAGGAATTAGATTAGGTAATGGGACAATAGATAAGTTTTGTTAATTGGGTAGCAAAATAACTTCTGATGGCCGAAGTAAAAAAGATATAAAATGTTGAACGGCTATGAGAAAAGAAGCGATTCTGAAGAAGCGAAATTTGTTGATATCCAACATTAATTTAAATGTTAGAAAGTGCTCTATGAAAGTACTTGTCTGCAGTGTAGCTTTGTACGAAAGTGAAGCGTGGACGATAAGGAGGTACGACAGAAAGATGATAGAAACTTTTGAAATGTGGTGTTACAGACGATTGCTGAAGATTAGGTGGGTAGCTCGCGTAACTAAACAGAACTGGTGAGAAAAGACATTTCTGACACATGTTGATTCAGAGAGGATCGACTGGTGGGACATATTCTGAGACATCAGGGAATCGTGAAATTAGCGTTGGAAGGAAGTGTCTGGGGTAAAATTCACAGAGGGAGACCAAAAGGGGAATAGAGTAAGCAGGTTCAAAAGAATGTAGATTGCCGTTGTTATTCAGAGATGAAGATGCTTGGACAGGAGAGGGTAGCATGAAGAGCTGCATCAAACAATCTTAGCACTCAAGACCACAACAACTCAAAGTACGATAATATCGAAATTCTGTCATGTTAAGAGACAATAATATGAAATTCCGCCGGTAATAAAAGCAACACTACATTCGTACTGTGCGGATAACATGAAAATATGAAAATGGCGGGAGGCGTTCTGGGGTAGCCCCCCGCGGTCGCGGTAATGGCTGTGTCCACAGACAAATATATAGAGATGGGAAACCTCCGTAAGGGCCCGGTCCTACGCTCAGGGGTGCGGGGAGGGAGGGTTTCCAGCAGTTCCGTAAGATGTCCCATGATGGCGCTGCGGTGAGAAGCAGCCCTTTAAACTGGCCAGAGCAGGCGGCAGGTAGCGGCTGTCCCCACCACCACCTCCCCTCAAACGCCAGCAAGCTGGACACAGCCGTGGCCTCGTGGCAGGCGGCACGAGCTCTCCCCTCAGCCTCCCCTCCACGCTACTCTCTGACGTGCGAGAGGCACCCTAAGCCAGTGATCTGCCTGACACCTGCTAGCATCTTACTTAACTACGAGGGGAGTGTAGGACAGTGGTTTAGAGGAGTTTGCTCCTCTGTATATGTTACTCTGTGCTGTGTCCCAGTGACGTAGATGGCAGTGTGTCTGCCTAGTAACCAGGAGAACACATGCTCGAAACCCAGCTGCGCACCTATTCTCCACTTTCACTATTGATTTAATACTGTGCCCACTGACAGCTAATGTCGTAATGTTTTAAAAATCGTGAACAATTAATTTTCCATAAACATGTTCCAACACAGTATTTTATTTTCGATTGTTTGTTGATTGCCACGGCGGAATAGCCGTACGCACTGAGGCGCCATGATGTGTTGCATCGGAGGAGGTTCGAATCCTCCTTCGGGCATGGGTGTTTGTGTGTCGTCCTAAGGTTAGTTTAATTTGCGTAGTTTGTAAGCCTAGTGAATAATAACTAAGCAATTAAGTCTCATAGATTTAAAAACATTTAAACATTTTTTTATTTGTTTGTTAATTTATATTACTCCCTGAAATATATATAAAGAATAAAAGTTCTTGAAATTATCCACGTAGCGCTGAATGCAACTCGAACGGTTTTACCTTATTTTCACGGTATAGTAGTGGTTCTTGGTGAATTCGGTGTATTTACGCATGTTGCTGGTGTATTACGAAACACATTAATTTCAAAGTTGTGCTTTTTAGCTGTTACACATACATCTTAACCCACTTAAATAACAGCATGATTTCCAGATTACCATGTCTGTGTAAAAGTAGTTGTGTGTTGAACTGGACACCTCGTAGTTGTTCTTTCACTTTGGTAAAGAGATAGTAAACACATTTACAGGGACTCATGTTTGGTGATTACAGTTGCTGCTGTACAGCACATCTTGCGCTGTCGGTAAGGCGAGATGCTGGAACATCCGCCGTGCTCGCCTCACACGAGGCTCTTTTATTAAGATCTCTTTGCCAAATTGTAAGAACCATTGACAGAGATCCAGTACAACACCAGAGATGACATTATACACACCACAGAGCGGCCAGTACGGGACATCAATGAAATACACTCGTAAATGGTATACAAGGCCTTTTGGACATTTCACGAAAGCGCATAAATAACGTGAGCGATTATACTGAAGGCGTGAAATTATGTCTGTTAATAAAGTCAGTTCAGCAATAAATAATAGTTAATTAAGCTGATTCTCGATGAGTACTTGTCTTGAGCAAAATACTGGTTTCTTGTTTTTGTATGCCAATACTTTTTTCGCTAAAGTTGTAGAATCTTCAGTGGGTGCTTTATATTGCTTTACAGTTGAACAACAGATATATTTTTAGGTTTTTTTACAGATATTTCAAGTTCATCCTGTTAATTAGAATTACATACAAGAATTTCATATATGTATATATACTTTGGTTTACATGTTGGATTGGTTAGTTTTCCTGCTTTTTTGTGTTTTTTTATGGTTAGATATACTACCTAATTTTATGTGAATGGGACATCTTTGTGTGTGTGTTTTTATTTGTTTGTTAATGAACTAGGTTCAACTTACAGTTTTCAGTGTCTTCATCGGTGGAGTAGAGAAGCAGAATAGGAGAATTTTAGTGTTCACTGTTACTGTTTGTGAACTGTTAAAAACAAGATGGCGGATGGAGAAGATAGCTGACTGTGTTTTGAGTGCGAAGTTCGAATCTTCGCAAGATGGTGGCTGGAGATGACAGTTGTCTGTTAAAGGGCGGAAGGTTCGAATTTTGATTCTACGTTTAATGGTGTGCGTGCGTGTGTGTGTGTGTGTGTGTGTGTGTGTGTGTGTGTGTGTGTTTGTGTGTGTGTGTGTGTGTGTGTGTGTTTTATAGAGTGTTGTCTTCTGCCAATTCTCTGACTGCAGGGAATATAGTTGCATTGCAGAGAGCTGCGTATTCATTTAGTGTCTGTTTTCCTTCAACCACGGCTTTCTGTATTTGCTTAGTTTTCTTCAGTTATTAATTTTTGTGGGGGCTGTTGCAGTATTTGAAGATTTTTAGATCTGTGTTGATATCTGTTAGACTGTGTTTCATGTTCAAAAGATGTTCGAGAAATGTAGAGTGACAGCTGTTACACTTCAGTGCTCTTATGTGTTCTGTATATCTTGTGTTAAACTTTCTGTTTGTTTGTCCAATGTAAATGGATTTGAAGTCCTGACAAGTCAGTTGGCAGATACCAGATCTGTTGTATTTGTCTATGTTTGTGTTTGTTGTTCTTATTGTCCTTTGTATTAAGTTGTCACTTCTGTAAGCTATTTTTAATCCTTGTTTCTTGAGTATGTAGCCTATTCTATGAGTTGTTTTGTTGTTGTAGGTGCGAGTGTTCCATTTGTTTGTTATTGCAGGTGATTTGAGCTCATATGTGTTTGTGTTTGTGTTCTGTGTGTGTGTGTGTGTGTGTGTGTGTGTGTGTGTGTGTGTCCTGTGTGTTTCTATTGTGTGTGTGTGTGTGTGTGTGTGTGTGTGTGTTTGTGTGTGTGTGTGTGTGTGTGTGTGTGTTGGTATTTGGTGTGTCGATGTCAGCCTGTTGATGATCTGTTTGTTTATGTGCGTTAGGTGTCCTCTTCATTTTTGTTTTAATTTTGTGATTCAGTTTGTCTAAACTGTTTGTGTCATAATCATTCTCCACAGCAATTTGTTTCGTGGTTTGTAACTAATTTTTTTAATCTTCTTCACTGAGTGGAATTTTGTTCAGTCTGTGTAGCATATATTGGAAACTGGCCATTTTGTGTCCAGTCAGATGGTTCGAATTCTTGTGAAGAGCTGTACTCGTGGTGGTGACCTTTCTGAATATAGAGAACTTATGTTCATTGTTGTCTCTGCATATGGTGAGGTCCAGGAAATTTATCATTTTATCATTTTCTATTTGTATTGTGAATTTTATATTTGGATGGACAGTATTTTATGTCATTTTGGCGTTCGTGGATACGGCTGGGTGTCTCGTCTAGGAGACATAGGATGTCATCTACTTAGCTGTACCAGTGTATTATCGTGTACTGTTTTTGCTTTACTATGGTTTCAAATATTATTTTTTCAACGTGATTGGGGAATATATTTGTTACGAGTCCACTGATGAGTGATTCTATGGGGAGTTGTATTTTTTGAGTAGAACTGATTGTCAAATGTAAAATAACTTTGCCCTGTGATTAGTTTTAGAATGCTAGGTAGTATGTGGGTGCACTACTGAAATTAATAATCGGGCGAATCGGCAAATTGTGGACTTTTGGTAAGCTGTGTAATTTGGATGCCTTAGGATTTTTTTTGTTTTAACCATTTCACATATGTTTAGTGAAATGTGTTAGATGGTTTCGGCAGTGTTAGTGCATACAAAATCAAGAAACCAGTATTTTGCTCAAGACAGACCCTTATCCAGAAGCAACTAACTTAAATATTTATAAAGCAAACACGGACCAAAACAAGGGCTTCAACATCATAGTGATAACCTTTTCCGTAATTTCCCTAAATCACTCCAGGCAAATACGGGGTGGTTCTTTTCAGAGGGAGCTATCAGAGCGTATGTTCTGTCTCTAATGACCTCCGAGTGGACGAGACGGTAAACCCTGATCTTAAAAAAAAGTGTTCAAAAATATCCAAATGCTTGTAAATCTAAGGGACTTAACTACGTTGTTCATCAGTTCATAGGTTTACAAACTACCGAAACTAACATAAAGTAACTAAGGAAAACACAAACACCCATTCCCGAGGGAAGACTCGAACCTCCTACAGCGAGCAACCGCACGCCCCGCAGCAAGGCACCTTAGAACGCTCAGTCATTCCACTGCGGCACCCTCATCTTCCTTTCTATCCTTGTATACAAAAAATATTTTTTTCCGTACTCTCTTACCTGTCACCGTTATATGATATCTCAAAATCCAGTGGCGAACAGTAAAATGAACTTACTGGGGTATAAGACATTTCTTGTTCACTACAGGAGAATCTATACCTTGATTGAAGCTATCCAGTTTTAGGCTCGCATGTCTATATATATTCAAACTATTCCTGCACTTTTTTTAAAAATAATTTAGAAGTGATCGTTAACATAGACAGGTAGTCGAGAAGCAAACAGAGTTACTCAGTCCAATTTTGGAAATTGCTGTATATTCTTGCCACGCACTTAATCGGTCCAAAACAATGGTGTTGCTTTCAAAATGATTTCATTTTGTGGCCACATGATGAGTCAATTGACGAGTCTTCCTAACCTCATTCAAATTTTAACTAAACCTCTTCAGTCGGGTCTCTGGTCTATCGAACTTTGGTCACAGGATTAGGGTAGTAGTTCCTAAAGAAAATTGAGAAATCTTACATACTGCTAGAATAAGTCTGGTTACGGGATTTACCATTCACATGAATAAAGAATAAAACATATAATTGCATTATTGTACAAGTAAATAAATAAATAATTATGAGTTTTAAGAAACGTAATGTTTTGAACCATAAAATGGTTTAGATCAATTTATTGTTACAAAATTACTGTTTACAAGTACGAATATTCAAAATTGGCCGCGGTGGAATAGCTGTGCGCACTAAGGAGCCTCGCTCGCTAGGTGTGCGCGGCCGTTCCAAGTCGGAGGTTCGAGTCCTCCCTCTGACCACCGTAGTTTGGTCCCATAACTTTACAAACATTTGAACATTTTATAGTATGTTCACACAATTAAGAAAAGTATATACATTTTCAATTACTTAAGCATGAAGGACAAAGACTGGTGGTGATCTGTTTAGGTTGCAGTTCTTGTTTCATTCATTTGGACTTGGTTGTTTTCCAGAAAATAATATAATACTGGAAATCTTCACCTCTTTGTTTTGCACGAAAACTTATCAACGGTCTGGGTCTGCAGATCTGAGGAAGTTAAAGGAACCGAAAACAATGCCAAATCGTCAACCAGTTTTCATAGGTCATGCATTGCACGTAGAAATATCTACGTCTTCTATCACAGTCTCCATCTGGAAGAAAAATTCGCCGCGGCGGAGCGGCCGAGCCCATTGAGGCGCTATGCTACGATGCGCGTGGTCGTTCTCCGTCGGGGGTTCGATTCCCCCCTCGGGCATGGATATTTGTGCTGTCTTTAGTATAAAGTAGTTCATAAGTAGTCTGTAAGTTTAGGGACTGATGAACCTGCAGTTAAGTCCCATAAACTTAACATATTTTAAAAGAAAAATTCATAGTTCATTGCAAAAGTCACATTCGATCAAACCTTCAAGAGGGGGAGAGGAGCGGGACGTCCGTGGAATTTACAGACAGTGTCAGTTTTTCGTGGCCCCACGGCACGATGCACGATCATAATTGCGGAATGATGGACACATGTCCTGTCATGAATGGAGTCCAGAAGATACGTATTGAAGTTTTACGACAAGTTTCCTGATATAAATGTATCGTTTGGCTGTCGTGCCATCGTCATCTATGTTGGACAACAGGAAACCTGTTCTACATCTACATCTAAATCTACATAGATACTCTGCAAATCACATTTAAGTGCCTGGCAGAGGGTTCGTTAACCACTTTCATAACTTTTCTCTACCGTTCTATTCTCTAATAGCGCGAGGAAAGAAAGAGCACCTAAGTCGTTCCGTTTTCGATCTGATTTCTCTTATTTTATTGGGATGGTCATGTCTCCCTAAGTAGGTGGGTGCTAGCAAAATATTATCACATTCAGAAGTAAAAGTCGGTGATTGCAACTTCGCAAACAGATCACGCCGCAATGAATAACGTCTTTCTTTTAATGATTTCCACCCCAATTCGTGCAACATTTCCGTGACGCTTTCCCCCCCGTAACGTGATAAAACAAAACGAGCTGCCCTTCTCTGAACCTTCTCAATATCTTCCGTCAGTCCCACCTGGTGAGGGTCCCACAAGGGGCAACAGTACTCCAGGAGAGGACGCACAAGTGTGATGTAGGCAGTCTCTTTGGTGGAGCTGGTGCATCTTCGAAGCGTTCTGCCAATGAAACGTAACCTTTGGTTAGCCTTTCCCACAATATTTTCTGTGTGTTCTCTCCAGTCAAAGTTGTTCGTAATTGTAACTCCTAGGTATTTGGTAGAATTTACGACCTTAAGGTTTGACTGATTTATCGTGTAATTGAAGTTCAGCGGATTTCTTTTAGTGGTCATGTGTATTACTTCAAACTTTTCTTTATTTAGTGTTAATTGCCAATTTTCGCACCATGCAGAAATTTTGTCTAAATCGCTTTGCAGTTGCTTTTGATCCTCAATTGACTTCACTAACCGATAAACGACAGCATCATCCGCGAACACTCTAAGGGAGCTATTCAGATTGTCTCCTAAATCGTTTATAAACACGAGGAAGAGTAGGGGACCTATAACGCTTCCCTGTGGAACGCCAGATATCACTTCTGTTTTACTCGATGACCGTCAATTACAACGAACTGTGTCCTTTCTGATAGGAAATCGTGAATCCAATCGCACAATTGGGAAGATCTTCCATAACCACGCAATTTCACTAGAAGCCGCTTGTGGGGTACAGTATCAAAAGCCTTCCATAAATCCAGAAATATGGACCGATTTGAGATCCCTTGTCGATGGCACTTAACACTTCATGTGAATAAAGGGCAAGCTGTGTTTCGCAAGAGCGATACTTTCTGGTCCCGTGTTGACTATTGGTTAATAGTTCAGTAAGTGGGAAAGATGGACACCTCGGAACCGTATGTATTCGACGCCGGATGACGCAACTGACATGGAAGGAGACGGTTGTTTCGTCCCAGCCGGCGCCGCTTCCGTGACTCAGGGCCGTCTGTTGCGCGGGAACCTCGGTGAAGCAGCGCGGACACGCCTTGGCTGGTGAGCTCAGGCACCTTCTCTCTCAGCGGCAGGCTTGTCGTCGGAACGCACACAGAGGCGCACGCAAGCTCAGCGGCGCGGCTTATGTTTGTCGAACCACTGCCTCTGCCGCACGACCGAGCTGCACCTCTCCAGCCAGTTAACTCTTTCAGTCTTGGTGCTTAGTGTTACTAACCACCTCTTTTCGATCACGGTACTTCTATTCCACGCCATCTAGCGATAAACGGTTGAATTAGTATGTCCGTTTGCACTGTGCTTCAAACCAAATGACAGATTCCGGGTACATTGCATGAATGTCAGTGCATACCAGTTGCATTGAATATAGCGCTAACGTACCTTGTCTCGAGTGTCTGATAAAACATCAATACAACGGGTACAACGCAGTCCTCTTCACGCCCAGACCTCGACAAGCTGATTCTGAAAGACTTCCGGAGAGAAGTATATCGGGGCCTACTGGCACCAGCATATGTCAGAGACAAACACGGGCCGGATTCAGTGAACAGCAGCCGTAATTCCGCGGCCTCATCTCCAGGACCTGCATTTGTAAAACGCTACAAACCTACAGTCCCACAGGAAATTCGTCTAGAATCCAGTCAGCATCAACCTGAAAGAAGCACATCAAGAAGATGCTGCAATTGTAGCACTGAAATATCTCCCGCGTGTACTGTATGGCAGTGTAGTACATGTAAAGTGCCTCTTTGCTTACGCAAAGGTATAACATATTTTGCAGATTTTCATAAAAAATAATTTGTTTTTGTTAGTTTTGCACGTTTGTAATGATGATTCGTCTATTAAATAACGTTCACAATCACTGAATGCCTTATATTATGTTTCCTCTGTTGTCTGTGATATTTCAGTCGTAACAGTTGCTTCAATGAACAGACATTGATAATTATGTTCCTATTGTACAAGTGTGAACAGACATTGGTAATTATGTTCCTATTGTAAAAGTGTGACTGAAAGAGTTAAAAGGAGTGTTGAGCGTGACGGTAGTAGGTCCACACTGTTCCACGAGGAACACTTGTTAGATGCATTTGTTTTCATTCCCGTTTAAATTGTTAGTTAAAACTTTCAGATTGTTGACATTGAGGCCCAGGAATGTGAAGGTTTTAAAGAGGCCTTTGTAAAATCTATAAAAACCAGGCCACCGTGTTCAAAAGTGTTCGAAAAAATTGAGACTGTATCCCTATATTCACTTATGGTTTTAAAAATGCTACGTCCAGAAAGACATGTCTGGTGACACGCAGTGATCTTTCCTAGGATTAGTTTTAAGCATTCCTTAATTATTCTGGCAATTATTTTGTAAATTGATATAATTAAACTTAAATGCTACGTCCAGAAAGACATGTCTGGTGACACGCAGTGATCTTTCCTAGGATTAGTTTTAAGCATTCCTTAATTATTCTGGCAATTATTTTGTAAATTGATATAATTAAACTTATTGGTCCCATTTTATTTATATCCTTCATTTCCGTATACCAACCCTTTGGAATCAACACTCACCCCGTTTACATGGGCTCCCAAAACCGGATTTCGTAAACCGATTTCCCAATTCCGCTTTTGGTTGGTCAAGTAAACACTCCAAAATCGATTCTGGAAATCCGCTTCTCTAAAGCGGTTTTCCAGTTCCCACAATCGATTTTCGTGCCCATGTAAAAGCAACCGTTTTTGAAGCGTTCTTGGCTTGTCAGATTGTGTTTTCTTGTTAAGAATTTTCGGCACATATGGAAAGAGTGATATGTTCTAATGTTAAATAAATGTATAAATGTTAGAGTGAACATAAATCAGTGTATTTAAATAAAGAAAAATAGCGATTGTGCACACTAAATAAGGAACTGAATCAGCTGTTTTCCAGCCGCCATGTTAAGTGGATTAGGAAATCCGATTCAGGCTATGCCATGTAAACACGACAGCGAAAAACGGTTTACGAAAATCGGTTTTCGTCTTCCGGAAGATGTTTTCCATGTAAACGTAGTGACTGTGATAGACTGTTTGAAATCGGGTGGGACAGTCTCGCTATTCAGAACTTCATTTATTATTTCTGTGATCTAGTTCCCTATTATATGCCAATACGATCTATAAAACTCTATGGGCAATCCGTCAGGGCCTGGTGACGTTTTAGGTGGAGATGACTTGACGACATCTAGAACGTCTTCTTGAGTAATTTCTACTTGCAGATTCTGATTGTCCTCTTTCGTTATTGCGTCCGCAAGTCCAGATGTGAATAAAAATTCTGTTTTCACAGTTTCGTCTATCTCCTTTTCACTGTAAAGAGTATTGTAAAATCGATAAGCAACTTCCTGGATATCTTTTTATTTGACAAGATTCTCTTATCCACCGCTCGCAGGGGTTTAATGAAATTTCTTCGACTCTGTTATTCGTGCAGTATGAGGTGATATACTGAAGCGTTTTCCTCTTCTATGATGGTGTGCGCATGGGATTTAATTTAATTTTTAAGCCCTCCAACTTATTTATTAGTTTGGCTTTTGTTCGATTTATTTCGATTAAAATATCATTTGCCATTGGTTGTACATATAGGTCGCGTAAACAGGAGTAGTAAAATTCCATTGTATGCCGCGTCCATTTCATTCTCACTTTGCCATATGATATAAAAGTGGCTGTCAATTTGGCCCACTTTAGGTTACGGTAGTAACAATAATAGTGTGCCTTTGCGATCGTCTTTTGACAGCTCGAAATTTAAATGAAAATAACAGCTTAACCATTCATCTGACTCGGAAATTATAACCGAATTTGTAGATGAGAAAATTCTCTACAACTTTGCTCTCTTATGTATAAAACTTTCTCGGACTTCTTTCCGCGTCAATTCTTGATGAAATTTCGAGCTTTCGAAGATATTCTCCATCTCCTTCGTCAGGAGCCGCTGACTGACAGTACTGGTGCTGAGGTGGCTCTCTTATGTTTTTTTTTCATATCTCGTATCGTTTGAGAGATATCTGCTAAAGTCAGAGATTTGACACCCTCAATTGAAATAACGAAAACCAGCCGTTCGGAGATCTCACGTGGAACCCACCACCACCCAATTTTTTTAAATTCTTTTTTCCTAAAAGGGTTTTGAGCAGTTCAAAGAGGTAAAAGTTCAAAAAAGGGTATGTTTGTCAAATCTAAACTCAAATATCATATAATTTTGGCTGTTTGTTAAAATACGGTCAGAAAGAATATTACGTGTTGGGAGCATAGGTATTACCATAATATTAGAGTCGTAATCATATCACCATAATTTACTGTTATTTAAATTATTATTCTGGTCCGAATTGTTTTCAAAAAATTATAAAACTACAAATCTAAAGTGGGCCGTAAAACTCATCAGTGCGATTTATTTCTTCGCAACCGTAACCCACCACTACACAGTTGACCTATATTTGTGACTTTGTCTTAAAGAGGCCTGTCAGGCATCTTCTATTTGTTCATTTAGGTCGTTCTCTAATAGCATACTTGTGTTTAATTTCCACAGTGATCTACCCCAGTACGTTTTTGTTTTGGTAACTTTACACTTCATTTGACTGCAAGGTGGTCAGAGATGTAGTGGGTATAACTTCGATTACAGCTATTTTATTTTCGAAGCTCGATGAAACATAAATTCTATCGATTCTACTGTGAGATCTACTAGTAATCTAAGTAAACCTAATGAGGGCGGGATATTTGATTTCCCATGCGTTTTTCCATTTCATATTAGTTACCAAGCCTTCAAGTTCTCTAGATTTATTGAAATTAAAACGCAATTCCAATCACCTCCTATTAAAACATTTGAAGGGTTTTCTTTGAGTGAAATGAGAATATCGCTTTTATACAACCTGGCCCATTCCTCAAAAATATTCATATGTTTGTAAAGCTTATGGGACTTAACTGAGGGGTTATCAGTCCCTAAACTTACAATCTACTTATGAACCACATTATCCTAAAGACAGCACAATCATCCATGCCCGAGGGGGGATTCGAACCCCCGACGGGGAACGGCCTCGCGCATCGAAACATAGCGCCTCAATGCGCTCGGCCGCTCCGCCGCGTCCCCTTTCCTCTCTTAGATTATTGCTGGATGGTGCATAAACATTTATTACATTTGTATTAAAAATTTTGCACCTGATACCCCTCCCCGATTCTAAAAGGCAGACGTCTTTTACTTCAATTCCATCCTTAGCAAGGATCACTGTCCCGCAATTGAGCTCAGTTGCTACATTTACGATTGCTTTATAACCAGAGATATATAGATCTTTGATTTGAACCTATTGCAATAGCGCTATATCTGTGCGGATTGATACAGAATGTCTTTAACAGCGGCCACTTTAGTTGCCTTCTGTATTTTGTTTATATTAAGAGTCGTCACGTTATACTCTTGTTCCATTATTGTTATGCTTTAAATTCATAAGAGTTTAGGACAGTTATATTTCTTTCTTTCATTTTCTGCTTTTATTCATCTTCTTTCTGTTTGTCTACAATGTTGTAATTCAAACTGTTAGTAAAAATCGTCTTCTTCTTGTATGGACGCATCTTCCATATCTTCATCTGTCTCCTGTGTCCAATCTAATCGCGCCTCTGAAGTACCTTGACTTAACAGGGGTTTGTCTCTGACCACTTCAATGTTGTTGTCAGTTTCTTCTTCTTCTTTACCTGGAGGGCGTTCCTTGGAAGTTTGTGCTGCTTCTGAATCGGCTTTTTTTGCTTTTGGCGTTCTTTGACAGTTTTAAGTTCTTGCTGTAGAAGAGGGGCAATTTTCTCTGTGGCTTCGTGAGCCAACCTACTCTTTTTGTTCCTTCTTCGCTTTGCGATTCCCCCGTTTGATGATTCAGGTGACTTGTCTTGCGAATTTGCCGAGGATCTCTGAGATGAAACTTGTTCTTTATCTAAAATCCGTTTTGAGCCGCCATTTTTCAACTCAGTATTTCATCTACATCTCTACATCTACATACATACTCCGCGATTCACCGTAAGGTGCGTGGCGGAGGGTACACTGTACCACTACTAGGCATTTCCTTTCCTATTCCACTCCCAAATTGAACGAGGAAAAAAAGAATGCCTATATGCCTCCGTGCGAGCCCTAATTTCTCTTATCTTGTCTTTGTGGTCTTTACGCGAAATGTAAGTAGGCGGCAGCAAGATCGTACTACACTCAGCTTCAAATTCCGGCCCTCTAAATTTACTTAACAGAAATTCACGAAAAGAACGTCGTCTTTCTTCCAGCGATCCCCAATTGAGTTGCCGGAGCATTTCCGTGACACTCGCGCATTGGTCGAATCTACCGGTAACAAATCTAGCTGCTCGCCTATGAACCGCCTCTATATCTTCCTTCAAACCGATCTGCTGCGGGTCCCAAATACTTGAGCAATACTCAAGACGTGGTCGTACAAGCGTTTTATACGCGGTCTCCTTTACAGGTGAAGTACATCTTCCCAAAATTCTCCCAATAAACCGAAGTCGGCTGTCTGCCTTACTCACAACTGTCCTTACATGCTCGTTCCATTTCATATCGCTCTGCAATGTTACGCCTAGATATTTGAACGACGCGACAGCATCAAGAAGCTCACTACTAATGCTGTATTCGAACATTATAGGATTGTTTTTTCTACTCATGCGCATCACCTTACATTTTTCTACATTGAGAGCTAGCTGCCATTCTTCGCACCAACTAGAAATTTTGTCTAAGACATCCTGTATGCTATTACAGTCAGTTACAGACGACACCCTCCCATACACCACAGCATCATCAGCAAACAGCCGCAAATTACAACTTACTCTGTCCATCAGTCAGTCTTTCTGTGTGGCATTTTTAAACTGGAGTTCTTTACCTTTACCTTCCTTCTGTGTACTTTGATTTTCTTTCCCATGTCCTCTTTGGCCCTCCGTTGTCTGCGTCTGACTGCCTGACGCTTCCTCTAAATCCATTACGGATATTTCTGGAGTCGCTGGCTCTTCTCTTTGTATAACCTAAGAGCGCCGTCCATTTCCAAGTTCCTGTGTTGTCGTTCGCACATTCGGTAGGACATCTGCTTGACAAGATGTTTCGCCTATCTCCGCGGTCTCGCGTCACCGGTCTGTGCTTCTCTACGTGGCTCGGCTCTGCGTTCTTTACTGTCTCGGCCGGTGTCGCGACAACTTCCTCTTGCCCATCGGGGCCGCGCGGGTACGTGGCGGCAGCGTTCGTCAAGCTTGAAAAAATGTTTAAATGTTTGTAAATCTATGGGACCAAACTGCGTGGTCATCAGTCCGTAGCTTACAAAACTACTTAAACCAGGGCTGGGCAAACGCCGTTTCGCGAGCGCTCTCGCTGTCAGCGGCTGACCCGGCCTGCTCGCGGCTCCCCCCCCCCCCTACTCCGCCAGCCAGCAGTGCCCCCCCCCCTCATACTCGACTAGCCGCGCACCTCACTACACCACGCGGAACCACTCCTTCTCGATAACTTCGAGATGTTGGTTCAAAATCACTTTAAATAAATCCAGAATGATGTAAATTAATGCTTATTTCTTTTTTGTTCGTAGTACCTCTCCTTTTATGTGTATGTCACCTTGTTGTTTATCTTGACAGGAAACTGATAGGCTTTGCGATCATAGAGTTTCTTCCCCTTTATGTTTTCTATATATCATAGGAGTTAAGTTTAGTCATCCCTTTTACTTCCTCCAGGGAGAAGGTTTTTGTTTTACACTTGATCAATTATACTTATCTTAATAGTTCCTAGGTTTTTGCTGCCCGCAGCAGGGATATTTTATTTTCCTTTAGCTTACAAATTTTCCCCTGTACTTATTTGGTTATATTTGAGAAGTTCTTTATGGTACCGCGACATAGGCAGGGAACGTTTTCCATTGCTCTCAGGTCTTGAGTTCTGGAACTTTTTCCCCCTTCAGAATGGTATCAGTTTTCATCCTTTCCTAAGGATGTAATGAACCTTAATAATTGTTACCTTCTGACCGACCACCCAGTTTCTCGTTATTGTAATGAAGCAGGTTTTTGGTTGCAGAAAGTTCAGTTTTGTTACATTTTGTAAAAAAAAAAAAAAAAAAAAAAAAAGAAAAGAAAAGAAAACCTACACAATTCTGTGAAAATATAAGGTAAAATTTAGAATAAAAGAGTCTTTTCTTAATTCTGTACGTCTATGTCCTATTTGTGGCCACGAAAGTAGGTTTTACAGTGGTTCGAAACTGTGTTTCATCCTTACATGAGCAACCTTTGCATGGTACAGGACACACAATTTTCGGGTAAGCACTATTAACACTTACTTCCCACTCAAACATGCTGTGGCAGATATGATTGTACCGGTGCCCTTTTCACGGAAGCCGCATCAGCTTGAAACGACCTCATGTGTTTTGTACGTGCAGTAAGTATTTCAGCTTGTCCTTACTCAACAAAGCGCCCTGACAGCTGCTCAGTTGCCCCCTACCCGTGCACTGTGCACAGCTCTGCTGGCTCTCAAGGCTGCCCTCGCGGCTCTCGCTGCTCGCGGGCAGCTCTCGTGCCCACCCCTGACTTAAACCTAGGTAAACTAACCTAGCCGGCCGCGGTGGCCGAGGAGACTGAGGCGCGTCAGTCACGGTCAGCACGGCCACTACGGTCGGGGGTTCGAATCCCCCGTCGGGCATGGATATTTGTGCCGTCCTTAGTGTTAGGTAGTTCATAAGTAGTTTGTAGGTTTAGGGACTGATGACCCCGTAGTTAAGTCCCATAAAAAAAAAGAAACTAACCTAAGGACAAACACACACACCCATGCCCAGGGAGGACTGGAACCTCCACGGCGAGCAACCGCGCGCTGGGCAGCAAGACGCTTTAGACCGCTCGGCTACTGCACGTCAGCTTGAGGCTGACCGCCTGGCGGGTTCTGCAGCCGGCAGTTGCGGAGCGCTACTCCTGCTGCGCTCGCTCCCAATGTGCTTCTTGGAATTTCACAGGGCCCAGTTTCTCGGCTGTCCGTCGTACATTACTGAAGCACAGTAGCCGCACATATTTATGTATGACGGTAAAGTTCTATCTTCACTTGTCGGACGCCGTTTAAATACTGGTCCACTTTTCTGCATTGTTGCAGATTATTCTGCCGTAGGGCAGGCGTAACATTGCAGAGCGATATGAAATGGAACGAGCATGTAAGAACAGTTGTGAGTAAGGCGGACAGCCGACTTCGGTTTATTGGGAGAATTTTGGAAAGATGTACTTCACCTGTAAAGGAGACCGCGTATAAAACGCTTGTACGACCACGTCTTGAGTATTGCTCAAGTGTTTGGGACCCGCAGCAGATCAGTTTAAAGGAAGACAGAGGCGGTTCAGAGGCGAGCAGCTAGATTTGTTACCGGTAGGTTCGACCAATGCGCGAGTGTCACGGAAATGCTCCGGCAACTCAATTCGGGATAGCTCGAAGAAAGACGACGTTCTTTTCGTGAATTTCTGTTAAGTAAATTTAGAGGGCCGGAATTTGAAGCTGAGTGTAGTACGATCTTGCTGCCGCCTACTTACATTTCGCGTAAAGATCACAAAGACAAGATAAGAGAAATTAGGGCTCGTACGGAGGCATATATGCATTCTTTTTTTCCTCGTTCTATTTGGGAGTGGAATAGGAAAGGAAATGCTTAGTAGTGGTACAGTTTACCCTCCGCCACGTACCTTACGGTGAATTGCGGAGTATGTATGTAGATGTAGATGTAGGGCCGGAGAACTTTGTTGATTTCCTCGTCCGGCATTTCAAAAGGAAGTTCAAAAATACGGACTGTCCGAATCCCTAACCCAACATGACACACAGGAACGTAACTAACACTGCCATCCGAATAATTAATCTTCACGATACCGCCAAATTTATCTACTATTGAACAACATATTTCCGGACTTTTCAATTTTACGAACGCAGCGTTCGTTACAAAGGGCAAATATACACCTATTACGTCACTCTGATTAATCTGTACTTTTTCTATAAACCACTGCTTCACTTCGTTTGCTATCGTCCTACATAACATCTCTCGAAAGTAAACGTAATCGTATCTTTCCTCAAGATATTAATCGTGCTCATTCTGTCTGCTTTTTCGTACCAAACATAGCCACAATTAGCTAAGCAAAGAGATTACAACTAACCGTAGACACAGCGACTCAGACGTTGTTTACTTCGCGAACGCCAGCGTTGCCGCCACACATCCGTCCCGCACCGCGATTGCCACTCGAATGTTCAAATGTTTGTATAGCTTATGGGACTTAACTACGGGGTCATCAGTCCCTAAACTTACAAACTACTTATCATCTACATTATACTAAGGACGGCACAATTATCCAAGCCCGTGGGGGGATTCGAACCCCCGATCGTAGTGACCGTGCAGACCGTGACTGGAGCGCCTCAGTCCCCTCGGCCACCGCGGCCGGCACTCGAATGTTCACCTGAGCTACTGCATCTGTTGCAGTTATTGGTACTTACGTGTACTTTGCAAAATTTCAAAGTCAATTTTCTCGAGAATTTTTTAGAGTTGAGTTGAATGGCTTTGTCTGATCGTTAGTTATGTTCTGAGCTTCCTTTACCACAAATATAAAGAAATTCTCAAATCCGATATCCATGTGGTCTTGTTAGATACTTACCATCTGACTTTTATAAAACTATTCACTTAAAAATATATTATTCACTGTCTTACAACTTGATATATTTGCCCGTTAAGGCTGCATATATTCGTCATAGTGAATGTGCTATACGAAATAAAGTAAAAGACGTAACGAAATTTTACACTCAACAGACAAAAAACTCATAGCGTACGCTTTTTGTATAGTTCATTTTAAATCATTCATTATTGAGAATGAAACGTAGTCAACACATCGAAATTGTATTTAGATTTGAAAGCAGAATGATTCCCCTTTTTCACTCTTGAGATATTAACGTTTATATTTTACGGACTAGTGGGACACTGTTCTGTGTAGCGGGCGTCACGTGCTCGTAACAATCGTCACTTTTCGGAATATCTGAACAAGATTTTCTGAAAAAGATACCTCATACAAAAATATATTGTCTTATGATTAATTGGATAGGGCGGCACCCCGCGTCAGAGGTTCGAATCTTCCCCCGGGCATTGCTGTGTGCGTTATTCTTAAATTAGTTTAACTTAGTTTAATTTGTTTGTAAGTCTAGGGACTTATGACCAAAGTAGTGTGGTCCCATATAATTACTAACATTTGTCATATTATGATTAAATTTCGACATATGTTTATTCGCCTTGATATGGAAATAGTTATAGTTTTTTCTTATGGTAGAAGTACTTTTAACACCTTTTAATATCACATCAAAAAATTCATGCGTTTCGACTGTCGCAGTCTCCTGTAATTCAACACTGATGTGTAACACAGATCCCGTGTAAATGTGAGAACGAAGTGTCTGATCACATTGACCTGTGGGAAGAGGCCATTCAGCCATCCTGTAGGCCTCTTCCAATTATCATACCTGCTGATTCGATTACTTAAGAGGCTGCTCAACGCCAGATCATATCTGTGGATCCATTCAACTACAGGGTGTACTAAATGTACGTACCTATTCATCACATTTGGCTGTCAGAAGAAGGTCATCAGCATACGTTCTGCAGGGGCAGATGTAAGTTCTTAGCGTAATTCGCGATAGGTTGTGTTTCAGTCCTATGAACGGTACCAGCACAATCGTACAGAATGTCCTTGTTGGTATCGACAGCAATTGACAGTTTTATACGAAATAAATTAATAAAAGAAGGAGGCGATCCCCCTTAGTACACAAAACAGGTCAGGACGCTGATGCAAAAGAAAAGGAAAAGACATACTAAATTTAAACGAAAACAAAATCCCCAAGATTGGCGATCCTACACAGAAGCTTGAAATTTAGCGAGGATTTCATGGCGAGATGCTTACAATACTTATCACAACGAAGCTCCATCTGGAAATTTGACTGAAAACCCAAAGTGATTTTGGTCATACATTGAATATATAAGGGGCAAAACACAAACAATACCCTCACTACGTGATAGTAATGGTAATCCTGCCGATGGCAGCGCAGAGTTACTAAACATAGCTTTTAGAAACTCATTCACCAAAGAAGACGAAACTAATATTCCAGATGTCGAATTACGAACAGAGGCCGTAATGAGTAACGTCGACGTAGATATCATCGGAGTAGTGCAGCAACTATAATCACTTAACAAGAACAAGTCCTCTGGTCCGGACTGTAAATCCATTAGATTACTATCTGATTATGCTGAAGCGGTAGCTCCTTACTTAATAGCCATATACAACCGCTCTCTCATAGAAGTATCTGTACCAAAAGATTGGAAAGTTGCACAGGTCACACCTATATTGAAGAAAGGCAGTACGAGTAACCCACTAAACTACAGGCCTATTTCATTGACGTCAACTTGCAGCAGGGTTTTGGAACATTTCCTGTATTCAAATATTATGAATTATCTCGAACAGAACGATCTATTGACCAAAGGTCAACACGGATTTAGAAAATATCGTTCATGCGAAACACAACTAGCGCTTTACTCACAGGAAGTGATGGGTACTATCGACAAGGGTTCGTAAATCGATTCCGTATTTCTTGATTTCCAGAAGGCTTATGACACCGTACCTCACAAACGGCTTTTAATCAAATTGCGTGGTTATGGTATGTCGCCCCAAATTTGCGATTGGATAGGGGATTTCTTGTCAGAGAGGACACAGTTCGTAGAAATCGATGGTAAGGCATCGACAAAAACAGAGGTGATATCGGGCGTTCCACAGGGTAGTGTTATTGGCCCTCTGCTGCTCCTTATTTACATAAACGATTTAGGGGAAAATCTCATTAGCTCTCTTAGGTTGTTTGCAGATGACGCCGTCATTTACCGTCTAGTAAAATCATCTGAAGATCAAAACCAAGTGCAGAACGATCTGAATGAGATACCAGTATGGTGTAAAAATTGGCAATTGACTCTAAATAATGAGAAGTGTGAAGTCGTCCACATGAGTACGAAAAGAAATCCGTTAAACTTTGTTTACAAGATAAATCAATCAAACGTGAAGGCCGCAAACTCCATAAAATACCTATGAATTACAATTACTTCTGACTTAAATTGAAAAGAACATGTAGATAATGTCGTGGGAAAGGGGACCCAGATATCGCGTTTTATTGGCAGAGCCCTTAAAAGATGCAACAGAAATACAAAAGAAACTGCGTACACTACGCTTGTCAGCTCGTTTCGTATTGTGACGATACAGGGGAGACAGCGTTACGGAAATGATACAGGATCTGGGATGGGAATCATTACAACAATGGCGCTTATCGCTTGGGGAGTGGGCTACTTACGAAACTCCAATCGCCAACATTCTCCTCCGAATGCGAAAATATATTGTTGACTCCCACTGACATAGGTAGAAATGATCATCAGAATAAAATACGAGAAATCAGAGATCGAACGGAGAGATTCAGGTGTTCTTTCTGCCCGCGCGCTATTCGAGAATGGAATGGGATAAAAATAGTATAATGGTGGTTCGATGAACCCTCTGGCAGGCACTTAAATGTGATTTGCAGAGTATCCCATGAAGATGTAGATGTAGATGTTTAACTGAAAGCAAGATTGGCAATAGTTCTGTTGCACATAGTTATGTTGCACATCCATTCAGCAGTACACAGGACAAAGTTTTGTATAAGAGTGGAGTAGGAAATCTTTAATGTCATTTGGGCACCCCATCCTGGTTATAACTGGAATAAGAAATTTGTGGTGAATTCTGTCGAAAGTATAGTCAAAGTCAATGGGGAACAAAACTGTCTGGAGGTGACAGGATATCGATTGCTACCGCATCCCTAAATTCATTGATGGCTGTTTGAATATTAGTAGTACAGCAATAGGCGTACTGCACCACTGATATTTTGCCGGCCGCGGTGGCCGAGGTGACTGAGGTGCTCCAGTCACGGTCAGCACGGCCACTACGGTCGGGGGTTCGAATCCCCCCTTGGGCATGGATATTTGTGCCGTCCTTAGTTGTAGCTAGTTGATAAGTAGTTTGTAAGTTTAGGGACTGATGACCCCGTAGTTAAGTCCCATAAGCTTAACAAACATTTGAACATTTTTTGCGCCACTGAGATTCGACCGCCTTTTGTTTGTCATCGGCGTCAGGTGCTGTTACCTACCCACACCCCTCCACCCTCGAACAATAGCGCTATCCCCTGATCAAATGACGCCGCCATAAATGAGCATGTAGTTGCACTTAGGACAACTGAGATTAATAGAAAATGCATTGACTGATAACATCAAAGATGAAAATACACTTAACAAGAGTCTGAAAAGAACAACTTAGCCTACCCCACCACCAGCCCTTCCAGCAAGCCGCCCCCAACCACCGAGAGGCCCCTACACCCCCGCCACCACTACTCCCGCCAACAGCCTCTAATTATTTTTTAAAATCCCTATTTGCATAGCAATTTAATTCTGACAACCGATGTTTGCATTAACAATTTTCGAAAGAACATTCCATTTTCTCGAGGAAATCGTCAGTGAGCAACATTAGCTGTCATGCTGTTAGTAAGTAATGTTTAATAACAACAACAGATGTTTATAAACTATTACCATACAGTCAAGTGAACTGTGTGTATGTGCATTAAATTCAAGTGTGTTTGGCGGTAGATCGATTGGGGGATGGAAGCGTGATGAAGGGGTCTGGTTTTTGTTGTCGTCGTCAGTCTGGAGACTGGTTTGATGCAGCTCTCCAACCTAATCTATCCTGAGTAAGCCTCTTCATCTCTTCATAAGAACGGCAACTTACATCCATTTGAATTTGCTTACTGTATTCATCTCTTGGTCTCCCTCTGCGATGTTAACCCCACACACTTCCCTCCAACGCTAATTTCACAATTCCTTGATGTCTAAGAACGTGTCCTACTAATCGATCCCTTCTTTTAGTCAAGGTATGCCAGAAATTCCTTTTCTCCCCAATTCTGTTCAGTACCTCCTCATTAGTTACGCGATCCACCCACCTAATCTCCAGCATTCTTCTGTAACACCACATTTCAAAAACCTCTATCCTATTCCTGTCCGCACTGTTTACCATCCATGTCTCACTTCCATACAAAGCAACAGTACACACAAATGCCTTCAGAAAGGACTTCCTTATGCTTAACTTAGTGTTTGACGTTAACAAATTTTTCTTTTCTTCCCATTGCCATTCTGCATTTTATATCCTCTGTACTGCGACCATCATTTGTTATTTTACTGCCCAAGTAACAAAACTGATCTACCTCTTTTATTGTTTCGTTACCTAATCTAATACCATCAGCATCACCTGATTTTCTTAGGCTGCACTCCATTACCATTGTTTTGCTCTTGTTAATGTTCATCTTATATGTCCCTTTTAACACACTGTCCATTCCGTTCAATTGCTCCTCCAGGTCCTTTGCTGTCTCTGACAGAATTACAATGTCATCGGCAAAACGCAATTTTTTATTTCTTCACCCTGAACTTTAATTCCTTCTCCAAATTTCTCGTTGCTTTCCTTTATAACTTGCTCAATGTACAAATTGAACAACATTGGAGAAAGGCACCCTTCCAAATCTCTGCATCTCTTTCGTGCCCTTCAACTCTGATAACTGCTGTCTGGTTTTTGTACAAGTTGTAAATAACCTTACGCTCCCTATATTTTGTTCCTGCTGATTTCAAGATCTGAAAGAGTGTATTCCAATCAACATTATCAAAAGCTTTCTCCAAATCTACAAAAGCTACAAATGTGGGTTTGCCTTTCCTTAATCTGTCTTGTAAGATAAGCCGTAAAGTCAGGATTGCCTCCCGAGTTCCTACATTTCTCCTGAATGCAAATTGATCTTCCCCTAAGTCGGCTTCTACCAACTTTTCCATCCTTCTGTAAATAATTCGTGTTAAAATGTTGCAAGCGTGACTTATTAAACTGATGGTGCTGTAATTTTCACACCTATCTGTACCTGCTTTCTTTGGAATGGGGATTATTACATTTTTCTTAAAGTCTGAGGGTATTTCCCCTGTTTCATACATCTTACGGACCAGGTGAAATAGTTTTGTCATGGCTGGCTCTTCATGTAGGGGAATTGAATCAGGAGACCTGGATTCGAAACCTGGTCAGAACCATCCATCAGCTAAATATCCTTGGCGGGAAGAAAAATTATAATTTTCATCACTAACTGTCATTACTTCGATATGCAAATAAAGGGGTTGATAAAAAATTCTAGATACATTCACTGACAATTTTTTTAAACTTATAACTGATGTCAAACATTATTACTTCTGTTGTTACTATATTGCACATTCATTAATTTTAAAACAGTTGTGATATTGATAATTTCATCAGTATCACGGTTTTTGTGGAATAAATTTCAGTGGACAATTTTATTTAGTTACTGAGTTCGTAAAATATTTTTCATGAGTTTAAGTGGCACACTGTAGATTGCCTTCGGCTATCAAGCGAGCGCTTCCAGATTCCTATGGTATTAGTCACCAAATGTGATTGCGAATACCATTGTTTTGCATAATTTTTAAAGTATATCAATCTAAATGAACAGTTGGTTAGCTCGATAATTCTCGCACAGGTCTGATAGAATGTTCGCATTGTATGTATGCAGTTGCACTGTGTGTAAAAGAACAATGTTGTCCACCTTGTGGAGTGCTCGATCATTGCTATTTATAAGTTCAAACTGCGGCAGTTAAATGTTGTAAAGACTTGGAACATTCCGAAAAGAATTTTTCGGGATACCTCGAAATTAAATATACTTGTATTTCACGGTATAGGAGAGGTACGCGATACAAAGTATGGTATGAGAAAGTGTGTTGGAGGCGAAAAGAATTGTTTGTAGTCTCTAATAATATTGCAGTTGGGTACAGCAGGAAATTGAGTTCGTTTGTGTGGGATTACTCCATGTGTTAGTGCAAGAACTTTATTACGATGTGAGTGGGAAGAATCTAGGTATATAATATGATTGTCTGTATGTTTGAATAGCACGAAGATTTTTACGTTTGTAAATGAAAGTCAATGCTCTGGTGTGAGATATTATCTGCTCCACGTCAAATAAGTTTGAGGCTGCATGGTGCGAGAAATAAGGTATTAAGTTAGTGGTAGTTCAAAGACTCAAATTGGACTAGTTTGCACCGATTGAGAGTGTTTGTATGTACGTTTATTCTCAATGGAAGACTCATAGCCACCATTAGAAAAATATAATTTTTTGTCTCGTGTGCTTTTTGTGAATTTATATCTGTGGAAGTGGGATGGGTACAACAGTGATCTTAATTTCAAGTTACGATTTGAGTATATTAACAGCCTTTTACAGGTATTTAGTTCTTCTGTCGCGATGTGTCTCAATGCAAGAGCATTGGACATAGAGCTGAGTTTACGTTATTGTTAGACGTTTTTATTTTTAAAACGATATTCTCCTCTACGTTGTGCGTTGCTTGTGGCTACATACTCGTATTATCTCAAAATGTTCAAATGTTTGTTAAGTTTAAGGGACTTAATTGCAGTGCCATAAGTCCCTAAACTTACGAACTACTTATGAACTACCTTATACTAAAGACGACACAAATATCCATGCCCGAGGGGGGATTAGAACCCCCGACGGGGAACGACCTCGCGCATTGGAGCATAGTGCCTCAATGCGCTTGGCCATTCCACTGTGGCTTCATATTATCTGTTTTTCTGCTGTCTATCACGTGCATGGAGAGAATTTGATTAAGGTAATGATTTCACCCAGCGATTTTCGGTAATCCTACATGTAAATTTAAATATTCTTTTTATAAAGAATAAGTCTTCTGCTGCTGCTGTAGTTGTTCTTTGAAGTAGACGTACACCACGCAACATCGAAAGAGTGATTATTAGGATGGATACAAGTTCACTTTGACTTGTGGAGGTTGATACCGAGCCGGCCGCGGTGGCCGCGGGGACTGAGGCGCTCCAGTCATGGTCTGCACGGCCACTACGGTCGGGGGTTCGAATCCCCCCTCGGGCATGGATACTTGTGACGTCCTTAGTATAAGCTAGTTGATGAGTAGTTTGTATGTTTAGGGACTGATGATCCCGTAGTTAAGTCCCTTAAGCTATACAAACATTTTTTAGGTTCATACCGCTACAGCCTGTCTATGATCTAACACATGCAGGTTTTACTTTATTGGGGCCAAGATATTTTTTAAACATGTCTGTCATCTGTCGTCTTTTGCATACGTCATCTATACGAGAAACTTGTATGGTGGCTTGAACTTAGCATTGTAAGTACCTGTGCACATAACTCTCACATTATAGATGAAATTGTTTACATGCAAATTTTGCATACCATATGAGTTGTAATTAATATTCATTGTATTACATTGGTTAACAGAGTGTTTCGAGATGTAGTATACAGTTTTACCAAGAGACATAAGGTGGCAAACAAATTCCGAAAACAAAACATTTTTTCGATGGATCCAAATGTTTGACTTCAATTATAATTGTTTAAATAATTTTCGATAAATGTATGTAGATTTTTTATCGAATCCTTCATTTGCACATCATTGTATTGACAGATAGTGGTGAAAATTATAAGTTTTCTTCCCACCAAAGAAATTTAGGTGATGGATTGATCTGAAAAGGTTACAAACCCATGATTCCTGTTTCAGTGTCCCTACCTGACCTCCTCATCACGCTAAGACCTCCCAAAAGATCTATCACCAAACTTACTTGAATTTAATGAACACACACAGTTCTGTTGACTTCACTAGTAATGGTTTAAAACATTTGTTGTTGTTATGAAACATTAGTTACTAACAGTATGGCAGCTGCTGTTTCTCACTGATGATTTCAGAGAGATAACGAAGAAATGTAAGAACACGGGAGGCCATACTCACTTTATGGCTTATCCTAGAAGATAGATTAAGGAAAGGCAAACCAACATTTCTAGCTTTTGTAGATTTGGAGAGGGCTTTTGACAATGTTGATTGGAATAAACTCTTTCAAGTTCTGAAGCAAGCAGGAGTAAAATATAGGGAGCGTAAGGTTATTTACAACTTGTACAAAAACCAGACAGCAGTTGTTAGAGTTGAAGGGCATGAAAGGGATGCAGTGGTTGGGAAGGGAGTAAGACAAGGTTGCAGCCTTTCTCCAATGTTATTCAATTTGTACACTGAGCAAGCTATAAAGGAAAGCAAGGAGAAATTTGGAGAATGAGTTCAGGGTGAAGAATTGAAAACATTGTGTTTTGCCGACGACATAGTAATTCTGTCAGAGACAGCAAATGACCTGGAAGAGCAATTGAACGGAATGGACAGTGTGTTGAAAGGTGCATATAAGATGAACATTAACAAGAGCAAAACTAGGGTAATGGAGTGCAGTATAAGAAAATCAGGTGATGCTGAAGGAATTAGATTGGGTAACGAAGCAATAAAGGAGGTAGATGAGTTTTGTTACTTGGGCAGTAAAATAACAAATGATGGTCGCAGTACAGAGGATATAAAATGCAGAATGGCAATGGGTAGAAAAGCGTTCTTGAAAAAGAGAAATTTGTTAACATCGAATATTGATTTAAGCCTAAGGAAGTCCTTTCTGAAGGCATTTGTATGGAATGTTACCTTGTATGGGAGTGAGACATGGACGATAAACTGTGAGGACAGGAAGAGGATTGAATGCTGAAGATTAGGTGGGTGAATCGCGTAACTAATGAGGAGGTACTGAACAGAATTGGGGAGAAAAGAAATTTCTGGCATACCTTGACTAAAAGAAGGGATAGATTGGTAGGACACATTCTTAGACATCAAGGAATTGTGAATTTAGCGTTGGAGGGAAGTGTGTGGGGTAAAAACCGCAGAGGAAGACCAAGAGATGGATACAGTAAGCAGATTCAGATAGATGTAGGTTGCCATTCTTATGTGGAGATGAAGAGGCTTGCTCAGGATAGGGTATTGTGGAGAGCTGCATCATCATCATCAATAACAACAACAACGAAATGTTCTTTCAGAAATTGTTATGTAAACATAGATTGTCACAATTAAATTGATATGCAAATTAGGATTTAAAAAATTAATTGGGGGCTGTTGGTGGCGGTAGGTGCCTGGAGGTGGTGGCAGCCTCATGGGGGTTGGGAACAGCTTCTGGGAACGGCTACTAGCGGAGGTAGCTCCAGTTGTTATTGTTTACAAGATTTAGACCTCTTGTTAAGTGTAATTTCATGTATGATGTTATCAATCAATGCAGTATCTATTGGTCTTTACTGTCCTAAGTGCAAGTGCATGTTCATTCATGGTGGCGTCATTTGATCAGGGGCGAGGGCTATTGTTCGAGGGTGGAGGGGTGTGGGGAGGTGGCGGTACCTCACGCCTATGAGAAAAAAAAGACGCTCGAATCTCAGTGGCGCAGTACGCCTATTGCTATACTATTAATATTCAAACAGTCACCAGTGAATTTAGGAATGTGGTAGCTATCGATATCCTGTCACCTCCAGGCAGTTTTGAACGTCATTGATTTCGACTATGCTTTCGACGGAGTCTACCACAAATGTCCTATACCAGTTATGGCTTGAATGGGGTACCCAAATGACTTTAAAGATATCCTACTGCCACTGTCATGCGAATCTTCATCCTGTGTAGTGCTGAATGGATTTACAACAGCATCCTTGACAGTCTTGCTTTTGGCTAAACAATGAAATTCAGCGCGATTGCGCTGGGACTGTTCATAGGAGGACTCAAACAAAATCTATCGCGAATTACGCTATGAACTTACTTTTGCCCCTGCAGAACGTATGGTGATGACCTTATACTCTCCTGTGGCGAGCTTGCCCAACACTATTTCAACAAATCCATGAACTACTGTATACTGACACTGCATACTTATGCTTTCGGGGGTTATATTAGGATCTTGCTAAGCATCTCAGTACCTCAATATAACGCAGGCGGTGCATAGAGAAATTTGTCATATGCGGACTCGTTATTAATCTTTTGATAAAATTATACCTTGATACTGTCATTTGATATACGACAAATGAGAACACAGGATATCCATGAGCTATTGTTCCTCCGTCGGTTTCCTCGCTCACTAACAACCGTGGCCTGAAAGTCATAGCCGATACCTCTACACACCGTGAAGAAAGGACTAACATATCATCAGCTGTTCATGGTTCCCGTAACACGGCACCACTTCAGACGCACCCACATTTGGTAAGGATTTTATCAGCAGTCCACTGTACTTCCCTTATGTGGATGCTGCTAGCCAACCTCATAGATAGCATAGCGGGAATTATCTGCGTAAGGCTGCTGAGTTGAACATTCTGGAGCTTACTAAATACAACTTACCTGATGTTAAGCTCCATATGCAACTACTTTTTCGACTGGTATTGATAAGGAGTTGCATCGAAGAAATTTTGGAAACGTAATATCTGCCTCCAGAAGCCATGTTGAATAGGTTTTGGGTATCAAATGATCATTGCTTGCAGCAAGGCTATGATTACTATGGAAATGTAGTTAAATTTCAGGAAAAGTTTCGTTAGAAAATATTAAAGCCGTTAGGTATTTTTTTAACGGATCACATTACTGTTCGTATTTAGACGTCAGCATATACTGTACAAATGTCCAAACTCAGGACCTCCTCCAAAAACGTATATGATAATTTCCAAACAACTAAACAAACGTCATAACAAAAGCTATGATAGCCAGAACCTCTTAGCGGCAATACTAGGTCAGATTTTAGCACTTACTCTGTGTATATAAATGGAGCAACAGACCTAAGAATAAGGTATCATGCAAAGAAATATAAGCATATAGATATTTAAACATACCTCCGACATTTCGCATCCGTGGTCACTTCGACGACGAGAACCTAAAAAAATAAATACATATGTTGTAGCATATTATGTTTGTCTTCGTTCTATTATTTAAAAAAGTTAAACTAAACGAAACCACTGAGTTTCCAATTATCGTAATTTTAATTCTATAATGTACCACATTGCAGCCTATTGATTATATACACATTATGCAAAGAGGTTATCTTGATTAGTAGACCACAAAGCGTTATATTCATTTTGGAATTATCAATAGAAACAGAAGTTTATCACTATATTAAAAGTAGGTTGATTTTTCTGGCATTAATTATTATTCCAAAAGAAAATTAGGTGCAGTACGCTAAAGTTCAGAATGAAAAGCAGAATGTTTTGCACGACTAGAGACATCACGTTCATATTCACAGGACATTTACATTAGTGTCGTCTGCAGTAATGATTATCATTTGAAATGCGGGTTCAAGGTTAACATCGATATCCCGGCTCAACACCATCTCTCGGTAAAATGTGCCTGCTTCTCTTGAAACATGTCCACTGAATGTGAGGTCGTGTTCCATTTTGATTGATTCATTAACCTAAAGTGTTCCTGCAACATTAATGCTATTTATTTGTGTGTTAATTATTTTATTCTTTTATTAATGATCAATGTCCCATGTTTATATATGTTGGCCCCCCATTTATATATGTTTCCATCCGTGTGATTCAACTTCTGTCTTCACGTGAATGTGAATGCGTTCAAAAAAATGTTCAAATGTTTGTTAAGCTTAAGGGACTTAACTACGGGGTCATCAGTCCCTAAACTTACAAACTACTTATCAACTACCTACAACTAAGGACGGCACAAATATCCATGCCCGAGGGGGGATTCGAATCCCCGACCGTAGTGGCCGTGCAGACTGTGACTGAAGCGCCTCAGTCCCCTCGGCCACTATGAATGCGTGCTCTTAATATTGACTGACTGCCGCGCAATGGCTTACAGTCGCCGCCTTCCGCTTTAGGCCTCGTTTTGTTGTAGTTAAGAACGCATGGCTTCGTTTATCGTCTGCGCTAGCGTCTGCTCTGTGGCCAGGGACAAGCTTACTTGGCAAGGTGGCGAGGTGGCCGTGTTCGTAGTGTCGTACCAACATAATCTTGGACAAAAGAGGTGAAAGGAAACCTCTCTGAGCGGTTGAAGAAGGGATTGTCTTGGCCAGGTAGCAAGGGTTGGTAAACACTAGTCTCTGAACGCACTCTGAGTTGCTTTTAGCACGCTCTACATCTGGTGTATGGTGGGGGGAGGTTTTTCTGAGGCCTTTGAGCTTCAGTCTTCATTCTGGCTCCGACGACTGTGGATGTAAGTACTCTGCCGAATCATGCAGGGGAAGACATGCTGTTAGGACTTTACTTTTTTGTGATCAGGTAGTCTTTGTTTTTCAGTGATAGTTCTTTTGAGTAATTTTTTCGCTATGAGAGGCGAAGTGTTTCTTAATTTACAGAACTCGAGTAAATTCAGAGTAAATTTATTATTTTCATTTTCATTCCAGTGATGTTTGGTCAAGTTAGAATACACGTGTGTGGCCTTCAGCTATTGTGTAAACTTAGTGTGTTTGAATTTCCTTGTGTTTTTAACTAACGTTTTCATGTCGTTGCTGCATCTCCAATTATGCTAAATATTTCTCAGATTTTCTTATTCGATTCTGTCTTTCCTGTCTTGTATTACCGAATGCACCACGTGCTTTTGTAACGTTCGTTACTTCAGCCTTCAGCCATGATTTTTTTTAATATTGGATTTTTCTATACGAATTCTCTCACATGTGCTTTACTCACTTATTCTAAATTATTTCCTGTTTGTAAATGTTATGAAATTCGGCGTGGTCGCACACCACATGGTACTTAAGAATAGTGAGCCGCTGCCTCCCCACACATGAGCTCGTTTAGTGCACAGTTTAATTAAATTTGTGATCAGGACACCAATCATCTCGTCAAGACACCACTGACAGTTCGTTTCACCGCTGTTTTCAAGTGTTCCAGTTTTGTAATGTACCACCTAGCTTTATGCCTGTGTCTGTGAATGAATGAATGTACTTTCAGCTACCCATTGTGATTTGAAAATTTCCTCCCACGTTACCTCCATACTCATAAAGGGCAGAAACAATTTTAATATGGGCAGTAATTATATGATTTAATTCACTTTTGTACAATTTGTGAGCTTAATTTGGTCTCCCCACATTAATTTGCTTGTTATTTTACTGAATAGATTATGATTTTCAAGTATCAAACCTCTGCTTTATGATTTCATGCTCCACATCCCAGGTTTAATTATCCCTTAAGGAGTGAGCATGTACTATGGCCACTCATAAAGTAATTTAATGCAGCAGTGAGCGTTTTGACTTACATTTGCAGATCTCAGCTACGTGAGATCTTGCTTTTATTAATAACAGGCTACTTTCACTCTCACTGTCGCTATAAACCAGAGGTAATGGATTAGTGTGACTTGAGCAGACGTTCAGGTTACCTATCAGACGAATACACGTGTCGTACCATAAAATCAGTGAGTTTGAAAGAGGGCGCAGTATTGACTCCCAGAGACTGTGGTGCATTCGATGAGATGGGTGAGGAAGGACCACCCAGTCGCCCCCTTCCTTTCCCCCTCCCATAAGATCGACACCTCATCCGAATGAAATTGCAGTAACACATTATACACCGTTAGGCGTGGCGCTAAGTCACGGTTGTATCACAGTAACTGCATTCGCAAAAGACATAGAGCAGGGCAGGGCAAATGCCGTTTCGCGAGCGCGAGCGCTCTCGGCGGCTCACACGGCCTGCTCGCGGCTCCCCCCCACTCCGCCAGCCAGCAGTGCCCCCCACTCTACTCGACTAGCCGCTCACGTCACTACACCACTACTTGTGGAAATCGCGTCTGGTGTTCGTGATAAAGCAGAACTATTGTCTGAAAAATGGCTGAGGAGGACGTAAAATCTTTGATAAAAAAGTCTTCTGAACACCCACAGTGGGGAGAAGAGTACTTTTTTGTTGGAACGCAAAGCGGACCTCAGTGTTTGTTTTGCAATTTAACATTGTCTTCATGGAAGAAGTCAACGTGAAGCGTCATTTTCAACTGCTTCACGAAAAAGATGTAGTTAGAATAAAGAAGAACGAAAAGTCAAACTTATATAAATTAAGCAGAAAAAGGAGAAAGACGTAAGTATACTTGTAGATAATTATGTTATTAATTCAATTTACCGCTGTTATTAATATGTTGTGCGCATTTTCCGTCAATTTTTCCTTCTCCTGTACGTATTTACAGGTAGAAAACCTTCTAATCCATAACACTGCAGCGATGAGAGTAAGCTATCATGTAGCTCTTAAAATAGCTAAAACTGCGCGGGCCTTCAGCGATGCAGAATTTGTAAAAGAATGTTTTGTTGGTGTCGCAACAATTTTGTACCCAGCAAATCTTCCTCTTTTTGAAACCGTTCCTCTCTCACGGAGAACGGTTAGCAGGCGCATTGAGAAATGGCAAACGACGTGGAAGCTCAGTTGAGAGGCAGGATCAAAGACTTACTTTTCTCTTCTTTAGCATTGGATGAAAGCACTGATGTATGTGCCCTGTGCATCAGCAAGCGGCCAGCCCCAGCGCGCAGCTCTGCTAGCGCACTGCTGGCTCTCAAGGCCGCTCAGCGCTGCCCTCGCGGCTCTCGCTGCTCGCGGGCAGCTCTCGTGCCCACCCCTGACATAGAGGGTCATATGTACATTCCTGGAAAATGATGGAAGTACACTACGAATTCGTCAACCCAGCCGACAGAAAGTTTATTGACACATTCTTGAGCTCAGACAGAGCTTACTCACGTGAGTATAGTCACCAGAACGTGCGCAATGTCGACGTTAGTACCGTGTATACTCTACTTCTGCAACAGTGCAAACTGCTATTATCCCATGGAGACGATCTTATAGGTATGGAATCTGGTCTTTCGGAATGACATGTCTTGCAATTTCGGCCTGGTGCCTCATTTGGGGCAGATTTAGTACCAGTCGTGCAAACCGTGCAAGATGACGTTTCATCCGGTCCGAAACATGCGCAGTGGGGGACAGATCTTGGGATCTTGCAAGCCAGGGTAGTAGGTTTACACTTTGAACAGTATGTAGGGTTGCACAGGATACATGTGGATGGGCATTGTTCTGTTGAAAAAGCATATCGCCTTATTGGTCCATGAACGGGAGCAGGATAAGTTGAATAATGCTTTCAGTGTACTGGGCACTGTTCAATGTTCCCTCAACGATCACCATAGGAGAACGGCCTGTGTAGGATATGGCTCCCCACGCCTTGATGCTGGGTGTCGACCCCGTGTGCCTCCGTCATATACACCTCAGACTCCGGCGCTCCCCTGCAAGACGCCACACACATGTATGACCATCATTGGCATCGTGGCAGATGCGACTCTCATCACTGAAGGCGATACGTCTCCATTCATCCTTCCATAAGCGTTTATCACGACACCACTGTAGGCGGGCTGAACGATGTTGGGGCGTGATAGGAAGACGCCCTAACGCCACGTCTGATCGTTCATCATGGCGTGGGAACCCATTTCTTATATTGGCAGTTCTCCTCTGGTGATAGTAGCGGGAACTTTTAACAGTACACTGAAACCCTTCATTCACCTCGTCTTGGTACCGTTCATAAACCAACAAGACGATATGCTTTTACAACAGAACAATGCACGTCCACACGTTTCCCATACCAACCAACGTGATCTTTAAGATTTACGTCAACTACTCTGGCCAGCACGATACTCAGATCTCTCCCCCATTGCTCCTGTTTGGGACCGGATGAAACATTGTATTGCGCGAGCTGCATGACCGGCATGAAATCTACCCTAACTGAGGTACGAGTTGGAAACTGCATGGCAGGCCATTCCGCAAGACAAGATTTGGCACCTCTCACGTACTTATGGTACTGTTTGTGTGTTGTTTACATTCTCAAGAATGTGTCAATAAAATTTCCCTCTGTTGTGTCGACGAATTCATGGAGTTTTCTTTTTAATTTTCCAGTGGTGTAGATTAGTGTGGTGTCTGTTCTTTCGAACACCTCTAAAACAACAGATACCACGCTATCTACATATATATTTTACCCAGCGACAGCGTATGGTTCACTACATCACCTCGATTGCGGTCATGACTCTAATAATTGCTGTCTGCATTTTGAACAAGTTGAATATAAGTCTTCGGTCCCTATATTTTACCCCTGCTACCTGCAGAATCTGAAAAACTGTATTCCAGTCAACATAAGATTTGTCGAGACACACAAATGCTAGAAACGTAGGTATCCCTTATCCTTAACCTATCTTCTAAGTAAAGTCGTAATGTGAGTATTGCCTCTCATGTTCCAACATTTCTCCTAAATCCAAACTGATCTTCCCCATGGTCTGATTTCACCAGTTTTACCATTCGTCTGTAAATAATTCGTGTTATTATTTTGCAAGAATTACTTATTAAACTTACAGTTCTGAAATTTTCACTATTGTCTGCTCTTGCTTTCTTCGGAATTGGAATCACTAGATTCTTCTTGAAGTCTGAGGGCATTTGCCCTATATCATACAAATTGCATACCAAGTGGAGAAATTTCTTTATGACTGGCTCCCTAACGATAATAGCAGTTCAGACGGAACATCATCTACCCCGGGCGCCTTGTTTCTACTCAAATGTTTTAGCGCTCTGTCAAATTCTTCTGGCAGTGTAGTATCTCATATCTCATCTTCCTCTACTCCGTCTTCCACTTCTAGAACCCTGCCTTCAAGTTCATTTCCTTTGTACAGGACTTCTATATATTCCGTCCACCTTTCAGCTTTCCCTTCTTTGCTTAGTACTGGTTTTTCATCTGAGTTCTTTATAGTCATACCGGTGATTTCCTTGTCTCAAAATGTCTCTTTCATTTTCCTGTAGTCCGTGTCTATCTTTCCCCTAGTTATACATTCTTCTACGGTTTGCATTTTTCCTCAATCCACTCCTGCTTAGCCAGTCTGCACTTCCTGCTAACTTCATTTTTCAGACGTCTGGACTCCGTTTTGCCTGCTTCACTTGATGCATTTTTATATTTTCTCCTTTCATCAGTTAAGTTCAGTAACTCCTGTGTTATCCAAGGATTTCTAAAAGCCCTTGTCCTTCTGCCTATATGGTCGTAGCATGTAACAGACACTTTACTCTTGTTTTGAAGATAAAGTGTGGGAAGTTTTAACCCAGTCGGATAAAAGGAACGACTGTGCATAAAAAACCAACAAACTTGATGCGACAGTTTCCCACTCGTCTCAGTATCTATGACGTCATATTTCCTAAACTATACGTCCTAGAATGAAATAATTTTGTAGGTACAATCATTGGAATTAAAAGATACTCTCTGAAAAAATATGTTGAGAGTACATAAAATAGCAAAGAAGTAATAAATTTGATACGTCATTCATAACGAGGCACGCATCTCAGTGTTCATTACCTCATATCTCATGACCTACGTATCGGACAGTGATAATTATGCCTGTAACCTTCCAAAAGTTCAAGCAATGTTTTGCCAAATTTCATTGCAATCGGATCAACGGTACTGCTGACCAGCGTGCAACGAGGATACAAAGTAACGAAACTCGTGTCAAGTTTGCCTAAAATGATAATGTAGTAGAAGGAGTTAAAACAACTTAGCAGATGACAATGACTGGTTGATCACGGTTATAAAAGGAGTGCGCCAGACACTCTGCAATCCAAAAAATGTTCAAATGTTTGTTAAGCTTATGGGACTTAACTACGGGGTCATCAGTCCCTAAACTTACAAACTACTTATGAACTACTTACGAACTAGGACGGCACAAATATCCATGCCCGAGGGGGGATTCGAACCGCCGACCGTAGTGGCCGTGCTGACCGTCACTGGAGCGCCTCTGTCACCTCGGCCGGCTCTCTGCAATCCATTAAAACCTCCAGACTAGAAGTTTAGTCCAGATTCCAGACGCATCACAGAACCTTAAAACTGATGATCACACTCGTCTCATCTCCCTACTGAGACCAATATATCCCCTCTCAACACGACAGATTCTCTTTCTCGTAGCCTTATTGTATTCCAGCATGGGATCAGAGGTATTCGTGTATGTAGACAGAAATTGTGAATTGCCTGTGGGGGACATGTATACAAATATAGATGTGGTATCTGTTCTTTCGCACACCTAGAGATTGAGGTTTTTTATATAAAGGTTTTTACTATACGAGTGACAGGCGGTCAAGCCAGGAGCCCCATCCCTGTGACACACGCCGTTCCTCATGGTGATCACTGAAGCGTGCCCAGACGCACAGAGTAACATATACAGAGAAGCAGCCCACCCTAAACCACTGTCCTACGCTCCCCTCGTAGTTCCGTAAGATGCTAGCAGGTGTCAGGCGGTTCGCTGGCTTAGGGTGCCTCTCGCACATCAGAGGATAGCGGGGAGGGGAGGCTGAGGGGAGAGCTCGTGCCACCTGCCATGAGGCAAAGGCTGTGTCCGGCGTGCCGGCATTGGAGGGCAAGTGGTGGTGGGGGCAGCCGCTACCTGCCGCCTGCTCTGGCCAGTTTAAAGGGCTGCTTCTGACTGCAGCGCCTTTTGGGACATCTTACGGAACTGCTAGAAACCCTCCCTCCCCGCACCCCAGAGCGTAGGACCGGGCCCTTACGGAGGTTTCCCGTCTGTATATATTTGTCTGTGGCAGAAGACCGGCGGTGCTTACCTGCTACCAGCTAAGGGACCTCAGGGTCGCCGGTTCAGCAATTAAATGCTGAACCCCTCCTGAGAGGCATGGACTTCATGTTCCCAAATAACAGTGGATGACAATGCTCCATGTCAGGCAGGCGACAATTCTACGGGATTTAAGAACAATTTGGACAGTTCGATCGAATGAGTTGGTCAACCTGATCGTCCGATATCTCATCGAACAATTGTGGGAAATAAGCGAGAGGTCAGTTCGTGCACAAAACCCTGTCCTGCCAACACTTTATGGACGACTATAGCGGCAGCATAGCTTAATATTCCTGCAAGGACTTACAGTGACTTGTCGAGCTCTTTGTACATCAAGTGTCAGCACTTCGCCGGGCAAAACAAGGTACTACAGCCGTGGTGGATTAGCTGCGCGTACTGGAGCGCCGTGTTGCGGTGCGCGCGACCATCCGCCGTCGGGGTTTCGAATCCCCCCCCCCCCCCGGGCATGGATGTTTGTGCCGTCTTTAGTACAAGGTAGGTCATAAGTAGTTTGTAAGTTTAGGGACTGGAAACCCCGCAGTTAAGTCCATTAACCTTTAAAAACATTTGATTTGAATGTACTACAGAATATTATAAAGTATCCAATTACTTTTGTTACCCCGGCGCATCTAATACGTTGTTTGTGGTGGAGAGTCCGAAGTGGTCCTGACACCATCATTAAGTTATTGATGCATTCAATATATCATGGAAAACTCTTTTAGCCTGAGCGTAGTTATATTTGCACTAGGAAAAATTACAGAGTTCTGAAATTGATGAATTACCGCTGAAATAAACTCTAATGTGTGCGACATGCCGCGCGTTCTTGCCGTACCTTTTAGGTTTAGGTTTGTTTTTACACATAGAATCACCTAAAAATAGTGCGAGAATCCTACTGAATTCTCCTGCTGTATATTATCATACCTTAATAACACTTTATACTGACAGTGTAATCTAAACAGGAAAATAATTATAAATAAAACATGAAACTTCCTGGCAAATTAAAATTGTGTGCCAGAACCGGGACTCGAACCTGGGACCTCTGCCGTCCGCGGGCAAGCGCTCTATCGCCATTTTTTTTTTTTTTTTTTTTTTTTTTTTTTTTTGCACTATGGGTATATGGGTAGTTCTTGTCCTTGTGGACGCTGATCGTGTGTGTTCGTTTTGGTTCTACGTGTTCTTTGGCTCAGCTTTTTTATTGCTGAGCTATCCCGACACGACTCACGATGCCGCTTCCACCAGTACTCGCCTCCTACTTTCCAAACTTCGCAGAAACTCTCCTGCGAAACTTGCAAGACTAGCATTCCTGGAAGAAAGGGTACGGTGGAGACATGGCTTAGCCACAGCCTAAGGGATGTTTCAAGAATGTAACTTTCACTCTGCAGCGGAGTGTATGCTGATATGAAACTTCCTGGCAGATTACAATTGTGTGTTGGAACTGGGACTCGAACCTGGGATATTTGCCTAATAAAACAATTTATTTGTATTTGTATGCAACCTTAGAGGGCAGTTAAGTTACTTCAAACCATTTATAGTTCAGATTAATGTACCAACAGGATGTGTCGTAGTTTTGACTTGACCGTTGTTATGGATGAGCGTGGCTCGAAGTTGCTTTGGGGTCTCCGTGGTTTAATTACGTCATAGAGTATAAAAACTAGGATGATCTAGGATGACATCTTCAGAAGGGCCACACCTATTTTCCTATCCGTGTGTCACTGGGCTGGCGTATCGATGCTAATGACCTCAAAGTCGAAGATAAACTCTAGCCTTCCAACATACAGTCGTGTAATACTGACTTAGCAGGCAGTCTATAGCACAGGCGATACAGCTGCCATTACGATTACACACATTTAAATCATGAATTAAAGGTAGGCGTTTACCATGCACTGTAATACCACAGACAAATATATACAGACGGGAAACCTCCGTAAGGGCCCGGTCCTACGCTCCGGGGTGCAGGGAGGGAGGGTTTCCAGCAGTTCCGTAAGATGTCCCATGATGGCGCTGCGGTCAGAAGCAGCCCTTTAAACTGGCCAGAGCAGGCGGCAGGTAGTGGCTGCCCCCACCACCACCTCCCCTCAAACGCCAGCAAGCCGGACACAGCCGTGGCCTCGTGGCAGGCGGCACGAGCTCTCCCCTCAGCCTCCCCTCCACGCTACCTTCTGACGTGCGAGAGGCACCCTAAGCCAGCGATCCGCCTGACACCTGCTAGCATCTTACGGAACTACGAGGGGAGTGTAGGACAGTGGTTTAGGTAGGGCTGCTTCTCTGTATATGTTACTCTGTGGTGATACTCACGGCCAACAATGCTATTGTATATGTATGTGTGTGTGGGAGAGAGGTGGGGGAGAATATCAAATTCGCCCAGTGTTTTCCAGGTCGTTACGTTGGTTTCCTCACTTTCCCAAAGAGGAGCACTGCTAATCATCCAAGGAAAATGTTATTGGCAGCAAGGGGAAATGTAATTAGTATCCTTTACGACAGTAACACTTGCTGACTGTTAAGCTAGAAAAACTGAAGTACTGGATGCCACAGCTTTCCATTAATGTAGTTGATCTTAAAAATGCGTTTTCGATCGTTTCTTTAACGACGATTCATATTAGCTGCCTACCAGAATTATGTCGTCGAAAGAACTGGCATCGTTTTCATTATTGTTTTTATATTTAACATTCCGCTCCAAACACTATGTGAAATGTATATCGTGTTTTCACTATGAAGGTCACAGCATATGGATTGTCACTGGGAATTTATTAGACTTTTGTAAATGTTACTAACGTTAATTATCCCAGTGTGAATTCACAGGTGAACTGTTAAGTTGTATATCAGACGTAATTTCTTGATGAAGGTATGTGTCCATTATCACAGTTACTACAAAAATGACTATAAAAATTGAGAAGTCGCTGAGATGATGAAGATGCACATTTTTGTAAATTATTTATCGTTGTGCTTAAGCGTCTCGAGCTACGCACGTCGTCAGATCATCTGGTAAAATATACAACTTGTAAATCAATACAGCTTATAAGTATCATATCCCAAGATTAAAACGTACACTCTGAACAGCCATAATGTAATACCATTAAAAGGACGCATCTTAACGCCCAAAATGAAGTAAAAAGTGACATTTGCAGTAACTTTCCATAAGCCAGTATATAGGTTGATGTCTAGACACGAAATGAGCAATCAAGAGTGGAGTTCGAATGAATGCCCTACAACAGGGGTTAGCACCTTCTGTACTAGTAGAAACTTAATTATAAAATGTGCAGAGTAAATAAAACTATTTATTTAGTTTTTCATTTACTCAAAATATTTTTCCGTATAAAGGTACTCTCAGATAGACCACTAGAAATGATGTTCATATGTGTTTTTATTGATATGATGCCGAGAGCTTTCATTAGTCGGTACTCGTGGATTATAGTATTAACTTTCTGTTTCTGACAGTTATATTCTACTTGAAGGTATTTTAGTTTTAAGACTAGAAGCTTACGAAGAAACGAAAACCCTTAATTGCTAATTCATGAATTATCATTTCAAGTGTTCTATGAGTTAGTTCCTTTTTACGAAAAATAACTGCAGTGAAAGAAAAATAAAAGTTGTAGTTACTCTGTAGTTTAATATTTTATAATTTTTTGGTATTCTGCATTCTTTTATTTTACAATTAAGTTTCTGATGTATTAATGTTGAATATGCAGGTATATTTGTTAGTATAGAATTTGCTGCTCCCTGGTGTAGGGCATTTCGTTCGAAACTCCACTCTTGATTCTGCATTTTGTGCTTAGACATCAACCTATATTTCCATTCTTACAGGAAACGAATTCTCCTCCATTGAGCCAGTGCAGCTGTACTGTTTGTATTGGCGTAACTACGTATGAATTAACGGGACTTTCTGTTCAGAGTACAGCAGTTACTTTTGTCCTCATTAGAGTCGACGTTCGGGTCAACTCGGATTTTGCAAGACACCGGAAGCGTTCGTGCGCAGCGTGATTCATAAGTGCTACTTAGCCGGAAACATATTTGCTGGAGTAGGGACGTGGACAGCGGAACTTGAATGGCGCATTAGTCAGAGGCAAAGCTACGTCCGGGTAATGGTTATCAGAGCACATAGACTCAAATCGGGACATAGCTAGTAGACCGTTGCCTTCCACAACTTGCGATTCGTTAAAATAGTATAGTTCGAAAAAAAAAACCAATACGCACTACTGCCTACATCTCTCTGTATAGGGAACGTAGTTCTTCGCGACGGTAATGCTGAATAAATGTTTCACAGACATCTGTCTGCGTCACATTAGTATGTGAATTCAGATTCTCCGCGAATAATGTAGTAAAACACTGATCAATTGCTGTGGACGGTTGTCAAATAAATGTTTTACAGATTTATGTCTGCGTCACATTAATATGTGAATTCAGATTCTCAATGTTTTACTCTGTCACCAATAAGGTAGTAAAATTGCTGTGGACGTTATCACAGTGCTGGACGGAGAACGGACACCACATTTTGTCAAATCTTCTGTTGCCGAGTGCAGGCCTATAAATTACTATGTAATAATGTTTGATGAAAATAAAATCGAATTTCTTGAATCTACCTATAGGAATATTGTCATCAAAAAGATATTGAGATCAGAAACTTTAATTGGGGCGGCGACTACGCCTGAAATAGTGGATGGAAATGGGCTCTTGGGCACCTCAAGCTGAGTGGTTGTGGAGAAAGTAAGCTGAGTTAGCTACCACCTAGAGTAATAAGTTTTGGTAATTATTTATTAAGAAGGAGAAGGAAAGTGAATTAGGAAAAAAAAGTATTGACATTAGTAGCATTGGAATTTTAAAATGGCGACTATAAAAACTGTGACCCAGGCCGGAATCGAACCTTGGTCCCCCTCTCCGGGCCAGCGGTCGCCTTATCATTTGGCTGCCCCCGTCCGTCTCAAACTTCCCCAAGTCGGACGCTACAGCCGTTACGCTGAAGTGATCATTTTAAATATATACCTTCCGGTTACCATACCAACCGGAAGGGTATGTATTTAAAATGATCACTTCAGACTTCGTTATGCGTTTCACTGCTTATTACTGCCTAATTATAATTTATACAAGCAAAAAGAGGTTACAAAATGTACAAATTTAAAGTTTTTTCACAAACGGCTGGAGATATCGCAAAATGCTCGAAATTTTCGTCTAAGGCTCTACTTTTACCGGTTTCATGGGGAAAAAAGTGGTTCGAAATTTTTATCTTTGATAGTTTTAAAGATAGTCCGATTTTGTTCATTTTTTAACGCATAATTCCGCAGGGTTAAAATAAAATTCCGCAGATTTTCAATGCGCCATAAATTTTATCATGGTAAGGGCTTCCTAAACCCAACTTTTCAAAAAGTTTTGCCGCCTCGGGTTCGTGGAGTTCCCCTGTAAGCAGCACTGCAGAATTAGTAGAGAGTTATCAGGAAGCAGTCGCTGCGGCTCGCTCGAAGACTGGTTTGAAACAACCTGCCAATGCCTCTTCTTCTCTGCACCCTACGTCTATATGAATCTACTTACTGTATTCAAGACTAGTCTTCTGTCTATAGTTGTTTACTCCTCCCCTCCGCGCTTCGGCAGTTCACTAATACCTCAGGATGTATCCTGTCAATCGATCCCTCGAGCTGTATCATAAGTTTCATATTTCTTCAATTCGATCCAACCATCTTTTCATCAACATTAGTTTGTAGCACCGCACTACAGAAGTGTCTCCTTTCTTGTCTGAAAAATTTCTGTTCGTGTCTACACTCAAGTCAATGTCTTCAGAGAACGGATCCTAAAACTTTAAACTTGTTGTTTATAGGCAGTCTGAAGCATCATGTGAATATTTTTAGCAGGCCGGGATTCGAACCCGAACCTGCTGCTTACTAGGCAGTTGCGCCATCGTGACACACAGGCTTCACACAACCGTACTGATTTCCCTCCTCATTCCAAATTCTCATCTCTGCCTAATACTTCATGATGTTACCCTTAAACTCCAACAATACTGTAAACGCTCTCCAGATGAAATGGACTAGCACCTTCACACCTTACGAAACAGGGATCCCACTTCGAACCCATACATTGGAGTCTTTATACAAATTCAACGAAATGGTACATATATATATACTAACGAACCAGAATTTTTTCGCAGTTGATAAATACTATTTGGGATTGAATAGAGTAGCTTTAATCTCTCTTCTCATAGCTACCCTACCTCTATATCTATTTCTTACCCTCTCCTTTGTCCTCTTAAGTTCCTCTCCGTAATAGCTAGCCGAGAAACAGGCATTTCTCAGGTAGTACTTTATTCAATATTTTTCTCTTCTCTTCTCTGAAATGTTTCCGTCCGTGACTATGCTCAAGACAAACGTCTCCAGAGAACGCATCCTAAAACTTAAATTTATTGTTTATGGACAGTCTGAAGTATAGTGAGAATTATTATTATTATTATTATTATTATTTTTACCAAGGACGGGATTCGAACCCGTACCTCCTTCTTACATGACAGTTGCGCTCACAATTACGCCGCCCTGACCCAGTGGCTTCACACAACCGTACCGATTTCAGTGGCATGCATTCCTTCTCAATCCTCGCGCCCACCTCAGTCAAGATGTGTTCCCCTTAAACTCCAACAACAATATAAAGGCTCTCTAAATGAAATGAAATGGAATAGCACCATCAATCTGAACAAAACAGGGACCCCCACTTGGAACCCAGCCAGTGGTGTCTTTATACAAATTCAACGAAATTATTCATTTATACGGGGTGTCCCACTGAACATTTTCACATAAATATGTCTATGGAACTACAATAGATATTGAGAAACGGATTTCATGTTCCTGAAAGTACGCTAGGGATTTATGAAAGTAAGTAAAGTGAGACAGTCTAACAATTAAACAAATATTATTTTCAACACGAACATATGTTTTTAAGTGACTACCCCACACTATTTCTCACGCAATCAGTAGCATGAAAAATCACAAAAAATGACGTTGGTGGCAGCTCAATGAGTCAATTACGACCGGAGAAATTGGAAAGCAAAGTTGACATTTGAAATACATGAAGTGCAGCTAGTGTCACGAAACTCAACCGCCAATCTCGCTTTGAGTCTCGGGACGCGCTAGCTGCGATCTTCATGTATTTCAAACGTCAACTTCGCCGTGAAATTTCTCCGGTTGTAATTGACGCATTGCGATGCAACCTACGCCACTCTTTTTGTGATTTTCATGCTACGGACTGCGTAAGAAATAATATGTGAAATGCATTTAAGAAAAACTAAGTTGGGTTTGAAAATAATATTTGTTTAAGTTTTAGACTGCCTCATAGTACTGCTGTATGTTCATGACCGTGATAGTCGTTTTTCAATATCTGTTGCAGTTCCAGAGATATCTCGGGTGAAAAAGTTGAGTGGGACTCCCTGTGTACTAGCGAATTCAGAATTGTTACTCCATTGGTAAATACGGGTGGGGACTGGATATAGATGCTCTAATCTCTCTTCTCATCACCTCACCTATCTCCGTGTCTATTTGTTACCTTATTCTTTATCCTCGCAAGCATCTCTCTCGCAACCATCTCAGCTGTAAAGTAGACCGCGTATAAAACGCTTGTGCGACCACGTCTTGGGTATTGCTCAAGTTTTTGGGACCCGCAGCAGATCGGTTTAAAGGAAGACATAGAGGCGGTTCAGAGGCGAGCAGCTAGATTTGTTACCGGTAGGTTCGACCAATGCGCGAGTGTCACGGAAATGCTCCTGCAACTCAATTGGGGATCGCTGGAAGATAGACGACGTTCTTTTCGTGAATTTCTGTTACGTAAATTTAGAGGGCCGGAATTTGAAGCTGAGTGTAGTACGATCTTGCTGCCGCCTACTTACATTGCGCGTAAAGATCACAAGGACAAGATAAGAGAAATTAGGGCTCGTACGGAGGCATATAGGCATTCTTTTTTCCCTCGTTCCATATGGGAGTGGAATAGGAAAGAAAATGCCTAGTAGTGGTACAGTGTACCCTCCGCCACGCACCTTACGGTGAATTGCGGAGTATGTATGTAGATGTAGATGTATTAGCTAGCTGAAAAGCTTGCACTGCTGAGGTACTACTTTATTCAAGTATTCTGTTAGTCCATGTGCGCTGTCCTCCTTTCTCAATTCCTCCCCTCCTCCTCGTCTATCAACCTGTGCCTTCTCCCCTCTTCCTCTGCAGCCCCCTGCTTCTTCTCCTCCTCCCCTCCTCCCCCCATTATCCGCCCACCATCCCCCTGATCCCAAATCTCTGCCCATCTCGTTCTATCCCCTTTCTCTACATCCTCCAAAAATTACATATATCTGCAAAATTCATGGTCTCATCTACATCTACATAAATACTCCGCAATTCACCGTAAGGTGCGTGGCGGAGGGTACACTGTACCACTACTAGGCATTTCCTTTCCTATTCCACTCCCAAATTGAACGAGGAAAAAAAGAATGCCTATATGCCTCCGTACGAGCCCTAATTTCTCTTATCTTGTCTTTGTGATCTTTACGCGAAATGTATGTAGGCGGCAGCAATATCGTACTACACTCAGCTTCAAATTCCGGCCCTCTAAATTTACTTAACAGAAATTCACGAAAAGAACGTCGTCTTTCTTCCAGCGATCCCCAATTGAGTTGCAGGAGCATTTCCGTGACACTCGCGCATTGGTCGAACCTACCGGTAACAAATCTAGCTGCTCGCCTCTGAACCGCCTCTATGTCTTCCTTTTAAACTGATCTGCTGCGGCTCCCAAACACTTAGCAATACTCAAGACGTGGTCGTACAAGCGTTTTATGTGCGGTCTCCTTTACAGGTGAAGTACATCTTCCCAAAATTCGGTGATCGGTAAAACGATGTCGAAGTGTGGTCTAATGTACCCTTCACCATGCACCGTACGAAACATGCAAATAGTGCCGTTTCTCTTGTTTTGAAGGTCAAGTTTGCAACATTTTATCGCAGTCAGATGAACGGTACGACAGCGCATAAAATACTAATTTAATACGAAGTTACCCAGAATCACCGAACTCAATTATTTCGATTTTCAGTACCACGAATCGGGTGCAGTTGTGAATCTAAACCATCCAGGGACCCATGCATGCACAACTCACAAAATTTCATTAAAATCGGACCAGTGGTTTATAAGGAGTTTAGTGACATACGGCACGTGCGGTTCTAACATATCTGCGTCGCGCCTTTTTGCTTCACGAATTGTTGCTATAACTTTTTTTCGGGGAATTTGCTGAAAATAACACACAGCATAATTACATCTACATACATACTCCGCAATCCATCGTAAAGCGTGCGTCGGAGGGTTCACTGTACCACTACTAGGCATTTCCTTTCCCATTACACTCCCAAATAGAACGAGGGGAAAAAAGAATGTCTGTACGCGTCTGAACGTGTACTAATTTCTCTTACCTTGTATATATGATATTTACACGAAATGTAAGTAGGCGGTAGGAAGTTAGTTCTACAGTAAGCTTCATATTCCGGCCCTCTAAATTTCCTCAACAGAATTTCTCGAAAAGAACGTCGTCTTTCCTCCAGCGTTTCCCATTTGAATTCCTGGGGCATTTCTATGACACCTATCAGTAACGAACCTAGTTGCTCGCCTCTGAACTGCATCCGTATCTTCCTTCAAACTGTTCTGCTACGGCTCCCAAACACTTGAGCAATACTCAAGACGTGGTCGTACAAGCGTTTTGTAAGCGGTAATAATAATAATAATTTCGTGTGGCTCATTGACCTGGTGCAAGTCTTTCAATTGGACGCCACTTCGGCGACTTGCGTGTCCCTAGCCTAACCCAGTTATCCAACTGGGGAAAGAGGACCTACAGCTTAACGTGGAATCCGAACCACGTGTCGTTTCTGGCGACTCCTCACATCGTTGAGAGGTGAAGGATGGGTTAAAGCGCGGACCGAACAATTCGGAGGTCGAACCCGGTTTCGAACCCGCGACTCTTCAGTTTCCAGTCAAGTGCTTTACAGATGGATTACATGTTCCCCAAATTATCCCAATAAACCGAAGTCGGTTGTCCGCCTTACTCACAACTGTCCTTTCATGTTCGTTCCACTTCATAACGCTCTGCAATGTTACGCCTAGATATTTAAACGACGCGACTGCATCAAGAAGTAAACTACTAACGTTGTATTCGAACATTATGGAATTATTTTATCTACTCATGCGCATCACCTTACATTTTTCTACATTTAGAGCTAGCTGCCATTCTTCACACGAACTGGAAGTTTTGTCTAAGTCATCCTGTATGCTATTACAGTCCATTAAAAACGACACCCTCCTCCCATACACCTCAGCGTCACCAGCAAACAGCCGCAAATTACAAATTACTCTGTCCATCAGATCATTCATAGAGATAGAAAATAACAGCGGTCCTAACACACTCCCCTGGGGCACGCCTGTCTATACTCTCGTCTCTGATGAACACTCGCCGTCGAGGACAACATACAGCGTGTGAACCTATTCCATATGCTCGTATTTTCGTTAGCAGTCTAAGATTGTGGTGCCGCGTCAAATGCCTTTTTAAAATCCATGGCTCGCCAGATGACACGTGAAAAAAGGGCAACCCGAGTTTCACATGAACGATGTTTCCTAAACCCGTGCTGATTCATGGAAAGAAGCTTATTCGTTTCAAGGCAATTAACTATATTCGAGCTGAGAATATGCTCTAAAATTCTACAGGAAAGTGATGTCAACAATATCGGCCTGTAATTATGTGGGTCAGTTCATTTACTTTTGTTATAAACGGGAGTCACCTACGCTTTTTATTAACCACTGGGAACTTTGCGCTGAATTAAAGATTCGTGGTAAATGAAAGCTAAGTATGGGGCCAATGCCGCAGAATTCTCTTTGTAAAAACGAACTGGTATTCCATACGGGCCAGGAAATTCTTTTGTATTCAGCTCTTTCAGCTGCTTCTCTACACCGAAAATACCTATTAGAATTAAACTGAAATTCTCCAATAATTTATAAAGCATTCCATCACTCCAGGGTATATACATCTAGGCTATGTCATAACTGGTGGATGGAAAAGGCCCCTACGCGGTGAAAGGCTACGGAGGAAATAAGCTAAATGAAAATTTGTTCCAAGGCCTGTATTTGAACGGGGATCCGCTGCTAACATCATTGGTGTATGATTTCGTCGAATTTGAATAACTGATGAGTCTCGCTTGGAACAGAGACCCGATGACCAGCTACGTCGTGTATGGAGACGTCCTGGGTAGCAGTGGATTGTCAGTCAGTCTCACTTTCGCCCGCCTCAGGGCATTACAGCGCGGAGTGATAGTGTGAAGTGCGTTTCATTTTATAGCAGAACCAGTTTGCTCTGTCATCCACGGCACCCTCACAGCACCGCAGTCCGCCTACGATATTGTGCACCTCGTTTTGTTGACCTCTATAGCAAGGCATCTTGGGTTCACGTTTCAGCAAGATAACGACCGCCCACACTTCGTGCTTGTTAAACCCTACCTTGGCCGTCATGGTCCCCCTAACTGAGAAAGTTTGGAGCATTATTGGAGATTTCGACAATCTAAACTTGTCTATTGGACAGAATTTGGCATTATATCCACCAGGAGAACACGTAAGTGTGAAGCTTCAACGAATGCTTGGACAACGTTTCTTGAACGTATTGTAGTGCCTATAGGGAAATACGGTGAGTGACGCATGGAAATGCGGCCGTTTTGTGCTTTCGTTAACGACCCCTTATAACTTAAGAAAATTCGAAATGCAGAATAAGAGATCTGAACACTTTTTGCACAATTCTTTACTGCGTACAGTTGAAGCGCAATTAGAATTAGTTGATAGTACACCGCTGGCCATTCAAGAGTGTAATTCCTGGAAGGTCCGGAGAAACTCCAGATGAAATTATTAACACGATCATTTGTTGTACAAACTTGAAAAGATTAAAAATACATCCCCATGTTAAGTGAGGAAAATGATCAACCCTTGAATGCCCAGGTATGGTTTCCCCCGAAAGAAACATCTGACCTTAAACTCCCATAATCATCACTAGGATCAAGTGGTTACAAGACACACCAACAGAATGGGTTCCATACATTCTTACAAATGCGGCACGTTGCCCATCAGAGAAAAATGAGTTTGTCTGCGAATCAGTTACTGCAAATTCCCGGTGTTCCATATCTGTAACAAGGGGCATCATAGTGTTACATCAGCGCTGAGTACTGGCACCATTGTTACACAGCCGCAGCTACACACCTCGGTATTGAATTAAAGAGGCTTCGCATGTGTTGGATGGATGGTTTGATTTTTAAAGGGACTAAACGACTACGGTTATCAGTCCCTTGTTCCAACCGTAGAGTAGAATTTAAAAAAAGCACTACAATGCAATAGAAAACGATTTATTTAAACTCATCAAGCAAAGGGGTGTAACAAGTCAAGAAGTAAAAGAATGAAAGTAAAAACGGATAAAAGAAGAGAAAGGTGGAAAGACGATAAAAGAGTGTCCTGACCAGGTGACCACAGACATGGTAGTAGGGTATCTGGCCGCTGTTTCACATTAAAACCACCTGCCTAAAACGGTAGGTGAGCGGATAACAAATATGTAATGAACAGAGTACTAAAAATCATATGGATCGGTACAACCCACTCGCACGAATAAAATTTAAAACTGCGCCAGCCATAGAGGCATTGTCAGCTAAAACAAGTTTCAAATCGTCAGGGAGATTAAAATTGCTTCTCTGCGCTACTAAGTCCGGGCATTCCAAGACGATGTGGGCGACTGTCAGACGCGCACCACATCGACACTCTGGAGGATCCTCGCGACGGAGAAGGTGGCCGTGCGTAAGCCAAGTATGGCCGATACGCAGCCGGCAGAGAACAACAGAGTCTCTGCGAGGGGCCCGCAGAGAGGTCCTCCACACGTTTGTGGTCTCCTTTATACCCCTCAGTTTGTTGGGCACCTGTAGACAGCGCCATTCACCACTCCTCAAACCGAGAACTTTACGGCGTAGTGTACAACGGAGATCAGCACATGGAATGCCGATATTGAGGACAGGCTTGTGGGTGGCCTTTTTGCCAGCCTGTCAGCCAGCTCGTTGCCATCTATCCCGACGTGTCCCGGAGTCCAAAGGACTGCCACCGACTGCCCATGTTGTCCAATGGTGTACAAGGACTCGTGCATGGCAACAACCAAACGATTGCGCGGAAAACACTGGTCGATGGCCTGTAAACCGCTGAGAGAGTCACTATAAATGACGAAGGACTCCCCTGGGCAGGAACGGATATGTTGAAGCGCGCGGTGGATCGCTACCAGCTCTGCAGTGAATACATTCCAGCCATCTGGCAGGGAGCGCAACTAATTGTGTCCCGCAGCAGCAATGCAGAAGCACTCCTGGGTAGTAAGTCGGTAATGCGACGAAGAAGTCTGGAACATTTCGTGACACGTCACGCATTATCCTGTTGCAACGAGGTCGTCGGCAAAATCCGAGGGTATGGAAGGAGATCAGGTTCCCACACTTCAAAAACGTAATTCTGGCTAGGTAGTGTGTCGGTAATGCGTACTGGGATGGTGCGTCACTGAATGACATACCAACGCAAAGTTCCTGGTGCAGGGCGAGTGTAGTGATGCATCACCATATTGGTCCTCCAACCGGTATTATGGTTTCGGCTGATTCTATTGCCATTCTCCCTAGTACGCATTGCTGGTACACTAAGCAGCCAGGGTTACTTGTCTGAAGTGTTGTAGCCTGCTATCCTCCCAAATATTCAGAGATTGCCGTCGACCACATTCTAGCAGGATAATGCACGACCACATGGGGCATGCAGTGTTCATGACTTCATCATCGCTCGTCTCATTGCTTTGCTGCCTTGGTCCTCCTTGTCTCCAAATCTCACGCCTGGGATACACCACCGCCTCTACATGAGATCAACTTTGGAAATATATGGAAGCAGCAAGATTGGAGTACTCCAACAAGGCGTCCAGAGCGTTTTTGATTCAATGCCGAGGTGTGTAGCAGCGTCTGTGGCCATCATTGTTGTCTAAACTAATACTGATGTCATCACTTTCCTCACATCAAATGAAGCTCTCTTTTAATCGTGTTATTCCAGCACAACATGTTATCTTTTAAATAAATCGGGGTGCGATATCTCCCGTTTCAAATGAAGCTTTATTTTAATCATGTTATTGTTGTACAACGTGTTATCTTTTAAATAAATCGGGGTGTATATCTCCCATTTCAAATGAAGCTCTATTTTAATCATGTTATTGCTGCACAACGTGTTATCTTTTAAATAAATTGGGGTGCGATATCTCCCGTTTCAAATGAAGCTCTGACTTAGACAAAATTTCAAGTTGGTGCGAAGATTGGCAGCTAGCTCTCAATGTGGAAAAATGTAAGGTGATGCGCATGAGTAGAACATACAATCCCATAATGTTCGAATACAGCATTAGTAGTGAGTTTCTTGATGCTGTCACGTCGTTCAAATATCTAGGCGTAACATTGCAGAGCGATATGAAATGGACAGTTGTGAGTAAGGCGGACAGCCGACTTCGGTTTATTGGGAGAATTTTGGGAAGATGTACTTCACCTGTAAAGGAGACCGCGTATAAAACGCTTGTACGACCACGTCTTGAGTATTGCTCAAGTGTTTGGGACCCACAGCAGATCAGTTTAAAGGAAGACATAGAGGCGGTTCAGAGACGAGCAGCTAGATTTGTTACCGGTAGGTTCGACCAATGCGCGAGTGTTACGGAAATGCTCCGGCAACTCAATTGGGGATCGCTGGAAGAAAGACGACGTTCTTTTCGTGAATTTCTGTTGAGTAAATTTAGAGGGCCTGAATTGGAACTGAGTGTAGTACGATCTTGCTGCCGCCTACTTACATTTCGCGTAAAGATCACAAAGACAAGATAAGAGAAATTAGGGCTCGTACGGAGGCATATAGGCATTCTTTTTTTTCCTCGTTCAATTTGGAAGTGGAATAGGAAAGGAAATGTCTAAGCAGTGGTTCAGTGTACCCTCCGCCACGCACCTTACGGTGAATTGCGGAGTATGTATGTAGATGTAGATATTTTAATTATGTTATTGTTGCACAACATGTTATCTTTTAAATAAATCGGGATGCGATATCTCCAGTCCTTCTTGATGTTGCCTTTTGGATGGCCGGCAGTGTATCAGTATAACAACGCACCCTACGATAATGCAGCATATGTGAAGTAATTGTTTGTGGACAGTAACACCTAGAAGGTAACTGACCTTATTGGAGTCCCAACTTTACCCTAATTAAAAATCTTCGGCATGAGTTACGTCAACTCCAGAAAACACAGCCCGCATCATTAACTCCTAGTTTTTCGGCTCTTGAGAATGTATAGTCTACAGTCATTGGTAATATTCCTAACAGTTTTCGACGCCATACAAAGCGAAGGATGCGCACATCCTATATTAATGTCTACTAATATGTGTTTGTATACTTTTGAACAGACAGTGTATTTTTATAATGTTTCAAACAACATTGTTTTGGTACCGTGATAAATGAAAAAAAAAAAAAAACGAATAGAGGTTTTTAAATGTCTATTATGAATGCCCAAAATGTTCAGCAGCAAACAACTACTAAACAACTACAAAACTCTGCACGTACAGGACAAGGCCGCGGTGGAGTAGCCGAGCGGTCTAAAGCACCTCGCTGCGGAGCGCGCGGTTGCTCGCCGTGGAGGTTCGAGTCCTCCCTGGGGCATGGGTGTGTGTGTTGTCCTTAGGTTAGTTTACCTAGGTTTAAGTAGTTTGTAAGCTACGGACTGATGACCATGCAGTTTGGTCCGATAGATTTACAAACATTTGAACAGGGCCGGCCGCGGTTGCCGAGGAGACTGAGGCGCTCCAGTCACGATCTGCACGGCCACTACGGTCGGGGGTTCGAATCCCCCCTCGGGCATGGATATTTGTGCCGTCCTAGTTCGCAAGTAGTTCATAAGTAGTTTGTAAGTTTAGGGACTGATGACCCCGTAGTTAAGTCCCATAAGCTTAACAAACATTTGAACATTTGAACAGGACAAGTGCTGCGCGGAATGACCGCATGGTGTAAGGTATCATGCTACAGACTGGTTGGCCGTTACCGCCGGAGATTCGAGTCCTCCCTGGGGCATGTGTGTGTGTGTGTGTGTGTGTGTGTGTGTGTGTGTGTGTGTGTACGTTGTCCTTGGGTTAATTTGAGAATTAGCATTTTGGTCAAAGAGGATTACAAACATTTGAACGTTTTTAACAGGACAAGTGTACGACCGATATTTGCATACTGGGCTGAAATATGGACACTAAGAAAGAAGATAGAGACAAAAACATAGCCTTTGAAAACAGGGTGTTAAGAAAAATCTTTGGTCCTGTGACAAAAAATGAATTTGAAAAAGAAAGAGAAAAAGATACTCGCGCACTGTTTAATGAACAAGATATTGTGATAGCAATAAGGAGCAGAAGAATTTACTTTCTGGTACATGTGTTGAGAAGAGAAGAAAAAATGTTGAAGGCAGAGATGGAAGGAAAGCCGCAAGAGACGACACCCTCTAGCAGACCAAACGCGAGATGAATGGATTGAGTCAAGAAAGACCTGCAGGCAACAGGAGCCCACCACAGCATTGCCTTCGACGAAATTCAGGATGAGAGGTGAGGCAACGAAACGACTTCAGTTCTTGTGGTCAACTTCCTTGGCATTATAAGTAAGCAAGGGTATTTGTCATTTAATTTTCTCTTTAACAATGAAAAATTACTATCAAAGATTAGGGTAGATACTCAAAAGGTTGCCACTCCATTCCATGATAAACTTAAACTGTCTTGTACACGTTACTTGATTTATGACTCTAGATTTCGTTCCGCAAGAAAATATCTCGTTGCCCTATATATTGTGTAGTGCAGTTATTAAGATATAATTAAGTAGAAATAAATATTAGAGACCTACACGTAAAAAAAAAACTAACATACTTTCACAAAAGAGGTGGCATTTATCAAGCTGTATAGAGAAGTTGTGTAATACGTATTGTTCCGCAGAAATGTAATCGTAACTAGCAGCGTTTATTGACCAGTATGCGGACACGAAAGGAAAACGATAGAAAGAGCGCGTTAAGAGGAGCTATAAAACAATACGGAATGTGTGTACGGCATTGAAATGTGCTAGCAATGGTCAAGGAACTTGTTGAGAGGTAATTCCAGACACCTTCAAACTTCTACTTTTATCCTTATCGGTCAAACTAATAAAGCATTCCTCGCTTCAAAGAAAATTGTGTTCTCCACCGTCAATGGGGAAATTAGGTAGTAAGAAAATAATTGTTCTAGATTTCGTAGTATAGCAGCGCCGACCAGACACCTATTCTGAAGGTATTGACAACGTAACTTTTAGCTTGTAGCAACTGCATTTGATACTAAAACTGCGCTGTTTTCTTTGATATAGTTTATTCACCTTCTTGTGCTTTGTTACCGCTGAAGAAATAATTCGGTTCCATTCTGTGCACGGGAAGGTGTCTCCACTTCATTACTATATATATATATATATATATATATATATATATATATATATATATATATATATATATTTTAGTATGCAATTGAAACGGCAATTAATTCTACAGTTTGATGTTGTGGATAGCCTCATATCTTGCCAGACCATGATTCAAAATGTTTGTAAATCTAAGAGACTTAACTTCTGTGATTATTAGTCGCTAGGCTAAAAATGTACTTAAATTAACTTAACCTAAGGGCAACACACACAGCCATGCGCGAGGCAGGACTCGAACCTACGACGCCGAAAACCGCAGCAAGGCGCTATATAGCGCTCGGCCACTCCACGGCGACGATGAAATTATAACAGGAATGTAACTAAGTGGATAAAAGAACTAACTTCATGAAAACTCTGTACCTGGTAGCGAAGCACTTTTTTGTATAAAATTTTATAATAGCCTGAAAATCAGGATAATATTCCATCGATCAAAAGTAATGTTATAAGCCGAAACCAGGAGAACATCGGTGACCATCATCACACCGTCACCAAAATCAAGGCCGGCCGCGGTGGCCGAGGGGACTGAGGCGCTTCAGTCTCGGTCTGCACGGCCACTGCGGTCGGGGGTTCGAATCCCCCCTCGGGCATGGATATTTGTGCCGTCCTTAGTCTTAGTTTGTTCGTAAGTAGTTTGTAAGTTTAGGGACTGATATCCCCGTAGTTAAGTCCCATAGACTTTACAAACATTTGAACATCTGAACCAAAATCAACTATCGTTGAAACAAACAAACAAAAAATGCGGTAGGACCAAACACGACTACATACGTTTCAAGTCTCGTACTGCGATTCATCCCACTGTAAATTTCTATTTTACTGCTCCATATGACAATGATAATTTTCTCTTCAACGCTCTAAATAAAGCAGCACATGCGTTGCCGTGACTACTTATACGTAGTTGAATGATCATAAAACGTCTTTCGTCGACTTACGTTTATGACAAATAACGGAGGTCCCAAACAATAGTGAACAAGATTAGCAGTCTATTTGATAGTCCTAAATCTACATATTTACTCTGAAAACCACATTAAAGTGCCTGTCAGATCGTTTATCAAACCATTTGCTTAATATTTATCTACAGTTTCATTCTCTAATATTACACGAGAGAGAGAGAGAAATACCTAAATCTTTCCGTTTTCGATCTGTTTTCACTTACTTTATTATGATGATTACGTTTATCTATGTAGTGGGTGCTAAAAATATGTTCGTATTCGTACGATAAAGTTGGTGAAAGAAATTTCACAAATATATTTCGCCGTAACGAACAACGCCTTTCATTTAAAAGATGTCCACCCCAAGTCGTGCATGGTTTCCATCACACTGTCTCCCCTACATTGCGATAATACAAAACGAGCTTTCCCTCTCTGAATCTTCTCTATACCCGCCGCCTTTACTACTTGATGAAGATGCCACAATGAGCAGAAATACTCCAAAACAGGCCGTGCAAGTGTAGTGTAGGCAGTTTCTTCAATAGAACTGTTGCAAATGTTCAAATGTTTGTAAGGCTTATGGGACTTAACTACGGGGTCATCAGTCCCTAAACTTACAAACTACTTATGAACTACTTACGAACTAGGACGGCACAAATATCCATGCCCGAGGGGGGATTCGAACCCCCGACCGTAGTGGCCGCGCAGACCGTGACTGAAGCGCCTCAGCCTCCTCGGCCACCGCGGCCGGCAGAACTGTTGCATCTTCTTAGTGTTCTGCCAATGAAAGCTAGCCTTTGGTTCGCCTTCTCCATGATATTTTATACGTGTGTTTTTTCCAATTTAAGATATTTGTAATTGTAGTTCCTAAGTATTTAGTTGAATTAACGGTCTGTAGATTGACAGATTTATTGTTGAAATGCAATTTAACGGATTTATGTTAGTGCTATGTATAGATGACTGCATAATTTTCATTATTTAAGGTCAATTGCCAATTTACGCACCGTGAAAATATCGTATCTAAATCGTTTTGCAGTCGCTTTTGATCTTCTGGTGACTTTACTGACTGAAAAACGACAGCACCATCCAGTAACAGTTCAACAGAGCTACTCAGATTGTGTCTTAAATCGTTTATAATGACAAGGAACAGTAAGGGTATTATGTCACTTCCCTGGGGAAAGGCAGATATTACTTCTGATTGGGGGAGGGAGGGGATAGATCTGCTTGACGAGCAAAATTTTAGTCAGTTTCCAGACAGACTACCATCTACCACTCCTGTTGAAGAAACTAATTCACTCCCATCCAATGAAACATTATGGTAAAACACCACAAGTTTTCAATCTTTACCTTTACCAGATTTCTGTTATACGGTTTATTTTCTTTCTTTCTTCGCCCCCCCCCTTTTTTCGGGTCCTGGTGGGGGGGGGGGGGTTCTATCCCCCTCATCCCCCCCCCATAGCCCCCCCCCCCATAGTTACGCCACTGCTTACAATTGAGACGAGACTGAGAAGACACTGACTTGATGGACCTTAGTGTTGGGTTAGTTTTCTCAAATAATACGATCGGCATACTACTGCAGTTTCATTATAAATCCATTTGACGATTACATCGCGTACACCATACGTGGGCACCTATGTGCAATTTCAACGAAATATATCCAACACAACACCAGAAATTGTGGTTCTACACTAGTGAGCATCTCGGAAACCAACCAGTTCTCCGTTTAATGATTTCGGCACAAACCATTAATAAGAGAATGTCATTTTATCCCAGATGTTCCTGAATTTTTTTCGGTTACTTCTGGTTTGAAAGACAGTTTATTACAGCTATAATACATTGTTCAAATGTTGCAACATTGATTTTACACGAATTGCACCCTTAGTCTCGGCATAATAGGCCGTCCTTCTGGAACGAGGTAAAAATGAAAACCCTAATATTACATGTTAGATATGACGTTTTAATTAAAACTCCATCCCTATGTTTCTGAATAATAAAAATGAAATTGATGGGTAAGTACTTATAGACCCAAAATCATCAGTTAATTCATACATTGCTTCTGAATCCCTATCTTCAAAGACGACTAACATAGAACCACGTGCTAAAACAATGACTGTTAGTGAAACTTCCTGGCAGATTAAAACTGTGTGCCGGAAACGGGACTTGAACTTGGGACCTTTGCCTTTCGCGGGCAAGCGCACTACCGACTGTGATATCCCGACACGACTCACGATGCCTCCTCACAACTTCCGCCAGTACCTCGCCTCCTACTTGCCAAACTTCACAGAAGCTCTCCTGCGAACCATGCAAGACTAGCACTCCCGGAAGATAGGATATGGTGGAGACATGGCTTAGCCACAGCCTAAGGGATGTTTCCAGAATGAATCTTTCACTCTGCAGCGGAGTGTACGCTGATATGAAACTTCCTGGCAGATTGAAATTGTGTGCCGGAACCGGGACTCGAACCTGGTGAAGTAAAGGTACTGGCGGAAGTAAAGTTGTGAGGCGGCATCGTGAGTCGTGTCGGGATAGCACAGTCGGTAGTGCGCTTGCCCGCGAAAGGCAAAGGTCCCAGGTTCGAGTCCCGGTTCCAGCACACAATTTTAATCTGCCAGGAAGTTTCATATCAGCGCACACTCCGCTGCAGAGTGAAAGATTCATTCCGGAATGACTGTTAGTATTTGCATGTCAGTGATCGATATCCAGGTAACAGTCCTATGTTGGAGAAAGTTTTTTTGTGCCAAAAGGAAACTATTTACTTTAAATGTTTAAACAAACGAAACCCCAACCTTCTGGAAGGACGTGAGGATCGTCTGGGTTATGGAAACACGTATACATTATCGGATGTAAAATGTGGAGAGCGTTCAGTGAGTTTTATGGAAACGTTCGATCGTGAAGTATGAGTTCCAGAGAGCTAAGGTAAAGCAGTCAACAATCCGAAGATTGGTTTGAACACCACAGTGCTTTACTAGGCATGGTCCTGTTTGGAGGTGGTATGCCGTTGCCTTCCTCCGACCTTCGAACTGAGTTACCCAGCCAATTGTAGGGGGACCTACAGTTTAACGTGGGTGACGAACCACGGTGCTACTCGGTATTTTTCACATGGGCAATATTGCCAGAGGTGAAAAAAGTGGAAAGTGACAGATAAAAATCCTAGGAGCTGGTGGGGATCGAACCCGCGACCTTTGGATTTGTAGTCTGACACTCTACCACTGTGCATCCGAGGCGCACTCCAGAGAGCTCCATTACTATAAATGGAAAAAAATTACGATTTGAGGGGGGAAAATGAAGATTATGATTGCTGTTGGTTGAGAAATGACAGGATGATGAGGAGAGAAACTTACCTGACTGCGGCGCGAAGAGCGGCGGCTGGAGGGTGAAGACGCGACAGCAGGTCCGGCACGGTCGAGAATCTCGCGGCTACTGGCGGGCGTGAGTCAGGAGCGCTGCGTTGCCGACTCCTCAACTCTCCCACCAACTGCCCGCACCCCACCAGCGACGCCCCACTCAACTCACGAGTTACGCCCAAAGTCGAAATACCTCTGCATCCGCGAGGACTCATCTGATAACAAGCGGAAATTGTGACAGGCTCAAAAATGGACCTTGCGTAGCTAGAATTATGTGTTAAATACCAGGCGCGTCCAGAAAGTAAGTTCCGTTTGGTAATAAAATTGTACACAGATACAGAAGAAATTTTTATTGCACAAAATTCTGCAACTCTTAAACTACGGGACTGAGGCGCTCCAGTCACGGTCTGCACGGCCACTACGGTCGGGGGTTCGAATCCCCCATCGGGCATGGATATTTGTGCCGTCCTAGTTCGTAAGTAGTTTGTAAGTTTAGGGACTGATGACCCCGTAGTTAAGTCCCATAAGCTTAACAAACATTTGAACATTTTCTTAAACTACTTTTCCACATAACTGCCGAAAGTTTCCAGACATTCGTCATAGCGTGGCACCAGGTTTTGTATACCTTCTTCATAGAAATCTGCCGCCTGTGTCTTCAACCAGTTGGAAACAGTGAAATTTGGGGGAAGTCCATAGCGAGAGCACTAATTGTAAACCTACGGTTTTCCTGGATCTTGTCATCAATCGCGGGGACCAGTTCTTCTGTAACCAAAAAGTGGACGCCCACTTCCTTCTTCATCGTGCACATCACTACGCCCGCCATTGAACTGTCGGACCCATCTTCTCACCATCGAATCACTCATCGCATTTGGTCCGTAAACACCGCAATTTTGCCGATAAATTTCACTTGGTTTCACTTTCCTCGCATTCAGAAACCGAATCACGGACCTGATTTCACAGGCGGCTGGATTTTCAATCAACGCCGACATTTCAAACAAGCACAACAAAGCGTACGTAACTGACAGCGATCTCCAAATGGCGCACGTTCTTCTCCTTGATACACATCGTCTACAGCGCATGTGCGGAACTGCAATCGCAGCGCTGAAACGGAGATAAATTGAATCGGAACTTACTTTCTGGACGCGCCTCGTACAATGAAAACCAAATGTTAGTCTTCCATAAGAGTTCACTTTTAAATAACAGCGAAAAAGGCGTCAAATTCTAAGCAGTAAGAAGGCATATGAGGGGCCGTATTATTTAAACAAGTTAGGCTTTGACTCAGACGAAACAATAATAGAAAATAGATTAGCTGGTAAATCGTTCATTTTAGCATGTTTAACTTTGGAGGTGAAAAATTTTGTTGAAATAAAGTGAAAATAAGCAGTTTTCTTGGCAGAAAGAGGAGAAAAGGGTTGTTCTATCTGAAAATGAAACAAGATTCTTATATTTACAAGTAACATTAACCAGCCATAATCAATCATTCAAAAGAAAAGTTAACGTTAAATTACAAACTAATTAAGTTCCTCATATACATTAGTTGACAACTTGCAAACACTAAATGTAGACACATTAGAAACCTTCAGTGATGTTTCTGTGGTTTTCTAGCTCATTGTTGTTTTATCAATCCACCTCAAAATGTTTTTCAGTAATTAGTATACTTAAATAAACAGAACCACACTTCTTGGCTTGTTTCTCAAAATTTATTTTATTTTACACGATCTATGTTTCGGGTTATGAGCCCATTTTCTAATGAACTTAGTGATTCCAAAGTACACAAGTAAAGACAAACCATAACATTATTACAGTTCTCTGGTTTTCGATTTCAACACTGGACCATATTACTGCTTGATAATTAATTAAGAAACACATTTGATTTTGCATTCATTCGATTACTTTTTATAATTATTAATGTTAGTAACTAAATTATTTTAAGCTCCATATTACATACTTTTTTAGTGATGAAGGCTTGCTGAAATTGTCTGATAATTTGGAAACAATTACAATTGCGTTTTACAGTCATTAGATTACCTTTTCTAATTATTGATGTTAGTAACTAAATTACCGTACTGTAAGCTCCACATTATATATTATTTTAGTGCTGACGACTTGTTGAAACTGTCTAGTGATACTTATTTAGTGATTATACCTGGAACTAGACAATTTCAGCAAGTCATCAGCATTAAAAGAGTATGTAACGTGGAACTTACAATGCGTTAATGTAGTTACTAACATATGTAATTATAAAAGGAAACCCAACGAATGTAAAACGCAAATGTAATTGTTTCTAAAATAATTATTGCAATTACAGCCAGTTATCAGCACTAAAAAGTATATAATAATATGGAGCTTACAATAATTTAGTTACTAACATCAATAATTATAAAATGTAATTCAATGAATACAAAACGCAATGCTAATTGATTCTAAATTAATTTTCAAACAGCAATACCCCCAGTGTTGAAATCGAAAACCAGAGAAGTGTAATAATGATATGGTCTGTGTTTACTTGTGTAATTTGAAATCAGTAAGTCACTATAAAATGGGCTCATAACCCGAAACCTAGGTCGTGCAAAATAAAATAGAGTTTTGTGAAACACGGCAACAAGTGTAGTTCAGTTTATTTAATTGAAAATCGTTCATCAAGAACCAACAGTGGAATCAATCAAAATGATTTGTGTATTCGTTTACATCGGTGAACTCTTCTTTCTAGACAGATACCTTGTTTTTGAACTCTTTAGGCAATGAATACTTATTTCCTTGTTCCAGAACAGATTTAGGTACATAAATATATCTTTTCTAGAGGAATTCACCTTGATGTAGGATTTTCAAGTTCTCGTCTTTGGCAAAACATCTCTTGGCTTGAGAGAAGCTTAAATGCCAAGATGCAGGAAGCCTTAAGCATTATTTTACTGAAGACTTGTATCCTAAACAGGTATGTCTGTTTTCCTCATATTATCTTAAATATATTATCTTCCTGTAACGTTTGCGATTCTCCCAAACCATTGACAGGCAGAACTTAGGTATGAGGGTGATCCACGACAAGAAGGATAGATGATCATAACTTCCCTAATACTTCGAGGAGCTAATTTCTTAAATCAATTCCCGACCATACCGATTAACGTAGTGTTTCTGTTTTGTCATCGGCATTTATCTAAGCATAACAAGATTCATTTTGCTCAAAATGTTCAAATGTTTGTTAAGCTTATGGGACTTAACTACGGGGTCATCAGTCCCTAAACTTATAAACTACTTATGAACTAACTAATACTAAGGACGGCACAAATATCCATGCCCGAGGGGGGATTCGAACCCCCCGACCGTAGTGGCCGTGTAGACCGTAACTGGACCGCCTCAGTCCCCGCGGCCACCGCGGCCGGCTACATTCATCTGTTTAGAGGTTTAGAACTTAGGTTAAACTTATGGTTAACAAATTTTCTAAAAATCAACACTCACCATAATAGTTGTTGTGCATTATCCAATATTTATTTATATTCCGGTCACAAAACAGACACAGTCTTTTTCTCTCGAGTTTACTGCGATTCAACCAACTTTAGCTAGAATGAAACTTTCACTCTGCAGCGGAGTGTGCGCTGATATGAAACTTCCTGGCAGATTAAAATTGTGTGCCGGAACCGGGACTCGAACCTGGGACCCAGGTTCGAGTCCCGGTTCCGGCACACAATTTTAATCTGCCAGGAAGTTTCCTATCAGCGCACACTCCGCTGCAGTGTGAAAGTTTCATTCTGGAAACATCCCTTAGGCTGTGGCTAAGCCATGTCTCCACCATATCCTTTCTTCCAGGAGTGCTAGTCTTGCATGGTTCGCAGGAGAGCTTCTGTGAAGTTTGGAGAGCAGGAGGCGAGGTACTGGCGGAAGTAAAGTTGTGAGGCGGCATCGTGAGTCGTGTCGGGATAGCACAGTCGGTAGAATTCCGCTGTCGGCGGGCGAGCGGTAAGGACGTGTTGTGTTTACGTCGCAGCTGCGGTTGGCCGAGCGCTGTGTTGGTGAGTTTAACGCCGTAGAGCGTTTCCTCATGTATTCAACTTAGACTAACCATGGCAGAACCCGTAAGAGTTGACACGTTGAAGTTTATGTTTGACAAAAGCTTTGCTAGACCTAGTTCGTTTGAAGTAGAGAATTTCATGGAGGAGGTTGTACAGATAGCAGAGGATGACATGATTGGAATTTGCCCATCGATCTGTAGTAGCACAGTCTTCATTAAGTTGAAAAATGCCAAGATGTGTGATGATATTGTTGTTAGATGTGGAGGTAAATTGAAATTTAAACACTCAGACGGTAATATCGGAGAAGTTAGAGTGAGTCATGCTGGGTTTGGCATTAGAGCACTACGCATTTTCGAACTGTCATTCGAAATTACCGCTGACGATATAAATGCTGTTCTGAAACCCTATGGAACCGTTATCAGTAATGTGGCAGAGAGATGGACAGGTGCTCACAAATTTAAGGTCCTTAATGGTGTGAGGCAGGTCAAAATCGATATGATCAAACACATACCTTCTTATATTAGTGTCCGTGGCCATAGAGCTATTGTGATATATGACGGACAACCTAGAACTTGTGCAGGATGTGGTGGTACAGGACACGTTCGTGCTGAATGTATGCAAAGGAGAGTGGCGCAGCTGCCAACAGGAGAAGCAGTGGTTCAGAACACGATGTCGCAGCTACCGCTGACTTACGTTGCGGCAGCTCGTGCGTCCGCACCTGAGGCTACGACCGCAGAGCTGGAGGTACCTAATATCGAAGAACAAATTGAGGAAATCGGAATGGAAACCGACGCCCCAGAATATAATGATGGGCAAATTGCTGTAGAACTGTCAGCAGAAAACGAAGAACGTCAGTCTGCGGCTCTTGAGCATGACAGTACAAATACAGACGCCCCGAATGAGGGATTAAACAATGAGCAGGAGACGGAGCACGACTTCCAAACAGTTACGTCCGGTGAATCGTCTACGGATAAACAATCTACGGACAATAAAAAACGTCGGATTGCCCACCAGGGGGCTGAAAAAACTGCACCTGCACTGCGAGAGAAAGCAAAACAGTTGCGACAGAAGTCGAACGACACAACGGGGAAAACGCGTGACAGCAGCCAAAAAACCGTCAAAAAGTCACGAACGGAAGACTCTTACGGCGGCATCACGGAAACGTCTGGAAACTCCGTGAAGATGAAAACGACGACAAAAACTAAAGCGGACTGTGAAGAACAACCTCCTGACTTCACCGAGTGGAAAAAGGAAAAACGGAAAGGTAACCTACCTCAAAACTGGGCTGACGATCATGAAGATGCCAACCAAGATCAAGAATTGATGGAGACGAATGATGACTTGACACCGAAGACTGAAGAACACAGAACCAACGACAATAGACCTTCACTGGCGAAAGACACAGCAGTAACTGATGACCCAGACTTTTATTAAACTGAAATTTGTTAGTAGTAAGATAGAAGGAAACATAGAAAGAATGATAGAATTACAGACAGTTTAGAATTTAAAACAAATATAAATCATTACCAATATAATATGACCGAACTACAAGCATATCGGTTAGCCACAATAAACATCAACAAGATAAGGAGCGCACTCAAACTGCGACTTCTCCAGGACGTGATATATGCCGCAGATATAGACATCGTTATGTTACAAGAAGTGACAGATGCAATTGATCTGGATCAAATAACAGGATATAATGTTATAGCTAACCCTGGCTATACTACTGAACTCGGAACAGCCATTTTAACAAAAGAAGGTATTATAGTCAGACGAATAGAGAAACTACCTAACAGCAGAGGAATAGCATGTACGATAAACAACACCCGAATAGTCAATGTCTACGCGCCTTCAGGAACTGGAAAACGACGGCAACGAGAAGAATTTTTCAAAGACGGAATAGTACCACTCTTTGGGACCGGACATGATCATGTAATATTTTCCGGGGACTTTAATTGTGTCATACACCCAAAGGATCAGACGCCAAATTATAATAAATCAGTTGAGCTTGAAAGCATTGTCAATCAGTTAGGACTTGTTGACACCTGGGAGTATACGCATGGTGACATGCCTGGCTTCACGCACGTCACGAATCACTCGGCAAGTCGTTTAGATCGGATGTACGCATCAGCTGATCTTAAGGAATGTATCCTACATTCGGAAATATGGCCCACCGTCTTCTCAGACCACGCAGCTTTTATGTGTACCATTAATTTGGAGAAACATGGGACCTATAAGGCCCGAGGTCAGTGTAAACTTAACGTAAGCCACTTGTCGGATCCAGGATGTCGTGCAGCTTTTGACACTACGTGGGAAGCGTGCGAAAAACGGTTCACTCAGTTCAGCTCACCGATCAGTTGGTGGATTAAATGCGCTAAACCTGCAATAACGAGAACCATGAAAAATTACTCACGGGAGAAGAATGAGTGGCAGAAGAAAACAGTAGAATTTTATTTTCAGTGTCTGCGAGAATTGTATAAACGGGATGCAGCAATAATTAATAATTATGTACAGATTAAGAGAATTCAAGCTAAAATAATCAATTTAAAGAGGAAACAACTAGAAGGATGCAAAATACGGTCACGGCAGCACAATACCGTCCAAGACGAAACAACTTCTGTATACCATTTCATACAGGAACATAAAAGGAAAAGCAGAAAAATTCTTACCGAGCTGAGGGCCAGTGATGGACGATTATTGACCAATCAACGCGACATAAAGGAAGAGATACAGAAGCATTTTTCAGAGCTCCTAGCCACGAAACCTACAGACGAGACGGCACAAAAGGACTTCACGATACGGGTACCAGGAAGACTCAGTCCGGAAGAAGCAAACAGCCTCACTGCCGAAATCACAGAAGACGAAGTAGAAGACGCGATACTCAGAAGTCCAAAAAATAGATCACCCGGACCTGACGGTATCCCGGCAGAATTGTATCAAACGTTCAGACAAAAACTGCTCAGTAAACTAACGAGCATATGTAATGAACTTATGAACCACACTACACACATTCCCAAAGAATTCTGCGAGGGGACCGTGGTTCTCGTTCCCAAAACCACGGCAGGCAAGTCCATCAGCAATCTCAGGCCTATAACGCTTTTGAACAGCGACTACAAGATCTTCACGCGAATTCTGATGCAACGTCTCCGTGCAGTTATAAACACTGTCACAGGACCGTATCAAACAAGTGTAGGCAAAGACAGAAGAATTTTTCACGCGCTAAGTGATTACAGGGACATAATAGCGATAGCTGAGACATGTAAAATTAGATGTGCAATAGTGTCCCTTGATTTTGAACAAGCATTTGACAGAGTGAATCACAATTATCTTTACAACACCATGAGAGCGATGAATTTCCCTTCACATTTCATCGAGATGATCGGGCATTTATTACAGTATGGCACATCAAAAATTAATATAAATGGACTATTAAGCAGTCCAATAAAGATCAATAGCTCTGTTAGGCAAGGATGCCCCTTGTCCGTGTTATTATTTGCTATAGCCATCGAGCCTCTCTTACGTACACTAACACAAGGTTTGCAGGGATTACAGATACATGGGCAAAATATTGTCTGCAAATCATACGCTGACGACGTAGGACTAGTAGTAAGAAGTGAACAGGAGCTCCAAACCGCTCTTGACATTATTAAGAAGTATGAACTTGCATCTGCGGCCAAACTGAGCAACGTAAAGTCACGAATTATGACCATTGGAAGTGGCAATAACATCAGAGCGGAAGGACAACTGACGGAAACGGACAGATTGAAATGTCTAGGTATAGTTTACACACGGAATATACGACAAACGGCTGCCCTCAATTACAAAAGAATATTGACGAGTATGAGAGCCGGAATACAAGTTTACAGCCTGCGAAACCTCGATGAAATACAAAAAGTTCGGCTTGTTAATACATACATAACGGCCAAAGTGAACTATGTAGCTCAAGTTCTGCCATTACCCAAGGAGATGGGAAAGAGAATGCTCGCAGCGCTCGGCCACTTCGTTAGTAAAGGTCAGATTTTCAAAGTGAAATATGAAACCCTTACTCTAATGCACAAAGATGGCGGCCTTAATCTCATAGATGTTTACAGTAAGGCACAGGCGCTTTACATCTGCAAGACCTACCGACAATGGAAAGTTTCTGCCAACAACTTGGTAGCTCATCTTCTGGATGAGATAGCCCCAATCAGCATGGACCCGCCAGTAGATGTGCGCCACATCCCGAACGAGCTGTATCACCTCAAACATTTTCTCATTGAATACAGCTACATTCGCAGGGCAGTTCCCCAGAAAAACATTCAACAAGTAAGAGCAGTATACAACAACTTGATAGACAGAAAACCGAGAAACGTGATAGAACAGAAGTATAATCATTTTAACTGGAAGAAGGTATGGGAGAATATTCACGACCGCAATTTACCCACAAACGTAAGATCTACTTGGTATTTAGCAGGAAGATACCGACGACTTTACGGCTACATACCATACGCTTGGCAGAATCACCAAATTGCAGCACGTGTGACTTGATAGACACAGACGAGCACAAATTTACATGTGACAAAATCAAGGATATTTGGGGTTATGTTCGGCATGTACTCTCGGTTATACTACGAACATCAGATAATTCTATAACACCAACGAAACTATTACACCCCGAAGAAGTGCCATACCCAAATGCCAAAAGGAATGCTGTGAACTGGATCATGGGACATGCAGTGTTCTACATTCTTAGAAATGAAGAAAAAAGCAAAGAAGACTTTTTGATGTATTTGACTATACAACACCACCAGTTAGAACAAATAAAAGATTATCGAATATTATATGCGAATTTTCTAAAGAAAACACTGACGTATAAGTGTATAAGTAAATGTCTACACAATTTTATTTCATTACTTTCGTTTTTTTTTTTTTTTTTTGTTTTTTTTTTGTTTGTTTACTAAAGTGACAGCCTCTTAAGTGGCTCATATATAATTATAAGGAAAAGTTTTGTGTTTATAAACAGATTTAAGTTTTCTTTGAATTTTCGGTGTAGGAAGTACATCTTTCAGTCCTCTTTTATCCAATGCAAAAGGAAATGCAACACTGAGTTCTTAGAAAAAAAAAAAAAAAAAAAAAAAAAAAAAAGTAGTGCGCTTTCCCGCGAAAGGCAAAGGTCCAAGGTTCGAGTCCCGGTTCCGGCATACAATTTTAATCTGCCAGGAAGTTTCAACTTTAGCTACTTCACATTACTTTACAACTGGTAAGGAACAGAGACATTGTTGGCCGGGAATAAATGCATGTTGTGATAGACGTAATGATACACAGTACATATCTAATATCAGCGGATCTATAAGGAAAATCAGTGCAGATTGCGCCTAAGACTGTATGATAATAAACGTAAGTTCGTTTTTGACACAGGTCAGGTTCCTAGGATAAACACAGAATATGTGATGAAAAGTATCCGGACAATCCAAAAAACATGCGTTTTTCATATTAGGTGCACTGTGCTGCCACCTAATGCTAGGTACTCCGTATCAGCGACTTCAGTAGTCGTTAGACATCGTGGGAGAGCAGAATTGGGCGCTCTGCAGAACTCACGGACTTCGAACGTGGTCACGTGACTGGCTGTCACTTGTGTAAGAAATCTGTACGCAAGATTTTCCACACTCCTACACATTCCTAGGTCCACTGCTTCTAATTTGATTGTGAAGTGGAAACGTGAAGGGACACGTACATCACGAAAGTGAACAGGCCGCCTTCGTCTTCGACAGCTTCGTATAGTATAATAGGTAGGCGTCTATTCAGACCATCACAAAGGAATTCTAGACTGCAACAGTATCCAAGTACTATAAAAGAAAAAAATTATGGGGGAACCAATTCTAAGTAAAACAGAGATCAGACAGAAAGGGCTCCAACTTTGGCAGCAATCTTGGGACGAAGAGGAATCTGGGAGGAGAACTCACGCTCTCCTGCCAGATATCCAGGAAAGATTGGGTATGAAACACTTCAAACCATCTAGGGGGATGCTGCACTTCCTCACCGGGCATGGACCATATCCGACATATCTATGTCGGTTTAGGAGACAGGCTACGCCAGCTTGTGCCTGTGGTGCCGAGATAGGCGCGCCAGAACACATCATTTATGAGTGTCCTACGTATGACGACGTGGCTGCGGTTCTCAGAAGGGCTCTGCCTAGTAACAACACCTTTGAGCTCATAAGAACCCCAGACACGTTCCGAGTACTCGACGAAATCGCCAATAATGTCTCGCGCAAAGTGCTTCGGGACTTTATCCTGAATCAATAACCGGATCTGACCCAATACCCGATTGAGACAGCCACATCTGCCATGCCGCCGGGAGATGGACTGGTCTCCAGCAATGGAAGAATCCACCATCCCCTGGATTCGGGGGTTAGATGTGGCAAACACCGAAGTAGACTATAGACGTAAGTTAGATGTAGGTTTTTCTTAAATAGTAGAATAAGACACACAGGGGAAAAATTTTTGCTGGGGGGCTGTGGTGACAAAAGAAATTGGGCGCCCAGTGCCAGGGGCATGCTCACTGGGATTCGCTCGGTGAGCTGGCCACCACAAGCAGGTTTGTAATGCTGTCACAGATGTAACACCACAGCAATATCATAAGACACAACATCATACACATCACCCAGTATAAACACCAACAACCAGCAAGGTGTCCAGTGGTTTCTGCAGAAACATGTAATGTAATGTCACCATTTAGCCGTAAGAAAGTTATGTATTATGCTATTGCCCATTTTAGTCTTAGGTAATGGGTTGTATTGTTTGATATTATAATAAATTATATAGTCAGAAAAAAAGTACTATAAAAGACGGGAGGTGAGAAAATTTGCATTTCACGGTCGAGTGGCTGCCCATAAGCCTCACATCACGCAGGTCAATACGAAACGACGCCACGCTTGGTGTAATAAGTGTAAATATTGGACGATTTAACAGTAGAGTGGAGTGACGAATCGCGGTATACAATGTGGCGATCCCATCGCAGGGTGTGGGTATGGCAAATGCCCGGTGAATATCATCTGCCAGCGTGTGTAGTGACAACAGTAAAATTCGGAGGCGGTGGTGTGGTCGTGTTTTTCACGAAGGGGGCTTGCAGCCCTTGTTGTTTTGCGTGGCACTATCACAGCACAGACGTACACTGGTGTTTTATGCTCTGTCGCGGTGGAGTAGCCGAGCGGTCTAAGGCACCTCGATGCGGAGCGCGCGGTTGCTCGCCGTGGAGATTCGAGTCCTCCCTGGGGCATGGGTGTGTGTGTGTGTGTGTTTGGCCGTAGGTTAGTTTACCTAGGTTTAAGTAGTTTGTAAGCTACGGACTGATGACCACGCAGTTTGGTCCGACAGATTTACAGACATTTGAACATTTTTATGTACTTTCTTGTTTCCCACTGTTGAAGAACAATTCGGCGATTGCGATTGGGTGTTTCAACACGATGGAGCACCTGTTCATAATGCCGGCCTGTAGCTGAGTGGTTGCACGACAGTAACATCCCTGTAATGGTCTGGCCTGCACAAAGACCTGATTTGAATGTTATAGGACACCTTTGGGGTGTTTTGGAACGCCGACTTGGTGGCAGGCCTCACCGACCTACATCGAGACCTCTCCTCAGTGCAGCACTCTATGAAGCATGGGCTGCCACGAAAACTTCCAGCATCTGACTGAACGGATGTCTGCGAGAATGGAAGCTGTCATCAAGGCTATGTATGGGCCAACACCGTACTGAATTCCAGTATTAACGATGGAGGACGCCACGAACTTCCTGTCAGGTCTCGTGATACTTTTGGTCATACAGTGTAGATATCGGAATATGCACTGCTCGGGAATTAATGCACAATTTGCACCTTTTATTCATGCTAGGTAGCAAATTGTTGAGTGATTTGATTTGATTTGATTTTTTCAGGGAAGCCAAAAAAGTCTTGGTCTAAGCCGCCACTGCCCGCACCGAAACTAAGTTTATTGTGCGGTATCGCTCCCTGTATGTCTAGTAAAGCCAACCAATGCCCTTGAACAGTGCAAGGAGTCCCTTTACCAGTTCTTTATTAGACACAATTTCTTCGGGTCTGGTTGTCCCAAATGTTCTGTGCCTTTTACTCTCCAATGCAATGCATTCGAAGATCAGATGTGATGCAGTTTCATCACCGTCATCACAGAGCCTACATTTAGGTTCCTCTTCTGTTATTCCCATTGTATGTAGGTGTTTTTTGAAATTCCCATGGCCTGTCAGCAATCCAACCATGAGTCTAATCTCTCTCCTGTTCAGACCCAGGATTGCAGAGCTTCTTTTACAACAAGGCTTTGGCATCATTACCTTGCCATGTTTTTGTTGATGGACTTTGGTCCAATATTCTACGTGCTGTCTTCTGAGCCAGTTACGTAGCTCCAATTTGATCATTGCCTTGGTGATTGTCAGGACAGGTTCCGGTCCAATAAATGGAGTCTCTGCCCCCATAGATATAGATGCTACAATCTTTGTAGCACCTACGCAAATTCTCCTCCACACACGCCCTGATGACAGTGATTTCCGCCTGGAATACTGAGGCCAGTTTCCCTAGAGAGATGACGCCCTCCAGTCTTGGCTGCACCCCATATACCCCGGCCACAACACCTTGGTCTGATTTTGACCCGTCAGTGAACCAGACAATATCCCCCGTACGGTGTAAATTGTTGAGTAGTCCGTGTGGGATATTGTCCCACTCCTCTCTCGAAACGGTTTTCAGTCCAGTTAGGAGGTTGTAGTATTAGTTGAGAGACTTGTCTGTCAAGGGCGTCCCGAGCATGCAATATAGGGTTTAGGTCGGGGAGTACGTGGGCCATTGTATACGTTAATTATCTTAACTTATTAGTGTTTCAGGCACCTCTACGTTTCTGTCTGGGCGGGCATTGTCGTCCATAAACAGTCTCCATGTAGAATGACATGAAGCAGAATGATCTCTCTGCAGTACGCCTGTGACAAAACAGGACCACACCATGGCTGCCTACACCTTAACGCTAGACCATAATACTGACATTCATTCATGTTCTGTGGTGTGTATCGTGTCCTCCTCTCAGTCCATAATAACTGATGGCCAGAACATCTTTCCACAGTCTACATCTACATAGATACTCTGCAAATCACATTCAGTTGCCTGGCAGAGGGTTCATTAACCACTTTCATAACTTTTTCTCTACCGTTCCATTCTCTAATAGCGCGCGGGAAGAAAGAACACCTAAATCGTTCCGTTTTCGATCTGATTTCTCTTATTTTATTGGGATGGTCATGTCTCCCTAAGTAGGTGGGTGCTAGCAAAATATTTTCACATTCAGAAGTAAAAGCCGGTGATTGAAACTTCGCAAACAGATCACGCCGCAATGAATAACGTCTTTCTTTTAATGATTTCCACATCAATTCTTGCAACATTTCCGTGACGCTTCCCCCCCCCCTCCCCGATAACGTGATAAAACAAAATGAGCTGCCCTTCTCTGAACCTTCTCAATGTCTTCCTTCACTTCCTTCAGTTCCACCTGGTGAGGGTCACACAAGGGGCAACAGTACTCCAGGAGAGGACGCACAAGTGTGATGTAGGCAGTCTCTTTGGTGGAGCTGGTGCATCTTCGAAGCGTTCTGCTGATGAAACGTAACCTTTGGTTCGCTTTCCCCACAATAGTTTCTATGTGTTCTATCCCGTCAAAGTTGTTCGTAATTGTAACTCCCAGGTATTTGGTAGAATCTATGACCTTAAGGTGTGACTGATTTATCGCGTAATTAAAGTTCAGCGGATTTCTTTTAGTGGTCATGTGTATTACTTCACACTTTTCTTCATTTAGTGCCAATTGCAAATTTTCGCACCATGCAGAAATTTTGTCTAAATCGCTTTGCAGTTGCTTTTGATCCTCAATTGACTTCACTAACCGATAAACGACAGCATCATCCGCGAACAGTCTAAGGGAGCTATTCAGATTGTCTCCTAAATCGTTTATAAACACGAGGAAGAGTAATGGACCTATAATGCTTCCCTGTGGAACGCCAGATATCACTTCTGTTTTACTCGATGACTTACCGTCAATTACAACGAACTGTGTTCTTTCTGATAGGAAATCGTGAATCCAATCGCATAATTGGGGAGATATTCCATAAGCAGAATTCGTCAGATAACATAACTCTGCAACACTATTGCTGACCGGAACCAAAAAACGTCACCTTTCCGATAGTGGCGTGGTTTGAAGTGGGATACATTTACCGACATCTCGAACACAGAAACGAGCCTGACTAAATCGCTTCAGTATGGTACTGGCTGACACACTGCGCGAGTAGCGGTTGCTAGACATGCAGGGATACGCGGTCTAGCGTGTCTGCACATTTCCGCAGTGTGGCAGCGTGTCAGACCTCTTGTGGTATGGTCTTTCAACTACGACCTGGTTTCGCAACGCATTTCCACCTTCAGCGTCCTCTTTTAACCGCGACATGTCATTTGTGGATACACGAATGTCTGTGGTCACAGTAGTGGAACGTTCACCAGCTTCGAGCAGTCCAACTACTCGTCTACGATTGTAAGCACTCGAGTAATGTGTTGCAGAAGGGTACCGTACCGCCGGCCGCGGTGGCCGAGGGGATTGAGGCGCTTCAGTCACGGTCTGCACGGCCACTACGGTCGGGGGTTCGAATCCCCCCTCGGGCATGGATATTTGTGCCGTCCTTAGGATTAGCTAGTTCATAAGTAGTTTGTAAGTTTAGGGACTGATGACCCCGTAGTTTAGTCCCATAAGCTATACAAACATTTGAATATTTTTTCTCTGTCCACTTCGCTTCCTTCTCTCTCTTTCCTTCTCCCCCACGCCTCTCTCTCTCTCGCTCTGTTCCTCTCCTCCTACCCCTATCTGTCCATCTCCACCTTCCACTTTCTCTGTCAATCACCTCCTCGTCTCTCTGTCGAACTTCTCCTCAACCTCCTCAGCCCATTGCCTCCCCCGTCTGCGAAAATTTAAACAATTATGTTAACATTCATAGTGATCAGTGAAGTACTGTCTAAGTTTATTGAAAGGTTTCCTCCGTCATGCTCCATACGACATCTTAGTTAGACAGTGATGGTTCTCTAATTTTGAAGATCAAGTGTACAACGTTTCGTCGCAGTCGGATGAACAGTACGGCAGCGCATAAAATACGAACAAACATACAAACATTCATTTTTATATATTAGATACCCAACATGCCGTATGTTGCGTTAACCATATTAACATTCAAATTTTGCTATACCTACCTACTACGCGACAACGCGGCGTTTTAATAACTTGGAATAATGGATGAAGTGTGAAATTAAATATTGACAGCCTAAAAAGCTTCGGGAGATACATTAACCAAATCCAGCATCTATCCTCTGAAATCTCGTATGACAGGAACAAGCGATACGCATGGCATATTGAACCAGAGATCTTCTTAGCGCAGCTAATAATTGGCAACATCGTTGCAAACATTCAACAATATTGCTGACGTTCTAATTCCACTAAAATGGGTAGTGATTTAAAATCCTCGTGTAAGATGAAATACTGGGGCATAAAAATTAGTTTTGCCTCTGAAGGAATGCTGCTCTTCGCATCCATGACAAACAGTTTGGAAATGGCCGTGAGGTCTAAGGCGCCTTGCCTCGGATTGTGTGGCCGCTCCCCGTTGGAGGTTCGAATCCTTCCTCAGGCACTGGGGATAGGGTGTTGTTCTTAGAATAATGTAGTTTAAATAGCTTGTAAGTGTAGGAACCAATGACCTATGCATTTTGGTCAACTGAATTTACAAATATTTGAAACATCAGTGACAACTTTACTAACCATTCACTATGCGTTACGAGACACAATTAAAGAGGCCTACTGGTAGCAGCGTCTCTTTAGCTCTGTGTTTCCGTATGTTTCTTAGGATGCTAAGACGGTCGGTTCTAATTGCATTGGTGGTAATCGTAGTAGACGCTTAGATTCTTCGTTTCAATTTTGGAAGTTTTAAATTCCTACAAAAATTCTTTTGAGAACTCAGGAAAAATCTTTTAACATGTAGTCTTCTACGAAGCTCGACACAAGAAGTTGTGTAACTGTCGTAGACGTCTTGCAATGCTTTGCGAATGGGAAAGTGCTTCAGGATACAAACGTCTCTGAATAAATCAGAGGTGGACGTCAACAACACGATTTTTAGGTACCTTCATTACTTAGACCCCCATGCAAGGGTAATAGCTCTGATTAGGATAGTTCTACACTACATCTATCTACATCTACATCTACATAGATACTCTGCAAATCACATTCAATTGCCTGGCAGAGGGTTCATTAACCACTTTCATAACTTTTCTTCAAATGTTCAAATGTTTGTATAGTCTATGGGACTTAACTACGGGGTCATCAGTCCCTAAACTTACAAACTACTTATGAACTACTTACGAACTAGGACGGCACAAATATCCATGCCCAAGGGGGGATTCGAACCCCCGACCGTAGTGGGCGTGCAGACCGTGACTGAAGCGCCTTAGTCTCCCCGGCCACCGCGGCCGGCCCCAGAAATATGGAATCGATTTGAGATCCCTTGTCGATGGCACTTAACACTTCATGTGAATAAAGGGCAAGCTGTGTTTTCGCAAGAGTGATACTCTCTGAATCCGTGCTAAATCTATTTTGATCAACTGGACACGATCTGCGGACGTTTGTTCAAATGTTCAAATGTTTGTAGAGCTTATGGGACTTAACAACGAGGTCATCAGTCCCTAAACTTACAAACTACTTACGAACTAGCTAATACTAAGGACGGCACAAATATCCATGCCCGAGGGGGGATTCGAACCACCGACCGTAGTGGCCGTGCAGAACGTGACTGGCGCGCCGCAGTCCGCTCGGCCACCGCGGCCAGCACATTTGTTAAAACTGGCGCTAGCAACTTCTTTCCACACTTGCGAGCTTAAGAATGGGCGATGTTATCGGCATAAAAGTAATTGAATATGTCGCATATCACTTTCGGTCTTCGTTAAGTATTTCATGAACCTACAGATGACCGAAAAACATACAGTGTGTCTGCGTTGCTATACAACATGCAATGAAAGGTATTCACTCACTTTATTGCATACAGTACTGAAAAGAATCAAACGACGTCGCTAAAAGCCACTACGTAGCAGCATTGTAGACTGACGAACATATACGATCTCATGACACTAAAAAATAACATTAAGATTATCTTCTAAAAGAAACAGTAGCAGGCCGCAGTGGCCGAGCGGTCTGCGGCGTGCCAGTCACCCCCTCGCGCATGGATGTCTGTGCCGTCTGTAGTATAAGCTAGTTCATAAGTATTTTATAGGTTTAGGGACTGATGACCCCGTAGTTAAGTCCCATAAGCTCTACAAACATTTGAACATTTTTGAAAAAATAGTAAAGAGATAAAAAGCATTAATAACAGAGCAGTAATATGTTTTTATTTGTATCAGAAACTATAACGTTAAACTTGAGCCGCATTGATGTACTGCGTATAAACGTAATGAAATATTCATGATAATGAAATTCATCCATTGTTATCGTGCGTGAAATGCAAAGAGTAGATTTGTTTTGTGTATCATCGTCCAAAGACAGTAAAGATTTTTTGTACAACCCAGAGCGAAGAGCGGCAATAAGCGCTTCCGACAAACGTGAGGTAGCACAACGCCGCTACCGCTGTTGCAGCTGGCTGAGCAAATGGGCCGTGGCACAGAGAAACATATACAGAGGAGTAGCCCTCCCTAAACCACTGTCCTACGCTCCTCTCGTAGTTCCGTAAGATGCTAGCAGGTGTCAGGCGGATCGCTGGCTTAGGGTGCCTCTCGCACGTCAGAGGGTAGAGTGGAGGGGAGGCTGAGGGGAGAGCTCGTGCCGCCTGCCACAAAACCTCGGCTGTGTTGGTTTGCTGGCGTTTGAGGGGAGGTGGTGGTGGGGGCAGCCGATACCTGCCGCCTGCTCTGGCCAGTTTAAAGGGCTGCTTCTGACCGCAGCGATATCATGGCACATCTTACGGAACTGCTGGAAACCCTCCCTCCCCGCACCCCTGAGCGTAGGACCGGGCCCTTACGGAGGTTTCCCGTCTGTATATATTTGTCTGTGGCCGTGGACAGCTCTGGCGCACGCACCGTCTGCCGACAACTCTGTCGCACAAATGTTAGTGGACCGCACGGTTACCTCGGTGAGTCAGAAAGTTAAATACATTGTAGATGGGCTTCCGTTACATTCAAGACTTGAGGTCTCAGAGAAATGACACATTAAATATCTATTCAACAAGTGGTCCCCTTCGCTGGACGCTGCATTTGCTTGTTATGCGTTTTGCTGAAGAACAACGGATGTGGTTCCCAGATAACAACTCGAACTGAAGGAAGGACTTTCTCCAGAAATTACCACTACCTTCACTGTTGGGAAAATTGTGCAGATAGATTGACCTACGGAATAATTCAGGCAGCCGAATGATTTGGCCCACGCTGCACTCGACGCGGACTCTGCGTCGGCTGGCCGACGGCCAAGTTTGAAATCAAACATTATACGGAACACACTCTTTCAAATTCTGAAGTCACTAGGGGTAAAATATAGGGAAAGGAGAGTTATTTACAACTCGTACAAAAGCCAGACCGCAGTTATTAGTCTCGAAAGGCATGAAAGGGAAGCATCAGTTGGGAAGGGAGTAAGACAGGGTTGTAGCCTTTCTCCGCTGTTATTCAACTTGTACATCGAGCAGGCTGTGAAGGAAAGCAAGGAAAATTTTGGAATAGGGATTAAAGTTCAGGGGGAAGAAATAAAAACGTTGCGTTTTGCTGATGACATTGTAATTCTGTCAGAGACAGCAAAGGACCTGGAAGAGCAGTTGAATGGAATGGACAGTGTGTTGAAGAGAGCGTATAAAATGAATATTAACAAGAGCAAAACAAAAATAATGGAATGCGGTCTTAGACAATCAGGCGATGCTGAAGGAATTAGATTAGGTAACGAAACAATGAAGATGGTAGATGAGTTTTGTTACTTGGGTAGTAAAATAACATGCGATGGTCGCAGTACAGAGGATATAAAATGCAGAATGGCAATGGGAAGAAAAGCATTTTTGAAAACGAGAAATTTGCTAACATCGAATATTAATTTAAGGGTAAGGAAGTCTTTTCTGAAGGCAATTGTGTGGAGTGTTGCCTTGTACGGGAGTGAAACATGGACGATAAGCAGTGCGGACAGGAAGAGAATAGAGGCTTTTGAAATGTGGTGCTACAGAAGAATGCTGAAGATTAGGTGGGTAGATCGCATAACTAATGAAGAGGTACTGAACAAAATTGGTGAGAATAGGAATTGTTGGCATACCCTGAGTAAAAGAAGGGATCGCTTGGTAGGACACATTCTTAGACATTGGGGAATCGTAAATTTAGCATTGGAGGGAAGTTTGTGGGGTAAAAAATCGCAGAGGGAGACCAAGAGACGCGTATAGTAAGCAGATTCAAGTGGATGTGGGTTGTTCTTCTGAGGAGATGAAAAGGCTTGCTCAGGATAGAGTAGGGTGGAGAGCTGCATCAAACCAGTCTCCGGACTGAAGACCATAACAACAACATACGATGCAGAGCCTTGGCGAGTTATTTGTCTGCACGCTGGCAGCAATGTGCATCGCCAATGCACACCGACAGTCAAAACCACAAACAGTATTAGAGCTCTAGCGCCAAACAAATGTCGGGGAAAAGAGGTATTACCAGAAAAAACATTCATCACCTCAGAGACTATGAAAAGGTCATTGACAAATGTTTAGAGCAATCGTTGGAACATATTTAATAACACAATGGGATGTTCTCTCTAAACTTTAAAAGGTGTAAATGACTCTGTAATCTAATGGTGACCTAATCACGATATATTACATTGAATAAGTTTTTTTTTATTATTATTATTTTTACGAAGGACAAGGATGGATGCTTAGAATTTAACGTCCTGTCGATACTGTTCATTAGATACAGGGCTCACACTCGGATTTTTACGTAAGGATGGAGAATTAAATTGGCCGTGCCCTTTGAAAGGAACCATCCCGGCATTTGCATTGATTGATTTACGGAAATCACGGAAAACCTAAATCTGATTGGCCAGAGGTGGATTTGAACCACTGTCCTTTTGAATCCTAATCCAGGGTGTTACCATTGCGCCACCTCAATCGCTGAGTTTTTAATATTTTTTAGGTAATAGTAATTAATTACTTTTGTATTTAACCTGATGATGTCAAATTAATGAAATTAAACTTCCTGTTCAACTCAAAATAAACTGTACTGATATAATCACTTTGGACCTTTACTCAATTAAGAAAAATAATCAGGATCAAAGAAATTACATGAAATCAATTCCTATAGAATTTTGTTAAATAATAAGTAGGCGTGGATCCACAGCTACTCAGACATTTGAAGTACATTGACGTGGGCAACCCATTCGAGATGGGCAGTGTCAGTGACCTAGCCCCAAACATGCCTACACCAACTTCCAGATTTGGAAAAAGCTTCTGTTGCGATTCTCGAACAGTCAAAACAAAGAACATTTTTTCTATGTTAGGGTTCACGCTGTGTAACGGAGATTTACAATTATATCCAATTCAAATTTAAAATTAATTGCTATCTGAGAAATGCTAACTTTTATTTTATAAATCTTCAACAAAATTGTAGGTAACTATTTTAATCAAACACTTCATGCTAATAGATTTGCAGCAAAACGTGACAGTACGGTGTAAGATAAAATAAAAGGTGGAAGATCATTTTATTTTGAAGAGAACAAAATTCCGAACTTTACTGTAGAGAGCTTGGAACTATTTAGCAGTCTATTTCGAAACTATCCTTTTTGTTCGAACAGCATCTTCTTGCACAATTGGCCTAGGGGACTGAGGCGCTCCAGTCACGGTCTGCACGGCCACTACGGTCGGGGGTTCGAATCCCCCCTGGGGCATGGATATTTGTGACGTCCTTAGCCTTAACTAGTTCATTAGTAGTTTGTAAGCTTAGGGACTGATGACCCCTTAGTTAAGTCCCATAAGTGCTACAAGCATTTGAACATTTTATTGCACAATTCCGAGATACTATGGCGGTAAAACACACTATTCTGCGTTGGCAAAAGTGTTCACATTAGTTATATAAAATTGTAAATAATGGAACAGTTCCAGTACTGTCATAGCTGTCGATAGGAACTTTGAAGTCGTATTACTGCAGTTTCAGAGTACAAAATAACTGAAACAAGCAGCACTGACATATTTACGGAATATAATCCTATTTATAGTATATTTGTCCCATGACAGAGGGGAAACAGTTTTCTCTCATTGAGTGACACAACACAGTTCAAACCTTATTCACACCGAAGTGCAGTCCTTTTAATGTTCAAATCTGAAATCTTGCACCAGCATCGTTAGAGATCGGAATTTGTTCTCGCGAAATCTGTCTAACACAGAGCATCCAAACAAGAAACCTCGACGTGTACTTCATAGTACATTAGTAATCACTGTCTTTCTGCAAAATGTTCAAATGTTTGTGTAGTCTATGGGACTTAACTACGGGGCCATCAGTCCCTAAATTTACAAACTACTTATGAACTACTTACGAACTAGGACGGCACAAATATCCATGCCCGAGGGGGGATTCGAACCCCCGACCGTAGTGGCCGTGCAGACCGTGACAGGAGCGCCTCAGTCTCCTCGGCCACCGCGGCCGGCTGTCTTTCTGCAGTTGAAATTAATAGGGTGGATATATTATTTTAAATGTTTTATCCGTGTCCTCAGACACCAAAGTTTACTCTCCTGTCTCACCGCCCCATCAATAATCTATGTTTCTGGTCTATTTTGATCCTGCTGTAAAGATTTATGCATATTAGATGAGAATGTTCTCGTACAGCTAACCAAACTTTTCGAAAACTTGATGAACAAAAATGCAGTCCAATATGATTCATTCATTGAGCAAAAAAAAAACTATATAAATTTTTAACTTACATCAACACTTTAGAATCACGTATCCCTTGCCTAAGAACAATTTCAATAGAACTGTATCAGGTTCAGAGAAATTTTAACCTTGAGAAAGACGTCTGGTAGAAGATGAGCAGCCTGATATGGGCTTCCAATTTTGATCGCAATGCATAATCCCGATCAAAAGAGAGTGTTCGACATAACAAAAATGGACAACAATGACAATAACGCTGATGTAGTGGGTTGTTTTATGAGCAGAACTGATGGCACTGGAAAGAGCTGTCTAATAGAAACGTTGAAATTCTGGGTTCAAACGCATTTAAATTAAAAAAAAAAAGTGGTCATCAGAGCTGCAACAGGAATAGCCACATTCAGTGTAAATACCTTGACAATATATAGAATCTTGCAGCTTTCCGTAGAACATAAGTAAACATCTGAGTACAAGCCACTTTCTGAGAAAGTCCTCCATTTGCTGAGATCAGATATGAAACAAGTGATGTTACTCATCACAGATGAGGTCTCAGTGGTACAGAACAGAAATATCATATTCCCACCGGATAGCATCTTCTGCAGAAATGTGACCTAGCTTGGAGCAGAATAACATTAAAAACTTTCCTACTTCATTGCAAACCTTTAAAAATATTTTGCAGAAAATTCTCTTATGAACGCAAGTGAAATTGTCTCAAAACTCTATGCATCACATGAACACAGCAGAAAGAATTCAGGTTCGATATAGAGGGTGATAGCGCATTATTAGGGTTTAGGCCTACTAACATTTCCTGAAATAGGACCTGTTGATTTGCATATTAGAAAAATACTAGAACTGAATTGCGGAACTATCACAAGGTGCAGTATACTGCAAATTCACTAAATAATAATGCCAAAATTATCTTGTTGTTCAAAATGATGAAAATTATGAACCCGATTTGCTTTCCCATGAGTTCTTACAAATTTTAAGATGGAAGGAATTTGTCGCGAGGCTTGCATTTTTGTACAGTTTATGTTTTTGATGGGATATAGACGTTCAAGAGATGTTGTTCTTCTAGAATTAGGCTAAAAATTTCCTCTTTGACAGTGGTTTGGTGATGCAGTTAATAAAGTAAACGTTGAACTATAAATAAAAACACAAAAAACAACTAAGGAAAGATCTGTAACTGTAAACTGAAAAACTGCATCTAATAAAAATTACATATGGAATGTTCAAGAGTAAAATACATAACAGGTAATTATAACAATATCATGTTTTGTAATTTCAGACAATTTCAATAAAATAAAAATTAATAATATGAGAACGAATATAGTATAGGAAAATGGTGGAATGAAAGGAACAGACGGTGTGGGAAGCAACGAAAAACTTTTTTTAGAGTATTAAGTGAAGTTTAGAAGAGGGAAAGCCTGAAATGTGTTTGGTCACTTAATATTAAATGATGACGGTGGGGTAACTGTTTATTGATTTCAGGGCGTACCAGTCAGATGATTCTGAGACATCAAGTAATCGTCAACTTAGCGTTGGAAGGAAGTGTGTGGGGTAAGAATCGTACAGGGAGACCGAGGGACGAATACAGTAGGCAGATGCAAAAGGTAGTGGGTGGCCGTCCGTATTCTCAGATAATTAGATTTGCACAGGACAGAGTAGCATGGAGACCTGCATCAAACCAGTCTGCGGACTGAAGACCACAACAACAACCATTCATGTGAGGTTTTGACTTTGGTCGTTGAAGGACGTGGGACTGTGGATCATAGTTTTGGCCCTCACTTATATTCAGCAAATATGTTTAGCACACCACAATGCCACTGATCAAAACAAAACGTAACACAATCATGACACTTCCCCAATTCTGAATAATTATTGGGTCTTGTTTTTTCTGATCAAAAGACTCAAGGCTTTGACGTTCCTCACGTAGTAGGAAAGCCGGCCGCGGTGGCCGAGGGGACTGAGGCGCTTCAGTCACGGTCTGCACGGCCACTACGGTCGGGGTTTCGAATCCCCCCCCCCCCGGGCATGGATATTTGTGCCGTCCTTAGTGTTAGCTAGTTCATAAGTAGTTTGCAAGTTTAGGGACTGATGATCCCGTAGTTAAGACCCATAAGCTGTACAAACATTTGGACATTTGAATCGTAGTAGGAAACCCTGTAATTGTCGGACATTATTGTTTTCGATATACTCTGTGATAGTTCGCCTAGGTATGGCACTGTACACCGCTTCCTAGAGATAGTGAAAGGATCAGCATAGAATCAATGCGTGAGGGAGGGGGAAATTTTCAATTTTTTCTTATGCTATAGTTGGTCAGTCAGGACAGGAGTGTATTACTTCGTTGAGGTAATACATTTTATTGTTACCAGCCCAGGTTTGAAATTTTGTATGGGCGTCATAAGAAATATGAGGAGGTGCATCCTTGAGTTAAATGTTCAAATGTTTCTGTAGTTTATGGGACTTTACTACGGGGTCATCAGTCCCTAAACTTACAAACTACTTATCAACTACTTACAAACTAGGACGGCACAAATATTCATGCCCGAGGGGGGATTCGAACCCCCGACCGTAGTGACCGTGCAGACCGTGACTGGAGCACCTCAGTCTCCTCGGCCACCGCGGCCGGCTGAGTTAAATGTTGTATGTAAACCACGCAATACAGATGCCACATACAAATAGGTGTTTTATGCAGTCTTTATATATATTGATGTGTGAGGTATCTAACGTTAATCATATATTTATTGACGGTTGCAGAAATACAAGAACAGCACCTTTTGTCGGCAGAGACAGAAGCAAAGGTATGCAGCACAAACAGTGCATTCAGCGGTGCAACCGCCGCGATCGTTGGCGAAGCGATAGAGTGGCATGCACCGCCGTGAGTTACGACCAATAAACCCGGCAGGTAAGCGCAGGGGCACTCGCTGAACAAAGCAGTCCACACGTCCGCTCGTTTCCAGATCTTACGCTTGAATTGCAGCACATCCTGGCAGTGCGTTCTGTAGTCGCGTTAACAACAACAACGGCTCGTAACTTAAAGTACTATGCTTCTATTATGAATGAAATACACAAGATAACTGTGAGATATTCTGCAAATTTATTGGTTTACGAACGGGTTTTCGGCTGTTACGCCATCATCAGGTAAACATTACAAGTTTAATTTACAAAGCTCTGAACTAGCTAGGTATATAACTTTCAAAGGAGACTAGTGTATTGGTTTATAACTAACATGCGGGATATATTACAATTCAAGTTGAGGTGTAAATTCCTGACATTGATAAAATACGTGACACTATAATAGATTATGACGTTATCCTAAGAAATATAAAGTGAAACAATAGAAATTGGCTGAGAAACAGTGTTCAAAAAAATGTTCAAATGTTTGTACAACTTATGGGACTTAACTACGGGGTCATCAGTCCCTAAGCTTACAAACTACTTATGAACTAGCTAAGACTACAGACGGCACAAATATCCATGCCCGAGGGGGGATTCGAACCCCCGACCGTAGTGGCCGTGCTGACCGTGACTGAAGCGCCTCAGTCACCTCGGCCTGAGAAACAGTGATCAAAACGTGTAATCACAACTGTTTTGGCTGGTTATGTGATGTAAACTTTATTGTCTTATTTTACTAGTAACCATAGTTTAAACAGTTAAATATTTGTAACATATATTTACAGATGTTTCATTCAACTTTGTCACATGCTTCCATGTTCCAGACATTGGTCCTGTTTAACATCATTTTTTGGTCAAGTTTAATTTAACCAGTTAAAATTTTAACATATATTCACAACGCTTCCATGTTTCTAGACATTAGACCTGTTGAAGATAGATACGTTTTGATCACTATTTTCAGCCATTTTCTATTTTTTCACTTTATATTTCTTAGGATAACGTCATAATCTATTACAGCGTCACGTATTTTATCATTATCAGGAATTTACACCACAACTTGAATTGTAATATTCCCGCAGGTTAGTTATAAACAAAAACACTAATCTCCTTTGAAAGTTATATATCTAGCAAGTAAATCTTTGTAAATTAAACTTGTAATGTTTACCTGATGATGGCGTAACAGCCAAAAACCGGTTTGTAAACCAATAAATTTTGAGAATATCTCACAGTTATCTTGTGTATTTCATTCATAATGTATCAAATATTCTGTCCCGAACCGACTGAACAGACAGTGAATACTATGCTTCTTATCAAATACAGTCATTAAGAAAGAAGATATATTAATATGTCGCCCTGTTTCTCAAAGTTTCCACAGCTTATAGGATTATATTTACCCAACGAATTCGAACATGTTATAAACAGGTTCATTCAGAATAGTGGTGCTTATTTTTTTTACTTATAGAAAACACATCAGTAACTTTATTACTGCCCATGTTGATTCGATACTCTTATATTTGCAAGTAGGAAAGCTGCTGTAGTGATCATCCCGCTTTGCGTGCTTTGTTTTCTAATTGAGATTTTCGGGTAAATATTCAGCATATTTCAGTATTGTTACTTAAGTATCACTTCGGGGCCGGGGTATATGGGGTGCAGCCAAGACTGGACGGCGTCAGCTCTCTAGGGAAACTGGCCTCTGTATTCCAGGCGGAAATCACTGCCATCAGGGCGTGTGTGGAGGAGAATTTGCGTAGGTGCTACAAAGATTGTAGCATCTATATCTATTCAGACAGCAAGGCAGCCCTGAGATCACTGGCAGCTCATGCAACAAGGTCTAAAATTGTTGCAGAATGTCACAGGGTTCTGGTGGAGCTAGGGGAAAGCAATAGAGTAAACCTATTGTGGGTCCCTGGCCACTCGGGGATCAGTGGCAACGAACATACCGACAGATTAGCCAGGATGGGGGCGGAGACTCCATTTATTGGACCGGAACCTGTCCTGACAATCACCAAGGCAATGATCAAATTGGAGCTACGTAACTGGCTCAGAAGACAGCACGTAGAATATTGGACCAAAGTCCATCAACAAAAACATGGCAAGGTAATGATGCCAAAGCTTGTTTTAAAAGAAGCTCTGCAATCCTGGGTCTGAACAGGAGAGAGATTAGACTCATGGTTGGATTGCTGACAGGACATGGGAATTTCAAAAAACACCTACATACAATGGGAATAACAGAAGAGGACCCTAAATGTAGGCTCTGTGATGACGGTGATGAAACTGCATCACATCTGATCTTCGAATGCATTGCATTGGAGAGTAAAAGGCACAGAACATTTGGGACAACCAGACCCGAAGAAATTGTGTCTAATAAAGAACTGGTAAAGGGACTCCTTGAAGTGTTCAAGGGCATTGGTTGGCTTTACTAGACATACAGGGAGCGATACCGCACAATAAACTTAGTTTCGGTGCGGGCAGTGGCAGGTTAGACCTGCCTGAAAAAATCAAATCAAATATTACATTTCTCAGTATTTTTAGGTTATGAACAGTTCTGATGCGTTATTTTGGTATAGTATTGATATCTGGATATTGTACTTACAATATTTCATGGATATAGCTTTACATCTGGTGCTCATTGGTTGCTTCCAGCTGTTGTGCTTCAGTTCCGTGCATTTTGCTGTTTTTGTTGTTCCAGCACTTCAGAGTTAGCACCACTAGGCACATGCCATTTTTGTTTGTGTTGTGTTTTTGTTTTTGCTGGTGTTGCCAACTGTTGAGTATGTGTTTGTCCTATTTTTGCTTTGTGTCAGTGTGTGTGTGTGTGTGTGTGTGTGTGTGTGTGTGTGTGTGTGTGTGGGTGTGTGTTTTATGTGATTGCATAGAGACAGCACCAGATAATGATATATTAATTATTGATTTTTTTTCTTTTTTTGTGAATCCAGATTGTGAAGAGGTATAGAACAGAATATACCAAAATAACGCATCATAAGTGTTCATAACGTAAAAATACTGAGAAATGTAAATATAAAATATTGTAAAAAATAATCATGTATATATTACAGGCCACTGATGATGCCTTCCAAATAAAGGCGAAATGCATATGGCAATAGCATATTTTATTAAATCAGTTGCATAGACAGATAAGTGAAATACCTTCAATATAATATTATAATATAGCAACTGTGGTAAAAAACAGGACAAAAGGAACTAAAAATGTTACTTATGAACTACTTACGAACTAGGACGGCACAAATATCCATGCCAGAGGGGGGATTCGAACCCCCGACCGTAGTGGCCGTGCAGACCGTGACTGGAGCGCCTTAGTCCCCTCGGCCACCGCGTCCGGCGGCTTCGATTCCCGAGAAGGCTCACATTTTCACTTGTCGCCGTTGTGTAATTTCAATGCCCCAACGCCGCTAATGTCAATACTTTCTTTCCTAATCCTTCTTTTTTCACCTCCCTAGTAAAAACATTGCAAATGCAACATGGCTGCAAACCAGGTGTGGTGTCTGTTTTTTAGGATGCCCGAAAGAACAGAGACCACAAAAATCTATAATAAAATAAAACTGCCTATAATATTTTCAGTTTTCTAATTTTGTTTCAACATTATTAGCAGATCAAGCATTAATCGTCTCACAGAAGAAGGAAGTTATTTTCGTCGAATTTCTCAATAAATTTGGCTTTTATTAATCAACTACAATAAACTATTTATTTCCACAGTCAGTCAATTCATTTGTAACAATTTCCACGCTATTGGCATATTTGAAATGTTCACCTGGTTATAAGAGCACATTTATATTTTGTCGTGCATATATCGTTAACAGATCACTCATTATGATATTCTAAAGAACTAAATATTAGAGAATTCTTCAAGGGAACTATCTTGCAGAAATCCGATAATGAGTCACGTTTCGACGTCTGCTGGTATATTCTTTAGGTTTCAACTTTATTTACGTTTTAAAGTTATAGAATATCATTCCTTGGTATAGTACAGGTACTAGACTACCAGTATACCGTTCACTGTCTTATGATTGTAAATATTATTCTAGAGTAGTACGTATGATATATTATGTGAAGATTTTTCTACACCCTTATCTTGTTTTCTTGACCCTCCTAAGAGAATGATAACATTTTAGGTCGCATATTTCGGCACTGTTACTGCTCTGCATAAATGATTGCTATTCAAGAATGACAAAAATATGATGTGGCAGATTCATGGTCAGCTGTTGAACCAACATTACGTACAAGGAAGGAAGGAATTTTAGGGTTTAACGTCCCGTCGACAGCGTGGTCATTAGAGACGGAGCTCACGCTCGAAGTTTTGTATAGAGATTGGGAAGGAAATCGGCAGTGCCCTTTGAAAGGAACCATCCCAGAATTTGCCTGGAGTGATTTAGGGAAATCACGGAAAACCTAAACCAGGCTGGCCGGAGGTGGATTTGAACCACCGTCCTGGCGAATGCGAGTCCAGTGTGTTACCACTGCGCCACCTCACTCGGTTTACGTACGAGAATCCACCAGAAATATCACGAGAAAGTGTTTAAGCAGAGCATAACACTAAACACGAGTTTCTAAGCCATCGTAGCCGCGCATGAACAAAAGAGCCTGTCTTCTAGCGCTTGAAAGTAGCTGTCTGGCAGCTGCTTGAACCAATTTAACGAAATTACCTTTAGATATTATGCACATGCAAAATATTATTGCTGTTACGTTGTTATACAAGCTTCTTTTTTTCAGAGGTAAAAGGTAAAGCAGTCAACAATCCGAAGATTGGTTTGAACACCACAGTGCTTTACTAGGCATGGTCCTGTTTGGAGGTGGTATGCCGTTGCCTTCCTCCCACCTTCGAACTGACTTACCCAGCTAGTTATAGGGGGACCTACAGTTTAACGTGGGTTCCGAACCACGGTGCTACTCGGTATTTTTCACATGAGTAATACTGCCAGAGGTGAAAGAAGTGGAAAGTGACAGTTAAAAATCCCAGGACCTGGCGGGAATCGAACCCGGGACCTTTGGATTTGTAGTCTGGCACTCTACCACTGTGCTACGGAGAGGTATCATTTTTATTATCAAGCAATAAATATTTTAGTCGTCATATTCAGTTCTACTCTGTAACGGAAGGTTGCTCAAAATACTGATCTTCTATGAGCGGCGAACATGATAAAAATAACACCAAATTAAGATCAGTGCATAGAACTACACTTGGTTATGTCTGTGTTATCCTAAAATACCGATTATGATCAACAAAAATATTGCCTAAAAGACGATGTTTCCATTTATTTGAAAAAAATTGCAAGAAATTCTGGACACACGGGTGGTATTCAATTATGGAAAGCAATTCCGATACGGAACTATGGAAAGGAGTTTTTTGAGAGCGGAAGGGATATGTTACAGTATTTGCTATAATTCGTTTCTAGGATAATTGTTCAGCGGGGTACTTTCTGAATTCAACAGAGGCGACTACTCTCTCCCTTATTTGCCCACAATCTATTTACGTTCCTGTAATGCTCTAATAACTGAAGCCATGAATTTTCTGAACAATAAAATATTAAAATATTCATGCACTATAAAATGATTAAAAATGCGCAATTTGAGAAAAAAACACGCAGTATATCAAATCTGTCTTTCGTTGTTGTGTGTTTTATTTTAAATCAATGTGCAACACTTAGTTTATCGAAATTTTCCACCGTGCGGGGTAGCTCTGCGTGTTAGATTAGTTATTTGTTCCGTAGATCCAAATAGAGACACTTATAATATAAATACATAATTTTTAAGGTTTTTTTATACTAATATAGTAGGAGTGCATGAATCATTTGGTACAATTTAGAAATTCACTAATGGAGTAGTAGGAGTTGGCCACTAGAAAGTCTTTTAGGTTCCTCTTAAACTGATCTTTATTTGTAGCTAAATTTTTTATACTTGATGGTAAATTATTGAAAATGTGTGTTCCTGAGTAGTGGACCCCTTTTTGAACTAAAGTAAGTCCTTGTGTAGATCATTTTTAATTCTAGTATTGTATGTATGAACTGAGCTGTTTGTTGGGAAAAGGGATATATTATTTATGACAAATTTCATTAAGGAATAAATATACTGAGAGGCAGTAGTTAATACACCCAGTTCTTTGAAGAGGCTTCTGCAAGACGTCCTGAATTTACTCCACAAATAATACGTATTACACGTTTTTGGACTCTGAAGACTTTTGACTGACTTGAAGAGTTACCCCAAAATATTATACCATATGACATTAAGGAATGAAAGTATGCAAGCTTTGTTATTTTTATGTCTCCTATGTCTGATAACACTCGTATTGAAAATACAGATTTGTTGAGTTGTTTCTGCAGTTCTGTGGTGTGCTCCTCCCAACTAAATTTATTATCAAGCTGTAATCCCAGGAATTTAATACTGCCAACCTCTTCTATCTGCTCTTCCTCATACTTAATGCATATGCCGTCAGGAAATCTCTTACATGTTATGAACTGCATGTAGTGCGTCTTTTCAAAGTTTAATGACAATGAGTTGGCTTTAAACCATTTATTAATGTTAACGAGGTAACGAGCAAGCAATCCCTGAATGGTTCGCATCCATCTCCTGGCAACATTGGAAACTTGTTTTCTGCAGTTTTCCATATTCCTTCATGTTACGTATATATTTGTCACTGCTTTCTATGTGATAAGAACATTTTCCTCAGTAAAGTATGTCCCGAAAGATAAACGCATAAGCCAAAATAAGAATTTTGTTTATTTAGGTATGGCTTTTAGTGCCGGGAAACTTCAAACACATGTTCGCCTCGTCTTCGACGCAGCTCTTTTCACTTAAGTAGACAGAGAGTTGGAGTGTCAGAAAAGAAAGTAATCAGGAAGGAATGGGATGTGGCATATAAAACCAAGAAAAATTCTCATATTTCTACTGATAATTTTCAGAAAGTTGTTTCGGGTCAAATAAAGGACATTACTACTTGATTCCACAACAAAAGGGAAAAAGAACAAGAACCAAACGGGGCTGCATGACTGCCTATAATAGTTGTGTTTTGTGGAGAGACTGAACCACCCCGCCGAGGAAATAACGATAGTCAACCCACTACCCCCGGAATTCCTAGCACGAAAGATGGAAAATTTCAAATCTCAATCAGTTATCGTTCTAAATATGATGACGTACTACAAAACGATCTTTTAAGCAGCTCAAGAAATGTCATTTACGTATTTCCGGACATCCAGAACGATATTAAAAATATATGTGGCAAATAGATTGAAGAGAAATCAGTAAGAGATCAGAGCTGAGTGTTTTCCTGTTATTGGAGATCAAATACTCAATGTGTCTGGTCAGAAATAATTTTCATTATATATAAGATATGAAAAAGAAGAATTCGACCTTGCTGTACCAAAGTTACCTGTTTTTCTACTAACCGATCTGCATGCTCGAAATATTATTGATAAATCTAATAGTTATCGCAATGGATTACAGAAAATGCTAGGTCAGGAATATGATGAAGCTTCAACAATGAGTGAGTGTAATATAGGAATGGAAACCATGATTTCGGAGCTTCATCCAAAGCCAACGTACTTTCATTGCTCAAGTCATTATCTAAATCTCGTTCTTAGTGATTCTCTTGATGTTTCACTCATAAGAAACAGTCATGGTGTTGTAAAGTAAGTCACACAATTTTTCAGGCACAATACTCAAGTTGGAAATCTTTCGAAAGAAAATGTAGTATATAATCTTACCAAAGTACATAAATACAAGGTTGTTGGCTATCTGTGACACCAGATTTATAGAGCGTCAAGCTTCAAACAAGGATTTTGTTGAGCTTCTTCCTGTATTTGTTCAAAGTATTCAAGAAAAAATGTTCAAACGTTTCTTAAGCTTATGGGACTTAACTGCGGGGTCATCAGTCCCTAAACTTACAAACTACTTATGAATTAACTTATACTAAAGACAACACAAACATCCATGTGCGAGAGAGGATACGAACCCCCGACGGGGAACGGCCTAAAGTCTTCAAGAATTTTCTGTTTTGGGTAGAACATTTCCAAGTTCTGCATCGACACTTGAAGCTGCTATGGAAAAAGGAAGCCTTCCAGTGTCTTTGCCAGTTATTGAATGTGTTTCACCTTTACATTAAAGATCTAAATATATCTTCAAAATCTGCAACGCACTTTGTCTTCAGCTTTTCAATTTAGTGGTGAAATTCTTAGAAAATTGAAAGACCTTCGTTATGAAGATAAATTTGAGAGTGAATTTCGCAAAATATTTGAAAAATCATCGACCTTAACTAAAAAAGTATTTGAATTCGTTATCAAGGTACCTAGACAGGTAGAGAAGCAAGCAGAAAGAGACAACCATCCGCACGACTCTCCTGGAAGTGTATTACAGAACAGCATAAATTTGCCACCAATAGATTGACCAACTGTAAATCTGGAAAAGAGATTTCATCCAAACAAGCATTCCTTATCTTCCATCAAAATAATGTTACTCATTACCTGCGTTCATGGGATAGGCTATCCCAACTTAAAGTTTACTTTGAGCATACGGCATCTCAAACCGAACTAGAAGCAGAGTATACAGTTCGGTGTGAGAAATGGCGTTGTCAAAAGACGCCATAGAAGATTGATGTTGGTTATTGATGCTTGTGAGAAGAACTTGTATCCAAACAGTTGATATATTTGGTGTGTAGCAGCGTCCCTACCAGTATCGACAAGCGAAACTGAGAGGCGGAATCGCCAACCGCATTGAGGCGCTATGCTCCGATGCACGAGGCCACTACCCGTCAGGAGTTCCAATACCCCATCAGGCTGTATGTTTGTGTCGTCTTTAGTATAAATTAGTTGTGAGGGGGCTGACATGGAGCCATTTATTTCGCATATCAGTATAAGGTAAAGGTAAAGCAGTCAACAATCCGAAGATTGGTTTGAACACCACAGTGCTTTACTAGGCATGGTCCTGTTTGGAGGTGGTATGCCGTTGCCTTCCTCCGACCTTCGAACTGACTTACCCAGCCAATTATAGGGGGACCTACAGTTTAATGTGGGTTCCGAACCACGGTGCTACTCGGTATTTTTCACATGAGTGCAGTACTTCCTAGCCACATCTCAACACCTCTTTTAGCATCACTTCAAGTACAACGGACGTGCCACCTGTGTGCTTCACCTGCGCAATGGGACATCAACTACGACAGAAGACACAAGGTTAGTAAAGAGTGAATTCAGACATGCGCTGCAGTTGCATGTCGACACGGCACCTCGCGTGCAGTGCTGCCCCGTTTACAAACCAGGGCACTGGCACGAAGTGTGATGGTAACATCGCTGAGGAAAGGCATGAAAGAGGGGGGGGGGTGTTTAGGAACATTGTCAACTATGCACTGACCTTTGCTCCCAGTCTTTTAAAAAAGAAGCACCGCCGTATAGTTCATAAGTAGTATGTAGGTTTAGGGACTGATGACCCCGCAGTTCAGTCCCTTAAGCTTAACAAACAACATTTTTTGCGGAGCACAAGGGGCAATGAACGATTAACCGGAATCAAGTTATGTCAGTGCATTATTCTCTTTCTTTTATCGACAAGAAGTCTTAAATGTTACGGCAAGAAAAGGAAATAGAATACTTTTGTTATAGTTCTCAAATGAAGTTCTGTGGTATTTATATGTTATTCTTTTTTAAGAGAAGCTTTTTTTTTTTTTTTTTTTTTTTTTTGCCCTTAATTGTATGTGTATAATTTACAGTATTTGTAAGAAGGCCTCACAAAAGCTTACAATGTACATAAATTTGATGAAATACTAGCTGGTACACGTTTCGCTGGTGCCGCAGAAGAAATAATTGAGCAAATAATGTTTGAAATTTGAAAGTATTAGCTTGTTTAATTACGGATGAATACTGCAGTTTCTTGACGTTAAAAGACAGATCTGTCGCAAATGATGGATATTATTGAGAGAACACTGTTTCATTCTCTTTCTTTCCCTGTAGCTTCTTATAAGTCTATTGCTGGTGGCCTACAGCCGTGTGCGCTTCACAGTTCAAAGTTTTCAATTTATATACTTTTTTATTTTTATTATCCATTATAAAATGAATATTTATTTCTCCCCTCTCATTCTTCTCCTCTCCCCTCTCTCTGTCCGTCTCCTGCTCCACCTACTCCTCTCTCTCCTACATATGAAAACGTAGTGGCTGTCCCCACCACTACTTACCCTCAAACGCCGGACACAGCCGTGGCCTCGTGGCAGGCGGCACGAGCTCTCCCCTCAGCCTCCCCTCCACGCTACCCTCTATGAGCGAGAGGCTAAAGCTCTGTATAGGGAAAGTATGGCCATCCTTTTCCGCGCCGCTTGCCGCCGTCTGCAGCTCGTGATTGGCTGAAATCTAGTCACGTGTTTCTTTCCGCCATCTTGGTCCTATACGTTGCTTGGCTGCCATCAGAAGCCTTGTGAATATTCGTATGCTTTGGTTTGAATAATGCCACAGTGTTGCACTTTTGGGTGTTTTTAAGAAGCGAAGAAGGGGGGTAAACATTATAGTACTTCAATTAGGAATCAGAATACAGGAAGATGAACAGTGTGGCTGATGAATGTCGTCAGAGAAAACTAGGAGTCCAGAAGCGAACTTCGGTTCTTGTGCTATGATGATTTTAACTCATAATGCAAATTAATAGATTAAAGATTCACTGACGTATGGTACACGCAGCAGATACCTTTATATTTTTAACTTGAATAAATTTGTGAAGAAACTTCCTGCACAATGTCGTGAGGTTAAATTATTCATGCGTCGTTGATTTTATCTGCAGGTAGTTGTCGAAAATACACTTTTTTATTTTACATATTAGTGAGTGAACTAGATTCCCGTTTAGAGATGAAATTAACATACAGTTCCTGAAACAAGCTTTTATCATTTGTTTTCATGTGTTACAGTGTATCATTACAGAAAAAAAGAATTGAAACAAGACATGTATTAGACATTCAAATGTAATTGGCGTTGTAAAGGCACCTTTAATTTCTGTTTCTGGTAAAAGTCATGTAGTGGGTATCTCCTTGCATTTTTTGTAGTTCATGTGAGATATAAGTACATAATACGCAAGAAAATACTCATCAAAGACTTATCCATAATCTCAATTGTTTTCTTCATTACACTATGCTCCGATGACGACATGCTCGTGGTCTATTCGAATATTTGGCTACGGTAGAGGTCAATCTGAATTTATAGGTGAACCCTTTATATCTGAAGCCACAAACCAAGCAGTTTTCTGAAAATCGGACGCAAAGTATTCCGTAGAGCAGCCAGGTCCGCATGGACAGAACTACGCGAAGTTCCCGCATCTGTCCGTCGAACATAACATCCTGTATCTCGAGAATGAAATGAGTTACGGTCCTGCTCTCAACCTTAAATAAAATTTCGATATCTTACCTACATTTCGTCCGCAGCATTGTATGTGCTAAAATCAACCGTACGCAAAGTCTACGCAATGCGATTTTTCCTCTACAAACTCTTCAAAATTTTGCGCAGTAGTTTACTTAATTTGATGTAGCACGGAAACTATAAGTAATAATGAATAGAAATTGAGATCATTGTCGAGCGAATATATAACACTATAACATGTGAAAAAATTACATTTTTTCATTGAATAGTTTTCTCAAAATCGGTTGATAAGTATTGTTAAGCGCTGGGAACGTTGTAGCGGTCGGTGCGTAAGCAGCAGCGGAATAGGCCCAGCATTGGCTGCCGCTGGCAGGCTGGCCATACTTTCCCTATACCACAGAGTAACATATACAGAGACGCAGCCTCCTCTAAACCACTGTCCTACACTCCCCTCGTAGTTCCCTAAGATGCTAGCAGGTGTCAGGCGGATCGCTGGCTTAGGGTGCCTGTCGCACGTCAGAGGGTAGCGTGGAGGGGAGGCTGAGGGGAGAGCTCGTGCCGCCTGCCACGAGGCCATGGCTGTGTCCAGCTTGCCGGCGTTTGAGGGGAAGTGGTGGTGGGGGCAGCCGCTACCTGCCGCCTGCTCTGGCGGCTGCGTCTGACCTCAGCGCCATCATGGGACATCTTACGGAACTACTGAAAACCCTCCCTCCCCGCACCCCTGAGCGTAGGACCGGGCCCTTACGAAGGTTTCCCGTCTGTATATATTTGTCTGTGCCTATACACAGCTTTAGCGAGAGCCACCCTCAGAGCGCCTCTAGTGTCGTCTACCGGTACTAAGCCAGGGAACCATGTGACACCTGCTAGCATCTTACGGAACTACTAGCACAGCGTAGGACAGTGGTGTAGGGGGAGATACTTCTCTGTGTATGTTACTCTGTGGTGGGGAGTCGAGTGGGACACCTCAGGTGTCTCACGCTTCGCCCTCTGTCCCTGCTACCGAGGCACCTTCAGGTGTACCTGACGTCATCGAGCCGCGCTCTCCGCAAGAGGAGTGTCTGGTTGAACGGCGTTCGCGTCGCTCGAGACGGAAGGCCAATGTGGAGGATGGCCGTCCGTCCACGCTCGTTCGTCCTGTGAGTGGACGTGTGGCCACTCCTTCAGCAGGGTCCGAGTAGGTGCACACGGGGAGGGGGGGATTATTAGTAATTGGGAGCTCCAATGTTAGGCGCGTGATGGAGCCCCTTAGGCAGTTAGCGTCGAGATCCGGAAAGAAGTCCATCGTGCACTAAGTGTGTCTGCCGGGGGCCTCATCCGAAATGAGAAGGCGGCCTTGCCGGCGGCTATCGAGGATGCGGGGTGCGATCAACTGCAAGTCGTGGCTCACTTCGACACCAATGATGCTTGTCGCTTGGGTTCTGAGGACATCCTCAGTTCATAGGGGAAGCTGGCGGAATTGGTGAAGGCTGCTGCCCCCGCATGCGGGGTGCAAGCAGAGCTGTCGGTTTGTAGCATTGTTCCCAAGGTCGATCGGGGTCCTTCGGTTTGGAGCCGAGTGAAGGGTCTGACAAAGAGTCTGTGGACAAAGATATTGTTTCTGCTGAGATCGAGATTGAAAGTAAGTGTGAAGTAATCTGGGCACGTATAACAGGTCTAAAAGAAGTAAAGTTAATAGCTGGGTGTTTTTACCGGTCCCCCAGTGCTGCTGTAGCAGTTTTAGAGTCATTCAAAGAAAGTCTACACCAGGCAATGCGTAGGTATCTTGGCCATGTAGTATTAGTTGGGGGAGACTTCAACCTTAAGAGTATAGATTGGGACCTTTCTAGATACATATCAGGCGGTACAGAAAAGCAGTCTTGCGAGCTACTTTTGGACACATTCTCCGAAAACTGTCTTGAGCAGTTAAACCGGCAACCCAAGTGCAATGGAAATATTTTAGACCTTATAGCTACGAACGGGCCTGACCTTATTAACGATGTCAGTGTAGAGGCAGGAATTCGTGATCATCATAGCGTCATAACGTCAATGGTGACCAAGGTTCATAAACCAATCAAGAAGTCTAGGGGCGTGTTTTTGTTGGGAAGAGCCGATAAGCAATTGTTAGTATCGCACTTAAAGATGAATGGTCATCGTTTAGTTCTGCTACTGTGGATGTAGAGAAATTGTGGACTAAATTGAAACGCATTGTAAGTAAAGGGTTAGAGAAATATGTGCCTGTAAAGTCGATTAAAGATGGAAAAGATCCTCCGTGGTATAATAATATTAGAAAGCTATTGGGAAACCAAAGGCTGTTGCACTTACGGCTCAAAAAAGAACACGCAAATCAAGACAGGGAAAGATATCTAGTGAACAAATAAATAAAATAATATATTACAGTGTGTCCAAACCTACATTTTTAGCTTTTGTAGATTTGGAGAAAGCATTTGACAATGTTGACTGGAATACACTCTTTCAAATTCTGAAGTCAGCAGGGGTAAAATACAGGGAAAGGAGAGTTATTTACAACTTGTACAAAAGCCAGACCGCAGTTATTAGACTCGAAGGGCATGAAAGGGAAGCATCACTTGGGAAGGGAGTAAGACAGGGTTGTAGCCTTTCTCCGGCGTTATTCAATTTGTACATCGAGCAAGCGGTGAAGGAAAGCAAGGAAAAATTTGGAATAGGGATTAAAGTTTAGGGGGAAGATATAAAAACATCGCGTTTTGCTGATGACATCGTAATTCTGTCAGAGACGGCAAAGGACCTGGAAGAGCAGTTGAATGGAATGGACAGTGTGTTGAAGAGAGCGTATAAAATGAACATTAACAAGAGCAAAACAAAAATAATGGAATGCGGTCTTAGAAAATCAGGCGATGCTGAAGGAATTAGATTAGGTAACGAAACAATGAAGGTGGTAGATGAGTTTTGTTACTTGGGTAGTAAAATGACATGCGATAGTAGCAGTACAGAGGATATAAAATGCAGAATGGCAATGGGAAGAAAAGCATTTTAGAAAAAGAGAAATTTGCTAACATCGAATATTAATTTAAGGGTAAGGAAGTCCTTTCTGAAGGCATTTGTGTGGAGTGTTGCCTTGTACGGGAGTGAAACATGGACGATAAGCAGTGCGGACAGGAAGAGAATAGAGGCTTTTGAAATGTGGTGCTACAGAAGAATGCTGAAGATAAGGTGGGTAGATCGCATAACTAATGAAGAGGCACTGAACAGAATTGGTGAGAAAAGGAAGGGATCGCTTGGTTGGACACATTCTTATACGTCGAGGAATCGTAAATTTAGCATTGTAGGGAAGTGTGAGGGGTAAAAATCGCAGAGGGAGACCAAGAGACGCGTATAGTAAGCAGACTGAAGTGGATGTGGGTTGCCGTTCTTATGAGGAGATGAAGAGGCTTGCTCAGGATAGAGTAGGGTGGAGAGCTGCATCAAACCAGTCTCCGGACTGAAGACCATAACAACAACATTACAGTGTTTTGGACAAACCTGTAAGAATTATGTCAATCTACGAAATCTGTAAGACTGTAACTCCACGTCTTCAAATTTAAGTTGAAAAGTTTCTCGTAGCACTTTCCTTGCGTTGTTTAAATAAGTTTCTATTCTCTCACATTTTTTCGTATTTTATTTATTCTGTCTCATTCCATGACCCGGTATCTTTGACTTCCAGTCTTCTACGGACCTAATTAATAAAATACCACAAACAGTCGAAGTTTCCAAAACACGACTCAACATATACGAAACAATTTTATGTCTCGTATACGATCTACCCCGCGTGGCCAGTTTAAGAATGTTAGAAATGTGACTTATGCGGGCTGTAATAAATTGTGAACGCAGTAGATCGTGGATGACGTGGCGGTTGTCAGAAACACACGCAGTCACGTCGGCAGTGGAGCAACGCAGCAGGAGTAGAACCGGCCGACATTCCGGCACGCCGGAAGCGAAGCAGGCAGTCTAGACGTCGCTCGCGCTACCCTGGCCTTCTTATCAGGCGCGCTGAATCAGCAGGGCCCAGAAATCTGGCACGACGGAGCTAATGCGATACTCGGAACGTCACCACGCCACGTCTTACGCTGCACTCTTTAATCAGTTATGCGTATTTTCCATTCTTGCTGACTGACATTTCCTACTGGGGCTTTTTGTGCCAGAAGTGTTGTTTGCACCGCTAATGCGTTCTATTTCTTTAAAGTTTGGAACGAAGAAAGGACGAGTTTAACACTAGAAGTAACTGACTTTTCCGTATCCGTAGTGGTCCCAATAAAACGGCAGATGGAGGGAATATTTCGAAGAATTGCTCAATGTAGGTGAAACGTTCAATGATGTATCAGATTTTCAGGTAGATTTGGTTAGGAACGACGATGGAAACAGGATCTCATTTGAGGAAGTGGAGAAAATGGTCAGTAAATTACAGTGCAATAAAGCGGCTGGGGTGGATGAAATTAAGCCGGAACTCGTCAAATACAGTGGAATATCAGGTCTCAAATGGTTACACAGGATAATTGAAAAGGCGTGGGAATCGGGACAGGTTCCGTCAGACTGGACGAAAGCGGTAATCACGTCAATTTTCAAACATGGAAACAGAAAAGATTGCAACAACTACCGAGGTATCTCTTTAATTAGCGTTGTAGGCAAAATTTTCTCAGGTACTGTTGAAAGGAGAGTGCGAGTATTAATTGAGGACAAGTTAGATTAAAATCAGTGTGGGTTTAGGCCTCTTAGAGGTTGTCAGGACCAGATCTTTAGCTTACGGCAGGTAATGGAAAAGTGCTATGAGTGGAACAGGGAATTGTATCTATGTTTCATAGATCTGGAAAAGGCTTATGACCGTGTTCCTAGGAGGAAGCGACTGTCAGTTCTTCAAGATTATGGTATAGGAGGCAAACTTCTGCAGGCAATTAAAGGGCTTTACGTAGACTGTCGGGAAGCAGTTACAGTAGATGGTAAATTAAGCTCAAGGTTCAGGGTAGTTTCAGGGGTAAGACAAGGCTGTAACCTGTCACCATTGTTGTTCATACTATTCATGGATCATATGTTGAAAACAGTATACTGGCAGGGCGGGATTAAAGTAGGTGAAAACAAAATAAGCAGTCTCGCATATGGGGATGACTTAGTTGTAATGGCCGATTCGATTGAAAGGTTGCAAACTAATATTTCAGAGCTCGATCAGAGGTGCAAGGAAGAGAGTCAAACAGATTGAGTGCCAAATAGGAGGAACAAAGTTAGAACAGGTAGACAGTTTCGACATAGCGAAAGAACTGGAATCGAGGTGCAGCAAAGCTAATGCAGTGAGTGCTCAGCTAAGATCTACTCTCTTCTGCAAGAAGGAAGTAAGTACCAAGACTAAGTTAGCAGTGCACCGCTCCATCTTTCGACCAACTTTGTTGTATGGGAGTGAAAGCTGGGTGGATACAGGTTACCTGATTCATAAGATAGAGGTTACAGACATGAAAGTAGCAAGAATGATTGCAGGTACCAATAGATGGGAACAATGGCAGGAGGGTGTCCATAATGAGGAAATCAAAGAAAAGCTGGGATTGAACACCATAGATGAAACAGTTAGAGCGAACAGACTGAGATGTTGGGGTCATGTTACACGCATGGGATAAGCAAGGTTACCTAAGAGACTCATGAGCTTGTCAATGGAGGGTAAGAGGAGTCGAGGTAGACCAAGAAGAAAGTACTTAGATTCGGTGCAGAATGATTTTGAAGTAAAAGGCATAGCATCAGACGAGGCATCAATGTTAGCATTGAATAGGGGATCATGGAGGAATTTTATTAGAGGTACTATGCTCAAGACTGAACGCTGAAAGGCATAATCAGTCTCTAATGATGATGACGATGATGATGATGATGATTGTGAAGCTGCAGTGAAGATCCCTAGATCCCTAAATAAATGTCTGCAGCATGATCTTGGGTGGGCTCCAGCTATTGTTCTTATTACACGCTTTTGCGCAATAAATACCTTTTTACTCAATGTTGAATTGTCCCAGAATATGATCCCATATGAAAGCAGTGAATGAAAATAGGCATAGTAAGATAATTTACTGAGATGTATATCACCAAATTTTGCAATGACCCTGATAGCATAAGTAGCTGAACTCAAACATTTCAGCAGATCTTCAATGTGTTTCTTCCAATTCAATTCCTCGTCAACGCAAACACCTAAAATTTTTGAATATTCTACCTTAGCTACAGATTTATGTTCAAAGTTTAAATTTATTGATGGTGTCATGAAACTGTATATACTGGGTGTTATCAAAGTTTAATGAGAGTCCATTTGTAGAGAACCACTTCATAATATTCTGAAAGACATCATTTACAATTTCATTAGTTAATTCCTGTTTGTCAGGCGTAATAGCTATACTTGTACCATTAGCAAAAAGAACTAGCTTGGCATTTTCGTTAATGGAGAATGGCAAGTCATTAATATACGAGGCGCGTTGAGAAAGTAAGTTCCGTTTGGTTATATAAAACGAACGGGTACAGATACAGAAAAAATATTGATTGTACAAAAATCTACAACTGTTAAACTACTTTTCTACATAGCTTTCGAAATTTTGTAGGCAACTGTCATAGCATGGCACAAGGTTTGGTGTGCCTTTTTCATAGAATGTTGCCGCCTGTGTATTCAACCATGTGGTAACATGTTCTTTCAGCTCGTCATCATCGTTGAAGTGATGTCCACCAAGTTCAGATTTTAGGTGTAAGAAGAGAATTACTGTCAAAAGATTTATTTTTCTCGATAATGCCTGACCTCACACATCGAATGTAACCAAACAATTCTTACGGAATTTTCAGTGGGACCTGTTTTATCATCCTCCATACAGCTCGGACCTCTCTCCTAACGACTTTCATCTCTTCTTACACCTAAAATCTCCCCTTGGTGGTCAACACTTCAACGATGATAAAGAGCAGTTACCACATGGTTGAATACACAGGCGGCAACCTTCTGTGAAGGATGCATGCAAAAACTTGTGGCACGCTATGACAAGTGCCTACAAAATTTCGCCAGTTTTGTGGAAAAGTATTTTAAGAGTTGTACAATTTTGTGCAATAAAAATTTCTTCTGTATCTGTGTACAATTTCATTTTATTACCAAACGGAACTTACTTTCTGGACGCGCCTCGTATATTAAGAACAGCAAAGGTCCCAGGACCGAACCTTGTGGGACCCCATTTTTGATAAGTCCTCAGTTAGAGGAAATAATTGTTTGTTCTATATCATGTGAACTGCTTATTCCAACTTTCTGCACTCTTCCAGTTAAGTAGGATTTAAACCGTTTGTGCACTGCCCCACTTAGACCACAAGACTTAAGCTTATCTAGAAGAATCCCATGATTTACACAATCAAAAGCCTTTAAGAGAGCACAAAAAATCCCAACTGGCGATGTCCGGTTATTCAAAGCATTTAATATTTCATCGGCGTAGTTATATATAGCTTTTTCTGTTGAAAAGCTTGTTTGGAAACCAAACGGACATTTGGTCAAAGCACTGATCTAATTTATCTTAAAGAACTGATGTGTACTATGAAATGAGTTCTGAAATCAATTCAATAGTTCTAAATTTTCGGTGGGGTTTCAACACTGTATCTTAAAAGCGGCTTCTAATCATATTGCGTGCTAATGAAACAGTGTTCCAGATATGTAACTAGTTTCGTGATTTCCTTTCAGACGTGACATAGTACGTAGTATGACATTTTACTAAAGAAATTCCAATTTGTTGCTAAGTTTAGATATTTTTATTAAGTCACAACAGACTGTTTCGGCGCGTTAATAAAATTTTCAAGTGACCTGCAGATATAGGTAATAATTTTTACATAGTTTTCGTAGTTATAATTATAAATCTTATTATTAAAGTAACTGACGGAAAGTTATCCAGTAAAACACAAGTTATACCGGCGTTCCCAATGTATTGTTATGGGCCCCTACATTTCTTTTCCATTATAAATGTTTAGGAGACAATCTAAGCTGATCTCTTAGACTTTTCGTGGATGATGGTATCGATTATTGATTAGTTAAGTTACCCTCATGAACCACAGACATTACCGAGGTAGGATGGCTTGCGTGAGTCAACGATACAGATAGCCCTACCGTAGGGTGCAACCTCAGCGGAGGGGTATCTGTGGAGAGGACAGACAAACGTGTGGTTCCTGAAGAGGGGCAGCAGCCTTTTCAGTAGTTACAGGGGCAACAGTATGGATGATTGACTGATCTGGCCTAGTAACATTAGCTAACATGGCTTTGCTAAAAGAATTAAATGTTTGTAGAGCTTATGGGACTTAACTACAGGGTCATCAGTCCTTAAAGTTACAAACTACTTATGAACTAGCTTATACTAAAGACGGCACAAACATCCATGCCCGAGGGGGGATTCGAACCCCCGACCGCAGCGGCCGTGCAGACCGTGACTGGCACGCCGCAGACCGCTCGGCCACTTCGGACGGCTAATATGGCTTTGCAGTGCAGTTACTGAGAACGGCTGAAAGCAAGGGGAAACTACAGTCGTTAATTTTCCCGAGGACATGCAGCTCTACTGAATGACTATATGATGATGACGGCATCCTGTCGGATAAAATATTCCGGAGTTAAAATAGTCCCCCATTCGGATCTCCGGGCGGGGACTACTCAGGAGGACGTCGTCATCAAGAAAAACAAAAGAGGCATTCTAAGGATCGGAGCGTCGGGTAGGTAAGTTAGTAAATTTGTAAAGAGAAATGAATAGGTTAACGTTAGATATGGTAGGGATAGGTGAAGTTCGGTGGCACAATGAACAGGATTTCTGGTCAGGTGAGTATAGGGTTATAAATACAAAATCAGTTGGTGGTAACGCAGGAGTAGGTCTAATAATGAATAAGAAAATGGGAATGCGGGTAAGTTACTATGAACAGCATAGTCAACCCATTATCGTAGCAAAGATAGACAAAACACCGACCACAGTAGTGGCAGTTTATATTCCAACTAGCACGGCCGACGATGAGGATATCAAAAAAATGTATGAGGAGATAAAAGAAATCATTCAGAAAGTTAAGAGAGCCGAAAATTGATTTTGATGGGAGACAGGAAATCGGTAGGAGGAAATGGATGATAAAGAGGCGTAGTAGGTGAATATGGACTGGGAAAAAGGAATGAAAGAGGAGATCGATTCGTAAAATTTTGCGCAGAGCACAGTTTAATGATCCCCAACACTTGGTTTAATCATCATGAAAGAACGTTGTATACGTGGAAGAGACCAGGAGACACTGGCTCGCACTAGACTGACTTTATAATGGCAAGGAATAGGTTTCGAATCAGGTTTTAAAAAGTAAAACATAACCAGGGCAGATAAATTTTTGGTTATGAACTGTACTTTAAGGGACTGCAGAACGGTAGAAAATTAAGGAGAGGGAACCGTGACAAATTGAAGGAACCAGAGGTGGTTGACTGTTTCAGAGAGAGCATTAGGCAAGGACTGGCTGAAACGGAGGAAGGAAATATAGCAGAAGAAGAATGGGTATCTCTGAGAAATAGAGTAGTGAAGGTCGCAGAGGATCATATAGGCAGAAGGAAAAGGCCTACTTAAAATCCTTGGATATCGCAGGAGATACTGAACTTGATTGATGAAAGGAGAAAATATAAAAATGCATCAAATGAAGCGGGAGAGTACAGACGTTTGAAAAATGATGTTGACAGGAAGTGCAGACTGGCTAAACAAGAGTGAAATGATGAGAAAAACAAGACCGTAGAACAATGTATAAATAAGGGGAAGATAGATACCGCCTACAGGAAAATAAAAGAGACATTTGAAGACAAAAGCAGCAGCATGGATATTTGTGCCGTCCTTAGTATTAGCTAGTTCATAAGTAGTTTGTAAGTTTAGGGACTGATGACCCCGTAGTTAAGTCCCGTAAGCTATACAAACATTTGAACATTTGAACATTTAAAAAAAAAAAAAAAAAAAAAAAAAAAAAAAAAAAAAAAAAAAAAAAAAAAAAAAAAAGCAGGCAGCAATTATTAGAGTCGAAGGTCATGAAAGGGTCGCAGTGGTTGGTAATGGAGTAAGACATGGTTGTAGCCTTTGTCCAATGTTGTTCAATCTGTAAATTGAGCAATCTGTGAAGTAATGCAAAGAGAAATTTGGAGAGGGAATTAAAGTCCAGGGAGAGGGAATAAAAACCTTACGGTTTGCTGACGACATAGGAATTCTGAAAAATTAATCATTTGCATATCAGAAAATCTTCTTCCTGTCGGTTAAATTTCACGTCTGTAGCACGTCATCGTCTTGGTGTAGCAATTTTAATGTCCAGGAGTGGATATATATACATATATACTGTGAGGATCCCTAGATCCTTAAATACGTATCTGCAAGATGATCTTGGGTGGACTCCAGAAATTCTAATTACCCACTTTTGTGCAATGAATACTTTTTTGGTCATTGACGAATTACCCCAAAATCTGATGCCATATGAAATGCCAGTGAATGAAAGTAAGCATAGTAAGCTAATTTACCGATATGTTTGTCACCAAACTTTGCAATAAGCCTAATAGCGTAAGTTGCTGAACTCAAACGTTTGAGTAGATCATCAATGTGTTGCTTCCAATGTAATTTCTCATCCATGCATACACCTAAAAACTTTGAATATTCTACATTAACTACATACGTCTGTTCACAGACTACATTTATTAACGGTGTCATGTCTTTTACCATGTGGAATTGTATATAGAGTGCTTTACCAAAATTTAATAAGAGTACATTTGCATAGAATCACTTAATTATTTGCTGAAAGACATTACTTATAATTTCATCAGTTAATCCCTATTTGTTGGATGTGTTTACTATACTCGTATCATCAGAAAAAAGAACTACTTTTGCCTCATTTCACGCCACTACTTTTCCTCCAATGGTAGAAACCAAAGCAACCATCACACCACACCCCATCGATCCTACGGCATGTCAACACTTCTCACTCATGGTACAACAGAAATTGTAAAAATTTATTAATTTCAGCTTAAAACGTAGATGTTTCATCAAGGGACACTAAAGACTATTCACACAAATAAAAATAGATTAAACTGGAAGGGTACTAAATAAAAGAAACTCGTTCACAAAAAATAGTCCTCAACCATGGATTACTGCACACTTTTCTGTTTATTTGTGGCCGATACACTTTACAAACCTTAACTGCTATATGCAAGGAGAGAGAAAATAGATAACAGGTAATGAGATACAAGTTGAAGACACTGTTTGCAACGATCCGCTCTTTAAATAAGGCCTAAAATACGTGCTAAAGGCGTGAGAAGACAAATACGTGCTGTCGGAAGACAAATACGTGTCACGTTAATGATGCTCGAGTTGTGATGTAAATCAAGAAAACAAAGCCGTTATTCGTTGCAGCGTTATTTACTTGTGAAATTTGTCTTAGCAAATTCCTCCTCTGAATTCGAACGTATTTTGTCAGTTATAATCAACATAGGGAGACATAACATAAAAATAAAATTGGAGAAATCAATCAAAAACAGAATGATTGAGGTGATCCTTTTCCCCGCGCGCTATTAGAGAATGGAACGGTAGATAAATAATATAAAAGCGATTCCACACTGAAGAACCAAATAAATTGGTACGCTTGCCTAATATCGTATAGGTGTACGGCGCGAATTTACTGTTATTAATTCTGTAACTGGCATGATAATTTCCAGCCGTTTACAGCCAGAGAAATGTGACGAGGACCCACGTGCCGATGCTGATCCTACGAAGTCAACGCTGATGTTGCGGCGCGGCCAAGACGAACGTAAAGCTTTTTTCGGATTTTTTTTATACTGGCAGCGGAGCCCCGAGCCGCTCTCTCTCGTACTAGGTACGCCACGCGTTGGATCGGTCTTGACGAGAGGCGAGATTACCGCGTTTATTCCTCCTACATAGGCCCCTGTATTCCTTTTCCTACATAAATCACTTCAGTGGCAATAACGACTTTAATTTATCATCCTGACAATCAATGCCTATCCTGCAGCCCGCAATCCTAGCTTGGGCATTATACATCTGGTGTCCAGAAGTGCGATATTATGTTTGTATAGCTTATGGGACTTAACTACGGGGTCATCAGTCCCTAAACTTACGAACTACTTATGAACTAGGTAACACTAAGGACGGCAGATCGTGCCTGACGCGCCGCAGTCACCGCGGCCGGCAATGCGATATTACCTGCAACCTTTTATCCTGTGCAATGCACGACACGTATCATGGATACGTCGGCCGTCAGTCTAAAACTTGCTATTCTATGCCACCCGGTTGCTTTCAGCTTCAGAATAATAATAAAAAATTGCCAATAATAGATAATTAGTCGCGAAATGAGGCCTGAAGTAATTCTTTTAGTTTATATTACAAATGCTTCTAGTGTTTTCTTAGTAGTATTAATTTTGCATTGTTTAATTGAAGTGCACTGTGCTGTATATTTAATTACTTTATTCTTGTCTGATGTATCAGAAATTTTTCAGAATGTAGGTTCGTGCTAAGAATGGTTAGAACTAGAGCTCAGAAAAAAGATATATGTAGCCAGGGAACTTCCACTGCAGCAGGTGTTATTAATGGTAATTGTATGGTGAATGAGATAAATATGGATCAAATGGATCAGATACAGCAGCAAATTGCTGTGCTCATCTTAGAACATCACCAACTGAAGGAAAGATTGAATCTAAGGCGCCTCCCTGCGGAGCGCGCGGTTGCTCGCCGTCGGAGTATCGGGTCCTCCCTGGGGCATGGGTGTGTGTATTGTCCTTAGGTTAGTTTACCTTAGTTTAAGGAGTCTGTAAGATACGGACTGATGACCACGCAGTTTGGTCCGATAGATTTACAAACTTTTGAATTTTGAAAGTTTGAATCAGGCAGTTGCAGTGGCAGCAGGGTCTTGTGGGAATGAGAAAATACTAACTAACCCTCCAGCAGCAAGTGTATCCAATTCATAAATCTTATCTCTTCAGTTAATCCTGTTGTAGACATTTTCTTGCTAATTTTATACAGTCTTCTCAGGAAATTCGTTCGAAAATGTGCACACGTTCATTCAAAACATTAGAGATGTGAGTCATATGTGTGCGTTGACAAGTGAGTTTCAGTTGAATATTACTCGACTTAAGTTGTCTGAAGATGACAGAAGCTATGTCGAGTCAGTAGATTCACTTAGAAATGCCTCTTCTGTCGAAACGGTTGCACGTAGGCTAGTGGAGCGTTTCGCAGATAAAAAAGTGTTAGTTTCTATCGGGATAAGTTGTCCACATCGAGGTAAAAACCAGCCGAGGACTTCGAATCATTTGCCGACAGAATCCGTGCTGTCTCTTGCAGAATATGTTCTAATAGAATGCCAGGAACACCACAATATCTTACTACGCGAGGCTGAAGCTCGTGCAGTTGATATATTTGTAAAGGGAAGTGATCCCAGAATAGGAAGGGAAATAAAGCTCACATCTCCAAACACGTTACAAGAAGCGTTAAAGCTAGCTCTATTAAGGGAGGAAGCGAACCAGCATTTATCTGGAATGAAACTTTCACTCTGCAGCGGAGTGTGCGCTGATAAGAAACTTCCTGGCAGATTAAAATTGTGTGCCGGAACCGGGACTCGAACCTGGAAACTTTGTCTTTAGCGGGCAAGCGCACTACGGACTGTGCTACCCCGACACGACTCACGATGCCGCCTCACAACCTTACTTCCTCCAGTACCTCGCCTCCTACTTTCCAAACTTCACAAAAGCTCTCCTGCGAACGGCAAAGGTCCCAAGTTCGAGTCCCGGTTCCGGCACACAATTTTAATCTGCCAGTTTTTATCTGTTGTAATCCGTGCAAATGTTGCGCGTTTTTGCGACAGGTGCTCGGTGTAGTCGATGTCAACGCTCCGAATATCGCGCACACGAATGACGATCGCCGTGTTGCGCCTATTGCCCAGGGATTGGTTATATGCAACAGGTGTGCCGTAGGCTACGGCACCAGCAAAATAGGAGTTTGGCTATTAGTAGAGGCGGCCGCCTAGGTACCTACAGAGGCAGAAAGTCGCAAAACGCATCGGGAGCTGGTGCAGCCACCGCCCTGAGTTCCCAGTGACGCAAATTAATCCGGTGAAGTACCATGTTTTGTGTCCCAGCCTCGTCGCCGCTTTTGTATCCCATCCTCGTTGCCACTTTTGTGTCCCATCCTCGTCGCCACTTTTGTATCCCATCCTCGTCGCCACTTTTGTGTCCCATCCTCGTCGCCACTTTTGTGTCCCAGCCTCGTCGCCGCTTTTGTGTCTCGTTTCCGTCGTAGGTGTCGGTGGCGGAGTAGAAAGACCGACACAGGAATAAAGGATGCACGCTTGTGCACGTAGGAGGTGACCAACCAGTGAAGACTTGGCTATCGGATAGACACTAGGCAGGCCTCTAGCTCAACTATGTATCAGCATTCTGCAGTACTGAGCTATGTAAAAGGTAAGTATTACTAAGTCTCTAAGAAATATATATCTCATTCTAATTTACTCTAATGTTTCTAGTTTCTGCTGTCCCACTGGCTGGTCACCTACCTGCACAAGCGTGCATCCTTTATTCCTGTGTCGGTCTTTCTACTCGGCCACCGACACCTACGACGGAAACGAGACACCAAAGCGGCGACGAGGTTGGGACACAAAACCATGGATTAGAAAAGGTGTGTAACGTGACGCTGATCGGATAATAAGACGCAACGAAAGTAAAATACTTTGGATACCAGAGCGCGGGAAGTTTATTATTCGAACCGTTTAACGACAGGTGTGATTTGCTGCAGCCACACTGTCGTCTGAGTGGGTTAGGAAATGAAATAATATGTCCCGTAAGCTCACGGAAAATTAACTTAAGAATTGGTAAACAACTCTTTTCGCTTACAGTAGAGGTACTGTCACGAGAAATTACAGATTTTTATTTTCTCCTGGGGAGTTATTTCCTGCCGCAGTGGAGTAGCCGAGCGGTCCAAAGCGTCTCGCTGCGGAGCGCGCGGTTGCTCGCCGTGGAGGTTCGAGTCCTCCCTGGGGCATGTGTGTGTGTGTGTTTGTCCTTAGGTTAGTTTACCTTGGTTGAAGTAGTTTGTAAGCTACGGACTGATGACGACGCAGTTTGGTCCGATAGATCTACAAACATTTGAACATTTTTAGTGATTTCCTGCGCTGTGTTCGTGGTGCAGTTGACTTTGGCTCGCATTGTGACGTTACAACGACGTGCAACACCGTTGGGAGCGCAAAGCGCGCTGGTTTGACAGTGTAGAGCGTCGATAGTTGCGACGAGTGAACGGGCAATCGGCCGGCGCGAGGATTGATTTGATGTGATTTGATTTTTCCAGGGAAGCCAAAACAGTCTTGGTCCAACCCGCCACTGCCCGTACCGAAACTAAGTTTATTGTGCGGTATCGCTCCCTGTATATCTAGTAAAGCCAACCAATGCCCTTGAACAGTGCAAGGAGTCCCTTTACCAGTTCTTTATTAGACACAATTTCTTCAGGTCTGGTTGTCCCAAATGTTCTGTGTCTTTTACTCTCCAATGCAATGCATTCGAAGATTAGATGTGATGTAGTTTCATCACCGTCATCACAGATCCTACATTTAGGGTCCTCTTCTGTTGTTCCCATTGTATGTAGGTGTTTTTTGAAATTCCCATGGCCTGTCAGCAATCCAACCATGAGTCTAATCTCTCTCCTGTTCAGGCCCAGGATTGCAGAGCTTCCAATATTCTACGTGCTGTCTTCTGAGCCAGTTACGTAGCTCCAATTTGATCATTGCCTTGGTGATTGTCAGGACAGGTTCCGGTCCAATAAATGGAGACTCTGCCCCCATCCTGGCTAATCTGTCGGCATGTTCGTTGCCACTGATCCCCGAGTGGCCAGGGACCGACAATAGGTTTACTCTATTGCTTTCCCCTAGCTCCACCAGAACCCTGTGACATTCTGCAACAATTTTAGACCTTCGGCGCAAGGAGGTAAGCCTCGCCCGGTATGGAGACCACGCTTGCGGGCCGCGTGTAAACGGAAAACCCGTCGGCGGATGTGACGTCAGGTCCAACTGTCATTTTTCAAAAATGTTCAAATGTTTGTATAACTTATGGGACTTAACTACGGGGTCATCAGTCCCTAAGCTTACAAACTACTTATGAACTAGCTAAGACGAAGGACGGCACAAATATCCATGCCCGAGGGGGGATTCGAAACCCCGACCGTAGTGACCGTGCAGACCGTGCCTGGAGCGCCTCAGTTCTCTCGGCCACCGCGGCCGGCCTGTCATTTTTCCCGCAGGAAAACGGTATTGTCTTTATTGTTAGATACTTTGCTGACTCTATTGAGAGTTACCGACTAGCACGTAGTAGCAAATCAAAGAGGAGAACACCACGATTTAGATGATGGGTTGGCGTCATTTATATTAATTTTATATCAAAAGTTATTTAGAAAACTAATATTTATTCGCTTGGAAAAAATCCACAGGCTAATGTAATTGAACTACAGTAACGAGCGAGGGTTCAAATTTAAAGATCTCAACAAGACGCAATGTTTGGTATAACCGTATTATTTGCAACATTTATATTGCGCATAATAAAGCATTTTTAAGGAGGAACAGAAGTGATTTCTTAATAGCAATTAATACAAGACAGATACACAAACAGTGATGCAGTGATAAGTTGCAGGTGAGGTAAATGCACATTATGACCTGTTTAGAATCTGTTATTTTTGGCCGGCCGCGGTGGCCGAGGGGCTCCGGGCGCCGTGGCTCAGCGCGCCCGGTCAGAGGGCTCAACGCCATCTGTAATAAAAAAGCCGAGCCAACAACACATCGAACAAGAACGAACAAACACGATCAGCGTCCGCAACTAAGAGAACTAACCATAGAACAAAAAAAAAAAGTGGCGGGGGGGCCTTGAGGCGCCCCAGTCACGGTCTGCACGGCCACTACGGTCGGGGGTTCGAATCCCCCCTCTGGCATGGATATTTGTGCCGTCCTTATTATTAGCTAGTAATTATAAAGTAATCGAATCAATGCAAAACTCAAATGTGTTTCTTAATTAATTATCAAACAGTAATATGGTCCAGTGTTGAAATCGAAAACCAGAGAACTGTAGCCGGCCGCGGTGGCCGAGGGGACTGAGGCGCTTCAGTCACGGTCTGCACGGCCACTACGGTCGGGGGTTCGAATCCCCCCTCTGGCATGGATATTTGTGCCGTCCTTATTATTAGCTAGTAATTATAAAGTAATCGAATCAATGCAAAACTCAAATGTGTTTCTTAATTAATTATCAAACAGTAATATGGTCCAGTGTTGAAATCGAAAACCAGAGAACTGTAGCCGGCCGCGGTGGCCGAGGGGACTGAGGCGCTTCAGTCACGGTCTGCACGGCCACTACGGTCGGGGGTTCGAATCCCCCCTCTGGCATGGATATTTGTGCCGTCCTTATTATTAGCTAGTAATTATAAAGTAATCGAATCAATGCAAAACTCAAATGTGTTTCTTAATTAATTATCAAACAGTAATATGGTCCAGTGTTGAAATCGAAAACCAGAGAACTGTAGCCGGCCGCGGTGGCCGAGGGGACTGAGGCGCTTCAGTCACGGTCTGCACGGCCACTACGGTCGGGGGTTCGAATCCCCCCTCTGGCATGGATATTTGTGCCGTCCTTATTATTAGCTAGTAATTACAAAGTAATCGAATCAATGCAAAACTCAAATGTGTTTCTTAATTAATTATCAAACAGTAATATGGTCCAGTGTTGAAATCGAAAACCAGAGAACTGTAGCCGGCCGCGGTGGCCGAGGGGACTGAGGCGCTTCAGTCACGGTCTGCACGGCCACTACGGTCGGGGGTTCGAATCCCCCCTCTGGCATGGATATTTGTGCCGTCCTTATTATTAGCTAGTAATTATACAGTAATCGAATGAATGCAAAACTCAAATGTGTTTCTTAATTAATTATCAAACAGTAATATGGTCCAGTGTTGAAATCGAAAACCAGAGAACTGTAGCCGGCCGCGGTGGCCGAGGGGACTGAGGCGCTTCAGTCACGGTCTGCACGGCCACTACGGTCGGGGGTTCGAATCCCCCCTCTGGCATGGATATTTGTGCCGTCCTTAGTTGTAAGTAGTTCATAAGTAGTTTGTAAGTTTAGGGACTGATGACCCCGTAGTTAAGTCCCATAGACTCTACAAACATTTGAACATTTTGAGAACTGTAATAACGTTATGCTTTGTCTTTACTTGTGTACTTTGGAATCAGTAACTTCATTATAAAATGGGCTCATAACCCGAAACGTAGATCGTGTAAAATAAAATAAATTTTGAGAAACAAGCCAAGAAGTGTGGTTCTGTTTATTTAAGTATACAAATTAGTGAAAAACATTTTGAGGTGGATTGATAAAACAACAATGAGCTAGAAAACCACTGAAACATCACTGAAGGTTTCTAATCCGCCCCACTGTGGCCGAGGGGACTGAGGCGCTCCAGTCAAGGTCTGCACGGCCACTACGGTCGGGGGTTCAAATCCCCCCCCCCCGAGCATGGATATTTGTGCCGTCCTTATTCTTAGTTAGTTCATAAGTAATTTGTAAGTTTAGGGATTGATGATCCCGTAGTTAAGTCCCATAAGCTATACAAACATTTGAACATTTTTATTATTTTTGTTTATTTTAATATGCTGTCTTTGTGTAAACTAAATTAATTTGTTTATCGACCGTAATTCGTTTAAATTCGTAAGCGCAGTAAGTCGGAACAGTGCGTTGGAAAGACGCCTCGAAAATGTATCTGAAGAACACTTTACCTAAGTGTTTACTTAAATATTCATGACCGAAAGACTTATTTGTCATGCTGAAGGTACTCATTTGTTTAAACGTAAGATTTTGCAGGTATTATTAGCGTTAGAAATTAAAATAAAGTATGTATCTGCATTAGAATCTTAGCACGCATCTAATGATGCCATCATATCAACATTTCAATCAGTATTTAAAAGGTTTTGTACACTACTGGGAGAGACACTGGACCTTGTTAGGGGGACGTATTACTGGAAACACCTAGGGATGGCGGTTATTGCTGAAACAACCGGTTTTCGGTTATACCGGTTCTCTTCATCTCCAGTTTAACCGCACTGTAAAAACTACTCGAGATAACCGGTTTTTTAAATAACCGGTTTTCGGTTTTTTATTGCTATTATTTCCAGTAGAGTTCGACCGAAGCTTATTTTGCGGCCGAAACAGAAACCGTAATCGAATTTTCGGTTCTTCCAGTTTCGGCCGAAACCGAAACTCACGAAATTTAGTTAAATTTTAGGTAAATTTACTAGTATTTCCATATTTTGCAAGATCCCCTCCCAATACTATGCCTTCTTGAGTGTGTGAGAGCCTAGTCAGGAGTCTGTAGAAGACGATATACGAAGCATACAGATTTACTGGCCTAGTATTTCCATCTGGCAGCTGCGAATATTGAGCCAGCCACTCCGTAAGTTGGACTTGTGAGCCAGCGCATACGAATATCTCGTTATATACACAATATATATATATATATATATATATATATATATATATATATGAGTTACAGACAGTAAATGAACTTCAATCACTGCTGCAGAAGTATATTGAAAATAAAGTCGCAGTTCCGACTAACAGTATGATTGTTATCAGTGGAAATTTACGCAAATTGAACTAGGAAAGCTGTGTATCACATGATCAAAGAATGTTCAGATGAGACTTAACTGCTTACGTCATCGGTCCCAAGACTTAATGTAACATAAACTAACTTACGCTAAGGACAACATACACACCCATGACCAAAGGAGAAGGGAGGACTCTAACCTCCGACTGGAGCAGCCGCGCAGTCCGTAACATGGAGCCTCAGACCGCACGGCTACCTCGCGAGGCGCCACATGATCAACGTTACCTAAATCCATATTGGTTATTAAAAAAGCCCCTCGCTTCCAAGGAATCGCATTAATAAAACTTGTTAGCATAACAGTATGATAATACATTAAAATTTATTATTCCAATCTTACATAACAGGTAGGCCTATATGAATCGAATTTACTTTCTCTTCCAAGAAACATAGGAATAGCCCTAAATATTACGGTCTACTAGTATAAACTTTTTGAAATTATTAAAAAAAAAACACATTTTGAACCACTGCTACAGGAAGTAGTCGTACCGGTTTTTTCCCCAGTTCTTGGCAATAACTAAAAAAAAAAAAAAAAAAAAAAAAAAAAAAAAAAAAAAAAAAAAAAAAAAAAAAAAAAAGTTACAACCGACACCAAATAAATACCGAAAAATACCGGTTATTGAAAACTAAAATACCGGTATGGGTTTTAACCGGTCGGTTTTTCCCATCCCTAGAGAGACCCCACATATAATACAAGGGGGTGTCGCGAGCAGCCCAGGATCAGTGTACGGCAGTTTAATCTTGATGGCAGACGTGTGTTGTGAGTGCAGTGGAATCGAGTGAGACGATAGATGATGAACATTGCCGCAAAATCCGCTGTGAAGGACTCTGAAATATTTCGGACGTATGTGGACTTTGATTTTTGAAACAGTTATGGAAACGCAGAAATTTTTCATCACATTCTGACTTGAGTTTTTTTTTTTTGGATAGAACAACGAACTTTAATTGCAATCATTTTAGGAACATTATCCAAATGATTAAACATTCATATAGCTATTTTGTTAGGAATATTGGGGGCTGAAGCTAATCATACCAGAGAGAGTCTAACGGATTTACTGCTTTTTGCCAGCATAATCATGCAGTGGGAATAAACAATTTTAGTAAAAACGCAAACCTCATGTTGTAATCAGTTATTTAGTAAGAAACTTCCTGGCAGATTAAAATTGTGTGCCGGAACCGGGACTCGAACCTGGGACCTTTGCCTTTCGCGGGCAAGTGCACTACCGACTAAGCTATCCCGACACGATTCACGATGCCGCCTGACAACTTTACTTCCGCCAGTACCTCGCCTCCTACTTTCCAAACTTCACAGAAGCTCTCCTGCAAACACGCAAGACTAGCACTCCTGGAAGAAAGGATATGGTGGAGACATGGCTTAGCCACAGCCTAAGTTATTTAGTAGATGTCGCCGTTGTTAAACGTTCCCTAACTTTAAAACTGAATGTTTACTGTTACAAATAAATGTATATTTGTATGGACAGCAAAGCACCAAAAGTAACAGAAATAAGTTATCCCTTAAGACAAAGTTAGTTTAAGGATCCGTACCGTTACAACATACTGTCCAAATAGGTGACCAAGAAATCCTATTTTGCTGCAACAGTACTGTACAGGCATCTGAGAAGGACAGGAAAGGATCCATCCTACCAATCTTACAAGACTGAGGCACTTCAGTGCTAAAGGCAACTAACTGTAAAACTATACACAGTGGAATGGGAAGAATTCTCTGATTGAGAGTCAAAACTAAATTCCCAACTAACTAATTGTGGTTGACCTGATCCTCAAAAATGAGTAGCTTGATGATTTACAAGTACATATGAAAATAAGTATATGTCAACCCATTGAAATGAATGTAGAAATATTTTTGCCAGTTATTGTTGATAATTTCGGCAGAGCAGATGCTAAAATACCGAGTATACAAGAGTTGCCTGCAAATGAAATTGCGGAATGGGAAGACGAAAGGGAAACGAAGTAACAAGAAGAAATTAAGATGTAGAAATATATATGTCAATAATGTAAACTCCACAAACCAATTAAAACAGAAATTACAAGAAAAGTTGATGCATTTGCCTGTGAAGGACAGGAATTTGTTGTTTTCAGTACTTGAGGAAATTAGTGCAGTTTTTGAAGAACATAGACACTTACCTGCTACAAATTTGACGCAACATAAGATTCCCACCAGAGATGCTAGGCTGATCTGTCATAAACCATATAGAATTCCACATTATTAGAAACCTTTGGTTGAGAAGACCATCAAGGAACATCTGGAAGTGGGGATAATACAACCCTCATGCAGTCCATACTGTAGCCCCATCATCATCGTGCCAAAACGGACACAGAATGAAGAAAACGCTTATCGAATATATGTAGACAAGCGTGTAACGACTCCAGACTCACACCCCCTTCCGAGAATATGTGAAACGTTGGACCATTTAGCTATTTGCCAATATTTCACAACATTAGACATGTGCTCTGGTTATCATCAAATTCCTCTTGCACCAGCAAATTGTGCAAAGACAGCATTTGTAGTGCCATCAGGACACTATGAGTATCTGAGGATGCCCTTTGCTTTATGGAATGCACCAGCACCATTCCAAAGGTTTGCAGATTGATTACTGAAGGTATTAAAACCTTCCATATGTCTAATTACTTTACAGTAAAAGATTTCCGTTTCCCTCACTATTTGAAAGAATTGGAGTCATTCCTTGGTTTGGGCAATTATTATCGTCAGTTTGTGCCTGAGTATGCCACTATTGCCCAACTTCTCACCAAACTGTTAAATATTGGAGTAAAATTTACATGGAAGCCTGGGTGTGAAACAGCAAAGCTCAAATTAAAAGAAATTCTAACACAATCGCTTGTTTTGGTTTACCCTGATTTTCCGAAGCCATTCATTCTGTCCTATGATGCCAGCGATTTTGCAACTGGATGTGTACTTAGCCAAGTACATGGGGAATTCGAACGCCCAATCGGGTATGCATCCAGGCAAATAATTCAAGCCGAGCTCAACTACAGCACAACAGAAAATAAGTTCAGCAGAAGTATTTGCAAAGACCTAACTGTGTTCAGAAAGGGTTGACGAAAAAAATAGGTGGAGGCGTGTTTGTCGCTGTCCAAACTAGTCATTCGTGTAGCGAAGTTGAAATTGATAGTTCATGTGAGCTATTATGGGTAGAGGTTGTACCTGAAAATCGTAAGAAGTTAATAATTGGTTCCTTTTACCGGCCTCCCGACTCTAACGATACAATATCAGAAAGTTTCAAAGAAAACCTGAGTCTAATTAAATGAACGTACGCGACTCACACGATAATAATAGGCTGTGATTTTAATTTACCCTCAATCTGTTGACGAAATTATATTTTCAAATCAGGAGGTACGCATAAAACGTGCGAAATTGTACTCAACTCATTCTCTGAGAATTACTTCGAACAATTAGTTCATAAGCCAACTAGAATTTTAAATGGATGTCAAAACACACTTGATCTCTTAGCAACAAATAATCCTGAGCTCATAACGAGCATCAAAACGGATATAGGTATTAGTGAACACAGAGCTGTCGTAGCGAGATTGAATATTGGAAGTCCCAAAGTTACAAAAAACACAAGAAAAGTTTATTTGTTAAGGAGAGCAGATAGAAATAAAATACATTGCTTCTTGAAAGACAGCTTCTACCCGTTTCTCACACTAAACATAAGTGTAGACCAGAAGTGGCTCAAATTCAAAGAGGTGGTATCGACAGCAATTGACTTTTTTATACCAAATAAATTAATAAAAGAAGGAGGTGATCCCCCTTGGTACACAAAACAGATCAGGACACTGATTCAAAAGCAACGGAAAAGACATGGGAAATTTAAACGAACACAAAATCCCCAAGATTGGCGGTCCTACACAGAAGCTCGAAATTTAGCGAGGACTTCAATGCTCTTTTTAGAAATTTGACTGAAAACCCAAAGAGATTTTGGTCATATGTTAAATATACTAGGGGCAAATCACAAACAATACCCTCACTACGTGATAGTAATGGCGATCCTGCCGATGATAGCGCTAGTAAAGTAGTGTTACTAAACACAGCTTTTAGAAACTCATTCACCAAAGAAGACGAAACCAACATTCCAGATTTCGAATTAAAAACAGAGGCCACAATGAGTAACATAGAAGCAGATATCATCGGAGTAGTGATGCAGCTAAAATCACTTAATAAGAACAAGTCTTCTGGTCCAGACTGTATACCCATTAGATTTCTTTCTGATTATGCTGAAGTGATAGCTCCTTACTTAACAGCCATATACAACCGCTCTCTCAAAGGATATGTAACAAAAGATTGGAAAGTTGCATAGGCCACACCTATATTCAAGAAAGGCAGTAGGAGTAACCCACTAAACTACAGGCCTATTTCAATGATATCAATTTGCAGCATGGTTTTGGCACATATCCTGTATTCAAATATTATGAATTATTTCGAACAGAATGATCTATTGTCCCAAGGTCAACATGGATTTAGAAAATATTGGCCATGCGAAACACAACTAACTCTTTACTCACACGAAGTGATGAGAGCTATCGACAAGGGTTCGCAAATAGATTCTGTATTTCTTGATTTCCAGAAGGCTTTTGACACCGTATCTAGCAAACTGCTTTTAATCAAATTGCGTGATTATGGTACATCGCCCCAAATTTGCGACTGGATATGGGATTTCCTGTCAGAGAGGACACAGTTTGTAGAAATCGATGTTAAAGCATCCACTAAAACAGTTGTGATATTGGATAGTGTTATTGGTCCTATGCTGTTCCTTATTTACGTAAACGATTTGGGAGAAAATCTGAGCAGCTCTCTTTGGTTGTTTGCAGATGAAGCCATCATTTACCGTCTAGTAAAATCATCTGGAGATCAAAACCAACTGCAGAACGACCTGAATAAGATATCAGTGTGGTGTAAAAATTGGCAATTGACTCTATATAATGAGAAGGGTGAAGTCTTCCACATGCGTACGAAAAGAAATCCGTTAAACTTTGTTTACAAGATAAATCAATCAAAATGAAGGCCGTAAACTCCACAAAATACCTAGGAATTACTATTACTTCAGTCTTAAATTGAAACGAACACGTAGATAATGTTTTGGGAAAGGCGAAACAGAGACTGCGTTTTTTTGGCAGAACCCTTAAAAGATGCAGCAGAACTACTAACGAAACTGCATACACTACACTTGTCCATTCTGTTTTGGAGTATGCTGCCCAGTATGGGACCCTTATCAGGTGGGTTTAACGGAGGACATCGAAAGAGTCCAAAGAAGGGCAGCTCGTTTTGTATTGTCACGATACAGAGGAGACAGCATTACGGAAATGATACAGGACGAAACTCCAATCGCCAAGATTCTCCTCCGAATGCAAAAATATATTGTTGACTCCACTTACATAGGTAGAAAGGAACATCAGAATAAAATACGAGACATCAGAGCTTGAACGGAGAGATTCGGGTGTTCTTTCTTGCCGTGCGCTATTGGAGAATGGAATGGGAGATAAATAGTGTAAAGGTGGTTCGATGAACCTTCTGCCAGGCACTGAAGTGTGATTTGCAGAGCATCCCATGTAGATGTAGAGCTGTTAGCTCTAGTGTACGGAGTAAACTATTTTATGTGTTACTTATTTGGGAGAAAATTTACTGTCGTGACTGATCATACTGCCTTAATGTGGTTATTGAGCCTCAAGGACCCCAGTAGTACACTGAATATGTGGGCCGTTAAGTTAGCGAGTATGATTATTCAGTAATGCACAGTCCAGGAAAGCTCCATCAGAATGCAAATGCATTAAGTCGCAAAGTGCAGCATGTGCAGGCTAATGATGTTCTGATTGATGAATTAGAAAAAGCTCAGTAAGATGACTTAAGAATGAAAAGGATCTGCAGCATCCCCAGAATTCTTGGTTGCTGACCAAATCCTCTATCGTACGACACCCTGAGGGAATTGATTGGTTGTTCCAAAATAGCTTAGAGAAAGGATTTTACAGCAAACATATGATAGTACACAAGCATGCACGACTAGCTTCACAGTTCTGGTGGCCCATCCGTAACAAGGATTTTGAGAGTTATGTACAGTGTTACTTACCATGTGCACAAAGGTACAATAGTAAAGCCAAAAATACCCTTTCACACTCTCTCTGAGGTTACGAAACTGGTCAGCTTGGTCGCCCTCGACATCATTTGCGCGCTTGCAATTTCATCTCAAAATCTGTCAATTATAGGCCATTTCTCCCGTTACCTGATGATGATGCGTCTAGCAGATTCGACTGCGGAGACAGTTGCTATAGCTTTTGTGACACATCTTGTTTTGCCACGTGGCAGCTCTGAGGCGATAATCACAGACCGTACAGGCCGGAGACATCATCCGAATTACCGTAAATAGAGGTAAAGAAAAATATTTGCCTTACAAAAACTTTTTTTTAATGTTTGTTAAGCTTATGGGAGTTAAACTTACAAACTACTTATCAACTACCTTATTCTAACGACGACACAAATATCTATGCCCGAGGAGGGATTCGAACCCCCGACCGTAGTGGCCGTGCAGACCATGACTGAAGCGCCTCAGTCCCCTCGGCCATCGCGGCCGGCCAAAAAAGTTTACGGATTGGACAGTGTGCTGAAAGGTGCATATAAGATCAACATTAACAAGAGCAAAACTAGGGTAATGGAGTGCAGTGTAAGAAAATCAGGTGATGCTGAAGGAATTAGATTGGGTAACGAAGCAATAAAGGAGGTATATGAGTTTTGTTACTTGGGCAGTAAAATAACAAATGATGGTCGCAGTACAGAGGATATAAAATGCAGAATGGCAATGGGTAGAAAAGCGTTCTTGAAAAAGAGAAATTTGTTAACATCGAATATTGATTTAAGCCTAAGGAAGTCCTTTCTGAAGGCATTTGTATGGAGTGCTGCTTTGTATGGGAATGGGACATGGACGATAAATAGTGCGGACAGGAAGAGGATTGAGGCTTTTGAAATATGGTGCTACAGAAGAATGCTGAAGATTAGGTAGGTGGATCGCGTAACTAATGAGGAGGTACTGAAAAGAATTGGGGAGAAAAGAAATTTCTGGCAAAACTTGACTAAAAGAAGGGGTAGATTGATAGGACACATTCTTAGACATCAAAGAATTGTGAATTTAGCATTGGAGGGAAGTGTGTGGGGTAAAAACCGCAGAGGAAGACCAAGAGATGGATACAGTAAGCAGATTCAGACAGATGTAGGTTGCCGTACTTATTTGGAGATGAAGAAGCTTGCTCAGGATAGGGTATTGTGGAGAGCTGCATCAAACCAGTCTCCGGACTGAAGACCACAACAACACAAAAATGTTATAAGGTTCATATGAAAATTCTGCACAAGTGGCTCAGGTCCCTATCAAGTTTATACAGCAGGAGACAAACAGAGCAGTATGCAATACAAGTAAGGAAAATATGTGAACAACTACAGACACGAAAGAAGGTGTCAGTCATATCACAAGGAGGGTAAGAAGATCAAGGCCTACAGTCCCGTACACATCGAGAGACAGTTGACCATATCACATTAACTTGGTTACAATATAGTAACCATCAACATAAGAGTAAAAATGAGTATTCCTCTCTCATCTACTTATCAGTCCTGTAGAGATTCCAAAGATGGAGTTGGACCAACAACCAGTTGTCAAAGAGATGAACGAATTATGACTTTAGCCACACTCTATACTAAAACTGAGTGGGCAGAACCATTAACATACATCATGCGGATCAAGATTCAGAAGCATCTACTTGTTTGAGTCTTTGAAAATTATCGTATGAAGAGAAAATGTTTCATGTCTCTCTTACTTCAATTTTGTACTTATATACAAATACTAATTCCATGACACATGTTCTTTATAGATTTAAATACATATCACAAATCAGAAATTCTTAATCATCTAAGAAGTCACATCCATATTAGATTGTAGGATTGTTTTTTTCCAGAGCCCATTGACACTGTTAATAAACGTTGTTATTCCAAATGTATTACTAAACCAGTCAGTCGAATTACATCATCATTAGCTCAAAAAATAACTCAATAATCGTGACAGGCTTGTACAACTTATCTCAAAGTCCCTCATTAACAATTTTATTTTCATTTTAATCAAAAATTAAATGTTCTGGCCTCTGTATAAAATTATATGATAAACAATGCAGTCTCAAATTAGGCACAACATTGTTTTCTATAGAGATACGAAACACAGATCTTGCATATAACTTCAAGTATATTGTGAATCTAAAGATCTAACACATGCAAAGACAATCACTGTGTGTGTTTTTCATTGAGTTTGGAGGATACAAACTCACGTTTGGAGCAGACACTGCTATCACAGCTGTAATAAAGGTGCATAGTAATCATTAAACAAGTCACTCAATTTACATTCAATAAGTAAACCCTCATAACTACTCTCATAAGTAAAGCAGTCAACAATCCGAAGATTGGTTTGAACACCACAGTGCTTTACTAGGCATGGTCCAGTTTGGAGGTGGTATGCCGTAGCCTTCCTCCGACCTTCGAACTGACTTACCCAGCCTATATAATATTGATTATGACCACGACAATGACCACTGATTAAATGAAACTAAAATATAAATTCACTGACTTTACTGTGGGTTCTTGACAGAATAATTTTGTTTATTTTGAATGAAAGAACGACAAAATGTGTAATATTCTGCAAATTTATTGTTTTTACAAGGTGGTGTTCGGCTGTTACGCCATCATCAGGTAAACACCAGAGATATAGCAATACAGATTCTAAGTTTTATCTTCAAACATCTGGTCTTGCTGCATAGAGAAAACATGTACATTAATTTTCAAAGGAGACTAGTGGGATCATTAACACTGACAAAATATGACAAGATATAAAAGTCAAACATTGTCCTAAGAAAATAAATTGAACACTAGAAATAGGTTGAACAAATAAGTTTATGTTTGACAGCTGAAACATGTTGAATATAGAAGGGCGAGAATAAACTGAGTCAACCTTCTGTGAATATATGTGTTAAATTTTGTTTAATGGTTAAATTATAGTTACTGGCTTAAATGTCCGATATTACTACGAAAATAATAAATTACAATTTATATCTGGCAAGTAACTAAACTTCTGTGATCACACAATGTAATTTAGCCATGGATCTGTAGTAGGGGCATTAGGCAAGTGAGTAGGAGCGGGTAGAATTTACTTTCTTGGGTTTCCAATTTCTGTGGGATTCTTTTACAATCTGGAACATATTGCCCTTCCTAATCAACCAATGTAAAATTTGCCGCAGTTGCAAGTAATTTTGTAAATTCCACTATTTTCCAACGCTGGAATGTCATCTTTACTGCGATGCAAGTGACTTGTGGTACTGTGTACATAAAAGTATGTTCTGAAATTTCTGAATTTCAGTTTTCTGGTCTCATGCAAAGATACTTGTTCAAAATTTTGGATTGTGCACCATTTAGTAGGATCTTAGGGTGTTGAGGTGTTAAAAACAGGGTAAAAAAGATACCTAACATATTTTTTTCTGTTTCTTGTGCATTAATGAGCCTATACGGGTAGGAGGGTCGTCATTGTTGGTTGCCATTTGTTTGATAGTATTAAATTCAATTTGGAACTTTTCTTTACTCATGGGGAGTGATAATAAGTCATGGATAACAGAGTCAAATGCTCTATGTTTGTGTCAAACTGCATGTTGTGAACTGGTAGGTGTGATAATGATTGCTGACATCTACTGATGAGTCTAATTTGTTTATTGAGTTTCCCCCAAGCTCCATTGTGAACTTCATACATTTGTGAGCAAAATTTAACAGTTTAAGAACGGTTCAAGCCGTCTGGTACTACCTGTCGATAAACACAGCACATCACCTACATACCTAAAGCAGTAGCCAATGATGGGAAAGAGTAGGTTGCTTTCCAAGAATTGTTTCTCAAAATTGTTCACGAATTTTATAATTAGGATTAAACTAAGGGGGGAGCCCATAGCTACACCATCCAGTTGCCTAGGGAAGAAGAAAGACCCAATTCAAATTTATAGTGATAAAGTGAAAACTGTAATTAAACAATGTAAAAGTTCATTTCTTGATTTTGACCCCTAATTCCTCGCCAACATCAATTAAATAGCTCCCGGACTATTTGGGCTTCCTAAACTTCATAAACAAAAATTTCCACTTCGCCCTGTAGTGTCTTCCATTTCTGGCCCATGTTACAAATTAGCTAAAGAATCAAATGACCTAATCGAAAGTAAAACTTTAAACCATCGCCTGGTATTATCAACTCAGTAAATTTGGAGAACAATTTGAGACTTTTTTGTCCACTCTAGTGCCAAGTAAACTTCTTTATATCTCAGCAACTTTTTCACCAATATACCTGTAGATGAGTGCCTACAAATTCTAACAGACTTGCTGGATAAATCAGTAGTTAACCCAGTTTAAAGTTAGCCACACAGACTTGCCTCTCAGAAAACAGTTTCCATTTAACTGGCAAAATATACAGTTGGATGGTCTAACTATAGATTACCTCCTTAGTTTAATCCTAGTAATAAAATTTATGAACAATTTTGAGAAGCAGTTCTTGGAAAGCAACCCACTATCTTCCAACGTTGGCTACTGCTTTATGTATGTAGGTGATGTGCTGTGGTTATCGACAGGTAGTACCAGTCAGCTTCAAACATTCTTAAACTGTTAAATTCTGCTCTCAAATGTATCAAGTTCGCAACGGAGTTTGGGGGAAACTCAATAAACAATTTAGACCTAACAATAGCTATCAGGAATCATTATCACACCTACGTGTTCACAATATGCAGTCAGTCACAAACATGCAGCATTTTTCTCTAGATCCATCGCTTATTATCAGTCCCCATATTTAAAGAAAACTTCCAAACTGAATTAAATACTATCGGACAAATGGCAACCAACAATGGCTACTCTCCCACCCTCATAGGCTCCATAATGCACAAGACACAGAAAAAATACGACAGGTATCTTCTTTACCCTGTTTTAACTTCTCAGAACTTGAAGACCCTACTAAATGGTGCACAATCCCATATCTGGTCAAGTATCACTGCATGAGACCAGAAAACTTAAATCATAAAAATTTGAGAGCATACTCTTATGTACACAATACTACTGATCACTTTCTTCGCAAAGTTAAAGACAACATTCCAGCGTTGGAAAAGAGTGGAATATAGAGAATTATTTGCAACTGTGGCAAATTTTACATTGGCAGTCAGACATGGCAATATGTACTACACTGGAAAAGAACCACATACAAGTTGAAAACTTGGGAGAGAAAATTCATCATTGGAAGACCACCTGCTAAAGCAAGGCCACAGTTACAAGGTAACACATGAAGTCCTGCACCATATACAGAAAGGGAGATACTGGAAATTAATAAACATACGTCAGCTTCCCCCAACCTTATCCAGACACAATTTCCATTCTCACCACTTCTGTCAATAGAATTGTAATGGCCATGTAAGCTCATCTCCCTACTACAGATAAATAGCCTAATTCTTTCGCACTATCACAGAACTTTAGCTTCTTGTCACATATCAATTCTAATTAATGATTTTGTAAATCATATTGGACATTTAATCCAGTAACTATAATTTAACCATTAAAAACTTTAACTTATATATTCACAGAAGTTCCACTCAGTTTATTCACTCCCTTCTGTGTTCAAAATATTTCACCTTTTAAACACAAAATAATTTGTTCAGCCAATTCCTATTGTTTAATAAATTCTCTTAGGAAATATTTTGTACTTTATATCCTGCCATATTTGTAAACGTTAAGTGTCACATTAGTCTTCTTTGCAAATTAATGTACACATATTACCTGTCCTACACTTTAGCCGCAGAATAACACCGGAAATCCGATATACTTTGGATTGTGTATGGTATATGTAATATTCTGGAATACAGTGTTTACATGCGTCTAGAGCCTCCGAAATGTGAACTGAATAGTGAATACTGATGCATGGTTGAGGGTACTAGTAGAAATAACCAGGGGCAGATCCAGTACGGCATGTTGGGCGGGTGGAGGGGGGATGAAAGAATTCTCATCAGTTAATCTCTGACTTATTACCCCACTTCCAATCAAACAAAAGTCTCACAGTTTTAATGTTTCGCATTAAAAAAAAGGAAGGAAAAAAAAGGTTCTGAGGAAGGGGGGAGATTAGATTAGATTAATACTTGTTCCATAGATCATGAATACGACACTTCGTAATGATGTGGAACGTGTCAGTTAAATGAAGTGTGTCTATACATAATATTACATGACACTCAGTATTTGAATTATATATATATATATATATATATATATATATATATTATATTTTAAGTTTTTCCTAAAGTTCTAACTTTTATCTAGAAATTCATCTAATGTGTAGAAGGAATTGCCATTCAGAAATTCTCTTAATTTATTTTTAAATGCTAGTTGGCTATCTGTCAGAATTTTGATACTACTAGGTAAGTGACCAAAGACTTTTGTGGCAGAATAATTAACCCCTTTCTGTGACAGAGCTAAATTTAACCTAGAATAGTGTATGTCACCCTTTCTCCTAGTGTTGTAGCTATGCACACTGCTGTTACATTTGAATTCAGTTGGATTGTTAATAACAAATTTCATAAGTGAATATATATATTGTGAAGCTACTGTAAAGATTCCTAGATCCTTAAACAAATGTCTGCAGGATGATCTTGGCTGGGCTCCAGCAATTATTCTGATGACCCGCTTTTGGGCAATGAATACTTTCTTACTAAATGATGAATTGCCCCAGAATATGATGCCTTAAGAAAGCATAGAATGGAAATAGGCATAGTATGCTAGTTTACTGAGTTGTGCATCACCAAAGTTTGCAATCACCCTAATGGCATAAGTAGCTGAGCTCAAACGTTTCAGCAGATCTTCAATGTGTTTCTTCTAATTCAACCCCTCATCAATGCATAAACCTAAAAATTTTGAATATTCTACGTTAGCTATAGATTTCTGGTTCAAGTCAATATTAATTAGTGGTGTGATGCCATTTATTGTGTTAAACTGAATATACTGTGTTTTTTCAAAATTTAAAGAGAGTCCATTTACAGAGAACCACCTAATAATTCTCTGAAATAGTTCATTGACGATTTCATCAGTTAATTCCTGTGATTCGGGTGTGATAGCGATACTTGTATCATCAGCAAAGAGAACTAGCTTGGCATCTTTATGAATATAGAAAGGCAAATCATTAATATATATTAAGAACAGAAAAGGTCCCAGTACCGAACCCTGTGGCACCCCATGCTTGATAGTTCCCCAGTTTGAGGACTCGGTTGTTTTTTGCGTATTATGTGAATTACTTATATCAACTTTCTGAACTCTTCCAGTTAGGTATGATTTAAACCATTTGTGCACTTTCCCACTCATACCACAGTACTTAAGCTTATCTAGAAGAATTCCATGGTTAACACAATCAAAGGCCTTTGATAGATCACAAAAAATCCCAACTGGTGATTTACGGTTATCAAGAGCATTTAATATTTCATTAGTGAAAATGTGTATTGCATTTTCTGTTGAAAAACCTTTCTGGAAACCAAACTGACATTTTGTTAGAACTTTATTTTTATTAATATATGAAGTTACTCTGGAATACATTACTTTTTCAAGAATTTTTGATAGAGCAGTCAGAAGTGAGATTGGGCGGTAGTTGTTGACATAAAATGTATCACCTTTTTTATGAAGTGGTTTGACAATAGCATATTTCAGTCTATCAGGGAAAATACCCTGCTCCAGTGAGCTATTACAAATGTGGCTAAGAATCCTACATATTTCTTGGGGACAAGCTTTTAATACCCTGCTGGATATGCCATCAATGCCATGAGAGCTATTACTCTTGAGAGAGTTAATTAATTTCTTAATTTCAGTTGGAGACGTGGGTGGGATTTCCATTGTATCACACTGTCTAGGTATGCCCTGTTCCATTAACTGCCTAGCTTCTTCTAATGAACATTTGGATCCTATATTCTCCACAACATTTAAAAAATAATTATTAAAAGTGTTTTCAACTTCTGACTTTTTGTTTGTAATTTTTTCATTCACTTTGATGGTAATGCTGTCTTCCTGTGTTCTTGGTTGCCCTGTCTCCCTTGTTATAATATTCCAGATTGTTTTAATTTTATTATTTGATGTACTAATCTCAGACATGATGCACATGCTTTTGGATTTTTTAATAACTTTCCTTAATACAGAACAGTAGTTTTTATAATAGTTGAGTATTTCTGGGTGACTACTCTCTCTTGCTGTCAGATACAGTTCCCTTTTCCGGTTACAAGATATTTTTATACCTTTGGTGAGCCATGGTTTTTTTGCTTGGTTCCTTACAATTAAATTTGACTAATTTCTTGGGGAAACAGTTATCAAATACCCTTACAAAAGTATAATGAAATAAATTGTATTTTAAATTAGCATCAGGTTCCTTGTAGACTTCATCCCAATCTAACTGCTGAAGACTTTCCGTGAAATATCTAATTGTCGATTCATTAATTGTACGAACAACTTTGGAGGACTGATTCAAATTACAGAAAGGAGCTATATCATATAATGTAACTAGCTGTGCACCATTATCAGAAAGACCATTCTCAACAGGAGATGCACTAATGTTGTTAAACCTATCTTGGTCTACAAAAAAATTGTCTATCAGTGTGCTGCTGTTCTTTACTACGCGAGTAGGAAAATCAATAACAGATGTCAAATTGAAAGAACCGAGTAAGACTTCCAGGTCATTCTTCTTATTACACTCTTGCAGTGAATCAACATTGAAATCCCCACAGATAATAATTTGTTTCCCCCTATCTGACAGATAGCACAACAAGGCATCCAAGTATTCCAGGAATAAATGAAAGTTTCCTGAGGGGGGCCTATACACTGCGGCAATTATAAAAGAACCGCCCTTCAGTTTAAGCTCACAGGCACATGCTTCTATTGCTCTATACAAAAGTTTTTTGTTTCTAAATTACCCTTAGCCCTTTCCCGCCCTTGGATCCGCCAATGGAAATAACTGACAGTTATTATAGGTAGTACGTAGTGCATAATAAAAATAACGGACAGTTATCATTACTTTTACTCAGTACTAATTACGATATTAGGGAAATCTATCAGTAGACCTATAGTGTATCAGATGTAATTAAAACAGCAGGCAGTGTGTAGGCTAGTACCAAGAAATTCGTCTGAATCGTGCCACAAACATAGAAAACCAACTATCGCGTCTATTTTTGCTAATATCCGAAGGCTTTTCGGTGTGGAATTTAATATAACTGGTTATCTGTCGTTATCAGAAATGTAGACTTAATCTCGAAGCTGCAATAAAAAGTGTTTGAAATAAATGTATTATTAAATCTGTACTTAAATAACATGTAAATTTGATATTCTAGTTAAAATTGTAAACTTAACAGTGATCTGATTAAGTGTGGATTCTTGATATACAACATAAAAGAAGTCATTACAGTTTCATTTATATTCATCTACAAGATATACTCTTTAAGGAAACAGAAAGTAGAGTTGGTAACAAAGTTCTACATGTAATCTGAAAAATTACTTGATTTCTGCAAAATTGTCTTCAGTTACATCATCTTTATTTTGAGGTGAAAGAGTAACTACGTTTCTTCAGGCCACAAGTGTGTTGTTTTTTGTCGCGTTCAGCATTGCTTAATGCAGAACGCTAGTGAATAAATAGTAGACGTGTCTGCTTTACACGAGCGGAAGTTTTAAATGTCTCAAACGTCATTACTATGCATTTTTACGGTCAACTGAAACACGCATTGTCACCTGTCCACTCTGACCCTGACAACAGCGTATTGTCTACTCGATGATTTACTTTGTTACGTATGTGACATTGCCGGCCGCGGTGGCCGAGGGGACTGAGGCGCTCCAGTTACGGTCTGCACGACGGCCACTACGGTCGGGGGTTCGAATCCCCCCTAGGGCATGGATATTTGTGCCGTCCTTAGTATAAGGTATTTGATAAGTAGTTTGTAAGTTTAGGGACTGATGACCCCGTAGTTAAGTCCCATAAGCTTAACAAAAATTTGAACATTTGAATTATACGACATTACTTTTTGCAATAAAAGCTGATCAATTTCTATTCACCCATCCACCAACCTGAACCCTAAGTTTTAATTTAAAAAAAAAGACTAATCAGATTTGTGGTTGATTCCGCCTTTGCAAGACACTTTTTGTTTCATTTAAATACCCAAACTAGTTTCGGCACTTATTGTGCCATCTTCCGTGCGTTTCGGTTATTTATTTTCTATAATAACACGTTACATATTTTGGTTATAAAATCGTTTGCACAAGTTGTTTGCTTTGACAATTTTGTAAGATGTTTTAGGCCTAATTTATTCAAGGTACTTACAGTGTGTCATTCGCAGGATTTGCATATGCATTAATTGTGGAATGACGAATTTTGACAACCTCTCATCTGCAACAACAAGACGTTTTTGTTTACGAAAACTGACTGATTTATTGTAGGCCTACATTAGCCTGGAAGTTATATTGAAATTATTTCTGTGTGGCTGTTTTGGCTTACTTACATTTGAGCTGTGGTGTTGCTGATTGTTTGTGGCGTGTTCTTATGTTTTATGGTCTTCAGTGCGATTTTTGCTGTGAAACAGCACTGTTTACATCGCCATTTTTCTTGTTGTGGTGGCTGTATGGCGTTGCATTTGTTTGTGTGGCGAGTCTATGATGTGGAGCGCGATTTTTGACTAGTTTAGATACTGACATTAGGTTCGTTCGAGTGGCCCAAACGCTGATAGCGTCTGATAGTTTCTGACGATTTGGAAGGCCTCCATTGCGCATGCGCGCTTTTTGACAGTTTCCAACTCCGAAGCTAACTCGAACGCTTATTTCACCTGTTTCGCAGTTTGGCCACCTGTAGCGCTAGTTGGCGTCTTTGCTATCTTCGACCAACGTGTTTGTCTTATTCACCGTACCCACTAACCATCTGTAAACCATGAAGATACTTTCTTAAATTCTTCATACTGCACCTTACATTATATATCATTTGAATGTGAAACAGTAAGCCACAGTATTTCTCACTATTATTTCCCCCATTTATAAATAATGTAGCAAATTCAACCTGACAAAAACGCGTACAAAAAGGGGGTAAATTAGTATAGTGGTGTGTGAAAGGAATTTTCGGTAACATACAGCTTCATATGTATTTTGTCCCATTATTATGAGTTACAATAAAATTTAAAAATGAAACATACAAATTAATATACAAAAATTTGCAGGTGTTGTGCAATAATTATCTTCGTACCTGATTTCCCCAAAAGTTACACATTGGCACGGCCACATTGGCACTAATAGATTTCCATAATAAACAATCACAAGGAGAAACAGATGGAACACTAATTGTGAGACGCTATAGTGGCACATATAAAGCTAGATGTCGGTTATAAAAATCTATCAGTGCTAATGCCTGTTGTGATGGAAATACTGCCTGACACATTATTCTTATGTGTCAATCACTTCATTTGCAGATAGCACAGAAAATCTCAGTAGGTCTATTTTGACTTCATTTTCAGGCGAATATATCACAATCCAAACTGTAAAAACATATGCATTCATCTTTAAATTCGTATGTTGTGAAAATTTCCACACCTTTCATTTATAGTATCTATGGATGTACGGTAATAAAAAGGGGATGTACTGTATTAGAAGGCCACATCTGTTGAAAGAATGCCTGGCTAATATACAAAACTCAGCCTCAATCAAGAGAAAATGGAAGACTTGGAACACAAACCTCTTCGTCAATGTGCAGGCTTGTCTTTTGGAGGAGGCTTGTTAAACGCTTTGGAGTCAGTCAGAAAAAAGTTTGACGAAAATCTGCTTACTTAAATAAACGATCTCAAACTATCAGCTCCGCCACTCGAACACCTGATTTATCAGTCAGATATCGTCAGAAAGTGTCAAAAGTGCCACTCGAGCGCCTCAAAACGTTTCAGATCGTCAGCAGAGCCACTCGAACGAGCCTATTGTTTTGTGTGTGTTTTTGTTGTGTGTGTGTGTGTGTGTGTGTGTGTGTGTGTGTGTGTGTGTGTGTGTGTTAAACAGAGAGAGAGAGAGAAAGAGAGAGAGAGAGAGAGAGAGAGAGAGAGAGAGAGAAAAAATACTGTATGCCTGTGTGTGTGTGTGTGTGTGTGTGTGTGTGTGTGTGGTGGGGTTTCAGCTGTGATGTGGTGGTGGGATTTAATTGTAAACTTTCTTTTATGGTCTCAAGAGGTGTTTTGTTGCATAGTGATGTGTACTCAATTAGTACTTTCTTACATTGGGCTATTGCTTTTTGGATGTGATAATTTTCTTCTATTGTTAATTTTTGGAATAAACTGTTGCTGGTTTTGAAGATTTGTAGGTCTCTTTCTATGTTTGTTGGACTGTGATTCTGTTTTATTAAACGTTCAGCGAATGGTGAGTGACAGCTGCTACCTTTTAGTGCTCTGAGGTGTTCAGTGTATCTTGGTTGGAATTTTCTGCATGTCTGACCCACATACACAAATTGACAGTTATTGCAAGTAAGCTGATAGATTCCTGATTGGCTGTACTTGTCAGTGTTGTTGGAAGGTTTCCCTAGTCCATTCTGTATTGTGTTGTTGGTTTTGTATCCTATGTTCAGCCCCTGTTTCTTAAGTATGTTGCCCGCTCTGTGAGTGATTCTGTTATTGTAAGTCATGATGTGCCATTTTTTGCTTAGTGTGTGTTGGTATGTTGTGTGCAGTGTTTCATCTCTGTGTGTTACCTGTTTGTGTAATTTTCTGTGTATACTGTCCACTGTTTTAGTGAAATATCCATTTTTGGGCAATTTGTTTAATTGTGTCCAGTTCTTCTGTGTAGTCTTGTTTGCTCATTGATGTTCTGATTAATCAGTGTAGTAGAAATCTGAAACTTGCTTCTTTCTGGGTTATTGGATGATTGGACTGGTTGTGAATCACAGTGCTGGTCATTGTGGGTTTCCTGTAGATTCTGAATTCATGTTTGTTGTTTCTGTTATGAATGGTGAGATCTAAGAAGTTTAATTTTCCATCTGCTTGTGTTTCAATAGTGAACTGTATTTGTGTGTGTATGGTGTTGATGTCATTGTGGAGATCTTTTATAGAGGAGTGTGGTTTATCTATCAGGCATATTATATCATCCACATATCTATAGCAATAGTTTATGTTTTACTGTTTTGGTTTGACAATTTTGTCATATATTTGGTTTTCTATGTTGTTCATGAATATGTCTTCTAGAAGGCCACTGATTGGGGTTCCCATGGGCAATCCTTACTGTTGGAAGTAAAATTTTTTGTTGAAAGTGAAGTAATTTTGTTCAGTGATGATTTTCAGTATGGTTGTTATTATTTCCTGATTGTTTGTTGTGGACATGTCTCCTTATAGTTGCAGGTGTCTTTCTATTATGGTGATGGTTTCTGCTGTTTGGATGTATGTGTACATGGAAGTTATGTAAAATGATATTAATGGTACTGTATTTGGTATGTTTTCATTTCTTAATTTTTCTATTAGGTCACTTGAGTTCTTCAGGGTTCTGTTTGATGGGTACTTGTATATTGTGTGTAATAATGTGTGTGTCTGTTTGGCTACTAGTAGGTTGGTGCAATGATGAAGCTAAACTGAGGGCTTACAGGGATATTGGTCTTGTGAAGTTTGTGTAATGATCTCAGAATAGGGACCTCTGAATTTTTCTGTATCATTCTTTTTATTTGTGTGTCTGTGAAAATTGTTTCTTTTGTTTTCAGTGTTTTCTGTGCATTTCTTTGATACCGGTTTGTTTGGTTCACTTCTTAGTTCTGTAATATTGTTGTTTTGTATGAATTCGAATGTTTTGTCAGTGTTTTCCTTTTGTTTCATGAGAACAACTGAATTTCCTTTGTAGACTTTGTAATTATGACATTTTCTTGTGTTCATTTTTGTTGTAGTTTTCTGTAGGTTTCTTCTTCTACCGTCTTTGTGTTTTGCTTTATAGAGGTTTTATTCTCCTTGATTATCAGTTTTATTTCTTCAGCAACTAGTTCTCTTGTTAACATACAGGAAATAACAACCATACTGAAACTCATCACTGAACAAAATTACTTCACTTTCAACAAAAAATTTAACTCCCAACAGGAAGGACTGGGATCCACAATCAGTGGCTTTCTAGCAGACATAGTCATGAACCACACAGAAAACCAAATATTTGACAAAATTGTCAACCCAAAACAATACGACATAAAATATCGGTAGAGATATGTGGGTGATATAATATGCCTGATAGATAAACCACACTCCTCTATAAAAGATCTCCACAATGACATCAACACCATACACACACAAATACAGTTCACTATTGAAACACAAGCAGATGGAAAATTAAACTTCTTAGATCTCACCATTCATAACAGAAACAACAAACATGAATTCAGAATCTACAGGAAACCCACAATGACCAGTACTGTGATTCACAACCAGTCCAATCATCCAATAACCCAGAAAGAAGCAAGTTTCAGATTTCTACTACACTGATTATTCAGAACATCAATGAGCAAACAAGACTACACAGAAGAACTGGACACAATTAAACAAATTGCCCAAAAATGGATATTTCACTAAAACAGTGGACAGTATACACAGAAAATTACACAAACAGGTAACACACAGAGATGAAACACTGCACACAACATACCAACACACACTAAGCAAAAAATGGCACATCATGACTTACAATAACAGAATCACTCACAGAGCGGGCAACATACTTAAGAAACAGGGGCTGAACATAGGATACAAAACCAACAACACAATACAGAATGGACTAGGGAAACCTTCCAACAACACTGACAAGTACAGTCAATCAGGAATGTATCAGCTTACTTGCAATAACTGTCAATTTGTGTATGTGGGTCAGACATGCAGAAAATTCAAACCGAGATACACTGAACACCTCAGAACACTAAAAGGTAGCAGCTGTCACTCACCATTCGCTGAACGTTTAATAAAACAGAATCACAGTCCAACAAACATAGAAAGAGACCTACAAATCTTCAAAACCAGCAACAGTTTATTCCAAAAATTAACAATAGAAGAAAATTATCACATCCAAAAAGCAATAGCCCAAGGTAAGAAAGTACTAAATGAGTGCAGGTCACTATGCAACAAAACACTCTTTGAGACCATAAAAGAAGTTTACAAATAAATCCCACCACCACATCACAGCTGAACACTCCCCTCCCCCCCCCCCCACCTCATACACACACACACAGACATACAGTATTCTGTCTCTCTCTGTTAACCACACACACACACAACAAAAACACACACAAATATACACCCACAAAACAATGTCAGTATCTAAACTAGACAAAAGTCGTGCTCCACATCAAAGACTCGCCACACAAACAAATGCAACGCCATACAGCCACCACAACATGAATAATGGCGATGTAAACAGTGCTGTTTCACAGCAAAAATCGCACTGAAGACCATAAAACATAAGAACACGCCACAAACAAACAAGCAGAAACACAACAGCTCAAATGTAAGTAAGCCAAAACAGCCACAAAGAAATAATTTCACCTTCCAGGCTAATGTAGGCCTACAATAAATCAGTCAGTTTTCATAAACAAAAACGTCTTGTTGTTGCAGATGACAGGTTGTCAAAATTCGTCATTCCACAATTAATGCACATGCAAATCCTGCGAATGACACACTGTAAGTACCTCGAATAAATTAGGCCTAAAACATCTTACAAAATTGTCAAAGCAAACAACTTGTGCAAACGATTGTATAACCAAAATATGTAGCATGTTATTATAGAAAATAAACAACAGAATCCCACAGACGATGGCATAATAAGCGCCGAAACTAGTTTGAGTGTTTAAACAAAACAAAAAGTGTCTTGCATAAGGCGGAATCAACCACAAATCTAATACTGCCAGCACGGAAGAGACAAGAGCTACACCATCACAAGATGATTAAGACTAATCACTTTGCAACATTGACCACCTGTAATGGCAACTGCTTGGAAGAGGAAACTTTCTTTGTGCGTATTGTAAAGTTTTATTTTATGATTATTGTTTTCTATTTTGCAGCGTGTTTTTTCCGTTGGTATGCCTCCACCAATGACGCCATAGGTCAAAGGAGACAGCCGGTATCGAGTCCTTCGGTACTGCCCATTTTATGCTAAATTCTAGAAAGGGCAACACTGATCTTGTTCATAGTGCAAATGTTGTCTGCGCCTCTGTTAGTATGGCAGTCAAATAGTAGCCGGTAAATGAATCAGGTATTCCACCATAAATTCACAGCTCTTCCATTCCATTCTTTTTCTCTACATGCCCAGTTTTTGAGATTCTCGACATACAAAAAGAACTCTTACAAATTCTGTAGTTAGTCTTCAGAAATTTATCAGGTAAACACCGAACAGTCACGAGATACCTGGTTTGACCTGTTTTATTGCACAATCATAACTATCTATAAGTACATGAAGGTCTACTTGATACAACAAAACCTGAAACTTGTAATTGTGAACCTGGCAAGAGGTGAGCTCTATAAAGCTATAAAAATGCCTTGTAATATGCACATGTACTACCTATGGTAGCAAATGTGATTAAATATTAGTATTGTCTTGCTACTAATTGAAGTATGGGACTTAACAGTTGCAAAAAATTAGCACCTGTCATTCAAAATATGCCTCCATAAAGTGCTAAATTTGCCATACAAAGCTCACGTCCTAAGTGCGAGTATGCCACTGTACAGTTTTTGTGTATAACTGATGTGCTCAGTACAGTAGAAAATGTTAGATATATGGTCAAAATGTAATTACCACATGTAACTAAAAAAAATGTTCAAATGTTTGTTAAGCTTAAGGGACTTAACTGCAGGGTCATCAGTCCCTAAACTTACAAACTACTTATGAACGACCTTGTACTAAAGACGACACAAACATTCATGCCCGTGGGGGGATTCGAACCCCCGACCGTAGCGGCCGTGCAGACTGTGACTGGCGCGCCGCAGACCGCTCGGCCACCGCGGCTGGCATGTGTAACTCATGTATACTATTTGAAAAAGGCCCCCCACTGTTTTCTCACAGTAATGTCACAGAACGAAGTATCACTTACTAATCAGTAAGTGTGTTGTTCACTGAAGTTATGAATAAGATATACTAGCATTTTTATAAGATTTGTGTGACACCACACTGGAAGTTTGCATCAGAATGATACCTTAAACACTAGGCATATGGTGTACTTGAAGATTGTTGACAGTCCTTACAATTATGGGTCACCATCACATAACACTTCAGTAGGTGTTAAGTCCCTAAAATCTATTCAACATAATGCATACCTATATTCTTTAAAGTACCTCACAGATGTGTAGGCCTTCTAAATGGGAGGTAACAAACTGAATGATATTCCCCACAGTTATATTAAAAGATATCAAGCACATTTTTGAAATTGTTTGAGCTATATCATGTTGCCTCTTTTTCCTACCCTCCCAAAAATGAGTAACACATATTCTGACAAAAATATTGCAGAGTTGTACAATATTTCATTGTTTACTGTAAGACAAAATGCCATTCTTCCTTCGTTAATGAGAGCAGTGCATGATAATATAATCTGCAACATGGCAATTTCAACAAATTGTGCAGTAAAGAACAAAAGGAGAAGTAAAATGCCCACTTAAAATAAATAAGGGATAAAATTTTTAAAAAGTGTGTCCAGTATATGATCGATTATTTCTAGCTTGACTGTACTATACAATGATACTAAGAATTTCTAAAGTATCACAGTATTGTAATAAGGAAGAAATAAATGGGATAACGTGCCAATACAGACTCAGCTCAATTTCTTATTTTACAAGGATGGAGAAACATAAGCGTACCTGTTAAAGACATTTGGCTATCATTAAATAGTGACAGACGGTGTCTGTTTAAACATCATTAATACAATCATAACCACCAACTGGTGACATATATACCATTGGATATTACCGAAACCTTTCTGAAAACAGATTTATCTTCTGTAATACTGAAATTGGCCACACAGTGGATGACGTTTCATTGGTAATATTTGTAAACTACAGTGAATTGCTACACTGACAATATAATACGATGAGAATTCTATTCTCCATGGAGGTTCTGATCCTGTTTAATGGTAAAACTTTACTTATGGCTGCTGCAGTGCAAGGATAATCACATAGGATGAGAGTGAATAATTATTCCTGTTGGCCATGAAATTAAATAGTGCGGTCCCTGATCCATCTGTAACATATTCTTACTTGTACTCTTGTCCGATCAGTAAACTAATTACCCTCGTAAAGTGAACACTTTGTTACCAACATTTGCACTCTGTACAGCCGATGCTGCAAGTAAAAATGTAGGCCTTCTGATATAAATGAATAAATTTCGCTTTGTTGACATCTGCAATACACTGCCACACATCTCGTTTTCTTCTACATACAACACATTTGTGGGTTAATAAACAGAATGTCTCCGACAGATTTACAAGACAACAAAGCAAAGGACCCGGAAGAGCAATTGAACGGAATGGACAGTGTGTTGAAAGGGATGTATAAGATGAACAAGAGCAAAACAAGGGTAATGAAGGGGGACTGATGGCCATAGTAGTGTAGTCCCCCTAAAAAACCCCAAACCAACCAAGCAACCAAGGGTAATGGAATGCAGTTCTAGATAATCACGCGATTCTGAAGGAATCAGATTAACGGAACAGTACGACATTAACTTATATCAACAGTTCACGCAGCCACAAAACAGGCCAAAGACATACGAAAACGCCTGACGCGAAAGATAAAACTCACAGCACCTCCACGTCACTTCCGGTAATGTCGGCAGCTAAAGTGTAGAATTCCCTATACAGGAACTTAAGATCTTTGAACATAAAAATTCCAAGCTGCATTGCTGTACCTATGTAGTGTTTATCTCATAATGGCGTAATAGCCGGTTTGTAAAAACAATAAATTTTCAGAATGTTACACATTTACCTCATGTGTTCTGTTCCACGTAATATGTAAATGACCAATTTGTGCACGTTCATGATCCGTGCACATGTAACAAATTGTACACGTTCATGATCCGTGCACATGTAACAGGTCGTAATTAGTAACACAAAAACGTATTGTACGAGAGGAGGAGGTAAACTACCTGCTTTAAACACAAAAATAATAAAAATCTTCACATGTGTGAAGAATAGCTTTTTAAACTAGCGTCTAAACATATACGCTCTACATATGTTATCGAGAAAATGCATTCCCGAAAGGTTATGTTACAAAAGTTATGCTAGAAGTTACTTTTCGATGGCCGAATAGCTACAGGACTGTGTTACGGAATGACTACCTCATGTCATCATTTGAAGTAGACGGAATTCCATATATTTCGCTGTCTTAAAGTGCATCAATAACAAACACTGAGTTATAGTGTCTGTTATTTCTATACTTGCTTAAAAGTAAGAAAGATGAATACATTTTATAGTCGAGGAAGGATTAACAGATAAAATTTTGTTTTCGACGAGCGTTTCTTCGACTGCGTATTAGGAAGTAACTGTACACAATGGAGACATGTTATGTGGCAACATGTCTGGGAAGATCTGATGTCTTGACGAAACATTTGGACTGTGAACGACGCAGTACTTACCAAAGTAAGGATTCCAGCAAGAGCAAGAGGTGCTGACGAGCCGATGAAATTATCAGTTCTTCCGGAAACTCCAAGATAACTTCTAGCTGCGAGAGGCCGCCATCGCTGATGAGTAATACTTCCTGTTGCGTCGAGTCGATTCACGCAGTCGACTCTGATGAGCTCCCAGCGCGGCGGAAGTTGTGTCGTCGTCGTACGTGAAAGCACGCAATCATTACGTGGCTGTGCTTCAACGACGCGTCATGCCAACTTGCAACCGGCTCTAGAAGCACTAACGCGTTGCTACAACGGCGATGACTTCCAGTGAACCGTGCACTCGCTGCTCTCGAGAAACCCTCTGAGATAATATTTTCACAGATCACTTTCTCTTTGTCTCACAGACTAGCAGCTACTCTGGTTGAAGCCACAGTACTGCACAATCAGAATTCAATATATTATTATTTTGTAGGTACCCTGAGTGAAACTGACAAAGAGACCACATGGGTATCGGATTTTAGAATTTTTTTTTTTATATTTATGGTACGGGAAGTTCACAACTCAAATAACAGCCAGCCAAAGCCATTCGGCACAGCTCTCAAAAATTATAGGAAAAATCGACTTTGAATTTTTGTATCAGTAATTAAAGCCGTTGCAGCATCTGTCGGTTTAGCTCAAAAAAAAAAAAAAAAAAAAAAAAAAAAAAAAAAAAAAAAAAAAAAAAAATGGTAGCGTTCTGGCCTAACAACCATGCGGTCGGTTGTTCGAATCCTGCCGAATACATTTTTTCGTTGTGTTTGAATACTTACACAATTCTAATATCTAATAGTAATTTTTACGAAAGTGCACGTGTTTTTGTATAATCGTAATTTTATATATTTTATCAAAGGTTGTCAATAATGATGGTTTCAATATAAAAAAAACATAAGTTACATTTTTTACAGTTGGCTTCACTATTAATTGACGACGGTAGGCTTTGCTTGTTCAGCTTGTAAATAGCTACGACGCTGTTTTCTGAAAGTCATTTCCATAGCTACTAATAGCTTTCCAAACAGCTAATCTATTCAACCATCGTTTTTGGTGCCGAAAAGGTGTTCAGCTTGTCTGCACACACATAAACAAAAACTTACACAACAAGCGGAATTGTTTTATGTAGCCGGCCGCGGTGGCCGAGGGGACTGAGGCGCTCCAGTCACGGTCTGCACGGCCACTACGGTCGGGGGTTCGAATCCCCACTCGGGCATGGATATTTGTGCCGTCCTAGTTCGTGAGTAGTTCATAGGTAGTTTGTAAGTTTAGGGACTGATGACCCCGTAGTTAAGTTCCATAAGCTTAAAAAACATTTGAACATTTTTTGTTTTGTTTTATGTAACTGATTTCGAAAAGGAAAATAAATGAAAGAAAAATGAAATAAAATCAGTCACTGCGGGATTCGAACGATCGACCTTATGGTTGTTAGGCCACAACGCCGCCCCCTCAGCTACACAGACAGAACGTGGTACAGTGTCAATCCTGGTTACTTACGTGTGCTTACAAAACTTCAAAATCTATTTTCTAGAGAATTTTTTTCAGAATTGCGTCGAATGGCTTTGGCTGATTGTTATTTAAGTTCTGAACTTCATGTACCATAAATATAAAGAAATTCTAAAATCCGAAACCCCAGTGGCCTTCTTGTAAGACGTATTTTCAAAATTATCTCTCTAAGAATGTGTTATTGAATTCACTTTGCGGAGGCCTGTGACTTGAACCGCTGTCTTATATTTTTCAATAAGTCACTTGTATCGTTGTGAAATAAATGTTGTCAATGTCTCTGTAGTGAAGATTCCGTGGTACGTCCCAACAGTTACCGTACACAGTACTTTTGGAGCTAACCTATTTCAAACGAAGACTTATTATCAAAATTACCACTATAAACCTAATGACTCAGTACAGATTAGATATGAGTCACTGACTAGAGCCACTGATATGAGTAAACACTACCAACATACCCATGCTTTGATTTGGTATACACACAGTTTAAATTTCTTATAAATCTTGTAAATTAGTTGGATAAAAATTAGATAATACTAATTTCAAATATTTTGATATATTTTTAAAACGATACTGTCTGCAGGATGTACCAGTTATGGCATTGCCCTTTTACTCACAAATATTTGGATTGGGGGGGGGGCGGGGGTTGTTAGCTTGACAGCTCGGTCTTCAGCGAGTCACAAAGATTTCATCTGACATTTTTGATATCAAGTGCGTCTTGTGCTAACGTCTGAGTGCGAACTTGTGATCGAAACATACATCGCCCAGTAAGGAAACGACGTCAGTTTCAGAATTTTAAAGGGAATTAGTAACGTAAATAGTGCATTACTGCTTGAAAGGGGTTTGAATTCTTCTTGTATTTTCAAAAATCTTATTGAAGCTGCGAAGTTGAACAACGATTTGCGTAAGAAACAAATTTGCTTAAGAATTTTGTTTCAGTTGAAATTGTTATTGTGGTTCTGTAAATTCGTAAAAAATTCTTCGTTTGTGTGGCCATGATGTCCGCAGTTGCTTTCATAATTATGATTTGAAATGTTTGTCCGTCTTTGCAACTACAATAAAAATTCGATTTTCGTCACCAGACGCGTTTCGTTTTAATGACAGTAAAACATCTTCAGTTGTCTCTAATAATAGAAATCTACAGTTTGTTACGATTTTAGATCGAAAACAGTTCGTTAACGAAATACGAAAAGTAGGTCCAATGTTTCGTTACTTGCGGAAATTTTGTCTTGTTTCCGCCTCACATCATGGAATGCCGATCTGTTTCATGCAGCACCGCCGATTCTTCATGCTGTGTCATTGTTTTTTCGACTACTTTCACTGTCACTTTTGCATTGCCCATAATTGCTTTTCACGGATCAGACGAGTTTGTTTTTGTTTTGACAGAGTCTGCACAGTGTGTTATTGGAGTGTTGCATCAATCAGGAATGTATTTTGTTTCTATATTTTATCTATTTATTTACTTTTTTTAATTGGTGCTCTGGGGGTTGAGTAGTAGGAAAAAGATGACTGAAGGATGTGGTAAGGTGGGATGTGAAGTGATAGACAGGAGGTGGTGTGGTGGTTGGTAGAGGGGAAAAAATTGTCATTTGGCTTTTATTAAATAATTAAGGTATTGTATATTCATTGTGAAGGAGTAACAATAATATAGAAACTTCTGGATGGTGTAAATGCAAGTAGTGTGTCTGTGTGGTTTGGGGGGGGGGAGGGGGGGAGAATTGGACTTGTGTTTCTTGTTGATTATAGTGTGTGATGTGGGGTAACAGTGAGGGGAACGAGGTAGAGTGATTGTTAGCAGGGAGCGAGCAAGTTTGTGAGTTTTATTACAATTTGTGTGACACATTCGGAGAGTCTCATGTGTAGTGGAGAGGTGAGTATATGATTTTATTTAACATTGGCTATGGGATATGGAATGAGATGTGGAAGTAGACTGAGATACTTAGGGGCCTGAAGGGAAAGGTTTTATGTGATTTTTTCTATTATTTTATACTATTTTTGATATCCAATATTTATTTGGTCATTTAGTAATTGTTTGATGTGCGATAGTGCTTTGTGCATGTGGAGGTTTTCTTGGAAAGAGAGAAGGTGTCTGTCTCTAATAGTCTGTATGATTTCCATATCTTTTTCTATGGTGCTGGCCTATGGTGTTCTTGTTTCATGTGGTTGGCAAACTTGAATGGTTTGTGCCCTACTTCCAAGATCTGATGTGCTCTTTGTATCTTGTATCAAATGATCTACCAGTCATTGCAATACATATATTATCACAGTCTCTGCAGTTGAGCTGATAGATACCAGATTGTTGGTATTTGTCTGTTTTTGGTTTTAGTTTGGGGGTGTGTTTTTGAATTGGGTTGCTTGTTTTGTAGGCAATGTTTATGCCTTGTTTCTTGAATACATTACCTATCTTGTATGTGAATTTGTTGTGGTAGCTTAGTGAATGCAATTTTGTATTGTTTGTGCTGTTTGTCTATGTCAGTGTGGTTTGTGTTGGTTTTTTCTTCAACAGCGTTTTTATTCTCCTGTTCAGTTTGTCTACAAGGGTTTCTTTGTAGCCATATTTTAGTGCTATTTGTTTTATAATAGTTAGCTCTTTTTGGTAATTAGAAGTGTTTAGGGTAATCCTATTAAGTCTGTTATGAATGTACCTGATTGCAGCTTGTTTGTGACTTTATGGATTGTTTGAAGTGGCATGTATAATTATGTCTGAGGTGGATGGTTTTATAAATATGTCAAATCTGTGTGTGTGGTTTTCTTTTGTTGTTATGTCTAGGAAATTAAGTGTGTCTTTTTGTTATTCTTCTATTGTAAACTGTATGTTTTATGTGTGGTATTTATGTAGTTGTTTTATTTTGTTTTTAGGTTCGTCCACCATACATATTATATCATCCATGTATCGGTACCAGTAGATGATTTTGTAATTCTGCTTTGTTACTATATCTTCAAGTATTATTTTGTCTATAAGATTCATGAAGATGTTTGCTAGTGTTCCTGAAATTGGTGAACCCATGCATTGCCCATCTTCTTGTAAGTAGTAGTCCCCATTGAATTCAAAATAGTTTTGTTTTGTTATTAGTTCTAACAATTTTATTATTTCATGTATTTGTTCTAGAGGTAACTGGCTGTATGTTTTAAGATTTTCTTCTATTAGTCTGATAGTTTCATTTACAGGGATGTAGCTGTACATGCTTTCTACATCAAAAGAGAGCAGTATTGCTGTGTTAGGCATGTTGATGTCTCTGATGTACTTTATTAAATGAGTGGTGTTTTTCACTGTTCTGTCATTTTCAATTTTATACTATTGTGTTAGCTGTGACTGTATTTCTTTTGATAGTAGGTTTATGGGAGCTGTTCTGAAATTTACTATCGAATGGAAAGAGGTAACATATTTATAGGCCTTTGGTTGGACACTCATGTTAGATGCTTGAGGATTTTTTCCCCGTAATTCTCTGTTTTTCCCTGTCTGAAAGTATATATTCTATGTCTTTGACCTGGGTTTGGAATCTGTTGGTTGGGTTTCATTTTAGCTTTTTATGTTGTCTTTGGTGATGAAATCTTCTGTTTTTTCTATGTACTCATTTGTTTCCATGGGAACAACACCACAGCCTTTGTCTGATTTGGTTATGATAATATTTTCTGCCTGCAATTTTTTCTTAAGAATTTTAAATTTTATTTCATCACAACTTTTATTAAATTTATTAGAATCTTTTTTAATTTGTGTTGCTATGTTTTTAGTTTCATCTTTTATTAATTCCATATTAAGGCCTGTATTTACAGTACTGTTTACGTTTTTTTACTTCTGTAGTGAGAGTAAACTCAGCTTCTACAATGAGATTTTCTATTTGTCTTTCATTTGCTTGCGAGTCAACATTGTGTTTTAGATCCTTTTCTGGGAGTTGTTGTTCGTCTTTATTTAATGTTACATTTGTGAGGTTGATAACTCTTGGGTAGCAGTTGTGTGTGTATGTATGACTGTTGGTTTTAGGTTTTGTATGACGTAAACGTTTTTATTTATTTATTTAATTTTTATGTTTCTTTGATCTAAAAACAAAACAAACTGTAGGTTTCTATTATTACAGACCACTGAATTTGTTTTACTGTCATTAAAACGAAACACTTCTGGTGAGAAAAATCGCATTTTTATTGTAGTACCAAACACTGCTATTCATAATTATGAAAGCAACTACGGACATCATGGCCACACAAACGAAGAATTCTACTATGAGTTTAAGAAGATGCATCTTAATCTTTATAAAACGGCAGAAACTATCAGATTTAATAATCTTTGTAGACGTAATAATCTTGTACCAAAATACATCAATGTAAAGATCAAAAACAGTTCGAAAGCAGCCAGACAAGGTGCTCAAAGTGCATGGGTAAAGCAGGAGCTAAAATCGTTGTGCGAGAAAAAACAAACACTTAATGAAACGCTATACGAAATACACCTTCAGGTAGCGCAAAAATGAAACAACCCTGCTATTTTCGCTTCCTTCATAGAAAATGTCGAATGTTGCACATGCAGAGCAGTAGATAATATGCACCTAAAACATCAAGAGAACAGAAAAAAATCTCAAACTTCATCACACAAAACCTAAAACCTAAACACACAACTTCTACCCAAGAGTTATCAACCTCACAAATGTAACATTAAATAAAGACGAACGACATCTCGTAGAAAAGGGTCTAAAACACAATGTTGACTCCCCAGCAAATGAAAGACAAATAGAAAATCTCATATTAGAAGCTGAATACATCCTCACTACAGAAGAAAAAAGCGAAAAAAAGTACTTTAAATACAGGGCTTACTAGGGAATTAATAAAAGATGAAATTAAAAAGATAGCAACAGAAATTAAAAAAGAGTCTAATAAATTTAATAATAGTTATGACGAAAAAAATTAAAATCCTTAAGAAAAAATTGCAGGCAGAAAATATTATCATAACCAAATCAGACAAAGGCTGTGGTGTTGTTCTCATGGAAACAAATGAGTACATAGAAAAAACAGAAGATTTCATCACCAAACACAACATAAAAAGTTATAGTCAAACCCAACTAACAGATTCCGAACCCAAGTTAAAAACACACTAAAAAACATAGAATATACACTTTCAGATAGGGAAAAAGAGAGAATTGTGCAAAAAAATCCACAAGCACCGAACATGAGATACAAACCAAATGTCCATAAAAATATTACCCCTCTCCGTCCGATAGTAAATATCAGAACAGCTCCACATTCCTACTATCAAAAGAAATGCAGTCACTGCTCACACAATACTATAAAATTGAAAATGACAGAACAGTGAAAAACACCACTCAATTAATACAGAACATCAGAGACACAAAAATCCCTAACACAGCAACACTTCTCTTTTGATGTAGAAAGCATGGACAGCTGCATCCCTGTAAATGAAAGTATCAAGCTAATAGAAAAAAAGTTTACAATAGAATAAGAACAAAAAGACACTCAATTTCCGAGAGATAACAATAACAAAAGAAAAGCCACACACACACATTTGACATATTTAGAAAACCAACCACCTCAGACATCATTATACATGCCACGTCAAACAATCCACAAAGTCACAAACAAACTGCAATCAGATACATGCTTAACAGACTCAATAGGATTCCCCTAAACACTTCTAATTACCAAAAAGAGCTAACTATTATAAAACAAATAGCACTAAATAAGGGCTATGAAGAAACCCTTGTAGACAAACTAAACAATAAAATGAAGACACAGTAGAAGAAAAAACCGACACAATCCACATTGACACAGACAAACAGCACACACAATACAAAATAGCATACACTAACCTACCACAACAAATTCACATACAAGATAGGTAATATGTTCAAGAAACAAGGCATAAACATTGCCTACAAAACAAGTAACCCAATTCAAAAACACACCCCCAAACTAAAACCAAAAACAGACAAATACCAACAATCTGGTATCTACCACCTCAACTGCAGAGATTGCCGACAACCTGAAACAAGAACACCATAGGCCCAGATTATCCATGGAAAAAGATATGGAAATCATACAGACTTGTAGAGACAGACACGTTCTCTATTTCCAAGAAAACCTCCACGTACACAAAGCACTATCGCGCAACAAACAATTACTAAATGACCAAATAAATATTGTAAACCAAATATGGTATAAAATAATAGAAAAAAATCACATAAAACCTTCCCCTTCATGCCCCTAACTATCTCAATCTACTTCCATATCTCATTCCACATCCCACTATCAACACTCCACAGCCAATGTCAAATATAATTACATACCCACCTCTTCGCTAAACATGAGACTCTCCGAACGTGTCACATATATTGAAATAAAACTCCCAAACTTGCTTGCTCTCTGCTAACAACCACTCAACCGCGTTCCCCTCACTGTTACCCTACATCACATACTAGATTCAACAAAAAACACAAGTCCCAATTCCACCCCTCCCCTTATACCACACACACACACTACTTGTATTACCACCACCCAGAAGTTTCAATACTACTCTTACTTCTTCACAATGAATATACAGTACCTTAATTATTTAATCAAAGCCAAATGACAAATTTCGCCCAAAATAAAACAGTAGAGGAGGAATGGGTAAAATTGAGAGATGAAATAGTTAAGGTAGCAGAGGACAAAATAGGTAGGAATAAAAGACCTACAAAAATCCTTGGATATCACAGGAGATACTAAATCTAATCGATGAAAGGAGAAAATATAAAAATGCAGTAAATGAAACAGGCAAAATGAAGTACAGACGACTAAGAAATGAGACTGATAGGAAGTGCAAAATGGCTAAGCAGGAGTGGCTAGAAGGCAAATGCAAGGATGTAGAAGAATGTATAAATAGGGGGAAAATAGGTACAGCTTACAGGAAAATAAAAGAAACATTTGGAGATAAGAAAAACAGCTCTATGAATATCAAGGACACTGATGAAAAACCAGTTCTCAGCAAAGAAGGGAAAGCTGAAAGGTGGAAAGAGTATATAGAGGGGCTCTACAAAGGAAATGAACTTCAAGACAATATTGTAGGAAGGGAAGAGGATGTAGATGAAGATGAAATAGGAGGTACTGTACTGAGAGAAGAATTTGACAGAGCCCTGAAAGACCTAAGTCGAAACAAGGCCCCTGAAGTAGATGACATTCCCTCAGAGCTACTGAAGTCTCTGGGAGAACCAGGCATGACAAACCTTTTTCACCTGGTATGTAAGATGTATGAGACAGCCGAAGTACCCTCAGACTTTAAGAAAAATGTTATAATACCCATTCCAAAGAAAGCAGGTGCAGACAAGTGTGAAAACTACAAAACCATCCGTTTAATAAGTCATGGTTGCAAAATAGGCAATACTCACTTTACGGCTTATCCTAGAAGATAGATTAAGAAAAGGCAAACCTACATTTCTAGCTTTTGTAGATTTGGAGAAGGCTTTTGACAATGTTGATTGGAATAAACTCTTTCAAGTTCTGAAGCAAGCAGGAGTAAAATATAGGGAGCGTAAGGTTATTTACAATTTGTACAAAAACCAGACAGCGGTTGTCAGAGTTGAAGGGCATGAAAGGGATGCAGTGGTTGGAAAGGGAGTAAGATAGGGTTGTAGTCTTTCTCCATTGTTATTCAATTTGTACATTGAGCAAGCTATAAAGGAAAGCAAGGAGAAATTTGGAGAAGGAATTAAAGTTCAGGGTGAAGAATTAAAAACATTGCGTTTTGCCGACGACATAGTGATTCTGTCAGATACAGCAAGGGACCTGGAAGAGCAATTGAACGGAATGGACAGTGTGCTGAAAGGCGCATATAAGATGAACATTAACAAGAGCAAAACTAGGGTAATGGAGTGCAGTCTAAGAAAATCAGGTGATGCTGAAGGAATTAGATTAGGTAACGAAGCAATAAAGGAGGTAGATGAGTTTTGTTACTTGGGCAGTAAAATAACAAATGATGGTCGCAGTACAGAGGATATAAAATGCAGAATGGCAATGGGTAGAAAAGCGTTCCTGAAAAATAGAAATCTGTTAACATCGAATATTGATTCAAGCCTAAGGAAGTCCTTTCTGAAGGCATTTGTATGGAGTGATGCCTTGTATGGGAGTGAGACATGGACGATAAACAGTGCAGATAGGAAGAGGATTGAGGCTTTTGGAATATGGTGCTACAGAAGAATGCTGAAGAGTAGCTGGGTGGATCGCGTAACTAATGAGGAGGTACTGAACAGAATTGGGGAGAAAAGAAATTTCTGGCATACCTTGACTAAAAGAAGGGATAGATTGATTCTTAGACATCAAGAAATTGTGAATTTAGCGTTGGAGGGAAGTGTGTGGGGAAAAAATCGCAGGGGAAGACCAAGAGATGGATACAGTAAGGAGATTCAGACAGATGTAGGTTGCCGTTCTTATGTGGAGATGAAGAGGCTTGCTCAGGATAGGGTATTGTGGAAAGCTGCATCAAACCAGTCTCCGGACTGAAGACCACAACAGCAACCACCATCCCACTTCCTGTCCATCACTTTTGTCTTCCATCTCACTTCATATCCCACCACCACTCAGTCATCTTTTCCATACTACTCAACCCCTCCCGCCCACCAATAAAAATAAATAAATAAATAATAAAAATTAAATGAATAAATAAAAAAATTCCCATTAAATAAATAAATATGTAGATACTTTTGGTAGTATTCCATTCCGCTTACATCAAAACTAAATACACCAAAACATTATTTATTATAAAACGTAGAAAAAGACCTACATTCGTGATGTTGGCAACACTCCAATAACACACCGTGCAGACTTAGTCAAAACAAAAACACATACGTCTGATCTTCTAAAATAAAATTATGGGCAGTGCAAAAGTGACAGTGAAAGTAGTGGAAACGACAATGACTCAGCATGAAGAATCGGCGGTACTGCATCAAACAGACCGGCATTCCATGATGTGAGGCGAAAACAAGACAAAATTTTCGTAAGTAACGAACCATTAGGCATACTTTTTATGTTTCGTTAACGAACTGTTTTCGATCTAAAAACAGTACAAACTATAGATTTCTACGAGTATTATTACAGACCACTGAAGATGTTTTGCTGCTATTTAAACGAAACTCGTCTGGTGAGAAAAATCGCATTTTTATTGTAGTTGCAAAGACGGACCAACATTGCTATTCATAATCCTAAAACATTCTCTAACGATGTCGTTATAAGATGTTACAATAGTATCAAGAGATGGTAGTAAAACAAATATTATCATGGTGGGCGGGCGTATTTTGAAAGCAAAACTACCTACTTAAGTCTGTCGAGTCAGAACAATATTCTACAACACAATTAAACTGATAAAAAATTTCGACAATCACTACAGCCACTACCTACCTTCAAGAATAATTGCACAGTTGCGCTTATTACAAAGGAAACAGCGGTTAGGAACTTATGGTTCAGTAATCTAGAAAAGACAATTGATTTCGACATTTCGAGATTGTAATTATTTCAGGCACACAAATTTTCACCGTTCAAAGTACTTAGCAAGCTGATGAATGATCCGTATCATAGGACTATTTTCAGAGTTTCGCCTCTAGACCATCCTGTAATTTATATATGCGCCTCTGTTGCACAGTGGTAGAGTGCCAGACTATGAATCTGAAGGTCGGGGGTTCGATACCCGCCAGGTCCTAAAATTTTTATCTGTCACTTTCCACTTCTTTCACCTCTGGTACTATTCCTCATGTGAAAAACACCGAGTAGCACCGTGGTTCGGAACCCACGTTAAACTGTAGGTACTGGCTGGGTAAGTCAGTTTGAAGGTCGGAGGAAGGCAACGGCATACCACCTCCAAACAGAACCATGCCTAATAAAGCACTGTGGTGTTCAAACCAACGGATTGTTGACTGCTTTACCTTTATATATATTGTTACTCCATTTGAAAGAAAATGGCATTCACCTTATGTGTACTGCAGTCTTTAACAGAAACTACAAAAATTATGCAGAAAAAGAAATATTTCTCTAACATGAAGAACTGTTGCAAGGAACAACATGGTTATACACCTAGAAACAAATGTTTTGGTTAAATTTCAAAGTTTTTTTAACCCGAGGAAAACACTGCTGCCCACCCAAATGCATCGCCATGAAGAAAGCATCCAATCAACTGAAATTTTAGCATGCGTTTGTGGCGACGCGAGATGCACATGATTAGGGCCTCTACACACGCTCCGATTTGCCGTACGACCAACAAGATGTCCAACGAACCAACCAATTGGTAGCAGCCTACACACGATCCGACCAACTGCACGCAGCGCCACCCTGTTCTGGTGTCTGTCTGTCGAACTGTTTTTGTTTTCCCGTGTTCACTGTGCAGACGACCGCAGGCATGGAAGTTGGTCGGGAAACGCCTCCACACGTAAAATTAGACCCGACAAATCGCAACGTGTGTAGGGGCTAAGGCGCATTTCAGCGCAGGTGAGCAGTCCCTGAGCTGGTGACTGGTAAGTGGCGTCAGTCCTCTGGCACCTCGCTCTTTCAACAGTGGCTGTTATATTTCAGATGTGTTACGATCCGTGGCTCTATCCTTCATCTGATCCCTGCGAAACCCTACATTTCAGCAGGATAATGCACGACCGCATGTTGCAGTTCCTGTACGGGACTGTCTGGATACGGAAAATGTACGACTGCTGCCCTGGCTAGCACATTCTCCAGTTCTCTCACCAACTGAAAACGTCTGGTCAACGGTGGCCGAGCAACAGGCTCGTCCCAATACGCCAGTCACTACTCTTGATCAACTGTGGTATCGTGTTGAAGCTGCATGGACATCTCTACCTGTACACGCCATCCACACTCTGACTCAATGCCCAGGCGTATCAAGGCCGTTATTACCGCCAGAGGTGGTTGTTCATGGTATCTATGCACTCATATAGCGTGAAAATGTAATCACATGTCAGTTCTGGTGCAATATAATTGTCCAATGAATACCCGTTTATCATCTGAATTTCTTGTTGGTGTTGCAATTTTAATGGCCATTAGTGTAGATATGTTCCTCTGTGCATGTTTTGTTGTGATGTTGTAAAATTAGCATGTGAGATTTCATATTTGTTTCTCTTTTATACGTCTGTCTTTTGCATTTATTGTTATGTAAATAATTACATGTAAAATGTAAACTTTCACGGCCGGAATGGTCAAAATTACTAAAAATTTCCGGGCTATTATGCCGTGGTCTAGTGAATTCATTGTCGAAACCCAACGTTTCATCCTCGACTGCGGAGGACATTCTCAAGGGGGATCGTGGCACTTTGAATGTCCGATACACACCCTGGCTCGCTACTGACTAAGCCAAACTCCGTTTACGAGGGCTCGCGCGCTGAGGTGTGACGTCAGATGTTTGACATGCGCGCGCAATTCGTCGTTGTCGATTGTCGCCGTCCGTTAATATATAGTTAGTTTATATATAGTTAATATATTAGTTAGTTTTGACGTGGTATCCCTGTTTACTATGGTTGCAGTCAATGAGGTGCTGCAACAGCTGAATCTCCTCTTTCCACCCGACATTGCAGATCTGTTCAAACATTGCCTCACGACGACTTATTTCAAATGGAACGATGATTTCTGTGAACAGACGGATGGTGTAGCTATGGGGAGCCCTTTAAGCCCGGTTATAGCAAATTTCTATATGGAAAAATTCGAGGAACAGGCATTGAAAACAGGAAATAAAAACCTGCAATTTGGTTTCGCTATGTAGACGATACATTTGTTGTGTGGAAGCATGGTAGAGAGGAACTAGATCGTTTTCTTCAACGCCTCAACGGGATTAATTCTAGAATCCAGTTTATCATGGAGAAGGAGGCAGACGGAAAACTGAATTTCCTTGACGTGTCAGTTTTCAAAAAGGGGAATGGCAGATTGGGCCATACATTTTATCGGAAGCCCACACACACAGACCGTTATATGCACCGGGATTCAAACCACCACCCACAGCAAAAGCGGGGCATTATAAAGACGCTGGCGGACAGAGCAAGGGACATCAGCGAACCGGCATTACTCGACGCGGAATTGAAACACCTGAGTAATGCTTTACTTAAGAATGGCTATTCGTCTACAGAGATAAGGAGAGCTTTGAGACCGACACGTAGAGTTGAAAACGATGAAAGGGTTCCTGTGAAATCTAAAGTCTTCCTACCTTTTATTAAGGACGTCACCGACCGCTTCGGCAAAATTTTGACGAAACTGAATGTTGCCGTTATTTACAAACCTACTCGGAAGATACAGGATCACCTGAAATCGACAAAGGATGCTCGCAAACCGCTGGAAAAATCAGGAATTTATAGGATTCCGTGTAGCTGTGGGGACGTATACGTGGGTACCACAAAAAGAACAGTCAAAAAACGACAGAGGGAACTGTAGAAGGGGAGAGATTGACAGATCAGCTGTTGCTGAACATGTTTTTCAACCAGGGGACCACCTTATTCAATTTGATAAAACTCAGATTTTAGCAGCCACAAATGGATACCACGAAAGACTGTACAGGGAGGCTATAGAAATTGTAAAACACCCCAATCATTTCAATAGGATGGAGCATAAGGTCACTCCGTAAATATTAACACGCCACATCCGGATTTAACAAAGCCGAACCTACATGTAAAAAAACATCGCCAAGAGACAGAAAGAAAAGTAGTTTATTAATATTATGTCTAGTGGTGAAGTGTCGGGGTGTTGGGGCTTTGGTTTGAGTTACGTCTATTGAACATCGAAGTTTTAATAAGGGTTTGTTGTCTCAGATTTGGAAGATGTCATCTATGGTCTTTATTAACGTTATCTTGTGGTCAGTTGTTTGGTCTTTTACTAGAAGTGATTTGCTGCTGTTTTCATCATTTCTTGGGAGGTTGGATTACCGAGCGGTCTAAGGCGCCTCGCTGCGGAGTGCGCGGATGCTCGCCGTCGGAGGTTCGAGTCCTCCCTGGGGCATGGGTGTGTGTGTTTGTCCTTAGGTTAGTTTACCTTAGTTTAAGTAGTTTGTAAGCTACGGACTGATGATCACGCAGTTCGGTCCGATAGATTTACAAACAATTGACGTTTGACGTTGGATTATTGTCTAGATTATTTTGGTCATGGAACAGATTTGTTTGGATTTCATCTGCAGCATTGTTCGCATTCAGATTATTAGGTATGGGATTAGAATTAAGAGTTGCCTTTTTTATGATGATGGTAGTGTTCCTATTTCCGTGTAGGTATCTGTTCAGGCGTGTGGTCTACTTTGGTGTTGAGAGGTTGACCACGCTGGAGTGCATGTGGCTAACAATGTTAATTCGATTTGTCAGCGCTATCACTGACAGTGCGATTTTTGCCTGAGTCGAAATTTGTAACGTTGATCTTTCTACAACGTTGTGGAATGTGAGTTCGAATATTTGTCTGATATTTGGTGTCCATGCAGATTAGCATGTTGATTCCATATTTGTTGGACATGATTTGACAGCCACCAGGGTTGTGATTCAGTGCATCTGATTCGAGAGGTGATTTCGTTTCCCTGCAGGAGCTGGGGAGGCGACGTTTTATAGCATTCACAGTAGAAGTTAGGATACTCAAGACAGAATCAGAGATATAGGGCTGTAATTTCAAATTTGTCTTGATATGTAATCAAAACTTTATTTTAGAGTTGGGATTATTCCAGAGTAAAATCTGATAAATAACTGGAAAGCTTCATAAAAGCTGATTCTCTTATCTGTCACAATCCAGCCTGAGGACCATTAACAAGGCGTGTAACGATAACGTAAGTGGAAATGAACTCAGGAAGAAAGTAATAGTAAGTATCTGACATCGTTCTATATCCATATCCTTACCTTATCACTTTGTTGTTTTTGTGATTTTGAGGGGACTAAACATCTAGGTCATCAGTCCCTATGACTTTGTATAAACCTTTATCCAAATATGGAGCTCCATCGCTAGAAAATTAGAGCCCAAACCTTAGTAATCAACGCTAACACTAGCTAGTAGGGCATGTCAAAAGAATAATGCATTTAATACCAATTACTATCCTCATGCCGCGGTGTAGTAGCCGAGCGGTCTAACGCGTTTCGCTGCGGAGCGCGCGGTAGCTCGCCGTGGAGGTTCGAGTCCTCCCTGGGGCATGGGTGTGTGTGTTTGTCCTTAGGTTAGTTTACCTAGGTTTAAGTAGTTTGTAAGCTACGGACTGATGACCACGCAGTTTGGTCCGATAGATTTACAAACATTTGAACATTGAACTAACCTCATACTTCTCAAACACAACAGTGACACGAGAGTAGTAAACCTTGTTTTATTCTGACTATATCATTTCTTTGGCAGACCAGGAACCACTCGTCGTAAATATGAAATGTTCAAATGTTTGTAAATCTATTGGACTAAACTGCGTGGTCATCAGTCCGTAGCTTACAAACTACTTAAACCTAGGTAAACTAACCTAAGGACAACACACACACCCATGCCCTAGGGAGGACTCGAACCTCCACGGCGAGCAACCGCGCGCTCCGCAGCGAGACGCTTTAGACCGCTCGGCTACTCCACCGCGGCCCGTAAATATCGAAATGCCGCCTGCAAAGTGTGTTAATTGTCCTGGGGGCCACACTTTTTTGCGTAGATACTTCAGCGTCTACCATGTGGAAAAGGAAATACAAGAGATGAAAGGCAACTAAGCGCATCTCCTAGGGTGATGAAAAATAAATAAATAAATAATAAGAAGAAACACCCTTCAGGGCCTCCTTATATTTGTCACTTCTTTAGCTGATGCTCGTCAAAACCTAGTTGCCAAAGCTGATGCCTCCAAACAAACGGAAGTTGTTAGTGGTAGCAATTCTACTTGCACACGCCAGTGAACTCGTAAGGCGGCAGTAACTTCAGCGCCCATAACCTCTCAAAACATCTGGAAAAGCTACGTTCAGCAGAGTGGCGGAAGGAGGCATCTCCCCGGTCGGTTCTTATCTATGTGGGGGTAGGGGGGGCGAAAGGAAGTTTCCGAGCAGGATAAAAAGACCTTTTGCGGAAGGAATTCAGCGATAAGGATCCGCTGAACGCAGCAGTCATAGTGTGGTGGCAACCGTCGAAAGCCCATTCGGAGCTGTCGTGCGCAGCGCATTCTGGAGAAGGCAGCCGCCAATCCCCCAACCCCCTCCTTGCTACTACCTGCAGTGTGAGGACCCAGCAGGCAAAACAGCTAGCAGGCAGCGGGCGCACAGTCGGAGCTGTATAGTAAGACACGAGGGCGCTGGCCACCGCGTCAAAAAAAATGTTCAAATGTTTGTTAAGCTTATGGGACTTAACTACGGGGTCATCAGTCCCTAAACTTACAAACTACTTATCAACTACTTACGAACTAGGACGGCACAAATAGCCATGCCCGAGGGGGGATTCGAACCCCCGACCGTAGTGGCCGTGCTGACCGTGACTGGAGCGCCTCAGTCACCTCGGCCACGCCACCGCGTCAGTGACACCCCCTGCGTGACGGTCACATAAAATTCTGAGGTGAAGATCTGTGGCAGGGAACGGACAATGAAATCCATCACCTCATTTTCCCGGAAAAATCTGCTGAAAACTTGCAATTCTGATCAGTCGCATTCATTTGACCAGGGAAATAAAACGCTGTAAACGAAAATGTCTGCAAAACTAAAATGTCATCATTTGAATCATAAATAAGTAGACGTAGAAGGACGTGACGTAATTCAGATTCGGTAGTAGTTACATGCAACGTAACGAAGATGTGTGCGCGAATCAAATAACAAAGTTGGACACTAATTGTAATTTGATTATAAGAGGTAATCCGACTTATGCTGACTGCAATAAAGAGATTTATTTTACACCAGACGCGTTTCGCTTTTTATTTTAAAAGCATCTTCTGTGGTCTGTAAATGATACAAAATGTTCTTACAGTTTCTTTTCGATACATAGATTGAAAACAGTTATTAAAAAACTTAGTGCACTTTAAGCTATGTGTTTTTAACTTGGTATTTGGTGTACTCACGGTGTTGTTCTCTTCTTTACATCTCACTGCTGTTTCTCCGTCTTGTTTGCTTGGGTTGGTTTGTTTATGGTGTGTGTTTTTCGGCTGTGTACAACAGCACTTTTCGTCTGTTTTTGTGTCGTTTCTTCCGTTTCATCACAGCACATCATACACATCACTTCGCTTATTTCGACTGCATCCAGATTACATGTCACTTTGTTTTAAATGCAATACCTTTCGATTTGTTTATCACTGCACTACAGTGTGGCTATGTTGTTTTTGTGTGTTAATTTGTTTTTCGTGTGGTCTGTGAGTGTTGCCAACATTATATATTTGTACTTATATACATAAATACTATAAATACCAATCTAGCAAACAACACTTTTCAAGCTTATTGGCCACCTAACATAGAAATAAACACTCTGAGGGTCAACCTCCTCCCCCCTTTTCACAAAAACGAAAATGGCGATACCCTTGCCAAACCCCCCCCCCCCCCACCCACACCCATCCACCTAAACCCAAGTAAACCTGTATTTACTCATCTAAAAATTCATCTGAACATCCTGTTCGCAGAAATTATATATCACTCACTCTTTCTCTCTCACACACACACACTCGCAGACACATGTGGAATTAAAATGTATTTATGTATATAAATACAAACATATAATGTTGACAACACTCACAGACCACACGAAGAACAAATGAACAGACAAAAACAACATAGCCACACTGTAGTGAAGTGATAAACAAATCGAAAGGCATTGCATTTAAAACAAAGTGACATGCAATCTGGATGCAGTCGAAATAAGTGAAGTGTGACGTGTGCTGTGATGAAACGGAAGAAACGACACAAAAACAGACGAAAAGTGCTGTACACAGCCAAAAAACAAACCAGCTCAAGCCAACAAGACGGAGAAACAGCGGTCAATGAGATGTAAAGAAGAGAACAACACCATGAGTAGACCAAATATCAATTTAGAAGCACATAGGCCTAACGTGTACAAAGTTTTTAATAACTGCTTTTAATCTATGCATCGAAAATAAACTGTACAAACATTTTGAATCATTTACAGACCTCAGAAGATGCTTCTAAAATAAAAAGAGAAACGCGTCTGGTGTGAAACAAATCTCTTTATTGCAGTCAGCATAAGACGGATAACCTCTTATAATCAATTTTAGCAGCTGCTGCGGAAGATGGGCACGCAACCAAACATAGTACTAATTGTAATATATTCCACGTTCCAAACATTATACTATTGCAAGCTTAAACGATAAGTAAGATTGAGGGTACAGTAACTATAGCCAGTGGCGGCGCGTTCTATGTGTTCACTGGTTCAGTGAACCCTCGGAAAAAAGCTCGTCGTGAAACATGGAAAGCAATAAATAGAATAAAAAGTGTTTTTAAACTATCATTCTTCGTTTCATTCTTCTATCAGATCATTTTAATGCACATTCAAAGCATTTTTATCGCATGAGAAACGTTTTATGTCGCGGAGACAGCATGTATACGAGTCGTAGTGCGGCCGCTTAATATAGGCGGCAGTGGCCGCAGCGTTGCAATGCGCATGCGCGGCTGAGGCTCAGATTCTCTTCTGAACCATCTGGAGTTAGCATATGGGCGCTCCCGCGGCAGGGAGGGGCGACGGGAACTGCCACTTTTAACACTGGCGTTGGAGCTGGTTGAGACACCAGCTTCTGGTTGCTCGAGCTCTGGCGGTTACGCACGAATGGTCCCGAAGCAAGACTATAATGGAGCTATTGCGCACCTCGCCTTACACATGCGCAAATCCTCTATAAAGGCAACATCCGCCCTTCATGTTTCTTTCTGGCGCGTTGAAGATTCATCAAAAAGACGCCATATTTGGTCAAATATCTTATAACTATAAATTAAAGACGAATCAGCTGTAGAAGCCTTCAGAAGATCCGATCATGAATATTAATGAAATCACTATTCTCCACCTAGCAAGAACAGCCGTATGGTTAGCGGCATAGCACTACGCAATCGAAGATAGTGGGTTCGAGACCGACAACAAGCAACTTTATTTTTTAACTCAGCTTAGATTAGATTAGATTCATACTTATTGCATAGATCATAAATACAACTTTTCGTAATGATGTGAAAGTGTCAGTTTAATAAATGGTGTCTATACATGACACACAATATTTTAAGGATTTTTATATTTTATTTGTCTTTTTTATTTTTAATGTTTTTCTTAAAGCGAAATTACTGAGTTTTATCTAAAAAGTCATCTAAAGTGTAGAAGAAGTTACTATTCATAAATTCTTTTAATTTCTTTTTAAATACTTGGTGCCTATCTGTCAGACAGTTGATGCTACTTGGTAAGTTACCGGACATTTTGTGACAGCATAATTCACCCCTTTCTGTGACAAAGTTAGATTTAACACTGAACATTGATGATCAACCTTTCTCCTAATGTTGTAGCAATACACACTGCTACTACTATTGAATTGGGTTAGATTGATAAAAAATTTCATGAGTGACTATAGCCACAGTGAAGATCCGTAGGTCCTTAAATAAATGTCTGCAGGATGATCTTGAGTGGGCTCCAGCAATTATTCTGATTACACGCTTTTGTACAATTAATACTCTTTTACTCAATGTTGAATTGCCCCAGAATATGATACCATATGACATCAGTGAATGAAATAGTAAGCCATTTACTATATAAAACTGTGTAAGCTGCGTTTTATCAATGTTTCATGAGAGTCCATTTGTAGAGAACCACACAATAATTTTCTGAAAGACATCATTTACAATTTCATCAATTAATTCCTGTTCTCAGACATGATAGCTATACTTGTATCATCAGCAAAAGTAACCAGTTTATCATCTTATAGAATATAGAATATATTAATCTTATAGAATATAGAAAGGCAAGTCATTAAAATATGTTAACAACAGCAACGGACCGAAGATTGTACCTTGTGGACCCCACATTTGATAGCTCCCCAGTTGGAGGAAGTAATTGTTTCTTCCATATCATGTGAACTGCTTATTTCAACTTTTTGCACTCTTGCAGTTAATTATGATTTAAACCATTTGTGCACTGTCCCACTCACACCACAATACTTTTTAACAGATATGGGAACAACAATGACTTTTATATTGTTACTTGCCACACATCTTTCGACATTGTAGCTAATGTGTCGAGATTTTGAGCGTAAATGACAATTATACTCTTCGTTGTAAGAAATATTTAACTGTTTGAAAAGATGTGAATGAGAGCAGCCTTTGTGCATGTGTAGGGTTGGGAGAGGGTGCTGTTGCTTACAGTGTCACGTGACCCGAAGGTAGCTTGCCTCTTCACCGTAACAGATTCTTTTGTTACAGTCACTTAAACAGGGTAATTATTTACTAACTGTGTTTTACTTTCCATGTGCATATTCATATTTTCTTGGTGTTTATTATCGAAGAAAAATAAACAGTGTTCAGTATATTTTAGAAACATATTACTCATATTTAAGCTTGGAACAAATGTGTGAAATACAGGAGCTCGGTAGGCCGACGCCTCAGCTCGAGTTGAAGCAAGCGAGCTGTGGAGAAGTGACCGAGCGCTTTGTGGGACTGTGCTCCGACGCGCGAGGCGGTGTCGTGAAGAGAGAAGAGGTAGCAAGGTCAGTCTGCATATCCCGAGCGGAAAGGAGTGATTGCAGAGAGACAGTACAGGCATCTACTAGAGATGTGGATTTCGGGACTCGAGAGGATACTTGTTAGGAAACTTTATGGAACTCCTAGGTACCTTGCATTGAATTTATTGCATCCCATACTAAGACTACTACACTGGGGTTAGTTATTTTAAAAAACAAGAAGTAGAAATCGTTTGCCACAACAGAAGCTAGTAATTACGTTCCCTAGCAGCATCCCCTAGACAGACGCACTCCCCGCGAGAAACAGATTGTCATGGAGCACCCCGAGGCCGACGGCGATAGTCATGGGCTGGCGCCCGAATCGTCTGACTGAGAACTCCCCTCTTGATCTAAAAACCGTGGGTTTCAACGGCTGGTGTGAGCGCACTTCTTTTCCCAACTTTCGACAGTTAACAATTTCCTATTGGCCGCTGCTTGGTTCAACCTCTAGCGAACCACGTTTCAGCCCTGTCCTTTCTGCCATTCCCCGGGTGGGGAGGTGGCTTGATTGTGCACTAACAAAATCCATACTTGGTAGCAACATTGTTCAGCTGAAAGTAAAACGTCACGACGCTACCCAATATGGCCAACAACAACAATGTTTTACGTCAATTGGCCACACCTTAGGCTCCGCCTTAGGCCACGCCTCAGGGGAGGTGCTAACTTGCAGTTTTTCTTCTTTACCCTCTCACTCTAGCCTCGTGGAACCACTGACGTTGCTGTTCCCAAGTGACTGGTATCAACTTTGCTACGTACATTAAAACCTGCCTGTTGGCACCAAGTACTAATGTAACGTCTTACAACAGCGTCTAGACGCCATATGAAGTTACGCCCATCTTCTCCGAAAGGTACCCTCCACCCTGGGACGGTGGCCGAGGGCATCAGCTAGGAGATTTCTTTAGTGCCTGCATCTCGTAAGATATACGTGTCTGTTTTAGCCTGTTATCTGCAATGGTCTCTATTTCTCAGCCTGGAGTGCGTGTCTGTGGCTCACACAGCCTCTCAACAATTCCAACAGTAAAATCAATATATGACAGCCGTTCCCCGTCGGGTGTTCGAATCCCCACTCAGGCATGGATATTTGTACTGTCTTTGGTGTAAGTTAGTTTATAAGTAGTTTGTTAGTTTAGGGACTGATGACCCCGTAGTTATGTCCCACTTAAACATCCAAACAACAGCAACATAAGCTTAACAAACATTTGAAAATTTTGAAGCAAGCGAAAACAAGCCGAAGTAGACATTCTGCAGATCTGTTAACAAAAAATATATCTAAAAGTGGGCTCTTTTCCCCAGCGCCACTCATAGAGGGTCGCCATATTGTCTTTTTGGACGCCGAATCAAACATCGACGCGGCGAGGGGGGTGGGGAAGGAGTGGCGCCACTGTCAAGATCCGACACTCAAAGAAGTGAATCCCCAGAACCAGCCGCCACTGCTAAGAGACCCTAACAACGTGGCTATCCGGACCTTTTGTACATGGTGTGTGCGCCTGCTGTGTGGGGGCAGCACAAGCACAGCGCTGTATCTTCGCTAATTGAGCAGAAAAGTTACCTTTCCTGCAGGGTGGTTAAATACAGTCACAGACAAATATATACAGACGGGAAACCTCCGTAAGGGCCCGGGCCTACGCTCAGGGGTGCGGAGAGGGAGGGTTTCCAGCAGTTCCGTAAGATGTCCCATGATGGCGCTGCGGTCAGAAGCAGGCCTTTAAACTGGCCAGAGCAGGCGGCAGGTAGCGGCTGCCCCCACCACCACCTCCCCTCAAACGCCAGCAAGCCGGACACAGCTGTGGCCTCGTGGCAGGCGGCACGAGCTCTCCCCTCAGCCTCCCCTCCACGCTACCCTCTGACGTGCGAGAGGCACCCTAACCCAGCGATCCGCCTGACACCTGCTAGCATCTTACAGAACTACTAGGACAGCGTAGGACAATGGTGAAGGGGTGGTTTCTTCTCTGTATATGTTACTCAGTGACTGGATTATAAGTATTTATTAACCCTGTATATGATTAATATAGCTCTGATATATTTTCTTTACAGTGGTTTAGTTGAGGCAACGCACATAAGATTAAATATACACTGATACAGGTCACAGATAAATTCAGAATCATTTTTATGTGAAAAACTCTGATTAAATTATAGATCTGTGGTGCATTATATTTACTGTTATAATATTTCATTTGACAATTGTTTCGTTTCAAATGAGTTTGGCAGTAATTTTAATTATACATTTACATGAAATTTATAAGTATATTTCTATTGAATCCATGTAAGATGGGTACAAGCTTACTTCAACTTGTGAAACTACTTTTAAGTGCTTCACCTACGGAGGTTTTATAGTTGCTTAAATGTTGAAAGCGCCCCTTGGAAGAGCTTTAGAAAGGAAATGTTGGATAATTCTCTTCTTTTGATTTCCTGCTTATATTTTTTTCTGGGCTGTTTATTCAGTTCACAACACGGTGTATCGGGTTGTTTTCCTAATGAACCATACGGGCAGTTGGATTCGTGTTTATGCAATCCCTAATTTCATATTTTTAAGGAGGAATTTACAGCTCTTAAATGGTTTATGGAGCTCGGTTTCGAACTTTGCTGTACGATCTGATTCTCCCAGTATCACTCCAGAAGAAATGCACACAATTTTTTTAATGCTGTTCTTATTCTACATGTTTGAAAGTGTTACAGCGTGTAGATACATCCTATAGGAACAATATTTTCATTTCTCCATATAATCCCCATCCTTCTCAACTGCCTTACGCCATCTTGGAACTAGCGCTGCGGCTGCCGCTGCGAGAACGATCCTCAATATTGCTATGCCCGCTTTCATCACGTTACCTGCTTGCCCACCGACTAACTGTACTGCGATCGACAGCAGCATCTCCATACACCTTTTTCAACCTTTTGTGGATGTTTCCCAGTGCCTCATTTTCACAGAACAGGAATTCAATGACAGCACGTTGCGTCTGACGAACGTCAAGTGTAGCAATCATCTTGAAGACATGCTGTGACGGCGCCACTCACGGGAACAGGTTAGACTAAGAAACTTCCTGGCAGATTAAAATTGTGTGCTGGAACTGGGACTCGAACCTGGGACCTTTGCCTTTAGCGGGCAAGCGCACAACCGACTGTGCTATCCCGACACGACTCACGATGCCGCCTCACAACTTTACTTCCGCCAGTACCTCGCCTCCTACTTTCCAAACTTCACAGAAGCTGTCCTGCGAACCATGCAAGGCTAGCATTCCTGGAAGAAAGGATATGGTGGAGACATGGCTTAGCCACAGCCTAAGGGATGTTTCCAGAATGAATCTTTCACTCTGCAGCGGAGTGTGCGCTGATATGAAACTTCCTGGCAGATTAAAATTGTGTGCCGGAACCGGGACTCGAACCTCGTGGCGGCATCGTGAGTCGTGTCGGGATAGCACATTCGGTAGTACGCTTACCCGCGAAAGGCAAAGGTCCCAGGTTCGAGTCCCGGTTCCGGCACACAATTTTAATCTGCCAGGAAGTTTCATATCAGCGCACACTCCGCTGCAGAATGAAAGTTTCATTCTGGAGGTTAGACTAAGTTTGAAAAAGAGCAAGAAGGATGTGTCTACACACTGTAAAACTTTCAAACATGCAGAATAAAAACTGTATTTTTAAAAAATAGTGTGCATTTCTTTTGGAGTGATCCTCGTAATTGTGTGATGTTATTAATCCAGAAAAACCGTTGTGTTTTCTCAATACATTCAGCTTCAAACAAAATGAGTATGTACAGAATTTCCTTTCTCAGATTTCACCACGAGGGCTTTATTAGCTGTTAGTTTATTCTTGGTGTGTTGAAGAATTTTGTGTTCATTTTCTGCATATATGTATTTAGTGATAAGTTTGTTGGCTTTATATACCAAATCATTTTTCTTCCTGTATTCTAATTTAGCAGTATCACATGCAAGCTTTGTAGCTGCCATTACTTCTTTTGTGTTCTTTCTTGTAAGTTTTGAGGCAGTTTTGTGCTTGAGGCCTTGGTTCAAAAGACCAAGTTGATTAGTGTCGAATGGATGTCAGTAGAGTTTATTACTATGCTGTAGAATGTTTGCTTCTATTGTTCTACATTAATTTGGAAGTCATATACTGTGAGTTTTAGGAGGGATCATAGCTTCTTTTTGTGCCTGAAGGATATTTTATGTTGCTCCCTACTAAGAGCACGAATTATATTGTGGTCTACATCTGTGAATTGTGGGGGTGAGAGGCTGATTACTAATTGTAAAAGCAGCTTGTAAATTGCTTTATTAAACATTTCTTTCTGTTTATACTGTAACTCATATCTGTGTTTAACCTGATTTTTAGACATTTTGCTCGTGCAAGGTTAGCAGCTTTTGTTTGGAAATTCACTAACTTTTCTGTAATTTGAGGTTATTTTCTGAAACAGGCATTTCTTGTTGAATTTTATGTTTAGTATTGTTTTCATTACGTCTATCATATGGAGCAAAAGTTCTTATCATCTGATACCCCAATAATTTACTATAAGAGGTATGTTGATGACGCCCTCTTACTACTTGATGGTAACAGCAGTCAAATTGATTCCATTACTGAATATCTAAGCAAATTACATATCAATATCAAATTCACTGTCGAACATGAAATCAGCCATAGCATCAACTCTCTTGACCTTAAAAAATAAAAATAGCAAACATCACTTTGATGTATTCTGTAAGACAATGGCCTCAGATATTACGATTAACAACACATCATGCCACACGCACCAGCATGAGATATGTTCTCATACCATATATAGGCTCACTCAGATGAAATTTCCAATTTGTTCAAAAGTAAGATTGTCAATTTCACCTTTTCAATTCATAACAACCTCCAGCAGAGGGTTGTACACACACTTCAACAAATTCTTAATCCCCAAAAAAGATCAGGTATCTATAAACTTCAGTGGAATAACTACACAAATTATATATTGACCAAACAGGTAGAGACCTTAAAACTAGGTTTAAGAAACAACTGGATGCTCTGTGGCTGAACAACCTAGGTAAATCAAGCTTTGCAACCCATTTGGCTAAAGATAAACACTCAGTGGATTATATAGAAAATAAACCACATATGTTACACCTTACAGATAAAGATGGAACCATGAATCGTCTGGAAGATATCGAATTACATGTACCTAAAATACATATTCTGATTTAATCCTAAATCAACAGAGTCATCCAACACTACCTTACTAAGAAAACTTCCAAGGAGCTCTTTCAACTTTTAAACCACTTTAAAACCTCCATACGCAAAGCACAGAAAAGTTGTTTCACAAGTGGAAATAAACTTATACCCATCTTACATGAATTCAGTAGAAATGTACTTGTACATTCCACGTAAAAGCTCATAGCCTGGTATAATTAAAATTACTGCCTACTTATTTGAAACGAAAGCATTGTAAAATAAAACGTATTACAACAGTAGTTATAATACACTGTGTGACCATAAATTTTCACATAAAAAGACCCTAATTCTGCCTGTCTTATGTATCAGTTTGTTAATATGTAGTTTTATGTGTCTTACCTCACCTACTTAGTACACTGAAACCATTGTGAAGACAATATATCATAACATTTATAATACACAGAGTGACCATAGCCTTATATTTTAGTCACGTAGGCAGATATATATATATATATATATATATATATATATATATATATATATATATATATATATATATATATATATATATACTTGATTCTGCCTACGTACTGTACAATTTTTATATGCAGTTTTGTATGTCTTACCTCAGCTAGTACTAGATGACCGAATATAAATATTGTAAATAAATTCACTTCCAAAATTCGATGTTTACTGTAATCTCTCTGAATAAGCAAAGATCAATTTTACCGTTACCCACACCCTTGCACAGGGTCTTCAACCAACGCCACCTAGGGACAAGGCCTCATATCGTGAGTCTAACACCCAAACCTTCAGATGTCAGACACTCAGATCCATACCAAACGTTGTATATCGATAGAGTATCAACCGAAACTTCTATATAACTCGTGATTTGTGCTGCCGTCCAGTAGAACGTGCATAAACTATAATAATAAGTAACAACTAACCTACGGAATAGAGCAAAAGCGTATCTGTGAGGTATATTCACGTCACGCTTCCGTGGGTAAGTCTGCTGGCGGTAGGAAGTGTGCTGTCCGCTGCGCCTGCTCGCTTCCGCGTGGGTAAGTCTTCGCGCTTGCTGCAGCTTGGTGCTGTAATTGTATAAGTTTTTGAGGAATTATGAGTAGATGTCAGTGATGGCACAACCTACAAGGAAAGATACGTTGAAATTAACGTTTGATAACCGATACGCGCGACGGAGGTCTTTCGAAATCGAGAACTGGCTGGAACAAGATGTGAAGTTATCAGCAAACGATCTTATTGGTATCCATATTTCGATCGTAACCTGTGTAGTTTCCGTGAAATTGAGTAGTGCCGAGCTATGTGACAAAGTTGTTGAGTCTTGTGGAGGCAAGTTAAAATTTAAATATTCTGATGGGAGTGTTGGAGATGTTACCGTTTCCCATGCAGGATTTGGCATTCGGACTATCCGAATATTTGAGCTTCCGTTTGAAATAACTGAAGAACAGATAAATGCAGTAATATCACCGTTCGGGACAGTGCTTTCTAACGTTGCAGAGAGGTGGTCGAGCGCCCACAAGTTTCCTGTTCTCAATGGTGTACGCCAACTTAAAGTTGAGTTACGACAGCATATCCCGTCATACATTAATGTGTGTGGGTACAGAGGTATTGTCATCTATGACGACCAACCGCGTACTTGTTCTTTATGTAACAAGCCAGGACATGTCCGCATTAACTGTATACAGAGGCGCGTGGCGCAACTGCCGGCAGGCGAGCCCGCCAGACCCCAGACTGTGACGTCACTGCCCGTCACTTACGCGGCCGCAGCTCGCGCGCAGCCGTCTGCCTATCCGAGCCCGGAAATGACTGCAGCTACCGCCGATGCTGAGACTGACATATCTATGGATGTAAGTACTATTGTGCCGGAAGACGTACCTGAGCCCCAACCACCTACGGCAGTTGCTGCAACTCTGCCGACGCAGGTGACTGAAATTTCTATGGATATACGTGCTATCGTACCTAAAGATTCCTCTGAGCCCCTACCACCTCCGATAGCTATTGCCGCTCTGCCGACACAGGTGAGTGCAACCGAAACGGTGGCAAACCCCCCGGCAACTGAGGAAGAAGAACCTGTGAATGAACCGGACATAAGCATCGTAAATGAAGAACGCCCGTCAAAGAGGAATTCCCCCAGACGGACTAGGAAACGGAGGTTGGCACGCCAAGGTGCAAACGAGACCGCCCCCCCCCCCCCCCTTTGCGTCAGAAGGCGAAGGAAATAGGAAGCAGCCTCCGCCAGAAGGACGTCACCGAAATTAAAGAGGCTCCGGCTAAGGAACAAAACCACATTCCCGTGCCGGGAAAACAAGACACAGAAGGAACGACTTACAAGACCACTGAAGAACGAACGAAAGGAAGTCTGTCTTCGGAAGCTCCCCACGACCTTCCGCAGGCACCCAAAACTAACTGGCCGGACGACGACGACACCGACACGGCGGATGAGGATATGCATGATGACTCAGGAAGCGAAGCAGTAAGCACACCACCCTCAGACCAGGATGACAAATTAAATGACGATGTCGCAATGAAAGATGAATCCTCTCTTCAGAGACGAATCCCCGACCCCTTTGACACTGACGAATATTATTGAGATGTTTTGAAAACGTGACTTTCATATGAAGAATTTGAAGTTTTGTTTTAGAAGATCGATAACTTAAAAAGAAACATGCCTGACCGCCAAGCATACAAAATTGCCACAATCAACCTGAATAAGATACAAAGCTCGTTCAAATTACAAAATTTAAAGGATTTTATATATGCCTCTGACAGTGACATCATTTTATTACAAGAAGTGACATAAATTGCTCTTCACCACATAACTGGATTCAACGCAATAGTAAACCCTGGTAATAGTACAGAAATGGGCACAGCTGTACTTGTAAAAGAGGGCATCATCATAGAAGACATTGTCAAGCTACCAAACAGTAAAGGAATAGCGGGTACCATACATAAAACACGTCTGATAAATGTCTATGCTCCCTCAGGTTCAAGCAATAGGCAAAACCGGGCAAAGTTTTTTAAAGAGGACATTGTTCCCCTGTTTGGAACCCGGTACGACCATATTATTATGGGAGGGGATTTTAATTGCATTCTCCATCCCAAAGATCAAACTCCCAATTTTAACAAGTCAACTGAACTAGAACGCATAGTTACTGATTTACGACTAACGGACTCCTGGGAGCATATGCACTGTGCAGCCCCTGGTTTTACACACGTGACCAACCACTCGGCGAGTAGACTTGACAGGATATATGTCTCGCAAATTTTAAAAGACCACGTATTACAGTCCGAAGTATGGCCTACAGCATTTTCGGATCATGCTGCGTACATATGCACACTTAATATGGAAAAACAGGGGACTTTTCGAGGGAGAGGTACCTGGAAACTAAATGTATCCCACCTGAACGACCATGTTTGTCAGGAGGCATTCGAAACCCTGTGGCGAGAATGCGAACGCAAATTCACCTCTTACAACTCTGGTATAACCTGGTGGCTACATTACGCCAAACCCAAAATACGAAAGTTTTTCATCAATTATGCGAAAGAAAAAAGCTTTTGGTACAAATCAACAATGGAGTTTTACTTTCAGTGTCTAAGGGATCTGCACACGTCAGATGCAACAATTGTTGGGAATTACGAACGAATTAAAAGGATCAAAGCAAAAATTCTGGCACTTCGGCGCAAACAATTAGAAGGATACCAAATAAGGTCGCGGGTCCAGAATGTAGCACCACAAGAGGGCACTTCCATATATCACGTGATACGTGAATCCAAAAGAGCATCGCGCAAAATATTAACTGAATTAATAACTGCTGACGGAAGAAAGCTGACGAAGCACTCTGAAATCAAAGAGGCACTACTACAACATTTTACCTCCTTATTGTCCAGCCAACCGATTGACGAACAGCTTCAGGACGAATTATGGACCAACCTGCAAGGCAGAGTAACCCACGCGGAAGCGCTCAGTCTTACTTCAGAAGTTACTGAAGACGACGTTCTCGAAGCCATCAATGACAGTAAGAAAAACAAGTCGCCGGGACAGGATGGAATCCCAGCTGAATTTTATCAGCAGGTCAGGGAATTTATAACAGTTTTTAACAGTTTTTGTTTGTTTACTTTGCTTTCAACATTCAAGAAACCTTTGAAGAAACTGGATAATATCTATTTAATTATCCAATTTTCCATTTAGCAGAGGTAAAAATTATTTAGTTTTGAGACGAAAAATAGTCTCACCTTCACACAGCTGAAGGAAGATTTTTTTTCCCTTGTATCCTATTACACTGGACCAAAGAAGCAGTATATTTTCTGTGTTTTGGAGGAAACTTTAAAAAAAATAAAAAATAAAAAAATAAAAAAAATAAAATAAAAATAAAATAAAATAAAAATAAAAAAATAAAACTAGTTAAACTAAATAAATTTAAAAAAATAATAAAGTGGAATGAAAGATGAAGTACATATACATTTTTCTCAGCAACACATATAGATACAAAATGGCAGTCTGAAGCCGACGCCGAAGAAGGCGACCATGGTGAGCGCAAGGAAGGGCTGAAGGGGAGGAAGGAGGCCCTAAAAAAAAGAAAAAAAGTGGGTTAGTAGGTATAGCGTTAGATTGACGTTCAGAGGATCCTACCTATGACTTAAATTTTTTCATTATTTAAACTACAGTACGTTGGAAATTGTTAAAAGGGGCAACGTGTTCCTCATATGTAAAAGGACTGTTTCCATTTTGTAGCAATGTGTTATTGGCAGTTTACTCTTGCTTCGTTTTATTTGAAAGTAGCAAATCTGTAGGGTTTATTCGTAGTTTCACAGAATAAACAAACATAATCAGAACATATGAATAAAAATACAACTGCATCACACATACAGCTGTATTAATAGTAATAACAGTAATAACAATAACAAAAATAATAGTAATGTAAAAAAAAATGCGTAATTAAAGTAATAACACTGTATAGGTTTCCTACTTTCAAATAAAACGAAGCAAGAGTAAACTGCCAATAACACATTGCTACAAAATGGAAACAGTCCTTTTACATATGAGAAACACGTTGCCACTTTTAACGATTTCCAACGTACTGTAGTTTAAACAATGAAAAAAAAATTAGAGCGAGGCGGGACTTGAACCCAGAACCTACTGCACAACAAGCTAACGCTCTACCAATTAGCCGACGGTGGCGTGACGTGATTACTTCTCACTGACACGCTTTTCTCTAATCCGTAGGTTTGATGTTACTTATTATTATAGTTTATGGACGTTCTACTGGACGGCATCAAAAATCAGGAATTATATAAAAGTTTCGGTTGATACTCTATCGATATACAACGTTTGGTGTCGATCTGAGTGTCTGACATCTGAACGTTTGGGTGTAAGGAAGCTGTTAGCATCATGGATAGGGGTATAACTCTAGGTGGTGACTCAGCGTGTTTTGAAGCGTTTCCATATTGTTTTCTAGACTTGTCGTTGGAAGGTGGAAGTCAGTTTAGTTTCTGTCGGTTATTTGCTCGTGCCCAATTAGAATGCCCCGAAGGTATTGTATGCCAAATTGCCGGGGCAATTATGATAATGGCCCTAAAATCAGTGTATTTTATTTTCCATCTGACGAGAATTTTAGGCGCAAATGGATATCAGGAGTTCACAGACAAGACTGGATACCGAGTAAGCACTCTGTGGTAAGTTTGTTTGGTTAATGTGTCGTAGTTGCTTCAAATGTAGTCCAGTAGAACAAAATACAGTTAATAGAAGAATACAATTATAATCTCGTACCTCATTAGTTTTCATTATACGTTTTAAAGAGAACTGTGTGCTTGTCTTTAGATATGTGAAATGCATTTCAACAAGAACGTTATTTTAACCAGTACCAGCATGTACGACCCATAAACTAGTACACTGTTGACGGCACCGTTGGACCGTCGACGTTTGAAAAAAGGTGAGTCGTGTAAAACACTCTGAGTAAAGTGCAGTGCTATAAGAACTAAGTTGATTTCATATGTGTGATGTGAGGTGAGTTTCATATTTAGTTTTTATTATTTCAGATGCTATTCCATCGAAGTTGCCAGGATGCCCATCATACTTATCGAGTGAAACAGCAACACAGAGGATCCAGAAAGTAGCAGGGAGCGTTTAGAAAATAGTGCCCTTGAAGTTGCTATCCTGGACAGTATGGACACATATGCGAAAATGATTTCTGCGATATCGTTCAATAATTTGTAACAGCTGAATACAAAGCTGAGTTAATGTGAAAAGCACAGTGACTGGGTAATGATAAATCAGATAGTGTGAGCCTTGTGTTACTAAAGCATAATCCTTACCCAAGAATTTTTTGCTACATAGTTATAAGTAGTGATTTATTACTCACTGTGTTCAATAATGATATTGAAGTGAAATGTATTGGAAACATGAAATTCCCCATGAAAGTAAACAACATACAGGTAGTAAGTGATGTTCTTAAGAATATTTATCTTCTGTAGGCCTATAATAGTGCTGAGGCTCCTGTAGATAACATTTTCTCTTTAATTGAGGAGATAATGCAAAATTTATTAGAGAAGTTCCCAGGAAACTAACCTAAAATCACGTTTTTGAAGGGACAGATTTCACTTTTGAAGTGCATAAGTTCAACTTAGTTTAGGTATAGTACTGATTCTTTGATAATGTGGACTAGTATATTAGCCGACATGCTTACAATATTTTGAGGAGCACTGATAGTTTTTCTATGCCTAGTCCTAATACCCTCTCAAGGTTTTGTATTAAACTGTCAACAAATCCTATCATTGAGCAACAGAGTGATCAATTTATGAGTTACATCACAATAAGGTAGGTACTTTAACCTGAGATGATAAAACTGTGCTCCAGTTAATGGATGAAACTCATTTAAAGTCTCATCTTGATTACAAAGGTGGAAATGTTGTAAGATGTGCCTTTAACGCTGAGAAATTTTTTTGTGTGCAATTCTATTCATACTATTCAGGCCGATGTTCTGTTCTCCTACATTAAAACTGGCATTATTAAATTAGAAGCAGTTGGATTTGAGATGGTCGTTAGTGGCTGACAATAATGCAATTAACAGAAAAGCAGTGTCTATGTTTTCTACTCAAAAATGTTCAAATCCCTGTAAATCTAACGGAGTTAACTACGTTGGTTATCAGTCCATAGGTTTACAAGCTACTTACACTAACTTAAAGTAACTTATGCTAAGTACAACACAGACACCCATGACCGAGGGACGACTCGAACCCCCGATGGCAAACGGCCGCACACACCGAAACTGGGTGCCTTAGCGCGCACGGCTATTATGCCGCGGCGTTTTCTACTCCTCCAGATATGACAATCAAGTAAATTCACGCTGTACAGTCTTCTGGAAATAGACCGTTGTACTATTTTGTGGATACTGTCCATTTATTGAAGTGTTTCAAATGTTCAAATGTTTGTTAAGCTTATGGGACTTAACTACGGGGTCATCAGTCCCTATATTGAAGTGTATCCACAATAACTGGTTCAATCAAAAGGAGCCTACGTTTTCCTAACTTCAGTGATACTTTGAAGGGACGTTAACCATCTTTCAAAGCACAGAAAGAATGGCACATGGTAGAAAAAGATGAACTACTGCAATGTGGCAGTTCATTTTGTCCCTGTATCTTTACTGTGTTTAACGCCAAAATCTCAAGTTAGTGTAACGAATTTCCAGTTACGACAGTTGTTGCTTTGGACGTATTTGGCTCAAAGAAAGCAGTTAACAACTGGAAAGGTATTGCAACATTCATAAAGGCCGGCCGCAGTGGCCGAGCGGTCTGCGGCGCGCCAGTCACAGTCTGCACGGACGCTACGGTCGGGAGTTCGAATGCCCCCTCGGTCATGGTTGTTTGTGCTGTCTTTAGTATAAGGTTGTTCATAAGTAGTTTGTACGTTTAGGGACTGATGACCCCGCAGTTAAGTGCCTTAAGCTTAACAAACATTTGAACATTTTGAACATTCATAAAAATAATAAATCGTTGGTGGTATAATGCAAATGCGAAAACATTACTTAAGGGACAATTGTTAAGAAATATTTTCCATGAACCTGTAACTAATAATTCCCATCATATACAAAAACTCTTACATTGCTTCATGTCATGGTTATGTTCGTGGGAAGATTTTAGTGATGAAATGAAACTGACAAGGGAGACCCATCATCATGTTTCCCTAAGACACGTTTTTGTAAGTGAACAAAAAACTAAGGTCACAGTCTATGTTTTCCCTTGTACTGGGTGGGTGATGTTGTTCTTAAGACCAGTGATATTTTTGTTAATCATACTGAAATTCAGGGATTAAAAGAAACATCACTGCCAGCATTTTTCAATATTGCAGTAGATGAGAATGATGTTGATGGCCTAGATGAGAATACGTGGCCATTGTTGCATTGTATAGCAGGTTACTGCTCACACCAAGCTATTAAAAGAAACCAGTGTGTATATTGTAAGACATTCCTCACTACAGATGAAACGAAGCAAGGCGATGATTTGATTATTGTAAAAGGTAGAGTAGGGTTGACATATTCTGCAGATAGTGTAGTAGTGTGTGTGACATACGTCTATTTAACACTTCAGAAAATTTGGAGGAACAAGAAATTTTATTTTTACAACAGGCAAATCAGAGAAGTGTACTTGTGAAGGTAGCATCTCATTCTCATCAATCTTTCTTCTGAGTTTCACTGTAAAAATAATCACTGCCTTGATTCAGTCGTGAATTGCAAACTGTTTTGCTGCGCAAATATTTTGCTACACAATTTTACAAAGAGGAGAAATGATGAAACTGTGTACAAAAGATTGAAAAAATGTTATATTGTTCTGCAAGATGTTTGTGCTACGTGTTCATTGTTTGAAGCTAGGGAAGATAATGTGAAATACATTTTTATTTTTATTTTCTGTTTTTATTTCATATGCAGTATCCCATTCATCTTCATAGTAATTACGTATTGGACCCTTCTTGCATTCTTCAATATGCTGCGGACGTAGGCTTAGCTACTGATTAATTTGTTAACATAAATTCGGTTAAAATCTGACTTAGGATGTTGGTGGCCTGGCGTGTTGATGTTGGCAGTGGATGAGAATGGCTGTAAATCTGGAGACTAATGATTGAGGAGACGCATTAATATTGTTCATGGTTTACCGTTGCCAGATTCATGTATATACCCTTATTCGATAACTGAATTAATTATCATCGTAAAGGAAACTTTTCATTTTCAACATGAGTTCTCGCGCCATATTGCAATAAAACAAAACATTAACAACAAAATGCATTCGTTTATTCCGCGTAATAAACCAGCGAATTTCATTAGATTCAGCATACTATTACAGATTGGCTAATGACAACGTCACGAAACTTCAGTCTCATTCGTTGCCAACATTATTACTCTAGGCCGGCAACATCGTAAGTAAAATTCAACCACAAATTCTCTTTGAAAGCTCAATTGCATAGGATTAGGGAAATAATATTTTTGTTGACCACTAAATAAATAATTTATGCTGTTCCTGCTGCATGGTTGACACGTTTTTGTTTGTATGCTTGTCCAGTCAGTAATCCTCGTAGCAAACAATTCGTTGCCAACATTAGCACATTACTCTGTCACAGCCGTAAGTAAAATTTAACCTGACGAATAGATGCAGTCTGTTCAGTCACGGTCAGCACGGCCACTACGGTCGGGGGTTCGAATCCCCCCTCGGGCATGGATATTTGTGCCGTCCTAGTTCGTAAGTAGTTCATAGGTAGTTTGTAAGTTTAGGGACTGATGACCCCGTAGTTAAGTCCCATAGACTATACAAACATTTGAACATTTTTTAGATGCAGTCTGACACCACCACAGCCGCGGCGGAGCGTCTGTCGCATTGAGGCGCTATTTTGCGATGCGCGAGGTCGTTCCCCGTCGGGGGTTCGAATCCCCCCTCGGGCATAGATATTTGTGCTGTTTTTGGTGTAAGGTAGTTCATAAGTAGATAGTAAGTTTATGGATTGATGATCTCGCAGTTAAGTCCCATAAGCTTAACAAACATTTGAACATTTTTGTCACCACAAACAATATTTCACGGGGGAGGGAGCAATATGTAACATTGGCCATCCTTTTTTGTGTGTGTCAATGTGCAGAATTTTAGAGAAAGTCTATGCAATTTTATTTGATAACATATTTGGAGTTTGAGAAAGTAGTGCTTTTTCCCTCTGGGACTCTCTTGAATAGTGTGTAAAGTTGTGGGGCGGGATCGTGAGTCGTGTCGGGATAGCTCAGTGGTAGAGAGCTTGCCCGCGAAAGGCAAAAGTCACAGGTTCGAGTCCCTACTGCTACTGCGAACGGCCGAAAGCAAGACGAAACTACAATCGCTGCTATTCCCAAAGGCCGCGGTGGAGTAGTCCAGCGGTCTAAAGCGTCTCGCTGCGGAGCGCGCGGTTGCTCGCCGTGGAGGTTCGAGTCCTCCCCGGGGCATGGGTGTGTGTGTTGTCCGTAGGTTAGTTTACCTAGGTTTAAGTAGTTTGTAAGCTACGCACTGATGACCACGCAGTTTGGTCCGATAGATTTACAAACATCTCATTTCTATTCCCGAAGAGATGCTGCTCTAATATATTAATGTATGATGACGGCGGCTTCTTGAGTAAAATACGAGGGTCGTCCATAAAGTAAGTTCCGTTTCTATTTCTACCCACGGCAGCGCTACGATCTCAGTTCTGAGCGTGCGAGAACTCAACGAAAAGCCATGTACGCCATTTTCATATCGCTGCTGCCTACGTGTGCTTTGTAGTGCTTCTTTATAATGTCAAGCGTAATTGAAAATGCCGCCGCTTGTGAAATCAGATCTATGATTAGTTTTATAAGTGCAAACGAATTTGAACCAAAGGAAATTCATCGGCCAATCTGCGAGCTTTGTGGAGAAAATGCTATGAGTGATTCAATGGTTAGAAGATGGGTCACTGTTCAATTAAGGACGTGATCAAGTACACGATGAAGAACGCCCGTCTGTGGTTACTGATTTACGGAACATACAATTGAAGAGTAGATTAAGCACTAGCGTAAGATTACACTTAGTGCCCTTACTAAGGAAGTTCCGCAAATCTCACGATCACTAATTCATGAAGTTGTAACTGAGAAACTGAACTTTCGAAACTTTGCTCATGTTGGGTACCCAAAATTCTTACTGAACAACACAAAAACAACGGATGGGCAGTGCACTTCAGTTTTGACTCGTTACAACGAAGAAGGCGATGATTTTTATTCTCGGATAGTCTCGGGGGATGTAACTTGGGTATCGCACGACACCTCTGAAACAAAACGTCAATCAATGGAATGGGTGTACACTTCATCCCCGACGAAGATTAAGCCTAAGCAAATCTTGACACCTCGAAAAGTCATGTGCGCCCTGTTTTGGGACAGAAAAGGCATTTTGCTGATTGAGTTCTTTCCGCGAGGCCAAATCAATTAAAGCACATGGCTACTGCGAGGCCATTAGGAAATTACTCCGCCCAGTACAGAACAAGCGCCGAGGATTACTGTCAAAGGTGTTTTTCTCCCGATAATGCTCCTAGCGTCTTTCATATCTTCTTACACCTAAAATCTGTCTTTGGTGGCCAACACTGCAACGATGATGACGAGCTGAAAGAACATGTTACAAAATGGTTGACTACAAAGGCGGCAACCTTCTATGAAGAAGGCATACAAATACTTGTGACACGCCTACACAATTTTGAAAGCTATGTAGAAAAGTAGTTTAACAGTTGTAGATTTTTGTACAATAAATATTTTTTCTGTATCTGTACACGTTTGTTATATATAACCAAACTGAACTTACTTTGTGGACATACCTCGTATTCCGGAGGTAAATTAGTGTATCATTCGAATCTACGAGTGGGGATTTCTCAGGAGGTTGTCGTCATCAAGAAAAACCAAACAGGCATTATACGGATCGGAGCGAGGAATGTGCTAACTCTTAATCGCGTAGGTAAGTGAGAATATCTGAAAAGAGAAATGGATAGGTTAAAGTTAGATATGGTGGAGATTAGCGACGTTCTATGGCAGATGATCAGGATTTCTGGTCAGGTGAGTAATTTGTACAAAATTAACAGACAACAGTTGTAAGAGTCGAAGGGCATCAAAGGGACGCAATCTTTGGAAAGGAAATAAAACGGGGTTGTAGATTTTCCCCAATTTTATTCAATCTGTACATCGAGCAAGCTGTGATGGAATGCAAGGAGAAATTTGGAGAATGAATGAAAGTCTATGGAGAAGCAGATATAAGATGCACAGTGGCTACGGGAAGCAAAGCATTTCTGAAGAAGCGAAATTTACTGGCATAAAATTAATTTAAATATTGAAACGTGGACGATAAGGTCAGACACAAAGATGATAGAAGCCTTTGAAATGTGCTTCTACAGATTAATGCTGAAGATTAGATGGGTAATTCATGTAACTATTGAAGAGATGCTGAGCAGAATTTTGGAAAAAATAAATTTCTGTCATATCATGAGTAGGCGGAGAGATCGATTGGTGGAACACACTCTGAGACATCGAGGAATCGCCATTTAACATAGGAGGGAAGTATGTGGGTAAAAATTGGTGAGAGAGACCGAGAGACAGTAATCAGGTTCAAAAGGATGTAGGTTGCCGGTGTTATTCAGAGATAGAGGCTTGGACAGCATTGGCTAGCGTGGAGAACTGTATCAAAGCAGTGTTTCGACTGAAGATCACAACAATAAGAACCTCGAGAACAGAATGAGATATCATTGTTCAAAAATGTTCAAATGTATAGCTTATGGGACTTAATTACGGGGTCATCAGTCCCTAAACTTACAAACTACTTATGAACTAACTAAGACTACGGACGGCACAAATATCCATGCCCGAGGGGGGATTCGAACCCCCGACCGTAGTGGCCGTGCAGACCGTGACTGGAGCGCCTCAGTCCCCTCGGCCACCGCGGCCGGCAGATATCATTGTGCTCTCAATTTAAATAATCTTTCCTTATCTCTTCATAATTTCATATGGTGATATGTTGATATGTATGAGCTAAAATGAATCATACGCATTGTAGTTTTACCTTTGCAAACTCTTTGAAATATTTCACTTAATTTGATGTTTAGAGTAACAAACAAATGAAATAAATGAAGCCTTCGTTCACCGAAGACATCAAAGTGTTATGAAATGCTAAAATTACGTTATTTCTCCGAGTAGATTTCTCAAAATAGGATAGTATGTTTCATAGCGGCTGGAACGAAATCTCTCGGCACAATTGACCTTTGGTACCCAAATATCAATGTGTACATTGATAACGGATAAAGATAGCTGAAAAATTACTTTGTAGATAAATGTAGGTAATTAGCTATGGTTTGTTATTTAGATATTTGTGATCTACCTTGTAAATGCTGCTTAATCCAAGTTTTTGTACTTTGTAAATAAGAACGGTAATTGAAACCACTAAATCTCGATAAAGGATAAACCAATCGAAATAATTAGTAAAAAAAGTAATTAGAGAGTATCGCTTTAAGAAGATCATACTGTAAAAATTTCTACGTTCTGCAATGAATTAATGTACAAAAGTAGTCACACAATTTGTCACACTGGTACTCAAAAATTATGGTTTTTCATTAATTTGTCAGGCACCGTCTATGAGCAAATGGTGCTTTTGCAAGCCGAAAAATGCCTACCCTAGACCACGTGTAATTTACAACAACTATCGGGTTGGCTACAACTTGCTGGGCTGCAGGAAGTGCGTAACTCTGTACTCTACGATATTTACATTATGCCAATGCTTCTGATACGTATGCATATGTTCACTAGGTGAAGGGCTATCCAAAACAACTTTGCCTTTTATTTCTGCGATCAATACAACCAGAAATATGGCCCCCTGAAGAATCGCATTTTCGCATGCAGTCCATTCGAAAGGTCGTGAACTTTGCGTTTAAAAACGTGAAAGAGTGCTCAGTAAATGCAAAAAGAGTAGAGTTAGAAAAGCTATCAACGTCTGTACAGTTTCCCAGTGTCGGTTTGAGGTTACCGCAAGAGCCTCCCTAAGAATGCGGTGCCCCCGACATCGCCATGATCCTTGTTATAATTTGTCCTAACTTAACAAACTGTCTGATTTCCTGCTGAAAGAAAAACAACTACTGAAATGTAAAATTTTAATACGCAGCATTCACTAAAGTCATCCAGTTAGGATCACCTTCGCTGTTCATTCTACAGCGTTAGTGAATACAGCAGCAGTCGTTCTCAAAGAAAAGCGACGACAATACAGTTCTACCTCTCACTCCCAGTCGACCATCAGCGTGAGCGGAAGTATGAGAATCGTTTGATGTCGCCGACCGGCGCGGAGTGGCTTTTCGCCTACAATTCTAGAGGAAGAGGGGTGTTTGGGCCAAGACCGACAGGAAGAATCCACTAATAGCCCTCAGCCTTGCAGTATCCGCAGTAACCGGCTATTACTCAATTGTAAGTTGATTTAATACATTATATAACTCTCCGACATAAAGAAAAGTATTATATTAGTTATTATAATTCCCGGCCTATTTCAAGCATTATTTTGAAAACTTTACATAATGTGACAGTTCTTTTCTGTACTTTATACCACAGTTACTTCTTATATTAATATGCAGATATTTATTTTTATTAACCATCTATGCAACTGAAATAAGACAAGTTCTTTTCCCACATGCGTTTCAACTTTATTGCAACCACGAATACATAATAGATGTAGAAGTCCTGCACCTAGAGAGAGAGAAAGTGCAATGCTCATTCAGTTAAAAAAAATTATTAACTAAGAAACAGATTTTTGTATCTTTACACTTATTACTGATTGAGCAATCTTAATTCAACTCCTCGCCGTTTTAAACTATGCTACAGTCACTACATAAGATAAGAACCTTGATGCCTTCATTTGGTTTGCTTTTGTGTGGTGTTGTCGTTGTGTGTGTTTGATATTTGTATTTTTGTGTTTGGGTGTTGCGTATCTTGCTGCTTCTTGGTTGCGTTTAAAATGTTGTGTTTATTTCTTATTTATCTTTTACTTTTCTGATTGCGTTTCTGTTAGTTAGTTTTTCTTGTTGAGAGGGATTCTGTTTAACCTATATACCATATGTCTAAATGCAGCGAGTTTCTGCTTTTGGGGATGACTGGAAGTAAAATGTATAATCATGTCGGTCGTTGTTAGTTTTCGATAAATATTGAATGTTTGTCCTTTTTATATTGTTATTTCAAGAAAATTTATTTCGTTTTGAATTTCGTTTTCAACTTTATATTTTTGTAGTATTTTTCTTAAATTTTAGAGTGAAGTTCAACTATTTTTTTCATTTGCATTATCTATCAGACATATAATGTTATCTACATATCTGTGCCAGTACATAACTTTCAATGCTCCATTTTTCTCTACCTTGTCAAATATCTTGTTTTCTAAGTGACTGATGAAAATGTTAGTTAGGTTTCCTGATATTGGGGAAACCATTGGTATTCCCTCACCCTGCTGGTAATATTCGTTCTCAAACTGGAAATAATTTTTGTAGGTAGTTAGTTTGAGCAAACGTGTTATTTCTGATATTGCTTCTGTAGTTAGGTTGCTGTGTGCTGTCAGATTTTTTTGTGTGATTTCTATTCTTTGATTGATGGGGATTTACACGTTTTCTGTGTCAAATTAGACAAGTGATGCTGTGTGTGGTATCTGTATGTTCGGTATCTGTTCAATTAGGTCGCCTGTGTTTTTCACTGTCTTGTCATTTTCTATTTTGTAGTGTCTTGAGATTATTTTTTGGAGGTGATTGGCTATGTGAGATATTGAGACGTTACTGAAATCTATCACTGGTCTTAGAGGGAGCTGCTGTTAATATATCTTTGGTTGGCTTGGGAGTGTTGGCACTTGTGGTTTCTTCTGTGTTATGTGATACTTCTGCTTGTAAGAGAGTATATTTTGGATACTTTTTACTGTTTGCTAAACATTTGACTTAAATCGTGTAATTGAATCTGATTTCAATGTTGTTATGTTGTTCGCTATTATATAATCTCTCTTTTTTGCAATGAATTTTTCTTTGCCCTACAGTACTGTCACATTTCCTTTCTCTGCCTTAGTTATTATGTTAAAATATGTTTACGAGATGGCGGCTCAATTTGATTGGTTGTTCTTGTTTTGTTCATCCTGTTGTGATATTACAGATACAGGGGAAAGCTGATTGTTTCCATGTGAAACTTAGTGTCTGTTGAAAAGTGGTAAACTATTCATGGTAGTAGGGCTGTGGAACTGTGATAATTCAGCAATCGTGTACTCGTGTGATGACAAACTGTGTTTTATAACAAATACTGTAATTAATCGCGGATTAATTTGGAATTGCAATGCTCTATGGGCGTCAATAATTTACGAGTGATGATTTGGAACTTTTACTCTCGAGTGCGTGTGATACTTATTGTGCTTCTCATGAACAATAGTTGGGAAATATTCAGTTATTTACCGATGTATAATGTAGGACCACCTCCGCATTTTTATGTCCCAAAAGAGTATCAAACTTCATCTATTAAGAATTAATTTGTGAGTGAATGACTTCTTTATCTTAGAATCCATTTTGTTGGTTATTCAGAGGTTTGATTTATGTTTGTTAAAATATATTTTCACGTCATCATATGCAGATTGATAGACTGGCTAAACTACAGATTCATTATTGATCTTGTTTAAACAGATTGGGTAGCTGTTTAGGACATAGAAGCTGACATACATAACTCACCCCTATGAACAAACACAACGAGCCATAAACCTTTACTACCCTGAGTTATCTATTGCCCATTTCTTATTGGTGAGTACCGATATAAAGTCGCACTGTGTTTGATTTATCATGTTTCTTATTTCTTTCATTATCAGTTCCCTAGTAAGCCCTATGTTTGTTTCAATGTAATCTGTTGTTCTTAAGGTGTGAGGATATATTCAGTTTCTACAATGTGATTTTCCAATGTACTTACTGTCTAATCTGCTATTGGTGCAATGTTTCACATCTTTCTCTAATACCAGTTTTTCTTTGGGGTGTAATTCTGTGACAGTGAGATTTACTGAGCGTGGAAGAATTCTTATTCCAAATGTAAATTTTTGCTCATATCTTCTTGCTTTTAAAACATAATATTTTCTGTTCATGTTTAGTTTGTGTTTCATTGCTGTGTATGTATTGTGTTCGATCATTTATATCAGTGTCATGAGGACTTTGACATTTTCTATGCTTTGTGCTAATTATAAGTGGGTTTCATGAAGTATCATATTCAGGTAATGCTTTTTCGAGTATAACCTGTTGATTTGATGCTTCTGAAGGGCTTGCAGAAGAAAAAACTGTAATATACTGTAACAGCCGGAAATAAAATTAATTGGTATTACTGTAATGTTAGAAAAGCCTAATAAATCATCAGAATCCTATTTTTCCAATTCTATTTTGTAGTGGTTTTAGTCTAGGGTTGTTCATTCTAGTTGAATATTTCTATACGTCTGGGGCATGTTTCTTTCGGTTATTTTCCGCCTATGTTTCCGGTACAGTGTTTTTGTCGATAATTTAATGGATACATTTCATGGGGCTAAGCTAACTAGCGACCTGGTCGGAACGGCAGCACAGTCGTTTTTAAATTACAACAAAGAGATAAACTAAGATATTATGGAACGTAGGCTTCAGTCTAAGGTATTCTAACAACTCGACCTTAACACGCTATAACTCATAAAAATATCAGTTAAATTCTAAGAATACTGGAAAGTGACTGTAAACGTCACATGAGATGCTTAGTCCTTTGGTAGTTTGCTTAGGGCCGGTTTGTCAATGTCTGGTTAAGTTACAGTTAAGATTTTAACTTGTCGTTGGCGGAGAATTGCGTTTATCAGTGTTTCGTTATGAGTTAACCTGACGTTAAAAGACCTCAAACTGACAGTAAAGTTAACGAGTAGAATTATGCTCTTTACATGGCTAAGGTGCGCCTCGGTTGCACAGTGGTAGAGTGCCAGACTATAAATCCAAAGGACGCGGGTTCGATCCCCGCCAGGTCCTAGGATATTTATCTGTCACTTTCCACTTCTCTCCCCTCTGGCAGTATTGCTCATGTGAAAAATACCGAGTAGCACCGTGGTTCGGAACCCACGTTAAACTGTAGGTCCCCCTATAACTGGCTGGGTAAGTCAGTTCGAAGGTCGGAGGTAGGCAACGGCATACCACCTCCAAACAGAACCTTGCCTAGTAAAGCACTGTGGTGTTCAAACCAATCTTCGGATTGTTGACTGCTTTACCTTACATGACTAACGACCGGTTACATGAAAATTGCAGGATTCGAAAGCGCTAAAATACCGCAACATATTCACGTGACAAAGACCAATTTATCAAACAAATTAACAGAAGCTCTACATGTATGAAAAACTACCGTGGAAAGCAGCTTTATTCGAAAATTTTATCGTCATATTTCTCGCCCCATCCACGTCAATATTGATTAGATGAGTTTGATATATTGCAGATACGTAAAGGAACCTTAAAATTATTGTTGCGATATCAAAATACAAACTTACGGGTAACGGCTAGCTAAGTGAGAATCGGTATGATGAAAATCACAAGAATAAAAGATTTGGTTGACAATGAAGAGGGTATCAATATTTTGAACGATATAGAGGTCATTGCCCCAATAATGCGTCCTAGACGTATCTATGTTCGTCCAAATCATTTTGAATGCTCGGATGATGCAGAATTTGTTACGCGATTTCGTCTTCGAATGGCCACTGTGGAAACGCTCCATGAAAACATAACCATTTGACGATGCCAACAGATAGGTATGTATTTTGTAAGTTATCTGTCGTAAAACAGAATTCATAATTTATGTCAGCAAGTTTATGAATTCAGTATTTACTGTTGCGCTTATTAATTCAGTATTTATTGTTGCTCCTAGTGTAAGGCTTAAAATGTGATTTCTTCCTCCGATCTATAGGAACAGTGCACTTTCGCCTATGTGCAAATTATTGCTAGCACTAAGGTACTATGCACTTGGCAGTATGTTAATTGCCACAGGGGATTTCGCTGGTGTCTGCAAAATGACTGCTTGGAAAGCAGTCCAGTGTGTCCTTATATGTCTCTATTAAGGACACAAGAAACTCGCGCTGACTTCTTGTAAAATTCCAGCTTCTTTCACGTTTGTTTTCCATACCGCCAAATAACAACAGCCTGCTAACCTCTTCCCTGCGAGTCAAATATGGCGAACAGCTGTTTATTCAGCCGGCACTTTCATTTGTTTCTATTGCCAACATAGTCGAAATATATCGTACATTCTCGATTTCTCCGGGTTAGCAAACGAGAGGTGTATCTGGCAATGACAAACGCAATGCACTTAACGAACACATTTAACTGGACGTTAAAGTCATCTTCTAGTTTACTAACGAGAAGATTAACTAGAGATGGACGAACCGGCCCTTAGTCGGTGTTATGCTCTGGTTAGTTTAGTGCATATGACTCCGTACTGTTCTTAATGCATATTGTTAGAGCCAGTAATAAGGGGTGTGAGTCTTTTTCCCCCCTCAACTTCCGCAACACATAATTAATGCAGCAAAAATAAATAAATCAATATAATAATAATTATTATTATTGAATAAAATTTGAAGCCCACTTTCTCAGCACATACGTTGAGTATCTCTACGTATTTGATACTGGTGATTGCACTGTCCGTTAGTATACCTATATCGTCAGCGAAGGCCAGAAATCTGATGCTGAGGTTGTCTTTCACTCACCCAAGTTGAGTGGGTTTCCAGTAATTCTGGGTTTTAAGTTGCATTGTGCTCTAATGAGCTCTTTTCAGTAAGAGGTGAATAGCGGTTGTGACAATCCATCACCTTGTCGCACGCCCACCTTTACCTCAAAAGGCTTTGGCAGTTTCCCAGTAAATTTTCTTTCGATAATGTATCCATAAGATTTTGTTGCGCTGAGGCGTGTGTTTTGGTGAAGACCCTATTCCTCCTCTTCCTCCTGTTCTTATTCTTCATCTGTCGCCGAGTGGCCGTCCTCCAGTGCACACCTGTGCAGCGACAGCACATTTTCTGTTGTAAGTGTAACCGGCTTCTCACTAGAACCTACATACTTTGACTTTTCTGTGCGCTTCCCCTTAAGTTCATTAAATTTATCGTGTGCTCGCGTTTATAATGGATACATATTCGCGTTAAATATCTGGCTAGTGTATTATTCCGCCGCATGAAACGTCTGTCTGTCTCTCTGTTTGTTTACTACCGTCAGTTCTCACGTCAGCAGCAGCAGCTCCTTCAGCTTTCTCCAGTTGTGAGTAAATCCGGCTTCTCAGCAGAAGCGACTTATTTTGATTTATCCTCTGCGTTTCTCTTTTCTTAAATTTTGTGTGCTAGCGTCTTTATTTAGATTCTCATTCGCGTAAACAGTTTACTGTGCCCTTCCGTTCGTCTATTATTGTTTTGTAGGTACTTACAGTTTGTAGTCTTTCACTTCAATTGTTCTTTGGGCTTAGTATGGCTATGGACTGTGTTTGTTGTCTGCGGATGCAGCCTGAGATGGTTACTGTTTGTTCGCAGCTTCAGGCGGCGTTGGCAGCGTTGCGAAGCTCGAGGCTGCGGTGGATGGGCGCTCTTGCCGTCGGTCGGTCGCGGGGGTCCAACAGCCGCCCTGTACGTCTGATGTGCCCACCGATCCACCCGCGACTTTGGTAAGTCCGGTAACTGCAGGCGTAGATGTCGCCGCCCTGTCCGTGGTGGATTCGGAGGTCTCCCCAGCGCGTGGTGGACGGCGTAAGACATTCCGGGGGGCCCATCGTGAGGCACTCCCGGTCCATCTTACAAACAGGTTTGAGGGGCTGCCGGAGATGGACAGTGTTTCTGAGCCGGATGGTGCCACAACTCCTGTGGTCACCTCTCGCAAGGAGACGGCACGACCGTGGGGTCGGGTTTTTGTCCGAAATTTTGAGTGGTGAAAGAGGACCCCTAACACCACACGTGGTTAAACTAATAGGACGCTCTACTCGGAAAATCCCGAGAAACATCGATCCAAAGTTTCTTAGGTGCCTTGTGAGTATAAAATGTTAGTTCCAGAATGAAACTTTCACTCTGCAGCGGAGTGTGCGCTGATATGAAACTTCCTGGCAGATTAAAATTGTGTGCCGGAACCGGGACTCGAACTTGGGACCTTTGCCTTTCGCGGGCAAGCGCACTACCAACTGTGCTATCCCGACACGACTCACGATGCCGCCTCACAACTTTACTTCCACCAGTACCTCGCCTCCTACTTTCCAAACTTCACAGAAGCTCTCCTGCGAACCATGCAAGACTAGCACTCCTGGAAGAAAGGATATGGTGGAGACATGGCTTAGCCACAGCCTAAGGGATGTTTCCAGAATGAAACTTTCACTCTGCAGCGGAGTGTGCGCTGTCGGGATAGTACAGTCGGTACTGCGCTTGCCCGCGATAGGCAAAGGTCCCAGGTTCGAGTCCCGGTTCCGGCACACAATTTTAATCTGTCAGGAAGTTTCAAAATGTTAGTTCATTGTAACTAATTTGATAATGTAGGTTTGAGAAACTTTTTGAATAATTGGTGGAATAACAAAAGATAATGAAACAGAAGAAAAATATGCCGGCGGAGGGATCGAACCAGAAACCTCTGGCGTAAGAGCCCGAGCCCTTACCATCTAGGGATGTTTCCAGAATGAAACTTTCACTCTGCAGCGGAGTGTGCGCTGTCGGGATAGTACAGTCGGTACTGCGCTTGCCCGCGAAAGGCAAAGGTCCCAGGTTCGAGTCCCGGTTCCGGCACACAATTTTAATCTGTCAGGAAGTTTCAAAATGTTAGTTCATTGTAACTAATTTGATAATGTAGGTTTGAGAAACTTTTTGAATAATTGGTGGAATAACAAAAGATAATGAAACAGAAGAAAAATATGCCGGCGGAGGGATCGAACCAGAAACCTCTGGCGTAAGAGCCCGAGCCCTTACCATCTAGGCCAGACGACGGCTCAGTAATGGATTAACATTTTATACTCATAAGGCACCTAAGAAACTTCGGATCGGTTTTTCTCGGCATTTTCCGAGTAGTGCGTTCTAATATTTTAACCACATGAGATGTTAGGGATCCTCTTTCACCACACAAAATTTCGGACAAATCCCCGACCCCACGGTCGTGCCGTCTCGTTGTCATTCAGCAAGACACGGGCAATTTCAGAGGGTGGGATTGCTTGTAGCAGGGAGTTCCAACGTTAGGCGGATAATGGGGCTCCTTAGGAATTTGGGCAGTAAGGAGAGGAAGAAGGCCAATGTGCACTCCGTGTGCATACCGGGAGGTGTCGTTCCAGATATGGAACGGGTCGTTCCGGATGCCATGAATGGGACAGGGTGCAGCCAAATGAGGGTGGTTGCTCATGTCGGTACTAACGAAGTATGTCGCTTTGGGTCAGAAGAGATTCTCTCTGGATTTGAGCGGCTATCTGGCTATCGGCGGTGGTAAAGACTGTTAGTCTTGCTTGTGAGATGAAGGCAGAGCTGACAATCTGCAGCATCGTCGACAGGACCGACTGCGCTCATCTGGTACAGAGCCGAGTGGAGGGTCTGAATCAGAGACTCAAATGGTTTGTGACCGTGTAGGCTGCAGATTCCTCGACTTGCGCCAAAGCGTGGTGGGTTTTAGGGTTCCGCTAAATAGTTCAAGAGTCCACTACACGCAGGAAGCGGCTACACTGGTAGCGGGGGCTGTGTGGTGTGGACTGGACGTTTTTTTTTGGATAGAGGGCTTCGGGAAAAAATAAAATGGGCAATCTCAAAGGGTGCATGGGGATCACAAGGAGAAATGTAGATATAGGAACTATCGGTATAACAGTTGTAAATTGTCGTAGCTGTCTCGGTTATGTACCATAGCTCCAAGCATTAACAGAAAGCAACGAAACACATATCATCATAGGTAGTGAAATTTGGCTCAACCCGGAAATAAGTTCAGCCGAAGTTTTTGCAAAAGATCTAACAGTCTTCACAAAGGATAGATTAAACAAAATAGGTGGAGGCATGTTTGTCGCCGTCAAAAATAGTCTTCCGTGTAGCGAAGTTGAAGTTGTACCTGAAAATTTAAGAAGTTAATAATTGGTTTCTTTTACCGGCTCCCGACTCTGACGATACAATAGCAGAAAGGTTCAAAGAAAACCTGTGTTAAATGGTAAACACATACCCAACTCATGCAATGATAGTAGGCGGTGATTTCAATTTACCATCAATCTTTTGGCACAATTATATGTTTAAATCAGGAGGTTGGCATAAATCATCGTGCGAAATTGTACTCAACGCATTCTCTGAGAATTACTTCGAACAATTAGTTCATGAGGACAACTAGAAATGTAAATGGATGTCAAAACACACTTGATCTCTTTGCAACAAATAATCCCGAGCTCATAACGAGCATCAAAACGGATACACGCATTAGTGAACATAGGGCTGTCGTAGCGACATTGAATATCGAAAGTCCCAAAGTTACCAAAAGTAGACGAAAAGTATATTTGTTCAGGAAAGCAGATAGAAACACAATAAATTGCTTCTTGAAAGACAGTTTCGACGCATTACAAACCCTAAGCGCAAGTGTAGAGCAGATTTGGCTCCAATTCAAAGAAGTAGTATCGACAGCAATTGACAGCTTTATACCAAATAAATTAATAAAAGAAGTAAGTGATCCCTTTAGGTACACAAAACAGGTAAGGACACTGTTGCAAAAACAACGAAAAAGGCATGCAAAATTTAAACGAACACCAAATCCCCAGAATTGGCGATCCTACACAGAAGCTCGAAATTTAGCGAGGACTTCAATGTGAGATGCTTACAATACTTATCACAACGAAATTCTTTCTCGAAATCTGACAGAGAACCCAAAGAGATTTTGGTCATATGTCAAATATACTAGAAACAAAGCATGCGAAAAATAAATAAATAAAATAAAATAAAACTTTTGTTAAGCTTAGGGGACTTAACTGAGGGGTCATCAGTACCTAAACTTACAAACTACTTATGAATTACCTTATACTAAAGACGACTCAAACATCCATGCCCGAGGGGGGATTCGAACCCCCGACTGTAGCGTTCGTGCAGACTGTGCCTAGCGCGACGCATCAGCTGATATTGAAAAAGAAAATAAAAGCTTCTGTATTATTTTCCACTTGCCTGTCGCCCCATTTAGGCTATTCACTCTCGTGTTTTTTTTATTTTTTTATTTTATTCTCATTGAAATGATAATGATTGTGTTTCACTTTGACTCACGCAAGTAACTTCCATGCGCCCTATACTAACGGATGTAGCGTGTCCATGCATAACTAAAAACAGTAAAGTAAAGAAAACTCTGTGTGGGGAGTGAGTTTCCGGGCGGTCGACTCCAGTGCTTCTGCCGCCAGGCACGTCTTCTCGTTTTGTTGTAAGAGGTAACCGTTTCATCAAGTTCATCATATGCCTATTCATCGTTATCAAATCAGCTTCTCATACCCGCGACATTCCAGCTTCGTGGAGGATCTCGGAACGCACTCCCCAGAAAATTAGAAAAATATTGTTGAAACTTCGGCTTCCGTATCAGCGCCATATGTTGTTCTTGTAAATAGTTCCAGAAATCCGGCAGATTCTTTGCGCCGTCGCGATGCAAATAATACACCGCCTGGGCTCGAATCCATGTCACCGCGGTCGTTTTGGCTCGTGGATAATACGTTCTGTCTGGAAAAAGGACAATCTTTGGGTCGATATTTTGTTGTCCGACGCGCAGTAGAAAGCCAATCATCTGCGTCGCCAGCCGCCATACTTCCGCAGAGGGCCCGCACATGAGACGGTGAGCATCGTCGTCTAGAACCTGGCATACTTGGCATAACTGAGTGTTCACCATATTGATGGCGTGCAGGCGGGATCCAGTAACTTGTTTACCGTTAACCAACATGTACCATGTCGTTCTTGTTTCCGTGTCAAGTGTGGCATGATGAACTGTCCGCCATACCACCGGCCAGTGGATCGTGGTGTGCCTTGCTTCCACAGGGTTGGCGGGGCGCCTGCTCGTAAGTTTCCGGTAGATGTCGCGCGCTGCCGGAGATCTATTTATTGGGAGTTCTGTAATAATATAGATATATTCAAGGAAAAACTCTCTGATATGTTGAAACGGTGAAGAAATGTTCTGCACCATCACCGGCGCTTGCCAAGAAGCTGGCGCCAGTTCGTCTATCAAGATTCCTGAGAGACTCTTGTGCTGTCTTCTCCATGTTTTCAATGTCGCGCTAATATAAAGCGCCATCGATCGATCGTAAACGTGAACAAGCCCGAGGCCACCTCTACTGGTTGGTAGTGTCAGAGCCTCATACCGGATCTTGAATAGGGCTCCCGTGCTGACAAAGTATCCAAATGCTGCCAGTATGCTTCGGTCGATCATCTTTGGCATTGGTAGAATCTGTACTTTTTTTAAAAAAAAAAAAATTCAAATGTTTGTATAGCTTATGGGACTTAACTACGGGGTCATCAGTCCCTAAACTTACAAACTACTTAGAAACTAGCTAATACTAAGGACGGCACAAATATCCATGCCCGAGGGGGGATTCGAACTCCCGACCGTAGTGGCCGTGCAGACCGTGACTGGAGCGCCTCAGTCTCCTCGGCCACCGCGGCCGGCTTAACAAGAACAAGTCTTCTGGTCCGGACTGTATACCCACTAGATTTCTATGTGATTATGCGGATGCTATAGTTCCTTACTTAACATCCATATACAACCGCTCGCTCAAAGAAGGATCTGTACCAAAAGACTGGAAAGTTGCACAAGTCACACCAATATTCAAGAAAGTCAGTAGGAGTAACCCACTAAACTACAGGCCTACATCATTAGCGTCAATTTGCTGTATTCAAATATTACGCATTTTCTTGAACAGAATGATCTATTGACCCAAGGTCAACACGGATTTAGATAATATCGTTCATGTGAAACACAACTAGCTCTTTACTCACACGAAGTGATGAATGATATCGGCAAGGGTTCTCAAATTGATTCTGTATTTTTAGATTTCCAGAAGGTTTTTGACACCGTACCAGACAAATGGCTTTTACTTACATTGCTTGGTTATGGAATATCGTCCCCGATTTGTGACTGGGTAGGGGACACAGTTTGTAGTAATCGATGGTAAGGCTTCGACTAAAACAGAGGTGATATCGGGCGTTCCACAGGGTAGTGTTATTGGTCCTCTGCTGTTCCTCATTTACATAAACGATTTCGGAGAAACTCATAGCAGTTCTTTTAGGTTGTTTGCAGATGGCGCCGTCATTTATCGTCTAGTAAAGTCAACTGAAGATCAAAACCAACTGCAGAACGATTTAAATACGATATCAGTGTGGTGTAAAAATTGGCAATTGACACTATATAATGAGAAGTGTGAAATCTTCCACATGAGTACGAAAAGAAATCCGTTAAACTTTGTTTACAAGATAAATCAATCAAAATGAAGGCCGTAAACTCCACTAAATACCTAGGAATTACTATTACATCAGACTTAAACTAGAAACAACACGTATATAATATCGTAGGAAAGGCGAACCAGAGACTGCGTTTTATTGGCAGAACCCTTAAAAGATGCAATAGAATTACTAAAGAGACTGCATACACTACGCTTGTCCGTTCTTATTGGAGTATTGCTGTCCAATGTGGGATCCTTATCATGTTGGTTTGACGGAGGAGATCGAAAGAGCCGGCCGCGGTGGCCGAGCGGCTTGCGGCGCGTCAGTCACGGTCTGCACGGCCACTACGGTCGGGGGTTCGAATCCCCCCTCGGGCATGGATATTTGTGCCGTCCTTAGTATTAGCTAGTTCATAAGTAGTTTGTAAGTTTAGGGACTGATGACCCCGTCGTTAAGTCCCATAACCTCTACAAACATTTGAACATTTGACATCGAAAGAGTCAAAAGTAGGCAGCTCGTTTTGTATTGTCACGATACAGGGGAGACAGCATCATGGAAATGATACAGGACCTGGGATGGGAATCATTACAACAACGGCGCTTATCGCTGCGGCGTGGTCTCCTTACGAAACTCCAATCACCAACATTCTCCTCCGAATGCGTAAATATAGTGCTGACTCTCATTACATAGGTGGAAATGATCATCAGAATAAAATACGAGAAATCCGAGCTCGAACAGAGAGATGTAGATGTTCTTTCCTTTCTTCCAGAATGGAATAGGAGATGAATAGTATAAATTTAATGAAAGTCCAGCTCCAGTTGCAATTATTTGTGCTTTATTTAAGCCCACACTACCGGTTTCGGCCTCTATGTTAGGCCATTTTCAAGTGTGACAGACGTTATGCCATAGAGAAAGCAACGTCAAGTCACTTGACGTTGCTTTCTCTATGGCATAACGTCTGCCACACTTGAAAATGGCCTAACATAGAGGCCCTTGACGTTGCTTTCTCTATGGCATAACGTCTGTCACACTTGAAAATGGCCTAACATAGAGGCCGAAACCGGTAGTGTGGGCTTAAATAAAGCACTAATAATTGCAACTGGAGCTGGACTTTCATTAAATTTGAACCACAGTTGCGGCAACAGCAACCATCCAATGATGGAGAAACTAAGAATAGTATAAAGGTGGTTCGATGAACACACTGCCAGGCACTTAAATGTGATTTGCAGAGTATCCTATGTAGATGTAGATGATATGACATTAAAGAGGGATGTTCAATCGATGTAATCATACGCCTTCCTGAAGTCAACAAACATACAAATTAGCGGATAGATTCGAGTTGCCGTACATTTCTTATTTTCAGCTTGAAATTTGCTCGGAGCAGCATTGGTCTTGTTTGCTTGGTATTACCCAATGATGTGTTCGAGCTCTTCTTGAGTTGTTTGTTGATGCCATGCGAAAAGTAACTGGTATGTGACCTAAACCAGATGAATCTCACTGTAGTTTTTCTTGTCGAACACACCAAATATTTTATATGTTGGGTATATGTGTGTATTTTTCGAGAATTCAGGTAGGTGTTCCGTTTGCCTCATGTCTATGAAGTTTTCTGTGAGTTCTTCAAGTGGACCTAAGTTCTTCAGGATTTACGCAAAAAATGTGATTATCTCGAAATGTTCTGTTATTTTAGAGTCAGATAATTTCATCTTTGGTGATTGGTTGAGATATAGGGTGTGTGTGTATGTGTGTACGTAGGACTCTCTTCGGTAAACAGTTCAGTAGCTCTCAGAAATACGTTAGTCAATGAAAGTCTTGCATCTTGTTTCAGGATGAACAAGTTTCTGTTGTACGTATCTACGTATCTTTCCTGCGAATGTCTTTTTAGTCTTTTTGGATGTAGTGCAGTAGATCCTATTTGTTTGCTTGGTTAATTGTTTGACTTGTACTCACCTTTCCAAAATATGTTGACGAGTAGCCAGCGATTTCTTTCTGTTATCTTTGTGAAGGGTGTCATTTCGTCAATTCATTGCCCCTTCTATGCAGAAATCCACCGAGGAAGTTCCGAATTTTTCTTGTCGTACTTGTAACCGCGGTGGAGTGGCCGATAGGTCAACAACTCAGAACGAACATGAACGAACGACGGCAAAGCATCTATCTATCTTAAGAAAAAAAGAAAAAGAACACGAAGCGGTCTAAGGCGCCTCGCTATGGAGCGCGCTGTTGCTCGCCGTCGGAAGTTCGAGTTCTCCCTCGGGAATGGCTTTGTGTGTTTGTCCTTGGTGGGTTACTTTGAGTTAGTTTAACCCTAGAACGATCGGGCTGGGTCTGTGAGACCCACTAGTTTCTATTTCATTGAATTTATATGCTTATAGTGGCTATTCTGACTCGAGCGCTCTGCTAGCTTCATGAAACATGCAAGAGAAAGCGCTAACATCATGAATAAGGTTTTAAATTGTTTAGACAATGTTCGGAAGTTCTCCAAAAAGCGGGAGGGTCTGTCAGACCCAGCCTGACCGTTTACGTTATGGAATTCTACCAGTGCGGGTCTATTTTTATTTGGTGTTTCATCCAGTTTCAAATTACTTTGTGAACTACTTCTGATGTCAATAATTTAAAATATAAAATTTCAAGAGAAAGTTTTTCATACTGTGAAATTTGCAACATTTTATACGATGATGATAATGAAATTGACGATTCTGACGCGGACCCAGACTTCGAAATAAACAGTGATCATGATTAGCAATAGTGAAATAAGTGGGGATGAAGGGGAAGATGCTATAAGTGGAAGGACAGCAAAACTAAATAATTCTGAAAAATTTGCAAAATATAGTTGTGCTTGGTGCATGCAGAAATGGTTTGTGTCGTCTGTTACGAAAAGTGACGATTTTAGAGGACGATATCACACAAACTACTCATTATATGCACAATTTCTAAATATATATAACAAAAATTCAACAAGTGTGCTTCTCAGTTCTACAAATTATTCTCATTTATATTTGTATTTCAATCCAATTTACTTTTACTTCCAGTGTGGTTACATTTATTACGACAAATAGGTATATTTTCTACTTTTTTTTTATTTTACAGCAATTGTGAAATTCAGAACGTAGAAATAATGTCCCTAAAGCATTTGGTAGGACCTAAACAATATAAAAAACTAATCATTTGATGTAAAAACACTGTTTTGGCACTTGTCATAAGCATTTTAAGTGTTGGGTCCCGCAGACTCAGCCCGACCGTTCCTGAAACTCTCTTTCGGCCGACCGTTAAGTAGTTTGTAAGCTAGGGACTGATAACTAGAGTAGTAATGTCCCATTGATTTACAAACATTTCATTTTTGCCGTACTTGTAACTGCCAACTACTGGAGTATATAATAATGAATACAGGGCAAAATCGAAACAAAATTACATTCTGGAAAACAGTAAGGTGGGACCCAACATTATACCTCGCAGGATACGGTCGTTAAAAAATCTGAACAGCTGCCGTGGATTAGAGATTTTTGTATGGCATCGAAATTATAGTTCCCGCGTAACAGTGCAAGCAACGCTGAGATGGTGTAATTCCATTCAAAATCAGCTACAAACGATAAATACAACAATGATGTGCAAAGAATTTGTTGTTGTTGTGGACTTCAGTCCGGAGACTGGTTTGATGCAGCTCTCCAGAATACCCTATCCTGAGCAAGCATCTTCATCTCCACATAAGAACGGCAACCTACATCTGTCTGAATCTGCTTACTGTATCCATCTCTTGGTCTTCCTCTGCGGTTTTTACCCCACACACTTCCCTCCAACTCTAAATTCACAATTCCTTGATGTCTAAGAATGTGTCCTACCAATCTATCCCCTCTTTTAGTCAAGGTATGCCAGAAATTTCTTTTCTCCCCAATTCTGTTCAGTACCTCCTCATTAGTTACGCGATCCACCCACCTAATCTTCAGCATTCTTCTGTAGCACCACATTTCAAAAGCCTCTATCCTCTTTCTGTCCACACTGTTTATCGTCCATGTTTCACTCCCATACGAGGCAACACTCCATACAAATGCCTTCAGAAAGGACGTCCTTATGCTTAAATCAATATTCGATGTTAACAAATTTCTCTTTTTCAAGAGCGCCTTTCTACCCATTGCCATTCTGCATTTTATATCCTCTGTACTGCGACCATCATTTGTTATTTTACTGCCCAAGTAACAAAACTCATCTACCTCCTTTATTGTTTCGTTACCTAATCTAATTCCTTCAGCATCACCTGATTTTCTTACACTGCACTCCATTACCTTAGTTTTACTCTTGTTAATGTTCATCTTATATGCACCTTTCACCACACTGTCCATTCCGTTCAATTGCTCTTCCAGGTCCTTTGCTGTATCTGACAGAATTACTATGTTGTCGGCAAAACGCAATGTTTTTAATTCTTCACCCTGAACTTTAATTCATTCTCCAAATTTCTCCTTGCTTTCCTTTATAGCTTGCTCAATGTACAAATTGAACAACATTGGAGAAAGGCTACAACCCTGTCTTACTCCCTTTCCAACCACTGTATCCCTTTCATGCCCTTCAACTCTGACAACCGCTGTCTGGTTTTTGTACAAGTTGTAAATAACCTTACGCTCCCTATATTTTACTCCTGCTTGCTTCAGAACTTGAAAGTGCAAAGAAGTAAGATACTGGAAAGTGTTGCCGGTGGAGGCGATTAGCATTCGGCTCGAAGTTCCACAGATAGCCACGTAGCGGCGCTGCGCCAACAGAGTTTCTCCAATTAGTCATGAGATAGCGCTAGCCTAAAGTTCACCACGCCGTCGATCGCAGATGTCGCTGACGGACAGTAACAGCGCTGTCATTTCTCCCAGCAATACAGATTGCCTGCCTACAAACGAATAGCGATTTTGATAGGCAGTGATAATTAATAATTCTCATGAACGCCTTGTACATGCAAACGTTAATTATTATAATTAATTTGGAGTGGTTACATTCAGGGCCGGATCTAGGACATTTATGAAGGGGGGCAAGCTTAAATTTGCCGCCCCTTCATTCATCCCCACCACCACAAGAATCAACATTTTGACACTAATTTGACTTACATATTTCTAAATAAATGTCACCATCTCACAACATTAACTTTTTTATTGACTGAATTAAGGTCAAAGAGAAACAGAACAATTTTAATATATACAAAAATATAACATGATTACTGATTGTACAAAAATCAATTTAAAATTTAACTTTTCGAGCTTTTTTTGCTGCACAAATGTTTATGATATCATCATAGTTTATTGAAGCAGCTCGCTTGTGCTCAATGGATATTATACTCAGATTTGTTAATCTTTGTTGAGCAATCATGCTCCTCAAGTGATTTTTAATTAGTTTCAGTTTGCAGAAACTTCTTTCTCCAGACGAGACGCCGGCCGCGGTGGCCGCGGGGACTGAGGCGCTCCAGTCACGGTCTGCACGGCCACTACGGTCGGGAGTTCGAATCACCCCTCGGGCATGGATATTTGTGCCGTCCTTAGTATTAGCTAGTTCATAAGTAGTTTGTAAGCTTAGGGACTGATGACCCCGTAGTTAAGTCCCATAAGTTCTACAAACATTTGAACATTTCCAGACGAAACAGAAACTGGGATGGTCAGGTATATTTCTAACGCTGTAGTAAAGTTCGGATACCCTTCTACCAATTTATTTTTATAAATCAAACTTAATGTGGAAGATGCAGTGGCATCTTGCAAGGCTTTCTCTATTGCCAGTGCATGATGTTTGAAACTTTCAATTTCAAAAATAAGTTATTTCTTGTTAAGATCTTCTGTGTAGGTATCTGCCAGTTCCGCTGCTTTGGCCTTTAAGTCCTCCACTTCCATTTCTTGAATCTGCAAACCACACAGAAAACTAAATTTTGCACTAATTTTCTCAAGTGCGCTAAACCTGGTACTAGGCTTGATTATCACTCTGTCAATTATTTCTAACAGGGACATCCTGAACAAATCTTCCTGTGAATGTTCGGATACTTCATCCTCGCAAAGCTCATCGGCCATTTTCTTCTTTCTTCTAATCCTTTTTTCGGAGAATACCGTTGATATTATCTTGTGCTAGCACTTTGGCCTCAGAAATAGCTTCAGAGATACAATATACCTACAACAGTCTCTAATCATCACCAGTGCATTTATTTAACGCTTTTGATTTTGAATAAGAAGCGTGTGCACCTAAAATACTTTTTTATGTGGACTGAATCGTTACATTGGAAATTTACCTCCAAATATTATCTTGATATGAAATGTGAAGATTCAGCAGTCTGAAAAAAGTAAATCTATGCAAATAAATTAACATTGTGCAATTAGGGAAACATATTCCTCGTTTTGGCTGATCTATAGTAGATTTTGAAAGTTTGACTAGCCGAAGTACCTGCGAAACAGAAATACTGCTGTCAGCATTCAAGAACTTTAGTTTTATTAAATGATTCCGGTAATTTATTGCACTAATTTTACTGTTAACAATTCTGTTACAGCCGGCCGCGGTGGCCGAAGGGACTGAGGCGCTTCAGTCACGGTCTGCACGGCCACTACGGTCGGGGGTTCGAATCCCCCCTCGGGCATGGATATTTGTGCCGTCCTTAGTTGTAGCTAGATCATAAGTAGTTTGTAAGTTTAGGGACTGATGACCCCGTAGTTAAGTCCCATAGACTCTACAAACATTTGACAATTTTTTCTTTTACCGATTTACACCCCAACTCGTGCATCATTACGTGACACGCTCTCCACTATACCCCGATCATACAAAACAAGCTGCCCTTCTGTGTACTTTCTCTAAATCGTCTGTCAGTCCCACTTTGAAACTCTGGAGAGGGCGAGATACGATTTCTGCCGTCTCCCCCCCCCCCCCCCCCCCCAATATTCACTTCGTTTTTAAGCAACTGTTCGCGGAAGATGCTGTAGTATATCGGTTAGTGAAGTCAACAGAGGATCAAAAGCAGCTGCAAAGCGATTTAGACAAAATTTCTACTTGGTGCGAAAATTGGCAATTGACACTAAATAAAGAAAAGTGTGAAGTAATACACATGACCACTAAAAGAAATCCGCTGAACTTCAATTACACGATAAATCAGTCAAACCTTAAGGTCGTAAATTCTACCAAATACCTAGGAGTTACAATTACGAACAACTTTGACTGGAGAGAACACACAGAAAATATTGTGGGAAAGGCGAACCAAAGGTTACGTTTAATTGGCAGAACGCTTCGAAGATGCACCAGCTCCACCAAAGAGACTGCCTACATCACACTTGTGCGTCCTCTCCTGGAGTACTGTTGCCCCTTGTGGGACTCTCACCAGGTGGGACTGACGGAAGATATTGAGAAGGTTCAGAGAAGGGCAGCTCGTTTTGTTTTATCACGTTACGGGGGGGAAAGCGTCACGGAAATGTTGCACGAATTGGGGTGGAAATCATTAAAAGAAAGACGTTATTCATTGCGGCGTGATCTGTTTGCGAAGTTTCAATCACCGACTTTTACTTCTGAATGTGAAAATATATTGCTAGCACCCACCTACTTAGGGAGACACGACCGTCCCAATGTAATAGGAGAAATCAGATCGAAAACGGAACGATTTAGGTGTTCTTTCTTCCCGCGCGCTATTAGAGAATGGAACGGTAGAGAAAAGTTATGAAAGTGGTTAATGAACCCTCTGCCAGGCACTTAAATGTGATTTGCAGAGTATCTATGTAGATGTAGAACGTCGGATATCACCTTTCTTGGAGAATTGCTGCCCAGTGTGGGATCCTTATCAGGTGGGTCTGACGGAGGACATCGAAAGACTCCAAAGAAGGGCAGCTCGTTTTGTATTGTCACGATACAGGGGAGACAGTGTCACGGAAATGATACAGGATCTGCGATGGGAATTATTACAACAACGGCGCTTATCGCTGCGGCGTGGGCTACTTGCGAAACTCCAATCGCCAACATTCTCCTCCGAATGCGAAAATATATTGTTGACTCCCACTTACATAGGTAGAAATGATCATAAGAATAAAATACGAGAAATCAGAGCTCTAACGGAGAGATGTATATGTTCTTTCCTTTCTTCCAGAATGGAATAGGAGATGAATAGTATAAAGGTGGTTCGATGAACATTCGGCCATGCACTTAAATGTGATTTGCAAAGTATCCCCACTAAAATAGTGTCATATAATGATGTTTACATAATTTTATACTTTATACACTATCGCTATATTTTATTCTCAATAGTTCCTGAAAGACCAGTGCGAATCCAGCCCCCCCCCCCACCCCAAGACGCAACTGCAGTTTTTAGACTACTCTCTTTTTATTATTATTATTACATTTTCCATTGTTTATTTCATTTTTTCTTATATATGAAAACTGAGACAGTTTGTCTACACAAATGCTTCATGAGCTTAGGGCTCCGAAACCAGTAAATACGATACCTTGCCCATCCTCTACAGAAATAGTTGGTACGCCAATGAGTGTACCCATTGCTAACAAACAAGCAAAACTACATGAAGTGACCATAAAAATCAATGGAAGGCAGAATGAACTTATCCTGTAAGGATGGTGCGGCACAGTATGGAGTTATTGGGTTTGGTCAGCAGAGCCTTTAGACCACGGCATCGCCTACAGTGACTCTCACGGCTTCTTAACTATATCAGTTAGACATAAGGAGATCAGAAATACAAGGTTGGTTAGTTTAGTCCAGATTTCAGTCGTTAAGAGCAGATAGAGTTCGAAAGCTGTGCACGCCACAAGAAACTCGAGTGGTCAGCAGAACACTACGCAAGTTGGTGCTGGCTCAAAAGTCGTGTGCCATCTTTCATATGAAACGATCTCTGTCCTCTGATCCAACCGAAATTATTATTGACTGTAAATGGTTATTTTGGACTACTTGGTCATCATTTAGAGACATTCATGGATTTCGTTTTCCAAAAAAGGATAGCCTTCCAACTGATGATTATCTGTCATGTCACCGGGCTGCAGTTCTCTGCGATTCCTCTAAAGATTGTTCTGGACCGTTGGAGCCCGTGATGTGGCCACACAGATCACCCAACATGAATGCGAACAAACATTTATGATACATAATCGAGAAGTCAGTCCTTGCACAAAATCCCGCGCTGGAAACAGTGACACAATTATCCACGGATATAGAAGCAGCATAGCCAGAAGAATGTTGTTCGTCCCTTCGCGAGAATACAGTGAGGACACGAGCAAAGTGGAAAATGAAGGAAGTCGTGACGCCAGTTTTGGGTAGCACTTGATAATTTCTCTTTGTTTGTAGCGTATTCACATAGCTGAATTGGTTAAGACCACTACCAGTCGTGATACATTGAAAATTTGCGTTCGAGTGCCAGTCCAGTACAAATTTTCTATTGCAGATGTTTATCTATTTTAATACCCAAAGGTGCAAAGTCATAAAACCTTTCCTTTAGTTGTTATAATAATGGTTGCTTAGGTGTTCATTGGTTTCTGTTCTTTCGGACATGTCCGAAAAACAGACGCAATTTATATAAATCTACATATACTAATCAAATGTTCAAATGTTTGTATAGCTTATGGGACTTAACTACGGTGTCATCAGTCCCTAAACTTACAAACTACTTATGAACTAACTAAGACTAAGGACGGCACAAATATCCATGCCCGAGGGGACATTCGAACCCCCGAACGTAGTGGCCGTGCAGACCGTGACTGGAGCGCCTCAGCCCCTCGGCCACCGCGGCCGGCCATATACTAATCAGACAACACAACTGTTTCAGTGAGGATGCGTAATACGACTATTGCACTTCTGTTTCCGGGAATACAATGAAGGTGCAAGAAAATGGAGTGTGGACGTGATTACAATATTAGTTGTGGATAACTCTTTAGGAATATGAGTCGTACGCAAACCATGTCTGGATAACGGAAGTGTTTTAAGTGACCTCTTGCGGGCAAACAAAAAATACTTATTTTATTCCTGGTCTGGAAAAATTTTTCGAGTGCTGTTGTCGAATTATTTCAGCACCCAAAGCTGCTACGAGTTAAAAATAACACTGTACTTAAGCCTGAATTATTCAACTATAATAAGTTTTCCGCATTATGGTGACTACAATTACCTAACTGCGGTCAGCATATGACGAAAAATCTATTATAGTTAAATTTATCAGCAGCTGCGGAAGATGGCTTCACAACCAAAATTAAGCTTGAGTAGTTTGAACAGAGCATACAATATGTGATCAAAAGTATTCGGAAGCCTGTCTGAAAATAACTTAAAAGTTCGTGGCCCCTTCATCGGTAATGCTGGATTTCAGAATGGTGTTGGCTCTCCCTTAACCTTGATGACAGCTTCCACTCTCGCAGACATACGTTCAATAAGGTGTTGGAGGGTTTCTTCGAGGTGACTGAGGCGCTCCAGTCACGGTCAGCACGTCCACTACGGTCGGGGGTTCGAATCCCCCCTCGGGCATGGATATTTGTGCCGTCCTAGTTTGTAAATAGTTCATAAGTAGTTTGTAAGTTTAGGGACTGATGACCCCGTAGTTAAGTCCCATAAGCTTAACAAACATTTGAACATTTGATGGTTTCTTGGGGAATGGCAGCCATTTTTCACGGAGTTCTACACTGAGAAGAGGTACCATTAGAACAATATCTGAGATAAGTGATTTTTCAACACGAAAAGTAGTCTATTACGCTTACTTTCACTCACTTACGACGTACGGCATTGTTTTTGGTGTAACTCGCCTGATGCAAAGAGGATATTTCTGGCTCAAAAACGGCCTGTTCGAGCAATATGTGGTGTAAGTTCGCGAACGTCATGTCGACCCCTTTTCAGTAGTCTGGGAGTTTTGACTCTGGCGTCACAATACGTTTTTTCTTTAATGTCGTTTGTTGTTAATAATATCAGCTTATTCCTACGAGTTAGTAGCTTTCACTCGGTGAATACTAGACAGAAGTCTAATCTACATTTGCATCACACCACCTTAACACTTGTGCAGAAAGGGGTACAGTATTCTGCGGCATCCATTTTCAATAAGCTGCCACAAGAACTAAAGAATCTTAGCACTAATCCACACGCTTTCAAATCTGAATTGAAGAGTTACCTCATGGCTCACTCCTTTTATTCTGACGAGGAACTCCTAGAAAAGTTAAATAATTAAGCTAATTTATTTTTTCTTTATTGATTCTTTTCACTTTGTCTTAAGATTGTCGTGTGCAAAGGACTATTTACAATTTTTCTATTATCATTCTTGTGTAACAATTAATGTATTGACTTGTTCCATGACCATGGAGTCTCACTCCTCAATTGGGTCCTATGGAACAAAAAAATAATAATAATAATAATAATAATAATAATAATAATAATAAATAAATAAATAAAAAAATCGAAGTAAGTCGGTGATGCCTAACACGAAGTTGGCGTTCCAAAACATCCTAAAGCTGTTCTACAGGAATCAAATCAGGACTCTGTGTAGAGCAGTCCATGTCAGAGATGTTATTGTCGAATAACCACTTCGCCACTGGCGGTGCATTACGAACAGTTACTCTGTCGTGTTGAAAGATACAACTGCGATCCTCGAATTCAACAGTGAGAAGCAACAAGGTGCTTAAAACATCAATGTAGGGCTATGCTGTGATAGTACCACGCAAAATAATAACGGGTGCAAGCCCCTTCCATCAAAACACGACCACACCGTAACACTACAGCCTACGAATTTTACTGTTCTACATCTACATAGATACTCTGCAAATCACATTTAGGCCTCATATTTTGTAAGAGATCCTACGCATCTATTTCCTAATTGAATTAAATGAACTAATAAATTGAATGACTTCATAACTGAATATAATGAAGTCAAACGATTGATCAGGAATTTACGTATGTGGTGTCACTTCTTTAGGACATGTCCAAAAGCACAGGTACCCCCCATATATATATATATATATATATATATATATATATATATATATATATATATCAAATGTTCAAATGTTTGTACAGCTTATGGGACTTAACTACGGGGTCATCAGTCCCTAAACTTACAAATTACTTATGAACTACTTACGAACTAGGACGCCACAAATATCCATGCCCGAGGGGGGATTCGAACCCCCGACCGTAGTGGCCGTGAAGACCGTGACTGAAGCGCCTCAGTCCCCACGGCCACCGCGGCCGGCTATATATATATATAGGGTGTTTCACAAAGTGTGTTTGCCTCTGTAACTTATAAAATAATAGGTGACGGGATATTTTAATGCGATAGGTCAACACAAGAAATGTTACACTTTCTGCGGAGCTATGAACATAGTTTATTGTATCATTTTCCAAAGAGTTACAGCACAAATATATAATTTTTTACATGGAACAATAGGTTTTTCTATCGTGCATTCGAATCGTTGAAACCAGCTGGGTCCAAATCAATTTAAACTACATTCATATCACTGTTAGTTTGGGAGCTACAACCCTTCAAAGTTTCAGGGGCAGATACCACAAACGCTGTGCATAATGCAATGCGCCTTCTAAATGTGGTGCGGCCGAGTTGTAACGCCGCCGGTGTCACGGAGCGAGAAGCTTCCTCGATGCGCTGTTAGACTGCCGACTGTCGCTGCACACGGCCGTATACCCGACAGTTGAAGCCACACAAACAACCGGGGCTCAATATACCACAGTTGCTGACATCGGATGACGATGGCATACACAAACAACGAGTACGTTGACATGTTGCTGATGCTGGGCGAGTGCCGACACGATGCAAAAAAAATGTTCAAATGTTTGTAAAGCTTATGGGACGTAACTACGGGGTCATCAGTCCCTAAACTTACAAACTACTTATAAACTACTTACGAACTAGGACGCCACAAATATCCATGCCCGAGGGGGGATTCGAACCCCCGACCGTAGTGGCCGTGAAGACCGTGACTGAAGCGCCTCAGTCCCCACGGCCACCGCGGCCGGCTATATATATATATATAGGGTGTTTCACAAAGTGTGTTTGCCTCTGTAACTTATAAAATAATAGGTGACGGGAAATTTTAATGCGATAGGTCAACACAAGAAATGTTACACTTTCTGCGGAGCTATCAGCATAGTTTATTGTATCATTTTCCAAAGAGTTACAGCACAAATATATAATTTTTTACATGGAACAATAGGTTTTTCTATCGTGCATTCGAATCGTTGAAACCAGCTGGGTCCAAATCAATTTAAACTACATTCCTATCACTGTTAGTTTGGGAGCTACAACCCTTCAAAGTTTCAGGGGCAGATACCACAAACGCTGTGCATAATGCAATGCGCCTTCTAAATGTGGTGCGGCCGAGTTGTAACGCCGCCGGTGTCACGGAGCGAGAAGCTTCCTCGATGCGCTGTTAGACTGCCGACTGTCGCTGCACACGGCCGTATACCCGACAGTTGAAGCCACACAAACAACCGGGGCTCAATATACCACAGTTGCTGACATCGGATGACGATGGCATACACAAACAACGAGTACGTTGACATGTTGCTGATGCCGGGCGAGTGCCGACACGATGCAAAAAAAATGTTCAAATGTTTGTAAAGCTTATGGGACGTAACTACGGGGTCATCAGTCCCTAAACTTACAAACTACTTATAAACTACTTACGAACTAGGACGGCACAAATATCCATGCCCGAGGGGGGATTCGAACCCCCGACCCTAGTGGCCGTGCGGACCGTGACTGAAGCGCCTCAGTCCCCTCGGCCACCGCGGCCGGCCCGACACGATGCCACTGAAGCAGCCACGGCGTATGCCGTGAGATATCCTAGGCGAAGAGTCCCGGCAGCCATTACGTTCTTACGTGTCGAACAACGACTTCGACAGCTTGGTAATGCGCCGCAGTAACAGACGAAGACCTGCAAGAAGTGAGGAGACGGAGGTGTTTGTTTTAGCTGCACTACACTACGATCCTGTCAGCTCATGAGCCGTCGCTGCAGTCGCTGGTGTCAGTCTCACATCTGTGTGGCGTATAGTACACGGCCACAGGTTTCACCCGTACCGCCTGTCACTGACCCAGGAGCTGCATGGGAACGATTTTCGTGCAAGAGTGACAGTCATACTGTGAGTGGGCCATGCGTAATTTCACGCTGGAGTCTTTACAATGTGTTATGTTCTCTGATGAGTCCACGTTCACAAATTATGGTGCACTGAATCGCCATAACATGCACTACTGGGCCGCAGACAGTCCTCGGTGGGTACGACCTGTCGACCGTATACGTAGGTGGTCTATTCACTTGAACATGTGTGTCTACACACGAGAATCCATATGTGGATGCAGCACGATGGTCACACAGCTCATTCTGCACCTGCTGTTGTGGAAGAACTAAACAACAGGTTTGCAGGAAGATGGTTGGGGCGCCATGGTCCTCATTCATGGCCCGCAAGGTCGCCCGATTTTTACACCAGTAGATTTCTTTTTGTGGGGATATCTAAAGGATCGTGTTTATGTCACTGAGCCCACATCCCCAGATAATCTAAAACGGCGCATCGAGGACACATGTCGCTCCGTCACACCGGCGATGTTACATCTCGTCCGCAGATCCTTTCGACGGCGCATTGCATTATGCATTGAGGAACATGGACACACATTTGAACATCTCATGTAAATCAACTTCCCACCGCCATAACATCCATCACCCACCACACAGCCATGTATTGTGTACAGCGTGTGGTATCTGCCCCTGAAACTTTGAAGGGTTGTAGCTCCCAAACTAACAGTGATAGGAATGTAGTTTAAATTGATTTGGACCCAGCTGGTTTCAACGATTCGAATGCACGATAGAAAAACCTATTGTTCCATTTAAAAAATTATATCTTTGTGTTGTAACTCTTTGGAAAATTATACAATAAACTATGTTCATAGCTCCGCAGAAAGTGTAACATTTCTTGTGTTGACCTACCGCATTAAAATTTCCCGTCACCTATTATTTTATAAGTTACAGAGGCAAACACACTTATTGAAACACCCTGTCTATATATATATATATATATATGGGGAGTATCTGTGCTTTTGGACATGTCCTAAAGAAGTGACACCACATACGTAAATTCCTGATCAATTGTTTGACTTCATTATATTCAGTTATGAAGTCATTCAATTTATTAGTTCATGTAATTCAATTAGGAAATGGATGCGTAGGATCTCTTACATAATACTAGGCCTATATTATCATTATTTGAATTTTTTACAATATAGTTTTTTGGTATTGTATTTCTTTACAAAGAGTTGAGTTCATATTTCCAAAATTATGTCCATCTTACATTTCTATAAGCTGCATAGGAAAGCACTGTTAAGGTGCTATTTTTTGCGCGGTTAGGTACCCAACAACGTTGAACGCATACAAATCATTGTGCCTATGTCCACTGTATTTCATCAACAGCGTGAAGTTTGTGGGATTAGATCCTTGCCCGATGTTACATTGTAGCTCATGCACCACTGGCAATCCATAATGCAGCACCAAGAAGGAGTGGATGTACCACAGCCAAATTGATTTGGGAGATAACGCGTTCTACAGTGATTAGAGGACTGAAATCGCAGCTCCACGTGAAGTGAGGAAGATAAAGAAATCATTATTAAGTGTTGCCCCCAATGTTGGTTATAACCGTTATAACCGCTGTTGCGCGCAGCAGTAGTTAATCAGAGAGGCTGTAGGTGTGTTGCCGACCGCGGTGGCCGAGGAGACTGAGGCGCTCCAGTCACGGTCTGCACGGCCACTACGGTCGGGGGTTTGAATCCCCCCTCGGGCATGGATATTTGTGCCGTCTTTAGTATAAGGTAGTTGATAAGTAGTTTGTAAGTTTAGGGACTGATGACCCCGTAGTTAAGTCCCATAAGCTTAACAAACATTTTTTGTAGGTGTGTTGTGGTAGTATAGCAGTCAATACTGTTCCCACATATTACCAGAGTTGTTCTGGTGTACCTGCGGGTGACGTTACCTCGTACTGGCGACTAGACGTTTCCGATATGCGATGCACCGTGAGAACAGGTAGGCCAATGGGTAGCAGCGCGATTCGACGGACGAAAGACACTACTCTTAAACATTGTGTCCCGCGTGCATTCACACAATATTCTGTTGAAATATGAGCGTTGGAAAGTTCCAAGGGTATGGGATTCAGCATGCACCAACACTTCAGAGTTGTAACGCTGGCTCGTCAACGTATCGGAATGCGTACTAGGAGAGTAAGAGTGTGGAAACTAATCTCACCCTGACCCAAAATACAGCTTTCGTAAGTCAATAGTTCAAGGGTTTCTGACAACGGTGTCTCCAGTCTCTAATCCGGCCATCTTGGTGCTGTTGGCAGAATCGGGCTACAACGAGAATTTTGTCTACAGGGGGTATGTATCATTTCCTTCCCTCCTCCATTTTGCCATGGATGACGCACAACAGTTTGCGTTTGTACTGCAATGACAGTGTACGCGAGGGTTGTAGTATCTCCTCACTGCACTGTGTGAAGAGTAGAAACTCTAAAAGTTCACCAACCTGACGTCTTCTATAGATGTCCCCACGCAGAGGATAGCACGCAGGTCGGAGTTCTTGAATGAGGCTGAAATTGCTAAACTATTAGTAGGAACTGATCTAGTTACTGAATAAAACTGAAATCCTCGTGAATCGGGATGCCAACTGATTTTATTCGAAGAAAGCAGAAAACCAGTAAACTGCATAATAATATCCACTTGACACAGATTGTTTTAAATGAAATTGAATATTAAGTCATTTCCCTTGCTCTAAGATGTTTTATGACCGCCTACATGTGCATGTTACTTCACCGAGTGCGCCTGTTCTGAACTGAACTGTGGCGGATCTATGCAAGGCTGCCTTCGTTGCGCAATTTGGCGCATAAACATGGCCGCCGTGCATCGTCCGACTTATATTAACTATTTTGTTTCTGTTTTTAGCAATTGTTGATATGTTTACCTACTCAGGGCATAGCTTGGCTTTGAGGTGTATTTCGAACTGAGTTTGACATTGAATACATTATTAGTTTATTAAATATTAACTAAAATAGGAATGCGTTTTCGCGCGTGACCGCCAGTGCTACAGCCAATCGGCGTCCAGTGCCTGCCGCTCGGGGACTTCCGTAGAATTCGGGGAAATTTGCCAGTGCTCTTTCCCATGAGACCCCGACCTATTGTACCATCTATCGTGGTTCTCACCAGCTTTTACCATCTGTCGCCTACTGGTCCTAACCGGCTTCACTGAAGCAATACTTCGAACTTAATATGATGGCTTTAAGCCAGAAATATTACAGGGTTCTTACCAAGGAATCCAGATTGCATGCATCACCACGATGGTCAGGCTAGAGCCTGTGGCCCCTACGTGAGATGTTGTTCAACAGTTACCTTCTGCATGGCCATACTGCTCCTGCAGCCAGTACTATGGTTTGGGGTGGCATTGGAGTCCATTCCCGCACCACCCTAGTACACTGACCAGCCAGCACTAAATCCCTACAGTTTTGGAACTTCTTGTCCTCCCGTATCAGACCAGCGGCCGCATTCCAACAGGATAATGCCCCACCACAAGTGAGACGCAACGTTCAAAGTTCTTTGTCGCTCATCGGATTGCAGTACTTCCTAGCCTCCCCTTTCTCCCGATATCTCGCCTATCGAAAACAGTCTGGTCAATGATTGTGGATCGATTGGCTCCAGAGAGGGTAATTCCTGGATACACGGGCATGCGGAAGAGATGGCCAACGCCTGTAATTCTACCACAATACAGTGTACAACGCTGCCGGTCAGTTGGTAGTGAGTACGTAACGTCAGAGATTGTTGCTCTTCCGCATGACTCTGTATATTAATTAAAAGTAATTAATTTTCATGATTTTACCTTTCAGCATACCTTGAAATTATTTGGTATATCATAACCTATCGATTTAAACATAACTTAGGTTGTGAATAGCAACGAAGCTTTACATATAAGAGTTGTTTAAGTCTAACTGCAGACCGGTACGTACCTGGTGTTTGATTTTGGGTCCACCATGTTTGATTAAGCACTATGGGCGATTGCAAGAGACGGCCATACTATAATCGGAATAGATAACCACGCTAAGAGAGCTCTGTTGCCCAAGCCGCAAACCACAACTATATCTATCGACACCGCTTCAGGAGTCAAATGTGCCCAAAAATCGCTAAAAAACGAGAAACTTCACCACTAGCAGCACCTTTTAAAAGACCAGACAAACTTTGTGTAAAATTAAACAAACCAAGTCACTCCTACCAAAATTCTGAACAATATTTCACCTTTGCCAGTTAGACCCGAAACTCAAACAAAGATGTCTAGGGAAAAATAGATTACAAACTTAATATCAAAAGAAAATATTAAAAAGTTAAAAAGGAAAAATAACTTCGCCGATTGGCACAAAACAAGTGTAAAATGTTCCGGTTTGGAAGGTTAATGAATCTTTTTACTCATCACATGAAGTCCAATACAGAGACGACTCAAATGATGTTCCTCGTGACGAGTGCGTTGCAAGCAGGGAAGACTACAGAAAAACAAATAAAACCTGAGATTGGATTGAGTGTATCGGGTGTAAGCGTTGGTTTCACGAATCCTGCACAGCGAATGTGGGTGTGTGCCATCGATGTGGCAATGCCATTTTAAAACAAAATCTAGGCCTATACAGTTAAACTTCCTGTTTAAAAAGCGTAGCTCTAAAGTAAACTAAATTAATAACTGCGGTGAAATCTTGTTATTTTCTATATAAAACTGGTATGTTTTGTGTCCCAGCCTCGTCGCCGCTTTTGTGTCTCGCTTCCGTCTTAGGTGTCGGTGGCCGAGTAAAAAGAGACCGACACAGGAATAAAGGATGCACGCTTGTGCAGGTACGGAGGTGAGCAGCCAGTGGGACAGCAGAAACTAGAAACACTAGAGTAAATTAGAACGAGAAATATATTGCACAGAATTTATACAATACTTAACTTTTACATAGCTGAGTACTGCAGAATGCTGATATATAGTTGAGCTAGAGGCCTGCCTAGTGCCTATCCGATAGCCAAGTCTTCACTGGTGCCTATCTGATTCCGAAGTGTTAACTGGTTCCTATCTCAGTCCCAAGAGGACGATGTCGTTCAGTGGTGGCCACGAGCGGAGTTGTAGCAGAGGGCGCTCGTGGCTGACGTCGTAAGAATGCCGCGCCGTGCGTGCATGGCGGCGCGCGGCGAAAGTAGGTGGCGCGCATTTCATACTTGTGCGACACCACAGTATGTTGCAACGATTTATAAAAATGTTAAAACAGCCATGAATTGTAAAGGCTTTTTACTATTGAGGTTCAGTTTAAGCTACAATTTAACTACATTAATATCTTTATAAATATGTTTTACACCAAAAGATTCAATGAAAAATGTTATATGTGTTACAGGTTTCTTAAAATAATGTTCTCTTTGATTTTGGAATGTTCAGTGCTATGGCCATCTATACCTTACATGTGTGGCCATCTAACCCTGATACTCGGTTCAAATGGTCATATGGTGCATTATTTTGAAATGTTTTAGCTAGTAGTGTAGTACACATTTGTAATCAAAGTCGACTTTTGCTTTATATGAAGTGAAAATGTAATTCACGAAATGTTTTAGGTTCTGATGTATTACGTTTGTGATAGTGGCTTTTCAAAAATCATGGACATCTATCCCGGATTTACCCTAAACCACTCGCTGCTACACCAGATCAAAATCGACAATGAGAAAGCAGCGGGGAATACCAGCCGACAACGATACACCGACAGCGTCTTTCACTCACTGCCGAGGCGTGCTGCACTCGTTTCACACGGGGCTGTGTTTTTAATCATGTGATCTTCGTACAGCAAGCTATCTTTCAAATAAACTTGGTTGTGATATCTCCGCTTTTTCTTGGTGTTGCATTTTGGATGACCAACTGTGTATGTATGCAGAGCTATATTTAATAATTGTTTCGATGCGATAATAGTTCTTTAAAGTTTAGTTTATGGGCTTTCGTCAGTTTCCCTCATTCTAACATAACTCGTCTCACTTAGACACAAAAGTTGGTTTGTTTTAAGTGTTTCACGTTAAAACGTTTCAGTTATTTAATTAGTCGCACATAACTCGAAGGTATTTAAGACTTCTTATATGCAACTTTTATACACGAACGTCTAAGAGACAGCTTCATAAAATAATTTCCTATGGATTTCTTCAGTATCAAACTTTTGTTCACGCATCGGGATGGCAACACGTTCGTCACCACTGACCACTTCTCATAAATTTGAGCACTGCAACATCCCGAATTCGGACTCAGTTCACCTGGGATTGCTGGAACGTTGTCACGTAACTAAAATCTTGTAGAACCTCATCAATATCATAGCCATCGGAAATAAAATGAGCATATCGATAACTGTACCATTAAAAGATTTACTGAGTTGAAGGTTGATAATAATACGTCATGATATATAACAAATGTGGTGTCAACGTAATGGGCTGCTGCTCAGGATTTCTTCTAGAAATGTTCGGTACAAATACTGACCAAAGCTGATAACTATGCTCTGGCCGTGGCTACTCCTTCGCTATTCTCTCAGTGCATCTCAACGAAAGGAAATATTGTACTCCTAATATTACATTTTTCCTTAAAAAGATCAGAGCCTTTACGTTGAATTTCAGGTTGGTGAAATCAAATAATTCTTTTAGTAGTCTGTAACAAGAGAAACGACATCCAAACTTGAAAGTCTGTCGCCATATTTCATCTAGAGTTTTCTAAGACATTTCATGAATTATACATCTGAAGATCACATTTACTACTGCAAGGGTAATTAGCGCTTAGTAGCGTGGGGAGTCTCAGATTGACAACAAGAGGCAATGAAGCCTCACCTCACCCAGTCTCATAAGGTGGGTCTGAAACCATATATTTCTCTCCAATTTCTTTCTAGAACCAATGTCAATTTCTTATCGTATGTCCTCTCATGGCACCAAACTTTTTCGTCGTAATCCGTAGATTATGGAATTATAACCGAATTACCTTTATCGACAACTGGAACAAAGATTTACTACCTTCTATTACATGTAAATAGGTTTGGTTTCATAAATTTTGTAGCGTAAAATCACGATAGATTTCAAAGCGTGCTTCAACTGCCACATATGTAGGTTGTCGAGGTACCTACTTAATCATTTAAATTCATGGAGAGGTATGAAATAGAACTACTCTGTCATAAATAAAATCGTGTCATCATTGAGTTACCTTATTATGAAACCGATACCAAACTGGATGGAACATGTAATCGTAGAAAGAGTACAAAAACAATGTCTGCCATACAGTGACGTTGCTCTTGCGCGACTTTTCTGTGGCACGATCCATGTCCGAGTATTAGGTTGATGCTCGATCACCATTATCAAATGAAGTCTGAATAGCACGAGCAGTAAAAATGCATTTTAATAAAAGTTTGGATGATTTATTTAAGGTCAGAGACTAATCACCTACGGTCATAGGGATCAATAACTCGCAAACACGATGAACATGGCAAACCCCTGCAGAACAGCAAACTGACTGGCAATGCCAGCTGAGCTCACAGCCGACCAACAGGCAAGGCAGGGAAACTATATTCAGTGCACTAAACACAAACAAACCTATACAGTCCCACACACTTAGCCAGTTCTATGACCCAAATGTCTAACTACCATGACAAGCTTGGCTATGTTCACAGGTTTTCTGCCGCAGCCGATGTTCACAGGTATTCTGCTGCAGCAGACCCAGGAGACTTCACAGGAGCTCAGCTGCAGCAGAACCTCGCATCAAACGGACTGACTCTTTATGACGAACCTAACAAAGTTAACGGTACTGAGTTATACCCTTTACTAACATTACCAAACCTTGCATGATCTGTCGCAGATAGCATACCGCTACTGCCCTTCATACCTACCCCACTGTCGCAGAGGTTTTTTCCCTTCGCTCTTGCCTTGGCACTTTTTTTCCCTCTGCCCTTACATACCTTTATCCTTCGTATAGCTTTCGACCAATTCTATCTCCAGATGCACCGTATTAATGGGTGATCGTGCCCACACGTACGGATAACATCGCGGTTCCCACATCCCGTGATCCACCTTAGCAAACTAACCTAATTACAGAGGTGACAGTAGAACTTTTGTGATGGTCACCACTTTGGTGACGGCGTGGAGGGGCCCCATCCTTCCATTTTCCATTTATTTAAGGTCAAAGGACACCCTAAACGTAATCGAACTGTTTTATAATGTACGTGGACTTAGAATGGGGGAATATCGATAAAATATCAAGCTCTTGCCCGTCAGTATTTTGCTTATTAACCAACATAGGGTCCATGGTTGTCTGGAAAAATATTGTGTCACTTGGACACAGATATCCGACTATACGACCGATATTTCATCATTTCCAGAAGAAACCGACCTTTTCCTTGATACTTAAAGAACAAAATAATTGAAACTAGCTGGCTAAATTTCAGTACAAAGCAGTCTAAGGCGCCTCGCTGCGTAGCGCTCGGTTGCTCGCCGTCGGAGGTTCGAGTCCTCCCTGGGGCATGGGTGTGTGTGTTGTCCTTAGGTTAGTTTACCTTAGTTAGTTCGTAAGATACGTACTGATGACCACGCAGTTTGGTCCGATAGATTTACAAACATTTGAACATTTTCAGTATAAAGGATGTGAAAGTCAGTAACGAACCGTCGCATATTTTTGTATATATTTATGGGTGAATCAAAAAATTGTCTTTTAATGACATAATGCTACTTTATCTGTATTCTACTTTCAATATTTTCTATTATAAACTGGTCCCATTTCGGCTACAGAGCCATTGTTTGGTTTTCCGTAATTGACACAAATTATTTGTATATTCCGTTTCTATTAAGTAACTATTTGAAATATTTAACATGCGTCTTTCCTGTCCCGACTTCCACACAATATCGCTTTTTATCGCTGTTTTCGTTGGATGTTTTTTATATCATTGTTACTTCAGTATTTAGTTCTTATATACTCCTTTTTTTAATTTTTGGAAAATAGTATTTCTTCAAATAAATAGCGACATTATAATCGATATTGCATAATTATATCGTTGTTGACAGTGATATCAAAAATGTTATATTCAATGGATCTCTATTGTGTCGTGTTCAAATGTTTGTAAAGCTTAAGGGACTTAACTGCGGGGTCATCAGTCCCTAAACTTACAAACTACTTATGAACTAACTTATACTAAAGACGATACAAACATCCATTTCCGAGGGGGATTGGAACCCCCGACGGTGGACGGGCGCAACGCGTCGCTCCAGTACGCGCGCCTAATCCGACGAGGCTGTGTCGTGTTATTTTGCTTTGTTTAATCTTATATTTCGTTGAATGGTCAAATACTACTTGTATGTCTGTAAGCAACATTTATATAGAATGAAGTTACGACATTACGAGACATTTAATACACAGCAGGCCCAAAAAAATTACACAGAATTATGTGTGAGTCTTCAGTTTCTCCCGGCGTATTTCTTGATCGAACAGTTCACGGGTGTACTGCCGGTCCATGGTGTCCAAAGGGCACAATATTGTGCCCGTTGGACACTATGGACTTCCAGTACACCCGTGGACTGTTCGATCAAAGAATTGTGTTCCCTTTGTTCGTAGATCAAAGTTGAGAATACGGTATAAGGTAAAGTAACGCTCGTTGATATTCAAATGGACTCTGGCACAAACGCTAAGTATCCTGTTATTTCCTTCTGTAAATATATAAAGGAGAATACTGTAAAAAGAATTCTGGAGAAGTCAGATGGTAGACTACTCGTCAATGATAGATGAAGTGTCTGACGTTTTTTCGCAATTAATAAACAAATGTATGACATTCTATCAATAGTTGAACATACAAATCAGTGTTCATAGAGTATGTGTCTTATCACTCGAATGGCGGAAGGGGTCAAAATGACCCCTGCCATACTTTTTTCCTTCAATGTCATATTCATATTATTTACTTCGTCAATAAAATCATACGACTTTTTCTAATTTTTCCTCCTTTTTATGATGATGCATTAGAATTCAAAAATATTTATATTTTCTTAGACATTTCTATCGATATACCTAGAACTTCTGATGGAGTCAATTTGACCCCAATGTTCATCTACGTCTCTTTTGAAAATATGTAAATAATCCAACCAGGAAGCAGCAAAAGCCAGCCATATTGCCGAGTAGTTGCTGCTCATTGTTCCAATTTAGCACGTGTACATTTCAGTCTGCCACAGTTTATATCGTGCCATTCTGGTGATAGTTTTTGTCCTCGAAGCACGCTTTTGAACATGCATCGTCATCGTGGACTTTCTGGTGAAGAAGTGTTACAACTCTTAGAGTATTCCGAAGTTGTATTGGAAACGGAACTCACTGATGAAGATGATAATTATGTACCTGAGGCAAGTAAAGACGAAGACACAGTGAACAAGGAGCGATTGGTGGAAGAAGAGTCTCATGATGATCTACATTAGTCATAACATCTTTCATCACAGCGGGCACAGTTGGTAGCGTTTGGTTGCTAGGTATGGAATCGTGTGGGACACAACCAATTTCTCATCTTTTCGAAGGAGGTCGGCTGTGAACGTTCTGAAGGAGAAAGGAGGACCCACTGCTTATGCTTGTCAACTAGTAGCGACTCTGTCACCAGTGACTTCCGTCTTATTTTTGACAAAACAATGCTGCGTCTCATCAAAAAATACACAGTCAAATGCACAAAAAGTATTGAAAAACAATTACTGGACTGTTTTACTTGAGGAACTGGAGAAACTGATAACAATCATGTATGCTCGGGGCGTCATTTGTACAAAAGGTATGTCTATGGATATCTGGTTGCACTCTAGGGGACCTACATTTATCAGGGACATTATGCCGAGGGACAGATTTCAGGAGCTTCTCATATTCCTCTATTTTGATGAAAAACCTACTCTAGTTGAACGTCTGGCAGCCAACAAATTCGAGCTTGTATCTGAAATTTGGGAAAAGTTAATTGGAAACAGTATTCGTTCTTACCGTCCTGGAGAAAATATTACTATAGATGAGCAATTATTACCAAGCAAAAATAGATGCAGGTTCACTCAGTTTATTTCCAACAAACCAGACAAATATGTCCTCAAATTCTGTTTGGCTGTCAATGTTCAAAAATGTTCAAATGTTTGTTAAGCTTAAGGGACTTAACTCCAGGGTCATCAGTCCCTAAACTTACAAATTACTTACGAACTACCTTATACTAAAGACGACTCAAACGTCCATGCTGCGAGCGTGAAGGTCGTGGGCGAGATTTTAAAATATGGAAAGTTTAACTTTTTAAACTCACAACTACCAGCTGCGAACCAAATTCCTAAACATGCAAAAACACTGGAACTGTGATTGCGACTGTTTGACTCGTTTTCTAGGGGATGATATCACACGTTCGCAGCTTTCCTTCCCTGCATATGATTAACAAAACAAATTCATAATAAAATCAAGTTCATGAGAGAAAAGGGTGTACTAACTACTATTTTTGAAAACACGTGAAAGTTCACTTTATGTTGTTTATTTCACAATCTCAGAACCCTGTTGCTGATACGTCTGTACGTCGGCACATTTATCAAATATAGCTCGTGAGCCCCCAGACAAAAATGAATATTTGTCGCAAATTGTTTTATCACCATGTGGCTGTCTCAAACACCGTTTATGTTCATGCCTATGCGACGACACGTGTTACATTAACAAATCACAGTCACTTTAATTCAATGCGATGCACACCTTGTTCCACTGGCTAAATATTCACAAACACACAGTAGCACTCGATTTAACTTGGTACAGTCTACGACGAGCAACCACACGTGGCGATTGCCACAGACCAATCTAAAGTCACCACCTCGACATCCACATGCCGACTGAATGCCGAGCCACGCCGCCCGGACAGCCACACCACGTGCTCCCGAGTCCCCACTTCCTGCCCTCGCGCGCGCGCGCGCGCGCGCGCCAAAAGCTAAATTGCCGGGGTTTTTTCCCCTACGTCATCAACTTCCCCATGTGAGCTGTTCTAACCGATTTGCCAACGTACAGCGCTCAGCCAATACATTTCTAAAACTTTACTTAAAATCAAAATAATTACACTACACATTAACAAATATTTTCTTACGTTTTTATATTAGTATAAACATCCTTTGTACTATTTATTATAATCGTGCAATTTCTTATATCACAGATAAGTGATTTAACTGAATATTTCAAGGTAAAATACACAAGTTAATTGAAAATAAAATGAGAAATAGTTAATATATTATTTTTATAAACAAACATTGCCATGCTAGTTGTGTAACTGTCTTGTATTCATTGATAATTTATTACTTTTCATTGTCAATCAAATATATTACGCCAGATGTGACTATATCAGCTAATGTTTTGTTTATTTATCAACAGGCTATTTTGTAATGAGGGCCTTAAAGGTTCCTAACTGCATCGTATTACTTCAAATGCCAGTAGTATTAGAATATTTTATTTCACGCTGTGCACTGCACTGTGCCTGGCACTCGCCATTGTCCCTCTCTCCCCTCACCGGAAACGAACTGGAAAATCCTAAGTTGGAACAAGCCACCAACGTCGGCCTGCTCGCTGGCCTCCCGTCAGCTACAAGCACACAGCAAATCTCAACGTGGAGAATTTCTACCTATGGCCTAACTATAAATGTTGTCACCCAACTGCGTACATACATTGCTACCATAATTAATAAGATTAAAATTGTGTAACATTTAGTGCATTGGCATGGTCAATGTTTGCAGTGAACTTCATACTGTTTAATTATCAAATGCTATTAATTACCAGTATTTCTATTGGGCGGTACTCTTACAATGCCCGAGGGGGAATTCGAAACCCCGCCCGTAGGGGCCGTACGGACTGTAACTTGCGCGCCGCAGGCCGCTCGGCCATTGCGGCCGACACAGTCAATGTGACGACAAAGTGTATATGTAATGCTTTTGCATACCTCGGCAAAGAGGACATGCACAGTAAGAAGCAACCACTTGGCAAGTACGTCGTACTGCGTTTCAAGAAGCCATTTGTAAATCAAGGAAGAAATGTGACGACAGACATCTTCTTTACATTCTCTTCAACTTGCTAAGAAACTCAGAGAAGAAAACTTCATTAGTTGGTACAATGAACAAGATACGTCCTGAAATCCCTGATTCAATATGGAAGCCCAATGCTGAAATACACTGCACCAGCATCCTGCACCATAGCGGCAACCCAGAATGCACCATGACTATATACCAAGGAAAGAAGAATAGAAGAATAGAAATTTCACTCTTTGAATACTCTACATTCTGAAGCAGCAATAAGGAAGGAAGGAAAGAAGAAACCTGAAGCAGTGACGTTCTACAATGCAGAATGGGGTAGATGCAGCCATAATTTGGTTCTGGGGGGGGGGGGGGGTAATTGTTTTTAAATAAAGCCTATTGAACTTGTTAAACCATGACTCATTTTTACACTTTTTATAATTTATCCAATTATACTACGGAAAGGAAAACACCAGAAATAAAATGAGTAGGCTCGCATTAATTTCAAAGTCGAAGAGGAGCAACATGGAGGTAATGGAGTGTATATAATCAGCTCGTAAAATAATTAAGCAGCTTCTATGTTACTAGTCAAAGAGAAAGGTCTTTACAGTTTAATTAACACGAGACTGCATGTGTAAAAATTGAACTAAAATAACACTCGTGTTGTTCATAAGATTCCACTCGGTGGCGCTGCTGACCTGCTATGCAGCGGGTCGCCGCATGTGAGCAATCGGCTCGTAACTTCAGCATAGCAGTAAGCCGGCCGAGGGGACTGAGGCGCTGCAGTCACGGTCTGCACGGCCACTACGGTCGGGGGTTCGAATCCCCCCCTCAGGCATGGAATGGATATTTGTGCCGTCCCTAGTATTAGTTAGTTCATAAGTAGTATGTAAGCTTAGCGACTGATGACCCCGTAGTTAAGTCCCATAAGCTTTACAAACATTTGAACATAGCAATAGCGGCAGCATCGAAGCTACTCGCGGCGGCATTAAAACCGCCCACAGTGACAGCAGCATACGTTCTCAGTGGCGGTATCACGCTGGGGAACCACTGCCACGTTCACTTGTGCTTGGCAAATTGTAGTTACGTTGTGATTTATTACATGTGTAATATTTCAAATTTCCGGTGCCAACCTATTTAATAACTGTTGAAAACAGTAGACTGGCAGGGTGGGATTAAAGTAGGTGAAAACAAAATAAGTAGTCTCGCATATGCCGATGACTTAGTTGTAATGGCCGATTCGATTGAAAGTTTGCAAACTAATATTTCAGAGCTCGATCAGAGGTGCAAGGATTATGATATGAATATCAGCATCTCCAAAACAAAGGTAATGTCTGTGAGAATGAGATTTAAACAGATTGAGTACCAAATAGGAGGAACAAAGTTAGAACAGGTAGACAGTTTCAAGTACCTGGGGTGTATTTTCTCATAGGATGGCAACATAGTGAAAGAACTGGAATCGAGGTGCAGCAAAGCTAATGCAGTGAGTGCTCAGTTAAGATCTACTCTCTTCTGCAAGAAGGAAGTAAGTACCAAGACTAAGTTAGCAGTGCACCGCTCTATCTTTCGACCAACTTTGTTGTATCGGAGTGAAAATTGGGTGGATACAGGTTACCTTATTCATAAGTTAGAGGTTACAGATATGAAAGTAGCAAGAATGATTGCAGGTACCAATAGATGGGAACAATGGCAGGAGGGTGTCCATAATGAGTAAATCAAAGAAAAGCTGGGAATGAACACCATAGATGAAGCAGTTAGAGCGAACAGACTGAGATGGTGGGGTCATGTTACACGCATGGGAGAAGCAAGGTTACCTAAGAGACTCATGAGCTCGTCAGTGGAGGGTAAGAGGAGTCGAGGTAGACCAAGAAGAATGATTTTGAAGTAAAAGGCATAACATCAGACGAGGCATCAATGTTAGCATTGAATAGGGGATCATGGAGGAATTTTATTAGAGGTACTATGCTCCAGACTGAACGCTGAAAGGCATAATCAGTCTCTAATGACGATGATAAGGAAATAATAAAATTAAAAAATCTTTCGTTGGCGTTGGGGGGGGGGGGGAGGGGGTTCAGCTCCATTAGCATCCCCCCCCCCCCCGCGCCCTCCGTGTTGTCGGCAGTGGGTGAACGTGGTAGATCAAGTAAGCCATCGGAGATAGCCAACATATGTCTTTTACAACATCTTGGACATGGCGGCAATAAATACATAGGTCATCTACAACATAGTAACAAACAAGAAAATGGAAAGGAAGAAGTTCATATTTCAGCTGGCTAATGAACTCAGGGGAATGGAAAAGCAAGAACATCAGGCAAAGGAAGAGGATACTGGACTGAAATCACCTGGAAAGTGGAGGAAGTGCCAAATCAGCCTTTGCAAAGACAACACGACCAGCGAAAACTGTGTAAAGTGACACAAAGCAGTGTGCGGAAAAAAGAAATCTGCACGGCCGCTACTGTCAGGGGTTCGAATCCCCCCTCGGTCATGGATGTTCGTGTCGCCCTTAGTATAAGGTAGTTCATAAGTAGTTTGTAAGTTTAGGGACTGATGAACCCGCAGTTAAATCCCTTAAGCTTAACAAACAACATTTAAAACAGAAAGCGGCTAGCAGAATCTAGTAACTAGAAGAAAGTGATGCAAAGGGCCGCCCACAGTGGCCGAGCGGTCTGCATCGTGCCAGTCACGGTTTGCACGGCCGCTGCGGTCGGGGTTTCGAATCCCCCCTCGGGCATGGATGTTTGTGCCGTCTTTACTATAAGCTAGTTCATAAGTAGTTTGTGAGTTTATTGACTGATGACCACATAGTTGGGTCCAATAAGCTCTACAAACATTTGAACATTTGATTTGATACAAAGGTGTGTGTAGAGCACGTACGAAAGTAATGTTGACCAAGTACACTAAATGTTTGGGCAAGTTTGTGCAAATAGGAAACTTGTTAGCATTATCAGCAATAAATTTCTACGATATGTTGCTGTTAAAATAAATAATTATTAATTATGGTGTCTGTTAAGCTTATGGGACTTAACTGCGGGGTAGTCTGACCCTAAACTTGCAAACTACTTGTGAACTAATTTATACTTAAGACAGCACAAACATCCATGCCCGAGGGGGGATTCGAACCCTCGACTGGGAGAGGCCTCGCGCATCGGAGCATAGCGCCTCAATCCGCTCGGCCACTCCGCTACGGCATTAATTATGATGTTTAATAATTATTGTCCCTGCTAGCAAAAAGGTGTGGTTTAACTATACTAAAATAGTACTTGTTTAAGACTAATATGAAAATCTCTACTTATATAAAAGCAAAAGGACACTCATTCATATACTCACTCACTCACTGACTAAACACGAAATCTCGAAAACTACTTCACCTATGAAGCTGAAATTTGGCACGAATGTAGTTTATAGGTAGTAGACGTCAGCTATGAAACTATTTTGCGATAGGACCGACAGTTCTGGAGATATGACGTCATGAACAATAAAACTTCCCCGTCTTGCGGCACGTGATACTGTAACTTTATCAGTCCACTATTTGAGAAGGAGAGCACTTAGCGACTAGCAACAAACATTAAACATAATTTTAAACCTTTGGGAAACTTTTTCTCGTTGACAACCATAGCAAAATGATGAAAGGAAAAAAGTTTCGCGCTTACTACATTTTCGGTGTTCATGCATTAAAATTACGCCGTTTGGCATGACGCTACAATTTCTTACTCGTACACTATTAATTGTATTCGTGAAAAATCTTACAGACAGTATAAGCACATACCGCTGAACGTACCTTCACAATTTTGTCGTAGTACGACACGCAGTACATGAGATATGGAGTCATAAACAATTAGGATCATGAAAAACCTCCTCATCAGGCATGACGTTTTGATTTATTGCGAAGACTTCATACATGAAATCCACCGAGAAAGCCTACACTCGCATATGTCTTTCCTACTCTCTCTGTTCGCGACGTATTTTTCAGACATTTTACATATACTCCACTGGATGTACCTACGAAATAATATCGTATTACGACATATAGTTCAGGTGCTAGCCGGCCGCGGTGGCCGAGCTGACTGAGGTCTGCACGGCCACTACGGTCGGGGGTTCGAATCCCCCCTCGGGCATGGATATTTGTGCCGTCTTTAGTATAAGGTAGTTCATAAGTAGTTTGTAAGTCAAGTCCCATAAGCTTAACAAACATTTGAACATTTTTAGCCGGCCGCGGTGGCCGAGGAGACTAAGGCGCTCCAGTCACGGTCTGCACGGCCACTACGGTCGGGGGTTCGAATCCCCCCTCAGGCATGGATATTTGTGCCGTCCTAGTTCGTAAGTAGTTCATAAGTAGTTTGTAAGTTTAGGGACTGATGACCCCGTAGTTAAGTCCCATAGACTTTACAAACATTTGAACATTGACTGAGGCGCACCAGTCACGGTCTGCACGGCCACTACGGTCGGGGGTTCGAATCCCCCCTCGGGCATGGATATTTGTGCCGTCCTTAGTATTAAGTAGTTCGTAAGTAGTTTGTAAGTTTAGGGACTAATAGCCCCGTAGTTATGTCCCATAAGCTTTACAAACATTTGAACATTTGATCAGGTGCTATGACATCAAAGACAATGAATTGCGTGAAAATTCGCTCTAATATGCATGATATTGTAATTTACTACCAACGCCATTAACAACACATTTCGTAGTCAGTTTTCTAATATTTCACTGTACGAATCTGATAAATAATTTTTGTAGTACACATGATTCAGGAGATATTCTATATATATAAAAGCGAAAGCACTCACTCACTCACTCACTCACTGACTAAACACGAAATCTTTAAAACTAATGCACCTATGAAGCTGAAATTTTGCCGGTATGTAGTTTATAGGTAGAAGACGTCAGCTAAGAAAGTATTTTGCGATAGGACAGAATTAAGTTGCAAGGGGATGGATACCTTTCCTACAGACTGACGAAAGTTACAGTTCCATTCCGATCTTCACGAAATTTTGTCACGCGTGACGTTCAATACAAGAGGAAGACCAGCGTCTACCTAAAGTTTCATACGGTGCATGGGGGAGGGTATCTTGCAACATAAAAATGTATCCCTGAACACCGTGGTCGTGCCATAACTTGAGAACAGCTCGACCGATTTCACAGATCTTTTTGGGTTGTTTTCTTTATTCTCAGAACAAGTGTTGTATGAATTGAAACTGGAAAATTTGAGAACAACGAAGTGCGTTTTTCAATATGACCTTGTTTTTATTGCATAAAAATGTATAGTTTTTTCGATACTGATAAAATTTTGCATATCTGAGCTTAAAGGCAAGAGGAATGTCACTGTCTGTGTAAAATTTCGGTTGTTGCATGATGGAGGGTGCTTAACTTACGGACTTTAACTAAATGCATAGTTTTGCTTCGATCTTGATTAATTTTTGCACACATTACCTTTAAACTAAGAGGAAGGTCACTGGGTACATAAATGTTGGTATGGTACATGACAGAGGGTAACCTTGTAAAAAAACTTTGTCGAGAGGGAAAGGTGGTAATGAACAGAGAGATGGGAGAGAAAGAGATGGATGCAGAGACAGGAGGGAAGGGGAGGTGGACTACGAGAGTGCAGGATAAGTAAGCACCCGGGTTTACAGATAGTTTATGTTTAAAACTGATGTTCAAATGTTTGTTAAGCTTATGGGACTTAACTACGGGGTCATCAGTCCCTAAACTTACAAACTACTTAGGAACTACTTACGAACTAGGACGGCACAAATATCCATGCCCGAAGGGGGATTCGAACCCCCGACCGTAGTGGCCGTGCAGACCGTGACTGGAGCGCCTTAGTCCCCTCAGCCACCGCGGCCGGCGTTTAAAACTGACTGAGGTCCGGAACCCTAAAACGCCATGATACGCACAGGCCCTTCTTTAACAACCGTTGCGAAGAACGGGCGTATAAGCTAGTATTTTATGTGAGCATCAAAATGACCCCTTTCCCTCGTTTCAGGAACGTTAGAATCTCCGCCGTTCTAGTGTTAATCTGTCGATAGCCTTCGTCATACTAATTTAGAGAGAATGTGGCGCGAACATTAGTGAAAAAGAAGGTTAGTTTCGGCCATCGCTATCTCCAGACGTGCTACAATCAATATTAGGCGCGGCCGCCGTTTGATGATAGCGAACAGAGGCAAAAAGGGAGAGCTGAGCTGCGTGCCCTCTGGCGGCGGGCGGCGCGTTCTGCAGTGCTGGAGCAGACGTCGCCGCCGACACAGCTGAGCCGCCAGGACGAGGACAGCCATGCCACGACCAAGCTGCCACTACGCCCGAGGCCTGCTGTGGCTGTGTCTGCTGCTGGGCGGCGCAAACTTCGCCGCGCCGCTCATAGACACCCTCCCCAAGGTGAACAAGCTCACATTCAAAATGTTCAAACGTTTGTATAGCTTATGGGACTTAACTACGGGGTCATCAGTCCTTAAACTTACAAACTCCTTATGAACTAGCTAAGACTAAGGACGGCACAAATATCCACGCCTGAGGGGGGATTCGAACCCCCGACCGTAGTGGCCGTGCAGACCGTGACTGACACGCCTCAGTCTCCTCGGCCACCACGGCCGGCGCGTGGTCATCAGTCCGTAGCTTACAAACTACGTAAACTTACGTAAACTATCCTAAGGACAAACACACCACGGCCAACAATAATGATTGTAATAATATCGCAGATCGATCGCTTGATGTAATACGCGAAACGTCAAATAGATTATTTTAAAAAGATGTATTAAAAGAAATTTCTTTTTTACTGCTTTATTTATTTATTCTTATACTTCCTAATTCGTATGCTTATCCTTACAGAGAAAGAGCTGAAGACAATGTAGCACGCATAGACCAAAGATATGGTCTGTGGCATTACATTTCGCGGTATGTAACCTCCTTGCTATAGAATCGCAAATGTCATCGCTGGCCTTCAGTCCGAATTTATTTATAATTTGACGACTTTCAACCACCATATCTTTCACCCCCTTATAGCTATCGGCATGGAACTGCTATGGTGTACAACGGGAGACTTCGGACAACAATTACACGCAGACCATTCGTTTGCGTTCTGTAGTTTTCGCTGCTAAGCGAAATACGTAGAATTTTATATACACCGATAACTTTCCATCCCAATATACTCCACCTTCTTATCATTATCAACCCTCAAGCAACAATGCAACCAATAGAACCATTTTCAAAGAGTGAATATAGTTTTCAAAGAGTAATCATTTCTCCGAATTTCGCGTTATATTCTTCAAATTATTAAATATCTATCAGATCGCTTTAAAACCGTGCCTGAAACCTACCTCAGGTATAAATTAGTAACTGTACAAATATTTAAGTCTCTGCGTCTTGTCGTTCGGACGTCATAAGCGTACATCGAACAGACATTCGTATTAATATATATAGATAAATAGCTATCCGATCGTCATAAAACCGTGCCTAAAGCCTTCCCCGGGTAGACATTAGTAACTGTACAAATTTTTAGCTCTTTATGTCTTGTGGTTCAAACGTGATGAACGTACACTGAACAGACATTCACAATTATAGATACAGATTGTTAAAAAATTCCACATTTAGAAGTTGCTTGACTGGCATTACTTATGCTACGACTAATACTAGTAGTACTGCTACTAGTGTAACTAGAATTGCTTCTATTGTTGCCGCAATGGAGTGGTCGAGCGTTCTAAGGTGCCTTGCTGCATAGCGCGCGGTTGTTCGCCGTAGGAGGTTAGAATCCTCCCACCCGCATGGTTGTGTGTGTTGTACTTAGCGTAAGTAAGTTGAAATTGTTTGTAAAAGCTTAGGGACAGATTAAAAAAAAAAAAAAAAAATCGAAAGTTTGTAAATCTATCTGACTCAACTGTTTGGTTATTAGTTCATAGCTTACAAACTATTTAAACCAAGGTAAACTAACCTAAGGACAACACAGACAGCCATGCCCGAGGGGAGACTCGAACCTCCGACGGCGGACGGCCGCGCGCACCGCAGCATTGTACCCAAATGCGCACGGCTAATCCGCCGCGGCCGCGGCAGGGCAGCAGTTAAGTCCCTTAGATTTAGAAACATTTCAACATTAGTAATACGAATGGAACTAGCGTGTTATATAGCTCACGTTAAATTTTCCTGTAGTTTTATGATATTTGCCAATATTTCGGACAAGAAGTAAAAAAAAGAAAAGATAAGTAATGTATAATTAAAAATTTAAAACTAATGATAAAGTATGTAATATTAAAGAAGAATACAAAATTAAACAAATAAAATAATAACATTCATTTTATATATTTAATTATTTACGTTCTCATTATTTTTCTCCGAAATTCCTATTTTACACAGGCCAGTGCAATTGTAATTTTATATTTTCTGTAATCATATTTTTCTTTGATCTTTCCTAACAGTTCATTTTTAGTTACTTTACTTTATATTTCAGATATTATTTACATTTTAATTTTTAATTGTAAATAGGACGTTTACCTTCCGTTCTTTGTGAATGTCTTTTTCAAAGAAATTCAACTACGGCCAAGATTTATTTATTTGGTGGTACACCTTTGAAAATGTTCAAATGTTTGTAAAGTTATACGACCTAACTGCATTGGTCATCTTACTAACTACTTCAACTACCTTATTCTGACGACAACACACAGACTTATGTCGTAGGGACGACTCAAACCTCCGACGGCGAACAGCCGCGCGCACCGTAGAACGGCGCCTTAGAGCGCACGGCTACTCCACTACGGCTACACCTTTGAAAATAACGAAATTAATCCCAATGAAAATGTTATTTAATTTGTTTATTTCTCTATATAAAAGGTATTTTCCAATACCAACTTCAAACCATTCTTAAAATGTTCAAATGTTTCTAAATCTATCGGACTCATCTGTGTGGTCATTAGACCGTAGCTTACAAACTACTTTAACTAACCTAAGGTCAACAGAAACACCCCTGCCAGAGGGGGGACTCGAACCCCCGACGGCGGTCGACTGCGCGCACCGCAGCACGGCGCCCCAGTACGCACGTCTAATCCGCTGCGGCTACCATTCTTCGAACCTCCATTAATTGACCTTCAACAAAAGAATATGACTATAGAGGAATATGAAATAATATTCCTTTATATGGGAGTAACAAATTTCCCAGTAAAATATCGAAAATAATATCAAACAAAATTTACTCTATATTAAATTCTGAGCAACTTTTACGTATAACTTCTTCGAGCTGACGTATCGTTGTGCGATTGGATTCGTGATTTTCTATCTGAAAGGACAAAGTACGTTCTAGCTGCTGGTAGAACTTCTGCGCTATAAGGCCGTGGTCCATAAAACTTGGTCCAGCCAGCGGAAGTAGAAAGACCTCCGAAGATGTCCGGCGCAGCTCTAGACGAAACGTTAGGAAAAACTGAAAAGTTTTAAGGACCACGGCCTTATAACCCGGAAGTTCTACCAGCAGCTATGACATCCAGTCGTGAAAGCCTTCATTGCAAAGTACGTTCTAATTGACGGAAAGTCATCAAGTAGGCCGGCCGCGGTGGCCGAGGAGACTGAGGCGCTCCAGTCACGGTGTGCACGGCCATTACGGTCGGGGGTTCGAATCCCCCCTCGGGCATGGATATTTGTGCCGTCCTTAGTATAAGGTAGTTGATAAGTAGTTTGTAAGTTTAGGGACTGATGACCCCGTAGTTAAGTCCCATAGACTATACAAACATTTGAACATTTTTCATCAAGTAGAACAGAAGTGATATCTGCCGTTCTCCAGGGAAGTGTTATAGGGTCCCTACTGTTCGTTATTTTTATAAACGATTTAGGAGACAATCTGGGTAGCTCCCTTAGCAACTGCAAAATAATTTAGATAAGATATCACCATGTTGCATAAATGGCAATTGACCCTTAATAATGGGATGTATGAAGTCATCCACATGGCCACTAAAACAAACCGTTAAACTTCATTTACACGATAAATCAGTAAAAACTACAGGCCGCAAATTCAACTAAATACCTAGGAGCAACAGTTACAAACAACATAAACTGGAAATAACACATAGAAAAAATTTTAGGGAAAGCGAACGAAAGACTACGTATCATTCGCAGAACACTTAAAAGATGCAACATTTCTCCTAAAGAAATTACCGACACCACACTTGTGCGTCCTATTTTGGAGTATTGTTGCGCACTGTGGGATCCCCACCTAGTGGGACTGACAGACGATTTAGAGAAAGTTCAGAGAAAGGCAGCTAGTTTTTTATTATCGCCATATAGGGTAGCAGTTTTTCTTTCAAAAATGTTCAAAAATTTGTAGAGCTTACGGGGTCATCAGTCCCTAAACTTACAAACTACTTATGAACTAGCTACTACTAAGGACGGCACAAATATCCATGCTCGAGGGGGGATTCGAACCTCCGACGGTAGTTGCCGTGCAGACCGTGACTGGCGCGCAGTAGTCCCCTCGGCCACCGCGGCCGGCACGAGATCTATCTGTGGAATTTCTTTCACCAACTTTCTCTACCTAATGCGAACATATTTTGTTAGCATCCACCTAAGTAGAAAGACATGATCATCAAAAAAAAAAAAAAGAGAAATCAGATCGGAAACGTGAGCTGTTAGAGAAGTAAACTGTAGAGAAACATCATGGAAGCGTGTCGATGAACCCTCTGCCATACACTTTAATATAACTTGCAGAGTATTTATGTAGATGTAGATGTATATTTAGATGTAGATAGTAGCCGGTATACGGCATAGAGGCGCCAGAAGAAGGTTCTGGTCGCTTGCGGCCAACAAATTCGTCTGTATAGTTTGGTGCCGATCTGTTAAACGGTACGACCTAAAAATTGGGAACAAATTGCAAACACACGGACAGTATCAAATCGCCGTTATTTTTGATAATATTTATGAAAAGAGACGAAACATGGAAATAACAAATATATAAGAGCAAAGCTGTCGGGAATTTTTCATCTACACATCCGTTTATTCCATTTTCGTCTCAGATGAACGATTAATGCATTATTTTGAATTAAATTTCGAGCTGCAGAAAGACCAGCGCAAACAGCCCACTTCGAATGTTACTTACCTGAAATGGGTCAACAGCAATACAAATAGCGTCTCTTGCTTCATTCAGATGAATATATTGAATCTGAAGATTTTACTAATTTATAATGTCGTAGATGTTATATTACGCTCATCATGCGACATTATTTATATTTTTTTCTTAGTTGCTTCGTTATTTATAAAGTAACTGGGGCGTAAGTTAGTTTCATATATGAATCGACTCTAAATCTATTATTCCAGTCTCTCCATCCTAGCGATAATCTTTGTCATGCTGCAGCTAACAACAGAATGTTCTTAGTAAAACACAATAAATTTCGTACAAGAAATGAATTCGCAACTGCGAATATGAAGTAGCATCAGCAGTACGATTTATTGGTGTCACATGAAGATTTTTAGCGGACCAGGATTCGAACCCGCATTTTACCGCGAGTTGCGAGCGGTCGCGTTAAGCATTGCGCTACTACTGTATGAGCACTTATGGCTGGAAGGCAATGTGTGCGATTTTTGTGTCGGTACGGCAGGCGTGCACAGGTATCCTAATGGTTTCCCTATCACGAAAAGCGCTAAACCTGTGTTTGAATCCCATTCCGGCACAAATGTTCATGTGACTCCAATAAATAGCATAGCTGATGCCGATTCACATTCCCAACTGTATCCTTAGTCGCCAAAATGTATGTATGTTCCTCCAGACAGGAATGCATGTATGAAGAACATTTGCATTAGTTAAATACTTATATACCAGCACTGCAAGTGTCATAAATGTCAATGTTTAGATTAGCGAACAACGTTATCACACTCAGTACGATAAGACACACACACCCATACCCGCCGGAAGACTGGAACCTTCGACGACGAGGAACGGGACGTTCCGCAGCAAGGCGCTTTAGAGCGCTCGGTCACTCCACCACGGATTTATATTTCTGATGTAACTTTTCGTAGACTCTATCTTGCAGTTCATAGATGACAATTCTAGAATTTTGAAAGATATTGTGCTATTTAGCAAGAATAATTAAGTCTGATTTTTTTTTAATGTTTGAAAGTACCTTAAGGACGAAACTGCGATAGGAGATTTTATGAATTTACCGGTCGAAGGTGAAATAAGTTAAAAAATATAAGACTGTGAGCTTCGCCAAAGAAACTACTGATATACTATTGCAATTAAAGTGTTACAGAATAGGTAATTTGACGTTGAAATAATTAAAATTTAATTTTGAATGCTTCATATTCGATTCAATGTGGAAGAACTGTTAATGCCGCCGCGCTGGAGTGGACGAGCGTTCTTAGGCGCCTGGCTGCGGAGCGCATCGCTGCTCGCCGTCGGAGGTTCGAGTCTTCCCTCGGGCATGGGTGAATTTCATATCCTCTGCATAAGTTAGTTTAAGTAGTTTGTAAGCCTAGGGGCTTATGACCAGCCGCTGTGGAGTACCCGAGCGGTCTAAGGCGTCTCGCTGAGGAGCGCGCGTTTGCTCGCCGTCGGAGGTTCGAGTCCTCCCTGGGGCATGGGTGTGTGTGTTGTCCTTAGGTTAGTTTACCTCAATTTACGTAGTTTCTAAGCTACGTACTGATGATCACGCAGTTTGGTTCGATAGATTTACGAACATTTGACCATCTGTTAATGCCCGTGGAGGTGAAGTAGTGGAAAAATACTAGACCACTTGTCGAAAAGACAACGATTTAAACCCGTGTCGGCCACACAGATTTAGGTTTCCTGTGATTTATCAGACACTAACAACAAAGCACTTATAGACTGTCCTTCAATCCCCATGTATGCCCCACCTCGTGTTTCGTCGCTGTATGGAATTCTTCAATTTCCATTACTTCTCTTGGTCCATCGATCGGAACACTATCCTTCGTAACTATGACATAACACACCTCTTGCTAGAATAAATAGTAATCACAGACAGTGTTGGCTGATAGTTCGGTTCCCAAGGCAGTCGCTTCAATTATGTATTCTCTTATTCAGCACAAAAGTAATACTAGATCTTAATTTTATTGAAACTTCGTTGTCTGCTTTGGAGAACGTGGGCAGTGGTCACCATCCATTCCCATAATTAATACCCGAACTTGCCACAATATTGCTGAATAATGGCTTGATATCCTCCTCAAAACAGTACAGGAACTGAATTTATGCATTTTCCCAATGCGACGGATGCTGTTTCGAAACAAACAGTTTTTGTATAGCTATTAAGCACACTAGTGTATTGGGTGATGTTTTTTTTCAGTTTTGCAAGGGAGAAAAATCAAATGTTTGTAAATCTATGGGACCAAAATGCAGTTGTCATCGGTCCCTAGACTGAAAAATTACTTAAACTGACTTATGATAAGCGCAACACAAACACACACACTCATGCCAGAGGGATGACTCGAACCTCCGGCCGCGCACTCTGAAGCAAGGCGCCTTAGAGCGAACGCTCATTCCACACGGATTGCAACGAAACGTGTAATACCACTGCTTATATATTATAATAGTTTTACGGCAGTTGTCTATTATCAAGTACGTCTAGGTTGTCCTGAAATGTATTAATAACATCTGATGTCACTTCACAGGGACATTTCCTGAATTTTTGATTCTATATCTATTTCCGTCCTGCTGTAATTTTATGCAGCGTGACGTTGTATTAAGATCTTTCAACTTTCAAATGTTTAATTTTATGTACATTTATGACAGTTTTGGTGCAACAGTCATAAAAAACACACAAAACAAAATTAAAAAAAAAATGTTAATTCAAAATAATACGCCACGTTGCATAAAATATTAGCAGCATGGAAATAGATATATAGAGTCAAAACCTCATGAACAATTCATGAAATATACCTGAGACAGTGACACTAAAAAAAAATGTTCAAATGTTTGTAGAGTCTATGGGACTTAACTACGGGGTCATCAGTCCCTAAACTTACAAACTACTTATGAACTAGCTACAACTAAGGGCGGCACAAATATCCATGCCCGAGGGGGGATTCGAACCCCCGACCGTAGTGGCCGTGCAGACCGTGACTGAAGCGCCTCAGTCCCCTCGGCCACCGCGGCCGGCCAGTGACACTAGATCTTACATATGCAGGTCACGACAATTGCAGACGCACGTGATAATGGCAAGCTTCCGAAATATCTGTTGTGCGTCACTAATAAACGTATAAGCAGTGATATAGGACGTTTCCTTACAATGTCATTTCAGAACATATGTTACACTGTAGGTCCAACGATTACTATTTTTTTCTTCAATTTTACATTGTTAATTTAATTTTATTTTATTTTTTGTCGGAATTTAGATAAATTACCCATCTGCTGTAAATCTAGTCACATTACTGTAGAGTCTCTTATGTGTGGTTTTGTCTCATGTGAACGATAAAAGATAAAATAAATGGGGCCGGGAGGTATAAGATTAAAGAATTAAGTACGTAAAACGTACGGTTTGTGAAGTTATGAACGTATGTGTTGTGAGAATTCGTCGCTTCGTAATCTCTTCGAGTTAGCTGCCTAAGCCTAAATTCAAAATAATTCGATTATTCGGTGATCCAACTGTTCACCAAATAATCGAATCATTTTGACTTTTAGACCAGGAAACAAACCCGAATACGTTACGAAGAGTTACCATTCCTGGAAAGCCTACGAAGGCACAGAAAGCGTCACTATATCTTGAAGCCCAGTCTAAGAAGTAACTGTGGATTTTAAAAATGACTAGCGACTTTCTCTGGTTTCACATGGGAAGCGTTAATATCACTGATATCATCGTATCAGTAATTGTTTATATGCCCCCAACGGCAACTGGCTGTTTCAGTGCGGACGCAGTAATACGCTCGATCCCTTGCGGGAATCCAAATTAGGCAACGAGTAAGAGGAACTAAATGTTAATAAGTCCCAGGAACTTAACTTCTGTAGTCATCAGTCCCTAGGCTTACAAATTAATCTAAGGACAACACACACATACATACATAAACAAACACACACATGCCTGAGGGAGGAAACGAACCTCCGACGGCGAACAGTCGCGTGTTCCGCAGCAAGGCGCCTTACAGCTCTCGGCTATTCCACCGCGGCGTAAGAGAAACCAATGAGTAGAGGCACTACCATCGTAATATGGTATAACTTAAGAATTAGAGTAGGAACGGAAGCGTGCCTGGATAACCCAAATGGTTGTGGCGACCGCTGGCCCGAAGCTGAATATCCGGGTTCGAATCCCGGTCCAGAACAAATTTTCAACTTTGCCGTTGGATTTATGTCAATGTCCTGAAACGGCCAATATGTTTAAATATTTCAATTCGCGAAATTACGGCTGTTAATGTCAACAGATGATGTCTGTTCTTTCGAACTTCTCGCGAAAATAACAGACATCATATCAATCTACATCTACATCTACATGGGATACTCTGCAAATCACATTTAAGTGCCTGGCAGAGGGTTCATCGAACCACAATTATACTATTTATCTCCCATTCCATTCTCGAATAGCGCGCGGGAAGAAAGAACACCTGAATCTCTCTGTTCGAGCTCTGATTTCTCTTATTTTATTCTGATGATCATTTCTACCTATGTAAGTGGGAGTCAACAATATATTTTCGCATTCGGAGGAGAATGTTGGCGATTTGAATTTAGCAAGTAACCCACGCCTCAGCGATAAGCGCCGTTGTTTTAATGATTCCCATCCCAGATCCTGTATCATTTCCGTAACGCTGTCTCCCCTGTATCGTGACAATACAAAACGAGCTGCCCTTCTTTGGACTCTCTCGATGTCCTCCGTCAAACCCACCTGATAAGGATCCCACACTGGGCTGCAATACTCCAAAAATGGACGGACAAGCGCAGTGTATGCAGTTTCTTTAGTAGTTCTGTTGCATCTTTTAAGGATTCTGCCAATAAAACGCAGTCTCTGGTTCGCCTTTCCCACGATATTATCTACGTGTTCTTTCCAGTTTAAGTCTGAAGTAATAGTGATTCCTAGGTATTTTGTGGAGTTTACGGCCTTCACATTTGATTGATTTATGTTGTAAACAAAGTTTAACGGATTTCTTTTCGTACTCATGTGGACGACTTCACACTTCTCATTATTTAGAGTCAATTGCCAATTTTTACACCATACTGATATCTTATTCAGATCGTTCTGCAGTTGGTTTTGATCTTCAGATGATTTTACTAGACGGTAAATGACGGCGTCATCTGCAAACAACCTAAGAGAGCTACTTAGATTTTCCCCTAAATCGTTTATGTAAATAAGGAATAGCAGAGGACCAATAACACTACCTTGTGGAACGCCCGATATCACCTCTGTTTTAGTCGATGCCTTACCATCGATTACCACGAACTGTGTCCTCTCTGACAAGAAATCCCCTATCCAATTGCAAATTTGGGGCGATATACCATAACCACGCAATTTGATTAAAAGCCGTTTGTGAGGTACGGTGTCAAAAGCTTTCTGGAAATCAAGAAATACGGAATCGATTTGCGAACCTTTGTCGATAGCACCCATCACTTCGTGTGAATATAGAGCTAGTTGTGTTTCGCATGAACGATATTTTCTAAATCCGTGTTGACCTTGGGTCAATAGATCGTTCTGTTCGAGATAATTCATAATATTTGAATACAGGATATGTTCCAAAACCCTGCTGCAAATTGACGTCAATGAAATAGGCCTGTAGTTTAGTGGGTTACTCCTACTGCCTTTCTTGAATATAGGTGTGACCTGTGCAACTTTCCAATCTTTTGGTACAGATCCTTCTATGAGAGAGCGGTTGTATATGACTGTTAAGTAAGGAGCTACCGCTTCAGCATAATCAGATAGAAATCTAATGGGTATACAATCCGGACCAGAAGACTTGTTCTTATTAAGTGATTTTAGTTGCTGCACTACTCCGATGATATCTACTTCTATGTTATTCATTACGGCATCTGTTCGTAATTCGAAATCTGGAATATTGGTTTCGTCTTCTTTAGTGAATGAGTTTCTAAAAGCTAAGTTTAGTAACTCTGCTTTAGTAGCGCTGTCATCGGCAGGATCGCCATTACTATCACGTAGTGAAGGTATTGTTTGTGACTTTCCCCGAGTATATTTAACATATGACCAAAATCTCTTTGGGTTTTCAGTCAAATTACGAGAAAGAGTTTCGTTGTGATAAATGTTGTAGGCATCTCGCATTGAAATCCTCGCTAAATTTCGAGCTTCTGAGTACAATCGCAAATCCTGGGGATTTCGTGTTCGTTTAAATTTAGTATGCCTTTTCCTTTGCTTTTGCAACAGTGTCCTGACCTGTTTTGTGTACCAAGGGGGATCGCCTCCTTCTTTTATTAATTTATTAGGTATAAAACTTTCTATTGCTGTCGATACCACTTCTTTGAATTTGAGCCACATCTGGTCTACACCTACGTTTAGTGTTAGAAACGAGTGGAAGCTGTCTTTCAAGAAGCAATGTATTTTGTTTCTATCTGCTTTCCTGAACAAATATACTTTGCGTTTATTTTTGGTAACTTTGGGACTTTCGATATTCAATTTCGCTACTACAGCTCTGTGTTCACTAATACCTGTATCCGTTTTGATGCTCATTATGAGCTCAGGATTATTTGTTGCTAAGAGATCAAGTGTGTTTTCACATCCATTTACAATTCTAGTTGGCTCATGAACTAGTTGTTCGAAGTAATTCTCAGAGAATGCGTTGAGTACAATTTCGGACGATGTTTTATGCCTACCACCTGATTTGAAAATATAATTTCGCCAACAGATCGAGGGTAAATTAAAATCACCACCTACTATTATCGTGTGAGTCGGGTACGTTTTTGTAATTAGACTCAGGTTTTCTTTGAACCTTTCTGCTATTGTATCGTCAGAGTCGGGAGGCCGGTAAAAGGAACCGATTATTAACTTCTTACGATTTTCGGGTACAACCTCTACCCATAATAGCTCGCACGAACTATCAACTTCAACTTCGCTACATGAAATACTACTTTTGACGGCGACAAACACGCCCCCACCTATTTTGTTTAATCTATCCTTTCTGAATACCGTTAGATCTTTTGAAAATACTTCTTCTGGCTTGAGCCAACTTTCGCTGCCTATAATGATGTGTGTTTCGGTGCTGTACTTGTTGCAATAAAGTTTTTCATGTAAAGGGAAACTGCTTTTCTGAATGCAACTCGTCCAAATGTAGCAGTTTTGTGTGTCTCTAATTATAAGTGCAAATTACCACTGCATGAAATTGTAGACGCCACGCATACGTATGTAACAAGAAGTCATTTCCCACAAATAGAATTGTACCTTGTTTTCAATAATTCTGTGTTGTGTACTCTGCGAACCTTTTTCTTACAGCATAGCTGTTACCAAGATTCCATAATGGAGACATTATGGCTATAAGATGTGTTTTCGAGAATGTCATTCGTATGTTTCGCCACATAATTCCTTTCAGTATATGTGTTATAGGCCAAACCCAATTTTAGGATGAACTAGTTTCGCCTAGGCCAAACCAGTTCTCCCTACATGCTATAGGACAAACCAGTTTAGCCTAGACCAAACTAGTTCATCCTGTTACCGATGGGACAAACCAGTGTAGCCTAGGCCAAACTACTTCATCCTGTTAACGATAGGAGAAATCAGTTTAGCCTAGGCCGAAGCGGTTTATCCTAGTTAGAATTTACATCCTTTAGGACAAACAGGTACGTCCTAGTGTGAACCAATTTCGCCAACTTTGTATCTTCTATAAGCTTTTCAAAGCAAATTGAATAAAGGAACAGAAATAGAATAGTCAATGTGATTTATAAAAGTTATTTATTAACGAATCAGTCATTTCACAACGGTATCAACTTACAGTGTATTCATCCAAAGATATCACTTATTTGAAATTTGCTTATTTACTTATTTTTGCAAGGTTTTGGTCTAACACGCCACTGCCCGCACCGAAACTAAGTTTATTGTGCGGTATCGCTCCCTGTATATCTATTAAAGCCAACCAATGCCCTTAAGCAGAGCAAGGAGTCCCTTTACCAGTTCTTTATTAGACACAATTTCTTCGGGTCTGGTTGTCCCAAATATTCTGTGCCTTTTATTCTCCAATGCAATGCATTCGAAGATTAGATGTGATGCAGTTTCATCACCATCATCACAGATCCTACATTTAGGGTCCTTTTCTGTTATTCCCATTGTACGTAGGTGTTTTTTGAAATTCCCATGGCCTGTCAGCAATCCAACCATGAGTCTAATCTCTCTCCTGTTCAGACCCAGGATTGCAGAGCTTCTTTTAAAACATGGCTTTGGCATCATTACCTTGCCATGTTTTTGTTGATGGACTTTGGTCTAATATTCTACGTGCTGTCTTCTGAGCCAGTTACGTAGCTTCAATTTGATCATTGCCTTGGTGATTGTCAGGACAGGTTCCGGTCCAATAAATGGAGTCTCTGCCCCCACCCTGGCTAATCTGTCGGCATGTGCGTTGCCACTGATCCCCGAGTGGCCAGGGACCCACAATATGTTTACTCTATTGCTTTCCCCTAGCTCCACCAGAACCCAGTGACATATCTTGGTTAATATCTCCTACCAATTTTCAAAACAGCAAATCGTTGCAGTCTTCTTTTCTGTAATGACGTTCTTTTTTTTCCAACTTTCCGCGTCTTCTACTTGTTTTAACCAACTCCTCATATTCGTCTGCTGGTAACACATTATAATGAGAAGACTTTTTGTTTTCACCCTGCAAAATTACCCACAAAAACTTTTCTATCCATAGCTTTTGATTGGCTTGTCTACTACACGAAGGCTCATCCATGATAAAACACCTCGCAATTATACTAGGATTATAATAAACTCTTAAACGCAACCAGCAACTTAACACGCTCACTCGTCGATGCAAACTAACGAACAGGGCGAGAGAAGGGTGGTTAAAGGGCAGGCGAGAGGTGATTCGGGTATTCTCTATTCGTGCAGGCTGGGAGCCAGAGATGATTAGGGGATTTCCCATTCGTGCATGCAGCGAACCAGCGATGATTCGGGGATTTCGCGTTTGCACAGGCAGCGACATTCGTTCCGACTAGGCAAGATTAGTTGAGACTAGGATAGGGTGACCAGATATTTCTCTCAACAACCGGTTCGAAGGAATGGCAATTTGGTTTTTATACTACCAAGTACCTGTTAGTATTCCACTTCAGAAAAGTCCGAAAAGTCTCTCGGTTCTTCAAAATGCATGAAAGGTATGTGGAAATACTGAAATATCTTGTGTGTTCGTAGGTTTTGCCGGCGAATATGCTGAGTGAAGATCTCTCGGGCGTGCAGCCGGATGGATTGATCGTTGTGGAACGAATTTTCGATAGCGTAACGTGCCATCATCATCAGGTTACTCCCGCTGACTGAGGCGCTGGACCGGCGGCTGTGCTATATATACCTGCGGTCACCCCCCTCCACTGACCTCGAGAGCGGTCACCGGGATGCTGCGTTGGTGGGGGTAGCTCCTGCTCTGGACTCGAGTGGCGGACCTCAGTTTGCGCTCTGCCTTCGCCGTGCTCGGTGTTCTGCTTGCTCTGCGATCGAAGAATTTTTGTGCCGGATTCCACGCTTGGCTTAATTGAAATCCACTGTCCTTGTTTATGAGATTCTCGCGTAGCCGGATTTCGATGGCCTCCTTATACAGACAGTCCCAGTACCGCCATGTATTGTGTAGAACCTCTGTGTCTTCATATTTCATCTTGTGTTTTGTTTCCAAACAATGTTCAGCAATTGCTGATTTTGTGGGCTGTTGGAGTTCGGTGTGGCGCTTATGCTCGGTGCACCTTTCTTCAATAGTTCGAATGGTTTGGCCAATGTACGCTTTCCCGCACTCGCATGGAATGTGATAAACTCCCGATTTCCGGAGTCCCAGATCGTCCTTCACTGTCCCTAGAAGAGATTTGATCTTTGCCGGCGGGCGGTACACGCATTTGATGTTTTGTCGTCGTAAGATTCTGCCGATTTTTCCCGATACGTTGCCTGCGTATGGAATGTAGGCAATTTTTGCCGGCGGATCCTCCTCGGGTGTTGGCTGTGGTGTGCTCTTATGTTTGAAAGCACGCCGGCTTTGTCGATCGCTATACCCGTTTTCCTGGAATACTTCTTTGAGATGGTCAAGTTCTGGTTTCAGGCTTTCTTCGTCGGAGATCACACGAGCTCTGTGGACCAGCGTATTTAGAACCCCTTCTCTTTGGGACGGGTGATGACAGCTAGAGACATGGAGGTACTGGTCCGTGTGGGTTTTCTTCCGATAGACACTGTGTCCCAACGTTCCGTCCGGTTTTCTGCGAACCAGAACGTCCAAGAAAGGTAGCTGACCGTTTTGTTCAACTTCCATTGTGAACTGAATCTGGTTGTGTATGGAATTCAGGTGTTGCAAGAACACCTGAAGTTCATCTTCGCCGTGAGGCCAAATGACGAACGTGTCGTCGACATATCGGTAGAATATCGTCGGTTTTAGTGGCGCTGTGTTTAGTGCCTTGTCCCCAAATTCCTCCATGTACATGTTGGCAATCACAGGTGACAGGGGACTGCCCATGGGCACGCCATCAGTCTGTTCGTAGTAATCTTCGATCGCAGCGCAAGCAGAACACCGAGCACGGCGCAGGCAGAGCGCAAACTGAGGTCCGCCACTCGAGTCCAGAGCAGGAGCTACCCCCACCACCTCAGCATCCCGGTGTCCGCACTCGAGGTCAGTGGAGGGGGGTGACCGCAGGTATATATAGCACAGCCGCCGGTCCAGCGCCTCAGTCAACGGGAGTAACCTGATGATGATGGCACGTTACGCTATCGAAAATTCGTTCCACAACGATCAATCCATCCGGCTGCACGCCCGAGAGATCTTCACTGAAATATCTTGTTGACACACGTTATTTCAAAATATATGGGACGGTTAATAAAATACGGGACAATCTACGTCCCGTATTTATTTTGTCGGGACAAGAGGACACTTTCGCTAAATAAGGGACGAACCCGTATAATATGGGACATCTGGTCACCCTAGACTAGGACGTACCATTTTGTCCTAAAGCGTGTAAATTCTAACTAGGATAAACCGATTCGACCTAGGCTAAACTGGTTTCTCCTGTCGTTAACACGATAAACTAGTTTGTCGTAGGCTAAACTACTATGTCCTATCGCATGTAGGGAGAACTGGTTTGGGCTAGGCGAAACTAGTTCATCCTAAAATCGGGTTAGGCCTGTAACATATGCATTTATGTTTACTTTTCATCTAAGTATACGATAATGTGTGTCTAATGATCTTTCAGATGAATGACAACATACAGTAGCTTACTGTGGACAGAAAATTCAAGTTAACCATGTTTCAGGTTGGCGACGACGGTGCGAGCAGATTGAGCAGTTATCCACCAGAGAGAGCTCTCCGGGACTTCCTCTCCGCTGTGGGTCCGTACGTAGAAGGCCGGCAAGACATGGAGCGCGCAGATGGGCCTGCGGTTCTGCTCAAGTGGTTGAAACCTACCAACAATGAAGCTTCCTTTCGGGCGTTTATAGATCGCCTGCAGAATTCTCTGAACAATGAACTTGTCACACTATGGGACATGACCCCCGACGTAACTCCGCAGCCAGACTTCTCAGGAGACGACACTTCTCCCAGCACTTGTCAACAGACTACCGAACGGGTAGTACCGAAAATCGCTGAAGCATCCATCAAGCCACTATCACCGCTCGCTATAACAGCTATTGTAATTCCCACTTTAATCATTCTCGTAGTTGGAGTATGTTACGTCAGTAAGCGCTACATACTTCGACAATGGACTTTGGTACAACTCGCATCGCAACTGGAGGCAACTAACGCCTTCGAACGGCTACGCAATATGCATGAAATGGAACCTATACCTGAAACCGCAACCACAGAGCTCTAGAAAGCAGTTTATCTCTTACATTCCATTATCTAACGAAACTTAGTGCCTTGTGTGAATGAAAAAAACAATATAGCATTACGAAACAGTTGTCAATGAAGTAGTTAGTAGAGTATAGTGCTCTTTTTACAAGATTTAATCCTGTAGAATGACTTTTTTAAAATAATAATAAACAATCTGAATAACTTCTTAACACTTGTCTCCTTAGCCTCCATTGTAACCAAATGTTCAAATGTTTGTAAATCTATCGGACCAAACTGCGTGGTCATCAGTCCGTAACTTACAAACTACTCAAACTAAGGTAAACTAACCTAAGGACAACACACACACCCAGGCCCTCGGGAGGACTCGAAACTCCGACGGCGAGCAACCGCGCGGTCCGCAGCGAGGCGCCTTAGACCGCTCGGCTACTCCACCGCGGCTCCATTGTAACCATACCTATTAATATCGAATGATGAAAATTGCCTTGAATATAATTTATTTAACATGGTCAGCTTAAGGGTTTTTCATGCCGTCTGTTACACCAGATTAGAATTTACACATATCGTACTTTTCCCGTCATAGTTACTCAAAACTGATAATTGAATATGTTGAAGAATAATAAAGTGATAGTACCAGAATAAAAAATTATTTGGGTATACATAATGACGCCGCGGTAGCCGAGTAGCCGAGTAGCCGAGCGGTCTAAGGCGCCTAGCTGCGGAGCGCGCGGTTGCTTCCTGTCGGAGGTTCGAGCCTTCCCTGGGGCATGGGTGTGTGTGTGTGTGTGTGCTGTCCTTAGGTTAGGTTACCTTAGTTTAAGTAGTTTTTAAGCTACGGACTGAACATTATATTTATATATATAATGACTATTTCAACAAGAGGACTCGCTAAGAACTAACAGCGTTGATACAAGTTACACCACTATTATTTATATGACTACAACTACCGCTGCAATTACTGTTGTTTTTATACTACTATTAAAAAATTCTAGCTAATTAACAATTTCAGCGTCCGTTCTTTCGGACATACTATTGAAGTGGAAGGTAGTCATTTCAAATTCGGGTTCATGGGCCTGGAAAAGACTGAGGGAAGCGGCTACGTGATGATGTGGTACAGAAATAATGTTCGTTTTCAGTGAGTGAGTGTGTGTGTGTCTTCATAATCCTAAATTAAAGTATAACGATAATCTATAATATCTGTTCGGACATGTCCGAAAGAACATTTGTCATGTTCTGCAGGAGAAAATCGAGGAGCAAGTCTCTAAGGTCATGGAACGAGTCAGTACATCAAAACAGTAATAGGTCAACGTATAACAATCCTATGTACATCATAAGCCAAAGCATGAATAAAAAGAACCAACAACATAACTCAGACATTAGCTTGATTTTGTAATTTTTCGAGCAATTCCTCGACAGAACAGAAAGAGTGAGTCAAGAGGAAATTCTGCAGTTTACACTTGCAAGTGCCTGGATTACTGCTACTAAGCTGTTTGAATTCTCCAGGCAGCTTATAAAAAACTGATGTCCCAGAATACTGCACATCTTTGTGTACGAGAGACAAGGAGGTATGAACCAAATTCAGATTCGATTTCTGCCTAGTATAAACTGATTGAAAGCCGCCACACTGGGGAATAAACTGAGATTACGAACGACATAAAAAAAGAATGTATTGAGGGGCCAAAATCAGAATTCCCAGGCTACTGAACACAGGCAGACTATTGATTTGCGAGCTTAAACGACATATTGGTCGTACCGTCCTTTTCGGCTCAATAAACACCCTTTTTTAATCACAGTAGTTACCCCAAAAATAACATTTGTCATAATCAAATAAAAAAAGCAAAGCAGACGACTTTTCGTGCTGAACTGTCACTCACTTCTATACTGTTCTGATGGTAATAACACAGTATTTAGTTTTTGTACAAGACTCGGAACTATCGACATCCCATTTTCTGTCTGCACGTCTAGAAATTTGAACTGGTCAGTTCCATTTATCATATATACATACGTCAATTTTTTTTTGCATTGTGTATCAGAATCTGTAAAAACTGGTTCTTACTGCGATTTGTGGTCAATTTATTTCCTTCAAACCACTATATTATTGCTTTAAATGCATTACTTGATAAATATGTCAATATTGCAGGCAATGTCTTTCATTACCAAGCTGGTGTCATCAGCAGAGAAATATTTTAGAATTATCTGTAGTTGTAGCAGTAATATCATGTATATGTGATGCGGCTGCTAGTAGGTGTTGTATTCACTTAACACAGACATATGAAAATTTCAGCCGCCACCGGAACTCGAACCCAAGTCTTCTGATAACTAGGCCGTTATGGTAAGCCTTGCACAGCCCAGCCACGGGGGCTTCACACATCTGCACGGACTCCTCAACCTCTTAACCCATCCGACTCAAATTCTCTTATGTCCTCCTTTTCTGGCCATTGTACATGGCTCACAGATCCCTGTTTTCTCGCCATGAGCTTTGTCCTCGTGTACATCCCACTGAAATAAGCATCAGTCTATGACAAGTTAGATTACAACTATGAATTATGGCGCTATGTGATGCTGCAGGTGCTCTAAATATAGATCTAGTTGGGCTATTTTTGTGTCCGAAAGAACAGACGTCGAAATTCTTAATTGAATCGGTCGGTGGAGAAAGGAACTAAGTCGCTTTTTGGTGATTTTCACTTTTTTTACATAAATGCAGTAAACAGACCAAGATACACCTTACTGTGATGAAAGGAACTATGTTTGGCTTCTTCCTGTGGGAATAAGATGAGGTCGATTTTATACGTGCTGAGGACAAAGGAATCAAGTCAGTGACTTAGTTCCTTTCTCCGCCGCACGTCGCATCCCGTCAGTAGATTTTACTGTCAGCGAGCTTTTACTACACCAGCTACATGCTAGATGGCGTTGGTTTGCGGCATGCAGGTGTAGAAAGCGCAACAAAACAATAATTTGGTGCCAACTTCGTCAGGTGTCACGATTATTGTTGAGTGTTGTAAGTGATTGAAATACAGTCTTTCTAAAAGTCAGAAGGACATGTGTGGAAGAAATCCATGCATAACAAAAATTCCGGAAAATGTAATAAATTTGATAGTACCCAGTATCTCATCTTTCCCACTCAAAGAAACTCACTATGCTGGGAAGGAAATGAAATACCTAAATGCAAGCTTGGATCTGAAAACCTTGCACGAAATGTTCCGTAAGAAATATCCAGACGTAAATGTGAAATACGACTTCTATAGGAAACACTGTCATGAAAATTACAAAGTGCGAAGCAATATATAAAAAAAATTGAAGATATTTTCGGAAACTGATGAAACATATTCGTGGAGAAGACACTGAGATTTTTTATGAAGAGATTTTGAAATGGCTAACTTCAAGTGATAACTCACTGTGATATGAACTATTCCGATCTTGGAATTCTGTTAAATAGTTGTTTGCATGTTCAGCTGAAGATAATTTACCAATAAATTTGAGATTTAATCCAGAAATGTGTATCTCTGAATGTATTATACTCTCAAAAAGTACTAATTCCTTCGTTGACTGGAGAAAGGAACTATGTTACAAATTTCAATTTTTTTCAGAAGATACTTTGTAGAACATATAAAAATTATTTTCATTCACAGTATGTATTGTTAGAGTACAGCAAATGTCGAAAATTTCAATGCAATCTCTTAAATAGTTTAACAATAAAACAGTTTTTTGTCTCTCCTGAAAAGTACAAAAAAGTGACATAGTTCCTTTCTCCGCCGACCGATTCAATTGTAATCCAACTTGTCAGGTTTGATGTTTAATTCGGTGCGGATCTAAACGAAGACTGGAATCCTGGTAGGCCTAGCTAAAATCAATCGAGTACAATGGTTTATAGGAGTACATACTACAATGTTGGTCAGACGGGATACGTGCTTCAGCATTCCATGCGTGTGTATTAAGCAAGTGTACTTGGGTGGTGCAAGGGTTACCGCAGCTACCCTACTAAACAGGAGATCTGGGATCGAGTCGGACCCCGGCACGAATTTTGTTGTACTCACTTCGTATCATCACAGCATTCACCAGCAGCACACATAAAAATAACCCAAATAATTCAATAATGATAACAGCGGTAGTACGACGTATAAATTTATTTGTGGATACATAATAGCGATATTTAATGAGGCAGATAGAGATAGAGAGAGAGATATTGCTCCAGCTAGCAGTTTGGGAAATAAGGTAGGTGTAATACTAACGAAGGCTACTTAATTGTACTAGTGTAGAAAGTGGGTACAGGTCAGTGGAGGACATTGTATTTTTGATATACAACTATTCAATAGTCTTTTGAAGCTGAAGGTAGATATTTCAGATTCAGGTTCATGCTCCTGAAAATGACTCACGGTAGGCGGTTACATAACGGTGTGGGAAAGAAATAAGAAACAATGATGGTTATGTTTGTTTCGGAACTCTAAAGCACAACGCTGATCTAGAATTTCCGTTATACGAGCTATTTAATACACTGCATATCAGTCTGTTGTCAAGAAGATAAGAATTCTGTTTTTCTCTCTCTCTACTAGGACCGCAGCATACACAAGGTAAGACAATTATATTTTCGTAATAGAAACTGAATCGAATTAGCTGAAAAATATGTTTATTCAGCTGGTACTGGCTCTTTGCACTATAGGCTTGTTTCAGCTATTGCCATTATCAAGTGGACCTGTGTTGCAATAATAAAGTTACCGACGTCTATGAAATACATTTCATACAAAATTTGCGTTACAAATTTACTCACATCTATTTAGAAAAAATTATTGAAATTTTAGAAAAAAACATCGATTAAATTCGCATGACACACGAAAATAACAATTAGTTGTTACAGCACTCAGTAAAATTTTGTTGTCTATGACACACGACCACACCCTCTGACCAACAAAGGCATAATTTAATTTGTTAACATAAAGCATCAAATGACAAAAAGTGTCAAATTATTTATGTATCTACTGTTTGTAATATCGATATAAATCTTGCCATACAGATCTCGTGGAAAAAAAAGGGCTAAAAATGCTTTATGCACGTCAGTCAAACTAGACGAAAATACATTTTTAGCGCCAAATTTTTATAAAATATCATACAGCAACGCATGTAACTATATTATTGGAACACCAATGGGTCCTCTTGCTGAAACAAGCTTCTGATGGAAAAGCCATCACAAGATGAATAAATATAATTTGCAGCAAACTTAGATTCAATTTCTCTTGCAAAAAACGAGATAAACTTGCTTTCCACGAACCATTCCCTGCAGTCTATTAACATTTCCTGAACGATATCACCTTCACAAATGCTTCACAGTTGCAAGAATAATGTATTTTTCAACACCTGAATATGTTTCTGGATAAAATGATTATCAACCATCAGATGTGAAAAGCTGCAGAGAAAATTGTTTTCACAGTATGAGGTGATACTAGCCCCATTATTCTCACATTTAGTTGATCTGATCTTAATTAGTAGTGATATCTGCTATATAATTCAGGTATTCTTTTTCAAGAAGTAGAATTAATTACCATTTACGAGCCAGACTTCTTTTGCATTGCCTATCACCAACTCAAAATTACTAGAGAACTGAAGTACACATCCTTAGTAAATAGTTTTTAAGCCAACGCCTCCTTCTAAATTTCTGAAAACCAAGAGGGGAGTTTGTGATACTGTTCAGGTCAACCATTTCTGTAAATTTCTTTGGAGGCAAGTTTCTTCAATTCTAATGGAATCGGGTAAGGTTTCTTGAAAACGGTTTATGGTCATTTATTTTAAGCTTATAAATATAATCAGGGTACAGTGTACCCTCCGCCACGCACCTTACGCTGGATTGCGGAGTATGTATGTAGATGTGTAGAATATTTTATAATCCCTGTTTTATCTGAATAGTCTGCTTTAAATTCTGGTAATAATTTCTCTTACTCCTCACGTTCAAATTTTGACAATGAAATAATAACATTTTTTCATTTATTTCTCCCTTAAAATGCTCATCATAGTTACATATATGTAATGAATATTCTAGATCACTTTGGTCTTTTAAAGTAAAACTAGTAAACTTCACATACGGAGTTTCGTAACTAATTTTTGTTATCTCTTCCTAAAAAAAATTTATCTATAAAGTTTTATCATCTTTACTTATGATTATTAGAGAACTTTGGAAATTTATAGAGCCAGTCAGTTACTAAAATTAGTGCCATATTCACATTAGCTAGCACAAGAAAAGCATGAGTAAACTGCACTTGCTTTGTCGTAAACGTAATAAAACCTTCTTCAGAAATAGTTTGGCTTCTTTTACCCGTAATGCCAACAGTCCTTATACCAGTTACGGGCAAGGTCGGAAAATTCCAATATTTTCTTTCTAAAAGAAATAGTTCTTTGTACACTATACTTACTTCACTATCTGAGTATAGGATAACATCTGCTTCGGTGCTTTTAATGTTCCCTTTTTATAACTGGTCTAGTACTTACAGGTTTTATTAAAGGGTTATCTTAATTCAGTAGATCCTTTTGCCAACTATATTTATTATTAAAATTTACCTGATAAGTGTAATATGTCAATGTTAGCTTCTCCCTTAGGTCGACCGTCACTAAGAGATTTTCCTTTTTTCCCAAATTTCCAATAATAATTTCTTCTACAATTCAACCAGATTCCTTTACTGAAGCATAGTTGACATGATTTTCAGTATTTCCAACTTTACACATCTTAGGATTACTAGTTCATTCATTTCGATTGTCTTTATCTTTGTTTTGTTTTTTCAGCTGGTGAAATCTATTGTTATCGCCACTACAATTTTCTTGATTTGAACTATTACCTTCCTGGTTATTTCCCATTCCTAATATGAACCGTTCCTCTTCTCTTTCTTTACTGACTGCATCATGTTTCTCCAAATAGCTTAACAAATCACGAGTGCGAGACCACTCTTTCTCAATCGTCTTCCTTTTAAGGTAATACGTCAGTCTACTAATTAACAATCTAAGCAAGCGAATTTCGCTAACAGGTTCATCTAAAAGCTTAACTCTATTCAGATACCACTCAAAATAGTTACAATCCTCTTCCCCAAGGTTTGAAATATGGACGAGGATTTAGCATTTCTAAAGCCATTCGTAGTTGTTCTCCTAACCTTGAAGTGCTGTATAAAATTTTCTAACTTTCTAAATTCATTCCTTTTCTGAATTGCCCATTTAACGGCTTGCCTTCGAGATGACCTATCACAAATTGATTATGTTGATCACTATCCCACTTCGAAAGTAAGACATTTTCAAATAGTTTAGTAAAAATTATTGGATTAAGTTCCACGTTCAGATTGAAAACCGGAAACCGATTTTCCATGTTATGAGTAGCCATTAAATTTAACTAGCCCTACCAGTCGGACTGTGAATTTTTGTGCAATATCTATAGTTGCCTGGTTGCCTGATTGTCCTTCATTTTTAACAATGTCCGAGGTAGAAGTATCAAGAAGTATCAGTAGGGATTTACCTTTCCAAACTAGATTAATGCATGATGTTGTTGTTATGGTCTTCAGTCCGGAGACTGGTTTGATGCAGCTCTCCACCCTACTCTATCCTGAGCAAGCATTTTCATCTCCTCATAAGAACGGCAACCCACATCCACTTGAATCTGCTTACTATACGTGTCTCTTGGTCTCCCTCTGCGATTTTTACCCACACACTTCCCTCCAACGCTAAATTCACAATTCCTTGATGTCTAAGAATGTGTCCTACCAATCGATCCCTTCTTTTAGCCAAGGTATGCCAAAAATTCCTTTTCTCACCAATTCTCTTCAGTACTTTTTCATTAGTTATGCGATCTACCCACCTAATCTTCAACGTTCTTCTGTAACACCACATTTCAAAAGCCTCTATTTTCTTCCTGTCCGCACTGCTTATCGTCCATGTTTCACTCCCGTACAAGGCAACACTCCACACAAATGCCTTCAGAAAATACTTCCTTACACTTAAATTAATATTCGATGTTCGCAAATTTCTCGTTTTCAAAAATGCTTTTCTTCCCATTGCCATTCTGCATTTTATATCCTCTGTACTGCGACCATCACATGTTATTTTACTACCCAAGTAACAAAACTCATCTACCACCTTCATTGTTTCGTTATTTAATCTAATTCCTTCAGCATCGCCTGATTTTCTAAGGCCGCATTCAGCTTTAGTTATACCGCTAGGTGGTGGGGCAGCGTATGTTGACCTCGTGACTTGCCGCTTGTGGACTGGAAGTCGCACTTGAAAGTAGCAGCTCTCACGCCCAGTAGCAGGTTGCCAGCTCGCTGTGTAGGCAGCTACCCCGCCTATGTACAGGGCCTGTTTATTAGGAAGAGAAGGTTTTTGGGAACAGCATACCGCTGCCACCCGATAGCTGTAATCTCGACCGCCGAGGTTTCACTCCCTCAGAAGCCCGCGCTGTTGTATGAGTCAAGGGTTCACGGGAGCCCTCGAAGTCTTTCGTGGTTTTTTTCGTTATTTCTCATGTTGTTTCTTCTGTTTGCTTTTGCACACTGGCCCTGTCACGTTTCAGCCAATTGAGGTGGTACTATCCAAATTATTCTCACGTTTTAGTTTATCTGATCTTAATTAGTAGTGACGCCTGCTCTATTATTCAGGTATTCTTTTTTAAGAAGTAGAATTAATTACTATTCACAGAATATATGACATCAACTGCGATTGAGCAAAGCTGAAAATGTGTACCCAGCCGGGATTCGAACTCGGGTCTCCTGCTTTCTAGGCAGTTGCGCTGACCCCTACACCACTGGGGACACAATGATCACCGCACCTGCAAGGACTACCTAAGCACGCCTCCCGTCAGATACAAATTCCCAGCTTCGCCCTGTCCACAGTACTGAAACTCGTAGTTATGAAACTAATTCCCGTAAGAGTAAGGGCTTCAAACTTGCCCACCCCTCCCCACTAACGATAGGATCATTGCCCGTCACCGGCATATTATATATATACATGTGGCGTCTGTTCCTGTACTGTGGGCAGGGCGAAGCTGGGAATTTGTATCTGACGGGAGGCGTGCTTAGGTAGTCCTTGCAGGTGCGGTGATCACTGTGTCCCCAGTGCTGTAGGGGTCAGCGCAACTGCCTAGAAAGCAGGAGACCCGGGTTCGAATCCCGGCTGGGTACACATTTTTCAGCTTTGCCCAATCGCAGTTGATGTCATATATTCTGTGAATATTAAATAATAACAACTGCAGGATCAGAAGTGACGTCTGCTCTTTCGGAACAGACGCCACATGTATATATAGAATTAATTACCATTTACGTCCCAGACTTCTTTTCCCAGGGCTATCACCAGCTTAAAATTTCTAAATTAAAAAACTGACGAACACGTATTCTTCCAGCGTACAAAAATTTTAGGAAATAGTTTTTGCAGGTTCTGTGAAGTGTATGAATTTCTTTACTACTTCGTTAATACTCAGAACGCGAAAAAATAATGTTTTTCCGAAGTGTAAATGTCACTTCACAGGAAACCTTTTCGATGTTTGATCTCGAAGAGCATTCACATTTCTCAGTGATGATATTGCACAAACTTTCTGTGCTATTTGCACCAACAAATATATATATGCTTGTCTGCAAATTGAAATTTGATCAAGTGTATAAACGTATCTTCCAATGTAACAGCAGTACAAGTCAAGGTAGCATCAAAAATGTTGAACTGTTTGTTAAGTTTATGGGACTTAATTGGGGGGACATCAGTCTCTAAACTTATAGCCGGCCGCGGTGGCCGAAGGGACTGAGGCGCTTCAGTCACGGTCTGCACGGCCACTACGGTCGGGGGTTCGAATCCCCCCTCGGGCATGGATATTTGTGCCGTCCTAGTTCGTAAGTAGTTCATAAGTAGTTTGTAAGTTTAGGGACCGATGACCCCGTAGTTGAGTCCCGTAAGCTTTACAAACATTTTGAACCTAAACTTACAAACTACTTATAAACTTCCTTATACTAAAGACAACACAAACATCCCTGCCCGAGTGGGAATTCGAACCCCCGACGGAGAATGGGGTCGCGCATCAGAGCATAGCGCCTCAATGTGTTCGGCCACTCTACTGCGGCGACGTTGCATCACGACAGGAGCTCCAAAAGAGTATAATAAAAATTAAGTTCTTATTTTTATTTAATATGACACTGTTTTCGAAAAAATAATTGTCTGCTTTCCGCAACACCATACAGTGGCATCTTCTCTCTTCCGACGGCAAACAAGAAGATAGTGGCCAGGTATATATCTATATGGCTTCGGCTGAGGAACTTCCACGGTGTGCTGCTACGTCACCGACATTACACATTAAACGAAATCCAAACAGATTTCACACAGAAAATGTTAACAAATTTTTATACTATTTTAAAGATGACAAACAAATCTTTAGTTGAAAACCATTTATTTTTTTCTGTTTTCGTCACAGTTGTACTATTTAGAAGTTGGCAACTAGTTTCGGACTTGTTCGGCCATTTTCAAACCATAGGCCTTATTCAAACCGTAACAATACACTGCATGAAGCAAAAGATGATAAAATATGTACGTTGTCCACTGTTAATACATGATTACATTGAAATTTAAAATAGGTTTAAGCTCTGACCTGTGTTGAATTCACGATATAATCATACAAAAAAAATGTTCAAATGTTTGTTAAGCTTATGGGACTTAACTACGGGGTCATCAGTCCCTAAACTTACAAACTACTTATCAACTACTTACGAACTAGGACGGCACAAATATCCATGCCCGAGGGGGGATTCGAACCCCCGACCGTAGTGGCCGTGCTGACCGTGACTGGAGCGCCTCAGTCACCTCGGCCACCGCAGCCGGCTATAATCACACAAACTGTCATAATAAAATAAAATAATAAAATTGCGTTCTCACGGAAAATGGTATTTCTGTGAAATTCGGCCTCATAATTCCATCACCAGCCGAGGCTGAAGAGGTGCTTGATTAGTTTTTCACTTAAGACAATCGACTAGGTCATTTCTGTCTCGACACCCTTTTCCCACGTTGATTCATTTAACAGCCTCTACACTTCCTGTACATACTGGAAGTATTAGAGGTCATTCCTCGGAGCATACCTGATGTAACTTTTGTTTCTGTCAAAAATTTGCCTTTTATTATATTGTATAAGATTCTAGTTTAATGTTCGTTAAGACTGCGGGATCATCAGTCCCTAAACTTACAAACTACTTATAAACTAACTTATACTACTCATACAGTTTCGTCTTAGATTTTCTCTCGAGTATTATATCCTGCATATACATGAAACTGACAGCATGCTGGTAGCATTTCGTCCTGTAGTCTGATGGTTTGTAGCAGACGGTAATGCTTTGCAGGTGAGCATAACAAATAGGCGAAGGATCTTGCGAATTCATTCAACTGTACAAACATGATAACATTTCAATACAGTCAGTTTCTACCGTACGTGCAGGAGACAAGTCCATAGAGGCTCCTCAAGAACGTTTCACGAAACGAATGACACTAATATTGTTCTATATATTACGATTTGGAAAACCTATGCAATTGTGAAATTAGAACTAGGCTACGACAATGCGCATTACCACAAAACAGATACATTCATCCACACGATACTACCACCAAGCCTCTGCCAACTCTACATAAAATTAACGTGGCTAAGTTTTTAGTCTGATACAAAGATAATTAAAACACACAAAACCACGAGAAACTCTAATAACAAAACGCCAGAAGAAATTATATCCCACAAGTTAAAACGAAAACTAAAAGAAAACAAGGCCATACTAACCATGGCAGAGGAAAAATATTAGATTTGATGAAAGAAGAGGAATACAAAAATAAAACACTTCTTTTTCTGAAAGACAACCACATCAACAAACTGAACAAAGACCCAGCAGAAAGATACCAGGAAAACATCTAACAGACACTGAAAAAGACAAAAAATATATTTTCAAAAGGCCAGATAAAAATAATGACACAGAAAAACTCAACCTAAACTCCTTATTAAAGTGCACAAGAAAAATATTCCGATTCGCCCAGTCATTGATTTCAGAAATGCTCCAACATATACACTTTTAAAAACAACAGGATTTTGGAAAACTAATAGGAAATAATAGACGGAATCAAGAATATGGACATATCAGTTACATCTACCCTCATATCTTTTGATGTCACATCAATATACGCCTGCATACCAATAGATGAAACAATCAATGTTATCACACACAAAGACAACACACCAGACACACACACATTGATTAAATAGTAACCATACTCAAGACCATAACAGAACAAAATTACTTTGTGTTTATTCCTATTCCCAACAAGAAGGACTGCCAATGAGATCACCGATTAGTGGCCTTTTTCATTTATTTATTGCTGAGAAAAACGTAATACATTGATTGTAGTATTATACTATGTGTAATGAAAGGCCTAAAAAGCCATGGCCGGCCGCGGTTCCCGAGGTGACTGAGGCGCACCAGTCACGGTCAGCACGGCCACTACGGTCGGGGGTTCGAATCCCCCCTCGGGCATGGATATTTGTGCCGTCTTAGTTCGTAAGTAGTTCATAAGTAGTTTGTAAGTTTAGGGACTGATGACCCCGTAGTTAAGTCCCATAAGCTTTACAAACATTTGAACATTTTGAAAAAGCCATGTGTTTTATTTTGGTTGTTACCTTGTTTTCAAATTCTGTGGTCATAATTACATAATGGTAGAGTTGTAATCTGCAACAAAATAATCTGTTTGAATCTTATGAAGATTTATATAATGAACAGGCCACATACACACTAGGGCACACACAATACAGAAGAACACAACACAATGACAAGGACCACAAGCAAGACACAACAGCACAACACACAGAAGGAAACAAACGGCACATACACATCTACAACGACAAAATAGTTCACAGGTTAGGTAACATGTTAGCCGGCCGCGTTGGCCGAGAGGACTGCGGCGCGTCAGTTACGGTCTGCACGGCCACTACGGTCGGGGGTTCGAATCCCCCCTCGGGCATGGATATTTGTGCCGTTGATAGTGTCAGCTAGTTCATAAGTAGTTTAGGTACTAATGACCCCGTACTTAAGTCCCATAAGCTATACAAACATTTGAACATTTGAGGTAACATGTTAAGGAAACAGGGACTCCAAATGGGATACAGGGCAGACAACACAGTACTGGAAAAAATCGGAACATTGATAACACCAACAGACAAATTAAAGAGATCAGGAATATATGAACTCACATTGAACACATATCAATCAGTATACATTTGACTTGCAGGAATTTCAGAATCGGATATTCAGAACACACCAGTGCAGTAAAAAGTCACAGTTCCCTTAGTACATTTGCAGACCACCTAATTAGCCCACAACCATCAATCAACCAAAATAGAAACAGACTTTAAAATATTAAAATCAAGCCATAATGTATACTACAAACTCACAACAGAAGAAAACTGTCACATACGAAAAGCAATAGCAGAAGAAAAATCACTCATGGATGAATGTGCGACACTTTGAAACTAACTTAAATATTTATAAAGCAATCACGGACCAAAAAAGGGCTTCAACATCCAGATGATTATGCAAAAAAACATTATTTAACCCATTAAATGAGCTATATAGAAAGGACGACACAGATAGTTAAAACACACACACACACACACACACACACACACACAGAAACAGGAGGGAGAGAGACAGAGAGTGAGGGAGAGAAAATAAACAAAATTCAAATCCACCGTCATTCCACAGGGGAACAAGTGAAGGCCGGCTAATACGTAAGCTTACGAAAAAAGTCGAATGTCGTAAAGTGGGAAGTGATCGCGAAGAAGGAAGTTCACAAAATATGTTTATTACACTATGTTGTCAACAAAAACGAGGAAGAGAATGTGTACACCGAAGGATACCGTAAGTAACAGACAATAGATAGCTGCATGGTGCGAATATTTAGCCTAAATAATGATAAGTGTGAAGTAATCGATCTCAGCACTAAAAGAAATCCGTTAAACTTTATTTACACTATAAATAAGTCAAATATAAAGAATATAAAGGCTGTAAATTCAACTAAATACCGAAGAATAACAAATACTAACACCTTTAATTGGGTAGAGAACACATGGAAAATTTCGTAGGGAAAGCGATCCAAAGGCTACGTATCATTGGCAGAACACTTAGAAGATGCATCAGTTCTACTAAAGAAACAGCCTACACTACACGTCTGCGTCCTATTTTGAAGTATTTCTGAGCATTATGGAATCCCCATCAAGTGGGACTGACGCGGACATATAGAAAGTCGACAGAAGAGCATCTCGCATACTATTGCGATATAACGGAGAGTGTCACGAAAATGTTGTACGAGTTGAGGTGGAAATCATTAAATGAAAGACGTTATTTGCAGTGGCGAGGTTTATTTTATTATCAGTATCCAATAAAAATGCGTAAACTTGAAGATTAAAAATCTTAAATAATAAAATACATGTTAGAAAATCTTTAGGAACACCCTGTTAAAGCCCATGATATCACAATATCAGGGCTATTGGCCAATGTGTAAGTGCCACGAGTAATACGCCTACCAAACTTGGACTTCATTAAATACTTTCCCCCAAGTACACAACGGCGCGCTACTGCGGTTCTCAGACTACTGCATAAATTTAGGACGACACCAATCCAACTCACAAAAGTCAATGCTTGCGCTATATAGGAACCCAAGCTATGGTTTAAAGTACAGCCGAGACAAGCGGTAAATAGACGAGAATAACATAAGTTGAGTCGCCTCTAAAGACCATTAACATTGTGTTGTGGTAGTATCCAAGCTATAGAAAAACCTTAGAAAACACAGATATTAAAGTTACGTGAATTATGCATACTCAGACATTTGCTATAAAGACACATTAATTCACAGCTTGCGTGATAGAAGTACCTGAGCACTGCTTATGTCTCAGAAGACACAAATAATAGACTTACAAGAACTATGCAAAGGAATACCCTGTCATATGCTTACCCCCTTAACCGCGATAAAACCAGGTCTAAATTCTCCACGTGCTGGTCAAACGATGGACTATACACGACCACATCATCACAGTAATTATAAACGGAGTTGAACTTGAGGTCCCCAACACGTTATCAAGCAAACGACAAAAATGTCAAATGTTTGTAAAGCTTATGGGACTTAACTACGGGGTCATCAGTCCCTAAACTTACAAACTACTTATGAACTACTTACGAACTAGGACGGCACAAATATCCATGCCCGAGGGGGGATTCGAACCCCCGACGTAGTGGCCGTGGAGACCGTGACTGAAGCGCCGCAGTCCCCTCGGCCACCGCGGCCGGCTCAAGCAAACGAGAGAGCACCTGGTCCCAAGTGGACAGCCAGAGGGACACCCGATTGAACTGTAAGAGGTTACAATTGGTATAAAACGTGGTGTCCTGCTTGCATTCTCCATTTAACGGAATCTGATAAATGGTTTGGTGAAGGTCTAACACAGGAAAAATAGAAAGCACCGGCGAACCAGGTAAAACAATAGTGAAGGTTGGGAAGGGGTACTAACTCAAAGCCGGCCGCGGTGGCCGAGGAGACTAAGGCGCTCCAGTCACGGTCTACACGGTCACTACGGTCGGGGGTTCGAATCCCCCCTCGGGCATGGATATTTGTGCCGTCCTTAGTTGTAAGTAGTTCATAAGTAGTTTGTAAGTTTAGGGACTGATAACCCCGCAGTTAAGTCCCATAGACTCTACAAACATTTGATTTTTACTAACTCAAAGATGTCCTGATTAACTTGCCTATAATCAACTATAGGTCGATATTTCTCGCCCTGACATTTAGAGACAAAAAATTGGTTAGACATAGGAAGAAGTAGATGCCCCAACGACACCGTTCCTTAACATCTCATCAATCTTACGGTGCAACTCACTCATCTTAGGAATTGACAATTTAGGAGCCCGACGCATCGGAATGTCATAATTTAACACAATTTTTTAACTAATGCTATCAGTAACCCCCAGGCAGTTGGTCAACACATCAGGGCAACGTCATAATACCTGTATTAATCGTCACGCCTTGGGCTCCAGAAGACGGCGAACATCAAACCTAACGTTCCTACTCGTCTGACATGAACAAATAGCTATTTTCTCTATGACCGAAATTTCAAGAAGAAGTTCCTACTTGAGAAGTCGAGCACGAGCCAAGAGTGCTGGATAAAACCACATCCTAGCAACAGATTGACGCACACATCCCTCATGACTATTAGATTGATGGTCCAGAGAAATCCCGATACTGACAACCTACTCCACACTTCCCCCACTAGAGGCAACCTTTGCCCATTAAAAGGCCTGACTTCTCTATTACGAAGTGACAAGGAGGGTATTTTACACAAACCAGATACCAGGTATAATAAAGTAGCGAAACAGAACTCCAAGAGTCTAGGAGAGCACAAACAGGTTCCTTATTGAGAGAAGCACATTCATAATGTAGACTTCTTTTTGAAACAGAGCGGAAATAAGCACGGAGCTGGAGAACCTTGCACAAGCCTTGTGGCCATCAGATCCATTGGCATCGTCTTGGCCGAGTTCCCAGCTGGACTGGACGGTCATAGACTAGGTGATTGACTTCACCACACCTAAAACACGTTCTCTCATGGGGTTCTTCTAATTCGGAATGAAAGACCCTGCTACATTGGGGGGGGGGGGGGGGTGGATTACAACCCCCACAACTGTTACAACCTCGTTGTTCATCAGTGAACATGCTACCAGCTCGCTGAGCTCAGAATAAGTGATGGGCTTAGCAGCAAAGGAGGCGCACGAACGATCCTCGGGCTTCATTTCCTCGAGGCTGATTGTTACACTATCCTCCTCAGTGAGACTTGTCTGTAAAGCCAAGACTGTCTTTCGCAAATGCTCAATATACTCTATACTCAAGCCCTAGAATCCGCTAATAATGCTGACGTTCTAAATCACTGACGACCCTTGGATATGACTTACAACGTATGATCCGATATCTCAATTCAACTAAAGTTCCATGACTATGACGGACCTCCAAGAATACCTCACTTAACAATCCTCTAATTAAAAGATACAACATGCATAAAATAACCAGGAGAGGGACATGCAAGGGATCAACATGTACTCGAAAATGCACAGTTAACCACAAAAGCTGCTGGACTTAAGTTATCAATCGAGAGCTGTGAAATTTCTTGAACTAGAGACATAATCAGATTAGGTAGCTAAGTGAATGGATCAGAAGTTTCCTTATCCATAACCAGTGTGCAAACTTCTGCAATTACCCCCCGCTCCATCCAATCCCAAGATGCTCGCCATATCCTTTAATTCATTAACACGGGTGGGTAACTGACTAATGACTCTGTCATGTTCTCTACTAAGCTGTAAATTATGCAAATCGAAAGAGCCAGAGTGCCAAAGCAGAACCTGAACCCTACATCTGTTTTCACGTGGCCTGACTATCCTCCAAAAGGAGATTAATCTACATCTACATACATACTCCGCAATTCACCGTAAGGTGCGTGGCGGAGGCTACACTGTACCACTACTAGGCATTTCCTTTCCTATTTCACTCCCAAATTGAACGAGGAAAAAAAGAATGCTTATATGCCTCCGTACGAGCCCTAATTTCTCTTATCTTGTCTTTGTGATCTTTACGCGAAATGTAAGTAGGCGGCAGCAAGATCGTACTACACTCAGCTTCAAATTCCGGCCCTCTAAATTTACTCAACAGAAATTCACGAAAAGAACGTCGTCTTTCTTCCAGCTATCCCCAATGGAGTTGCCGGAGCATTTCCGTGACACTCGCGCATTGGTCGAACCTACCGGTAACAAATCTAGCTGCTCGTCTCTGAACCACCTCTATGTCTTCCTTTAAACTGATCTGCTGCGGGTCCCAAACACTTGAGCAATACTCAAGACGTGGTCGTACAAGCGTTTTATACGCGGTCTCCTTTACAGGTGAAGTACATCTTCCCAAAATTCTCCCAATAAACCGAAGTCGGCTGTCTGCCCTACTCACAACTGTCCTTACATGCTCGTTCTATTTCATATCGCTCTGCAATGTTACGCCTAGATATTTGAACGGCGCGACAGCATCAAGAAGCTCACTACTAATGCTGTATTCGAACATTATGGGATTGTTTTTTCTACTCATGCGCATCACCTTACATTTTTCCGCATTGAGAGCTAGCTGCCAATCTTTGCACCAACTAGAAATTTTGTCTAAGTCATCCTGTATGCTATTACAGTCAGTTACAGACGACACCCTCCCATAAACCACAGCATCATCAGCAAACAGCCGCATATTTCAACTTACTCTGTCCATCAGATCATTTATATAGATAGAAAATAATAGCCGGCCGCGGTGGCCGAGGAGACTAAGGGGCTCCAGTCACGGTCTGCACGGCCACTACGGTCGGGGGTTCGAATTCCCCCTCGGGCATGGATATTTGTGCCGTCCTTAGTTGTAAGTAGTTCATAAGTAGTTTGTAAGTTTAGGGACTGATGACCCCGTAGTTAAGTCCCATAAGCTTGACAAACATTTGAACATTTAGAAAATAATAGCGGTCCTATCACACTCCCCTGGGCCACGCCTGTTTACTCCGCTAAGACGTCAGTAATTAAGGAAAGGGAAAGACACACCTCACCAACTGTGTCGGGCGAGATATGTAGCAAATTGCAGCTCACAACCTGTCTGCCGGCTCGCCGAGTCCTGAGGTGACTGACGACGAATTACTAATTCATACTGCAGCTGCTCTCCCCTAAGACAGAATAGCCGGGTGGAAGGGCCACGTGGTCTAGCCGCCATGTAAGGAATTACGCAGTAGCTCCCGCTGGAGGTTCCAGACCTCCTTCGGACATGTGTGTGTGTGTGTGTGTGTGTGTGTGTGTGTGTGTGTGTGTGTGTGTTAGTTTAAGTAATTTGAATGTCTAGGAACTGATGACCGTACTAGTTTTGTCAAATAGGTTTACAAACATTTGAAAATTTTGAGCACTGGTCAGGCAGACGACATTAAGGTATCGTCACCGACTACAAGGCTCACCCGACACCACGGTCGGTCTTGGAACCGTTGGTGCTGATGAAGATGCTTTACAAATGTACCAGTGTCGGATACCATGAGCATCCTAGAGGAACGTGTTCCACGCGACGTTTGCGATCTGGTGCAACATTGTTTAACGACCACCTATTTCAGGTGGAAAGGGAAATTTTATGAACAGACGGACGGAGTTGCAATGGGTTCACCTCTCTCACCCGTTGCAGCCGATATTTTCATGGAGGCATTCGAGGAAACAGCTCTCCAGTCCGCGCCACTACGTCCAGACTGCTGGCTGCGATATGTAGACGACACGTTTGTCATCTGGCCTCATGGAGAAAAGGAGCTGCAGAATTTCCATCAACACCTCAATCAACAGCACAACAAGATCCAGTTCACCATGGAGATTGAGAAGAACGGGGAGCTCCCTTTCCTCGATGCAGAGGTTTATCGGAAGCCAGAGGGCAAACTGGGCCATCGGGTATATAGAAAAGCTACCAGCACAGGCAGGTACCTTCACGCAACTTCCCACCATCATCCTACGCAAAAGAAGTCCGTGCTCCACACTCTAACTAAGAGGGCCCATCGGATTAGCGATGAACAACACCTGAAAACAGAATTAAAAAACATCAGGTCCACCTTCGAAGCAAACGGTTATGGGAAGAGGACGATTGAGCAAACTATAACATCTAATGATAGAAATAAAAGGGAAGAGCCAAAGGAAGGACAAACCATCGCCCTATTGCCATATGTAAAAGGAGTCACCGAACGAGTAGGCAAAATTCTTCGTCGAGAGAGCATCAAACCTATATTCCGCAGCAACAATAAAATAAGAGATGTCCTAGGCTCAATGAAGGACAAAACTGATAAGTTGCACACAGCTGGAGTCTATGAAATCGGCTGTGAGTGCGGCCAGGTGTACATTGGAGAAACTGGGCGGCCGATTAAAACAAGGATAGCCGAGCACGAGAGGTATATTCGGCTGGGACAGCATACGAAGTCGGCAGTAGCTGAACACCAAGAAGAGTGCGGCAAACATATAGATTTTCAGAAAGTCACTGTACTGGCAAAACAACCCTACACTTTGAAGAGGAAAATCAGGGAAGCAATAGAAATAGCTAAGCGACCCGGAAATATGAACAGAGAAGACGGGTAGAGACTTCCCGCGTCTTGGTTGCCAGCAGTAGCAGCGCTTCGCGACACCGCGCGCAGTGCAGTCCATAGGGGCCCGCCCGCAGACAACAGCGGCCGCGCGTACACAGAGCAAACAGCACGCTCTAGCCGGCGCTAGGCATCACTGCTACGTCACTGCTACCACCGCTCCTCATTCGCCAGGTTCAACCAATGGCAAACATTAATATAAACACCAATCCTGGACTTCCTTATCCACCAATAGGAAGAAATAAAGTAAACACCAATGAAAGAGACCTGAAACCACCAATAACAACTAGCAACATTTAATATTTAAGTCACCAGCTTTCCGTTACCCAGCAGTAAACGTAACACCCAGAAGATGGCCACTTGCAATAGTGGCCGAAACGTCGGTGAAGTATTTGATATATTGACGATGCGGTCCAGCACCCAGAAGAGTTTTATAAACAAGATGCTATCGTCAAGCTGTGTGAGGAGTGCGAGAAACTAGTTGCGGTAGGCCGGGCCCGGGGTAGTGGCCTTGGAAAGCGAATGGAGTTCAGAGTTGACACGGACCTCGGGACAGAGCCAAGACTCCGGGATGTAATAGGGAAGATGAACGTACTGCCAACTGACGGTCGAGGGAATGATCAAACATGACCACGCATAGAGGACACACGGCTTGCGTATCGACTGAGAAGGAGTTCCCTCCTGTAGGATATCGGTAATTCGGTAGCTTCAATGTAGAAACTCTCTATAGAACTGGTATAGAAGACACCCTTTGCCAAACGTATCCTTTGATGATTGATCGTGTTAAGACGGCGTAAAATGCACGATCGTGCAGAAGAGTAGACGATATATCCGTACTCCAGTTTCGAGTGGACAAGGGTTCGGTACAAACGGATAGGAGTGGTACTATTCGCACTCCAAAAACTGTCGCACATTACTCTGAGAACAATGCGTGACAGGGTACATCGAGCTGCCAAGGAGAAGACGTGGGAGGAAAAACAGAGTTTCCTGTCAAACTTGAGTCCCAACAAATTCGTTGTGCCAACGAATAGAAGAAAATCTGGACCAAGGTAGTGAGACGACTGGAGAAACTCTGTACGCCGCAAGGAGTCCATACAGACTGTCTTATCTACAGAAAAGTTGAAGCCATTGTTGGTGCTCCACGAGTAGAGGCGGTGAAGACTCCACTGAAAATGCCGTTAGAGTAAACACGTTCGTTGGGAGTTGCAGTAAATGCAAAATTATCTACAAAAGGGAGCTGGTGGGAGACAACCAATAATGTATATAGTTGTGATAGCAAATAGAACAACGCTTAGCATCGAACCTTTTAGTACACCGTTCTCCAGAATGAAAGTGTTCGACATGGCCGAATCCACATGCACGCTAAAAACCCGGTCATTTAAAAATTCCTAAATAAAAACAGACATAGCGCTCCGAACTTTCCAAGTGTGTAAAGTATGGCGTATGTCCGTCCTCCAACAGGTGTCGTATGCCTTCTCCAGCTCAAAAAAAGGTCACGGTTCGACGCTTCCGTAAGAAATTGCTCATAAGGTGAGATGATAGGCTGAAGAGATGATTGACAGAAGATCGGTACTTACGAAAACCTCATCGTGCATTTTTGTGAGGAGATTCTGAGATTCGAACCACGATATCAACCGACTATTAGTCATACTTTCCATCACCTCTCAGACGCTACTTCTGAGAGAGATTGGACGAGGCACGTTTACCAGAGCACCGATAGCAGCTGTGGATGTCATTAACATAGCTGTGTACCGCATGAATCTTTGCATACCATATGTCATCCCCCACATCTTTCAGCAGCATAACCGTCCGATACATAAGGTCACAAAAGTGCTACAGTGGTCTGAGAAACATGTCATTCAAGTATCACTGACAGCAAAGCCACAAGATTCGTCTGTTTTATACCTTACCAGAAACCAAATTCGCGCCTACGGACTACCGCTCCATATCTTTCGGAAATTACGTGACTATATAATGTGGTACCACATCCCTCCTGAAACCAGCCAAAGCCATTTAGATCCATTACACCAACATTCACTGCAGAATTGCATCCCAAAGGTGGACCCATTTGCTATTGATTTGGTCGTCACAATACACTTAGGTTACGCGATAACTCCTTATACCGTAATGTACCTCGGTTTGTCCGGCGAGGTGGAAAAGATAGAGGTCACAGGAAGCATGTCGTTGGTAGTCCCCGGGAGGAATATTGACTCATGCTGCCTCTATAGCCGTCCGTAATTGCGAATGTGTGGCCAGTGCTGGTATTTGTGCATGAAATAGTCTCTCAGTTATATTACATAAATTTTCGGTTGGTTTCAGGTCTGGCGATCTGGAGCGTCAAATCATTTACAGGAATTATCCAGAATGTTCTTCAGACAAATCCCGAACACTTGTGGCCCACTCGCATATAGTATTTTCATCTACAAAAATTCCATATGTGTTTGGTAACCGAGCGAGGTGGCGCCGTGGTAACACACTGGACGCGCATTTGGAAGGAAGGTGGTTCAAATCCACCTCCAGTCATACAAATTTAGGATTTTCGTGATTTCCAGGCGAATGCCGGAATGGTTCCTTTGGAAAGTGCGCAGCTGATTTCCCTTCCCATCCTTGACCAAAAGTCCGAGCGTAAGCTCCGTCTCTAATGACCACGCTATCGACGGGATCTTAAACCCTAAACTTCCTTCATTTAGGATTTCCGTGATTTCCAGGCGAATGCCGGAATGGTTCCTTTGGAAAGTGCGCAGCTGATTTCCCTTCCCATCCTTGACCAAAGCTGAGCGTAAGCTCCGTCTCTAATGACCACGCTATCGACGGGATCTTAAACCCTAAACTTCCTTCCCTCCCTCCCTGTGTTTGGTAATGTTCAAATGTTTGTTACGCTTATGGGACTTAACTGTGGGGTCATCAGTCCCTAAACTTACAAACTTCTTATGGACTCACTTATAGTAATGACAACACAAACATCCGTGCCCGAGGGAGGTTTCTAATCTCCGACGCGGGAGGCCGCAGATTCGCAACGTGGTGCTCCAGAACGCTCGGCTACTCCTGCGTGGCTGTGTTTGGTAACATGAAGTCCATTAAAGACTGCACATGTTCCCCAGACAGGCGAAAATTACCATTTCCAGTCAATGAGCGGTTCACGTGGATCAGGAGAACCAGGTCATTCCACATAAAGTAGCTGTATCATTACGGAGTTACTACCAGCTTGCACGGTGCCTTGTTGACAACTTTTGTCCATAGCTTCATGGAATCCGTGCCGCAGTCGAAACACTCCATCAGCTCCTACCAACTTAAATCTGGGCACAGCGGACCAAGCCAACGATTTCCATTTGTGTAGGGTCCAACCAATATGGTCAGAAGAGGTGCTGCAGGCGATGTAGTACTGTTAGCAAAGGCATTCGAATCGGTCGTCTGCTGCTGTCGCCAACTACAGCTTAACTGTGCCGCACCGTTCTAACGGATACGTTCATCGTACGTCCCACCTTTGTTTCGGTTGTGTCGCTTGTCTATTAGCACTGACAACTGTGTGCAAACGCTGCGTGCTCTCGCCCAATGTGGTGTCTGTGGTTAGAAGTAATACCTGAAACTCGGTATTCTTGGCACACTATTGACACTGTAGATGTCGAAATATTCGTAGTGAAATGTCCCATGCGTCTAGCTCCAAATACCGTGAAGGGTCAGTCTGTTACTACCAGCTGTGTGACCATAAACACGGTGGAATTCTTTTAATATAAATCACGTGATTGCAAATGACGGCTTTGCAAATGCAGCGCCCTTTTTATACCTTGTGTACGCGATACTACCAATTGAGTGTAAAATGTAGGCTTCATACATCTGTGGCAACCAAAACACCGCTAAGTGGTGTTACTGACGAGTGCTGAAGATAAGATTGCAAGAGAGGAGGTTCTGAACACTAATGGACAGAAAAAGAAATTTCTGGCTTATCTTGACCACTGGCGGTGCGTCACATGTGTTCATTTGTTCAGTGAACCCCCAGAAAGAAGCTCGTCGTGAAAAAAGTAAACAAATAAATTAAATAAAAAGTGATTTTAAACAATAATTCTTCGTTTCGTTCTTCTATCAGATCATTTTATATCGCATGAAAAACGTTTTACGTCGTGGAGACAGCACGTATACGAGTCGTAGCGCAGCTGCTTTAATATACGCGGCAGTGGCCGCAGAGTTGCAATGTGCATGCGCGGATGAGGTTCAAATGCTCTTCTGAACCCCCTGGAGGCAGCATATGGGCGTTCCCGAGGCAGGGACGGGTGAGGGGAAACGGCGCTTTTAATATTGGCGTTGGAGCTGGCAGAGGCACCAGCTCCTGGCTACTCGAGCTCTGGCGGTAACGCACGAATGGTTCCGAAGCAAGACAATGGAGCTACTGCGCACCACGCCTTGCGCATGCGCAAATCCTCCATGAAGGTAACATCCGCCCTTCATATTTGTTTTAGGCGCACTGGAGATTCATAAAAAACGTCATATTTGGTAAAATATTTTATAACTCTAAATTAAAGACGCATCAACTATAAAAGCCTTCAAAAGATCAGATCATGAAAAATGAAGAAGTCACTACTGCCCACCTAGCAAGAATAGCCATGTGGTTACAGGTATCGCACTGCGCTGTCGAAGGGAGTGTGTTCAAAACCGACTGCAAGCATTTTTTTAACGTAATCTTCTTTTTTATATATACGAGACTGACAATGACATTTGTATTTTTACTTGCCACATGTACTTTGGACGATTTTCCAAATGTGTCACGATTTTGAGGGTAAAAGACATTTATACTGTTTCTTGTAACAACTATTTCACTGTTTGAAAAGATGTTGGGGAGAGCAGCCTTTGCGCATGGGTAAGGTTAGGAGGGGGTGCTGCTTACAGTGTCACGTGACCCTAAGGCAGCCTGTCTCTTCACCGTAACAGATTCATTTTGTTGCAGTCACTTCACAGTGTAATGAGTTGTTGTTGTTGTTGTTGTGATCTTCAGTCCGAAGACTGGTTTGATGCAGCTCTTCACAATACCCTATCCTGAGCAAGCCTCTTCATCTCCACATAAGAACGGCAACCTACATCTGTCTGAATCTGCTTACTGTATCCATCTCTTGGTCTTCCTCTGCGGTTTTTACCCCACACACTTCCCTCCAACGCTAAATTCGCAATTCCTTGATGTCTAAGAATGTGTCCTACCAGTCGATCCCTTCTTTTAGTCAAGGTATGCCAGAAATTTCTTTTCTCCCCAATTCTGTTCAGTACCTCCTCATTAGTTACGCGATCCACCCACCTAATCTTCAGCATTCTTCTGTAGCACCATATTTCAAAAGCCTCAATCCTCTTCCTGTCCGCACTGTTTATCGTCCATGTCTCACTCCCATACAAGGCGACACTCCATACAAATGCCTTCAGAAAGGACTTCCTTATGCTTAAATCAATATTCGATGTTAACAAATTTCTCTTTTTCAAGAATGCTTTTCTACCCATTGCCATTCTGCATTTTATATCCTCTATACTGCGACCATCATTTGTTATTTTACTGCCCAAGTGACAAAACTCATCTACCTCCTTCATTGTTTCGTTACCTAATCTAATTCCTTCAGCATCACCTGATTTTCTTACACTGCACTCCATTACCCTAGTTTTGCTCTTGTTAATGTTCATCTTATATGCACCTTTCAGCACACTGTCCATTCCGTTCAATTGCTCTTCCAGGTCCTTTGCTGTATCTGACAGAATTACTATGTCATCGGCAACACGCAATGTTTTTAATTCTTCACCCTGAACTTTAATTCCTTCTCCAAATTTCTCCTTGCTTTCCTTTATAGCTTGCTCAATGTACAAATTGAATAACAATGGAGAAAGACTACAACCCTGCCTTACTCCCTTTCCAACCACTGCGTCCCTTTCATGCCCTTCAACTCTGACAACCGCTGTCTGGTTTTTGTACAAGTTGTAAATAACCTTAAAAGGCTGTTTTAATGTTCATTTGAATATTCATATGTTCTTGGTGTTTATTATCAAAGAAAAATGAACAACGCTGAGTATCTTTTAGAAACAAATTACTCAGCTTTAAGCTTGTAAGAGAAGTGTGAAATAAGCTTGGTAGGCCGACCCCTCAAAATGAGAAGGGGGAGGAACTGCGGCGCTTTCCCTTCGCGCCACTCGCAGAGATGTACAAAATTGTCTCTCTTATGACGCCTAGGGGGCGGGGGCTAAAACATCGACGCGTCGTGCGGGGAACGGGGCACGGGGGGCGGGGGGGGAGTCACTATCTAGATCCGCCACTGAAAGAAGTGAACCGCCAGTTATCTGAAGCACCAGCCGCCACTGATCTTGACTGAAATAAGGGATCGACTGGTCGGAAACATTCTGAGACATCAAAGAATTTTTACCATAAGAGGTAAGTGTGTGGGGTAAGAATCTTAGAGGGAAACCGTGGGACGAATATAGCAAGCAGTTTGAAAGGCATGTAGGTTGCTATTCGTATTAAGAGATGCTTACAACAGGACAGGATAGCGAGGAGAGTTGCATCAAATCAGTCTTTGGACTGAACACCACAACAACAGAAGACGTTACCATCTCATAAACTGGAACCAGCTGCTAAAATTTTTGAATTGTATTTTTTGTGTCCCAGCCTCGTCGCCGCTTTTGTGTCTCGTTTCCGTCGTAGGTGTCGGTGGCCGAGTAGAAAAGTACCGACACAGGAATAAAGGATGCACGGTTGTGCAGGTACGAAGGTGAGCAGCCAGAGGGACAGCAGAAACTAGAAACACTAGAGTAAATTAGAACGAGATATATATTGCACAGAATTTATACAATACTTAACTTTTACATAGCTCAGTACAGGAGAGTACTGATACATAGTTGAGCTAGAGGCCTGCCTAGTGCCTATCCGATAGCCAAGTCTTCACTGGTGCCTATCTGATTCCGAAGTGGTAACTGGTTCCTATCTCAATCCCAAGTGAACGATGTCGTTCAGTGGTGGCCACGAGCGGGATTGCAGCAGAGGGCGCTCGTGGCTGACGTCGTAAGAACGCCACGCCGTGCGTGCATGGCGGCGCGCGGCGAAAGTAGGTGGCGCGCACTTTGGACTTGTGCGACACCACAGTATTGAAGCAATACTCTGTCAAAATGTAGCACAAAGTCATTTATACAAGAACATTCTCATCTAAATTGAAGCCGTCATTCAGAACATCTAAGATGTTTCTAATTCTATAAGACTTAACTACTATGGTTGTCAGTCCGTAGGCTTAAAAACTACTTAAACTAACCTAAGGACAATATACACGCCTATGCCCGAGGGAAGAATCGAACCTCCAACGGGGAGCAACCGTGCTCTCTGCAGCGAGGCTCTTTGAAGCGTTCGACCCCATCCGCGCGGCTCTACTATCTGTATCTTCTATTTTAAGCCGCTATACGATGTACATTTAAGCTAAACGCTATCTTTTAGCTATGTTTTACACAGTTAATATTTAAAACTGATATTTCTACTACTGTAACTACTTCGTTAAACCTTTGCTTTGTTTCCGTCGTTAGCACAGTGAGCAGTAACCAGCAGAGGTCACTGACGGGTCAAAATCCGACCAAGGTGTTGGGGCCGGGATATATGGGGTGCAGCCAAGACTGGAGGGCGTCATCTCTTTAGGGAAACTGTCGTCAGTATTCCAGACCGAAGTCACTGCATTCAGGGCGTGTGTGAAGGAGAATTTGCGTAGGTGCTACAAAGATCGTAGCATCTATATCTATTCAGGCAGCCCTGAGATCACTGGCAGCTCCTGCAACAAGGTCTAAAATTGTTGCAGAATGTCACAGGGTACTGGTGGAGCTAAGGGAAAGCGATATAGTAAACCTATTGTGGGTCCCTGGCCACTCGGGGATCAGTGGCAACGAAAATGCCGACAGATTAGCCAGGATGGGGGCAGAGACTCCGTTTATTGGACCGGAACCTGTCCTGACAATCACCAAGGCAATGATCAAATTGGAGCTACGTAACTGGCTCAGAAGACAGCACGTAGAATATTGGACCAAAGTCCATCAACAAAAACATGGCAAGGTAATGATGCCAAAGCCATGTTTTAAAAGAAGCTCTGCAATCCTGGGCCTGAACAGGAGAGCGATTAGACACTTGGTTGGATTGCTGACAGGCCAAGGGAATTTCAAAAAACACCTACATACAATGGGAATAACAGAAGAGAACCCTAAATGTAGGATCTCTGATGACGGTGATGAAACTGCATCACATCTGATCTTCGAATGCATTGCATTGGAGAGTAAAAGGCACAGAACATTTGGGACAACCAGCCCCGAAGATACTGTGTCTAATAAAGAACTGGTAAAGGGGCTCCTTGCACTATTCAAGGGCATTGGTTTGCTTTACTAGACATACAGGGAGCGATACCGCACAATAAACTTAGTTTCAGTGCGGGCAGTGGCGGGTTAGACCAAGACTGTTTTGGCTTCCCTGAAACATCAAATCAAATCAAAAACCAGCAGAGGCGCACGAGATTTTTGGTGGAGGTACGCAAAACAGTGCTGTCGCCAGTATTACGAAAGGGATACGCTGTTTCTCTGCCGGACTTCCGTCCGTAAGCAGTCGTGTGTTTTGCTCGGCGTACTCGCGTCATTCACACAGATAGCTAAGTTTTTGCTCTCGAGGAAAGGATGATACACTCGATAATCAGTTCACGCGGCCGATGGCGTCTCCTCGTTAAGGGCAAAGAATGAGGTCTGGTAAAAAAGTGCGGAACTGAGCCTGCCCTCTGGTGGCGGATTCTGCGTTCAGCACGAGAGGCGCTGCGTTGGCCAGTGCGACACCGGACTCTGCCACATACCATCCCTCCCGCTATGGCGCGCTCACTCTTCCGCTACGCCGAGGTGCTGGTCTGGCTGTTGCTAGCAACTTGCGTCCGGCCCTCTTCATTCGAAGAGGACAGCTCGACAACGACGGAGGTAAGGATATTTTGCAACCACTGCTTCAAATTCTACAGTACGGTGCAATAAGATAGGGAAATAGGTAATGGTACCTCTGATAGTGGTTGGAAGCGCGTGTATGTTAGAAATGAATACTTCTTAAACCGGGCGATGTGTTTAACTCTTTCAGTCACACTTTTACAATAGGAACATAATTATCAATGTCTGTTCATTGAAGCCGGCCGCGGTGGCCGAGGAGACTGAGGCGCTCCAGTCACGGCCTGCACGGCCACTACGGTCGGGGGTTCGAATCCCCCCTCGGGCATGGATATTTGTGCCGTCCTTAGTTGTAAGTAGTTCATAAGTAGTTTGTGTGTTTAGGGACTGATGACCTGGTAGTTAAGTCCCATAGACCCTACAAACATTTGAACATTTTTTGTTCATTGAAGCAACTCTTACAACTGAAATATCACAGTCAATAGAGGAAACAGAATATAAGGTATTCAGTGATTGTGAACGTTATTTATTAGACGAATCATCATTACAAAAGTGCAAAAGTAACAAAAACAAATTATTTTTTATGAAAATCTGCAAATCATGTTTCACCTTTGCGTAAGCAAAGAGGCACTTTACATGTACTACACTGCCATACAGTACGCACGGGAGATATTTTAGTGCTACAATTGCAGCATCTTCTTGATGTGCTTCTTTCAGGTTGATGCTGACTGGATTCTAGACGAATTTCCTGTGGGACTGTAGGTTCGTGCCGTTTTATAAATGCAGGTCCTGGAGATGAGGCCGCGGAATTACGGCTGCTGTTCACTGAATCCGGCCCGTGTTTGTCTCTGACATATGCTGGTGCCAGTAGGCCCCGATATAATTCTCTCCGGAAGTTTTTCAGAATCAGCTTGTCGAGACAAGGTACGTTAGCGCTATATTCAATGCAACTGGTATGCACTGACATTCATGCAATGTACCCGGAATCTGTCATTTGTTTTGAAGCACACTGCAAACGGACAAACTAATTCAACCGTGTATCGCTAGATGGCGTGGAATAGAAGTACCGTGATCGAAAAGAGGTGCTTAGTAACACTAACCACCAAGACTGAAAGAGTTAAGTGGTAAATCAGTGAACTCGCATTTGGGAGGAAGGCGGTTCAAACCTTCCTTCACCCATCTCGATTTACGTTTCCCGTGATTTCCCCAAAATGACTCCAAGTAAATTCCGTTGATTCCTTTAAAAGTGCACGGCCGTTTTCCTTCCCAATCCCTGACAAAATTATCCGACTGTGTAGTCCGTCTCTTATGTCCACTTTATCAAAAGTACGTGAGAAATTAATCTTCCTTCCTTCCCTTCCGGTTCTTAAAAAATGTTCAAATGTTTGTAAAGTCTATGGGACTTAACTACGGGGTCATCAGTCCCTAAACTTACAAACTACTTACAAACCAGCTACAACTAAGGACGGCACAAATATCCATGCCCGATGGGGGATTCGAACCCCCGAACGTAGTGGTCGTGCAGACCGTGACTGGAGCGCCTCTGTCCCCTCGGCCAGCGCGGCCGGCTCCGGTTCTTATGTCTTACAAAATCTCTGTCTGTAATATCGACCCGACGTGATCCCCTAATTTTTATTTATTTCTTCTTACAAAATTTTGGGAACTTCATTGAAAGTTCACGTCATAGCTTCTGCGCGTGTGATGCAAACAAGAACTTTAGGAGTATGTTCTTTTGGACCTGTCTGAAAGAATAGACACCACACATACATAACTTATAATTAGGCGATGGCGGACGATGATACTTGCCCAGGTCTTAACTGTTAAGGGAATCGGCTGCATGCCGCGAGTGTGAGTGATAATGAGTAGCCGGCCGCGGTGGCCGCGGGGACTGAGGCGCTCCAGTCACGGTCTGCACGGCCACTACGGTCGGGGATTCGAATCCCCCTCGGGCATGGATATTTGTGCCGTCCTTAGTCTTAGCTAGTTCGTAAGTAGTTTGTAAGTTTAGGGACTGATGACCCCGTAGTTAAGTCCCATAAGTTCTACAAACTTTTGAACATTTGATAATGAGTAGGGGCACTAGTGTGTAAACGTTGGCGGGAGGCGACCAGCGGTAGCTCACGCGGCCACGGTGATTGCTACGCCAGCAGTGGCGTAGTGCTCAGCGCTTTTGCCTAGTTATCAGGAGGATGCGGGTTCCAATCCCGGCCAGGGCGTAATTTGAATTATTTCAATGGCCAACTGCAGTTAATGTCATACATTCTTTGTATCTTAAAAAATTCTGTGTTCGACTGTCGTTCGAGCCGATTTCAATTTTATTGTATGACAATTACTTTCGTGTAGTAAAAAATAGGAAAAAGCCCAACTGTTAAGATTTTCCATTTACTGAAAGGTCGCGTTACTAACAACCCATTCTTATTTCATTGGAATGGAATGCTGTATCAGCTTAAGTAGGACTCTGTCTGACAAAATAGTACAATATTCGGACCATCTTTTATGTTCATGAATGTGTGTTGAACATAATTATTTGCAATTTCAGAACAGAAGTTATAGACAATATGACGCCTAGGTCTTGTGTTCTCCCCTCATCCTACACTACCTGCAATTTTCATGGAAAGCTTTGAACAAATTTTTCTACGGAAATAACCACTGAATTTCAAAATTAAGTGGTTCAGATCCGTGGATGATGTACTTTTTAATGGACCACTAGGCACATACATACTAAAGAATTTAAAGTCACAACACAAAAATTAAATCAAAAAAGGACTGTGGCTCATCAATACATTGCTTAGATCATAATATAGATTAAAGTTTTAAGCCAAGACACTGCTATTATATATTGATAGCTTTTATTGTCGCATTTTTATCGGCACAATAAGCTTATTTCGTCTTATAAACGCCAACCTCAGGTGTTCTGCAATTATGATAACACATATTTTATGAAGGTAATAATACTATAAGTTATGCTAAATTTAATTTTGATTTACATGTAATATTACGTACGTGAGAATTTCCTCAATTCCCATTCAATATCGTTGGATATTGCACTGTCAAAATGTCGTACACCGTTCTTGTATTTTATAAATCTGTGTTTACGACTGAATCTTTATCTGACTGTTGTGTCAACGATATTGAATGTTTACATGATGTTTAGATCAGAGGGTGTTGTCTGTGTCATGTATTTTATTTGTTGCTATGGATCCGGGTATAAACTTTCGTTGCTGATCATTTCCGTTTTCACGCTGTAAGATGAGAATAAAGTTTTCGGTATAACTTTTATGTTTTAGTAGATTTTGGGTGCGGTTTAGTGAGTGCAAATATATTTCCGCTTCTTCACTAATGTTCTTTTCAGGGCCTTTTGCTAATATGTGGAGGATGTCCATTGATTTTTCAATTGTGTCTACGACGTGATTTAAGATGACTGAAAATAAGGTAAAGGTAAAGCAGTCATCAATCCGAAGATTGGTTTGAACACCACAGTGCTTTACTAGGCATGGTCCTGTTTGGAGGTGGTATGCCGTTGCCTTCCTCCGACCTTCGAACTGGCTTATCCAGCCAGTTATAGGGGGACCTACAGTTTAACGTGGGTTCCGAACCACGGACTGAAATATATACTCTAGTAAACTATATACTAAACGACATCGAATGGTAACTGAAGAAATTCTCAAGTATGTAAAAGTACATTTAAATCAATTAAATACAGCGTAACATATAGTATTACTACCATCATAAAATGTGTTAACATGAAACTTCCTGGCAGATTAAAACTGTGTTTCGGAACCGGGACTCGAAACTGGGACTTTGCCTTTTGCGGGCAAGCGCTCTACCACTGAGCTGTCCCGACACGACTCACGGTCCGTCCTCACAACTTCAATTCTGCCAGTACCTCGCCTCCTACTTTCCCAACTCCACAGACGTTCTCTTGCGAACCTTGCAAGACTAGCACTCCTGGAAGAAAGGCGTTTCGTATCAGCGCAACACTCCTCTGCAGAGTGAAAGTTTCATTGTGTGTTATCTTAATTACAGAACACCTGAAGATGGCGTTTAATAGCCGAACCGTGGTTCGGAACCCACGTTAAACTGCAGGTCCCCCTATAACTGGCTGGGTAAGTCAGTTCGAAGGTCGGAGGAAGGCAACGGCATACCACCTCCAAACAGGACCATGCCTAGTAAAGCACTGTGGTGTTCAAACCAATCTTCGGATTGTTGACTGCTTTACCTTTTTTAAGCTTAATGTACAGATAACAGTGCGCCAATAAAAGCTATCAATATTAAATAGCAGTATCTTGGCTTAAAACTTTCATATGTCATTAAAAGACATTTTTAATACTGCGGGCCCCACACAAATCAAATCATAATATAGATATTGGGACAAGCAGACATGTATTTGGCATTTACAGGGAAACCGTAGCAACAGTTACAGTGATCGCAGCAAGATTTCAACACCTCACCCACACAGTCTCAAATATGTAACATTCCATTCAATGGTGCATCGTCTTGTTTCTGTACCATTATTTGAATATGCATTAGGGAAAAGGAAAAAAGAAAAAGACCATTAAATATATCGCTTCAAGTAACAGGTAAAGCTCTACTCTGGTAGATAGTATGTAACAAACAAAGAAAATACGTATAATTACGACGCTTATATATACTGGTTAACGGAGATTCGTTAGCAGTTACATCAAAAAGTGGTGCACCTAGACAGTTAGATTATCAGAACATTTGAGAAGTTTAAGGTTAAACAAAGTCTTCCCCAACCATCTCATATCAGAACCATTTCATATCAGAAAACCTCTCCTATAATATAGATTCTGAAGTATTACATTCCATATAGGAAAGTAGAAAGATGACATTACTGGAAATTAACATACTATGCCAGCTCAGTATTAAATCATCGTGCACAATTTCTGTTTTCTCTTCTCTTCGATTAAGTTGGACAGAATAATGAATTAATATACTTTATCGAGTGTTAAATGCACATCTAGATAAATAATATTGTTTCGATTTTTGTTAATAAAATTATTTCTGTATGCACTTAATGTAACATTTGTATCTTTGTCTTAATAGCTTTGTAAATCTCATTACAAATCCTTCTGATTATGAAATTTTAGAGACTCAAAGATCTTAAAGTTTACAGAATATGTCAATTAATTTCCAAAGATACGATTGTTAATGTTAGGTTTGTGACTAAAGCGAGATGATCTATTTCAATAAAAATACTATATAAGATAATTAATATACAGGGTATCCGACTCAAATGTTTCACCCCAGATATCTCTGAAAATACAAGAGATATTGAAAAACCACTTTCACGGCCATGAACGTGCTGCGGGGCCTTATGAAAGTAGGTACTATGAGACACTCTAAAACGTGAAGAAATATTATTTTCAACACAAACTAATGTTTTTTTAATGGATACCCCATATTATTTCTTAAGCAATCAATAGGATGAAAAATCACAAAAAGAATTGCGTCGGTTGCATCGCGATGCGTCAATTACATACGGAGAAACTGCGAAGCGAAGTTGACGTTTGAAATACACGAGGATCGCTGCTAGCGAGTGTCCGAGACTCAACCTTGAGCCTGGTTTTTCAATATCTCTTGTAGTTTCAGAGATATCTGTGATGAAACAGTTGAGTGGGACACCCTGTATAAATTATTTACTCACTCACACACACACACACACATATATCAGGGTCTTACAAAAAGGTACGGCCTAACTTTCAGGAAACATTCGTCACACACAAAGAAAGAAAATATGTTATGTGGACATGTATCTCCCATTCCATTCTCGAATAGCGCGCGGGAAGAAAGAACACTTGAATTTCTCCGTTAGAGCTCTGATTTCTCGTATTTTATTCTGGTGATCATTTCTACCTATGTAAGTGGGAGTCAACAATATATTTTCGCATTCGGAGGAGAATGTTGGCGATTGGAGTTTCGTAAGTGGCCCACGCCGAAGCGATAAACGCCGTTGTTGTAATGATTCCCATCCCAGACCCTGTATCATTTCCGTGACGCTGTCTCCCCTGTATCGCGACGATACAAAACGAGCTGCCCTTCTTTGGACAGTTTTGATATCCTCCGTAAAACTAAGGATCCCACCGTGGGCAGCTATACTCCAAAAAAGGGACGGACAAGCGTAGTGTATGCAGTTTCTTTAGTATTTATCTTGCATCTTTTAAGGGTTCGCAGTCTCTGGTTCGCCTTTCCCACGACATTATCTACGCGTTCTTTCCAGTTTAAGTCTAAATTAATAGTAATGCCTAGGTATTTAGTGGAGTTTACGGCCTTCACTTTTGATTGATTTATGTTGTAAATAAAGTTTAACGGATTTCTTTTCGTACTCATGTGGACTTCACACTTCTCATTATTTAGAGTCAATTGTCAATTTTTACACCATAGGGATATCTTATTTAGATCGTTCTGCAGTTGGTTTTGATCTTCAGATGATTTTACTAGACGGTAAATGACGGCGTCATCTGCAAACTGCCTAAGAGAGCTGCGTAGATTTCCCCCCAGATCGTTTATGTATATAAGGAACAGCAGAGAACCAATAACATTACCCTGGGGAACGCCCGATATCACCTCTGTTTTAGTTTATGCCTTACCATCGATTACTACAAACTGTGTCCTCTCTGACAGGAAATGCCCTACCCAGTCGCAAATTTGTGGCGATATACCATAACCACGCAATTTGATTAAAAGCCGTTTGTGACTGTGGTCATCAGAGACAAAGGAGGGGGGGCGGAAGGACTTACTGAATTTTTGTATATACAGGTACCCGAGCCAGCTAATACAGAGATGCCTAAAAGGACACAGAGGAACGTAAGATACAGCCATAGAGTTCGGGATTATGGAAAGAGTGGAGAATACGTATCCAGCTGCAATGCATGTTTAACTACTGCGAAACGTTGCAGGGATTGGTAGTAAGATACGAATGTAGGAATACGTAAGTAAATGGCGTTGTGATTAAACAAAATAAACGTTGTAACAGTATAACGTAAACCATAGTAATCAATGTATTTGTCCAATACTATAACAAATAACAAATACAAGAGATATTAAGTTGTTAAATGAAACAACTCTCATTATACAAAGTAAAACAGTTAACTACGTAATGAAGCTATTGTAACAGATGTAAAGGAAAGATAGGACATGTGAGTATGAGGGGTAATTTAGACTCTGGTCTGCATTTATAAATGTCGGGTGTTGAAACTGTGTCTGGTCATACAATACAAATGTTCAGCGAGAAAATTATTATCAGCAATAATATTATGAGCACCAACCTAACAGTCAATATGACTACCTTTGCCAAGGATAAAAGCGTCGACGCGTCTTGTGACTGAAGTTATGCGGCCTTTGTAGTTCGGTGGAGGGACTTCTCACCAGATCTGCACACACGTGTCACCTAATTCCTATAAATACCGTCGAGGGTGGCGGTAAGCTCAGACGCCACGTTTTTCCACATCCCAGATGTGTTATATCAGGTTCACATCTGGCGATTTGAAGGGTGGTGCCACGTCGACTGCAACCCGCCACAATCTGCCTCCAATCCAACCAGCCCAAGGCCTTGTGACATCGTGCATTGTCGTGATAGAAAATGACAATCAAAAAATTTTCAAATGTTTGTGAAGCTTATGGGACTTAACTACGGAGTCATCAGTGCCTACAAACTACTTATGAACTACTTACGAACTAGGACGGCACAAATATCCATGCCCGAGGGGGGATTCGAACCCCCGACCGTAGTGGCCGTGCAGACCGTGACTGGAGCGCCTCAGTCCCCTCGGCCACCGCGGCCGGCAAAATGACAATCGTCATGAAAGGGTTTACGTCATTTACAACCAGTGTACGACCCTTCTTGGCCGTCACAGTGCCTTGCGCGAGCCCACTTGAATGTTCCCCAGAGCATAAATGACCCGCCACCACCTTGTCTCCGTCCGGCAGTCCATATATCAAGAGGTGTTCTTTGGAAGACGATGGGTTCGCACCCTCCCACAGGGATAAAGAAGGAAGTATAGGGAGTCATCTGATCAGGAAACGCTCTGCCACAGCGCCAAAGTCCTTTAACGTTGACCACGTGCCCATTTCACTCGTACCTGCCGATGTCATGATGTTACCACTAGCACATACTTGGGTCGTCGGCTGCGGGGCCGGAGGAATTGTTGGTGCACCGTATGTTCAGGCACTATTGCACTCTGCGCGGCATTAAAGTCTGGTGTTAGTTCAGCTACAGTACGTTGGTTTTCCTGTTTTATAAGTCTGTCCCGCCTACGACAAAAAATGTTCAAATGTTTGTATAGCTTATGGAACTTAACTACGGGGTCATCAGTCACTAAACTTACAAACTACTTATGAACTAGCTAATACTAAGGACGGCACAAATATCCATGCCCGAGGGGGGATTCGAACCCCCGACCGTAGTGGCCGTTCAGACCGTGACTGGAGCGCCTCAGTCCCCTCGGCCACCGCGGCCGGTCCGCCTACGACATCCAGTGTCTGTAAGGAGGGGTGGCCGCCCACCCCACGACGTTCATCTACATCTGCATCTACATAGGCACTCTGCAAATTACCGCGTTCGGGTTTTCTTTGATGCCGGTAGGTGTCCCGGAGGGGGTTGTGATGTCTCTTCTGTTAGTGTTTTTCCGATTCTGTGGGCTTTGTCGCGCAGTATTTGCGCCTTTTCGTTCGCACCTTCATGTGCAATACGGCGCTTTTTCTGTTTCGTGGGAGACTTCGTTGACTGTTGGTCATTTGTTTCTTGTGTTTCAGATGGGAATGTCGAGGGTGTTTCACCTACAGGTTCTAATTCTTTCACAGTTATATCATTATTGTTGTTTTCACAAACAACTGCCTGGTTACTTTCTTCCGAAACCTGCTGGTTAGAAGGTAGGGAATCTACATCTACATCTACATGATACTCTGCAAATCACATTTAAGTGCCTGGCAGAGGGTTCATTAACCACATTCATAACTTTTCTCTAACGTTCCATTCTCTAATAGCGCGCGGGAAGAAGAAACACCTAAATCGTTCCGTTTTCGATCTGATTTTCCTTATTTTATTGGGATCGTCATGTCTCCCTAAGTAGGCGGGTGTTAGCAAAATATTTTCACATTCGGAAGCAAAAGTCGGTGATTGAAACTTTGCAAACAGATCACGCCGCAATGAATAACGTCTTTCTTTTAATGATTTCCACCGCAATTCGTGCAGCATTTCCGTGACGCTTCCCCCCCCCCCCCCCCCTCGTAACGTGATAAAACAAAACGAGCTGCCCTTCTCTGAACCTTCTCAATATCTTCCGTCAGTCCCACCTGGTGAGGGTGGGGCAACAGTACTCCAGGAGAGGACGCACAAGTGTGATGTAGGCAGTCTCTTTGGTGGTGCTGATGCATCTTCGAAGCGTTCTGCCAATGAAACGTAATCTTTGGTTCTCCTTGCTCACGATATTTTCTGTGTGTTCTCTCCAGTCAAAGTTGTTCGTAATTGTGACTCCTAAGTATTTGGTAGAATTTACGACCTTAAGGTTTGACTGATTTATCGCGTAATTGAAGTTCAGCGGATTTCTTTTAGTGGTCAAGTGTATTACTTCATACTTTTCTTTATTTAGTGTCAATTGCCAGTTATCGCACCATCTAGAAATTTTGTTGGACGTGGTTTCACCTTGCTTTCGTCATTTGATGAAAGCCCTCAGCACAGTATTGAACAAACACCCGACATTTCGTTCACTTTCCGAGCTACTTGTGACGAACCATCTCAATCTGCCGTCGCAAACTCAGATAGATGACACGACTTCCCCATTCTACATAGGAACAGCAAGATCATTCATACCATTGCACGGTACATGTGTCTAACAGGCATTCCTCACATGTGGCGTTGCTATCGCCTGGACGCCTTTATATCGATAGCAGGTATGTAATCAAAGTTCTATCTCATCAGTGTATGCATACTGATTTACATTATTTCAGGGAAGTAGTTTTCCTGCCTTTTTATGTGGCATAGGACTTAATGCTATTCCTTGTAACTGTGATCTTCTTGAAGCAGGTAGGTTGTGCCTAGTTCCCTGCACACAGACACGTGTGGAACTGATTACTACCAATGTATTTTTGTGTATTCTACGGTTTTCCAGAGTTGAAACCTGCCTTTACCAGTGGGCAAAAAAGTAACGAATAGCGCTATTTAATATCATGCGTAGAAAAAAAAGGGGAAAGAAAAGAAACTGAATCACGTAACTGGGATGACGCCGGATATTCATACATCCCAAATAACGTAGCTGTCTTGCGGGTTGGCTAATCGCACTACGGTACAGTCATTCGATTATACAAAATTGATATTACAATAAATTGCTAGATATAAATTATTGATATGATTTCTGTTCTTTTCGGATATGTCCGAAAAGAACAGACACCGCATAAATAACTAGACACCATATAAATAATTGTATATCTGCCCCAACAGGCAACTGACATTTGAAATGCGCACGCATTAATACGCTCGATCCGTTGCGGGAATCAGGTATAGGCTGCGAGCAAGTGGAATAAAATGGGCAGGGGCACTACAATCGTAGTGTGCTACAATGTGAGAATTTGGGTTGGAAGGAAATCGTGTCTGGATAGCCTAATTGGTTAAGGAGACCGCTGGCCCAAAGCGAGAAATCCGGGTTCGAATCCCGGTCCAGCACAAATTTTCATCTTTGCCATTGGATTTATTTAAATGCCCGGAAGCGGTCGAAATTTTTAAATATTTCGAATTCACTAGATAACACTTAACAGCTGTGACCATCATCATCATTTGAGACTGATTATGTCTTTCGCCGTTCAGTCAGGAGAAACGTCCCCGTTACAAAATTCCTTCATAATCCCCTATTCAACGTTAGCAATGATGCCCCGTCTGATAAGTCTGTTACTTCAAATTCATTTTGATGGGATTCCTATAGCTTCTTGCCCTACCGCGACGCCTGCTATCCTTTACTACCGAATCCATTATTCTCTTAGGTAATCGTGCTTCTCCCATGCATGTAACCTAGTCCACCGCCTAAGCCTCTTCCCTCCCACTGCTTCATCTATTGCATTCATTCCCTGTATTTCTTTGATTTCCTCATTATGGACACCCTCCAGCCATATTTCCAATCTACTAGTACCTGCAATCGCCCCTGCTACTTACATATCTGTATCCTCAACCTTATTAGTATGGTAACCTGGATTCGCCCAACATTCACTCCCATAAAACAAAGCTGGCCGAAAAATGTAATTGCACACTGCTAACTTACTCTTGGGACTGACTGCCTTCCTGCAGAAGGCTAATATAAGGAAACACATTATTAAATATCATACAGTTCTTACCGGTTGTAATCTCAAATTTATTACAATAAGTACATTTTAAAAACGTTGCCCAACTCCAAAGACTCAGAAACAAGAAACTATGTCACAAAAATCATCCAGTAATCCTTACACAAAATTATATATCGTTATTAATAGACATTCTACGGATATAGCTGAGCTTATAAAGTTTTACAGCAATTCGAAGTATTTTTGCTCTCTGAATGGTTATATCACATCTGCGAAACGTCTTTCCCGTGGCGAAACACAGCTTGCCCTTTATTAAAATGAAGTGTTAAGTGCCATCGACAAGGGATCTCAAATCGATTCCATATTTCTGGATTTCCGAAAGGCTTTTGATACTGTACCCCACAAGCGGCTTCTAATGAAATTGCGTGCTTATGGAATATCTTCCCAATTGTGCGATTGGATTCACGATTTCCTATCAAAAAGGACACAGTTCATTGTAATTGACGGTAAGTCATCGTCGAGTAAAACAGGGGTGATATCTGGCGTTCCTCAGGGAAGCGTTATAGGTCCCCTACTCTTCCTCGTGTTTATAAACGATTTAGGAGACAATCTGAATAGCTCCCTTAGACTGCGAATGATGCTGTCGTTTATCGGTTAGTGAAGTCAACAGAGGATCAAAAGCAACTGCAAAGCGATTTAGACAAAATTTCTACTTGGTGCGAACATTGGCAATTGACATTAAATAAAGAAAAGTGTAAAGTAATACACATGACCACTAAAAGAAATCCGCTGAACTTCAATTACGCGATAAATCAGTCAAACCTTAAGGTCGTAAATTCTACCAAATACCTAGGAGTTACAATTACGAACAACTTTGACTGGAGAGAACACATCGAAAATATTGTGGGGAAGGCGAATCAAAGGTTACGTTTCATTGGCAGAACGCTTCGAAGATGCACCAGCTCCACCAAAGAGACTGCCTACATCACACTTGTGCGTCCTCTCCTGGAGTACTGTTGCCCCTAGTGGGACCCTCGCCACGTGGGACTGACGGAAGATATTGAGATGATTCAGAGAAGGGCAGCTCGTTTTGTTTTATCACGTTACGGGGGGGAAAGCGTCACGGAAATGTTGCACGAATTGGGGTGGAAATCATTAAAAGAAAGACGTTATACATTGCGGCGTGCTCTGTTTGCGAAGTTTCAATCACCGACTTTTACTTCTGAATGTGAAAATATTTTCCTAGCACCCACCTACTTAGGGAGACATGACCATCCCAATAAAATAAGAGAAATCAGTTCGAAAACGGAACGATTTAGGTGTTCTTTCATCCCGCGCGCTATTAGAGAATGGAACGGTAGAGAAAAGTTATGAAAGTGATTAATGAACCCTCTGCCAGGCACTTTAATGTGATTTGCAGAGTATGTATGTAGATGTAGATTAACAAATTACAAAAGACAAATATTCGCAATTAAGAAAGTGTGATGATGTAAGGTTCTGTATCAGAAATACGAAGCCATTACTTAATGTAATTGTTAAATTAGTAAAACTGAGTACTAACTGTCAAATGTTTTCACCAGCAGCGATATGTTAGCATCTGAATCTGAAATACGGGTGTAATTTCATTTTGCCGGACCGGAAATCGAGCCCCGCATTCAATAGATGTTAATCTCAGATGTTTACTCAACACGAATGAGAGGTGTGTGTTCATCCATAATAATACCACCTAGCGTCCTTGTTAACCACACACGCATAGACATTAAAAAGAAAATTATTTTTCACCAGTATTAATGTGTACACTTCCTAGGTCCTCAAATGAGATTACGACTAATACAGTTGTGCTCGGCCTGTATTCGAATCCACATACGAGCATTTCATGGAGACCTAGATGAGTTTGCTGTCTAGGAGAAAGCAATTAAAGCATTTGAATGATAGAACTATAGGTTACTAGAGGATAAAATTCCACGAAAAAGGATATCCGAATTCCAACTGTAGCCCTACATCAAAATATTCAACGTCTCAAGTTGATATATAATAAGAGCCCTGTTACCTTATATGAGGCTTGTTTTGTTAAATTAAACAAAAAATCTAAATGTAAGAAAAAGATTTCTGGCGACTGAGTTACCGATTGCTTAGTATAGTGCCTGTTAATGCGAAACGCAGCACTTACGTGGTTCTATTGTCAAGTGGAATGCACTTGGCGTACACAGTAGAGACGGCGGAGACAATTCGGCTCTCTGTCATGTGATCAGTTACAAGCCAGATTGTGAGCCTGAAATTATGTTTACCTCTCCTACTCCTAATCGATGAATAGTCAAGGTTGGTTCGAGGCCGTTTCTTTAATTCGGAAGCGGTTGGTTTCTTTGGGCATGGAATCGGTAAACTATTGGAAAATTGTCAGACTGCTTTAGACAGAATTCCCTAATGATTTTTAATCTGTGTTTGCGACCTAAAGGCCCTGCTACTTTACAGACACACACGCTACCCCAGAGCTAGCGCATCCTGGCGTTTTATGGTTCTTCCTTACTGCCACATAATCTCTATAACACGTATCTCGCTACATTTAAGAAGCCGTAAGTTTTAATTTCCATGTGGAACGACATTCCTGGACTCGAAAACATGTATTAATAACTTTATTTCACAAGTTAAGTGAAAATCACTCAGATTATTCAATGGAAAGCACACGATTTCAAAAAGGCGTTCGACGCGGTGCCACACTGCTGACTGCTAACGAAGGTACGAGCTTGTGGAATAGGTTCACAGATTTGTTACTGGCTGGAAGACTTCCTAAGTAATAGAACGCAGTACGTTGTTCTAGACGGCGAGCGTTCATCAGAGACGAGTGTATCGTCAGGCGTGCCTCAGGGGAGTGTGATAGGACCGCTATTATTTTCTATCTATATAAATGATCTGATGGACAGAGGAAGTTGTAATATGCGGCTGTTTGCTGATGATGCTGTGGTGTATGGGAGGGTGTCGTCTGTAACTGACTGTAATAGCATACAGGATGACTTAGACAAAATTTCTAGTTGGTGCGAAGATTGGCAGCTAGCTCTCAATGTAGAAAAATGTAAGGTGATGCGCATGAGAAAAAAAAAACAATCCCATAAAGTTCGAATACAGCATTAGTAGTGAACTTCTTGATGCTGTCGCGTCGTTAAAATATCTAGGCGTAACATTGCAGAGCGATATGAAATGGAACGAGCATGTAAGGACAGTTGTGAGTAAGGCGAACAGCCGACTTCGGTTCGTTGGGAGAATTTTGGGAAGATGTACTTCACCTGTAAAGGAGACCGCTTATAATATGCTTGTACGACCACGCCTTGAGTATTGCTCAAGTGTTTGGGACCCGCAGCGGATCAGCTTAAAGGAAGACATAGAGGCGGTTCAGAGACGAGCAGCTAGATTTGTTACCGGTAGGTTCGACCAATGCACGAGTGTCACGGAAATGCTCCGGCAACTCAATTGGGGATCGCTGGAAGAAAGACGACGTTCTTTTCGTGAATTTCTGTTAAGTAAATTTAGAGGGCCGGAATTTGAAGCTGAGTGTAGTACGATCTTGCTGCCGCCTACTTACATTTCGCGTAAAGATCACAAAGACTAGCTAAGAGAAATTAGGGCTCGTACGGAGGCATATAGGCATTCTTTTTTTCCTCGTTCAATTTGGGAGTGGAATAGGAAAGGAAATGCCTAGTAGTGGTACAGTTTACCCTCCGCCACGCACCTTACGGTGAATTGCGGAGTATGTATGTAGATGTAGATGTAGTAGTGAATTTATCGGCTTGATTCTGTGCCGTTACGATGTTGGCAGTTCTCCACAAGACCAGGGGCAGGCAGGATACGTTTCCTCAGCCTCTTGGTTGGCTAACACTGACGGAAACGCGGCCTCGAAGAGGCGGTCTGCCGCCTACCGTATTGAATGAGAGCTAAAATATCTGGTATAGGCCAATGCGTTTTATTCACATTTCGATAACAATAATTTCCGTCGAACGCGAAGATACTAATAATCTCCAGATACACAGACTTCAACCAAAACACCGTAAATCAAGAGTGGAGTTATTGTTTTCTCCAAGTAAACTTCATCTGAAGCGATTTACACGGCCACGATGACCACCGTCGGCGGTGATCTGGAGTGGTCGTATAATTACAACGTTTTGTAAAAGCGCAGGATGTTACTACTGGAGTCATGGTGTTTGCAAGCATCGGGCGTGACTGCAAATCATGGCTGGTTTTGCTTGATACATCTCTGCAGAACGGTAATGTTGTGCACATCCTTATACTACATTATCGCGGTGCTATTTTTCAGTAGGGCAATGCTCGTCCGTACAGTTCACACATTTCGTGTGTGTGTGGGGGGGGGGGGGGGGAGGATGAGGTTAAGAATAAGGGACCACCTCTTACAAATCCTGTGTCTCCCTTTATGAGACATAACTTTGAAATACGGCTTGAAACTGCCCACATCCTTGGTCTCTAACGGTGATAAGCTTTGTGTCCTGTGACGTCTCCATCACGCTCGGTGACGCTACAAACAGCAAAATGCCGCCACATGCGAAGAAAGGGTAGAGCTAATAAGATGTTGTCAGGTGTAATGGCGCTTAATAATGTGTACCTTAATAATGTCACATTACCACTAGAGTTCACCAAAATACTGTGAAAAGCTGTTTTTAATGTGTCATATGATGGGAATGTCTTCACACACCCTGTTACTCACATTTCATCTCTACTTTGGCATGTCTACGATTGAGGCAAGAGCCTTGTCCCTCAGCATTTAAATCTCACATTTTTCTTGCAACTGACCAAGAAGACCCACCGCCACTTAGTAGCGACAAGAAAAGAGCTCGGGAGGTGACGAAATGGGTGTCATTTCAATCTAACCTTTCCTTACGGACGTTTATTTACAATCAGTTAATATCTGAAGATCTTCATCGCATATTGAAACCTGCAGTCTTTAAAAGAACTTTTGATCCAGACGGTGTTGCTTACCTATAACAATAAAAGGATTCCCCCCCCCCCCCTCCCCGCTGGGGGCTCACGATTCTTTCGTGAGTACGTGAGTGGCGAGCATGGAGCCCTGAGCTAATACAGTAATACAGTCTTCCTTCTTTCCTCACTGGACTGCATTGCCTTTCCCTTCTCCTCTTTTCCTATCCTCACTTCTTCCCCTCCCTATCGGGGGACCCAAATTTTAGCAGTTTTGTCCCTCTGTCCCAAACAATCAAAAGGATCGTCACTCCTACTGGAATGTCGTCACTCATCATAGACACATTCAAAGGCCGAAATTTACTATAGTACGAAGGCTATTTCATATGAAACCTGTAAAGGATGTCGCGAAATTGATCATCGTTTACGAAAAAGAAAACTACCCATCACATACAATGCTGAAAATTGTGATAAAGATGTACCATTCGGGAGCTGTCATATCTGTGCACGTTTGCAACTCTGACTTGTTCTGTCACGTTTCCTTCGCTACACAGCGTTTGAGTGTTGAGAGGAGCAGACGGGTTTAGTCTAATGCAACACAAAAAGGTGCTCGCGATAAAATAGCGTTGATCATTGTGGAGTGTTATGTATTGCACAATTCGTTGCATTATCTCAGAATTTCTGTTTGTTTCGGCAATTTCTAACGCCCGTATTGTAAAACCTTTCTTTCACTGAACAATTAATACCGGCCAGTATGCCCAGAAATTGTTTACTCAATTTGTTGACCCAATAAAATAAGATCAACGATTCTTGTAGGGTCTCCAGTCGGGTGAAACTTCAACCTTAACAAAATATTTCTGCGGTCCACATGGCCGCCATCATGAGGTGAGAAAAGCTATGATGGTCTCGCCGTGACTGATAAACGATTCTATTGGGGGCACACACAGCCGGACCATCGAAAATGTTCAAATGTTTGTATAGCTTACGGGACTTAACTACGGGGTCATCAGTCCCTAAACTTACAAACTACTTATGATCTAGCTAACACTAGCACAAACTACATTATGTTACCTATTAAGTACTTCCCTATTCGTTCTTAACCGAGTGAGATGGCGCAATGGTAACACACTGGACTCGCATTCGGGAGGAGCGTGGTTGGAATCCATCTCTGGCCATCCAGATTTAGGTTTGCTGTTATTTCCTTAACTCACCACAGGCGAACGCCTGGAATGTTCCTTTCAAAGGGCACGGCCAATTTCTTCCCCCATCCTTATCTATTGAACAATCGAGTGTGTGCTCTCCCTATAAAGATCATACTGTTGATGGGTCGTTAAACACAATGTTCAAATGTTTGTAAACCTATTGCAAGCCGCGACGGAGCAGCCGAGCGCATTGAGGCGCTATGCTGCGATGCGCGAGGCCGTTCCCCGTCGGGGGTTCGAATCCCCCCTCGGTCATGGGTTTGTGCTGTTTTTAGTATAAGGTAGTTCGGATAAACTCTAGTCTCCGATACCGCTTTGACCAATGACGTCACATATGACGTCTTACATAATCGAGAGATACTACGAACAAAATGTTCAAATGTTTGTAGAGCTTATGGGACTTAACTACGGGGTCATCTGTCCATAAGCTTACAAACTACTTATGAACTAGCTAAGACTACAGACGGCACAAATATCCATGACCGATGGGGGATTCGAACCCCCGACCGTAGTGGCCGTGCAGATCGTGACTGAAGCTCCTCAGTCCCCTCGGCCATAAAAAAAAAATGTTTGTATAGCTTATGGGACTTAACTACGGGGTGATCAGTCCCTAAACTTACAAACTACTTATGAACTAGCTAACACTAAGGACGGCACAAATATCCATGCCCGACGGGGGATTCGAACCCCCGACCGTAGTGGCCGTGCAGACCGTGAGTGACGCGCCTCAGTCCCCTCGGCCACCGCGGCCGACCGTACCATCCTTTTCTAGAAGCCGTTCACGGCTCTTTGGACCCCTTGTCATGTATATTCATTGTGAGTAGAGCTAGAATCCTGAATTTCCGGTGACCAAGACTATCTATTATAACTAGCTATACTTTCGAGTTATACCATTCACTAACATATAGTTTACGATTTATTGGCAGTCGAATTTCGTTATTTCTTTAATTTTGTTTTTAGTCTTTAGCCTCTAAGGAAAAATTCAAATGACTCTAAATATCTATCGCGTTTTCGAACTTTTAGATCGCTTGGAGGAACAGTATCTGCCAACTTTATTTTACTAGTAATGTGATAATAATGCTCTTGCATTACAAGCCTTAGGTTCCATGGTTTCTGGGTTAATATTTTTTTAACTTTCATTTTATCCTGTCCCACGCCTCTCTCGATGCGAGGAGTCGTCTGAAATCACATGTGGCACCTGATTAGAGAATGAAGAATGAAATAAATGTTTGGGTACTTCGAACTCGTGGTGATTGTCGATTCGTGCGATTACACGATAATTTATCAGCTAATAAGAAAGTAATGATCTACAAGTAAATCATTGGAGTTCGTTTCCCAGATAGATAAAGTCCGTGAACAAAGCACAATGACAGAGATAAACATTTCTTCGTCTGAGAAGTGATTATAAACTTTCTGATTGATATTAAATAGCTTAAATAGCTGCAAATAGAACCAGAATCAATAACCTATATATACTTTGTTACTTTTTTCGAATTTGCAATTATTATAAGGGATGTGGTTACATAGAAATACATATTTGTGGTCAGAAATCTACTAGTAGGGCATAAATTGACCCAGTGTAACCAGCAGCAATTACATCTGTAAACTATATCCCAGATCACGCATTCTGGACCCATATTCTGGTTGTCAAAAGAGGGCTACTTCACTGTTTTTTATGAATAGGTCACGATTTTAAACGGTATAGTTAAGCATGAATCCACAAAGACTACAGGTTTTATTGCTGCGATTGAAACGTGGAGCAATGATAACTACAATCTACCTTACCATAAGTACTTTCGTAGTTGGTTGTTTTAACGGTGATGCCGTGCATCGATTACTGTAGTCAGTAGTCGACATTGCTGACGTCATCGTTACGTTACCCTGACGACACGCTCGCCTAAACTTGGGCGAGAACAATATTGGAAAAAAGTTATATATTAAGAGAATTGATAGTTTAAGATGGGCCCACAGACCCATAAAGTAGAAATATTTGTATAGTGAGCACTCACATGAGCAGATTTTATGTTCTCAATATTATGCTGGAATTGTCACGTAAACGTCACGTCGGGCGAAATATACTCTCAGCACACTCTATCTAGGTCATTGGCTGACTTTCTGTAGGTTCAAAATGTTCATTCTCGTTGGTAACTGTAGCTATGTATCAAAATTATCAAAATAGCAGTAAGTAACCTTTGTGAATACATTGTTAATCTGTATGCGGTATTAAGCATACTGACTGTTAATACTGTTTACAAAAATGAACGAAGAGGCTGTTCTAAGCCCTTCTAGTGACTCGCTACCACATTTCGTTTTACTTCTGCGACGCATTATCCTTTTTATGATTGTTCTTTTAAAACCATAATTTGGCTCCACTATAGGTTGCAGTACATACACATGGCGAAAGGATTCGACATAAACAATATAATCGACTTTTCAGACTTCCCAAATATTCTCTCAGAGATAGAAAAAAGATACAGGGATTGGGTTTGAAGAAAATCTGTAGCTTATGTGCAACAAACATAATATGTACAAAAAATCAAGTCTCACGACGCATTCCTTCCACCATAAAATGTTGTGAGAACTAATGGGGAAACTAGTCGGATAATTTAGTTAATGTTCATGGAACCACATACTCAACACCTTGTCATAATTTGTTATCTCATTATTATTATTTTTTTTTAAAGGGACTTAACTACGGGGTCATCAGTCCCTAAACTTACAAAATACCTATGAACTACCTACAACTAAGCACGGCACAAATATCCATGCCCGAGGGGGGATTCGAACCCCCGACCGTAGTGGCCGTGCAGACCGTGGCTGAAGCGCCTCAGTCCCCTTGGCCACTGCGACCGGCTCCCATTAGTTATCTACGAACATTTATAGAGACTATATCAATATTATACAGCTTTATTTCTGTAATAAATTTAATGACTTTCCAATCACGATGTGAAATTGCCGGATCATTAAAAAAAAGTCAAATGTTTGTAAAGCTTATGGGACATAACTGCGGGGTCATCAGTCCCTAAACTTACAAACCACTTATTAACTAACTTATACTAAAGACAACACAAACATCCATTCCCGAGGGAGGATTCGAACCTCCGACGCGGGAGGCCACGCGATCCGCAACGTGGCGCTCCAGACCGCTCGGATTCTACCGCGCGGCGTCGGATCAGTATATTTATTCTTATATCAGTATGTTACGGTGAGATTCCCAAGAAAAATAGATATATAACACTGATACAGTCGCTATAAATGCTCGTAGATAACTAATTAGATAGCAAATTATGACAAGGTGTGGAAAAGGCGGTACCATGAACACTAACTAAAATGAACGACTTGCTTTCTCACGAGATCTCATAACTTTTTACGGCGGAAGGAATTCTTCGGCAGACTTGCATTTCTTTACATGTCATGTTTTTGATGAGTAGCGGCGGCGGAGCTGCCGAGCACATTGAGGCGCTATGCTACGATGCGCGAGGTCGTTCACCGTCAGGGGTTCGAAACCCCCCTTGGGCATGAATGTTTATGCCATCTTTAGTATAAGCTAGTTCATAAGTAGTTTGTAAGTTTAGGGACTGATGACCCCGTATTTAACTCCCATAAGCTCTACAAAGATTTGAACATTTTTTTGTTTTTGATTTTGATGGGTACATATTTCCAGCAAGACAGAGAGACGTCAGACACAGCTTGAAAACGTTCTCACGAGTGCATGAGCCATTCATATGAGGGAAGGACAGTCGGCAGAGGCAGTGTAATCTGCTGGCCACCTGAATCACCTGTTCTACCTACTTCTGACTTTTACCTGTGAGACTACACTGACTTAGCAAATATCATGTGGTAGGCACCTAATACCGTGTAGGTGTCCCATCAGCATGGTGGAGTTAATCTCGTCCGACCATATCACGTTCCGTTATTTTCCCAGTCACTTTCCCTGGTGATGGGTGATAAATGCAACCTCTTAGCCCTATGACGATTCCCTTTAAAGTGGCTCCTGTGTGCGGTGTCGGCTCCCATTCCCCATGGAACGCTTGCTCCTATGGATTGTCCACTGGGAGACGTGTCTAGCATAATTTGTTACACTGTTACCCTTGTGTCATGATAGATGATCCGTCTCAGATGTCGCCTGTCACAGTCGTTGAGTGTGAATCAACGGCCGGTCCTTCGTCTGTTGTTGACCGTAACACCCTCATGCAACCGTTCATGATACGCCTTCACCACGGTTGAATGTGTGAAGTAGATGTAATTATAACTATATTTTATTTTTACTCTAGAGTATAAGTTTGCTTGGATTCGGTAACACTGCGCTTCAATATCTTCGCCTGAGTAAAGACCATAACAGCGCACTGGGTGTTTCTCCAACGCTATCGACTTCTGTCTGAATTACTTCGTTCGTCATTGAAATTGGTAATGGTATTTGAATCTCCTGTGTTAGGTGCCTCATCTTATATAGCGATATTGGAATTGGTAATGGTATTTGAATCTCCTGTGTTTCGTGCCTCATCTTATATAGCGATATCTCAGTGCTAACTGTATCTGCCATTATGTGAGGAAGCAACTTAAAAAAATAGTTTTCAGCATTTATTGTCCCCATTGTTACCTCTTTTGGTAATTATCTGTGTTATATCATACGTTCTAACTGTAGTCTATATCTGTAATATAAGAAACAAATTTATAGAATGTCTTATTTATCCCTTAGGCTAGTATAAGGAAATATGCATGTGATAATTGTTTTGTTGACTGACAAGGAAAGTACTCGGGCTCGAACAAACACAAATATACCAAAATAGTCTGAGAGATAATGTAGAGGTCCCTTATTCCACTAGCGATACTCCCGCATCTGCAAAACTTTGCAGTCACCCATTAGAGGCCAAGCCCATTGCACTTTGACCTGCCGGTACACCAGTCGGGAGCTCTAGGGACAGTGCGGTGTGCCTCTGAAGTTGCGTTTTGTGATATTATTTGTGTAGTGAAGCGTCAGATGGGTCGACGATTGGTAATCAATCCTGATAATGTATTGCGATTGGTTGAGATGAAATTCCAAAGAACCTTTCTTCGTGAATACGGTCTTGGTGTAGAAAATGAATCATTGACATGTTTTCTGGTATCTATTATAGCTCAGAAATATGAGCATAGATTAGAAACACTATTGTATTACCAGGTACATGCGAATGATTGATCTTCTACACCAATACCATCTTCACGAAGAAGGTTTTTTCGTGACTTCATCTCAACCAGTCACACTATATTAGCAGGATTTTTTACCAATCGCCGACCTATCCGACACAAATAACGTCACAAAACTTGAGAGGCACACTGCACCGTCACTACTGGTGTACCGGCAGGTCAAGTGCAGTGCGGCGTGGTACACGCAGAGGCCTCTAACTGGCGACTGCAGAGCTTTGCAGATCTACATCTACATCTACATGGGATACTCTGCAAATCAAATTTAAGTGCCTGGCAGAGGGTTCATCTTTATACTATTTATCTCCCATTCCATTCTCGAATAGCGCGCGGGAAGAAAGAACACCTAAATCTCTCTGTTCGAGCTCTGATTTCTCGTATTTTATTCTGATGATAATTTCTACCTATGTAAGTGGGAGTCAACAATATATTTTTGCATTCGGAGGAGAATGTTGGCGATTGGAGTTTCGTAAGTAGCCCACGCCGCAGCGATAAGCGCCGTTGTTGTAATGATTCCCATCCCAGATCCTGTATCATTTCCGTAACGCTGTCTCCCCTGTATCGTGACAATACGAAACGCGCTGCCCTTCTTTGGACTCTTTCGATGTCCTCCGTCAAACCCACCTGGTATGCATCCCACACGGGCTGCAGTACAAAAATGGACGGAGAAGCGTAGTGTATGCCGTTTCTTTTGTAGTTCTGTTGCACGTTTTAAGGGTTCTGCCAATAAAACGCAGTCTCTCGTTCGCCTTTCCCACGATATTATCTACGTGTTCTTTCCAATTTAAGTCTGAAGTAATAGTAATTCCTAGGTATTTTGTGGAGTTTACGGCCTTCACATTTGATTCACTTATCTTGTAAACAGAGTTTAACGGATTTCTTTTCGTACTCATGTGGACGACTTCACACTTCTCATTATTTAGAGTCAATTGCCAATTTTTACACCATACTGATATCTTATTCAGATCGTTCTGCAGATGGTTTTGATCTTCAGATGAGGGAATATCACTAGTGCAATGAGGAACCTTCACATTATCTCTCACACGATTTTCGTGTATTTATATTTTGTTCGTATTAGTCGTGAACTAGAAAATAATGTGTATCAGTAAGTACACGCGCATAATATCTGAAACCACTTTGCAGGTGGCTTCTACCAGCACTGAGGACGCGGCGACATCTGACCGACCCCCCATCTCCATCTCTCCAGTCAAGCTGTACGGAGAGGACCTGGGCGCAGATCAACGTCCGCTTCTCTTCAAGTTGTGGCAGCCCGGCGACAGCGAAGTCTCTTTTAAGGCGTTTCTAGAGCACCTACAGAAGTCTGAAACGACTCCGGTTAACGTAACGAAAGGTCCTGACGGGGCCCTGGAGGCACCGCCCTGTACGAACGATACAGCTTGTCTTTTTGTCATCAAAAAGAAAATACCAGAAACTTCTGCAAGGTTGGTGAAACCACTCTCGGCGTTCACCATATCTGCGATTGTACTTTCAAGTTTAATAATCATGGCGGCCATTATCTGGTATGCCGGTAAGCATTATGTTCTCCGCTACTGGAACATGATGCAGTTACTGCTGCACTGGGAGACGACAGAGGTCGTCGAACGTCGTAATAATATTAACGGAATAATATCCAGACCAAACAATTTACGACCCTAAAAATTTGTAAAGTGCTCCTTTCCATTAAACGTTGTATCTTCAAGATTATTCATACAACGATGAGTTAAAATTATTTAATTTTTATTGAGAGCATATCATTATGTAATTAACATATGTGAAGTTAGTGATAAATGAGTTGGACTGCTGTGTTAACTAACTTTTGGTTATTAATAAAATGTATAAGTAATTTTAACTTTTTATTTTCCTCTATTGCTTACCACATACGAGGCGCGTCCAGAAAGTAAGTTCCGTTTATATAAAACGAACGGGTACAGATACAGAAAAAATATTGATTGTACAAAAATCTACAATTGTTAAACTACTTTTCTACATAGCTTCCGAAATTTTGTAGGCAATTGTCATAGCATGGCACAAGATTTTGTGTGCCTTTTTCATAGAATGTTGCCGCCTGTGTATTCAACCATGTGGTGACATGTTCTTTCAGCTCGTCATCATCGGTGAAGTGATGTCCACCAAGGACATATTTTAGGCGTAAGAAGAGGATTACTGTCAAAAGATTTTTTTTTTTTTCACGATAATGCCTGACCTCACACGCCGAATGTGACCAAACAATTCTTACGGAAATTTCAATGGGACCTGTTTGATCATCCTCCATACAGCTCGGACCTCTCTCCTAGCGACTTTCATCTCTTCTTACACCTAAAATCTGTCCTTGGTGGTCAACACTTCAACGATGATAAAGAGCTGTTACCACACGGTTGAATACACAGGCAGCAACCTTCTGTGAAGGATGCATGCAAAAACTTGTGGCACGCTATGATAAGTGCCTACAAAATTTCGGCAGTTACATAGAAAAGTAGTTTAAGAGTTGTAGAATTTTGTGTAATAAAAATTTCGTCTGTATCTGTATACAATTTCATTTTATTACCAAACGGAACTTACTTTCTGGACGCGCCTCGGATGTTACTGCATTTTGTTAACCTTTTTTCACATCAATCTGAAGTAAGATAAAAGCTAATGTTCTATCTATTCTTTAGTGTTTGTAGTACTACCTCAGGGTCTTTTAACGACCTGTAGATTGCCACTAATGATGGGTATACTCACGGCATACTTTCGAGGGAGGAAATGCGTCCACAAGTTATCTAAATTTAGAGTTATATGAAATAATATTTTATCCTTTTATGTGTGTTTTTCACATGCGTAATCTGTGAACCAAGGTGAACGTTAAACAGTACCTGCATATTGCAGTGCAGGGGATCTATCTGGTGTTGTCTCGCTATCTCCCCCTTCCCAGTCCCACCCACAAACTAGCAACTTAGGTGATACGCTCTTTCTTGGGTTACTGGAAGGCAGTGGCAGCTGGTGATCAGAAAAGATGGTATAGTGCACTTTTTCACCAATAAAAACTTCGGCCTCCCCATTGTGGCAGCTCAACGCATTCGGAAAAAAATGCTATTGAGTCAAGATATCATAGATGTACATGGATCATAAACAATCACTCGACCGCAGACACAATATCTACCCGAGGCATTAAAAAAATGAATTCACGACTTTTCGTTTTAACTGTCTGTGAAATTGTCAAACTTGTAATCGGTCTACCTAGCCTCTTGATTTATAATTTCTCTTCAAACCTGCCTAAATTGAAGGGTTCAAAAAGCAAGGAAATTACCTGATTCATTACTTCACCTGTTTCTTGAGACTCAAAATTAACTGCCGGCCGCGGTGGCCGAGGAGACTGAGGCTCTCCAGTCACGGTCTGCAAGGCCACTACGGTCGGGGGTTCGAATCCCCCCTCGGGCATGGATATTTGTGCCGTCCTTAGTCTCAGGTAGTTCATAAGTAGTTTTTAAGCTTAGGGACTGATGACCCCGTATTTAAGTCCCATAAGTACTACAAACATTTGATTTTTCATCAAAATTAACTAAAAAACACGCTAAACAACGGATACAACGCACAGTTACTGCGCTCGCAGCTACACGTGAACTGGTAAGAAGGCGCGAAAAGCCCGCTTTTTTAAGGGCCGACGACTCCGGTTGTCTTCGGGAGAGTTGGGACTCTGTTTCTGCGGCTGACAGGGTGGCTCGGGCGGGGTGGTTATACACTCAAGCACAGACTCTGTGACTCAAGGCGCCTATACGGAAACACTGTTGCCAAGCCTTGCCCCCGCACCCCGCACACCCCCTGAGACACCATAGTCGGCGTTTGCAGGCCGGCTGCAAACCCAGCCGCTGTCGGCGAAGTTCGGTCCACTCGGGAGCAGTCGGGGCGTAACAGCCAGGGCGTTTCGAAAGAGATAAATGGACCGCTACTTCTCCCATTTCATAGAATCTCTAACAGTAAATGGAGTTTAAGAATATTGTTATTCCTGGGGGTAGCGCAAACCTGCAAACGTATGCAGGAGCCACCCCTGCTGGAAGGTTCATATGACCAACTCTCTGTACATTTAATTGCGGCGGCTTTCTTCGAACATGCCCATATGATGATGCAGCTGTTGGAAATATAGATTTAGTTGGGGCATTCGTGTCTCAGCTGCTGGTAGGTGTTGTAATGAGAAAACTTGGACAGATGAAAACTTGAACCGGGACCTGGATTAGAACCTGGCACTCCTGCATACTAATCAGTTGCACAACTGTTGCAGCACACAGGTACACGGTCTTCACACACCTACACGTATCCCGCCCGACCAAGATTCCCTTATGTCATCCTACTTAGACCACTGTACTTAATGATTCACAGCTAACGTGCATTCCAGCTTAGAATTCAGTCCTCGTGTGCATCAATACTAAAAGAAACCCCAAAAGACGACTTGGTAGATTACAATTACGAATTGCACAGTCTGTTCTAAAAACTAAATATATATTAGAACAGAGCATCACATAGTGACGTCAGTAATATAGTAATTGTAATCCACAAATTCGATGTTCGAAGCTTGTTTCACTGCGGATGCACTTGAAGACCGGACTCCCGGCGGGAATAGAGGTTTAGCTGTCTGTCATGGAGTACAACGGTCAAGAAGGAGCCCGAATTAGAATTTGGGTCAGCCGGGGTATGTGACTGACTTGTTCTCCCAGGTGGATGAGGTCAGTGTGCCTGGATGATGCAAGGCTTAGCGTAACTACAAAGTAAACGTGAGACCCGGATTCGATTACGAGCAGCGGCACAAATATTTGTATGTCCATGTTGTAATGATTACATCACCTTCCAGTAGGTGAGACAAAAATACACCAGTTAAATTTCTGTACACTGCCCCACAGAATTAAAGGGTCACATTTTAAGAAACTCATAATTATCTCCCATGCAAATTAGGGATGGGTCGAACCCCAATTTTAACGAATCGAATCAGAATACCGAATCTTAAATAAAACATGTGCCGAATACCGAACCCTAATCGAATCTTCTGAATCTCGAATCCAAATAATCTGTCAATTCAAGTACTTGTATTTAAAAAGAATTACTCTTCTATCACAGCCAGTGATGAAGATAAAGCCATTCAAGTACGTGTATTTAAAAAGAATTACTCTTCTATCACAGCCAGTGATGAAGATAAAGCCTTCTGGGGTGAATTCCAAATGACAATTTTAACAGAAAAATTTAAGAAATTAAAATTTCATTAAGATGTTTATTATAAATCTTAAAGATTTCTTAGTATCCCTTACCCTTAAAAGAAATTTGTATGAAACATTTCGATATATATGTTGTTCAGATGATCTCAAAGATAATAAGAAACTTTCTTCACTCTATTACAAAATGTTTCATTTTGATGAAATAAAAAATAATGAAAGGAAAGGATTACGTATTGTTTTTCTTTTTTCCAAGGGGAAGACTCAAAAATAAAACCTGAAAAGATGAGTAGATATTTTGGAAGCTAAAAAATAGATTCTTAAAAATTAGGATGTGTAAATATTAAATAATTTTATAGTGACATATCAGGCATTTCATGAGTGACGGACAAAACATTCAGACACACAGAAAACCGCGTTTATTCGACATGTGTGTACTTGTTATTGCCGCGAACACATTTCAGAACTGTGAAAAGATTGTACATTCCAGAGGGTTAAAAAAGGGTATTTTGCAGATTTATTTATTCTTTCAAACATTTAAGATCGTGTGACTGGACTGCACAGAATTTTTATTCGTACAAGATTTAAAAATCACTACTAGAAGTCACTTGCCGTGGTTCATTTCTAACTATTCCCGTTCGGCATAAGAACAATACAAATGTAAACATTAAAGTGATACGTATATTCTTCCGCGTTCGCCGTTGTCTTTCTGTTGTGTTAGGCGGACGGAATATAAATGTGGCAACAGCTAACACGGAAGATTACATGGCGTCGTGTAGATTCGTAACTGCAGGTTTCCATATAACACTTTGGATTCTGCATTCGGCAGTATTCGGCCATTATGCGCCGAATCTCGAATCCGAAGGCAGTGTGCTAGATTCGGCGAATAATGGATTCGGCCGAGCCACTCGGACACAACCCTAATGCACATACAGAAATTTGAAATTTGGCTAAAAGATTCCTAATGCCTACAACATTGCTGTGTTCTGGTGCAGCTTGCGGCATCACTGTTGTGCGACGCCTCAGATAGGAATCTGTTGACACTTGCGTAGTCAGGCCAAAGCTCCTAAATTTCTTGCCGGCCACCACAAATCTACCCAACGATACCGTCGCCACATAAGTTATACAATTGGAAGATCGTCACAGTCCCATCCCTCCCCATTATACACATTTCACACATTTTGACGCCTCAACGATGAAGGTTCAGAACCGCAGAAGTAATTAAACTTCGACATTGTGATACTGCAGAGACAGCAAAGGACCTTGAAGGGCATTTAAACAGAATAGACGGTATCGTGAAAGGCGGTTATAAGATGAATATTAACAATTGCAAAAATGGGTGTAGTGGAATGTAATGTAAAAATATCAGGCGATACTGAAGGAATTAGGTGAAATAAGTGTAGTAGACGAGTTTTGTTATTTGGGTAGCAGAATAACTTCTTATAGCAGAAGTAAAGAAGATACAAAATGCAGAATGGCTACGGGAAGAAATTTGTTGACATATAAAATTAATTTAAATGTTAGAAAGTAGTTTCTGGTGGCGTTTGTTTGGAGTGTAGCATTGTACGGGACTGAAACATGGACGATAAGGTGGTCAGACAAAAACATGATAGAAGTCTTTGAAATGTAGTGCTACAGGCGGATGAAAAATATGATATGGGTAGATCGCGAAACTAATGAGGAGGTGCTGAACAGAATTGGGAAGAATAGAGATTTCTGGCATATCTTGACTAAGAGAAGGAGCTATTGGTGGAACACATTCTGATACATCAAAGTATCGTCAATTAAATATTGGAAGGAAGTGTGTGTGTAGGGTGTAAGGGGGGGGGGGATAAAAATCGCAGAGGGAGACCAAGAAACGAATACAGTAAGCAGATTCAAATACATGTGGGTTGCCGTTCTTATCAGGAGATCAAGAGTATTCCACAGGATAGAGTATGTTGTAGAGCTTCATCAAACCTGTCCCCGGACTAAAGACCACACCAACAAATATTAATTCCGAGAAACTACGAAAAACGCTGTCATCAACCTACATGCACACATCCATAATCATTTCAGTGCACCCATATTTAACAACATGATCAAGCATGCCTGTAAGAAATCTACATTTCCATTTGCATGTAATGCTTTTGATGATCCTGACAGTTTTATCAGGAATATAGAAGATTCAAGTGGCAACGCAGAACTGCATCGTTTATCCAGTGCGGCTATTGTCAGCTGCATTTTGATTAACAGATTTCTATACTAACATGCTTCAGAATAGGTATATGCAGATAAATAGAATCAGTAAATAAATAATAATAATTATTATGTTATATTGGTACCGATGTTTCCCGTTCTATTAATTATTATACCACTGTCTATAAGGATGACCAACATATATAATTACCGCACCGCGCAGAATGGCCACGTGGTTCTAAGGTGTCATGCTACGGAGGTTCGAGTTCTAACACGGGCATGGGTGTGTGTGTTGTCTTTAGTGTGAGCTGGTTTGAATTTAGTCTAGGGACTGACGACCATAGCAGTTTGGCCCATAATTTGAACATAATTACCGATCCAGAATAAAACTTTCACTCTGCAGCGGAGTATGCGCTTATATGAAACTTCCTGGCAGATTAAAATTGTGTGCCGGAACCGGGACTCGAACCTGGGACCTTTACCTTTCGCGGGCAAGCGCTCTACCGACCTTTTTTTTTATTTTTTTTTATTTTTTTTATTTTTTATTTTTTTTTTTTTCTTCGGGCCTCCTTCCTCCCCTACAGCCCGTCCTTACGCTCGCCATAGGTGCCTTCTTCGGCTTGGCTTCTATGCCATTTGTGCTGTGCTGTTTCTGTGTGGTCCCGCCATATGGAGTAAGAAAACGATGGCTTCTAGAAATAAAATTTTCCCTTTCTGTGAATGAACAATGAAAATAAAAACGTAGATAAATATGAGGATGTGATGAGATCTTCTTCGATCAATCCTCTGGGAACCACATTAATAGTTTCTTATAAAAAAAATAATAATAATAAATTCTTGCAGGACGAACCTCGACAGTTGGGAAGAGTATCAACTGCGTGGCAGCATCGGAGTTCGTCTTCTCGTGTTTACTTTCGCACTTTAGCGTTTCCGTGTCGTTATTTCCTAACGGTTCGTTCCATATACTTTATTGTCTAAATCTTTGTCTTCTTGTAACTCCGTTGCACCATTCGTCGAAAACTCCACATCGCCGTGAGTGTCTCTGCGGATCTCGTTTTCCCTTTATGTTAACCTTTCTTCTTAAGTACACTTTGTGGATATCGTATCTTCTTGGTTATGATGAGTAAGTTCTTCTTGTTGGCGAATGTCCTGGGGTCGATCGTGATAGAATACCTCCGAAAATATCTATTATATTTCTGTTGACAAAGTTTCTCGTGAAGGAGAAAGTCTTCGGAAACTGAACCCGTTCCTAGGGTGACGTGAGTATCACTTGAAGGTAATTTTGAAAATTTTTGTTGTATTGGGAGCCAAATCGGTTTTTAGTCCGCCAGTGTTGAGTAGATAAATACACACGGAAGTCTTGGACATCAGGAGTCTTGGTGGAGAGCGTATAGTTTATAAAATGACCCATCAGCCATACGTAGCTGTTGTGTTTGACTTCCGGGAAAAGTCGAAATTCTGGTCGTAGGAGGTCTGTGATTTGAATGGTCTGGGGTGCTGTTCTGTTGAGGATACCTAGTTTTTTACGCGTCCAGTTCCAGACTTGCACGTGATCCTTGCAGACAAAGATGTGTGCAATCGTCGCCACAACATGGCAGAATTCACAGTACGGAGTCCGTGCAAGGCTGATTCTGTGCAGCCGTTCTTGGGTGGGCACAGTTTCAGTGGCTACGTCATACCATTTCGATCGAACATCTGTAGGCAATGTTCTGTTGTGAATATTAGTCCAAACCATCTTCCAATTGGAAGCCGGGTATTTTTTCTCTATGGGAGAAGATGATGACTTCAGTAATAGGCGGCGGTACAACTGTCCAGTCGTCTTCTTAAAAAATTCGCTGTCAATGTAGCTGCATTCCAAATAATAAAGAGCTATGTGCTGAAGGTGTGGACTGATGTGGGCAATATCTATCGGAGGAGACATGTTGTGGGGGCGCGATAGCTGATAAAGCCGTTTCGTGATTGTGTCCTCAGTGGCCAATAGTATTTTACATGTTCGAGTCAGGTATATGGCCAAAGCGTGCATTCCTGGGTTGTTTAAGCCAAGGCCTCCCATGTCGCAAGGCAGAGCTGTTATTTGGAAAGAAACTTTAAAAATATTTAGTTTCCAAACGAACCAGGCGGCCGCTGCTAAAAGTGATCGAGCCACAGTTGTTGGCATTGGCAGAACGGCGGCGACGTATTGCAGTTTAGACAGGACGTAAGAGTTCACGAAAAAGGCTCTCTGTAGACGATCTAGGTTTCTCGTTTCCTGTTCGCGCAAGTTTGCTCTTACAGTCTGTATTTTGGGCTGCCAGTTTTTATTGTACATATCCTGAGGTCTGGCCGTAATGTACATACCAAGTTGTTTCCTTGTTTGTACACAAGGTAACCAACCGTCACCAGTAATAGACTCAACTTGACCTATTGTTAACATTGCAGATTTATTGTTGTTTAGGAGTGCACCACTATCTCTTTGGCAATCTTCTAGGATACGCTTCGCATTATCAATATCCGTAACATTATTTAAGAGTAGACTGACATCGTCGGCATAAGCTTGAACTACAGATTTTATTCCGAAAAACTGGAAGCCAGGCAAGCTGTGATGTATTTTACGCAACAGTGGTTCCATAAGCATGGCGTAGAGTGTCGTTGAGAGGGGGCATCCTTGTTTTATTCCTCTGGAGAGTGGCACATACTCTGTCAGCGTGTCATTTACAACGAACCGTGTGCGAGTTCCTCTGACGCAGTTGTTAACAAGCCGCACAAAGGCGGGACTGAACCCCATCGTTGTCATTACTTTGCTGAGATAGGGGTACTCGACTCTATCGTAAGCCTTATCGAAATCCAGGAAGGCTATAGCCATTGCTGTGTTTGTCGTCCAGGTGAGTGTGACGAGATCCCTGTACAGCGTCAAAATGTTTGTTATGGAGCGGCCGCGAACCGCACTTGCTTGGTATGGTCCTAAGATGTCAGGTAAAAGCGGCCGTAACCGTGCATTGAGGGTGCGTGTCAGAAGTTTAAAGTCTGCGTTTAGCAGCGTTATAGGCCGGAGATCCTTTATAGTTTTTGTCTGTGGCTTTTTAGGTATTAAGACAGTCACCCCTTCGGTAAAAGCAGTAGGGAGAGAAATCCCACGAAGTATCTCATTATATATCTCTGTGAGTCTGTCCCCAAGTATGTGCCAGTATTTGGTGTAAAATTCGACGGGCAACCCATCTGTGCCCGGAGATTTATTTCGTGGCGCGGCCTTGAGTGAATCTCTAAGTTCCTCATTAGAGAAAGGAGTAAGTAAACCTTGATTGTCATCTGCCGTAATTGTGTAGGGGGTGGCCTGAATATGAAACCATTCCTCCACCTTGTCGTGCGGTACACTAGCGCTGCTATAACGAGCTGCAAAATGATTGACAACATAGGTTTTGATATCTCTTTGTTGGGTATAAGATGTGCCGTCATCGTCTTGTAAGTTTTTAATAAATTTCCTGCGTGCCATACGTAACTGTCGCACTAAATGATATACAGACGTCTTTTGCTGCGGTAAGTTGGCGAAGTCGCGCGCACGAACCTGGTGTCCGGTGGCGGATTGTCCCATCAAGGTGGTTATTTTGGCTTGTATGCGCCGTATCTGGGTCATGTTGGTCGGCAGCTGGTTATAATCCTTGTACAACTCTCGTAGAGCGAGGAAGTAAAGCTCCTTAGTCTCTCTCTCGTAGCGCGCTCTCACTCTGGCGTGTTGTTTGATACAATTAATGATTTTTCCCTTAGTATAAAGCGTCCACCATTCCACTCCGGTCCGGTATTTAGGTCTTTGTGAGGCGGCGGTTTGCCAAACTTTCAAGATCTCATGTTCTAAACTTTCATCCTGTAAGAGACTGCAGTTGAGTTGCCATCGACCAGTGCCTCTGTAAATTGTTTGTGGAGTATGTTTAATGACCATATGGTATGCTATATGGTCAGCGAAGTTCACAGGCCAGTATTCGCAACTCCCAACAGTTGCTAAGAGATCTTGGTGGACATATATTCGGTCTAACCTACTTGCTGACGTCGAAGTAAAATGGGTGTAAGCGACGCCGCTCGGGTGGGAATGAATCCATGTGTCCACTAGCTGAAGTTCTGTTGTTAAGGTTTGCAGCTCCTGACTGAAGTTAAAATTCGGCGTCAGATCCATGGGTCTCAAAACACAATTGAAGTCTCCTCCCAAAACGATGCGTCGGCGCAAGTCGGTGATTAAATTGGCTATCTCTCCAGTATAAAACTCCTTCCGCGCTGCTCGCGCAGTAGAACCGGAAGGTGCGTATACATTAAGGAGGAGTAGATCATTAAAGTCGGCCGCAATACCTCGTCCCGTTGGTAAGATGGAGAGGGGAAAACAAGGGATACCCTCTTTGTACAGGATCATGGTGCCAGCCTCGGTTCCTATGTTAACTATGGCATCGTAGCCAGGTACATCTGCGATTAAGGGTGTCATGGCTTCTTGTAAAAAGATAATGTCAGCATCTGCTGCCCGCAAATACTGTCTGAGGCTGTAGATTTTAACTTGCGAAGTGATCCTGTTAATATTCAAGGTACAAATCTTATAAGCTTGCATCAAACATGAGGTAGTGGGTGTGAGTCTTCCATAGGCAGCTGGTTGGGGTGGCTAACCTAGCGTTAGTCTTTAGCGCCAGGTGTTTGAGAAGTTAGTACGGTGGCTGGTCGAGATGCCAATAGCGGTCCGCTCGTTACCATCGTTTCTTCGGCCATCTCTTGGTCAACAGGTACATCTTCAGTGTCGTCCGCCCAGCTGGAAGTTGAGGCGGCTATTGACGTGTCTGTTATGGCCTTATCGAGGGCAGATTGGTGCTCATGGCTAGCTTTATTGGATAAGTTGGTCGTCTTCGTCCGTTCACAAGCCTCTTGTTCTTTCGTCTGAAAGCTGGCCGCAATATTGTCCGTGGGCACTGAATGTTGTGCTAGAGGGCTACTGCCAACCGAACGTAGAGTTTCTTCAGCTGGTGTACGAAGCATCTGTTTGGCTTTCTCGCGCAGCGTAGGCGCAGATTTCTCTGCATCGGGATGGGCAATCCTCCGTTTCTTCCTGTTCGTCGGTGACGAACCTCTCTTAGGAGATCCCTCGTTCTCGGGAGACGGAGAACGAATTTCTTCCGTACACTGTCGTTCATCGTCTTTATCACCCATTTTGTCTACGATAGTACAGTTGCTCCCTTGATGTGAGGCCTCGAGCACCTTAGCATGCTGACCGTTCCCAGTAGTAGTTTCTTCATGACTACTCGTCTCCATAGGTACATTGTCATCGTTGGGAACGTTATCCCTGTAGACTTCTATTTCAGAATTTGAAGTCGTGGCGACGTTGGCACGAACGGCCGCTACATATGTAGTTGGTAGTAAAGTCATCTTCGGGGGGCATTCTGGTTCACCTGTAGGTAACTGGGTTACTCTTCGTAGGATACATTGGGCTCTGACGTGCCCTGTGGAGTTGCATCCTGAACATGTCCTTGGTTGCCCGTCATACATGATAATCGCCCTGTACCCACATATCGTGAGGTACGATGGGATATGGCGACGCAATTCGATTTTAATTTGTCGAACCCCATTGAGCACTGGATACTTGTGAAAGGAAGCCCATTTTTCGGCTACGTTGTTGATAACAGTGCCATAACACTTCAGAGTGGCGTTGATTTGTTCTGCAGTTATTTCGAACGGCAGTTCGAAAATACGCACGGTCCTAACAGCAAAACCAGCGCGAGAGACAGTGACCTTGCCAACATTTCCGTCATTATGGAGAAACTTTAGGGAATCACCACATGATTCTATGATTTTGTCACATAGTTCAGGAGAACGTAACTTGATGTAAACCGTGCTACTGACAATCGAAAGGTGAATTCCAATTACGTCGGCAGGAGGTATTTTAACGTCTTCGTCTATAAATCGTTCCACTTCATATATTTTAGGTCGGGAGAAGTTACCATCGAATGAAAATCTCAATGTGTCTATTCTCTCTGGTTGCTCCATATTAATGTCCATACTGGTGTCTGCACATTATAAACAACTAGAACGGGTTGCTACGAGCGCCGCAACAGCGTGTAACTCACCACAAGCCGCACCGCCGGCCGCCGCTGACACGTAAACACGCCCCGGACGGTCCGACCGCCACGACGGTCAGGCCGGGAATGTCTACCGACTGAGCTATCCCGACACAACTTACGATGCCGCCTCAAAACTTTACTTCCGCCAGTACCTCGCCTCCTACTTTCCAAACTTCTACAGGCGGAAGTAAAGTTGTGAGCCGGCATCGTGGGTCGTGTAGGGATAGCTTAGTCGGTAGAGCGCTTGTCCGCGAAAGGCAAAGGTCCCACGTTCGAGTCCCGGTTCCGGCACACAATTTTAATCTGCCAGGAAGTTTCATAATTACCGTTGTTGCTACCTACAATCGGTGTAGTAATTTTTGATTTCATTTTAAGTTTCCATTTCAATTAACATTATATCATTATCGGGTAGACACTTAGGGAATGTGCCTAGTTAGTGATTATCGACGGTCATTCATTTTTTATTGCTGTACCAGCTCTTAAGAGGAGCAAACCCTATCCACAGCCAATACGGTTTGCTTAAATGCAAGTAGGTGTTAGTGAAGGTTGCATTCTCCTGTGGTGCGAAACTGGAGGTCTGAAAACCTGTAAGCCGCGATGGTGTGGCAGAGCGTTCTAAGGCGGCTTGCTGCGGAGAACGCGGTCGCCGTCGAAGGTTGAAGTCCTCCCTCGGGCATTGGTGTGTGTGTTTGTCCTTAAGTTAGTTTAATTAGTTTAAGTAGTTTGTAAGCCTATGTACTGATAACCATAGAAGTTAAGTCCCACATTTTAACATTTTGAAAAATTGTAAACTATTTCCTGCTTTAGTTCATGTTCAAATTTCGTTGTATGGTCCCTAGTGTTTCCGCCATTTATACGAATGAAAAAGTCGGCATTCTTGTTATATTCTAAGGGAATCATATCACTTTCAATAGGATTTACCACCACTGTCTCTTTAGAGGACTGATTAGAGTATTGATTGTCGGTGTTGTGAAAGACTATAAATAACGTTGTCCTGTTACTACTACTTGTAATGGGAAGTTTTCTTTTTTGAATGTGAAGTCCATGTACACCAATGCCCCAAGGCAAGGGATGATTTAAGTGACGCCCTTTATGCCACACTTTGATATCTTTTCGTGTCCATTCTAAGTGGCGGTGTGTCTGAAATGTTTGCCTCCGCCATAGATAAGAGATGCGTATGTTATAAACTGTGGAAGATAATTAAAGTGTTACCAATTTTAGACGTCGTAATTACCTCTCACTGAAATGTAAAAGTTTGATATTTTGCTCAGTGATGCCTACAACCTTCCTATGTAATGTGCAAAAGTGTAAAATACGGCCCCTCAATCGTGTTATAGCGTCTTCTTACGGAGTTCCAGACTCTATGAGGTTCTCAGCCCTCAGGCGCTATAGTAAGAACAGAGTCGCAAAGATGAATGGGTCTCGTATTTTTTGTAACGGCACACATTCAAAATGCTAAACGAACGTGCGTTGGCGGCACCCAGGTAATACAGAACTAGATGATTACATACCGTCCTTTGTCACTTTATTCACACAGGTGTCAATTCTAATGAGGTCCTCAAAGCGTCAATGCATAGCATTTCCGGTACGGGTTCATTATCAAAGTATTAAGTACTCACTCTCCTCCACAAGTCCTCAAAAATTTTATGGGAATGTCCGAACACCCTTATTGTGAAACTTCCTGGCAGATTAAAATTGTGTGCCGGAACCGGGACTCGAACCTGGGACCTTTGCCTTTCGCGGGCAACCGCACTACCGACTGTGCTATCCCGACACGACTCACGATGCCGCCTCACAACTTTACTTTCGCCAGTACCGCGCCTCCTACTTTCCAAACTTCACAGAATCTCTCCTGCGAAGCATGCAAGACTAGCACTCCTGGAAGAAAGGATATGTTGGAGACATTGCTTAGCCACAGCCTAAGGGATGTTTCCAGAATGAAACTTTCACACTGCAGCGGAGTGTGCGCTGATATGAAAGTTCCTGGCAGATTAAAATTGTGTGTCGGAACCGGGACTCGAATCTGGGACCTTTGCCTTTCGCGGGCAAGTGCACTACCGACTGTGCTATCCCCACACGACTCACGATGCCGCCTCACAACTTTCCTTTACTTTCATTCTGGAAACACCCTTATGTGGTTACAGCCCCACAACGACTTAGATTACGGTTCTGTGCCCCGGAGGGTATCAGCAGTGTCGAACGTTGTCAAGACTGTCGTTCTGTTGTTTCATTACAGCACAATTTATTGCATTTGAGCGCGAAATGAGTGAGAACAACGCCATAAGGAATGGGACAGTTTCATAGACCCCTTTATGAGTCTCCGTAGGCCCTTTTCGTGTCAATTATGAGCAGTGATGAGTCTAACTGGTTTCGTCTGTTACAAGAAAGGAAGACGGATGATTTCAACACTGGGCGTCGCAGTTGAGATCTATGTTGCAGAGTAAGTTGTAATTTGCGGCTGTTTGCTGATGATGCTGTGGTGTATGGGAGGGTGTCGTCTGTAACTGGCTGTAATAGCATACAGGATGACTTAGACAAAATTTCTAGTTGGTGCGAAGAATGGCAGCTAGCTCTCAATGTAGAAAAATGTAAGATGATGCGCATGAGTAGAAAAAACAATCCCATAATGTTCGAATACAGCATTAGTAGTAAGCTTCTTGATGCTGTCGCGTCATTCAAATATCTAGGCGTAACATTGCAGAGCGATATGAAATGGAACGAGCATGTATGGACGGTTGTGAGTAAGGCGGACAGCCGACTTCGGTTTATTGGGAGAATTTTGGGACGATGTACTTCACCTGTAAAGGAGACCGCGTATAAAACACTTGTACGACCACGTCTTGAGTATTGCTCAAGTGTTTGGGACCCGCAGCAGATCGGTTTGAAGGAAGACATAGAGGCGGTTCAGAGGCGAGCAGCTAGATTTGTTACCGGTAGGTTCGACCATTGCTCCGGCAACTCAATTGGGGATCGCTGGAAGATAGACGACGTTCTTTTCGTGAATTTCTGTTAAGTAAATTTAGAGGGTCGGAATTTGAAGCTGAGTGTAGTACGATCTTGCTGCCGCCTACTTACATTTCGCGTAAAGATCACAAAGACAAGATAAGAGAAATTAGGGCTCGTACGGAGGCATATAGGCATTCTTTCTTTCCTCGTTCTATTTGGGAGTGGAATAGGAAAGGAAATGCCTAGTAGTGGTACAGTGTACCCTCCGCCACGCACCTTACGGTGAATTGCTGAGTATGTATGTAGATGTAGACATCAAATTGAGGTTAAAATTTGGGTAAGAAGCAGTGTTACTAGCTTACCATCGCGTGGTACGTCCATTATAGTACTGTACAGAATTGTGGTGAAATTTTGTATCAATGTCGTATTATGAACTCTTCTTACACCTGCAATGAACATCTTAGCTGTGTCTTTTTCTCGCATATGTTGAGACTTTGCGGTGTGAAGTGCCACCGAGTCCGAAGATGAAGTCGCAGGACGCCACACTGCTGTAACATTACAGAAGAAAGTTTTAGACCCCTTTGAATCAAATTTCAAATTGCCGCGTCACAATGGGAGACTTTTAGAAAATGTTCAAACGTTTGTATAGTCTATGGGACTTAACTAGGGGGTCATCAGTCCCTAAACTTACAAACTACTTACGAACTACTAACGAACTAGGACGGCACAAATATCCATGCCCGAGGGGGGATTCGAACCCCCGACCGTAGTGGCCGTGCAGACCGTGACTGGAGCGCCTTAGTCCCCTCGGCCACCGCGGCCGGCAGACTTTTAGAAGGTTTCAAAAACGTGACCTTCAATTCCGTTGGGCATACAGTCATTAGAGTTTCAAGAATGGCCCTTTAATCTGACAGATTAGTTGCCAGTGGCGATTGAATTCTGGCTGTGATGAAAGTTGTATACTTGTGTTTAATTCCTATGCGTCATGGTTCATAATGGCTGCAGGGAGGAAACGTTGTCTTTTGAGCCTATGGCGGCCAGTGATCCCTTCAGTGCAGACGCCACAACCTGTCAAGAGTATCAGCGAAATGCCGCGAGTATTGAGGACAACGGGTAGGGGCACTACTAGTAGTGCGTGGCTCACGTCACGGAAAATTCAATTCAAAACCCACTGACAGGCAATGTCTTTAAAATCTCTTCATTCAAAATGGCAACAGGGTGCACTTGTCAAGCAAGAGTAGCAGATACGTCGAGTTTATGCCATATATGGTACTGTATATTGTAACATTTATATATTATATAAATAGTTACAGTTCCTTTCTACCACTTTCCAACATGATACCCATATTTTGAACATTCGATGTATGGGCGTTCTGCTGGCTGCAACATTATTCTCCTGTGGCGTCGTGGTAGAAATAAATACTCGATATGTACAATTTTATCACTTCTTCTTTAATTTGAAACAAACTTCTCCTCCACCAAAACATTACAAATTCACAACATTTACAAAGCATCAGAACGGTAGTACTTCCATTTCAAAACAACAGAGTGACATAGATTCCAGTGCACTTGACAAACGACTGAAACTCGAACTCCCCCACGCAAGGCGGTGAGGCAAATATATAACATCGGCAATAATGACGTTACATTATCCATTGTTCATAACAATTGAATATAGTAATTTACAATGAACAAACACACAAAGAAAACATTTCATGTACACAAGAATAATCACTATAAAAAATGAAAACTATAAATACAATAATTTTAGATGGCGCATGTATTTTTAAGACGAAATTTCCGATCTTTCTGTTGACAACAAAGTTGCGATGTTAAATGTTAATTAATTTGTTAATGAGTACATCATACATGTTCCTAACATATACTGAACTATCAAATATTCTGGCCATTCACAAAATATACTCAAAATCTCTTTTCAGTCAATATATACAAAGAATTACGATATTCAAATTTTGTCAATTTCGTTAATTATCACAATTAGCTGGTCTACACAACTTGTTTATGAGCCTAACATATATACAATGCTATTTATTTTAATGTCTTTATGTAGATACAAAAGTTTTTACCATTCGTCAGTCTAGTTAAGGAAATAACATACAATGACGCAACTATTGTTTATAGAACTGTCTGGAAAGAAAATATATGAATCTCTTAATTAATAAAATCTATTACTTGTTTTAATCACAGTATAACCGAGACACTGTCCTACACTGATTTCTAGGCTGGTTATTTCGTTTGTAACTTCACTCGCAACTGTTATCACTATTGAACCACACGATTCCGGATCCGAAGCAGACGGTATCGTAGGATGACATTGAGATGAGGGGGCCAGCAGTATCGTTACAATATACTTTTAAGTTTAAGAAACCCGTTCTTTGGCCTGTTTTAACTTCAACAAACAGTGAGTGAATTGTCAAGGAGCTTTCTGTATTAAAGATGAGAGAAGATAAGTTTGCAGCAAGGGGATTTCAGATCACCGGATGATGGCTGTACTATAAGGTAAGTGTGTGTGTCTGTGTGTGTGTGTGTGTGTGTGTGTGTGTGTGTGTGTGTCAGGGCCAGCTCCATTGATTTTTCGTCCTGTGCAAAAATTTCGAGTGCCATCCCCCTCACCTTCCCATACACCGCATTTTTCAACACAGTCAACTTTTCTCACAAAATTATTAATATATGACGTCTCATTTTCACGTATCATACTCATGCGTCATTTTGTCGCGAATATGTCTTTAGATCAAACCAGAGTCAGCGTTACATTAACAGTGAAATACATTTTAAGTCATAACTCCAAAATTAATATGTCAACGAAGAATAATTAATGCCATCGGCCCAAAAACTAAAATATGTTCATTTCTTCTAGTTCCTCGATCAGAAGGGAAGCGTCTAATAATTTCCGTTGTGTAAATCACAGGTATTGAGAAATAACTTTGTACAGAGACGTTTGTCTCCACATATATGCGTCGCAGCACGTAATCAACACAAAAATACAAAAGCACGCCTGTTCACTGTGCAGTGGTCTGGGGCCGGGATATGGAAAAGTAAATATCTATGTTCGATGTAATCAGATGATATTCAGATGTTTGTAAGTCTATCGGACTCTACAACTTGGTCATTAGTCCGTAGCTTACAGTCTACTTAAACTAAGGTTAACTGACCTAAGAACAACACAAACACCCATGCGCGGGGGGACTCGAACCCCCGACGGCGAACGGCCGCGCGCATCGCAGCACGGCGCTTCAGTGCACACGACTAATCCGCCGCGGCCTCGATGTAATCCACTGTTGCTACTAACGATACCGATGCCAACGAGGAGCGAATTGAAAATGTCTCAAGAAACAATAAGAAAGGGACTACAGTATGTGAAACTTCCAAGAATCAGTTTTCATAAACAGATGATAGGGGAAGGTTGCTGATATTGGACGACTTTTTTATTTTGGGATCCAAAGTCTACATTATTTTTCTAATCGAAACAAAACATACTTTAAAAGAAGCTATATGTTGTACACTTTCATCTGCTAGTTTTATACTGTGAATAAAAACAAAGCATAAATGGATATTATTTAGAATTTAAAAATGTATAAACGGTTCAAATTAGGAAACCGGTTGCCTAATTTGGACCTTCAGTTGCTTAAATTGAACCACACGATAAAACAATGACTAAAAAGGAAATAAGACCCGCAATATTAAGAAAAGCTTCATTTCAACATCTCGCCATTGATATTCCTTCTGGCTGATGGAGGGAAATCTGTGTATTTCGTCTCCTAAATAAAGAAAACCACCTTTTACCAGCCATTTTTTTTCTATGTTGAAAGAATGAGGCAGTTCATATTTCTGTGCTATGTCGAATGCAAGTTTACGAACTTCTATGATTGTGAATGCAAAAAAAGGTCTCTTCAAATAAAAGAAGGTGATCTGCGACAATTTTTTCCATCTCAGTTGTAAAGGTTGATTGTCTTCCGAATAACTGAACTTCATTTCAGAATATGCTTTTACCATCAGCATCTCTCTTTAATTGTAGCTTTTTGTACTCGGTATATACGAGCACACTCGTTAAATTCATGGTTACCGTTTTTGTATGTTTCGACAGCTACCTTCAGTTCATCTTCTGTCCATTCCCCATACATTCCCCTTATTGAATCTTCTAAATCTAAGAAGGTTACCATACTTACTTCTTATTTTTTAAATTGTTTTGCAACCTATAATAATAAACGTAAAAACGTAACATCTACCTATTACGTATTGTTAAATGGCATTAAGTATTATTTGTTACGAGTGATCATTACGTACGTGGTCCAATTTAGGCAACGGTCCATCATAGGCAACTCTCCCCATTTGTCAACCCAATCCGCCATCAGAGAAAACATAGGTAGGCATACTCTACAACAAATTCAAATGACTGAAAAAGTATGACTCATATAAATCAATCAAACCTAAAATAAATAAAATACGCGATGAAACAGCTACTTTGCATGACATATTTTTCTTGCGTTGGCACCCGCGTACTCTTATAAAACTCACGTGTGCCCCGGCTTCTCGACTAGAGCACTGTATAGTATATCTACTGCTTTATTCTCGACAGTGACGTCACGCGGAAGGGCCCGATCGCTGTCGAACACATTGGCTCACCCTTCTGTGTAACAACCATACATCGTTTTTATATTGATTGTAGGATGACGTAATCACTGTTGTCTGTATCAAAATGTTCAGCAATAAACGGCACAATTTTTTGTAGGACTAAACGTTTAATTCGTAAATCAGAAAAAAAAATGTTCAAATGTTTGTTAAGCTTATGTGACTTAACTGGGGGTCCTCAGTCCCTATACTTCAAATTACTTATAAACTAACTTATACGAAAGACAACACAAACATCCATGCTCGACGGATGATTCGAACCCCCGACAGGGTGCAGCTTCGCTCATCGGAGTATAGCGCCTCAATGCACTCGGCCGTAAATCAGAGAACAGTATTTCGGGTACCATAGATGGTTTTCAGTACTAGTAAGAAAGACCCTTAAGTTTACGAATAATTAGCGTTTCCAATTTACTCTCACACTTCTTCATTTATGCAAAATACTTCTAATGTTCATTGTCTTCTTTAATTTAACATTGTAGAACTACACTAAATTTTTTTTAAAGTGTCGTCCCCAAAAGTCTGCCGCTCTGGGCGATGGCAAAGCCAGCCCCGCTGTGTGTGTGTGTGTGTGTGTGTGTGTGTGTGTGTGTGTGTGTGTGTGTGTGGTGTGTGTGTGTACTGTCACATAGTTCTGCTGATGTAATTTTTCTGTCCCTTACCTAAACAGATAACATGATTCTCAGGAACGTCACGTGAAAAAGACACAACGGATTTCTATCATCATCCTTTCCGTGCCTTTGCCTGATCAGTCACTAATGCGTTTGTCCTCAGCTGTCACTTTTCAAACACTTTGCAATGGAAATTTATTTATTTTGGAGTATTGTAGGGTGGATAATTCGTCCCCTAACGTTTGAAATATTCAGCAAGTCCGTCCAGTGTAATTTCCGTTAGGAAATAAATATAAAAAATAAACAAAAAGATCGTGATATAGGTCACAAAATTCTCTTTTCCGGATACACAACCTGTGAAAACACTTGAAAATGACAGCTATTCTTACCTTGTAGTGAATGACATTATTAGTGACTTTTATCCCCTTTTTCTCAATAAACGAAAATTGTTAGTGTATTGTTCATTAGCCTGCTTCCATTCAGGGATTAATTCACAGTCGCTTTGCTCATTGTACGCTACTAAAGGTTGAAAAATGCTACGAAATTTAAAATAGCAATGCCAAAACTGCGACAACATTCTGCCACAGACAAAAACCATTCTTTTTCTTATTTTTCATTCTCTAGTAAACCTATTGGACCAAACCTCTATTCTTATCATTGCCTAGGCTTACAAATTACTTAAACTAGCTTACCATAAAGACAGAACACACACACACACACCCACACACATACACACACACACCAATGCCAAAGGGAGGAATGGAACCTTCGGCGGAAGGGACCTCCCAGTCCGTAGCATGATGCCTTAGACCACGCGGGCTCTTTCGCAAGGCAGAAAGTTTCTTTTGAGACTTGTGGAAACTGGTACTGGGACAGCGAAATCCCAATTACGCTATAAATACAAAATCCTTAACAATATGTCACTGAAACAAACGAAATGCCGCCTTCCCTCCCAAAACGCAACAGTCTGACATAGAACCAAACAACAGAGAATAAAAACAACCTTCCAGTTTTTAACAGGCCGAAATCACTCACACAAAAGATATGCCGCTTTTCTTCACAGCTATTGGATCTCTTTACTGATGTGGTCTGCGTGCGCTTCTCAAATGTATATTATGTATGTTTGTACATTTTAAGAAGTACTGAATACATCTGTGTTAATGAAGAAAGCGAAACTAAATCATAGTCCCAGTAAAACTGAAAATGGGCAGACAAGAGAAACATAATCTGATACTCAAATAGGCATACAAATTAAAAAATACTGGGAAAAGTGTTATATAAGTGGTACCACGTGTAGTATTCTGGATAGATTGCATTGTACGTGTATAGTTTGTGCAAGAACACGAAAATGAAGAACTGTTTCGTCAGGTAAACTGTAGTATTACTATTAGCACGAACGGGAGCTCATAAAATCATTATTTATATCTCTCTCAAATTACGCTGCCTGAGAGAAATTCTCCCAGTTGAAATTATAAACGTCGACCTAATTTGTCAGTGAAGTTCTAAATTATTCCCCTGTTAATAAATAATTTGAATTCTATGTATTACAAGTACAGTTGACGTGAGGCTCCAAATTCTTAGCTAGATACCGTACAAATAAATCCGTGACCAGTACAGGTTCTTTATTTTTTTCTAGAGTCAAGAAATATTGTTGTCAAAGTCGGTACATTAAGGAGGCATGAATTCTCGGCGAACCATAAGAAATCAGTTTGATAGTGGTTAGAGGCTCCAAATTTTGTCAGTCTCGTCAGCGTCCTGTAAAAACTCAGAGTGAAGGGTAGTAGCCGCTATCAAAATCATGTGCAGAATAACGAGGAAAGATGTTGCAACAAAAAAGGTTCCCGCATTAAAAGAACTGTGTAAAGAGTTAGGATGTACTTCTTGGACCAATTTCGCGTTATATTCTTCAAATTACTAAATATCTATCAGATCGGTATAAAACTGTGCCTAAAACCTTCCTCAGGTATAAATCAGTAACTGTTCAAATATTTAAGTCTCTGCGTCTTGTCGTTCGTACGTGATAAGCGTATACCGAACAGACATTCACATTAATATATATATATAGAGATAAATAACTATCTGATCGTCATAAAACGGTGCCTAAATCCTTCCCCGGATAGACGTTAATAACTGTACGAAATTTCAGCTCTATATGTCTTGTGGTTCAGACGTGATAATTGTACACCGAACAGACATTCGCATTTATAGATAAGGATTTTGTATCCTAAAAACTAGAGAAATCACTGAAATATATGCATTCATTAATTCTGCCATGTCTATAAATTTAAATGTTCACTTACTGGCATAGGCATTGTTCAAGGAGGTGTTGAACTGTAGATGCAATGGAATGAATTTCAAAGAGCTGGCAGGGTTAATTTATGTTAATCATAAGATTGTACGTTCACCTCTTATGGATTTCATAGAAGAAGACGCCACCAGTTTTCCCCTGAAGACTGTTGACTGCGGGAGAGGGTTTAGTTGCATGAACAATATAAAAACAGAAATCGTGTGCTGTGGAGAAAGTTAGTAAACGTCTGATGATTAATAATGAATGGCCTTCTCGCATTGATTAAACTTTAAAAAAGATTTTAATCGTGTGGAGTATGCACAAAAACCAACGTATACTAATGTGATATGATGTAACGTATAAAAAATTTTGACTAGGGCATTTTTGCAACATTGGATTCTAATCTATCTTAAACACTGCTTCTATTGCAAAGAATACGTAAATGTTTTAACCTGGTTAAGTACACCTTCTAATTATAATCCAACAATCAGGTAAAGAAACAGCTTTTTCAGAGGTATAAAATTAGTGAGTTTCATTAGCAAAGAATGACTGCTGTTATAACTTACTTTATATTATATTGAGTACTCAGAATTACCAACATAAATTTATACATAGGTTCATACAGTACTACAAATGAGATTGGCGATATATCGGTGCAATCTATAGAACAAAACTAAAACTACACCCAAAACGCTCTCGGAAGGCCTAACGGTTCCGGCCTCCCGGCGTGTCATCCTTAACCGACTGGCATCATCGGCAGCGTATACGGAAGGCCGTCGAGTCAGCACACCGCTATGAGTTTGTACAATCTGGAAACTATTAACATCTTCCGCAATGAAACTTTCCCTCTGCAGCGGAGTGTGCGCTGATATGAAACTTCCTGGCAGATTAAAATTGTTTTCCGGAACTGGGGCTCGAACCTGGGACCTTTACCTTTCGCGGGCAAGCGCTCTACCACTGAGCTATCCCGACACGACTCACGGTGCCGCCCCACAACTTCAATTCTGCCAGTACCTCGCCTCCTACTTTCCAAACTTCACAGAAGTTCTCCTGCGAAACTTGCAAGACTAGCACTCCTGGAAGAAAGGATATGGTGAAGAAATGGCTTAGCCACAGCCTAAAGGGTATAATACACGGAGCGAATTTGGTCGCTGGCGTATTTGGACGCAGCTGCTAAATTCGCTCCGTGTAAACAGGGACAGCGAACAAAGTCGCTGCTTCGAAACGCGAGCGTCTAAAGTTGAAGGGTAGGCTACTTTAGACGCTGGTCGCTGGCGTTTTTGGTCGCCCCGTGTCATATACGGGAGCGTCTAAAGCAGCCACCAGTCGAATCAAAATGTCGAAGAAATTGTAAATGCTGGCGTTGTGTTTCTCACAACAGTTATAAAAGAACAATGAACCAAAAGCAAAACGGGAAAGTAGAAAAGAATAAAAGAAAATGGATTAAAAGGTGGATTGCAAGGAGGGATAAATATGGTGCTTCTGCATATCTTTTGGGTTAATTATCGTGTTGTCGTTCTGCCTACAGAAATATAATGAGGATCACATAACAAAATTTTGATAGATTACTGTAAATGATAGAGGATAAAATAAGGAAACGGAATACCATCATGAGGATGACGATCTCGCCAAGATAAAATTTAAATAATCGTTATTTTAATGTCCCATAATACTGGAAAACTTCGATAAATTTTCAGAAATTTGATTACAATTCCACTTCATATTTTGTTGGTGGGACACAGAACTTTTAATATCTTTATTTACATCTGCGATCACAAAATTTCTCGTCGTTTTGACGACCGGGTTATGTCAGGATTACCATTTTTAAGTCTACAACAAATCAGAAACAAGGATACATTAAGTATTAGACTACCTTAGAAAACAATGTATTACAGTCATCAATACATGTAATATAGCCATATGGCATCGTCACAGCATAAATGTATCTTCATTAAGGAGTGTAACAAAGGTATTATGTATAAAATTTTTAACACGTGTTGTTATATACTGATGACTGTAATGCCTTGTTTATGTTTTATAAGGTTCCGTAGTCTATTACTAAATTTGTTGTTTCCGATTTGCTGTAGACTTGAAAATGGTCATCACTGACGGAAACCGATGGTCAAAACGACGAGAAATTTTGTGATCGACGTATATGAAGATATTAAAAGTAATTACAAAATGGATCACTGATATAAATTCGCGACCATGTCGCACCTTGGGAAACAGAACTGTTTGGTATCACCTAACCTCCAAAACAATGTATCATATGCTACGTCGTGTTCCAATTGTTTTTACGAAGACGCCAGCGCCTGACGTCGCTGCGTGTCATTGCGTCAGCGTATTCATTCGCTATTCGCCCATACGCCGAGCGACAACAGACGCCAGCGACTAGCGACCAAATACGCTCCGTGTAATATACCCCTAAGGTATGTTTCCAGAATGAAACTTTCACTCTGCAACGGAGTGTGCAGCTGTTGCACAGGATACCCGACGCCTCCACCAAACAATGTCGCGTAGAAATGGATGCAGGCTTGATTTAGAAAGCAGGTTCTCAACTGAACACAGCACTTATACTGAAAGCAGGTTTATTGCGAACTGAAACATACACACAGCACTGACTGCCTCTCAGGCAGAGTGCTCTGCTATTTATACACAGACAGAATGTACCATAAATTAGAAGAATAGTTAACATAAGAAACAGGTAGAAATTACAAGTGAACATAAGAAACTTGTAGAATATTCTGGAAATGGTAATTACAAAGAAATAAATTTTCATCGGGGGACGGGATTGAATGGGCGCCCTTCAGCACCACGATCTGTGACGCTATCCCTTGCGCCACTTCGGCAGTCGATTAACGTGGATTCTCGCGGCAATATTATTGTTTAAATAAATTAGCTGGCATCCCAATATTATTATTTAAATAAATAAGTAAATAAAAAATAAATAAATAAATAAATAATTTCAGCCTCACTTCAAGAACTCCGACCTGTGTGCTATCATCTGCATGGAAACTGTAGCTATAGACGACGTCACACAGTGCATTTGGGAGTAACAACAACCCTCACGTACACTGTTATTGTGGTACAAACGCGAACTGTTGTGAGTCATTCGTGACAATATGGAGGAGGAGAAAAAAATGATATAGGGTAAGGTGGTACAAATTCGATATAGGTACAATTCTGATCAACATAAATTTTCGCGCCATTTGTCAGTCTCGTAGTGTCTCGTTGTGTGGCATTGTAGCGTAGCAGGTTTCTACAGCTCCTCCTGTCTTTTCCAAGAATACACCGCTTTGTGCCAAGGAGAGATGCATTTTTTCCCGTTAGGAGGCAAGTGAAGCTACTTAGTCTAACGAGCTCTTATAAATTTTCTATTTAAGGGTGACTGGATTCTCTACCCAAAATGCAATGTTTTGTACAACGAAGTATGCGTTGCTGCCTGACGGAAAAAGTGCTTTTTATGTGGAAGATGCCCTTAGTCAAAATTCTACTAGGAAGTGATCACAATTGTACCTAGTGTGGTACATTTTCGATCGATTTTTCTCAATTTTTTAACTATTTTGTGTGTCTATACCGACATTTGTAATTGTCTAATATTTGCGTTACATATTAGTTAAACATCCAAGAACAAGTGTTATAATTAAAATTACATCTTTTCTCAATATATTTCCAGTTACAACATTTGTCCGAAATGATCGAAATTTTACCACCTTACCCTAGGACCGGTTAACTTACCCCCTATATGATTTTTGTATGTTGTTACAACATTAGCGTCCTGTTCTGACATTAAAAACTAGCGACCCACCCTGGTTTAGCTCGGGTGCAATTTACTAATGAATAAAATGAGAGGTGCAGTAGCGAAAAAAATCAAGTATAATATTTCATAATATGTCTTAACCAGCAGTAGATGTCATTTAGTCAGTCAATTCATCGCTCAGGCTGCTTACGGAAAAACACAAAATGAACAGAGTCATTCCCGCTCGAGAATTTCAGCCTCGGTTGCACAGTGTTAGAGTGCCAGACTACAAATCCAAAGGTCGCGGGTTTGATCCCCGCCATGTCCTAGGATTTTTATCTATCACTTTCCACTTCTTTCACCTCTGGCAGTATTGCTCGTGTGAAAAATACCGAGTAGCACCGTGGTTCGGAACCCACGTTAAACTGTAGGTCCCCCTATAACTGGCTGGGTAAGTCAGTTCCAAGGTCGGAGGAAGGCAACGGCACCTCCAAACAGGACCATGTTTAGTGAAGCACTGTGGTGTTCAAACTAATCTTCGGATTGTTGACTGCTTTAGCAAATCTTTTAAACCTAAGGGAAAATGTATTTATGTCATCGGGGGCAACACACACATACACGCATCTCCGAGAGAGAACTCGGTCCACCGCGGGAAGCGGACGCGCCATTCCTGACAAAGCGCCTCAGTCCATGCGGCCATTCCCGCGGGGTTCGTCAATTTCTTGGACGTTTTGAGACCGAATACGAGGCTTTTCTCTGCTCTGTAGAGACAGCAGATGAAACTTAGCCTTATCACGATACTCCAGACAGAAAACGATAATCAATGCAGTGGCTCCATACTAATTCTCCTTAAAGCAAAAAAATTCAAAATTCAGTTTTCATCTTGGAAAATCATTCTGTCAGTGTTCCGGTAGAAAAAAGCGGTTCTTCTCATTTGCGGGTAGACAGGAAACAATAAATGCTGGAATATAATGTCAGTCCGAGGTATAGGTAGACCAGGTTTTTAAAGTCATTTTTTCCATAATTTTGCGTTGTTCAGGACCTGGTTTACATTTCTTTAATGTGGATGTCACCTCGAACAATTTTATGCACCTTTTCATCTGTTACATTGATCGCACTTGACGTTATGATTATTTCTTGTTTTTACTCGGTGGTTAATCTTTTGTGTCCCAGCCTCGTCGCCGCTTTTGTGTCTCGTTTCCGTCGTAGGTGTCGGTGGCCGAGTAGAAAGACCGACACAGGAATAAAGGATGCACGCTTGTGCAGGTAGGAGGTGACCAGCCAGTGGGACAGCAGAAACTAGAAACACTAGAGTAAATTAGAACGAGATATATATTTCTTAGAGACTTAGTAATACTTAACTTTTACATAGCTCAGTACTGCAGAAGGCTGATACATAGTTGAGCTAGAGAGAGGCCTGCCTACTGATGTCCTAGTGCCTATCCGATAGCCAAGTCTTCACTGGTGCCTATCTGATTCCGAAGTGTTAACTGGTTCCTATCTCAGTCCCAAATGAACGATGTCGTTCAGTGGTGGCCACGAGCGGAGTTGTAGCAGAGGGCGCTCGTGGCTGACGTCGTAAGAACGCCGCGCCGTGCGTGCATGGCGGCGCGCGGCGAAAGTAGGTGGCGCGCACTTTGGATTGTGCGGCACCACATAATCAATCCTGGATGTACTCGGATTATATGTACCAGCTGCTAGAGATTTATGGACCTTTATTATACATTACCATATAAGGTTGTAACACGAGAAATACAGGTTATCAAAGGTATAAACGTAGTTTATTTCAAGTATAACGTTACAGACAGCTCGAAGAGTGATAAATCCCGTCGGGGGCTCGAATACCCCCTCTGGCATGGATGTTTGTGCTGTCTTTAGTATAAGTTAGTTTATAAGTAGTTTGTAAGTTTAGGGACTGATGACCCCGCAGTTAAGTCCCATAAGCTTAACAAACATTTCAACTTTTTTTTTGAGTGATAAATATTTTTAAAAGATTGATAGTCAATATAATTAGCAAATATAGATTGTCTAATTTATTTTCGTATGGTTTTTGCCCAAGTAATCAGTCTGCATTAATTTTCTTTCTATTATCTCGCTTTCCACAGTATACTCATTTATTTTCTAATCTTGCTTAGCCTTTATGCCTTCCGCGATAGTATGGCACACACTTAATCCATTCGTTCCTTGCCTGTTATTCTTACTTACTCTCCCTAACTTATTTTCTCCATCCCTTCTTTTCTTCTCTTCCATTTCCTTCCTATTTTCTTGTTTTCTTTCCTTTCTTCTTTCAGCTTCATTTTTGACCCGGCTAGGTCCTTTTTTATTATTTTAAGGGCAATTATGTTTACTGGAGAAAGTATTATTGATAACATTTTAACCTTTATTTTCAGAGTTTGAAGTGTATTGACACAAGGCAATGGAGGTATTTTCCACAATAACACCGAGGTGGATTTCATGTACATTCTCGCATTGTTCATAGGATCTAGTCACAGAAACGTCTTCATAGCTTCTTTAAGTAACAACATTACCATTATTTCTTGAGCTACTAGGAGCAGCAACAGCGACATCATTTATCGAACTATTCCAATTGTTTTAATGGGCCAACTATCCCAAATTTCACTGGTCCATCAAACGCAATTGTCGGGATGGATGTACCAGCACCCTGTTTAGTGAAAAAAATGCTACAAGCACTTTTGTGTCTCGTTTCCGTCGTAGGTGTCGGTGGCCGAGTAGAAAGACCGACACAGGAATAAAGGATGCACGCTTGTGCAAGTAGGAGGTGACTAGCCAGTGGGACAGCAGAAACTAGAAACACTAGAGTAAATTAGAACGAGATATATATTTCTTAGAGACTTAGTAATACTTAACTTTTACATAGCTCAGTACTGCAGAAGGCTGATACATAGTTGAGCTAGAGAGAGGCCTGCCTACTGATGTCCTAGTGCCTATCCGATAGCCAAGTCTTCACTGGTGCCTATCTGATTCCGAAGTGTTAACTGGTTCCTATCTCAGTCCCAAGTGAACGATGTTGTTCAGTGGTGGCCACGAGCGGAGTTGCAGCAGAGGGCGCTCGAGGCTGACGTCGTAAGAACGCCGCGCCGTGCGTGCATGGCGGCGCGCGGCGAAGGTAGGTGGCGCGCACTTTAGACTTGTGCGACACCACAAGCATGCCATTTAGGTCACGATTGTACCGAAATACACAATAAAGTTATAGCATAAATGTTAAGTCGTAATCATTTGAACTAACTTAACCACCTAACAAAGAAATGCAGTATAGAATATTTTTCAACTCCCAAAAGAAACAAACGAAGGTTCCTTCTAAAAAACACACAAATCTCACGAAAAAAAATGAACGTGTCTCTGTCTTCTCAAGAAGAACAACCCCAAATATTGACTGCAGCCCTGCTGTGGCAGATCAGCGAAATATTTGACTAGTCCATCTATACCAGTGGTCATCTAACCCAGAATTTCCCTATTGTGAGAACACGAAGGAAATTCACAGAGCAGTACGAAACAAACGTCGCGGGATGATGACAACGGGAGACTCCTCCATAACACTGACGTCCACACACGATCATGCAACAGAAGAGTTGTTGACGTCGTTTGGTTGTGATGTTTTAAACTAATCTTCTCACAGCCCAGATCTCGGACCAAGTGACTAAAATATGTTCACTAACACTATTCCAACGACCACGAGGTGAAAATCGAAGTGAAGAACTATCTGAATAAGGCAGCGGGAGACGTCTATGACACAGGAATAAAAGAAATACTTCCCACGGATGACAACATGTTTTGAGGTAATTGGTGATTATATGGAAATACAACGAAAGACCTATACTGTAAAATGTAAACTTTCACGGCCGGAATGGTCAAAATTAATAAAAATTTCCGGGCTGTTATGCCGTGTTGTAGTGGATTTGTTATTAAAATCCAACGTTTCGTCCCCGACTGCGGAGGACATTCTCAAGGGGGATCGTGGCACTTTTGAATGTCCGATTCACACCCTGGCTCGCTACTGACTGAAGACAAATTCCGTTTACGAAGGCTCGCGCGCAGTGGTGTGACGTCAGATGTTTCTGACATGTGCGCGCAATTCTTCGTTGCCGATTGCCTCCGACCGTTAATGTCGTCCCATGGTGGAAGACTGTTACATTTCTTCTTCATAACCGGAATGCAGATATCATTTAGTTTCACGCCCTCCTCCACCCTATTGAAATTATTGGATATCTGGATTCCGGTTTTGAAGAAGAAATGTAACAGTCTTCCACCATGGGACGACATTAACGGTCGGAGGCAATCGGCAACGAAGAATTGCGCGCGCATGTCAGAAACATCTGACGTCACACAAGTGCGCGCGAGCCCTCGTAAACGGAATTTGTCTTCAGTCAGTAGCGAGCCAGGGTGTGAATCGGGACATCCAAAAGTGCCACGATCCCCCTTGAGAATGTCCACCGCAGCCGGGGACGAAACGTTGGGTTTTAATAATAAATCCACTAGACCACGGCATAACACTCCGGAAATTTTTAGTAATTTTGAAGACCTATACTACAATGCAAGTATTATTAAAATAAAATCATTTTTATTCAAAAAATTCTGGTAACCTCACTTTCCGGATTAACCACGTAGATTTAAAAAGCGTGTGGCAGACTTACGCCTCGTTGGAACGCCATTGTCAACAAATAATACAATATTTAATTATTGGTGGAAGGCATATGTTGGCATAGGAACTGTTCTGCATATTCTTGGAGATACACAATTAGAACCACAATGACAAACAATTGGTCATGTCTATTGCTACACTACTTGGGGCGCATATTTTGTCAGTACTTCAAGAAATGATGTGGGCTACGTCTTTTATCGATTCAAGCCTTCCCTACACCAGAGTATTATGCTGCATTATTAATACTGAATTATATAGGTACCTCTGGAATGAAATAAACACACAACGTTTCCTAGAAGCAGCTTCCTCAAACTCTATCAGAAATAGTTATACCATCTTGAAATATAACTTTTTTGTAAGGTTAAATACTACTAGTTACACCAAGCAACTACCTGCTCATTGAACCTGAACTCTAGACACATCTACTGAGATGTTTAAAAATGACATTGTACTGTAATAGAAGGTTAAAAGTATAGAGGTCTTAATGTAACCATTGTTTCGTTATATTGAACTCATTATGTTACATGTTGTCGCAGACAATTATGAAGCGGGTGATTTCTCGACGTAACAAGGAAACCTTCAGGGCTTCATCTGTTTACCTTGCCTGCACGAATAGAACGGTGTATTTTGGGTATTTTATACAATGTCTTTATACTCAGAAGAATCCTTTGTGAGTCCTTAACAGATGAAGGAAGCCTTTACACATATATTCCCATTTGAGAATCATCATGAAAACAGGAACTACAACATCGAAGTTACTGATTTCTGTTGCCAGAATATTGTTTGGATGACAACATAAAAGCCGACTAAATCCTGCAGCTTAGTACCGTTAGTGTAAATTTCTTTTTACGGTCAATGTAACTCACGAGGTGACATTTTTGTAACGTACCCTACGAGGTGCAGTCTCTGGAACCTCTTTTCTTGAAATCATAGTTTAAGGCGTTAATCATTTGAAAGTTTCATTTTAAGTTACATAACATTTATTTCTACTGTTTTCAGTGTTGTTTGAAAAACTCGTTGTTGATTTTATTGCATTATATAAAGTCAGTAGTGATTTACTTTTTATGACACAAAATAATGTAATGTAGTGCGCTTTTCTGAAAGAGGCAGTCACAAAGAGAGTTTTAGAAAAGTGTATGGTGGTTTCTGAAACATTATGTCTATGGAACAAGTAAATTTCCACATGTCGAAATTTAAGAGTTTAAACATGTGTAATCTATAGGTACAAAAAGAAAGTATGCAGAAGTGACACTCAGTAGTGGAATATACATTTTTATTTATTACTAAGTAGAATACATTACGCTACTATTAAATAAGACTTTAAGTACATTATTTAAAAACTGGACAAATTATTATTTTGAAAATTTAACTGTTTACTGAAGCCACTGAAGTTTTACACCTGAAATTCTGAAACACATTTTACACACACTCTTTTGGACACTCAAGACAAAACGTAAATTTGCACATTTTATTCAGGATCAATGTTTTCATTTTTTTCTTTGGATCGCAAAGTTTACAAGTCGTCATCTTGTCGTCTGCTGCATCCACCGGTTCAGTGTCTGTGCTCAGTCCCAGAACTCTCCCAATACAAGGCCCCCGTTTATATGACAGGAGGATTTTTGTTCTTTTCATGTGAGGAGTAACAAGCTCCTTTACCAGCTTGGTAGCTGTCGCACAATACGTATGTCATCATGGTTATATTTGAACACAGATGTATAGATGAGAAGAGCAACAAATTCTTTGAGTTCAGTCATAGCCACATCTCTGATATCTGCAGCATTTGCGCTTTACCATTTTACTCGTTCACATTGAAGTTTGAGGTATATTGATGGTAGTATTCCGTCCACCATACTGTCATCAATTTGTAACAGTTCGTGATTTTTTCAGGCTCCAGATGACGCCCGAGAGATGTGGCTGCACGAGGAGACCAGATAGCTGCAAGACAACATTGTGCTTCGATGTTCTTGAAAATCAACTTTGCAAAGGTTCGATTGACCACCTGAAACAATTCTTTCCATAGTAATATTCTTTCTGTGTATCCGATTCTTCTAAGTCAAAAGAAACACAAAGATGCCCATCATCATTTTCCTGAAATTCTTCCTCTGAATCAGAATCTTGTTCACTATCAGGACTGTGATCACAGGCAACTGCGAAATAATCGTCTATTTCTTCGTCTATATCACTTACGTCTTCCTCCATCCACTGACAAGGAAAGTACTTGGGCTCGAACAAACATATATGTATGAACGTTTGCTTACAGGATCTCTACGTACACCTCAGTGTGCTGGTGGGTGTCGATTTTATGCAAAACTTTGCAATCATGCTCTAGATAGCACTGTACATGTAATTGTAGACGTCATACGTAATGCGGACATCTTAACCATAACTTGTGTAATAATCATCGAATGTGTTCTCTAGCGTATTGTCATCAAAAGCTGTGATGATAGTTGCAGCTTTAACCTTCTTCTCGGAAGACTGTAGGTATTCACTGCCACTGTTTCCATCGCCTCCTCTCGCACTTACCGTAGCACTACTGATTGCAGTGAGTTGTTCCTCATTATCATCCCTATCATCATCATTATGTGTTAGTGTTACAACAGCATCGAACTTATGCTCATATTTCTGTACCATAACAGATACGAGAAAGCATGCGAATGATTCATCTTCTACACTAATAACATCTTCACAAAGAAGGGTTCTTCGTAACTTCATCTCAACCAAACGCAATACATTAGCAGGATTGATTGCCAATTGCCGCCCCATCTAACGCTTCACCACACAAATAACGCCACAAAACGTGACTCCGGAGGCACACTGCACCGTCCCTACTGGCGAAAAGACAGGTCAAGGTGCAATGCGGCTTGGCACACGCAGAGGCCTCTAATGGACGACTGCAGAGTTTTGCAGATGCGGGAGTGCCACTAGTGCAATAAGGGACCTTTACATTATCTCTCATACGATTTTGGTGTATATGTGTTTGTTCGAGCCCAAGTACTTTCCTTGTGAGTAACAATGTTATCAAAATTAAGATCGTTGAAATTGATATGTTCCTGCGAAAACAAGTTGTATATCACTGCAGAAAAACGGTACGTAGTTCACGAGGCGCGGTCTGGAAGACCGCAAATCGTGTTCACAACAAACAACAAAGGCAGCGATACAATCGACCATAAAATATCACTTCACTCTTGATTTAACGAGAATAGGACGGGGACAGCAGCATCCCGTCAAAACTAACAGTTGAAGAACGAGTCCGAAAATTTACGTGTGGTCTGAGAGACCGCACCTCGTGAGTTAAGGGTTGGGACCTGGACGTGAAAAAGACTAAAGAATCGGAAAGAATTGCCTCCAGCTGAAAGAAACATTTCTCCAGTTTCCAAAATTGTATACCGTAGTTTATTTACTTTTATATAGTTATTATAGTCTTAAACGCTCTTTGAACAAATGTCTGCACACTGGCCACGCTGATTCTCCAGGCAAGAAATGTCACCAAAAACTTTCCACGCTTGTCATGAAAAAAATAAAGCCAATATACAGAGACCTTGAAGATAAAAAATTATTTAGCAAATGTCTACATTGCCGTACATTAAATCCTAATGGGAGTTTCAATACCTGCGTGTGGGAACGAGTATCGAAAGCAATGTTTGTTGGATGGACACTACTAAAAATAGGTGTGGTGGATGCTGTTATCTGTTTCAATGATGGCGTAATTGGCAGGAAAAAAGTAATGGACAAATTCGGCATCGTACCAGGAAATAATATGATAGCTGTTGTAACTCCCATAGATCGTCAGCGACTAGTTGAATCTGAAAGGGCTGCGGAAGCCACTACTAAAGAGTCGAGAGTAAGGAAAAGACTCCTGAAAAAGTCTGTAGAGGATAAAGAAGCAGCTGTCCAGCAAGATTATGTCACTAGAATGTTCTGAAAGAGGCATACGGTGAGTGACAAACACTGTGAACAATCTTTTCTCACTTTCTCGAAACTAAATTTTCAGAATATTAGGTACATATATATTTCCCCCAGTTGCAGAATGGGACAGTATCTTTGTATTATGCCTAATACATTGCAGAAATGATCTCCGTTAGTCACTCTGTATATAACTGTAACAGTATTTTTAGACAAAATAGTAAATAAGTGTAATAAGGGTTTTTATGTTTCGTCAGATATACTCCAAACTACAAAACAAGAGGCATAATGTGTTTCTACGAATGGTGACAACAGCCTGTCACAATCTTAATGCTATTAGACTGACGATGTATCATAAAATGGTTTCAGAATGCGAACGTAAATTATACAAACATCTATTAGGCAAAATATTGTAATTCTTAAACTATAACGAATATTTCAATGAATTTTCTATTACAACTTGAGTTAATGTAATTTAGTGTTGGTGCAAATCGCAACTTCCTCCGTATTGTAGATCGAGAGTAATGTGCACCAAAAGCAAGGTACGAAAATACACTCCAATCACGTCCAGGTCCCCTTAAATTTATGACAGTGGATAAACGTGAAATTGACGACTGATTTAATAAGAAAAATTAAAAGTATGATATGAATATTTTCATCAACAGAAGCTTGCATGCGCTTGCACTGTATCAAGATATTAATGCCTGCTACACTATTCCCTGTCACTGACTTTTTCAAAATCAAATGTTCAAATGTCTGTAAATCTATCGGACCAAACTGCGTGGTCATCAGTCCGTAGCCTACAAACTACTTAAACCTAGGTAAACTAACCTACGGACAAACACACAGACCCATGCCCCAGGGAGGACTCGAATCTCCACGGCGAGCAACCGCGCGCTCCGCAGCGAGACGCTTTAGACCGCTCGGTTACTCCACCGCGGCTGACTTTTTCACCCAGAGCCACGATTGAAGAGTAGAATAAGGAGTAGCTCTTCTGGAGGTATGCACAACGACAGTGAAGGGCGTACATTCTGAAGCGGACGTAATCGATCGGCGGCGGCAAGGAGGTGCTTCTTTAGGCCTGTGTGAATGAAGTGCTCATAATTATGAAGTACGTGGTGCAAATTAAACTCATATGTGGTATACTCGTAACGTAATCGAGTATGCTTTGTAAAGCTGAGGTGTAACGAAATCAAGGATGCTTTGTAAAACTGAGGTAGACAGTTGCTGTCTACTGTCCAGAACCTCATACTATAAGAATTCAAAATTTATAAAACGTATAGTGTCTGATATTTCTGGCTTGCAGCACAGACAAATATATACAGACAGGAAACCTCCGTAAGGGCCCGGTCCTACGCTCAGGGGTGCAGGGAGGGAGGATTTCCAGGAGTTCCGTAAGATGTCCCATGATGACGCTGCGTTCAGAAGCAGCCCTTTAAACTGGCCAGAGCAGGCGGCAGGTAGCGGCTGTCCCCACCACCACCTCCCCTCAAACGCCGGCACGCCGGACACAGCCGTGGCCTCGTGGCAGGCGGCACGAGCTCTCCCCTCAGCCTCCCCTCCACGCTACCCTCTGACGTGTGAGAGGCACCCTAAGCCAGCGATCCGCCTGACACCTGCTAGCATCTTACGGAACTACGAGGGGAGCGTAGGACAGTGGTTTAGAGGGGGCTGCTCCTCTGTATATGTTACTTTGTGCTTGCAGCCATCATATTCACTTTTGTTAGAAAAAGTCAGAACAGAGTTGTATGCAGCTGACGCAGGGTGGTGTGAGGTACAGTAGGTACTAGTCCCATGGGAAAGGACGCATAAAGCTTTAGCGCTGTTCTGTGACTCGTTAGTGCATTTGGTAGCTAGACGCCAAAACTAATTTTCTACGGTAAAAATTAGATATAGTTTTCGTTGAATTTGCTTGATTTTTCATAAGGGATGTCTCAACAGACAGCTACCATTATGTTAATCTAGGTAATGCCAAAATGCTGCTTCACTTTATAGATGTTAAAAACTGTTTATTATTATAGCAATAGGCCTATTTCGGCACTGTGGCCATCATCAAGCTATCTGCGGACAAATATTTATGATTAAAATGAGTGAAATAAATATACTTACAATTTTGATACATTTTTCGTGACATATTATTTCAGACTTACTTCCATATGGCATCGTGGAGGTATAATTTATTACAATGATTGCATATAATTGCAGTATACATGTTCTTTAGATGGTATATATATTACGTTTATCAGGTATTAATTCTTAAATGCTAATCTGTCAGTTTGACATATCCTCCGACAATGCTCTATGGTTACAGTTTGTTTATGACTGCATATAGTGGGATCTTTGGTAGTGTGGTGTTAGCAGTTAAGAATTAATACCTGATAAACGTGATATATATACCGTCTAAAGAGCATATATACTGCAATTATATGCAATCATTGTAATAAATTATACCTCCACGATGCCATATGGAAGTAAGTCTGAAATAATATGTCACGGAAAGTGTATCAAAATTGTAAGTATCTTTATTTCACTCGTTTTAATCATAAATATTTGTCCGCAGATAGCCTGATGATGGCCACAGTGCCGAAATAGGCCTATTTCTATAATAATAAACAGTTTTTAACATCTATAAAGTGAAGCAGCATTTTGGCATTACTTAGATTAACAATATGTCCTTAATAGACATACACAATGCTGCGGGCCCAAATGAAATGAAATTACCATTATGTTGTTTCAGACAATTTAAAAACATGTTGTTGTTATGGTCTTCAGTCCGGAGACTGGTTTGATGCAGCTCTCCACCCTACTCCATCCTGAGCAAGCCGGCAATCCACATCCACTTGAATCTGCTTACTATACGCGTCTCTTGGTCTCCCTCTGCGATTTTTACCCCACACACATCCCTCCAATGCTAAATTTACGATTCCCCGATGTTTAAGAATGTGTCCTACCAAGCGATACCTTCTTGTAGTCAGGGTATGACAAAAATTTAAAAACATATAAACCAATAAACAAAAGTTAAACGAAAAGGCAGACGAAACACTTGGTCTATGTTTTAGCGTGAATCAGCGCGCCAGCAGAACGAGATGGATTGCACTGTCTAGTTACTCCGGGTCGTCAGTTATCACAGGCGGACCCGCTGTTCGATGCTGTTGGCCATAGAATAGCAGGTGACTATATAGAAGTGCATTTTAACCTTGTAGAACAAGCAGAAGACCGCTTGTTAATTGTGCAGTTCCCTTGTTATTGCGTGAATAAACAAAGCGGCACCTGTTAAATAATTTGTTTTATGAGACAAGTTCCTCGCTAATTAACCTAACAGCCTCAACATCGAGAACAAACGATTTGCGTCTTCTGCGCTGGAGACATAACGTACGAAGACAACAGTTTGGTGAATATTTTTATTTAGAGGCGATGCATTTCAATCAGGATAGTGAAAGCATCTATGCACCTCGTGAGGACTGCACTATCGTTACAACCGAATTAAGTTACTCGAAATCCGTGGCAACATGGAGAGGTAGCGGAAAGAAGATGAAGTATGGGAGAGACATTCAAATTACTCTCGCTCCTTTCATAATAATATACACTATGTGAGCAAAAGTATCCGGACACATGGCTAAAAATTACTTATAAGTTCGTGGCGCCCTTCATCGGCAATGCTGGAATTCAATATGGTTCAAATATTTGTCCAGCTTATGGGACTTAACTACGGGGTCATCAGTCCCTAAACTTACAAATTACTTATGAACTACTTACGAACTAGGACGGCACAAATATCCGAGGGGGGATTCGAACCCCCGACCGTAGCGGCCGTGCAGACCGTAACTGGAGCGCCTTAGTCCCCTCGGCCACCGCGGCCGGCCGTCTTATTTTACATCTGGTAATGCTTTTACTTTACGGACACGTAATCACAGGCACATGACGTTCACATACCTGCACCGTGCCATCGGATAGCCACATTGTGTACCGGGATTCATCACTCCACACAACGTTTTTCCACTGTTCAATCATCGCGTTTTTACGCTCCTTACACCAAGCGAGGCGTCGGTTGCCATTGACCTGCGTTATGTGTGGCTTTATGGGCAGCCGCTAGACAATAAACTCCCAGTTTTATGATCCCCTGCCTAACTGTCATAGTACTTGGAGTGGATTCTGATAAAGTTTGGAATTCACATGTCAGGGTTGTGAGATTACCGCCCAATAGAAATATTGGTAATTAATAGCATTTGATAATTAAACAGTATGAAGTTCACTGCAAACATTAACCATGCCAATGCACTAAATGTTACACAATTTTAATCTTATTAATTATGGTACCAATGTATGTACGCAGTTGGGTGACAACATTTATAGTTAGGCCATAGGTAGAAATTCTACACGTTGAGATTTGCTGTGTGCTTGTAGCTGACGGGAGGCCAGCGAGCAGGCCGACGTTGGTGGCTTGTTCCAGCTTAGGATTTTCCAGGTTCGTTTCCGGTGAGGGGAGAGAGGGACAATGGCGAGTGCCAGGCACAGTGCAGTGCACAGGGTGAAATAAAATATTCTAATACTACTGGTATTTGAAGTAATACGATGCAGTCAGGAACCTTTAAGGCCCTCATTACAAACTAGCCCGTTGACAAATAAACAATACATTAGCTGATATAGTCACATCTGGCGTAATATGTTTAATTGACAATGAAAAGTAATAAATTACCAATGAATACAAGACAGTTACACAACTAGCATGGCAATGTTTGTTTATAAAAGTAATATATTAACTATTTCTCATTTTATTTTCAATTTGTCTTGTGTATTTTATCTTGAAATATTCAGTTAAATCACTTATCTGTGATATAAGAAATTGCACGATTGTAATAAATAGTGCAAAAACATAATAAGAAATTTGTTTAATGTGTAGTGCGATTATTTTGATTTTAAGTAAAGTTGTAGAAATGTATTGGCTGAGTGCTGTACGTTGGCAAGTCGGTTAGAACAGCTCTCATGGGGAAGTTGATGACGTAGGGAAAAAACCCGGCAGTTGGGCCTTTTGCGCGCGCGCGCAGGCAGGAAGTGACGAGTCGGGAGCGAGTGGTGGAGCTGGCCGGGCGGCGTCGCTCTGCACGGTCGGCATGTGGATCTCCAGGTGGAGACTATAGATTTTTGTGTGGCAATTACCATGTGTGATTGCTCGTCGTAGACTTCACCAAGTTAGATCGAGTGCTACTGTGTGTTGTGAATATTTAGCCGGTGGAACAAGGCGTGCATCGCACTGAATTAAAGTGACTGTGATTTGTTAATGTAACACGTGTCGTCGCATAGGCATGAACATAAACGGTGTTTGAGACAGCCACATGGTGTGAAAACAATTTGCGACAAATATTCATTTTGTCTGGGGGCTCACGAGCTATAACTTTATTTGATAAATGTGTCGACGTACAGATGTATCAGCCACAGGGTCCTAATATTGTGAAATAAACAACATAAAGTGAACTTTCACGTGTTTTCAAAAATAGTAGTTAAAACACCCTTTTCTCTCATGAACTTGACTTTATTATGATTTTTTTTGTTAATCATATGCAGGAAAGGAAAGCTGCGAACGTGTGATATCATCCCCTAGAAAACGAGTCAAACAGTAGGAATCACAGTTCCAGTGTTTTTGCATGTTTAGGGATTTGGTTCGCAGTTGGTGGTTGTGAGTTTTAAAAACTAATCTTTCCCTATTTTAAACTCTCACCCCGATCTTCACCCTCGCAGGGTCTGGGTAGATAAGGGCTCATTACACTCTAAAAAAACCTCTTCAATTGTCGGCGGTCTTTATCAGTCAACGGACGAAGTCGGACTTTACACTTTCGTACCGTACGTGTTCCTTAACATTTCCACTTCACTGTCACATCAGAAATAGTGGACCTAGGGATGTTTAGGAGTGTGGAATTCTCGCATACAGACTTCTGACACAAGTGAAACCCAATCAGCTGGCTACTTTCTACGTCCGTGAGTTCCGCTATGTCACGACGTCTAATGACTACTGAGGTCGGTGATACGGAGTACCTGGCAGTAGGTGCCAGCACAATGCACCTAATATGAGAAACGTATGTTTTTGGGGGTGTCCAGATACTTTTGATGGCGTAGTATATATATATACAGGGTGGTCGATTGATAGTGACCGAACCAAATGTCTCACGAAATAAGCATCAACCAAAAAAACTACTAAGAACAAAACTTTTCTAGCTTGAAGGAGGAAACAGATGGCGCTGCCATAGGTCAAATGTATATCGACTGCATTTTTTTAAAGGTGCTCCAATTTTTATTACATATTCGTCTAGTACGTAAATAAATATGAATGTTTTATTTGGAACTTTTTTTTCGCTTTGTGATAGATGGCGCTGTAATATTCATAATCATGTTGCTCACAATTTTAGACGAACAGTAGGAAACAGGTAGTTTTTTTAATTAAAACACAGAACGTAGGTACGTTTGAACTTTATTTCGGTTGTTCCAATGTGATACATGTACTTTAGTGAAATTATCATACATTGTTAGAACGCATGCTGTTACTACGTGATTACCTATAATTACCTCATGACTTCAATAAATGCTCAAAATGATGTCCTTCGACTTCAGTGCATTGGGCGATACGAGTAACGAAATTCCTCTCAACAGCGAGTAGTTCGCCTTCAGTAATGTTCTCACTTGCATTGACAATGCGCTGACGCATGTTTTCAGGCGTTGTCGGTGAATCACGATAACAAAAATCCTGTGATGCAAGATCGGGCCATGGTATGGTGCTTCTACGACCAATCCACCTGTCATTAAATATTCCATTTAAGACCGTTTCAACTGCACGCGAGCCATGTGCTGGACATGCATCATGTTGAAAGTACATCGCCATTCTGTCTTGCAGTGAAACATCTTGTAGTAAAATCGGTAGAACACTACGTAAGAAATCAGCATATATTTGATCATTTAGATTGTCATCCATTAAATAGGGGCCAATTATCCTTCCACTGTTCTTTAATTGTTATATTGTTGCATAACCAGATTAACGTTAGTACGAAAGGATCTCAAGTGTATCAGAAATTTTGTGTAATGTATGAAAAAGATAGCAAGATTTTGAAAGTGATTTTTGTCGTAGGGTTATTGCCACTAGAAAGTTAAGATACGTAAAGATAGAATATGTTCTAACAGTGCTAATTCAGTTAGATGTGGGAAACTGCTTTTGAAAATGAAATGTATTTAAAGTGTTTCATGCCGATTGTTGTCACAGCATCTTAGTAGAAGTTCAGTTGCCAATATTCAATACAGCTCAGTACGAGATTGATATTAATGTCATAAAGTTTATAACAAATTCCTTTGGTGTTGAGATTGTTTCAAAGATTTGGAATTATTGGCGAAGCAGGTGGCTGACCACATTAAATTTAACTGTAGGAATATTGGCTAGAGAGAAGTGCTTAAAAACGCAGATTAGATTAGATTAAATTAGATTAGTACTTGTGTAAGCGGGACCCTCAGTATTGTTATTGTAGAAAGCGGAGTGGCAGGAATATTTTTGTTAAACCAACAGGCGTTTATTTTTACGTCACTTGTTCTACATTGCTAACAATATTTCACACAACGAAGTTAATTACAGTTTGGCAGCATTAACACGATCATTAAAGTGAGTGCTTTTACAGAGATTAAGTTTTATAGTAATGACAAACTTAATAACTAGGGCCAAAAATTAATTGTCACTTCGACAATAAACACAATATTTTCTATCAGATTTCAACAAACTGTAAGAACTACTGAAAGGTAAGGCGAGATCGTCGGAAAGCTGCATTCACTATTTAACAACAAAGGTTTGTACTTCTGCAGTACGTTCCAGCCAGCTTCCCTATTTCTCAGTGTCAGGTTTTTTGCATAAATGACAAAAGGGTAGTTCGCGATTTGACATTTCATACTGGTTTTTGATTTAAATGTTTCACCATGAGCTGTCACCGGTCCGCAGTTGATCGCAATTGGTTTGAAGAACATTCTGGCAATTATATGGAATCATCTCGCCATCTGACTTCGCCCGATATTAATCCCAAGAAACATTTATGGGACATAAATAAGAGGTCAGCCCGTGCACAAAATCGTGTAGCGACAACGTTTCCAGAATTGTGGATTGCTATAGGGGTAGTATTCCATAACATTCCTGCAAGGGATTAACAATGACCAGATGGGTCCATGCCACGTTATAATTCTGCATTCCGTTGTGCAAAATGAGGTCCGATAAAATATTAGAAGGTATCCCATGACTTTTTTTTTGTCTTAGCGCAAATCAATAATTAGACTAAAAACTGAAAACATTTCATCTGATGCTTCACCAATTAAAGAGTTTAGTCTGTTAGCACTCAGACCATCGGGTACCTCGCTGTCTCATTAACGGCTTCCTAATAGGAGCCACTTGGCCTATACGGTAACTGATAACTGAGATAACATAGTTCCCTTGTTGCTATAAATATATATGAAATCTCTGGCAGCACAAAAATTAAAAAAACTCTTTAGAGCACTTAGACAACTCATTCCACACATTGTACAGTAGAATATCGGATGCTGAGGCTTATATCTCTAGCGACGAAGTCCGCCATATGATCAACAGTACCCAGACCCGTATCAATGGACATTAAGTTTTGTTGTCTATCCTTCGTCCATAAGGCGGCTCGAATTCGTCTTTGGTTACTTACAGTGCGGGTTATGCAAGTCTGTAGAATAAATGCAGACCATTCTTTCTCAGTACCAGGTATCAGAAGTGATGTTGAACCTCGTGGTCTGTTGCGAAATCTACATCTACATCTACATAGATACTCTGCAAATCACATTCAAGTGCCTGACAGAGGGTTCATTAACCACTTTCATAACTTTTCTCTACCGTTCCATTCTCTAATAGCGCGCGGGAAGAAACAACACCTAAATCGTTCCGTTTTCGATCTGATTTCTCTTATTTTATTGGGATGGTCATGTCTCCCTAAGTAGGTAGGTGCTAGCAAAATATTTTCACATTCAGAACTAAAAATCGGTGATTGAAACTTCGCAAACAGATCACGCCGCAATGAATAACGTTTTTCTTTTAATGATTTCCACCCCAATTCGTGCAACATTTCCGTGACGCCCCCCCCCCCCCCCGTAACGGGATAAAACAAAACGAGCTGCCCTTCTCTGAACCTTCTCAATGTCTTCCGTCAGTCCCACCTGGTGAGGGTCCCACAAGGAGCAACAGTACTCCAGGAGAGGCCGCACAAGTGTGATGTAGGCAGTCTCTTTGGTGGAGCTGGTGCATCTTCGAAGCGTTCTGCCGATGAAACGTAACCTTTGGTTCGCCTTCCCCAGAATATTTTCTATGTGATCTCTCCAGTCAAAGTTGTTCGTAATTGTAACTCCTAGGTATTTGGTAGAATTTACGACCTTAAGGTTTGACTGATTTATCGTGTAATTGAAGTTCAGCGGATTTCTTTTAGTGGTCATGTGTATTACTTCACACTTTTCTTTATTTAGTGTCAATTGCCAATTTTCGCACCATGCAGAAATTTCGTCTAAATCGCTTTGCAGTTGCTTTTGATCCACAGTTGACTTCACTAACAGATAAACGACAGATCATCCGCGAAAAGTCTAAGGGAGCTATTCAGATTGTCTCCTAAATCGTTTATAAACACGAGGAAGAGTAATGGACCTATAACGCTTCCCTGTAGAAGTTCTTACTCATCCCATGCGACATACACTCGCACAGGAAACCTGTCATAATTATATGAACACTGAGTACGATTTTATCACTGTTAATCCAATTGTTTTTTTTTATTTTATTTAATTAATTAATTTATTTATTTCGTTTCAGGCTACGAGCCGGGAACTTCATATTAAAACCTATTCTTTTCGTGAGCTCCTAATTGTTAATAAACTTGTAAATGTGCGTTTCATGACTAATTAAACTCGAAGCCATTGATTTTATAACGCCTAAATCAGCATATTTCGGCATTAACAATATTTTCCTTATTTTAGCTTTAACATCCTAAAATGTACCCATTTCTTTATTGTAACGTAAAATTATGATATTTTAAAAATATTGGAATTGCTCACAAGAATCGAATGTGGGAAGTGTGAAGGCTATATTTGAAGGAAAAGGAAAAAAATGTGTATATCTAATAAAATCCTGACTAACTACATGTTTCCGTATTCTCCGGCCTTGAACTAACCTCAGATGACAGAAGCGGAGAATTACGCAGCGTCCAGATCAGCTGCCCCGCGCAAAACCAGTAAAAGATGTTCCAATTAACATCGCACAGTGGCGGTACATCAAAGAAAAAGGTTCGTTAGTGCGTGGCTGTTTTTTGGCGCTGGTTTCCGCTTTCCATTTTTAAGAAAGTTTGGAGAGGCTACGGCTTTAAGGCGTCGTGTCCACTGACGTGCGTGAACTTCTGACAGAGCATCGGAAGATTTTGAACGACAGTGCACGGGTACAAACAAGTGCAGAGGAATGGGGATTCTGTTACCGCGAGCGAAACGGTCCGCTGTTGTCTCACGAGATCATGCATATGTTCAAGGTAGTGGTAGATAATTGGGAAGGAAGGAAACTTAGGGTTTAACGTCCCGTAGACAGCGTGGTCATTAGAGACGGAGCTTACGCTCGGATTTTTGGTGAAGGTTGGGAGAGGAAATAGGGCGGGCCCTTTCTACATCTACATCTACATACATACTCCGCAATTCACCGTAAGGTGCGTGGCGGAGGGTACACTGTACCACTACTAGGCATTTCCTTTCCTATTCCATTCCCAAATTGAACGAGGAAAAAAAGAATGCCTATATGCCTCCGTGCGAGCCCTAATTTCTCTTATCTTGTCTTTGTGATCTTTACGCGAAATGTAAGTAGGCGGCAGTAAGATCATACTACACTCAGCTTCAAATTCCGGCCCTCTAAATTTACTTAACAGAAATTCACGAAAAGAACGTCGTCTTTCCAGCGATCCCCAATTGAGTTGCCGGAGCATTTCCGTGACACTCGCGCATTGGTCGAACCTAACGGTAACAAATCTAGCTGCTCGTTTCTGAACCGCCTCTATGTCTTCCTTTAAACTGATCTGCTGCGGGTCCCAAACACTTGAGCAATGCTCAAGACGTGGTCGTACAAGCGTTTTATACGCGGTCTCCTTTACAGGTGAAGTACATCTTCCCAAAATTCTCCCAATAAACCGAAGTCGGCTGTCCGCCTTACTCACAACTGTCCTTACATGCTCGTTCCATTTCATATCGCTCTGCAGTGTTACGCCTAGATATTTGAACGAGGCGACAGCATCAAGAAGCTCACTACTAATGCTGTATTCGAACATTATGGGATTGTTTTTTCCACTCATGCGCATCACCTTACATTTTTCTACATTGAGAGCTAGCTGCCAATCTTCGCACCAACTAGAAATTTTGTCTAAGTCATCCTGTATGCTATTACAGCCAGTTACAGAAGACACCCTCCCATACACCACAGCATCATCAGCAAACAGCCGCAAATTACAACTTACTCTGTCCATCAGATCATTTATATAGATAGAAAATAATAGCGGCCCTATCACACTCCCCTGGGCACGCCTGACGATACACTCGTCTCTGATGAACAACGTACTGCGTTCTATTACTTAGGAAGTCTTCCAACCAGTCACAAATCTGTGAACCTATTCCATAAGCTCGTATCTTCGTTAGCAGTCTGCAGTGTGGCACCGCTTCGAACGCCTTTTTGAAGTCGAGAAAAACACAATCCGCCTGTTGCCCTTCGTCCATGGCTCGCAAGATGTCATGTGAGAAAAGGGCAAGCTGAGTTTCACATGAACGATGTTTCCTAAACCCGTACTGATTCATGGAAAGAAGCTTTTCCGTTTCAAGGAAATTTACTATATTCGAACTGAGAATATGCTCCAAAATTCTACATGAAACTGATGTCAACGATATTGGCCTGTAATTGTATGGGTCAGTTCTCTTTCCTTTCTTATAAACGGGAGTCACCTGCGCTTTTTTCCAATCACTAGGAACTTTGCGCTGAATTAAAGATTCGCGATAAATGCAAGCTAAATAGGGGGCCAACGCCGCAGAATAGTCTTTGTAAAACCGAACTGGTATTCGATCCGGTCCAGCAGACTGTTTCGTATTTAGCTCTCTCAGCTGCTTCTCTACACCGGAAATACCAATTGCTATGTCCCCCATTTCGGAATTAGTTGTTGTTGTTGTTGTGGTCTTCAGTCCGGAGACTGGTTTGATGCAGCTCTCCACAATACCCTATCCTGAGCAAGCATCTTCATCTCCACATAAGAATGGCAGCCTACATCTGTCTGAATCTGCTTACTCTGCGATTTTTACCCCACACACACTTCCCTCTAATGCTAAATTCACAATTCCTTGATGTCTAAGAATGTGTCCCACCAATCTATCCCTTCTTTTAGTCAAGGTATGCCAGAAATTTCTTTTCTCCCCAATTCTGTTCAGTACCTCCTCATTAGTTACGCGATCCACCCACCTAATCTTCAGCATTCTTCTGTAGCACCATATTTCAAAAGCCTCAATCCTCTTCCTGTCCGCACTGTTTATCGTCCATGTCTCACTCCCATACAAGGCAACACTCCATACAAATGCCCTCAGAAAGGACTTCCTTAGCGTTAAATCAATATTCGATGTTAACAAATTTACGTTGATCAAATGATGGTACATTTTTGCGGTCCTCCTGCGTGAAAGATTTCTTAAAGGTTAAATTTAGAACTTCAGCTTTCCGTTTGCTTTCTTCTATTACTGCCCCGGAATGATCAACGAGTGACTGGAAAGGAACCATCCCGTCATTTGCCTGAGTGACTCAGGGAAATCACGGAAAACCTAAATCTGGATGGGCGGAGGTGGATTTGAACCACCGTCCTTCCGAATGCGAGTCCAGTGTGGATAGTTTGGATCGTAACGCAGCCTATGCCCCAGTTTCAGGCGTCGAAATGGCTAGACGGTTAAGCATCAGATATCCTCCAGAAAACATATTACCCCCACTCCAAACTGGAAGAATAAATTATCTACGTCCCTGCAAAAGCTTCAAATAACTTTGAATTTTCTGTGGCTGTCGCACGACAAAGTGGTGGATTACGAGGAGATAAGCAACTTGTTGCAACCACAACCGTGCTTGCTGTACCAGAAGACGTCCAGTGTTACATGACTAATGTTACTTGCGAGTTGGAGGATGCAGAAATAGAGGTAGGAGAGGCTACGTTTTTGCCCTTTCTGTGTTAGTGAATTATCAAGAAGGTATTATAACTGTAATTCTACCTACTTTTTCCCAGATGGTTAAAACGTTTTATTTTATACTAAGGGAACTATCACCATAGCATTTCTTAGTGACAATAAGGGGAAGATGTAGTCTGGCGAATTAATTTATTTATAGTTATCATTTTCCGGAGGATCAAGCGTCCTTGGTCACAGAACGAGTCAGTACATCGGGTTGTAACAAAGGAGTAGTAATAGGTACGGAGAAACGCATAGCAATCTGAAGCTCACGACGGGTCTAAGCATAAATGAAAAGAAGCAACAACGTAACACAGATATCAGCTTAACTTTTTAATTCTCAGAGGAGTTCCTCGACAGAATATAATGAGTGAACCATGAGGAAACTTATCAGTTTAGCCTTGGAAAAGCGTCGATTACTATTAAGTCCTTTTGTGTTCTTGCGTCAGCTTAAATTGATGCAGCAGAATACTGCATACATTTCTGCACAGGGGTCAAGGAAGTGTAATCAAAACCTAGATTTGATTTCTGTCTAGTATTAAGTGAGAGGAAGTTGCTAATTCTTCGGAATAAACAAATATTATCAAAAGGAAACGACATTAAGGAGTATATGTATAGAGCGGCCAATGTCAGAATACCCAGGCTACTATACAGGTGTCGACAAGAGGTACGCGAGTTTCCCGCAAATGTAGATCGTACTGCACGTTTCTACGTAATAAATACCTTTTCTTAAATCAGAGGAGTTGCCAAAAAGATAAATAAATAAATAAAAATAACACAATACATCATCAGCGTATGAAAATACACAAAGTAGACTAATTTTCGTCTTGAACTATGACTTATTTCAGAAACTGTTCGAATAATACACAATACAGCATTCAGTTTTTTTAACAAGATACTGAACGTTCAAATGTTCAAAGGTTTGTAAATCTATCGGACCAAACTGCGTGGTCCCCAGTCCGTAGCTTACAAACTACATAAAGTAACCTAAGGACAACACACACACACACATGCCCCAGGGAGGGCTCGAACCTCCAGGGCGAGCAACCGCGCGCTCCGCAGAGAGACGCTTTAGACCGCTCGGCTACTCCACCGCAACATACTGAACGTAGGTTCAAAATGTTCACATGTTTGTATAGCTTATGAGACCTAACTACGGGGTCATCAGTCCCTAAACTTACAAACTACTTATGAACTAGCTAATCCTAAGGACGGCACAAATATCCATGCCCGAGGGGGGGTTCGAACCCCCGACCGTAGTGGCCGTGCAGACCGTGACTGGAGCGCCTCAGTCCCCTCGTCCACCGCGGCCGGCTGAACGTAGGCTTTCCACGACAGCTTACTATCTATCTCAACGCCTAGAAATCTGAACCGTTCAGTCTCACTTATCATGTGCCTACTCTGGGCAATTAAAATGTGAACTGCGTATTAGAAACTGTAAAACCTGAGTCAAATCGTGGCATCAATTTATTTTGTACAAGCCACGAACTTATTTCTTTAATTGCATTATGTGACAATGCAGCAATATTGCCAAAACCATCCTTAGTTACCAAGCTATTGTCATCAACAAAGAGAAATATCTTAGAACTACCTTTTATACTTGAAGGCATATTATTCACATACATGAGAAATAACAGTGGCCCCAGAACAGAATCCTGGGGGTTCACATCACAGCCATTTTCAAGACTGTAGATAACCACCTTCTGCTGACTGTTATTGAAGAACGAGGTGAACCAATTGTGAACTACTCCCATTAATCCATAATATTCAAAATTCTACAATAATGTCTTATGACCAAACAGCCAAGTCCTTTTGTTAACTCAAAGAATATGCTCAGCGCTCGCAGATTTTTATTTAATCCACTGAAATAATCAATTAACCTGGAAAGTACAGATTTTTCAATAATTTTAGAAAAAACGGAGGACATAGAAATAGGTCTGAAGGTGTCTACATTATCCCTTTCCTTTCTCTTTCCTCTGAAGTAGCCTGAGTAAAAATTAACGAAGGCAAGAATTGAGATTGTAGGATGTTATCCCAATAAATCACATCTTTTGTATTGAAAAAAAGAAAACTAAAATCACTTATCTTGAGGTAAGCCCACATTATAGAAACTTCATTCAATTATGAGTTGCATGATACCTCGCACTCTACGTGGTATCCTGTCCAAGACTTCATTAAACCATTTTTGGTCTTATTAATGCCATTCATCAGTGAAAATTCTGCCTATCTCCAGTAGATTACGTGGTTGTTCAGGACGTGCTCGCATAGATCTTTTTAATTTATACCGAGCATGTTCAAACAGATTCATATTGGTAGATATGCAGGCCAATGTAATCGTGCATTACCGGGACGTTTGAAGAAATCGTTGACGATACCTGCACGTTGAACTCTGTAGTTGGCCGTAAATTAGAATTAACCTCGCTATACTCAATTGAGATTGTTCTTCTGGCGTGCAGCGTTATCATATTCCCTCAACACACATTGTCGACCATAATCTGATATCACAAAGGTATGGCGTTTATCTGTGAAGAGAACTTACCGTCACCTTTTCATAGTCCATTGATTTTGCGCCCACCGGTACCGTACAACATGTCGTCTGGGTATAAGGGCGGGGCCTTTTCTTGATGAAAGTGCTCCTAGTGGCCATCAGGCCTAAAGCGCCAAGTTACGGATTGTGCGGCCGCTTCCATCGAACGTTCGACTTCTCCATCGGCGATGGGTGTATGTGTGTGTTGTCCTTAACATAAGCTAGTTTACTTTAGTGCAAGTAGTTTGTAAGTCAAGGTACTGATGACCTCATAAGTTTCATCCCCAAAACATTTGAACTTAACTACTGCAGTTATCAGTTCCTAGGCAAACAAACTACTTAGACTAACCAAAGTACAACACACGTAAACACACACACACACACACACACACACACACACACACACACACACACACACACACACATACCCGAGGGAGCCGAGGGAGGACTCGAACCACGGACGGGGAGAAACACTGCTTCACCTTGCGACATTTGCGTTTGGGTGCGTTCGGCTGAACCTAGCCTCTGTGCTGCTGAACAAAAGTCTATTTTCATTGTCTAAAACTTCAGTTTATACATATATAGATAAATTGTAGCTCGAGCCCCCAGCACACTGTGTAATGAATAAAATAGTTTGTCCAAGCTAAATTACACTAATACAGGCTAAGCGATTCATTTGATTTCTAGACACGTGTTTGGCCTCGTTTCAAGTATAGGGGTCAACTATACACTTCTCGCTCACAAGTCCAATATACACAGGGTGGTCCATTGATAGTAACCGGGCCAAATATCTCACGAAATAAGCATCAACTCCACTGGTATATTTTGTGACCTGTCAAAGGCATTTGACTGTGTAATCCACAATATATTCTTGAGCAAATTAGGATATTACGGCGTCACAGGACTGCAGAATGGTTCAAATCGTATATCTCTAATAGGAAATAAAGGGTGTCAATAGAAAAGAGAGGTGTACTGAACAATCAGGCCTCATGAAATTGGGAACTAATAACATGACAGGTCCCCCAAGGCTCTATCTTAGGCCCCCTGCTTTTTCTTGTATATATCAATGACCTTTCATCATCAACATTATCGGATGCCAAGTTTGTTTTATGTACAGATGACACAAATATTGCAATAAATAGTAAATCAAATACAGACTTAGAAAGATCAGCTAATGAAATTTTCATAGACATTAATAAACAGTTCTTAGCCAATTATCTGTCACTAAACCTTGAAAAAAACACACTATATGCAGTTTAGGACTTGTAAACGTTTTTCTGCCATTATATGCCTAGAGTAAGACAACAAGGAAATGGAAGAAGTTGAAAGTGTCAAATTCTTAGGATTGCAGCTGGATAATAAATTTAACTGGGAGGGGAATACCACAGAACTGCTAAAGCGCCTAAACAAGTCCCTGTCAGAATGTTGTCAGATATAGAAGACATAAAAATAAAAAATCTAGCATATTATGTTACTTTCACTCCATAATGTCATACGTGATTATTTTCTGGGGCTTATGTTTTCAGAGCACAAAAACGTGCGTTACGGATCATTTGTAGTGTCAACTCAAGAACACCATGTAGAGAGCTATTTAATCAACTGGGGATACTTACTACTGTTTCCCAATAGATTTATTCTCTAATGAAATTTGTCGTTAAAATATACCTTTTTTTAAAACCAATAGCTTAGTCCATGCGATCAATACTAGAAACAAGAATAACTTGCATAAATATTTAAAGTCACTTACTTTGGCTCAGAAAGGTGTCCAATATTCAGCAGTACACATTTTCAATAACATGCCAGCAGCTATAAAAAATTTAACTCAGAATAAAGTACAGTTTGAAAAGAGTCTAAAGGATTTTTTGGTGGCCAACTTCTTCTACTCCATTGATGAATTTCTTAGCAGAAGTGATTGATGTAATTTATTGTATATAATATTCACAAATATGAATACTGTGTTCAGTTTGACTTCAGTACAAATTTTGTACAGCAATGTGATCATTGTAAATCATTGTTGTGAGAAAAAAGGGCTACGAAATCTAATATGCACCTAGTATATTAGTATATAGTAACAAGTTTTATGTCCTCTAAAATGTAAATATTCTTAAGATAATTATTTTTCCTGGCCAATTCCACACCCATAAGGGCAATAACATTTGGGATCTATGGAAGATACATTAACACATATGCTCTCTTTTTGCAAGTATATATCGTGTATTTTGTTCTGACATGTTCTACATCCAAGAGATTTCCTCAATTCAGATCTACCGGAACGAAAAGTACATCTAATCTAATCTAATCTGGGAATATTACAGCGCCATATATCAAAAAGCGAAAAAGTCTTCCGAATAAAACATTCATATTTATTTACGTACTAGACGAATATGTAATAAAAATGGGAGTACCTATTTTAAAAAATGCAGTAGATATACGTTTGACCCTTGGCAGCACCATCTAGCGTGCCAACCATAGCGCCATCTGGTTTCCCCTTCAAGCTAAAAAAGTTTTATTCTTTGTAGTTTTTTCGATTGATGCTTATTTCGTGAGATATTTGACTCGGTCACTATCAATGGACCACCATATATATATATATATATATATATATATATATATAAATACACGAAAACACAGTTTATTAAAACACGGTTATCACCACAGGCAGGGATACATCTAAAAATAATCAAGATACTTACGGATTAGTTTTGTTAAAATATATGTGTTTATTTGACCAATTTTTCGACACAAACGCAAGTCCTGTCGCGTACTGAACAATTCAGTGTATGAGTTATAAATACCGAGCACGTTCGGTTCAAAATCCGAAATTAAGTTCACAAGTTCACATTATATGTCCTTTTATTGTTCAGATGTCTCTTTCACGAAAACATAGTATGTCTGAATATATCAATTCGAACAAGTTCAGCCTTCCCAAAACAAATTCGCAAAATTCTCGTATTCGAAAATAAATTAATGTTTCAAGTCACAATTCCTAAATCACGATAAACATACGTCTGTAGTTTTCCACGATAAAATTCACTAACCTTCTGAGAGACTGTCTGTAGTTCGCGCCCGCGCACTTCAACCTAAAAGTTTACAGAATCGTACCAGATGCACATGAAAATTTCCAAGTCCCGTATTTTAATCGGCAGACACAAATAAGTTTCTGACTCCACAAGCGAATCTTAGGGGATCTTTTTAAAAATTGCTAGTCATGCCGCTGTAATTAGTTTTCTTAGCCATTAAATAGTTTTATTAATAAATACATATTTAGTTGCTTGTTCATAATTGTCATTACACCGTTTACTAAACATAAAGAGTTGATTTATGTACTCAAAATAGGTTCCTTCTATATATATTATCTGTGTGGTGCCGTTATTTTGTTCATTTAAATAATCCTATGTATTAAACAAATAAAGTATTTTATAAAATATTGATGGTGCATAATACATAAACGCTAAAATTTGTAACACATTTGAGATAGACCTCTGTGAGATCTATCCATACCCACTTTATTCGTTAAAATAGTATTAATGGTTCTCTAAATTTGAGTTTTTAAAGTTACAGTAGTTACAAAAATTTTTATTATTAAATAGTTCAGAAACTAAGTGTGACAGGGTAAGTGTATTTACATCGCCTTATTCGACTCAACATTCTTTTTATCTGGGGGTATTGGCTTTCCAGTAGCACGCTTGCTTTGCGAGTAGTTAATTTTGATCAATTATGATGCTGTCGTTTATCGGTTAGTGAAGTCAACAGAGGATCAAAAGCAACTGCAAAGCGATTTAGACAAAATTTCTGCATGGTGCGAAAATTGGCAATTGACACTAAATAAAGAAAAGTGTGAAGTAATACACATGACCACTAAAAGAAATCCGCTGAACTTTAATTACGCGATAAATCAGTCAAACCTTAAGGTCGTAGATTCTACCAAATACCTAGGAGTTACAATTACGAACAACTTTGACTGGAGAGAACACATAGAAAATATTGTGTGGAAGGCGAACGAAAAGTTACGTTTCATTGGCAGAACGCTTCGAAGATGAACCAGCTCCACCAAAGAGACTGCCTACATCACACTTGTGCGTCCTCTCCTGGAGTACTCTTGACCCATGTGGGACCCTCACCAGGTGGGACTGACGGAAGATATTGTAAAGGTTCAGAGAAGGGCAGCTCGTTTTGTTTTATCACGTTACGGGGGGAAAGCGTCACGGAAATGTTGCACGAATTGGGGTGGAAATCGTTAAAAGAAAGACGTTATTCATTGCGGCGTGATCTGTTTGCGAAGTTTCAATCACTGATTTTTAGTTATGAATGTGAAAATATTTTACTAGCACCCACCTACTTAGGGAGGCATGACCATCCCAATAAAATAAGAGAAATCAGATCGAAAACGGAACGATTTAGGTGTTGTTTCTTCCCGCGCGCTATTAGAGAATGGAACGGTAGAGAAAAGTTATGAAAGTGGTTACTGAACCCTCTGCCAGGCACTTAAATGTGATCTGCAGAGTATCTATGTAGATGTAGATTGAATTTGGCCGTGTCCTGGCTAGCCACTTCTACTGCAGTCACGTGACGTCCGGCCACAGCGGTCCGCGCCTGCACTGTCACCAAGTGTGTGGGCGATTATCCTGCACAGCTCGCGCTTTGAGCGTATGTTGTTAAAATTAAATGCCACAAAGTAATCATCAAAATGTGTGTGCATTCAGATGATTGGGCTATATGAAAGTTTGAGTACATTTTCGACGGTTGAAAGGATCTATTTTTCTCGTATTACGGCAACGTAAGACTAGGAGGAATGTGAAACTTCCTGGCAGATTAAAATTGTGTGTCGGAACCGGGACTCGAACCTGGGACCTTTGCCTTTCGCGGGCAAGCGCACTACCGATTAGTAGTTGTGGGGAGGCATCGTGAGTCGTGTCGGGATAGCACAGTCGGTAGTGCGCTTGCCCGCGAAAGGCAAAGGTCCCAGGTTCGAGTCCCGGTTCCGGCACACAATTTTAATCTGCCAGGAAGTTTCATAACAGCGCACACTCCGCTGCAGAGTGAAAGTTTCATTCTAGGAGGAATGAGTTTATGTTTATGCAAAACTTTATTGGATGTCTGTACGTTACCCCATCACTCTACTTCTGTGATTTTGCACATCTAAATTTATTAAGGCGGTCACTCTACGGATCAAACATAAGAGTTTCGCAATCTTAAATACTTTTTCAGACAAAAAATATGTAAAATAACGATTATCATTACAGAACCATACAGGATTATTGTTACTTCATAAATGTGGTTGGTCGACGTAGAGTTTCAGTTCGTTGAGAAGAAAATAAGAGCTTAGAATTTGTTTGACTGAGCTTTGGTGCAAAAGCTTTACAGGTGGTGACCAATCAAAGGCTAGTTACAATCTTCTCATCTTACATCTGAAACTCAATCTTCAGGAGACAACTGAAACATTTGCCTATGTCCGGAACGAATTTCTTTCGTTAATTCATCTATTACAGCTGACATTACAAGGGGAGGATCAAACTGAATTCACTGGAACCGGGAATCCAAAACTGTAGCTTTGAGAAAATAGTATTTAAAAAAAATAGGAAGTTGTCTTTTTAGTACTTCTGTGAAGAGAGAATTCTTTACAGGCACACCTAAATTAATAAAGAAGATGTGTACTCCATTTATTGTCAAAGTAGGATTGTTGTAGGAATGCCGAAGTTTAAAGTCACGTAGTTATCTCCACTAACAACTTCGGTAGCTTGTTAGCTGAGTTCCAACAAGTTAGAAGAGATGGCCAGTGAACAGAATAAAATTTATATATAAAAACAGTCTAGGGCGTAAAAATGATTATTGATTTCATACTAGTTTCCAGCCAATGAAGATCTCACAGCTCCTGCGTCGTTCCACACTATCTCGGAGCAACAACAGCAAGATGCCCCAACATTGGGTAGAAACTAGTCGGAAATCAGTAATCATTTTTGCGTTATAGACTGTTTCTTTATATAAAATTATCATAAGGTCGCTGTAGTTCCTAAATAAACAAAAATGTTTCCAAAAATAAGTTAGTCCATAGCCTACTCGTGGGATATTATGGCTGAAAGAGTTTTCGCATTATGTGACAGACAAGCATGCAACAAAGAGGTTATCTGTTATGTTTTTATGCTTCCTAGTTCTTCTTGCGCCGCGGCGGATTAGCCGTGCGCATTGGGGCGCCGTGCTGCGGATGTTCGCCGTCGGGGTTCGAGTCCCCCATCGGGCAATAACCGAGCAGTTGAGTCTGATGGATTTACAAACATTTGAACATTTTGGATCTTAATTCGTTGCAAAATAACAAATATTCTATTATGTATCACACTTCAGCCCTGTTTTTGATCAAATTAGAGGAAACTCATTAGTGAGGTTCAAATGTTTGTTAAGTTTATGGGACTTAACTGCGGGGTCATCAGTCCCTAAACTTACAAACTACTTATGAACTAATGTATACCAAAGACAACACAAATATCCGTGTCCGAGGTAGGATGCCAACCCCCGATGGGGCTCGCCCCGCGCATCGGAGCATAGCGCCTCAATGCGCTCGGTCACTCCTCCGCGGCCATCAGTGAAGCAAAACAGCGTTAAACGACGTGGAGGCTTCCGGGCCCTTGGCGTTAAGCGCAATATCTGTAACTGCGGCCCAAACTTATCACGAAAGGGAAAACATATTCATATCTGAATTAAATGAAAGCGGCGGTGTTTCGACACTTGGAAACATGTATATAGACCAATGTCTTTAACAAATAAATCCGCGTTTCAGGCTCTATTACTCCACTAACGCAGATTGTAAGTTTTCTGTCTCGTTTCCGTCGTAGGTGTCGGTGGCCGAGTAGAATGAGACCGACACAGGAATAAAGGATGCACGCTTGTGCAGGTACGAAGGTGAGCAGCCAGTGGGACAGCAGAAACTAGAAACACTAGAGTAAATTAGAACGAGATATATATTTCACAGAGACTTAGTAATACTTAACTTTTACATAGCTCAGTACTGCAGAATGCTGATACATAGTTGAGCTAGAGGCCTGCCTAGTGATGAGTCCTAGTGCCTAACCGATAGCCAAGTCTTCACTGGTGCCTATCTGATTCCGAAATGTTAACTGGTTCCTATCTCAGTCCCAAGTGAACGATGTCGTTCAGTGGTGGCCACGATCGGAGTTGTTGCAGAGGGCGCTCGTGGCTGACATCGGAAGAACGCCGCGCCGTGCGTGCATGGCGGCGCGCGGCGAAAGTAGGTGGCGCGCACTTTAGACTTGTGCGACACCACAGAAAGTGTGCAATTAATAATAAAATACAGACGAAACGGTTTGCACGACGGTTGAACCTACAGCATATGGTCCATGAAAAATTATTCGACCTTCTAATCTATAATCTAATAATATGTGTCAATTGTATATCAGTATAAAGATAAATACAATAAAGTGCTTAAAGACAACCAATCATGCATAGATAATGAAGTTTTGAAACATAGAAAAAAGATTGGTATAAAGTAAAAACTTTTAACTACAGAATGACTAGCTTAGATTACGATAATTAACTAAATTTGTCACGAGAATCATACGATATTTTCATTTCATATAACATAAATTATATGGAGTAAAGCGATACTTTCTTTCCATCTCTCTCGTTCTATCTTGCATTGAATTATTAATAAAAAAAGGTGATCAAATCATTTTATAGAAACTATGATTTTACGTAAATCCACAAAACCAGTTTTGTTAATTTCATATACGATATACGAGACGACACTGTGGGTGTGAGCCGCGGTGGAGTAGCCGAGCGGTCTAAAGCGTCTCGCTGCGGAGCGCGCGGTTGCTCGCCGTGGAGGTTCGAGTCCTCCCTGGGGCATGGGTGTGTGTGTTGTCAAATGTTCAAATGTTTGTTAAGCTTAAGGGACTTAACTACGGGGTCATCAGTCCCTAAACTTACAAACTACTTATGAACTACCTACAACTAAGGACGGCACAAATATCCATGCCCGAGGGGGGATTCGAACCCTCGACCGTAGTGGCCGTGCAGACCGTGACTGAAGCGCCTCAGTCTCCTCGGCCACCGCGGCCGGCTGTGTGTGTGTTGTCCTTAGGTTAGTTTACCTAGGTTTAAGTAGTTTGTAAGCTACGGACTGATGACCACGCAGTTTGGTCCGATAGAATTAGAAACATTTGAACATTTGAACTGTGGGTGTTATTAAAGAATTCATTCAAAACTAATCAGCAGATGCCTAAGAATAACTATCCTACTGGTTATTGAGCCGAAAGAATCAAATAATCAAATGTTTGTAAATCTATCGGACCAAACTGTGTGGTCATCAGTCCGTAACTTGCAAACTACTGAAACTAAGGTAAACTAACCTAAGGACAACACACACACACACCCATGTCCCAGGGAGGACTCGAACTTCCTACGGCGGGCAAGCGGCGCTCTCCATCAAGGCGCCTTAGAACGCTCGGCCTCTCCACCGCGTCTTGTAGATCTCTGAAAACATGAGTTACTGCATATTTTAAATTATTTGAAATGTTTCTCGATACGTCACTGAAAACCGCAAGCGCTGCTGTGTTTTCAAAGGACGATCAAGCTCGGTATATGGAAGAATAATTTCCGTGTAATTTCCTTTGTTCGCACCTGCTAATTTTTCTGATGACCTCTAAAGTGTAGTTCCTGTTCCGTTAAAAAGCAAACTACAGTATGTTACCTATTCAATACTTCCCTATTCGTTCTTAATCGAGTGAGATGGCGCAATGATAACACAGTGGACAGCATTCGGGAGGACCGTGGTTGGAATCCATCTCTGACCATCCAGATTTAGGTTTGCTGTTATTTCCTTAACTCACTACAGGCGAACGCCTGGAATGTTCCTTTCAAAGGGCACGGCCAATTTCAAATCAAATGTTCAAATGTTTGTTAAGCTTATGGGACTTAACTACGGGGTCATCAGTCCCTAAACTTACAAACTACTTATCAGCTACCTTATACTAAAGACGGCACAAATATGCATGCCCGAGGGGGGATTCGAACCCCCGACCGTAGTACGGCCAATTTCCTTCCCCACCCTTATCTATTGAACAATTCGAGTGTGTGCACCGCCTATAAAGACCACACTGTTGATGGGACGTTAAACAAAATGTTCAAATGTTTGTAAACCTATTGCAAGCCGCGGCGGAGCGGCCGAGCGCATTGAGGCACTATGGTGCGATGCGCAAGGCCGTTCCCCGTCGGGCGTTCGAATGCCCCCTCGTGCATGGATGTTTGTGCTGTCTTTAGTATAAGGTGGTTCATAAGCGTGCGCCTCGGTTGCACAGTGGTAGAGTGCCAGACTACCACTCCAAAAGTCACGGGGTTCGTTCCCAGCCAGGTCCTAGGATTTTTATCTGTAACTTTCCACTTCTTTCACCTCTGGCAGTATTGCTCATGTGAAAAATACCGAGTAGCACCGTGGTTCGGAACCCATGTTAAACTGTAGGTTCCCCTATAACTGGCTGGGTAAGTCAGTTCGAAGGTCGGAGGAAGGCAACGGCATATCACATCCAAATAGGACCATGCCTAGTAAAGCACTGTGGTGTTCAAACCAATTTTCGGATTGTTGACGGTTTTACCTTTTAGTTCATAAGTAATTTGTAAGTTTAGGGACTGATGATCCCGCAGTTAAGTCCCTTAAGTTTTGCACCAAACTGCTATGGTCATTAGTCACTAGACTTACAAACTACTTAAACTAACACTAAGAACAATACACACAGCCATGACCGAGGGAGAACTCGAACCTCCGGCGGGAAGGGTCTCCGAGTCCGTAGCATGACGCCTTAGACCACGCGGCCATTCCGCGCGGCTGGGCGTTAAACCCTAATCTTCCTTCTTTCCTTATTCCTTCTTACTTTCACATTGTGCAGTTCTGTTTCATTGGTTGAGAATTCAAAAGAAAGCCAATTCTAATAGGGGATACATTACTTTAAAAAAAGTAGAAAGGTGAATTTTAGAATAACCACGTTTCTTCATTACAGTATTTAGATTATTTAAAACACAATATCCTTTCTTATTCCAAGTAGTTTTCTTTGTCTCCAATAACAGTTCAAACAGTAAAATCTGTTCGTCACATCACAACCGCAATCCAGTCGGGTAACTCGTACAGCTCCTTACGAAAATCCCTCGCAAATTTCTTACATGTAGACCACATTTTGTTTTTATACACGTTAATACTGTTTAGGTATGACAAAGTATGACAAGGTCTGCCAGTACCACTTTTTTTTCTTCTCTTTCAAAATATTAATAAAAATGGAGCATGAAATAGTTTTTGTATACTGCTTAGGGTTGCCAGATTGAACTCGAGGCAGGCCCGGAGACCAGACGTGCCCCACTCCCCCTTGGCCAATGACTCACCCCCCCCCCCCCCCCCCAACAAGCATTGTCGTCTTCTACCGAAAATTGTTTCGGCAAGAAATTAAGAAGGGACTGATTCTTCTTTTGTGTGGTAATATTCGCTTTGTGTGTTTCTGATTGTAAATGTTTATTCACAGCTTTAACTCCGTCGTACTTAAGAGTAAATGAGATATTGCATATTCTGCACTTACACATACACTCATCAGTATCGACTTTTTGTAGCCACTCTTTATAATTTTCTTCCTGCAACCATTCTTCACGGAAGGAACTTAGATATCGTCTCTTCATTTCACTGTTATTACTCACTAATCTGAGTTAATGTAAGCTTGTCTGTTCACACACGAACCGAGTATTCCAAAAATTGCCGGCAAACTGATAAAGAATGAACGAACGAACACAAATAATAGACGTCGCCAGCTGACACGTTGCCGCAACAGTGTTTGCTTAATAATGCGCTAGGCCATTACTACCGACGCAACAATGAAAAGTTTTCAGAGGAAGAATAGAAAAGTAGCGTTTTGTTGCAATAAGAAATTGACATTCATATAAAGTTATTCTTAATTACGAGAGAGGAGCCGGCCGGGAATGGCCGAGCGCACTGAGGCGTCTTGCCGCTGTGCGCGAGGCTGCTTCCGCCAGAGGTTCGAATCCCCCCCCCCTCTAGGGTATGGATGTTGTGTTCGTCCTTAGTTTAAGTTACGTCAAGTTCGATGTAGATCGTCGCTACATGAGCATAGTACTTAAAAAACGACGTAAAAAAAAGTTAAGATGAAGGCTACATTCAAGCCCGGAGATGAGTGTCATTGGCCCGTAGACCCGGAGAATTCATTCCAAACCCGGACACTCCGGGCGGCGCCCGGAGATCTGGCAACCCTAATACTGCTGTCATCATCCATTTCAAAACTACAGCAACCATCATGTACGCAAGAAACGCAAGATGTAAGAAACGCAGCACGCAGCAATTAGTCAGCCAGAATAGAGAGAGACATTGGAAAGAGTGTGAACGCTTTCACAGAGACTTGTGCCCGGGACTGACGGTCGCGCAGTGAGACTCTGCTCAGCCGTGGAACAGCTGCCAGCTCTGTCCAAGGCCTCAAACGTTAAGCGCGCTGCATACTGCCAGGGGCAGGCAAGAGGTGAACAGTTACCCCAGATCATGCCGCAGTGGATACGACCAGGGTTGCCAACGTCAGTGGTTTCCCACCGAATCTGGTGGTTTTGTAAAGCCGACGGTGGGAAAAAATCTGAGTCAGTGGGAGGTGAGAAAGTTGGTGGATTTTAATGAAATCGATAAAAAAAAAGTTTGCTGTACTAATATAATCCTAATTTGAAATTATTAACGAATATGGACAGATAAATGACTAGGAAATATATCACATTATTGGATAAAATGTATAATTCTTAACAGTTCAAATATATTAACACTGGTATGACTCATTGCTCATTGTCGAGGACGAAAAACTGACATTGTTTTAATGGTATGTATTTGTTGCTACTGCACTTTATCAGATTTTTCTTGTTGTGAAAATGACTGAACATTGCAGACACTTAATATGTGACTGTACTTTCGTTGTTAACTTTCTTTTTTCTCAGATGTGATTACATTGGAATATAGCTGAAATCTAGATCTTCAGACATAAAATAAAGACAATAGTATGACTGACGCTGACCTTTCCAGACTGGATTACTTTCTGTTTTCAAGTTCAAATATTTCACTATTTGCTGTCTGTACCCGACAAGCATTGTAATGGCTCAAAGTAATTATTGTTTGTTTTTATATATAACATCTTTACTGAAGTGCTTTTGAATAAACAAATTTTTTAATTTTTTTTTATTTTTTTTTTATTTATTTATTTATTTTTTTTTTTATTTTCGTCTAGTGGGTATACAGATAAGTCAGGTACATAAAAACTCCTCCTTTAAAATGCATAGTTGCGTCCAAATTTCAAATCAATCGGTCAAGAACAAATGAATAGACAGTGGTTTTTTTGCATGGGAACTTCGGAAAGTTCGGTGGTTGTTGGTGGGATTTTACGGTCACTTCGGTGGTTTTTATCATGAACTCGTTGGCAACCCTGGATACGACAGATAACCGAAGTTAAGCACTTTCCGGCTTAGCTTAGATGGGACACCGTCCGGGTCTGTAGGCAAGCGGAATGCACGCAGCCTTGTGAGGTATATTGAGGAGCTGCTTGATCGATAAGTACGAGCCCCGGTTACGAAAACTGACACAACGACCAGGAATGCGGAGTGTTAACCGCCTCTCCCTCTCTGGCACATCCGCTGACGCAATTACGCATAGGATGACATGCCAGCCGGTCGGTACCTGTGAGGCCTTTCGAATCGTGTAGGATAGGGTTAACAGCTTATCCCAGATCATGCAAGCAACATCATAGACATTACGTTCATTATATTGATTAACAATGAATGCTTTACTGTCACTCCCAAACACATCAAAGCACAAATGTAAAGGGCAGTATTATACCGATTACAAAAAACGTGAGCCGCGTAGAGTGACCGAGCGCTCTAAGGCGTCTTGCTGCGGAGCGCGCGGTCGTTCGCCGTCGGAGGTTCGAGTCCTCTCCCTCATGCATGGGTGTTTGTGTGTTATCCTTAGACTAAGTTAGTTTAAGTAGTTTGTTAGTCTAGGGACTGGTGACCATCGCAGTTTGGTCCAATAGGTTTACAGACATTTCAACATTTGAACAAAACGTGTACACTCGAAAAGAAATTTCATAAGCTGTGAATAACATGTGGATTGTTTGTAAGCCAATTGAACCTAACCACTATGGTCAGTCCCTATAGTTACTACTACTTAAACTAACTTACATTAAGGACAAGTCGCCCGCGGTGGCCGACAGGTCTGCGGCGTGCCAGTCACAGTCTGCACGGCCGCTGGGGTCGGGGGTTCGAATGCCCCCTCGGGCATGGATATTTGTGACTTCTTTAGTATACGGTAGTTCATAAGTAGTTTGTAAGTTTAGGGACTGATGACCTCGTAGTTAAGTCCCATAAGCTCTACAAACATTTGAACATTTTTTGAACTAAGGACGAAACCCACAACTATGCCCCATGGAAGACTCGAACCTCCGGCGGGAAAGGCCGCCTAGTCCGTAGCATGGCGCCGTAAACCAGACGGCCATTTCCAATCAGATAAACAAATCAATAAAACATGTGTTTTCCAGTAACTGAAAAATAGGACTCAACAGCGATGGAAAAATTAACAAAGTAAACGAGTGCAATACAAGTTCGGTTACCTGAAAAGGGAAGCAGTTCTAACGAAAGTTTGAAGCAAAGAAGAAAACGTTGCAGCAGTAGTGTCTTCAATACACAGGGTGAGGCACTTAAAATTATTTTTCGCAATATTTCGAAAAATACAAAACCTATTAAAAAAGGTGCAATACAAGTTGTTCACCTCCAAGAGGGACATTGATTAACACAAAGCTCGAACCCCGGCACCACCGCAGTAGGCCGGAGGAGGGTGACTTTGAAATCTTAAATATGAACGTCTATTTTTTATTGCAGATTTGTATTCTCCGTGGAAAAATGTTTCACTTTTGTATGAAATTTTTAAAATATTTTGACTCTGTAAGTTGGTACACATGTTCTTGTTGCTATGGTCTTCAGTCCTGAGACTGGTCTGATACAGCGCTCCACGCTGTCATATGCAAGTCTCTTCATCTCTAAATAAGAACGGCAACAAATATCCGTTTTGAAAATGTTTACTGTATTCGTCTCTCAACCTCCCTCTGCGATTTTTACTCCACACACTGCCCTACAACGCTAAATTGATGATTCATGTTTCAGAATGGATACACACAACACTCTACCGTCATATTCTTTAGCTGTAAGTCATTTAATGGAGGTGCCAAGAATGGTTTGAGGTTGGTATTTCATCTACAGATTAATACATCGGAGGAAAAAAAAATTAAAAAAATTCTGTGGAACGAAGAAAATGAGTAATTAAATACAATAATAAAAACGATAAAACTGGAAGTGGGTGCACTATATGATAAGAATATTGTACCAATAAGACAGCGGGGTAGAATAGGGTTCTCTTTAAAATTAAACATAAAAGTTTAAATATTAGGTAAAAAATAAAGATAACAATACAAAATGTTTCGCGTAATAGACTAAGTGAACTAATTACAAATAAAACTGTTGCGAAAGGTCAATTTGATTACAGAAATTATAAAAATAAAAATAGCGCTGGCCTCTTTTACAACATACTTTGCAAAAATTTAGGACAAAACATTAATGAAAGTATAAATAATTATATAAAATTAAATACTGAAAGTATGGTAAACTATATGCTAATGTGATTCTTCAGTTTCTCCCGGCGTATTTGATAATCAAAATATCCACGGGTGTACTGCCGGTCTATAGTGTCCAACGGGCACAATATTTCAGCGATCATACATGTCGCCATCATCAGGTGAACTGACGGACTGAGCTCCTGGAAACGCGCCGGCACGGAGATCCGCACGCTACGGCTGCTCGAAGGGACCTGGGTTCTAGCCCGGTAGCGGGCCATTTAAATACCCTCGGCCCGCGGAGCGACCCCTCCGCGGCCCGCGGCCCACGCCGCGGCCGCGCAGTGGCACCGATTGCGCCGGCGTCTGAGAAGACGTCGGTGTGAGGGCTCTGTCCGCCGTGGTCGTCACTTCGTTACGTTTGCTAGATTTACTCTTAATTAACCCAATCGCTGGTTCCCAAGCTTTGCTAAGGTTATAGCCACAGTCACGGTTTATGAGGTCGTCACTTGTGCGAATTTCAATGGCCTCTCTAACGACGCAGTCCCAGTATCTCGACGTCTCTACCAGAATCCTAGTGCTTTCATACTCCATCGCATGATTCTCCGACAAACAATGTTCAGCGACCGCCGACTTGCTCGGATACATCAATCGTGTGTGCCTCTGCTGTTCAACGCATCGATCCTCGACGCGCCTTCTTGAAAACTGTATTAACCTGCGCATTTTTCCAATCGTTAGAAACGCTTCCCTCCCTCTACAGAACTTCGGTACACAACTGCTAAAAGAGGGGCAAGTCCATTCGCATAATCCGCGTAAAATCGGCCCTACACAGAAAGCTCGAAATTTAGCGAAGACTTCAATGCGAGATGCCTACAATACTTATCATAACGAAAGTCTTTCTCGAAATTTGACTGAAAACCCAAAGAGATTTTGGTCATATGTTAAATATACCGTGCAACATTGGATCAACAAACAAGTGATTTAAAAAAAAAAAAAAATTAAGTAAGGCACATTTACCTGGTAAATGATGACACGTTCCCCACGTGTCAATGTGCTGAACGTTTGTAAAAGATATAGATTTTATTACGTCTTCAGTGTATCAAATGCAATTAAATATTATTTTTGTTAAGAAATGAATCATTACACTGTCGGTAGAAAAGTGCTAGGCAATCAGTTATTTTCTTGACACGTAGTTGTGTTAATTTACTCCAAATGTTGAAATGTTTGTGAATCTATGGGACTCAAATTTTTTGGTTTTAGTCCCTAGGCTTACAAACTTCTTCAACTAAGTAACCTAAGGACCACACACACACACCCATTTGATTTGATTTGATTTTTTCAGGGAAGCCAAAACAGTCTTGGTCTAACCCGCCACTGCCCGCACCGAAACTAACTTTATTGTGCGGTATCGCTCCCTGTATGTCTAGTAAAGCCAACCAATGCCCTTGAACAGTGCAAGGAGTCCCTTTACCAGTTCTTTAATAGACACAATTTCTCTGGGTTGGTTGTCCCAAATGTTCTGTGCCTTTTACTCTGCAATGCAATGCATTCGAAGATCAGATGTGATGCAGTTTCATCACCGTCATCACAGAGCCTATATTTAGGGTCCTCTTCTGTTATTCCCATTGTATATAGGTGTTTTTTTGAAATTCCCATGGCCTGTCAGCAATCCAACCATGAGTCTAATCTCTCTCCTGTTCAGACCCAGGATTGCAGAGCTTCTTTTAAAACATGGCTTTGGCATCATTACCTTGCCATGTTTTTGTTGATGGACTTTGGTCCAATATTCTACGCGCTGTCTTCTGAGCCAGTTACGTAGCTCCAATTTGATCATTGCCTTGGTGATTGTCAGGACAGGTTCCGGTCCAATAAATGGAGTCTCTGCCCCCATCCTGGCTAATCTGTCGGCATGTTCGTTGCCACTGATCCTCGAGTGACCAGGGACCCACAATAGGTTTACTCTATTCCTTTCCCCCAGCTCCACCAGAACCCTGTGACATTCTGCAACAATTTTAGACCTTGTTGCAGGAGCTACCAGTGATCTCAGGGCTGCCTGGCTGTCTGTATAGATATAGATGCTACAATCTTTGTAGCACACACACTCATGCCCAAGGGAGGACTCGAACATACGACGGCGAACAACCGCGCTCTCCGCAGCAAGGCGCCTTAGAATGTCCGGCCTCTGCACCGCGGTTAATTTATTCCACCACTAAAGTCGTTCTATGAAGATTATATTTCCTTGACCTGTTTTTGCTGTAGCTAAGTTAAGATGTAAGAATTTTACATGAGACAACGTGGCTCGTCAAATATTAGTAGTGAAATTCAGTATCAAAACAGATTTAATTCTGACATTACCTAACATCGCAGGTTGTGGAGGGGATCTGATGGTTTAAATATCTTCAAAAGTAGAAAGCCAAAATCACAATATAATTATTTTATGACGATCAGTTTCAATGGTCTATGGCACCATCATCTGGTCATATAAAATTAAACAAGTGGTCATCTTACGTTTATTATAAATGTTGGGATTGGCTGATTTACTGTTAGAAGTTTTGTGGATACATTTTAAATTAGTGTTTTAGACGGGCTTACTTTCGATAGTAGCAATACGGTAGGTTTATCTTTGGTCGTGGGTAGCGTTTGGACTATCTCTGATATAGCATAGTAGATAGTTAGCAGTCCACAACTGTGCCTCCAACTAGAAAGTTAATCTGTTGACATTGCGCATATGCCGCAAACATTTTACGATTGACGTTGCCTTAGGGCAGATATGTTTTAGAATTCAAGGTAAGCCTGTCTAGGATGAACATACTTGGTTATATTGACATGGATCGTATTTAAGCTTTTAGTGTTTTCGTTTTAATTTACGTTTTCCTTGGCTTTCTCCTTTCAGAACTTGAGAATGGCTAATATAGACCCGAAACATGTCGTTCGGACATGTTTACATTGTGACAACTGGAGCGGAAACTTTAGTGCGATTGTTCATACAGTTGTGAGATGGCATCCAAACAAACGATAAAAAATGGAGGTTAAATAGTACGTGCAACATAGCACTTAGTCGAAATATAAAATGCATAAGTTAAATCATTAATAGCTTGTAAGAGTCACTTACAAGCTGTTGACGATTTAACTTACGTATTTTATATTTCGACTAACGCCTCGCTCGGTGGAAAAACGTTGTGTGGAGTTACGAATCACGGTACACGACGTGGCGAACCGACGGCAGGATGTAGGTATGACGAATGCCCGGTGAACGGCATCTGCCGGCGAGTGTAGTGCGGACAGTAAAATTCGGAGGCGGTGGTGTTATGGTGTGCTCGTGTTTTTCATGGAGGTGGCTTGCAGCCTTTGTTGTTTTGAGTGGCACTATCACAGGTCAGGCCTATATTGCAGTTTTAAGCATCTTCTTGTTTCCCACTGTTGAAGAGCAATTCGAGGATGGCAATTGCATCTTTCAACACGGTCGAGCACCTGGTCATTATATACGGCCTATAGCGTAGTGGTTACACGACAATACCACTCCTGTAATGGATTGGCCTGCACCGAGTCCTGATGTAAATCCTACGGCACACGTTTCGGATATTTTGAAACGTCGACTTTGTGCCAAGCCTCACTAACCTACATCGATACCTGTCCTCAGTACAACACTCCGTGAAAAATGGGCTACCACACCCTAAGAAACATTCCAGCATCTGATCGATATCTACATCTAGATGGGGTACTCTGCAAATCACATTTAAGTTCCTGGCAGAGGGTTCATCGAACCACCGTTATACTATTTATCTCCCATTCCATTCTCGAATAGCGCGCGGGAAGAAAGAACACCTGAATCTCTCCATTCGAGCTCTGATTTCTCGTATTTTATTCTGATGATCATTTCTACCTATGTAAGTGGGAGTCAACAATATATTTTTGCATTAGGAGGAGAATGTTGGCGATTGGAGTTTCGTAAGTAGCCCACGCCGCAGCGATAAGCGCCGTTGTTGTAATGATTCCCATCCCAGATCCTGTATCATTTCCGTAACGCTGTCTCCCCTGTATCGTGACAATACGAAACGCGCTGCCCTTCTTTGGACTCTTTCGATGTCCTCCGTCAAACCCACCTGATATGGATCCCACACTGGGCTGCAATACTCCAAAAATGGACGGACAAGCGTAGTGTATGCAGTTTCTTTTGTAGTTCTGTTGCATCTTTTTAGGGTTCTGCCAATAAAACGCAGTCTCTGGTTCGCCTTTCCCACGACATTATCGACGTGTTCTTTCCAGCTTAAGCCAGAAGTAGTAGTAATTCCTAGATATTTTGAGGAGTTTACGGCCTTCACGTTTGATTGATTTATCTTGTAAACAAAGTTTAACGGATTTCTTTTCGTACTCATGTGAACGACATCACACTTCTCATTATTTAGAGTCAATTGCCAATTTTTACACCATAGTGATATCTTAATCAGATCGTACTGCAGTTGGTTTTGATCTTCAGATGATTTTACTAGACGGTAAATGACGGCGTCATCTGCAAACAATCTAAGAGAACTACTTAGATCTTCCCCTAAATCGTTTATGTAAATAAGGAACAGCAGAGGACCAAAAACACTACCCTGTGGAACGCCCGATATCACCTCTGTTTTAGTCGATGCCCTACCATCGATTACGACGAACTGTGTCCTCTCTGACAGGAAATCCCCTATCCAATCGCAAGTTTGGGGCGATATACCATAACCACGCAATTTGATTAAAAGCCGTTTGTGAGGTACGGTGTCAAAAGCCTTCTGGAAATCAAGAAATACGGAATCGATTTGCGAACCCTTGTCGATAGCACCCATGACTTCCTGTGAATAAAGAGCTAGTTGTGTTTCGCATGAACGATATTTTCTAAATCCTTGTGACCGAAAGTATGCGTGCGAGAGTGGAAGCTGTCATCAAGGCTAAGGTTGGGCTAACACCATACTGAATTCCAGAATTACCGATGGAGGGCGCCACAAATTTGTAAGTCATTTTTAGCCAGGTGTCCAGATACTTTTCATCACATTGTTTAGATTGTCTTAGGATAACAAAAGAGGGATGAACCAGTACAAATATTGCTTTTCATGAGGCTGTAGTCAGACAACTTTATGGAGGGACATGTGACGGTCTGTCATCTGTTCACCTAGCAGTCTACAAACGTCCATCTTGCGGACATGGACGACACTGGCAGCAGCGTGGTGTGGTGGAACTAGCACCGTGCCAGGGTGATCCGCTTCGTCGCCTCCAACGGCTCACGCGATTTCGACAACTTTTAGCTGCTGTTGGAAAACTCAACACTCCAATTCTGCAACTCTCCTAATTTGGCCTCCCAAACGGAACACACGAATTCGACAACTTTTGCCTGCTGCCAGAGAATGGAATGGTTTCAAAACCACATTGAAAACAGCAGTATAATGAGTGAAAAAACGTTCGAATGTTTGTAAAGCTGTGGAACTTAACTACGACGGTTACACAGTGGTAGAGTGGTAGAGTGGTAGAGTGCCAGACTACAAATCCAAAGGTCGCGGGTTCGATCCCCGCCAGGTCATAGGATTTTTATCTGTCACTTTCCACTTCTTTCCCCTCTGCCAGTATCGCTCATGTGAAAAATACCGAGTAGCACCGTGGTTCGGAACCCACGTTAAACTGTAGGTCCCCCTATAACTGGCTGGGTAAGTCAGTTCGAAGGTCGGAGGAAGGCAACGGCATACCAACTCCAAACAGGACCATGCCTAGTTTTTTTTTTTTTTTTGTCGGGTCTCCTTCCTCCCCTTCAACCCGTCCTTCCGCTCACCAAAGTCACCTTCTTCGGCGTCGGCTTCTATCGGCCTTTTTGTTCCATTTCTTGGACTTGAAAATAATAATAACAAAAATGTAGCTGATTTGACGAATTTCCGTCTCGCTGTTCCACAGCTTTTTATCGAAAATATTGCAAACCAAAAGACTAAATGTTTGTTCTTCTTCGTCGTACAAGTACATGTATTAGTAGGGTTTTTTAACTTTGCGTGTGGCGTGATGTCAAAATAGAATAAGATAAATAAGAAAATAAATTGTAAAGAATTAAAAACTGTAATGAAAAGAAAATCTCTTTTCCGGTATGTCTTGTAGGAAATCAAGAATCATTTGTATGAATACATAAGTTCGTTTCCTCGTAGGTGTAATGTGGTAACATACTTAAGTTTTTTCTTCTGATTTACCAATGATTTAAAACCGTGTTGATGTTAGTCTTGAGTAAATTAGATTTCTTCTTCTTGTTATACTAATTAAACTAAATTTGTAATTGCAACAGAACGTCCAGTTTCGTCACTGGGTTAAATAGAGTCGTCAACGCAGTAACGTATCTGAATTTAAATGATCCATGGCGGTCTTCTCTTTGTTTCCCTAAAAACCTTCTCTTGTTGCGTGTAACAGAAAAATCAAAACAATTACATTCTTCTAAATGTAAACTTCTTGTAATACTCTACATTATTGTTCTGGTCAAAAAATTTGCAAAAGTTTCCTTGTATTTTTTATTACGCATCAGCATGTGGTGTTCAGTTGTAAGATACACCCAGAAATCCTCCACATTGCTTGATTCTTTGGTTAGGATGTAATGAAGAGTTTGCCCTTTCAACCAGTTGACAGCATTTCTTTTAGTTCTTGGATATGGAATGCTATCCGGTGTTAGGAAGTCAGCAGCTGTGAAGGCGGTGGGTGTCGTTCTGCTGATGCTAGCTAACTTTTGTCTAACATAAAGCCATATGTCTTCGACCTTTTTACACAAGAGTCTATGTTCTTCATCGTCTACTACGTTGCAGAGTGGACACAGCGGTGAAGGTGCCAGCCGAATTGCATGTAGTCTACAGTTCGTTGCAGTTTTCCTATTGACCGCGAAATACCAGGTCGCTTTCACGGACGTTGGTAAGTTCCTGCTGTGAATGTTTTTCCAGATTATGTTCCAGTTATTCGACGGATATTTCTCTTCTATATTATTTCCGAGTTTGTTTTTCATCAGCTGTTTGTAAAGATCTTTAACCTTTACGATTTCTTTTTCTGGTATCCTGCCGTGTATGTAACTGTATTCCACGAAAAAATATTTTAAGTGGTGCAATCCGTTAGGGATGTGTCGGACACTGACAGGTGCATTGAGGTCGACAGGAGCTGTTTCGTTTACCAAGTGTGCAGTAAGGCTACCACCTTGCTTTTTCCATTCCTTGTACGTGTTGGAGAGGTACAGAGCTTTCGCTTTTTGACTGACATCTGTGAGGTTTAAACCCCCAACTATCGTGGGAAGCGTCAGCGTGTCGTATTTCACTTTGAAGATTCGTCCGCGGGTCACGAAATGTCCTAGAGCAGATATCATGCTTTTGGCCAAGGTTGCCGGAAGGGGCAAGACTTGTGCTACATAGTTTACTTTAGATGTAATGTAAACATTTGCAACTGCGACCTTTTGGAGTTCGTCGATTTTCCTTATACTATGTTCTTGTACACAGGCTCGCATGCTGTTCAGTAGTTTCCGATAATTAACTGCAATAGTTTTCTGGATGGACCGTTTAAAATCAATGCCAAGGCATTTCATTGTTGCGAGTTCTGGTAGCAAGCTTTGGGTTTGTAACCTGATGCCACGTCCAATATGAAATATCCCGGACTTCGCTTCATTAAGTTTTGCGCCTGAAGCTTGTTCATATTTCCTGACTATCTCCAGCGCAGTCACGACTTCATTGCCACTCGTGGCGAGAAATCCGACATCATCAGCGTACGCATTGCATACGATCTTTTCTCTCCTAATTTGTAATCCCTGGAGATGTTGTGTGAGGGAAGCGAGGAGTGGTTCGATAGCAATGGCAAAGAGTGCCATGGACATGGGGCACCCTTGCCGGATGGAGCTGGTAACTTCTATCGGTTGGCTAATCTGTCCATTAATTACAAATCTCGCTACGTTGTTCGTTAGCGTATTGCGGATGACGGCAATAAAGCGGGGTGGGTATCCCATTGTGCTCATAGTCCGGAGTAGGAACTGGTGATTGACCCTGTCAAAAGCTTTGTCAAGGTCAAGGGACACCAGGGCACATTTTATTTTGCAAACGTCGGCCGTGGCAATTATATCCCTGTAATCACAGAGGGTCTTCAAGATCTTTCTATCTTTACCGACACTCGTTTGGTAAGTGTGGTGTCGCACAAGTACAAAGTGCGCGCCACCTACTTTCGCCGCGCGCCGCCATGCATGCACGGCGCGGCGTTCTTCCGACGACAGCCACGAGCGCCCTCTGGTACAACGCCGCTCGTGGCCACCACTGAAGGACTTCGCACTCCGACTTCGGACTGAGCTAGCAAACAGTTACGACCTTCGTAATCAGATAGGCACGATTGAAGACTTCGCTATTGTACAGGCACTAGGCAGGCCTCCAACAACTATGTATCAACATTCTGCAGTACTATGTAAAAGTTAAGTATTGTTACATTCTGTGCAATATATCTCTTTCTAATTTACTCGAGTGTTTATAGTTTCTGGCTGCTCCCCTCCGTACCTGCACCAGCGTGTCGGTCTCGTTCCACTCGGCCACCGACACCTACGACGAGGCTGGGACACAAAAGCGGCGACGAAGTTGAGACACAAAAGTGGCGACGAGGAGTGATAGAACCTTGGACCAGCCCGCTTGCAGCAGCCAGACAGCAGCAGTCGGAGCACGCAAAAATTGCTCCCGCCCACCCACCCTTATTATAAGATTTTTGGGGGAACATATTCTGTTACGTATTTTGTGGACTTTTTTGTTGCAGAGCGTCCTCTTTCATATTGCATTTGTGTTTTGTTATAAGTTACTTGTATACGCGGCGCCTAATCGGTCAGCATGGCCACTACCCCGAACCCAAACTTAATGGAAATTATTCAGTTACAGACGGCGCAAATCACCCAGTTGCTCCAGGCAGTGGCCGAGCTGACAGCGCGGGCAGCTAACCAACAACAACAGCCGCCGCTTCAGCAGCCCACACCTGCCGCCGCAACACTTCCTACGTTTCGCCAATACAACGAACGTGAGGAAGAATGGAGTGATTATCTGGCGCAGTTTCAAGAACTCGTCGCGGCTCATCAACTTACAGGTCAGACTGTTAAGCATCTTTTATTGTCTGTGGTGGGCCCCAAAACATTTGTGTTACTGCAGAAACTATTCCCCAACGCATCTCCTCGTGATGTAGACTTTGAACAAATTGTAGGTGCACTGAATGCTCATTATGAGAGAAAAGTTCTTGTAGCCGCTGCACGATACCGATTTTTCAGACTTAAAAAATTACCGCAGCAGTCACACCAAGAGTGGATTACGGAATTGAAGGGCTTAACCCGCCAATGTAAATTTACTTGCTCTTGTGGACTTTCGTATAGTGACGTGATGTTGAGGGATGCGATTACGCAGAATATTCAGGACCCCAGAATTAGAGCAGCAATTCTGAAACAGTCTGACCCCTCATTAGACAGTGTACTGCAGCTTATAGAAGCGCATGATACTTTTGACTTAGCAGATGTAGAAATGCAAAGCCACAGTGTAAATTCAGTGCGCCGTAACGGACGCTTTCCTAGCCGTAGTTCTCAGTGTAGCACTAGTGATTCTTATTTTTCTACCGGCCGTGCTGAACAGACGGTGAACAGTAGCCAGTGTAAAAGTGCGACACAAAGGTCGCCCCATCGTGTTAGAAACAGTAATTTGAATAACGGGCGCCAACGCTCATTTCAGAAAAATGTACGTAAATCTTGCCCCCAGTGTGTGTCTCGCCACAAGCGTGCTCATTGCCCTAGTCGCAACGCAACCTGTTATCAATGTGGCAAATCAGGACATGTGCAGTCTGTGTGTATGCAAATTAAAAACTCACAGAACAGTAACGTTAGAAACAGTGCTTCGCAAAGTGCGAGAACAGTTCATTCTGTAAATGTTATACGGGCTGTGGAATTGAACAGTGCTTTAGTTGGTTCTCAATTACAAGAAAGTTCTTCTGCACCTATTGCAAAACTATATAGTGTACCACGTAGCAAGCGCCGACGAGCGCGTAAAACAGTGCAACGGAAAAGGGTTCGGGACAAGCAAAATGACTATGAACAGTGCATTCCTGTAGTGAAAATAGTGCCTTCTGCAACTACTAACTGTAATAGTGCCCAGTACTGTGTAGCTAGTGACAGTAGAATTGGTGTAGCTACTCAAAGTAATTTTAGTGCAGTAGCCTCGCATTGCGCGGACGCCGATCTGGCGGTAGTGTCATCTAGTGACAGTGTGGTTAATCCGCTGTGTGCCGAGTATGCGCCGCTTCCTACCGCACGCAACCCGCGCAAGCGCAGAAAACAATATGTATTAGACGTTGCCCACATTCGCGCACCTGTCGAGCGCCGAAAGCAAAAACTTTTTGTGAATCTTGCCATTGACAATAAGACTGTGCAATTTCAGCTCGACACTGGTTCCGCTGTTACCTTAATAAATAAAGATACTTATGAACTTCTGGGTTCGCCAAAATTGTCGCCGTCACAGCAAGTGTTAACAGCTTATACAGGTCAAAATATTCCCGTGCTAGGAACGTGTAGCCTGCCTGCCTCTTTTCAAGGTGTCACAAAAACAGTTGCTTTTGTTGTTCTTCAGGCCAAATCGACACAGAACATTTTTGGACTAGATGCTTTTGACTTGTTTGGTTTATCAATTCAAAGAGATGTGCTTCAAATTTCGTCAATAGTGCCTCAGGATAAAATCAATGCATTGTGTGACAAATATAGTGACCTGTTTTCGCCGGAACTAGGTTGTGCAAAAGACTTCGTGGCACATGTAACTTTAAAAGAATCTGCTGTTCCAAAATTTCGTAAAGCTAGACCAGTGCCTATCGCCTTGCGTGATACAGTTGCCGAAGAACTTAAACGTTGGCAAGATAGTGGGGTGATTTCTCCTGTTTCTGCGAGTCAGTGGGCCTCGCCTATAGTAATTATACCCAAGCCGTCAGGAAAACTTCGTCTCTGTGCGGACTTCAAATCAACTGTCAACAGTCAAACAATTGTAGACACTTACCCCCTGCCCAGACCTGAGGAACTGATGGACAAATTAGGACAGTCTCGCTTCTTTTCCAAGATTGATTTAGCAGAGGCATACTTACAGATTCCACTTGATGACGAGTCAAAAAAATTTTTCGTCATTAATACTCACATGGGCCTTTTTCAATTTCAACGCCTACCCTTTGGCAGTTCTTCCGCTCCCGCTATTTTTCAGCGCTTTTTGGAACAGCTAACAGTTTCTGTACCATGTTGTTCGAACTATTTAGATGATATTGTGGTATCCGGACGTACAGTTGAAGAACATTTAGCAAACCTGGAGTGCCTTTTCAAAGTTTTGACTGCAGCAGGTCTACGTTGCAATAAAGCAAAGTGTTCGTTTTTTCAAACTGAAATAGAGTACCTAGGCCATGTGATTAATGCCCAAGGAATTCATCCCTTACAGTCACATCTTCGAGCAATCAAAGACTTGCCTCCTCCTAAGAATGTGCATGAATTGCAAGCAGTGATGGGAAAGCTTAACTATTATTTCAGGTTTATTCCCAATGCCTCTCAGATTGCAGCTCCACTGCATCACTTACGTAGGAAGAATGTTCCTTTTGTATGGTCTAAAGATTGTCAGGTTGCCTTTGACAAACTAAAGTCTGCACTACTCAGTGATGCATGTTTGATTCCCTTTGACCCCCAGAAGCCTGTAGTGTTAGCAGTTGACGCCTCATCGTACGGTCTCGGCGCTGTAATCTCACATCGTATTGGATGTCACGATCGTCCTATTGCCTTTGCATCCAAGCTACTGACGCCGACGCAACAGAATTACAGTCAGATAGAAAAGGAGGCCTTAGCAATCATTTACGGCGTCACAGTTTCATCATTATCTCTATGGCAGAAAATTCTATTTGTTGACAGACCACAAGCCTCTCACGTCGTTGTTCTCACCCACAAAGCCGATTCCGCCACGTACGGCACAAAAGCTTCAGAGATGGTCCTTGATATTGTCTAATTATCAGTATGAGATTTTGTACCGACCTACCACTAAACATGCTAACGCGGACACACTTTCCCGACTTCCGGTTGGCCAGGATGTGTCGTTTGATTCTTCAGAAATGGCATGTTGTCAGATAGACTCCAGAGATGCTTCCGCTGTCGCAGATTTCCCTTTGAACTCTCGTCGGGTTGCACAGGAAACGGCTGCGGATGCAGACTTAAGTGTGGTAGCACGTTTTGTTCGCTTTGGTTGGCCTGCCAGAGCCAAAGACATTGATCGGCCTCTGGTTCGACGTTATTTTGCACAACGTCATGCATTATCTTTAAATCAGGGTGTACTGTTGTTGCATACCGACAACGACCAAGCAAGAGTGATTGTTCCTCGTTCCCTGCAACGTGAAGTGTTACGCCTCCTGCATCAAGGACATTGGGGCATTGTTAGGACAAAGCAACTGGCCAGACGTCATTGTACCTGGGTTGGTATGGACGCTCAGATAGAGGACATGACGTCACAGTGTACTGTTTGTGCGGAGCATCAGGCGGCTCCACCGCAACGTTTCTCAGACTGGCCACGCCCCAAGGGACCATGGCAACGTTTACACATTGACTTTGCCGGACCTTTCTGGAATACGCGCTGGTTAATTGTTGTAGACGCTTTCAGCAAGTTTCCTTTTGTGATTGCCATGAACTCAACGACAGCTTCTAGTACAATCAGTGCCTTAACATCAGTGTTTTGCATCGAAGGCTTGCCTGAAACTATCGTCAGTGACAATGGACCTCAGTTTGTTAGTGCGGAATTTCAACAGTTTTGTCGTGTGAATGACATTCAGCATATCACCACCGCACCTTTTCACCCTCAGTCCAATGGTGAAGCAGAACGTTTCGTTCGAACATTAAAGTCTCACATGGAGAAGATGAAAGGTCAGCACTCCAGGCAGCAAGCTCTTCAAATTTTCCTGTCTACGTATCGGTGCATGCCACGTGACGGCCCGTCTCCTGCCGAGCTGCTACACGGCCGCCGTCATCGCACTCTCCTTCACCTGCTGCAGCCTCCCACGCACCGAGTCGGTTCGTATGGCGCTACGCGTTTTCAGGTTTCCACGCCGGTGCTGTACAGGGTGTTTGCTGGAAACAAGAAGACATGGTTGCCGGGCACCATTCAACGCGTGCTTGGGCGCAATATGTTTGTTGTACGTTCTTCCACAGGGTCGGAGCTGCGGCGCCACGCAAACCAATTGCGCCTGCACAGACCGCGCGATCCTGTCTCCGGTTTCTTGATTCCAGACCCAGTTCACCGCCAGGGAGCACAACCACATCGTTCGTCCCCGGACTACGAGATCCCTATGGACGTCGACGTACATCCGACGCAGTCGTCGCCGCCGCTGTCGCCGCCGCAGATGTCAGCGTCACCGAGAGGGACTCCGGGACCGTGCGGGCCCCCCCAGCTTGGGCCACGCACCTCAGAAGAAGATGACCTGCTCCCTCTGGGCGGGGGCGGGCGCCCTTCCCCAGGTTTCGGCGGGTTCCCTGGAGGATCGCAAGGCGGATGCCGGGGCGCGGACGGCGTCTCGATCCCGGCCTCAGCTACGACGCCCGTCCCACCAGTAACGCCCCCGCTCAGGCCCTCCTCCCAGTGCCGTCGCCGTGGCCCTCAGCCCTACGCCACGACGGCGCGGCGGTTTGGGGGGGAGGGGTGTGGTGTCGCACAAGTACAAAGTGCGCGCCACCTACTTTCGCCGCGCGCCGCCATGCATGCACGGCGCGGCGTTCTTCCGACGACAGCCACGAGCGCCCTCTGGTACAACGCCGCTCGTGGCCACCACTGAAGGACTTCGCACTCCGACTTCGGACTGAGCTAGCAAACAGTTACGACCTTCGTAATCAGATAGGCACGATTGAAGACTTCGCTATTGTACAGGCACTAGGCAGGCCTCCAACAACTATGTATCAACATTCTGCAGTACTATGTAAAAGTTAAGTATTGTTACATTCTGTGCAATATATCTCTTTCTAATTTACTCGAGTGTTTATAGTTTCTGGCTGCTCCCCTCCGTACCTGCACCAGCGTGTCGGTCTCGTTCCACTCGGCCACCGACACCTACGACGAGGCTGGGACACAAAAGCGGCGACGAAGTTGAGACACAAAAGTAAGGGCCGGTGACGGTGGTCATTGTGCTGTTTAATCTTCGCGCTAGTACTCGACCAAAAATCTTATAATCGCTGTTCAGCAATGTTATTGGCCTAAGACCGCTTATAGTCTTAGTACCTGATGTTTTGGGCACTAGCACTACGATGCCTTCCCGAAGCTCTTTTGGGATATCGTTTTCAGGGTTTAACAGTTCATTGCAAATGAGAGTGAACTTGTCTTTTATGAGGGAACTGAATGTTTTATAAAATTCGGCAGGAATACCGTCCGATCCCGGAGATTTGTTCGTCTTGCTTTCTGCTATTGCTTCTTCGACGTCTTCTGCAGTCACTTCTGAGATGAGGGATTGTGCTTCCGCGTGGTTTATTCTCCTTTGTAGGGTGGACAGAAACTCATCTTGAAGGCGTTCGTTAACTGGTTGAGAGGACATGAAGGAAGCGAAATGTTGTACGATCGCCTCCTTAATCTCAGAGTTTTTCGTTAGCTTCCTTCCGTCATTCAGTTGTATTGCAGTGAATATTTTGCGCGACGCTCTTTTGTGCTCACGGATAACGTGATATACGGAAGTTATCTCATTCGGCGCCGTATCCTGCACTCGTGACCGTATTTTGTAACCTTCCAGTTGTTTACGTCGAAGGGCCAAGATTTTCGCCTTGATCTTTTTAATTCTTGCATAGTTTTCAACAATCGTGGCATCTGATTTGAATAAATCTCTTAGGCATTGAAAGTAAAATTCCATAGTACTTTTGTACCAGAAGCTTTTTTCTCTGGAGTAGTTTAGGAAAAATCTCCGTATTTTCGGCTTGACATGTTTCAGCCACCAGTCGGTAGCAGTGTTGTACGAGGCGAACCTGCTCTCACACTCCTTCCATAGTGCGTGGAACGCCTCCTGGCACGCCTGGTCTTCTAGGTGAGACACGTTCAGCTTCCAGGTCCCTCTACCTCTGTAAGTCCCCTGTTTGGCCATATTGATTGCGCAGATGTACGCTGCATGATCCGAGAAAACGACAGGCCATATTTCCGATTGCAGGATGTTGCGCTTTAAATTATGTGAGACATACACTCTGTCTAAACGACTCGCCGAGTGGCTGGTCACATGAGTGAATCCGGGGGCTGCACCGTGCAAGTGCTCCCATGAGTCTACTAGACGTAGTTGCGTGACTATCCGTTCAAGTTCGATAGACTTATTGAGATTGGGAGTTTGGTCTTTGGCATGCAATACGCAATTAAAATCACCTCCGAGGATAATGTGCTCCTGTCGGGTTCCGAACAGAGGGACAACTTCTTCTTTAAAAAACTCCGCCCTGCGTTGTCTATTGCTAGATCCCGATGGGGGATAGACATTAATGATTCGTACGTTATTGATTGTACCTGCTATGCCTTTACTGGTGGTTAATTTTACAACATCTTGGACTATTATGCCCTCTTTCGTGAGGATAGCTGTACCCATTTCCGTTCCAATCCCTGGATTTGTGAAAGCATTGAATCCCGGTATATGTTCAAGGTCAATATCTGTGACTTCTTGCAATAGGAGAATGTCTACGTCAGCGGCATATATAAAATCTTTGAGGTTTTGTAATTTGAATGAGCTATGAGCCTTATTGAGATTTACTGTGGCTATCTTGTACGTTTGTACTTCTGTCATCGGTCGTTCTGGCTGTTCAGTCATGAATTCGTTCTTCAGTTCTTCGTTCCTTCTCTAAAAGTCGTATAGTAAAAAAACAGCTTAATAATACTCATCAGTATCAAAAGGATCCGGAACATAATCTTGTCGCTTTGAGAGATCTGTCATGGAAGTGTCTTCTTTCCGAGTGTCGTCATCTTTTTGGAGCTGTGCATTATCTATCTTAGATTCGTGAATTTCGCTCATTTCTTCATCCGCTGGGTCATCTGCCACTTCGTCCGCCCAGTTGGTGTGCGTAGGCGTCTGGGGTGGGTCATGGGGAGCCTCCGGAGAGGGAATTCTTTCCGGTTTCTGTGTGGGTGGTTCCTTTGGTAACCGTCCTTCAGCGCCTTTTTTCCCCAGTGCAGAGACAGGGGGTTTTTCGGGTGCTGGTGTCGCTTTCTTATCGGAAGAGGACTTTTGACTTAAGCTGGCTGCTATTTCTTTTGCCTTTTGTCGCAGAGGTGCAGCGGCCTCCTCTGCGCCTTCGGATGCAATCCTGCGCTTCTTGTTTCTCCTTCCGGACTTCCTTTTTGGTGAACTCTCTGTGGTTTCAGACCCACTTTCTGGTTCCTGCGGAGTGGTAAGCTCTTCATTTGCCGAAGGATCTGCACCATTTACAGGTTCGGTTTCCTGTGTCGGCCGAACTTCGTCTGTTGCTGTTGGCGGTCGGGAATCGAGTATATCGTCGGCTATAAGTGTGCTGACATCCATTGGGATTTCAGGCTCTGCAACGATTGCTCCTGCAGTTGGATCAGGGACCAAAACTGTAGCCGGTTGCGCTCGAGCTGCAGCGGCGTAAGTTCCAGGCAGTGACGTCATGGCTAGTGGCCTGGCGGGCTCGCCGGCGGGTAGCTGCGCCACGCGCCTCTGTATACAATTGGCGCGCACGTGGCCAGGCTTGTTACAGACCGAACAAGTTCTGGGTTGATCGTCATAAATAACAATTCCTCTATACCCGCAGACGTTTACATACGAAGGAATATGTTTCCGTAGTTCTACTCGGAGTTGTCGTACACCGTTTAGAACGGGAAATTTATGCGCGCTCGACCACTTTTCAGCAAAATTGCTAAGCACTGTACCGAACGGAGAAATTACAGCATTTATCTGTTTCGCAGTAATTTCAAAAGGCAACTCAAAAATTCGGATAGTGCGTATTCCAAACCCAGCATGAGTGATAGCAACATCCCCAACACGTCCGTCTGAATACCTAAATTTCATAGTACCTCCACAGGATTCAACTACCTTCGAGCATAGCTCCGCACTACTCAACTTGACAAATACCACACTCGCTATAATCGACAGATGAATACCAATAATGTCGTTGCATGATAGTTTTACATCCTGCTCTAACCAATTTTCTATCTCATAGGATTTCGGTCTAGTAGTTCGATACTCAAATGTCAATTTCAAAGTATCCTTTCTAGTCGGTCGTTCCATTTCTTGTTCCATCATTACAATCGGTTCATACCTTTCACACAGTTCAATAACGAAAGCTATTTGCTGCAGCAAGCGCCGACACTTACCACGCGAAGACAAGCTGTCGCAGCGCACGGCACGGAGCGTCCTGCCCCTAGCACGACCGCGAGCAGACTAATAACCGTTAGACTACCACACCACTAACGAGTAAAGGCACTGTGGTGTTCAAACCAATCTTCGGATTGTTGACGGCTTTACCTTTTAGTTCATAAGTAATTTGTAAGTTTAGGGACTGATGATCCCGCAGTTAAGTCCCTTAAGTTTTAAATAAATAAATAAAATAAAAAACCTACTGCACCAAACTGCTATGGTCGTTAGTCACTAGACTTACAAACTATTTAAACTAACACTAAGGACAATACACACAGCCATGACCGAGGGAGAACTCGAACCTCCGGCGGGAAGGGTCGCCCAGTCCGTACCATGACGCCTTAGACCACGCGGCCATTCCGCGCGGCTGGGCGTTAAACCCTAATCTTCCTTCTTTCCTTATTCCTTCTTACTTTCACATTGTGCAGTTCTGTTTCATTGGTTGAGAATTCAAAAGAAAGCCAATTCTAATAGGGGATACATTACGTTACAAAAAAGTAGAAAGGTCGAAGGGGTATTCGAACCGCCGACCGTAGTACGGCCAATTTCCTTCCCCACCCATATCTATTGAACAATTCGAGTGTGTGCACCGCCTATAAAAACCATACTGTTGATGGGACGTTAAACAAAATGTTCATATGTTTGTAAACCTATTGCAAGCCGCGGAGGAACGGCCGAGCGCATTGAGGCACTATTCTGCGATGCGCAAGGCCGTTCCTCGTCGGGGGTTCGAATGACCCCTCGTGCATGGATGATTGTGCTGTCTTTAGCATAAGGTAGTTCATAAGTGTGTGCCTCGGTTGCACAGTGGTAGAGAGCCAGACTACAAATCCAAAGGTCGCGGGTTCGATCCCCTCCAGGTCTTAGGATTTTTATCTGTCACTTTCCACTTCTTTCACCTCTGGCAGTATCACTCTTGTGAAAAATACCGAGTAGCACCACGTTAAACCGTAGGTCCCCCTACAACTGGCTGGGAAAGTCAGGTCGGAGGACGCCAACGGCATACCACCTCCAAACAGGACCATGCCTAGTAAATCACTGTGGTGTTCAAACCAATCTTCGGAGTGTTGACTGCTTTACCTTTTTACCTTATCAGACCCTAGGCTTACGAAGTACTTAAACTATCTTAAACTAACTGAAGAACATCAGTAGTTTGCGGTTGTACCCAGTAGCACCCCACACCATAAGGCCTGCAGTTGTCACCGTATGACGTGTGCAAATGAGGTCACAGTGATGCCGCTCCCCTTTCTGCAGCGAACCAAAATGCGGCTATCATTTACAAACAAACTGAACCTGGATTCGTCCGAACACACCATCTGTTGCCATACCTTTCTCTGGTGACGACGTTCTATACACAATTGCTGTCTAGTAAGTTTCTGCACATTACTCAAAGGTAGACGTAGATATGTGAATGTCGTAGAACACGACGAGACGGATCGGGCACACTTTACGGATAGGTCGAGTTTCCCCACCAATGAGGCATTGACTGAGTGATGTGTGGCTTATGGTCAGTCGTTCGACCATGAAATCAAAGTTTTCTCACCTTCCGCTTAACTGTCATACTACTTGGGATGGATCCACATGCAGTTTGGAATTCCTGTGTTAACCTCAGTGGATGCCTGTCTGTTACACTGTACGACCCTCTATAACATTCCGCGGTCTCTGTCAGTCTGCAGACGAGGTCTGCCTGTGTGCTGTACGTGTCCCTTTACGTTTCCATTTCACTATTACATCCGAAACATTTGACCTAGAGGTGGTCAGGAATGTGGAAGTCTCACGAACACACTTCTGACACAAGTGACACCCAGACATCTCTCACTATTTCTGATGACTACTGAGGTCACCGATATGCAGTACCTGGTAGTAGGTGGCACCACAATGTACCTAATATGACAAACGTATGTTTTGGTGGGGGTGCAGATGCTTTTGATTAGGGATGGGAAAAACCGACCGGTTTAAACCGATTCCGGTATTTTAGTTTTGGATAACCGGTTTTTTTCGGTATTTATTTGGTGTCGGTTGTAACCGATTTATTTTAGTTATTGCCAAGAACTGGGTAAAAAAAAAACCGATACGACTACTTCCTGTAGTAGTGGTTCAAAATGTGTTTTTTGTAAATAATTTTAAGAAATTAAAACTAGTAGACACTAATATTTAGGGCTATTCCTAAAATTTGCACTGCTGTGAAATATTAGGTCATCGCAGAAACTAAGAAAAGTGATCAGTGTTAATTTAAGAACAATCCCGGCAGTCAGAAACGCGCAACAAACGCGTGGCATAATAACTTAAAAACTGGTGCAGCTATTGAGGCATCGATGCACCTGTTGCCGTGTGGCGTGGCCTATTAGACGACGCACGTGTACCGGCAGTCTACGAGACTTGCCTCCGTCTGGTCATGCGGCAGTTCCTTGCTGTCGTCGCCAGACATCGGTTGTGTCTTAAATGACACCATCCCGAGTGTGGAAGTACTTCACGAAGTACGGGAGCAGTGAAGTACAATGCTCCATTTGCTTTAAAAAGCTGAAAACGGGTGGAGGTACTACAAACATGCTATTTCATTTAAGGAGAAAGCATCAAAAATGGTCCTTGGAAGAGAAGGTAAATTCGATTCATATACCTATTATGTAAGTGATGTACTCTAAGCTTAGAATACTAACTTTCAATGTATTATCATATTGTTATGCTAACAAGTTTTATTAATGTTATTCCTTGAAAGCGAGGTATTTTTTAATAACCAATATGGATTTAGGTAACATTGATCATGTGGTGCGTCGCGAGGTAGCCGTGCGGTCTGAGGCTCCCTGTCACGGACTGTGCGGCTGCTCCAGTCGGAGGTTAGAGTCCTCCCTCGGTCATGGATGTATATGTCGTCCTTAGCATAAGTTAGTTCAAGTTAGGTCATCGGTCCCTAAACTATTTAATCTAAGCATTTAGGTCTCATAACAACTTACACCCATTTGAACATTCTTTGATCGCCGCGGTGGAGTAGCCGAGCGGTCTAAATCGTCTCGCTGCGGAGCGCACGGTTGCTCGCCGTGGAGGTTCGAGTCCTTCCTGGGGCATGGGTGTGTGTGTTTGTCCGTAGGTTAGTTTACCTAGGTTTAAGTAGTTTGTAAGCTTCGGACTGATGACCACGCAGTTTGGTCCGATAGATTTACAGACATATGAACATATATAACATTCTTTGATCATGTGCTACAGAGCTTTCCTAGTTCAATTTGCGTAAATTTACACTGACAACAATCATACTGTTAGTCGGAACTGTGACTTTATTTTTCGAAATACTTCTGCAGCACTGATTGAAGTTTATTTACTGACTGTAACTTATATATGTTGTGTGTGTAACGAGATATTCGTATGCGCTGACTCACAAGTCCAACTTACTGAGTGGTTGGCTCAATATTCGCAACTGCCAGATTGAAATACTAGGCCAGTAAATGTGTATGCTTCGTATATCGTCTTCTACGGACTCCTGGCTAGGCTTACACACACTCAAGAAGGCGTAGTATTTGGAGGGCATCTTGCAAAATATGTAAACACTAGTGATTTATCGTACAACGTAAATGTACCTAAATATTAACTAAATTTCTAAGTTTCGGCCGAAACTAGAAGAACCGACGATTACGGTTTCTGTTTCGGCCGCAAAATATGTTTCGTTCGAACTCTCCTGGATATAATAGCAATAAAAACCGAAAACCGGTTATTTAAAAAACCGGTTACTTTTAAGCAATATTTACGGTGCGGTTAAACTGGAGATGAAAAGAACCGGTATAACCGAAAACCGGTTGTTTCAGCAATAACCGCCATCCCAACTTTTGATCACATAGGGTATTTTTCCATTCGGGCCATAACAAAACTGCCACCTGGGTATAGAGAAATAAGACTATCGGCATCATGGACGTTTAGTTTTCTTGCTGTGTCTGTACAGTGGAGCCTCTGACTTTCTGACCTAGCTACGGTGTAAAGTAAGTGGCCACTTAGCGTAACTGTCACACATTTAACCCGCCTACTCCTTTTATTAGGGTGACGCAGCAACCTTCGACCCCCTAGCAGCTGTCACACATTTGAATTTGCTGACGCTCCTCCATTAGGGTGACGAATGCACCTTTGGTCATTACGCACTAACTGCAGTTAGTCATAAGCGTTCAGTACCAAAGCCCAGTATGCGGTCGGTTCCATAATTAGCCAGCCAGCCTTTCCGCTCTTTGAATGAGATTTTTGGGGAAGACCGATTACTCAGCAGCAACACTGTACTTCCTACGTTGGCCGGCCATTTCCCGCACTAGCTGCAACTTTTGGCCAAAGTTCTTTCCTGACAAATCGTCATGTTTTGAAATCTATACTACTTCCTCGTAGTTATGGTATTTGTGTTTTGTCCGTGGCATTCATTTAGCCAAACAGGTTTCATTGAAATACTGTTGCGATTTCTGGTTTTTATACAGGCTGTTTCAGGAGCAATAATAACTATTATTGGAGGTGGTAGAATAGAGGAATTGCAATAAAATTTGCCATGTAAAACGTGTCCAAGTTTTATTGAGTACAGAGATACAGTTGGTCGTAAGTAACCCAAAAAAACTTAAAGCAGCGGCAAATCAGGACGTTTAAAGTTGATTCTGAAAAGTTCACCACCAAATGTTGACTCTTTTTGTTAACACTACTTACAGCTCTTCAGAAGTCGTCTTCGCGTTTTTTATGTGGCTGTATTATGCATAATCCTAACGATCAGATAGGCTTTTGAGTTTACAGATTTTACCTGTCAACTATCCCACAGGGAAATATCAAGGATGTAAGGCCCGGGGACCTTGGTGTACAGAAGGCGAGCCCATACCTGCCGATAAATCTTCCGGAGAATATTAGGTTTAGATGACGACCAGACTGTGGGAGAGGTCGGCAGCGTGCGAGAATGACCGGATAACGAATGATTTCAGTCGTTTATGAGGTCACCAGAGTCGGGTCTATACCCGAAATCATATACCCGCCCTATTTCGTACCCGATACCTGACACAGATCAATATTATTTTTTGATATGCTCATATCATTCCAATCGACAGGAGGTCTTTAAATTATTCAGAACAACAGTACAAACGTCTTTTTTTTTCTTCTTCTTCTTTATATAAAAGATGAGTCACTAACTGTTGCCACCAAGAATAGCTCAGAAAGTACGAGTATCTCCGCTGCATCGCTGCGATTGCAGTTCCGCACATGCGCTACAAAGACGATGTGTATCAAGAAGAAGACCGTGCGCCATTTGGAGATCGCTGTCAATTACGTACGCTTCGTTGTGCTTTGTGCTTGTTTGAAATGTCGGCGTTGATTGAAAATCCCGCCGCCTGTGAAATCAGGTCGGTGATTCGGTTTCTGAATGCGAGGAAAGTGAAACCAAGTGAAATTTATCGGCAAATTTGCGATGTTTACGGACCAAATGCGATGAGTGATTCGATGGAGAGAAGACGGGTCCTACAGTTCAGTGGCGGGCGTAGTGATGTGCACGATGAAGAACGAAGTGGGCGTCCACCTTTGGTTACAGAAGAACTGGTTCACGCGATTGATGACAAGATCCAGGAAAACCGTAGGTTTACAATTAGTGCTCTCGCTATTGACGACGAGCTGAAAGAAACTGTTTCCAACTGGTTGAAGACACAGGCGGCAGATTTCTATGAAGAAGGTATACAAAACCTGGTGCCACGCTATGACAAATGCCTGCAAAATTTCGGCAGTTATGTGGAAAAATAGTTTACGAGTTGTAGAATTTTGTACAATAAAAATTTCTTCTGTATCTGTGTACAATTTTATTTTATTGCCACACGGAACTTACTTTCTGGACGCGCCTCGTATGATACGAGGTGAAAAGTTTGACAAAAGTTGCATGGGGCAATGGGAGCCAGAAAAATGACGTTAGTTTTATGTTGTTAGGTGGGGTCGCTTCAGAGATATGAAGACAACTTTGTTTTTTAAAAGGGATTCTATAGCTTGGTAGGTACTTATTTTCTGACAGGGGCTATCGAGCCGAAACCAATGATGTGTAACAGTAAAGTCTTTGAAAGTCAAAGAAGGTAAAAAAGGTGGCATGATCGTCCATTTACAGAAGGTGTTCGAAGTGATGACCATTGATATCAATGCAGCACTTCAATCTTATTATCATGGATTCAGAGGTATTCCGTACCTTTCCGGCACTTACAGGCATTGGCAATTAAAAGAAATTTTAAGTCCCAAGAATGCTGCCAGTGACCCGTCTTACCAAGCGCTTGTCGCCATTCTAGCAGGACAGAACGGGCTTACACGAACTCAGTAACTTTTACCTGATGACGTAAACCATACACTCTAACTCGGCGACTCTCCCAAATCTCTCCTGAAACGGCACACTGTAATTCGGCAGTTGTCCACCTGCTTCAGAGAGGGGTGTATTCCGGTTTCCCTCCCACTCACCGGCCGAACGGTGTGGATGGTGACGTCAGTAGGGAGTTGCGCGTACTTCCTGCAGGACGTGTGCCGCTGTTTCCATACCTACGCTATCTTACATTACCTTTTTTGTAAACTTGTGAATCGTTCACATTATTTTGCCAGTACAAATACTTGTTTTTATACACAATTTAGGTGAGAATCTGAGCTGCTCTCTTAGACTGTTCGCGGACGATGCTGTCATTTACAGGTTAGTGAAGTAATCAGAAGATCAAAACCAATTGCATAACGATTTAAATAAGATATCTGCATGGTGCGATAACTGGAAAGTGAAATTTGAAGTCATCCATATGAGCACTAAAGAAACCCGTTAACCTACAATTACACGACTAATCAGTCAAATTTACTGTCCATAAAGTCAACTAAATACCTAGAAATTACAATTTCGAACAACTTTAATTAGAAAGAATTCATAGAAAATATCTAATGTTTCGTTTAATTGGTACAACACTTAGGACATGTAACAGTTCTTTTAAAGAAACTGTCTGCATTACACTTGTAGTCCTATTTTGGAGTACTGCTGCGCATTGTGGGGTCTCCACTAAGTGGAACTGACGGAGGATATAGAGAAAATTTAGAGAAGAGCAGCTCGGTTTGTATTATTTGGATACAGAGGAGAGAGTTACTGAAATTATGCACGAGTTGGTGTAGAAATAATTAAAAGAAAGGCGTTATTCGTTACAGCGAAATCTGTTTACGAAATTTCTTTCAAAAAAATCCTACTCCGAACGCAAACATATTTTGTTTGCACCCACCTACTTAGGGAGACATGATCATCATAATAAAATAAGAAAAGTCGGACCGAAAACTGAAAGATGTACTTGTTACCTTTTCTCGCGCGCTATTGGAGAATGGAACGGTAGAGAAATATTGTGAAGCGGTTGTATAAACCCCCTCCCAAGAAGCTAAGTGTGATTTGTAGAGGTAGAGCAAGTATGTAGAAGTAGATGCAGTATGCTAAGCTCTACAGAACATTGAATCATAGAACCAAGAGTGTTTATTACCATTTTTCTATAGATTTAGAAAACCAACATGAGACGTTATTTAGCTACAAACGAGAAGACTAGATGAATTCAAGAATATATGCCTAGCATTTTTGTCCAGTGGATCACAACAAATAGACATGTAAAATTGGTTGCTCGTCTGTCTACAAAAAAGTAGCTGAAGTTAAATGCAATCAAGTGAGAAAATAACGATCTTCTATGAAAATATGCTGCTGTTGCAGAAGGGCTCAGCGCAGAAAGAACGACAGAGCAATGAGGAAGAGGACTCCTATAAGACTATAATTTTTATTTGTCAAGAAAACCGAACTGGAAATGTTAATTATCTTAGAAATTTTTTCTGAATTCTGGTATAATAACAGAGTAAAGTGAATGAAGGGCTTGAACACAAATGTGAAGAATATAACCGCTTTAGTATAACAAAGTATTGGAGCTAGTAAGACAGTTAAAAGAATAGAGCGTTGCTTTCAAAACAACTGTAAGATGACAGAGTAAGCACTGAATGTTTGACCGGTGCCGCCAGACCAGACAGCGCCCTACCAACACCGCCTGTAGAGAAGGCCTCCGCGCTGGCGTGCCACGTCACGCAGAGTTGGCCGCTCACTGGCTGGCCGGTGTGAGGCGGTGGGCTGCGCCCCATCGGCCAGGCAGTGAGCTGCCAACTCTGCGTGACGTGGCACGCCAGCGCGGAGGCCTTCTCTACAGGCGGTGTTGGTCCTGCCTGCTATCAGCTGGTCACCAGCAGTAATTGGCAGCTCAGGAGCTGCGTAACCGAGCCGCACCACTTGACTGCTACTGACAGTGTTTACCAACGTTGCTGCTTTAGTTGTGCGGTTGTATCTGATCAAAATGTTCAAGTGTTTGTAAATCTATCGGACCAAACTGCGTGGTCATCAGTCCGTAGCTTACAAACTACTTAAACCTAGGTAAACTAACCTAAGGACAACACACACACCCATGCCCCAGGGAGGACTCGAACCTCCACGGCGAGCAACCGCGTACTCCGCAGCGAGACGCTTTAGACCGCTCTGCTACTCCACCGCGGCGTTGTATCTGTACCCAGAATGAAAATCGATTTCAACTAAGTTCATTATTCATTTCTTTTAATATAGTGGGACAACATCCCTCTATTCCAATCACAACGGTGTTGAGTACTCCTACTGCAACATGAAAACTAAAAAAGAAAGTTCAACGTCTGTATAAATAAGTGACCAAATTTCAAGGCTCATAGGTTCCTAAACTTACAGACTACTTAAAGGGACTTTGGCGTGAACAGGCTGCATTTTCATACCTTGCTTTCGGTGCACATTTCTCTTCAACTACAATGCAGAGGAAATTGCGATTTCAAAAATGTCCAAATGTTTGTAAATCTGTCAGACTCAACTGCGTGGTCATTAGTCCGTAATTTTCAAACTGCTTAAACTAAACTAAACGAACCTAAAGACAACACGAACACCCATGCTCAAGGGGGGACTCGAACCCTCGACGCCGGCTGCGGTGGGGCTGAGGGGACTGCGGCGCGCCAGTCACGGTCCTCACGGTCACTACGGTCGGAGGTTCGAATCCCCCCTCGGGCATGGATATTTATGCCGTTCTTAGTGTTAGCTAGTTCATAAGTAGTTAGTAAGTTTAGGGACTGATGACCCCGTAGTTAAGTCCCATAAGCTATACAAACATTTGAAACATTTTGAACCCCCGACGGCGAACGGCCGCGCGCACCGCAACATGGCGCCCCAGTGCACAAAACTGGAGATTCTGTCGAAGTTCACAAGTAAAGAACTCCCCGCAATGCACCACTTGAAATTTTATATATACAATGACCTTTGTCTTGCTATGGAGATTTACTGTGCAAAATTTCGTAACTACCGAAATAAAACTGGAGATTTTGTCGATGTCCTTAAGTACCCTGAACCGCGCACCATCATACGCGTCATAACTCTGAAATATCAGACCAATGAAGTGTTTATTTAATTCGTTTGTCGAAAGAATAAAAACGTGCAATAAAATAATGTTAGGCAGTGCTTCCGTGATAAGTAACGTCAACACTGTCGTGCTTTCTGCCAAAGATAGCAATACAGTCTGATAGGTTATACACTCTAGATAGCGTGTGATTTATTTTATTTTAGAGTTATTGAATTAGTGTTGGTAAGAGTATAGGAAACACATGTATTCATAATGCGTGCTACCTGAAGCCACAAATTGACAGTTAACTGAAAATGAAAAACATATAAATTTTGATATTTCAGTTTTTGATTTGATTTTTACTATTATACTTCAAGAGCAATAGTGTGTTACTCACATTAATACTTATCGCAAACAGAGAAAGTTAAAAATGATTGCACTACGAACAACCTGCAAAGGAGCACACGACACCGTCAAATTTTGAATCTGAATATCAATAAGAAAAAGAACCTTGTGAATATTACTTATTACCTCGAGACGTGGTGATAACGTTGCGTCAAACCACCGTGCGTATCGAGAGCTGCAGCCCGCAACTGATAATGGATCGAGGCGTCTATTTCGCTTACATTCCTTCCGCCCGTTATATCTAAAAAATGTTCAAATGTTTGTAAATCTATGGGACTTAAGCTCTTGGTTATTAGTCCCTAGCTTACAAATTACTTAAACTAAGTTAAACTAACCTAAGGACAAGACATAAACCTATGCCCGTGGAAGGACTCGAACCTCCAACGGCGAACGGCCGCGCGCACCGCAGCACGGTGCCTCAGTGCGCACGGCTATTCCATCGCGGGTCGCGATTTCTCTTTGTTGTGCAGTGAGAAAATGATACTTCTATAATCAGCGAATGACTCTCGTTGAAAGTATACGTTGTACCTGTGACAGAACGATAGTGTAGCTACTTTTTAAGAGTTGTCAATTGCTTAATCTCCCGCGAGATTCTTTATAGCAGTGTTTTTCAACCTGTGGGTCTTGCTTCGTGGTAGGGGGGGGGGGGGGGTCGCCATCACAGGAAGAAGTACTTGCATCAGAAAATATCTAGGGGTTCAGTAATACAAAAACGTATACCTCAGTGAAATATATTTAATGTTGTAATTACTTAGTTCCTTGGGTAACTTTCAGTATGAATTGATTATTGATTGTGTTATAATACAGTGTTGAAATGATGAATAAGCACAAAGCCTAAACACTGTTTTCAGGAACAAATCGATAGGTAAAAGAACTTGATACAGCAAGTAATTCTGAAAAATTCCAACTGCCTATATAGTGGGCCCTTACTTAATGACCATCATTCACTTCTGAGTCTTGCCTAAAATGGGAAACAGTCGTTATGCAAAATATATTTTTTCTGTCGGAAGTCATATAAAAATAGGACAACGTGTTCCATTCCGTGAAATACACAAGGAACTTTGTCCAAAAAATTGAGATGAAAGATGAAAGAAAAGAAAGAAGATTAAGTTTGTTTCGTTTGTGTTAACATAATCTCATTACGGTTCTTCATATAGATGTGGGTCGCCAGAATATTTTTACTTGGAAATGGGTCGCATATTCAAAAAGGTTGAAAAACACTGCTGTATAAGATTACTTTTGTGGGATAGTGGACACTTAGAAGTAGTTATCGGTTGCAGACACGCAAATATCCAAGACGCCCGAATGGCCGAGCAGCGGACACACACACACACACACACAGCACGGCACGTGGCAGTCGCGCGCACTTGCATTCAAGGCCGACGCAACGGGTTGCCTATCCAGCGACGTACCCCCCAGATGCAGGCCTATGTTCAAATGTTTGTTAAGCTTATGGGACTTAACTACGGGGTCATCAGTCCCTAAACTTACAAACTACTTATCAACTTCCTACAACTAAGGACGGCCAAATATCCATGCCCGAGGGGGGATTCGAACCCCCGACAGTAGTGGCCGCGCAGACCGTGACTGAAGCGCCTCAGTCTCCTCGGCCACTGCGGCCGGCCAGATGCAGGCCTGTAGAATTTGCGGGAGCCCAGTATTGCTGGAAGCACATACGCTTTCTCTAGCCGAAGAAATCCCTTCGAATAATGATGAAAGTTGATTTTCAAGAAGTGTGGATAACGGAGTCCGCGAAACGATGCGGTAACACTTCAAATCGAATGTTTGCATGTTTGTAAAGCTATGGGACCAAACTTCAGTAGTGATGAGCTCCTAGAATTAAAACTACTTATACTATCTTATGCTAAGGACTACACACACACACACACACACACACACACACACACACATGCCCGAGGGAGGAACCTCCGACGGAGAGCCACCGCGCACTCCGAAGCACTGCGCCTGAATCCGTCGGCACACGGAGCGTGTGTCTGAATGTGTGTGCTCGTTGACCAACGAGCCAAGTCCAACGTGTGGCTGAACACTCGGAGACGGCGCGATTTGTGTATACGAGATGTGTGCCTCAACAAGCTACACGCGACCGCAGCGCGCTCCCGTGACATCAGGTTCTGGAATCACACTGTTTACGAAATCCCTGCTTTACCTCTATTAAATCGCTTATTTCCGCGCTTGTGCATATGTTTTTTACGTTCTGTGGTATACGCCTACATAAGTAACAACAAAATATCTATGAACATAAGACTTATAAAAGTTGCATGTTATGTCAATAAGTGCAGCGAATTATAAAAGTTTCATGACAAACTGTGCGGTGTAAAATTAGAAAAGGCCTTCATATGAGGCAAACATTATTGCAACAGTCTCGCTTTTTAGTAAAACTTAAAGGTCATTCTTCCACGGTCCATGTTACTAAACTTAAAGGTCATTCTTCCACGGTCAGTGTTGCCATTCTGTAGAAGAATGTTAAGAACGTGTAAAATGCAAAACGCGAAAGGATAAAGTGCGTGTTTTACTCTAAGTAAAGTGGAAACTGTTCTGTTCATAAAACGAATCCAACAAACTTACTACTCAGATGATGTGCTCTTCTGTGTACAAAGCATAAAATATTATGAAGTATACTTCTATGAAATTTATAGTAAAGTCTTTGAGTCTATCAGAAAACCGAAATATAAGAAGAAAAATGATTTGCTTCCGAGCAGCCTTGAACCAGCATTGTAGGAGTACCTCATCTTCATAGCCCATGACTTCGCTGCGGCCACAAACATGCCGAACTGTTATCAATGAAGGTATTACAGATGTTGTATACACTACTGATATATATGTCGGTTGCTGACATGTAATTACAACAAATGGTGTGAAGAAGAATTCGTGTTGATCGATCTTACGCCCGCCTTACCTTGAAACGGCAGAGTATTGTAATACGGAAATTTTTTAACCACATATAAGACGTTCCCAGTTATTTATTCCAACAAATAGTACCTCTAATTACCGGTTTCCGAGATATTATCAGTTTACTCAGTTACTTGTTCTTGCTGTGATCTGTCATACATTCATAATACCTAAGTTATATACATAAAAACCATGAAATACGACGGCCAATATGGCGTCTTTGTCTCTCTCTACCGAAAAGATCTGCCCCCTCACCGGATAGCCTCGTGGTGTGACGTCGGTGACGTTGTCCCACCTTATTGGTGATCGCTCAGACGCACGTTGAGAATATCTGGCATGTTTGATACTGCCCGACACGTCGGGAAAGCCTCGCCAACGTGCGGGTCGCTTGTTGTGACGTCAGAAACTCGCCACGCTGGCCACACTCGTTCAGACAAACGTTCCGTGTGCCGACGGCTTAAGGCCCGGCACACACTTGACGCAGCGCAGGCAGAACAGCGTCCAAGGGCATACAGCACAGTCACACACTAGGCGCGAGGCAGGCGTTGCTGGGGCTGGCTCCTGTTTCGTTGTCCAAGGTCACAGTTTCCCTGCGCCTCTTTTCCACCTCTCCACCTCTGGCGCAAAGTGAAATTTCAAGTCATCCGATATGGTTCGAAAAAAATTGTTTTATGTAGACGAATATAAGCTACATCGTTTTCTGTACTCAGTTTCTCTCTAAGACTTAATTTTTGGGTAAAAAAAAAAAAAAAAAAGGTAACAATATTTTCGGATTTATGCATGTTCTGAGCTAACCCAGTTACCTCAATCGATTTTGCAGAAACTATGCGGCAGAAAAAGAAATTCTCTGTACCTTGCAGCCAAAATTACTGCATGATATTGGAATGGTTTTCTTTTAGTTATTACCCATATTTATGGTTACAATAAAAACTAAAGTACAACACCAGTAGACGGTACTTTGCGTTTGGTGCGTTTTACACCGTACATTACTGCGTACGTCATGTATCTAACATGTCAAAATTGTTTTAACGGATGAAGCAGACGAAAACATCTTTATATTCTCGAGAAGTAACGTGAGATAGGTTTCATGCGTTGCGGTCGGCAGCTACGCGCCACACGTGCTGCTGTTGCCGTCTGCTGTGCCGATTGCGGAGCTGTCTTCTTCGTGTGGTCCCAGCACAGATCGTAACTGGAAGTGAACAACTTACTGAAATAAAAAGACACCGACAGTCATCAGCTTAAGACGCTGGCTGTGAATTATTTCGGTCTATAGTTCCTGATTTCAGGAAACTTTGTGATAGACATAAAAGAACTTTGTAAACTTATTTTCCCGTTACTTCAGAATGATCAGCTCGGCTAAGCCGGGAGGGATCCGCAACGATTTTCTTCAGCATTAAGGGCCTTTTACCATTTCCTGAAACACACGTCCACCCCTACTTTTGACCTCACTACCCACTACTAAGGCATAGATGATGAATGATATAGAAATCTAGTAAAGTTTCTTGTCAGTATTTCTCAAAAAGAATTTTATACTACTTTGCGAAATTCAACAGTTGCAAAAATACTATCCTACCTTTACTAATTGTTAAGAAATATGGTGGTTGCTGATGGTAATTATCATTGGAAATGATGACAGAGACAGAACAAGAGCGCATTGTAATAAAATACTGGATGTACAACAACTGCTTCAAAAGAAGAACGGCCGGCCGCGGTGTCCGAGCGGTCTGCGGCGCGCCAGTCACGTTCTGCACGGCCACTACGGTCGGGACTTCGAAACCCCCATAATCCCCCCTCGGGCATAGATATTTGTGCCGTCTTTAGTATTAGCTAGTTCATAAGTAGTTTGTACGTTTAGGGACTGATGACCCCGTAGCCTCATAAGCTCTACGTACATTTTAAGCATTTGAAAGAAGAAGGAAGAAAGCAGACGCCAGCATTACAGTACTCAGTACCATGAAAAGCTATGAATAAAGTGCCAATGAATGTGATACTTCGTGTACAAATATAGTTAAACAAATAAACTATGATTTGCAGTAATTTTTAATAACGATTTATCTATGAACCAAATACATGTTAAAAGCCTACAAGGTGTCTCTGAGAAGAAAAGTGTTTCAGACCGTACAAACTGCACTACATTCATGATTAAATATGCTACGTGTATAACTTAAATGTTCTTTCAGTTATGGGATCCATAGTGACACTTCTTTATTTTAATTATAAAAGAAATAAGAGCAAACTAAATCTGAATTTAATTACATGCGTAAAACATATCTCTAACTTTTCTTTAGTAACTTATTATATCTCGGGCCCACAGTGTTAGAAATGTCATATATTGACATAATGCGAAATGTTAGTCCAAACACTGTAATTAATTATTGTATTTATATATCACACAAGATATCTTTCGGCATTAAATGCCACCGTCAGGTGTTTGGTATTTAGAGGTTGTAAGTGCTTCAACTGACTATTTAGTAGGTGATGTTTTACATTTAATTTACGATTTGTAGCCAGTTACAGCTACAATTCGTAAATTAAATGTAAAACATCGCCTACTAAATAGTCAATCAAAAGTGAAGGCCGTAAACTCCACAAAATATCTAGGAATTACTATTACTTTAGACTTAAACTGGAAAGAACACGTAGATAATGTCGTGGGAAAGGCGAACCAGAGACTGCGTTTTATTGGCAGAACCCTTAAAAGTTGCAACAGAACTACAAAAGAAACTGCATACACTACGGAGGACATCGAAAGAGTCGAAGAGTAGCTAGTTTTGTATTGCCACGATACAGGGGAGACAGCGACACGGAAATGATACAGGATCTGGGATGGGAATCATTGCAACAACGGCGCTTATCGCTGCGGCGCACAGTGGGACGGAATCCCCAAAACGTGGCCAAAACCCCAGGAAGACGTTTAATTCACACAAAACTCATCACACGGGAGCTTTGTATGTCGCGGATTACGAATTTGATAGTAAAAACTGTCTAAACAAAATGGTGGATCTAATGTAGCAACGTGAACCATCAAAATCCATTATAATTTATTAATAATAGCGTGTATTTAGTATGTAGACAGTAGTAATTAAGACACTGCCAACGTGATTTGTTTATTATAACAAAACAACAGAATATTTGTCGAAAATAATTCTTCCATACCACACACATCGTAACTCAATAAAATAATGAAACAATATTCAAACGCGGTGGCAGAACTCAAATAATAAATGTAATAGTATAATCAACAATAGAAGTAATAAGTGTAGCTAATAAAGACAATCGTTCTTAACATTCCAAACTTAATGTGATAGAAGATGTTGTTCTGATGCCTACAAATTGTATGATTGGTTTAATATCTGGCAATCATAGTCAGTATCGCTCTCAGAGTCAGAATCCATATCGGAAGTTTCCAAGGGCGATCGTTGTATAATTGGAATTGCAGAGACAGTAACAGCTTTATTGTCTCCTTTGACAAACTTTTCAAAATGTTTGTAAAGCTTATGGGACTTAACTACGGGGTCATCAGTCCCTAAACTTACAAACTACTTATGAACTACTTACGAACTAGGACGGCACAAATATCCATGCCCGAGGGGGGATTCGAACCCCCGACCGTAGCGGCCGTGCTGACCGTGACTGGAGCGCCTCAGTCACCTCGGCCACCGCGGCCGGCGGTGACAAACTTTTCATTGATGTCGTGTGCTCATGGAGAAGTTGTCACTGTACAGGAAATTGAAATATCACAAACAAAATTTGTCACTGCCAAGTTAATTGTCTTTTTCTACGGTGGAGTGGCCGAGCGCTCTAAGACGCCTTGCTGCGGTTGCTCGCCGTCGGAGGTTCGAGTCCTCCCTCAGGTGTGGGTGTTTGTGTGTTGTCCTTAGCATAAGATAAAGTAGTGTGTATGCCCAAGGACTGATAACCGTATAAGTTAAATCCCATAGACTTACAAACATTTGAGTAGCCTATTGAGAAGCAACAGCGTGAAAGTTTTGTTTAGTAACGTAGCTGATAGTAGTGGCGTCGTGGGCCAGTGACGTCAGTTGGTCGGCTATGAAGACACCCAAGTCGAAGCTAAATTGTCGGCAACAAGCCGCACATGTCTTCTTATACAACATTTCCTTTGCTACAACTGCTAATTTTGGTAGACATCTTCCCACGTAGGTGTTTCTCTGGCAACTATAGATGCAGTTTATGTTAAAAGACCATAATTCGCAGCAATGATACTGGTGATACTGACACCTCAAATCTGTTTATATCATGCACACAAAACTAATTCACATTCTTATTTGCTAGATATTCTTAATACTAGTACACTAAGTAGTTTTTCTTCCCTCAGGAACAAATTGCTAAGATCATCGATAAATGAAGCTCAAATGTTTGTAACTCTAAGGGACCAAACTTCTGTAGTAATGGGTCTCTACTTACAAACTACTTAGACTAACTTATACTAAGGACAGGGGGCGTCCTTAGCGTAAGTTAGTTTAAGTAGTTTGAAAGGATAGGGATTGATGGCCACAGCAGTTCGGTCCAATACGTTTACAAACATATTCCATTCTTGTAATCGCCCCTGTTTGAATCGCCTTCTGTTCCAGTCTCTCCCCATTTCAGATGCAACCGTAAAAAAATTTCATCCTGTAGCTTCGTTTTCACGCAGCGTAATCATTATGACGTCATATCTCGTGAACAATGTATTCTGCAATAATATAATTTTCCAGCAGCATGCAGTGGAACGTGAAACAGCCGCGCTTCTACTACAATGTCCACAAATACGCTTTATGAACCAATATTCATATCATTCGCATAGAAATATTTCGAAGGTGGAGTCCTCTGAATTCTCGGAGAGGTTGATGGGATTATGGTCTTCAGTGGTATCACAAATCGTCCAAAGGTCAGTTTTAAATTAGTTACTTCAGATCGTTGTAAATATATTTATTCTATGTTACTAGATTACCCGAAACATGGTATCTATCTTGCCTTCATGATGCTCACTCCCACCTTTTACCATCTTACACTCGCTTTTATAAAACATACAAAACTACAAGTAAAATATCTGATAAGTCGAAATAATTACTTTCAAAACAGTAGTTTTAAGAATAGACGTTTAAAATTTGTGGACTCTTCAAATATTAATGTGAGTATTGTAAACAAAAGAAATCATTAACCTGGTAAATTAGACGTTTTGTGTAGGTCATGATCCTGAATCAAATACTACGTTTATGGGTATTCATAAAATATTACATCATTTACATCAAAATAACGGGTGTTTCGTGAAGTAGTGCCTGGATATTGACCTAGTGAATAATAACGTTTAGCCTGCTTTTACTACATATGGATTTTCCTAATATCTAAGTATTTGTATATTTTACATTTTGAATTTTGAGTTGTTTTTATCTAATATCAATATTGGTAATTATAAAAATCCCATGAACATAATAAAAACTTACTTTCTGTAAGTTAATGAACTTTAAAAACTATGCTAACGTGAAATAAAATTTTGACAATCGTTTTGGTAAGTGGTGCAGTCGTTTCACTTTTGTAAGCATTTGTTCATAGGTAGAATTATACGTATATAACGTATTTTAGATATTGTATCGAGTAGTTCAATACTGCTCTTCCCTTCTTGTGTACTGTTAGAAACATTAGGAAACTGTCAGCGAAACGAATTGCGAACAGAGTTAGTAAAGACGTAATAAATTAAAACTTAGGCCTACGTACAATGAGGTAGTTTTTCATGCATCTCACTGTTTATGGCGTCGTATGTCCTGTTATGTGTCACACTATGATATACTTTTGAACGGACATTCACAGGTAAGTGATGACACTGTCTGCAAAATGTGTCACGAATAGTGTTTGTAGTAATGACGTAATAAACCTGAATTGTGAAAGAATAGTTTTTTAATACCGGCCGCGTTGGCCGAGTGGTCTGCGGTGTGCCAGTCACGGTCTGAACGGCCGCTGCGGTCAGGGATTGGAATCCCCCCTCGGGCATGAATGTTTGTACCATCTTTAGTATAAGTTATTTCATAAGTAGTTTGTAAGTTTAGGGACTGATGACCCCATAGTTGAGTCCCAGAGCTGTACAAACATCTGAACATCAGCTATTTAATGACTCTTATTGTTTATGACCTCATTTTACCTGAACTATTAGTTGTCCTATCATATATAACAACCTACATTTAGTGGTACAAGTAAATACTGCTTGTAAAATGTTTCGCAAATACAGATAGTTGTTAGTGCAGAAGTACTAAAACTGTAAAATCATATCGAATTTCGCAGTTTTACTGCACGAATAACGGAACAGTCGAAAGCGATGAACTGTTTTCCTTTCAGCACTTTGTTGGTAGTGGCAGCAAAAATTGTTTCATGAAAGCTTGAAGTGATGTGTAAATTTTGTTACAAATGGCTCTCATTCTCATTGCGTTGACGAACAAAGTCTGGTTATTTACGCGTTGCATGTTGAAATGTTCAAATATTTGTAAATCTAAGGGACTTAACTGCTGCGGTGATCAGTCTCTAGGTTCACAAACTACTTAAACTAACTTACGTTAAGGACAAAACACACATCCATACCCGAGGAAGGACTCGATCGTCAGCGTTGGATGTGCGGCAGTTGTTCCTACATGCGCCGGCCGCATGAAAAGCTATGAATAAAGTACCAAGGAATGAGATACTTTGTACGCAGATGTAGTTAAACAAAAAAACTACATTTAAATTAATTTTAATAACGATTTATCTTTCAACCAAATACATGTTAAAGCCTAGTAGGTGTCACCGAGAAGAAAATTGTTTCAGATCGTACAAGCTGCACTACATTCATGATTAAATATGCTAGCTGTATAATTAAATGTTCTTTCAGTTATGGGATTTCTATTGACACCTGTTTATTTTAATTATAAAAGAAATAAGAGCAAACTAAATCTGATTTTAATTACATGCGTAAAACATACCCCTAACTTTTCTTTAGTAGGTATGGTGCTCACAAGTTGCTTTGCCTCTCTTGTAAGCCTTACTCTGTCATCATGGAAAGCCGGCCGCGGTGGCCGAGGGGACTGAGGCGCTCCAGTCATGGCCTGCACGGCCACTGCGGTCGGGGGTTCGAATCCCACCTCGGGCATGGATATTTGTGCCGTCCTTAGTCTTAGCTAGTTCATAAGTAGATTGTAAGCTTAGGGACTGGTGACCCCGTAGTTAAGTCCCATAAGTTCTACAAACATTTAATTAATACAAATAAACAATCCCAGAGACGGATTTAGCCTAGTAAGCATGGAGGTCCGGGTTCGATTCCCGGCCGCACCACAAATTTTAATTCAATGCTTCAGATCTATCAATAATGTCTTTGATATATTTGAGACGTAAATCCGTCTCTGGGATTGTTTATTTGTATTAATTGATATTTATATCACCGTAATAGGATTGTTCCACCATGTCTATTGCTGAGGTGCTATTCCGCTGCATGGAGAGCCTAGGCAGTAGTGGCAATTATCTTTGGAACAAAGAAGCTGAATTAAAGTTTGTGTTGTGAAGGGAAATCGTACATAGACTATTCCAAGGCGCCTTAATCGTTAGTGGTGTGGTAGTCTAACGGCGCCGGGCGTCGTGGCTCAGCGCGCCCAGTGTGAGGGCTTAACGCCCTCTGTAATAAAAAGCTGAACCAACAACTCATCGAACAAGAACGAACAACCACGATCAGCGTCCGTAACAAAAAACTAACCATAGAGCAAAAAAAAAAAAAAAAAAAAAAACACGGTTAAGACGTCTGCCTAGTGAGCATGGAGGTGCGGGTTCGATTCCCGGCCGCACCACAAATTTTAATTCAATGCTTCAGATCTATCAATAATTTAAACATTTGTTCCTGCATATCATTATTACCGAGCGCAGTGGTAACGCACTGGACTCGCATTCGGGAGGATGGTGGTTCAAATCCACCTCCGGCCATCCAGATTTAGGTTTTCCGTGATTTCCCTAAATCACTCCAGGCATATGCCGGGATGGTTCCTTTCAAAGGGCACGGCCGATTTCCTTCCTCATCCTAACCCAAAAACTCCGAGCATTAGCTCCGTCTCTAATGGCCAAGCTGTCGACGGGACGTTAAACCCTATCCATCCATCCATCCATATCATTATTACGTCATGTCGTAAGTGGTGCTAACCTCACAATGACTGCTGCCAGGAATGTGTGGCACCACTGGTTGAAATTATTCCAGCAGTGTAGGAGGAGATGAGGAAACCACACAAACATACACACACACACACACACACACACACACACACACACAGAGCCATTTTAGCGACGCTCGTTTCATTACTGGCGCAAACAAGCTCGCATTGTGCACTCAAGCAATCCTTTCAGCACTCTGACATAAGAAATATTTCGTGGCGCTTCGAGCGGCCGACGTGACCGGATGCTGTTGAATTCCAAGCAAACGAATAAACTGACCTGTGCAAGGGCGTCGTTTTTATGCCCGGCCGTAACTCGAGCGGGGAGCTGGTTGATATTTCTGAAAGAAAGAAACGGTAACGGCGCCGTATCAGCTGAGCAGCCGTTAACGCGCGAGGCAGGAAGCGGCGGACGTCAACTTCTTTTGTCAGCGGGTCGTAACTCTTCTCACGCCTGCGTCTGCTTCTGCGCACGTCGGCCGATAGCGACAAAGCCAACGCGCCGGTTATCAAATCTCGCCAGCTACGACCTTCCCCAGAACAAAGAAACTGCAGAACGCAGGGAATAACGTACAGTTCTGGCCGTCAAGTCAGACGCAACGCGTGGCTACGCGTCCTATATGTTTACTGTTCAATGAACCCCGGATAAAAACTTGTCGTGAAAAATTGTAAATAAACAAATAAAATGTGTTTTTAAACTATTATTCTTCGTTTCGTTCTTCTATCAGATCATTTTATATGTACATTCAAAGTATTTTCATCGCATGAGAAATGTTTTACGTCGTGGAGCAGGCACGTAAATGAGTCGCAGCGTGGCCGCTTAATATATGCGGCAGTGGCCGCAGTGCACGTGCACAGCAGAGGTTCACTTTCTCTTCTGAACCATCTGGAGGCAGCAAATTGGCGCTGCCGCGGCAGGGAGGGGCGAGGGTTCAAATGCTCAAATGTTTGAATAGCTTATGGGACTTAACTACGGGGTCATCAGTCCCTAAACTTACAAACTACTTATGAACTAGCTAACACTAAGGACGACACAAATATCCATGCCCGAGATAAGATTTTGGGTTGACATCAACCTCGAGACTATTTTGAAGTCATTTAGTAGTCTCGTCCGTCTCAGAGATTCTTTACTTTTCTCATCGATATTTAAAAGTAGCTTGTTTTAGTATTCTGCATCTTCTCAAGTAATTTTCCCCTAATTAGTAAAATTTTTGATTAACTTTTGTCCTAGCCTTCAGAAACTTTGCTAATGCGGCGATGCCTTTGAGTGGAATTCCACTTATCCATTCGCATATATTTCTTACCGAGCCATTACTCTCCAAAACAACCGTAAAAGTCTGTCTTTGAAGATATGGTTTTCACTTTTCAGATGCGCTCTCCGTAACACAGGCCAACAGTTATCCAATATTCCCTGGAAACGTTTGTTACACATGAACAGATTCAACGAATTTATTCGTTTCCTTCTAGAAAGAAAGAAGGCAACAATCTCGAACACATTTCCACAAAGATTGATAAACGTGACATCGCACGAACACACAAAACCAATATCATCAAACAATTCCCGGCAAAAAAGGGGCTGGTGCAACTTGAACATACACACTACTCGCCGAATCTCAATCCTCCACACTTCTTCCTGTTCCCTCGACTCAAATTCGCTTTGAAAGGAAAGATTTGACGGTATTCCTGATATCCAACGATACGTGTCGAGGATTTCGAACACCATCCGAAAGGAAGAATTCGCGCAAAGCTTCCATAACATCTATAGCAGAGGTAACTGTAGTTCATAGTTCATCTACGTTAATGATACAAGGCTATTCACAGAACTTAATTGTCACAGGTTGTATTTCAACCTTTTCTACGTACTCGGGTAATGATTTTCAGAAGAACTGATGCGATGAGTTAAATTACAATTAATCCCGACATTTATTATATCCTAAATTTTATATTTCCTCTATTTAACAAAGTAAACAACAAGCTGAAACTCCACAGACCGCTACAGTTGTTAAGAATGGTACTTCTGAACTTGGGTATACGCCATGCTCTGTTCTTGGACTATAAATTATTTGGGTGGGGCAATCTTTTGTTCTTTCACTGTACACGAAGAAAATCCATCGGGTCAAGTTTGGGGACGTCATAATTTTTTGCCGAAAGAGCTATGTACTAATTCCACGCCTTAACATAATCACGTGTAGTTGCGTTAGTCAAAAAATTTATTTTAATATATGGGACCAAACTACGATGGTAATCGGCTCCTAGACTTACAAACTACGTAAACTAATCTATCCTAACCCTTTCTGCCCTATACGCACAATTGTGCGTTTCTGGTTTCGTTCGCTAGGAAGTTCGGGCCTGCAACGCTCAATCGTGGATGGACTGTAGTTACGTGCACACCGTGTTTTAGTTCCATGTTTCTACACTGTGTGGCACCAGACGTCGGCAAACTTCCACTAGACTTACAATGGCGGCAAGAAAGACTTGTTGACAAGGTGTTGATAGCCTTGAAACTACTATATTCAAATGTTCAAATGTTTGTAAAGCTTATGGGACTTAACTACGGGGTCATCAGTCCCTAAACTTACAAACTACTAAGAACTACTTACGAACTAGGACGGCACAAATATCCATGCCCGAGGGGGGATTCGAACCCCCGACCGTAGTGGCCGTGCAGACCGTGACTGAAGCGCCTCAGTCCCCTCGGCTACAGCGGCCGGCAACTACTATATCTGACAGCCAGCTGATTTTATATGATCCTGTGATGTTATTATGTCATTTCGTTCAAATGCAAGTTAGTGTAAGACGGTGAAGATCATCAAATTTTTTAGTGAAGGCCCAAAACAGACAATTGTGTGGGTGCAATATTTTTGAAAATAAATTATTTTCTTTCTTGTAATGAATTACTGTATGTATTTTGAATCTTAAACGTAACTCTCTATATTAATGTCACATCACCTACAACCTTGGGTCTGAAAGGGCTAAGGACAAACCACGCACCAGTGCCCGAGGAAGGACTCGAACCTCCAACGAGAGCGATTGCGTTATTGGTGTACGATGAAAACAATTGTTAGGCCGAAGTGTATAGCCCACGAGACGCCAAAGAAACAACTGTTTCACTTGCTGATTAAGAACTATATCTACGAATCTGTTTTATATGAGCTACATGTAGCAATCTCTCTCTCTTGTTACATAATTCATTACAACAAGAAAGTGCTTGCAACAAGATGTAGCATACTGCATGGTATTCTTATTATTAATTTCACCACCTATACATCTATTATCTATATCTATAAATGTGAATGTCTGTTCATTGTATGTTTATCACGTCTGAACCACAAGACATAAAGAGTTAAAATTTGTACAGTTACTAATGTCTACCCGGGGAAGGCCTTAGGCACGGTTTTATGGCGATCGGATAGCTATTTATCTATATATATATATTAATGTGAATGTCAGTTTGGTGTACGCTTATCACGTCCGAATGACAAGACACAGAGACTTAAATATTTGTACAGTTACTAATTTAGACCTGAGGAAGGTTTTAGGTGCGGTTTTATAGCGATCTGATAGATATTTAGTAATTTGAAGAATATAACGCGAAATGCGGAACAATAATTACTCTTTGAAAATTGTTTTATTGGTTGTATTGTTGATTGAAGGTTGATAATGATAAAAGGGTGGAGTATATTGGGATGAAAAGTTATGGCTGTATATAAAATTCTACGTGTGTGTGTGTGTGTGAATATTTCGCTCTGCAGCGAAAACTACAAAACGCAAACGAATGGTCTGTGTGTAATTGTTGTCCGAAGTCTCCCGTTGTACACCATACCAGTTCCATGACGATAGCTATAAGGGGGTGGAAGATATGGTGGTTGAAAGTCGTTAAATCAAAAAAAAAAAAAAAAAAAAAAAAAATTCAGACTGAAGGGCAGTGATGACGTTGTGACTTTATAACAAGGAGGTTACATACAGCGAAACATTATGCCACAGACCATATCTTTGGTATGTACGTGCTACAATCTCTTTAGTTCTTTCTCTGTAAGGATAAGCATACGAATAAAAAAATATAAGAATTAATAAGTAAATCAGTAAAAGATAAATTTATTTTAATACATTTCTTTTTAAAAAATCGATTTCACGTTTTGCGCATTATCTATCATATTCAACTAACAAGGGAGCGGAGCCGGGGGCTTAAGCTAGTTTCATATACAGGGTAGGGAGGAAATGAACAGAGAGACGGAACAGGTACTGGCACAGAGCGAAGATAGCTTTGACAGAGCCAGGGGGTGAATAGGGGGATAGATGGTGAGGAAGAGGAAGAGGAAGAGGAAGGGGGGAAGTGGTGGCCGAGGAATAGAGGGAGAAGGCAGAGATAGGTTGACAGAGAGAAGAGAGGGGGGAGGGTGGGCAGAGACAGAAAGGACTGGTATATGCACTACCTAAATAATGGAATGCTTAATTACCCGAGCAACGCCGGGTTTTCAGTTAGCCAATATATAGAGAAGCGTAAGAGGGCAAAGACGAAGGTAAGACACAGGCCTAGATTTGGGGGAACGTAGGGGCAAAGAGATTAGGGGGAGGAGCGTTGGACGTATATCCAGTTCCCAACCACAGTTAGCTAGGCATTGTCGGGTTCGTTAGTCATTAATAAAGTAACGCAACTGCTGAAACATTGGATGATGCCAGTAGACTGCTTTCACCACCTCGAGTGCATCCACAATGAAGTAGCATCAAACCGTCAATATTCAGTGTGGATGCACACGAGGACACAAGTCCTGGTGGATATACAGGATCGGCTGCCATCTGTGAACTGCAATGGCCCAAGTAGGAAGACATACGGACGTTTGGGTCCGGCTGGTTACGTGCTTGCGTAGTCCTTGCAGGAGTGTTAAGCCTATGTGTCTGGGGTGGCGTAGACGCTTATCGCAACTGCCTGGTGAGCTGGTGGTCTCAGGTTCTACTCCCGGTCCCGACACAAATTTTCATATATCCATGTTGTATGCAAGCGCAGGCTTTCGCGGCCGTTGTCACTGTCAATAAAATTCTTCTGGTTATGAGACCGCGTCGTCACTTTTAGAAAATCTACCGACCTTCATCAGGGGCTGTATCTGACTGCTGGCTGTGAGATAGCTTGTGACTTATATAATTGTGCTAACAGCGGTTTTGAGCAAGAGGGAGAGTGATGTTGGTCTTCCTTTATTGGTGTTTATAGTATTACGCGTCATTGGTGGGAAAGGGAGTCAACGATTGGTGTTTTCATGAGAAATTTTTAATGTGATTGGAAGTTGCATTCTTCCGTCTTATTGGTGAAAATGGGCGTCTTCGATTGGCTTTTGCATTGAAACTTGCTATTGGTGGGATAGATATGAGTGAACTGACAGCAGATGTTGCGTGCCGCTGTTTAGTAGTCGCGTGGCGCAGACGGCGGCGGGCCGGTGCTCTGCGTGTGCGCCACACGGCCGCTGTGGTCTCCGGGGCAGTCTGAGCGAGTCATTCGGCGCGCTCCCAACTCCTAGTGTTGAAACTGCTGGCGCCAAGACGACGGTAGTCTGTATCCATCTTCCCTGCTCATATTGGCGGGGTGCGTGGCTATTTCTGCCAGCCGCGGTGGCCGAGGGGACTGAGGCGCTCCAGTCACGGTCTGCACGGCCACTACAGTCGGGGACTCGAATCCCCCCTCGGGAATGGATATGTGTGCCGTCCTTAGTTGTAAGTAGTTCATAAGTAGTTTGTATGTTTAGGGACTGATGGCCCCGTAGTTAAGTCCCATAGACTCAACAAACATTTGAACTTGGCTATTTCTATTGCCTCTCTAATCTTCCTCCTCACTGAGAGTGGTTGTTTGGCCAGTACGTGGGCCTCACCGAAAGATAAGTGTTTTCCGCACTGATTGTGGACTTTGTGTGCTGTCCAAGCCGTATATACCTTTGATGTTCAGAAATCCTCGTACTGATTGCTCGTCCAGTCTCTCCTACATACACCAGCCCACACTCGCAGATGATTTCAGAGACGCCGCCATTATTCAGTTTGTCAACTGCGTCCTTTTTTGAACCTAGGGCGGCCGCGGTAGAATAGCCGAGCGGTCTAAGGCGCCTCGCTGCGGAGCGCGCGGTTGCTCGCCGTCGGAGGTTCGAGTCCTCCCTGGGGCATGTGTGTGTGTGTGTGTGTGTGTGTGTGTGTGTGTGTGTGTTGTTTGTTTGTCTGTATAGTCTATGGGACTTAACTACGGGGGCATCAGTCCCTAAACTTACAAACTACTTATGAACTACTTACGAACTAGGACGGCACAAATATCCATGCCCGAGGGGGGATTCGAACCCCCGACCGTAGTGGCCGTGCAGTCCGTGACTGGAGCGCCTTAGTCCCCGCGGCCACCACGGCCGGCTGTGTGTGTTGTCCTTAGGTTAGTTTACCTTAGTTTAAGTAGTTTGTAAGTTACGGACTGATGACCACGCAGTTTGGTCCGATAGAATTACAAACATTTGAACATTCGAACCTAGGGCATCTTGTTGTTACTGCGGAAGACTGACTTGATGCCTGCCCGACGAAGAATTTTGGCACACAATCAGTGACGCCTTGTACGTAAGGTAATATGGCGATGTTTCGTGCTTGCTCCTGCTCCTCTCTATTGTTTTCATTCTTTCAGGACATCGTTTTGTTTATCCCACCCATCCCATAGCCATTGGCCGCAAAAGTTGATATGAGGTGTCGTAGTTCCGTCTTTAGGTGATCGGCATCGCTGATCCTGTGGGCCGTCCTTGTTAGGAGGATTAGGGCGGATTTCTTCTGCATGGGGTGATGGTGAAACGAGGCGTGGAGGTACCTGCCCGTTCTGGTGGCTTTTCCGTACACTCAGTACAGAGGCTTACTGAACATCAAAGGTATATACGGTTTGGATAGCACACATTCGGAGGTTTCAGAGCACCACAATCAATGCTGAAAACAGTTATCTATCAGTGAGGCCCACGTACTGGTGAAACAACCACTCTCAACAAGGAGGAAGATTAGAGAGGCTATAGAAATAGCCAAGCGCCCCGCCAATATGAACAGGATAGATGGATACACACTTCCGGCGTCTTGGCTGCACCACTAGGAGTTGGGAGCGCGCAAAACGACTGGCGGAGGCGGCCTGGAGACCACAGCGGCCGGGTGGCCACAGACAAATATATACAGGCGGGAAACCTCCGTAACGGCCCGGTCCTACGCTCAGGGGTGCAGGGAGGGTGGTTTTCCAGCAGTTCCGTAAGGTGTCCCTTGATGGCGCTGCGGTCAAAAGCAGTTCTTTGATGATGATGATCGTGTAAACTGGCCAGAGCAGGCGGCAGGTAGCGGCTGTCCCCACCACCACCTCCCCTCAAACGCCAGCAAGCTGGACACAGCCGTGGCCTCGTGGCAGGTGGCACGAGCTCTCCCCTCAGCCTCCCCTCCACGCTACCCTCTGACGTGCGAGAGGCATCCTAAGCCAGGGAACGGCCTAACACTTGCTAGCATCTAGGACAGCGTAGGACAGTGGTGTAGGGGTGGTTTCTTCTCTGTATATGTTACTCTGTGGTGTGGCACACACGCAGAGCACCGGCCCGCCGCCGTCTGCGCCAGGCCACCAGTAGACAGCAGCACGCCACAACTGCTGATAGTTCCCTCATGTCTATCCCACCACTAGCAAAAGCCAATCGAAGACGCCCATTTTCACCAATAAGAGGAAGAATGCAACTTCCAGTCACATGAAAAACATGTCATGAAAACACCAATCTTTGAAGCCCGTTTCATCAAATGGCGTGTAATAATATAAACGACAATAAAGAAAGACCAGCATCCCTCTTCCTCTTCCACTTCCTGAAACCGCTGTTAACACAATTATGCAAGTCACAAGGTATCTCACATACAGCAATCAGACACAGACCCTGATGAAGGCCGCCTGCCACAGTGACCGAAACGTCGGTAGATTTTTAAGAAAACGACGACGACGCCTCATACCAAGAGAATGTTATTGACAACCATGTTGTATGTTTACAACGCGTACTATCGGTCGATTAAAAAATCTGTATTTGCAACGGGTGCAGCATCACATAGCGACGTCTGTTCCTTACGATATGTCCAAAAGAAATCACGTCGCAATTCTTAATTGTATAAGTTTTGTTTGAAGTATTTGTTTCGTTGCGCCACGGTTGCTACTATTATTGGTGGAATCAGACTGGGTAAATAATCGTAATTTACAACATGCGGCACAGTAAGCCTAGAATACCCAATAGCATGTGAGGCCGTACCTTCATGCTGCGAGGGTAAGACAGGACCATATTTCGTATCTTGGAAATTGGAAACCCCATTAGCAGTGTTGTATTCCTCCAACATACCGATATGACACTACATAGTATCATTACAGACAGCACTCTGCAACCGGAACTCACAGATCGCGCAAACGTACATCTACGTAAATACTCCGCTAATCACATTTAAGTGCATGGCGGTGGGTTCATCCAACCGTTTTTATGATGTTTCTCTACTGTTCCGTTCTGTAATAGCGCCAGGGGAAAAAGAATCCATAAATATTGCCGTTTTCGGGCAGATTTCTTTTATTTTATTAAGATGATCATGTCTCCCTATGTAGGCGGGTGTTAACAAAATATGTTCGCATTCGGAAGAGAAAGTTGGTAACATCAACTTCGCAAATAAATCTCGCCATAACGAATAACGCCTTTCTTTCAATGATTTCCACCTCTACTCGAAGTTTTTAAAGCTTATAGGATTTAACTGGGAGGTCATCAGTCCCTAAACTTACAAACTACTTATGAACTACTTTATACTAAAGACAGCACAAACATCCATGCCAGAGGGGCGATTCGAACCCCCGACACGAAACGGCCTCCCGCATCGTAGCATAGCGCCTCAATGCGCTCGGCCGCTCCACCGCGGCTCCACCCCAACTTTTGCATCATTTCTGTGACACTCTCTTCCCTATATCGCGGTAATACAAAACTAGCTGAACTTGTCTGAACTTTCTCTGTATCATCCATCAGTCTCACCTGGTGGTGATCTCACAATGTCGGCCGCAGTGGTCGAGCGGTATGAGGCGCGCTAGTCACGTTCTGCACGGCCACTACGGTCGAGGGTTCGAATCCCCCTTCGGGCATGGATATTTGTGCCGTCCTTAGTATAAGCTAATTCATAAGTAGTTTGTAAGTTTAAGGACTGATGACCCCGTAGTTAAGTCCCATAAGTTCTACAAACATTTGAAAATTTAGATTTTTTTGATCCCACAATGGGTAGCAACTCTCCAAAATAGAACGCACAAGTGTAGTGAAGGCAGCTTCTCCAGCAGAACCGTTGCATCCTTCAAGTGTTCCGCCAAGGAAACGCAGCCCGCTGTTTGCCTTCCCCACAACATTCTCCATGTGTTCTTTGCAATTTAAGTTTCTCGTATTTGCAATTCCTAAGAATCTAGTAGAATTCACGGCCTTTAAACTTGATAGATTCATCGTGTAAATGAAGTTTGGTGGACGTCCCCCAGTGCTCACATGGATAACCTCACACTTTTTCATTGTTTAGGGTCAACCACCAGTTTTTGTGCCATGCAGATATCTAAATCATTTTGCAGCTGCTTTTGATCTGTTGACTTTACTTACCGATAAATGAGAGCATCATCCGCCAACAGTCTAACAGATATGCTCGGATTGTCTCCTACATCGTTTGTAAAGGTAAGGAACAGAAGGGGGTCCTGTAACACTGTCCTGGGGAACGCCAGGTATCACTTCTGGTTTGCTCGATGACTTTCCGTCAATTACTACGAACTGTGTCATTCCTGCCAGGAAAATTGCGAACCCTAACGCACAGTTGTGTCGATCTTCCATAAGCACACAGTTTGAGAAGAAGAACTTGTGAGGTAGGGAGTTAAAAACGTTTTGGAAATCGAGAGATATGGAATAGATTTGAGATCCCTAGTTGAAAGCACTCATCACTTCATCTGAGTAAACAGTACAACAGAAATGATCTCTAAACATCAATAATACTTGTTTAGTGTTTATTGCTTGCAGGCCTACAAATAATTTTTAGTCAAATGTGCCAGAGGATGAGGAATGTTGCTTCCACAGACGAAAAAATTTGAAATAATTCTGATTTATGCTGAATATATGAGGACTATTGAGCCTGCTGTTGCCTTATTTGCCGACCATTACCATAGAATGTTCATTCTCAATTTTTGTTTCAAGTTTTTTAACGCCTTTATGTATGATAAAACCATTCAGACCGGTAAAAGGAAGCGAAAGAAACGTGCTGCAGGACAGTTTAATGAAATATCTGTACTTATAGCTGTGCTCACAACCCACGGATAAAAATTCGGCAACAGCACCACGTTAACAGAACGTCGTAGCTAACATTGTCGAAATATTTCATCATGAGTATCATTCATAAAACTGCATCAAGAACTTACTGATAACGATTTCCGTTCCAATGTTCCAATGTTTGTACAGCTTATTGGACTTAACTACAGGGTCATCAGTCCCTAAACTTACAAACTATGAACTACTTACGAACTAGAACGGCACAAATATCCATGCTCGAGGGGGGATTCGAACCCCCGACCGTAGTGGCCGTGCAGACCGTGACTGAAGCGCCTCAGTCCCCTCAGCCACCGCGGCCGGCACGATTTCCGTAACGCGTAGTGTTTTGTGAAGGGTGAATTTAACAAATGCAAACTAGGCTGGCGATTTTAACGTGTTACTGAGGGGCTGGATCATCCTTTTTATGATATCAGCCAGCCAAGACTCACAGCTATTTTGTTTTAAATTTTTCTTCACTTTCTTAAATTTTAGTTATTGTTTTTTCAGCTTTAATGTGGTTTCACACATTGTTTATTGATCCGTGGCGGCTCCCTTAGAGAAATGGATTGGTTGAGCGAAGTATCTGTCGAGCATGTGCTGAGGCTGGAGGAGTGTGCCTCATACTGGTGACGAGGAGAAGCGTGTCGTGAGCGCCGGAGACGTGGAAGGAGGAGGTCAGATTGACGGAGGGCGAGCGGAGTACAGCGGACACCAACAGTCTGAGCCAGAGAGAGAGAGAGAGGTCGTGCACCAGAGAGTGCATCGCGCGCTGCTAGCTTGTGCTAGCCCGCCTCATTGTGAATACATATTGGAGCGGCGAGTCAAGAGTCAGGCCGGTAACGCACTAGCACAGACAAATATATACAGACGGGAAACCTCCGTAAGGGCCCGGTCCTACGCTCAGGGGTGCGGGGAGGGAGGGTTTCCAGCAGTTCCGTAAGATGTCCCATGATGGCGCTGCGGTCAGAAGCAGCCCTTTAAACTGGCCAGAGCAGGCGGCAGGTAGCGGCTGCCCCCACCACCACCTCCCCTCAAACGCCGGACACAGCCGTGGCCTCGTGGCAGGCGGCACGAGCTCTCCCCTCAGCCTCCCCTCCACGCTACCCTCTGACGTGCGAGAGGCACCCTAAGCCAGCGAACCGCCTGACACATGCTAGCATCTCAGGGAACTACGAGGGGAGAGTAGGACAGTGGTTTAGGGTGGGTTGCTTCTCTGTATATGTTACTCTGTGGCACTAGGCAGCCAGGCTGCAGCAGCCAAAATATTGAGCAGCAGTTGGTGGCAGCCGGCTGACGGCCAGTTGTGCCCAATCGGCCGAGCGACATGGACGTGGAAGATGCGATAATCGTCCACCTGTTGTCTCAAAGGAAACGCAAAGCAAAAAACAGGTATTGGATTCATCCTCTGCTTGCAGAGCGGCACTCGAAGGGTTTATTTAAAAATTACTTCAAGGATCTTCGATACTACCCAGATCGCTTTTTTAACTATACAAGGATGTCAGTCGAATCTTTTGATAACCTTCTGGAAAATATAAGAAATTCCATTACGGGTACTGATACTCGTATGCGAGCTTGTATAATGCCGGAAGAGAAACTGTTGATTACTCTCAAGTGAGTCGGAAACAAATATGATAATTCTTTGTTAATAATATTTGAAAATAATTGGGCAGGGGGTGATATGTCAATTACATTTGCGATTTCCTCCCACCTCCTCCTCTTCACATCACGATCACTATACTGCTCACAAGACACACCCCAGATTTCTCTTGGTCTTTGAATATCATGAATAAATTTCTCTGTGTCGAACGTCATGACAACTCGGAAACAAGGTGTGGCTGCTTGGTCAAGTGCGCGGAGATTGCCGGCAGCCACACGCGTTCACTGCGAGACTTGCTGTTGGCACTGGCTGCCCGCAGCCAGCTGCTCTGTGCTGCCACTGCCGTGCAGTCGGCCGCGTTTTGATGGCTGCAAATTCCTGGCTGCCCAGTAGAGCTGGCTACTGAGTTGATGTTTCGACTCAGTGAATCGAGTCAGCGAACTGTTCGACTGCGTCGAAACTTGAATCGGCACTATTTCGAAACAACGAATCTTGTGATTCGTGTATCGGACGCTAGGTACCGTTAACATGCGCTTTGCTGTCCGCCTGCCAGGATGCGTCCGACACAGCGCCCAGGCGTGCAACGGGTTTGAATTATGCTACCAGTCCCTTCAGCTGAGGTTTGAAAACTGGGATACCACCGAGAAAAGTTGTGAAGTCCTTCGGTATTTTGAGGTAGTTTCGCGTGAACTATGCTTTTTTATGCATTGTTGTTACATCTTTGCTAGGTGAACACATCTTTTCGAAGCAAGGGCAAATAATTTCGCAGTAAGATGCCAAAAATAACGTTCTTTAATTTCAGTTTAAAGGAACTGTAACTGATTCTCTTTTATTTGACTGACTGAAGATGAATCTGATTATTAGAATACCTATCTGGATATTGAAAAATTTTAGTTCAGTTTTGTGGTTTCATCACGTAAATTGTAAGATGTGTTAATACTTGTAGTAATATCTGTTGATTGCAGTAAATATGTCTTAGGAACAAATCTTAAATATTTTGAAACTTCCTGGCAGATTAAAATTGTGTGCCGGAACCGGGACTCGAACCTGGGGCCATTGCCTTTCGCGGGCAAGCGCACTACCGACTGTGCTATCCTGACACGACTCACGATGCCGCCTCACAACTTCACTTTTGCCAGTACCTCGCCTCCTACTTTCCAAACTTCACAGAAGCTCTCCTGCAAACACGCAAGACTAGCACTCCTGGAAGAAAGGATATGGTGGAGACATGGCTTAGCCACAGCCTAAGGGATGTTTCCAGAATGAAATTTCACTCTTAAATATTTTGTTTATATTGATTGGTCAGAAAAGTTATCCATTTCAGGATCTGAACCATGATCTTTCTTGTTTTATTTAAACTAAATTATGGAATTTTGAAGGTTGGAAAAAGTGTCATGACTTTAGAATTTGAACATTAATGTTTAGTGCTTCCTTTGTTTGTATGAAAATACGAGTAATTTAGGAAACGTTTACGCTTTAACGCGATTGTAAAATCGTAGTAGCAAACAAATACTGTGCCGTTCAGTTATATCTTAATAACGTATTAAAACCATGTTGATATGCCATAGATGTTTGGTATTTGCTGTATCGCCCTACTGCAGCTTTCTCGGCTCACGTGAATCAGCGGAGGTAGCAGGACGCAGGGCTGCGGCATGTCACGTGTTTCGAGTGCGGAAGCAGTGAGTCGACTCACTACGGCGCCCTGCAGCTGCCGCGGTTCACGTCAATCAGGGAACGACTCTGCAGCACGCCAAGTGTTTCGTGTGCCGAAACAGTGAGTCGACTCACCAGACTCAGATGATCCGTATGTTTCGAAACAGTGAAATGATCCGAACTGCCCATCACTACTGGCCAGTGCTGCCGTATACCAGCATTGTTTCATTGCCTGCCGCAGCCTGGCTGCCTAGTGCGTTACCGGCCTCAAGCGGCGCGTTTGCACGTTCGCTGAGACTGACGCTTATAGGCGTTTCCTCGATCAACGCGCCAGAGCTGCCGACGCTTATAAGCGGCGCGTTCGCTAGCTGAGTATTCGGTTTAGTTTGTTCGGCTGTGGACTCGTGTTAGTTCAAGCCACAGAAAAATATCACGTAACATTTTCCTGTCTGCAGTTCGGTGTTTTCGTCTTTAGTGGTTTGCTATAAAGACATTGCCAATACACATTGCAAATGTATTTGTTATATGGGATTGGGTTTCTATAGCACCAAATGAAGCAGGTTAATCGCATAGTTTGCAATAAAATCAATAAAGCAAAGCCGTTGTTACAATTGTTTGCAATAAATGCATATGACGCTTATAAGCGCCAGACAGCTTGCAGCATTTATCACATAACCGGCATGCTGCTAAAGCGTACTTTCATTTCTATATCTAGCACCACCTCTTGTGCAGACGTTATATTCGCTTTCAATATTACAGGTTTCGCAGGGGTGTGATTTCAGGTCTCGGCGCACGTGGGCTTACAGGCATCCGCCTCGAGCGTCAACGGCCCGCACAGGTGACCGCAGCGAACGTGTTAAGCTGCTCGTTTTATTTAGTGCTGCACGTGCGTATCGTAGAGCGGCGAGGCTTAGCTGCGTCAGTCAGTAAAATGTCATCGGACAGTGAAGATGATGTATTGTAGCGGCGTAATGCACCTCAAGTCGGTTTTAGGAATGTGATATTATGCTGTATATCTTGTAAATCATTGACGTAAAAATTCGGCGAATATTACCATGTTTTCCACCTGCTAAAGAAATTTCCAGAGCGTTTTTTAAAATTTTTTTTTCATCATATAAGGATGGATTACAGCACATTTCAGTTCCACATAAGCGATCCAATTGCGTTAACTTTGTAAAGCAGTGAACTGTAGCTGAAAAGCTAGTCATAACTTTTTGTTTTGTAAAATGTGTAATTACAGTAAGAAAACTGAAAACAACTAGGAAACATCATATGGAGGTTCAGGCCCCTCTGGTCTATGTTTGCTTTCACAAAAGTCCTTTTGTCTGCCTTGAGCAAAACACTGTATTTCTTCTTTTTATTGCCCATACGTGTTTCATTGCTGTTGTAGCATCTTAAGTGGGCTTTAGTTTATTTCTTCGTATTACATCTTCTGGAGTTCCTGTAATGCACGTAATGACCGCGTGGTCTAAGGCGTCATTGCTACTATAGCGATACATCGCATCTGTTGTCTGTATAGGTCAATTTGGAAAAATCTGCGAGATTATGACGAAATATGGAATAATTACGAGTGAAAAAAATTAAGATAAATAACGACGAAAGTCAATTTTTATACAGAATCTGAAACGGCAATGAAAATGAATAAAGAGATTAAATGGCGGATGTAACAATCAAGGTTAAGACAACAGGTTCGAAATATGGCAAGAAATTACCGTTACCTCAGAATAGCTGACTGCCTCTAAGGCAGCGTCATCTTCTGAAAGATCACTGATGGATTATTTAATTTATGGTATCTTCCTACCATAGATAAAGGTCTTGTCAAGCTTCACCTAACAATTTGTGGCAGACCATGCAAGAATTTACTTATATAGGAAATATATGAATGATCGGACTTCGAAAAATAGTGTAACAAATTGCAGGATCTTTTACTAAATAAATGAAATGAAATAAGCTATAATATTATACAATAGGGATTACTGATTACGTGAAGCGCATAATGAAGCGTAATGGCCCCCGCCTTTTTACTATGATAAAAAACAGCTACTAGTTGGGATAAGGGAAGAAATCATGAATGAAACTCTGGACACGTTGAAAATTAATGATGGGGTGGGATTTATTTAAAGGAAAAGAAGTACATAGGCAGTTTTACCTCCCAGTTAGACGTTTTAATGTAGGTCTTGAAGAAAGAGGAGCGTCCTAACTCATCAAAAGCTGAACAACGAAAAATGACGACTGCTCGCGTTCTCCTTCCAAGTAGTAGGTGAAAGTCGAAAAGCGAAAGAAAACCTGGTCAGAGATTTATTTTGAAAGGAGAACTGAGTAGAATGCGGCAAGCACCGCCATTATCTTTGAAAAATGTTCGAGTATCGCTACACTCCGGACTGGGCGGCCGTTTCCTCCCTCTGGTATGGATGTCTGTGTATTGTCCTTTGTGTTAGTTTAAGTTGTTTGTTAGTCTAGGAACTGAACACCATGGTGTTTGATCCAGTAGGTTTAAAAACGTTGGACTTCCTGTTTTTCTGAGTTCTCTTTGCGACCCACTCCAAGGCAAAAGAAGTAGAAAACAGGAATACCTGAACATGTAATAACAAGAAATACGTAAAAGACCACTGAAGATGCTGCAGTTGCAATGAAACACGTATGGGTAATAAAAAGAAAATATACATTGTTTTGATCAAGGCAGACCGATCCAATTACAAACAACTTTTACATAGTACTAATAGCAGTAATACAGATAATAAACAGTTGGTTGGCGAACTTAAAATTATGACTACAACATCAGTCTTTTCTTTATTTATTTACACGCTGATTTCATCTACAAATATCAGAAATTTGATGAAATAGTTCATATTGACAAAGAAGGGTGTATAATTACGCATTTACCTTTAAGTAACAACACAATTTTTAAATAAATGTAACGTGGGACTTGAGGACGTTGCGAAGAAACGTCTCGAGCAACGCGTCTGGCCTGTAGCGGCGCTGCAAAGAAATCGGGACCGAATTCCCGACCAGAGTCAAGCGTCTCGCCGCTGTGGACTGTGTGCACTTTTAGAAGCAGCGCAGCTTGACTCTTCACTCGCCGCTCCACCATGTTTTCACCCTCACAAGGAGACCTCGTGGGGGTCGGATTCAGTGGCGGACTAAGGGGGGAAGGGGGGGGGGGCGTAGGGGGCCTCCAAACACAAGCAAGAATTTTTTTCATATTTACGGTATGTGAAGTATACAACTTGAATAAGTATTAGTCAAAGCCATTGGACGCAACTCTCAAAAATTCTCGAGAAAATAAACTTTGAAGTTTTGCAGGTAAGTACCGTAAGTACCAATAACTAAAACGGTTGTACCATTTGTTGGTGTAGCTCCGGTGGTAGCCGGGCGCCGTGGCTCAGCGCGCCCGGTCAGAGGGCTCAACGATCTCTTTAATAAAAAAGCTGAGCCATCAACACATCGAGCAAGAACAAACAAACACGAACAGCGTCCGCGACGAACAGAACTACCCATAGAAAATAAAAAATAAATAAATAAATAAAGATTGGTAGCGTTCTGGCCTCGCAACTGTAGAGTCGGTGGTGTTCGATTCCCGCAGAAACTGATTAACATTTTAATTCTTTTCGTTGTGTTCGAATACCTACAGAATTTTAATATCCAGCGGTAATTTTTATGGAAAATGCATGTATTTCTATTTATTCGTAATTTTGTATATTTTATAAAATGATGGTTTCAATAAAAAAACATACATTACATTTTTATAGTAGCGGCTTCACCATTAGTTGTCGACGGTAGTCCCCGTGGGCTGACCAGGGGCTGGTGGGCCACAAGGCACGGAGCGGCCAGCTAGCCTGAGGCGGGTGGGCCGCTGCCTGCTGGCGACTTGGCCATGTGCTGGATGTAGAGTGGCGAGTAACAGGAAGTAATGGCCAGGGGGCACTATCGTAGAGTGAGAGATGAGGATTTGGAAAGGACAGGAAGCATGACTGTATAGCAGAGGTGGGCACAAATCGGCTCAATGAGCAGCGCTCCGGCTCAGGCCGGAAAAAGAGCAGCGTTCGCGCTCGCCGGTAGTTGTCCTAGTTGCCGCTAGAGGTCTGCATGCTTGCTGGCGCACGTAATTCCTTGAGAGTCCGGTATTAAACAAAACACTGTGATTAAGTTATCTCGTAAGTAGGTACAGCATTATAATACATGCCTCTACTTTACTTCCTTCCTCGCGTAGATTATTAAGAAGATTAAGTCGCAATTCACCTTCTACACTTCCATACTGGTTGAAGTGATGTATGCTGTAGTGGCGTTCTAAATTGTACTTATTTATGCCTAGTATTTTACTACATACCAAAAATTTTGCTCCTCCTTCGCTTTCGGTGAACAAGTAATCGCACTCCCAACTAAAGCTGAACTGGAAAATAGAACGCTGCTTTACCGCGCCGGTTTGACTAGCCATTTCAACTCCACAGCGTACTGTACCATAACGTAATATCATAGATTATAACGAAAACCCTGAAGTACAAAATTCGAACCAACAGATGGCACTGTTAGCGGTGTCTTCTGAAACAAAACAAAAATCGCTCTTATCTTTATATTTGCCGGCTCGACTGAACGCGCTGGTCGTTTTAGAGAAGAGTTTCCAGTATTATGTTTATAAGTTACTTATTTATAAACATAATAGCGTTTTTCAGGAGATACTCCTAGCAGTGGAATCTGTTCATTCGAGTTGGATACTAAAGAGTTTGCACTATGATTATTTGCAGCCAGGTGCATTTCTGCAGCTACGTTAGCGCGTTGTCTGCGCATAACGCCATCTAGTGTTTTGAGCAGGAACTACGTGATGGACGCCAGCTGCTCCCGCTCAGGCAGGCGGCTCCGAGAGCGCGGCTCGCTCATTGTCCACCTCTGCTGTATAGTGTCATTGGTTACCACTGGCCCGAAACAGGAAATTTGTATTCGAATCCCAGTCCAGCACAATGTTTTGAACTAGTCACTGAATTTATTTTAAAAAAAATTAAAAATTGGTTAAGGCGACCGCCAATGAATTTATTTCAGTGCCCTGCAATGCTCTAGATCATGGGTGGGCAATTGTTTAGCTCGGGGGCACACTGCACGTTCAGAGGATAGTGGAGGACCGCACTTTCCAAAATACATTCATTAGTTAGCTTTTCGTTTCATAAAAGGTTTAAATTGCATCTTAAAATCAATAAATATAAATAAGCTAATTAGTGTGTTCATCAATTTCATTTATTTTGTAATTTCATAATATCTCCAAGTATATATAATTTCAGAACAAGTTTAATGAAAGAAATGCATCCTATGACATTACTGGACACTTTTGTTGAAATAGGAAGTGAATTGTAGTTGAAATTATCATCATAGCATGTAAGCTAATGTATGTTAAAGACTTTCCGTACTTTCTCGTCTTGATCTTCAAGCAAAAAAATCTTTGTTCGCAAATAAATATATAGTTCCAAGTGTGGAGAATATTTTCCCACCCGGTGGCCGAGGGGATTGAGGTGCTCCAGTCACGGTCTGCACGGCCACTATGGTCGGGGGTTCGGATCCCCCATCTGGCATGGATATTTGTGCCGTCCTTAGTCTTAGCTAGTGCATAAGTAGTTTGTAAGCTTAGGGACTGATGACCCCGTAGTTAAGTCCCATAAACTCTACAAACATTTGAACATTTTTATTTTCCCACCGAATTTTTTCAGTTGATGATCATTTATAAAAGTCAACTAATGTCACAATATCAAACATTTAGTCCACTGTGTGGTCTGTCTGGATATCAACCAGTTCAAGTTGCAGTTCCTCCGGTGCTGTGTCAGCATCAGCGTGATGCCCTACAACAGCAGACTGAATTGAGGCTCAGTTTTCTTACAAATGAAGACCTCGGGGGTAAATAATGATAACCCTCAATTTTTGTATTTCTAATGTATTTGGTGCAAACAATCATACCCGACAGAATGTTTCATTTTCTTCAAGTAGAACATGAAGCTGCAGAGAGATGGCAAATATAAATATTAAAAGAAATATTAAAACACGTAATAGAAGCTATTTTTCCAACATACAAGTCGTAATATCTCAACACTTTATAAATGAGGATTATCATTATTTACCCCCGAGGTCTTCAATTATTCTCGTGAATTGAGTCACCAAACTCTGAAAATGATGCCTAATCTTATCAGAAACACTTTCTGGCACGTTCTATTTTCCTACTAAAGGGAAATGATAAGATTTGTCTTCATTTGCTTGCCTTGCAAATAGACCTAGTTTTGATTTGAATGCTTTTATTTACGTCCACATACCGTGTGGAAATAATCTCTCTCCCTGCAGTGTCACACCAACTCATACAGTTTTTTCCCCCAAATGTATGAGCTGCAAACATCACCATATCTCCATCCTAATTTATTAACAAAATGGCGAAATATCTTCTTCATGTTCATAAATAAGATAATTTTATCCTGTAAGAACAGACCCCTATTAACTATTTCCGCAGGCTCAACCACGTTACACAGCTATGATAAATAACATCTTCATACTCTGTTCCCACATCCTCAAGAAGAGATCTGAACTTTCTGTAATGGAGCGCCCCTGCTCTGATTACATTTGTAACACCAATAACTGGACCTACCTTCCCATCAACCAGCGTATCGAGCTGCCAGAATAATAGGATCCACCGAACCCGAGGTGGTTGATGGGAGTGCTCCATAATCCAGTGCCCAAGGAAAACTTGTCTGCACTGCACTTGTGTATGACGTCCATCCTAATCGAAATTTTTGCTCGCGCGAGGAAATAAACCTCGTTTTTCGGGAGATTTTTGGCAATATCTTGACGGGCTGCACAAAATCCTTCGGAGTGCCGCATGCAACCTACGGGCCGCTATTTTCCCACCCCTGCTCTAGATGATTCAATATTTCGAATTCATACATATTTAAGTTCTATTAAGATAAGGTAAATTCTGCTATGATACGTTTTGAGATTTCTTGGTCTTCATTAACAAATATTTCAAAATTTTTAGAGATATTTGCCTGACTTTAAGTCGTTTTCAAGGAAATACAATAGAAGGTCGTCTCATTTTACACTCTATTACAATTATTTATGGATTTAATGAGTATTGCGTGAATTAAAGTTCTGTAATGTTTACACAATTCCAAACGTTTGGACCTTTTCCTCTTATCTGTCAGAAATCAGAAATGGTTTCAAGTTCCCGACGATTCGGAGTTCTCAGGAAGCGTTTGCAGCACTCTTGTCAGTCTTCATTTCTGACTCCTGTCTTATTTTTCGATGGAAATTTAAAAGTAAAAAGTGGAACTGATGGACATGGTGTTTTGCGTCTTCTCAAAGATCTTTTGCTGTAGTGTGTTCAATATTAGGATTGACAGCTACAACGGAAGCAGAGGAAGGAGGGCCCATGAGGGAGACATGGAACGAAGTCTGCCAATCCCACGTTACATGCAGCCTTAGCGACTACCCTTAAGTTTCCAAACTTCACCCAACACTATAATACCCCTTGCTCCGTGTTAGTTTCAGGCAGCTTGCGTGATCGTTACACATTGTCATGACTTTTGTCGTTTCTGTGTTTGGAGAAGCTATTACTTCATTTGCTACTACTGTAACTGTTTTGTGTGGTACTGATCACTGCAAGATTTAGTTCGTCGAATCATGACTGGAAAATACCCGCTCGTCGTGCTTTCTTGGAACGTTGTCTCCATGAACTATGTATCTGATATAATTGCTTATAGCTCTGATCGTAAAGAAAAACAGCATGCAATTCCCAGAAAAAACCTCGAAAGTTTAAATTCTTTGGGGAAAAGAGTATGGATAAGTAGAGTATCAATATTGTTCTGTTGACTGAGGATGTAATGCGTTATGTTTATGATTATTATAGCTGAGAGGAAAATCCGATTACAGGTTGTTGGTCATTGTTAAATAATTAGTCATTTACCAAGGCAGTCACACACATAACAGATGATTATAATACGGAAGTTGTAGATGATTATTTTATTAAATAGAAAGTTACACATATCCAGCCCCATATAATTTAAGGACAGACGGTCTGCACGGCCACGACGGTCGGGGGTTCGAGTCCCCCCTCGGGCATGGATATTTGTGCCGTCCTTGTTCGTAAGTAGTTCATAAGTAATTGGTGGAGGTGTATTACCGTCTTTAGCAACTAAATGAAAGGCGTTTTGTGTGTGCCATACGCGTTTCGCTTCTTTATTTATGAAGCATCATCAGTGGCGGTTTTCTGTTTTATTCCATGTGTGTCTTCATGGAGATGGGTTTTCATCAAGACTGAAAATACCACATCTAAACGAAGACCTCACAAACATCTCCATTAAGACACACATGGAATAAAACAGAAAACCGCCACTGATGATGCTTCATAAATAAAGAAGCGAAACGCGTATGGCACACACAAAACGCCTTTCATTTAGTTGCTAAAGACGGTAATACACCTCCACCAATTTCATATGCAACTAAGGACGACGGAAATCGAAAAAATGATGAGTTCATAAGTAGTTTGTAAGTTTAGGGACTGATGACCCCGTAGTTAAGTCTCATAATCTTTACAAACATTTGAACATTTTAAGGACAGACTATTTGAGCTGCATGATGTTCAGATGTTAGTAAAGCTACAGGACCAAACTGCAGTGGTCATCGGGCCCTAGACTTACAAATTACTTAAACCAGCTTAAGCTATGGACAACACAACACACACACACCACACACCCTCCGAAGTCCAAGAGAGGACTCGAACCTCCGACGGGAGCTGCCGCTCCATCCGCAGGAAGGCGCCTTAAGAGCGCACGGACACTCTCACTCGGCTCAGCTGCATGTTGACGTGTGTCATTTACAGTGATAAATGGCAACATAACAAAATCATAATTTCGAATGATTTGATATTTTAATAAGAAAGTCTTCGCAGTAACTTACTCCATGTTTAGTCTACATTACAAAAAATAAATATGACTTTTTGCAATATAATTTCTGTGATACTGAATCACTTTTTCTTCCTTTTTCACTACTGGGTGACCTATTTTAGATTTGCTTTCTCACTGCGATAAATACGCAAAATCTTAAATCTGTAATTTCAGAAATAAGTAGTGGGACCAGAAAATTTTAGGGAGAACAGGTTAATTATAAACAACGCGAACCTTCTAACGTAACTAACCCATATAGGGGACAACTCAGTAAATGACGCGCAAGCGATTCATAGTGCGTCATATGTAACTGAAATTAACCTGTGTTACAAACCCCTGACAGAGTTCCGGTTTGTAGTAGAAGAAAATTTGGTGCATTGTTAACATTTCATTTCGTTAATGTGCTCACTTATCTTCAATAACTGAAAAGTTATCCACATAGCGAAAATTCGGTAACATGGTCAGAAAACGCGTCTCGGTAATCTGTCAGTATATCGTCTTAATAATTTTCTGCCGCAAACAAACCTTGATGAGGATATAGCGCAGTTCTTCCAGAATAGATGGATAGAAGTTCCATGTTCACGCAGCCACTGAATTGCGTATTTGAGCGAGTTGACTGAAATGTGGGATGACGCGTGCGACGTGGCAACGTTGCGTCATGGCTGCACGTGCTCCTGCACAGCTGCCAATCCTCAAGTCTAGAGATGGGAAAACTGACTGAGACCGTACCAACTGTTTCGAAACCATGAAACCGCGAAGCAATGTATGTTTTGTTATGAAATCTTCGTTCTAGGAGGGCAATATTTTTAACTATGTGGACAAGGGTACATACAAAACCTGTCAACCATAGAGTATATATTTACTTCTTGGTCTGTACGAAACATGTTGATAAAGATTTTCTCCCGTGTTGTTGATGTTGCCAACATAGTCACACGAGGCCGCCGGTATGATAGGTAAAAGTTTACCCCGTTAGGAACTCACAAACTGCAATACGGTACGCATATTACAGTGATGTATCATATATGCTACTTTCTATACATACTAAATAAATTATAGGGAATAAACGGCACACAAGTAATGCTATGGAATTACAAAAATAATAAAGTAAGAGACAAGTTCACCACTTGTACGTCTTGACCGTTACAACACCGCCGCAATTCTTTTAACACGAGTGTCGAAAAATTATAACGACAGTAGGTAACTTCGTTTTCGCTCATAAGAAACCAACTCTTTAACACGAGATTAAATATGCGATCTACCCTTGTTAGTATAAAAAATGTCATATCAGGCTTCATGTTGTATCATATTTTAAAGAATGTAGTTTCACTCTGTGTCTTAAATATGATAGATAAACCTAGAATTTAACTGGTTTTTCAATGCAAATAGTGAACGTTGTTTTATTGTTCTTTTACATTTATAAAGCAGACATTATGTCATTTCGGAATACAGCAGTCTCTTGCAAACGAATCTTGATATCAGTAATCATAAGCTGCAGACTCAAAAGTGTCCACTACTATTTGACACTCTCTAAATGGTTTATATACTAGTAAGTTATAAGTGTATCTGTGTGGAGCTTCAGTAAAATGAAACACCACATTTCGATATCATTAGTCTGATCCGCTTTTCTGCATTAGTGGTTTGAAACACCGGTGTTGTGAAACCGACATGAAATGTTGAAACCGACATGAAATGGTGAAACCGACACGAAACCGTGAAACCGACACGATACCGTGAAACCGACAGGAAGAAACGGTTTCAGTGTATCGACAATCGACCGCGAATGTGATCCGCAACAGAACGGAATTAAACCGCATGGTTTCGAAACCGTGAAAGATGCCGGTTTTGAAACACTGAAACTGTTGTGTGTATCGAAACCTGGTTTCGAAACCATGAAACCGTAGCCAACTCTACTCAAGTCATTCTGAACAGACTGCCGTTAGTTAACGCTTGTAATAACTTGCATCTCTTTCTAAGGTGCTGTCGACACAATGTCGCAGTCACAGCGTGCCCCAGGGGAGTGTGATAGGACCGCTATTATTTTCTGTCTATATAAATGATCTGATGGACAGAGTAAGTAGTAATTTGCGGTTCTTTGCCGATGATACTGTAGTGTATGGGAGAGTGTCGTCTGTAACTGACTGTAATAGCATACAGGATGACTTAGACAAAATTTCTAGTTGGTGCGAAGAATGGCAGCTAGCTCTCAATGTAGAAAAATGTAGGGTGATGCGCATTGAGTAGGAAAAACAATCCCATAACGTTCGAACACAGCATTAGTAGTGAGCTTCTTGAAGCTGTCGCGTCGTTCAAATTTCTAGGCGTAACATTGCAGAGCGATATGAAATGGAACGAACATGTAAGGACAGTTGTGAGTAAGGCGGACTGCCGACTTCGGTTTATTGGGAGAATTTTGGGAAGATGTACTTCACCTGTAAAGGAGATCGCGTATAAAACGCTTGTACGACCACGTCTTGAGTATTGCTCAAGTATTTGGGACCCGCAGTAGATCAGTTTAAAGGAAGACATAGAGGCAGTTCAGAGGCGAGCAGCTAGGTTTGTTACTGGTAGGTTCGACCAATGCGCGAGTGTCACGGAAATGCTCCGGCAACTCGATTTGGGATCGCTGGAGGATAGACGACGTTCTTATCGTGAATTTCTGTTGAGTAAATTTAGAGGGCCGCAATTTGAAGCTGAGTGTAGTACGATCTTGCTGCCGCCTACTTACATTTCGCGCGGCGATCACAAAGACAAGATAAGAGAAATTAGGGCTCGTACGGAGGCATTAAGTATTCTTTTTTTCCTCATTCTATTTGGGAGTGGAATAGGAAGGGAAATGCCTAGTAGTAGTACAGTGCACCCTCCGCCACGCACCTTGCGGTGAATTGCGGAGTATGTATGTAGATGTAGATCTCTTGATTTAGGGTCGCTATTGAGCCACTTTTCTATAAATAGACGTAGAAGTTCCGAAGTCTCCTGAATAGACCATGATCAAATACTTCTAGAGGAAGAGTTGAACACATTCTTATGTAGGTAAAGTATTCGCAATAGCAAATACGATCAATCACCAGCTGTACAATTTATTGGTGACATGTGGAAATAACAACCGGGCCCCGACTCTAACTCGGATTTCCTGTTCTTTCGAGCAGTCGCCAACCATTAGGCTACACATACACGTCTGCTAAACTGACCTACACTTACACATGCCACAGACAACTAACGTTTACCCTACAGTGCTTGCAAAGCATCATATGCAAATAGATTTATTTATTATTGTCCTTAATTGGTTAAATCGTTAAACACGAACACTGCGCATTCTATTTGAATCCTGCGACAATAAATAAATGTATCTCCCTGTGCGGGAATCACACATAACGTGCGATCAAAATAGGCTACAAGCGTATGAAATACTGGATAGTCCGGGACGCGTCAACGGGTAACCTAATGGGCGGGGCAACCGCTAGTGAAAAGCGGAAAACTCCGAGTTTCACTCGCGGTCCAGAACAAATTTCGATATGTCACTAACAATTTGTACAGCAGATTCTAAGTTTTATTTGCAATTACGAATGTATTTCATGCACTCCTGACACCTGTAGACGCCGCACTCTCCGTTTCTTTCCATTATGCATCCTTGTCTGAAAAACATTGCATTCGTTAAATCATTAAACATGGACGCTGCATATTTTACATTCTTATGTAACGATGTATTGTTGGTTTCTCGTATACGCAGGAAGAATGCTGCAACAATAATTATGTTGCTACAACCATTAATGTAAGTCAAATGAAACCTATAATTTCTGTTTCTCTGAATAAACTCTTAAGACCTCCATCCCCTGCGTTTTACTGTGAATTTCTGACTTTTTAAATCTCTCCACTTTGTCGCTTCGAGATATGTAAACTAAGGGCACCTATCGGTGTTAATTGTTCAACAGAATTAAAAAAAAAATGTATTTCACAAATGATCCTGTCCATCGTATGTACTCAGTGAGGAGACAGGCGTTTCGAAGGAATATGAAGACAACAATCCTGTTTCAAAAAGGATATCGCGGCTGTCAATAGCCTGGCACGTTTGAATAAACCTGACTGCTTGACAAACAGATTCTGATAGTTGGAGAGCCGTTCAAGTTCTGAGATTGTGAATAGTTGGCGACACCTTAGTGGCATACTGCGCTCCACTATGTCAGCAGGGATTCCGACCGTTGGATGCAAGTTAATGCCGGTCGTCTCTGGGCCTTGTTCCAACATGGAGTAAAAGGCGAGGAACAAAAAAAAATTATGAAGTGATATAGTTTTAAGTGAAAGATTATTCGGTTAAGCTCATATAAACGCGCCCCCAGTCACTCTAGTAGTTTTGAAATGAGAGTAATTTGAACATTGTAGTAAATTAACATTTTTGAAAATATCCATCTTGGGAAGTCTTTGACCATTTTCAAAAATGAGGGGTCAAATGATAGCTCTAATCTAGTAATTTTCAGACACACACACACACACACACACACACACACACACACACACACACACACACACACGCGCGCGCGCGCGCGCGCACGCTATTCCACACATTCAAGAAATTTGAATAAGAGGCCAAAATGCGTTTTTTCGAGCCTAGAAGCTGAATTTTGATTTAAAAAATAGCAAAAAAAAAAAAAAAAAAAAAAAAAAAAAAAAAGAATAGCGACAGTACGGTAAAGAAGACATTCGAAAATATATAATACAACAATAAAGAAATCTTTTTAGTATCTGAAATCTATGTAAATAATGCAAAAATTTATATGAGGGATGCATAATTTCTTATAACGTAAAAAATACACTCTGTTCAGGAAACTGTGATCAAATTCAAACTCAGCGGAAAATGTACTGAATTTCTCGTTTGTATATTAAGTACAAAATATACATTTTGTGAAGAAATAAACTTGATTTGACTAGAGAGCAGCAGTGACGAGAGTATTTAAAGGTGGCCATTACCTATGGTGGGGCAATCTAGTTTTCGCGTTGAAAGTCTCAAGGCCTGTGTTTATGGGGGACGAAGCAGTCGCATGGAACTTGTAATTTTTGGGCCACGTTTTAGACTTCAAAATGTAAATGTTCAAATGTTTGTAGAGTTTATGGGACTTAACTGCGATGTCATCAGTCCCTAAACTTACAAACTACTTATGAACTAGCTAATACTAAAGACGGCACAAATATCCATGCCCGGTTTTAGAGTTGGACTTAGAGAATTTCCCCACTGTGAAGTCGCGCGAACTATAACTTTGGACAGTCAGTTGGACTCAGTCAAATTCAAGCTTGTGGCTGATCTTAATATTCTTTTTCCGTGAAGTTTTTTCAGTCCGAAACTTCGGTTGTTGCTTTGGTATTTCTACCAGTCTGACAGATCATTAAGCGAGGACTGAACTACTTAGTTTCATTTTGTTAGCATGGCGCATTTAAATTAATTTGGTCAGTCCCTGAAGTCAGGGATAGGTCTACATCAGTGTAATGTAAGATTTGTTTATACTGAACAGTGATGTGTAATAATCTCCAGTTAGTTAATAACTGTGTTGCGTTCACTATATATACCCCATCCTGCAGAAGTTATTTGCCATCGAATAAAGGTAATTGGAGAGGTGGTTGGCACCCCTCAAACATAACGAAGCCAAATTGGTAAATACGTCCAGCCACATTTCACAGAGGCCCAAGGGAATACATACTGTGCTCGTTTGTGCGTGCATGTGTGTGTGTGTGTGTGTGTGTGTGCGTGCGTGCGTGAGAGAGAGAGAGAGAAAGAGAGATAAATAGTTGTTTCGTGCAGCAACACGTGGGGGTTTGAGCCATCTAGTTGGAATAGTATGCCGGCCGCGGTGACCGAGGGGACAGAGGCGCGCCACTACGGTCGGGGGTTCGAATCCCCCCTCGGGCATGGATATTTGTGCCGTCCTTAGACTTAGGTAGTTCATAAGTTGTTTGTAAGTTTACGGACTAATGACCCCGTAGTTAAGTCCCATAAGCTATACAAATATTTGAACATTTTTTGGAATAGTATGTTCTACCTTGTAATTAATCGAACTATTTTTGATCTAGTCAACCAGTGCAATAGTATGCGCTTCCTAAGTTTGTCGAAAGAGATATCGAAGTGTAAGCTCGCAATATGGGGTCACGTCCGGGATTGAAGTTGGCAATTTGGTAGAATTCATTTTGATGTGAACTGGCCTGGGAGACAGCGCAGGGATAGTGCAGGCAAAAAACAGCGCATCAAAGTGAAATTGGTGGTTTGCTGTACGTTGATCGCCTTTGCCGAGTCCGACCACGGGCCCTGCAGATACCGACCACCGCAGCTGTAGCCGCCGACGTCTGGGGCCCTATTCTGTATCTTTCGTACCGTTCGGTTCGGTGTGTTTTTCTCGGTGGTGACGTCAATTTCGGTTCGGTAGCGAAAATGGTTATTCTGTACGTTTTTGCGGCCTGTTACCGCCCGAAACGGCCACCAAAATTTCGAGCGCTGCACCGAAAGCCGCTGAGGTTTCGGTGAGGCCGTTTGGTTCGTTTCGGTGGGCTTGGAATGCGAAGATAAATTATTATTTTAGCAATGCTGTGTCGTTTTAAATTCCGATAATGATACGTCTGTTGTTTTTAAGTAATAAATAACTTTAAAAAGTTAATTTTCAAGGTTGTCTACTGATATTATCAGAATATTTCGTTAAAATTACTAGCGTTCTAGAGTTTAATATAACGAAATAGCACTTCTGTAAACTCTATTGCAATAAACTTCTTTTTAAATACGCGTCTCGGTAATGTCTTTAATGCGCCCTTTCACTTATTCTGCAAACTCTCATATTATGAAAGTGTAAATACGAAATCCATCAAATACGGCGTCACCTTCGTTTTCGCCGTTCGCAAAGCTGTCGCGTCGTATTTGGTAATATTTCCTATTTGTACGTGAGAATTCCTCAAATATGTACTCCAGATACTCCACCGCATTGAAAATCTTCATAAAATGAGCCATTTTCACCGCAATCTTAAGTGCTGTTGTGCCCACAAGCACGTTACCGATGTATCTGAACGGTATTTTGTAGTGTTTTACCGCACTTTTCCGTACAAACTGAGTATTTATTACTTACAGAAAACACTTTTTCAACGTTTAAGTTAAAATAGAAAGGAATTTTGTGAAGTTAGATAGTGGAAATCATACAAATTAGTAGCAGTATAAATAACCGATAATAATTCCGCAAAGAAGTCAGTGGAAACAAAGAACGATATGTCGTGCAGACGCTGTGGTCTAGCGGTTAAGGCGACAAGCTCCCGCCTTAGGATGTTTTATGTTCGAATCCTCCCCTGTGTAAAATATTTTTTCACCAGTCATCTTGTTTGGATCACGTTTGTAGTCATTATTGATGGATCTGAAGCATTGAATTAAATTTTGTGGTGCTGGCGGGAATCGAACCCGGACCTCCACGCTTACTAAGCAGACGTATTAACCGTTTTTTTTTTTTTTTTTTTTTTTTGTTTTGTTTTGTTTGCCCTTAGAAAAAAATATATACTTGTCCACTTCAGGCGTTGGCTCCTACCTTATCCTAGTCCCAGTTCAACTAACCTAATTCTAATAAAGGGCAAGGAAAGCTAATAGGCTACCGAAAGCAGAAAAATAATAATAAATAAAATAAAATAAAACTCATGAGATTTGGAAGAAAAAAAAACTGGGAAAACTTCTTCTCTTTTGTATTCTTTACTTACTTATTTATTTATTTATTATTTTTTTTTTAATTCTTTATGTATATATATATTTTGTAATATATGACAAGAGGTGCGCCGTAGTGATGCCGCCGGCATACTTAGAATCGTCCAAACGTGTCTTCTCGTTGATTATTGTGTTCCGTTGTGGGTTCTGTTCAGTTCAGGTTGGTTGCGTTAAGATTTATCTTCTCATCGCTTGGACGTTCCAGCTGCGAGGCGGGTCGTGAAAGGCACTCCGTAAAAAGTTGGAAAAGTATTTCTGGTACTTTGGGTTACGGGTTAGGACGCAGTGTCGTTCATTAAGAAAGTTCCAGTATCCAAGTACTGATTTCTCGCCAGGATCAAAGAGGTATCGGATCGTGTAGCCACGAATCCAATTTACTGAGTGTGTTTTGGTGGTGGGGTAGAAAGTCTCCTCCGGAAATAGGAGCATGTTGATGTCGATCTGGGCGGGTGTTTGGCGAGTAAGGAACGCCAAAATTCGCCGAGCGAGCGTCCAGACATCGTTCGCCTGACCACAGTGGAACCTGTGGCCGTCTGTGTCGTCCACTCCGCAGTGAATGCAGAGGGGCGAATCGGCGAGATGGATCCGATGCAGGCGATGTCGGTTTACTTGTTTTCCGTTCACAGTGAGATACCAGGCTGACTGGACGTCTGATTCGAGAAAACGTTCGTAAATAGCTTTCCATATATGCCGCCATACATACTGTGGATGCTTAATTTCGATCGGGTTGGATGGTCGACACTGTTGTAGCAGATCATATACTGTTTTAGTCTGAGACAAACGAGCATGTGGTAAAGATTTGTATACATAACTAAGGTCCAAGAAGAATCGTCGGATATGATGGAAGGCAACTGGAATGGCTGCAATCATCACTGGGGCTACCAAAGAGTCCGGGGCAAAGGCATTGAATAGGATACCGGTGAGACTCTGTGGGCAACGTCGCCAGATTTTTAACTGAGAGCTGACGTAGAGCGCCGTGACTCTGGTCGGTACATGTGTTAGTCCCACCCCACCACGTTCCCGAGGGAGTGCAAGGGCGTCGTATTGCACTTTGAATATCAATCCGGAGCTGACGTAGGAGCCTAACGCAGCCAATATACGCCGTGCCAGGATAGTTGGGATCGGTAGCACTTGAGCAACATGGGGTATGCGAGAGGCATGATAGATGTTCACGTATTGTGTACGTTGAACTATGTCGAGGGATCGTAGCCGGTGATCTGCCAGACTTCCCCTGATTCTCTGAAGCAATCGCCGACCGTTGATCGCTGCTGAGCGGCGGAGATCGGCTGAAAAATCTATGCCAAGACATCTGACGGTGGTGGCTACACGTAGAGGAGCGATGTTTCTCTCTGGTAGGCCCTCGCCGATGAGCAAGACCTTGGATTTTGAGACGTTGAGCAAGCTGCCTGATGCCTCGCCATAGATGGCCACCCACGTCAGGGCTGCCCGTACGTCGTTCTCAGTGCGTAGGTAAAGGACGATGTCATCGGCGTAAGCTGTACAACAGAAGCGGTTCCCATGTAAACTCATACCTTCCAAACGTTGACGTAGTCCCTGGAGCAATGGTTCTAAAGCAAAGGCGTATAATATAGTTGAAAGTGGGCAGCCTTGTCGGACGGATCGTGTTATAACCACGGGTGGGGTGAGGCGACCGTTGAACATGATTTTGGAGGTCGCGCCAGTCAGAAGGCGCATAACTACTGCAATAATGTCGCCAGGGAAACCCATGTGCTGGAGAACTGTCTGTAAGTAGGAGTGATCAACACGGTCGAAGGCCTGGCTAAAGTCAAGTGAAGCCAGGGCACCAGGAAGTCGTTGATATCGGGCAAGTGCTATCATGTCTCGATAGCGCCAAAGAGCCGTATGGATATTGTTGTCTCCTCCTAAGGACGTCTGGTCGCAGGATGTGACGTACCGTGCAACTTTCTTGAGTCGTGAGGCCAACAACCGTGTAAATATTTTCATATCGCTGTTAAGCAGAGTTATAGGCCGATAATCTTGTATTCTGGATGACCCGTTCGGTTTGTGTACAGGAATAATTATGCCTTCAAGGAAGGTTTTAGGGACCTCAGTCGTTGGGGACATTAGTTCTTGAGCGATCGTCGTCCATGTAGGTGCTAACAAATAGTCAAAACTTTTATAAAATTCAACGGGAATACCGTCGGGCCCAGGAGACCTATTGTTATGCCCCATTTTAATTGCTTCTAGTACTTCATCCGTGGTCACGCCTTCCTGGAGTTCACGTGCCACCTCCACTGGGAGAGTACTTGGAATAAGTTGTGCGACTTCTGAAATCAGTTCTGGCGAATGCGGAACAGCTTCATATAGTCTTGTGAAATGGGCATGAAACGCCTGACCGATGGCGTGTTGGGTATCGTGCCGGTGACCTTCCGCGTCAATCAGGGCGTGTATCAGAGCCCGGCGTCGTTTTTGTCTTTCCTGGATGAGATGGTACATCGACGGATGTTCTTCACCTATTCTATCATTTGTACGAGATCGGATTACAGTCCCTTCCAGGTGGCGGCGCATTATCAAAAGATTTGGGCCCTTGTACGGTGAACCATCGTCTGCCTGGCTGGTGAGAAAGGCATCGTCACACATTCTCGAAGAATGGAATAATAAAAATTCAAAGTGTTGTTTCGCCATGTCTTGATGTCCCGGCCGTAATTCATCAGAGACTTGCGCAGTGTTGGCTTTGCACAGGAGAGCCACCAAGATAGAGTGGAGTTATAGGCGTTACGACGGCGTAAACACTGTGCCCACGCACTTTCGATCATATGTCGACAGTCTGGAGCGGTCAGGTGAGACACGTTTAGTTTCCACAGGCCACGACTATGCCACACACGCTGTCGGACGAGACTAACGTCGCAGACATATGCCTCATGATCTGAAAAGGCTAAGGGCCAGACTTCCGCGTGGCGGGTTCCACCTGCGAGAGAGCGGGTGAGGTATATGCGATCCAGGCGGCTCGAGGAATGGGCGGTGTAAAACGTAAAGCCAGGGCGAGTTCCGTAGAGCTTTGTCCAGGTGTCAACGAGTTGTAGTCTGTCTATGACCACAGAGAGAGCCGCACAGGGTGAATGTTGTGGCAGTTGGTCGGTGGGCCCTTGTGTCGAGTTGAAATCCCCACCAAATACCAAGTCATCCTGTGGACCCATAAATAGCGGCGTGATATCCTCGGCGAAGAATGTATTGCGGTCTCGACGGTGGCTGGAGCCGGATGGTGCATAGATGTTAATGATACGCACTCCAAATACAGTAAGAGCCATTCCCCGAGCAGTGTGGAGGTAAACGACGTCCTCTGCTGGAATGCCATCGCGTAGTAGGATGGCGACGCCGCTGCCGGTGTCGGAGGCGTGTGAAACATAGCCAGTGTAACCAGTAGGGATGAGAAAATCAGCGACAAACACCTCCTGTAGGAGCGCAATATCAACATCACTTGAGTAGATGGTGTCTCGAAACATCGCCAGTTTGTGTGGGGCGCGAATGGTGGCCATATTCATCGTGGCGATACGATATTGCTGCGGATGGACACTTGTAAGGTTTACAGCGGCTCCCGAAAGTCGCTGACTTGCCTTGTCTCCCACAGTTGCCGCAATTCTTAGTTGGGTACCAAATCTGTTGCATCCATGGGATGCACCCGCTCGGCCACGTTAGCTGTCTGATCCGCTCCTTCGCCAACATCGTCGGCCCATGATGTGGATGTCGATGACGTGTGCTGGCGTTGGTCTGTAACGGACGAGGCGCATGCTCCAAGCGGTGCTGTGAGGGTAAGGTCGTTCTTAGGTGCTGACATCAAGGATGGTATGTCCTGATTTGAGGTATGGTGCGTCACCGTAGGACTGTCCAGGGTGGCAGTATCATCCTGCTGCTGGTCGGAAAATGGTACGTCACTGTCAGACATTCGTTCGGTATCTGAAAAGGTCGTCTGATGGAGGCCGTCAGCGGAGGGTGTTCGACGGCGTTTCTTACGCCTCCGAGGTGACCGCTGTTTTCGGATGTGTTGTTCTGAATCAGAATGTGGTTGCTCCTCTTCTATCGCCGCACCCGTCTGTACGAAAGCGGACGTCGGCACCACACTTAGGTCGATGTCCATGGTACCATCAGAGTCATTCGGAGTTGTCTCTATTGTTGCCGGTTCTGGTGAGGGCGCTGGAGGCGGTGCTGTGCTTGTGTCGTCGGTATTTTCTTCTGTGTTGGGTACAGGCAACGTAGGTTTAGGCATAGCCTGGAGTTGTATTACGTGGTTCTGTGCAACTGCAGCGTAGGTGACGGGTAGGGACGTGACCGTTGTTGCTGAGGCCACCTCACCTAGGGGTGTCTGTACCAAACGTCGGCGCATACATTCGGACCGGACATGGCCTTCCTGGCCACATCCTGAACATGTTCGTGGCTGGCCATCGTACATAACGATGGCCCGCACACCACCAATCATCAGGTACGACGGAACGTGTTTCTTCAGCTCAATCTGTATCTGACGCACACCATTTAATACCTGGTAGGTCGTAAATGTTTGCCACTTTTCTGCGAGGTGACCCACGACGTTACCATATGGTTGGAAGGCTGCAATGACCGTTTCTTGAGGTACTTCAAATGGGAGCTCAAACACCCGTATAGTACGTAATCCGAATCCTACATGATCGACCGTTACGGCACCGATGTGTCCATCAGAGTGCTTGAACTTCAGTCCGGTGTTATGTCGTTGGACAACTTCAGTGCATAGCGCTTCTGTCGTCATCTTGATATAGACGATGCTTCCCGTGATTAAAAGTGTATTCCGATCACGTCTTGTGGGTTCAAACGAAGATCTTCTCGTATGAACTGTTCGATTTCAAAAGCTCTTGGTCGTGGATGTTCAGCCTGAAACGTTACTTTGATCGTCGCACGGCGGTAAGCGTGCGCCATGAGGTTCGTCAATGCGGGACTCAATACACACAAATACAGTAAACAAACCCCGGAGCGGAGCGTTAAGCGGCGCGCGGCGCAGGTGCGCACGCTAGCACGGCCCAAGGCCAACTGACCGTTAGACTACCACACCACTAACGATTAAGGCGTCTCGGAATAGTCTATGTACGATTTCCCTCCACAACACAAACTTTAATTCAGCTTCTTTGTTCCAAAGATAATTGCCACTACTGCCAAGGCTCTCCATGCAGCGGAATAGCACCTCAGAAATGGACATGGTGGAACAATCCTGTTACGGTGATATAAATATCAATTAATACAATGAAAGAATCCCTGAGACGGATTTGCGTCTCAAATATGTCAAAGACATTATTGATAGATCTGAAGCATTGAATTAAAATTTGTGGTGCGGCCGGGAATCGAACCCGGACCTTAATAATTCATTGTATTAATTGATATTTATATCACCGTAACAGGATTGTTCCACCATGTCCATTGCTGAGGTGCTATTCCGCTGCATGGAGAGCCTTGGCAGTAGTGGCAATTATCTTTGGAACAAAGAAGCTGAATTAAAGGTTGTGTTGTGGAGGGAAATCGTACATAGACTATTCCGAGGCGCCTTAATCGTTAGTGGTGTGGTAGTCTAACGAGAAGACACGTTTGGACGATTCTAAGTATGCCGGCGGCAACACTACGGCGCACCTCTTATTATATATTTAATAAATATATATACATAAAGAATTAAAAAATAAATAAATAAAGAATACAAAAGAGAGAAAAAAACGGTTAAGACGTCTGCCTAGTAAGCATGGAGGTCCGGGTTCGATTCCCGGCCGCACCACAAATTTTAATTCAATGCTTCAGATCTATCAATAATGTCTTTGACATATTTGAGACGCAAATCCGTCTCAGGGATTCTTTCATTGTATTAATTGACGTTTGTAGTCGTTTAAGAGAAGCATGATCTGCAATATTCTTTAGCATGTACATGTAAGAGTGAGCGCCAGCAGTAGTTTCTTAGACGTCGGGGTTCACTCTTATTATAAAACAAAAAAAGAAATTTCTGTGAGTGAAACAAACGTAAACTCTTATTTTTATTCGTAAACTTAAAAACCACTTATCAATTATGGATATTTGTGCCGTCCATAGTGTTAGCTAGTTCATAAGTAATTTGTAAGTTTAGGGACTGATGATGCCATAGTTAAGTCCCATAAGCTATACGAACATTGATTTGGATTCGAACCCCCGACCGTAGTGGCCGTGCAGACCGTGACCCCTCGGCCACCGCGGCCGGCGGCCAGTAGACAATATGGAAAATCAGACGTTAAGTCACATTCTGAACTTATTCACAGGACTCGCATTCGGAAGGAAGGTGCTTCAGATCCATCTCTGGTCATCCAAATTTAGGATTTCCGTGATTTCCCTAAATCACTCCAGGCAAATGCCGGGATGATTCCTTACAAAAGGGCACGGCCGATTTCTTTCCCCGTCCTTACCCATACAATCCAAGACTCACCTTTGCCTCTAATGACCACGCTCTTGACGGGGCGTTAAACACTAAGCTTCCTTCCTTCCTCTGACCTTACTGCAGGAACTGGGGAATAAAACGAATGAAACAAATAATAATGTAGATAATTCACAGGGTTTGCTGAATAACAACATTGGAGGAAATTAATGGAAAATTAGAGGCTGTAGAACAGAGATTAGTGACAAAGATTGAGACCGTTGATACTAAAGTAAGGGGGAGAGTAATTCAGGAAGGCAGTTGTGTCATACTAGGGCAGAGGAGATAAGACAATCCTTAATTAAAACAGATGCAAGGATAGTGGCTAGCAACGTTGAGACTAAAGCAGTGGCCGCAGTGGATTAGCCGCGCTTACTGGAGCGCCGTGTCGCGGTGCGCGTGGCCGTCCGCCGTCGGAGGATCGAATCCTCCCTCGGGCATGGATGTTTGTGTTGTCTTTAGTATAAGGTATTTCATAAGTAGTTTGTAAGTTCAGGGACTGATGACCCCGTAGTTAAGTCCTTTAAGCTTTACAAACATTTGAACTGAAGCAGTGCTGATAAATCAGTTGTACAGCACAGCTGGCGATCTCTGGAAACGGATGGCAGCCGCTACCGTTAAAAGTAATGAAGAATTTGAAAATGTAAATACTAGACGTGATAACTTCAAAGTATTTAGTGTTTCCAGTAATGCAGGCACCACAGAGTAAGACATTCTCTGAAAAAAAAGTGGATATCATGCAGTGGACTTTTTATCTAGCTGTAGCGATTGTTTAATGCCTGGAATATCAGACCAAGCACAAATTAAATTCACAAAAAGAATGTTGGAAGGGTCACCTCGAACCTGGACAAATAAATATCACATGTCATTAATTCCTTTTGAGGCGTTTCAAAGAATGTTTTTCGATAAATATAAGCAGCGCTAGTTAAAAATCATTTTTGAATGGACCAGTCAACAGGGAAGGCAGACAAACATTGAAGGAATTTTGCCAAAATTAACTAAAAGAATTTACGGAAACCAATCTTTAGGAGTGTTAACAGAAATATCCACTTTAAGGGGAAAATTACCTGAGGATTTACAAAGGGAAATCAAACATTGCCCAACTGACTCTGTGGAACTTCTTTTAGATTTTGTTGAAAGGTTGCAGCTGACAACGTGTTACAGGTCGCCAGGCCCAATGGGAAACAATTCAGACAATAACCAGAGGGATCATAAGGAGAAGAGAAATGTGAACTGGAATAACAGTCACCAAAATGAGCACTGGAATAGGAACAGTGAAAATAGTAATTGAGGGAATAATCAGCGGATCTACAGTGGGAATAGAAACATGAATGAAAACTGGAGAGGAAATTTGGGAAGATATAATGAAGATGTCAAAGGGATGCAAGGTGAGATGAAGATAGGAATAGGCCAAGGCAGGAAAATGGATCTGGAAGAGGGGGACATTAGAATGGTGAGCAACAGGGACTGCGTTCTTTAAACTAGGAGCTGCCTTAAATGTGGTATAAGGTAGGTCTGGTAATGATTATGAGGGTATCCTAAGCAGACAGAGGACACTTCTTGTAAGGTGTCTAGTGGAAATGTTTTGCAGAACAGTGTTTTTGTGGTAGAAGATGTATCTGAGTCTATGAAACCTGATGAAACAAGTTGTGCAAAGAGTAGGCCACAAAATTGGATAATAATAATTATGATCAAACAAGGAGGGATATTTCAAAAGGAGTAATGAGAATCATGATAGATGTAGAAAAGAAGAAAGAATTTGGCGTTCGAATGAATTTGAAATGATGAAAATTTATTAGGGGTTTCCTTATAGAACATGACAAGAGGGCGGCTCTTAAATGGAAGAATATTAGAGGATTAAGAGGACAAGAGGAAGAGATTAATTGTGGAGATGTTTTATAAAGATTTTGGTTATATACAATGTGAGAGAGATAGTGTTCGTTTAGTGGCCTTGTTAAACATGTCAGGAACAGAATCACTGTCTGGAGGTGAAAAGGAGGGTTGTTATGGCCAAAGTAATTGTGAAAATAATACAGAAAAGCTTGTAGAGTTGTGTGAAATGAAAAAAGATACAGTGGGTGCTACTATTAACTGTAATGGAGCCAGAGAGGCCTAAACGTAATGTTGTTGTGGGTGATAGGAATAATATTGAGCCCATAGAGCTTACTGTTGATGTATTGGTTAATAAATGTATACTTGAAGGTAGGTCTGGTAATTATTATGAGGGTATCCTAAGCAGACAGAGGACAATTCTTGTAAGCTGTCTAGTGGAAATGTTTTGCAGAACAGTGTTTTTGTGGTAGAAGATGTATCTGAGTCTATGAAACCTGATGAAACAAGTTGTGCTAATATTTTCATGTAGGGTGTTGTGCAGTCATCAGTTGTTGGTAAATTATGGGAGAATGATGAGGAAATTGATTGTAAGTTTAAGGACGGGATTAAAAAGGCCATGTGGATACAGAAGTAGGCACCATTTGATCTGAGACTGTATAAATATGATTGAATTAAAAGATTAGGGGCACAAGGTGAAAAAATAGTGCCTATTATGATGCATTTAAGGAAATTTTTGATGTAGATAAAGAGTTCCTGGTCTGAGGAGGGCTCAAGCAATGAAATGGTAGAATGTGAAGTGAAACTGGGATATAGAATGACAGATTGTGAAGAATTATTGTGTGAAAAAAGAGATGAGGTTGAAGAAATAAATGATTATTTAATGTATGATGATGAGCAATATGTGGGTGTAAAAGAGGCTGGATGGAAGACGGATTGGATGGGGAGAAGTGGATGTGATTTTGATGCCAGTGACTGGGTAGACTTTACTAAGAGTTGGAACCAAAAATATGGTCACGGTGGAGTGGCCGAGCGCTCGAAGGAGCAGGAACGCACCGCTGTTCGTCGTCAGAGGTTCGAGCCACCCCTCGGGCATGGGTGTATTTTTTGTCCTTAGCATAAGTTAGTTTAAGTAGTTTGTAAGCTAGAGACTGATGGCCAACCTAGGTAAGTCCCTTAGACTTACAAACATTTCAACCAAAACTATGAGAGAATGATACATTCTGTTTTTCAGAAAATTAGGCTAGTCGGGTTTGAAAAATAAAATGTACCAGTATGCTGTAGTATATAGAGAGGTTGTAACAATGGAAAATTGTATTGATATGCAGGAGAAACTGCAACGAATCAACGCATGGTGCAGGGAATGGCAATTGAATCTCAATGTAGACAAGTATAATGTGCTAAGAATACATAGAAAGAAAGCTCCTTTATCGTTTAGCTACACTATAGTAGGTCAGCAACTGGAAGCAGATAATTCCATAAATTATCTGAGAGTAGGTTAGGAGTGCGGCTCGGTAGCGCAGTGGTACAGTGTCAGACTACAAATGCAAAAGTCGCGGGCTCGATTCCCGCGAGCTCCTAGCATTTTTATCTGTCACTTTCCACTTATTCACCTCTGGCAGTGTTGCTGATGGAAAAATACATAGTAGCACCGTGGTTCGGAACCCACGTTAAACTGGATGGATAAGTCAGTTCGAAGGTCGGAGGAAGGCAACGGCATACCACCTCCAATCAGGAAAATGCCTAATAAAAGCACTGTGGTGCTCAAACCAATCTTCGGATTGTTGACTGCTTTCCCTTTTAAGCATTAGGAGTGATATAAAATGGAACGACCATATAAAATTAATCGTCGGTAAAGCAAATGTCAGACTGAGATTCACTGGAAGAATACTAAGGAAATGCAGTGCGAAAACAAAGGAAGTAGGTTGCAGTACACCTGTTCGCCAACTGCTTGAATACTCACCGGTGTGGGATCGGTACCACGTGGAGTTGATAGAGGAAGTAGAGAAAATCCAACGGAGAGCAGCGCGCTTCGTTACAGGATCATTTGGTAATCGTGAAAGCGTTACGGAGATGATTGGTAAACTCCAGTGGAAGACTCTGCAAAAGAGGCGCGCCGGCCGCGGTGGCCGAGGGGACTGAGGCGCTCAAGTCACGGTCTGCACGGCCACTGCGCTCGGGGGTTCGAATCCCCCCCCCCTCGGGCATGGATATTTGTGCCGTCCTTAGTATTAGCTACTTTTTAAGTAGTTTGTAAGTTTAGGGACTGATGACCCCGTAGTTAAGTCCCATGAGCTATAAAAACATTTTGAAACAAGAGAGACGCTCTGTAGCTCGGTACGGGCTTTTATCGATGTTTCGAGAACATACCCTTACCGAAGAGTCAAGCAGTATATTTCTCCCTCCTATGTATATATAGCGAAGGATCATGGGAATAAAATCAGAGAGATTAGACCCCAGACAGGGGCACAGCATAGTCTTTCTTTCCGCGAACAATACGAGGGTGGAATAGGAAGGACAACCGATAGTGGTACTCGAGGTATCCTCCGGCACACACCGTCAGGTGGCTTGCGGAGAATGGAAGTAGATGTAGATGCTTTTCATATAATATCTGCAGGAGATCATACACCGTGGGCCTGGTATTCACTATAGGGAAGTATTTAATGAGGTAGACGAGGACCTGTTGGCTGAAGTATCGTTAAAACAGAAAGGTAATAGAAAAGGTGCAATCTATAGTGAATATTCAAGAAGGGAAAATTAATGATAAAGCTTTGGTATAGCTGAGGATTTTTACAAGTACATCAAAACTGACAATATGAATGCAACCACTGTGAAAAGAGGTTATACTAGATGTTACTATTGGTGGAGAGTTATTTACTTTTTCATTCCCGGTATTAAAATTTTAAACATAAAAACGGTTTAGTAGACAGATTTTTTTTTAATGTGGGGCCAACATCAACTGTGGTGAACAGGTCCTGGAACTAAATGTGGAATGAGGTATGAAGAAGACAAGATGTATTACTGAAACAGGTGATAAGTTAGTAACAAACCTGCCTATGGCCCACTGTTTGTTGGGTGAACTAAGATGTTAAGGAGGAGATGAGGTAGGGTAATGAAACAAAGGGTATCGATGATAGTGAGAGGAAAGGTGTTGGGTAATGAAATGTTAATTCCACTCCACTGTAAATAGTAGCTCAAGATTAGTTGTATAATTTTCCTTATATTCTTATTTCATTAGGTATGTGTGTTTACAACTTATATTTCTGGAGAAGTATGAACTCATGATCAGAGTTCAGTTGTGCAGTTGTGATGCCTGAGTTGTTGACTGTGTGCTGTGAGGAGACAAATGTGTATGTGTATGGCAATATGAGAAATGAAAAGTATTTAGATGAAGTTAAGGTTGATGCTATTTGTGTTGTGGTCAGTAAGACATGTGGCTGATATTGTGTTGTGTGTATATGGTCTGATGATTAAGGTTTTGGATAAAAGTTGTTGAGTGATTGGTGATATACATGGAGATATATGGTCTGATGATTAAGATTATGTAGTTTATCTGAATGGTGTGGAAGAAGTTACATATGTCCAGGAAATGTTTTCTTGGAGAAATAATCTTTTTTATTAGAGTATGGCTATTGTGAAATAATAATGGAGCTGAGGAGAATAAGCTGGGTGCTAAGGAGAGGATTATGTTCCTAAATGCAATATGAACTGGTTGTGGAGGCATATTTATTCCCCAGTGGTAATCAGTAGATGATGATCATGAAAAATTTTGCTGAAGAGTATAATGTTCTTATATTGTGTGTGTATTTGTTTGTAATTATTCTGGGGTTGTCATTATTCCTGTATTACTAGACTTAACTATTTTGGATGAGGAACTGTATTTGTTTGCATTTTTCAAAGAAAAAAAACCACAAGGGCACCCATAGTAGTATAAAGTAAGAAAACAAAATGGAGCATTTTCAGGCTACAAAAAATTAGTAATTACTGTAGAGCAGCAGACTTAACCTGAAATTTATGGGAATAACTTTGTGCAAAGAGCTATAGTTAGGTAATTTTAGTTTGATCACACACCTGGTTAATTTTGGTTCATGGGGGAGGAAGTAACAAGTGCACGGAAATTGAGATTTAAGTGATAATATTATGTTGGATTGCTATATGGAGGATTTTTTAAAATGGGTAATGCTTTTTAGTATAAGTGAGGGTAAATTTAGCTTGATGTGTAAATGTAAGACTTTTGGGGGGAATTTTATGGTAGAAAATAGACTGTACTTTGAATAAATATTTTGAATAGTTAATCATTATGTGCTTTGCGATTAACAACATCATGGTTAGGGGTTTCGTTTATACACACAGCAAACCTCTTGTGGTGCATGGGAGTTCAGCTAATGGACAGAATACCTATGGAAACAACACATTATGAAGGGAATTGATATTTAAGTTTGTATTAATATGTATTTGTAATATTATGCTAAAGTTATAAATTATGCATATATGATTAATCAACAGTGTACATAATTCATTTCAATTAAAACTATTTGAAGTCAGATCAAATTTTGAGGCTATTGCTGAATTTTCGGATTTGATTAATGTATTTAGAGACCAAGAAAAGTTTCTCTTTTAGGTTGATATTGCCTGTCCATGAAGACAGTTTGCGATCAAATGAACTGTTTATAGGTTCTGCCACATCATCTGAATTGTTTTTATTGAGGAAATCTTTACACGATGTACTACAATCACAATGATTTCGTCTTTTGTGATACAGGGTAGTACAAACTGCTGACAGTAAAAAGAAACTCTACTACGTATATCTACCTAGCAATCAGCGGGAATTCCGACATTTGGATGCAAGCTAATGGCGGTCGTCTCTAGACCTTATTCCATCATGAAGTAAATGAGTAGGAAAAATAAAAAAATTAATGAAAACTGTTCCCGATAACGTATTAAGGAGCTTGTAGGCTGATATTGAAGTGGAAGTCGGCTGCGCTCATATAAACGCACCCCTTGTCACTCTAGTAGGTTTGGAATAAGAATAATTTGAACATTGTAATAAATTAACATTTTCGAAACGCATTTATCGTGGAAACGCCTAGACCAGTTTTTACAAATGAAGTGTGAAATGATATATCTAAGTAAGTAGTTTTCATATATATACTCTTGGCCATTAAATTGCTACACCACGAAGATGACGTGCTACAGACGCGAAATTTAACCGACAGGAAGAAGATGCTGTGATATGCAAATGATTAGCTTTTCAGAAGATGCACAAAAGGTTGGCGCCGGTGGCGACACCTACAACGTGCTGACACGAGGAATGTTTCCAACCGATTTCTCATACACAAACAGCAGTTGACCGGCGTTGCCTGGTGAAACGTTGCTGTGATGCCTCGTATAAGGAGGGGAAATGTGTACTATCACGTTCCCGACTTTGATAAAGGTCGGATTGTAACCTATCGCGATTGCGGTTTATCGTATCGCGAAATTGCTGCTCGCGTTGGTCGCAATCCAATGACTGTTGGCAGAATATGGAATCGGTGGGTTCAGGAGGGCAATACGGAACGCCGTGCTGGATCCCAACGGCCTCGTATCATTAGCAATCGAGATGACAGGAATCTTATCCGCATAGATGTAACGGATCGTGCAGCTACGTCTCGATCCCTGAGTGAACAGATGGGTAAGTTTGCAAGACAACAACCACTGCACGAAAAGTTCAACGACATTTGCAGCAGCTTGGACTATCAGCTCGGAGACTATGACTGCAGTTACCCTTGACACTGCATCACAGACAGGAGCGCCTACGATGGTGTGGTGGCAACGACGAACCTGGGTGCACGAATGGCAAAACGTCATTTTTTTTCGGATCAATCCAGGTTCTCTTAACAGCATCATGATAGTCGCATCCGTGTTTGACGACATCGCGGTGAACGCACATTGGAAACGTGTATTCGTCATCGCCATACTGGCTTATCACCTGGCGTGATTGTATGGGGTGCCATAGGTCTCAGTCGCCTCTTGTTCGCATCGACGGCACTCTGAATAGTTGCCGTTATATTTCAGATGTGTTTCGACCCATGACTGCCCTTCATTCGATCCCTGCGAAACCCTACATTTCAGCAGGATAATGCATGTTGCAGGTCCTATACAGGCCTTTCTGGATACGGAAAATGTTCGACTGCTGTTCTGGCCACCACATTCTCCAGATCTCTCACTAATTGGAAACGTTTGGTCAATGGTGGCCGAGTAACTGGCTCGTCACAGTAAGCGAGTCACTACTCTTGATGAACTGTGATTTCGTGTTGAAGCAGCATGGGCATCTGTAAACTGTACACGCCATCCAAGCTCTGTTTGACTCAATGCCCAGGCATATCAAGCCCGTTATTACGGCCAGAGGTGGTTGTTCTGGGTGCTGATTTTTCAGGATCTATGCACCCAAATTGCGTGAAAATGTAATCACATGTTAGTTCTAGTATAATATATTTGTCAACTGAATACCCGTTTATCATCTGCATTTCTTCTTGGTGTAGCAATTTGAAGGCCAGTAATGTACATTTTGAACCAATTAATTGTTATTTGTTTCTGTGAAAAAAGTGTTCTACATAAAACATACATATTTATTTACATACAAGCAGAATATATAATAAATATGGGGGTACCTACATTTAAAAATGCAGTTGATATCCGGTTGACCTATGGCAGTTCCATCTAGCGGGCCAACCATCTGTTTTCCCTCTTCAAGCTAGAAAAGATTTGTTCTTTGTAGTTTTTACGTTTGGTGCTTATTTCGTGAGGTATTTGGCCCGGTCACTATCAATGGACCACCCTGTATATTAACGACATCCTCCTGATGTTTCTGAATGACTATGAAACATATTAACAACTTAAATGCTAAGGGAAAATCTGATTCTACTCAAAGAATAAATGCTTCTTCGTTACACAATGAATCTGAGAAGCGAAACGAAACAAATCATATGAACAATTGCCAAATTGTCCAATGGACATACAAATGAAACACAAATAAAATGAAATTAACTGCCCAGTTGTAGATAACTCGGCCTAGAAATCTCTACACGTTAAGATTGACTTCGTTTCCGTACTGGAATTCGGAAGCATGTACTCTCATCTATTGATGCGAGGCCTGAGTAGAGAAACTTTTCCAAATGACTTCTGCAATTTACCTTATTTGCCCTGAATTCTGGGCACATGGCTGTACAAACGTATGAAACAGATTAAGACAGTGACGATTCTCGAGATTCCGTTCCCTTCTGCTTCGCCTGTGGTTCTTCAGTGTTTACGTTGTTCTAGTACACTATTGACTGTCTGTTACTTCGTCGTGTAAAAAATAAAAAATAAATAAATAAAAAAAGACGTGATCTCCCAGCCAAAGACGGAGTTTAGTAACGCCTTCAACGGAAGTGTGTATTGGCTCCTGAGATCAAGATGTAATGGCGAAGTTCAGAGTAGTCTTTGATGAACAGCAGCCGGCCGCGGTGGCCGAGGGGACTGAGGCGCTTCAGTCACAGTCCGCACGGCCACTACGGTCGGGGGTTCGAATCCCCCCTCGGGCATGGATATTTGTGCCGTCATTAGTTGTAGGTAGTTCATAAGTAGTTTGTAAGTTTAGGGACTGATGACCCCGTAGTTAAGTCCCTTAAGCTTAACAAACATTTGAACATTTTTTGATGAACAGCAAAAGACACAACCTAAGCTTTATAACAGAAGTTATAAACAAGCTGGAGAACTGTTGCCAATACTCACCAGCTCAGACTGCAGTGGGCCGGCCGCGGTGGCCGAGGGGACTGAGGCGCTCCAGTCACGGTCTGATGGCGCCGCCGCTGCCCCAAATCTTGCCACACTTCTTATATATTGTTTAACAGCTTCGCTGTCTCTCCAACTTGAAGTCAGTCGTCCACGCTTCGTATTGCGTTGCGTCGGCATTCTCGTATCGGCACGGTTCTGTTTCCGTGAAAGTTGACTCGTCTAAATCACCGATCTCCTGCCCAGCGGCCAACTCTCTGGAACGTACTGCTTCGGGGAAGCGTCTTTGAGGGCTGCCGCCTGCCCACACGAGATACGTTGTGCGCTTCCGCTCCCCGTCTCAGCTGCAGTGCTGCCACCAGGCCGAGCGCGTCCAACCGTACCATCCATTTCTCCAAACCGTTCATGGCACTTTCGATGCTCCTCTATCTTAGTTGTGGATACACCTACATCTACATACATACTCCGCAATTCACCGTAAGGTGCGTGGCGGAGGGTACACTGTACCACTACTAGGCTTTTCCTTTGCTATTCCACTCCCAAATTGAACGAGGAAAAAAATAATGCCTATATGCCTCCGTACGAGCCCTAATTTCTCTTATCGTGTCTTTGTGATCTTTACGCGAAATGTAAGTAGGCGGCAGCAAGATCGTACTACACTCAGCTTCAAATTCCGGCTCTCTAAATTTACTCAACAGAAATTCACGATAAGAACGTCGTCTTTGTTCCAGCGATCCCCAGTTGAGTTGCCGGAGCATTTCCGTGACACTCGCGCATTGGTCGAACCTACCTGTAACAAATCTAGCTACTCCTCTCTGAACCGCCTCTATGTCTTCTTTTAAACTGATCTGCTGCGGGTCCCAAACACTCGAGCAATACTCAAGACGTGGTCGTACAAGCGTTTTATACGCGGTCTCCTTTACAGGTGAAGTACATCTTCCCAAAATTCTCCCAATAAACCGAAGTCGGCTGTCCGCCTTACTCACAACTGTCCTTACATGTTCGTTCCATTTCATATCGCTCTGCAATGTTACGCCTAGATATTTGAACGACGCGACAGCATCAAGAAGCTCACTACTAATGCTGTATTCGAACGTTATGGGATTGCTTTTTCTACTCATGCGCATCACATTAAACTTTTCTACATTGAGAGCTAGCTGCCATTCTTCGCACCAACTAGAAATTTTGTCTAAGTCATCCTGTATGCTATTACAGTCAGTTAAAGACGACACCCTCCCATACACCACAGCATCATCAGCAAACAGCCGCAAAGCTACAAGACTGAGTTTCCGGTGACCAAGAATACCTACTGTATTTGTTGTGGTCTTCAGTCCGGAGACTGGTTTGCTGCAGCTCTCCACCCTACTCTATCCTGAACAAGCCTCTTTATATCCTCATAAGAACGGCAACCTATAGTCCGTTCACCGAGTGCTGGGATAAAACGTAAACAGTGTCACGTGAGCGACTACGCTCGTTTCCAGCGAAAGCATTCGGTGTTCACGTGATACGAAGGGGTGTACAAAATCCCTGGCGCACGCTTTGCAGCTGGTGGCGTCGGCTGGCTGCCGAGCTGACGTCATAGCGATCCTTGAGAAACCTGGGCAACAATGTAACGAAATAAAGCACGACATGGAAGATTCAAAGCCAGTTACAATAATGATAAAAGTACGATGAAACTGAGTTCATTTTGTCAAAACAGATTTGTTTTCATTCAGGTTGTTAACAAAACGCTCCAGTCATACACAATTTTTAACAACATTACCAATAATAATAATGGTAAAGGACTGCGAAACAAGGTTCATTCTGTCAAACTTGAACTGTTTTCATTTGGGTTTATAGCAAACCGCTCCTCTCTCTATCATCTACAATTTCCACATTTGACTTTCAACTAAAAATACGACACAGAGGATGCACTTGTTCCAAACTTCTGTAGTCACTGTTTTTACTGCTTCGTCTTTCAGCATTTTGTATGGTTTGTCTTTCACTGTAACATTTGAATCTGGCCCACACTTATTCGTTGGCGTTTTATTCAAAGCGGTAAGGAAGAATTCTAAGAACAGTTTTCCCTGCATTTTTCGCAATTTCGTCTATCGCGTATTCGATGTGCGCTGTTCTGTGATTTTGAAATATATCTAAAAGTTATTTCTTCAACATACCGTCTTAAAAATCGAGGTTTTTAGATCTCAGACCACTATGATATTTCGTGCTTATTGACATTCGTACTGGGAACTTTTTTTTTCTACGATAATGGCACGGCGCTTTATCAACAATAATAACTGCAAGCCGAAGAAGAAAATGTTGAAACCACTTTTCGAAGGGTCAACTAGTCTTTCAAGCGACTTTAAAGATGAACTTAAGAGATCCTGAAATCGCCGCTGTACAACACGCACTGACGAGCTCACACCTGCAGCTGAGACGGCCACGCTGGCTGCGCGCCCCTGCCTTGTACACGCCTCGACGGCAGCGCTGTGGTCACGCGCCATGCTGTGTTTACAGTACGTCTCTCGTTTCGGTGAATGGAGTATCATCCATTTGACTTTGCTTACTATGTTCTTGGTTTCCCTCTGCGATTTTTACTCCACATACTACCCTCCAATGCTAAATTCACAATTCCTTGATGTCTAAGAATGTGTCCTACCAATCGATCCCTTATTTTAGCCAAGGTATGCCAGAAATTCCTTTTCTCTCCAATTCTGTTCAGTACCTCCTCATTAGTTACGCGATCCACCCACCTAATCTTCAGCATTCTTCTCTAACACCACATTTCAAAAGCCTCTATCCTCTTCCTGTCTGCACTGTTTATCGTCCATGTTTCACTCCCGTACAAGGCAACACTCCACACAAACGCCTTCAGAAAGGACTTCCTTATGCTCAAATTAATATTCGATGTTAACAAATGTCTCATTTTCAAAAACGCTTTTCTTCCCATTGCCATTCTGCATTTTATATGCTCTGTACTGCGACCGTCATATGTTATTGTACTGCCAAAGTAACAAAACTCATTTACCACCTTTATAGAATACCTACTATATGCAAATTATACCAACCTACTCCTTATAGCTTACGAAATATTGTCAATCGAAAATCTCTACTTCTTTCATTTACTCACCGATTGTCAAAATTCGAAGATACTTCTAGCAACCATACAGACGTCGAATTTTGTATTTGGTTAGTGTTTAGCTTGTAATGAAAGGAAAAATTCAAACACCTGTAAATATCAATCCCGTCTTCGAACGCATTTTCACTAGACGAAAGAATATCTATAAACTTCGCAACGTAACAAATGTGTTGTTAACGGTTTCGTGGCAAACCACTGAACAACAGTCGTAGATATTGCAGGTTCGATGCCCTGTGATCAAATAGGTTCTTTCTCGCTTTTCATTTTAACGTGGACAACGCCATTAGGAGTCATCAGAAATGACACATTCGAATTCCACCTTGAACTGTAGAAGCAATCACTGCACTAAATGGTCAACTGTACACAGCTCTTTCGAGAATGAAAAGGTGGACGTACATGTAACGAATGTCGACTTCGTTATTATCGAAGCTCGATAGCCTGCAGTCGCTGAATATATCCATCTAGAACCACTTGCCGTCCAGACTTGCCAAAAATTGTTGCATCTAAGCGTCTGAGAAGTATTTTGTTTACATAAAGCCACAAAGTAGAGCGCATATCAAATTTAATAATGAATATGCAAAGTCTATCATCTAATCATAATAACTCAAGAATAAAGTATAATCACATAAGAAAAAGTGTAATATACGTTCGATAGTTCGAGGTGATACGAAACACCTCGAAATATTGAAAACTTGGACTATCGAAACTTATGTGGAAAAACGAATAAATCGATGTTGAAAAGGAAGTAGGTGCCTAACCGTGCCCCCGACAAACAGAACACACAGCACGAAAGATAAATAGTGGAGAATCATTAATTCTGCCACTCACTAACCGATCATGAACATTCTAAGGCAGTCCTATGAATCACATTTGCACTGTTTTTACATTTGGATTCTACAGTAGACAGCATAACATTTAATTTACTTCGACGTTCATTTACGGTATCTAATTTATCCTGTTTTTGATGCATTTCTTTACACACCTCATGTGTCTTAATTTGCAGATCATTCAGACAATTAACCTGTTCTTTGATTTAATCGATGTCATTACCCTACATCTTAATTTTGCATTTACACTCTGAGACATGTTTATCTACCTTTTGCTCTAAATCTGTTGCCTGTCATCAATTTCAATTTTCCACTCATTTAGAGTATTGACACTAATTTAATGTTCTGAAACTCTCTTCTCTAATAGTTTGAACTCCTCACTAAGCTTATTTTGTCCTGCTTCTATTTTAGCTTCTAGTTTAGCTTGCTCTGCTTTCATTTCTGCTTCTAGTTTAGTTTGGCCTTATTTCATATCTGAATCAAGTGAAGTATATGATTGCGTATCTCATTTCATAATCTCGGTAGCACAGTGGTACTGTGCCTGACTATGAATCGAAAGGGTACAGGTACGATTCCCGCCAGGTCCTGGGACCTGGGGCCTCTGTCAACGATGCTAATGTAAAAATATCGAGTAGCACCGTGGTTCTAAATCCAAGTTAAACTATAGGTACCTTGGCGGATTAGCCGTGCGTACTGGAGTGCCGTGTTGCGATGCGCGCGGCAGTTCGCCGTCTGGGATTTGAATCCCCACTCGGGCATGGATGTTTGTGCCGTCTTTAGTATAAGGTAGTTCATAAGTAGTTTGTAAGTTTAGGGACTGATGACCCTGCAGTTGAGTCCCATAAGCTCTACTAACATTTGATTTGAAACTGTAGGTCCCCCTGTAAATGGCTGGTTAAGTCAGTTTGAAGGTCGGCCCCTGCGGAGCGGCCGAGCGCATTGAGACCCTAAGCTACGATGCGCGAGGTCGTTCTTCGTCGGGGGTTCGAATCCCCTCTCGGGCATGGATGTTTGTGCGGTCTTTCGTATAAGCTAGTTCATAAGTAGTTTGTAAGTTTAGAAACTAATGACCCCGCAGTTAAGTCCCATAAGCTTTACAAACATTTGAACATTTGAAGTTCGAAGGTCGGAGGAAAGCAACGGTATACAATCTCCAAACAGGACCATGCCCTAGTAAAGCACTGTGGTGTTCTAACCAATCTTCGTATTGTTGACTGCTTTACTCTTTATATTGATAACATTAATGGATTCGAATCTTGTTAAAAATTTTAACCCTAAATATTATCCTGAAATGGCAAGGTGTCAGTGCCATGACTGGGGTATTTCTGACATTGGTCCGCTCAAAATGTTAGTCTCGGATTGTAATGCATTGTCGTATCCATTCATAACTAAATGATCATGTTTGTTATTCAAAATATTCGTTTCATCACTTAAGAAAATATTTACACTTGTGACAACATTTTTAATTTTCTTATTTGCTTCCCCTGCATCTAACATCAGTATTCCTCTCTCACTATTTCTTTTTTCTCAAAACGTTCAAATGTTTGTAAAGCTTATGGGACTTAACTGCGGGGTCACAGTCCCTAAACTTGCAAACTACTTATGAACTAACTTATACTAAAGACAACACAAACATCCATGCCCGAGGAAGGATTCGAACCTCCGACGTGGAAGGCCTCGCGATACGCAACGTGGCGCTCCAGACCGCTCGGCTACTCCCACGCCGCCCTTTTTTTTATCACAAACATTTTTGAACTTGATAAAATTGATAAACATTATACAGATATCCTTTAAAGAATCAACTACACTTTTATCTAAATTAATTTTGCCACGTGGAATGGTGACGGGGTCAAAGGCGTCATGCTACGGACTGGGCGGCCGTTACCGCCGGATATTCCAGTCCTCCCTCGGGCATGGGCTTGTGTGTTGTGCTTAGTGTAAGTTAAAGTAGTTTGTTATATCTTGGGACTGATGACCACAGCAGTTTGGTCCACTACGTTTACAAACATTAGCGCATTTTAAATTAATTCTTGTTCAGTTATTATTATGTAATGTTACATAAACCAATGCAAATATAACACTTACACTTCTGCTGGAACTCGTGCTGCCAGTGGGAAGTTCAGGTTCTGCTGGATGCTGTCACATTTGTTGACTGCTGGAACGCCCATTCCTGCCATCGTTGCTGCAATTTGCCGTCCAATGTTCTGTAGTCACAACCCAAAGATCCGAGCATAAGCTCCGTTTCTAATGACCACGCTGTCGACGAGACGTTCCTTCCTTCTTTCCTTTGTAGTCACCTGCCGCTGTGGCCCACTGCTCTGCTTCCAGTCGTTTCTTCTACGGTGCGTCTAAATATGCCTCTTAAATTTCACGTAATCCGTGTATCGCGCACCCAAATCATTGTTTAGCACAGTTCTTGGCAGTAATATGATTCACAGAGCCATTTCACACTTTTATATGTGTCGTGCTCGTAGACAACACAGATAATAATCACAGTTCCTACTATTAAAAAAATTTCCAAACAGTACCATTAATTTGAAATAAAGTTCACAGTTCAATCTCGCTTTGTATAGGACGTTTTCAGACACTTCATCTCTGCAGTCACTTAAGAGTTCACAGTTCTGACTATAAATTTACTCTCACTTTTTAAAAACAGACTTAAATCAAAGATTGTCGGTCATAAAGGTTTGATCCCCACCGGAGACGCAATGAACGACTTTACCAGGGTAGTAAAATCAAGAGTGGGGTGGTTGGTGGAACAAAGTTCTTAGCATATAGTGCGCCAGAGATGTTATGTGACGTCGACACATTTAAAATTTTACAATTTCCACCTTATACAATACTTCTTTCCCTTTTCTGTCCCCTTTCTTGCAATCGTGTTATCACGACCTACGTGCATCTGTCGCTGTTTGTACTAGCAATGCAGAACACCTGATGGGTTTAGCTGTCTTCTATTGCGTCAGAATAGAAGACATAAATTTTTTATGAAGTTTTTTCACTAACCTTATTTCTTCTCAGACAGTGTCTCAGCACAGGTGGATGACGCTCAATTCGCAGATCAGTCGAGTTGAAGTGAGACTGTAAATTGTAGGTGAAGTTCTGTGGGCTCTGATATAAACTGATAATACAATATAGTTGTCAGGGATGCGACCTACTTTAACCACTTAATGCCTGAATTAATTTCTACTGCAAAAAAAAATCAAAAATCATATATTGTGCTCAATATTGGGGTCTTAGACCATTTATAACATCAAATATAAGAAATGTTATACATAGTTGGTATTATTAGGTATGTGTCAAATTTGCGACAACAGGCATTTGAGAAATAAAGCGCTTACAACTCTTCATTGAGGGAATTTTTTTTTATTGTTCTCATGAGATTTAATGGGAAAAATGAACATGCGTTTGAATTACAATTATGGTTACTTATAAATCAAATGTAGAGGATCAACATTTCTTTGCTCATGAAATTGCCTAAAATAATTGGAATTTTTGTTTAGGCAAAGGTCAAATTTGCATTTCGCAGACATAATGAGTGTCTGCCCTTTACAGCTGGGTCTTTTGCATCTTTGCCTTCCTGATACACAAGGTCAATGACCTACTTCATCGGTACGGGTAGATTTATCAGGGACTGGTTTCATTGGACCCCGACGCTTCTTACGTCGAATTTCCGTTTCCATACTTTGTAAGGGTCTACCTCTCTTTTTTCGAGTCATGCCTTTTCCTTGCTTACAGAGAGCATCTGCTATTCTGGATTTGAATTCCAGAAGATCGTTTTGTTTGCAACGGGGAATTTCCAAAGCATCACAATCCCTTCGATACAGAAACCACGAATTCACTATCACAAGATCAACTAGGTGGAAAAACAATCTATGGTAATATTTCGTTGACTTTACGAAAACCCTATAACAGGAAATTAGAGCGTCAAGTAAATCCACCCCTCCTATGAATGTATTGTAAACTGTAACAATGCTAGGACATGGTACTTGAGTGCGTGCTTTTTCTTTCGGTCCCATCTTTTTATTGTGATCACCGGATGCAAATGCACTGGCAACAATTACACCTCTGTTGTCAAACCATCGTCCTTTCTTCGTTTTATTTTATCGCTTGCATTTGCCCATAGAAGTGCCCAAGTGCCTGATGATGCATATTTTTACACAAACCGTATTTACGTGTTCACTGAAAGTTTTATCTGCTTTATCACATCTAAATATGATATAAAATACTTAAAAGATATTAGAAAAACAAAATATAATTTTCAAAATGAATCTGACCTCTGTATTTAGCTGTATTTCACGGAACAATGAACACAAACTCAGGTCTTGGTTAGCAACACGCACAAAATACACAAAATGTGTCATAGAAAGACAGTCAGTGCTCTGTAGATGGTAGCACATGTCACTCGCACTTCGCCGGTCCCTGTAGAATCTGATACAACCGGCGCTGTGCTCTGAAAACAGTTACTCTTCCATATATATAGGTCACAACGATATGAGGCGAATTTGCGACAACCGGCATTAAGTGGTTAATTCTGACGTAGTAAAGTAGCACACTACAAATCACTGCACAGGTAAAGGACAGATATATCATTCACAAAATTACACTAGTTAAAGTAATACTTTAGTTACGTAAAAATGAGTTGTAGAATAATTACAGCACGCTACTCAAATGTAAATCGATCCTCCAAACGCGTATAACTTACTCCACGCTTCGGCACGATCTGACCGTCGCGGTAGCCGAAACAGGAGTGAGGTGACTAAGCCAGAAGCGAGTGGCTTGTGTGGGCGCTCTTCGCGGGAAAGAAAGTTCTCGAGGCGCGCTCACTCATTTATTACTGTTTTGTTTATAAAAATTAATACTTAACAAAATTCAGAAAATTACGCAAGTCAGGCTGTTATTGAGAGGTTGTTCTTACACTAAAACTATCTGGAAATAAATTACAATTTATAAAATATCTTTGTATATAAAGCATAGTGTCCGAGTGTTCGTGTGTTTGTTTCTGTGCACGTATTGCATACAAACTACAGTTTTGTTCCAATGTTTATGAAATTTTTCACATGCAAGCTTCAATCCATGAGGACGATCGCCGTAAGTGTAAGGATCACATACAACACTTTGTTGACGAGATCCCGGACCGATTTCAACAAATTGGTACACATATTCCTTACCGTGAGGCAAAAATGCTGTCGGGGCAAGAACGACAAACGACGCGTTGTTCAGGAGATATAACGCTATAAACAATAAGAGTTCCAAGAAACTGTCACATAATGCGACGAGACTTTATTCTCACACTGTATGAGAATGGCAGTACTTAGCGACTTGACACCAACTTTAAACTTAATTTCGAACCTTTATTGAACTTCTTCTCATCGACAACCGCATCAAAATAATGAAAGGAACAAAATTTCTCGCTTACTAATTTTCGCCTGTTCGTGGAGCAAAACTACGGAATTCGGTATGACGTTACAAAATGTTCAAATGTTTGTTAAGCTTATAGGACTTAACTGCGGGGTCATCAGTCCCTAAACTTACAAACCACTTACGAACTACCTTATACTAAGGACGGGACAAATATCAATGCCCGAGGGGGGATTCGAACCACCGACCGTAGTGGCCGTGCAGACCGTGACTGGAGCGCCTCATTCCCCGCGGCCACCGCGGCCGGCATGACGTTGCACTTTATACTTTCTACACTACAAATTGTAGTCGCAGGAAATTTTACAAAAAAAAAAAAAGTTCAAATGTTTGTATAGTCTATGGGACTTAACTACGGGGTTATCAGTCCCTAAACTTACAAACTACTTACGAACTAGGACGGCACAAATATCCATGCCCGAGGGGGGAGTCGAACCCCCGACCGTAGTGGCCGTGCAGACCGTGACTGGAGCGCCTTAGTCCCTCGGCCACAGCGGCCGGCGAAATTTTACAGGTAGTATACACACATACAGCTGAATGTAATTTCGACATTGTATCACAGTACGACACGTACTTCATGAGATATAACGACATAAACAGTAACGTTCATGGAACACCGCCCCATCACTCATCTTCTTTACAACTAACTCTGTTCGCAACGGTTTGTACCGACATACAGCACTTACACAAATGAATATATAACTGCAAAATCATACAATTGTAGAACATATAATTCAATAAATGAGATCATATATACTGCTATGGGTAAAAACATGTCACATCGTGCACCACGTATTAATACATTTACTTATTTACCACAGAAACACTTCTGGATTCCAGTCAGCTTAAGGAAATTCCTAAAAGCTGACTGCTGTTGACAACTTTGAACCAACTTTGAACTCTAAAGCGCACACGGCTGCAGGTGAAAGCAATGGACTTCTATAGAGCTATAAGGAAAGGAAGAGAATGAAACAGTGTACAGCCAACTAATACCCATTATTTCCGACAGAGATTGCAGTTTTCAGTGAGACTTGCATTTTCTATTACGATTAATAAATCACAGGGCAATCTGTTCAATACTGTGGAGTTGACGTGTTGATGTTTCTCAAACGGGTAACTTTATGTCACTTTCTAAAGGGCGGGCTCACCAAAGAACTTATTCATATTAGGTCCTGCACAAGACACAAGAAACATTGTTTATAGTAAAGATGTGAATGAAATGAGTGTATGAATGTTACATACCATTTGTATTTTAATTACTATCCTTCTTAGTTTGGATACTGCACTTATGTTTTTGTACGTTATGAAAGACAGCCTTAATTTTTATGTATCCCCTGATAAATATAATGTTATTAAAAACAAGGAGGTGGACTGAGAGAGAAGGGATAGGAGAAGTACTAACTCAGCGCTTGAATAAATATATAAATACCCGGGCAACGCCGTGTTTTTAGCTACTTCATTTATAACGTTTGGTGCCTACAATCATTCATTATCATGGCGGTAACTAATCAGGTGACTTCTCTCACTTTCCCACGGAAGGGACCAGATGCAACCTCTTCCCGCCGCCAGCTTACCCACACCACTGTTGAGGTCATGGGAAACTGCGGGAACTCTCCAGATATACCGCGCCTAACCAAATAGGGGCTACAAATGCCAGAATCGTCACAAGACAATAATTAATGGTATTGTTCTTTTCAAATCAGTTCATGGCTCAACGCAGACGTAAAGAAATTAGAAAATCAAACTAAACTCATAGCTGATGCTGGTACGTACAATAGATGATGGTGCAAATATCTTAATGGAAATCAAAAAGACTGGAAGATATGTATCTGGTATAGGAGCAACAGAAATATAATTTGCGCATCAAACAGAATCTTTTGCGGAACGTGACCTCGCTTGGAGCAGAAAGACATTGAAAATTTTGCTACTGGAAACCTCTCCAAAATGTCTTGCAGAATATTCTCTTATGAACTCAAGTGAAACTCTAAAAATACTATGTCGCAGATGATCATAGACGAAAGAATTACACATTCAATATCGAGGGTGCAGTTTTAAGCATATAGGCAGGAGTTCCTGAAAAAGGAGTTATTGATTTGTTTCTTACAAAAATGTGGGAACTGAAGTACAAAAGTAATGCAGCGTGCACTATTCTGCAAGTTCACAAAATAATAATTCCCAATTAAGTTTCTTGTCCAAACACATGTCCATCTGGATCCCACGATGATGATAATTGTAGATATTCTCTTTTATTTAAGTAAGCGAGAGGAAATAAAACAGCAGAAGAAGAATGAGTAGCATTGAGAGATGAAATAGTGAAGGCAGCAGAGGATAAAATAGGTGGAAAGGAAAGACCTATAAAAAGTCCTTGGATATCATAGGCAATACTAAATTTAATTGATGAAAGGAGAAAATATAAAAATGCGTTATCTGAATCAGGCAAAATGGAGTACAGCCGACTATGAAATGAGATTGACAGGACGTGTAAAATAGCTAAGCAGGAGTGGCTAGAAGGCAAATGCAAGTCTGTAGAAGAATGTATAAATTGGAGAAAAACAGATACCGCCTACAAGAAAATAAAAGAAACATTTGAATACAAGAAAAGCTGCCGTATGAATATAAAGATCTCAGATGGAAAACTAGTTCTCAGCAAAGAAGGAAAAACTGAAAGGTGTAAAGAGTATGTAGAGGGGCTCTACAAAGGAAACGGACTTAGAGACAATATTGTAGGAAGGGAACAAGATTTAGATGAAGATGAAATAGAAGATACTATATTGAGAGAAGAATCTGACAGAGCACTGAAAGACCTAAATCGAAGCAAGGCCCCTGGAGTGGACGACACTCCCTCAGAACTACTGAAGTCTCTGGGAGAGCCAGCCATGACAAAACTATTTTACCTGGTGTGTAAGGTGTATGAGACAGGAGAAATACCCTCAGACTTTAAGAAAAATGTTATAATCCCCATTCCAAAGAAAGCAGGTGCAAACAGTTGTGAAAACTACATAACCATCAGTTTAATAAGTCATGGTTGCAAAATTTTAACACGAATTATTTACAAAATGATGGAAAAGCTGGTAGAAGCCGACATTGGGGAGGACCAGTTTGGATTCAAGATAAACGTAGGAACACGGGAGGTAATCCTCACTTTAGAGCTTATCTTAGAAGATAGATTAAGGAAAGGCAAACCTACATTTCTAGCTTTTGTAGATTTGGAGAAAGCTTTTGACAATGTTGATTGGAATACAAAAAAAAAAAAAAAAAAAAAAAGTTCAAATGTTTGTTAAGCTTATGGGACTTAACTACGGGGTCATCAGTCCCTAAACTTACAAACTACTTACGAACTAGGACGGCACAAATATCCATGCCCGAGGGGGGATTCGGACCCCCGACCGTAGTGGCCGTGCTGACCGTGACTGGAGCGCCTTAGTCACCTCGGCCACCGCGGCCAGCGATTGGAATACACTCTTTCAAATTCTGAAATCAGCAGGAGTAATATATAGTGTAGGGGTAGGGAGAATATAGATGTAATATGAAAAGTTAACGAGTGGTGAGTGAACTTTAACGCAGAAGTTGAACATGGAAGCGGTGCTGTGTTGAAATCATGCGTGTGACTTAAAACTGAGCGGGACAAGCAAATAATTTCAGGAAATAAAGCAAATGATTTCAGCAAATAAAGTGGAGTGGCTCGGCGAAGCTTCAGGTGACGCAAGTAGGCCGGCGAGGGCGCAGTACTGCGTAACAGCCTGACAGCTGTGTTGCTTAAAGGTGACTGTTCGGAAGTAGGAGACCGGTCACGCGTAGCAAAGATCAGCTCTGCCACGTCTGTGACACACAGGCTGTTGCTACACGCTAGTATTAAGAGAATTGAACACAGTGAACTTCACACAAACAGCTTTATTTCGACACCTCCATCTTACAGTAGTGAAAACAGTCTGAAGTAAATTACAACACTTCCTGCTGAGGGCAGCACTGTCAACACAAGTTACAAAACCGTCAGTAGATGGCGTAAATGTTCATTCTCAATCGTTCTCAACCTGCAACATCCTCCCCACCCTGGTCCATCTCCAGGGAAATGACCAGCTGAACCGGTCGACAGATCTTCGTTCCATCGGGCTGCCGGAGAATGATGCACCTGATCTTGTTGTCTCTGCCAGGCCGCACTTCTTCCACCACTGCTCTCTTCCACACATGTCGGGGTTTCATGTCATCCTGAAGAAGAACAACCTCTCCTATTCTGGGTTCTCTTCTTGATGGGTAGCCTTTCACTTCATGGTAGTTTCTTAGTAGCAACAGGTATTCGTTTTTCCATCTTCGCCAAAGGTCTTCATAAAATACAAGTTACAAAACCGTCAGTAGATGGTAAATGTTCATTCTCAATCGTTCTCAACCTGCAACACAGGCTGACGGGATCATGTTTGTCAAGCTTATGGGACTTAACTACGGGGTCATCAGTCCCTAAACTTACAAACTACTTATGAACTACTTACAAACTAGGACGGCACAAATATCCATGCCCGAGGGGGGATTCGAACCCCCGACCGTAGTGGCCGTGCTGACCGTGATTGGAGCGCCTCAGTCACCTCGGCCACCGCGGCCGGCCTGACGGGATCAATCTCGTCGTATAAATACAGGCGAAAAAGACTAGTCGGTGAGTGAGCCACGGCAGAGAGAGAAGCAGCCACAGCTGGGCAGTTATCTGCCGCCCGCACTGTGCTTCTCGTCCACAACAATTGTTATCGCAAAACTGTGTCTGTCGCAGGCTGGAAACACTTGGACGCAGCGCGGCCAGCAGCCGATCATCGACACGGCATCCCCGACGGGAGATGCATCCAGCGGAATAGCGGCGGCCCAGCCTGATGCAACGGTCAGTGGGGTCCCGGCCTCGACAGCAGCGCAACCGTGCGTCGAACCGACGCAGGTAAGACTGCAGCCACTTACTCACTCAGGGGCGCAGTGTGGACCAAAGGACGCGGCCACACCTGAAGCGCTCCTGTGGCCGTCTGGAGGGTGGAGCGGCAGCAGCGGAGGACCTGGCTTCAAGTCCCGAACAGAGCCCAGCGCGGTACGGCCATCGCGGCGGCGGCAGCGGCGCGGGGCGGTGCGAGGACGGTACCTCGCCTTAAGCCCTTTTTAAACGATGAACGAAGGTGAACAAGATAGATAATAGTCTACTGAAGCGCTCCTAGCGTACTAGCCGTGAACTACAAACTCAAGCCAGATCTTGTGACAGCGTGTTTAGACGATAAACGTAATCGAACAGTTAATACCCGATGTTGAAAGTGAGGTTATAAAAGCTGATTTGTTATGTAGGAAGTCATAGTTTAATACTGGAATTGAGGAAACAACGCTAAATGTTATTGACGGCCAAAGAAAACCTTACAATCGATGTTTTTGGTCAACTTAGTGTGGTAAAGTTCTGGATAGTGAAACAACATTTCAAAACATTCACATCTATTTTCAAGCGAAAAAAAATAAACTTATGAACACATCGAGCAATATTTATAAGAGCATAAATAGAATGTTCAAATGTTTGTAAGGCTTATGGGACTTAACTACGGGGTTATCAGTCCCTAAACTTACAAACTACTTATGAACTACTTACGAACTAGGACGACACAAATATCCATGCCTGAGGGGGGATTCGAACCCCCGACCGTAGTGGCCGCGTAGACCGTGACTGAAGCGCCTCAGTCTCCTCGACCACCGCGGCCGGCGAGCATAAATAGACCTTCTTTACTTTACCTACTACGATTTGCCCAATGACATTGTTAATAACGTCATGCACAGCTGAATTTTTGTCTTTCATTTGGACTGACTTTTTCATTTAAAATGTTATTTAATGAAAATTGCATCATCAAATTTCAATCTTATTCAAATAAACAATTGGCTTCAGTCTTTTCTGTTACGATATTGCAAATCATAAACCATTTTTCAGTTTCAGATGTACGACCTCGCTTTTCGGTGGACAATAATCGAGATAAATATTTAAGTCGTCATGAAACATTTGCAATTTACCGCTAAACCAAAATATAATAATAAACTAAAGATTAATAAGACAAGTTTGCGTGCAAACCGTGTATTTGTCGACTACAGTATGAAAATCGCGTGACGAAAATAGGTTAACTTCCGATGTGAGCAGACGACCGTTCAATCAAAACAATCTTCTTGAGAAAACTTGACGTGACGTTGACGTTAGGTGACGGTCTGGTGACGGACAATGTGAATGCCGTCATTAGAAATAAATTTTGTAATACATTATGATTATAAACTTCGACATAACGCAAAATATACGTAAATACGAAGGAAAATGGCGGACTAACTGGAGCGGCGACTGCAGCAGACAGCTGCTATCTCGCGCATGCGCAGTGAACCCACTAGTACCGAATTTAGAACTCGTCCTATTTCTTTATCGCTATATTTATCACGCTTCGATACTAGCGCGATCATACTAGTGCAGCCGTTCAAACGACTGACGGCCGCCATTAACGCGACTTGTTAGCAATCTGTTACAAGTTCGTTGATCGTTTAAAACGGGCTTTACGCAACACGGAGGCGTAGCGGCCGGCGCGGCGGGCAGCCGCACCAGCAGCATCAGCTACTGCGAGGATCGTGGCATCAGCTGGACGCATGCAGTGCGCACACACACTCCACTTGCCTCCAGTCGTTTGTAAACTTTAATGTCTAAAAACTGCTTTTTTTATACTGGACCACTGTTTCATTGCCACCCCATCACCCGAGTTAAGAACTAAGCTCACAGCCCACAAGGAACGAACTAGTGTAACTATCCAGACGTAGACGAAGTCTGTGTGTATAACATTCGTCATTTGGTGTCAAAACCATCAAATAGTGCCCAGACATGTTACAATAGGGAACGGAAGGTTATTTCTAACTTGTACAAAAAACCAGACGGCAGTTATGACAGCTGAAGTGCATGAAAGGGATGCAGCGGTTGGGTAGGGTGTAAGACACGGTTGTAGCCTTTCCCCAATATTATTCAATTTGTACATTGAGCAAGCTATAAAGGAATGCCAGGAGAAATTCGCCAAAGGAAGTAAAGTTCAGGGTGAAGAAATATAAATCTTGAGTTTTGCTTATGACATTGTAATTCTCTCAGAGACAGCAAAGGACATGGAGGAGCAATTGAACGGAATGGGCATTGTGTTGAAAGGACCGTATAAGATGAACATTAACAAGAGCAAAACAAGGTTAATGGAATGCAGCCTTAGAAAATCAGGCGATGCTGAAGGAATTAAATTAGGTAACGAATCAATAAAGGTGGTAAATGAGTTTTGTTACTTGGGCAGTAAAATAGCACATGATGGTCGAATTACAGAGGATATAAAATGCATAATTGCAATGGGAAGAAAAGCGTTTTGGAAAAAGAGAAATTTGTTAACATCGAATATTAATTTAAGCATGATGAAAGGATTGGACATTAACAATTTAATCGACTTTCTAGACTTCCCAAATATTGTTACATCAAAGTCTCTAAGATAAACAAAGGAAGACGGAGAATAGGTTTTAAGATAATCCATGACTGATGTACAGAAAATGTTATCCAAGATGACAAAAGGACTACCTACAAACAAAAATGAAATCCCAACAAAAAACAGAAGATATACAAAAATGCAAGTCGCTTGACGAATATCTTCCACCGTAAAACGTTTTGAGATCTCATGGGAAAGCAAGATGTAAAGAAGTGACAACACCGTGTGTAGACTGAATATCAAATTAAAAACACATAGACCTAAAGTGCACAAAGTTTTTAAAAACTATTTTAATCTATATATACAAAACAAATTGTACAAAATTTGTATCATTTACAGACCACAGAAGATGCTTCTAAAATAGAAAGCGAAATGCATCAGGTGTAAAACAAATGTCTTTAATTGCAGTCAGCACAAGACGGATTACCTATTATGATCAATTTTAACAGCTGCTGCGGAAGATGGCCACACAACCAAACGTAGTAGAAAACCAAGTCGGTTATTTTAGTTAGTTTTCAAAGAACTACATATTGAAAACCTTGTCATAAATTATCTGATTAATTATCCATCGACATTTATAGCGACTGAATCAATATTATACATCTTTTTTTATATAAAAAATATAATGATTTGGCAATTGTATGGCAACACATATATTTCAAATACTTTATGCATATGTGAGTGGACTTCATTCTTATGTGATTACGGTTAGTTTCATAATGGAATGTAAATTATTATGTCGATGTAAAATTGCCTGATCATTAAATATATTTTTATGTCACCATATTATAAATTGTACAAAATTTGTATCATTTACAGACCACAGAAGATGCTTCTAAAATAGAAAGCGAAATGCATCAGGTGTAAAACAAATGTCTTTAATTGCAGTCAGCACAAGACGGATTACCTATTATGATCAATTTTAACAGCTGCTGCGGAAGATGGCCACACAACCAAACGTAGTAGAAAACCAAGTCGGTTATTTTAGTTAGTTTTCAACGAACTACATATTGAAAACCTTGTCATAAATTATCTGATTAATTATCCATCGACATTTATAGCGACTGAATCAATATTATACATCTTTTTTTATATAAAAAATATAATGATTTGGCAATTGTATGGCAACACATATATTTCAAATACTTTATGCATATGTGAGTGGACTTCATTCTTATGTGATTACGGTTAGTTTCATAATGGAATGTAAATTATTATGTCGATGTAAAATTGCCTGATCATTAAATATATTTTTATGTCACCATATTATAGTACAATTTCCATCTCATTATATTTGTTATAGAATAAATATGTATAATATTGATAGTCACTATAAATGTTAGTAGATATTAAATTAAATAACAAATTATGCCAGGGCATAGAATAGGTGGTTCCATTAACACTATCTAAAATAACCGAATTGGTTTCCCATGAGATCTCACTACTTTCAACGGTGGAAGGTGTTCGTCGCGAGACTTGCACTTTAGTATATATTATGTTTTTGGTAGGATTAAGATTTACTCGGTTTTGTTCCGGAAAATTCAAATTCATCATGCAGTGAAAACTTTATTGTTGGTATGAAGGTGTATTTGACGATGTCAGTCGTGTTCTATCTTCATAATAAAACGGAACTATCCCCGTCAAATCATGTGAAAACGTAAACAAAGTGTGTTATACCGTCTAGTAGAAAGACTGGTGATTAGCGCCCTACGATAGCGGCCTCATTGGAGGTGGTACACTCAGTGGGTTCAATGTATTGTAAGGTACAAAATATTGCCACCTTACAAAATGTCTATCTTGTCAGCCAATAACCATTTTGAAGTCGATCATATGACCGCAGGGTTTCATCCAATGAAGTTGGTCTTAGCAGTTATAAAAAGGTGATATATCTCGTTTTCTTGTTTTGTAGCAAAACTACATACAGCTTAAATAGTGTTTGTTTCCTCCCTAGAACGCGTGAGACCGATATAACGTCTAAACGACGATACAAACAGTTCGAACGCTTCAACATCCCACCAACAAAAAATTGATAAATGTTTTTCCCTTGTCGCTAAAAAGATACCAGTATTTCTCATTTGGGCATTGCTGTCAAATGAAAAACTAAATAAAGAAATTGATGCCATTAGAGTTGGGCGTCTGGCATCTATGCTCGCTCGAAATGGAAAATGCACGTAGTACCGCGATAGCCGGTAGATGCCAATGCACTCGCTTGGTACGTTTAGAAAAATTGCATTAGAATTTTCTCTTGCTTGTTCAACCTTGCTATAGTCGAAATGCCCGACCATGTACGCCGAGAAAAGGGGTAAATCTAGTCCTCGGTTTTCTATGCTTTAAAAATACTCGAAGAAATATAAGACTACCCCACATCATTTTATGAACGTATTTTTAACAAAACGTTTCACTTTCCTAAAAAAAAAAAGAAAAAAAAGTCTGTTAGGTTTTATTTCGCGTAAGTTTTTGTTCTGCAATATTTTCGTAATCTATTTTGTTGAATATAAGCGGTGAAAAAAATCTGGTTATTTCTCACGTGTTAGTGTGAAATATTAGCTTCTCACGAAACCATTTCCCTTTTCATAACTCTAAACAGTCTTCGTGAAGTGACACAATTTTTTAGCACGGGCGCTTACATGTCATATCTTTAATTGAATACGTGTGACAGCGTGTAGCTCGCTGATCACTCCGTTTTAGGTTATACATTACTGCAAGTGAAATGTACCTAAACTATAAAATAGTTTTCTAAAAGGTGCTGACAATGATATCTGCTGTATTTCGAAAGTAAATACGTGTTATTCAATGGGTTCAATGTTGCGTTTCGCAAGTAAACGGAATTGGCGCGAGTTTAACTTATAGTGTTAAACACTGAAGAAGACTATAACGAATTATTATTAGTACAGGACATGATATCGGAACCTCGAGTGATTTTAACCGTCCAGGTTCATAAAACTACATACAAATTTTTGTGGTGGCGATGAAATATTGCAATGGAGAATTATATTCGTACGGTAACACTACCTTATGTCATAAAAAAATTCTTAGCTACTTTTATGACGTTGCGCAGAGAAACCCATCTAATCGCTGACAATTTTATGACGTTTTTCTGGCTTCTTAAATCCCTGTAATGTGTATCATGATACGTTAAATATTATAATGTACTTCAGTTTTATTTCTGACTGGTCGAATCGTCCTTATCGTGTTAGTTTCGTTCCATTTCTTCGTTTCATCCTGCAAGTTGTATTGGATGAATGTACGTGAATGAATGCCTGCAGATGTTTGAAATTGAATTTACTCTGTCTAAAGTTGCATGTAACAGTGAAATGGGCGTCGAGGTTTTACATATCAACCAAGGTGATCTCTTAAACTCCAAACTGGGTCAATTTTTTTATTTTATTTTCCTTTTAGTTTCCTACCATGGATGAATATTCATGTGTGGCACAAGTAAAGTGGTGTGACTTCCAATCAACTGGTGGGAATACGGTGTATCAGAATCGTCCGTCTGACACAAAGAGCTGCTGTGTCGACCACAACAGCAAAGCCGCGAACGCGCTTTAAGGACAACCTGCCCGCTCCAAGCATACGTACTCCAACTAGCTGAGCGCGGCACACTCCAGCAAGTATAATCCCAAATATTGAAAGACGACCGTCTGCCGTTTATAACTTTGTAATTTATTTAAGTCACTAGACGGGCTTTTTGCTAAACGAGAACCCCTTTCGTTCTGAGGCATGAGGAATAGCATTTCATTTCATGTTTTTCATTGTTAGTTTCTGTAATATTGCTGGGATTTTATTTTGCTAATAATTTATCATTGTGTCTATGAATGTTGCAAGATGAACGGTTTCCCCGTGACGCCACTGTCCCTGTGAGAATATGTACTTGCTTTATTCTGTATGTGCTTGTATGAGCATCTTCTAGCATGGGAGTCTGGGTGTATGTATGAGAATTTTCGTGGTCAGCTGCTGGTTGCTCGCTACTAGTGTTTCTCTGGCTTCGTGTTGATAGGTAGTCGTTACCAACCTCTGCTTCTGATTCTACCAAAGAGGTTCCTCCACCCTTTGGTTACAAGTTGGGTTGGCAATGCCCAGTAGCGAGCCTCGGTAGGACGAGCGAGTCTAGGCTCTCCCCACCACCACGGTTTTCTTGGGTTTCTACCAATTTCCGGCCCTGGCGGGCGTCTTGCTGGGCGACTCTTCACTCTGTGGCTGCGCTTCGACCTGGTAAGATGTTCTGATTTTCTTTCCTCCCTTGCGATGGTAGCGATTCGTCGTCTGGTTTGTTCAAGTTAGACTTCAGAACTTAGATTCGTTTTGCGGGATAAGTTTCTCCGATAATGTATGGAAGTGTACTCAATTTCATTTCGTTGATTTTTACATAGGTAAACACGGTGAATATGCGACTAATTCGGTTTGATAACGGCTGGGTATCTGTAACCTTTGTGAGACTAGCTAGTGGTGTACGAACTCTGTTTAATTTCTTTCTAATTTTGTAGGAAGCGACTAATGTGCGGGAATATTTTATTCTGTGTAGTGCATGTGAAATATTCCTTTCTGTTTTCTCCTTCCGCGAGTGATATGGACTCCACGTGATGTGTTCTTAGAACAAAGCCTTCAGCTACCCCTGTGTCTGTTTCTATGCCCTTCAGGCAAGAAATTATGCAAGTATCTTCCTCATTTCCATCAGTACCTCGCGATCTCCTCTCCGTCTATTTTAAATTGTTGTTTCGTTTCCAAACTTGTACTTTGCATTCAGACTCCGTCAGTATATTCTCCTCTAGCCTTGTACGACCCCCTTTATTAGCTTGCTTATGAAATACTACTTATTTCTAGGGGCTGTATGCCTTATTTCTTAGTTGATTTACTCCGACTTTGAATTTATTTAATTTTCCTGATTTTTGAAGACTGGACTTCGTCCATCCGTGTAAACCATTCCAATCGCGTATAACTGTATTTCTTTAGCTTCCTTACGATATCCTACGCATTTCTAAGGGTTGCATGCCGTAGCTATTTTTCTTTATTTTTCGGAATTTGAATTTTTGTATTTTTACTGGTTTTCGGAACCACGTGGTTCCGTACTCCGACGTCAAGGGTTTATAGCTAGTCACTTGAGTTCTCGCGATTGCTCACATACCAGTGCGTGACTATTGTGTATTTCTTGCTTTTTTAATCTATGATTCCGTTGATTTTTGTTGAAATGAATACGATCTTTAAGCATTTCGCCTTCAGTGGGTTGCGAACATGTAATGTAGCAGACACGTGCCGTGTGTCTCAGTAAGTCTGCATGCTCACGGTTTGATTTACATCAAAATTAATCTCGCTGTTATCGCGTACCATGTCAAGTAGAGAAAGACAGACCAGAGCCACCTACGAAGTTTATTTTCTTGTGTTGTGTGGTACATCCTGGTTCGCTGAATTTTGCCTACGATAGCGGCGCCTACTTCTGCTTCGTATTAGCACGCTGAGTTGGGTCACTGGATGAATGCTTGTTGATTGTAAATCCTTCCCACGACGATGTTCAGTTCAGATTACTTTAACATTGAATGGGATGCACTTTTATTGTTTAACAAAACTGGTTCCCCCATTTGCTCATGTTTGAACGGAATAAATAAGCTATTGTCAGTGAAATTTTATCCTACTTATGAATATTTGTTAATGAATACCTTCACCTTTTATTTAATGTTGTTTTTCACCAGTGCTGAGAACAAATTCAGTTGCAGATTACCATATTTTTGATTCCTTTGCGCCATAATGTTCTCACAGCCACCTTCATGAAATGGTTTAGAACGGGGTGGCTTGTATATTAATGATTGTGTGTAATTCTCGTGATCTACGTGTGTTGGCCACTGTCTAAAGTCTTCGTACTGCTAAAGTAAAGTTTGAGTCAGTTCTAAATTCTAGGCCAGAGAACAAGATTCTGTTGCAGGAAGTAGTCAGTAGTTCACGCGAATCCCTTAGCTGGTTTTACGGCCAGAGTTATATGTTCAAAGTAAGCTTTTAACTGGCTCCTTTCAACTAGAATTAATTTTACGAATAACGGTGGTCTTACAATATGCAGTCGTCTAACTCCCACCATTCATCAGTAAATTATTTTCTTGAAAAATATTCCTGTAGAATCTGTCAGATCTTGGGTAGGTCCCATATATTTGATTCCAGCTGCTCTTTTGCACGTCTCTGCGTAAATGACAAGATTACTACGCTGTAACAACGATTGACGAGCTGCCGTACTTCTTGAACATATATTCACAAAATCCGTTTCCTTTAAAGACTTTTTTGTATTTGCAGAATATTTCGGTGCTTCATTTTCTCCATGATTGATAACTATCGTGGGCTACAGTTACATCAGTTTTTAAGCATAATCTGCCTTTGCATCTAATCCTCTTTTTGGTAATGATAAGTTGCAGCAATGAATACTGGGAGAAAGTCACGCAACACAGCCACCACTTCTGGAACAGCGAGGCTGACTACTTCAAGTGTTCTGAACTCACTACAAATGTCAGCTAATTCGGTTTCCAAAGAAGCCTAATTCCATATAAGCGTCACCGACTCGAGGCCAGAGCAGACTGAACGGAAATATTGGTTACGGAACAAATTTATGACCTAGTAGTCACAATTCTCTTTTGACGGATACTCACAGCTAGAATTTTTTTGATACATGTACAGACAATAATAAATATTTCTTTGAATATTACTAGCATGAAATAACTGACAATAAACGCTCACTTTACAGTCCAACGTTAATAGTTTTTTTTTTCAGAATCGGCAGATGTGTCAGTTGACTACGCATGAATTAGCTATAATTGCTCTATAGGAAGTGTTGTCTGGAAAAAAGATCATGACATGTTACATAGAAACTGATAAAGGAATACCAAAATTAGAAGCTTTGTGACAGTAATGATCAAATGTTCAAATGTTTGTAGAGCTTATGGGACATAACTACGGGATCATCAGTCCCTAAGCCGGCCGCGGTGGCCGAGGGGACTGAGGCGATTCAGTCACGGTCTGCACGGCCACTACGGTCGGGGGTTCGAATCCCCCCTCGGGCATGGATATTTGTGCCGTCCTAGTTCGTAAGTAGTTCATAGGTAGTTTGTAAGTTTAGGGACTGATGATCCCGTAGTTAAGTCCCATAAGCTTTACAAACATCAGTCCCTAAACTTACAAACTACTTATTGTTGTTGTTATGGTCTTCAGTCCGGAGACTGGTTTGATGCAGCTCTCCACCCTACTCTATCCTGAGCAAGCCTTTTCATCTCCTCATAACAACGACAACACACATCCACTTGAATCTGCTTACTATACGCGTCTCTTGGTCTCCCTCTGCGATTTTTACCCCACACACTTCCCTCCAATGCTAAATTTACGATTCCTCTATGTCTAAGAATGTGTCCTACCAAGCGATCCCTTCTTTTAGTCAAGGTATGCCAAAAATTCCTTTTCTCACCAAGTTTGTTCAGTTTCTCTTCATTAGTTATGCGATCTACCCACCTAATCTTCAGCAATCTTCTGTAGCACCACATTTCAAAAGCCTCTATCCTCTTCCTGTCCGCACTGCTTATCGTCCATGTTTCACTCCCGTACAAGGCAACACTCCACACAAATGCCTTCAGAAAAGACTTCCTTACACTTAAATTAATGTTCGATGTTAGCAAATTTCTCTTTTTCAAAAATGCTTTTCTTCCCATTGCCATTCTGAATTTTATATCCTCTGTACTGTGACCATCGCACGTTATTTTACTACCCAAGTAACAAAACTCATCTACCACCTTTATTGTTTCGTTACCTAAACTAATTCCTTCAGCATCACCTGATTTTCTAAGACCGCGTTCCATTATTTTTGTTTTGTTCTTGTTAATGTTCATTTTATACGCTCTCTACAAACTACTTATGAACTAGCAAATACTTAGGACGGCACAAGTATCCATGCCCGAGGGGGGATTCGAACCCCCCGTCCGTAGTGGCCGTGCAGACCGTGACTGGAGCACCGCAGACAGCTTTTTTTTCCGGGTCTCCTTCCTCCCTTACAACCCGTCCTTCCGCTCGCCATGATAGCCTTCTCCGGCTAGTTTCTATGCTATAACATTGTTTCCGTTGAGGAATGAAGAGCAACTTCTTCTTCTTAACGAAACAAACCGTAGTGGCCGTGCAGACCGTGACTAGCGCGCCGCAGACCGCTTGTCCACCGCGGTCGGTAGTAATGATCACAGCAATTAGCGATGGGAGTAACAGAATGAAAATAATTCATTCATTTCGTTGTAATTTTATGTATCAAACGTTCAAATGTTTGTAAATCTATGGGACCAAACTGCTGTTCTCAACAGTCCCTAGGCTTACAAACTACTTAAACTAACTTAAACTGTTCTAAGATCCATGCCCGAGGGAGGACTCGAATCTTCCGCGGGAGCGACCGCACAGCACTTGACATGACGCCTAGAACCCGGCAGCCATCCAAGCGCGGCTTTTATGAGTCAGTTGGATGATTATGCATTCATTCAAGATATTAATCTGTGGAATGAGCAAATTGAAACAGACGATTCTGTCCATTGCGGTTTTCCACGTTGACACCATTGTTCGTCCTTTCATTTCCAATTAAACCAGGCGGTAGTTTTATTATTGATTCGACTACGTATACTGATAAAACCACTCTTGTGTTCCAAATAACCAAGCAGCTCAGTCATTCTTGTGGGTGAAAACAGTCAGTGCAGTGTAGCACATTCATTCGTTGTACTAAAATACCCCCTCCCCCCACAGAAGCCTGTTACCCGACAAGGACACTCCCAACACACGGCGAAGCCACAATTAAAATAATTTATATTCATAGTAATTTAATTATGAGCTATATATCTTCATTCTTTTTCTGGTACTGCAGAACTGGTTAGGGTCACTGAGGCAAATACCCACTTTCGGATAACTATACGTGTCTTCAGATTTCGGCTCCGAACATGCTGTTTGGCATCCATTACAACTTCACTAGGGTAGTAGCATTAGGAGTGGAGTTCTTGGTGGAACGAAGTTGATGTCTTCTCAGATGGACTCTCAGATCGCAGATCAGCTGAGTTGAAGTCTCAGGTAAACAACAGATATTCACAAAATTACACAAGGTACAATAATACATCAGTTACGTACAAAATAAGTTATAGAATAATTACGGCACGCTGCTCACAATCTGCTCTTCTAAACCTATGGCACATGTAGGGCGTGGTGAGATATGAAAGTGCACCAAGTGGGAACTCCAGATGGCTAAGCGTTTAGGAAATAAAAGGAAATTTGATTTGGATCTATCACCATATGAACCTTATCAACTGCCCCTGTTTAGAAAGCAGTGTTTGGTTCAGCGATAAGAGACCGGCTTGTTACTGAAATATTCGCGAGTTCGATTCTGCCCGGCGGCAAATAGTTTTTTTGCTCTTTGGCAATGCGAACACTACTGACTTCACAATTAACCGCAACATCATATATGTTATTTTGTATTTATATGTGCACAACATCAACATGGTAAGTCATTATTTAAAACAAGCGTATTATCACCCCGGTACATGTAATTGATCAACTGTAAAAGAATGGAAGTATCGATTTACAATTCAAATGTTCAAATGTTTGTATACCTTATGGGACTTAACTACGGGGTCATCAGTCCCTAAACTTACAAGCTACTTACAAACTAGCTAATATTAAGGACGGCACAAATATCCATGCCCGATGGGGATTCGAATCCCCGACCGTAGTGGTCGTGCAGACCAGGACTGGAGCGCCTCAGTCTCCTCGGCCACCGCGGCCGGCATCGATTTACATACACGACTTCCCCAAGTACGCGTTAACTACAGTACCTTTTTAAATGTTCGTAGTCCCGAATTTCATTCAATGCCCTTTCTTTTTTGCTTATATAAATTAAATTAATAAAATAACCTATATGATGTTGCTGTTAATTGTGACGTCAGTCTACATCTATACCAATAATCTGCAAATCACTGTGAAGTGCATGCAGAGGTTAAGTCCCACTGTACCAGTTATTATGGCTTTTCCCTTTCCATTCACATATTGAGCGTAGGAAGAATGATTGTTTAAATGCCTCGGTGCGTACTGTAATTAATCTAATCTTGTCCTCACGTTTCCTAAGGGAACAATATGTAGGAATGTGCATTGCCAAGGAGCAGAAAAAATCTGCCGCTGGTTGGAGATGAACCCGCGATCTTCTCAATACGAATCCGATATTTTACCGCTGAGCCTACTGACGTTGTCACAGGGCAGTTGATACGTTGCATATGGCGATATATCCGTATCAAACTTTCTTTTATTTCCTAATCGCTTGGCCTTCAGGAGTTCACTCTTGGGACACTTTCGTGTCTACATATACTACCATGCGCAAAAATATCCGAACGACCTGAATTGCGTTTCGCCTGATGTGCATGCAACACAACTAACGTACGTGTCTTGCGGGTGTTCTACTCGCTCCGCGGTATAGTCGTACGACTACTCATAATGGATCCACTGCAGACAACTGCTCTTTATGACAATCACTCCAGTTGTAAATTAACATGACGATTTTACAAATACAAGGAAACACGTTATTAAGTTCTTAACGTTTATTAAATCCAATTTATTACAATGACATATCTTAAGTATTATCACACTTATTACAGTCTCATATAACAAACTCCGTCACATAAAACATTAATTAATGCTTAAACAACATTTAATATTGTTACAAACAACAGATTTTACTATAGTATCGGAAATCCTAAAGTCCTGTAGAAATTCGAAGTACTTTTGTTCTCTAAATAGTTTTCTCACAATTGCGAAACGTCGTTTCACTGGCGAGCGGATTTTTATTAACTGATTGTAGAACTAACCATATAATAATAACTCAATTAACAGCAGAAAACGCACTATGGAAACTTCACTATTAACTGCGTATCACCAACATTTTCTCCGCATTCATACCTGAACTAATATTTGTACACTTCTTTGAACTTGATATGACAAACACCTTGTTCTGGAATCAAACCAACCACCTGTAGCAATAGCTAACCAAGCAATGCATTCATGTGTTATGGATACCTGATTATGCCTAAGATTGTCACAGCTGACGAAGTATAAAGATGTGTGAAATATTCGAGATTCCCTCACAAATATCAGAACGGGCAAATGAAATCATATAAAATGCCAATTCTTAAAATATTTTTATATATTTACTTACTTTTTTACTGAACCAAGAACTTAATAATCACCGTTATGTCCCTAATCACAAGTTCCCAGACTCAGTGCTGTGTGGGACTGACATACGAGGCTGCTCCTGTCGGAGTTTCGAGTCCTTCCTCGGTCAGGGGTGTGTGTGTGTTGTCCTTGGATTAGATTAAATAGTTCTAAGCCTAGGGACTGATGACCACAGTAGTTTGGTCCCATAGATTTACAAACATTTGATTTTGAGTTACATACCCAGTATCTAAATGGAAGATAACTAAGTGAAGTCAGATGTTAGTAGTCTAATTATTTCACCAGCAGCGGGACGTTTGAATCTGTAATCAGGATATAATTACGTTATGCGTCACCGGGAATCGAACCCCGAACCTACCGGTGTCCTTTCTAAGCACGAATGGACGTTAAATCTCAAATGTTAACTCAACAGGAATGACGATGCGTGCGTGTCTGACTAGTAACAACAGCACATATCGTTGTTATCATAATAATAATAATAATAATAATTTCGTGTGGCTCAGAGTCCTGGTGTATGTTATCCAACTGTGCGGCACTTCAGACTCGCATGTCCCTAACCTGCCCCAATTATCCAACCGGGAAAGGCGACCTACAGTTTAACGTGGAATCCAAACCACGTGTAGTTTATGACACACATTGTTGAGACGTGAATGCTATGTTAAAACACAGATTGAAAAAATCGGTGATCTGACTAGGTTTCGAACCCGCGACCCTTCAGTTACCATTCAAGCGCTTTACCCCAAGAACACCGCAACACCTTAGCTTGCGTAGATAAGGCACGAAGAGACATTCAAAATATTTTTTTGTTAGTAGTCCCGTGTGCTCTATCTAGGGCGTCAAATGAAATTATGAATATTTTGTGCTGGACCTGGATTCGAATCCATATACGTGCCTTTCGTGGAGACCTAGAGGAGTCGGCAGTCTTGGAGAAAGCAACGAAATGATTCAACTATATGATTCCGAGAGGGTCGAGTACGAAAAAGAGGAAATCCGAATTAGAATCCAGCATCATAATTTTTAACGTCTCAAGTTAAATTCAATACGAGACACGTGACCTTAAAGGACCATTGGTTTATAAAATAAAATAAAGTTTTGTAATATAAGAAAAGCTTTCGAGCGACAGAGTTACTGATTGCCATGTATTCTACCTGTTACTGGCAACGATAAATCGGCTCTGTGAAAGTTGATAGCGAAATAATTCGGTTTAATACGGATTGTTAACTACGGTGCAACTTGACGTTCTTCACTTGGTGTTACCAGCGGTGAAGTAGCCAGTTCAAAATATACACATGTCAGACACTCTCATTGTTAGTCCCGTCAGCTGAAGCAGTATGATCTAGTGTAGACTGTTAACCTCTGCTCTTTCTTACCGTTAAATACGGCATTGGATTATTTGGCTCCATAACAACACTACAACACTTATTGCGCGTGTATGCAATGCATAAGGATTGGAGAATTTACCTGTACTGTGGCTTACATTTCTGTATATGCTTGACCTAAACTGCAACTTCATTGTTTGTTTTACTTGATTTTTGTACTCACTGAAATAAAATTTCCTGACCTTCCAGTACGAGACCTTTCTCTCGTCCTTACCTCCTGGTAGATTTACTTTCTAACCAGAGAAATAAACCCGGTAATTTATTCACAAAAGACTAGTTCACGCTGTTAAAAAATTTCGCGAAGGAATTTCATTTCCTCTTAAAACGTGCTAAAATTTCGTGTGGCTTATTGCCCTGGTGCAAGTCTTTCGACTGCACGCCACTTCGGCGACTTGCGTGTCCCTAGCCTACCCCAGTTATCCAACCGGGGAAATGGGACCTACAGCTTATCGTGCCATCCTAACCACGTGTCGTTTCTGTCGACTCCTCAGATCGTTAAGAGGTGAAGGCCGGAATAAAACGCAGACTTAAAAAAAATCCGAGTCCGACCGGGTATCGAACTCGGGACCCTTCGTCTTCTAGTCAAACGCTTTACCACGAGACTACTTTTATATATATATGTCTGACTATTGAACCGCGGGTAACACCGCGGGGAGCAGCTAGTCAATTAATAAGAGTGTCTGAAACACTTTTAGGAAAATAATTTAGGTACTGGCGGGTTCTGAACCACCGGCCTTCAGCGTCATAGTCCAACGTACTGCCCACTACGCTATTTTTTTTTCATTTTTTTTTCTTGTTTTCCATTTCATGGGAATTTGGTAAAAAAAAAAAAAAAAAAAAAAAAAAAAAAAAAAAAAAAAAAAAAAAAAAAACGCTTCTTCAAGCAATAATGAAACATAAAATTTTCTTATATGTTCTGCTTCTTGAATGAAGATTATTGCAGCTATTTCCCTTTGCTGCCATATATATGTATATAAGGAAATGTAGCTTCTGTTAGCATAAATATTGTTCAGACTAAATTAAATGTACGTTCTTGCGCATAAGCGGAAAAAGAAATTAATTAGAATAAAAAAAAATAGAAATAAAATGGAAATAATGCACAAGTCTCCTTTCTCTGCAGTTCAATTTCAGTGCACTCGCCCCCTCAGAGTTCGTCTTCTCGAAGTTTGTTGTTAATTTTGTCCGTTTCTTTCTCTTGTGGTACTCCGTTTCCCGAGGGGTTTCCCCCTTTTTTTGAGTATTTCTTCTCATAACTCTGGTAGCGTCATACACTGAAAGATCCGTGTTCTTAAGTTAAAACATGTATGAAATGAACTTGTGTAAACTAATTTTCATTCACGCCTGGACCATGATTCTCAACATGTTACCATATCTTTCTTTGTAGTCACTGTGTCCACATATCTTTGCGTGCTCATATTCCATGTATGAGCAGTAATCTATAAGTGTCGCCTGGCGGTTGAGGATGACGTAGGCGGCAGTGTGTCCTAAGACCCAAAGAGCCGCGTTGTTCTTCTTTCGGGGATACCGTAATTTCTCTGGTCGTATGAGTTCCGTAATCTCGATTGTGTGCGGCACTGTACGGTCTATAATGGCCAATCTTTCCCGCATACGTGCCACTATAAGTCTCGCATTACCACAGGTAAACCTGTGTATTAACGTGTCCACGAGACCACATATTGCACAAGCAGGTGTTGGGCTCAGGTGAATGTTGTTGAGCTTGTCGTTAGTGGGTACCTTGTCATTAGTGATTAAATACCACATGGATCTAATGCGTGATGGCAAAAAGGGACTGTGGATGTTTCGCCAAATGGTATTCCACTTTGCATGCGGGTATTTTTGAGTGACTCTATTGTCTCTATTGTCTGTTGTGAGGAAGTCATAAATTTTCTTGTTCGTGTAAGGCGGCTGGATTTTGTCGGAATGTCTTAGGTAGCTGATTTCACTGCAATAAATCCTGATGTGACGAAATGATACTGGTATCGCGGCTTCATGGATAGGTGGCATCATGCTGCGTGGCATCCAATATAACGTGAAATATTTAATTAAACTTGATGGCTCATTGGTGACGGTTTTAGTGATCCGGTTAATTAATCATGTTCGACATTTATGCTTGGCACTGATTAGCCCAAGTCCCCCTCGGCTAGTCGGTAATGTCAATGTGTCAAAGCTCACTTTGAAAAGTTGGCCTCGTATGACGTACCAACTGAATGCTTTCTGTATGGAGTCCGCAAGTTGATGAGAGACAGGTAAAATTTGAGCCATGTAGTACATTCTACTTGCTATAGATATCCTTACGGTGTGCACCTTTTGCAAAATGTCTAAGTCTCTATCAGAGTAGATGCATATTGTTGCTCTAATTTTATGCAATATGTCCGTCCAGTTTTTGGTTGCCATGTCGTCTGGTTTTGCACACCAGCGGACGCCGAGTGTTTTGTGGTGCACTCTAGTTGCACACCAGTCTAGATGGGTCGTGTCGCCAATGCCTCTTCCTATGTGAAGCAGCGTAGTCTTCTTCGTGTTCAACTTAGCGCCAGTGGCCGTAGTGAAGTTGCTGATGAGATTCCTTACTTTCGAAAGATCTTCCAGAGATGTCACCGCTAAACAAACGTCGTCAGCGTACGCAACGCAAGTGATCTTCTCAGTTCCTATGGTGATTCCAGTTGATGTGCGTGTTATGGTCACGAGCAAAGGTTCAACTGCTATGGCGTATAACGCCATTGATAATGGACAACCTTGCCGAATTGATCGTCTGATCGGTATTGCGTCAGTCAGGTGGCCATTAATGAGCACGCGAGATGAGGCGTTGTAAATACAGTGTCTCAGTAGGCAGAGGAAACGTCGTCCAAACCCCATCTTTTCCATTACCTGGAACAGGTAGTCGTGGCTTATGCGGTCATACGCCTTTTCAAAATCGAGGAAGAGCAGAGCGCCGGGTTCATTGTTGTGTGCAAACGTGCATATGACGTCCCGAAGTTCGCAGGCGGCCGTTATGACGCTGCGTCCCGGTACCCCACCAAATTAGTGTTTCCCGAGTATTTTGCTCAGTAAGGGTTGCACTCGTTGCTTAATCGCTCTCGTTATGATTTTGAAATCCGCATTTAATAATGTTATAGGCCGTAGTTCACTAACTTTTCTGCTGTTGCCTTGTTTTGGTAAAGGGACAATAAGTCCTTCCTTCAGTTCGTCTGGTATAGAGGCCTGCTGCCACATTTCGTTGGCGAATTGAGTCAATGTAGAGCCCAAGATGTGCCAGTATTGTTGATAGAATTCTGCGCTTAGGCCGTCGGGTCCGGGTGACTTTCTGTTTGCGGCACTAAAGACCGCCTCTTTGATGTCGTCCTCACTAAATGGAGATTCAAGCGCTTGATTATCTTCTGGTGAAATGACAGGTGCTATGCCAGCAATAACGTCATTGCAGTGTCCGACGTTAATGTCTTGTCCGTCATAGAGGTCTGTATAGTAGCTACGTATCTGTGACATAATATCCCGCTGTCTTGTGATTATGGTCCCTGCGCCGTCTTCAACCCCTTCAATGAGTTTAGATTTTTGCCGCCGAAGTGTACGTAATGAGTGGAACAACGACGCTGATTCCTCTGATGCGATATCCTTCGGCTGTGAACGTATTATGGCTCCCTCCATTCGTTTGCGATACAAGTTGGTAATCTTCGCCTTGTACTTTTTGATGCGCCTATAAGCAGCGTTGGGAGGCAAATCGGTGGCGTGATATAGCTGTCGAAGGCCTGAGAAATAAAACTCTATTGTCTCTTTATACCAATAGGATTTCTGGTATGCGTAACTTTTAACTGTTGATCTAAGTTTAGGTTTCGCTTTTTGTGTCCACCAGTCTATGACCGATCGATAATGAGGTTGGGATCGTTTCGCTTGTGTAAATACCCGCCGGATTTCTTCTTCCAGCTGTTTATCTTTTAATAGGCTGGTGTTCAGCTTCCAGTATCCTCTCCCACGAAATACCTGGGGGCGGTGGAGATTCATGAAGCATTGGTGGACACTGTGGTCCGAAAAGCCTACGGGAGCGATGTCACTATTAACTACTTGTTGCCCTAGGTCTTCAGAGACATAAATGCGGTCGATTCGACTGGCTGAATTGTTGGCGATATAGGTGTACGCAATGCGGTCGCCGTGTATTTTTTCCCATGTATCTATCAGTTTCATCCCTTGGATTAGGTGGTCCAGTTCTAGACAGTTATTGAAGTGTGGCGTCTGATCCTTGGCTGAGACGACGCAATTAAAATCTCCCCCTACAACACAGTTCGCGGCATTGTCATTAATTAAGAATGGCACATCATTTTTATAAAAGGAGGCGCGTTCTTGCCGGCGGTTGTTGCCTGACGGCGCATACAGGTTTATTATTTGAACGCCATTAATCTCACACGATATGCCTCGGCCGTTCGTGAGCCGCACGATTTTGGTATAAGAAATGCCGTCACGTAGCAGGATTGCCGTTCCGGTATGATGTTCGACACTGATATTCGCTATCGTGACAAATCCCGCCACATTTGGTTCTACGTTGACCTCCTGCAGTAGCGCGATATCTACGTTACTGCTATATAGGAAGTCTGTGAGCGCTCTGAATTTTATCTCACTCTGAATCTTATTAATGTTGACAGTTGTATATTGTAGGTGAAGGTATCGCTCATTTGTAGGGGGGGGGGGGGGTAGTCACAAACGTATAACTACTATATCAAGGACACGCACACACGCAGCACGCACTATTTGAGACTTATTTGGCCCTCGTTCGATTCCATTTCCACATCCTGCCACCATGGATCGACTAGAGTATGTCGTGTACTGCCGTCAGGCTCCGTGGTCGCCACGGCAGTGGCGCTGGGTATATCGGTTTCGTCAGGTGGTCTGGTTTTTAGTTTTGCGGCAACCTTTTGTGCTACCGGTCGGAGGTGTTCGGCAGTTTCTGACGCACCTTCACGAGCTACGCGTACTTTCTTTTTGTCCGGCGAGGTTTGTCCTTTATCTTGTTTGTTGGACCCAGACGGAGACTTTTTGGATTTTTTTAAGGCGGGAACTGCTCGCTCAGGGGCAATCGACTGTACTTCAGTCGCCCCCGAAGGGTCCGCCACATTCTCCGTTGTGTTTTGCTTTATTTGCGGACTACTGTCTTCGGTACTTTGAGCTTGTGTTAAGGAAGCAGGTGTAGGTACTTCAGAATTGGTGCTAGTAGCTTTCGACGGTACCCCGTGTGCACTTTCTTGTGGTCTAGTAACTTCCGTCATGTTTGGAAGTGTGTCTGGTGTACTAGGAGCAGAAATCGTTTCACAACCGACATTCGATGTGGGGTTTGGTTCTTTAACTGAGGGAGCGTCAGACATCTCCACGTCAGAGCTGACGGGCTTGGCGCTCGCTTGCGGTACCTCAGACGCTGCCGCTGCCGGGCGAGCACTACGTCATCCGGCGGGGCTGTGACGGCATCAGGACGTGTAAACAAGCGGCTCGCGACTGTTGCGTACTGGGCTCGCTGTCTGCCTGCCGCGTCCACCTCTACTGGTAATTGCACGGGACGCCTGCGCGGACATTGTGCTCTGTAATGGCCAGCTAAGTTACAGGAAGAACAGGTGCGAGGTTGCCCCTCATACACAACGAGGGCTCGGAAGCCACATACATTTATGAAGGACGGTATATGCTTTTCTAAGTCAATTTTGACGGACCTCACACCATTGTCTACCTTATAATGCAAATTTCCGCTCCACCGGTCGGCTGTGACAGCGTATACGGTACTGTAAGTGGAAAGAGCATCTTTTACATAGCCCAGATCTAATTCAAAAGGCAACAAGTGCACTTTCACGGTTCTAAGACCCAGTCCCGCATATGTAATTGTCACTTTGCTCACCTGGCCTTTGGTTGTCTTGTACTCAGCTGTCCCATTGGTCTTCTCCATGATTTTCCGGCAGCATTCATCGTCTTTCAGCTTCACGGTGTATACGTTACTGATGAAGTCGTACGCCATGCCGAACACGTCTTCTTCCGGTGCATTAAACGTTCCGAAGAACCAGTCATCAAACTCGTAGATTTTCGGACGGTCTATTTCAAAACTGAAACTAAATTTTAACGTACACTTTCTTATTTGAGATTCCATTGCTACGAAATCGGTAATCACACGCGCGCAAAAGTAAACAAAGCCGGCGGCGCCGGCTAGCTCGCTCTAGCCGCAAGTCCGACCGCTGAGGCGGTGCGGCCGCGAATGAACCGGGCCAGACATATCATTTGTCTCAAATTTCCTTAATAAGGAAAGCTCGTTGTCAGGGTAGGATGAGGTCTGGGCCAGATTAATCTTTTCGTCTGATAGCATAAGTATTTTGCCGTAAGAAGTATCATAAGTTGTGTTTCTGTAGCTATGGAAATCATCAGCTGAAATAAAGACCATAAAGTGCGGTACAGATAAAAATGCAAAACGATTATCAATCGAAGGCAGAACTAATGCTCAAACTGAGGTGTATTTTTTTCCTTGCCTTCCTCGACCGAGTATCGGAAGGCGTATGCAAAAATGTATAATGTGTTATGAATACTTGGAACGCTACATTTACGTTGACTCTTCAAAAATGAATACTTTGTTTACAACGAATTAAAATGAGTTGGCCTGACGGGATTTGAGTCCATTTATGACAGATTACTAACTTAACGTCTTTTCACTACGCAAAGCTTCCATTCGAATACACTCTTCCTACTGACTGGTATAATGTCATACGTGAGGTAACACACTCTCTTAAGAAGATACGATAGCCGGGACAATCTAAATTTTACTTTTAATCTCAGAAACACTGTCAGTATTACTACGTATGGAATTTAGAGACAAAATTCATTTCCACGATATTCGTAATAATACTAGAAACTTGTTTATGAAAGCTTTTTCAGAGCCAGTAGTTGGGAATGAATTTGACTTCTGAGGCAAAGAAAGTGTTTCCATACTTGCTTCCTCTTGCCTTGTCGATAGGTGCTTACTTGCGAAATGACACAACTCAAGAGCTTTGATAAATGTCGTATTCTTGCACTTTATGAAGAGAGATACAGTATCAGCGCCATTTCCCGTGCTCTAGGATACAGCAAATCCACGATACACCTGTGGGTGAAGAGGATGGAAGATGAAGGCAATGTTAACAGTCATCGTCGCCCCGGACGTTCACGCACTATGACAAAGGAGCAAGACTATGATATACTCCGCTGCAGTGATGAAGACCCATTACGCACCAGCACCGAAATTAGGAACGTTCTACAACTACCTGTAAGTAGATAGACCATCCACCGTAGTCTCAACGAGGAAGGAAGATATGGACAAAAATCGGCGATAAAGGAAATGTTGACGGAACAACATAAGACTGTCAGATTAAACTTCGTACTGGCATCTGGCATACGTAAGCAAACCAATTTCATTCTGGGAGCAGAGAAGGTATTTTCCACAGCACCAAAAGGTTCTGTCCATGTGTTTCGTCCAACTGGACCGAGATTCGACAGAAAATATGTCCATCAGAGGCAAAGGTGTGGCCGATCTGCTATCACAGTTTGGGGATGGATGTCGGCAAATGGTTGCGGCATTCTGTGGGAACTGGACCGTCCGCCTACCAGTAGTTACTACTGTGAAATACTAGATAACATAATGCTTCCTTCTGTTCGTGAGACGTTTCCGGAAGGCAGAATAATATACCAACATGACCGTTCCCCGGACTACACCGCAAATTGTGTGAAACAGTGGTTTAGAAAATGTTCAAATGTTTGTTAAGCTTATGGGACTTAACTACGGGGTCATCAGTCCCTAAACTTACAAACTACTTATGAACTACTTACAAACTAGGACGGCACAAATATCCATGCCCGAGGGGGGATTCGAACCCCCGACCGTAGTGGCCGTGCTGACCGTGACTGGAGTGCCTCAGTCACCTCGGCCACCGCGGCCGGCCCTAGTGGTTTAGAGTGAACGGAGACGTTGATGTGTAGGACTGGCCTCCCCAAGATGCTGACCTCGATCCCATACAGCACGTGTGGGCAGAGATGGAGAAGATTATTTGGAGCCGAAGACCTACGCCAGCAACGAAGGCAGCGCTATCTGAAGCAGTTCAGGATGCATGGGAAGAGCTGTCGCAGAATAGTGGGTTTGTAAGAAAACTAGTCATCTCTGTTCCCCGGCGGCTAAGTGCACTTGTAGAGGAGAATGGAAACTGCACACGACACTAAATTATGTTGTCATCAGAGACAAAGCTTTGTTTATATTAAATGGAAGTGTCTTATTTTCTCGATTATTTTTCTTGAAGATTTACATTACTTTGAAGAAAAGAAAAATTTTTTTGTGTTAATTTCAACCCTTCTGTAATAAAGTATTTCATCTTAAATTATTACACGAACTTTAAGAAAAACCAAAACCAGCATGAAAATTAAGAAGGCTTATGACGTCGATGCCAATGAAGGCATCAAAGAAAGAACTATTTACTTTTTTTATCAAGTGAAGAAGGCATTTTATTTATTAATGTTCTGTTTATTTAGATGTAAGCAGGGTACCAGTACAGATAAAATCTTAAGAGAGATGTCATTTTTAAAAGTGTTGAAAGGCCAGCTGGTAGACGCAAACTCGAGCGTTTGGGTCCACTACATCCTCATATTTACTAACTTGCAGTCGAATATAACTCATTGGTCAAAGCCTACTGTAATTTCATCTTAAAGCCCATTAAAACCTCTAAGTAACGCTTTTAGAGTAGACCCTGTCCGTATTAACTTGGCGTCCAATACACCTGTTCATCGACTTTGTTGAGTATCACGTAAAATTTACGAAACCAGAAAAGGAGGATTAGGATTTAATATCCTGTCGACGTCGTGGTTGTTTGAAATGGAGCCCAAGCTGGGATTGTTTCGTTAAGAATGTGGAAGGAAATTGGCTATGCTCTTGAAAAGGAACCATGTTGCCATTTGCCTAGAATAATTTCAGGAAATCACTTGAAAAACAGAAGGACAAACGGACATGGAAACTATAGACTTTCGCCATTGTATCACTGAGCAGTCAAAATTCAAATAGTCGAAAACGAAAAGAGAAATACCGAATTTAATACTAATTATACCTGGAAGCAACAGAAACTTACATGATACGAAATTAAAAGTCATTTCTACACGTTGCCGTTAAGAGTAATGTTGCCTTTCCATTGAGCACTGAAATCTACAATAATGATTACTGAATCGAAGTTTTAAAATAATGCCAACTTCTGGCCTGTGTACCGATCCGGTTTTATGGTAGAAATGACACATAAAAGTAGTGAGGTTTCGTGAAATCACATTATATAGACATTTCGGTTAAATGGTTTATTTGCAGTAACACTCGTACAACGCTAAACTACAATGTCACAACATCTAGTTTTACGATCTGGTCAGCAGTGGAAATCAAAACATCTTAGTAATAAAGTCTGTAAATAACATTGCTTCTTGCATTCGTTATTTCGCTTTCTTTATCTGTAAGAGAAGCTTCCTCGTCACCTTCTTATCACATAATGCTATGAAGTCCTTAATTTTTTATTTCCTTAATTCCCAGAATCTATGACGAGGTAAAGAGAGGCAGAAAGGAAGAGGAGACGGTGAGAGAGAGAAAGGAAGTATAGGACGGACAGGATTGCGGGATAGACAGAGGGAAGATGAGGAGCTGGAGGAGGTAGAAGGGGACGAAGAGACAGAGGCAGATCGTAAGAGAGAGAGAGAGAGAGAGAGAGAGAGAGAGAGAGAGAGAGAGAATGGGGAATGGTAGACAGAATTCAGAAAGCAAATGCTTTTCTCAAGGGCAACAGGGTATTTGACTGTTCTCTGGTAATCATCTTAAATGGGTGATCATGTCATCTTGAGCTCATAACAGGAGCTGCGGTGGAATGGCCGAGCGCTCTAAGACGCCTTGCTGCGGAACGCGCGGTTGCTCCTCGTCGGATATAGCGTCGCCCTCGGGCATGTGTGTGTGTGTGTGTGTGTGTCTGTGTGGTGTTGTCCTTACATTACGTTAGTTTAAGCAGTTTGTAAGCCTAGACTGATAACCGCGGCAGTTCAATCCCAAATATTTACAAACATTTGAACATTTCATAACATGACTTGTTTTCCTCGTCAATTGCAGTATTCTTTTAAAACAAACGGAAATGGAATTCAAATATAATTTGAAATCCAGCTAAAACGCTTCTTTTAAGTCATGTGATGCCTGTAAACTCAACCCACATGGAGTGCTCCTACTGTTCTAACATGCCGGCCGCGGTGGCCAAGGGGACTGAAGCGCTCCAGTCACGGTCTGCACGGCCACAACGGTCGGGGGTTCGAATGCCCCCTCGGGCATGGATATTTGTGCCGTCCTTAGTATAAGGTAGTAGATAAGTAGTTTGTAAGTTTAGGGACTGGTGACCCCGTAGTTAAGTCCCATAAGCTTAACAAACAAACAACTGTTGTAACATTCACTAACAGTGGTATATTGTCTGTGCATTCGTATTTTGGGAAAAGGTCTACAAATATTGCGTAGTGCCGAACTGTGAAAATAAATCTATAAAAATCTAGAAAATATGATTTTGCATGTTCCAAGCAATGATAAATGCATAAGATGTAGTTTATTCTCCCTCGTAGATATCCTAATCAGATAGCGGTCACTTGGTGCGTTTAATTTTAGGAGGATTACTTTGATGTAAGTAAACACTCAGTACAACAATTATTATTCTATTAGTTCACAACCGGTATTAAGAATCATGCTCTGCAGCCGCAAAGTTGTATAGTTTTTTTTGGGACGTAACTATGGGGTCATCAGTCCCTAAACTTACAAACTACTTATGAACTAGCTACAACTAAGGTCGGCACAAATTATCCATGCCCGAGGGGGGATAGGAACCCCCGACCGTAGTGGCCGTGCAGACCGTGACTGAAGCGCCTCAGTCCCCTCGGCCACCGCGGCCGGCAGTTGTATAGTATTATTGTGTACACATCAGTGAACTGATGTTTACATTTGTGAAACAGGTGTTCACGATATATTTGTATTTTAAGTCGTTTACAAACGTAGTGGGTGAAAGTACAAATTTCATTATGGTTGTCTTTTCAATATTTACTTCGGTGAGGCACTGTTTCGGTATATGATAAAGACATCAACAATTTGTCTCAAAAACGCCTTTTTAGCGCATATATTGAAACCAACTGGATTTGAACACGAAATGCAAAATTTGTGAACGATACTGGAACCGCATCGCTACCAAGTTTATGTGGAACTGATTAAGTCTATTCGAAACTTCGACATTTTTTCTTGGAATATTTTTCAATTTTTGCACGTAAGCCAAGATAGTTATCCTTTTAATTTCATTCTTCTTTAGCCTAACAAGTTCCGATTTAACTTGACAAACTTCTTTGTAACCAAACAGCACGAGAAAAATGCATAGTAATTTGTGGAAAGTGGCTAGCGCGCAAGATTAAATTGCGTATACACATGAATTAATCGGAATCGGAAATGTAACTACGTATTAGCGTACTTACCGTGTAATTTTTGCAGTGGCTTTTATAACAGAGTTAATTTAAATGAGAAATGCATTTGGTAGAAAAACTAAGACTTAATCTAAGACGCAATCCATATTTACACACGTTTATGGTGTGTAATAGTTTGTATCTTTGGACTAGAGTCAGTCTGTTGACATAAACAAATATACGTATATTTTACTTTAAATGCAACTTTCACCTTTCTTACTTACGGTACGTAAAAATCTGGATTGTTGTCGAGAAACTAAGATACCTTAAGCGCATCAACTTTCGGAAGGTTTTTTCACTATCAGATTTCACATAATTTTCTCCCTTCTTACAAAAAAGTTATTGACGCTTTTTCCATCACAAATAACTTAATTGTACACAGCAAATTCAGGAAAAATTTAGTAACCTTCGCTAACACTGCTCTAACACGCATATGGCTTCTTCTTCCTCGTGTTGTGTGAAATCACCAGAGCTTAAGCCAATAACAGAGCGTTTTTGATCACGTGACCTAAACTTATAATTTAATTATATTCATGATATAATTTCAAAATAATAACAAATGTTTTGTAAGAACAACGACGGAAAATTCTATTTGAACATTGCAATCATCCAGATTGAAAACAATTCAAAGCCAATTTTAAACATAGCATAATAGCCTACTATATATGCCACATTCCACATTTGGTAACCCATTTCAATGTGTAAGTAGGAAAAGGGGAACAAAATATTATGTTCTCATTAGACTGATGTATTTTCTCGGTACGTCTATGTTAGCAAGAATACTTTTGCTTACTGTCCCATTCATTTCATACCAGACTGAGCTACAGTAAAGCGTAGCCAGGTTTACCTAGTTAACATGAAAATTTCGAATGTTGGTAAGGCAACAAAATTAGAAGAAGTAAGGATGGTGAAATTAATAAAATATTTCGAAATGAAACATAAATCATTTCTTCCGTAAGACCTATGATTGTAAAATCGCTCCTACACAGATATTAAATGCCAAATGAGTAATTAACCCTTTAACTATAGTGAACTTCTACAGACGTTCATTGTAATCGGACGTTGTAGAAGGAAGACTGCTGTAAAAGCTAGGGAAAAGAAGTCCCCTCTGATGAACTTCCGTCTCTAATGACCACTCTGTCGACGGGACGTTAAACGCTAATCTTCCTTCTTGTTTTCGCGTGAACTGGTGCAGTCCTCTGGAGGGAAAGACTTTCCAAGGCAATTTCAAAAACAGTCCACCTCTGCAAGGCCATATTATTGTGGTATTTTAAGAAGTCAGCAGTTGTTACAGAGCTAAACGTCGCTCTCTGCGTGACATTCAAGTAAAAGCCGATAAACAAATGCATCGGGTGACCATTTGATAAATACAGGACCTATTTTAAGGCGTTAATATCACTTTTCACTCCAAAACAAAATGAAAATGATCGCTTTCCAGTGAGTTAGTCATCGAAAGTGACATCTTTCCAACATTTCAGCGTATTGTAACAATTACATATCGATAATTATTGTCCGCGGTGGACGTCAGACTAGAACTACGAACAAACTATACGAACTGCGAGATACTATACAGTAATCCCATCTCACGCACTCTTAGGGCAACCTCTTCCTGTTTCTTTCGCACCTCTCTGTTTCTGGGAGACTGGAAACTGGAGAGTTCATTCATCAGATGCTTTTCACATTTTTTTAAACAGCATCACCAGCAGTTACACTGTAATCTTTACGAGTAGACCATACTTATGGTCCCTTTCGATTTTATAGAATGAATTACATATTCTAAACATTACTTTCGCGACTTTTTTTTCTTGTCTTATATTCTTATCACAAATTCTTCTCCTGTCACTTATAAGCTTGAATCGAATTATGATTGAAATTGTTCAGATGCTTAATTTTTTCGCGGATGAGCTATTTTTCAATCACTGGAAAAGATTTATTTGCACGGTTCGTCTGATTGGAAACTATGTGCTCGAAACTTATGAAATATGTTTGTGATGTTTGCATTTTGTAATCAGGGTAATTCTATCTTTATATTTCTGCAGTTATGTGTTAGAGGTGGTGCCAACGGAAAAATTCATAAGGAAAATAGTATTCAGGTATATAACATTAAAAAGTGTTGTGCAGAAAATGTTAATAACGTCTCGTGATGCTATAGTTAAAGAAATCGATGAAGACTTATTCTTCTATGCTGGGTATCTCTCTTCTCAGTCAACTCAGTGGCAGGCTGCGCGCCGCGCCTTCGAAGCCGCTATCTCCGTCAGCGCTAAGGCAGTGCGAGGAACATAGTCGCCGAGCAAACGTATTCTGCCTGTCGCTAGTCTAATGGAGAATTGGCAACATAGCAGAGTACGCTTGGCAACTCTGTGAGTGGGGAGTTACTTCCTGGTAAGCACAGAATTAAGCTGATAAATTCACTTGATTTTTCATGTCATTTCCCATTCAATAATCTGAGTGATTTTCACTTAAGGTGTGACATAAAGTTATTAATTCATATTTTTGGGTCCAGGAAATTCGTTCCACACGAAAATTGCAACCAATCTCTTCTTTTAAAGTTACGCCTGATCTGGTCTCCTAACTTGTCGGCCAGTAAGGAGGAACCAAATACCCGAAGTCCTCGCTAGCCTTTGGGTAACGTAGTCGGCTGCGAAACGAACGTGTATACGAGTGACAGCTGCGGTGCTGGACGGACGTGTGGCGGCCTCGGACGAACGCCTCGCTGTCAACAGGGCTGTTTACGTGCGCTCCAGGTTGGCCGCTGCGGCAGGCGCGCTAACTGCTATCCTATTTACCATCTGAGTAAGAAGAACAACATGAGTGTAACACATTATCAGAGGAAAGACACGATAAAGTTTACGTTTGATCGAAATGTCACCCGTCCAAAAGCTATAGAAGTTAGGTCATGGTTTTCGGAAAAAGTTCAGATACCTCAAGATGATATTGTCGGTGTTCACTTGTCCATAGTGAGTCCTGTAGTCTATGTCAAACTTTCGAGTTGTGATTTATGTGCTTCAATTGTAGAAAAATGTGGAGGCACACTGAAGTTTCACCATTCTAATGGTACAATTAGTGACGTGTTGGTTTCATTTGCTGGGATGGGAATAAGGAAGGTGCGGGTGTTTGCCCTTCGAGATACCTGCAGAAGAAATAAACAGTGTCCTTAGGACGTGCGGTAAAATCTTATCTAATGTCGCGGAAAAATAGTCCGAACCACATATGTTTCCCGTTCTAAACGGCGTACGTCAGGTTAAAATAGAGCTTCAGAGGCATATTCCATCTTTTGCTAACATTTGTGGGTATCGAGCTCTAATTATTTATGATGGTCAGCCTAGGACATGTGCTCTGTGCAGCTCGACAGAGCATATCCGTGCTGAATGCAGCATAAGAAGGGTCCCACAGCTTTCAACTGGTGACGGTACCACTCCAGGACCTGTGGTACAAATGAAATTGACATACGCTACAGTCACCTCACCGCGAAGGTCGGTAGAGCAGGAACAAGCGGAGCAGGTAGCACCATCCACGAGCCCGGAAAATTCTGCAAATCACATGGACGCCCAAGATACTGTGGAAAACCAAACAGTTATTCTAAAGAACGAAACCGATGTTGTGAAAGATAAACTTCACGGACAGGACAACTTTCCCGGTGCAGGTACCTCTACAGTTATGGGAGGCAACCCGAATACATCCGTTGAGTTGTCTGTACAGACAGAAATCGAGAGTGATCGGTCAGCAGAAACTCACACTCCACCGACCGGAAATGACAATAACAGAGGAGGAGGTTCAGGTACCAAAGAAAGTGTTGAAGTTCCGCAGCACCACTTACATATCGAAGTAGATGAAAACGAAAATGCGAATGGAAGAACCGTTGACACCTGACAGAGGAAGGCAGTGTTGGCAATTCAACCATCGTTCAAGAGATGAGAACGTATTTTAAACGCGGTGAAACAAGAGAAAACAGCTTTTTCCCTGAACGAGAGGAAGGTTCTCAGTTAATAACTTCTTCGCCGGATTCGTCTGAGAAGTCCCCCGATTCATCTCCTGAACGGTCAAGATCGCCCAGGAAGTCTAAGAGACGAAATAAAAAGAGAAGGATAGCGCATCAAAATGCAGAAACCTTAGCTCCTCCCTTAAGAGAGAGGCTGCGAACAATAAGGGAAGAGGCCAAAGCGGACGGCGGACAACCGATAGAACGAAGTAATGACAGGACGCGCCTGATTATAGATATGAATGAAGATGCCAACACGGCCGGGAAAGAAACACCAGTTGTAGACGATGTGCCAAGGATTGCTGATGACAGATTCCGCACAAGCACGCCTGCTTGGTCAGAAGATCAACAGGAAGAAGTATTACATATGGAAGAAACACATGAAATTCAAAATTGAATCAAAAATCTCCAACAAGAATAGGGAAACCAGACTGGAGTTACACATCGTGAAACATGTACCTGTAGAATAGCTCATTAAAGTGGACCAAACATATAACGTCACGACATTAAACGTTAACAGGATACAAAGCGACACAAAGATTGCTGCACTAAAAGACTTTGTCTATCAGTCAGATACGGACATCGCGCTATTGCAAGAAGTTCTTTTTACCAACTTAAATATAGCAGGATACAAAGAAATTTTAAACGTGGCCATCGAAAGAGCATGTGGCACTGCCATACTGGTGAAAGAAGGAATAGAGGTCACTGATGTGTCTTTTTTAAACTCAGGGAGGGGCATTAGATGTAAGATTTTAAATGTCACGGTTATAAATGTATACTTACCCTCCGGAAGTACTGCTCGGCAGGACAGGGCAAACTTTTTAAGAAATGATTTGGTAACGTTATTAAAGGACAATGCTGCAGAAGCTATCATTGGCGGAGATCGGAATTGCGTAATAAATAGAAAAGACCAACAGCCAAATTTCAATGTATCCAATGAACTCATGAACCTAGTGAAGAATTTACAATGGAAGGATGTATGGGAAATAAAATACCCGACATCTGTTAAATTCACTTACGTGAGCAAAAAAGCGCAAAGCAGGATCGACCGTGTATACGTAACTTCAAGTCTGGGAACTAAAATTAATGGAGTAGAGGTCATACCTACCACCTTTTCGAACCACCTTGCAGTAAGGTGTAGCATCCAACTTCCCAAGCAGAAGACGTATTGGGGCCGACCTTTATGGAAGCTGAATGTCGATATGCCTCAAGACACTGCTTTAGCGGAGCAATCTTAGGAGATTGCCCTAAGACAGAGTCACAAATATCGGTCCACTATTGATTGGTGGACATTTTGTGCAAAAAAGAAACTTCGGACATCACTGATGTCTTATGGCAGAGAACGAGCAAGGTGGTTTAGAGACACAGTGGAATTCCATTATTCTTGTTTAAGGGAACTCTATGAGATGCCAATGTCCGAGGAAGTAAGGTTCAACATAAATAAGGTAAAAGCTACCCTTATAAGTCTTAAAAGAAGACAGTTGGAGGGACTCAAAATAAAATCGCATGTGCAAACTATTTTAGAAGAAGAAAATGCATCACTCTATCATTTAATTCAATACGAAAAAAAACAGAAGACGAACGTTTATACAGAAACTCCGCACCGAAGATAACAGGATTTTAGCTCAACAAAGAGAAATTTTGAATGAGGCCCATAGATTTTACAACTCGCTGTACAGTGAAGCCCACTACACACCATAAAAGGCAATGGAATTACTTCGAAACAGTGATATCGAGGATAATGTCACAGCAGAACAGATTAGGAGTCTAAAGAGCGAAATACTTTCTGAGGACATTTTAGATATAATAAAACATTCCCCTGTAAAAAAATCGCCAGGTCCAGATGGATTACCCGTCGAGTTTTATCAAACTTATTGGCACATAATAGGAACTAAATTTACAGACGTCATAATGAAACATGAAATGGTGTACACGTCCCTGACGAAATGAAAGAGTGCGTAACTGTGTTGTTGCCTAAAGGAAGCAACAAAGAAGTAAAACAGCTCACACAAATGAGGCCAATATCTTTAATGAATTCCGATTATAAAATCATAGCTCGAGTAATGAAAGAAAGACTAAGACCTGTCTTAGATGAAGTAATAGGACCTCATCAAGCGTGTCTACCTGGTAGGAGTATTTTTAACGCTTTGAGTGAATACAGGGACATAATTGCGATATTTTCGACAACTTTGGCCAGGGTAGGATTAGCTTTTCTGGACTTCTCGAAAGCTTTTGACAGGATAAACCATGAGTACTTGTTCCATGCAATGTCATATATGGGTTTTCATGAACATTTCCTGGTTGTTTTAAGAAATCTCTCAAAGGGAATAAAAACAAAAATTTTACTGAATGGACATTATACTCGACCCATAGAAATAAAAAATGGCGTCCCTCAAGGCACTGTCGATGTTATTATACATCATAGCTCTAGAACCCTTATTGAGAATGATTAATAATGAGCTAGAGGGCATAACGATACTGGGCAAAAGTCGAGCAACCAACGCTTATGCCGATGATGTAGGTGTGCTCGTGAGGAGTTCTGACGATGTAGATAAACTGACAACGCTTGTTCGGCTCTACTGCAGTGCAACATGAGCAATAATAAATGACACAAAAAGTTCGTTTTTGAATCTTAATGGATTTAGAAATGTAAGTTTAGATTGGGCGCAATCAGTGGAACATCACACAGCTTTAGGTGTGACGTTCTACAAAGATATATCAAAAACGATGGCTTTCAACTGGAGGAAGGTCTCTACAAACATTAGAGGTGCCGTAATACTAAACCGCATCAGAAATTTAAATCTGATCCAGAAAATTAAAATTATAAACAGTGCTGTCCTATCAAAGGCAATATATGTTGGACAAATATTCCCAATATCCATCGAAATATCCAAAACTATCATGACCACTATCTGCCAATACATACGGCAAGGCGAGATTTTCAGGGTGGCTGCTAGCAGTATAACCTTGAAACCAAAAGACGGGGGCCTAGGACTCACCGACATTCGACGTAAGGTCACGGCACTTTTTATTAAAAGAACACTTCAGATTATAGACAACTCTCCAGATAGTGTCACATCCAGACTGTTCAAGATATTACAACCTGAAAGCTTGCAACCACCTGCAAATATCAGTCGAATCAATTCTAAGCTGAAGTATGTTAGACAGTTCTACTTAGAGATAAGCTACCTGGACGGTATTATCGAGGACAAACGAATAAGAACTTGCAACAACATCATGGACTGCCTTATAACCAAAGACAACCGAAATAAAATGGAAGAAACGTACCCAAACCAAAACTGGAAGACCATTTGGAAAAATATACACAATAAAGTATTGCCTACGGATGCCAAGGCAGCGTGGTACAAAGTCGTAAATAATATCGTATGCACGAATGACAGACTATGCTATATTGCTTTAAGTAATACCAATGTATGCCAGAAATGTTTTGCCGTAGATACCATAAGTCACCGGTTTGTCTGTAAAGGCCACAAAATTATTTGGGATAATGTTAGGAAACAGATAACCTTCATAAAGGGAAGTGATGGCAGAGACATAATTGTTAATAACATATTACTACCACAACTTGTATCGTCCCCTGAACAGAAAAATAATGCAATGGTTTGGATACTTGGACATTATGTCAATTATGTCATTAATAACAAATGTGCAGATAACATAATGGAATATGATCAATATATACACACCGAATACTACAGAGTGCAAAGGAAGAAGAGTTATCGAAAGCACTTTGCGAACAGACTACAGATGCTTTTCGAGAGAGAGGGAATCGGATAACGACGTCTGGGAAAGGTACGAAGCATGCCTAAGTAGGGGATTGCTGCTGAGGGTGAGGTACGGTGGGGACTTGGTGAGCCCCGTGGCCGCTACGGTAGCCGTGAAGGCCTCAGTAGAACCCTGTACCTAAAGGGGGTAAACAGCAACACAAATAAGACGTTATCAAAAAAATTAGCAAGTATTTTACTCATAAAAAAGTGAAAAAGTTATCAGAGTGATAAGCCGAAGACAACGATGAAAAACCTGAAGGAAATTTTGAATTATTTACTTCATAGGAAATTATCTTTTCTTTTATTATGAACTGAAATAAATATTTTTTTTAGCATTATAAATGTACAGTAAGTACGGAAAGCCACAGAAGAGGCTCTTATTTATTTCTTTACTTTATTTACATACATTATAAGGTGCAACCTTTACCCCAAATAACGGGACAAGAAATACGGAAAAAACCTAGTGCAGTACATACAGCAACAGGCGACCACAAAGTTTTGAGCAGACGCAAAAGGGAAAGAATTATCGAAAGAATGAAATTACACAATCGAATTCGATTGTGGAGTCCACTGCGTAAGCAGTACATTATATACGAAAAGACGAACTTTGAGGACGTCAGTTAGCAGTAATAGCACTAATAAAAAAAAATAATAAAACATTAAAAATAAAATAAAAATATGAAAAAAAAGTGCTGTCAACTTTCGATGCCAATCGTGGTGAGAGCAAATATTTTTAGCTCTTCTCTGACAGAGCTACAGGTATCCAGATTGAACATCAATAGGGAATTCTTAACAAAACTACTCAGTCAAAAGGTTTTTAGCTGTTTCCAGGACGGCATTCTCTCATATACTCTGAAAGTGACTTACAATGCTCAGGTGGTTTACCGATTCCGTGCGTGTAGAAACCAATTCCTTTCGAGTTAAAGCTGTCGCCGAACCATGTTGAAGTCAATTTGTCGAGAAATACATTTTCTTGACGGTTGCACAACTACTTCCAAAAATGAGTAAAAAGTCTTAACATGAGACTAGTATAATTTCTGTGTCAGATGCTTGCTTATAGTTAATCATTTCATTGAGCACCAATTTTCTTAACTGCGTCTAATCGATATGCTAAGTGCAGTTTCCGTTACATTGACGTATTAGTCTGGTTGTAGTTTAGAATCTGTCATGTGTGCGTTCGATTGCACCCTATAAGTGTATATTTCTAACTGGCACGATCATGTCTACTTCACCTCTTGTAACACCAAGTGATGAACGTCAAGTTGCGCCGTAGTTAACAATCCGCATTAAACCGAATTATTTCGCCATCAGCTCGGACAGAGCCGATTTATCGTGCCAGTAACAGGCAGAATACACGGCAACCAGTAACTCTGTCGCTTGAAAGCTTTTCTTATATTACAAAACTTTATTCTATTTTATAAACCAATGGTCCTTTAAGGTCACGTGTCTCGTATTGAATTTAACTTGAGACGTTAAAAATCATGATGCTGGATTCTAATTCGGATTTCCTCTTTTTCGCACTCCACCCTCTCGGAATTATATAGTTGAATCATTTCGTTGCTTTCTCCAAGACTGCCGACTCCTCTAGGTCTCCACGAAAGGCACGTATATGGATTCGAATCCAGGTCCAGCACAAAATATTCATAATTTCATTTGACACCCTAGATAGAGCACACTGGACTACTAACAAAAAATTATTTTGAATGTCTCTTCGTGCCTTATCTACGCAAGCTAAGGTGTTGCGGTGGTCTTGGGGTAAAGCGCTTGAATGGTAACTGAAGGGTCGCGGGTTCGAAACTTAATCAGATCGCCGATTTTTTCAATCTGTGTTTTAACATAGCATTCACGTCTCAACAATGTGTGTCATAAACTACACGTGGTTTGGATTCCACGTTAAACTGTAGGTCGCCTTTCCCGGTTGGATAATTGGGGCAGGTTAGGGACATGCAAGTCTCTGAAGTGGCGCACAGTTGAATGACATACACCAGGACTCTGAGCCACACGAAATTATTATTATTATTATTATTATTATTATGATAACAACGATATGTGCTGTTGTTACTAGTCAGACACGCACGCATCGTCATTCCTGTTGAGTTAACATTTGAGATTTAACGTCCATCCGTGCTTCGAAAGGACACCGGTAGGTTCGGGGTTCGATTCCCGGTGACGCATAACGTAATTATATCTTGATTACAGATTCAAACGTCCCGCTGCTGGTGAAATAATTAGACTACTAACATCTGACTTCACTTAGTTATCTTCCATTTAGATACTGGGTATGTAACTCAAAATCAAATGTTTGTAAATCTATGGGACCAAACTACTGTGGTCATCAGTCCCTAGGCTTAGAACTACTTAAACTAATCTAAGGACAACACACACACCTGACCGAGGAAGGACTCGAAACTCTGACAGGAGCAGCCTCGTATGTCAGTCCCACACAGCACTGAGTCTGGGAACTTGTGATTAGGGACATAACGGTGATTATTAAGTTCCTGGTTCAGTAAAAAAGTAAGTAAATATATAAAAATATTTTAAGAATTGGCATTTTCTATGATTTCATTTGCCCGTTGTGATATTTGTGAGGGAATCTCGAATATTTCACACATCTTTATACTTCGTTAGCTGTGACAATCTTAGGCATAATCAGGTATCTATAACACATGAATGCATTGCTTGGTTAGCTATGGCTACAGGTGGTTGGTTTGATTCCAGAACAAGGTGTTTGTCATATCAAGTTCAAAGAAGTGTACAAATATTAGTTCAGGTATGAATGCGGAGAAAATGTTGGTGATACGCAGTTAATAGTGAAGTTTCCATAGTGCGTTTTCTGCTGTTAATTGAGTTTTTATTATATGGTTAGTTCTACAATCAGTTAATAAAAATCCGCTCGCCAGTGAAACGACGTTTCGCAATTGTGAGAAAACTATTTAGAGAACAAAAGTACTTCGAATTTCTACAGGACTTTAGGATTTCCGATACTATAGTAAAATCTGTTGTTTGTAACAATATTAAATGTTGTTTAAGCATTAATTAATGTTTTATGTGACGGAGTTTGTTATATGAGACTGTAATAAGTGTGATAATTCTTAAGCTATGTCATTGTAATAAATTGGATTTAATAAACGTTAAGGACTTAATAACGTGTTTCCTTGTATTTGCAAAATCGTGGTGTTAATTTACAACTGGAGTGATTGTCATAAAGAGCGGTTGTCTGTAGTGGATCCATTTTTAATAGTCGAACGACTATACCGCGGAGCGAGCAGAGCACCCGCAAGACACGTACGTTAGTTGGGTGCATGCACATCAGGCGAAACGCAATTCAGGTTGTTCGGATATTTTTGCGCGCGGTAGTACCATAAATTTGGACGAATTCGGCGATGACGAGTAGGCGTCCTTTCCTTGTCAAATGTATGGCGAGTGGCCAAACTCGTATAACATTCCATGCTTCGGCACTATCTGACCGTCGCGGTAGCCGGAACAAGAGCGAGGTGACTACGCCAGAAGCGAGAGGCTTATGGGAGCGCTATTGGCGGGAAAGAATGTTCTCGAGGCATGATCACTCATTTCGTTACTGTTTAGTTTATAAAAATATATTCTTAAGAAAATTGAGAAAAATGACGAAAAAAAGCAGAGGAAGATTTACGTAATTACATGAGATTCCAATTTTTGTAAAGCAGCGTAGAGGGTGAAATAGTTTTCATAACATTCCTAGACCAGCATTTGCTTAAAAATTTCCGTGTTGTTAAAAATAGAGTACCCGAGGATACGTTAGGGCAAATCAGCTTCCTGGTGCTCCGGTTTCAGTGCCATACTTCGGCATGAAAGAAAAAATTTAAGTGCAACATGTCTTCGTCTGGGCTATTTCGCAACATAAAAGAATGGACTCAAGGTTAGTTCAAAATCTTGTGTTAATTAAGTTGATGAATTGCGCAAAGAAAAAAAAATCGAATGATTTTATCAGGATGGGACACGTTGAGTGGAAGAGACCTACCAAAGCGGGAGTTATATTCAAGCCCCTATCTAATAGTATCAAAGTAAGCCCCTCCAAATGTTCAAATGTTTGTAAAGCTTATGGGACTTAACTACGGGGTCATCAGTCCCTAAACTTACAAACTACTTATGAACTACTTACGGACTAGGACGGCACAAATATCCATGCCCGAGGGGGGATTCGAACCCCCGACCGTAGTGCCCTTGCAGACCGTGACTGAAGTGCCTCAGTCTCCTCGGCCACCGCGGCCGGCTAAGCCCCTCCCACTCACATAAACAGGGAATATTGATCAATCAACTTATAAGACAGTTTTCGATGTAGTTAGTAGCTGAAAGGAAATTTTCAGTTTTGTGTATGTTATCAATGAAGTGACATCCTTTATTTAACGGTACTGTAGATACGTAACATCTCCATTCACTGGCATTGCAGTGTGTGGTGGTAATTATTTAAGGCTTTATATCAATCCTTCAAAAGTGGAATAACATTAAGTACTTTAATCAAAATTTATTTAACCTAGATATAAATGTACCTTTCTTCCAAAGCCAATAAAAACAGTCATTACTTGATATTGATTCTGAGTATAAAATGCATAACAAAGGTGCGAGTTCGCCTTGTAACCGATTGTTTTCGGAAAGAACTTGTTAGAGACCTAGGTTTGATCAGTAGTTATTCACCATCACGAGATCAGTCATCATTCGTAATCACCCTTTCAATATAACAATAAAGAAGATCAGACGCCATGACACTTTTCCAGAGTCGTGTTCCCACTATCTAGGTAATTTACAGTAAATGATAACTCAAAAGGGTTAAGATTGACCTAGGTTATTCATTCGGGACAGACCTAGGTAAATTAGTTGTATACGTGAAAGGTTTCTCCACCTCCAATGGAAGTGATGAAGTGCAGTAGCCAGCCAACTCTGAGAGGCAAAAACTGCAAAATTCACGAAATGCAATAATCACTGTCTATGAGATATTTTGAGATTAGAGCGATATTTTGGGTGGCAAAAGGAAGTGTATTTAGATGTCCTGATTTTAACATTATTTGAAATGATTTTTTGTAACTCCACTGCCTTGTGAACTGCTGATGTATTGCAACCCAAACTCCATACGCAACTGAAGAGTAAATATCAATCTAAAATTCTTCAAAATTATTGGCAGTAGTATTGGAGTGATGGGCATAGTGAGACACTACAGGGTTTCAAGATGTCCTCCGCCCTCTCCAGCCATCTGGGCACCGATGTAGCAACATTGCAATGACGTTATCAAGGTGGCGTCACTTCCACATCCGGAACAAAATGGCTGCTTGCAGGAAATGACCGAGGCCAACACAGTCTGTAAGGAAGGCCTCCGCGCTGGCGTGCCACGTCACGCAGAGTAGTGCCGCGGTCGCGTAGCTCACTGGCTGTCTGATGGAGCGCAGCCCACCGCCTCACACCGGCCAGCCAGTGAGCTACGCGACCGCGGCCTACTCTGCCTGACGTGGCACGCCAGCGCGGAGGCCGACAGTGTTCCCCCTCCTCCGCATCCCCCTTCTCCTAAAGCACTAGATATACCGAGCTGAACAATCCGCCATTTTGAATCCCAAAAAAAAAGTTCAAATGTTTGTTAAGCTTAAGGGACTTAACTACGGGGTCATCAGTCCATAAACTTACAAACTACTTATGAACTGGAATGAAACTTCACTCTGCAGCGGAGTGTGCGCTGATATGAAACTTCCTGGCAGATTAAAATTGTGTGCCGGAACCGAGACAATTTTAATCTGCCAGGAAGTTTCATATCAGCGCACACTCCGCTGCAGAGTGAAGTTTCATTCTGGAAACATCCCTTAGGCTGTGGCTAAGCCATGTCTCCACCATATCCTTTCTTCCAGTAGTGCTAGTCTTGCGTGTTTGCAGGAGAGCTTCTGTGAAGTTTGGAAAGTAGGAGACGAGGTACTGGCGGAAGTGAAGTTGTGAGGCGGCATCGTGAGTCGTGTCGGGATAGCACAGTCGGTAGTGCGCTTGCCCGCGAAAGGCAAAGGTCCCAGGTTCGAGTCCCGTTTCCGGCACACAATTTTAATCTGCCAGGAAGTTACTTATGAACTAACTAAGACTAAGGACGGCACAAATATCCATGCCCGAGAGGGGATTCGAACCCCCGACCATAATGACCGTGCAGACCGTGACTGAAGCGCCTCAGTCCCCTCGGCCACCGCGGCCGGCTTTGAATCCCAATCCGACGACAGTGTTGTATGCTTTGTGTGGTGTAGCGAAGTGAATAAGCGAATATTTCGTGATTTCATTGTTTCACAGTGTGAAATGGTTGGTTGTGCTGCTCCGAACTGCTCAAATGACACGATCGCTATAAGTTTTATCGGTGCCCTTCGAACATAGATCGGCGTAAAAAGTGGCTTATAAATACCAGACGCAAAGTATGGACACCACAATCGAGCAACTATCTGTATAACGTTAAAAACAGAACTTTTTTTTCATTTGTATTAGAAATAGTTATGGTCAAAGGTAAAGCAGTCAACAAGCCGGAGATTGGTTTGAACACCACAGTGCTTTACTAGGCATGGTCCTGTTTGGAGGTGGTATGCCGTTGCCTTCCTCCGACCTTCAAATTGACTTACCCAGCCAGTTATAGGGGGACCTACAGTTTAACGTGGGTTCCGAACCACGGTGCTACTCGATATTTTTCACATCAGCAACACTACCAGAGGTGAAAGAAGTGGAAAGTGACAGATAAAAATCCCAGGACCTGGCGGGGATCGAACCCGCGACTTTTGGATTTGTAGTCTGGCCCTCTACCACTGTGCAACCGATGCGGTAATAATGAAAATATAGACCTATACATGTAAGCAATGGTTTAATTTTACGACAGATTATTAACACGACATAGTCTGTTTTAAGTAAGCTACTTTTCTTAATTTTATTTAGACCAACTAGGGAGCTATTTTAATGGCTGTTAATTGTATTTTAAGTGATGCATGAGTGCAGCTGACTTTACCCAGCTAGTGGTTTTTAAATTATATTACTTAGCATTACTTCAGTGTTTATTTTAAATGCATCTCAACACGGAAGAATGTAGGCTTAAGCCAAGCTGTGAACAGGCTGTCTGCAAAAATAAAATAGATAGAACTTCAAAAAATGCGAACGTGAAGGAAGTCGTATATGAAATGCATTAAATTCAAAACTTGGCATGCAACATTCACTTTATTTCAAAGTGAATGCTACCATAGAATCTTTTCGTCGTTATATAACGAAACCAGACGTTCACAGTTATTGAACACATTCTGACGTAAAATCTTGGTGTGTGTGTAAAATATGCGAGGCAAGTACAATATCGCAATTTAATATTATTCCGTAATTGTTTTCGAATGCAACTCTTAGTTACCGTAAACGTATGTGGACGTAGTATTTATAAACCAGATATTATTGTAACGTATGTTAACTGTATGTGGTAAATATTTAGAACGGCATGACATACTTTACTTTGAACGTATCACATCTCTAAATATCCATCTAACCGCTAACTTTGATTGTCTCTTACAGTCAAATGTAAGCAAACAAATCTACGAAGCTATAATATTTTCTGCGTTAGGGAAGTATATTTAATGGCCTTAAGAGCATGTTAAAAATCGTAAGTGTTTCGTCCTCTTTAAATGCGCCTTCAACGTGGGATTCAAAATGGTGGATTGTTCTGCTTGTACTATACAGTGTTTTACCTTCTCCTTTGACATCATCAAGATGGCGTCTACTGGGAACTTTGAATTTTTGGAAATAACCCACCCCACAAATACATTTTACCTTCTTATCTTTGCCACTAGATGTCAGCACCACAAGCCCTTCCCATCCTCCCCTTCCCCTCTGTCAATTTGGCGGCAAACTCCGTCACTTTGCCAAGACACAGTCGACTGAAGACGTCGTCCTCAGTAGCAGCAGTGCCATGCTGAAGTATTCTTTATCAGACAGTGTTAGACTAACTGTGGTCTGCGCAATCTCACATACATCATTTCGATACAGATGCCACACATCCGCATAAATAAACTCGATACGTGGTACAGCTTCAGGGTTTTTTCCCCTTGTTTTCTTCTAGCGGCGCAGTGTCCTAGGCGGCTCGTTCGCAATTACGGAAGCATAAGCCCCGTTTACACCAAAGCGAACACGAGCGAACACAGGCGAATGTGCATTCGCCTGTGCGCGCACGCATTGGCTTGTACTTGCGAATAAGCGTTTACACCGGAGCGAACGGAAGAGAAAACAGCACACTGCCGCAAGGCGAGTATACGCAGTTTGTCGCATACGCTAGCGCTGAAGCGGAGAGGTCGCGAACTTCCTTTGATGGTTCGCCCTGAAACCGACACCCAGCGGAACACAAGCGAACACCTGCGAATGCGAGCCGAACGTGACCGAACAGCGCGCGCATAGCGTTTACACCAGAGCGAATGCTCGTTCGCTTGTGTTCGCTTCGGTGTAAACGGGGCATAAGGCCTCGCAGAATGCGCCGCTCGGCTGCACTGCTGTGGTCAGGCAACTGCCTACCCGGCCTCCGTGTATGGCCGAAACATGGAGGTAAGAATAAACGTATGCGCTCTAACGCCACAGCTGTGAAGCCAAGGGTAGCCATCTTGATCCGACCAAAACACTGCTGTATTTACCTTCTTAGCGTATGCTTGTCGTACGTTTTTGGAAGGATTTTGCACTGTTATGGTAAGTTGTGTGATGTTTCTGTGTACGAAGCGTTCTGATTGTGACGCGAAATAAGAAGGAAATACCATTTCATAAGTAAATTGCCTCACTAACATGTGATTTTACCACTTTCATTGTGAACGAACCTATACAACGTCTTTACTCGTAATGTAGCGTATTTTTCCTTGTGGTTTTCGATTTCCTAACGATGAAAGATATTTCCCCTCACTTAACATAAAATTTACGAATGAATAAGGAATAAAATACAAATTTGATTTTTATTAAGTCAATGATTTTGAAAGCAAAAACCTAGTTTCAATATGAATGAAACTTACTACACAAAGAAAAGATATCGTCACTGTGCTCGTCAATCTGGCGTTGGTTCACTCAATCGAATTATTTTATCTGACGATCGTCAGATTAGCTAAAGAAAGAACCCACGTTTGTGATTCGTAATTTTGTAGTAACAACTATTTTTAAAAATAATTAACGCGAATTTTTTTTTTTTTCGTTTTTCGAGATTTTATTTTAAACAAAAACTTGAAAGAACCACTGAAACGTCCTGGCAGATTAAAATTGTGTGCCGGAACCAGGGCTCAAACCCGGGACCTTTGCCTTTCGCTGCAGAGTGAAAGTTTCATTCTGGAAACATCCCTTAGGCTGTGGCTACGCCATGTCTCCACCATACCCTTTCTTCCAGGAATGCTAGTCTTGCAAGTTTCGCAGGAGAACTTCTGTGAAGTTAGGAATGTAGGAGGCGAGGTACTGGCGGAAGTTGTGAGGCGGCATCGTGAGTCGTGTCGGGATAGCTCAGTCGGTAGAGCGCTTGCCCGCGAAAGGCAAAGGTCCCAGGTTAGAGTCCCGGTTCCGGCACACAATATTAATCTACCAGGAAGTTTCATATCATCGCACACTCCGCTGCAGAGTGAAAGTTTCATTCTTGAAAGAACCAGTTTGAGGACGTTACATGCGTATATGCTGCAATTAGCGACTGTAAATACAGACACAGCTATAACACACTGTCATTTTTTTTGGTCAGAGTGTCATGGCGGCCATGGCTTCAAAGCGTAGTACGGCTGGGATACATAGAGCAGTCTCCCTCTATTCTTACCTCCATGGGCAGAAGCAGGTCATTAAACAGGTATATGGCGAGAGTCAACTTACCTGTTTACCTATCCTGAGAGCAGGTTTCGACTTGACCAGTACAATGTCTATGCTCGATGACTAATGCTGTGGTTATGTGAAAGCGCTTGGTTGTGGGCCGAAATAGCATGGAGTGCGTGCTTGCATGTGCACCAACTTAAACGCCACAAAATTATCCAGTGAATATTATTTAACAAAAGTGTGGCAGAACTAAAGCAAATATCACTTTAACCAAAATATTTCATTTTTTAATATAGGAATATGTTTTGTCAAATAGAGCCCGTCAGTTGTCGCCGCATTCCTGCTTGTTCTCGGAAGCTACAATTCTGGCTTCGAGATTATCGTGTTCAAATTTATAGCCATTGTTGGATGCAATGTGTTTAATGGTGTCTAATTCTATTTGAATGCCTTGTTTTGATAATGATATGGACGTAGGGTGATGCACTAAACAATGGAAGGCGCCGGCCGCGGTGGCCGAGGAGACTGAGGCGCTCCAGTCACGGTCTGCACGGCCACTACGGTCGGGGGTTCGAGTCCCCCCTCGGGCATGGATATTTGTGCCGTCCTTAGTCTTAGCTAGTTCATAAGTAGTTTCTAAGCTTAGGGACTGATGACCCCGTAGTTAAGTCCCATAAGTTCTACGAACATTTTTTATTTATTTTTATTTTTTGAGATTATCGTGTTCCGAGAGTGCGGTCTCGATAATGAGGCGACCCGAGACTATCGGCTGGCCACCTGCACCGCCGCCATTCGCTTGGTCGGGGTCGTACCATGTACGGCTATCCGATTTACAAATATACTAACAACGAACACTCACGTCTGACATTTCACACTTCTGCTGGTTCATGTGAATACATTTTGGGAGACTTAAAAAACATTTCAATCGAACGAATCAAAATTGAGAGATGAGAGCAAATTCCATCAAACTAATTGTAAATGTAAAACTGCCAAAGTTTCCTGTACCTGTGTTATTTGTTGAATCAACAGTGGTGGCACTGTCGTAACTCAGAAACTGTCATGTAACGACGATAGGTAAATCGTGAAATCTTATAACACAGTAAGGGATGACGACTGTAAATTATTTTCTACATAAAGATACGATTATCATGGGGTCTCAAATGTTCAAATGTTTGTTAAGCTTATGGGACTTAACTACGTGGTCATCAGTCCCTAAACTACTTATGAACTACCTTATACTAAAGACGCCACAAATATCCATGCCCGAAGGGGGATTCGAACCCCCGACCGTAGTGCCTGTGCAGACCGTGACTGAAGCGCCTCAGTCTCCTCGGCCACCGCGGCCGGCGCCTTCCATTGTTTAGTGCATCACCCTACGTCCATATCATTATCAAAACAAGGCATTCAAATAGAATTAGACACCATTAAACACATTGCATCCAACAATGGCTATAAATTTGAACTAATAGACAACATTCTACAAAGAAAACAAAGTAGATAGGTCCTACCCCACCTGTATGCCCACAATACAAAAACAGTCATAATTAAAATCAACTGGTGTACTACACCACATTTAGGTTTGTTTGTCTGTAATTGTATCGGACCAAACTGCGTGGTCATCAGTCCGTAGCTTACAAACTACTTAAAGCTAGGTAAACTAATCTAAGGACAACACACACGCCCATGCCCAAGGGACCACATTTAGGATCAAAAATGTTCAAATGTTTGTAAATCAATCGGACCAAACTGCGTGGTCATCAGTCCGTAGCTTACAAACTACTTAAAGCTAGGTAAATTAACCTAAGGACAAACACACACACCCACGCCCCAGGGACGACTCGAGCCTCCACGGTGAGCAACCGCGCGCTCCGCAGCGAGACGCTTTAGAACGCTCGGCTACTCCACCGCGGCCCACATTTAGGAAAAATATCCACTACATTAGGCAAAACTCTAAAAGGGAAAACCAGTACTAAGCAAAGAGGGTAAAGCTGAATTGTGGAAGGAATATATAGAGGTCCTATACAAAGGAAATAAACTTGAAGGCAGTATTCTAGAAATGGAAGTCGAAGTGGAGGAAGATGAGATGGAAGATATGATACTGCGAGAAGAATTTGACAGAGTGCTGAAGGACTGGAGTCGAAACAAGGCCCCTGGAGTAGATGATATTCCGTCTGAACTGCTGATGTCGTAACGAGAGCCAATCGTCAAAAAATTGTACCACCTCGTATGCAAGATGTATGAGACAGGGGAAATACCCTCCGACTTCAAGACGAATATCATAATTCCAATTCCAAAGCAAGCAGATGCAGACAAATGTGAAAATTACAGAACTATCAGTTTAACAAGTCATGGTTGCAAAATACAAACACGGATTATTTATAGACGAATGGAAGGACTTGTGGAATCCGACCTCAGGTAAGATCAGTTTGGATTTAGGAGAAATGTAGGAACACGGGAGACAATACTCTCATTACGACTTATCTTAGAAGATAGGCTAAGGAAAGGGAAACCTACGTTTTCAGCGTTTGTCGATTTGCAGAAAGCTTTTGATAATTGTGGTGTCGCACAAGTACCAAGTGCGCGCCACCTACTTTCACCGCGCGCCGCCATGCACGCATGGCGCGGCGTTCTCACGACGACAGCCACGAGCGCCCTCTGCGACAACTCCGCTCGTGGCCACCACTGAAGGATCGTCACTTGGGACTGAGTTAGCAACCAGTTAGGACCTTCGTAATCAGATAGGCACCAGTGAAGACTTTGCTATCGTACAGGCACTAGGCAGGCCTCTAACAACTATGTATCAACATTCTGCAGTACTATGTAAAAGTTAAGTATTGTTACATTCTGTGCAATATATATCTCTTTCTAATTTACTCTAGTGTTTATAGTTTCTGGCTGCTCCCCTCCGTACCTGCACCAGCGTGCTATCTTATTCCTGTGTCGGTCTCATCCACTCGGCCACCGACACCTACGACGAGGCTGGGACACAAAAGCGGCAACGAAGTCGGGACACAAAAGTGGCGACGAGGATGGGATACAAAAGTGGCGACGAGGAGTGATAGACGATCCGTGGACCAGCCCGCTTGCAGCAGCCAGACAGCAGCAGTCGGAGCACGCAGAAATTGCTCCCGCCCACCCACCCTTATTATAGGAATTTTGGGGGAAGATATTTTGTGGACTTTTTTTGTTGCAGAGTGTCCTCTTTCATATTGCATTTGTGTTTTGTACTAATTTACTTGTATACGCGGCGCCTAATCGGTCAGCATGGCCACTACCCCGAACCCAAACTTAATGGAAATTATTCAGTTACAGACGGTGCAAATCACTCAACTACTGCAGGCCGTGTCGCAGTTGACGACACAGGCTGCTCACCAACAACAACAGTCGTCACATCAGCAGCCCACACCTGCCGCTGCACCACTTCCTACATTTCGCCAGTACAACGAACGTGAGGAAGAATGGAGCGACTACTTCGCACAGTTTCAAGAACTCGTCACGGCTCATCAAATTACAGGTCAGAGAGTGAAGAACCTTTTCTTATCGATTGTGGGCCCCCAGACCTTCGTACTATTGCAAAAACTTTTCCCTCTCGCATCTCCTCGTGATGTAGACTTTGAACAAATTGTAGATGCACTGAATGCTCATTATGAGAGAAAAGTTCTTGTAGCCGCTGCACGGTACCGATTTTTCAGACTTAAAAAATCACCCGAACAGTCACACCAAGAGTGGATCACCGAGTTGAAGGGCTTAACCCGCCAATGTAAATTTACTTGCTCTTGTGGACTTTCTTATAGTGACGTGATGTTGAGGGATGCGATTACGCAGAATATTCAGGACCCCAGAATTAGAGCAGCAATTCTGAAACAGTCTGACCCCTCATTAGACAGTGTACTGCAGCTTATTGAAGCGCATGATACTTTTGACTTAGCAGATGTAGAAATGCAAAGCCACAGTGTTAATTCAGTGCGCCGCAACGGACGCTTTCCTAGTCGTAGCAACAGTTCTCAGTGTAGCACTAGTGATTCTTTAAATTCTACCGGCCGTGCTGAACAGACAGTGAACAGTAGCCAGAGTAAAAGTGCGACGCAAAGGTCGCCCCGTAGTATTAGACACAGTAATTTGCATAACGGGCGCCAACGCTCATTTCAGAAAAATGTACGTAAATCTTGCCCCCAGTGTGTGTCTCGCCACAAGCGTGCTCATTGCCCTAGTCGCAACGCAACCTGTTATCAATGTGGCAAATCGGGACATGTGCAGTCTGTGTGTATGCAAATTAAAAACTCAAAGAACAGTAACGTTAGAAACAGTGCTTCGCAAAGTGCGAGAGCAGTGCATACAGTCAATGTTATACACGCTGTGGACTTGAACATTGCTTCTCTTGATTCTAAATGCAAGACAATATTTCTGTTGTTTTTTTTTTTTTTTTTTTTTCTTTATTGGTAATTTCACTCCGACTTTCGTCGGCGGGCTGGCAGCAGCATCAGCGCTGCTCTTCAGCCGAGAGAACAGACACATGACAAGCGAGATAAAAAGAACAAAGACATGAAGTTAAAAACAATGAGTATAAAAACATGGTACGGAGGAAAAATGGAAGACTTACAAACTGGACATCGGAGACAATACTGCAGACTTAAGACACATGAACAAGAGAGACTGACACACATAAGCAGATTAAAAACAGTCAGTGCCACGGTGGCGATAAAATCCACATGGAGGGACAACACTGGACACACGAAGTCACACGATGATATAGGTGGTGACGACACGAGTTACGACGCACTGGAGATGAACACACGGAGATGTCGATACACTTGACACGAGAATACACTGTTAAAAGGCGACGCTGCAGTCCCCGCGGGGCAAGGAGAGGGAGGAAGCGCGGGGGAGGGTCGAAAAGAGAGAGAGGGGGGGGAGAAGGGAAGGAGAAGGAAGACAGGCGCGATTGAGACTCCAGGTGGGTAAAGGAGGGGGGAAATCCAAGCGGGGAGGGGGAGAAGGAGGGGATGGGGAGAGGGGGCCGCTAAGTCTACGGGGAAGGGATCAAAGCTGATAGGAGGGGTATATTTCGGGACGAAGGGCGTCATCCGGTAGGGTAAGGGAGCGGAAGTTGCCTTGGGAGAGGATATGTAGGGTGTGCAGGTGGAGAGAGGGAGGAATGCAGTGGTGGAGGCGTGGCAGAGGCCCAGGGGCGGTGAGGATAGGGTAAACTAGCGGGTTGCGGGAATCGAGTTTTCGGGTGACATACAGGAGGCGGAGGCATTCAAGGTGTTGAAGGAGGTGAGGGAAGGGGATGAGATCGTAGAGGATCCGCGTGGGGGAAGGAAGGCGGATACGGTAGGCGAGGCGGAGGGTGTGGCGTTCAAGGACTTGGAGGGTGTGATAAAAGGTGGGAGGAGCAGATACCCAGGCAGGGTGGAAGGAACAGAGGATGGGGCGCATGATGGATTTGTATGTGTGGAGGACGGTGGAAGGGCGTAATCCCCACGTCCGGCCGGTGAGCAGTTTAAGGAGGTTGAGGCGGGACATGGCTTTTTCACGGATGGATTTCAGATGGGGGGTCCAGGTAAGGTGTCGGTCGAGGGTGAGGCCCAGATACTTAATGGTGTTAGTGTGGCGGATGGGACGGTCGTGGAGGGTGATGTAGAGATCGGGGATGCGGAAGGTGCGGGTGGTACGACCTATAATGATCGCCTGGGATTTGTCAGGGTTGACGGAGAGGAGCCACTGGTTGCACCATGCGGCGAACGCGGTGAGGTGAGACTGGAGCAAAACCTGGGATCGGGCAAGGGAGGGGGCAAGGGCTAGGAAGGCGGTGTCATCAGCATACTGTAGGAGATGGACGGGAGGCTGAGGTTGGGGCATGTCGGCGGAGTAGATAAGGTACAGGAGAGGGGAGAGAACAGATCCTTGGGGCACCCCGGCAGAGGGGTAAAACAAACGGGAGTTGGAATTGCAGACAGTGACATAGGACGGGCGATTGGTGAGAAAGGATGCAATGAGGCGGACATAGTTAATAGGAAGGGCATAGAGTTGGAGTTTGAAAAGGAGGCCGGAATGCCAGACACGGTCGTAGGCTTTTTCTATATCTAGGGACACAAATATGGCGGAGCGACGGGAATTGAGCTGGACGGATAAGAGGTGGATGAGGCGAAGGAGCTGGTCGTCGGCAGAGAAGGATGGTCGTAAGCCACATTGAGAAGAAGGAAGGAGCTGGTGCTGTCGGAGGTGTTGGTGGATACGACGGGAAATGATGGATTCAAGGACCTTGCTAAACACGGAGGTGAGACTGATGGGACGGTAGGAGGAGGCTTGGGATGGGGGCTTGTTGGGTTTGGGGAACATGAGGATGCGGGAGATTTTCCACAGGCGAGGATAGAAACCGGTATAGAGGATAGTGTTGTAGAGGGCGGCAAGGACAGTGTGGAAGGAGAGGGGACAGGCACGGAGGTGCCTGTAGGTGAGCCGGTCGTGACCGGGAGCGGTGTTGCGTTTGGTGCGAAGTGTAGCTATGATGTCGTGTGCTGTGATGGGTGTGTTTAAGTCGGAGGGAGGAATGTGCCCCAAGTACTGGAAGCCGGGGGCGAGCGGGGGAGAAGAGGTGTCGGTACGCTCATGGACATCGGGAAAGAGGGAGTAATCAAAATGAGGATTATCAGGAAGGGAGAAGATGTCGGAAAGGTAGGAGGCAAAGTGTTCCGCCTTACTGGCATTGTCGGGAAAGGGACGGTTATCATGGAGAAGCGGGTAGTAGGGGGAGGAGTGACGGCCAGTAAGGCGATTGAAGGCCTTACAGTACTTTGAGGAGTTGATGGGGAGAGTGGCGTTAAGGCGGGTGCATGTCTGCCGCCAGTCCCGGCGTTTTTTCGCGGACAAAAGGTTTCTAATGTGACGTTGGATTTGCCGGTGGCGTATGAGTGTGTCCCGGTCCCGGGTACGGAGGTACGAGCGGTAGAGGCGTCGGGATTCTCGGAGGAGGAGGACAGCCTGTGGAGGCAGGGTAGGACTGTGTGGGTATATTGATTTGGTAGGGATGTGGGCTTCAACCGCGTTAGCAAGGGTTTGCTGGAGAAAGGTGGAGGCGTGTTCAATATCTTCGGGTGTGCGGAGGGGAAGGGGGTGGCTTTCGACCGAGGTATCTATGGAGCGACCGTAGGCATTCCAGTCGGCACGGGAGTAGTCATGAATGAGTTTGGGAGGAGGTCTAGGACGAGGAGCTCGGGCAGGGCGGGGGCGGTGGTCAAGGGTGAGTAGGACAGGGGCGTGGTCACTGCCTATAAGGTCAAGGACGTCTGCCGTGATACGCCCAAGGAGGTTGGGAGACGCCAAGACGACGTCAGGGGTGGTATTGCTTTCAGGGCGAGTCGGGCGAGGGAGGGCAGGATTCCGCCCCGGAGCGAGGTGGTGACAAACTGATGCCACCGCCGGAGTTCAGCAGGCGGACGGGAAGACAGGTTTAGGTCTGCGGCGACCACATAGGTCGTGTAGGTGCGGTCAACGTGAGAGAGGAAGTCATATGGGAGAGGAGAGGTGCTGCGGACGTAGATGGTGGCGAGGGTGACGGTGAGGGATGGGAGGAAGAGACTGAGGATTAAATGTTCTGTAGGATCATTGAGGAGCGGGTGTAGCCGGACGGGGTGGTGACGGAGATGGCCGATCGCCACTCCGCCTCTGGCCAAGGGAGGGGGACCATCAGTGCGATGAAGGAGGTAAGGAGCGGTACTGACGGGACGACGGGGTTGGAGGAAGGTTTCATTCAGGAGGAAGGCGTCCACGCGGTGATGGAAAAGGGTATGCATGAAGAGGTGCTTGTTGGCTGGGAGAGACCGGACATTATGGTATAGATAGGTGTATGATGAGCCTGCCATGGTGATGGTGGGGGGGTACGGGAGGAGGAACGGAAGAAGGGGGAGCGGGCGGGCTTAGACTTGTGTTTCGAGGCGGGAAAAAGCGAAGTGGGAGTGGGCGCGGGAGAAAGTGGCAAAGGTTTCTAGGTGGAACACTGACCGTGCGGCCAGTGCAATCTGCTGGAGGGTGTGCGGGCGTTGAAAAGGATGGATGTTGGCGAGGACCGTGGTTACAAACCGGATGACGTCCTCGGCAGTGGGGGGAGGGAGCAAGGAGTTGTTGGGGTGCATGGGTGGGTCGACGGGGCGAATGGGGACGGTGAGTTCGGGGATGGTGGGGGCTGGGACGGACTTACATTTGTAGGAGTAGGTGGGATGGGGTCCGCCACAGGTGTTGCAGGTAGGAGGGGAGGCAAGGTTAGGACAGTGCTTGTGCAGGTGAGGGGACTTGCAGTGAGGACATGTGGGGGGGTTGCGGCAATTCTGTGTCAGGTGGTCGTTGTACACGAGGCACCTGGCACAGCGGTATGACTGAGGTGGGGAACGGGAGGGCTCCACCTTGTGGCGGCGGTCGTAAATTAGGGCCCCCTGGAGGAAAAGGTGATCAAGGGACGATGCGGACTCTGTGAATATCCGCATCAGGTATGTCGGGCCAGTGGCATTGAAGATACGCTTGGCGGAGCGGATGGTGACATCGGGCATGGAGTTGAGCTGGCCCAACACCTCTTCCTCCGTGATCAGAGGGCTGAGCTTCGTGATCACGGCGGTGAGGGTGGGTGGGCGGCGGGAAGGAGGCGGTTGGCGAGCTGAGGTGGCGGTGTAGTAAGGGGTGAGAGTGGCATGGGGACCAAAGTGGATGCGGGGGAGGCGGTGGAGGATGTCAGTGTGTAGGGTGGGGCTGGGGGATTTGAGGAGGACGGAGTCTCGGCGGGAATATTTCTGTGCCTACGGCAAAACTATATAGTGCACCACGTAGCAAGCGCCGACGAGCGCGTACAACAGTGCAACGGAAAAGGGTTCGGGACAAGCAAAATGACTATGAACAGTGCATTCCTGTAGTGAAAATAGTGCCTTCTGCAACTGCTCCTTGTAATAGTGGCCAGTACTGTGTAGCTAGTGACAGTAGACATCAAGTAGCTACTCAAAAGAGTAGTGCAGTAGTTAGTACATCTGGAGTAGCTTCGCATGCTTGCGCGGACGCCGATCCGGCGGTAGTGCCATCTAGTGACAGTGTTGTTAATCCGCTGCGTGCCGAGTCTGCGCCGCTTACTTCACTACGCGGCCCGCGCAAGCGCAGTAAACAAACCGTAGCAGGCGTTGCCCACATTCGCGCACCTGTCGAGCGCCGCAAGCAAAAACTGTTTGTGACTCTCTTCATAGAAAATAAGACGGTGCAATTTCAGCTTGATACTGGTTCCGCTGTCACATTAATAAATAAAGATACTTATGAACTTCTGGGTTCGCCAAAATTGTCGCCGTCACAGCAAGTGCTAACAGCGTACACAGGTCAAAATATTCCCGTGCTAGGAACGTGTAGCCTGCCTGCCCCTTTTCAAGGTGTTACAAAAGCAGTTGCTTTTGTAGTTCTTCAGGCCAAATCGACACAGAACATTTTTGGACTAGATGCTTTTGACTTGTTTGGTTTATCAATTCAAAGAGATGTGCTTCAAATTTCGTCAATAGTGCCTCAGGATAAAATCAATGCATTGTGTGACAAATATAGTGACTTGTTTTCGCCGGAGCTAGGTTGTGCAAAAGACTTCGTGGCACATGTAACTTTAAAAGAATCTGCAGTTCCAAAGTTTCGTAAAGCTAGACCAGTGCCTATCGCCTTGCGTGATACAGTTGCCGAAGAACTTAAACGTTGGCAAGATAGTAGGGTGATTTCTCCTGTTTCTGCGAGTCAGTGGGCCTCGCCTATAGTAATTATACCCAAGCCGTCAGGAAAACTTCGTCTCTGTGCGGACTTCAAATCAACAGTGAACAGTCAAACAATTGTAGACACTTACCCTCTGCCCAGACCTGAGGAACTGATGGACAAATTAGGACAGTCTCGCTTCTTTTCCAAGATTGATTTAGCAGAGGCATGCATACTTACAGATTCCACTTGATGACGAGTCAAAAAAGTTTTTCGTCATTAATACTCACATGGGCCTTTTTCAATTTCAACGCCTACCCTTTGGCAGTTCTTCCGCTCCCGCTATTTTTCAGCGTTTTTTGGAACAGCTGACAGTTTCTGTACCGTGTTGTTCGAACTATTTAGATGACATTGTGGTATCCGGACGTACAGTTGAAGAACATTTAGCAAACCTGGAGTGCCTTTTCAAAGTTTTGACTGCAGCAGGTCTACGTTGCAATAAAGCAAAGTGTTCGTTTTTTCAAACTGAAATAGAGTACCTAGGCATGTGATTAATGCCCAAGGAATTCATCCCTTACAGTCACATCTTAGAGCAATCAAAGACTTGCCTCCTCCTAAGAATGTGCATGAATTGCAAGCAGTTATGGGAAAGCTTAACTATTATTTCAGATTTATTCCCTATGCCTCTCAGATTGCAGCTCCACTGCATCACTTACGTAGGAAGAATGTTCCTTTTGTATGGTCTACAGATTGTCAGGTTGCCTTTGACAAACTCAAGTCTGCACTACTCAGTGATGCATGTTTGATTCCCTTTGACCCACAGAAGCCTGTAGTGTTAGCAGTTGACGCCTCGTCGTACGGTCTGGGTGCCGTTCTGTCGCATCGTATTGGATGTCACGATCGTCCTATTGCCTTTGCATCCAAGCTACTGACGCCGACGCAACAGAATTACAGTCAGATAGAAAAGGAGGCCTTAGAAAATCATTTACGGCGTCACAAAGTTTCATCATTATCTCTATGGCAGAAAATTCTATTTGTTGACAGACCACAAGCCTCTCACGTCGTTGTTCTCACCCACAATGCCAATTCCGCCACGTACGGCACAAAAGCTTCAGAGATGGTCCTTGATATTGTCTAATTATCAGTATGAGATTTTGTACCGACCTACCACTAAACACGCCAACGCGGACACACTTTCCCGACTTCCGGTTGGCCAGGATGTTTCGTTTGATTCTTCAGAAATGGCATGTTGTCAGATAGACTCCAGAGATGCTTCCGCTGTCGCAGACTTTCCTTTGAACTCTCGTCGGGTTGCACAGGAAACAGCTGCGGATGCAGACCTAAGTGTGGTAGCACGTTTTGTTCGCTCAGGGTGGCCTGCCAGAGCCAAAGACATTGATCGGCCTCTGGTTCGACGTTATTTTGCACAACGTCATGCATTGTCTTTAAGTCAGGGTGTACTGTTGTTGCATACCGACAACGACCAAGCAAGAGTGATTGTTCCTCGTTCCCTGCAACGAGAAGTGTTACGCCTCCTGCATCAAGGACATTCGGGCATTGTTAGGACAAAGCAACTGGCCAGACGTCATTGTACCTGGGTTGGTATGGACGCTCAGATAGAGAGCATGACATCACAGTGTACAGTTTGTGCGGAGCATCAGGCGGCTCCTCCACAGCGTTTCTCAGACTGGCCACGCTCCAAGGGACCATGGCAACGTTTACATGTTGACTTTGCCGGACCTTTCTGGAATACGCGCTGGTTAATTGTTGTAGACGCTTTCAGCAAGTTTCCTTTTGTGATTGCCATGAACTCAACGACAGCTTCTAGTACAATCAGTGCCTTAACATCAGTGTTTTGCATCGAAGGTTTGCCTGAAACTATCGTCAGTGACAATGGACCTCAGTTTGTTAGTGCGGAATTTCAACAGTTTTGTCGCGTGAATGGCATTCAGCATATCACCACCGCACCTTTTCACCCTCAGTCCAATGGTGAAGCAGAACGTTTCGTTCGAACATTCAAGTCTCACATGGAGAAGATGAAAGGTCAGCACTCCAGGCAGCAAGCTCTTCAAATTTTCCTGTCTACGTATCGATGCATGCCACGTGACGGCCCGTCTCCTGCCGAGCTGCTACACGGCCGCCGTCACCGCACTCTCCTTCACCTGCTGCAGCCTCCCACGCACCGAGTCGGTTCGTATGGCGCTACGCGTTTTCAGGTTTCCACGCCGGTGCTGTACAGGGTGTTTGCTGGAAACAAGAAGAAACTATGGATGCCGGGCATCATTCAGCGCGTGCTCGGTCGCAATATGTATGTTGTACGTTCTTCCACAGGGTCGGAGCTGCGGCGCCACGCAAACCAATTGCGTCTGCATAGGCCGCGCGATCCTGTCTCCGGTTTCTTGATTCCAGACCCAGTTCACCGCCAGGGAGCACAACCACATCGTTCGTCCCCAGACTACGAGATCGTCCCGATGGAGATCGACGCAACGCCGCCGCTGTCGCCGCCGCAGATGACAGCGTCACCGAGAGGGACTCCGGGACCGTGCGTGCCGCCGCCGCCTGGGCCACGCACCTCAGAAGAAGATGACCTGCTCCCTCTGGGCGGGGGGGTGCGCCCTTCCCCAGGTTTCGGTGGGTTCCCTGGAGGATCGCAAGTCGGATGCCGGGGCGCGGACGGCGTCTCGATCCCAGCCTCAGCTACGACGCCCGTCCCACCACTAACGCCTCCGCCCAGGCCCTCCTCCCAGTGCCGTCGCCGTGGCCCTCAGCCCTACGCCACGACGGCGCGGCGGTTTGGGGGGGAGGGGTGTGGTGTCCCACAAGTACAAAGTGCGCGCCACCTACTTTCGCCGCGCGCCGCCATGCACGCACGGCGCGGCGTTCTCACGACGACAGCCACGAGCGCCCTCTGCGACAACTCCGCTCGTGGCCACCACTGAAGGATCGTCACTTGGGACTGAGTTAGCAACCAGTTAGGACCTTCGTAATCAGATAGGCACCAGTGAAGACTTTGCTATCGTACAGGCACTAGGCAGGCCTCTAACAACTATGTATCAACATTCTGCAGTACTATGTAAAAGTTAAGTATTGTTACATTCTGTGCAATATATATCTCTTTCTAATTTACTCTAGTGTTTATAGTTTCTGGCTGCTCCCCTCCGTACCTGCACCAGCGTGCTATCTTATTCCTGTGTCGGTCTCATCCACTCGGCCACCGACACCTACGACGAGGCTGGGACACAAAAGCGGCGACGAAGTCGGGACACAAAAATAATGTCGACTGGAATACACTATTCCAAATTCTAAAGGTACCAGAGGTAAAATATAGGAACCGATGATTTATATTCAACCTATACAAAAACAACCAGACAGCGGTTGTTAGAGTCTAAGGGTAAGAAAGGGACGCAGAGGTTGGGAAGGGAGTAAGACAGGGTTGTAGCCTTTCTCCGATATTGTTCAATCGGTACATTGAGCAGGCAGTGAAGAAATGGAAGAAGAAATTTGGAGATGGCATTAAAGTGCAGGGAGAAGAAATAAAAACATTGCGGGTTGCTGATGACATAGTCATTCTGTCAGAGACCGCAAAAGATCTGGAAGAGCAATTGAATGGAATGGACAGTGTCTTGAAAGGAAGATATAAGATGAACATTAACAAAGAGTAAAACGAAGGTAATGGAATGTAATGTCACAAAATCAGGCAATGCTGAAGGAATTAAATTAGGTAATGAGACAATAAAAGTAGTAGAAGAATTTTGTTATTTGGGTAGCAAGATTACTTCTGATGGCCGAAGCAAAGAAGATATAAAAAGCAGAATGGTTATGGGGTGAAAAGCGTTTCTAAAAAAGCGAAACTTGTTAACATCCAATATTAATTTAAATGTTAGAAAGTCCTTTCTGAAACCATTTGTCTGGAGTGTAGCATTGTATGGGAGTGGACGATAAGGAGTTCAGATAAAAAGATGATAGAACCATTTGAAATGTGGAGACGAATGATGAAAATTAAATGGGTAGATCACGTAAGTAATGAGGAGGTCCTTAACCGAATCGGGGAGAAACGGAGTTTCTGGCAAATCCTGAATAAGAGAAGGGATAGATTGGTTGGACACATCCTGAGACATCAAGGAATTGTCTACTAAGCATTAGAAGGAAGCGTGTGGGGTAAAAATGGTAGAGGGAGACCGAGGGACGAATATAGTAAGCAGATTCAAAAGGATGTAGGTTGCCGAACATATTCTCAGATGAAGAGACTTGCACAGGACAGGGTAGCGTGGAGAGCTGCATCAAACCAGTCTACGGACTGAAGACCATAATAACCAAACAACTAAAATCCTGCAAATATAAAACTTCCTTTCATGTAAGACGCACTGCAGCTCACAACCTATTCAACACCAAAGATACAAGAGTGTATTCAGTAATAGTGGGGTTTACAAAATCACTTGTAATGACTGTAGCGCCGGCCGCGGTGGCCGAGGGGACTGAGGCGCTCCAGTCACGGTCTGCACGGCCACTGCGGTCGGGGGATCGAATCCCTCCTCGGGCATGGATATTTGTGCCGTCATTAGTGTTAGCTAGTTCATAAGTAGTTTGTAAGCTTAGGGACTGGTGATCCCGTAGTTAAGTCCCATAAGTGCTACAAACATTTGAACATTGAATGACTGCAGCAAGCTGTATATAGGTCAAACAGGTAGGGCTATAGGAAGCTGATCATATATTGAAAGAAGGACACAGCTACCATGTCCACAGAGAAGTGATACATATAGCCAACAAAGGTAGGAAACTGACCTGTTGGAAGCCGTAACCCCCAGTCTAGTTCTAAATGACCAATGAGACCTGAACACATCCCCATTATTAAGCTTCATATAATGTAGTCAACCAGCCATCTGCCACAAACCACTCCAACTTTCACATTCTTTATTACCAAACAGCAACTATAAGAAATTGTGATATGCTATGTTATTCAAATAAGTAAACTGTATCAAATTTGTCCAATAAGTAATGTAAACACAGTTTAAAAAAGTGCTTAATGCACACCAGCGTTGATCTCAACATAAGTCACAACCACAATAACTTTACCGTAGCATATACTGGAGTAATATTAAGTATTTGACGTGTTCCATTTTTACAATTCTAAATTAGATGATAAAAATATTTAAAAAGGCCATTTATATCATATGTATCAAGACTTCATACATGAAATCCGCCGAGAAAGCCTACACTCGCATTTTTATAATCCACTTTCTGTGACAGCCTTACGCCTCTGGTATAAATTACTTCTTCACCTTCGAAACATGGAAAATCATTTCGCTTTTAAAAAACAAAAAATACTATAGGTTAACGCTTTTCTAGCTCTACTGTCACCAAAAACTAACTGTAGTCCTCATTTCTACAGCACATTCAGCGTCTCCACTAACCTTAAGTACAAAAACTCCCTCTCTCTAATCCCTCACCTTCTTTCTAGTACTCCGTTTCATATATTTCCCGATTTCTTTCATCGCCAAATTTTTTATTTTATCCCTTTTCACCAACTTTTATTTGATATCCTTCTGTATACTACTTCTTCCAAGCTATCCTTGATAAATACTTCTGCTGTAGTATTTCCTCTGTTTATTCACTTATTTTTGTCATACGTATATTACATAGTTATACCTCTATCCAAACAGTTTCTTTCATCTACAAAATTGTAAAGTATAATCTGTACCACAAAAAAGTAGACTTCATCTATTATAATACTTAGTTTTAGCTTCTGATTACTCGTACTTAACAGTGTTTAGTATTCTTCTTTGTAAATTGGTTGTATCAGTTAGTACTTTTCTTAGTTTGTAATTTTTTTGTATGTCATGCAAACTAAGGGACTCAGTCCTATACCATCTTATTGTACTGCATTTAAGTTTCGATCTGTAATGTATGTATAACAGTGCAAATGTAGTAGGACTTCTGGTTAGATGTAAGAGATGACCTAATCACCAATAATCCTAGCAGCTAAAATAAATGCATAAATAAAATACGAAAAAGTAAAATTGCCGTCAACCAGAGCAAAGTTGGTATCATATTATATGTTTCAGAGTTAATTTTGCCATCAAAGCTAATTGTGTAACTATTAGGGTTGTTTTTTCTTGAGCCCCAGTTCTTTGGAAGATTTTTCACAATCGCAACAAAGCTGTAAAGGAAGAATATTCGCCGCGGTGGAGTATCCGAGCGGTCTAAGGCGCCTCGCTGCGGAGCGCGCGCTTGCTCGCCGTCGGAGGTTCGAGTCCTCCCTGGGGCATGGGTGTGTGTCTGTGTGTTGTCCTTAGGTTAGTTTACCTTAGTTTAAGTAGTTTGTAAGCTATGGACTGATGACCACGCAGTTCGATTCGATAGATTTACAAACATTTGAAGAATGTTCGAGAACGAAGTGCTATGTACTTACGAACAGTCGTTCGCTGGCTCTCTAGCTACACACTTAGAGTCGTCCATATTTTTAGGTGTTCAATTTTTCAGGTCATATGTGCTTAATATACGAGTCGCGTCCAGAAAGTAAGTTCCGTTTGGTAATAAAATGAAATTGTACACAGATACAGAAGAACTTTTATTGCACAAAATTCTACAACTCTTAAACTACGCCGGCCGCGGTGGCCGAGGAGACTGAGGCGCTCCAGTCACGGTCTGCACGGCCACTACGGTCGGGGGTTCGAATCCCCCCTCGGGCATGGATATTTGTGCCGTCGTTAGTTGTAAGTAGTTCATAAGTAGTTTGTAAGTTTAGGGACTGATGACACCGTAGTAAAGTCCCATTAGTCCAGTCAAATAAGCCGAAAAAAGGCGTCAACCTCGGAATGAGAGGTAACAAGCTGAATATTTGCATAAAGCTTTGTTTTGGCATTCTATATGATGTGTCAAAAGTCTCATAAAATCTCGTGTCCGCGTCTTAAGATATTAAAGGTCAAAGGTCACGAAAATCAGTTATTCGCAAATATTTCGCTTCCTATGCGTTAAATGGTATTTGAATCTCCTATAAAAGTTGTAGAGCATGAAATTCTCTACAATTTTTGTTTTAAACATTTTTTGTGCAATTCCTAGTTTTTTAGATAGAGCGCGGAGAGTGCACAGGTCACAGCGCTCAGCCATATAAGACGTAATACGAGGTCGGCTGCGAATCACAGTCAATTGTAGGTTGTTTAAAGTTAATAAATCATTGCAACAATTACAATAACAAAACTTCATTCTTAATGAATTATGTTCAATATTTCATAATATTACTCCTAAATCAAAAATATTTGTTTAATAATATTTACTTATTTCATGAAATTATAAAGCTATGAAGCCAAATACTTCAAGTATATTTTAATTATATTCTAATATATCTTAATTGTATTTATGTAGAAAAGAATAAAATTAACTATAATTAAGACTTAATTATATTTGAAGCAAAAATAAATTAAATTAAAAAAAACGAGGAAATACTTTTTATGTAAATCTTTATTTAGTAGTCATTTGTGATACATTTATTGCAATTAGAAGTTCAAACGCGAGGAGGATTTTTATTCACTTTAATTATTAATCATACATAGGTCTCAATTTTCATCTTCTTGATCATCATCGTCGTCTTCATCCGGTCGCTCGAAAACGTCCATTTCATTATCATCATCCTCGTAATCGACGATCGTCGTCTCTAAACCTTCCAAGATTTCGGTGTCATATGCACTTTCTTCATCGAGATCGTTCTGGTGTGATGACGCATTGAGACAAGCTTGCCCATTACACTGGCCATTAGCTGAAGAACATTGCATCCCCGATTTCCTGCACGCGCAGCGCGAACCACAACCATTTTTGCAGTTGCAAAATATTGTATTAAGGAGCTCGTCTGGTGCAGGTGGTAATATTGTTAGTATTGGCTCCAAATGTTCATTCTGCAGCACCCAACCCCATTCCTGGGGTTCTGTATAGTTTCCTAACCACGTTTGTACTTGGTAGTAAGCATGATTGATATGTTGATGAGCTTCTGCACTAGTTGGTGGCAGATTTGATAGTTACACAGGTTTATTAAGTTTTGTCGATTTAACAGATTGCGTGTATCGAAGTTGATCTATGTTGTGGTCAGATTTTGGAGCGTTATATATTGCCAACAAGATACGTACTCCATTTTCAAGTAACGTTTGCGCAGGGCAATTTTCTTGTTGAAATACTTGAGCTAGCTGATCCAAATCTGGAAGTTTCTCCAATATTTTACCAAAAGTTTTTTTGCCTTTTTTAAACAACGCAGATGTCGTGTCACAGCCACTCAATGCGTGCAAAAGTAAAATGTGTTTTTTACAACGGGGATAATGTTCAAAACCTTTGGATGAGTATATTTGTGTTTTAAACATTGCCTTTACCAACTTTTTAAAGAAAATTTCTTGTTGATGCGATTGAGGACGTCCAATTAAAATGACAAGCAAATCAATATCTTCTCCTACGATGACGGCAGTCCTTTGGTGCTCTGATTCTTCAATACCTGTTTCGATTATACAAACATCAACATCATCTCTGGCTTCTTTTGTAGTGATATTAACAGTTTTTAATTTCTCAACAAGCAAGTCAATTAGCTTTTTTTAATTAGATCGATTTGATAAAAATTTCTCTTGGCTTATTGGCACAATCGTTGTTTCTTCAAAGCAAACTTCATACGATTCTGAAAGAACAGAAGTTGTTCTTAGTTGTTCTATTGCTTTAGTATTTCTACTGTAGTAGATACATTGAAACAGAATTAGAATATACTTAAAGTATGGATTTCATGACATTGTAATTACTTGAAATAAGTAAGTATTATTAAAATTGGGTATTAATTCGTAAATAATGAAATTTTATTTACAACTCTAATTGTTTTATTCAACGTACTATTGACTGTGATCCGCAGCTGACCTCGTATTACGTCTTATATGTCTGAGCTCTGTGACCTGTGCGTTCTCCGCGCTCTATCTAAAAAACTATGAATTGCACAAAAAATGTTTAAAACAAAAATTGTAGAGAATTTCATGCTCTACAACTTTTATCGGAGATGCAAATACCATTTAACGCATAGGAAGCGAGATATTTGCGAAAAACTGATTTTCGTGACCTTTGACCTTTAATAACGAGGGAGTACATCTTTGGGTCAAAGTTGTTGGTCCTTTTGAGAAGAAATTTTATGTTCAAGGAGATGTGTTGGTGTATTATCATAATTGAATAAAGAGATCCCTTCCTTTTATCCCGTGATATTTTTTTTATATAATTAAAAACATTAATCGGGCACTTCGTGTCATTTTGTGGTGTTTGTAATGCCACTGCATGCAATTTGTCAGTTAGTTCTGACTTTATCCGCCTGGCGGAGAGAGACTTTTGACACATCATTTAGAATGCCAAAACAAAGGCTCATGCAAATATTCAGCTTGTTACCTCTCATTCCGAGGTGAAACCCTAATTTGACTGGACTACATAGACTCTACAAACATTTGAACATCTTAAACTACTTTTCCACATAACTGCCGCAATTTTGTAGGCACTTTTTTTTTTTTTGTTCTTCAGGTGGATCTATTATTTGCGGTCGTTTTTCATTGTTCGTTCGTGGTCGTTCTACTTGTCATAGCGTGCCACAAGTTTTTGCATGCATCCTTCCCAGAAGGTTGCCGCCTGTGTATTCAAACATATGGTAACAGCTCTTTATCATCGTTGAAGTGTTGACCACCAAGGACAGATTTTAGGTGTAAGAAGAGGATTACTGTCAAAAGTTTTTTTTTTTTTTTTTTCACGATAATGCCTGACCTGACATACCGGATGTGACCAAACAATTCTTACAGATATTTCAATGGGGCCTGTTTCCTCTTCTTACACCTAAAATCTGTCCTTGGTGGACAACACTTCAACGATGATGACGAGCTGAAAGAACATGTTACCACATGGTTGAATACACAGGCGGCAACATTCTATGAAAAAGGCAAATAAAACCTTATGCCATGCTATGACAATTGCCTACAAATTTTCGGAAGCTATGTAGAATAGTAGTTTAACAGTTGTAGATTTTTGTACAATCAATATATTTTCTGTATCTGTACCCGTTCGTTTTATATAACCAAACGGAACATACTTTCTGGACGCGCCTCGTATTAATTACTTTATAATTGTTACCGTTTGAGACCCCACCGCCTTTCAATTTTATTAGTGTATGTTGAAATTATACAAATCACGGAAACAGACATAAGAAAAAACCACCTGTTGACAAAGCTGAAAGAACCTTACGACTTCTATGCTTGAACTCAACAAAGAGAGATGCGTTATGGATTGATGTTCTGCAGTAACTCGTAACTTAGGAAGAAAGTATTGATTCCACAAAGGAGAGCAGCAATAATATTATGTGATGTTCACACACGGAAATTATATAGGCACAATAATGTTCAAGGAAGTAGGCATTTTAACTGTGTCGTCAAAATACATATATTCGCTAGTGAAATTCTACGTAAATACTGTTTTTGTTTGTATAGCTTAAGGGACTTAACTACGGGGTCATCAGTCCCTAAACTTACAAACTACTTATGAACTAACTAATCCTAAGAACGGCACAAATATCCATGCCCGAGGGGGGATTCGATCCCCCGACCGTAGTGGCTTCGTAAATACTCAACCACAATTTAAGAAAAACAGTGATATTCCATACGTACAACACTAGGTGGAAAAATGACCTTACCCATTATTAAAGCTTTCAGTGGTTTAGAAAGGATTTCAGTATTCAGCAACAAACGTCTTTGATCACTTGCCTACAACATAAAATGTCTGGCAGATAGCAAAATAAGTTTTAAATCGTACTTAAAGTCACTTCTCCTGTTACTTCTGTTCCTTTGATGAACGTCTATTCAAAACCCTCTTTCTACATCATTAAAATAAAAGAATCATTCAAATTATCTACCGAACGTTTACTAACTGAATCTGTTATTTAGTGAAGAAGTTGAGTCTTATGCACTAACACATTTTTACTCTAAGCAAGCAATGTAAAAGACCGTAGAAACATAATAATAAATTCATTAAATTAAGTCGCCGTGGAATGGCCGAGCGCTCAGGTAGAGTTTAGCCCCGTGACAATTTGCAGGCTACCGCCACGTTATGATAATGCGTTACTCTAGAGGTCAACTCGCGCTCTCACAGTCTCGGGCCGGCTCGCCCCATTCGACAATCCTCATCGCAGCTCAGTTCCGTAGCGTGACGTCATCACCCCCACCTCACGCGCCTGTGCTGGCGATAATGCGCCGCGTACTAAGCGAGAAGCGAGCGAGACTGAGCAGCGTTTTGAGCTGCTCTATCGTGAGATAACCACTACAAAATTATTTTATGAACTCGCAGGCTAAGGAACATAGCAGCAGAAGATTCAAAATTACGAATATTTAATTCACACAACCAACGTGTGCTCCCTTGGGATAATCACCCCAAAATAATAACTAGGTGACCCGTGCAAATACTTTACACCATTAGTGGCCAGTCATATGAAATGGAAATCAGTGAAATTAAATATTTATCATTTAAAAATATTTTATTGTAGATAGTAACAGCATACAGAATATAATATAGCCTTGTGTTTTCTTAAATTCATTTCATAACACTTATTTAAAATCAATTCTAACATTCGATGACAAATCAGGGGATGAATACCTTTCCATTACCAAAGGAAAAAAAAAAAAAAAAACAACTAAGGGACTCGGCCGGGCCGCGGTGGAGTAGCTGAGCGGTCTAAGGTGCCTCGCTACGGAGCGCGCGGCTACTCGCCGTCGGAGCTTCGAGTCCTCCCTGAGGCATGGGTGTGTGGGTTTGTCTTTAGGTTAGTTTACCTTAGTTTAAGTAGTTTCTAAGCTACGGACTGATGACCACGCAGTTTGGTCCGATAGATTTTCAAACATTTGAACATTTGAAATCGGCCGGGTAAGTTTGGTCTGGCCGACTGACATTAGTTTACATAGATTCTTTTAATACATAAGGAACATAGAGGACCCGTGTGAATAGGACCTGACATACTTCGCATACCTAGGAATATTTCGCATCGTTAGTGGAAAGACAAAAAAGTTGGGGGAAATGGAAGTATAGTGGAATATTCACGCATAGCTTTCTTCAGCATCAATCAATGTAAGTGTTTAAAAGCGCGAATGAAAGAGCTTGATCCGTTGAATGTTGTTAGATCAAAAATAACTGCGTACCATAATAACCGAAGATATCGTAAAACAAACCGATTAAAATTTTCAGTGCATGGACAGAAGTATCCGCGTTTGAATAAAAATAAAGGCTGGAGAGACTTAAGTTAATTCTGATAGTTGATGGCAAATCTGCGAATGAATACTTTTAGTTTAAATCAAAAATTAAGGAAATCGGTTGGATAGAACGGCTGACCGACTGACTTACGTTTACAGCAAGGACGTCCCCATAAGAAATATATAGAAGGAAATCGCCTTTGAGTATAGAAAAAGGAAGGCGAAATTTATGTAAAACCTGGTACTTGATGACAAATCTGTGGATGTAAACATTTCGTTTGGTCTGGCCGATAGACTTTAGTTTTCGTCGATTCTTTTAATATATAGGATGATAATAATAAAAAACAATTAATTTTAAGAACTGACAGACCACGGAATATTAATTTATCATATTTATTTGACGAAACTCTTTATTAAAAAACTGCTATATTTGTTACATCTAAAGATGTTTGAGTACTTCTTGTTCTCGTCATGAAAATCATTTTTCTAATGAACCAATCACTATCTTATGAAACCCTCTACATGTAAAGATTCAGAGTGCTACATTATATCATTCAAGCAGATTACACATGAATCCTGTACATTCAGTAGCACTAGAAGGTATATTAGCATTCTACAGGTGTTATCCAAGACATACGTTATATCACACTTTACCGCGCCAGGCTCTAAGTATTTCGTCAATAACAACACATATTCTGAAGGAACAAAAAAAGAAAGTTCCTTTACCACTGCTCATGACTCTGACTATAAACACACCACGTATCATCATTTGAACATGATTTCAGAGGGGTGAACGGTGCATTTTAATACGTGTTATTACTACATTCATACTTAGTTTGTATAGAGTTACGCCTATCAGGCAGTATGTAAAAGATCGTGGCTGCAGGACGCACTAGATTCAACTCGACGAATACAGCACAGGCAACAAGTTTTATCGCCAGTGATTTAGAAACATACTAATAATCACTCACGTGGGTGGTTATTGATAATTAGAGCGATCTAAATATTTCACAACTAACTGCTCAGAGCTTGAGTTTCGAGTGAGTAGTTCACAGCTTCATCACTAGGGACGCACCAGCTCCAGTGCCTTCAAGCTGGTTGAGAGGGTGTGAATACAACACTGCCATTCGTCAATGACACTGTGGGGGGGCATATTGGGGGAAAGTGTATATAAGGACCATTAGTTAGACCATTCTTTCGTCAAGATCAGCAGCAGCATCCTAACGATGTATTCAACAGGAAGCAGCAGCAGCAGTGGTGCAGAGTCCAGGCGTCCTCGCTGTAGCGAGTTCCCATGTAAGTATAGCTAGTTTTTCTTTCTGCCTTCCAATATAAAACGCTTCAAACCACTGCTTAATTCACATAAGTGTGTTCTTCCTATTATTGTATCTACCTTGTGGTTGTGTATGTGTGTGCATGCTCGACCATAAAAAATAAAAATCGTTCAAACTACAGTTGGCTGGTGGCTATAGTACTGAAGAGTTTCTAAATTACGATTTCTGATGTAAATGTTCGTTCTTTTTCTTATTACTGTACCTTTACTGTGTGTCTATATGTGTAGATGTGCTCATGATCCACCATAAATTTCGCTGCACCTGTTGTTGACAAAGACATTCCTTTGCACAGACGTATCGCTCCAGTGCATATGAGAGTTCTTATTTCTTCTTATCACTGTATCTCTCCTGTGTTTCTGTGTGTGTATAGATGTTATCATGGTCCACCACATAAAAATCGTTCGGACTGTTTACACAGTCGTGTTTCGAACTTATGATTGATGAGGTAAATGTCTGTGTGTCTGTGTGTGTGTGTGTGAAGGAAATTTTTTTTTCTGTTTCAGTGTTCTTTCGACAGATGCTGTTGGGGTTGACTCATCATCTGAGGATGAGCAGCAGCAGTAATAGCAGCAGACAAACGCTGCATCACCACCTACTCAAAAAACACCTCATCCTGAGCCCCGTCCAAGAACTGATGAACAGGATGAGTTGGATTGGATTATCGGTGGCATCCAGAAGCAGCCCACTGACAAACAGTCATGTAACTAGTAGTACATAAGTAATCTAAACTTCCTCTTCTTCAATGACACAAACATTTACGTAACTTCTTAAAGCAATGTAATGAATGACTATGGTGGTTGTTACAGATAATGATGACGACGTGATTTCTCAATGGGTCCATCAACAATACCTGGTTTGGTTGGAGGCAGGTGAGGAGAAAACAGCAGACAACCTCCTATTCGCAGCGTTCGCCTGAAACCTGTTTTTTAATTTCCTTACTATGTATAATCTGTGTTAAATCTTCTTCATTTTGATGTAACCATATGTAATCATAAAAGTTAAATTGATGCTTCAATGCTCCTTCGTTCATTGCCGCAGCAGTGGAGTTCATGGCATACGTTTCTTCTTTCTTTTACAGAACACAAACTTGTGAGACTAACACCACCACGCGTATCTCTGCTGCACGAAGTCACGTGGGTGCCGGCATCACCAATAAAACGCCTATCGGCATCGCTGATCGGTGGTGAAGAGGGAATATATGGCCAAGTGCAGTAGCAAGCTGAGTCTACGTGGTTAGTGAATACATATTTATTTGTTTCTTTCTTAATAAGTGACCGAATGTACCGTATTACTAATATATGCCCTTCTTGTTGCAGAAGATATTATCGACTTCGTGACTGATGGGTCTCAGCAGCTACAAGCTGTAGACCAAACTTCAAAAGCTACTATTAACCCTAAGTATATGTTTTTATTCCATGTTACATAACGATTTTTTTCTTTATGCAGATATCTGAGAGCTACATTGTTTTTTTTTTTTTTTTTTTTTTTTTTTTTTTTTTTTTTTTTTTTTTTTTTTTTTGGTTTTGCAGGACCTCATGACAACGACGATGACTGCTTCCCCTCCTCATGGCTATGCGTCGGCGAAAATTCCTCATCTTCGACGCCATCGATATCGAGTCTTGGCATTTAGGCTCATGGGGTGGTAGCGCAGAGTGGTCATCGTGGATGAGTCGTGGGCCCTTGACTTTGCCAAGCTGTTGGATGACATATACATGGATCTTCAGGTGCATTTGATTATCTGCGTCCGAATGGAAAAGGTGAATATACATATATTTTACACTGATATTCATAAAAAAATTGTCTAACTTTCTATTTATCTGTCTAGAACCATTTACTTACATATTCTGTGTTATTGCTGTTACAGATCCATCTGAAACGGCTGTGGCACATGTGCTGGTGGTGGCTGCAGCTTACAGGAAGTGAAGACCAGGTAGGCACATGTTGCCCCGACACACTCCACTATCAGCTGCAGTCATCGCTCCGGCACAAAAGCAGAGTCACTGGAAAACTTGTTTTACAAAATTTGGAAGGTCCTACAATGACTGCACATATATTATCAAGAAGTAATGGTCCGTTCTTTTTTTTATGATCTTCCAGTCCGTCATCAGACCAGTTATCTACGAGAAAATTGTGATGTTTCACCCCCCAACCCCATGGCATGTTACTGACTACATCAAGCACAGGTGTGCAATGGGCATATATATAAACAACTGAAGATTAATGTGGTCAATGATAGCACTAGTAATATTAAAAGGATGAGAGATGGGAAAAAAGGTACAAACACAGTTATGTATGAAACATAAACATATATACACATAAAAGAGCAAAGAGAGATACTCTATATAAAATGGGTTTAGAAGTCGTAATTGGGTGCACAACAGAGTTATTGAAAAAAGAAGGTCTCCTTCTTATTTTCACCTTTACACAGTCTTTGAAATAAATTCTTCATATAAGCAATGAATTCAATTTGTGTTTCTTTTAGATGTAGTTATATACAGTCGGCTTGAGGAGGAACATTATAGAATTCATAACATAAATCATTTACATTAATATTATGCACCTGTTGATATCCTGAAAAATATCTATATCGCGTTTTAATGCGCATTTAGCACTGTAACAGTCTTTGTACAGCACAAGATACAGCCGGCTACAAGCCAAATAAGTTTGAGATGGTATAATATTGTAGATAAATGGCAGTCATTCACTTTGAGACATAGAGCAGCATCGTCATACGCAGTTGCTATGCTCGCCTTTAGAGCACTGCATTAAATGTCCGAGGAAGGACTATAACGGCGGTCATCATATTCTGTAGTCATTTGGTTATTGGTGTGCACTTTTGCACGACACTGTTCTTCCCAGAAGGGTTCATCAAAGAGCATGACATCTTTCGCAACATTCTCCAATTCTACAGCAAACGCCTCTCTTGTTAGTGCTCCGATTCCCAAATTCATATGTTTCGAACCACTTTCAGTTAAACAAGTATGAGGTTGGAAATAATAGTATGGACGCACTGGACACATATACCTTATCAGCCATAACATCTTCTCCTCCTTGCAAAGCACACAAACTTCGATGAGATGGCTCTTAGGTAGGCGGCCAGTACTGCGAGCCATCATGTTGATATGGTCGAAGGGTGCTGTTGTCATTATATTTTAGCTAGTCAGAGAGCGGTACCGAAACTAGCAGCTCATTGTCATTATCCATGATGTTGACTAAGTGCATGGGAGGGTCTCAAGTGAAGAATACCGTTTCAGATCCACAAGTTCCTGTCTCCACAGCTGTCGACACGTTCTGCATATGCACGTACAGGTCCTGACGATGTGCCTGAATCTGATGTTGAAATAGAAGAACATTTGATATAGCGACTAATACGATGATAACAGAGTATACTTTTATGATTAATTACTAGTAGTAGTACCATGAGGCATTTACTCTTTCGCTTCCTCCCAATCTTCTACTGCTGTCTCGAATGCCACTGCTGAATGTTCATGTTCATCCTTCAGCTGACTGCGACTATCAATGAGAAGCTCTGTAAGCTTACGTGACACTCCTGTGCTCTAATTGGCTGAGAGTGATGGGTAGGTGGTTGGGTGCACTCTAGTGGAGGAAATTGGAACTAATCTTCTCAAGGTGACATCGTTTCCCACAAAATAAATAAATAAATAAAATTAAAAAAATTAAAAAAGAAAAGAAAAAATAGAAAGGTGATAGCGAATATCATTCGAGTAAAATTCAAAGTTCCCAATAGACGCCATCTTAATTTACCTAGTAAAATTAAAATTCTAGGTTCCTGGTGGACGTCATTTTGAAGCAGAACCGGCGGCGACGCCATGTGGTTCTGGAGCCGTAAGTGACGCCATCTTGATGACGTCGTTGCGACGTTGTCATCGGAGCGCAGGTGGCCAAAGTGGGGGGAGTACGTCTGGAAACACTGTAGTGGCGCAGTACGTCCATCACTTCAATACTGACAGACTGTACGTTCTGTACATAAAACCAAATTAAGTATGCTCCTATCGGACTACAAAAAAGGCAAAAGTTTTCCTATTTAAAAGACTGACAAAAAAGTGAGAAACCCGCCTTCCTCACCAAAAATTTTCACATGGCAATATATTCACACTCTTTTAACACAGGACACTACATCGTTTTACCCAATCTGTCACTATAGCAGAATTTTCATACATGGCGTCTCCCTTTCAAGGACACCGACTACATACGTCTCTCTTCCACTATCTCCTTTTTCCTGTCTGTCTATCCCATCTTCACTATATTAATCTTCCTCTATGCGTTTCCTACCGCAGCCCCCTTTTCTGCAACTTTCATTGTCTCTCTGCCCTTGTCTTTACCACATTATTTTGCTCTCACAATGCTACTGTCTCTTTATTCCTCACAGGCTTCTATCTGTCTCTTCAGTCACCATCATTTCCTCTGTACACATATCTTTGCGAATGGTTTTATCAGGCTTGTAGCTCCTAGACTAGGATACTTTGAAACACGGGTATAGTGGATAGAGGGAAGTGGATACAGTTCTTCTGTTTAGAGTTCACTGTTATAGGTGCCCAAGAGACGCAAAGCTTATGTATGATCTCCTCTCATATCTCCTTTCGTTTCCACTGTCTTCTCTCTCCTTTACTCTCACAACTACTACCTCCATGCATCTACCTCGTTTACTACCATTTCTCTCTCATGATGACAGTCCTCTCTTTTTCTCTCCCACTGGCATTGCCTCTTCCCTCTTTCACCGTCTATATTCTCTTTCATCCAAGTAAAGCTTGAGGAATGACGACTGAGGCAGCCGGTTCCTCACTTTTTCATGGCAACTTTTTAAGATCCTTCTTAGTGTTCCGACATGAGCATTTTTCAGCTGGTTCCCTTCTTTTTCTTATCAAAGCAGGATGTGTTGCTTACACATGACAAATTCTGTAGATCAGTAAAGTTTACCGATTTAACTATGTGTTTTGCATATTGATATCCAGGATGTGTCTAATAACCAAATGAAATACTGTTATTTATTGACTGACAATTTCAGACTGATATCCAGTACCAAATGTTTTCGCCGAATAGCTTTATTATAGTGGAATGGTTAGTATTTCACAGCTGGCCAAAAGTACGCTTGAGTAGAAGACGAGTTCGTCGGCTGGATATGAAACCAGTATCTCGATAACTAAGTGATATTATATCACCTTTAAATTTCTTCCGTTACGTATGAGCTCATATCAACCAACTGCAAAATCTACGCAATGTCATCATTTTTACCGTTTTCCGTCGTCTTTAGTTGCTTTGAAGATTAGTGGAGGTGTATAACCGTCTATTACCACTAAATGAAAGGTGTTTTTGAGCCGTACCTTTTCCGCTTCTTCATTTGTGAGGCATCATCAGTGTCATGTAATACATGTTTGTTTTTTGTATAATATTGCAGTAAAATTATAAATATTATTTTGCTATGTTTCACAGTATGATAGTTATCAAGCTTTGGTACGATACAATTTCTTAAATTTTGACCTACTAGGTTCGAAACAACTTCTGTTGCACAAGTTTTGCGAAATTAATTTATCAGTAGTACTTACGGTTTTTTTTTTCTGTTACACTCTACGTGTGTCTTCATGGAGCTGTTTGTGTGTTCTCCAGGAGGATGTATATTTTGGTTGTTGATGAACACATTTGTACCGTCATTTCACTATATAGTGTGTAATCGTTTTGTGAGGGTTGGTTTACCATGAGTAATGTTGCCAACTGTCGCTTTTCGTCTGTCTTTTGTTTGTGTTCCTTGTATCTCTGAGTGTATCAGCAGTTTCTTGTTTGTGTTGTTCTCTGTGTACATGTGTGTATTTGTGTGTGTGTGTGTGGGTGTGTGTGTGTGTGTATGTGTGCGTGCGTGTGTGCGTGCGTGTTTTGCTGTTTGTGTTACGTTATTGTGATTGTGAGAGTGGGCGGAAGGCGAGAGGAGAGAAAGAAAGAAGGAGGGAGGGAATTTCAAGATTCATTATTGTTTTTCACTGTTTTTGTGGCCAGATTGATCTGTAAGTTGTTGCTTATTTTGATATGATCATTTATCACTTTCTTATTCATTGCCAGGTCGCTTTGTATCTGGAAGTGTCCCTGTAGTATCAGGAGTTTTCCGTCTCGATTATTGATTCTGATTATTTTCTTATCTTGTTCCATGTTGGATGGTTTATGTCCATCTCCATGTCCATCAGTCCTTCGGAAAAGGTGGAATGGCTACTTTCATAATTCCAACTACTTATATGTTCTCTACAATTATCTGGTTTTGAAGTTTCTGCCTGTCGTTCCCAGATATACTGATTTATAATCTTGGCTTCTAGGTGGTATATATCTGCCCCTACATATTTGTCTGGTTTATCTGTTGTTTGCAAATGTGACAGAAGTGTGTTTCTTGTTTTTTAGGCAATTTGTAAACCATGTTTCTTTAGTATGTTTGCTATTTTGTGTGTTGATTTGTGTTTGGATGTTATAGTGTACCGGTACCATTTATTTTTGCTATTTGCGTCATGAGTTTTGCTATTTTGTGTAATTTACAAGTGTTCCTCTCTCATCTTTAATAACTTGTATTCTAATATCTGTTGTATGACGACATTGGATTAGATCTGGCATGACTGTCATAAGGAGCAATGTCTTCTAGTGTCTCTTGTAGTACCCACTGTGTATGGTCAAGCGACTGTACCCTACAGGAGTTTAGAGGACCTGCAACACAGCTACGTTAGTTGGGTTCCATTCAGCAGTGACCCACCCTTTCTGTTGTCAAGTGTACATAGTGTTTATAGAAATAAAGTTTTTTGGTGACAGGCCTACTAGCTGAAAATCTGTCGTCGCCTGGATGCTTATTTAATCCAGTCTTATCTTAGCCCATGCTATTTTTATTCTGTGCTTTAGTGTGGCATCATTTTCTGGGGTAATTCATCATTGAGTAAAAAAGTATTCATTGCACAAAAGCGCGTGATCAGAATAATTGCCGGAGCCCATCCAAGATCATCCTGCAGGCTCTTATTTAATTAGCTAGGGATCTTCACAGTAGCTTCTCAATATATATATTCACTTGTGAAATTTGTTATTACCAGTCCCACCGAATTCAAAGGCAATAGCAGTGTACATAACTGCAACACTGGGAGAAAGAACGATATTCACTATTCAAGGTTAAATCTAGCTTTGACACGGAAAGGGGTGAATTATGCTGCCACAAAAGTCTTTGGTCACCTACGAAATAGTATCAAAAGCCTGACAGATAGCCAACAAGCACTTAAAAATAAATTAAAAGAATTTCTGCATGACAACTCTTTCTACACTATAGATGAATTTTTAGATATAAATTAGTAAATATGAATAAAATAAAATAAATTGAAAAAATAAATAAATAAAATTTTGTCATATAATAATTTGTAAAGACACCTTTCATTAAGCTGACACGGTCCACATCAGTATGAAGTGTCGTATTCATGATCTATGGAACAAGTACTAATCTAATCTAATGTAATCATCTTTCCTTCTCTCTCTCTTGTCTCTGTCCAACTTCTGTTTTCTTCTCTATCTCGTTTCCCCTCTCTGTTCATCTCCTCATCTCCTCCCTCTGTTTATCTCCCCCTTCCGCTTTCTCCGACAATCACCTTATCGTCTCTCTGTTGAACTCCTCTTTCACCACCTCAGTCAATTTCCTCTTCCGTCTGTGAAAAATTATATAACTCTCTCAACATTCATAACTATCGGTGAAGTGGTTTCTAAGTTTATTGGACGCTTCCCTCCGCCACGCGTGGTGTGAAATCTTAGCTAGAAGGTTAAGTACGCAAAATTTCATCAAGATTGGAATAAAACCGCAAATTTTGTTGGAGTTTGTACGTAAAGTAGGCTGTGCCGTGCATCATACAGAATTTTACGTAGGCAGTAGCTTTTCTAAATGTGGGATGTTTCACCACAATCGAATGAACGGTACGGCACCGCATTAATACGAACAAATAAGATGTGGCAGTTTCTCAATTTTCTTGATGTTTATGACGTTATATCTCCCGAACTATGTGCGTACAGTGATGTAATTATGCCCATAATTTTTTAAAGTGCTAGCAATATGTGGAGGAAGTGCCGTCGCATTCGGATGAATGGTATGGCAACGCATAAAATGCGAACAAACATAAAAATAAAGCTTTATTTCCATGCATGAGATTGTTTTGTAAGTACGAGTTCCGTGCAGAAAGCTGTGGAGTCGTGTCGTGAGTGAACCTGGCGGCAGTGAAGCGACAAGCTGGCAGCGCGATTGATTTCGGACCACAGCTGGCAACACACAGGGAGCGGTCAAGGCCACGCGGCCCCCCTCTCAGATAGCAGATTGCAGTACTGCTTCTGGAGGGACGAGCACGGTATTTCAGCACGTCGAAAGGCGCTGGAGCACTAGCCGTCTGTGACTGCACAATTTCCATAAGACGCTACAACACTCAAAGAATGGTAATGCTAATATACAGGGTGTTTCACTAAGTGTGTTTGCCTCTGTAACTTATAAAATAATACGTGACGGGAAATTTTAATGCGGTAGGTCAACACAAGAAATGTTACACTTTCTGCGGAGCTATGAACATAGTTTATTGTATCATTTTCCAAAGAGTTACACCACAAAGATATAATTTTTTAAATGGAGCAATAGTTTTTTCTATCGTGTATTGGATTCGTTTAAACCAGCTGCCTCCAAATCAATTTAAACTACATTCCTATCACTGTTAGTTTGGGAGCTACAACGCTTCAAAGTTCCGGGGGCGGAGGCTGCGATAGCGTAGATGACTGGCGGAGTGGCTATCCCCAGGGGCACGGCCCACTGTCTCATGACCACCAGCCAGTCAGCTACGCTGTCGTAGCCTCCGCCCCCTAAACTTTGAAGGGTTGTAGCTCCCAAACTGTGATAGGAACGCAGTTTAAATTGATTTGGACGCAGCTGGTTTCAACGAATCCAATGCACGATAGAAAAAGCCGGCCGCGGTGGCCGAGGGACTGAGACGCTCCAGTCACGGTCTGCACGGCCACTACGGTCGTGGGTTCGAATACCCCCTCGGGCATGGATATTTGTGCCGTCCTTAGTCTAAGGTAGTTGATAAGCAGTTTGTAAGTTTAGGGACTGATGACCCCGTAGTTAAGTCCCATAATCTTAACAAACATTTGAACATTTTGATAGAAAAAAACTATTGTTCCATTTAAAAATTATATCTTTGTGCTGTAACTCTTTGAAAAATGATACAATAAACTATGTTCATAGCTCCGCAGAAAGTGTAACATTTCTTGTGGTGACCTACCGCATTAAAATTTCCCGTCACCTATTATTTTATAAGTTACAGAGGCAAACACACTTAGTGAAATACCCTGTATATCTGTATTCCTGACAGCTATACCGGGTGATAAAAAAGTCAGTATAAATTTGAAAACTTAATAAATTACAAAAAATTAAAAAAATTAAAGAAAAAATAGTCGCGTGAAAGGTCTCTTGCGCGCGTCGTTTGGTGATGATCGTGTGCTCAGCCGCCTCTTTCATCATGCTTGGCCTCCCAGGTCCCCAGTCCGAGCAGTTATTGGCTTTGAGGTTACCTGAAGTCGCAAGTGTATCGTGATCGACCAATATCTCTAGGGATGCTGAAAGAAAACATCCGACGCCAATGCCTCACCATAACTCCGAACATGCTTTACAGTGCTCTTCACAACATTATTCCTCGAGTACAGCTATTGTTGAGGAATGGTGGTGAACGTATTGAGCATTTCCTGTAAAGAACATCATCTCTGCTTTGTCTTAAATTGTTATGCTGATTATTGCTTTTTATGACCAGATGAAGCGCCATCTGTCGGACATTTTTGAACTTTTTTTTTCTAATAAAACCCCATGTCGTTCCAAGCATTTGTATCAATTTTTACCTCTCTATCTACATTATTCCATGATTTATTAAGTTTTCAAATTTATACTGAATTTTTGATCACCCGGTACAAGGAGAGGGTAGATCTAATAATACAACACTTCAGACTTATTCCTATTACAATGCCTCTGGCAGGAGATTAGAACCCTTGCCTGATTGACAGTAAATCAAATGAGTTCTAAAGTCCTTATCAATCACTAGCTTTCATTAGCCCTGAGCGAACTCCCAATACTATGATCCGACTGGTGCAGATTTGGTAAGCTTTTCATTTGGGCACAAACCCATGGTTAATGTGGATAATCCATCCTTGTTACATATCTGTTAATAGTTTTAGCTTGAGATAGCGAGTCGAAACTCACGTATGCTTGTCATTGAGTGGATGACCTGCCCCAAGACTACATCGAGAATGAAGGCCTCTTACTTTTTTTTTTTTATATAGACCGTACCACACCTATGTGCGAGATACCGACGGTGCAGAATACCTCGAATCAGCTGCCTGCTGCTATACTGTCTTTCACTTTCAACACATGCCTGACAAATAATTAACCTGCTGTATACCATGTATTTCTCTATCCGCCACAGAACCATGTGTTGAGTCAGTGTCATACTGAATGCACTCCCCAACATATCGTATTTATTTCATTGTAAAATACTCTATATTTATCTTTTGACGTCGTCATTGTCTTTTTTATTTATTTATTGTTTAATTGATAATTATGTCTTGGTAACAGGTTATTCATCTTAGGCAATAAGATTACATTGGTACACAAATATAGTTTGGTTTTGCACCTGTACTCACAGACCATCTTTCTACAGCCGTAATTTAATTTATGACAGATCTGAATCACCCCAAGAAAGAACTTAGAGATACGGCGGCATGGTTAGATATAAGACATTTAAATCAATTGCTGGAATGGCAGAAAATACAAAGTTCGTGTAATTAACGGACCAAACTACTGAAGTCATCGGGGCGCCGGCCGCGGTGGCCGAGAGGACTGAGGCGCTCCAGTCACGGCCTGCGCGGCCACTACGGTCGGGGGTTCGAATCCCCCCTCGGGTTGGATATTTGTGCCGTCCTAGTTCGTAAGTAGTTCATAAGTAGTTTGTAAGTTTAGGGACTGATGACCCCGTAGTTAAGTCCCATAAGCTCTACAAACATTTGAATTTTTGAAGTCATCGGTATCTACACTTACATACTACTTAAACTAGCTTACGGTATGCTAATGACAACACACACACCCAAATCCACGGGAGGACTCCAACCTTCTGCGGGAGACAGCAAATTCAATCAACATTTTATATTTTGTACGGATTTAATACCTTACTGCCTTGTTTTCTTTAGTTACTATTTATGAGTCATACGTATAGTAGTGCCGGTCAGTAATTATGTATGTATGGCCCTCCAGGCATCTTTGTACGATTTACTGAATGCTTGAGGCGGAGTAAATTCATTCATTGTTAACTCTGACCTGAGAGACACATTTTATCATTATCTGATAAATTGAAATAACGTCCTGTAAATATTTGAAATCACTTGATTCAGATCGAAGAGAACGACCTATTAACCAGTAGTCAACACGGATTCAGAAAGTATCACTCTTGCGAAACGCAGATTGCCCTTTATTCACATGAAGTGTTAAGTGCCATCGACAAGGGATCTCAAATCGATTCCATATTTCTGGATTTCAGGAAGGCTTTGACACTGTACCCCACAAGCGGCTTCTTATGAAATTGCGTGCTTATCGAATATCTCCGCAATTGTGCGATTGGATTCACTATTTCCTATCAGAAAGAACACGGTTCGTTGTAATTGACGGTAAGTCATCGAGTAAAACAGAAGTGATATCTGGCGTTCCACAGGGAAGCGTTATAGGTCCCCTACTCTTCCTCGTGTTTATAAACGATTTAAGAGACAATCTGAATAGCTCCCTTAGATTGTTCGCGGATGATGCTGTCGTTTATCGGTTAGTGAAGTCAACAGAGGATCAAAAGCATCTGGAAAGCGATTTAGTCAAAATTCCTGCATGGTGCAAAAATTGGCAATTGACACTAAATAAAGAAAAGTGTGAAGTAATACACATGAGCACTAAAAGAAATCCACTGAATTTCACTTACGCGATAAATCAGTCAAACCTTAAGGTCGTAGATTCTACCAAATACCTAGGAGTTACAATTACGAACAACTTTGACTGGAGAGAACACATAGAAAATATTCTGGGGAAGGCGAACCAAAGGTTACCTTTCATCGGCAGAACGCTTCGAAGATGCACCAGCTCCACCAAAGAGACTGCCTACATCACACTTGTGCGTCCTCTCCTGGAGTACTGTTGCCCCTTGTGGGACCCTCACCAGGTGGGACTGACGGAAGACATTGAGAAGGTTCAGAGAAGGGCAGCTCGTTTTGTATTGTCACGTAACGGAGGGGAAAGTGTCACGGAAATGTTGCAAGAAATGGGGTGGAAATCATTAAAAGAAAGGCGTTATTCATTGCGGCGTGATCTGTTTGCGAAGTTTCAACCACCGTCTTTTAGTTCTGAATGTGAAAATATTTTGCTAGCACCCACCTACTTAGGGAGACATGACCATCCCAATAAAATAAGATAAATCAGATCGAAAACGGACGATTTAGGTGTTCTTTCTTCCCGCGCGCTATTAGAGAATGGAACGGTAAAAAAAGTTATGAAAGTGGTTAATGAACCCTCTGCCAGGCACATGAATGTGATTTGCAGCGTATCTATGTAGATGTAGATGTAGATCTACATGCCTTCAACAGTTACTCCAGTAGTAAAAATGAAGGTAAAAATAGAGTGGTTCTATAGGAGCAAGTGAGAGAATAAATGTTAGTGAGCTCAAACATGATGGACAAATAAAGTTGCGGATTACTTTTACACGTTTGCATGTTAATTACAGGGGATTCAATGTTTGCCTGTAAAAGACCTTCTACCATCTTATACGAACAGCTACAGAACAAAACTTCTTAATGGAGTGGGATGCTAAGAAACGCCTCAGACTATTTGCCTGTCGAGTTTCATGTTATTATTCGCGATCGTGGATTAGTCAGCCAGTTCCCTCCTTTACATGCTGAGAAGGTAAGCATTCTCAGCAGCGTGCGACACAGGAGCTGTCATATTCATATTTTTCAAACTTTTAACCGCCATTTGCTTGAGCTACTTCTTTAGAATTGAGTGATTGAGATTTTGTTATTGAATCGTGTCGTTACTGAAGTCGAGTAGGAAATGTATGGGACTGAATATTAGTTTATTTGAAGAGTCGGGGAACCGTGAGTATAGCAACTCTGTTTATCTGGAATACACAAGAAAAAGAAGGGAAAAGAAAGCAAGAAATGTTCAAATGTTTGTAATTCTATCGGACCAAACTGCGTGGTCATCAGCCCGTAGCTTACAAACTACTTAAATCTAGGTAAACTAACCTACGGACAAACACACACACCCATGCCCCAGGGAGGACTCGAACCTCCACGGCGAGCAACCGCGCACTCCGCAGCGAGACGCTTTAGACCGCTCGGCTACTCCACCGCGGCAAGAAAGCAACATTAGGGTTTAGCGTCCCGTCGACAACGTGGCCATTAGGGTCGGAAAGACATACAAGTGTAGCCATTGAATTATTTGAAATTTTCTTATTTTGCTTATCGTAATGTGTGAATAACATGTGATTAGATAAATAAATTAACGTTAGTGGATATTTGTCTCTTCACTTAATTTCCCTGCATTCATCTAATATATAAAACGTAATGTTTGTTTGTATGTCTGTTTCTATTATATGCGCAACCTCACCATTCATCTGATAACGATGAATCTGTCAACATATTGCTTGCACTTTCGCGATGATTATAGGCATAATTATATCATACAGTTCAAGAGATAAGACGTCATGAACACTGAGATGCGTGAAAAACTGCCGCATTATGAATGATATTTAAATTTATTGCTTCTTTACTACTAAGAATATTCCCAAGATATTTTGCAATCAGTATCCATTTATGCCAATGAATGTAGCCACAGGATTATTACATTCTACGACTAGTAGTTTAGGAGATATGACGTCATAAACACGCAGAAGCGTGGGGAAATTACCATAAAATGTTTGTTCGTATTTTTGTGCGCTGGCGTACCGTTCATCGGATTCCGATGAAACTTTGCACACTTAAGTTCCAAATAAAGAGGAAAGTCAGTGTCTCCGTAAAATTTTGTATGGGGCATGGCAGAGGGTACTTTACGGACGAATTTTTATAAAATCTACGGTCTTTTTCTGATATTGCCGGCCGCGGTGGCCGAGGGGACTAAGGCGCTTCAGTCACGGTCTGCACGGCCACTACGGTCGGGGGTTCGAATCCCCCCTCGGGCCTGGATATTTGTGCCGTCCTAGTTCGTAAGTAGTTCATAAGTAGTTTGTAAGTTTAGGGACTGATGACCCCGTAGTTAAGTCCCATAGACTATACAAACATTTTTCTGATATTGATGAAATTTTGCACAGTTAATCTTCAAAACAAGAGAAACGTCTGTCTATAATTTCATACGCTGCATGGCGGATTGTATCTTGCAATAAAATTACACATCACTTTACTGATCACCACGAACATTAACAGAGTTCTATAATGTTTTCAGATGTGGAAGAGGCAATGGACCGAGGAGGTGGAAGAGGAATTCGACAGAGAGACGAGGAGGTGACTGTCAGAGAAAGGGGAAGCTGGAGATGGGCAGAAGGAGTTGCAGGAGCAGATGAACAGAGAGATGGGAGATGAGGAGTGAACAGAGAGGGAAGGAAAGAGAAGAAGGCCAGAGAATGAAAAGGAAAGGAGTTACGGACTGGCTTAAGACTGGAGTAGATATGTACCCGGGCGACGCTGGGTTTCCAGCTACTTAATTTATAATTAGTAATTGAACTCACTTTTCATAAACTGAAGTCAGATAGTATAATAATTGATGTATTACTCGTAAATGTCTAGATCATATGCAAATAAGGCCAGTTTTGTGGGTAGTTCTGAACGCAATACACAAAAACAATTGTTCCTATCGGTCTCGACGAGCAGGCTTTCACTTCTAACTTGAGGGTCTTAAAGAGTAGCGTGTCCATGGCGAGCGGGTAGGGCCTGTTTTGGTTCATCAGAGCCAATTAACGTAATTCATTTAAGGCGTAATGCGACGACTGCTGACACAACACAGACCTGCCATATATACACACAACAGTCTGGCTCGTCGGAAGATCATCTTCAATGTGGGACACCTGTCAGTAATCACATTTCACCTGCAAATGTAATTTCTAAATTTATAAAGAATAAAGTGAAATGTCTCAGAAGTTACTTAAAATCACAAACAACCGTGATGTATAAGGGTGAACAAAATAATATGCAGTATACTACATGTTTTAGCAAGATAGCACCAAGGCGTTAGTGTTAACACTGTTACGCTCCAGGCGTGCACATTTGACGTACTGGGTCTTGATGTTATCTTTCAGTATATATCACGTTTTGTCCTGCAAAAGTCAACACAAATGATCGGTAAAACCCGAGTATCTAGAGTAGTGGGAACATCTATGACGAAAACGCTCCACTCGTGAAAGGATCCTCGGTAATGACAGCGTACACAAAACAAGGTAAAACAAGAGAAATAGTGGGCGAAATCCTAACATAATTGACAATGACTGACCGGCGTTAAGAACGACTGTGGCTAACGATGTCAAAAGCGACTCGCTTTAGTAATACTAGTTCAATAAAAACAATAAGTCTGGAGCTTAACATTCATGGAAGAGTTGCAGCTCCTAATACGTTAACAACGGAAGACAAAGCAAAGTTGGGAAGGAAGTGTTATCACGATCATAAAACCTGGACTCATGATGACTAGAAGTGTGTGGTATCGTCCGATGAAGAATCGTTTACATTGCTTTCTAGAAACAACCTGGTTTATTTATCGAAAACCCCAAAATAAGCTTGCTTCCTACAGTCGATAACGTGGGAGATTCCGTTAAGGTTTAGCCATCAACATCGTTGTATTCAACTTTTTCTGACATTAATCCTCACTCATCGAGTAACCATGAAAGAATATCTCACTAATGTAGGTAGCAAACTGGTTACTATGAGTAAGATATTGCTAGCAAAAGCTGCCATGTTTCAAACTGATAATGCACCCACTCCTACAGCCAAAACGGTTCAGGTGTGCTTTGTACCGCATCTGAAAATTACCAAAAATCCCCCGTGCTTAGTAAAAGCGCCATGCCTCAACATAACTGAAATGTCAGGGGCAGTTTGACATCAGAAAATGACGACCAGATTTACAGCTCCACCAACGTCGAAGTAATTCAAAAATGTTCAAATGTTTGTTAAGCTTATGGGACTTAACTACGGGGTCATCAGTCCCTAAACTTACAAACTACTTATCGACTACCTTATACTAAGGACGGCACAAATATCCATGCCCGAGAGGGGATTCGAACCCCCGACCGTAGTGGCCGTGCAGACCGTGACTGCAGCGCCTCAGTCCCCTCGACCACCGCGGCCGGCTCGAAGTAATTGGTGGATGCTTTGGTATTTGAAAGGATAGCTATAAAAACATATTAACAATTTGTCCCTCGTAGAGTTGTAGTTGTTCTCAAAGCGAATTGTGGCTAATTCCTCATTAATATGAATATATATATATATATATATATTGCGTCTATGATCAGTGTTCATAATTTTTGTCCACCCTTGTATATATGCAAGCCTAAAGCAGCTTGAGAAAATTTATACTAAGAACGAGATTAGAACATGACACTCCGGCTCAATAAACAGTTACGATTATCAGTGCGATGCAGGGCGAATTTGCTAAGCCACTAGCTATTGTATATGGTCAGCGAAACTGCCATCTGTGCAGAAAACCAGAGTTCAAATCTTAATCGTGGTACAAATTTTTATACGATACATCGATCTGCATGTGTACATTATGGATGGTTGTGACTGGAAAATATAATTTCGTTTAACATATGTCTGGGTTTCAGGAAAGATTGCTGTTTCGATTTATGTGGAGGTGCCTTTCCATTTGATTTGGAGAGCCCTAACAAGTATTGTTAGAGTTCAAGGAGAATGTCATGTACGCTGAGACAAAGGTAAATATTTGGGCGGCAGAGGCCTTTCAAGATGAATCAGACACAAAATTCCAAGATCGTCAGTCTTCTACAGAAACTCGAAATTTAGCTCGAATTGCAATGTTAGAAGCTTACAATAGTTGCCACAACGAAACCATGACACGAAATTTTGTAGTTAATCGTAAGTAATTCGGGTCACATGTAAAGTATACTAGCAGCAAACCACAATCAATACGTTCACTAAGCAATAGCAATGGTGGTACTGTTGACGGTACTGCTAAAGCAGCTTTCCGAAGACGAAGGATATACTACTGAATTCGAATCAGGAATAGCTGCCAGCATGCGTAATTTAGAAGTAGGTATCCTTGGAGTATTGAAGGAACTTAAATCACTTAACAAAAGCTATTTTCCCCGGCACCGATTGTATACTAACGAGGTTCCTTTCAGAGTACGCTGATGCAATTGCCTAATACATAGCTATCATATAAATCCGCCCACTCAGTGAAATATCCGTACTCAAAGACTGGATAATTGCACAGGTCACTTTAATATTCAAGAAAGGCAGTAGCAGTGATCCGCAAAATTACAGGTCTATATCGTTGACGTCGGTTTGGAGCAGAGTTTTATAGTGTCTACCTTCCTCAAAAATTATGCACTACCTCTCAAGAGAACGACCTATTCTACATCTACACTGAATACTCTGTAAATCACATTTAAGTTCCTGGCAGAGGGTTCGTCGAACCACCATTATACTATTTATCTCCCATTCCATTCTCGAATTTCGCGCGAAAAGGAAGAACACCTGAATCTCTCCGTTCGAGCTCTGATTTCTCGTATTTTATTCTGATGATCATTTCTACCTATGTAGGTGGGAGTCAACGATATATTTTTGCATCCGGAGGAGAATGTTGGTAATTGGAGTTTCGTAAGTAGCCCACGCCGCAGCGATAAGCGCCGTTGTTGTAATGATTCCCATCCCAGATCCTGTATAATATCAATGACGCTGTATCCCTGTATCGTGACAATACGAAAAGAGCTACCCTTCTTTGGACTCTTTCGATGTCCTCCGTCAAACCCACTTTATAAGGATCCCACAATGTGCAGCAATACTCCAAAAAAGGACGGTCAAGCGTAGTGCATGAAGTTTCTTTAGTACTTCTGTTGCATCTGTTAAGGGTTCTGCCAATAAAACGCAGTCTCTGGTTCGCTTTTCCCACGACTTTATCCAGGTGTTCTATCCAATTTAAGTCTGAAGTAATAGTAATTCCTAGGTATTTAGTGTAGTTTACGGCCTTCACATTCGATTGATTTATCTTGTAAACGAAGTTTAACGCATTTCTTTTCGTACTCATGTGGACAACTTCACACTTCTCATTATTTAGAGTCAATTACCAATTTTTGCACCATAGTGATATCTTATTCAGATCGTTCTACTATTGACCTGTCGTCAACACGGATTTAGAAAGTATCGTTCTTATCCCCAACATAGCTAACTCTTTCCTCATATGAAATAATGAGTGCTTTAGACAAGAGATCTGAAATCGATTCCATATTTACAGATTTCCCGAAGGCTTTTGACACTATACCTTGCAAAAAATTGCTTGCTTATCGAATATCGCCACAGGTTTGCTATTAGATTCGCGATTTCCTGTCCTAAAGGACACAAATCGTGGTAATTGAGGGATTAGTCATTCATTACAACACAAGTTAAATTTTGCGTTCCCCGGGGAAATGTTGTAGGACTTCTACTGTCCCTTATCTTTATAAACGATTTAGGAAACAATGTGAGCAGCTCTCTTAGACTGTTCGCGGATGATGCTGTCATTTATCCGTTAGTAAAGTCACCAGAAGATCAAAAGCAATTGTAAAATGATTTAGATAAGGTATCTGTATGGTGGAAAATTTGGCAATTAAGCCTAGATAATGATAAGTGTGAAGTCATCCGTATGAGCACTAAAAGAAATCCGTTAAAATTCATTTACACGATAAATCAATCAAATCTACAGGTCTTAAATTCAACCGAATACCTTGAAATAACAAACACAAACAACTTAAATTGCGACGAACACATAGGAAATATTGAAGTGAAGGCGAATCGAAGACTGCGTTTCATACAAGCTGTAACAGTTGTACTAAGGAAACTGCGTATTCTACACTTGTGCGTCCTATTTTTGAGTGTTGCTGCCCATAGTAGGGTCCCACCAAGTGGGACTGACGGAGGATATAGAGAAAATTCAGAGAATAGCAGCTCAATTTGTATTATAGCGATGTTTCGCCGTATTTATTTAAGTTGCCGTACAAGTGTTCTATTTCGGCCTTAGCCCATTTTAACCCATTAATGCATGACTTTCTATCTGAAGTTATAAAAACTAGCACGATTAATATATAGTGAGAATATACTGAGAAAAATATTAAAAAATAATTCATTAAAATTATTATGCACTACTAGCAACAAACCTCTCATAACTGGTCAGTGTTTCCATGATGCAGTAAATGTCACTATTGTGCAACTGATCTTTTCATAAAGTAACTCTTAATGCAACGGTAGTATGTGATTGACTACTTTTACATGGCAAAGGAGGAATACTAATGTAATCAAACGCACATGTTAGGAGTAACTCAATGCAGCTAAATGTCGAAGTGATTCAGTAGAACTCTGCGACTTGCAATTTTGGGATGTGCTTCTTGCATATGTAACACTATAAATACAAGCAGCTACAAATGAAGTTCTGGTAAAACGTTGATCAGTTTGAGAGACAATGGAAAAATTAGGTATGTAGCTAATCAGCTACAGTGTGCATTAAAGGGTTGAGTATCCTAATAAACAGAACTGATTACAATTCAATAAATCAAAAATCCCAATGAAAATTGACCACTATGACACAACAGTTTATAAAATGTTTCTAAGTTAATAAGGGTTTGTCGACATTTGTAAACAATATGATTATTAAAATAAGTGATGGGAAATTAAACAATTGTAATTTTTCCCTTTAGGGAAGGGGTGGACGCGTGAGGTGCTCTTGAGGCTGCCCAAGCGTTAGCTGACGCGCGAGTTAGAAGTGATCATTGTACTGTCATTATTAATACAGAATGAAAATGCAATCACACTTACGATGAAATATAACATTTGCATAGTATTTGAGGAATTATTGCTTTAAAGAACAATTTTGTGTTGTACAAAGGTGACATATAATGAATACGTAACATCAGCTTATAACAGTTCTATGAGATATAGGCACAACACAACGCCAAAGGAACAAATAAAGAAAACATATTTCCATTCCGTGATTCTGTAATGAGTAAAGCAGCGTCGGGAAATAATACGTTGTCTAGGTTGGTAGGAGTTACGATCAAAATTCTGTCATTCAGGTCATAGGTGAACAGAGGGAGGGAGATGAAATATTACTAACCAATAAAGGAGAATAAATTATCATTTCTGTCAACTTAACTTTCTGGCTACAAACACAACACAGACATAAATTGAGAAACAAAGATTGCCCGTATTTTTATGAAACAATTATTAACTTCATACAATTTTTTTATCATCTCGATGTGTGGAGTGAAATTACTGGTAATCAACCACATTAAATCAGTAACTTGAACGTCAGCAAGGTTACTCCTGATTTTCAGTTTCATTACTTCCATTTTGGGGAGAAACATTTTCACACAAATATTTAGTTCCAAACATTCTGCAGACACGAGCAGCTAGTCGTTCAACAGCTGCCGAAAATCTTCTCAAGGGAAGTTCTTATAAAATGTTACAAACTTTTTTTCCTACCATGAATACCAAACAAGCTTTGACCCCGATAACAGTAACATAATTACGCTAAGTGAAGAGCCCCGTGTCTGCGCGCTCGCTCCAGGAACCGAACAATGGTAGCGAGGAGGTGGAGAGGAGACTGCTGGCAGTGCCCACGGGAAAGTAGTGCGATCGCTGGCGAAAGCCGCGCTCGCATTACCGCCTTGGTATACCCCTGTTTTAGGGCCTATTGTTATGCAATCCCCTTTGACAACTACGGACGTGAGAGACATGCCAGCAGTACAAATATCGTGATTTCTGGATAAAATATTTGAAATATACATTACGATTAAACAACGTAACGAAAAGTTGGAAAAGGCTAAGGAAACTGGCCACGCGTTTTGAAAGAAATTTTCCAGCATTCGCTGGAACGATTTAGGGGAATCTCGGAAAACATAAATCTGGATGCCGTAGGTGGATTTGAGCCACCGTCCGTCAGAATTCGTGTCCACTGTGCCACCTCACTCGGTATAATGTGTACAGTTACCCTTTGAAAACTGTCTACTATTGCACCATTTTTTTGTTTTACCACACTCTATAATTTTTTAAAACGTATTAGCTAATCACAGTTTGTACTGAACAGTAACATCATCAGTTCGTAAGACTATATTAATTAACAAGTTCAATCTAATTTAATAAGCATGCAAAAATGTGGGACTGTAATTTGACAGAAACTACAGTGAGCATGTAAAATCAGAACGTTTTTTACGACGTGCACGTGTTTACTAGCGTTCAGATTATGTTACATCGTTTGTCAGTGTCGACGAACCAGCGAACCAGTTAAAAATGCTCCAGGACTGAAACATTAAACGGATTTAGCCGATATTTGAAGATGCGTACACTTGCTTCAGAGATTACATTTGCCCCCACTTATCCTATACAGCTCCATAGTATGAGAAGAAGAATTAATGTATTCAGTGTATAATTAAATACATATAAATAATAATTATTTTAATTACAGTTTACCCGTAGATGTGGTAGAGCTTTTTGGGGTAGGTAGTATGTTGGGGAGCAAGGTATTTTACTAAGTCGAATGACTTAACTGACTCTTTTCTCCGACAAAAATGAATACTTAGCCCAGTCATCTAGAACACTAAAATGTATGATTCTTCATCATACTTCATTGAAGAGCCAAAGAAACTGATACAGTCATGCGTCTGCAAACACAGAAATACGTAAACACAACTTGGACGGCGCTGCAGTCGTCAACGCATATATGACAACAGGTGTCTGGTGCAGGCGTCAGATTGGTTACTGCTGCTACAGTGGCAGGTTATCACGATTTAAGTGAGTTCGAACGTGATGTTATACCTGGAGCATGAGAGAAGGGACACAGCATCTCCGAGGTAGCGATTAGGTGGCGACTTTCCCGTACGACCATTTCGCGAGTGCAGCATGAACATCGGTAATCCGGTAAAACATCATATTTCCGACATCGCTGCAACTCGAGAAAGATCCTGCAAGAAAGAACCAACAACGACTGAAGAGAATCGTTCAACGTGATAGTAGTGTAGTACTTCCGCAAAGCCGGCCGCGGTGGCCGAGGAGACTGAGGCGCTTCAGTCACGGTCTGCACGGCCACTACGGTCGGGGGTTCGAATCCCCCCTCGGGCAAGGATATTTGTGCCGTCCTAGTTCGTAAGTAGTTCATAAGTAGTTTGTAAGTTTAGGGACTGATGACCCCGTAGTTAAGTCCCATAGACTATAGAAACATTTGAACATTTGAACTTCCGCAAAATGCTACTGATTTCAATGTAGGTCCATCACCAAATGTCAGCGTGCGAACCATCCAACGAAACAACCTTTATATGCTTTTTCGGAGCCGAAAGCCCGACGTGTGCCTTTGCTGACAGCATGACACAAAGCTTTACGCCTCGCCTGGGCCCGTCAACTCCGACATTGGATTGTTGATGATTGGAAACATGTTGCGCGGTCTAACGAGTCTCGTTTCTAATTGTATCAAGTGGATAGACGTATACCGGTATGGATACAGCCTCACAAATCCATAGACCCTGCATGTCAACAGGGGACTGTTCAAGCTGATGAATGCTCTGTAATAGTGTAGAGCGTGTGCAATTACAGTGATATGGGACCCGTGATACGACAAGAGACGACTGTGACAGGTGATACGTAGTACGTATCCTGGATGATCACCTGCATCCATTCATGTCCATTGTGCATTCCGATGGACATGGGTAATTGCATCAGGACAGTACGACCCCAACCCCAAATCCGGAATTGCTACAGAATGGTGCCAGGAACACACATACGAGTTTAAACACCTCTGCTTGTCACCAAACTCCCCTTGCCTTCCTACCCACTATTCAGAAGAGATCTCCACCCCTCTTACTCTTACGGATTTATAAACAGCCCAGCAGGATGTATGATGTCAATTCCCTCCATCGTTACATTAGACATTAGTCGAATTCATGCCACGCCGTGTTGCGGGACTTCTGCGTGCTCGCTGGGGCCTTAACCCTCTCATGCGTCGCGTCCTCAAATGAGGGCATTTAAATTTTATCTCATTCCTGTCATCTTTGACATCTGAAGTAACGGTAAAAGCACACGTACCTCATATTAGGTCTACATCTACATCTACAACCATACTCCGGAAGCCACCCGACGGTATGTGGCGGAGGGTACCTTGAGTACCACTATCGATTTTCCCTCCTATTCCAGTCACGTGTTGTTCGCGGAAGGAAGGATTGTCGGTATGCCTCTGTGTGGGCTCTAATCTCTCTTATTTTATCCTCATGATCTCTTCGAGAGGTATACGTAGGAGGGAGCAATATACTGCTAGAATCCTCGGTAAAGGTATGTTCTCGAAACTTCGACAAAAGCCCGTACCAAGCGACATAGCGTCTCTCCTGCAGAGTCTTCCACTGGAGTTTAGCGATCATCTTCGTAACGCTTTCACGATTACCAAATGATCATGTAACGAAGCGCGCTGCTCTCCATTGGATCTTCTCCACTTCCTCTATCAATCCCACCTGGTACGGATCCCACACCGGTGAGCAGTATTCATGCTGTGTGCGAACAAGTGTACTGTAACCTACTTCCTTTGTTTTCGGACTGCATTTCCTTAGTATTCTTCCAATGAATCTCAGTCTGGCATCTGCTTTACCGACGATTGATTTTATATGGTCGTTCCATTTTAAATCCCTCCTAATGACTACTCCCAGATACTTTATGGAATTAACTGCTTCCAGTTGCTGACCTGCTATAGTGTAGCTAAATGATAAAGGATCTTTCTTTCTGTGTATTCGCAGCACATTACACTTGTCTACATTGCCATTCCCTGCACCATGCGTCAATTCTATGCAGATCCTCCTGCATCTCAATACAATTTTCCATTGTTACAACCTCTCTATATACTACAGCATCATCCGCAAATTGCCTCAGTGAACTTACGATTTTATTTGCAAAGTCATTTATATATATCGTGAACAGCAACGGACCCACGACACTCCCCTGTGGCACACCTGACATACCTCCTACTTCGGAAGACTTCTCTCCATTGAGAATGATCTGCTGCTTTCTGTTATCTATGAATTCCTCAACCCAATCACACAATTGGTCTGACAGACCATATGCTCTTACTTTGTTCATTAAACGTTTGTGGGGAACTGTATCAAACGCCTTGAGGAAGTCGAGAAACACAGCATCTATCTGAGAACCCGTGTCTTTGGCCCTCTGAGTCTCGTGGACGAATAGCGCGAGCTGGGTTTCACACGAACGCCTTTTTCGGAACCCATGCTGATTCCCACAGAGCAGATTCCTAGTCTCGAGAAATGTCATATTCGAACATAATACATGTTCCAAAATTCTACAACTGACCGACGTTAGAGATATAGGTCTATAGTTCTGCACAATCTGTTCGAGGACCCTTCTTGAAAACGGGGATGACCTGAGAATCTTTCGGAACGCTGTGCTGTTCTAGAGACCTACGATACACCACTGCGAGAAGGGGGGCCAGTTCCTTCGCGTACTCTGTGTAAAAACGAACTGGTATTCCATCAGGCCCTGCGGCCTTTCCTCTTTTGAGCGATTTTAATTGTTTTTCTATCCCTCTGTCAATTATTTCGATATCTGCCATTTTGTAATCTGTGCGGCAATCTAGGGAAGGAACTACAGTGCAATCTTCCTCTGTGAAACAGCTTTGGAAAAATACATTTAGTAATTCCGCCTTTAGAGTGTCATCCTATGTTTCAATGCCATTTACGTCACAGAGTGTCTGGACACTTTGTTGTGATCCACCTAATAATTGATGTTAAAATGTCTTCTAGAGAACAGTGTTAGTCGTTGCGCTAACATAGAAAGAGAAAACAAGAGGTTACAAGAAAGACTAGAGGCAGGCCTTCAGATGAAAGCCCATTGTTGTCTGTAGATCGATAAAAGAAAGCCTCTCATTCGGTACCCAACGAATTACGCTTCGATGGTGTACAAACTGGCTAGCCAAGTCAGGTGATTCCAACAGGTGTCATGATCGGGACTGCTGACAGAAAACACGTTACATTTGAAGCTGCCTGCCCTGAGTGTCTGTAACACTTTCATTATACGAAAAATACAAAATTGTCTACACTCTTAATGTATTCTTTGATATTAGCAATAGATGTTCTATGTAAAAGTTGTAGTTTTCGTACTCACTGTCCTCATATGAAGACCCCTCCCTACTGGTCTATGAAACATTTTTTTTTAGATAAATTATGATGAATTCTGCATAAGATCGGACTTACGTTACCAAATAATGTACCAGAAATTTTGTTCATTGTCAGGTTGATAATTCGTTCATGAGAGGGCTAAACCAACATGGACCGCTCCCCGTCGGGGGTTCGAATCCACCCTCGGGCATGGATGTTTGTGCTGTCTTTAGTATAAGTTAATGCATAAGTAGTTTGTAAGTTTAGGGACTGATGACCCCGCAGTAAATCCCATAAGCCTTACAAACATTTGAACATTTTTTACACTAACATGCATGTGTACCAGTTTCTTTCGCTCTTCAGAGTACATCTACAAACATACTCCTCAAGCTACCTCACGGTGTGTGGCGAAGGCCATTTTGTGTACGATTGGCACTACCTGCACCTACTCAAGTAACGCATGGTCAGCGGAAAAAAAAGACATTGCAGGTATGCTCCGTGTGTACTCTAATCTCTCTAATTTTATTCTCGTGGTCTTTCAATTCACTTAATATACTTAGGAGGAAGCAATATTTTTCAGACTTCTAAAGAAACGTATGCTCTCGAAACTTTTACAGAAGCCCCTACCGCGATAAACAACGTCTCTCTTGCAGCGTCTGCAGTGAAGTTTACTGGTCATCTCTGAGACGCATTACGCTTACTAAATGAGCCTGTAACGAAGGATGCTACTGTCCGTTGGATCTTCTATACGTCTTCTATCTACCGTACCTGGTTAATTCTGTAGTTTCTGTGTCATATGTCGTGATTTTTTCAGATATACAGCTAGTATGAAACTTAGCCGCAGAATGACTGTACACATCCGTAAATTGTAAAAGAAAACTATTAATATTGCTCTGTAAATTGAGAGATTAGTGACTGTGAGGGAACTGAGATTGGAGTGGTCCGTAGTGGGTCGAACCTAGGTTACGTAATATCTACATTCATTCAGTCTGGTCTGATCTCGAGTTGGTGACACACGTACCGTGTGTCACTTGTTCGGACACGAAGTGAGCTGACATATCTAAGGAGTCCCTGACACACCAAGTTGTCAACCGCGGTGTTCCAGAAGCTTGATCATCGCTACCCGCGACGTACTACAGAGAATGATCACTTCCATACATCATTTCACTGACAGATGATTGTGATGAATGGCTTTCTGTAGCGCTTTGTACTGTAGCTCATCTCTGGCAGGAACAGTGAGTCGTGTACAATACCAGAAAAAAAGATGAAACTGCCTAGATACGGAAAATGTTCAACTTCTGCCATAGCCAGTACATTCTCCATATATCTCACCAAATGAAAACGTCTGGTCAATGGTGGCCAAGCAACATGTCACAATACGCCAGTCACTACTCTTGATGAACTGTGGTAAGGTGTTGAAGCTGCATGGGCATCTGCACCTGTACACGCCATTCAAGCTTTGTTTGACTCAATGCCCAGGCGTATCAAGGCCGTTATTACGGCCAGAGGTGGTTGTTCCGGGTACTGATATCTCAGGATATATGCACCCAAATTGCGTGAAAATGTAACCACATGTCAATTCTAGTATAATGTGTATGTCCAATGAATACCCGTTTTGATCTGCATTTCTTCTTGATGTAGCAATTTTAATGGCCAGTAATGTAGATATATTTTGCATTCAGCAAAACATTGTGTTTCTTCTTCTTGTTACCCAGAAATGTTTTACTGCAGTTACAGAATCTTCAATGGGGCTTTATTAATTTCTGTTGAATAACAGAAAATATTTTTATAGAATGTATATCATGTTTCCAAATTAGAAACCTTATAAGATTTTATATAGGCCTACATGTATACCTTGATTTACACCTTGAAGAATTTCTATTTCTATTCCTTTTTTCAGTTTGTTGGGCTAGAGTGCCTCCTTTTTCCCAGTTTGTTATCTACAACTATATATGACGTTATTTTATATCGAAATTGTATGCACTAAATTTTTAAATATAGGGTAATTTTACTTCCTTCTGTGTGAAGAAGTTGAGTGAATATGTTTGACATTTTTTTTCTTGTTTTACTTATATAACATGTTTTATTTACGTTTCAAGGTGTCTTCCTTATTTCAGAATGCAGTAAATATCATTATTTAACGGTTACTACCAATGTTCACCAACTATAAAACAAGGTGGCGGACATTATGCACAGTTAACTGTGTACTGGGTGGGATGTTTGAATCTTGACATTGTGTGTGTGTTTAAGTAGGCAGGTGTGATATAGGTGTATTGGGGTTGGGTTGTGGTTCAAAATGTTCAAATGTTTCTAATTCTATGGACCAAACTACGTTGGTCACATGTCCCTAGATTTACAAACTACTTACACTAAGTTAAACTAATATAAGGACAACACACACAGATCCATGTCCGAGGTAGGATTCGAATCTCCGACGCGGGAGGCCTCCCGATCCGTAACGTGGCGCTCCAGACCGCACGTCTACTCGCGCGGCTTGGGTTGTGACTGTTACTTCCTTTTACTGATTTATTTTTAGGTAATTATTTAATTTCCTTTCCCTTTATTTATATATCTTTGCATGTATGTGGATGGGTGGTTTTCTTTCCTGTGTCTATATAGCTTAGACTTTTTACAGCCGATCTCAAAGGTGCCAATGTGCCATCTTGTCCAATCGTTATGACAAAGACAGTGTATTAATGAAATAGTTATTAAATTTCTAATTACAGAATCAAACAGTATGCAAAATTACAACTCGATTGATGTGTTTTAAAACTAATTTTTCCCAGCAATCTAAAGTCACAGGATGCTTGTCTGACAAGAGGAGCAGTGTCTCGTGGGGGCTGAGTACTTTTCCGGATCCCATATCAATTACTATTACAAATTCGCGATAAGGCGAACATCCACAACGGCAGTGCCAAGTGTTATTTTGAATGATTGGAAACGGCTTCCACTGACTTCTCTTCTTTATTCTACCCCTATAGCTATCATTTTTATTAATTAAATAACAAACATAAACCCCCGCTAGAAGAGATGAGTTTGAATGCTGTTAACGGTCATGCTGTTTCGCTCATATATGTTCGTGTATGTGTTCTGTGAGTTTGTATCCTGTTACTTCTGGTGTTCGGTGTGCCTATGTTTGCATGTTGGTGAAACTCTGTGTTTGTGTATGTACCAATTTCATTTTTGTTTAATTTTTGTGGTTCAGTTTTTCTATAATGTTTGTGTTACATACATACTCTACAGCAGTTTATTTGATAACTTTTAAGTCATTTTTGTAATTGTCTTCACTGAGTGGGATTTTGAATTCTAGTACATAGTGATACTAATACATTATGTTGTATTGATTTGATTTTACTATTGCTTCAAATATTTGAGGAATATGTTTGCTAGAATTCCACCCATGGGAAGTCCTTCTTTTTATGAGTAGAGCCGGGCCAGCCGCGGTGGCCGAGGGGACTGAGGCGCTCCAGTCACGTTCTGCACGGCCACTACGGTCGGGGGTTCGAATCCCCCCTCGGGCATGGATATTTGTGCCGTCCTTAGTGTTAGATAGTTCATAAGCAGTTTGTAAGTTTAGGGACTGATGACCCCGTAGTTAAGTCCCATAAGCTATACAAACAAAAGTAGAGCTGGTTGTCAAATGTAAAATAATTTTGTTCTGTTATTAGTGCCAAGATGCTTGTTATTTCTTTTATGTGAGGTTTGAGAATGTAATGTTGCCGTTCTAGTTGCTTTTTTACGATTTTGACGGTTTCTGTAGTTGGGATGTTCGTGTACATGTATTTGGTGTCACAAAATATCATCTACATCTACATCTACATAGATACTCTGCAAATCACATTTAAGTGCCTGGCAGAGGGTTCATTAACCACCTTCATAACTTTTCTCTACCGTTCCATTCTCTAATAGCGCGCGGGAAGAAAGAACACCTAAATCGTTCCGTTTTCGATCTGATTTCTCTTATTTTATTGGGATGGTCATGTCTCCCTAAGTAGGTGGGTGCTAGCAAAATATTTTCACATTCAGAACTAAAAGTCGGTGATTGAAACTTCGCAAACAGATCACGCCGCAATGAATAACGTCTTTCTTTTAATGATTTCCACCCCAATTCGTGCAACATTTCCGTGACGCTTTCCCCCCCGTAACGTGATAAAACAAAACGAGCTGCCCTTCTCTGAACCTTCTCAATATCTTCCGTCAGTCCTACCTGGTGAGGGTCCCACAAGGGGCAACAGTACTCCAAGAGAGGACGCACAAGTGTAATGTAGGCAGTCTCTTTGGTGGAGCTGGTGCATCGTCTAAGCGTTCTGCCAATGAAACGTAACCTTTGGTTCGCCTTCCACACAATATTTTCTGTGTGTTCTCTCCAGTCAAAGTTGTTCGTAATTGTAACTCCTAGGTATTTGGTAGAATTTACGACCTTAAGGTTTGACTGATTTATCGCGTAATTGAAGTTCAGCGGATTTCTTTTAGTGGTCATGTGTATTACTTCACACTTTTCTTTAGTTAGTGTCAATTGCCAATTTTCGCACCAAGTAGAAATTTTGTCTAAATCGCTTTGCAGTTGCTTTTGATCCTCTGTTGACTTCACTAACCGATAAACGACAGCATCTTCCGCGAACAGTCTAAGGGAGCTATTCAGATTATCTCCTAAATCGTTTATAAACACGAGGAAGAGTAGGGGACCAATAACGCTTCCCTGTGGAACGCCAGATATCACTTCTGTTTTACTCGATGACTTACCGTCAATTACAACGAACTGTGTCCTTTCTGACAGGAAATCGTGAATCCAATCGCACAATTGGGGAGATATTCCATAAGCACGCAATTTCATTAGAAGCCGCTTGTGGGGTACAGTATCAAAAGCCTTCCGGAAATCCAGAAATATGGAATCGATTTGAGATCCCTTGTCGATGGCACTTAACACTTCATGTGAATAAAGGGCAAGCTGTGTTTCGCAAGAGCGATACTTTCTGAATCCGTGCTGACTATTGGTTAATAGGTCGTTCTCTTCGAGGTAGTACATAATATTCGAACAAAGTATATGTTCCAAAATCCTACTGCAAATCGACGTCAATGAGATAGGCCTGTAATTTTGGGGATCACTCCTATTGCCTTTCTTGAATATTGGAGTAATTTGGGCAACTTTCCAGTCTTTGGGTACGGATCTTTCGCTGAGTGATCGGTTGTAAATTATAGCTAAGTACGGAGCTATTTCATCAGCATACTCTGAGAGGAATCTAGTTGGTATACAATCTGGCCCGGAAGATTTATTTTTGTTTAGTGACTTAAGTTGTTTTACTACTCCAGGAACATCTACTTCTAAGTTTCGCATGCTGGCAGCTGTTCTTGGATTGAATACTGGAGTGTTCACTTCGTCTTCTTTGGTGAAAGAATTTCGGAAAGCTGTGTTTAGTAATTCTGCCTTAGCAGTACTGTCGTCGGTAGTATTACCATTGCTATCGCGTAGTGAAGGTATTGTTTGTGTTTTGCCGCTAGTGTACTTCACATATGACCAGAATTTCTTTGGATTTTCTGCAAGATTACGAGACAGGATTTCGTTGTGGAAACAACTATAAGATTCTCGCATTGAAGTCCGCGCTAGGTTGCGAGTTTCAGTAAAAGATTGCCAGTCTTGCGGATTCTGTGTCTTTTTAAATTTTGCATGCGTTTTTCTTTGTTTCTGCAACAGTGATCTGACCTGTTTTGTGTACCACGGGGGGTCAGGCCCCTCTTTTATTAATTTATTTGGTACAAATCTCTCGATTGCTACTGATATTATGTCTTTGAATGTAAGCCACAACTGATCTACACTCGCATTTTTAGTTTTGAAGGACTGGAGACTATCACTCAGGAAAGCGTGAAGCGAATTTTTATCTGCTTTATTGAATAGATATATTTTTCGTTTGTTTTTGGTGCATTTGGGAATTTCGATATTCAGTCTCGCTACTACAACTCGATGTTCGCTAATCCCTGTATCTGTTTTGATGCTCTTTACTATCTCGGGATTATTTGTTGCTAGGAGATCAAGAGTATTTTCGCAACCACGTACTATTCTAGTGGGTTCATGAACTAACTGTTCGAAGTAGTTCTCAGAAAAAGCATTCAGAACTAGTTCGGACGATGTTTTATATTTGCCCCCGGTTTTGAATACGTAATTATGCACAACATATCGAGGGTAAATTAAAGTCGCCACCGATTATAACAGTATGCTTCGGATACCTATTTGAAATATGATTCAAGCTTTCTTTGAACATTTCTGCAACCGCATCGTACAACCCTTGTGCGATTGAATGAGGAAAACATAAAAAATTATAAGTTTTTCCTTTATTCTTCCTTGTGTTTTTTCTTCATCAGTTTTTGTTTCAGGTAATATGTTGTTTTTGTTTTCGTTTATTATCTCTCCAATCTCTTCTTCATTTAACTATCTCGTAAGATCTGCATTAAATTGACTGCTTTTTCCTTTTGTTTTATTATGTACTAGCGTTAGTACCCGACATTGGACTTTTGTCGATTTATTCTTTTCTTAAGTTAGTCAATCTCCTCTATCCTTTCTCACAATTCCCTTCTACTCTACTCTCTATCCGTTTTATCTTCGTTTCCATACAGTTCAATCTTTATGACGTACATATCTCCTGAACTATATGTCCTGCAATAATACATTTTTCCAGGTTCGTGAAGTAGAATATTAGTTAACTGTCTGCGATATGTGTTACGAAAGGATTTCGTAGTTAAGACGTAATAAATTACACAATTCATTTCACTGATTTTGAGGTCGTATCTTCTAAACTCTGTGTCATACAGTGGTATAATTTCGAATGTACAATGAGTGGTATATGTGCATACTAAATGTAAAATATGCCTGGAATAGAGTTAACAATAGATACGTAAAATCGCGGAATCTCGTGGTCGATGGGACGGTTTTTCATTAACTTAATTGGGTTAGACTGGGTTGTTTGGTTGGAATAGGGGGACTAATTGTTAAGGTTATCAGTCACCCGGTGAGGAGGGGAAGGAGTGAGCATAGAAAAGGAGGGGAGGGGGAAAGGAAATGCAGTCCGGGAAGGAAAGAAGGAAGGAAGACTGCATTAGCTCGGGGCCCCGTGCTCGCCACGCACGTACTCAAGAAAGAACCGTGAGCCCCCTGGAGGGTAACCTACTTGCTGCGGCGGATTAGCCGCGCGTGCTAGAGCGCTGTGTTGCGGTGCGCGCGGCCGTCCGCCGTCGGGGGTTCGAATCCCCTCTCGGACATGGATGTTTGCGTCGTCTTTAGTATAATATAGTTCATAAGTAGTTTATAAGTTTAGGGACTGATATCCCCGCAGTTAAGTCCCTTAATCTTTACAAACATTTGGACATTTTGGTAACCTAATTGTTCGTGACCTTATTGCAAGTCGCTAAGCACTCTTATTCCAATATAGTGAATGAATAAAGTCCCGTCGCAAAATGTCGCAGTTTTTATTTTTTTTATGTCGTTTTACATCCTCAGATATGCATTCTACGTGGTTACTACACGCAAGGCGATTTTATCCTAATGGTAAAGATTGTTTTTACCAAACTTGGTTGAAATCGGTCCAGTAGTTTAGAAGAAGATGTGGAACACACACACACACACACACACAAATACGCACACACATTTATTTTTGTAATATGTATAGAATTACTTGGTGTGTTCTCTGTTGCCTTTTGTGTAATTTGTGTGTTAATACTGTACATAGGTCCTCTATCTAGGACTTTTTTTTTCAAATGTTTGTAAATCTATCGGACCAAACTGCGTGGTCATCAGTCCGTAGCTTACAAACTACTTAAACCTAAGTAAAGACCAAAAGCAGAGAAACTATTCCAGACAGAACGACGACTACTAAGAAGCCTACTGAGACTTCCCCCGACCACCCCAAGACAAGAAGCCTATCAGGAAGCAAGAATCATCCCCCTCCAAACCCGACTCTCCACCCTCAGAGCTAGATATGTTCGACGAATCCTGAATTCCCGCCCTGGCATGACACAAATCTTCACACAAAACCCAAGAACCACAAACAAACCTAAATTCAAATACACATATCCCCCACGCACCATCCTACAGAACACCATAAACATATTTCCAGACACAGTACACAATCACGAATACTCAAACCAACTACAAACGCTCATACAAGGACATCATACACCACAACATCTTCTGGCACTGGATCCTGCCCCAACCTAAACCCCACCCCTTACCCACACCCAAAGTACGATAAATACAAATACATATAAAAGTGTAAACAAGATTGCAAGTACCATCATTACAAACTATGTAACCATTGTAAATGAAAAGCAATAGAACTCAAACACCACAATATGTAACAACAAAAATACCTTTTGCAAGTTAAATGTAAATTGGAAAAAAAAACTGAAAAGAATAATGTACATAAAAAAGATTTGTATTGTTAGTATATAAGATTAGGCATAAGTCAATGTAAAAAGAAGAATAACAAAAAGGAAATGTGCACATTAAAAGGATTTATATTGTTAGTATGTAAGTTTAATTATAAGTGAATGAAGAAATAAAATTGTAAAAGAAGAAATTTATGTGAACCCTTTGGCACCAATAGAGCGAAATGCTTCCACGTTGCCCGCCCGTGCCCCTCAGGCCCGGGAATGAAAAGTATTAAAAAAAAAAAAAAAAAAAAAAAAAAAAAAACCTAAAGACAACACAGACACCCATGCCCCAGGGAGGACTCGAACCTCCACGGCGAGCAACCGCGCGCTCCGCAACGAGACGCCTTTTTTTTTTTTTTTTTTTTTTTTTTTTTTCTCTCTCTATGGTTAGTTAGTTCTATTCGTTGCGGACGCTGATCGTATTTGTTCGTGTTTGTTCGGTGAATGCTTGGCTCAGCTTTTTTTTATTACAGAGGGCGTTGAGCCCCCTGACCGGGCGCGCTGAGCCACGGCGCCCGGCAGACCGCTCGGCTACTCCACCGCGACATTTATTTGTTGTTTGGAATGTTGGAAGTAAGTAACGTTACTAATTTGTTTGTAGAATGTTTGTACTTTCTTACGAGTTCCATCAGCCATCCAGTTTCACCTCCAAATCTTAAAAAAAAAAACCTCTCGACGCACTAATTTAAGTCGCCTGGATCGCGCGGTATTTATGTACAACAGTTTGTCGTACAAACGTATCGCCTGCCGCCGCGGTGAAACTGTTTCCCTCTCCGCCGCATCGATCGCCTGGCGCGTGGCGCGGCCGCTGGTGCTGCGACAGTCGGCGTCGTGTGTGCATAATCGTGTGACATGCAGCTGGGACCTGTCTCTGACGGTTAGGTGTCCTTCGCCTCTACGTTGCCCCAGCGTGTTTCTGGTGCGGGGGCGGAGGACGCCCCCGGCGCTGGGTGCGTGGCGCCGCCGCCGGCTGCCTCCAGCTGCCAGGCGCGCAGAGCTGCCGAGGAGGTGGCGCACTCAGGGCGAGCGCCGCTAGTACACCTCCTGCCGGCTGCTCTCCGGGCTGCTGTGGAGCGCCAGCGCCCTGCGGGCATGCGCAATCGTCTTAACAATTTTTTTATAGTACAGCCCTCAATCGCAAGTTACAATTGGATACATTACCTAGGTTTCAATGTCACGAAGGACACCTTCTCCAGACAATCTATCTTCTATACCTATAAATGTGAATGTCTGTTCGGTGTACGTTTATCACGTCTGAACCCACAAGACATAAATAGCTAAAAGTTTGTACAGTTACTAAAGTCTACCCGGGAAAGGCTTTAGGCACGGTTGTATGGCGATCGGATAGCTATTTATCTATGTATATTAATATGTATGTCTGTTCGGTGTACGCTTATCACGTCCAAACGACAATACGCAGAGATTTAAATATTTGTACAGTTACTAATTTATATCTGAGGAAGGTTTTAGGCACGGTTTTATAGCGATCTGATAGATAGTTAGTAATTTGAAGAATATAACGCGAAATGCGGAAAATAATTACTCTTTGAAAATTATATTTACTCTTTGAAAATGGTTTTATTGGTTGCATTGTTGCTTGAGGGTTGATAATGATAAAAGGGTGGAGTATATTGGGATAGAAAGTTATCGGTGTATAAAAAATTCTACGTGTGTGTGTGTGTGTGTGTGTGTGTGTTAATATTTCGCTCTGCAGCGAAACTTACAGAACGTAAACGAACGGTCTGTGTATGATTGTTGTCCGACGTCTCCCGTTGTACACCATAGCAGATCCATGCCGATAGCTATAATGGGGTGGAAGATATGGTGGTTGAGAATCGTCAAATTATAAAAAAAAATTGGACTGAAGGCCAGCGATGACGTTTGCGACTCTATAGCAAGAAGGTTACCTACAGCGAAACGTGATCCACAGACCATACCTTTGGTCTATGCGTGCTACAGTGTCTTCCGCTCTTTCTCTGTAAGGATAAGCATACGAATAAGGAAATATAAGAATAAATAAATAAAGCAGTAAAAAGGAAATTTCTTTTAATACATCTATAGCCGGCCGCGGTGGCCGAGGCGACTGAGGCGCTCCAGTCACGGTCTGCACGGCCACTACGGTCGGGGGTTCGAATCCCCCCTCGGGCATGGATATTTGTGCCGTCCTTAGTATAAAGTAGTTGATAAGTAGTTTGTAAGTTTAGGGACTGATGACCCCGTAGTTAAGTCCCATAAGCTTAACAAACATTTGAACATTTGAACACTTCAACTTACCAAATTCTTACCACAATAATGGTGTCCAGCTGAAAGTTCAAATTGTCCCACGCCTGCAGCATCCTCGGTAAGTCTAGCTATTTTTACAACGTCTTTGCGATGGACAGATTGTTGTTCCCACTTCTGGAACACTGAGTTCGCCTACTGAAGTGTCCTCTCTAGAAATGTAAACGCACCCTGTATGCGAACAAATATAACTCCGCACATGTGCCACCAATTCGCGGTCAGAAATACAAATTACGGAGCATATTTTCGACCCGCGGCGTACCACCTCAGTCGCCATTGCCTTTCGATGGATGCTTCCAGTCATAACAACTTTTTGGATACATTTATATAAAATTATAAATATTAAGTTTTTGGATACTGACAGTTAAATAACATCTTACGAGCGAACATTAATAGATTATTTTAGAATCTACAGGTGTTTAAACTGACAATGCATCGAAGTTCCATAAACGCTGTATGGAACGTGAAGAGTTATCTGCGAAAGTCACGTCACAGGAGCTGAAGAAGTGAATACAGGAATTAGTAGCTTTGTATTAGTAATTACTACAGTCGTTATTGAAAGGGGCCGCCAAATGATAATTCATTCACTTAGTTGTAATTTTCCGAATAAATTGGATTGTTATTAAAATAATCATTATTCTTACTCATTTAATTATGTACTGAAAAAATTAATTGTTCCTCTAGAGGCGTGTATACATTAGAGTAAGTGTACGCATCTTCAATCTTCAGCTCCGCCCATTTAGTTTGGCGGCTACTGTGGCATTACTGGTTTCCGAACACTGCCCAACGACGTATCACAGTTTGAACCACAGTCAACATATCCTCACTGTAAGATGAATTAAGTTCTGTTTTTCACTTCTTCAATTCAGTTTTATGTATAGTGCTACATATGCATTTTCTTATTCTGATTACAAGGGATTAACCCTGTTAATTAAGTGTTAAGATCTATGTTATGATGTTAAAGTTCACTGGAAACTGTGATTAGCTCATAAAAGTGTATAAATTAAGAGTTGTCATCAATTCACTTGCACACTTTCAGATTCTTCTTCCTGTGAGTCTGGTGTAGTTTCATAATGGTGGCGACTCGTGGAACTAGATTTTTCTGCTAAGTCTAAGATCCATGGTACGTGCATATTGGTTAGACCTAGACAAAAAAATGTGGTTTTGTGGTATTTCCAAAATGTCTGGGAAGGATTCATTCTACAGACTTTATCGTTCTTTGAACGATTCTCTTTTAGTAAAATGACCTCTCAAGCATTTACGTTTATCGAAATAACGGAAGAAGCCATTTTCATAAGCGCGAGATAGTCAAGAAATTTTCGCAAGTGCAATGAGTTACCGGTGGAACTTTTGAAAATGTCGATTTACGGATAAACTAAAAAATGTGAAATTATTTTGAGAGATGAAATTTGTAGATGGGTATTGTTTTAACGACAGTAATATGTTCATACCTCTGGCTTTAAATACCCTTACCCCAAATGCCCTACACGTGTTCCACATGTAGCCAACAACACGACGGCACTGTGTGTGCTGGAGAAAAGTAGAGCGCAGAAGTTACCCTAGAAATAACATAGTAATATTTCAACGACTGTTTCCATTCCATTTTGCTGAAAAGGGATGAGGCAGTCGAGGTTAAATTAAAGTAAAAAAAAACAACCTCCGTGTGTCTCCAGCACGTTGTTACAAGCCTCGGTGCCTAGAGGGCGCTGTCGAGAGCAGTGTCCAGGCGGCAGCAGGACGGCAGCCGGCGGCAGGAGGTGTGCGTCGCGCTGGCAGAGGGGAGCTGCTACCTCCCGGCCGCGGCTGTCAGCCTGGTTTCCGGAGGCAGCCGGCGGCGGCGCCACGCACACGGCGCCGGGGGCGTCCTCCGCCCCCGCACTATCTGACTGACAGCGCAACCGTCCCACACTTGTTCCAGCTGGACGTCTCCAGTACGCGGGAGTCTGTGAACCACTGCAGCGAGCCGCGCTCGTCACAGCTGAGGGGCGGCCGGCCCCACGGTAACCGAGCCAGCTGTTGACTCACTCACCTCATCACACCACAGCTATTTGCCAGTCGCTGATTCTCGTGGTGTGAGCGAACTAGCATTTGTATCTGTCGCAGCCCTGGCTGAAAAAAAAAAAAAAAAAAAAAAAAAAAAAAAAAAAAAAAAAAAAAACAAGAGGAAAAGGTGTCCGAGGAGAAAGGCATGGCCGCCACCATTTGTTACCAACACCAGATTTGTAGTGGGTGCATTTCGTTATTTACGTGATGAACTTCGGATCCAGTAGTGTCTTTAGTTTTATATTATTTATTATCTCTTGTCAGTAGCACATCTACATATACATGGGATACTCTGCAAATCACATTTAAGTGCCTGGCAGAAGGTTCATCGAACCACCATTATACTATTTATCTCCCGCGGGAAGAAAGAACACCTGAATCTCTCTGTTCGAGCTCTGATTTCTCGTATTTTATTCTGATGATCATTTCTACCTATGTAAGTGGCAGTCAACAATATTTTTCGCATTCGGAGGAGATCAACTCTTGTCCTATTTTGAAACCATAGTTCAGTGTAAAATACATCTGTATGAGAAAATGCATTTCTCTTGAAGAGGGGATAGCCGTGACTCTAAAAGTAAGAAGGAAATGAAGAAATACACCAAAGAAGAAAAAAAAGTGTTCATACTTCATTTGCAGGCTGGTTAATTACTATAAAATAAGATGATACAATTGCAATAATGTCGGACAACTGTTATTGTAGCTGGAAATATATTGAAAAAGAAATAATTTTAACTATGGGACTTGTTCTTGGATATTAATGAATATGTAACACAAATATTAGACAGTTACAAATGTTGGTATAAACACACACACAAAAAAATTAAAAAAGATTACAAAAATGAGAAAAATCGATCGAAAATGTACCACACTAGGTACACTTCTAACTTCCTGGGAAAATTTTGATCACTGGCATCTTTCACATATAAAAGTAGTTTTTCCCTCGGTCACCAAGGGATACTTTTCGGTAGCAAACGCCGGCCCCGGTGGCCGAGCAGTCTGTGGCGCGCCAGTCACGTTCTGCACGGCCACTACGGTTGGGGGTTCAAATCCTCCCTCAGGCATGGATATTTGTGCCGTCCTTAGTATTAGCTAGTTCATAAGTTGTTTGTAAGTTTAGGGACTGATGACCCCTTAGTTAAGTCCCATAAGCTCTACAAACATTTGAACATTTTCTTGGTACCAAACATTGCATTTTTGGCAGCGAATCCAGTCACCCTTAATTAGAATATTTATAAGAGCTCGTTAGACTAACTTTCATAACTCTGCACAATTTTAGTGTTGCCGAATGCGACTATAAGCATACTAGGAATCTCTTTCTATTGACAGACGCTTTTACCCTTTTGTGGTACATGCAGATGTTGTCCACTGGCATCGTAAAATACCTTATACTACTTCTGCGGTTTTATCAATGTGCGCTGTTGCATCTGATTACCTAAAATAGTTTGTGTTCTACAGTGTTAAGCTAACTTGGTCTGCATGGTTGATAATACTATAGACTGTTGATACAATGGATGAATTCTATAAGGTGAGGGTGGTGTATCCGATATATGTAATAAGAGTTGAATAACGATGACAGTTCTGTGTCTCCATTACGTGTTTTCATCCGTTTGTCAGAGGTATATTGTATGATCGTTAACGTTTGCATCGGCTTCTATCGGGGAAACAAGGTTTATGATTGGTTCGATTGTCTGGTTAGTACAGTATCTGACTCCAGCTAGAAGCTTTTATACTATATTTGCATCAGATCCTATTCTTCCTCGATACTCTGATCTAACTTTCAGAAAATTGATGGGTAAGTTACAGCAAAGATATTGCTCGTTGTACTTATTTGTGAGTCGACATGTTTGATATTTTGTATAGTGTGGGCTCTAACTGCCTAATCTGTCGATGTTATTTCCTCTTAAACAGAATGACGTGGCTAGTTGAAAGAGTCGTACAACATCGCGATGTACGAGGATTTAAATCATTCTTCACCTACAAATATTACAAAAAAGCATAATTCCGAGAACATTCCGGTGTCTTAATAGAAAAGGATTCGAAGAATGTGAAGTGTATTTCTTTGATCCGTGGGTCTATTTACGAAAAGGGTTTGCTTTTATATCGTAGCTCTGTTCGTTTCTTAAGATGCAGGAGGTGATATATAAACAACATAGACGGAACGCCTATCGAAACTTTACCTTTCGAGCGTATAAGTTATAGAGAGACACTTGTTGTTTGCTGGAGAACATGTGACGACTGGTAATGGCTCTGTTAAGAGAAAGGATTGATGGAAGACGTATGCATCTGTCAGTATGTGATCAGTATTGAGCTGCATTTTGACATATGCTGAATCTTCTACATCTCGCATCCTCGTGTTGCAGTGTATAGTAAACGGCTAAGCGTTCAGTGTGTTGGTTACTTGTACCACGAGGGATTCACCTGTGGATGATAGATCGAGATTGTCATATAATTGCTATAAAGACTTAGAACTTGCCATGTAGGATGTATTGGGATTTTTCACGGCTGGAGGGTTGATAAGGGTTACAAAAAGATATAGCTAGGGTCAGACGAGTCGTACGATAACGTGCTGGGTTTGATTTTAAATGGTTCTTCGTATAGAATGATCACGCAAAACGCTGTTTTCGACTAACATCCAGGTGTCTTACTAGGAAAGGATCCAGTAGTTTTGATGTGAATTTCTCTGATCTGTGGCTTGTTTTATCCTAAAAGAAGGTTAGATGTGGGTCTTTTGTATTGTAATTCCAAGGTTTAAATGTGAAATTCTTCGATCTGTGGGTCGCTTTTTCGCAACGTGGGAAGCAAGTAATAAGCATCTTAGGAATGAGCCTTTTACTTTTCTGCGGTGTATATAGACCGCCATTATGAAGCGTTTGCTGTAGATAATAAGATATCTGGTACTGCTTCTGTAGAACTTCTCCGCAGTGTTAGGCTTCTAGGAATCTCTTTCTATTGACAAACACTTTTACCCTTTCGTGGTACGTGCAGATGAACCTGACGAGTTGTCTCCTGGCGTCGTAAGATACATTATATAGCTGATTACAAGCATTTTAGCAATCTTTTTCTGTTGACACACGTTTTTACCCTTCGGTGATACGTGAAGATGACGCTTCGAGTTGTCTACTGTCGTCCTAAGAGTAGCTTCTGGGGGTTATCAATGTGCGCTGATGCATCTGTGCCGCGGTGGAGTAGCCGAGCGATCTGAGACGCCTTGCTGCGCAGAGCGCGGTTGCTCGCTGTCGGAGGTGCGAGTCCTCCCTTGGGCATGGGCGTGTGTGTTGTCCCTAGGTTAGTTTAATTTAGGTTAAGTAGTTTGTAAGCCTAGGGAGTAATAATCAAAGAAGTCCCATAGATTTACAAAAATTTGAACATTCTGATGCTTCTCTAATCTTCGATATGATTACCTAAAATGTATAATACTGTTATGTCTCTCCGTTTAGTGCTTTTATCGTTAACGTTAGCGTTACCTTCTATCGGGAGAAAATAGTCAATCATTGGTTCGATTCTATGTTTAGTACAGTATCTGGCCTTAACTAGAGACTTTTATATTTTATTTTCAGCATCGGCAGCAGCAGCAGCAGAAGAAGAAGAAGAAGAAGAGAGGAAGGAAGCGAAAGTGTAAGTAAACCATAGTACTACTGTACTAATGTTACTAATAATTTGTAAACGTATATTCACAGTTATCATCATATTAGTTGCTTATATCGAATATATTGTTTCAACAGCTTCAGCCATGTAGTCGGGACCTGAACATGTAGGTGCCCCCAAGAACATGTCGAGACCTGCGGAGACAGTAACATGTGGACCCTAAATGGTATACTTCACTTGGGATCCTCTCGCGCACCTAGTTAGCACGATGGATCAGGATAACGGGGTGATACTATCGGTGCCGCTCTTCGACTAGCTGAAATATAACGACGGCAGCAGCCTTCAAGGGTAGCAGCACAATAGCTCTATTACTGGTCGCCTAGATGCGAGCCATCAACAAATTTCGTGTGTACTGCTACGAGGAGAAGTGATCGAAGAGAAGATAATATACCTAGTGCGCTCAAACTGTTATTAGCAACCTCATACTTTTTAATTGCAAGTGGTTAAAAACGTTTAAATACTGGCACTGAAACACTCTCAAAGCAAGAGTGGCGTGTTGCGATAGAATTGGAGAATGTCGCGAAAGGTGCTAAATTGCGCTTTGATGAACACTCCTAGGATCAACGGTGTTGTGCAAAAGATAACATCAATAATCATATGAATAAACAGTATGTTGAGTCCCATTCCCCCACTGATATTCAGTGTAGTGCTGTAAAGGCGAGCATAACATCGGCGTATGACGATGCTTCTCTATGTCTCAAACTGCATGACTCTTCCGTTTATCTACAACACTCTTCTGTCTCAAACCTTTCTTGGCATTGAGCTGGCTATATCCTGTACGGTAGAAACACTGTTACAATGCTTAACACGTGTTAAAAAGAGGTATAGTAAATATTTGGAATATCTACGTGTGTATAAAATTCATGTACATGACTTGTACCAGTTCTGTAAAAAGCATCCTCAAGCCGTCTGTAAATTACTAAATCTAAAGAAATAGAGATTGGATATGCGTATAGGAAAAATTTATTTCAGACTGTGTAAAGGTGAAAAGATTTTTTCGATAACACTGTTGTGCATCCCAATCACGACTGCTAAAACACATTTTATGTAGATTACCTCTGTGTATGTATGTTTATCCTTAATAAACGTCTGTATATAATCTCAAAACTGTGTTCGTGTCTTATTTCTCACCTCTCATCCTTACAATAGTATTAGTACTATTATCGATCATATTAACCTTTCAATATACTCATTGCACGCCTGTGCTTGACGTAGTCAGTAACAGGTAAGGTGGGTGATACGTCATAGTTTTCATACGATGACGTCTTTAACGACCGGATGTAATGATTGTTACTGATTCTTACCTGTTGTCGGTGCTGAGTCTTGCCACCAGGAGCAACTCTGAGGGTACCCAGCGCAGCTTTGGACGAAACGTTATGAAAGTAAATGTTTCATGGACTATGGCCACACAACCCAGAAGATTCATCAAAAATTATCATAATTTTCGCTTACCTGATTGGGCTGATGATGGCTTAGAGAACATCATCTAAAGATACTTACTTCCTGATAATATGTATGTAATAATTGTAGGACCTTCCAACAGTGGCAATAAATAAATAAATAAATAAATACTCTAATGACAGTACTTACATATGTAGATGGGTTCCGCTTTGAACATGTTTATGTATTTTCGGAAACGCTTTCGAAGCCCAAATACCAGATATTACAGGGAATAGTACGAGGTGTAAAAGATAATACGTACACAACGTATAGTGAAAGCAGCGATATCCCTCTACCTGAACAAGTAAAGCCCATGACAGTGTTCATTATTGATGATGTTGCAGTGTGGATTTAAGACCAAATAGGTAGACATTTCTGCTTCGGTAGAAACATGGATATTGATGTTTTTATCCAAGCCAGACACATTCAAGAATCCCAAATGGATGCAGCGGGATAAAGCGAATCCATTACAGAATTCCATCAAGACATTCGGAATTTAAAACACATTTACAGTACTTTTGTAGGAACCGATATGTCATTCAAAGATTTTGTAAAAATATGTGATGCGGCTCTCCACGCTACTCTGAATTGTGTAAGCCTCTTCACCTCCGAATAAGAACGGCAACCTACATTCTTTTCAACGTGCTTAGTGCATTCGTCTCTCAGTCTCTCTCTGCGATTTTTACCTCACGCTCGTCCTTATAATGATAAAATGGCAATTCCTTGGCTTCTCAGAATGTGTCCCATCACCTATTTCTTCTTTTAGTCAAGATATGCCAGAAATACCTTTTCTCCCCAATTTTGTTAAATTCCTTCTTATTAGATACGTAATCTACGGATCTAACCTTCATCATTCGTCTATAGCAACACATTTAAAAAGCTTCTATCATATTTCTTTCTGAATTCTTTATGGTCGACATTTCACTCCCATAGCTCCATGCCCAGACATATGCTTTCAGAAAGAAATTCCTAACATTTAAATTAATATTGGGTGTCAACAAACCTCGCTTTTTCAGAAATGCATTTCTTCCTGTAGCCATGAATCATTTTATATCATATTTAATTTAACTCAGCCACCAGAAGTTATTTTTCTATCCAAATAACAAAACTCATCCCCTACCTTTATTGTCTCATTCATTAATCGAATTCTTTCAGCAGTGCCTCGTTTTCTTAAACTAAATTCCGTTACCCTTCATTTACTTTCGTTAATGTTCGTCTTACAGCCTCCTTTCAGGACACTGTCCATTCCGTTCGATTGCTCTTCCTGGTCCTTTGCTGTCTCTGACAGAATTAAAATGTCATCGGAAAACATCAAAGTCTTCATTTCTTCTCCAAAATTCTCTTTGTATTCATTCACTGCTTGCTCAGTGTCTGGACTGAATAACAATGGGAAAGGCGTCGAACTTATCTTACTCCCTTCTCCACCACTACGATCCTTTCATGCCCTTCTACTGCTGTCAGATTTTTGTATAAGTTGAATCTAACTTTTCGTTTCCTATATTTTACCCCTACTACCTTCAGAATTTGAAAGAGTGTATTCCAATCAACACTGACAAACGTTTTCTTCAGATATACAAAACGTATAAAAGTCGATTTGCTTTTCCTTGATCTACCTACTACCTTCTAAGATAAGTCGTAATGTGAGTACTGTCTCTCTCGTTCCTAAATCTCTTTTAAATCCAAGCTGATCTTCCCGAAAGTCCGATTCCATCAGTTACTCAATTCGTCAATGAATACTTAGTGTAAGCATTTTGCAACCATGACTTATTAAAAGGGTTGTTCTGTAATTTTGACATTTGTTTGCACTTACTTTCTTTGAAATTAGAATTATTATATTCTTCTCAATGTCGGATGGTATTTCTCCTGTCTCAGGCATCTTGCGTACCAGGATGAACAATTTCTCCATGACAGGCTCTCCGGACGACATCAGTTGGTAGAGCACTTGCCCCCGAAAGATCTCAGGTTCGAATCCCGAGTCCGGCACACAATTCTAAGCTGCCAGGATGTTTCTTTGACATCAGTAGTTCAGCCGGAATATCATCTACTTCAGGGGCTTTGTTTCGACTGAATTCTGTGAGTGTTCTGTCAAATTCTTCTCGCAGTATCGTAACTATCTCATCTTCCATAATTTCATCTTCTGTTTCCAAAGTACTGCCTTGAAGTTCATTTCCTTTGTATAGGCCCTCTGTATACTCCTGCCACCTCTCAGCTTTTTCTTCTTTGCTTAGTACTTGTTTCCCATCTGAGCTCTTGATATTCATGCAGCTGTTTTTCTTGTCTTCAAACATCTCCCTTACTTTACTGTTGACGGTATCTATCGTTCCTCTCGTTATACATTCTTTTAACGTCTTACATTTGTCTTCTAGCCACTACTGCTTAGTCAATCTGCACTTACTGTCGATCTCTTTTTACAGTCGTCTGTACAACCTCCATCCTGCTTCACTTGCTGCATTTTTTATTTCTCTCCTTTCATCAGTTAATTTCAATATCTCCCGTGTTATCCAGTGATTTCTGTTAGGCCTTGTCCTTGTACCTATATGATCCTCAGTGGACAACACTACTCTATCTGTCAAAGTTACTGATTCTTCTTCTACTGCTTTACTTTCCCTAGTTGGGACGAGCCTTGCTTAATGGTCCCTCTGGTTCCTTCAATTTGTACAGGTTGATCTCCATAATTCTCTACCAGTTTGCAATTTCATAACTTCTAATCTACAGTTTATAACCAATAAGTTATGGTCAGACTGCCCCTGGACATGTCTTGCAGTTTAAAACCTGGTTTCTAAGCCTATTTTTTACCATTATAAAGTCAATCTGATACCTTCCAGTGTCTCCTCGTGTCTTCCGTCCACCTTAAGCTCTTTAAAACAAAACAAAATCCAGTGGCTATGATAATATAGCGACAAATTTGATTAAACACTATGCTATGAGATTAGTGATATTTTAAGTCACTTATGTAACCAGTAGAACATTTACTGAATGGTTGAAATAATGTGAAGTTAAGCCCTGGTATAATAAAGGAGATAATGAAATTCCATCAAACTTTATTCGAATTTTATTTTTGCCTGCATTATCAAAAATTTTAGAGCACATAGTTTACTTCGTCTTATCAGACATCTGACCACTAGTAAAACAATTTGTATTTCTAAGAATTCCGTTATTTAGTAGGCTATCTACACGTACAAAGCAAATGTATTTAATTCATTAGACAATAAATTACAGGCCTGGTATATTTAGTGATCTGTCAAAGGCATTTGACAGTGTAAATCACAATGCCCTTCTCAGCAAATGAGAATATTATGGTGTAACAAGAAATGCTGCAGACCGGTTCAAATATTATATATCAGACAGGAAATTTAAGGGTTCGGTGTGAATACAGATTTATATTGAACTATAAGGTCTCATCCAACTGGGAACTAATAACACGTGGGTTCCACAAGGTTACATCTTAGGGTCTCTGATTTTTCTTGTATATGTAAAAGACCTTTTATCAGCAACATTACCGGGTGTCAAGTTTATTTGCAGATGACACAAACAATGCAATAAATAAATTGAGTATAGCCTTAGCAAGGTCGGCTAATGAAATTTTTAAGGACATTCGTAAATGGTTCTTAGCCAATTCTCTGCCGCTAAACCGCAGCAAAACGATACATGCAATTTGTGACTTGTAAAAGTTTTCCCTCAGTATGACAGGAACACAGAAGAAGATAAAAGTGTGAAATTCTTGGGATTACAACTTAATAACAATTTTTACTGAGGTGAGCATACCATAAAACTGTTGAAGCGCCTAAACAAGTTCCTATCTGCTATGCGAATGTTTTCAGACATAGGAGATATAAAAATGAAAACTAGTATATTATTCATACTTTCATACGGGATTATTTTCTGGGGAAACTCACCACGCAAAGCTAATGTTTTCCGAGACCAAGAACGTGCAATACGAATCATTTACAGTGTCAACTCAAGAAGATCCTACTGAAGACTATTTAATAAACTTGTTGTACCAACTACCGCTTCCCAGTACATTTATTCACTAATGAAATTTGACATTAAATTTTATGTTAGGTCAGATCATAGAATAAATACTAGAAAAGGCAGTAGTTTTCACAGGGATTTAAAGTCACTTACTTTGGTTCAGAAAGGTGTCCATTATTCTGCAATACACGTTTTCAATAACCTGTCAGCAGCCAAAAAAATCAAAATTCAAATGTTTGTAAGCCTATTGGACCAAACTGCTTGTGCCAACAGTCCATGGTTTTACAAACTACTTAACTAACATAAGGACAACACACACACACATACACACACACACACACACACACACACACACACATGGCCCCAACGATGACTCGAACCTCCGACGGTAAGGAATCGCGAGCACCGCAGCAAGGCTCGGCCACTCCACCGCAGTACCCATAAAAAAACTGAACTCACAAACAAGTACAGTCTCAAATGAGTATAAAGGATTCTTTGATTGCCACTCCCCGCTCCACTGATGAATTTCTTAGCCAAAGTGATTGATGTGTGAATGTTATTGTATAAAATATTCACAAATCTGAATATTGTGTTCAGTCTCACTTCAGTAATAATCTTGTGCCGTAATGTGAAGAAAACTCTAAGAAATATCATTTGCGCCTAGTATATTTAACACTTAAAATGTAGTAACAAGTTTCTTGTCCTTTAAAATGTAAATATACTTAAGATTTTGTTTTTGTCTGACCCAATCCACACCCACAAGGGCCATTACATTTGGGATTTGCAGAAAGTACGTTAACATATTTCATGTCATTTTCCAACTATTTACTGGTGTATATTGCTTTCTGACATGTTTTACATTCAAGAAGATTTACTCAGTTTGGATCAATTGCAACGAAAAGTACATCTAATCTAATCTCAACAATCACACACCTGAAATCTAGTGTCATGGAACGCTTGAACAGATCAATAAAAACAAAAATGTGGATGCATTTTAATCTCCTTCGCTCATACAAATACACTGATAGTCTCCCAGGGATAATTTTTCAGTAAAAACGAACTAAATATAGCACGATAAAACTGAGACACATCGAAGTTCGAGATAATGAACTCCTAAATACAGCATACCTCTAACTTCAGATGTTTGATGCACGTAAATAAAGGTACAACGCTGGAGACCTAGTGCACATTCCAAAGTACAGGACTGTCTTAGAGAAAAGGTACATGCCAAACTGGACAACCGTGATATTCACATTTTCCAAGGTGCAAAGAACGAATCCTAGAAGTCATCTCATAAAGGATTGTAAGGGCTCAAAAACTGACGTCTTTCTCGTGGATAAAGTTCTTAAAAGTAAACATACGAAAGTGTTTCTTTCCGATATTTCTGACATTCATATACGTTATAGTACATGAAAAACAGCCGGCCGCGGTGGCCGAGGGGACTGAGGCGCTCCAGTCACGGTCTGCACAGCCACTACGGTCGGGGGTTCGAATCCCCCCTCGGGCATGGATATTTGTGCCGTCCTCAGTCTTAGTTAGTTCATAAGTAGTTTGTAAATTTTGGGGACTGATGACCCCGTAGTTAAGTCCCATAGACTATACAAACATTTTGAACATGGAAAACAGAGGGACACAATTTTCTTTAGCGGCGGCAAAAAGATATTGAAGGGGTGAAACGATCCTTCAAAAATGTGGGCTAGAAAAGAAGAATTGCGATCAAATGTTCAAATGTTTGTAGAGATTATGGGACCCAACTACTGGGTCATCAGTCCCTAAACTTACAAACTACTTATGAACTAGCTACAACTAAGGACGTCACAAATATCCATGCCCGAGGGGGGATTCGAACCCCCGACCGTAGTGGCCGTGCAGACCGTGACTGAAGCGCCTCAGTCCCCTCGGCCACCGCGACAGGCAGAATTGCGATAAGTTAGATATTAGTGAAGCGATTTTATGGAATTTTGTTAGGAAAGTATCTTGTGAGCTTACACACGAACATCTCTCTTAATGAGATTACGAAGCACACTACTATTGCCCTGAGTGATTAAATCAAGAAATAGTTCAATGAATTTTCTAGTAGAACATACTATTTCAACTAGATGGACCGAGTCCCACGTGCTACTGCACGAAACAACAACAATTTATCACCGACACACACAGCATGTATTGCATTGGGCCTGCATGAAATGTGGTTGGACTTCGTAAACAAATTGGCTTCGTTACGTCTGAAGAGCGCCAACCACATCCGCTCAAATGTCCTAATTACTTTCACTTAATGGCGAATAATTTCTGCAGGCAGGAATATGTGAACGCAAAGCAGTTTTTAATTAATTTGAGATTATTACATATCACTGTCCAATACAAACATATCTTGCATTATAGTGATATGTAGACCTATCCTTGAATTCAACGAGTGACGGCGTTAAATTAAACCGTCGTGCCAAGAGAATGACTAAAGTCATTCAGTCCTCGCTTAGTGATCTCTCAAAGTGGCAGAAAAAAATCGCATTGACGTGTTTTACGGTCCACTTCAGATTTGTAGTTCTATAAGTTTTTGCAAACATTTCGGACCATAATAATCTAAATAATAAAAAATTATGGTGATATCATTACGAATCTACTATTGTGGTAATACCTATGCATCCAACACGTAATATTCTTTCTGACCATATTTTAACAAACAGCCAAAATTATATATTTGAGTTTAGCTTTACAAACATACTCTATTTTGAACTTTTACCTCTTTTAACTATCATTTTAATATCTCTCCCACATTTTAATTATATTTTTCCGTTAAAATATTATCACCTGTCTTGCCTTGGTAGTTCAAAGTTTATTTTCTTTGCTTGTACTGGTTACGACCTACGTAGCGTACATTTGGCATTCGGACGAGTGACTATAGCCTGGATGGAACACAGCGTACATTTGGCGTTCGTAAATCAATCACGTGACATCCCTCGCCCCAAAATTTCTTTTACGTACGCCATCTTGCTTCTTCTACATTGATGATTTTCTTATTACAACTCAAGCGTTGTCATTGTAAAACAATGGCGCACTGGAAATTATCAAAAACGCGTCGTTCTTAGGACAATGAATTATGATCTAATGTTGGTTAGTTAGTTAACACCTGTCATCGATGGCACGAGAATCACGGATTACTCTAGCAGCTGTTCGCCATAGCGTAATATAGATTGTAATGTACGAACATGTTAGACGGTAGTTGGGAACTTGCTAGGGCGCGGTGGCTCAGGCGCTCGGTCAGAGGGTTGCCGGCGTGGTAGCTCGACGACCTCTGTAACGAGAAAACTGAGTTATCCGAAACGATCAAAAAAGGACAAAACAAACCAACATCCATAAACTACCCGTTAAAAGTGAAGAACCAATGAAAAGAGAGAAAACGAAAGACGGTTCATCTAGCACCTTTTCAAGATAAGGCCTGTGCGCTCCCGTGCCACGTCACACAGAGTAGGTCGCGGTCGCGTAGCTCACTGGTTGGCCGACGTGAGGCGGGAGGCTGTGCCCCATCAGCTACCCAGTGAGCTACTCGATCGCAACCTACTCTGCGTGACGTGACGTGACGTGGCACGGCAGTGAACACCTCTTCTCTTCAGCTCTTCAGACGGTGTTGCTTGAACGTCATCAAAAAAAAAAAAAAAAAAAAAAAAAAAAAAAAAAAAGGAGTAAAATTCTCAACGAAGCACCCAGAACGAATATGAACAAACGAACGACAGCAAAGCAATCGGTCTCACTGAAGAAATATACCACCGCTGTCAATTTTTTTGGCCCACTTTATGTTTCCTCTTGCTTCCTAAAAGGTTTTCGCACACTCTTGTTACCTGAACACAACTCTATTCTGCAAGATTCCGAGTTGTTCAAATTCAACAGCATTGTCTTTGAAAAGTGCATTTGTTCTGTTTCGAGAACATGCCATGAAATACATAGTAACGAATTGTAAACATCACATGCACATAAACTGGGGAGATACTGTTACAATGACTGTTGTAAATGACGTATTGATAGTACTAACTTTGTGTGTGTGTGTGTGTGTGTAGCCGAAAAACATTACGATTTCCTGGCGACAACTTCGTCATCCATATTCACCATAAACTGCCTGCCTCCACCAAATAAAGTGGCCACCCTGCTACACTGAAGTCAAATCAAGTTCATTTCTATACAACATTTATTATTTCTGTACTTAATATACCTGAGAGAAATTGTAACGCTGAGTTCGAATTTGTTCACAGTTTTTCTGAAAAGAACATATTGTTTTGAATTATTAGAAATTATCTATTATTCGTATAGAATTTTTCGTTATTTATATTGATCTCAGGCACTAAAAAATTTATTTTATTATTGTATCATCTATTTTCATATGCATGCTTCACGTCTTGCCGCTACTTTTATAGTTACAATTTTTTAAATAAAAAAACAGATTTTTGGCATGAAAATAGTGAACGCTTATTTAAATTTCTTCAATGTGTGCAAAGTATTATGTATACACATCTGAAATCTACTTGCTTAGAGCTATCATTTGGCATCTCATTTGCAATATCTACATCTACATCTACATAGATACTCTGCAAATCACATTTAAGTGCCTGGCAGAGGGTTCATTAACCACTTTCATAACTTTTCTCTACCGTTCCATTCTCTAATAGCGCGGGGGAAGAAAGAACACCTAAATCGTTCCGTTTTCGATCTGATTTCTCTTATTTTATTGGGATGGTCATGTCTCCCTAAGTAGGTGGGTGCTAGCAAAATACTTTCACATTCATAAGTAAAAGTCGGTGATTGAAACTTCGCAAACAGATCACGCCGCAATGAATAACGTCTTTCTTTTAATGATTTCCACCCCAATTCGTGCAACATTTCCGTGACGCTTCCCCCCCCCCCCCGCCCCGTTACGTGATAAAACAAAACGAGCTGCCCTTCTCTGAACCTTCTCAATATCTTCCGCCAGTCCCACCTGGTGAGGGTCCCACAAGGGGCAACAGTACTCCAGGAGAGGACGCACAAGTGTGATGTATTTGGTCAAGACGTTTCCAAGATAGACGCTTGTCAAAATTGTTAATTTATTACGATGTTCAAATTATTCTGAATTAATAACTACTTGAATGACAGGGGGCGTGTTTATATGCGCGCAGCCTGCTGATCTTCCACTTCAAAATGAGCCTACAAGCTCCTTCATGCGATATCTGGAGCAGTTCTTTTCAGTGGCGTAACTAGGACTTGGCTTTAGGGAGGGGGGGGGGGGGGATAGATCTGCTTGACGAGCAAAATTTCATTCAGCTTCCAAACAGACTACCATCTACCACTTCCGTTGAAGAAACTAATTCACTGCCAACCAATGAAAGCTTATGGTAAAACATCACAAGTTTCCAATCTTTACCTTTACCAGATTGCTGTTATACGATTTCTTTTTTTCTTTTTCTATTTTTTTTCTTTTTTTCGGGTTCTGGGGGGGGGTCTATCCCCCTCATCCCCCCCCTCCCCCCATAGTTACGCCACTGGTTCTTTTGTAACGTTTTATTGTTGCTACTCCTTTACTCCAAGGCCTAGATAAGACCGCTATTAACTTACATCCAGCGGTCGGAATTCCCATTGACGTAGTCGGGCGTCCAACCGGCAGTATGCTACTAAGGTGTCGCCATCTGTCAAACAATCTCTTATCTTGAACGGTTCTGCAGCTGTCAGAATCTGCTTGTAAAAGAGTCACGTTGTATTAAAACATGACAGACTTTTGACAACCGCGCGGACTCGATATCCTTTTATGAAACACTGTTGCGGTCTTCATATCCCTTTCAAGGGATTGTCTCCTCACAATCATTTTATAAAAGACAAAAATCGGTCTAGGTATATTGGAGGGTGGAGCCAACTACCCTGAAAGAGACCATTTTTTTCTACAAAAATTAGTTTTGAATTATTCGAAATAGAATCTATTATAACTGTAAGAGACCAAAGAAGGGCAGCCCGTTTTGTATTGTCACGATACAGGGGAGACAGCGTCACGGAAATGATACAGGATCTGGAATGGGAATCATTACAACAATGGCGTTTATCACTGCGGCGTCGTCTATTTACGAAACTCCAATCGCTCACATCTACTCCGAATGCGAGAATATATTGTTGACTGCCACCTACATAGGTAGAAATGATCATCAAAATAAAATACGAGAAATCAGAGCTCGAACGGAGAGATTCAGATGTTCCTTCTTCCCGCGCGCTATTCGAGAATGGAATGGTAGATGAATAGTATAAAGATGGTTCGTTGAACCCTCTGCCAGGCACTTAAATGTGATTTGCAGGGTATCCCATGTAGATGTAGGAAAGCAAATTAAGAAACACAACGCTTACATTGCCGCGTTCGTTTCATACTACCCATGAAACACCTGTTTTATCTCTTTAATATACAGCTATTTAAAGTCGCTGAATCCGAATATGACATCATGTTCTCAAACTTTAATATGGCTGATCATTTAAAGTACCAGAACATCGATTTTATTGTTATTTTAAAAGTTGGAAGTGCTTGTGGTATCCGCTACCACACCGCCGCCGGCCGACAACTCGGCAGCTGGTGCCACGCCAAGTAGACGGCCTGCAGCGAAAGCCACACAAGGAAGTAAGGCGCGCAGACCCAAGTCTCGCCGGTGGAGAAGCCGCGCGGTCTAAAGCGTCTCGCTGCGGAGCGCGCGGTTGCTCGCCGTGGAGGTTCCAGTCCTCCCTGGGGCATGGGTGTGTGTGTTGTCCGTAGATTACTTTATCTAGGTTTAAGTAGTTTGTAAGCTACGGACTCATGACCACGCAGTTTGGTCCGATAGATTTACAGACATTTGAACACCTGATACACTCTATCCAGTCACAGGTTTTGTTTGTGAGTAATCTTCCCCGCATCCAATGCACTACTCCTCTTCCTCCATAACTTGAGTCGTCTTTGTATTGGACTTCATCTGATGAGTCTAAACTGCAAGAAGGTTCTTTAACCTTCCAGACCCGACCATTTTCCACTTGTTTTCTCCCCATCGGCCTAGTTCTTTTTCCTTTTACATAACATTTCAATGTTAACTTTTTAATATTGTCTTTTGACTTTAAGTTTGTACCTTTAATTTTTCCATTTTTCTTTATTCTATGAATATTAAATAATAACAGCTGCAGGATCAGAAGTGACGTCTATTCTTTCGGAACAGACGCCACATGTATATATATAATATGCCGGTGACGGGCAATGATCCTATCGTTAGTGGGGAGGGGTGGGCAAGTTTGAAGCCCTTACTCTTACGGGAATTAGTTAAACTACGAGTTTGAGTACTACGGGCAGGGCGAAGCTGGGAATTTGTATCTGACGGGAGGCGTGCATGGGTAGTCCTTGCAGGTGCGGTGATCACTGTGTCCCCAGTGGTGTAGGGGTCAGCGCAACTGCCTAGAAAGCAGGAGACCCGGGTTCGAATCCCGGCTGGGTACACATTTTCAACTTTGCCCAATCGCAGTTGATGTCATATATTCTATGAATATTAAATAATAACAGCTGCAGGATCAGAAGTGACGTCTATTCTTTCGGAACAGACGCCACATGTATATATTCTTTATTTGAGTTTCGGGTCTAACTAGCAAAGGTGAAAAATTGTTCAGAATTTTGGTAGGAGTGAATTGGTTTGTTTCATTTTAAATCAAAGCCAAATATTGTCTAGTCTTGTAGATGTTTTTGGCAGAGGCGAAATTGCTCGCCTTTCAGGGGATTTTTGGTCACATTTGTCTGCTGACGGGGAATCGATAGATCTAGATGTGGAATGTGGCTTGGGCTCATACGTTAATTGATATATTCGCAACCAAGTCTCCAAACAGAGTGATTCGCTCAGATCAGATTTCTGCACCTGGATTATTAGATAATGATTTTTTATTCATGATTTACTCATTGAAATGCCCAAGGAACAAATCTCAGGTGTCAACCTATAGAGATTTTAAGCGCATGCACATGTCTGAGCTAACTGCTGACGCTTATGGTACCTCTTGGCACACCTCCGTAGGAAACAGTTCCGACATAAATAGTGAAGTACAGTATTTCATCAATAAACTTAGTAACTTGTACGATAAACCTGCTACTCTTGTAACATTAAAAGTAAAGAGAAAGCCTGCACCATAGTTAACAGTACACTTTAAATTCCTTATGGGTGTCAGAGACGCGGCATACAGGAAATCACCTCGCCTACAAACAACAACGGAACCGAGTTAGCCAATCCGTGAGAAACTCAGGTATGCTCACTCGCTAACTGAGAATCTCCATAGACCCGCCGTACGATGGAAAAAGATAACAGGTGTAAGTATAGGAAGGCAAAAAACTGCTGCTGAAGCTGTAGTTGAAGATTTTAATAAGTACTTCGCCACTCCGACATCTGTATTTGACCACTGAACAAGGGTACACACCATCTACTTGTAAGATTACCGCCCAATAGAAATATTGGTAATTAATAGCATTTGATAATTAAACAGTATGAAGTTCACTGCAAACATTGACCATGCCAATGCACTAAATGTTACACAATTTTAACCTTATTAATTATGGTAGCAATGTATATACACAGTTGGGTGACAACATTTATAGTTAGGCCATAGGTAGAAATTCTCCAGGTTGAGATTTGCTGTGTGCTTGTAGCTGACGGGAGGCCAGCGAGCAGGCCGACGTTGGTGGCTTGTTCCAGCTTAGGATTTTCCAATTCGTTTCCGGTGAGGGGAGAGAGGGACAATGGCGAGTGCCAGGCACAGTGCAGTGCACAGCGTGAAATAAAATATTCTAATACTACTTGCATTTGAAGTAATACGATGCAGTTAGGAACCTTTAAGGCCCTCATTACAAAATAGCCTGTTGATAAATAAACAATACATTAGCTGATATAGTCACATCTGGCGTAATATGTTTAATTGACAATGAAAAGTAATAAATTACCAATGAATACAAGACAGTTACACAACTAGCATGGCAATGTTTGTTTATAAAAATAATATATTAACTATTTCTCATTTTATTTTCAGTTAATCTTGTGTATTTTATCTTGAATTATTCAGTTAAATCACTTATCTGTGACATAAGAAATTGCAAGATTATGATAAATAGTACAAAGTATGTTTATACCAATATAAAAACCTAAGAAGACACTTTATTTAATGTGTAGTGTAATTTTTTTTATTTTAAGTAGAGTTTTAGAAATGTATTGGCTGAGCGCTGTACGTTGGCAAATAGGTTAGAACAGCTCACATGGGGAAGTTGATGACGTAGGGGAAAAAACCCCGGCAGTTGAGCTTTAGGGGACAGGAAGTGACGACTCGGGAGCACGTGGGGAGCTGGCTGGGCGGCGTCGCTCTGCATCAGTCGGCATGTGGACCTCGAGGTGGAGGTTATAGATTTGTGTGTGGCATTCGCCACATGTCGTTGCTCGTCGTAGACTGCACCAAGTTGAATCGAGTGCTACTGTGTGTTTGTGAATATTTAGCCGGTGGAACAAGGTGTGCATTGCATTGAATTAAAGTGACTGTGATTTGTTAATGTAACACGTGTCGTCGCATAGGCACGAACATAAACGGTATTTGAGACAGCCACATGGTGTGAAAACAATTTGCGACAAATATTCATTTTGTCTGGGGGCTCACGAGCTATAACTTTATTTGATAAATGTGTCGACGTACAGACGTATCAGCCACAGGGATCTAATATTGTGAAATAAACAACATAAAGTGAACTTTCACGTGTTTCAGAAATAGTAGTTAGTACACCCCTTTCTCTCATGAACTTGATTTTATTATGAATTTGTTTTGTTAATCATATGCAGGGAAGGAAAGCTGCGAACGTGTGATATCATCCCCTAGAAAACGAGTCAAACAGTCGCGATCCAGTGTTTTTGCATGTTTAGGAATTTGGTTTGCAGCTGGTGGTTGTGAGTTTTAAAAATTAAACTTTCTCTATTTTAAACTCTCACCCCGACCTTCACGCTCGCATACTCCCTTAAAGCGTCAGTGAGTGATATAAACGAAAAAAAATTTTCTGTAATCAGTAGCCCATAACACCGACAAGAAGTCGATTACGCGAATTCGTTCGGCAGTTACAGGGCTTGATAATATTACGATTGAAATGTTAAGTTTTCTCATCGACCCACTACTACCTACAATAACATACATTTTTAACGAATCTCTGACCGCCTTATAAAACTGTTACCAAAAAAGAAACCACCCACACAGTCTTCTGACTAAAACCCATTTGCATTTTGCGGGAGTTATCGAAGGCGTTGAAATACTTAGTTCACGAGCAGCTTACAAATGATTTTACATCTAATAACCTTTTAGACAACTACCAGTCTGGTATGCAGAAAAATCGTAGCACGACGACCGCTCTTGTAAAAGAGACTGGTGATGTGAAACGAGCTATCGACAGCCAACAGGCGAGTAATTATGTGCTTCTTACATTTCAGTAAGGCCTTTGACACTGTCGACTTGGACATTTTTCTTGCTAAACTTTCTACTCTAAATTTTCCTTCAAGTGCTGTTCAGTGGTTCCACTCATACCTTACATCCCGAAAATAGTGTGTAACGATTTGTAAAAATAGGACACAAGGGAAAGATATTGTGTAAGGGGTTCCACAACGATCGGTATTAGGCCATTTGCTGTTCTCATTGTATGTAATGGTGTGTCAATTGTTCTCTCGCATTGCAAATGCCACTTATAGGCTTATGACCTTCAGCTATATCGAAGTGTAGGCCCAAAAACCCTTTACACGGCCGTCTGGCATGTGAATGCTCACTTACTTGCTCTATCAAAGTGGGCACAGAACATTGATTTGAAAGTCAATCCTTTCAAAACACAATCAATCACGGTTGCTCATAAAAGGCTCATTACTCCTGACTAAAGAGAATCTCTATCATCATTAATCCTAAACGGCGCAGAAGTAACTTCCTCTCATTAACCAAAGATCCTGGTATAATAATATATAATCACTGGGATAGGACTGAACACACGACCACAAACTGTAAGAATGTATCAGAGTCACTTCATTCACTAAAGATATGTAAAAATTTATTTCCTTTCCAGCTCAAAAAGAAGCTCGTTGAGACCCCAATATTCCCCATAGTTGACTATGGTGATGCCACTCTCCAAGGACTTTCGTACTTAAACTTATACAGGCTGCAACCGGCCATGAATACCTGCGTACGATACATTTTTGGCATAGGCTTTTTCGATATTATCACTCCTGCAGACAAAATATCGTTTGGCTAATTGCAGATAAGCGTCGAAACTATCATACCCTATGTATGCTGCATCGTTTTTTCAATCATTGCACACCTTTTAATCTACAGTTTTTACACTACTATCTGAGTTGTTGTTGTCTTGGTTTGATGCAGCTCTCCACCCTACTCTATCCTGAGCAAGCCTCCGAGATTTTTACCCCACACACTTCCCTCCAATGCTAAAGTTATGATTAGTTGATGTCTAAGAATGTGTCCTACCAATTTATACCTTCTTTTAGTCGAGGTATGGCAAAAATTCCTTTTCTCCCCAATTCAGTTCAGTACTTCTTCATTAGTTATGCGAGCTACCCACCTAATCTTTAGCCTTATTCTGTAGCACCACATTTCAAAAACCTTATCCTCTTCCTGTCTAAACTATTTATAGCCAAAGCCTGTATCCTCTTCGTGTCCGAACTTTTTATCGTTCCTGTTTCAGTCCCGCACAAGGCAACACTTCACACAAATGCCTTCAGAAAAGACTTCCTTACACTTGAATTAATATTCGATGTCATCAAATTTCTCTTTTTCAAAAACGTTTTCTTCCCATTGCCATTCTGCATTTTATATCCTCTGTACTGCGACCATCATATGTTATTTATTTCCCAAGTAACAAAACTCGTCTACCACCTTTATTGTTTCGTTACCTAATAACTATCTGAGTACTACAGCAGAAAATCTCGCTCTCACCAAAATAAAACTCTATCCATACCATCCCATAACACTAAATTTTTTCTAAACGGGGGACTGATGACCTCCGTAGTTTTGTCCCCCTAAAACATCCAAACAACAACAATCTTTTCTAAACCACTTTTTGTGTTAGGATCCCGACTTTGTAACAATCTTCCTCTGAACCTAAAAGAAAAATATCCATTCCAAACTTCAAAAGACAGCTAATGATGCAGCCTCTATCGCAATAGCCGTCTCTTCCATATATCATTCCAACATTATCAATTCCTCCTACCTCAAAATTATCCCTTTCGTTTGTCATCAGAGGTATTTTATTAATATCTTCTTCGATCTTAACAACCACTGTCACTGTCATTTCAATCTCCCCCTCTTTCTTTAATTTTGTTGCATCAGATTATACTATACATGGTTTTATGTGTGCTAATCTTATGTATACTCAATGTAAATGCTGTTTGTTATTATTAGTATTAGTGTTTATTATTATTATGATTTTTATTATTATTACTATGAGTTATTGTAATGTTTTTCCTATGTATTGTTCCTGGTCATCTCTAAGAGAGGACCTTAAAGCCCTAATCTGTGCAGGTTAAATAAGCAAATAAATAAATAAACAATAGCGCGTGATCAAACATAGTGGAGGCAAACTCAAACAATACCTACGTACCAGTATGCAGTTGCACCTAAAAAACTCTTATATGTAAAGTACCGTCTTTACTCACAACCGAAGTTATGTTTGATTGATTGATTTGATTTGATTTTTTCAGGGAAGCCAAAACAGTCTTTGACCAACCCGCCACTGCCCGCACCGAAACTAAGTTTATTGTGCGGTATCACTCCCTGTATATCTAGTAAAGCCAACCAATGCCCTTGAACAGTGCAAGGAGTCCCTTTACCAGTTCTTTATTAGACACAATTTCTTCGGGTCTGGTTGTCCCAAATATTCTGTGCCTTTTACTCTCCAATGCAATGCATTCGAAGATTAGAAGCTCTGCAATCCTGGGCCTGAACAGGAGAGAGATTAGACTCATGATGGATTGCTGACAGGTCATGGGAATTTCAAAAAACACCTACATACAATGGGAATAACAGAAGAGGACCCTAAATGTAGGATCTGTGATGACGGTGATGAAACTGCATCACATCTAATCTTCGAATGCATTGCATTGGAGAGTAAAAGGCACAGAACATTTGGGACAACCAGACCCGAAGAAATTGTGTCTAATAAAGAACTGGTAAAGGGACTCCTTGCACTGTTCAAGGGCAGTGGTTTGGCTTTACTAGCTTTACAGGGAGCGATACCGCACAATAAACTTAGTTTCGGTGCGGGCAGTGGCGGGTTGGACCAATACTGTTTTGGCTTCCCTGGAAAAATCAAATCAAATCAACATACGAACATTCCGTAACTCCTCCTGCAATTCTTCAATGACCGTACACAATTTAAGAAAAATAAACAAATCATATGAAGAAGAAATAGATAAGTGATGTATAGGCAATTTATTGGCGCCAATGTATCCGCACGATCGAGGCAGCCGCTGTGCGATCCATCGACAACCATGGCTTCCCGCAGTGGCCACAAGACGTCGCGGGGCGCTGATCACGTCCCAACGCGGCTGCAACAGGCAGTTCGGAGTGTGTTTGGAACAGCCTGGAGCTGCACCTGGGAGTTCGACACGAATTGCTGTTTAACACATTACCGTATTGGGGACAGAAATATTGTGGACAGTTTGTTGGGATGGACAGCAATCTTCGACAAGATTTTCTTTTTCGGCTGACACCTCTCTTTGTAGTTTCATACCACACTTCATGCATTTAGGAAGAATTGTTATTTGTTGGTTGTGTAATATAGTTAACCTAAGCGGCAATATAATCTTCAAAAAATATAGTCATCTTTACAGACAAAACAAGCGTCCAGAGGATATGTGACACACGAATTTACTGAAATAAACTGATACTTGCCGTCATATTTCTAATTCTGCCCAGTTGTGGATAACATGGTCTAAAAATGTCTACATGGAATAACTAATTCGTTTCCGTACTGAAATTTAGAAGGATCCGTTCAAATCAATTGATGAGCCAATCCAAAGAATTATGTCGTCCATCCTCACTCTCTGCTATTTCGCTGTATGCAACAAATGTAAGACGTGAACACCCAGTTGAAGGAGGAATTCAAGAACTACTTAAAGAAAAGTTTACCTTAGCACCTCTTATGATTGTGTGTCGGATGCAGGACGACAATTCCCAGTGCAAAAAGTGAAGTTCAGAATCGTTTCTTATGAACAGTAAGATACAATCCCAATTTAATCCTTATGAGTTATAATATAGGTTATATTCAATCTTGAGGACCGGCACTATAGCTGGCGTCATGTAGGAAGGCGCTTCAGCGCATATAGGTGGAGCGTTAGGGGAAGTGTTTGAGGGAGGAGCTACAGCCGAGCGCCAACAGTTGAGCCTGTGGGAGAGACATTGCATAACTCATGGCCAGCGACGCACCTAGTGAATGAATATTATTGGCTGCCAGTGCGATAATGGAGAGGGATGCGCAGAACAGCTGAAAACGAGGCCGTCTTCCTATGTGACATGGACTGTAGTCACTGGCAACTCAGAGAGCAACTGACACCCTCCTCAGCTCAGCCAGGGGTGGCTCTCACATAACGTCTGTCACTCATTTCGCTATCCTCCTTAATACGTAAGGGAAGACGGATCATCGTCTCAATATCACCTATTCATAATCCAACTTTCTTTATTTAGAAATCTTCTGGCCAACCTCAAGCTCAAGTGGAGGCTTATACAAGGAACTTTCAAACGTGTTTACCAGTTAAAATCGTAGGAAGGAAGACGATAAGAAGATTAGGGTTTAGCTTCTCCAAGTGCGGATTGTTTTTGATAAGGACTGGGGAGGAAAAAGACTATGTCCTTTGAAAGGAAAGGGACGAAGCGTAGGGTTTAATTTGCTGTCAACACTTTGAAAGGAAACATCCTGGCATTTGCCTGGAGTGATTTCTAGAAGTCATGGAAATCCCAAATCCGGATGGTCGTAGGCGGGTCATCAGAAGTACAAGTCTAGTGAGTTAACCATTGCTCCACCTTAATCGGTACCAATCATAACTTTCCACGGGACAACGGTCTGGCCTGCGTGCAGCGAACTTACTGCTGGTGGCAGGCTACTTCGCTATCTCGCCAACTTGGTATATGGCGTCCATATCTCGTATTGTGTTCCATCGGTATTCTCGTTTCGCTGCGGTTCTGTTTCCGTAAAAGCTGATTGTTCTCGATGGCGGATCTCCTACCCACAGTAGCAGCTCTCTGGCCATCTGTCGGGGATGCACACCTATTCGGCAGCGTCCTTGGTGGGCTGCCGCCTCTCCGCATCCGCTGCGCGTTGCTCGTTTCCGCTCCACGTAACCTCTCCGCAGAGCGTCAGCGTTATATGCAGATGCACTTAAAGCAAAAAAAAGTACACATGGTAAAACGACGTCGACTTTGTTCCGATGACAGCAGATGCCACCTGGAGGATAGCTTCAAATTCGTCCACAAACAGATAGCGTAATGACCTAGCTGTCACAGCGCCACCTAGATCTACACTTTAATAGGGAATGTTAACAGCCGTAGTGCTCAGTGTGGTATCAACGTGTGATGTAAACAAGCGCCATGCCACAGAGACGCACTCGTGCTCCCTACAGCCATCCAAGAGAGTATGAAAGGGGTCAAATTGTGGCCTTCGAGTGGTGGAATGGTTGATTTTAGAGAAATTCCACACAACTTTTACGTACTGCAGCAGTTGTGCAACAATGCTTGTCACAATGGCCACGTGAACATTCTCACACTCGGAGATGAGACTCTGGACGTCTACGCAGCAGTCACATCCACCAAGATCACCGTTTTGTAAGAGCATCAATGGAAATGGTACAGCTACCACTGCTCACATAAGAGTGTCAATAAGCCTTGTTGCCAACAGATTACTAGTAGTGGACCTACAGTCACACGCACTTGTAGCGCGTCTTTCACTCAGACGACAGCATCGACATACAGTTTAGACCACAAAAAAAAAAATGATCGCCGGCCGGCCGACGCTGAGGCGAGGCTAAGTCCGAGTCGGTCGCGCAGTGGGGACAAAAAATTCGATCGCCCCTCATAATTCTAAGTCCGACGATATGCACGATCTTGCAAGACTGTAGAATGCAGCACTATCAAGAGGAAGTGCTATCTCCTTCTCTAGATAGTACTGTATTGTACGAGTGCGTGGTCTCGTGGTAAAAGTCGCGTTTACAAGTGTATATGTAAGCAATCGCGAGATCGAATCTCACAATCTTCAACTTTGTTTTTAACCGCATATCGGCTGTCTTTGTTATCAGTGGGGAAGAAACTCAAATGCAACAGCGAAAACTCCAAGAAATAATTACACGAAAGAGCTCGCGGCTGCATCAAAACTGTTTACTCTCGGGGGGCTACGGCGACGCGCCAGTGGCCGCATCGCGGCAGCCGCCTGCGGACTCAGTGACAGCGGCCCGCTGCTGTGAATCTATTTAGCGGCAGTTATTCGCTTACTTGAAGTTCTAGTACTTATATTCCAATCACGTATTGATTTTTTCTGACTCTAAACGTCGTAAAGTAGAATCGGAAAAAAGTCATAGGGGTGACTATTACTACATTTTTCTCGAACGTCATCAGGTCACTCATCCAGGATTCCTAATCACTATTGTTACTAGTGACGAGTTATGATGCCCTCATGCTGACATTTTAAGAAGAAATTAATGACCGAGTACTAAAAGATTTTTTATACTGAGCAAAAAGTGAAACCATAACGCCAGGGAGCCCTAATTTTTTGCAAACAGCTGAGACTCCATTTAGTCGCACTGTAAATACAAACGACGTAAAGGCTCTCATGCCTGTTACTGCTGATTTCACAAACAAAACATCCAATAGTGTGCTTTGGAAGTCACCCATTTCTCACTTACTCTTTCGATCGTATGTCCTCAAATGTTTATCTTTCCTGCACCTACTCGAATAACCTTCGACAAAATTATTTACGGACGAAAATACACGCCGAACATCGATTGGCGTCATAATTAGCTTGGAATCAGTTCGTTTATACAGGGACTGAGTCGGTAAACTACCTGAACGTTGTCAGACTTTCCCATAATCTGATAGAATATAGAAAGTAACCACAAGACGTTTCTTGTTGCTTTCGATGGGGATTCGTGCAACTCCTGGCACGAAAATAGCTAAAAAATATTCTACTCAAATGAGACCGGAACCATTCACCAAAGCCACCTCTCTGTAGCAGGCGACTACTTAATCTCAGAGCTAGCGAGGAGCTGTGTCCTGCAGCTCTTTCCTACTGCCACATACATCGCTAGAACATATCACTCGCAACGTAAGAGACGAGAATAGCTGCAATTTCGCCGTGTAAATAATTTTCTGGACCCAAATGCATAAACTAATAGCCTTCTGTCGCCTCTAGAGTGAGAAACCAGATTATGCAGTGTAAATTACAGAAAACATCAAGTGAATTTATGAGCATAGTTCTGTGCCAACCCGGAAGTAAGACCTCGGTACCCACGTTGACAAACTTACACTGCGATGTTGCCAAGCTTCAGTCGTACTATCAACAGGTAGAATATGAGCCGAGGTGATTGCCAAGCGGGCTCGACAAAGACTTAGCCCGCGCTTCGCGCGCCTGTTGTGGGTCCGACCACTTGAAGTATACGTCAATGAGCCCTGCTCGCATTTCCATAACTAGCTTTAATGAGTCGATCGTTGACACTAATAAAAATATACAGATGCACCGACCGCTAACATAGTAATAAATATATGTATTATTTGCGTATTTTGTTTTTAGCGCAATGCCAACAAAAGGTCATTAACCAGCGCTGTTTCACATTTCTTCGAGCATTTCCCTTGATTATACTGAAAACATTAGATGTAAGCATCAGTTTTCCTTACAATTATAGACTTAGAAAATATCTTTCTTAATATCGCTGTCAGTGTCACAAAAAACGAAGAGACGCAAACAAACGAAGATAAATCAATGGTCCTAGTTCGTAAGTAGTTCATAAGTAGTTTGTAAGGTTAGGGACTGATGACCCCGTAGTTACGTCCCATAGACTATACAAACATTTGAACATTTGAATAAATCAATGCAGCATTGTTTTCTAGATGTGAACATGTCTGGGAAGGCTTCGTAACATGGAGTTCAAAATAATAAGAGCTTCTGTTACCCGAACGTCGAATTGCGGACAGTAATGTATAGATTAATGTTGTATTTTACTTATTTTTTTCAGGTTGTTTCCAATTTCTTATGTCGTCTTCTTGCAATAGATTCTAACTTTATTACATTCTTTCTTGTGGTTAGTTCAGATTATTTGATGTTGTTTCTTTCTAAGGATTAATTTATTTCTTTACTCATGCTATTGTTGATTTATTTTTCCAGACGTATACGAATGTTTCTTTAGCCTTTTATGATTCATTTAACACATATGTCCAACAACCGTTAACCCTCGCTTAACCAGTCCAACTGATATTTTTTCCATATTTTTGTACGTCTCATTACTATAGATTTTCCAAACGTCTGTACTTTCTGTTGGACCCATTTTCTTTCTTATTATCCCTCTATTATTCTTATTGTGTCGTCTGAACATTTGATGTGTATATTTGTAACACTAAAACTAATATTTAATATTCATTCTAGTATTAGCATCACACACTCATACTGTATAAGAATTTATACAATGCTGGCACTATTTATAATTTTCAACGTCTCTTGTGTGGTCGTTACCTGTAACGACATGTTTGGGAGTTAAGTGCTCAGTATCGTTGCAAACACAGAATACCAAACTGTCCAGTGTTTTTATACCTCCTAACGAGACCATTAGACCTGTAAATCAGTACGTGTCTACCGGCTTTTCCGACGAAATAAATATTGTTTTTGCGCATCTCCTATAGCATTAACGTAAGCGTTGTTCTGAGATAGATGGAGTGGTGCTGTGGCTATGGTTTGCGGTTATCATGCGGACGTGTTCAGAACAGCGTTATAATATGCCATGGACAATTATTCAAAAAAGTGCTTTTGTCGTAGTAGTTGCATTAATAAACAAACTTTCTTCAAACATGAATTATATTTCTTCCAGCATTTGTATTGATTATACTGAAAACATTAGATGTATGCATCAAATAAGATACGCACGATCTCACGTGTATGGATAACGTTCGCTTGAGTCCAGAGTGATCAGGCACTTTTCGATTAAAACTTTGTAGAGAGAAGAAACGTGGGCTCTTGCAGTGTAAAAATTATCCCGCGAACATGTACTCCACTTTACTGAACCGGTGATGTTTCTTTTTGCAGGTAGGTTAAAGGTTCACTAAAAATGTATAAATCAGGCAACTTGCATAAGACTAACAGAGAAAATATTTTTTTCTGCTCTGTTCAATGTGCCTGCTTTCACACTAATGATCAGATATGCGTGATTAACATCAAAATTGATCGCAGTAATAATAATTTTTGGAATTTAAATAAACTATGTTTTCGGGCATCACCTGCATATTTTATGAAATGTGGATAGCACTCTAAGAATTGGTGTTTCAGTTACCTGTGCGACAAATACTGTTCAAATGTTCAAACGTTTGTAAATATATCGGACCAAACTGCGTGGTCATCAGTCCGTAGCTTACAAACTACTTAAACCTAGGTAAACTAACCTAAGGACAACAAACACACCCATGCCGCAGGGAGGACTCGAACCTCCACGGCGAGCAACCGCATGCTCCGCAGCAAGACGCTTTAGACCGCTCGGCTACTCCACCGCGGCACAAATACTGTTCCTAATTCTTTTCTGATACAGCAAACGACAATGCCGAAGAAGATACTGCAATCCATTCGGTGACAAATGGACTACACATTTGAAGAAAATCGGCTGTAATGATGGTGTTTTATTAATGAAATTACTGTGTCTAAAATGACTATTTTTGAATAATCTTACACGACATACATTACGTAATGATGTGGTGTGTTGTTGTTCACTTCAGTCCGTAGACTGGTTTGATGCAGTTCCCCATCTCCACGCTACCCTACCTTGTGCAAACCTCTTCGTCTCTGAGTAAAAAAGACAGCCTGCATCCCTTTTAATCTGCTTGCTGTATCCATCTTGTGGTCTTCCCCTGCGATTTTTACCCCACACGCTCCCCTCCAAAAATAAATTGACGATTCGTTGGTGTCGCAGAATGTGCCCTACCAATCGATCCCGTCTTTTAGACAAGATATGCCAAAAACTTCTTTTCTCTCCAATTCTGTTCAGTACGTCCTTATTACTCACTGATCTACCCATCTACTCTTCAGCATTCTCCTGTTGCACGAAATTTGGAAAGCTATCCTCTTCTTGTCTGAACTGCTTTACTGTCTACGCTTCACTGCCGTACAAGGCCACACTTCGGACAAATGCCTTCAGAAAAGACTCCATATCCCTTAAATTACTAATTTCTCTTATTCAGAAATACTTTTCTTCCCATTGAATTCTTCATTTTATGTCTCCACTACTCCGGGCATCAGAAGGTATTTTACAACCCAAATAACAAAACTCAGCGGAGCGAGGTAGCGCAGTTAGAGGCGGTCAGCGGGCGCAAGAAAGTCGCTCGTTACTCGTAAGCACGGCTGCTGCTCGGGAGTGGCGCAGCGAGCAGCTCGTAGCTCGAGCACAGGCGCTCGCGAGCGAGGCGACTCGGTCAGACTCGTAGAGGAAGGAAAATCGGCCCAAGTGTGGTGTGCCGTCTCTTACAATAGGACAGATGAAAAGAATAATAATAAACATGATAAACTGTTAAAAGCTGTACTTAGGGTTACCAGATGTCCGTCTTCAGAAAAGAGGACATTTCTAGAGTCATAAAAGAAACTTCTGTCTTTCTCTCTCGTATTGACAACTCAAGTAATAGTGATATCTATACTGTATTATCAGAGTCTTGTTTGTAATACATCTTACGAAGCCGGCCGCGGTGGCCGAGGAGACTAAGGCGCTCCAGTCACGGTCTGCACGGCCACTACGGTCGGGGGTTCGAATCCCCCCTCGGGCATAGATATTTGTGCCGTCCTAGTTCGTAAGTAGTTCATAAGTAGTTTGTAGGTTTAGGGTCTGATGACCCCGTAGTTAAGTCCCATAGACTATACAAACATTTGAACATCTTACGAAATTTGTTCATCTTCTTACAAATTAAAGAAACATGAAATGTTGAGACCCGTAGAACGAGCAGTGAAGCCATAATATTTCATCACGTCACCACTTGTAATTATCGTCTTAAGTGCTGAACATTTTTTCCATACTTATACCTCGCCCCCCCCCCCCCATTTTACCTGATAACGAATAAAGTTACTGTAAAAATTATTTAAGCGTTCTTTGATATAGCTATGCTCCCATTTCGGATCAGACCAACGTGACTATATACATGATTAACATCTAGATTCCAGTGAGTGAATGGAATATGTAAGGCCTAGGTGAAGAAAGCAATGAATGAAATAAACTTTGTATTTGCCGTACAAAGACTCGCAATTAATTATTTAAAGCTACTGAGTTTTTTGGACAAAAGCTTTAACTCGATTTTTTCAAAACACTGTTTATGTAGTTACGTCACTTTCGTCCTAAACAGACGAATGGTGACTGTATCATGTGACCTTGTTTGTATGAAGTTTTGAACAAGGTTTCAACTTACGTATAATTAACATTGCACTGGCTTTTGATCTTAAAGTCGTAAGTGTCCTTGACAGACAACACACAGAACTGCCGAGTCCCAGCTCGACGGACTGAACATCTTATTTTTGTGTGCGGCACAACACTTCGACCGTATTGAACTGTGTGTATTGCACTGTCTTGCATTGTTGCAGACGTATGGTTTTAATTGGCCGCCTCGAAGCTCGTATTCCGCGACAATTGCGACGCCAATTATTTCAATACTTCCGAAGTAGCTGCGACGGCACAGAAACGAGAAAATTAAAAACATTGTTTCAAGAAAGGTTGAATTCTCTAGAATTATTGTGACAGTTCAGAGAGTTGTATTTACGCACTTTCAAGATGAATCAGTTGCACAACGCAAAAAAGAGGACATTTCCCCATTTTGTTAAAAACCCGGCCGGACCACTTTTAGGGTCCAAAAAAGAGGACGTGTCCGGGTAAAAGAGGACGTCTGGTAACCCTAGCTGTACTGTATGTTATATAAGAAAACTCGAGAAATATCCCTTCTGCGTACAAATACGTCGGTAATAAATGTTACAAAAGACAATGACTGAATCGTCATGAACGACATCAGAGATAAGAAAAGAACAATACCGGTACACTAGATAACAGAACATGGAAATCTTTATTCTTGTTGTCTGCTAGTACTGATGTCGATCTGCTCAGGGCACTAATGAGTAATGTATTTATTTGACAAGGAAATCTATTTAGCTACCTTTACATGTTTTTATTAATATATAATAGTACCCTTTACCGCCTACTAGCCCGATTTCATTATTTGCTGGCGAATACATTTTTTTAATCCACTGTCACTGAATACCACCAATATGTTTTCATTTAAATAGGACCACAACAACCGCTAATATCTAAAGGACAATAGTTCATTGTTGGCCCTTTATAAAATCTAAACGTCGCGAGAAGGACTGCAAAATCATTCAGACCTACAATAGGAACATCTTATGTACGATGTCTGGTGTGTGTGTGTGTGTGTGTGTGAGAGAGAGAGAGAGAGAGAGAGAGAGAGAGAGAGAGAGAGAGAGTTTGCATACAAATCTACAGCTTTATAATACTTTTGAAGAAATTATGAGAAACGATTGTAACTATGCTGATTATTCATTTCTGTTAATCTAGTAAAAAAATATCCATGTATTTCCAGTCACAACTGGAAAATCTGTAAAACATCAGTAGGATAAAGTAATTTGCATTTCTTTAATCTGTTTCTCGATGAGAATACATACGTAGAATAAAACAATGTTAAGCAGCGCTTCCGTGGTTCGCTGGTAAAACGCCGAATTACAAATGTAAAGATCATAAGTTTGAACCATGGCCATTCCTACGATTTTTATCCCTTACTTATGACGTCTTTAATTTCAGATAATGAAACTTCCTGGCAGACTATATTGTGTTCCGGAAGCGTGATTCGAACGTGGGACCTTTTCCTATGGCGGGCAAGCGCTCTACCGTCTCCTGGGAACTAGCAGTACTAACACTCCTGGAAGAAAGGATATGGTGGAGACATGGCTTAGCCACAGACTAAGGGTTGTTTTCCGAATGACTTTCACTGTGCAGCGGAGTGTGCGCTGATATGAAAAGGCAAAGGTCCTAGTTTCGAATCCTGGTTCCGGCATAAACTTTTCATCTGCCAGGAAATTTCATATCAAAAAATGTTCAAATGTTTGTATAGCTTATGGGACTTAACTACGGGGTCATCAGTCCCTAAACTTACAAACTACTTATGAACTAACTAAGACTAAGGACGGTACAAATATCCATGCCAGATGGGGATTCGAACCCCCGACCGTAGTGGCCGTGCAGACCGTGAATGGAGCGCCTCAGTCCCCTCGGCCACCGCGGCCGGCAATTTCATATCAGCTCACACACCGCTGCATAGTGGAAATTTCATTCTGGATTTCTGGTAATGTTTTCAAAAATGTTCAAATGTTTGTATAGCTTATCGGACTTAACTACGGGGTCATTAGTCCCTAAACTTACAAATTATTTATAAACTACCTTATACTAAAGACGGCACAAATATCCATGCCCGAGGGGGGATTCGAACCCCCGACCGTAGTGGCCGTGCAGACCGTGACTGGAGCGTCTCAGTCCCCTCGGCACCCGCGGCCGGCAGTAATGTTTTAAACGTGAAAAATACCAAGACACAGCATGCTTATGAATCCAAATTTCACTCTACGTCCTCCTGTAAATGGCAGGTTAAATCAGTTCGTAGGTTGGAAAAGCAAACTGCGTAGTACCTCCAACAGGTCCATGTTTGGTAATGAACTACGGTATTCAAAGAATCTTCTGGTTGATAACTGGTTTTTTAACTTTGAACCACATTAGATGGTTTTCTGTAAAACATGTTTAGAGAACTCTTTAATGATTCATTGTGCGTAATGTAATATCAAATTTTTTGTCCTGAAAAGACAGTGCTCCACCTGGGCAAAGAAATAAACTACAGAATGTGTCTGTAATGATAGTTTGAACTATCACTCCCATTTTATTTTCTGTCACAAAGTATCTAACACTCTTGTCGGCGACAGTAACATACCCAAAGAACATTATATAGACCTTCTTGTCCTACGTAATGCGTACTTGAATGTAATTATCTACGAGGAGTCTCATTCTGTATTTTGTGAGAGAATAACCAATCTTCTTTCGGCTAAGATTTACGTTCAGGAGGGTGTAATTTGTTCGTCCAAAGTTCTGGAAATCTAGCTTTAATCGTATTATAATCCTTAGATTTAACATAGTGACGTCAAAGAACTCACTAATACCGAGTGAAGGTTCCAAATTGTCATGATATGATAGGGGAAAAAAACTAGCTGGATGACGAATTGTATCACTGCTCACCACACTATTATTAATCCACTAGAGCAGAACCCTATATAGAAAATTTAGTCTTTAATGGCAGGCTATTTAATAAACTTTCATTTAGTGGAGATGATGCCTCATCAGAAAACTGCACAATCTGCGAAGTGCGTCACTAATTAGGCGTAACAGAACATGTAATAATGAGGCGGTTTAAATCATGTACGCAAAAATTGACAGACATGATTTATATCCACTATTAAATAAAAATCATACCTTTTCTAAGAAGTTCTAAAAAGATGAAGTGACCACTAGAAGCAAACACTGTTGAGGAAATTTAGAAGGCCGGAATTTTAAGCTGACTACAGAAAGATTCTGCTGACGACAAAGTACATTATGCGTAAGGACCACAAAGATAACATAAGAGAAATTAGGGCTCATAGAAAGACATACGTCCATTCGTTTTTCCCTCGTTCTATTTGGGAGTGGGATATATAAGGCAATGACTATTAGTGGAGCGAGGTACCCTCCACCACGCACCTTACGGTGGATTGCGGAGTACGTGTACATACGTGGATGTAAATATAGATGAGCGCGTGGAAGAAATTTATTGCAACGACTGCAAAATGTTTAACTCAATATTTCTGTTTATGATCTATAACTCGTAAAGAATATTCGTTACGAGCACGCAACACGAGCATCTGTAACAACATTCTCAAAGAAATTGAACCCTTAAATATCATAATTACCGCAAGTTTAAGGTGTAACTGTTTATAAGGTAAATAATATGAAAATAAATCTTTAGCCTCTTGCTTAAAATCGCTATAAAATAAACTTAAGAAAAACCCTTTTCATCTAACGTGAAATGACACAAATTTCTTATTAAACTAGATGACCCGGTGAACTTCGCGCCAGTTACCTCTTAATATAAACCATATTAATCTAAATCATATGTATTTTAACCCAATAACTTTATAAAGGCATCATCGGATAGTTTAAGTATCGGCTCGATAGTATGCGGAAAGAGTGGGCAAATCACGCACACATGTACAGGATAATGCTCCTGTCACATTCGTAGAAGTTCAAGGAATGTTTAAACGGTGATAACCGAACAGCAATTCATTTTTAATTTTGACAGTTCATATACGGGTTCAGATCGTGTAAAGCGAACTTTACTCTTTCAAAGTATATTTCTAAACGCACCCAACACACCAAGTCATTATTTTACAGGTTTTAAATTTAAATTTTCCTCGCAATTTTCCATATTTTATCGCCGTTTATACCTACCCTGAACTTCCACGAATGTGACATGAATATTATCCTGGACGTGTGTGCGTGATTTGTATACTCTTTCCACCCACTATCGAGCCGATACTATCTGATGATGCCTTTATAAAGCTACTGGGTCTAAAATACATATGATTTAAATTAATATGGTTTATATTAAGAGGTAAGTGATACGAAGTTCATCGTTCATCTAGTCGACCGGGCAATGCTTCGCAATTGCTAATATGATATACTCTTGCTTTGACCGTCAAATATGCAACATTTTATCGCAATCGTGCGAATGATATTGATACCCCAAAGAAAAGAGCTCTTTCAGTTTTACACAAATTTTCCTGTTTTCTGCCCAACTATTGCAAGCTTTTACATAATTCAAACGTTCCTCTCCCTTTAACGTCAAATGTGCAAAATTTTATCGCAATCAGATGAATGGTGTTGATATTACATAGAAAAATATCTTTCTATTTTTTCTGAATTTTCCGGGAAACTTTTCCTAATTTTTATTTCATAAGAACGTTACTCTTGCGTTGAACGTCAAAGATGCAAAATTTTATCGCAATCAGAAGAATGATATTGATATCCCATGTCAAAAAGCTCTTTCAGTATCTCGCAAATTTTCAATTTTTCCGTGTAACTTTCAATTCAAAATATTTGTATAGCTTATGGGACTTAACTACGGGGTCATCAGTCCCTAAACTTACAAACTACTTATAAACTAACTAATACTAAGGATGGCACAAATATCCATGCCCAAGGGGGGATTCGAACCCCCGACCGTAGTGGACGTGCAGACCGTGATGGGAGCGACTCAGTCACCGCTGCCACCGCGGCCGGCAGGTAACTTTCCCAAATTTTTAGTTCATAAGAACGTTCATCTTCCGTTGAACGTCAAATGATCAAAATTTTATCAAAATCAGATGAACGGTTCTCAGCTTATAGTGTTGAGTACATTTAGAAACACATTGATAAAGGAACTTGGTTCAAATTTTGCGACTTTCCTTTTTAACTGTCCCCCCTTCTCTTTTTAGTGGAAACTTTTCTAAGACCATGAAAAAAAAATAATTACCAAGTCCATCGTGCGAATAGTCAGTTATAGAACTGAATTCAATCAAAAACACATTGAAAAAGGCACTTTCAGTTTTTTCTCAAATTTTGCGGTAGATTTTCCAAAGAAAAATTATTTCATAAAAACCTTGTGCTGTCAAGCCGTACTCAAATGGTGCTCTTACAACCATGTGGAAATTGATTTTTATTCATAGAAAAAATCGCTTTCGGTTTTTCCTAAATTTTCTTACTTTACAGGCGACTTTTCCAAATTTTTATTTAATGCGACACTCCCTCTTACTTTCAACATGAAATGAACAAAATTTTATCCCAATCGGACTAACGGTATTGATAGCTCACTGGAAAAGCTGTTTTAATTTTTCCCGATTTTCCTCTTTTCCGGACAACTTTTCCACATTTTATCACCGTTTAAACCGTTTTATCACCGTTAGCCAAATCGGTTCAGCCGTTCTCGGGTTTTAACGATACTAACGAACAGAAATTCATTTATATATATATTTAGATTAGTAATTTAAAGTTATCCAGCAGGAACTACTTCGGCTTGGTCTGGGACTGTCCAGCAGAACGTACTTTCCGTCTGCTAAGATTCGTAGAACGTATGTTTCGTCATTGTAAGAAACGACGCTGCGAGTTGCTATGAGCGTTACGAGTCTGCAAGTGTCACGAGCGCGGCGAGTTTTTACGAGCGTTATGGGGCTACGAGTCTCACGAGCACAGCAGTAACTCGTAGCAGGCTGGCCGCTGCTGACTCGCGGTTCCCCATTGCCCCCATGGCTGCGAGTCTGGCGCAAGGCGGATTAGCACATCCGGAGGATGATGGTTCAAATCCACCTCTGGCCAACCTGATTTAGGTTCTCCATGATTTCCCTAAATCACTCTAGGCGAATGTCAGGATGCTTCCTTTCAAAGGGCACGCACGATTTACTTCCACATTCTTATCCGAAATAGGGATTGATGACCTGAGTTGTCTAGTGCCTCCAAATCACAACCCAACCCCTCCAATTCTCCTCCCCCCCCCACACACACACACATACACCATCAACAAAACTCATCTAATGTCTCGTTTCCTAATCTATTACCTTCCACATCGCCTGATTTTGTTAGACTATATTCCATTACTCTTATTTTGCTCTTGTTAATGTTTATTTTACACCCTCTTTTCAAGGCACTGTCCATTCCATTCAATTGCTCTTCTAGGTCCATTGCGATCTCTGACAGAATTACTACGTCATCGGCAAATCGCAAAGTTTTTACTTCATGTCCCTAAACTTTAATCCTTTCTCCAAATTTATCCCTTCTCTCCTTCACAGCCTGCTCAATGAACAGATTGAACAACATTGGGGGAAAAGCTACGTGCCTGTTTTACTCCCTTGCCAGCTACTGTGTCTCTTTCATTCTCTACGGCTCTCACAAAAGCTGACTGGTGTTTGTACAAATAGTATACTACCCTCCGTTCTTGCTGTACGATGATATGAGTAGCTTGTTTTCAAAGGCGGACATCTGTCGTTTGCAAATAACTGAGATGAAGGCCATTTTTATTACGAAACGTTGGTTTAATACATATGCATGCTAATTTGGTCTTAATTTATTTGCAAATGTTCACCAAAGCAGCATGGAAATACACGTTTCATAATAAAAATGGCGTTTATCACAGTTATTTACAAACGACACATAAGAAGCTACTCATATATGTATGAAGATTCTGACGTGTACTGTCGGTATGGTAACTTCGGACTACAGCCGCTGCACTTCTGTTTAGTTGCTTAATACAGGGATCATGTTAGTGGTATAGATGGTACGCAACATACTTCAGTTAGAAGCCTGGTATTCGGTAGAGGTTCCTGCTGGTTTGGTAACTGGTCCGATGGACTTCTTATCAGCTCTAAACAGCATCTTTTGGTATGATTCAGCCAGTTATGTTCAATCTGACATGATGGACAAGGAAATGTTTAACTGAAAAGGCCGCTTAGCGTTATTTGAACCAGACTTGTTAGACACCGCAAACAAAACATTAATATAGTGCGTAAATTACAAATACGTTCTTCAAATATAAATAGATGAAATAACTTAATAGCTATTTATTTCAAGACCACAGCCCCATCCATGAAAGCTGCGTCGTTCAAGAGTAGTTTCGCAGCCAAGATCGTATAAAGCTGATAGAGTTCGTTCCACGGCCACCGGACCTTAATCCTATTAAGAATATGTGGGCGGAAGTAACGAGGTCGTTGCCACTTATCAAGAAACGCAAGCGACGTTTGGGAAATATAGAACTCACATGGTGGCAAATAAACTACTAGGAAATATTGTCAAAAAGTCAAGCAGTTTGTGTGTTTGTGTGTGTGTGTGTGTGTGTGTGTGTGTGTGTGTGTGTGTGTGTGTGCGCGCTTGTGTGCGTGTGTGCCAGTATGTAAAAGACAAGCAACAATAAAAATGCATAAAATATCAAGTGGAATGTTTTAATGACTTCTAAAGTTACAAAATTCAAGATTACCCAAACAATTTCCTGTAAATTACATAAATTGAAATAATGGAGAATGTATTACGTTTATAAAATAGTTGGCAAGGGCAGTGCGTTTCGAGTGTCGAAACTCGCAACAAGTGTATCTGTAAACAGCGCCCCACTCCAACACACGCCAAGACACAAGTAGGAAGATGTCATGTGCTGACAACACAGATTTCTCATAACCAAAATCAGCCTCTATTCTGATGACACTCTTCTTACCCCGCATAAGAAGACAACCTAGGTGAGACCAAAATTCATGCAACACACACGAAGACAAATGAGGAGCTTTCCTGCACTCGATAGTGGTACACAAGTAATAACCTTTCGGAGAAGCATATAATAAATTTTCTTCTCTCGTATCGAATCCCTTGTGTCTGTGAAGTGATAAAGTCAGCATACTAGGGTTGCGAAGTCTGATATGATGCCTTTCCGAAATAGTAGTCCGGACCGTAAACATCATAAACTCCAGGACTTTGCTTCCTTTCCTTCATAAATATCCCTCACAACCCTTTATTTATGGAAATGTGGACATCGGATTGTTTTGTGACTGAACGTTGTGTTACTTTACTTACTATGGCACTAGCTGTACCCGTTCACGCGTTGCTGTGGCTTGTTACAGATTAAATGGAAAAGAATGATAAAAGGAACCATAAATGTCTTATATATTTAATTTCCTACTGCCTTGTGGATGGTAATTGGATATACGTCCTACATTCTCTGCTCCCCTTATCTCTGTCCCCTCTCTCTGCACCTCTCCTCGTTTCTTTCTCTTTGTCCATCACCTCCTCCCGCCTCTTTCTGTCCATATCCTCCTCCCCCAATCCTTGTCCATCTCCTCTCTCTCTTTGTCCAACCGATCCTTCTCCCCCCTCTTTCTGTGCATCTGCACCTCCTCCCTCTCCCTCTGCAACTCATCATTACGCTCCCCTGTTCGTCTACTCCTCACTTCTATCCCCTCTTAGAACTCTTTCTAACCTAGAGCCATCTTTAGTGTTATGTTCAAAATCGTATATTTCCGAAAGTTCTTGTCCTAAAGCTTTGAAATGTTGACACAAAGATCTAATAAAATATGTGCATCTTTTCATATAGCAAATTTTATACGAATTTATATAAACTTTATAATTGAGAAAAGGTTTATACGAAAAATTGCAAAAGTTACGCATTTATAGGTTATCTATAATATATTCAAGAAATGTGTACCTAAAAACCTTCCTGAGCTAGAATGCAACGTTGTGTCATAATTTCAAAGCAATCGGTCGGAGATTAACGGCTATACACAAACCAACAGAACATTTTTATATATAGACATGGGGACATATAAGGAGGGAAGTACACCCGCCCCCTCCTTTCATCGGTGAATATCGCTGCACATGTGTTCATTCATCACTGACTCACATTTGCCACAACCCTTTACAGAATTAACGCAATTGTCAGATCTTTCAGTGACAGGAGATGGACTGTAATACAACTGACGACGCTTTCCCAGCCATATTCACCCAAAAATTGAATATTACTTAAATCAGTCGAGTGATCCTGTAGTTACACTTGGATAATTCCAATGCGATTAAGTTGATAGCTGAAAATGTTCTTTAGTGTGGAACAGCCGAGAATTTATTTAGAACAAACTCAAGAATCGAGGCATGCTGAAACAAAAATTGTAATCTGTAAGGCGCTTTTCACGTTTCACGGCAAAGCATCAGCAGCAGTTATATTGTAACAATCGCCAATGTTGTACAGTAGAATTTTTATATCAGAACAGTAGGGATGCTTAGAGAGCGTTACGCTGTCTATCGGCTTTACAACATGGTAGTGCTGATGGGCTTAATATAGCGCTGACATCGTAATTTACACCATGGAAAACCTCCTATTTTTGTAATTCGTTGTTTTGCCATGGATGAAGATGAAGTGTGGGATCCGCTAATCATGATTGATTAAGTGGCTTATAAAATGTGTATTACACGATATCACACGAAAACGAAGGAAGTGACAGTATCCGCTACCCATATAGGCCGTGATTACAGTCAGGACACATTTCGAAACATTGCTTTACGCTAGCGGAAGGCACCGCTGGGCATCGATTTCTGTTCACTCACTAGCACCGCTTTCCGTCTGAGACTACAATAGCCACACTAGAGCGGAGAGTGAACAAAACCAGTGCTAAGACAATTCCTTTAACTAACGGATCAGTACGCATAAATGCCTGATGATGAGCAAAACGTGCTTGAAATGTGTTGGGGTATGTCAGGGTGTGCTGAGGTGCCAGCGATGTTTCACGTCTGAGGATGAGTTATGCCTGAGTGATTGTGTGTTTGAACGTTTCACTTTCTGAAGAAGGCTGCGGTCGAAAATTTAAATTGTGTGAATGTAAGTGTTTTTATTTGTGTATGCCTGCGGCTCAGAGTTCGTCTTTACGGTGAGTTGTTTCCTATCCTGTGTTATTATTGTTGCAATATTTTAAATTCGAGATAAAATAAATAGTAATGCGGCCGAACAATCCCGCCTGCGATGTCCCGGATAATAATGTCATACGATCACTTCATTTCAATAATTCTAACAGCCGCTTTCTAACTTAGCATGTACTAAAGAAATGAGAGCACTGTGTACTGCTGCAAGTGTAGTCACACAGTCATATCCCACTACAAAATTGCGTTTAAAGCCAGAAGTTTTTACTATTCCTGTATTTTAAATGGGTACGACTGCAACATCAACTACAATAATCCTACGAAACACCTGAACACCTGCGTCCGTAATCGTCAGATGACTTATAGAATTGTTTAATATTGCTTATCTGTCAGAAGCGAATTTATGTCTGTCATTGAACAGAATTTTGATTGGTGGAGCTGTAAAAATGGAGGCGTTTATGTTTCAGAATAACAGTACAATAACCTCTCAAAAAAAGCTGACAACGAGAAGCAGAAAGGGGAGGTATGAAATTGCATCCAGTGTCATATTTTATTAAACATCTCTGGTTGCAATTTTATTGTCCGGGAAGGGAGTGGGTGTGAATTATGGTGTGATGAACTGCAAAAATCGTTTTTCACTTCCAAAACGAGGTGACAGGCTACTGCAAAGCAGAAAATAGAAAAACGGAAAAGATAGACGCTGCCAGAAAGACACGGTCATATTGCATTTGACTGCTATTAACTGGCATATTATTTGTCTGGTTATGTGTGTGGTACCAGAATGTGGATGATTATTCACCCACTGCTGAGAAACCCTTTCACGGGCAGAAAATAAATCCTACAGTGTGTTAAGAACCAGTAGCGTATGGATAGTCTCTACAAGATCTGTCAGTGCTCTCATACTAAACGCCTATAATTCAAATCTGAATATTGTGACAGGGTAGAGGCATCGTTCATAATTGGTACCGCCAGGGAGTCAGATAAATACACCGTGCACCGACTCAGAAGCACTGTATCGAAAATGAGCTCAACACTCAGCTCGTTGAACGTATTGAAATCTCTGTTTTGAGCGCAGTGCAAGTTTGAGAGCTCTTTGGCACCCGTGTGACCGCTGAGTTACTTCCGAGATGACACAGTAACATTATAACAAATTCTCTTAATATTTAGCCGGCCCGGTGGTCGAGGGGTCTGAGGCGCACCAGTCACGGTCTGTACGGCCACTACGGTCGGGGGTTCGGATCCCCCCTCGGGCATTGATATTTGTGCCGTCCTTAGTGTTAGCCAGTTCATAAGTAGTTTGTAAGTTTAGGGACTGATGACCCCGTAGTTAAGTCCCATAAGATATACAAACATTTGAACTTAATATTTACCTGTCTGTTTGGTTGAATAATCTCAGTTACGGTCTGTAAAGGTGTGACATCGGCGCATTACTATCTACTACAAGTGCAAGGAGGTCGTACCATGCGGAAATTGGCGATTAGCTGTAGCCACCAGTGGAACAAGCAGGAAGTGAGACGTAGCAGCGCGTCAGTTACCCTAGATGACGTGTCTGCTTCTTAAGCAAAGGCTACTTTGAGTCTGACGTGTCTGCTTCTTAAGCGAAGGCTACTTTGAGTCATGGTTCCGGTCCCTCTGTAGACCAGAATTTTAGCTAGAGCTACAGGCAGTTGCGATGGACACACCACTGACGAACAACATTCTTTTCGATCACCATATGTAAAGCATCACTTTCATAATGCCATTGCCTTTCGTTTGGGCCCAGCCATTTAAGAAGATAACATACAGGCTACAGAATAAGTCACTAATAACAGCATTATAGTTATACTTAATGAGAGAACTAATAACGTTTATGCAAAAACGCAATAACTTTGATTTTCCCGCTTTGAAACTTAGTGTGCAGTTCTCCTGCTCCCAAGTTTTGAATCATGTCTGATCAGTTAAAACGTCGCACGATGGTCAGCTCATCTTAGTTCATAACTTACGTGAGTTATAGAGTCTTCCTTCATGTGCAAAATCATGATTACCAGAAGGATCTTTCTTGAAACGGGAAATCTCTTTTGTGAGATGATTTTCACAAAAGCACTCGTACCATACATACGTTTCGAGCTATCTCCACTGCTATCATATCTATATGAGACCCAACGAAAACATGTTTTGAAAAACTTGAAAAATATTGAATATTATTTGCATAAATAGCGGAGGCGATTCTTCCAGCTCGCTCGGCCAGAAGAGTGACCGCATCTGTATTTTGTTTCCTTAATGGAGGGAAACTGAGACCAATCTTACCAGTCAACATAGAACAAATCTATCCAACGACCGCAAAGAATAGATCTACTAGGAAAAAGAAAACAGGGTTCCAGTCCCGCTCCGGCACAAATTTTCAAAATTACCGCTGTCTATATGAATTCACTAACCTGCAACTACCGAGAAGTTTAAAAAATTCGATTAATAAAAGGATATCGTAAAGCCCCTTTAATCACTCTCAGACAATGAATGTCATACGGAATGTTATTGTCATCTCGGTGATAATCGTCTGAGTTCCACGACCTGTAATACTAATGAAATATTCGCATGTTTTATCCCTTCTCTAATGCAAGTGATATAGACCAAAACAAAGGTAGGGCACAAGTAATGCATCTGTGAAATCCAAGAATTAGTATCGCAGTGGTTTGTTGGTGAAGAAAGTATTTTTCTTGTTCTTCCGATGGAATTTGTAAACTTCCATTAACTGTTATTTAATTTTTATTTATTGGGATGTAGACGCATTTTATTCGCTTAGTTCCACCATTTTTTGATTTGTGGGACTGAAATGGGCACCTCAGATATTCATCCACCTGAATATTAGTATTTACGTTGGGTATTTATCTTCAGAACAATGGCAGAATACTGTCAGGAAAACTGACATCAACAACCCCATTAATGTAGGTGTTGTTGTTGTTGTGGTCTTCAGTCGGGAGACTGGTTTGATGCAGCTCTCCACAATACCGTATGCTGAGCAAACCTCTTCAACTCCACATACGAACTGCAACCTACATCTGTCTGAATCTGCTTACTGTATTCATCTCTTGGTCTTCCTCTGCGGTTTTTACCCCAAACACTTCCCTCCAATGCTAAATTCACGATTTCTTGATGTCTAAGAATATGTCCTACCAATCGATCCCTTCTTTTAGTTAAGGTATGCCAGAAACTCCTATTCTCCCTCCAATTCTGTTCAGTACCTCCTCATTAGTTACGCGATCCACCCACCTAATCTTCAGCATTCTTCTGTAGCACCACATTTCAAAAGCATCTATCCCCTTCCTCAAAAATGTTCAAACGTTTGTTGAGCTTATGGGACCCTACTACGAGGTCATCAGTCCCTAAACTTACAAACTACTTATGAACTAGCTACAACTAAAGACGACACAAAATATCCATGCCCGAGGGGGGATTCGAACCCCCGACCGTAGTGGCCGTGCAGACCGTGACTGGCGCGCCGCAGTCCCCTCGGACACCGCGGCCGGCTATCCCCTTCCTGTCTGTACTATTTATCGTCTATGTTTCACTCCCATACAAGGCAACACTCGGCACAAATGCCTCCAGAAAGGACTTCCTTAGGCTTAAATCAATATTCGATGATAACAAATTTCTCTTTTTCAGGAACGCTTTTCTACCCATTGCTATTCTCCTTTATATATCTTCTGTACTGCAACCATCATTTGTTATTTTACTGCCTAAGTAACAAAACTCATCTACCTCCTTTTTTGTTTCGTTACCTAATCTAATTCCTTCAGCATCACCTGATTTTCTTATTCTGCACTCCATTACCCTAGTTTTGCTCTTGTTAATGTTCATCTTATATGCACCTTTCAGGACACTGTCCATTTCGTTCAACTGCTCTTTCAGGTCCTTTGCTGTCTCTGAGAGAATTACTATGTCGTCGACAAAACAATGTTTTTGAGTCTTCACCCCGAACTTTAATTCCTTCTCCATATTTCTCCTTGCTTTCCTTTATGGCTTGCTCAATGCACAAATTGAATAACATTGGAGAAATGGTACAACACTGTCTTACTCCCATCCCAACCACTGCATCCCTTTCATGCCCTTCAACTCTGACAACAGCTATGTGGTTTTTGTACAAGTTCTAAATAACCTTATGCCCCCTATATTTTACTCCTACTTGCTTCAGAACTTGAAAAAGTTTATTCCAACCAACATTGTCAAAAGCCTTCTCCAAATCTACAAAAGCTAGAAATGTAGGTTTGCCTTTCCTTAATCTATCTTCTAGGATAAGCCGTAAAGTGAATATTGCCTTCCGTGTTCCTAGATTTCTTCTGAACCCAAACTGATCTTCCCCGAGGTCGGCTTCTACCATCTTTTCCATGCTTCTGTAAATAATTCGTGTTAAAATTTTGCAACCATGACTTATTAAACTGATGGTTCTGTATTTTTCACACCTGTCTGCGCCTATTTTCTTTGGAATGTGGATTATTGCATTTTTCTTAAAGTATAAGGGTACTTCGCCTGTCTCATACATCTTACACACCAGGTGAAACAGTTTTGTCATGGCTGGTTCTCCCAGACACTTCAGTAGCTCTGAGGGAATGTCATCTACTCCGGGGGCCTTGTTTCGACTTAGGTCTTTCAGTGCTCTGTCAAATTCTTCTCTCAGTATAGAATCTCCTATTTCATCCTCATCTACTTCTTCTCCCCTTCCTACAATATTGCCTCTAAGTTCATTTCCTTCGTAGAGCCTCTTTATACTCTTCCACCTTTCAGCTTTCCCTTCTTTGCTGAGAACTGGCTTTCCATCTGTGTTCTTGATATTCATTTGTGTCATGATTTATTAGACATATACAGTGGGTGTAGGGGTGAGAACAGGAAGTGGACGTGCACGAGAAGTGATAGACTCATGCTTGTTGAACACTTTCGGTAAGTAATAACATTGTAGTGAAAGAAATTAAATCCTTCGTAGGAAGATCAAGTCACAGAAATATAGCTGCGAATAATTGGCAACTGATGGGTTTGTTTGGTTTCTCTTGGGCCTGCAGCACTATAAATGTCATTTAAAGACAATATGCAATAAATCCTAAATGCTGCTTTAAATATAATTATTGTTATTACACTATAGGCCTATTTCGGCTTTTAGCGCCATCGTCAGGTGATCTGCGAAAAATGTTACATTATAAGTACATCAAATTTTATGATTATCGTAATTGTAAATACTATTACGAAATATTACATACGTCTGTTGGTCCTGACATCCATATACATCGATGGTTTTATTCCTGTCTGTCATTTATTTATTGCTTTGAATTTAAATAATTGCAATATTTCTGATGACTTATCATTTACGTTGTTTTGAATTTTAATTATTTCAATATTTCTGATGACTTATCATTTACGTTGTGATGTGACAGCTTTTTGATAATCAGAGATGTAATATGGTTACATACTGTTTGTTAATTATTACGATAATCTTTTCTACCGGTATTTGAGAGCTTGGTTTGCATATGTCGACTAATTTTGTTATCTTAGCCGAATCGTCATTGACATATCCTTCTTGAAGTCGGAGGGTATTTCCCCCGTCTCATACATCTTGCATACCAGGCGGAACAATTTCTTCATGACTGTCTCTCCTAACGATATTAGCAGTTCAGACGGAACATCATCTACACCGGGTGCCTTGTTTCTACTCAAATCTTTTGGTGCTATGTGAAATTCTTCCCGCCAGTACAGTATGTCCCATCTCATCTTCCTCTACTTCGTCTTCCATTTCTATAATTCTGCCTTCAAGTTTTTTTCTTTTGTACAGGGTTTCTATATATTCCTTCCACCTTTCAGCTTTCCGTTCTTTGCTTAGTACTGGTTTTCCATCTGAGTTCTTGATATTCATACCGCTGCTTTTTTTGTCTCCAAATATCTCTCTTATTTTCCTGTAGGCTGTTTATCCACTCCCATGAACCACAGACATTGCCGAGGTGGGGTGGCTTGCGTGCCTCAACGATACAGATAGCCGTACCGTAGGTGCAACCACAGCGGAGGGGTATCTGTGGAGAGGCCAGACAAACGTGTGGTTCCTGAAGAGGGGCAGCAGCCTTTTCAGTAGTTACAGGGGCAACAGTCTGGATGATTGACTGAGCTGGCCTTGTAACATCAGCTAATGTGGCTTTGCCACACAGCTACTGCGAACGGCTGAAAGCAAGGGGAAACTACAGCCGTTACCTTTCCCGAGGACATGCAGCTCTACTGTATGAACATATGATGATGGCATCCTCTCGGGTAAAATATTCCGGAGGTAAAATAGTCCCCCATTCGGATCTCCGGGCGGGGACTACTCAGGAGGATGTGATCATCAGGAAAGACAATACTAGCATTCTACGGGTCGGAGCGTGGAATGTTAGATCCCTTAATCGAGTAGGAAAATTAGAAAATTTAAAAAGGGAAATGGATAGGTTGAAGTTAGATATAGTGGGGATTAGTGAAGTTCGGTGGCAGGATGAACAGGATTTCTGGTCAGGTGAGTATAGGATTATAAATACAAAATCAATTGCGGGTATCACAGGAGTAGGATTGATAATGAATAAGAAAATAGGAATGCGGGTAAACTACTGTGACCAGCACAGTGATCGCATTATCATTGTCAAGATAGATACGAAGCCAACACCGACAACAGTAGTACAGGTTTATATGCCAACTAGCTCTGCCGATGATGAGGAAATCGAAGAAATTTATGAGGAGCTAAAGGAAATTATTCAAACAATTAAGGGAGAGGAAAACTTAATTGTTATGGGAGACTGGAATTCGGTAGTAGGACAAGGAAGAGAAGGGAAGATAGTAGGTGAATATGGTCTGGGCAAAAGGAATGAAAGAGGAAACCGCCTGGTAGAATTTTGCACGGAACATAATTTAGTTATAACAAACACCTGGTTCAAGAATCACAAAAGAAGGTTGTATACGTGGAAGAGACCAGGAGACACCGGAAGATACCAGATAGATTTTATAATGGTAAAACATAGATTTCGTAACCAGGTTTTACAATGTAAGACATACCCAGGGGCAGATATAAACTCTGACCATAACTTGTTGGTTATGAACTGTAGACTGAAACTGAAGAAACTACAAAAAGGTAGGAAAATAAGGAGAGGGGACCTGGATAAATTGAAGAAACCTGAGGTTCTTAAGAATTTCAGAGGGAGCTTTAGCCAACAATTAACAGAAACAGGGAGAAATAAAACAGTAGAGGAGGAATGGGTAAAATTGAGAGATGAAATAGTGAAAGTAGCAGAGGACAAAATAGGTAGGAAGGCAAGACCTACAAAAAATCCTTGGATATCACAGGAGATACTAAATTTAATCGATGAAAGGAGAAAATATAAAAATGCAGTAAATGAAAGAGGCAAAATGGAGTACAGACGACTAAGGAATGAGATTGACAGAAAGTGCAAAATGGCTAAGCAGGAGTGGCTAGAAGTCAAATGCAAGGATGTAGAAGAATGTATAAATAGGGGGAAAATAGATACAGCCTACAGGAAAATAAAAGAAACATTTGGAGATAAGAAAAACAGCTCTATGAATATCAAGGACACTGATGGAAAACCAGTTCTCAGCAAAGAAGGGAAAGCTGAAAGGTGGAAAGAGTATATACAGGTGCTCTACAAAGTAAATGAACTTCGAGACAATATTGTAGGAAGTGAAGAGGATGTAGAGGAAGATGAAATAGGTGATACTGTACTGAGAGAAGAATTTGACAGAGCCCTGAAAGACCTAAGTCGAAACTAGGCCCCTGGAGTAGATGATATTCCCTCAGAGCTACTGAAGTCTCTGGGAGAACCAGCCATGACAAAATTGTTTCACCTGGTGTGTAAGATGTATGAGACAGGCGAAGTACCCTCAGACTTTAAGAAAAATGTTATAATCCCCATTCCAAAGAAAGCAGGTGCAGACAGGTGTGAAAACTACAGAACCATCAGTTTAATAAGTCATGGTTGCAAAATATTAACTCGAATTATATACAGAAGGATGGAAAAGCTGGTAGAAGCCGACCTCGGGGAAGATCAGTTTGGGTTCAGGAGAAATGTAGGAACACAGGAGGCAATACTCACTTTACGGCTTATCCTAGAAGATAGATTAAGGAAAGGCAAACCTACATTTCTAGCTTTTGTAGATTTGGAGAAGGCCTTTGACAATGTTGATTGGAATAAACTCTTCCAAGTTCTGAAGCAAGCAGGAGTAAAATATAGGGAGCGTAAGGTGATTTACAACTTGTACAAAAACCAAACAGCGGTTGTCAGAGTTGAAGGGCATGAAAGGGATGCAGTGGTTGGGAAGGGAGTAAGACAGGGTTGTAGTCTCTCTCCATTGTTATTCAATTTGTACATTGAGCAAGCTATAAAGGAGAGCAAGGAGAAATTTGGAGAAGGAATTAAAGTTCAGGGTGAAGAATTAAAAACATTGCGTTTTGCCGACGACATAGTAATTCTGTCAGATACAGCAAAGGACCTAGAAGAGCAATTGAACGGAATGGACAGTGTGCTGAAAGGTGCATATAAGATGAACATTAACAAGAGCAAAACTAGGGTAATGGAGTGCAGTGTAAGAAAATCAGGTGATGCTGAAGGAATTAGATTGGGAAACGAAGCAATAAAGGAGGTAGATGAGTTTTGTTACTTGTGCAGTAAAATAACAAATGATGGTCGCAGTACAGAGGATATAAAATGCAGAATGGCAATGGGTAGAAAAGCGTTTTTGAAAAAGAGAAATCTGTTAACATCAAATATTGATTTAAGCCTAAGAAAGTCCTTTCTGAAGGCATTTGTATGGAGTGTTGCCTTGTATGGGAGTGAAACATGGACGATAAGCTGTGCGGACAGGAAGAGGATTGAGGCTTTTGAAATATGGTGCTACAGAAGAATGCTGAAGATTAGGTGGGTGGATCTCGTAACTAATGAGGAGGTACTGAACAGAATTGGGGAGAAAATAAATTTCTGGCATACCTTGACTAAAAGAAGGGATAGATTGGTAGGACACATTCTTAGGCATCAAGGAATTGTGAATTTAGCATTGGAGGGAAGTGTGTGGGGTAAAAATGGCAGAGGAAGACCAAGAGATGGATATAGTAAGCAGATTCAGACAGATGTGGGTTGCCGTTCTTATGTGGAGATGAAGAGGCTTGCTCAGGATAGGGTATTGTGGAGAGCTGCATCAAACCAGTCTCCGGACTGAAGACCACAACAACATAGGCTGTTTATATCTTCCCCCTAGATATACAGTGGGCTTTCATTTCTCCTCAAGCCGCTGCTGCTTAGTCAGTCTGCACTTCCTGTCAATCTCATTTTTCAGACGTCTGTACTCCCTTTTGCCTGCTTCACTTGATGCATTTTTATATTTTCTCCTTTCTTCAATTAAATTCAGTATCTTCTGTGTTATCCAATGATTTCTATTAGGCCTTGTTCTTCTGCCTGTATGTATCCTCTGCAGTCTTCACTACTCTATCTCTCAGAGCTACCCATTCTTTTTCTACTGTATCACTTTCCTCCGTTTCAGCCAATCCTTGCCTAAGGCTCTTCTAAGCCTCTCAACCACCTCTGATTCCCTCAGTTTGTCCAGATTCCATCTCCTTAATTTTCTATCTTTTTTCAGTCTCTTAAGACTTTATACTACACTTCGTAACCAGTAAGTTATGGTCCGAGTCTACATCTGCCCTGTATATGTCTTACATTTTTAAACCTGATTTCTAAACTTTTGCCTTATCATCATAAAGTCAATCTGGACCCTCTCAGTGTCTCCTGGTCTCTTCCACGTATATAACCTTCTTTCATGATGATTAAACCAAGTGTTTGTGATTATTCAATTGTGCTTTGCACAAAATTCTACCAGGCGATCTCGTCTTTCATTCTTTTTCCCCAGTCCATATTCACCTCCTACTTTCCTTCTCTTTCCTTTCCTACTACTCACTTCCAGTCTCACATCACAATTAAGTTTTCTTCTCCTTTAACGGTCTAAATAATTTCTTTTACCTCTTCATACATTTCTTCGATATCCTCGTCATCGGCAGAGCTAATTGCCATATAAACTTGTTCTTCTGTGGTCAGAGTTGGCTTCGTGTCTATCTTTGCTACGATAATGCGTTTACTATGTTGTTCATAGTAACTTACCCACATTCCTATTTTCTTATTCATTATCAGACCTACTCCTGCATTACCACCAACTGATTTTGTATTTGTAACCCTGTACTCACCTGACCTAAAATTCTCTTCATCCTGCCAACGAACTTCACTAATCTCCACCATATCTAACTTTAACCTATCCATTTCCGTTTTCAAATTTTCTAACTTACCTACTCGATTAAGGGATAGAACATTCCACGCCCCGATCCGTAGAATGCCTGTTTGTTTTTCTTGATGACGACATCCTCCTGAGTAGTCCCCGCCCGGAGATCCGAATGGAAGACTATTCTACCTTCGGAGTATTTTACCCGAGAGGATGCCATCATCATATATTCATAGAGTAGAGCTGTATGTCCTCGGGAAAATTAACGACTGTAGATTCCCCTTGCTTTCAGCCGTTTGCAGTAACTGCATGGCAAAGCCATGTTAGCTCTTGTTACAAGGCCAACTCAGTCAATCATCCAGATTGTTGCCCCTGCAACTACTGAAAAGGCTGCTGCCCATCTTCAGGAATAACACGTCAGTCTTGCCTCTCGACAGATATCCATCCGCTGTGGTTGTACAAACGGTACGGCTGTCTGTATCGTTGAGGCACGCAAGCCACCCTAGCTCGGCAATGTCTGGATATATTTGCTTGATAAAGGCCTGCGTTTAATTTCGATATTCGTCACAGTTACTGTAAAGCGTCAACTTTAGTTAAGTATTATACGGACTTTTAAAAATAGTGTCCAGTGGTGAAAACGCATTGCGTAGACTTTGTATACGGTTGATTTTGCCTCATAGGTAGCCGTGTGTGAAATGTAGACAAGATTCCAAATTTTCATTTAAAACTGAAAGCAGAACGATACGTTAATTCGTTTCCTCGAGATGCTGGTTGATATATGTGGCGGGCTGTAGTTCTCAGCGCTTCCCACAATCATGTGTTCATAACAGACGTTATATTTCATACTTAATCTGAGGGCGAAGTGTTGCTTTGTTCGTTAGCGAATAAAAATGCGAATAAATAAATTACTCTGTGAGAAGAGTTTTTGGAAAATTTCAAAACTAGTACAAAGATTTGCTGATTTTACAAATTACTTGATTATGAGTAGAAGAAAGTTTCTGAAGTGTAATAATATGGCATTATAGAGCATGCCATTGACTTTTTTTTCATGGTCAGAAAAATTTGAACAACAAAAAAATAAATAAAGGGGCCTACGTGCCACCGCCATTTTTGCTCTAAGAACAAAAAAAAAAAAAAAAAAAAAAAAAAAAAAAAAAAAAAAAAAAAAACTATACCTCTTTAGGCGTTGGCTCCTGTCTACACCTATCCCAAATCAGACTAACCTAGGTACAGCAAGGAAGAGAAGGAAAATATAGGGAATGGGAAGGAGTATTTGCAATTTTTATTTATTTATTTATTTTAATTTTATTTATTTATTTATATAAGTTTTCTATGTCATGTTCTCTCTATGCAGTTCTTCACACTCCTGTGGTGGAACATCCAAACTCGTTTTCTCGATAATTTGTGTAGAGGTTCCGTTTTCAGTTCGTTCAGGAATCGTATCAACAAGAACATCACATTAACGTCTCATAGTTTGAACGTTCCAGCTGGGAGGCGGATCGTGAAAGACGCTCCATAAAAAATTTGAAAAGAACTGTTGGTATTTGTGGTTACGAACGAATGGGCAATGGCGATAATTGAGATACGTCTAGTAATCCAGTTCCGATTTCTCGTGGCCGGGTAATAAATCGTGTCCGGGATTAGTAGTGTCTGGAATGAGAGCTGAGCAGGTGTACGTCGGGTGACGAAAGCCAGAATGCGCTGTGCGAGTCTCCAGACGTCGGAGGACGGACCACATTCGGACCGTTGGTTGTCGGTGTCATCTACCCCACAGTGAAGACATAGGGGTGTGTCAGCGAGTCGGAAACGGTGTAGGCGAAAACGGTTGACGTTGACGGTGATATACCAGGCGGATTGGACACTGGAATCGAGAAAAACTGCATGTACTGCTTCCCATGCACGACGCCATATAATTTGGGGAAACGTTTGTTCAATAGGATTGGGGGGCTGATGTAGTTGGAGGGCCTCATAGACAGTCTTTGCCCGTAGTATTCGTGAAAGAGGTAGGGATTAGTAAATGTAGCTTAATTCCAAAAAGAAATGTCGGATGTAGTAAAAAGGGACTGGAATGTCAATAATTTGACTGGGGATGTTTTAGAAACCGGTGCATTTTCGCGTAAAAGTAGTCCGGTCATGCTCGTTGTGCAGTGTCGCCATTTTTTCAGTTGGGAGCTAACAAACAGTGGCGTAACTTTTTGTGGGACGTGGAAGAGACCGACTCCATCACGATCCCGTGGGAGGGAAAGAGAGGCATATTGGACCTTGAATAACAGTCCAGTACAGACAAAGAATCCCATCGCCATCATCATGCAACGGGCAAGGGTTATCGGTATCGGGAATTCTTGTGCCACATGGGGGATGCGAGAGGCGTGATAGACGTTCATGTATCGCGCACGTTGAATCATATCCAGGGATCTAAATCGGTGTTGAAAGAGGCTTTCCTCGGATCGTTTGTAGCAAATGCCTGGCATTTAAGGTCGCCGAACGACGAAGGTCTTTTGTAAAGTCAATGCCTAACTAGCGGACGGTGCTGGCCACACTTAGTGGGGCAACGCGTCTAGCAGGTAGACTCTCTCCAATGAGAAGAACCTGTGATTTAGAAAGGTTGAGAGAACTGCCCGATGCTTCGCCATAGGTTGTTATCCATGTTAGAACAGCACGCACGTCGTTTTCACTGCGTAGGAAGAGCATGAGATCGTCAGCGTATGCCACACAGCAGAAACTGTGCCCGTGCAAAGACATGCCCGTCAGACGTTGGCGAAGTCCTTGGAGCAGGAGTTCTAAGAGAAATGCATACAGAATTGTAGAAAGTGGGCAACCTGGTCTAACAGACGGTGCAATCCTAAGAGGCGCAGAGAGGCGTCCATTATAGAGTACTCTGTAAGTTGCGCTGCTCAAAAGGCGCTTTACAACTTTTACTATTTGTCAAGAAAAGCCCATGTGTTGGAGGACCGGCACCAGAAAAGTGTGATCTACACGATCGAATGCCTGACTGAAGTCAAGCGAAGCCTGTGTACCAGGCAGGTGTCGGAGCTTGGCGAGCGCAATCATGTCCCTGTAACGGCAAAGGGCCGTTAGAACATTGTTGGCTCCACCCAGGGAAGTCTGCTCGTGGTACGTCACATATGGTGCTGGTGCTGCCTTCTTGAGTAGAGTCCCTGACAAGAACATATTCACCCGCAAGTCACTATTGAGAAGGTTGATGGGCCGATAATCGCTGATCCGTGATCGCCCGTGAGGTTTAGGGACGGGAACAATAACACCTTCGAGGAAGGTGGGAGGGATCGTCGTTGCTGGGGACATCGGTTCACGGCAGTTAGCTGTCCAAGTGGGTACCAACAGGTATCTAAAACTCTTGTAAAATTCGAGGGGAAGGCCGCCAGGTCCGGGGGATTTATTGGCGGCTCCCGCTCTGTTAGCGTCCAGGACTTCGTCAGTGGTCACGTCTTCATGGAGTTCCGTCGCCACGTCTTCCGGAGTAGTGTTGTTGATGAGTGCCGCAACCTCCTCGATTAAAGTTGGGTTATGCGGAGCGGCCGTATACAACCTGGCGAAGTGAGAATGGAAAGCATGACCAGTAGCTTTTTGAGACGCATGTCGTCATCCTTCCTCATCGACAAGATCTTGTATAAGAGCTCGACGTTGACGACTGCGTTCTGCGAGTAAGTGGTACATCGACGGTGGTTCCTGAGGTGTGCGATCATTAGTACGGGACCGCACAACGATGCCTTCTAAACGTCGATGCGTGAGAAGAGTGATGTGTGCTTTAGCACGATGCCCGATCGTCTGTCGAGCCGGAGTAAATGGCATCGAAGTGCACTCTCGTAGGATCGCATAGTGAAAGTCTAAGGTGCTTGCTTGCCAGGCCTTGATATCTTTACCGTTTCCCATCAACGCTCTGCGTAGTGCCGGTTTCGCGCAGGATAACCACCACGATAAAGTCGACGTGTAGGCGGGGCGACGGCGGCGGCAGAGGGCCCATGCGTCCTCTACTACGCATCGACAGTCAGGAGCAGTCAGGTGGACAACGTTCAGTTTCCATGGACCACGACTGTGCCACACTCGTTGTCGGTGAGGACGACGTCGCAGATGCAGGCTTCATGATTGAAGAAGGCCAAAGGCCCCACTTCATTATGTCGTGTGGCGTCAGCGAGGGTGCGTGTAAGGTAAACGCAGTCGAGGCGACTGGACGAGTGTGTCGTGTAGTATGTGAACCCCGCGCGTGTTCCATAGACTTTCGTCCATGTATCGATTAGTTGAAGTCGGTCGATAAAGGCAGACAGGGCTGCGCACGGAGAATGTGTGGGGAGTTGATCAGTGAGCCCCTGTGTGGATTTGAAATCCCCACCAAGCACGAGGTCATCCAATGGACCCTCAGAAAGCGGCATTACCTCGTCAGAAAAGAAGACATGTCGTTCTCTACGTCTGTTGGAGCCTGACGGTGCATATACGTTGATGAGACGCACACCGAACAGTTTATGGGCCATTCCCCTCGCATTAGGAAGGTACACAACATCTTCAGCAGGGAGCCCTTCGCGGAGTAGGGTGGCAACTCCGCTACCTTTGTCGGAGGCGTGAGAGATGTAGGCTTCGTAGCCGGTAGGAGCGTAGAAGGCAGAGTCGAACACTTCTTGGAGAATGACAATGTCGACATCAGCATCGTAAATGGTGTCACGGAACATCGCCAATTTGTGAGGAGCTCGGACGGTAGCAAGATTCATCGTTGTTATGCGGTAGTGTTGCGGACGTGCTCCTGCTGATGTCGATGGAGGTCCTCTTAACGATGTCCGGTGGGTGTGGGGCGTCAGGCGCGCCACTGTGTCCGCAATCACTAGGCGGAAGCACAGAGAAATATATACAGACGGGAAACCTCCGGGAAACCTCCGTAAGGGCCCGGTCCTGCGCACAGGGGTGCGGGGAGGGAGGGTTTCCAGCAGTTCCGGAAGATGTTCCATGATGGCGCTGCGGTCAGAAGCAGCCCTTTAAACTGGCCAGAGCAGGCGGCAGGTAGCGGCTGCCCCCACCACCACCTCCCCTCAAACGCCGGCACACCGGACACAGCCGTAGCCTCGCGGCAGGCGGCACGAGCTCTCCCCTCAGCCTCCCCTCCACGCTACCCTCAGAAGCGCCTCTAGTGTGGTCTACCGGCACTAAGCCAGGAAACCGCCTGACACCTGCTAGCATCTTACGGAACTACCAGGGGAGCGTAGGACAGTGGTTTAGAGGGTGCTGCTTCTCTGTATATGTTACTCTGTGGCGGAAGTTTTGTCGTGCGCCACCGTGGGGCCTCATCTTCGACATCGGCGCTCCAGGGGGCCGATACTAAGGTCGAGCGACTCTCGCTCCCTGCGAGTGATCGGGGGGATGATGCTGCCCCAGTGTTATCCTGTGGGGCTACCTCCGCAGTGTCCACTATTGTCGGGGGAGATAGGAGGCAGTGAATAGGACGTTCTTCGGTTGGGACATCGGGCACGGCGGCTATGGTTATGGCGCTCGAAGAGAGAACACTGTCAGACATCCTGTTTTCTTCCTGTGGGGTGATGTCGTCGGACGACGTTCGACTTCTCTTCTGCCGTTTCCTGGGCGGCCCCTGCTTCCGAAGGTGCTGCTCCGTGTCGGAATACGGCCGTCCGTCGTCCGACGTAGTGCCCGTCTGCGGTGGGCACCACTCTTGGGTCGAGGTCCATCGCTTCGGCCGCGCCGTCAGTCATGTTTTGAAAGTTTGTCGGTCTCGTCTCAGGCATGGTAGAAGAGGATGATGAAGTCCCTTCTTTTGTGTCCCAGCCTCGTCGCCTCTTTTGTGTCTCGTTTCCGTCGTGGGTTTCGGTGGCCGAGTAGAAAGACCGACACAGAAATAAAGGATGCACGCTTGTGCAGGTAGGAGGTGACCAGCCAGTAGGACAGCAGAAACTAGAAACACTAGCGTAAATTAGAACGAGATATATATTGCACAGAATTTATACAATAGTTAACTTTTACATAGCTCAGTACTGCAGAATGCTGATACATAGTTGAGCTAGAGGCCTGCCTAGTGCCTATCAGATAGCCAAGTCTTCACTGGTGCCTGCCTGATTCTGAAGTGCTAACTGGTTCCTATCTCAGTCCCAAGTGAACGATGTCGTTCAGTGGTGGCCACGAGCGGAGTTGCAGCAGAGGGTGCTCGTGGCTGACGTCGTCAGAACGCCGCGCCGTGCGTGCATGGCGGCGCGCGGCGAAAGTAGGTGGCGCGCACTTTAGACTTGTGCGACACCACACCTTCCACGCTGTAGTCCTTGACTTAAATCTACGTAATCCACAAGAGATGATTGCAAATAAACAAAAACTAGCAGTTTTTCTTTTTGTTTTATGGTGAAAGCTCACAAATTTTTTGTATTAACTAAACGAAGACCTTGTTTCCCAGCATTTATTAATAAAGTAAGACTTAGGTTTCGAGTTACGAGTACATTTTTCTGTAATTAACTGATTCCGAATATCAGAACCAAGTAAACATGCCACTTTCTAAGCTGTCGTAGGCTGACTGAAGCTGTAAAACGTATGAAGTTTCTGACCATTTGGTAAGGATTCAAAACTTATTTAGCGATAGCTACAAAAATATTTTCAATTCTGACAAAATTAGATATGGATTTAGTAATTCTTTAGAAACAAAACGATTCATTTTCTTTATTTAAGGAATTTTAAAATGGTGCATACATTTATCTGTTATATTATGAACGCTGTTTTACTATAAATTTAAAAATTCCTCGTTGCCTCTTGTTCATATGCTGTTACAATATTTCCCTATACAAAACTATACAGAAATAAGTGATTCAAAAATAAAATGCATAAATGAAAAAAAGAAGAAGGACTTAAATGGGAAAATACGAAACACTATTTTATGACAGAATAAAGCTCACAAGGGATACCTTTGACTTCCGAACGATCGGAACCGCACGAAAACGTGCTCAGAATAACAATCAATCGTAAACAATACAGTGGTGTGCGTCATTTCCATGTAAGACGTTGCATTGAACCTCAAGCAACATTTTAACAGAGAGAAAAATGTGACAAGATACCAATACCACAGGAAGGAAATTATATGTAATTTAATTTTGTCAGTCCATCTTTACATATTCAATCAGCAGCGCCACAGCCTCTCTGCTTCAAGTACTTATAATAGCGCAAAACACACATATACAACAGTACTACACACCTCAAAGTGCTTATATTAGTCCTCAAATTGCAGAAGCGTGTTACCGATCAAGTGCTTAAAACAAAGTGGGGGAGAACAATGTGCACACCTCACTAAAGCCACGTTATCACATTCCAAAGCACTTTCGCATTCACGCAGTCCAATATCAAAAGCCACACTAATTGTTGTTGTTGTTGTGGTCTTCAGTCCGGAGAGTGGTTTGATGCAGCTCTCCGCAATACCCTATCCTGAGCAAGCCTCTTCATCTCCACATAACAACGGCAACCTACATCTGTCTGAATCTGCTTACTGTATCCATCTCTTGGTCTTCCTCTACGGTTTTTACCCCACACCCTTCCCTCCAACGCTAAATTCACGATTCCTTGATGTCTAAGAATGTGTCCTACCAATCTATCCCTTCTTTTAGTCAAGGTATGCCAGAAATTCCTTTTCTCCCCAATTCTGTTCAGTACCTCCTCATTAGTTACGCGATCCACCCACCTAATCTTCAGCATTCTTCTGTAGCACCACATTTCAAAAGCCTCTATCCTCTTTCTATCCACACTGTTTATCGTCCATGTTTCACTCCCATACAAGGCAACACTCCATACAAATGCCTTCAGAAAGGACTTCCTTACGCTTAAATCAATATTCGCTGTTAACAAATTTCTCTTTTTCAAGAACGCCTTTTTACCCATTGCCATTCTGCATTTTATATCGTCTGTACTGCGGCCATCATTTGTTATTTTACTGCCCAAGTAAGAAAACTCATCTACCTCCTTTATTGTTTCGTTACCTAATCTAACTCCTTCAGCATCACCTGATTTTCTTACACTGCACTCCATTACCCTAGTTTTACTCTTGTTAATGTTCATCTTATATGCACCTTTCAGCACACTGTCCATTCCGTTCCATTGCTCTTCCAGGTCCTTTGCTGTATCTGACAGAATTACTATGTCGTCGGCAAAACGCAATGTTTAATTACATTTTCAAATTATGATTGATGTTGGTATGTCAGTGTCATACGATGGCTTTCGTCAAGCACATTGTAACGGAGGCTTATATGGAGGTGCGCAGAGTGAAGTTTCACGATGGAATAACGATCGCCGCGGTGGAGTAGACGAGCGGTCTATAAGGCAACTCGCTGCGGAGCGCGCGGTTGCTCGCCGTCGGAGGTTCGAGTCATCCCTGGGGCATGGGTGTGTGTGTGTGTTGCCCTTAGGTTAGGTTACCTTGGGTTAAGTGGTTTGTATGCTTGGACTCATGACCACGCAGTTTGGTTCGATAGATTTACAAACATTTGAACATTATGAATAACGATCATGTACCTTCACTTGTGGCTTGGCGCCTTGTAGTCTTACAAAATCAGTAATCCTTCTGTTTTAGAGTTTATATTGCCGACAGAAGTAAACATCAAGGGGTTGATAGTTTTTTTGTTGTTTTTTATGCAAGATCTTCAACGTAACATCTTGCATCTATAAGGGTATGACTCGCCCCCAAAAGTGCGACGTTTTGCTAAACAAATGTTCAAACTCAGCACCATACCACAACCGCAACGGACCCATCTATCCGATAGCGAAAAATGTTTATAAATGTTTGTATAGTCTATGGGACTTAACTACGGGGTCATCAGTCCCTAAACTTACAAACTACTTATGAACTACTTACGAACTAGGACGGCACAAATATCCATGCCCGAGGGGGGATTCGAACCCCCGACCGTAATGGGACGTTTTGCATGAATTTTTTTTTTATTTTTATTTTTTTTATGATTGCTTGTTATCCTAAAGGGTATATTACGCGTAGCGTAATTGGTCGCTAGTCGCTGACATATTTGGAGGCAGCTGCTAAATTCACTCCATTTAAACAAGGACAGCGAACAAAATCGCTGCTCCGAAACTCGAGCGTTGTAGTTGAAAGGTGGGCTACTTCAGACGCTGTTCGCTGGCGTTTTTGATCGCTTTCAAGTGTTGGTCGCCCTGTGTCACATACAGGAGCGTATAAAGTAGCCACCAGTCGAGTCAAAATGTCGAAGGAACTAATAAATGCTGACGTTGTGTATATCGCAACAGTCTTAAAAGAACAATTAATCTACCAAAAACGAAAAGGAAAAGTAGGAAAAAATAAAACAAAATGGATAAGAAGGTGGATTACGAGGAGGGATAAATATGGTGCTTCTGCAAATCTTTTAAGAGAATTATCGTGCGAAGATCCTTCTGTCTAGATAAATAAAAATTAGAATGACATCGGAAAATTTTGCTACATAACTGGAAACAACATTTATTGTTTTCATTTTGGTTTCCAGCTGTTTGGTATCCATATCACCCAAGAGACCTTCAGTCTTTAATTTGTCAAACAGCTGGTTAAACTGAGTGTCTTTAAGTTCAGCATTTAATTAATCCTTATTCTGAATGTTCCATAATACTGCAAAACTTTGAATAATTTCCAGAAATTTGGAAATTTCAAAAATGTTCAAATGTTTGTATAGCTTATGGGACTTAACTACGGGGTCATCAGTCCCTAAACTTACAAACTACTTATGAACTAACTACTACTAAGGACGGCACAAATATCCATGCCCGTCGGCCGCGGTGGCCGAGGGGACTGAGGCGCGTCACTCACGGTCTGCACGGCCACTACGGTCTGGGGTTCGAATCCCCCCTCGGGCATGGATATTTGTGCCGTCCTTAGTATAAGGTAGATGATAAGTAGTTTGTAAGTTTAATGACTGATGACCCCGTAGTTAAGTCCCATTAGCTTAACAAACATTTGAACATTTTTATCCATGCCCGAGTGGGGATTCGAACCCCCGACCGTAGTGGCCTTGCAGACCGTGACTGGAGCGCCTCAGTCCCCTCGGCCACCGTGGCCGGCTTTGGAAATTTGATTACAATTCCACTTAATACTTTGTTTGGTGGGAAACAGAAGTGTTTGGTATCACCTAACCTCCAAAACAATATGTTATATGCTACGTCGTGTTTCGGTTGTTTTTACGAAGACGCTAGCGTCGGAACTCGTTGCGTGTCATTGCGTCAGCGTATTCATTCACTATTCGCGTATACGCCGAGCGACAACAGACGCCAGCGACTAGCAACCAACCAAGTGCGCTCTTGTAAAATACCCTTAAACACAGTTTCGTGCGGTTCCGAGCGTTCGAGGTCAAAGGCGTTCCTGGTCAGTAGCAAGGCGATATTGTCGGGACCGTCAATAGGTCGTATGAATAAAAAAGAGCAGAAGCTCCAGAGAAGATTCTCACAGCAAAAGAACTTTCTCTAAGTAAGTTCCCAATTTCGTATGAATAAACACTTCGAAACATATGCTCTGAGCAGGTAGTTCATTCTCGCTATCTCCCCTCCTTCTTGAGTAAGTTCTCCGTGTGTCATGTCCGGCGTAGAACAGCTGTTCAATCATATATTTCTTTCAACTAGCTTAATAAGGCAATTTATTAAGTGTACAAATATGGAGTAGGCATCTACATATTCAGAAAGAACTGTACTATGTTTAGATATTAGTTTGTTGTGAAGGGGGATATTATTATGACTAAATGTGCACTTTTTACGAACATGTATTCTTCTGACGATACAAAATTTTCGTCACGTGACAAACCTTTTTTGTTAATGAAGTTGGGTTAGCACAATTTGCGAACGAAATTTAAAGAATGCATCACATATTCATCTGTTGCAACGTGGAATGCTGTCGGAGGTTTTTTTTTTTTAAATATAGCCCTACTTGTTGTTAAATATGACACCTAATGGTCTGCTCATAAGCGTTAGGACACGTGATTTTGTTACAAGAAACAGGCTGATAGGTATGTAATTAATCAGCTATTAATTTTCCTGACGTGTCTCCTTACTTGTAACATAACAAAAGTTACGATTATGAAGTCAGAAAACACATCTTGAATAGGCCGAGCGGTTTGGATAGAAACAATACTTCAGTAGGCCTACCTGGTATTGCAGCAATATTTATTTTGTGATAGAAACTGTGAAGTCTTGTTATGCACTGTATTTGGAACTAACATCATAAGGCCTTACTAATAGACCCGATTTAAAAACAATATTATTTTGCTATGTAGCTTTTTACAACTGTAAATATACATTCCAAACAAATGTGTAAAACACGCAACTGAATCCACTTGTGTTTCATTTCTATGTCAGTAATAAAAACATTCCTCTTACATCACTCTCGTCACTATATAAAATGCCCTGTGTCACATTCACGATTTTTCTGTAGGAAGCTACTCGTCAACAAAATATTTTTATTTGCATTAACGCTTTAAACCCCCTCGTATTTCTTAAAGACTACGTGTAAAGGAACTTGTTTTTGCCTTCTAAGTATGACAAATGTTGTAATTTTTATTATAAACCACAGTAAAACGCAACTTAATAGAAGGTACTCAGCCCCAAGTATGCTAGAGAGCTCACTTCAGAAATCGGAGAATGTTCTCCGGTCGTGAGAAACTTCTCTAGTTTTATTCGTACGAAATTGGAGAATGTTCTCTGCTGTGAGCAACTTCTCCCACCCTGTTACTCACGCTGAGAACTTATTCGGCTGAAGTATATTCTCCGACTCACTCGATTCATGCGAATTGAGTATGTTGTCTGGAATTCAGAGTATAAAGTAGATACTCCGTTTTATTCATACGGCCCAATAATGGCACTGGCCATTCGCGCGATGTCGAAGGCAGCCTGCGGCAGACTGCATGTTTCCTTGCTCCTCGCCTCGCTTTAGTTTCCTGCGTTGCGAGAGTGGAGCAGGCTCAGAAATGTGTGCGTCTCCTTGCTGAGTTCGTGACAGCTGCGGGGAGCGACACTTGCGGGGAAAGGGAATGTGTAGACACTTGCGGGGAGACCCGGACGCTGCAGGTAGTGAACAGGGTGTTCCAGAAGTAGGGATACACCACCCCTACTCCACGCCCTCCAGCCACTACCTGTGACGAATTCAGGGAAAGGCCCACCGGACCGGCCGCGCAATTTGTGACACAAATTACATGTTTGATGATATCAATTTAATGCATAGAAGTATGAAATCACATCAAGACTACTTCCTGCAAACATTTCGACAAAAAAGTTGGCACTGAGTTTAGAAAAACAAAATTCTGGTATATTGGATTTTAACATTTTATCAAAAAATGAATGTTACTACAAGAGATACAGCCATTCAAATTTACGGGCACCATAACGTTTTCCCTTCCTGAGTAAATGAGCTGCTTCTTGTAGTTTCAACATCACAGTAGCCTTTTTCTTGAATGTTATGAATATAAATCTTCACACAGACTTCTTGAGGAGGAGAGTGATACGGATATCTGATTGTAAACCACTGCCTATTGCCTTAGACCTTTTTGACTGTACTGAACAGGAGTTCCGCGTATTCCGTAATTTATATTTATACAGTTAACAGGCAATGCAATTTAACTATTGGCTGCCAATTTCGCTTCATTTTTCCTGGAAGTCTTGCAACTTGTTTCTCCCTGTTGGTTTGTGCCAAGTTCGGAGTAAAAATGGTTCTATATGACGGTGATGGAAAATAGAATTTATCTTTAGCATTTTTCGGTGTGGGACATTCCCTTACACATTCCGTATTTCATACATTCATTAGATGTATTTGTAATTCGAATACAGCGAAATCGTTTTGGGGGCTCGAATAAACGCATCAAGTATGTTAAATACTCATTGACTTATTATTAACGTTTTTAATTGAAGGTTTAAGGTTGCGTCTCCTATTAAAAAGCATAGTAGCTATTTTTTAAAGAGATGGAAGTTGCGTGATATGTTCAAATGTTCAAATGTTTGTGAAGCTTATGGGACTTAACTACGGGGTCATCAGTCCCTAAACTTACAAACTACTTATCAACTACCTTATACTAAGGACGGCACAAATATCCATGCCCGAGGGGGGATTCGCACCCCCGACCGTAGTGGCCGTGCAGACCGTGACTGGAGCGCCTCAGTCCCCTCGGCCACCGCGGCCGGCAAGTTGCGTGATAGTGGGGTTAACTACATAGCGGTGCAGGATGCCTAATATATTTATTGCTTGCGCAGGTGTCTTGATATGCTTAGTGTTCTGAATAATATGCTTTTAGGACGTATGAGTGTTGAAAGTCATCCTCTTGTAGAAGCAGAGAATGTCTTAATAACTCCCCAAACATTATCACTGTTAAAATACCGTTTTGTTTTCAGGAGGAACACTCAACGAATTAATATGTAGTTAGAACAAGTTTCGTGTTATGTTGACAGTGCTAGACTTCTTGCTGTGCCTATACCCAGGAAAAGCTATTAGCCGTCCCAAGGGCCCCGGGTTCCCCGCATGTGTCACTCCCGGCAGTGTTCCAACCCCCTCCTCGCTGCCCGGCGCAAGTTGCGTCGTGCTGCGTCCCTATGTGCGCGTTCCCATTACAATAGCTTAGCAGCGTGCAGTGCTGCGCCGCGCCGCGTCGCGAGTGCTATACGTGACTCAATTTGCGCCTAGCCTTACAGCGCACGGACACTCCCGGGAACATTCCCAGAAGTTGAAGGTATCCGACAACGCGTGACTACGTGGTTACTTTGAAAGTTATTTAGTTTCCTTTATCTTCTGGGAGTATTCTCGGAACCAGGCAGGCGTGCTTGGTGTTCTGTGAAGTGAGTAGCGCTCGCGCTGGGGCAGACTTGGCGGCCGGCGGCCATGTCAGATAGCGGTCCCCTTCCCCTCCCACAATGTTGCTTTGCCAGCAGCCTGCCGCCGCCGCGCCCACCACAGGGGAACCCCGCCTACGCCCGCAGGCCAAACCCACAGCCTGGCCACTCCTCTTAGCCACCAAACATCCACCCTACGCAAATGCCGGCTGTTATTTGCTTCAAACAGTAGGATTCACAACGGACAATTTAATATTGCGGTCAGCGGTTAAAAGCAGCATTTAAATTCCGACAGAAGTTCTAATTCTGCTTCGGTTTTCAATCACTACGTTTACATGCAACATTTTTTTTTTTTTTTTTTTTTTTTTTTTTTTTTTTTTTTTTTTTGTGGGACTCCACTACGGGGTCATCAGTCCCTAAACTTACAAACTACTTATGAACTAGCTAACACTAAGGACGGCACAAATATCCATGCCCGAGGGGGGATTCGAACCCCCGACCGTAGTGGCCGTGCAGACCGTGACTGGAGCGCCTCAGTCCCCTCGGCCACCGCGGCCGGCTACATGCAACACATTTTCCGGAAGACGAAAACTGATTTTCGTAAACCGTTTTTCGCTGTCGTGTTTACATGTCACAGCCTGAATCGGATTTCCTAGCCCACTTACGTCGGCTGAAAAACAGCTGCTTCAGTTCCTGATTTAGTCAGCAGAATCGCTATTTTTTTCTTTATTTAAATACATAGATCACGCTAATATGCTATATTTGCTTCACGCTAATATTTTTACTTTTATTTCACATTAGAAAATATCACTCCTTGCATATGTGCCGAAAATTCTTAACAAGAAAATGGTATCTGAGAAGCCAAGAACGCTTCAAAAAGTGTTGCATTTACATGGGCGCGAAACTTGACTGTGGAACTGGAAAACCGCTTTAGAGAAGCGGATTTCCAGAATCTATTTTGGAGCGTTTACATGACCAACCAAAAGCGGATTTGGGAAATCGGTTTACGAAATACGGTTTCGGGAGCCCATGTAAACGGGGTGAATGATGCGCGACGAAATTTGTGATTCACTTATGAAATAGCGATCAGTGTGATGAAGATCAGATACCACCGTACTCGCTTCATTACTTGCTATCGTTTGCTAACCAAGTGCGAAGGTCGTGTCTCTCCTTCTTGCTTTCTTTCCAGGTACAGGTTTTCAGGTCTCGACAATTTCATCACTTTGTTCATCATCTTGTCTGCCCCTTTATCTCCCCCCCCCCCCGAGGGATTATAATGTAGACCTCGGGTTTGACTTACGCAGAACATTTTTGCCCATTGTTTTTAAATTCAGCCGGCCGCGGTGGCCGAGCCGTCTGCGGCGCGTCAGTCACGGTCGGGGGTTCGAATCCCCCTCGGGCATGGATATTTGTGCCGTCCTTAGTAGTATCTAGTTCATAAGTAGTTTGTAAGTTTAGGGACTGATAACCCCGTAGTTAAGTCCCATAAGCTCTACAAACATTTGAACATTTTAAATTCTTATCTTCCTCGCAGGTTTCGACAAATCCGAGGCAGCGGGAAAGAGACACTTGTTCCAAAGTTTTCAACTAATACGGAATGTTTTATTTCACGGTTTTCTTTTTAGCCATTAGTTCCAGTTTAAATCTTGAAATTACGCGCAGAGCTCAAGCGTTTTAGCTATTGCATAATTACTTGATAGCCACAAGAAACTTTCCGCTGAATCTTTCCCATCTGTTCTGTTAAACGTACTTGGTAAATGACCCAAATTGACGAACGATATTTGAATAACCTACAGAATTCTGTAAGAGTAAAGCACACGTCAATCCGAAGATTAGGTTGTACACCGCAGTCCTTTTTCTAGACATCGTAATTGCCAGATATTTGATAACATATATTGAAGACATGTAAATTTCTTGTCGCAATACCGCATAAGGTCCAGATTTACTTCCTTTATTTCGAGCGTCTTTCCCCTCTTAGACTCTGACAGAACCATACAGAATTATTTCAAAGTAGGCTATACGTAGCGAATCTTCAGGTTTTGGTGGCACAAAGACTGTTCCATTAAGTTTCGGGTGTGCAGTAGCAACAATTCTCCTTCTCCTTCTAATATGTCGGCTGTATAACGTTCAGCCAGCTTCAGAGTATACGTTACTTCTCGGTTTTCTAATTCTCAAATTTGTTGAGTGTTACAGATTTTTGTGTTATTTTTAATTGGCAAAGTATTTTGTTCCGTTTAGAAGTTTTAAAAAGGTAAGGTAAAGCAGTCAACAATCCGAAGATTGGTTTGAACACCACAGTGCTTTACTAGGCATGGTCCTGTTTGGAGGTGGTATGCCGTTGCCTTCCTCCGACCTTCGAACTGACTTACCCAGCCAGTTATAGGGGGACCTACAGTTTAAAGTGGGTTCCGAACCACGGCGCTACTCGGTATTTTTCACATGAGCAATACTGCCAGAGGTGAAAGAAGTGGAAAGAGACAGATAAAAATCCCAGGACCTGGCGGGGATCGAACCCGGGACCTTTGGATTTGTAGTCTGGCACTCTACCACTGTGCAACCGAGGCGCTCCTTAGAAGTTTTATGAAATGTATATCAAATTTCTTACCTTAATGCTTATGAATACGTCTCTAACCTACAAACTGGCTACAATCACGACGTTTTCTCTCTCTCTCTCTCTTGATGGTAGGTCAGTGTTGTACTGTCGCTGCTTCCATATCCTGTAAGTTATAATGTTTTTTTCTCTCTGTAATTGTTCTTTTTATGTCGCTACAACATTATTTAAATCCCTTTCCTGTCCCTCAGAGCACATTTAATTTGCTAACATATTTTAGTATTTATGAAGATGGGGCGGGCCGCGGTGGCCGCGGGGACTGAGGCGCTTCAGTCACGGTCTGCACGGCCACTACGGTCGGGGGTTCGAATCCCTCCTCGGGCATGGATATTTGTGCCGTCCTAGTTCGTAAGTAGTTCATAAGTAGTTTGTAACTTTAGGGACTGATGACCCCGTAGTTAAGTCCCATAGACTATACAAACATTTGAACATTTTTTTTGAAGATGGGCTTTCATGTACAGTTTTTCAGCATCTTAACGCAGAAACCTAATAGTGGGAATACAGTTAGAACTGCGCGTCAGAGAAAGGAAAGGGCAGGTGAGATTAAAGTCGTAATGCGCGATAAGTTGAGAATTTGGGCAGACGGGACGCGAGTCACGTTGTCTAATTTGCAGCGCGGTGACAGGGCTGTTGCCCACTCAGACAACTGAGCCAACAACTCAGCACCATACCACAACCGCAACGGACCCATCCATCCGAGGCCGAAAAATGTTTAACAGGTTTGCAAGCTTCAAGCGGGATATACTGGTTCGAATCCCCGAGCAGTACAAATTTCCAACTTGCCATCGAACATATTGCAATGCCATTTAAAAATCTAGATATTTGAAACTTTGGAATTTCCTAAAAAACAGTTTGGTTACTTGAAACAAAGAAGCTAATAGCCCTTACTGTCACTGGCTGACATTAACGACCAGTTCCCGTGTGCAGTCACAATCGAATACAGTGAAATTCAACTTCACCAGACGAAAGTAGCGAACAACGTAAAATGATGGACATTCAGAAGTTCAGATGGGGACTGAGGCGGTCCAGTCACGGTCTGCACGGCCACTACGGTCGGGGGTTCGAATCCCCCCTCGGGCATGGATATTTGTGGCGTCCTTAGTCTTAGCTAGTTCATAAGTAGTTTGTAAGCTTAGGGACTGATGACCCCGTAGTTAAGTCTCATAAGTTCTACAAACATTTGAACATTTTTTCAGATGTTGGTAATCATAAGGGACCGGTGCGCCCGGCAGTTACCCGTCGGAGGTTCGAGTCCTCCCTCCGGATGGGTGTATTTGTCGTCCCTAGTTTAAGTCGGTTTAAGTAGTTTATAAGTATAGGGACTGATAAGCTAAGTCGTTGAGTCCCATAGGATTACAAACATTTGAACATAAGGGACCAAACTGTTGAGGTCATCGGCACCTAGACCTGCAAACTACTTAATCGAACTGTAACTTATGCTAAAGACAAAACACAAACATATCCATGCACGAGGGAGGAGTCGAACCTCCGACGGGGAGCGGCCGCGCATCCGCAGCATACCAACTTAGACCACGCGGAATGCACATAATCGACTCCCTAACTTGAACATGATTCGCAAACTTTTTCCATATATATATATGTTGCGAGTGTGTGTTCAAAATATTTAAATGTTTGTAAATCTAATAGTCTTAACTGCTGCGGTTATCACTCCCTTGGCTTACAAAACACTTAAACTAAATTATGCTAAAGACAACACACACATCCATGCCCGAATGAGGACTCGAACCTCCGAAGCGAGCAACCGTACGCTTCGCAGCATGGGGCCTTAGAGCGCTCGGTCACTCCACTACGGCATATGTGGTGTGTGTGTGTGTGTGTGTGTGTGTGTGTGTGTGTGTGTGTAAATATTGAACTTCCTCCGAAACTGAAAATTCATTCTAGTGAAAAATGCTACATTTATATTTGGATAAATTTTACTTACCTGTGCCGCGGTGGAGTGAGCAAACGTTGCAAGGCACCTAGCTGCGGAGATTTCAGTCCTCCCTCAGGCATGCATGTATTTGTTGTTCTTTTACTTTTGCATGAAGTTGTGTGTAAGCCTAGGGACTGGTGAACAGAGTAAGTCCCATAGATTTACAAACATTTGAACATTTTCACTTACATCTAAACATTATTCTCGCTGTTGTTAGTTATTATCTGAAATCGCGCTCGACTCCAGACGTTAGCTATTACGAAAGCTCAAAGATTACTTTGAAAAAGGTACTATAATTCCCACGGCGTTATCTACATGTTTTGCTAACTGCAGTAACCTTACACTTACCAAGTAACAACACTTTCACTATAATGAAGTAACGTGGGATAAAATGTAATATTTTCCTCGAATGCCAACTGTGTCGCAAAATCAGCATAAATATTCATATTTTTCAATGCGCTTTTTTGGCTACCTTACGCACTGATTTTGATTCTGATATTTTAGAGCGGCGCATCTAAGTATTTTATATTTGCCGGGAGTGAGTTTGGGAAGTCACGGAGAACGTAAATCTGGATGGCATTATGCGCATATGAACCACAGTCCTTCAGAATGCGAATCCAGTGTTATCACTGCGCAATCTCGCTCGGTCTTCCGAACAACTGACTAGGCATTGCTCTGTTCACTAAAAACCGATAAATCCGCTGGAAGGTACTACGTTGTCTCAGGTGTAATAACTCAACTTTACTGTAATTAAAACACGCGTGGTAGAACTTTATTAGTATTGAGGGAGTACATTGCAGTTGTGTAGTGAGCATTGTTCCTGGTGAGAGGTGAACAGGATTTTTACAGCGTCGTAAAATGGCGGTGCAGGGCGAACCACGCCGTGGTTGTGTAGGAAGATTTACTGCCTCCATCGCTACAGAGCCTGGCGGGGGGAGGAGGGGAGGCGGCCGCCCCGCCAGCCGCAGCCGTGGAGGGGATGGAGGGGAGGGAGCGCGCCATTTCCCCTCCCGTGCCGCCGTCGCCATCTCGAGGCTACCAACGCGCCACGTACGTTTGCCGTATTAAAATTACTGACCGACGGAAGCCGGAGTCTTCTTACAAAGCAATGGTGCCGTCTTAAAAGTAGTTGCCTGATTTTGCTTTCTTGCAACGTGATAACGTCTAAAGTAAGACACTATAGGAGGACCCGATGTATTCGCCTAGAAAACTAGACTATTACGTCGAGTACTCTCATTGGTCAACGAAGCGTTGTTTGCTAGCCAGTGGCGGCGCGTCCACAACGGATAACGGGAATATCACACAGGAAACAGCGATTCACGACTGTTTTCACTCTCATTGGTTCAAAATGTTTCGAAAGAATTAAGGCTAGTCTACACGACGACACTAGGTTGCGAAACTCGTTGCATGAAATCAATTGCGCGCAACTGGTTTCGAGTATGTATGTAGACACGACGCCAATACCATACACTTCAGTTTCGTTGTTTCGTGAGTGCCGTAGTCGTCGATAATTGAAAGTTTTGGTAGCTGTACGAGTTGTGGCGGAGCTATTGCTTGTCTGTGTGAAGTCGCTGCATAAGACTAAACATAAAAAAGAATAAGAACCGTGTTTGGGTTTTGAATGGATTAAAAGAAGACGTCAGCTCTGTTGCTCAGCGACCTTACTGAAAGAAATTGTGATTGAAGACCCTAGAAGTTATTTTAATCAACTTAGAATGTCATCAGAGCAGTTTACGTTCCGTTTAAACAGTGTTAGTAACACAATAAAGAAACAAGTTACCGTTATGCGTGCAACATTGTTACCAGAACTGAAATTACAAATTGCATTACGTCAAGTAGATATTCGTCTCTGCAGTACTTTTACCGTGTTCCGAAATCCACAATTGCCAAACTTCGGTTGTATAGGTATTTCGAATTTCATGTATTTTAGTCTGCAATTCACTAATCGTTAACCCATCAATATTTAATTTCACAAATAATTGCCAGAAGAGCATTAAAAATCGCACAAACACCTACGCAACGCATGTATGTTCAAAAACCGAATTATTTATCCCGTTCAATCCTTTATGTTGTATTTTGTTCTGTATTGGTCATAACCTAACCTAAAAACACGCGCAATCAGTTTCGCCAAAGTTTGGATGTGCCGAAACTATTTAGTTTCGTCAACGAGTTGCGCGAACGCCTGCCGCGCATGCGCATTGGCCAGTTGCGCAGTTTCATGAAACGTAGTTTCGTCATGTAAACTAGCCTTTAGGCCTAGTATTTGAAACATTCCGGTGGAAAAGCTAAGCTGTGAATGTACTGACGATAACACTATTATACCTAAAAGTCGTGTTTATCGCGTAAATAGAGTGGATATTTTAGTTTTCTGTCCTACTTTCGTCCAGGTACATTTAGAGAATACTAGCTTAAACCCGCGGCTCCGCTCGCGTGTTGGTTGATTATGATATATAAGCTGTCTTTCAGTAATGTGCTATGAGACTGGTTTTGAAGGATGAAATGAAATACAATACCTTCTTTAGAAACAAACATTTTTAATCAACATTATCAGGAAAGTAAGTAGTGTAGATCAAATCACACGTAAAAATGCACTCGTTTCGAAGAATCCAATCACAAAATTCAACAATAATGTTTGTAATAATATCACAGATCGATCACTTGATGGAATGCGCGAAACGTCAAATCGATTGTTTTAAAGAGATGTATTAAAAGAAATTTCTTGTTTACTGCTTTATTTATTCATTCTTATATGTCCTTATTCGTATTCTTATCCTTACAGAGAAAGAGCTGAAGACTTCGTAGCACGCATAGACCAAAGATATGGTCTGTGGCGTTACGTTTCGCTGTTTGTAACCTCCTTCCTATAGAGTCGCAAACGTTATCACTGGCCTTCAGTCCGAATTTTTTTTATAATTTGACGACTTTCAAGCACCACATCTTCCACCCCTTATAGCTATCGACATGGAACTGCTATGGTGTACAACCGGAGACTTCGGACAACAATTACACACAGACCATTCGGTTGCGTTCTGTAGTTTTCGCTGCAGAGCGAAATATTAACACACATACACAAGTAGAATTTTATATACACCGATAACTTTCCATCCCAATATACTCCACCCTTTTATCATAATCAACCCTCAAGCAACAGTGCAACCAATAAAATCATTTTCAAAGAGTAATTGTTGTTCCACATTTCGCTTTATATTCTTCAAATTACTAAATATTTATCAGGTCGCTATAAGACCATACCTAAAACCTTCCTCAGGTATAAATTAGTAACTGTACAAATATTTAAGTCTCTGCGTCTTGTCGTTCGGACGTGATAAGCGTACACCGAACAGACATTCACATTAATATATATATAGATAAATAGCTATCCGATCTCCATAAAACCGTGCCTAAAGCCTTCCCCGGGTAGATATTAGTAACTGTACAAATTTGTAGGTCTTTATGTCTTGTGGTTCAGACGTGATAAACGTACACCGAACAGACATTCACATTTATAGATATTGATATTGATAAAGTTCCCTGACGATGTTGGTACGGAAAATTCAACTCGAAATTACTAAAGACGAGGTATTTCAGATAATTCTTTCCGCTGTGTTGCGCGCTTTATTGCATCCCATTGCGGGTCTTTTAGACACGAAACTAATGCAGATGAAAATTTTCTTTCTTCTTTTCTTTCCTATTTTGCGAAATCTTAGTTGTATCACTGATTTGTAAATCGAAATGCTTCCTCCAAGGAAAATGCAACAATAATTTTATAATATCATATAGTAGCGAACTTTTCCCGTGATGCAAAAGTAAGCCCGTCTTTCGAAAGTACACATATGCAGTTTTTTTTTTCGATTAATTTTGCATCGCTATGTGATTTTGCTCTTGCAATGCCCGATGAAATGTCGATATTTTTTGATTTAAATATGCTGTCTTCCTGCAAGATATTTTACGTAGCCTATTTTCGAGTATCGTTTTCACTGGTGCTTGCAACAATAATTTTATAATATCATATAGTAGCGAACTTTTCCCGTGATGCAAAAGTAAGCCCGTCTTTCGAAAGTACACATATGCAGTTTTTTTTTCGATTAATTTTGCATCGCTATGTGATTTTGCTCTTGCAATGCCCGATGAAATGTCGATATTTTTGGATTTAAATATGCTGTCTTCCTGCAAGATATTTTACGTAGCCTATTTTCGAGTATCGTTTTCACTGGTGCTTGCAACAATAATTTTATAATATCATATAGTAGCGAACTTTTCCCGTGATGCAAAAGTAAGCCCGTCTTTCGAAAGTACACATATGCAGTTTTTTTTTCGATTAATTTTGCATCGCTATGTGATTTTGCTCTTGCAATGCCCGATGAAATGTCGATATTTTTGGATTTAAATATGCTGTCTTCCTGCAAGATATTTTACGTAGCCTATTTTCGAGTAACGTTTTCACTGGTGCTTGCTGAATCACAAAGATCTAAATATCGAAGCCAAGTTTTTTTTCGTCAGACGTTTCATAGCAAGACGCTGAACATCTCACTAGAAAGAAAATTCCCAAATTTTCTCACAGTTTCTTCTTTAGAGGTTTGATCTCTGTCCTCTGTGAACGAAGCAACAAGCCGGGCGTCGCCAGAGGGGAGGAGGAGGGGGGGGGGGGCAAAAATGTTTAAATGTTCGTAAATCTATCGGACCAAACTGCGTGGTCATCAGTCCGTAGCTTGCAAACTACTTAAACTAAGGTAAACTAACCCAAGGATAGCACCGCAGCGAGGCGCCTTAAACCGCTCGGCTAGCGGGGGGGGGGGGTGCCTGAAAGGGCAGCTGGCCCCTCTAGAAATTCAATGATATTAATGCACTGGTGGGACAATTTTCAACAAGATTCGAAGAGATTATGTATCATCTATTTTTTTAAGTTTTATGAAGTAGTAAAATTCTTTTTAATTGTTTGCAACTGTTCTTGCCAATAATTAATTTTCCTACGGTATTCATTGTACCATTATTTCTTCGTTTTTTCACTCCCCTTCTTATCCTGCCTGTTCTGCCTGCCGGTGAGGCCCCTGGCAATAAGCCGCAAAGATGAAAGGATACAGAAATATATGATGCATCTTTTCTTCTGGCACAGATCTCTCTCTCTCTCGCTTACACACACACACACACACACACACACACACACACACACATATATATATATATATATATATATATATATATATTAGCTACAGTCGCCCAGTAATCCCTCTTAATGCAGATACACACCATGCGTGACAAATTACGCGAATTCTATGCACGTTATTTATTGTGCGGGGTGGAACTGCATATGACTTCAGTGACAGTAGCGCGTTTTGATATATTATAGCACAATTCTGATATCAAATTGATTGAATTTTAATTGAATTGACTGCCTATTTATCAAAAAGACACTACCAATCCTCCATTCCGATCCACCGAGAGAAACGTCATGGGCCGCGCGGATTGAGACACTATGTAACGGATTGCGCGGCCGCTCCCGCCGGAGGTTCGAGTTCTCCCTTGCGTTGTTGTTGTTATGGTCTTCAGTCCGGAGACTGGTTTGATGCAGCTCTCCACCCTACTCTATCCTGAGCAAGACTTTTCATCTGCTCATAAGAACGGCAACCCACATCCACTTGAATCTGCTTACTATACTCGTCTATTGGTCTCCCTCTGCGATTTTTACCCCACACACTTCCCTCCAATGCTAAATTTACGATTCCTCGATGTCTAAGAATGTGTCCTACCAAGCGATCCCTTCTTTTGGTTAGGGTATGCCAAAAATTCCTTTTCTCACCAATTCTGTTCAGTACCTCTTCATTAGTTATGCGATCTACCCACCTAATCTTCAGAATTCTTCTGTAGCACCACATTTCAAAAGCCTCTATTCTCTTCCTGTCCGCACTGCTTATCGTCCATGTTTCACTCACGTACAAGGCAACACTCCACACAAATGCCTTCAGAAAAGACTTCCTTACACTTAAATTAATATTCGATGTTAGCAAATTTCTCTTTTTCAAAAATGCTTTTCTTCCCATTGCCATTCTGCATTTTATATCCTCTGTACTGCGACCATCGCATGTTATTTTACTACCCAAGTAACAGAACTCATCTACCACCTTCATTGTTTCGTTACCTAATACAATTCCTTCAGCCTCCCTTGCGTATACTCCCTTGCGTATAGATGTGTTATTCTTAGCATACGTTAGTTTAAGCATTATGTAAATCTAGGGATCAATGATTTCAACAACTATGTCCCTTAGTATTTTTTTCCGAACACTGCTTTGAGCAGCTAAAAAGTCTGCCCACACGCAGTGGAAATATTTTGGACATTATAGCTACAAACAGGCCAGGCCTTGTCAATGGTGTCACTGTAGAGACAGGGGTTAGTGATCATGATGTTGTCATGGCGACAATGTCCACCGAAGTTAATAAATCGGTCAAGAATCCTAGGAGAGTGTTGGAGCTTGACAGAACAGATAAGCAACTGTTATCGTCCCACTTAGGGAATGAATGGACATCGTTTAGTTCCGGTACGGTGAACGTAGATGAATTAAGGGGAAAATTTAAATGCATTGTAAATAAAGCGCTGAAGAAATATGCGCCATCAAAGTGGATTAAAGATGCGAAAGACCCACCTTGGTATAAAAGTAATATTCGAAAAAGTGTTGAGAAAGAAAAGGCAGTTGCACTCTCGGTACAAAAAAAGGTCAAGCATATCAAAAGTTATTAGAGATTAGCGTACCTGAAAAGAGCGATGCGCGAAGCATACAATAACTACCACATCTACATCTACAGGGGATACTCTGCAAATCACATTTATGTGCCTGGCAGAGGGTTCATCGAACCACCTTTATACTATTCATCTCCTATTCCGTTCTCGAATAGCGCGCGGGAAGAAAGAACCTCTGAATCTCTCCGTTCGAGCTCTGATTTATCGTGTTTCATTCTGATTATCATTTATTTCTACCTATGTAGGTGGGAGCCAACAATATATTTTCGCCACTCACCTTTGGGTGGATTGCGAAGTATTTATGTACATGTAGATGTAGGTGCTGGACGGAAAGGTTGTGACAGTAGAAATTATCAATTACATTCCACTACAGAGGACAGTAACTGTTTATGATAAAATCGAAATTCTTTTTAAAAATGTAATTTTTGTTGCGGGTATTTTTTTTAAATTCAGTGGCAAATTGGGAAGACAACTGTCCTACGCCACCTTTCCCTTCATTCCTTGTGACTCACCTGGGAATACTACGCTACTGACCTCAGTGGGATTCAAACCCTGGACCTATTGATCCTGGGACACATCCGCATACTCCTACTGGCTGCAACTTAAAATCTTCTACTACCCGCTGCATTACATCAGAGAGTACACACATTTGTTTATAAAAAACGGAAATAATTTCTAATAATTAGAATTTACTGGCGGGAACTTTGAAAATGCGCGTGAAATTGTATGGGTGCCTGTTCTCTGTATTTCTTCATCTTTGGGAATTTTGACAATTATGTTTGCATTACTGACTTCATTTTATTTCGGAAGTTTCTCGCGGGGAGGTCAATGACCACACAGGCACTCCCCTGCCAAACACCTTTTTTGTATTTAAAATGCAATTTCTACATCTACATACATACTCCGCAATTCACAGTAAGGTGCGTGGCGGAGGGTACACTGTACCAGTACTAGGCATTTCCTTTCCTATTCCACTCCCAAATTGAACGAGGAAAAAAAGAATGCCTATATGCCTCCGTACGAGCCCTAATTTCTCTTGTCTTGTCTTTATGATCTTTACGCGAAATGTAAGTAGGCGGCAGCAAGATCGTACTACACTCAGCTTCAAATTCCGGCCCTCTAAATTTACTTAACAGAAATTCACGAAAAGAACGTCGTCTTTCTTCCAGCGATCCCCAATTGAGTTGCCGGAGCATTTCCGTGACACTCGCGCATTGGTCGAACCTACCGGTAACAAATCTAGCTGCTCGTCTCTAAACCGCCTCTATGTCTTCATTTAAACTGATCTGCTGCGGCTCCCAAACACTTGAGCAATACTCAAGACGTGGTCGTACAAGCGTTTTATACACGGACTGCTTTACAGGTGAAGTACATCATCCCAAAATTCTCCCAATAATTTACATTCGTCCCTCTTGTGGGGAGCCGGGCTGACAGGGGACGGATTGCCGCTCTTCAGTAAACAGTATCTCCAACTTCTTAACGTATTCTACAAACACATATAATGGTGACAGAGATGATTGTGGATATGAAATTGATGAAAGTAAACGTGTACACATAAAAAACGTTCGGAGGGTGATGCGATGGGGCTTCTAGTGAGCGTACGGCGAGGTCCATGTACAAGTCGGCGGAAGGGGATATGTATGTGAGAGGCTAGGGGTTGTTTGTGGCAGGTGGCACACAGCTAGGAAAAGGGTGGTTTCGTCGGAAAGCTTCATCAAGAAAGAGAGTGGAAGTGACGGTTAGGGCTGGAAAGAGAGGTATAATTCAAAGGTGAGTCCATGGGCAGGGGCGGGAGGGTGGTTGGAATTTCGTTGAAAAAGGATATGAAGGGTCCAGAATGAAACTTTCACTCTGTAGCGGAGTGTGCGCTGATATGAATCTTCCTGGCAGATTAAAACTGTGTGCCGGAACCGGGACTCGAACCTGGGACATTGCCTTTCGCGGGCAAGCGCACTACCGACTGTGCTATCCCGACACGACTCACAATGCCGCCTCACAATTTTACATCCGCCAGTGCCTCGCCTCCTACTTTCCAAACTTCACAAAAGCTCTCCTGCGAACCATGCAAGACTAGCACTCCTGGAAGAAAGGATATGGTGGAGACATGGCTTAGCCACAGCCTAAGGGTTGTTTCCAGAATGAAACTTTCACTCTGCAGCGGAGTGTGCGCCGATATGAAACTTCCTGGCAGATTAAAACTGTGTGCCGGAACCGGGACTTGATATGAAGGGTATCAATATAATGGAATGGAGGGCTACTGTCAATCCAAGTGATAAGTGAGACTGCGCAGTTCAAATTTCTAGGTGTTCATATAGACAGTAAGCTGTCATGGAAAGCCCATGTTCAGGATCTTGTTCCAAAACTAAATTCTGCTATATTTACCATTAGAACAATATCTGAGATAAGTGATTTTTCAACACGAAAAGTAGTCTATTACGCTTACTTTCACTCACTTATGACGTACGGCATAGTTTTTTTGGGGTAACTCGCCTGATGCAAAAAGGATATTTTGGGCTCAAAAACGGACGTTTCGAGCAATATCTGGTGTAAGTTCGCGAACGTCATGTCGACCCCTTTTCAGTAGTCTGGGAATTTTGACTCTGGCGTCACAATACGCTTTTTCTTTAATGTCGTTTGTTGTTAATAATATCAGCTTATTCCTACGAGTTAGTAGCTTTCGCTCGGTAAATACTAGACAGAAGTCTAATCTACATTTGCATCACACCATCTTAACACTTGTGCAGAAAGTGGTACAGTATTCTGCGGCATCCATTTTCAATAAGCTGCCACAAGAACTAAACAATCTTAGCACTAATCCACACGCTTTCAAATCTAAATTGAAGAGTTACCTCATGGCTCACTCCGTTTATTCTGTCGAGGAACTCCTAGAAAAGTTAAACAATTAAGCTAATTTATTTTTTCTTTATTGATTCTTTTCACTTTGTCTTAAGATTGTCGTGCGCAAATGACTACTTAAAAATTTTCTATTACCATTCTTGTGTAACAATTAATGTATTGACTTGTTCCATGACCATGGAGTCTCACTCCTCAATTGGGTCCTATGGAACGGAAAAAAACCAATTAAAAAAGTGCCAGACGTGAAATTTTACGTATACGTTAATCAATATCTTGATCCGATCGCCTACCAAATTCACAAAAACACCCACTGGGCTAATCTCGAGCGGCCCTGAAGATTTCATCAAAATTGCTCCATACGTCTTCGAGTCCATAGGTAATCTACATACACACATTGTTCATTTTTATAGATGTAGATTTCATTCCCCTACAAGCGGTAGGCTGGCAGCAACACATCACGCCCCTCTTCTGCCATGTGACACAAGTTTTTTGAAAATTCACTATGTGATCAAAACCATCCGGACACTTGGCTGAAAATGACTTGCAAGTTCGTGGCACCCTTCATCGGTAATGCTGGAATTCAATATGGTATTGACAGAGACCTGGAAGATCTAAGCCGAAACAAGGCCCTTGGAGTAGATGCTATTCCCTCAGAGCTACTGAAGTCTCTGGGAGAACCAGCCATGACAAAATTGTTTCACCTGGTGTGTAAGATGTATGAGACAGGTGAAGTACCCTCAGACTTTAAGAAGAATGTTATAATCCCCAATCCAAAGAAAGCAGGTACAGACAGGTGTGAAAACTACAGACCCATCAGTTTAATAAGTCATGGTTGCAAAATATTAACACGAATTATATACAGAAGGATGGAAAAGCTGGTAGAAGCCGACCTCTGGGAAGATCAGTTTGGGTTCAGGAGAAATGTAGGAACACGGGAGGCAACACTCACTTTACGGCTTATCCTAGAAGATAGATTAAGAAAAGGCAAACCTACATTTCTAGCTTTTGTAGATTTGGAGAAGGCTTTTGACAATGTTGATTGGAATAAACTCTTTCAAGTTCTGAAGCAAGCAGGAGTAAAATATAGGGAGCGTAAGGTTATTTACAACTTGTACAAAAACCACACAGCGGTTGTAAGAGTTGAAGGGCATGAAAGGGATGCTGTGGTTGGAAAGGGAGTAAGACAGGGTTGTAGCCTTTCTCCAATGCTGTTCAATTTGTACATTTAACAAGCTATAAAGGAAAGCAAGAAGAAATTTGGAGAAGGAATTAAAGTTCAGGGTGAAGAATTAAAAACATTGCGTTTTGCCGAGGACATAGTAATTCTGTCGGATACAGCAAAGGACCTGGAAGAGCAATTGAACGGAATGGACAGTGTGCTGAAAGGTGCATATAAGATGAACATTAGCAAGAACAAAACTAGGGTAATGGACTGCAGTGTAAGAAAATCAGGTGATGCTGAAGGAATTAGATTGGGTAACGATGCAATAAAGGAGGTGGATGAGTTTTGTTACTTGGGTAGTAAAATAACAAATGATGGTCGCAGTACAGAGGATATAAAATGCAGAATGGCAATGGGTAGAAAAGCGTTCTTGAAAAAGAGAAATTTGTTAACATCGAATATTGATTTAAGCCTAAGGAAGTCCTTTCTGAAGGCATTTATATGGAGTGTTGCCTTGTATGGGAGTGAGACATGGACGATAAACAGTGCGGACAGGAAGAGGATTGAGGGTTTTGAAATGTGGTGCTACAGAAGAATGCTGAAGATTAGGTGGGTGGATCGCGTAACTAATGAGGAGGCACTGAACAGTAATGGGGAGAAAAGAAATTTCTGGCATACCTGGACTGAAAGAAGGGATAGATTGGTAGGACACATTCTTAGACATCAAGGAATTGTGAATTTAGCGTAGGAGGGAAGTGTGTGGGGTAAAGACCGCAGAGGAAGACCAAGAGATGGATACAGTAAGCAGATTCAGACAGATGTAGGTTGCCGTTCTTATGTGGAGATGAAGAGGCTTGCTCAGGATAGAGTAGGGTGGAGAGCTGCATCAAACCAGTCTCCAGACTGAAGACCACAACAACAACAATTGGGCCACACTTAGCCTTGATGACAGCTTCCTCTCTCGCAGGCACACGTTCTATCAGGTGCTGGAAGGTTTCTTGGGGAATGACAGCCTGCCCATTCGTCACGGAGTGCTGCGCTGAGGACAGGTATCGATGAAGGTCGCTGAGGCTTGGCACGAAGTCGGCGTTCCAAAACATCCCGAAGGTGTTCTGTAGGATTCAAGTCAGGACTCTGTGCAGGCCAGTCCATTACAGGGATGCTACTGTCGTATAACACTCCGCCACAGGCCGTGCATTATGAGCAGGTGCTCCATCCTGTTATTTATTTATTTATTTATCGTATGGTTTTCACAAGTATACAAGAATATATACATACAATTAAATGGAAATATCCAAATTTAACAGCCAGTCCAGAGCACTTTCTGTCACTTGATGTAAACTCTCCAAGTCACCATTAAATGCTCGCAGTGGACACTGCTTGACGATGTGCCCTACGGTTTGCTCCTCTGCCCCGCAGTCACAGTCAGAAGATGGAAGGAAACCCCACTTCTTCATGTTGTAAGCACACCTCCCTTGACCAGTCCTAATGCGGTTCAGTCTCGATCAGGTTTGGCGTGGTAGATGGAATCCCTCAACCTTCTTGGATGGATCTTGCACGAGGTGGCCGTTGTGCGATGGATTTTCGTTCCAGCGTTCTTGCCACTTGGAGGTCACGTCGTAGGAAGTGGTGCTTTCTGTGTCACACCAGCGAGGTTTTCGTGATTTCAGACGACATGCTGGGGGATCCCTTAGAGCATCATACAAGGGAGAGTTTTTGTGCTCCTCGACATTCTTTATCAATTTCACCTTAACTGCTTTCCTCCTCAGATCTTGCGGAGCAATGTTAGCCAGGACAGGTAACCACTGAATGGGTGTAGATCTGACAGTGCCAGTGATAATCCTCACGGCTTCATTAAGTTGTACGTCAATCTTTGTTGTGTAAGCGCTGTTTTCCCACACTGGCGCGCAGTATTCCCTAGCAGAATACACAAGAGCGAGCGCAGCAGAGCGTAGGGTATTGCTCGATCCTGTTGAAAGATGCAGACGCCATCCACGACTAGCAAGACGGTACTTAAAACATCAATGTAGGCTTTTGCTGTGATAATGCTACGAAAACAACAAGGGGTGGAAGCTCCCTTCATGAAAATCGAGACCAGACCATAACACCACCGCCTCCGAATTTTACTTTTGGCACACGCTGGTAGATAATGTCCGCCGGGCATTTGCCATACTCTATATTGTATGTATCTCGCCTGATAATCTAGTTGTCTCGAGCAGTGTGTTTTCAGTCAGCTTAATGGCAGTTTACAGCAGTGACACTGATTTAGTACAATTTCCTACATATTGCCACTACGAAGTGCAGATAATTAACTGTTAGCCCAAAACGTAGTTTGAATTGTTAGTATTACAAAAGGAAGAAAGATAACGTCTTGCCGATATCATGGTCATTAGAGGCGAAGCACACGCTCGAATAGTTTTTGTCAGGGGTGGAGAAGGAAATCGACTATTCCCTTTGAAAGGAACCGTCCCGGCATTTGTCTGGATTGATGTAGGGAAATCACGGGAAATATACATCAGGATGGTCGGAGGCGGGTTTGAACCGACGTCCTTCAGAATGCGAGGGCAGCCCCACCTCGCTCGGTGTTAATATTACAATTACAGCAGTCGGCAAGTACGGTGGAAAAACAGCAAGAAAGTAAATTTTCATCTAAGATGTTCTAAATGAAATAGGCTGTGTGCTAGAGCTGACAGTGGCGAAAGAAAGAGTTCAGTTGGAAAACCGTCTGACATTACGTTGTCTGCTGCTTTAAAGGGTTAAGAATGGATACTGCAAATATAATTCTTAAAAAATTACTTTTTTGCGCGTGCTGTAAGTGTTGACGTATTATTTAATAAGAGTTATAGTGTCCTTTGGGTCTTTTTTTCAGGGGAATGTCCCGCCTTCTCTTGAGAGGTTAAGGAAGATTTTTACTTTTGAAATGAAAGAAAAGCAGACAATTTCATGCAAAGTGTTGATGGTATTACTATGTGACTAGGAAGAAATTAATAGAAATTTCTAACCCGTATCGTGAAGGTAATGGTTAAAGAGATCGATTTAATAGTGAAAAGAAAATGAGTAAAAACAGTTGGGTCAAAGGGTTTTGAAAAAAAGGACACAGTTTGTCTTTCAAGAAGTAACACATTCGCAATTTGGAAAGGCCATAGACTTTCATTAAATGTAAGTTAATAGTTCTCTTCGACAACTTAAAATCTGCTTAGAAACAAAAGATTTCTCACATAGGCCTTTTCACTGTAACAAATCGTGGCTATTACAGGTTCCCAACAAAACTTCTTCTTTCACCAATGGACAAAAAATGATCTTTAAGGTGTTTTCCGGGAAACAGCTCAAGAATTTTGCATTTTTTTCTTCAGTGCATCAAATATTTGTATACCAACAACCATGATATTTACCAGGAAGAGGATGAAACAGGAATCTCACTCCGAAACGTAAGCTGGAAGTTTTTTATTTTAATAATATATTTCGGCGTTTCTGGGAACAGTTTTTGGTCAATTCTCTGCTGACAAACAGTTCATTAAATAATTGTGAAAACCGTTGTTTTTAAGATATTTTTAAAAGTTTCCAGTTGCTAAAATATAGGTGTTTTAAGTTAGTGGAAGTGTTAGTATAGCGTTAAATAAGATAAAACGGTGTAAAAAGTGTATTTCTCTTCTCGCGCCTACACCACGTTTTTCTAGGTATAATTTAAAGCGCGCGAATCGATGTAAACAGTGACTAAAACTTGTATTTCATTACGCATTCTCCTATTGTTTCTCTCATTGCTTATACTAGTTAAGGTTTATAAAGTCTGTCAACCATAAATAACCGGGAAACAGCGTAGATTAAAATTTCTTGATTTAGCAAAAGTGTGCAGTAATCCAGGCTATATGCCTAATTTTGTTTTGAAGGTGTTTCTTTTATTCAGTACCCTTTCAGTTTTTTCTGTGTACATTTGTGTGAATAGTTTTAAGTGTCTCTTGGTGTAACATTTACGTTTTATTCAATACTTAATCATGTTTGTACGATTTCTGTTTTTACCATGGGTGAGAATTGAGTGACGTGCCGTAGGATCGCGAGTTCCGGCGTGTGATGTGATAGTTGCAGTTGTTTCTTTCTTTGGGGCGAAGGTAGTGGCTTGGGAAATGGGGACATAAATGAGGCTCACCATCTGTTTAGTGTGATCTGTAATAGAGACAGGACAATAATGGAACAGGAGGGGGAAACTGCAGCTCTACAAGCTGAATTAGATAAGGCAAGGGAGAATCTGAGCAGGTTAAAAACGAAGAAGGGTGAACGGAAGTGGGAAGTAGCAACAGGTAACTGGGGGAACAGGCTTAAGGATGAGCCTCGTTGTACCTAAAGCTGTAGAAAGAGCACAACAAACTTTCAAGAAGGATTTGAAAAACGTAGGGAAATCTCTGAAGGGAAAGAAAGTCTTGTTGTTAGGTAGCTCCCATGGTAGAGGTATTGGGCAACTACTGCAGGAACAGCTAGTTCTAGAGTACCAGCTCACAAACTTTTTCAATCCTAATGTGGGTCTGATTACGCACAAATTTCACAAAGTTCTATACTGTGATTGTAGTGGGTGGTCCGGGAAATAGCATTGACAAAGAATTTGAATATTCCATTCAGAGTGACCTGGTGAAAATAGAATCAGCAACGAAGCATACTAGTGTGAGATTTGTATCTGTTTTGATACGCCATGATCAGCCTCAACCGAAGTCTTCAGTCAGGAGAGTAAACTTGGAGTTGGAACGCCTGATTATGTCAGAATAGGGTCCTATATTGGTGTGATTCCTGTGAATGCTATCTGTAGGTGGGACTACACTAGGCATGGCCTACACCTCAACAGGGAGAACTGTTTGGGTTGATTGCAAGTAACTTAAAGGGGGGACACTTTCACAAATGGTAAAATACCAGTGGTTACAGGTTTCAGAGGGATGCATTTTTTTAGGATAGGGAGGGAGGAAAGAAAACCAGTTTTAGAGAGCTTGGGAGACACCCTCAGTTTGAGAAAACAGATAAACAGGAGGTAGATATTAGCAAACGATGTTTAACAGATAGTACTCAGACACTGGCAGTAAATCTTTGTGCAACCAATTATAATCCCGTTAGTATGCAATATCAGTTATCTTTATTGCCTCATAACATACCAGGACTCAAAAATTTATTTGATGCACTACTCATTTGTATTTATTAGATTCCTGTAGGGTAAGGTCGGCCGAATCGGGTCGGGAGATGAATCGGGTCAATTTTACGAATTCCCGCCTAATCGCAATGTACGAAGTAGTATGGGTAGTGTTGCCACACAGCGGTGACTGTTAGAACTCTGTGTATGAGTTGTAAAGTGATAGACATTATCAGGCGTGTTCGTGTGTACAAATTTGTGGAAGATTGTGCTCTTTGCGGTAAGTTCTTAAAATTTTCTCCTTTGTAAAACAGCTTTGGATAATTCGTTTAGTAATTGGTTAATTATTCGTTTAGAAGTAAATTTATATAATGGAGAAAAGGTTATGTTGTTACCGGCGCGTAGTTCTGCTTGTGCCAACGTAGGGAAAAATAATTTGCATTTCCGCCGAATCTGGTCAATACAATCCGGGTGAAAAGGGTCAATGCTTTTATTTCGATTCATTGCAGTTATTATATTGTTTCGTTTTGTATTATTTTGTATTCGTTTTTTTTACTGCAGACGAGGAAATATAAAAGAAAAATAGTTACTTTGTGGAGGGAGGATGACATGCAAAATGCAATTAAAGCTTACCGGGAGGGTAGGAGTCAGTACCATGCAGCGAATTGTTTGGGGTACCGCATTCCTGTCTACAACGGCGACTGCAAAGTGGAAAGGATAATCAGGCAAAGGTAAAATGTGGTCAGAAAACAGAATTCACTACTTCTTACATCCCCAGAAAATATAAATTGTACAAAAAATAGATTGAAGTTTGAAGAAACGCCAGGTTAACAGCAGAAAAGACCCACAGCATGAATCATCAGCGTCAAGTTCATCAGAACCCTCCGAAGAAACAGATGACGATGACACATCTTGTGAACTCTGCAACAATAAATACAGCGATCCAATGTCAGCGAAACTCGGTGACTGGATTCAATGTCAAGGAAATGGCAGGGAATGGTACCATGAGAATTGTGTTGGTGCTGTAGGGACGAAGAGATTTATGGAAAATGTGTTGCTATTTTAAAGTGATGCATACATTTTCGTACTGACCCTATTCGCCGAATTGATGACCCGATTCCCCTTACTTGAAGAAGTCAAATAGGGCCATGCAGCTCATCTTTCAGATTTATTTTGTGAAACTATGAACAATATTTACAAAGTGTTATATAGTTGAATTTATAAACAAAAGAACATAGGTTTTATGGATATACAATGAAAATTTGTTCGTGTGTAAATTTGTCTTTTATTTCGATTTTCATAAATTTTGGCCCGATTCGGCCGACCTTACCGTAACTCAATTGACATAATTTGCCTTTCTGAACATCATGTGAACACTGGTACAGATATGTTAAGCATTTCAGCATTTAATTTAGCTTCCTACTTCTGTAGAGTTGATATGTAGGTAGGACGAGTTGCCACGTTTATTAAAAACTACTATGAATTCAAAATATTGATATAAATAAATTCTGTCTAGAGCAGCATGTAGAAGCTAGTTTCGGTAGATCCGGGTTCGAGTCCCAGTCCGACACAAAGTTTCATGTGTTACACGTCGTTCGTATATCTTTAGAGGAGCAGCAGACGCCGGAAAATTTCGCGATTTGCGGAGTATATATATCGAAAGCAGATTCTGCCTGCACGCAAGTGACGGTCGTTTGCGTGTACGACGTAGGCCTGAAGACTGTTGCCTCGTAGAGTGCATTCATTCAGCCGCGTGGTCTAAGGCATCAAGCTACGGACTGGGTGGCCGCTCCTGCGGGAGGTTCGAGTCCTCACTCTGGCATCGGTGTGTGTGTGTGTGTGTGTTGCCCTTAAAGCAATTTTTTTTTATTTTTTTTTATTATTTTTTTTTTTTTTTTTTTTTTTTTTTTTAGTTGTTTGTAGCCGGCCGCGGTGGCCGAGGGAACTGAGGCGCTTCAGTCACGGTCTGCACGGCCACTACGGTCGAGGGTTCGAATCCCCCCTCGGGCATGGATATTTGTGCCGTCCTAGTTCGTAAGTAGTTCATAAGTAGTTTGTAAGTTTAGGGACTGATGTTCAAATGTTTGTACAGCTTATGGGACTTACCTACGGGGTCATCAGTCCCTAAACTTACAAACTACTTATGAACTAACTAACACTAAGGACGGCACAAATATCCATGCCCGAGGGGGGGATTCGAACCCCCGACCGCAGTAGCCGTGCAGACCGTGACTGACGCGCCGCAATCCCCTCGGCCACCGCGGCCGGCTTAGGGACTGATGACCCCGTAGTTAAGTCCCATAAGATTTACAAACATTTGAACATTTTTTTTAGTTGTTTGTAAATCTAGGGACTGATAACCATAACAGAATAGTCCAATAGTTTTATAAATTTGAACATTTGGTTTTGTATTCATTCAAGACACACTGGCCTCACCTAACTCCTGATAGTCTGGAATGCAGTAAACTACAACTTCCGTCACGTTTAATGTTTGTGGAGGGAATACTTGTCAGCAATTGGTACATGCAGAACTTTGTAAGACCAGTTCTTTTACCATTCTTGTAACAGGAACGTCATGTGTTGTTCTGATAGGATAATGCTCGCCCACATACTGTGCGTGGAACTCAATACGCTCTGCGAGACGCGCAGAAATGTCTCTGGCCAGCATGATAGTCGATGCTGTCTCCAGTTGAGCACGTGTGGGATATGATGGGACGACATGTAACAAGTGCGTTTCGTCATGCCGCAACTCTTGCAGAACTACGTGATCATGTCTACCAGCGGTGGAATAATGTATCCTTATGCCTAGTTTACACGACGATCGAAAGTTCACAATAAAGACAACTGTCTACTGCAGCGCTCCAAGCGTACTAATTCGGTACTATTGACGTGCGATCATACAGGCTTGGTTGCGTTAATACGATAAACTTCCGTCTACACGTCTGATTACCACTAACAGCAGCGTCTGTGCGAAAATACGGGCTTCTTACTGTTTGTATACGTGGATTGTTCACGTTTGGGTGTTTGTAGTATTGTAGCTGATAATAGTCAACTTACGACGCTTATACTGTCGGCGGTTGCAGGAGCTGGTGGCAATGTTTGTTAGAACACTCCATGTGAAGAAGAAATAAAAGTTGGATATGTCGTTGGTTGAGAGGAAGAGACGAAGGATGAGATATTAAGTGCCGAGTGTTATACCAAGTTGCTTTCGTTCTTCCAAGGACAAAAATACGGCGATGAGAGAGAGATTAGATAGATCGAGAGAATTTCGCCAAGCTGAAGTACGAAATTACACTCGAATTACATTTTCAGCTTTGTTAAAGTTGTGCGTCAGTTACTTCCTGTAATTGTTATTTTCTTGCAGGTCCGCTATAACATTGCGGTTTATGGCGACAGGAGAATATTTCGAAAGCCTAGCCTTTGCACAAAGAATTGCTGTAGAAGTCTGCACAACAATTTCAATTTCCGATCCATAATGGGACCTCACTCAACTAAATTTTGCTTTGCTTTTAGCATCACACTTTCGAGATTACGTGCAACTGACTTACTGACATGCTAAAAATTATAGAATTTTAAAAATATGAAGTTAATCAATAAGACGTATTCAAAATTCATTTAAATCTACACTTTTCTTTTATTTGCTCCGTAAATAACAGTCATTGTACCTTCTTACAATAGACAGGTTTTTCTACAGCGATCCTGTATGTCTCAATCGAAAGCGCAATTCCTGATCTGTTCCACTCCACTGATGCAAGACGTATCACTCCAACAAAGTAAGCAATTTCGGTAAGGATACGTCTATTTCCACACACAAACATGAAAACCGCACAACGAATTCACGTCTGCGCTTGCGTACCCATTTCACTACTAGCAAATTTAGAAGCTGTCCCAAACCATACTAGCTAGTACGAAACGCGGTCTGCGCCCACGAAATGCTAGTAGTTCCGCGTTTACGTCGCTAGATGGCTCGTAACGTGATCTGTTCATTACTAGCGCGATCATCGTGTAAACTGGGCTTTAGACAGTATTCGTAATCTGTACGATAGAACTGATGCCAAAAGCAGCGTCTGAATGGCCACCCATGCAGACTACATCCCGTAATAGTGTAGGTGTTTCAGCATGGTACGTCAGTGATTATTGAGCTATTGATCTATAAATGTAAATACTTCATGCACTCAGTGCATATGCACTGTTTCAACAGTAAATCTTGAATGAATTGGAAATCTGTTGGAGTATGAGCAATTTTTTGTATATTGTTTGTATATCTATGGGATTTAAATCTAATTTTTACCACCGGCAGTGTATATTACATATAAATATTAGATATCGTTGACCACCGTCGATATTTCGGCAGGAGAACACCCTGCCATTCTCAAGGCGCAACTGCACTCAAGTAAGCAATGTGAAAGCGAATTTAAGTACCCCAGTTTGCAAAGGGTAAACAGAGACGATAACACACGCAGTACAAATGTCTAACTATCAAAGTTTTCGGTGATTTTCTGGAATGTTCTTCCAAAATGTGACCACTATAAAATTGATAAGAAGGCTATTCGAAATAAAAATAAATGGCCATTTCTAAAGCAGTGGGTTTATCAAAGACCATTTTAAGCATTTTTAATTCAAATGTCAGTCAATTTTCTTTTATGCAACACTTCTTTGAAAATCTGGTTTGGAAATTAACGCAGCTACTGTGTATCTGCCTTCACAAGGTATCGCTTTCCTTACGTCTCACATGTGTTCTTACAAACACAGTATGATCCATAAGTTTCAGAATGTTTTGCACGAAATCATTGCTTGCACTCGTTCCTATTTGTGAATGACTCTTTATGAGTGTCTTAAAATTATGGAGAAATCTAGATGACAAGTAGTCAATATTATCAGAAAAGCATTAAAATTATTGATTTCATTCACCACTACTTATAGATGTGAAAGTGGTCTTCCCACTATGGTGGCAATGAAAATAAAATCAAGGAATAGATTGAACCTGGAACACGATTTACAATGTATACTAGCCGAGCCAAGCAGAATATAAAAGACAAAAGGCAAGCAGTACCAGCCATCTCACTATTTCTTACTTTAATACAATACTTAAAATACTTAAGAATCGCCGGCCGCGGTGGCCGAGGGGACTGAGGCGCTCCAGACACGGTCTGCACGGCCACTACGGTCGGGGGTTCGAATCCCCCCTCGGGCATGGATGTTTGTGCCGTCCTTAGTCTTAGCTAGTTCATAAGTAGTTTGTAAGCTTAGGGACTCCCGTAGTTAAGTCCCATAAGTTCTACAAACATTTGAACATTTGACCTTAAGAATCTTGTAAAATTCATTTGTTGAACGTTGATAAAATTTTGATTCCTGTAATTTTAAAAAATTGGAACGATGAAACTCTTATTCCAATAATGACGGATTACGGGCGGGTACGCCATTTCGCAAGGATACGATTGTTTTCTTTTACTATCCAGACATATTTCATCATAATTACGACATCCTCAGTGATTTTTTCTTTAATTTTTACTTCCAAATTACAGTGTGTGAGTTCAGTGGCTGCCAATGGAAACCGTCCACAGGTCAAAATTATCAAACGGGTATACTGCCGGATGACGTCGTTGACCACCGTCGATATTTCGGCAAGAGAACACCCTGCCATTCTCAAGGCGCAACTGCACCCAAGTAAGCAATGTGCAAGCGAATTTAGTACCCCAGTTTGCAAAGGGTAAATAGGGAAGATAACACACTCAGTACAAATAACCACAGAGTCTACACAACCAAAGATGACCAACATTAGAAGTATCGACAGTGACTATTAATTCTGTCCATCAGATCTTGGTTTGCGTAAGGCTCATGTCTATCTCATTTCTTGCAGTTGTGGCAAATCATATATTGCTCAGACTGGTGTATTGAACACGAGTGTCACACACGCTTACAACATCCGAGGAAATTCGCTGTTGCAGAACATTGTATTGGCACCGGTCATTCTATGAAATTCAGCAACACAGAGGTTCTGGCATGCACTTCCACCTATTTGGAGATGGTGGTTTTTGTTTAAATTCTGACTGGAATCCAACCCTGTATCTCATCAAAGGACAGAATTAATGTAGCCTCACCCGTTGATTGATAGTCACTGTCGATATTTCTGATGGTCATCTTTTGTTGTGTTGACTCTGCGGTTACAAACAGAGGTTTTAAATTCGCTTGTACATTGCTTGCTGGAGTGCAGTTGTGCCATGAGAATGGCAGGGTGCTACTTAAAAAAACTTGTAATAGGAACAACAAATACACCCATGTCCGAGGGCCAGCCGCGGTGGCCGAGGGGACTGAGGCGCTCCAGTCATGGTCTGTACGGCCACTACGGTCGGGGGTTCGAATCCCCCCTCGGGCATGGATATTTGTGCCGTCCTAGTTCGTAAGTAGTTCATAAGTAGTTTGTAAGTTTAGGGACTGATGACCCCGTAGTTAAGTCCCATAAGCTGTAGAAACATTTGAACATTTGAATGGCAGGGTGTGCTCCTGTCGAAATACCGGCGGTGGTCGACGACGTAACGCGGTAGCATACCCGTAAGTTGAAAATTTATTAAGCCCGGAAAAGTTAAGGTTTCTCAAAATAAATAAATAAATAAATAAATAAATAAAAATAAAAAATAAAAAAAGAAGATAGTAATCTCATTGTTGCTGAGTGCTGACTTTAGATTTTTCTGTCCTACTCTGTGGCTATATTGTATTTTGTATGTGTGTATTTGCAATGACGTTGTCTCATGGCCGCGGCGGTGTGGCCAAAACGCATTGAAGCGCAATGCTACGAAGCCGCGAGGCCCCTCCCCGTCGGAGGTTCGAATCCCCCCTAGGGCATGGATGTTTGTGCCGTCTTTAGTATCAGGTAGTTCATAAGTATTTTGTAAGTTTAGGGACTGATGACCCCGCTGTTAAGTCTCTTAAGCTTAACAAACATTTGAACATTTTTTGTTGTCTCATGCTTATTTCTTTCTTTCTCTCTCAACTTCAATTAGACACTAGACTCTGTTAGGCGTTTAGGTATCTATATGATCTCGTTCACGGACAATTGTCTCAAAAACGTTAGAACGATTGGCTTAGGGAGAGAAGACCGTGAAGTAATGAACACTATTTGTAGTTTGAGAGCGATTTCAGGTTTTTACCACCTCCTGATTATTCTCCTTTCCAGTTCTCTTGCTGAATGTCCTTGTTGAGATAAAGGAACAATCATTGTGCGATGAAACTTTGATATCCTTCTTCTTTCCACCGAAGAATGTCTAATAATTGTCACAAACACCTTCCACTGTTCCTACGTGCAACGAAATGGGTATGCTTTCGATAGATGGCAAGTTTCTTTGTATTTTATTTTAGTCCCTAGCAATACGTTTTTCTTATCATGTCAACGTAGGTCCAGGGATACTGTGCTTATGGCATACACATGTGGTGGAATTTCTTTCTACGTGTGTATTTCTTCCGTAACGGTTTTCATACTTTGTTGGGGTGTAGTTACAATCTTTATCTCGTGATCCCGATTAAAGAAAATTACAAAATAAAATATATTAAACAGCATTCCACTTCTACATATATCCTCGGATTTCATATAAAGAAAAAAGCAGAGCTCATGTTTTTCCTTTATAGCGAGTATGGTTGCAAGTCAGAACAAAATAACTGTGAAACACTTAAGAAGAAAATCAACTGGTATACTTGCCTAATATCGTATAGAGCCCCTGCGAGTACGCCGAAGTACCACAAAACGTCCGTACATGTACTCGATTAATGTCGTAAGTACTTCTGGATGGAACTGACACCGTGCATCCTACAGGACTATCCACAAACCCTTAGGAGTACGAAGGGGTTCCAATACTTCCAAGCTTTGCTCAATAATGTTCATGTCTCGGGAGTTTGATGGCCAACGATGGTTTTAAATTCCGAAGAATGTTCATGGTAGTATTTTCTGTACTAATTCTGGACGTGTGGGATGTTCCAATGTCCTGCTGAAATTGCATAATGGATGCAGATTATCAGCCAGTGCGCGTATGTATGTGTCACATCTCAGAGTCATATTTAGACGTATCAGGAGTCCCACATCACTCCAACTGCATACGTTCCACACTATTACTGAGACTCGACCACCTTCAACATTCCACTGCCGGCCGCGGTGGCCGAGGGGGCTGAGGCGCTTCAGTCACGGTCTGCACGACCACTACGGTCGGGGGTTCGAATCCCCCCTCGGGCATGGATATTTGTGCCGTCCTTAGTTGTGGGTAGTTCATAAGTAGTTTGTAAGTTTAGGGACTGATGACCCCGTAGTTAACAAACATTTGAACATTTTGAACATTCCACTGCTGACATGCCTGAGGTTGTCTCCATACCTGTACACGTCCATCCGCTTGATACCATTGAAAGCGAAACTCGTCAGACCAAACAACATGTTTCCAGTCATTAACAGTCCAATATCAGTGTTGACGGAGGCGTACAGCTTTGTATCGTGCAGTCAGATAGGGTACACGAGTCCGCCTTAGGTTCCGAAAGCCCAATTTGACGATGTTTCGTTGGATGGTCCAGCAATTAAATCTGCAGCAGTTTCCGGAAGGGTTGCACTTCTTAAAGCACGTCTCCCTCCACACCACATACTTTAATTCTGCCTCAGTGTTCCCTGTGAAATGCGTATCAAATTGCCAGGGCTCTCCTATATTGGAATAGCACCCCAGCAAAGAACGCGAATGGGAACAATCCCGCCTTATTCCTCAAACCGAGGTGATATAAATATCAACAAATGATACATATCCTAGAGACAACATTGTCTCGTTATACCAAAGGTATTAAATATAAGGAGAGACATTGAATTAAAGTTTGTGCTGTGGCCGGGATTCGAACTTGGGACCTTCTACTTACTAGGTACGCGCTTCAGACCACTCAGCTAACACAGCGTTGACGCCGTAGTGACCACACGGACTGTCAAAGCACAGAGCGATATGAAATGGAACGAGCATGTAAGGACAGTTGTGAGTAAGGCGGACAGCCGACTTCGGTTATTTGGGAGAATTTTGGAAAGATGTACTTCACCTGTAAAAGAGACCGCGTATAAGACGCTTGTACGACCACGTCTTGAGTATTGCTCAAGTGTTTGGGACCCGCAGCAGATCAGTTTGAAGGAAGACATAGAGGCGGTTCAGAGACGAACAGCTAGATTTGTTACCGGTAGGTTCGACCAATGCGCGAGTGTCACGGAAATGCTCCGGCAACTCAATTGGGGATCGCTGGAAGAAAGACGACGTTCTTTTCGTGAATTTCTGTTGAGTAAATTTAGAGAGCCGGAATTTGAAGCTGAGTGTAGTACGATCTTGCTGCCGCCTACTTACATTTCGCGTAAAGATCACAAAGACAAGATAAGAGAAATTAGGGCTCGTACGGAGGCATATAGGCATTCTTTTTTTCCTCGTTCAATTTGAGACTGGAATAGGAAAGGAAATGTATAGTAGTGGTACAGTGTACCCTCCGCCACGGACCTTCCGGTGGATTGCGGAGTATGTATGTAGATGTAGAAGTTTTAATTCAATGCCTATCCTTATATTTAATACCTTTGGTATGACGAGCCAATGTTGTTTCAAGGATATGTATTATTTGTTGATATTCATATCACCTCGGTCTGAGGAACACGGTGGGATTGTTTCCATTCGCGTTCTTTGCTGTGGTGCTATTCCAATATAGGAGAGCCCTGGCAATTTGATACGCATTTCACAGGGAGCATTGAGGCAGAATTAAAGTATGTTGTGTGGAGGGAGACGTGCTTTAAGACAGTCCGTGTAGTCACTTTGGCTGCAACGCTGTGTTAGCTGAGTGGTTGCACTTCTATCATGTTGAACGAATTTCTTCATTCGTCGGTGGTTCTCTTTTTGGATGATGTTTTTCCAGTAGCAGCGATGTTAGAAATTTTATGTCTTACCGGAGTCTCGATATTCACGGTGGTGAAACGGTCGTACGGGATAATCCTCACTTCATCGCTGCCTTGGAGGTGCTGTATCCCATATCACGTGCGCGGACTGTAACACCACGTTCAGACTCAAGTAAATCGTGATAACCTGCCAGCAGCAACCGATCTAACGATTATGCCAGACATCTGTTGCCTTAAGTAGACGCAGCGCCGTCCTCTGACAGTTTACATATCTCTGTGTTTGCATACGCATGCCTATACCAGTTTCGTTGGCTCTTCAGAGTAGATATTTCATTTCCGTTTCAACTGTTTGTAAATCTATTGGACCAAACTGCGTGGTCATCAGTCCGTAGCTTACAAACTACTTAAACTAAGGTAAACTAACCTAAAGACAATACACACACCCATGCCCCAGGGAGGACTCGAACCTCCACGGCGAGCAACCGCGCGCTCCGCAGCGAGACGCTTTAGACCGCTCGGCTACTACACGCGGCCCATTCCCCTCTCGACACATTTTTTACTGAAATAATAATCAAAATTTATTACTTAGTTATTTATTTCGCATCGTAATTACTCGTATTTTCCGTTTAACAACAAAAGACGTAAATTGTTCAGTCATACTTTATGTAACTTCTGCAGTCGCCGGCCGACATCACACTTAGTGCTTCCCGTCCATTTTGGCTACTCATTTCTACGAATTATGTACCGGTAAAAGAATGATTCGATACCAAATATATAAGATCATTTCTAGAACAGAAATAGTGAAAGAGGAGATAGTTACATGCCTGTATGAGGTGGAATTTTAGGGCATGTTGGAGAAGTTTCTGGTGCGTCAAAACAATAGAATTGGTAAGTAGAATGCAAAAAAGGATTAACATGTTAGACGACTTCCTAAAATACAAATGAAAATATTGATATTTATTACTAACAGGACCGTTTCTGCGAATAACAGCATTCACGGGTCGAAACTGAGGCTATATTCAGCACCATTCATTGCCTCTGAAATACCAAGCAGCATGGAATCTCATTAAAGTGTAACAAATTAATGAGATCTGGAACCTTCGATGCTTTATAGGCTCTTTATTTCCGCTTTTCGTTTCACGTTCCGAATTGTAACCAATTAAATTTCTTTCTGCTGTCGCCAGAATCTATTGAAGTCAAACCGCTTCTATAATACCCTTTGTTGTAACGACGGCTAGGCTTATCTTACCAGCTCGTTATCCGACAAAATTATGACTCCCGTTGTTACGCATTTCCGAAACTCGTCTGCGCCGCCGCATTGTTTGATACTACGCAGACAGATAACACTTTTTCTCCGCCAGCTGAAAAATTCCGTGGGGACTCCGATTCCTTCTCGCCAACTAAAATTTCATCGGAAGTTTTTACTGTATCATCCAAATGCGACTGCTCATTAGGAGAAAAACGTGGTATTCCTCTAAGGATGCGATGGATGCCAATCTCCTGACCTCAACGACGGAGAACTGCGGTGCTGCGGAATAACGACGAAGAGCGCTTGGGAGGGGAGGAGGGCAGATACTGGAACTACTCTGTTCATACAAATGCGAATAAAATTAAATGTTGCAATGTTTTTCTGTGAATCGTCTACACAGTTCAAGCAGCTAGTATAATCAGTGAGCTTTCTAGAAAAATGTTCAAATGTTTGTAGTCTATGGGACTTAACTACGGGGTCATCAGTCCCTAAACTTACAAGCTACTTATGAACTAGCTACAACTAAGGACGGCACAAATATCCATGCCCGAGGAGGGATTCGAACCCCCGACCGTAGTGGCCGTGCAGACCGTGACTGAAGCGCCTCAGTCCCCTCGGCCATCGCGGCCGGCGAGCTTTCTAGAAACTTTAACATTCGAATTGATGGTATTGTGATGCACTAGAGACGTAGCTGCGGCGGAGTGGCCGAGCGCATTGAGGCGCTATGGTCGGGTGCGCGAGGTCGTTCCCCGTCGGAGGTTCGAATCCTCCCTCGGGCACGGATGTTTGTGTTGTCTTTAGTATAAGTTAGTTTATAAGTAGTATGTGATTTTGGGGACTAATGACCCCGCAGTCCCATAAGCTTAACAAACGTTTGAAACATTTGAACTACAGACGTAATCAAAATGAGCTGGATAGCTTCTCGACTAATCTTCGATCCTTGGGTCAGCCAAAACCATAATTTCAAATCTACTTACAACTATAAATACTAACTGTTTTATTATGAGCAATATTCTACTACATATAACCTGAAACTCCATACGTGAAGAAATAATAGTACTTAGGATGAATGGACCAAATAAATAAAACTCAGAAGACTTATAATACTATTAAACAGAAACGAGCAAGTTAAATCGTCAAGCAATGGTGTGCGCCCAATCCATCTCTTCTGCGTTTCTATAAGTCATTACAACGCTATACTCTGTATATAAAGAGCTTTGAGAAGGAGCAATAACTGCTAGAATGAAATGGAATGATCAGTCTCCATGAAGTAGTTTTGTGCTTGCATACCATTTAACCGGTGCTGCTGCAATAAGAATGCTTGTATGAGACTAGTGGACAGAAATGTGCCATACACAGAGGAAAACGTATATTGGTCAAAGTAGTGGCACCATACACCGTCGTACGATCTTACTGCAGTTTATTACATCTGGCCGTATAGAACTGCAACGAGTGTTTCCGTGCAAGTGTTGACACTTGCACTCACTCTGAAACGGTGTGAACTCCTGTCTCCCGGCCGCGGTGGCCGAGGGGACTGAGGCGCTCCAGTCACGGTCTGCACGCCCACTACGGTCGGGGGTTCTAATCCCCCCTGGGGCATGGATATTTGTGCTGTCCTTAGTCTTAGTTAGTTCATAAGTAGTTTGTAAGTTTAGGGACTGATGACCCCGTAGTTAAGTCCCATAAGCTATACAAACATCTGAACTCCTGTCTGTCACGTTCTGTTAACGCCTTCTAATTGGCACTGGTCTAATAATAATAATTTTTACAGTTGGATCGTGTGTTAGCTTGTTGTACAATGATGACCACATTTTAGTACACATTGTCCTCAAGGTGGAAATCTGACAGCCTGAGCTATATAGCGACAGCTGAGAAAGGTAAGTGTTGTGGTTTGGAGTGTGTTCGACATAGCATGCAATCTCGACTCTGGTGTATAGACATCATAAAGTAATGAGATTTACAGGTCTTGGAGCCCGAAATAATTTCCTTCTTTGAGGTTACTCCATGTGCCATATTTCAGCCGGATAACCCCCAACCATCTGAGTGTGGAATAGCTTCTCCGAAAAGTGGTGGGGGCACCGTTTTTCTTGATCACGTTTGCCTGACAGTACCCTACTACACACTATTGGTCGATAATAAATCTCCTGCAGCAACTGATTGAATTGACACGTGCAAAGTGAAAGGAACATATTGAAAACCTCTTTGACTCTGAGGCAGGAATTTTAATTTCTCTGACCGAACCATTTCAGGAGCTTCACGCCTTACTCAACGTTAAGTAAAGTCCTATAATCCTATGCCTCGCAGATGCTGCCTCACACCGAAGTGACAAAGGTCATTGTTTAGCTTTATGCACATATTTACATGGAGGTGGTATCACGTACACAAGATAGGCCTTTCACGAGGCGGTACATTGGCTTAAACTCCGGTAATTAATAAGGAAAAGCTTTCTGACGTGATTTTGTCCGCAAGACGGGAATTAAAAGACTTTAAATGAGGAATAGTAGGTGCAGCTAGACGTATGGGACATTCCATTTTGGAAATCGTTCGGGAATTCAATATTTCTATATATACAGGGTCAAGAATGGGCCGAGAATACCAAATTTCAGGCATTCCTCTCACCATAGACAACGCAGTGGTCCACGGCCGACAATTAGGCTAATGATCGAGAGCGGCGGCGATTGCAAGAGTTGTCAAAACTAACAGACAAGCAATACTGTGCGAAATAACCTCTGAAATCTATGTAGGACCAGGAGCGACATTGCTTTTATCACCTGATAATAGTGGCCAGGTGGACCGCACATATGTTATGTAAATATTACAGTTTCATCCGACTGGAGACCCGACATGAATTTGAACACTTGATGGTATATTTCCGTGCGTTTCGATAACGAAGCCACTACATTGTCAGTTATCACAATACACAACTCAACTTCGTGTGTATCATCCCTATACAACTTCATCGAATATACACTCCTGGCCATTAAAATAGCTACACCACGAAGATGACGTGCTACAAACGCTAAATTTAACCGACAGAAAGAAGCTGTTGTGATTTGCAAATGATTAGCTTTTCAGAGCATTCACACGAGGTTGGTGCCGGTGGCGACACCTACAACGTTCTGACATGAGGAAAGTTTCCAACCGATTTCTCCTACATAAACAGCATTTGACCGGCGTTGCCTGGTGAAACGTTGTTGTGATGCCTCGTGTAAGGAGGCGAAATCCGTACCATCACGTTTCCGACTTTGATAAAGGTCGGATTTTTGCCTATCACGATTGCGGTTTATCGTATCGCGACATTGCTGCTCGAGTTGGTCGCGATCCAATGACTGTTAGCAGAATGTGGAATCGGTGGGTTCAGGAGGGCAATACGGAACGGCGTGCTGAATCCAAACGGCCTCGTATCACCAGCAGTTGAGGTGACAGGCATCTTATCCACATGGCTGTAATGGATCGTGCAGCCACGTCTCGATCCCTGGGTCAAAAGATGGGGACATTTTCAAGACAACAACCATATGCACGAACAGTTCGACAACGTTTGCAGCAGCATGGACTATCAGCTGGTTATCCTTGATGCTGCATCGCAGACAGAAGTGCCTGTGATGGGGTACGCAACGACGAACCTGGGTGCACGAATGGCAAAACGTCATTTTTTCGGATGAATCCAAGTTCTGTTTACAGCATCATGATGGTCGCGTCCGTGTTTGGCGACATCGCGGTGAAAGCACATTGGAAGCGTGTATTCGTCATCGCGATACTGGCGTATCACCCGGCGTGATGGTATGTGGTGCCATTGGTTAAACATCTCGGTCACCATTTGTTCGCATCGACGGCACTTTGAACAGTGGCCGTTACATTTCAGATGTGTTACGACCCGTGGCTCTACCCTTCATTCGATCCCTACAAAACCCTACATTTCAACAGGATGATGCACTACGGCATGTTGCAGGTTCTATACGGGCCTTTCTGGCTACGGAAAATGTTCGACTGCTGCCCTAGCCAGCACATTCTCCAGATCTCTCACCAACTGAAAACGTCTGATCATGGTGGCCGAGCAACTGACTCGTCTCAATACGCCAGTCACTACTCTTGATGAACTGTGGTATCGTGTTGAAGCTGCATGGGCATCTGTACCTGTACACGCCATCCAAGCTCTGCTTGACTCAATGCCTAGGCGTATCAAGGCCGTTATTACGGTCAGAGGTGGTTGTTCTGGGTACAATACATTGCAGATAAATCCTTGCACATAATACAAAGTGGAAGAAATCGTCTCTCAATTTTTTGAGACAGGCCAGCGGCATGTAAACGTGTACGCGCTAGACATGGACTGACCAATCACAACACCTTCGTGTATCATGCAGACTGGACGATGTGAATGCGTCATCTTCCAGGGCAACAGCTCCTTGAATATGTACTGCGGGAAGGGAGGAAGAAAGATTAGGGTTTAACAACACCCCATCGACATCGTGGTTATTAGAGACAGTGCTGGACTCGGACAACCCTGCGGCTGTTCACTTATGCTTAGAGGAACATTCCCGTGGGCATGTATGAGTCCTGTAGAGCTAGTGCAAGGCGAAAAGAATCGTACACTGATTGCAAATCACATATACCCCTTAGTGACGATCATTTTTCACAATAGCAGTGGCATTTTTAGCAACATAATGCGCCATTTTCCAAGACCAGAAGTATTATGGAGTGGTTCGAGGAACATAGTGGCCAGTTGCAGTTGATGTGCTGGCCCCTCTACTCACCAGATATGAAACCTATCGAACACATCTGGGATGTTATTGAACGTGGCGTCAGAGTTCATTACTCCTCTTTTCGGTGTTTACTTGACTTTTGTATGCAGTTCTGGTGCCAACTGAAAATGAAATGTTTGTAAGTCTAAAGGACTTAACTCCTGCCATTATATGTCCCTAGACTTACAAACTACGTAAACTATCTAATTATAAGGACAACATAGAGACACACATGCCGGAGGGAACTCGCACAATCCGTGACATGATGCCTCAATGTTTCAAAAAATGTTTGTATAGTCTATGGGACTTAACTACGGGGTCATCAGTACCTAAACGTACGAACTACTTACGAACTACTTACGAACTAGGACGGCACAAATATCCATGCCCGAGGGGGGATTCGATCCCCCGACCGTAGTGGCCGTGCAGACCGTGACTGGAGCGCCTTAGTCCCCTCGGCCACCGCGGCCGGCATGATGCCCCAGAACGTGCAGCACTGATCAGTGTAGGTAGGCCTTTGTTACTAATTGCTGCAACTAAATTCCAACGGTAATCAAACATTCTGGCTGGCGAGTGGTAGAGGTCAGTTTCGCAGTAACCCATGGCCATATGGCTCATAGGATGGCAGATCTACAACACGTGTCGGCCAGGGCGACATTATAACACGCTGTTTATCGCGGTAGATGAGGACACCATAGGCATCGTGCATTTTCGCCTTTTATTCTTCAAAGATTTACATTTACCGTTTTGGTACATCATAAGCTCTACAGCTGCTATTCAGTTTAACGAAAATGCAAGTCAAATGAGATCAAGTTGTGCAGGCAGTAACATCCCATGGCGCCGCAGCAGGTGTAGTACCAGTACGACGAGAACTCCAATATGGCCATGGACGGCCTTCTTTGTGTCTCCACACACGCTCAGGGCTATTGAGATATTATACGCAGTATTGGGACTCGTCTGTAAAGCCGAGTCTATGACAATCCTGTGTCCATGACTTGTCTGTTCGGAATATCAGTGCGCTTATCATTGCTGATACCACATGAGAAGCCGCAACAGTAGTAGCATTGCTGATATACTGTATGCTCTAGACATCACTGTACTGTCCATGTCCAGAAATCAGTATATACGTATTCAATACTTCTGTCCAGCCGTTGCATCTAGGTAATTATTACAACGGGAATGGACTGACATTATGACTCTTAAATTAAAAATGACGCTGCTTTAAAAGGCTAGTTTATTAATTCTACTACATGCATACTTCTGTGTCATTGCTATCTACAGGTGTTCCAAAAACATGTTATGTATTCGTTAATTTTGAACCCACTGTAAAGCTACATTATGTTACTTAAGTCAGCTGATCATAATTCCCATATGACATTGCTATCTCTGATGATAATGTTGACATGATGTTTAGGGCTCTCCACCGCTATGTTTTCAGTGCATGGACTGCTTCCTCTGTCACTGTCACTGGCTTCCTACATAAAATTGCTCCCTAATTTACGATAATATACTCGTAGTTATTCCACTTTATTTAATATTAGGGGCTTACCTTCCAGTTTTGTACTTTTTACAGCTATGATAGCTATTTTAGCAATGATATGCGGTTACAATTTGTTGTATTTCCTTAGTATTATGTAATCTAAACCTTTAAGTGGTTATATTAAATTCTATACTAGTGTGATCTGTGGTATGATACAGTATTGGATTTGTTTTGTAATACTTTTTATAGCGATGACTTCAATAAATTTTTAAACAGTGTTAAATTTTTAGTTCAATCTGTCCCTGTAGAATTTATTCTTGGTGATTCTACATGTGTAAATATACTTCTAAATCTTTATAATATCCATTAGTTGTTTTTTTGTGATCTGTAAAATTATTGTGGCTCTTTCTAAATCGCCTGAATAAAATGATCTGTCTTTAAGTGGCGAAAGATTTGATGGATTTTTGTCACTGTCGCTAATCTTTTCCCTGTAGCGAATACTGTAATTGTCTCTTCTTTGACTTACATAACATTTCTCATATTTTGTACATTAAATTTTATACATACCTGGGTTGTGTGTACGGGTGATTTAATATGTCCTGAATGAAGTAAAGTTAAGAGATTGTGTCGTGTTAGATATGTTTTTTTTTAGTATTAATGTGTTTCAGTATTCTCTTGATGTTGTGGGATACCTTTCTTAGATAGGTAGTGGATACGTCTATATTTTTTGTTTTGTTTTGTTGAGGATTATCTAGTTACTGTTATTTCTTTACTTGTGGTGGGTCCTTTGCCTTAATTTATTTGGCATATAATTGTGTAATGTCATTTTGTTCTGCAATGTAAGCTTGAGTTCTAATTTATTTTGTACGATATCATGTTCTTAAGATACGTTTATTGTTCTCTTAACCACCGTGTACAAATAAGCTTAATTTTGCTATTTCGGATGACATGAATCAGCGTTAATAATACAATTGTTGAAGTTTGTTCACGCTAAATTTCACATTTGTGTATTGTTGATGTTCTATATGGTCAAATCTACAAATGTTATAGTTTTGTTATTTTCGAACTATATAGTGAACTTTTATTTTGTGGTTTAGTGTATTGAGCATTTCATGTATTAGTTGGAAGTAGTTTTCAGTGGCAGCGGTGATTAGTGGTAATGTGTCATCCACATATCTGTAGTTATATATAATTTTTGAAATTACTGTGTTCGTCGAGTGAAAACATTTTATTCACAGTTGTCTAAGAATATTTCCACTATTAGGCCTGCAATATTACAACCCACAGCTGCACCATCTACTTGTTTATAATCATTACCATCGAAATGAAAGTAATTTTGTTTCAATATTAGGTTTACCAATTGGATATCTTAGTAGGAGTCTGTTATTCTGTTTTATTTTATTTATTTACAAATTCTTTTTAGTATAGTGGATTGTTGTTGTAGTGGTCTTCAGTCAGGAGACTGGTAAGATGCAGCTCTCGACCCTAATCTATCCTGAACAAGCTTATTTATCTCCTCATAAGAACTGCAACCGATAGCCATTTGAATCTGCTTACTGTATTTGTCTCTTGGTCTCCCTCTGCAATTTTACCCCACACACTACCCTCCACTATTAAATTTACGATTCATTGATATCTAAAAATGTGTCACACCAATAGATCCCTTCCATTTAGTCAAGGTCTGCCTGAAATTCCTCTCTCCCAAATTCTGTTTAGTACCTCCTCATTAGTTACGCGATCTACCCAACTAATCATCAGAATTCTTCTGTAGCACCACATTTTAAAAGCCCCTATCCTCTTCTGGTCTGAACTATTCATCATCAATGTTTCTCTCCCGTACAAGGCAACACTCCACACAAATTACTCGATGTTAACAAATTTCTCTTTTTTATAAACGCTTTTCTTCCCATTGCCATTCTGCATTTTACATGCTTGATACTGCAACCATCTTATGTTATTTTACTGCCAAAGTATCAAAACTCATCTACCACGTTTATTGTTTCGTTATCAAATCTGATTCCATCGGCATCGTTTGATTTTATTACCCAGCATTCCATTACCCTTATTTTGCTTTTGTTAATGTTCATCTTATATACATCTTTCAACACACTGTCCATTCAGTTCAATTGCTTTTCCATGTCCTTTACTGTCTCTGACAGAATTACAATGTCATCAGCAGAATGCAATATATTTATTTCTTTACTTCCTTCTCCAAATTTCTCCTTGCTTTCCTTGTACAATGTCCAAATTGAATAACATTCGATAAAGGCTACAATCCCGTCTTACTCCCTTCCCAACCACTGCATCCATTTAATTCCCTTCATCTCTTATAATTGCTGTCTGGTTTTTGTACAAGTTATCAGTAACCTTCCGTTCCCTATATTTTACTCCTGCTGACTTCAGAATTTGAAAGAGTGTATTCCAATCAACTATGTCAAAAGATTTCTCCTAATCTACAAAATCTAGAAATGTAGGTTTGTTTGCCTTTACTTGATCTACCTTATAAGTCGTAATGTTCGTATTCCCTCCCGTGTTCCTACATTTCTCCTGAATGCAAACTGATATTCCTCGATGTCAGCCCCTACCAGCTTTTCCATCCTTCTGTAAATAATTCGTGTTAAAATTCTGCAGGCATGATGTATGAAACTGATGGTTCTGTAATAATGTATTATACTGTGTTACACTAATACCCTAATCTACTGGATTATTTTAATGGAGAAGTTATAATAATGAATAAAACAAATTTGCCATTTACTGTAATTTTTGTTGATTGCGCTAGTGTTCTGGAATGCCGCGATGGAGCGGCCGAGCGTTTACCGGACACCGTGGCTCAGGCCGCCTGGTCAGAGGGCTAAACGTTCTCTGTAATGAAAAGAGCACATCGAACAACAACGAACGAACCCTATCAGCCGAGGGAGGATTCGAACCCCCGACCGTAGTGGCCGTGCAGACCGTGACTGGAGCTCCTTAGTCTCCTCAGCCACCGCGGCCGGCGACAAAAGTCTCAAGAGGTTTAAGATGTCACCGTGATTTAAGTATTTTTGAGTTCATTAAGTGAATGCTGTTATTTCGTAGTTAGATAGCATGGTGTTTGTAGACTGGAAGATGCAGAATTGTCTTCACACCGGGCTAGCACAGCCCAAGAGTAAAACAGCTACATCTGCACGGATACTCTCCAATTGACTCTTTAGTGCCTAGCAGAACGTTGATCGAACCACTCTCGGATGACTTGACTACCGTTCTACTCTCGAAAAGAGTGCGGGAAAAATAGAAACTTTAATCTTTCCGTGCGAGCTCTAATTTCACTCATTTTATTGTGATGAACGTTTCTACCTACGTAGAATGTCGTTATTTGTCGTTGTTACAATATCCTCACATTCAGTAGGATAAGTTGTGATGGAAATTTTGCCAGACTATCTGGCCGCAAAGCATTTGTTTTTTAACCCACATTGCGCTGACGTCCTTTCAGAAGGACGAGAACGGCAGCTTACTTTTTCATTCTTGTATGTAAAAATTCGTTCACAATGTCATATTTTATTTCTTTGAGTAGCCTGCTCTCACTGCAGATCAATTTTAGATTGTTTTGTAGATTGCAAAGTGGTTGTATATGGCTGCAAAGTTTAGATTCATACAGAATATACTGAAGACTTCCTCATAGTTGAGTTTGTATTTCATGAACATTCTTCAATTTTTGAGACATTTATCTGTATATAATTCATCTTAAACGTTGTTTTAATAATAATGATTTATCAGACAAAAATTCTGAAACATTCATTTTGACGTCATTCTAGAAAGACGGGCAGTATTGTAGAACTAACGGCGTGATGGTGAAAAAAACCACTTATAACGATCTTGTGCAGTAATAAAAAGGTAATTAATAGCTTCTGAGGAAAAAATTAGCCAAAAATAATTCCGCGCTATCTGGGTTGATTGTCGCCCTAACTTGTTTAACATATCTGTGACACTCTCTCCCCATTTATCGACAACTGAAAAGAGCTATCTTTCTTTGGACTTTTTGTATGTCCACCTTGAATCCTGTCACATTTTAAATATCAGTAATCTAGCAGAAGCCGAGCTAGATGGTTAGGCAGTTAGCACCCTCTACTTGCACTCGAGAAAAGGCCGGGTGAAACGCACCTCCCTCCATACAGATTTGGGTTTCCCGTGATTTCCATAAAGCACTCCAGGCAAACCTTGGAAGTGATATGGCTGTTTTCTTCCCCATCCTTAGCTAAATGAATTCGGGCTTGTGCGTTGTATCTAACGGCCATGTTCTTGAAGGGACGTTAAGGTGTTTTCCTTCCTTCCTTTCAGCAGAGGACGGACATATGTTCTGATAATAGAACGCAGTTTTTGGTTCACTTTCCCCACAACATTACCTATTTGATCGTTTCTGTTTCAATTGATCGGATGTGATACAACTTTCACTTTTGTATAATTTATCGTGTAACTGAAATTTTACAATTCCTTGTAGTACCCATTTGACTTCACACTTTTCCTTATTTACAGCCCATAACTACTTTCCTCACTATACAGATATTATTTCTATTTGATAACTTTACTAAGCGATAAAAAACCCATTGTCTGTACAGTTTTCTCCGACATCGTTAATATAGATTAGGAACAGCAGAGGTTCCCTCTGGGAACGACAATTATCAATTCCGTTTTAACTCTGTGTCCCTTCGACAGGAAATAACGAAATCAGTGGCACAACTGCGGTGATACTCCATAGACGGGTAATTTCATTAGAAACCGCTTGGGACGACAGGCGTCAAAACCTTATGGGAATCTCGAAATATGGAATTAATCGGTGATTCCCTGTCTATATCATTCAGTACTTCTTGCGAATAAATAGCCAGTTCTTTTTCTGAAGAGCGATATTCCCTGAAAACGCGCTGACTGTCAGTTCTTTTCTTCAAAATGCTCAAATGTTTGTAGAGCTTATGGGACTTAACTACGGGGTCATCAGTCCCTAAACTTACAAACTACTCATGAACTAGCTACTACTAAGGACGGCACAAATATCCATGCCCGAAGGGGGATTCGAACCCCCGACCGCAGTGGCCGTGCAGACCGTGACTGGCGCGCCGCAGTCCTCTCGGCCACTGTGGCCGGCTACCGTTTTCTTCGAGATATTTCATGATTCAGCATATTATTAATATTTTCATTCTTGATTACTTGTGTAATCTGTGCAACTTTACAGACATTAGGTGGGGTTCTTAAGTAGAGTAGGTAGTTGTGTGTAATTGTTAAGTATGGAGCGATTGTATCAGCATAGCCTGAAGGGGCTCTAATTGATATTAAGCTGGACCGGATGGCATGCCTTTTTATTAAGTTATTTATGCAACTTCTCTACATCGAGGGCATCTACTTCCAAGTTTATCATGTTGGCAGTCAAATTAGCTAGAATTCTGAAATACTTATCTCGTCTGCATTGGTGAAGGAATTTCTGGAAACTTCGTGCAGTAACGCCACTCAATGGCTATATTATCTGTACCATTACCATTCCTATTGTGCAATGTATCAGATACTTCACATATGACCAGTACCTCGTCAATTTTCTAGCTGATTTCACGACAGAGTTTCTTTTGGACCACATATAACCTTAATGTTGGCTCTAAGATTCACTGTAAACTTTTATGTATGAACGCTATTAGGAGTTTTCTAAACGCCATATTTGACAGCCATAAAATCTTGCAATTTTTACTCAGATAATACTCCACCGGTGTCCGACTAATACACTACTGTTGCCAGCCACTCCTAAAAGTCAACATTAAACCTAGTTATTTCATACAGTGATTACAAGAATCAGTTTAAATATATGTTTGATGTTTTTGTAATCATTATAAGTAGGGGATTTGAATTTCATAAGAACTTACAATGGAACTGTTAATATATCTCATTCTTGAAATTGCTTCAGTCACCCACTAATTAGTTTTTTGTCATTTCATTAATGATTACTTATGATCCACCTTATCAATTAATGTGTATAATTGCCCTTTTTCAAACAGACAACTCACAGAACTCTTCCCTCACTCTTTATCTCCTTAGTAATAATATATTCATTGTAAGTAATGAACCCTTCATGTTACAGTGAAACAAGCATTGAATTTGCGTATTTTTTCATTGGGGTTAATAATAGTATGTACTCAGTTACTTATTAGTGGAAGTAGTCACATAGTAGTAACTTGTAAATCTCATATAGGCCTACTGTTATTGCTTCTCAGGATGAATATTTACTAGCATTGATAATCATTATGCAAGTACCGCAATCACATATCCTGCTGAAGGCAGAAGTTGAATGTAACGTTTTGTAAGAAATGTTTATTTGTACCTTTCTTGGTATTCGGTATTTTATGAGTGTTTAATAAAGCATACATATTGGATAAGTTAAGTTTATATTCAATAGGTATTTTATCATATTTCATACCTAAAAACTGATTTGATTTTTGTAAACAATTTCCTTTCCATTTGGCTGGTTACGTTTCTATCGTGCGTATAATTTTTTTCTCTCATTTGATTACTTAGATCTGCAATATAGACAAAGCTCCAACAAAACGATTTATTTAAAAAAGAGAGGAATAAATTATTTTTATTTTAACCACCATTATAACATAGTTTTCCTTTCTACACACACATTTACACTTCATTACCAAATGTGATCGAAAACACTTGCCATATGTAAAGGAGTGAGAGCTAATATTAAGTCCTTCTTACCAGCTTCATAACATATACCTTACATATTCTGAGAAATTATTGACATATATCAATGTTAGGGCAACATGTGCTGTTCTATTAAAACGTAATTTCATCAAATAAAAGAGCCAAATTCACAAGGTAATATAAATGTAAAGGTTTATGCCTCATTTGGCTAAATCATAATACTTTCATTATCTCCCTTAATAAGTGCTGATGTATTCCCTTTGATGCACAATATTATTATACTGCATTCTAGACGTATTGTCAGATTGTATACAGTATTATGTGAAGAAATCATTCTCATCTACACACCTGACATAATTACATTCAAGATTAATACTGGGAGATATAGAGCTGCACAGCTGAGGTAAAAAAATGCATTGTAAGAATACACAGGTAATGATAATGATCTTTATTGAATGAAATTCAAAATTTCACATCATCATCTTTAATACAAGAATAAGTGTTCTATCAAACAAAAGCAACATAAATGTAAAACATCATAATGGAATGATATATAAACTGAAATTAACATAAAGGTATAACTTATGCAAAACTCATCTGAAACATTATTATTCACACACCTATTGTTTATAATCAATGTTTACTTGGGAGTACAATAACTGCGGCTTCAACAAAATTGTTTCCAAAACATACTGCTATTAATTCATTATACTGCTTTATACATGGCATACAGGCTCACAACTAAACCCCAAAATAAATTTTTACCAGTTAACTTCATTCCTACTGTATTAATATAACTCTTTATCATCATTTCATTTTCTTCTTTCCATGATATGTCCAGATAAAACCGTATACAAGATGAGAAAAAAAAACTACAAGTGATATATATATATATATATATATATATATATATATATATATATATATATATATATATATATATATATATCATCAGAAAATTACAAATGCCTGAAAGTTTCTTATCTTCAGTTTCTAATTCATCCCTGCCTACTTCAAGACTGATTGCAAATAATGTAAGAAGAACATAACACAGTCTGTTCTGCTTCTGTCTTTTGCAAAACTTATTTAGATGTCGCGGACTAAAAGGGAAAAAGGAGAATTTCTGAAGCAAAATTGTGAAACTATTGTGACTTCATTTCCTTCAAATAACTCATTAACTCACGAGCCTTTAACTATTACACATCAACTTTTTCTCAGGTAGTTTGAGGTCTAAAATTAGAGTAATAGGAATTGTAAAGTACTAAACTTATCTCATTTATCAAAATGAGGCTGCTGGTCCTTAGAAAGATGTATTGGAATAATAACAGCAGAAAGTTAATTCAAGTCTTCAACTAATATATTTCCTTTATCAGTGTAATTGAGTCTTTGATATAGTAAAACAAATCAACAGTATCCAGTATAACCTGTAATACATGGAAAAGGGAGGCAGTTTATCTTTTATCTTTGCAGAACATTGAAAAAACTTACAAATATAATTTTAAAATATTTATTTTTACTGATTATTTTAATTTCTATGCCAATGAAAAATTATACAACAGTTGTTCATCATAATCTGTATACCCCATTAAATTACTGTAAAACAATAATTTGATTTTAGCAAGTCGCCTAAATGAACTACTAACGTTAACTACCACTGAAATATCATTTGGTGTCTCTTTCAGTGTGAGTTATCTCACCTACACCCAGAAAAAGATTATATGATGACAGATCATTGATAGAGTTTCATATTTAAAACTACTGATATAAAGTCTTAAAAGAGAACAGTAGTGTGGCTAGCCTAAAACATGGCTATTAATTCCATTCATTGCAAACAATGTAAACACTAAAAGAGATTTCCATCATTTTTCATTGGTAGTAGTAACATCATCTTCTGTTATATCCACGATAAAGGCACTAATTGTAACTCCCATGTCCAAAACACACACAAAAACTAGCACAATACAACATTCCATGAGAAAAATAGTTCTTCATATGATTCCAAGTTCTTGTAACACAGAAAAATTGGCATCTGCGAACCACCGTACACCTCGCTCAATTCATGTATCAAGTACTGAAGAGCGAGTGTTACATCTGATGAACAGATGTTAACCTGAAAAAAGTGTCAATAATTAGAAGCACTTTCACGGTTGATTCCAGTGATTATAACTTTAGTTGTCTGAGTTTGTAGTATAGTATATGAATGCCTGGAGACCACTCCACCAACAACCTACAATACAATACTGACAATAGATTCTAAGACAGAGCACTGAAAATCTCCAGCTGATGAACTGCACTTTATAATTACACAGACTGAGATAAAAATTACAAAAATGTTTATGCAGGCTGTTGGAAATTCAGGAGAGAGCATGTGAGCAACTAATCAAATTCACATGGTTATTTAAATTTGACTGCAAACTGAGACTGTCAGATTTATAAATCCATGATGCTATTGTGTACATTAACATATGCTGCTTATCAATAACTTATGTGTGATTAACTACCCATCTTTTTGACAAACTGTATTCTTGCATGAAGATGGATTGCATTTATTAGTGTTTGTGATTGATGGATCATTATTTCCATCATAATATTGTTAATAATGTAAAGTAGGTCCTCTACCTTACCTTCTCACCTCATCTGACCTAGGAAATTTGCAGATTCAAGAATTTATATGTACTGGTTTGTGCCTTGACAATATACAAAAAATGTAAGTCTACTGTAAATATGAAGTACGAATAAATCTTTAATGCAACTTGCTATCTACTTGTATGAAGTAGTTCATTTATTTTGCACTACTGTTATTTGTACTACCACATAAATGTCTTAAGATGTTTGTCATCCATATTCTGTAATATAAGTTCTTTCACAACAAACCACAGTTACAATTTAGTTGTTAGAATATTCTCTGTTGTCATAATAACACATGATTTCCCCTGTTCTGGCTAGTCTGTCAATATTATTTAGAATCCTTTGTAGTTATATTTTGTGTCTTGCTATGAGTATCTTTCACATTATGACAAAACAGTTTCTTTCTCATAATTATGAGGTAATGAAAACTAGCTGCATTCAGTTTAATACATTTAATATTTATTGCAACAGGCCTTTTGTATTTTATTATAATTCTCAAGTAACCAGCAATATTAAAATTGATGAGATTAATTATACATAATGTGATACCATTTACATTCGTACTTACTCTAAGTTTGAAGTGATGAGCATACTGCTGCTATCACAAATTTTTCTCTTTCAAACACTAATAAGTATAAGCTGAAGTTACAAAACTTAATAAATACGTGTTTCATAACTATTTTCTGTTATTATAATCCAACATGTTTATAATTAATATACAGATTACTAAAGATGATATTGCTTTGTAAAAATGTATCATCGTACCATAGTAAGGGTGCTAAAAACGCCTTTCTTAATTTTATGACTCCAGATTATTATACTTATCATCATTTTGCAGAGAAAAAGTCAGTATAGATTCAGTATGGTCATCATTTCACGCTAGATGTAAGTACCAATGTAAATGAAATCATACTAACAGCTGTGATACCATAGATATCTCATTACTTCCACGGAACAAATAAGAACGATAATAAAGCGAAACGACAATACTTGTGATACATATGAAATTATTAAACATATTCCACCTTCTTTGGACCTTCTACCTTCATTATTTGTGCAACGTCTTTACTTAGCCGTGGTGGAGTAGCCGAGCAGTCTAAAGCGTCTCGCTGCGGAGCGCACGTTTGCTCGCTGTGGAGGTTCGAGTCCTTCCTGGGGCATGGGTGTTTGTATTTGTCCTTAGGTTAGTTTACGTAGGTTTAAGTAGTGTGTAAGCTACGGACTGATGACCACGCAGTTTGGTCCGTTAGATTTACAAACATTTGACCATTTGAACTTAGCATAAAAGGTCGTGTGCTACAGCAGCATTCAAATTTAGAAGCTTTTGGACAGATGAACTAGAATAAATGTTGTATCAGAAAGCATCTGAACTGTACACTTCTTATCTTACATTAGTATTATGTACATATCTCCAGTGGGCTATTCTACGAATAGTTACAGATTAGTGGTGACCATTTATTCTTATGGGTAGCTTATGAGTAGTTATTCTGATATATAAGCTCGGAAATGATTGCAGCAGAGCCGCAGTATGATTTGCCTGCTTTCACAGATAGTGTGGCATCTTATGGGGTAGTATAATATTATGACAGAACTGGTGTAGACGTGCTGGGTGGGTGAAATGGCCAGGTATTGCACCTGGGCGTTCCACAAGAATATGCTCTCTGTGGCAGGACTATGGGAATGGGGATGTCAAGATTATAGATTAGGAAGTGGAGGTTAGCTTAGAGATGGAAAATTGCTTTTGTGGATGAGATTGGAAGGAGCATACGTAGGATGTCCTCCTTTCAGGGCACAATGATAGTCAAAGCTCTAATGAAGGTTGCAGTTTAGATGTCCAGTTCCGAGTGTAATTGGGTGATTTAGAGGGAGGGATACTACTTGATCTGGTTCTTGGACTGATTTTCGGGGGGGGGGGGGTCATTTACTACATGCTGGATTGAGGATGACCAGGAGAAGCAGAGAGGAGAGATGGGGTGGTAATTGTGAGAGAATAAAGAGGCAGTATCTTGGCCCTAAGTCCAGCTCCTGAATATATCATCACTAAACCTGAAGCAGACTTGTTATTTGGGGCTTTGGAATGCTATGGACGTTTTCTCTAGATGGCCCATAAAAAGGTTGGTATAGGTGGGTCCCATGTGAGTGCCCATAGCTGTACCATGTATTTGCTTGTGTACCTTCCATTCAAAGGAGAAGTAGTGGTATGCTACAATATAGTTGAAAAGGCATATAAGCAATAAGGTGGTTGTTTTAAAATCAGTGATGGGAAAATTAATGCTCAGTCATGATATGTTCTCGTATATGGAGGGAGTCATTCACAGTGACAAATAAAGAATGGTAAAGGGAAGGTAATGTTGAAGATTCACTGCAGGAAATAGTGTGCATATTTTATGTGAGAAGCTAGGTTTTGGATGATTGGTTAGAGGTGTTGCTAGACAAAGGTCGAAATTTTCTTTCAAAGAAGGCACAATAACTAGCCACAAAGAAGCATCCGGGATTATTTGGTTTGAGGAGTTTGGCGAGCATGTTCAGAAATGTTTGAAATCTTCACAACAGTGGTAGAATCACTGATTAGATCTGGGTCTGTTTTGATTTTGTGTAAGGCTGTCCTTTCTTCTGTTGAAAGGCTCAAATTCTTAGGGAACAACACATGGAAGGATGGTGAGGTCAAGTTTGGAGGCAAGGAAGTTTTGGTAGTCAGTGGATAACTTGGTGGGAGGGCTGAAGTTCACAGTTGAATGTGGAATTAAGTAAGTAAGGTACAGTTCAGTATTGGACTCAGATACGCTTGGTTGGAGGAGCATCCTCCATGTCTAGGTATACATCAAATCCACCAAGCACTAAAAGCACTTATATTTAGAATGATTACATCACTTTCACACCAAGAAATTCTCTCCATACAGCCAGGCCAACTGTGGAGAGCTTATCGCCAGTGCTCACTATGCCAAAGGTGTCACAAAGGCTTTCAAAGACACACACTATCACCCAGACCTAGACTACATATCCTCATACACAACCATCCCCCAACCACCCACAACAAACAGTCACATAGAAACATCCCCCTTCCTCCATTGCTTAATACAAACCTGGAATAGAAGCACTGAACTACACCCTTTGTCAGGCCTTTGAGTACCTATAGCCATGCCATAAAATAGCGGACATCCAGTGGGAGATACTTCCAACACCTTCCAAATAAAGTGTTATTCGAGCCACCCAACTGCCACAACATCCTAGTCCGTACCTAATCCACTCATACCCATAACTCCCTGTCACATGGGTCATATATCGCATCCCTGTGGAAAACCAAAGGTGTAGTACCTGCTCCATCCATCCGCAATCCACTTCCTACTCCAGATGTGTCAGAGGCTTATCCTACCCCTTCAAATGATGGCCTACTTGTGAAAGTAGCCAAGTGCAGCCTGTGGCACAACATGCAGGAGAACACAACATGCTCGACTTCAATGGTTTGTTCGTCACCTGGACCATCTGGTTTCTCTCCCCGTCCACGAGCTAATCTGAACCACCCAGGTGGAAACTCTCCTTACAACCCATCCTTGGTCCCCCTCTCACCAAATCAATTCCAGACAGTAGTTCACCACGTTACTATCGCCTGTATCTGTTGTATCAAATTCAAATTATTTTATATACTGAATCAAAGTTCTTACAAAATATTTCTAGCCATTAAAATGCTGTTAAAGCTTCAGTTTCAGTGAGTACAAATTGCAGAATGATAATTGAGAGCAGTTACTGCCATAAAATTTTAGGTGTAGATTTAGTTGGGATATTTGTGTCTCAGCTGCTGGTAGATGCTGTAATGAAAATTTGTCATGGAACTTGGTCTGCAACCTGGTCTAGGCAATTGTCCTAACTCTTGCACTACTCAGGCACAGGGCTTCATACCCCTCACGTACCCATCTCAAACCAACTTCCCAATGTCCTACTTCCACTCTAGTACTACACGACTCGCAGCTAATCCCTGTATTGCTACCAAGGGTAGAGTCCTCGTGTGCAGCCGCACTGAAATAGCATCAAACCTCGACTTGGTGAACTGCAATTAAGAATTGCGACATCTATGCGATGCTGCAGCTGTTCTAAATGTAGATTTTGCTGCGGCAATTTTTTTGCAGTATGGCCGAAAGAACAGACGCCCTAATTCTTAATATCACGTTTAGGTATAAGGAGCAATTTGATGTGGAAATACCACGTAAAATTTATAATAGGTAAGGCAGTTGTCAGACAATCACTGAAAGAATCCTCAGGAAACGTGGTCCATAAACAAAGGAAGTAGCTCAGAAAATATTCGTTCGACCTGAATATTGCGCGTCAGTGTTGGATCCGTAGCAGGCAGGACTGATAGCGGAGATAGAGAAGATACAAAGAAGGGTAGCACGTTTTGTTGCAGGTTCATTTAGTAAGTGAGAATGCGCCAGTGAGATTATTGGTGAACTTCAGTTGCACATAGAGGCGGTTCAGAGACGAGCAGCTAGATTTGTTACCGGTAGGTTCGACCAATGCGCGAGTGTCACGGAAATGCTCCGGCAACTCAATTGGGGATCGCTGGAAGAAAGACGACGTCCTTTTCGTGAATTTCTGTTGAGTAAATTTAGAGGGCCGGAATTTGAAGCTGAGTGTAGTACGATCTTGCTGCCGCCTACTTACATTTCGCGTAAAGATCACAAAGACAAGATAAGAGAAATTAGGGCTCGTACGGAGGCATATAGGCATTCTTTTTTTCCTCGTTCAATTTGGGAGTGGAATAGGAAAGGAAATGCCTAGTAGTGGTACAGTCTACCCTCCGCCACGCACCTTACGGTGAAATGCGGAGTATGTATGTAGATGTAGATGTTACAAGAGATACCTACCGGAGCATGGTATGGGCTACTGTGAAAGGTCAGAGAGTGTATGCTGTTGAGAGAGTCAACCATTATGTTCCTTCCTCCTACGTATATTTCGCGATAACGTCTGAGGATACAATTAGAGAGAAACATATGATTTTACGACATTAGCTGTCACTAGGCGCTGAATTAAATCAATGGGGAAAGTTGAAAATTTGTTCCAAGCCGGAATTCGAAGTGGTGTCCTACTGCTTATTAGACAGTTCCGCTGATTTCTGCATCACTGAGGATTTAGTGATCACTGTTACTGCGCGGGCTACCAGTCAGACGCAAATTCACAGTTTATCCACACGCTACTGATATGGTTCTCCCGCCCATTTCCATTCATTACTCACGGCATTTCGCTGATTACCGTAAGAGTTTCGGCTTGGTGTGCAACCGCACTTAAGAAAGGATCATTCACCATCCAAGCCTTTATTGTAAGTATACATACATCGTGTGTGTTCTTTCGGACATGTCGTACGTGTACTGGTTTTATGTGGTAGAACCTGTTCAAAAATGTTCAAATGTTTGTTAAGCTTATGGTACTTAACTACGGGGTCATCAGTCCCTAAACTTACAAACTACTTATTTACTACCTTATACTAAAGACGGCACAAATATCCATGCCCGAGGGGGGATTCGAACCCCCGACCGTAGTGGCCGTGCAGAGCGTGACTGGAGCGCCTCAGTCCCCTCGGTCACCGCGGCCGGCGGTAGAACCTGTACTTTCCTCAGAGTGTTATGTGCCTAGTGCCCTCAAATGTTGAAAAGTTTTCAAATCTATGGGAATTAACTACTGTAGATCAGTCCCTAGGGTTACAAACTACTTAACCTAACCTAAGAACAACACAAACACCCATGCCCGAGGAAGGACTCGAAGCCCTGACGAGGAACAACCACGCGCTCCGCAGCAAGGCGCCTTAGAACGCCTGTCTATCCCACCATGGTCCCAATGCCCCGACGGTAATATTTAGTCTCTTGCAGGGCAGTGGTCATAATATTTTGGTTTCTAGAAAGAAACACAAAGAAGGCATTCTCACGCCAAGGAACCCCTTAGCAAGAGACAATGTCGAAATATTTAGAGCGGGTCGTCTTCGTACGTCGGTGTTGCTAGACGCAGAAAATTCCTCGAACCAGCAAGTGGAGAGCAGTGGGGGAAGGAATCGTTATCAGCAGTCGCCTGCGCTGTGCAGTAAAGCGTTTTTACGAGTGGCTCGGTGTTGCGGCGATTACAGGAAATGCCAATGGTGCAGCGGGCAGCCGCGATAAGCCGCCTGGGTGGTCTGCGGCGTTGCCACCGCTCAGCCCTCTCTGCAGCTCCCATACATTCACGCCACTTGCTTTGTATGCACCAAGTAACGATATAGAATCACTCTCGAGAAGATTGTACTCTACCAAAATGATCGAACGATACTGAACACCTACAACTGTATCACTGTAGAAAAACAGTACATTGTTGTTATGCCATATTAAATTAACCACAATCAATTCAAATATGGCCGGCTGCGGTGGCCGAGAGGACTGAGGCGCGTCAGTCACGGTCTGCACGGCCACTACGATCGGGGGTTCGAATCCCCCCTCGGGCATGGATATTTGTGCCGTCCTTAGTATAGGGTAGCTGATAAGTAGTTTGTAAGTTTAGGGACTGATGATCCGGTAGTTAAGTCCCATAAGCTATACAAACATTTTTTTTTAATTCAAATCTGTATCGTCAGGTACGCTGGTACGAAATTTCATGACAATTAGAAATTTATTGCCTTGGCCACTCCATTTTGCAGATTATGCTCCATCCGACACTTTAATGTTTGTTGTTGTTGTTGTGGTCTTCAGTCCGGAGACTGGTTTGATGCAGCTCTCCACAATACCCTATCCTGAGCAAGCCTTTTCATCTCCACATAAGAACGGCAACATACATCTGTCTGAATCTTGTTACTGTATCCATCTCTTGGTCTTCCTCTGCGATTTTTTCCCCACACACTTCCCTGCAACGCTAAATTCACAATTCCTTGATGTCTAAGAATGTGTCCTACCAATCTATCCCTTCTTTTAGTCAAGGTATGCCAGAAATTCCTTTTCTCCCCAATTCTGTTCAGTACCTCCTCATTAGTTACGCGATCCACCCACCTAATCTTCAGCATTCTTCTGTAGCACCATATTTCAAAAGCCTCTATCTTCTTCCTGTCCGCACGGTTTATCGTCCATGTCTCACTCCCATACAAGGCAACACTCCACACAAATGCCTTCAGAAAGGACTTCCTTAGGCTTAAATCAATATTCGATGTTAACAAATTTCTCTTTTTCAAGAACGCTTTTCTACCCATTGCCATTCTGCATTTTATATCCTCTGTACTGCGACCATCATTTGTTATTTTACTGCCCAAGTAACAAAACTCATCTACCACCTGTATTGCTTCGTTTCCCAATTTAATTCCTTCAGCATCACCTGATTTTCTTACACTGCACTCCATTACCCTAGTTTTGCTCTTGTTAATGTTTTCTTATATGCACATTTCAGCACACTGTCCATTCCGTTCAATTGCTCTTCCAGGTCCTTTGCTGTATCTGACATAATTACTATGTCGTCGGCAAAACGCAATGTTTTTAATTCTTCACCCTGAACTTTAATTCCTACTCCAAATTTCTCCTTGCTTTCCTTTATAGCTTGCTCAATGTACAAATTGAATAACATTGGAGAAAGGCTACAACCCTGTCTCACTCCCTTCCCAACTACTGCATCCCTTTCATGCCCTTCAACTCTGACAAACGCTGTCTGGTTTTTGTACAAGTTGTAAATAACCTTACGCTCCCTATATTTTACTCCTGCTCGCTTCAGAACTTGAAAGAGTATTGCCTCCCGTGTTCCTACATTTCTCCTGAACCCAAACTGATCTTCCCCGAGGTCGGCTTCTACCAGCTTTTCCATCCGTTTCCTGTGTGATAAGGCCTGCGCGCTGCCGTGCCACGTCACGCAGAGTGGGTCGCGAGCGCGTAGCTCACTGGCTGGCCGACGTGAGGCAGTGGGCCGTGCCCCATCGGCCAGCCAGTGAGCTACGCGATTGGTTAACGTTGCATAACGAGTCTTCTGCCACACTATACATCAATTTCTCCCCACGTTCGTAGGTTTTTCTGAACAAATTAAAAGAAAGCATTGACTGAAACGAAGGTTTGCTTGAATTTTACAATTATCGTAAGGCCCGACTCCTTAGCCAACTGGGAAAACGCCATAACTGGGCGAGGAGGGGCGGCAGACTAGGAGAGTGGCGGGGAAGAACAGTATAGTGTAAACTCGAAAGCTGGAGGCTGCTTAGTATTTTGTAGATTTGCCAAGCAGCCTGTACTTAACAATCTGGTGGATAGGATGAGTAGCAGATGATTGCTGGTGACGCTGTTGTATATGGGAAAGTGTCGTTGAATGATTGTTCGATTGGTGTGATGAATGCCGACTTGCTCTAAATGTTAGTAAATGCAGGTTAATGCAGATGAGGAAGCAAATCACTAGTGTAAAGTTCGGATACGGTATTGGTAGTGTGCTGCCTGATACAATCGTGTCAATTAAGTATCTAGGCTCAATGTTTCAAAATAACACGAAATGAAACGAGCATATAAATTCCGCTTTAGGGAAAGCGAATGGTGAACTTTGGATTATTGGGCGATTTATAGGAAAGTGTCGTTCATGTGGCCGGAACTGAGAAAAAGATAAAGATCGAAAGAACTCAGTCATGCTGATGGTAAATACGAGCAGCATGCGAGTATTACGGAAATGCCCCGTAAACTCAAATGGGAATCCCTGGAAGGAAAAGAACGTTCTTCCCGTCAAATACTGAGTAGCAGCATTTACGACAGATTGTGAAACGACCTCACTGCCAGTATCATTCATCTCACTTACATGTGACGAAAAACCAAACAAAAATCACGGCTAGTACGGAGACATAGACATTGAATTTTCCCACTCCCTTTACGAGTAGAACAGGGAATGGAAGGAGTGGGACCTTCCTCCATGCACCATAATGCGACTTGTGGATTATGTATGTAGGCAGAGAAATTGCGTGCACTATCTTACAAACTATGGGGACCAGTCACTGAAACTTTGGCTTTGTCGTGTGCTGGTTTCATATACAGTATACTACAAATGCGAAAGTTTATGTATATGTTTGTTAGTCCTGCATCCCGAATTAGCACATAGGCTACTTTTCGCAACCTAACGTAGGTAAGCGGCGGGGTTACCATACAATATACTTCGACAGACCGTTTGACAGACCACCGTAAAAGTTGATAATTGTCTTCATGGTGAAGGTTTTCATACTCTGCAATTAGCCATATGGTTCATAGCTTAGGGTGCTTAGCAATAAACTGGATACAATTGGACCGATTACTGTGAATCTTTTCGTGGAGATGGTTTTAATGCCGGCCGCGGTGGCCGAGGGGACTGAGGCGCTTCAGTCACGGTCTGCACGGCCACTACGGTCGGGGGTTCCAATTCCCCCCTGGGGCATGGATATTTGTGCCGTCCTTAGTTGTAGCTAGTTCATAAGTAGTTTGTAAGTTTAGGGACTGATGACCCCGTAGTTAAGTCCCATAGACTCTACAAACATTTGAACATTTGATGGTTTTAATACTTCGCAAATCACCGTATGGATTATGGCAAAGGCTTCATTCCAACAAACCAATCACCATGAAAGCCGGTATTATATATAACCTTTCATAGATAACGGTAGGAGGAGATTGACAGAAAGATGTGGGCAGAGGTGATGGACATTGAGAGAAGGAGAGGAACAGAGAGAGAGGAGATGGACATAGCGCAGAAGACATTCATTCGTGAAATTACTTTTAAAAAAATTTGGTATTTCACTACTCGGCCTCGTTAAAATGTCTTCTGTGAAGTAGACGAGTGAGTTACTAGTGATATGAGTTCTGTCCATCGACTAAGTTTGTTTGCTTTTTTTTTTTTTCGCTATTCCTACCTACAACGACACATGACGTAGAAAACAATTAAATTCGCGAAGAACAACCACATCAGGCGACAATGTTCCACACCTCCTATTATACTAATGGACAGATTTCAACCGAATCTGATACAAACATTTTACTGCTAGTAAACATTAACGGTGGGTGTAAAAATCACCTACGACACAAATTTCTGGAGATATGACATCATAAACAATAATAGTCATAAATCTGCTCATCTTGCTACACGTGAATAACGAGAACTTATTCCTCCATTATTTCCGAGTAGGTGCTCTTAGAAACTTACATTGCCGTCAAATGGGTGACAACGAAGTGCTGAACACTGCGCAACGTGTGTGTGGTCGCGAATTATTCCTGCTGCATGGTAGCCATCGCCAAGCTCCAAAGTCATGGGAGCAGAACAGGCTCCAATACTCCATACATGCAAAATTCACAAGGTGTATCTAGCGTGTAATTCGCCCATCGCTGTGGTGCAGTCACAATCAGGTTTCGTCGGCAAAAACAAAGTCGATCCATTCGGTTGGACATGTACGTCTCTTTAATTCCAAATTATTAACGTATCCACCAAGAGTCGTAAAGTTTATGTTGTTTTATTTGATGGCTGGTTTCGGTATTACATTAATACTATCTTCAGGCCATGTAAGCCGGCCGCGGTGGCCGAGGTGACTGAGGCGCTCCAGTCACGGTCAGGATGACCACTACGGTCGGGGGTTCGAATCCCCCCTCGGTCATGGATATTTGTACCGTCCTAGTTCGTAAGTAGTTCATAAGTAGTTTGTAAGTTTAGGAACTGATGACCCCGTAGTTAAGTCCCATAAGCTTAACAAACATTTGAACATTTTTGATTGAGGCCATGTCATAACATACATCCGAGTGGACTGTCGAAAGGGCCATATAAAGCGCTTACTTAATGAAAATTCCCCGGATGCTGAATAATCATGTGTCACCTCACACCCGTGGCAGCACCTAGACCAGCCACAGTCGTAATTCCATTACAACATGCAACTACATCGCTGCGCGCTCCACTGCCGGTGGAAATTCCTGTGTGCCTGACTCAGTAGTGGATGCCATGCCGAGTTTCCGCTCTGCTGCAAACGACGTCGAATGGTAAGCGAGGACATTGCTTGTTGTGCAACAGATGGAATTTTTCGTAGTGTGAAGACAAGACAGAGCTATCCATCACTTCCATGCGCACTACTTCCTGCAATTGGTGCAATTGGTCCCATCGGTCCATAGTTCCCTCCTGACCCCCTGCTATTACAGATTCGCATCACATTTGCTACATTATGTTTGACACAATCTCCAATACGTAGAATTCTTCTTAATTAATTTTGACAACATTGTCAGAGTAGAAAACAGCGATCTATTTGGTATGATCAATATAAAAAAAAAAAAAAAAAAAAAAGAGAGAGAACAGTCTTGATCGCAGAAATTAACAGTTTCAATTAACCGGTTTCGACCTGATGTAGGTCATCTTCGGAATTACAAGTAGCCCATGTGGCCAGTGCTGCACTCGGCTGGGCTGGGCTGTTGTTGTTGTTGGTTTTTGAGGGGACTAAACAGTTAGGTCATCAGTCCCGGCTGGGCTGTCCTGGGCTGTTCTGCTGCAAATGTTCGTAAATCTATCGGACCAAACTGCGTGGTCATCAGTCCGTAGCTTACAAACTACTTAAACCTAGGTAAACTAACCTACGGACAAACACACACACACCCATGCCCCAGGGAGGACTCGAACCTCCACGGCGAGCAACCGCGCGCTCCGCAGCGAAGCGCTTTACACCGCTCGGCTACTCCACCGCGGCTGTTCTGTTGCCAGTAGGTAACAGTTACCTGCTGGCAGCAAAACAGCCCAGGACAGCCCAGCCCAGCCGAGTGCAGCACTGGCCACATGGGCTACTTGTAATTCCGAAGATGACCTACATCAGGTCGAAACCTTTTTTTTTTTTTTTTTTTTTTTTTTTTTTTTTTTTTTTTTTTTTTTGTTTATTGATCAGAATTTTTCCTCGGTCGATCTTCTAAACATGCTAGAAAGGCACTCGTTGTTTTCTACTTGGCATTCTGAAGCTGCTTACGCCAAACAATGGCACAAAAGTACAATTTGAGTACGTCCAAACGGCCGTGCCTTCCTCCTTTATATAAAGAAGCGCTCGCAAGTAGTGCTAATGGCGGCCGTGATGTGCTCCTGCGTTGAAAATCTAATCATGTACATCTGTCGTCGCGCCAAAAACATGTTACGAACTCCACCTGATTTGAATGCTTGCTTCAAGGTGTTATATTTCAGGTGGCCAACAGTGTATTACATTCTAAACACGCCTTGTTTGGAAACCAAACTCATACGCATGGTTCCGTCTTAACCTCGTTAAATGAAATAAAATGCGCAAATCGAAATAATGGAACTCCAGAGCTTTTAGTAAGCACAGGTGAAATTATTAATTCTAACGTATTCAGGTGCGATATTTAGTTGCATAAAAGGGCCATAAGCGCTCTTGCACTGTCACTTAAATGAGACAGGCTGCTGGTATTCATTAAAACACAGTCGGTGACGCAACGGGAAATGTGCAAAGAACTCAGCTGGCTTACCTTTACATACGCGCCTCAGCTTCAGCATCGTCTCCGTCTCCATCGTCCTCTACATCGACTTCAGGAACAGCTGAAACGACAAGATATTTGCCAAAGTTGATATGTTAATCGGTAATCAAACACAGTACAACTGTTGCTACCTACGTCTCTAGGGTTTTCAAAACACGTTGCTCTTCTCATGTCTATAGGCCAATTAAATTGCTTCTTGTTAATCTGTGTAACTACAAGTAACGAAATACACTCTGATGTAAACAGCCATCATTTTAAACAAACATCCATGTGATCAGAATGTGTATCGCACTTTACAAGCCGGCCGCGGTGGCCGAGGGGACTGAGGCGCTCCAGTCACGGTCTGCACGGCCACTACGGTCGGGGGTTCGAATCCCCCCTCGGGCATGGATATTTGTGCCGTCCTAGTTCGTAAGTAGTTCATAAGTAGTTTGTAAGTTTAGGGACTGATGACCCCGTAGTTAAGTCCCATAGACTAAACAAACATTTGAACATTTGATTTGAGTACTTTACAATATCTCTTTTTTTTTCAATTTCAGACATTATTAAATTCCATATTCACGGAATGCATTACATTAACTTCGAATAGATAAAATTGAAAATGTGTATCCAATCCGGATCCGAACCTGGGTCTCCTGCTTGCTAGGGAGCTGCGCTGAGACCTACACAACTAGGAACACAGCGATCACCATAACAGCACGGACTACTAAAGAATTCCACCCTTCACATACAAATCCTCAACTTTTCCCTGCCCACTATTACTGAAACTCGCGGTTTTCTCAAACTGATTCCCGTAAGAAAAATGTTCAAATGTTTGTAGATCTATCGGACCAAACTGCGTGGTCATCAGTTCGTAGCTTACAAACTACTTAAACCTAGGTAAACTAACCAAAGAACAAACACACACACCCATGCCCCAGGTAGGACTCGAACCTCCACGGCGAGCAACCGCGCGCTCCGCAGCGAGACGCTTTAGACCGCTCGGCTACTCCACCGCGGCGATTCCCGTAAGAGTAAGGGCCTAGGAGTGCCAATGCAACTGCCTAGCAACTAGGAGACCCGGGTTCATTTTCAACATTATCCATTCACAGATAACGTCGTACATCCCGAGAATATAAATAGATAATAACTTCAGGATCAAAAGTGGTGTCTGTACTTTTAGAAAGAACAATATACACGTAATACAAAACTAATCCAGCTCTCATCTTAGGAAGTTTCGACACCTTTCACCAGTTTCCTTCACCTAGGAAGCTGTGACCAGAAAAGTTAATTAACTTGCGTCACAAATGATATTTAGGCCAATAATGATAGCAACAATCTGCCATGATATCCATAGAAAATTTGATTTCAAGTAAATATGAAACACTATTTCTTGAATTTGGTAGATGTTTAGTGAAAATGTGAAATAGAAATTATTGGAATGATTGCAATCAGTGAGACGTGTACAACGAAACTTATTTCCTTAACAGATTTTAAGTTTAATTTTCCCAATTGGCTGGTGGTGATATTTTCAATATTCCGCACTTCGGTTTCAAATCCCGTAGTACTGTGATATTAGATATTATTTTCCATCAGTCTCCAAGTGAACGTAATTAATTAGTTGTATAGAGACTTTTAGTTTAACGATGTCTTGGCATTTCTCATATTCACAGATCACTGCTAGAAGTGAATGACAGACTACCTAGTTATTTTTACCTTAATTAGGAGCATAGTATTAATTGTGTAAGTCATCTTTTGGTACAATAATAGATAAGGCGTAACATGAAATTTCACACAGCGAAGTGTGTTATTTCCAGCATGTAAAGTCTGATCTACAGCAGAAATCTTACCTTGCTCTCCTGGGCCGGCCACAACTGCTTGTCCATTTGCATTCCCGGCCTCTGTAATCAGAGAAGAGAAAATCACATTTTCTTAAAAGTAAACATGATGTGGTGAAACACGGCATGCATGAGGAAAATTGTCATTTCCAGAATATATACTTCGTCATACAACAAAACAAAACACGCATTCTTCTTTTGTCACACTCCCTATTGTCTGCGAAAATTATGTTACTTCCAGAATCAAATGTTTGCCAGTGACCAAGAACTCTTGGAAGAAGCCACTGATGACCTACGTAGTTTCATCCCGTTCAAACACAAACCAATCAGTAAACTCTTTGGAGACCCTACATTGCCCTGTGACATCTAAGATTTCTTGGACAGCTGCTGCTTGCTGGTCTGAGGTAATCAGAAAACAAATCCATATTTACTAACGGTAAAACTGAAGTTTATGCGTCAGCTGCTAGCGTCCTCGCTCGCCAGGCTAGGAACGGCAGAGCAGCCAATCAGGAGTCGCGCTCCGCGGCCAATAAGAAAGAGGGTTACAATATTGTACTGTGTAAACAAATCGAAGCGGTGTATGTAAAAGTTGACGACCAACAAGTTACACTTCCTATCAGTATGGATGTCGACAAGAAGATAATGACAGAACACTTAAAAGATGCAGCACAACTACTAAAGAAACTGCATACACTCTGCTTGTACGTCCTCATTTGGAGTAATGCTAACCAATGTGGGATCCTTATCAAGTGGGTTTGACGGGAAAGAGTCCAAAAAAGGACGGCTCGTTTTGTATTGTGGTGATACAGGGGAGACAGCGTCGGTCTGCTTACAAAACTCCGATCGCCAACATTCTCCTCCGAATACGAAAATATAGTGTTGACTCGTACCTATTTGGCAGAAATGATCATCAGAATAAAATACGAGAAGTCAGAGCTCGAAAGGAGAGATTCAGATCATCTTTCTTCCCGCGCGCTATTCGAGAATGGAATAGTAGACTAATAGTATAAAGATGGTTCGATGAACCCTCTGCGAGGCACTTAAATGTGATTTGCAGAGTATCCCATGTAGATGTAGATATAGAAACGTGGATTGGTTGTCATTTCAGAGCGTGTTTCCAGCGAAGTCGTGGCGTAGTGTCGTATGCTCAGATGTTAGCAGAGGCCGGAACAAACACAATCGTATAGACCGATGGAATTTTGTTTTCATGTCGACCATGGAGTAAATATTTAATTCTGTTCCTGCTCTATGGTTGACAGGTTTTCGGTGTACTCTTGTCCGGTTAGCAACGTAGCATACTTGAACTGTAATGTAACACAAATGCGCGCCATCAATAACAAAAATAGTAATTGCAATGTACGCCCACTTCATTTAAAACCAGAAATCAAGATAGCTCACTTATCACCGTAATACGACAATTATCTTATAATCTCTATAACAGAAAAATCAATTACACTCCTGTCCATTAAAAATGCTACACCACGAAGATGACGTGCTACAGACGCGAAATGTAACAGACGGGATGAAGATGCTGTGATATGCAAATGATTAGCTTTTCAGAGCATTCACACAAGGTTGGCGCCGATGGCGACACCTACAACGTGCTGACATGAGGAAAGTTTCCAACCGATCTCTCATACACAAACAGCAGTTGACCGGCGTTGCCTAGTGAAACGTTGTTGTGATGCCTATGTGTAAGGAGGAGAAATGCGTACCATCACGTTTCCGACTTCGATAAAGGTCGGATTGTAGGCTGTCGCGATTGCGGTTTATCGTATCGCGGCATTCAAATGTTCAAATGTTTGTGAATCTATCGGACCAAACTGCGTGGTCATCAGTCCGTAGCTTACAAACTACTTAAGCCTAGGTAAACTAACCTACGGACAACACACACACACCCATGCCCCAGGGAGGACTCGAACCTCCACGGCGAACAACCGCGCGCTCCGCAGCGAGACGCTTTAGACCGCTCGGCTACTCCACCGCGGCGAAGAAGGTGTCCTTTGTGACATCGCGGCATTGCTGCTCGCGTTGGTCGCGATCCAATGACTGTTAGCAAAATATGGAATCGGTGGGTTCAGGAGGGCAATACGGAACGCCGTGTTGGATCCCAACGGCCTCGTATCACTATCAGTCGAGATGACAGGCATCTTATCCGCATGGCTGTAACGGATCATGCAGCCACGTCTCGATCCCTGAGTCAACAGATGGGGACAACCATCTGCACGAACAGTTCGAGGACGTTTGCAGCATCATGGACTATCAGCTCGGAGACCATGGCTGCGGTTACCCTTGACGCTGCATCACAGACAGGAGCGCCTCAATGGTGTACACAACGACGATCCTGGGTGCACGAATGGTAAAACGTCATTTTTTTCGGAGGAATTCAAGTTCTCTTTACAGCATAATGATGGTCGCATTCGTGTTTGGCGACATCCCAGTAAACGTACATTGGAAGCGTGTATTCGTCATCGCCATACTGGCGTATCACCCGGCGTGATGGTATGGGGTGCCATTGGTTACACATCTGTCACCTTTTGTTCGCATCAACGGCACTCTGAACAGTGGCCGTTACATTTCAGGTGTGTTACGACCCGTGGCTGGTCAATGGTGGCCGAGCAACTGGCTCGTCGCCGGCCGCGGTGGCAGAGGGGACTGCGCCGCGCCAGTCACGGTCTGCACGGCCACTACGGTCGGGGGTTCGAATCCCCCCTTGGGCATGGATATTTGTGCCGTCCTTAGTGTTAGCCAGTTCATAAGTAGTTTGTAAGTTTAGGGACTGATGACCCCGTAGTTAAGTCCCATAAGCTATACAAACATTTGAACTGGCTCGTCACAATACGCCAGTCGATACTCTTGATGAACTGTGGTATCATGTTGAAGCCGCATGGTCATCTGTACCTGTAAAAGCTATCCAAGCTCTGTTTGACTCAATGCCGTTATTACGGCCAGAGGTGGTTGTTCTGGGTGTTGATTTCTCAGGATCTATGCATCCAAATTGCGTGAAAACGTAATCACATTTCATTTCTAGTATATTTCGTGTAACAATTTTAATGGCCAGCAGTGTACAATCATACAAATGCCGCACCGAAATCCTCGAATAAAATTCGAATCTGATGCTACATTTACTCGTCATTGAAAACGCAATCTTATTGGCCAGCATAACTCGACTGTTGATTGGCTGCTCTGCCGTACCTAACCTAGCGAGCGCTAGCCGCTGACGAATAAAATTCAATTTAACCTTACCAACTAGTACAGATGAGGAGAAACATGGCACTTCTCGAAGAAAACTGTGTCATTCTTAGAATTTACTGTTTATTGAAGAACAGTATACAAAATATCTTACTTCCTTCATCTACCGGAGACAGGACGGCCTGCACAAATTGTGTAAGAAACTTCAGATTCTATAAATAACCAATCAAAACTGTTTGATACCCTTACCTTGTGGCCCAGCATCAGGCACGTTCACTTGCTCAGGTGGTAACTGGGGAGCAACTGAAAACAGAAAATACATTCCAGATGTATCACATTGAAAGGGAAAAGTAACCTTACAAACAACGAATTGTGTTCATTTTGAAATTTAAAATCTTCAGAGATTTCAGAAAACCTACCTTGTTCTTCTTGAGCATCACCATTTCCCACTAAATTTGTTACCTCCATCGGTTCTAGAATCAGAAAATCATATTTCACTGCTAGCACAGATAACACAAAATACAACACAACAAAATGAAGGTTTATCATATTTAGAATTACAAATTTGCTTTACAACAAAACCCTACTTTGACTTTCTTCTGCCGGCCGCGTTGGCCGAGGGGACTGAGGCTCTCCAGTCACGGTCTGCACGGCCACTACGGTCGGGGTTCGAATGCCCCCTCGGGCATGGATATTTGTGCCGTCCTTAGTATTAGCTAGTTCATAAGTAATTTGTAAGTTTAGGGACTGATGACCCCGTAGTTAAGTCCCATAAGCTCTACAAACATTTTACAACTCCTGATAATTATATTAACAAAAAAAGCACTTTCTAGGCTTGTTACACAATATTATTAGAATAGGACGTTTTCTAGTACATAACTGGTCCCAAAGAAGATATTCAAGCAAAGATACACATGCCAACATTTTAAACTATCGATTCTCTGCTTAAACCGTATGAGTTATTCTGATAGTTCCGACCAAATTACACAAGTCTGCAGAAGTAGTTACAATAACTATGACAATTCTGATAAAATTACAAATAGATTTACGAAATTCGGTAGCGATAACAATGTCTAAACATTCATTGAACTGGAGTTATGCAGAGAACTGTAAATTATAGTAACGAATGAAGGCACCAAGTTTCGTCTTCTGTGTAATGGTTGTAAGACTGTCAAAAAAAGGTGAACAATAGTATTCTGTTTGTCCACTCAATAATTCTGAGCCGGCCGCAGTAGCCGAGTGATCTGCGGCGCGCCAGTCACAGTCTGCACGGCCGCTACGGTCGGGGATTCGAATCCCCTCTCGGGCATGGATGTTTGTGTCGTCTTTAGTATAAGGTAGTTGATAAGTAGTTTGTAAGTTTAGGGACTGATGACCCTGCAGTTAATTTCCTTAAGCTTAACAAACATTTGAACATTTGAATAATTCTGAATTTCTTAACTTCTTCACTGAATGAACTTTTTATCATTTCCCTCTATGAGTAGAAATTCTACATCTGTTATATACGAGAGTATGAACTTCAATAGAGCCAACGTTGCTGTGGAGACGCTGTGCAATGGAATCTACTGTTGTCGCTGATAACACACGTTGTTGACATACCTGACTTACCTCCGAACAAATGGATTCGCCCGTCCCACGTCACCGGAGTGCGCACAATCGAGGGAAACACAGTCACTCATGAGCGAGCGGTCCAACGTACCGGTGTCACAGTGTTTTAGAAACAAAAACAACCGAGTTGGATCAAGATTGAATGTGCCAGTGATAGTACAGCATGACAGTGTCATCAAGGTCGAAAGAGCGTCAGAGCCCCAGTATGGTAAAAGTTATGGTGATTCTCATGTACAACTGTTTTGGCGATTCTCATGTTATCCTAACGCATTGTGGTAACACACTGGTCTCGCATTCGGAAGGAAAGTGGTTCAAAATCACCTCCGGCCATCCAAATTTACGTTTTCAATGATTTCCGTAAATCCCTCCAGGAAAATACCGGGATAGTTCCTTTGAAAGGGCAAGTCCGATTTCCTTCCCCGTCCTTACCCAAAATCCGAGCGTTAGCTCCGTCTCTAATGACCACGCTGTCGACGGGACGTTAAACCCTAATGTCAGCTACATCTAGGGGTGAGCGGGTATATGCAGGATTATAAATGGATGGCTAGTTCTCATATTACTGCATGGATCTTATAAAGGTCTGAAGATGAGATTATTGGAAACTCGAAACTTGTAATTGATTAAAAATTTTAAAAAATAACGCCATAACGTTTTTCATTTGCTAAAATAAAAGTTCTATCTGTTTTCTGTGGAATAAAGGAATTCTCAGAGAAAATCCTTTCGTTTAAATTATTGCTTTTCGTACTGAAAGTTTTAACTATAAAAGGTAAACAGCACAATTTCCTTTTTGAGCTGTTTATGTTAGTCTGCTAGGTACAGTTGGGATCTAGCTAGTTCAACTTTTTCGATAATGTTGGCTGCAATACACACTTTGAAATTGTGGAGGAGGCAAATGTAAAATACAGATTTATAACTCGAACAGATACCAGGTTGCAGTTATAAAAGAAAACGGACTAGAAATAGTTGCTTCCTGCACGTTGTTGCATTTTGGTGCCAGCAGAGGATATACTTCAGTTGACGACAGCAAACGATATTCGCAGAGGACTTGAAGTGCGAGTATGTAGGACCTAAATAATATTTTGACAAGGAACGTAAGTCCGGAATGTCATCCATTAACGCTATGAGCACGTCTTTATCTTAGATAATGTGAAAAAAGTTCTTTGATTTCCATATTTTGAGAGTAGATTGTATGGGCCAAAACAAGAAAAATTTCCACTAAACATGGATTCAAAATGCATACCTTCATTGGCCAGAACGAGGGACGTGTTCACACAATTGAAAAGGAAACCGTGCTAATGGCTCTGTATGTAACAACTCATATTTATTATGCATTTTCCTATTGTTCTGGCCCATAATACATCCCTTAAAAGTATGGACAGCAAAGAGCTTTCAGTAGATAAGATTTGTTTCACAGTGGCAAAGATACAGATAATAGAGATTGATGCGAGTACCGCACTGTGTCTATGCAGACACCACACCTGTTTCGCAGCCGTATAGTTTTCGCTAATTATTTATTAAGGAGGGGAAGGAAGAAGGATTAGTAAGGAAAGGATTGACATTAGTTGCATTGGGGCATTGAAATTAAACAATGGAGGCAAGTGAAAATGTGAACCGGGCCGGGAATCAAACCCTTGTTGCCTGCCGCGGTGGCCGAGGGGACTGAGACGCTCCAGTCACGGTCTGCACGGCCACTACGGTCGGGGGTTCGAATCCCCCCTCGGGCATGTATATTTGTGCCGTCCTTAGAATAAGCTAGTTGATAAGTAGTTTGTAAGTTTAGGGACTGATGAACCCGTAGTTAAGACAAAAAAAAAAAAAAAAAAAACCACCTTGTCTCCCGCTTTGACCAGCGGTCGCCTTAACCACTTGGCTACCCGCGCTCGCCTCCCGTCCGTCTCAAACAGCCACAAGTCGCACGCTATGGCTGTGCCGTCCCTATCGCCCATGCTGTCTCACTCTCGCCATTACGGATTTCCGTGCGACCTCAGACGTATGACAGCATCTACAGTGAAGTAAAAATGTCCGAAAGAACAGACGCTACACTAATCAATAATGACTATTTACACGCGAAGGCAGCGTTTGGTTCATTGACTTCATCGCAAATGCGGTCTCACGTTCGACCTCGCATGGGAATCCGAAATGGCGAGCGTAAGAGAGTATGAACGATGGGAACGCTACTGCCGTACCGTGCCACTTGTAGAAGTTTGAGACAGGCGGGAGACGGCGCGGGTACCCAAGTGGTTAAGGCGACCGCTGATCCGAAGCGGGAGACACGGGTTTCACTTGCCGCCATTGTATAATTTCAATGATCCAATGCACCTAATGTCAATCCTTTCCTGCCTAATCCTTCTTCCTTCCCCTGCTTAATAAATAATTTGCAAAAGATACAGATGTTCTTGTGGTGTCGCACAAGTCTAAAGTGCGCGCCGCCATGGACGGTACGTCAGCCACGAGCGCCCTCTGCTAGAACTCCGCTCGTGGCCACCACTGAACGACATCGTTCACTTGGGACTGAGACGGGAACCAGTCAACACTTCGGAATCAGATAGGCACCAGAGAAGACTTGGCTATCGGATAGGCACTAGGCACGCCTCTAGCTCAACTATGTATCAGCATTCTGCCGTACTGAGCTATGTAAAAGTTAAGTATTACGAAGTCTCTAAGAAATATATATCTCGTTCTAATTTACTCTAGTGTTTCTAGTTTCTGCTGTCCCACTGGCTGGTCACCTACCTGCACAAGCGTGCATCCTTTATTCCTGTGTCGGTCTTTCTACTCGGCCACCGACACCTACGACGGAAACGAGACACAAAAGCGGCGACGAGGCTGGGACACAAAAGTTCTCATTTCCGTATGACATTTCCGGACATGGGTTCGTTATCAGAATACTATGTATTCACTCCCACTACAAGTCTTTGAAGTTCGTTACGGGAATTTCGGAATACCCAGTATTTTATGTAACAGTACCGCATTGTGACTATGCAGCCATAAACTTACATAACAGATATGTTCAGTTGGGAATAATTAAGTGAAGTACAACCGTAGAAGAATGCATAACTAGGGGAAAGGTAGATACCGCCTACAGGGAAATAAAAGAAATATATTTGGAGACAAGAAAAGCAGCTGTATGAATATCAAGAAATCAGACGGAAAACCAGTACTAAGCAAAGAGGGGACGGCTGAACTGTGGAAGGAATATATAGAGGGCCTATACAAAGGAAATAAACTTGAAAGCAGTATTCTAGAAATGGAAGACGAAGTGGAGGAAGATGAGATAGGAGATATGATACTGCGAGAAAAATTTGACGGAGCGCTGAAGGACTTGAGTCGAAACAAAGCCCCTGGAGTAGATGATATTCCGTCTGAATTTCTGATGTCGTTAGAAGAGCCAGTAAAGAAAAAATTGTATCACCTCGTATGCAAGATGTATGAAACAGGGGAAATACTCTCCGACTTCAAAAGGATATTGCAATTCCAATTCCAAAGAAAGAAAGTGCAGACAAGTGTGAAAATTACAGAACTATCAGTTTTATAAGTCATGGGTGCAAAATACTAACACGAATTATTTACAGGCGAATGGAAAAACTTGTGGAATCCAACCTCGGGGAAGATCAGTTTGGATTTAGGAGAAATGTAGGAACACGAGAGGCAATACTCACATTACGACTTACCTTAGAAGATAGGCTAAGGAAAGGGAAACTACGTTTTTAGCGTTTGTCGATTTAGAGAAAGGTTTTGACAATGTCGACTGGAATACACTCTTCCAAATTCTGAAGGTATCAGCGGTAAAATATAGGGAGCGAAGAGTTATATTCAAACTATACAAAAACCAGACGGCGGTTATTAGAGTCAAAGGGCAAGAAAGGGACGCAGAGGTTGGGAAGGGAGTAAGACAGGGTTGTAGCCTTTCCCCAATGTTGTTCAATCTGTACATTGAGCAAGCAGTGAAGGAAAGCAAGGAGAAATTTGGAGAGGGAATTAAAGTTCAGGGAAAAGAAATAAAAGCTTTGCGGTTTGCCGATGTCATAGTAATTCTGTCAGAGACCGCAAAAGATCTGGAAGAGCAATTGAATGGGATGGACAGTGTCTTGAAAGGAAGATATAAGATGAACATTAACAAGAATAAAACGAAGGTAATGGAATGCAGTGTCAGAAAATCAGGTGTTGCTGAAGGAATTAGATTAGGTAATGAGACAATAATAGTATTAGATGAATTTTGTTATTTGGGTAGCAAGATAACTTCTGATGGCCGAAGTAAAGAAAATATAAAATTCAGAATGGCTAGGGGAAGAAAAGCGTTTCTAAAGAAGCGAAACTTGTTAACATCCAATATTAATTTAAATGTTAGGAAGTCCTTTCTTAAACCATTTGTCTGGAGTGTAGCATTGTATGGGAGTGAAACGTGGACGATAAGGAGTTCAGATAAAAAGATGATAGAAGCTTTTGAAATGTGGTGCTACAGACGAATGATGAAAATAAGATGGGTAGATCACGTAACTAATGAGGAGGTGCTTAACCGAATGGGGGAGAAAAGGAGTTTCTGGCATATCCTGACTATGAGAAGGTATAGATTGGTTGGACACATTCTGAGACATCAAGGGATTGTCAACTTAGCATTAGAAGGAAGCGTGTGGGGTAAAAATCGTAGAGGGAGACCGAGGGACGAATATAGTAAGCAGATTTAAAAGGATGTAGGTTGCCGAATGTATTCTCAGATGAAGAGACTTGCACAGGACAGGGTAGCGTGGAGAGCTGCATCAAACCAGTCTGCGAACTGAAGACCACAACAAAAATATAACAATAACTTGTGAGTACACGAGGAAAAATGCCTTAACAATTTTATAGATATGATGAAAAAGATTTGAATTAAGGGAAATAAAATCGTTTCCTCTAAGGTAGATCCAGCCCCCATAAATATTCGTTTACAAGTATGGCAACTGAGATAGGCAGTCAAGGAAACACGTGTTTTCAGAGGGTTCTTTGATGATACTGAACATTATTTAATCTGCAGTGAAAAGCCGCGGCGGAGTGGCCCAGCGCATTGAAGCATTATGCTCCGATGTGCGACGCCGTTCTCCGTCGGGAGTTCGAATCCTCCCTCGGGCATGAATGTTTGTGCTGTCTTTAGTGTAAGTTAGTTTGTAAGTAGTTTGTCAGTTTAGGGACTGATGATCCCGCATTTAAGTCCCATAAGTTTAACAAACATTAAACACTGCAGTGAAAATGGTTTTGTCAAGCCAAAAGTGCAGAAAGTCAGGTCCATATGTAAATCGATAAGAGTGGAAAGCTTCAGGACAAGGAAGTCTGGCACAAATACGTAACAATGATCTCAGAAAGGTACCAGTTAGTTGACTGTATTCATTTACAGTCTAAATCGACTAAGGCGCTCCAGTCACGGTCTGCACGACCACTACGGTCGGGGGTTCGAATCCCCCCTCGGGCATGGATATTTGTGCCGTCCTAGTTCGTAAGTAGTTCATAAGTAGTTTGTAAGTTTAGGGACTGATGACCCCGTAGTTAAGTCCCATAAGCTTAACAAACAATTGAACATTTGAACATTTACAGTCACTGGAAGACGAATGGACAATGTTCAGGGACACACTACAAGAAATGGTTAGAGAATGTCTTGGTACAGTAGTGTGTAAAGGCAGTAAGAAGCAGACAACTTGGTGGAATGACACAGTCAAGGCAGCCTGTAAAAAGACAAAGATGGCGTTCTGAAAATGACTCAGTACCAGAACTCAGGTAGAATGAGAACTTATGTTGAAGAAAGAAACAAAGCCAAAAAGATAACTGCAGAATCCAAGCAGAAATCATGAGAAGACTTTGGAAATAAGTTAGAAACTATGGGCCAAGCCGCGAGAAAACCACTATAGGGCGTAATTAGTAGTCCTGGAATGGGAGGGGATAAGGAATTAACAAGTGTTTTGTACAGGTCAGGAAAGTTGCTAGTGAATACTGTGGATACCTTGGGCAGATGGAGGGAATATTTTGAAAAATTGTTTAATGCAGGTCAAACGTCCAATGATGTGTCAGACTTTGAGATACAGTGGGTTAAGTATGATGATGGATATAGGCTTTCATTTGAGGATGTGAAGAGAATGGTCAATAGATTTCAGCGCAATAAAGCGGCTGGGGTATATGAAATTAAGTCAGAACTCTTAAAATACTGTGGAATGTCAGATCTCAAATGGTCATACAGGATAACTGAAATAGAATGGTAGTCGAGACAGGTTCCGTCTGATTAGACGAAAGCAGTAAACAAGCCAATTTTCAAGCATGGAAACGGGAAGGACTGTAACAACACCAGAGGCATCTCTTTAACTAGCATTGTGGGCAATATCTCAGATATTGTTGAAAGGGGAGTGCGAGTGTTAGTTGAAGACAAGATAGACGAAAATCAGTTTAGACCTCTTAGAGGCTGTCAGGACAAGATCTTTAGCTTACGGCAGATAATGGAGAAGTGCTACGAGTGGCACAGGGAATCGTATCTGTGGTTTATAGATCTAGTAAAGGCTTACCACCGCGTGCCTAGGAGGAAGCTATTGTCCGTTCTACAAGTTTATGGAATATGAGGCAAACTTCGGCCGGCAATTAAAGTTATTTACGTAGACTGTCAGGCAGCACTTGAAGTTGATGTTTAATTGAGTTCATGGTTCACGAAAATTCAGGGGTAAGACAAGGTTGTAACCTGTCACCACTGTTGTCCATATTATTTATGGATCATATGTTGAAAACAGTAGACTGGCAGGATGAGATTGAAATAGGTGAAACAAAATAAACAGTCTCGCATATGTAGACAACTCAGTTGTGATAGCAGATTCTACTGAAAGGTTACAAAGTAATATTTCACAGTTAGATCAGAGGTGTAAGTATTATGGTATGGACATCAGCATCTCCAAAACGAAAGTAATGTCTATGGGAAAGAGATTTAAACAGGTTGAGTGCCAAATAGGAGGAAGAAAGTTATAACAGGTGGACAGTTTGAAGTACTTAGCATTATTTTCTCCAGAATGACAGCATAGTGAAAGGAGGGGTATCAAGGTGTAGCAAAGTTAATGCTGTGAGTGCTCAGCTAAGATCTACTCGATTCTGCAAGAAGGAAGGCAGTACCAAGACAAGGTTTGCAGTGAACCGCTATATATTTCGACCAAATTTGTTGTATGGAAGTGAAAGCTGGGTGGATACTAGTTATCTTATTAATAAGGCTGGGGCTACAAATATGAAAATAGCAAGGTTGACTGCAGGTACTAATAGATGGAAATAATGGCACGAGGGTGTTCATAATGCGGCAATAAAAAAAACGGAATGAACACCATGGATGAAGCAGTTAGAGCGAACAGGCTGCAATGGTGCGGTCATGTTACACGAATTGGAGAAGCAAAAGTTTACCTAAGAGGCTCATGGGTTCTGCAGTAGCGGGTAAGAGAAGTCGAAGTAGACTAGGGAAAAAGTACTTGGATTCGGTTAAGAATGATTTAGAAGTAACAGGCTTAACATTAGACAAAGTATCAATGTTAGCACTGAATAGGGGATCATAGAAGAAATGAGTAATAGAAGTGAAATAGGAATGAAATTTAGTTACCTGATGATGCACAAGATTAGTAAATGCGGAGATTATAATGTATTTTGGTTAAGTTACCATATAATACTTTACATCACCTGTTGTTTTTCGACGAGCTGATAGCTCGCCTCTCATTATTATTATTTCATTTGCTCGCTATTTTGCCCGTTATAATTTCTGAAATGTTCATTAGTTCAATGACACAGATTCTTACATATAAATGGAACTATAATTTGTGACTTCATGATGTATTATTATTTATTGCATCGGTAAGATGAATACATGACTATATGAAGACAGTTATGAGTCATGATGTAGTCACGTCTTGGACTCACGACTGTCTTCACATAGTCATGTATTCATCTTACCGATGCAATTAATTATAATACATCATGAAGTCACAAACTTTAATTCTATTTATATGGAAGAACCTGTGCCATTGAACTAAGCGAGCGGTCTGGAGCGCCATGTTACGGATCGCGCGGCCTCCCACGTCGGAGGTTCGAATCCTCCCTCGGGGATTAATGTTTGTGTTGTTCTTAGGTTAATTTACCTTCTTTAAGTAGTTTGTAAGTCTAGGGACTGATGACCAACGTAGCCTGGTCCTAGAGAATTACAAAAATTTGAACATTGCCGGCCGCGGTGGCCGAGGGGACTGAGGCGGTCCAGTCACGGTCTGTACGGCCACTACGGTCGTGGGTTTGAATCCCCCCTCGGGCATGGATATTTGTGCCGTCTGTGGTCTTAGCTAGTTCATAAGTAGTTTGTAAGTTTAGGGACTGATGGCCCCGTAGTCAAGTCCCATAAGCTCTACAAACATTTGAACATTTTTTTTGAACATTGAACTAATGAATATTTCAGAAATAATAACGGCAGGCGAGCAAATGTAATAATAATAATGACAAGCGAGCTGACGGCGTCGTCGAGAAACAATAGGTGATGTAAAGTATTGTATGGTAATGTAACCAAAATACGTTATACTGGTGCATCGGCTATGGGAAACCTCTTGTTAAAATTTCGAATTAACATTTTGTGTCAACAGTGAAGCAAACGTCTTATATACGAGGTATGTCCACAAAGTAAGTTCCGTTTAGTTATATAAAACAAACGTGTACAGATACAGAAAAAATATATATTGTACAAAAATATACAACTATTAAACTACTTTTCTACATAGCTTCCGAAATTTTGTAGGCATTTGTCATAGCGTGGCAGAAGTCTTTGTATGCCTTCTTCGTAGAAGATTGCCGCCTGTGTATTCAACCATGTGGTAACATGTTCTTTCAGCTCATCATCATCGCTGAAGTGTTGACCACCATGGACAGGTTTTAGGTGTAAGAAGAAATTCGCTAGGAGCGAGACTGTACGGAGGATGATCAAACACGTCCCAGTGAAATTCCCGTAAGAGTTGTTTGGTCACATTCGCCTTGTGAGGTCGGGCGGCAACGTGAAGGGAAGAAGAAGACTCCTTTCATCTCTTCTTACACCTAAAATCTCTCCTTGGTGGCCAACACTTCAACAATGATGAGCTGAAAGAACATGTTTGCCACATGGTTGAATACACAGGCGGCAACCTTCTATGAAGAAGGTACACAAAAACGTGTTCCACGCTAAGACAAGTGCCTACAAAATTTCGGAAGTAATGTAGAAAAGTAGTTGAACAGTTGCAGATTTTTATACAATAAATATTTTTTCTGTATCTGTTCATGTTTGGTTTATATAACCAAACGGAACTTACTTTGGGGTCGTTCCACGTACATACATCAGCAGTTATAATGCCAAAATTGGTTAAGGAAGACTGTTTATTTACTGGATATGGAGGCGGAGGAGCGGCCGAGCATTGAGGCGCTATGCTGCGATGCGCGAGGTCGTTCCCCGTCGGGGGTTCGAATCCCCCCCTCGGGCATGGCTGTTTGTGCTGTCTTTAGTATAAGGTAGTTCATAACTAGTTTGTAAATTTAGGGACTGATGACCCCGTAGCTAAATCCCATAAGCTTAACAAACATTTGAACATTTGGAGACAGAGGACAATAAGTGAAATACATTGATTTTGGAATGACTGGCACCCGCTGAAGAAATATGTTACTAAATTGTTTATTTTTAGTGACTTGAGTGCATTTGTTATTCAACATGGATAAGAGAAACAAATTTGAAGAGAGTGATAAGGGGAAAGATCTTAAGGCATCAAATGTGAAAGGTGGATCTTCGATGGCTAGTATTGAACAGACACCAGACAAAAATACATTCTAAGATGAAAGTTTGAAAAGTAGAATGGAAGTCCTACATTTGAAATTAGAAAAACAACAGTTTTATAGCATACACGTTTAAATATGAAAAGCACTAAGTATGACACTTTTAAATATAGCAGTCAGATATACTTGTATAACTGAAGTCATACAAACTTTTTTATTTATTTTTTTTTTAACAGAATCTTGGCGAAGTTTAGTTTATTTCAGTGGGCCTATGTCGGGCCCGGTGGTCTTGGGATAAATTGCTCGACTGGAAACCGAAGGATCACGGGTTCAAGACCCGGTCGGACCTCGAATTTTTAAGTCTGCACTTTAACCCATCCTTCACCTCTCAACGATGTGAGGAGTCACCAGAAACGACCCGTGGTTCGGATTCCACGTTAAGCTGTAGGTACCCTTTCCCCGGTTGGATAACTGGGGTAGGCTAGGGACACGCAAGTCGCCGAAGTGGCGTCCAATTGAAAGACTTGCACCAGGCCAATGAGCCACACGACATTATTATTATTATAGTGGGCCTATTATTTTTGCAATTTTGTGGAATAAATTGTGTGTGTTAGTCCGCTCATGCATAGCCTCGGGTCCATTATAGATTGGAATAGTGTTCGTCAAACTACGACCGAAATCAAGTTTTCGTGTGGTCCTCGACCCTCCTTGGCTTGGCACGGGTAGCATTTCCCACTTGTCAAGCTCAGCAGTGTTTTGTTACCCGACACTACGTAGAATTGTTATTAAAAGTTGGGGAAGTAGTTAGGAACCTGAACACAATCGAGAACTTTTTATTTTCGATTGATTGCGTGCCTGTGCAAACCTAGTGCTTCTTACAAGTGGCAGTTAGTTTTAAGACGGAATTTGTGCTCAATAACTTCAGTGTGGAACAAAGTGCTACCTACGAGTTTTGTCTTCGGAAATTTCCACGCCTCTCCGGATAGAACCATAATGTTTATTGCAGTACTGCAGCCAGGACATCTGGGGAGTATTTATTAAGTACTCGTATAAGATGTCACTACTGATTCCGGAGAGGGCGCGAGAGGTCCTGTCTTCAACACATAAGTAAGTGCGAAAGTTTACTGCGCGCATACCACTAAATAGAAGAGGTAGTAAGCTGATGAGTCCTTAGATTATGCTCGCAAGTACGTGTGTAAAGCAGTCCAAATCATACCTGTATGCTCTATAGAGGGAAATGACTGCGTTGTTGATGCTCTTACGCCTGCTAATGGTTTTACTGAATACATGCTTTGAGTGGTAATAGTTATTTTCACAAGCAGCGACATAAGAACATATATCCTATTCTTAACTAGAGAAAACAGGTGCGAGCAGGGCAAGTGCAAGTAAACGAAATATCTGATCTAATGAGAAGGTTCAGAGAAGGGCAGCTCGTTTTATCACGCTACGGGAGGGAAAGCGTCACGGAAATGTTGCACGAATTGGGGTGGAAATCATTAAAAGAAAGACGTTATTCATCGCGGCGTGATCTGTTTGCGAAGATTCAATCACCGACTTTTACTTCTGAATGTGAAAATATTTTGCTAGTACCCACCTACTTAGGGAGACACGACCATCCCAATTAAATAAGAGAAATCAGATCGAAAACGGAACGATTTAGGTGTTCTTTCTTCCCGCGCGCTATTAGAGAATTGAACGGTAGAGAAAAGTTATGAAAGTGGTTAATAAACCCTCTGCCTGGCACTTAAATATGATTTGCAGAGTATCTATGTAGATGTAGATGTAGAAATGCACGTCTTTAAGCGGCACGCGCCACTAGCCGCCGTCAAAGGCGCGAGCGGCCTGCTGCACAAAACAACAAAGTGAGCCGCGCCTCAAACGCGCCGCTCTCCGCTCGCCGCTCCCGCGGCCGCCTCTTTGTCGGCGATGCAGTCGAGCCGGTGCCCTGTGGCTGTCACAGCCCCTACACCTCATGTTGACAGTAGCACCAACATACAGGCAGCAATTTACGCAGTCGGGCCTGTAATTCATCACAGTTCAGCCTCTCTGCACCCAATACTTAAAATTATCTTCCTAGTCAATGAATCTGTTTGTGAAAACATCAAAATCCCTGCAGCACTGCCAATTGTAAATTCAGCCTATTTCCTTATACCACTCTCCTTGTTTCAGCATTTATTTCATCTACATCTACATCTACATAGATACTCTGCAAATCACATTCAAGTGCCTGACAGAAGGTTCATTAACCGCTTTCACAACTTTTCTCTACCGTTCCATTCTCTAATAGCGCGCGGGAAGAAAGAACACCTAAATCGTTCCGTTTTCGATCTGATTTCTCTTATTTTATTGAGATGGTCATATCTCCCTAAGTAGGTGGGTGCTAGCAAAATATTTTCACATTCAGAGGTAAATGTCGGTGATTGAAACTTCGCAAACAGATCACGCCGCAATGAATAACGTCTTCCTTTTAATGATTTCCACCCCAATTCGTGCAACATTTCCGTGACGCTTTCCCTCCGTAACGTGATAAAACAAATGAGATGCCCTTCTCTGAACCTTCTCAATGTCTTCCGTCAGTCCCACCTGGTGAGGGTCCCACTAGGGGCAACAGTACTCCAGGAGAGGACGCACAAGTGCGATGTAGGCAGTCTCTTTGGTGGAGCTGGTGCATCTTCGAAGCGTTCTGCCGATGAAACGTAACCTTTGGTTCGCCTTCCCCACAATATTTTCTATGTGGTCTCTCCAGTCAAAGTTGTTCGTAATTGTAGCTCCTAGGTATTTGGTAGAATTTACGACCTTAAGGTTTGACTGATTTATCGCGTAAGCAAACAATATTTAACTCTTTTAATGTTGCTCCTTAATTTATTTCTGTTTTTAATTCAAATGTCCGCTTCAGCAGTCTAGTGAAGAGCGTGGTGGGTTGCCACGCTGGGGGCCCGAGTTCGATTCCCGGTCCGATCGGCGATTTTCTCAAATGTTCAAATGTCTGTAAATCTATCGGACCAAACTGCATGGTCATCAGTCCGTAGCTTACAAACTACTTAAACCTAGGTAAACTAACCTAAGGACAACACACACACCCATGCCCCAGGGAGGACTGGAACCTCCACGGCGAGCAACCGCGCGCTCCGCAGCGAGACGCTTTAGACCGCTCGGCTACTCCACTGCGGCGGCGATTTTCTCCAATCGGGCACTGGGTGTTGTGTCGTCCTCATCATTAGTTTTCATCATTGACATGCTAGTTGCGAGGTGGCGTCAGAGAAAAAGCCTTACAACACGCAGGCTAAACGATATGCCAGTTGGGGTCTAACGTCGAAATTACCATACGATCATCATGTAAAATAAGCAATACATTATGCAGTGGGGTATATCATTGGAGGGGGGAGGGGGGACAGGTGGCCCGCCCCCCTGCCAGAAATGAAGGCAATAAAGAAAAAAGGTAAATAGGATGTCTTTTTGGAAATCAGGACGATGCTTGTATGCCTCGTCTTAAAACGCCATATCCAAGCATGGATCTGAACATGCAACAACTCCTTTTTAAACATCAGTTTGAGATACGATAACACAAAATTTTTACTTTTTTTTTTAATGGGACTTAACTACGGGGTCATCACTCCCTAAACTTACAAACTACTTATCAAGTAGCTTATCCTAAGGACGGCACAAATATCCATGCCCGATGGGGGATTCGAACCCCCGACCGTAGTGGCCGTGCATACCGTGACTGAAGCGCCTCAGTCCCACCGCGGCCGGCTTTTTACTCTTGCCCCCCCCCCTCTCTCCACCGCAAATAAACCTATATGCTATATTCGCTATTGACATTATGAAGTTGTTACTGAGGACCTGTTATTTAAGTTACGGCGTTTTCAAAAGATGCATACAACCATTCACCCCCTACCCCCCCCCCCCCGCCGGCCGCGGTGGCCGAGGGGACTGAGGGGCTTCAGTCACGGTCTGTACGGCCACTACGGTGGGGGGTTCGAATCCCCCCTCGGGCATGGATTAGTTGTAGGTAGTTCACAAGTAGTTTGTAAGTTTAGGGACTGATGACCCCGCAATTAAGTCCCATAAGCTTAACAAACATTTGAACATTTTACTCCCCCCCCCCCAACTTATTTACGCCACTGGCGTGGGGGTGGTAATGTGGACGGAGGAGGAGACGGAAACAGCTAATCTACGATACTGTTTGTACAGTAAGAATTTTGATCTTTCTTTATTCACATAACAAGGACATTTATAGGTGGCCATATGTCCGGTACTCTGATTGGCTGACAGAAATAAAGCGAGCAGACGCCATATTACATTGTTTGCAAAGCCTGATATTAACAGAAATGTAAAAAGTTATTTTATCAAATTTATTAAGTATTAGCTGTAAACCCGGCGTTTCCCGGGTGTTTATTTATCCTACACTCTCGTAGTCCATATCCACTTCCCCCCCCCCCCCCCCTTCTCTCTCTGCATCCACCTCTTTCTCTCCCATCTCTCTGTTCGTTTCCACCTTTCCCTCTCTTGGCAAAGTTTTCTACAAGGTTCCCTCTGTCATGTACCATACAAACATTTATGTACCCAGTGATCTTCCTCTTAGTTTAAAGGTCATGGGTGCAAAAATTCATAAAGATTGGAGCACAACTATGCATTATGCAAAATTCCGTAAGTCAAGTACCCTCCACCATACACCGAATGAAATTTTATACATACTGTGACATTCCTCTTGTTTTGAAGGTAGAGAGTGCAAAATTTCATCAATATCGGAACAAATCTATAGATTTCTATGCAATAGAAACGCTTTGTTGTTCTCAAGTATTCCACTTTTATTTCCTACGACCCTTGTTCTGAGAATAACGGAAACAAAAAAAAAAAAAAAAAAAAAAAAAAAAAAAAAAAAAAAAAAAACAAAAAAAAAAAAAAAAAAAAAAAAAAGGATCTGCGAAATTAGTCCAGTCACTCTCATGTTATGACGCGACCAGAGTATTAGGGATTCATTTTTATGTTGCAAAGTACCCTTCCCCATGCACCGTATCAAACTTAAGGTAGACGGTGACGTTCCTCTTGTTTTGAAGGTCAAGCGTGCCAAATTCCGTGAAAATCGGAATGAGTCTGTATTAGAAGTGTGCTCCGCCATGCACATATCACAAAATAATTTTTTAACTGACGTTTTCTACCTATAAACTATATTCCTGCCAAATTAAAGCTTCATAAGTGAAGTAGTTTTCGAGATTTCGTGTTTAGTCAGTGAGTGAATGTCCTTTCGCTTTTATATAGAAAGAGATTAAGAAAACAGATTGCTTAATTTTGGATGCAAGAGAATTAAGGTAGACTTGCAGACAAAAACAAATAGTAACATGCAAATCTGTAATGCTAACTTTATTTCATACAAGTTCATGCTTGATGCGACAGTTTTACGGCATCTACAGCGAATCTGTTGTGAGCGGTAGACTTCTTGTCGTTTCATCATTTTGTGTGTGTGTGGGATGGGGGGGGGGGTCAGTTATACAACGCTTCATAAACGTTCGAAATTACATGAAAACTTTGTTTCAGGTCGCTAACTACTCCCATTTACCAATAATTGACGCATAAATCTAGGTATTCTCATGAGGTGGCCTCTCATTATTTATGACGTCATATCTCCTGATCTATGTGTCGTGCTCTTTTGTTTTTTGTATCAGGAACCTTCGTGGGCGTACGGTGAAAAGTTCACCAACGTTTCATTGCAATCGAATGAATGGTTTATGAACACATAGAGGACATACAGCCAAAAAAAATATGTTTGAAAAAAAAATATTTTTTTAAATTTTAAGATACTGGATTTCGTCTTTAACAAGGTAAAGTGCTTTATTTAATGACCTTTGCATTTAGTGTCCGAGCAAATGCAGTGGAACACTTTCTCTTTCCTTAAATCAGAAACGTGTATATATGCGGCGTTACATGGTTTCATTAAAAAAAAAAAAAAAAAAAAAAGAAAAAGATGAGAAGTCTCGAGAAGCTGTACAACTGTGCACAAAAATGTACGATAACTACACCCTCAATAATGGCGTACGTAACGAAGGAGGGAATAGTGAGGTCCAAACTTTCTTTCCAACACCATCACTTCCGAGAGCCGTCGTGTTATTTAGAGAATGTTATACCTGTGTCATGCGCGCTTGTAGCGCCTGCTGCTTTTGATAAGTGGCTAATGTAGCTGCGACATTCAAGATATTGTACAAAAAAAAATTGTCTTTAGTGAAAATTGGGCAAAATAGGACAAAGGATAATTCAAAATATGAACATATTATTACGAAACTCAATTGCTAAGCCGGCCGCGGTGGCCGAGGGGACTGAGACCGTAACTGGAGCGCCTCAGTCCCCTTTTTTTTTCGGGCCTCCTTACCTCCCCTTCAGCCCTTCCTTCCGCTCACCAAAATCGCCTTCATCGGCTTCTTCCGCCATTTATGAAAACAAAATTGTAGTTCATATTTGTGTTGTTGACAGTACTTCTGCCTGAAATTAACTGTTTAAACTTCTTCCGGAATCAAAAAAAAAAAAAGAGGATAAAACACAAAAACGCTTCTTGAAGTCAATGTACGCAACAAAAAACCACTTCTTGGTTAGGGATTCTGACATTCCATCCCGTTAAAAAGATGTAGACGAAGAGAGTAAATAAGTGAAATCACAGAAAATAAAGCTTAGGAATAAGGACGGCACAAATATCCATGCCCGAGGGGGGATTCGAACCGCCGGCCGCGGTGGCCGAGGGGACAGAGGCGCTCCAGTCACGGTCTGCACGGCCACTACGGCCGGGGGTTCGAATCCAAAATGTTCAAATTCAAATGTTTGTAAATCTTATGGGACTTAACTGCGGGGTCATCAGTCCCTAAACTTACAAACTACTTATGAACTACTTACGAACTAGGACGGCACAAATATCCATGCCCGAGGGGGGATCCGTACCCCCGACCGTAGTGGCCGTGCAGACCGTGACTGAAGCGCCTCAGTCCCCTCGGCCACCGCGGCCGGCGGTTCGAATCCCCCCTCGGGCATGGATATTTGTGCCGTCCTTAGTATTAGCTAGTTGATAAGTAGTTAAGTCCCATCAACTTTACAAACATTTGAACATTTGAATATGTCGTCATCATGTGGCATGTTCGTCAATTCCGTTCCAGGGTGTCATGAATCTGCTGAGTAACATCCGAATTTCTTTCTGAGTTCTTGGAATTCGTGCAATCTGTATGTTTCATAATTTCCACCATTTATCCATTTATTACAACATTCAACATATTGGCAAAAGTGTGCCTGTAGTTCCTATATTGACATATTACCATGTGTGTCCCCTCGGCCACCGCGGCCGGCATGCCGCCTTTATTAAATACAGTGACGAAGCAAGGATTTAGAATTCAAAACGTTCAAATGTTTGTATAGTCTATGGGACTTAACAACGGGGTCATCAGTCCCTGGACTTACAAACTACTTATCAACTATCTAAGACTAAGGACGGCACAAATATCCATGCCCGAGGGGGGATTCGAACCCCCGATCATAGTGGCCGTAATATGGACAACAGTGGTGACTGCTTACAACCTTGCCTTATCCCTGAATTTCCGTGAACCATGAACTCAATTAACCATTAACTTCAACTGCTGCCTGACGGTCAACGTAAACAACTTTAATTGCTGGCTGAAGCTGGCCTCATATTCCATAAACGTGTAGAACTGGCAATAACTTCCTCCTTGGCACGCGATGATAAGCCTTTACTAGATCTATAAAACACGGATACGATTTCCTGTGCCACTCATACCACTTCTCCATTATCTGCCGTAAGCTAAAGATCTTGTCCTGACAGCCTCTAAGAGGTCTAAACCGACACTCATTTTCATCTATCTTGTCTTCAACTAACACTCGCACTTTCCTTTCAACAATATCTGAGATATTGACCACAACAAAAAATGTTCAAATGTTTGTATAGTGTATGGGACTTAACTAAGGGGTCATCAGTCCCTAAAGTTACAAACTACTTATGAACTACTTACGAACTAGGACGGCACAAATATCCATGCCCGAAGGGGAATTCGAACCCCCGACCGTAGTGGCCGTGCAGACCGTGACTGGGGCGCCTCAGCGGCCGGCAAAGATTTAGATTTTGGTCGGGGGGGGGGGGGGGGGGTTGAGTCCCAGCCCCACGGCCTCCTCGCCTCCTGGCTTCGCCACTGGTTAAATGTGATAATGTAATAGTCGATTTACTCACGGATGCCCCTGTAGTGCCTGATGATCCTCTCCCAGAAGTTGACGAGGCGCGCGTGGTGGTGCTGCTCGATGTGCCTCAGCGTCTCCCGGGGCACCCGCGTCCAGTAGTAGGGGTCCACGAGCGGGCCCGGCTGCGGCATCTGGGCCCACACCATCGGCCACGTCGCCTCGATCCACTTCTGCAGGTCTGCCTTGGTCTTCACCACGAAGACGCTGGGCCCCGGAGCCGGCCGGTCCTGCTCTCGCTGTCGCCGAGGAGGCACTGGGCGCTGAAAATCCGCCACACCCTGGCGGCTGCTTCCCGCTGACGGCTGCTCGTTGGAAGGACCGGCTCTCGGTGCCGGTTCGTCAATCCTGGGACGCTTGGGCGGATTTCCTCCGTCGGAGTCGTCGCTGCCGCCGCCGTTCATCGGCTCGTCTGCCATGGCACAGTGTGGGAGTTCACTCCGCTTCAGCAGCCGCCCGCCTACTGCCACCGGCCGCTCTGGAAACCACTCAGTGCTGCCAACCTCCGCGCTGCTGGCAACAGCGCGCCCCTCCCGCGAGTGACGCCTAAGTCGACTGCGGGACCCGCCCGGATTGTAGTGCGCGTTTACGCAACCGCGAAGGCGTGGGGAGGGGAGACAGCGCTACAGACTGACGCGGTACGTCGCTTTGAAGCCAGTGGACGCCGTATCTAAATGGCAGCAGAACAGTAGCAGACTACAGTTTACGACTGCTTCTTTTTTTTAATTCGTCATGCGCAGACAACGACTGGCTTCAATCTTTATGCAGGGTAAGGCACTTAAAATTGTTTTTGGAATATTTGCAAGAATACGATACAAATTGGGTTAAAAAAAAAGTTGAAACTTTCACTCTGCAGCGGAGTGTGCGCTGATATGAAACTTCCTGAGAGATTAACCGCGGGTGAGCCGTAACCGGGACTCGAACCTGGGACCTTGCCCGAGAAAGGCAAAATTCCCAGGTTCGAGTCCCGATTCCGGCACACAATTTTAATCTGTCAGGAAGTTTCAAAAGTTTCGAACCTGGGACCTTGCCCGCGAAAGGCAAAGGACCCAGGTTCCAGTACCGATTCCGGCACACAATTTTTAATCTGTCAGGAAGATTCAAAATAAAAGTTGTTTGCTTCGAAGAGGGTCATTCATTAATGTAAAACTCGACCCACCCTCCCTTCCACCACCGAGGGGATGCCGTAACCGGAACTCGAACCTGGGACCTTGCCCGCGAAAGGCAAAGGTCCCAGGTTCGAATCCCGATTCCGTCACACAATTGTAATCTGTCAGGAAGTTTCAAAATAAAAAGTTGTTTGCTTCGAAGAGGGTCATCCATTAATGTAAAACTCGACCCACCCTCCCCTCCACCACCGCGGGGGTGCCGTAACCGGGACTCGAACCTGGGACCTTGCCCGCGAAAGGCAAAGGTCCCAGGTTCGAGTCCCGATTCCGGCACACAATTTTTAATCTGTCAGTGGCCGAGGGGACTAAGGCGCTCCAGTCACGGTCTGCACGGCCACTACGGTCGGGGGTTCGAATTCCCCCTCGGGCATGGATATTTGTGCCGTCCTAGTTCGTCAGTAGTTCATAAGTAGTTTGTAAGTTTAGGGACTGATGACCCCGTAGTTAAGTCCCATAGACTATACAAACATTTGAAAAGTTGTTTGCTTCGCAGAAGGTTATCCATTAATGTAAAACTCGACCCTCCCCCACCCCTCCACCACCGCGGGGGTGGGAAGAACTGACTTTGAAATCTTAAGTAGGAGACCCTGTTTTTTTATTGCATATGTGGATTCTCCATTTAAAAATACGTAATTGCTATATGGAACATTTTTTCGTATAAAATACGTAATTACTATATGAAACATTCTTTTTCGTTTCACGACAGCGTTGTAATAGGCAAAAACAAAAATGATATGAAAATATTTGAAAAACTGTAATATTTCAAACAAATACACAACAGAACTGGAAAATCAAAGTACAGTTTTATATATTTTGATCATGTTATCATGTGACACCCCTCACAATCGAATGAAGCACAGACTATGATCATGCTCTTAGTCTATGATCGGATTGTTCATTGTACTTCAGTCAGTACATATCTCTACGCAGTTTTCCCAATATCTTAATGATTGCAGAGAGAGTAGACATCATTTCCTCGTGCTGTGAGCCTACGAGAAAGATTTCGTGGCAGTTATGCTAAGCAATTACCTGATAGGGGATGTTCCTGTTGCAATGTCGTTTTTCAGTATTTTCCAACTGTTTACTGAAACTGAAAGCGTTAAATCCAGGGAAAGAGTTCAAAGTGTATTGTTTGAGATGCTACCGTTTTTCAACAACTTTCAACTCATTTTCATTTTTACTGATTACAGCACCATCTATCATGAAACTAAAATAATAATAATAATAATATTTCATACAAAAGTTGCATATTCTTTTACGGAGAATTCAAACCCTCAAAAAAATAAAACAAATAGGGGTTCCTATTTAAAATTTCAAAGTCAGCCCCCTCCGCCCACGAGGGGGGCATTATGTTAACAGATGTCCCTCTTGTAGGTGAACTACTTTTATAGCAACATTTTTTAATCCGATTTTTATTTTTCCAAATATTCCGCAAAACATTTTCAAGTGCCTCAACTTGTATACCGTATAAAAATGAATTCCTATATCCCTCGCTCACGCCATAATCTGAGAACGGCTTGACCGATTTGACAGATCTTTTTCTTTATGTGTGTGTTCCTAATTCTCAGGACAAGGTTTGTATGAAATAAATTTTTTTTGGCAATCTACCGGAAAATAGAAAAAGTAGAAAAAACTGGGAGTGTGGTATTTAAGGTGTCCGTGTGTTTCGATTGCATACAATCAATAGCTTTGTTCCGATCTTGATTGAAATTTGCCACTTGACCTTCGGACCAAGGGGAAGGTCACTACCCACTTAAAATTTCGTTCGGTGCATGGCGGAGGGTACTTTACTTAGGATTTCCACAAAATCCACGGTTACGCTCAGATCTAAATGAAATTTCGTACACTTGACCTTCAAAAATAGAGGAATGTCACTGTCTACACAAAATTTTGTATGGTGTATGGCGCAGGGTACTTCACTTACTGACTTCGAAAAAATCCATAGACTTGCGAAAACTTTGACCATGTTTTACTGATCACCGCGAAAGTAAAGAATAAGTAAATACCGGGCAGCGCCTGCTTACGTGAATAACACAGCGTCGGGAAAGCAGTTAAAACATTCTTAGTGATCTTGAATACGTATTGTTGAAAGTAATACCACACATTTAGCGTCGTTAACGTGACTGTTTTTTGATTGTGAACTAATATGACGGACGTTGGCTTCAGTTTTGTGGCGTCATGTCATCTGCCCTCTTTTTTACTTCCATGGATATAACACTCCTTACATTCGAGAGATCGAGCACCCCCCCCCTCCCCCCGGATCGAATCCACGTCGGGAAACAACGCCGCGGTGGAGTAGCCGAGCGCCGGCCGCGGTGGCCGAGGGGACTGAGGCGCTCCAGTCACGGTCAGCACGGCCACTACGGTCGGAGGTTCGAATCCCCCCTCGGGCATGGATATTTGTGCCGTCCTAGTTTGTAAGTAGTTAGTAAGTAGTTTGTAAGTTTAGGGACTGATGACCCCGTAGTTAAGTCCCATAAGCTTAACAAACATTTGAACATTTGAGTAGCCGAGCGATCTAAAGCACCTCGCTGCGGAGCGCGCGGTTGCTCCCCGTGGAGGTTCGAGTCCTCCCTAGGGCATGGGTGTGTGTGTTTGTCCGTAGGTTAGTTTACCTAGGTTTAAGTAGTTTGTAAGCTACGGACTGATGGCCACGCAGTTTGGCCTGATAGATTTACTGACATTTGAACTTTTTTTTTTTTTTTTTTTTTTTTTTTTTTTTTTTTTTTTTTTTTTTTTTTGGAAACAACGACTATGAATTTTCCCAAGCCGCCCAGCTTGCATGTGGTTTTTAAGTGCACAAATAACATTTCGAAATTGTAATCTCACTTGAACATAGATTTTCTCTAGACCAGAGCTCTCCAAACTTCTACTGGCGGCACCCTTCAAATACACACAGTATTCAGTAATATTTGTAGGAGAGACGCTACGTTAAAGCAGTGTTGAACGACTCACTAGTGGATCCCAGGAGCTATTCACTTGAGTCGCCGGTCGATAACTTGACTACTCCAAAACCTAAGGAATTCTGTTTCACAAGTCTTTTTCAAATGTTCAAATGTTTGTAAAGTCTATGGGACTTAACTACGGGGTCATCAGTCCCTAAACTTACAAACTACTTATGAACTACTGACGAACTAGGACGGCACAAATATCCACGCCCGAGGGGGGATTCGAACCCCCGACAGTAGTGGCCGTGCAGACCGTGACTGAAGCGCCTCAGTCCCCGCGGCCACCGCGGCCGGCCAAGTCTTTTTATTTTTATCCTTTTCACGTAATAAAGATAAGTAACATTTACGTTCTACCGCTTCTTTATTTAAAACGATAATGGCTACGGAGCTATGTTTTCAGTTTCAGGTTCTTACAAACTGGTATTTATGCGTTCTAATAGTTGACTCGCATTCTGGAGAACGGCGGTTCAAACCCACCTCCGGCTTACGTTATTTAGATTTTCCGTGTGTTTCCTAAATCACACCAGACAAATGCTGGGATGATTCCTTTCAAACCGCACGGCCGATTTCCTTTTCCCTCTATCACGAAAAATATTCGAGTGTGTTCCTTGTCTGTAATGGCCAAGTTGTCGACGGGACGTTAAACACTAATTTTTCTTCCTTCCTTCCACTAAAAGTTGTTTCACTATGCAAGAATAATACTTAAAACTGGTTCTCATTTTAGGATTTACTTTCCAAGAATTCCTAATAAAGTGCTATGAATAAAATATGAGTTTGTAGAGGACAACCATGAAAATATAAAACTATCTGCGTATGAGGAACACACTAGACAGAACTATCAAGTGATATTTTTTAAATGTTTTCTTTAAAGATTCAAACCTAATTCCACTTTTATTGGCTTAAAAGGAAAGTATCGAATACGTGCATACGTATGTAGCTTTGAAGAAGTTAACTGGATTCACGAGTAATCTACTTTTTTATGAGAGTGTGCATTTTAAAATCAGATTTCTTTTACAAGAGAAGTGCAGAAACAAATTTTGCGTGGAAATAGGTTTACGTCAATCACTAACAAACTGCATTGTTAGTTCCTTTTTTGTCCTGTTTTCCCCACAGTTGGTGTATTACATTATTATAGTGAAGATATTTACGTTTTCCGTCTATGAAACTGAACTAATAAAATATATTATTTCCATATGCATTTCGCCTTTATTTGGAAGGCATTATCAGTGGCCTGTAATATATACATGATTATGTTTTATATTTACTATTGTAAAACATAATCATGTATTTATTACAGGCCACTGATGATGCCTTCCAAATAAAGGCAAAATGCACAGGGCAATAAAATATTTTATTAATTCATTTGCATAGACGGAAAACATAAATATCTACACTATAATAACAAATTGCGATTCATATTCAGAGGGTTACATTAACACCAAGACTAATCAATACCAAGATTCTCATTGTACCACGGAGAAGTGGCAGAGCGCTGTAAGGCGACTTGCTGCGGCATGTCTCCCAAGGGCATCGCTGTATGTGTTAGGTTAAGTAGTCTGTAAGTCTAGGGATTGATGTCCATAGCAGTTTGGTCCGATAGGTCTACAAAAATTATTTCATTTTGAAATATGTGCTGGAATAACAGAGCGCCACACATTTTCTGCAACAAGGGTTTATGTCGTCGTGCCTGAACTACATCTGCATAAATACTCTGCAAATCACACTGAAGTGCATGGCAGAGGGTTCATCGAACCACTTTCATGATATTTCTCTACTGTTCCATTCTCTAATAGCTTGCGGGAAAAAAGAAACGCCTAAATCTTTCAGTTTTCCATCTGAATTCTATTATTTTAGTATGATGATCATGTCTCTCTGTGTAGATAGTTGCCAACAAAATATAATAGACAGTCGGAGAAAGAAATTTCGCAACAAAAATCTCGCCGCAACGGATAGCGACTTCTTCTAATGATTTACACCCCAATTCTTGCATACGTCAGTGGCACTCAAAATGTTAAAATGTTAATTAAATCTGAGGGACATAAGTCCTGTGGTTATGAAAATGTTCAAATCCTTGTAATGTTATGGGACATAACAGCGGTGGTCATCGGTCCCTAAACTTACAAACAACTTAAACTAACTTATCCTAAGAACAACACACACACACACACACACACACACACATATATATATATATATATATATATATATATATATATATATATACCCATGCCCGAGGGAGGACTCGAACTTCCGACGACGAACGGCCGCGCGCGCCGCAGCACTGCGCCTAAGTGCGCACGGCTATTCCCTAGGCTTACAAACTACTTAAGTTAATTCATGCTAATTCATACTAAGGACAACCCACTCACACACCCATGCCTGAAGGAGGACTCGAAGCTCCGACGACGAACAACCGCGTGCTCCGCAGCAAGGCGCCTTAGAGCGCTCGGGCACTCCACCGCGGCGGCATCTGTGACACACTCTCTCTCCTATATCGCGGCAATACAAAACGAGGTGCCCTTCTCTGAACTTCCTCTATATCTTCATCATTCCCACTAGGTGGGAGGTCTACAGCCAGCTCTGGTCCACTCCTGGCCGAGCGCATTGAGGCGCTGTGCTCTGATGCGCAAGGCCGTTCTCCGTCGGGGGCTGGAATCCTTCCTCGGGCTGGGACGTTTGTGTCGTCTTTAGTATCAGGTAGTTTATAAGTAGTTTGTAAGTTAAGTCCCATAAGCTCAACAAACACTTGAACATTTGGTCCAGTCCTGTGTGGTGTATCATTTCAATTGCATCTATACATCAGGTGGAACTGGTGGCATTAAAGCTGCACTGATAGCCCGTTGACGATAAACTTTGATAATATCACTTCAAAGGTTGGGGAAGAAATCAGTATTTCAATTCGGCAGGTAAATTCTTAAAATTGAAGCCGTGCCACTGGTTCGCTATCCCGCTCCTCTTTAGCCACACATATGTGTAGTCGGTGTTAAGCGACAGAAGTGCAGTGAAGAGTGGCGCAGCACATGACTACTCTATGTTGACTAATGAATCACGCTTTACCCTACACTAGTG